>CAMTDV010000017.1:85787005-88559868 GCA_947069175.1 Scalesia atractyloides
AGGTTGATGTTACGTCGATTTTACCACCTGAAGAGACTCCATTATCGTGGTTAATCAAATCTCAAAAGGCTCTAAACGCTATGTACGCTCAGTTATGTGCCCAAACCGGAACTCCAGCTTTTCAAGCTCCGGTTAACGCTCCTCAGGTCCGTGCTTCGCCGGCACCTCGAGTTTTGAGTTATAATACTCAAAGTCATGCTCGTTCCCCTTCGCACATGCTTGAAGATGGAACAGAAATGTATTCTAAAACAAGGAATGATTCTGTTCATTCTGGTAATATAAGGCAAGAAGACAACGTTCAGCGTCGTGCATCTGTCCACTCTCGTTTGGGCACGCGGTCTTCACAGAAGCGGGATACCCAACACGATGAGCTCGATAAGACCTATGAGGAACGGGATATGCAAGTATTTTCAATCGAATATCTGCAGATCATACTAGTTACAAGCCAAAAGTACGTGCCGTATAAAATCCAGAAGCTGAGCATGATTACAATTTGGTGTATCGCCCAACCGAAGCAGCTGAACAATCAAAGTTTACCAGAGAGATAGCACTGGCTCCGTTGGAGCGAGCGAAATTACCATCCAACGTTGGAAAGTTTAACGGTTTAACGATCCTGATGAACACATGCGCCTCTTTACCGGTGCAGGGTTACTTGGGTGCTGGACATTGCCAATGTGGTGTCACCTATTTGTACAGACCCTTACCGGTGTTGCGCGCCTTTGGTTTGATAATTTGCCGACAGGTAAACTTTCCTCTTGGAATGACTTAAAAGAAAATTTTCTTACACACTTCAGTCAGCAACGGTGATACGTGCGCGACTCCTCAGATGTAATGAACATCTGGCGGAGGGACGATGAGAACCTCGAAGATTTTATTACGCGTTACAATAAAGAGGTGTTGGAGATTGGAGATGTTCACGAAGACCTTATACGCGCGCAGTTCAAGTACGCGGTAAGGTGTGACGAAATGATTAAAGTGTTGTCCGGTACAACTGGCCTTTCAAAAAGCTGGGATAAACTCATGGCGGCAGCCTAGGTCTACGCCCAGACTGAGCGCAACTTAAATTCTAACAGGCCACCTCTACCTCAGAATCGTCCGCAAGACCTGAGTAGAGGTAGTCGCAAGTATAAGAGAAATTGGAAAGAATCAAGTCAGAATTCGTACTCTCCTTATTCACCAGTTGATGCGCGTACAACAATCAACAAGATAAAACTCAAAAAACGATTAAACAAGAGAATAGGGAACGCCAGTGGACCCCCTTAACGAAATCTCCGGCTAAAGTTCTCAGCACTGAGAATTATCAGTTCAAATAGCCGCAACCAATGAAAATAAAAAAAAGGGCAAGACCCAAATTTATTCTGTGACTATCATAGAGACACAGGCCACACAACATATAACTGCATCAGTCTGCGCACGGAGATTGAGAAAGCATTAAATAGTGGGAAGCTTACACATCTACTCCAGAATGTGCGCAAAGAGATTAAACAGATTACGCGCGGGGACGAAGGGCCTAGCAACAAGAAAATGAAACAGAATGTTTCCATGATTCAAGGAGGTCCGTCGCGCAAGCGTAATCTTCAACACTTTCAAAACAACACATGGCGCGAGCAGCAAGTCATTTTTCCTATCGTTCCAGGAGGTCATCAAGAAGACCGGCCAGTAGTTATCACCGGTATCTTTGGGCACTACCAAACAGATTATATGTTTATAGATCCTGTAGTTCCATGGATATTATGTATGAACAGTGCTTCAAGCAACTAGATCCTGAGGATAAGGCATGCTTGGAACCAGTTGATTTTCCATTAACTGGGTTCTGCAATAAGGCTATCTTTCCTCTAGGACAAATCCTTTTTCCTGTTACTTTATCTGATGGGAGGTGTTCTCGAACGAGTAACATCAACTTCATGGTGATGCCGGCAAATTCCCGTCACGACGTATTATTGGGACGCCGCGCGCAGCGTGATTTTAGTATGATTACCTCCGCTCCACACGCTGCTTGTGGTTTCCCGACACCAAATAGTATAGCTGTACTTTATGCGCGGAAAGAAATCATGTCAATTGAAGAACCAGTTATGAAGGCTGTCAAGACATTGCCAAGTAACGAACCAGAAAAATGGGTACTCAACAATAAGTATCCTGAGCAAACAATCTTGTTAGGGCCTGCAGTCAGTATTGAAATTCGCGCAAAACTATTGTTGTTTCGCAACAAAGACATTTTCGCCTGGACACCTGCCGACATGGTCGGCGTCCCACGCAACATTGCGTAACATTGTCTGAATGTATTTCCATCAGCAGAACCAGTTGTACAGAAAAAGCGCAGCCTCGGGTCAGAAAAGACAGAGACGATGAACGAACAAGTCACCGAGTTATTAAATGCTGGTATTCTGCGCAAAATCAAATACCAGACCTGGGTGGCAAACCCAGTCATGGTAAAGAAACATAATGGCGGATGGCGGATGTGCGTAGATTTTAAAGATTTAAACAAGGCGTGTCCGAAAGATTGTTATTCTCTTCCCGAGATTGACAAAAAGGTTGACTCCTTAGCTTCCTTTCGCTGGAAATGTTTTCTAGATTGTTATAAAGGTTATCATCAAGTCTTGATAAAAAAGAGGACGAAGATAAAACAACTTTTCGCACGGAGAATGGTATTTTTTGTTATACCAAGATGTCTTTTGGCCTCAGCAATGCGGGAGCTACTTATCAAAGATTGATGGATACAGTTTTTGGAGATGATATCGGGAAAACTGTGGAAGTCTACAGTGATGATTTGGTCATTATGAGTAATTCAGAAGACACTATGTTAGACAACATCCAACGAACTTTTGACTCTCTGCGAAAGGTAAATCTAAAGTTAAATCCAAGCAAATGATCATTCGGCATGGAGGAGGGCAAATTTTTGGGTTTCATCGTCACCAAGGACGGTTTCAAAGTTTATCCTGAGAAGGTCGAAGCAATACAAAAAATATCTTCTCCTAATACCATCAAAGAGATGGAACGTTTGGCTGGAAGGTTAGCTGCGCTAAATCGCTTCCTCGCCAATCATGTTGCAAAGTCTTATCCATTTATTCGAACCTTACGCAATTGTACGAAGAGCAAAGAGTTCACATGGACTCCTGAAGCTGATCAAGCTTTCCAGCAAATGAAAGATTGTTTAGTTCAACTTCCCACACTTACTGCTCCTCGTGAAAAAGAACTCATGGTCTTATATCTTGCTGCATCTGAGGTAGCAATAGGTGCTGTCTTTATGGTAGAACACGAAGGGGTCCAGTCTCTAATTTATTATATCAGCAAGATGTTGAACGATCCAGAGATAAGGTATTCAATTATGGAGAAATTAGTTTTAGCATTGGTCCACGCCTCGCGCAGGCTGTGAAGATACTTTTCAGGACATGTTATTACAGTTTTAACAAATTTTCACATTGGCCAAGTCTTGACAAAGCCAGATGTTTCTGGGCGACTTGCGAAGTGGGCAATAGAATTGGGTGGTTATAACATCTGTTATAAACCTAGACCAGCTATCAAAGGCCAAGTTTTGGCAGATTTCATCGCTGAAATTCCTGCTGATAAAATTGAAGAATGTCAAGCAATTCAAAACCCAGTCCCGGTCAAAGACAATAGAGCCTGGACACTGTTTACAGATGGCGCATCAAACAGTGATGGGGCTGGAGCAAGTCTTCGATTAATGAGTCTAGAGGGAGCAGAATTCATATATGCAATCCGATTGTATTTTAAAAGCACCAACAACGAGGCCGAATATGAAGCTTTCCTAGCAGGCTTACGCCTCGCTATTAAAATGGGTGCAACAAACTTTGAAGCCCATGTTGATTCATTATTAGTTGCTGAGCAAGTAATTGGAACGTACGATGCAAAGGGAGATATCATGGCTTTGTACTTGGCGCAAGCTAAAGCTCTTATAGCACAGTTCAAACAATTTAAAGTCTACACGTAAAGCGAAGCGAAAACAAACATGCTGACGCTCTAAGTAAACTAGCAGCAACTAGTTTTAAACATTTGGCAAAGGAAGTTCGCATCAAAGTTTTAAGTAATCCATCAGTTCCTCTCAGACAAGTAACAATGGTCGAAGTAGGAGATCCATCATGGATGTCTCCAATAATGATGCATTTGTTACATGGTTCTTTACCAGAAGATAAAGCGCAAGCACGTAAGTTACGGTGCAAAGCCCTTAATTACGATATGATTGACGGTATTCTGTACCGACGCTCTTACATGGGTCCTTCGCTCCGCTGTGTTAACAAACATGATGCGCAATACCTGATCAGGGAGGTTCATGAGGGGCTATGTGGTATACATTCTGGGCCGCGCATGGTAGAAGCCAAAGTGAAAAGCGCAGGGTATTATTGGCCCGGAATGTACGTTGACGCTGTAGAGATCTTGCGCAAATGCATGTCCTGCCAAAGGCATGCCCCTAAAACGTTGCGCCCAAAGAATCCTTTGGTACCCGTCACAACAGCTTGGCCTTTTCAATAATGGGCCATTGATTTAGTAGGACCATTTCCAGATGCGCCCGGCGCAGTCAAGTTTATCATTGTTGCGGTCGATTACTTCACCAAATGGGTTGAAGCTAAACCCTTAGCTTCTACTACAGTGATGGTAATTCGCAAATTCATCTGGGAATATATTATTTGCCTTTTTGGTCTGCCCCTGCACATTATTACAGACAACGGTCCAAATTTAACGGCTGAAGAGTAGCAAACGTGGATGACCGAAATGGGAATCCAGCATGTTTTCGCTTCTGTTGCGCACCCACAAGCAAATGGTCAAGTTGAAAGCATAAACAAACAGTTGGTCGACGGTATCAAAGCCCGCCTCAGCACGGCACGGCGGGGGTGGGTTAAAGAATTGCCTAGCATCTTGTGGGCACACCAAACTATGCCTAAGACTAGCACTGGAGAAACTCCTTTTAGCCTTGTGTACGGCACGGAGGCTGTGATTCCTGCCAAAATTGGGTTACCATCTCCACGGATGCTAGCCTTGGAAAAACAAGATAACGAAGAACAAAGACGCATTGATCTAGACTTATTAGAGGAAAGACGAGAGAATGCAGCGATTCGCGAAGCTAAGTACAAGTCTCAGCTTGAAAAGAATTACAACAAAAGGGTACGCATCTACTCCTTTTTTCCTGGTGACTTTGTTCTTCACGATAATGAAGCGTCGAATGCCGAAAAACCGGGGAAGTTAGCCCCACGATGGGAAGGTCCGTACGTGATAAATGACGTATTGGGAAAAGGCGCGTACACTCTGAAGCGTATGGACGGAACCAGTGTTCCTCTAACCTGGAACGCCCAACAACTACGCCGATGTTATATGTAATCTCAGTCCTCTAAGCAACTTCTGGGCGTTGCGTAACGAGACTGCTTACTTTATTTCTTATGTAATCTTAGTGGCAGCCATAGCTTTACGCTTTATCAGTATGAATAGAATACTTTGTCACTACTTACAGTCTTGTATATACTTATTTACAAATGCATGCAATTCCTTTGGATAAACAAAAACACAAACTCATGAGCCACAAGTTAACTTAATACTAATGCTCACACATGAGGAAAGAAATTGTTCATTTGTCTATCCTAAATAAGTAATTGGCCACATGCGAAAATTGTAAACTAAATATACTATATTCATATCAAAAGCACTTGTGCATCAAGCGCAACGATACATCAAAAAAGAAATTTACAGACAGCTACAGGAGTAAACACAATCTAACTCTATTTTCCTACATCTTTCACATCTTTTTGTTCCTCTGCCTTAGAGAAGATTTCTTTTAATCTATCCACGAAATCATCATGCTGCAGCGCAGCATCGACAAGATCCATGACAGGAATATGTAATTGATCACAGCTCTCCTTGGCAGCTGTATAAATGGCAACAATGTCAGTTCCATGCGTAGCAGCGCGGCTTGTATCCCATTGGGTCTTCAGCGCATGAGCCACATGAAGGGTGCACTCCTTATAACCCTCCGCATGACCATCATTCCGCGCTGCCACCATTAGTTCAGCCACTCTCTCATCTAATTCTGTAGAGTTCCAGATGGAGTTCGCGATCTACAAAATCAACATGTCAATATAAGATATAAATATTCAACAAAGATGAATATATTGAAAGAAAGGAATATTACCTCCACAATCCCATACTCCCGCAACCAGGTAAGCTGGTTCATGAGGGATTCGGTCAGGCTTTCTGCTGTAGCGCGAGCAACCTGCGTGTCATTAAGTTTTTGTTCACCTTCAGTTAAACGACGGGTCAACTCAGCGTTCTCTGTTCGGTGAAGGTTGATATCTTTTTTCAAAACATCAATTTCATCTTGCAGCCGCGCCTGGTCAAATAACATAGAAGTTAGATTATCAATCTCTTTATTCTTAAGAAGGAGAGTCATTTTGGTTGATACCTCATTCTGCTCGCTCCTTTCTCTATGAGAGCGCGCCTCATCTGCTGCCGCAACTGCATCAGCTTTCTCTTTCTTAAGCTTCTCAATTTCGTTGTGCAGAGATATCTTTTCTTTATTATCGCGATCGCAAGCCTCCACAAAGCGCTTGCGCTCGTCCGCATGTTGCACAGCAGAGACCACACATTTGCGCTTCCAAGACAGCGCAGACCACTCCCTGGTCTTCTTCTCCTCCTCAAACTTGGCTTTTTCAGCCTCAAAATCGACGATCATCTTTAACGTATTCTCTTTCTCAAGTTTGGCTTTCTCCTTATCAAACTCAACCTCATCCCACTCCTTGTTCACACTGTGCCATTCGCGCACGATCCTATTTATTGTGGAAGAGGCAAGGGCAGACTCTTGCAAATATGATTCATATGTAGCCTCATGATCTTTCTCTTCCTGGCGCTTCACCTCCGCCGGGGGGAAGATGCCCTTATACCACTCCCTGCATGAGTGCCAATCAGTAAAAGCATCACCCTGTCTAACCTTCCACACGGGCTGATGGATCGCAGAGGCTCGCTTCTCAGAATAATAGCGATAGTAATAATCCCCAGGCGTCTCCTCTGGGCGAATGGGCGACTCCTCATCAGAATCCTCCACAGACATAAAGCCTTCACTTTGTGTTGATGGGCCAGCTCCCTTAAACATCAACTTTGAAGGCTCCGGCACAGGGGAAGATATTTTTTCTTGCTCCGCGGTTGCAGTATCTTTCACCCTAGAATCTGTAGCTGTATCTTTAACCTGCTCGCCAGCAGGATTCTCATCATCAAATTTTTTAGGCTCTTCTTCCGGAGCCACCTTCTCAGTATTTTCTGGGACGATGGGGTCAGCGTAAAAAACGGGTGCTTCTCGCTCCACATCTCCCTCCTCAACGTTTTCAGGCCTGCGCGACGATGGTATAGCAGATGAGGTGGCCGGCGCAACCTTCACCATTTTATCTGCAAAGCATATTAACAAATACCAAGTATAAGATTATGCGCAACTTTTCTGACAGAAATGCGCAACAAACTGAACATACCAGGTGAGAACTTCTTTGCAAAGGCATCCAAATTGGCCTTTCTTGCCAATGCGCGGGCGCGCCACTTTCGTTGGAACAGGAGGTATAGTTTCAGACTCCTTCCTCTGCTTGGACGTGCGCTTCAACGCCTCTTCTGGGCTTGAGGGTATTTCCAAGGGATCATCTGGGTTCGAGGCAGGAAGAGAGGAGGTGTAAATGGGTTCTGGCTTTGGTTTCCTCAAACCTACAGGCGCAAGACCCTCCAGTGAGTCCGACACCACCACATAATCACACCAAGAGTCAGATACGAGACGCGTACCTTTCTTACCCTCAGCTTTCGCAGCAGCTGATGGCTTGGTTTTTTGATCTGGTTTAGAAGGGGGGGGGGGTGCAGCAGCTGCGGCAGCAGTTGGTTTCTTCTTCTTCTTCTTCGAGTCAGGGCCTACGCCCAAGTTTAGCAAATCACCTACATAGTCAATCATATTGAACAAAGGTTGTGCCATTAGTTATATTGCAATATTACTTAGAAAATATGTTCAAGAGTAATATTGCAATATCAACTTAAGCCTTGTAAGAATTTAATTACCAGTCTTAGAAGATGGTTGCGCCTCTAGATCCTCCTTCTTGGGCAGCTCAAAGTTTCCCAAGATTTGTGAGAACCAAGTATCCTCACCCTCAGCAATGGACACGACGGCCATTTTCCCTTTCCCTCCCTTGAAAGATACCAAGTAGAGCGGCGCAGCTACATAACAAAGAGTTTTACATCAGCACATATCTATTAAAAGATATTACTAGGAAGTTAAACGGTTACGTACCAATTCCGTCTTCAGTATACACTGGTTTTTCCCAGCGTTCTTTCTTCAAAAAAATACTCATCCCAGCAGCGATGAGGGCCCTCTCCGGCAAAACAATGTTGGGCACATCTTTAATATCCTGGTACCACACCTCGTCAGAAGGTATGGGGAGGGTCTCCAGCTCGGTATCATCACCGGCTCAGAAAGTCATCTTCATCGGGATTACTGCCGCCTTTATGGAGAAGAACTTCTGTTTCCAGTCGTGGTAAGATTTAGGTGGCACTAACAGCAATCGTTTTGCTTGCACACGTTGTTGGAACGAGTGGAAACCCAACAAGCAGTGCAACTGATAGAAGACTCTAAACTTCTCAACCGTCGGTATGATCTGCATCGACTGACAAACAAACTCAAAATGCCGGATCCTAACCATTCCCATCGGGCTCAACTAAGAAATATGGAACTTATAAAAACCAAGAATTTCCAGCATAAAATGGGTCACCGAAAGCCTGAAGTTTCCTTCGGTAAAATAGTCATAGAATAACGTGATATAGCCGGCCGGAGCATCAGCTGCCGTGGCATTCGCCACCGAAAAAACGCTTTCCAAGACGGAGCAAACAGGAAGTTGGTAGCAAGATTATCAAAATATTTCTTTGACCACTTTAACGGTGGCAAACTTGACGTCAATGGCATCTCAGCAGAACTTGCACCGATGGCCATAAATAAAACTTCGAAGAATACTCAGAAAACTTTGAAGGTCGCTGGAATATATGAACACAAGTTTTTCTCTCAAGATTTAATCTGATGAGGAAGCAAATGGATCGTTGATCCCTTTATATACTAATCGCAAATAATGCACGATATGACTGCAGCGACTTTTGCGACAGTCACGTATCCCCAAGTAACTGCAGGGGCGAGTGGGGAACAGTAACAGCGCCACGCGCGCGAGTGTCGCCGAAATAACATTTAATGCCATAAGTCATGTACTGTTGACAGCCTGTCAACAGTACCACCACATCTCAAAAACGTGCATCTTCACCAACTACACCATCCGGATAAGTGACACGTGTCTAAGTATATTTGAAATTCAAATACTTTTTCAAAATTCACTTACGACACGTCACCAAGATGCAGAAAACAACAAAAGGCTAGTACTTACCTTGCGCAACACATTTATCTTAAGTCCAGTGCTCCACCTACTTTTTATTCTTACATAGGAGCAACACTGGACTGGGGGGACTTGAAGGGGTATGGTCCCAAAAACCTTACGCCAATCAAGGAAACCATACCCATTAATAACTTCTAAGGAAACTTTGCGCAGACTTTTTTGCCAAAATGAGATTTATTAGAACTCTGCGCCAAATATCCAATAGAGGAAAGGATCATATAACTACCTTGCGCGAGATCGCGCAAGGTTCAAAGTTAAAAACCCAAACATTCTCTTTGGATAAATGCTTCATTTAACTACATTGCGCGGGCTCGCGCAAGGTTCAAAGTTAACCTTGAACATTCTCTTGGGATAAAATACTTCATTTAACTACCTTGCGCGGGCTCGCGGGAGGTTTAAAGTTAACCTTGAATAATCTCCTTTGATAATGCCTCATGCACAAATCTTGCACGGATATTTATATCAAAGCAAGTATCCACCAAACGTTGCGTTAAGTAGCAAGGAGAAGAAAGAAGATCAGTTAACTAACTTGCGCTTCTCGCGCAAGGAAAAAGTTAACCCTGAGAAATTTTCCCTTAGCAAAATCCTTGACTTAGTGCAGAAGCAAAGGGAATCTTTTCTGTTGTAACAGAATGTACACGTGGCGAACAACAGATGGGTAACAGCTGTGAAATCTTCTAGAAGCCATTAACACCCAATCGTTCAAGCATTTTTTCGGTTATGACCAATTACCATATGGCAGCATCTGGACGGCTGAGGAAGATCACGGTGATGGCATGCTCACATTTATAAAATGTACTGATCTCATGTTGACACGTGGCACCTCCCTAACCGTTGATGAGCTCACGATCCGTGTGCACTAACGGATTGCCAACAAACATTAACGGAATAGCAGAAGATTCCGTTAAAGTTAACAATCTCTCCTTTTGGCGCCAAATACCGACTATAAATAAGTGACTTGGAGTTCAAGGAAAGGTATTCACTCTCAACTACTCTCTCTCTTACAATACTTTACTTCCGATTACCTGTACTTATTCTCACGCCGGAGGGTGGTCACGGAGAGAACCCCCTTCTCCCCGTGGTGAGCTAACAGTGTTCTGTTTTGCAGGATCAACCAGAGTATTGTTTCATTCATCCTCATCGTGAAACCAAACGAAGGGTTAACCCTTTTATGCAGAGCCCATTCCATAGATCTACTTAGATTCCGGTCCAGTTGATCTAGGGTTTCTTCAGTTATATATTAATAGGAATAAACTATAGTTAATGGTTAAATACTTATTAGTTAACCGCATAATACCGTTATGATTTTCAATTTATTTATCATTCTTTGATTAGTTTAATATTTGTGAGTTAATTCTTTTCATATTAGTTCAAAAGATATTAGTAATTTATTAGATATTAGTAGGGGTGTTCTTTGGGTTTTTTTAATCGGGTTTCAGGTTTTTCGGGTCGGGTTTTCAAAGCTAAATATTTAATCCGATAACCAAACCATTCTAGGTTCCGGTTCTTTGGTGTTCGGGTTAGAACTGGTCGGGTTAGATCGGGTTTCGGGTTAGAAAATGAACTAGTTTAACATAAAAGTACAACCTTTAAAATTTTAAAATATCAATATTAGTTATTAGCGAACACTAAAAACGATTTTATAAACAACTCTTGTATGTCAGATATTGAATATATGGAATGTAGTATGTATATGCTTTGATTTAAAACTTTAAAAATTAGAGATATGGATGGAATGCGTGATTTAAAATTTTAGAAGATAGTGATTTAAAACTTTTAGAAGATATGGTTTGCTACACATTGAATATAATAGGATTTTTAGGTCATTTTAGAAGATACGGCTATATCTAGAAAATATGTTAATTGTTTTAAATCTATTTCGGGTTTTTCGGGTTAAACCGATTACCCATTATTCAACCCATTAACCAATCCACAGAACTATATTCCGTTTCCGGTTTACATTTATTCGGTTACGGGTTCTTCGGGTTTCATCTACTTCAGGTTCGGGTGACTTTGGTTTCGGGTTTCGGTTAAAAAAGACAGCCCTAGATATTATATTTAGATATTAATAATATTATCAAAAGATTTAAGAAGAAAATGCCATGTGATATTAATTAGAGTTATTTATTAAGATTAGAAGTTAAAGATAAGTGATATCTGCGTATTAGTTATTAAGATTATAAACGAAATATATTAAACAAATATAGATAAAATTAATGAGATTAAAGGACAAAATGCCATGTGTCATTATTTGAAGTCTTTTATTATAAGTTAGATTAAATGCTTTTAGACTTCTGATATAAATGGAGGGTATTTTTTAATACATTACTCACATTTTACACATATTTTAAAAAACTTGTTGAAAATTACTCTCATGTTTTGTATGAGTTCATAGTTTAATTAGGGTTAGAACTTCATGCAAGAACAGTTTAGTTGATGAAAATAAACCGATGAATCTGTCGGTTTTCTGGTCATTCATTTAGTCTGATTTTCAAAACATTATATACTTTTATTGAAAAGTTAAATAGATTCTGATAGCCTTATATATCCAATAGGGTTATATGTGGAAATTAGAGCATTCACAATAAAATCTTTATTTATTATTTATATAATTACATTAAAAATTACTATTTTTTCTCTTTATTTTTCAATTAAACAATATATTTTATACCTTTATTATTTCATTTTTCCTCACCTCCACTCATAACCACTTTAAAAAATATTTAAAAAATTATAAGGGGTGAACAGTGTTCCCGTATATTTAAGATGATAATATACTAAAACAAGACATTTTCCAAACCGAACTAAATTAACCGATCTATAACTGAACTGAAAATTAAACCGTAGCAAAACTGGTGGGTCTTTAATGTTTTTATAAAAATCGACAATATTGGGCCGGATATGGTTAAGAAGGTTTCCTTACCCTCCAAAATTAAACCGAACTCATTATATGTATTGATTTTTTATGTATTAGAGAAAAATGCTCGGATAACCCCTATGGTTTGCTGAAATTTCACCTATAGTCCCCACCTTTCTAAAAGTACATGTTAGAGACTATCCGAGAAACGAGTATACAAACTTTAGGAATCAAGGCTGTACTTTTAGAAATGTGGGGACTATAGGTGACATTTCACCAAACCACAGGGATATCTGAGTACTTTTCTCTATAGATTATGTGTATTTCTAAATGCTATGTAATACATTGTAACGCCTAACGTTTTCATACTTTCCATATTTAGAAAGCTCGTGTTGTATTTCTATTGTTGGAAACCTTTGTATCATGTAAACATGTAAATAAGAGTGTTTTAACACTCTAAATTTTCCGTTTTGAAGAGCTTTAAGTTCACAAGTGATGCCAAGCCAAAAGCTTGATGATAGTGTGTCCACCTTGGTTATCTTGGGTTATCCTAACTTTGGGACCACACATCACTTGATGATTTTCATCATTATTCCAAGTAGCTTGCTAGTCCTAAAGTGTCACAACCACGCCTAGCCATAGACGTGCGTCGATGTGTGCTCCCCGGGTTGTAGTTCACTTGGCTACTTGGTATAGTGGCGACACACTTTACATTCTTGTCATTTACATTTTTGTTCTTGTTCTAAGAACCTCCTTGTTATCTATGGTAACTTGTGTAGTGGTGAACATCATACGAGGTTCCAAAGTGGATGGTTAATCCTCCCACCTCCTACTTGAATTACATGACACTAAGAGGTACCTAAGTGGATGGTTCATCCTCCCACCTCCTACATGATTATATAACTAGATATATATATACATATGGACTAAATATAATCCTTGAAACCGAACCCTTGATAATGACTAAATAAGCATCTATCAAGTTAATAAGTTTGTCACTATGTGTGTAGTTTCTTGTCAACGATTCTTATAGGTCTTGAACCTATGAAACCACACCTACTCCTTATGGTTTATTATAAGTGTCAAGGCCAAGTGCTATACCTTAGTGAGTATTTTCGTATACGTTACTTTGAATGAATTATTCCAAATCCCGAATCTCTCATTATCATTCCAACGCTCACACCTACGTTTTCCTCTTGTAGGATAACTCGGTGTTCATCCCGCAACTTAACAACTCTTCACGGATTACCAAGTCGGAACACTTGCAAACCGTGAGTATACTCGAACCCTCTTTTTACGTTTACCACTTTTGGGGTGTATCATGTTTACATTATCAAAACTCAACACACAACTTATGCTTTATTACTTGCACGAACAATCCATTATACATGAATGCTTTGATACGTATGTTATGCTTATACTAGGACCGAACGTATGTGATACCATAGTCATTAGCTTATTTTGTGCCTCCATTTGAGATGTATAGCGCTATAGGAGTAACGCACCGCCTGTGAACGAGTGGTCATGTTGAATTATCTATACTAGTTGCGTAAACAGATGGTTGACTAGAAATATCGCATGCCTTGTATATGCTCGTATGTAAACTTAGTTGCCATGTGGATTTGTTTAAACTTATGCTTATACGTATGCTATACTCAAACTTGTATACTCGCCTTTGCTTTTGTATTGAACTCGTATTTTAAACATGTTACAGGTTGAGAAGGTTGATGCCATGAAAACAAAGTAGCGATGACGCTAGATACACATTTAGACGTTTAGGTTTATTATTGGTGTATCAAATTTTGTCTTACTCAATGTTGTATTTGAATTTTCCCTTGTAATGTATGACAATTTACGCATGAAATGAAATCCGGTTTAATAAACTATTGTCACTATTAGTTTTATGAGCAATGAGCAATCTATTTCGTCCGGCTCGATGTTTCCGCCGTCGGTTGGGGTGTGACATATATACTAATATATACAAATGTGTAAGGGTGCTACTATTCACACCCAACTTTTTGCTATATGTACCAAGTGATGTGACATTAATAAATTTAAATTTGTGTTTTTCTTTTATAATTTCCGATATATAATGTTTTATAAAAAACAAATATGGTTTTGCGATGTGCTTATTTTTATCTACGTTTTGATATAAATTTTTCAAAGAAAACAGAGCTGTATCAAATTTAACATTTTATAAGTCGTTAAAAATTTTATATTCCGTTTTCATAAAATTTATATCAAAACGTAGATAAAAATAAGCACATCGCAAAATCGTATTCGTTTTTTAATAAAACATTATATATCGGAAGTTATAAAGAAAAACAAAAATTTGAGTTTATTAATGTCACATCATTTGGTGTAAATAGTAAAAAGTTTGGTGTAAATAGAATCAGCATATGTAATAACAATTTATTATTTCATGGTCAAAAAGTTTCAAGCCTAAATTTAAGGCACAAATGATGCCCAATTGTATTGTTTTGAACAATATTTAGGTAGGTCCAAATTCAATGTTAACCAACCCGCTATAACCTTTAAAATCGATTAAGTGAAACCGTCATAACCGATTGGTTAGATTATGATTATCCATTAACCGATATGTCGATTATAGTTATGATTACGTCCCGGAGTCCTAACCACCCACCATATTCGGTTTGCATCATATTATCTATGTTACAAAGTGATAATTTCCAAAGTGACATACTATATGCTATTGCAAACGGATATGTAGTTGATTCACACAAGAACCAAACCGTTAAATAATAACCTAAAAACACAATCATCATTTTTAATACTTCAAAACGTTGTACCTACGATTCAATGTAACCAATGTCGCATGTTAGCCTTCACACCTTTCTCCTTAATCGTATCCAAACTAGGCTTCCAAGATTTTTTTCAAACGATAACCATCTCTCTTTTCAGTCCCCAACTCCACCACCCAAAACAGCCCCGATTTCATCGTCACCGCTTGCAACTTCTCGGACACCTTCTCTTTATTCTTACTCTTGATCTTCGGGCGCAAACACATCATAACAAACACAGGAATAAACCGGTGTAAGCCAACATAAACAAACTTGATTTCAAAACCGCCTCTAACCCTCAAAAAAAACCTGCTGTGCTTCTTCCGAGCACATTTTCGCACCAAAGGTTTATTTAGATCGAGCTCTTAACCACACCATTTCGAGCTTAGCTGGCCAGACCGGCCTATTCGAATTTGTTTTCAAAACACCATACCGCCTAAACAATAAACATTCTTAAAAAACTACACAACTAAAAGATACCCAATTTTTTTTCTTTTTCTAATTAATTCATATATCCCATCTTCAACTTTGTTGAAGTCTAAAAGAAAGTTCGTTTCATATATACCATCTTCAACTTTGTTGAAATCTAAAAGAAAGTTCGTTACTTTCCCCTATATTAACAAAATAAAAAAATAAACCAATCAAATTTACACAATGAACCCTGAAGTATCCAACTATTCATATATCGGTTCCAAAACCGGTTTCCACAAGGGCGACCCACACACACGCTGGCCCGTACTAAAACTCTCTTCTGAAATTCCCAAAACTTCACGAAAACTCTCACCATCACCACCCGTCTTCTCCTCGGGCAAAACCTTAGCTCTTCGACGTCGTTTCACCCGCTTCACCTTTCCACAACTCGCCCGCAACATCTCCAACTCCGCTTCCGTAACAAAAGAGTTTAACCTACTAACAGGAATCAAAAAATACAACTTCCCTTTACACAACACTTGATCTGCATGCAATGCCGATAGCCTAAAACCCGAATGAAGATCCTCAACCACCGGAGAAACGAGGTGTCCTGGTTGTTCCAGAAGCATGATTTCGGCGACAGTGATTGGAACTTTCATGTGTCGTAGGTTCCCGTGACAGTCGATTAGTTTTGCGGATTGGATGTTTTGTTTGAAACATGAAGTGAAGTTTCCCATTTGTTTGGAGTGTGATTTTACTAAGAAGAAAGTGTTGATTGATGAATTATTTATATGTGGTGTGGTGGAGTGTGAAGTGGGTGTAGACTGTTGAAAGGTTGACTGACGAACGTGGTTGACTTCTGGATAAAACGTATAATTTTAGTGTTAAAAAACGCGTTGGATGATAGAGATTGTTATTGTATTAACATTCAGTTTACTTGTTCATGGGCCTTAACGTATTGAGAAATAAAATTTCTAGAAGTTAATTTTATGTATAATAGAAAACTAAATAGGTTATTTCACGTCATGTGGAAAAAAAAAATGTGAAAGTTTTTATTAAGTTCATTAATATATGATGCAACTTTATAATTTATTATTGTTAGTTTTTCAATAAAAGTGTTGTTTTATACTACTTCCAACAAAATGAAATTCATTTCTAAAACCTAAAACAAGGTTAGAAGAATGCACAGTATATAAAAATTATAATAAGTATTTATAAGTTTTGGGATTTTTTTAAGTTTTAATTTCACTTTCATACTATAAATAATATACGTTTTTAACCAAAAACTTCCACTCGTTAGTTTTGTTTTATAAAGACTAAATACACGTCGTTGCATAACTTTTTTCCTCTCGACATTCTGACATAAATTTTATTGAAAACGGGGTTGTATTCGAAGTATCGATAAGGTGACGAACCGAGCCGCTACCAACCAAAGAACATCAGTATCAATATCGGTGTTAATGGAACCTGCATCTGTATTCGATTTTATGGTTTCGAACGATGTATAATATGACTTTATTTTTTTGGGGTACATCATAAAACTTTTGTGTGATAAAAACACTGTAAATGAACTTTTTTGTAGTCGTTAAAATCGAGTCTTATAAATTTTAACATCCCAGCCACAACACGTAGGTTTCACCATCAATAACATACATTTAGCAGCCTCAAATTAAACACTTTATTTATATTATATTTTATCCTATAACTTTTAAGATACAATACAATATTTATCAAGTTCTATGTGGTCGTTGTGACGTGCCCATATTTATCTATTTCTCGATATAATTTATGTTCAAAACCAAGTTCCTGAAGGATAAGAAGGGAGAGAAGGAGAAACTCAAAACGAATAATAGAAATGTGCATGAGATATTATATTATATTATATTTCTATTTCTATACACTACAAAACTAAGTTGGGGGAATAGTGTCAGGCAGCTGCCTAGCACTCCTCTATCGGACCAAAAAAGTTTATTATTTTTTACATACACTTTAAAATTACGTTTTTGCTCCCGGTTTAAAATTACGTTTTTACCACAGTTCAAAATAAAACTACGCTTTTGCCCCCAGCTTAAAATTACAATTTTCCCCTCGCATAACATTACGATTTGACCAAAAAGGTTATTATTTTTATACACCATAAAATTACGTTTTTGCTTCCAGTTTAAAATTACGTTTTTACCCCCAGCTCAAAATAAAAATATGTTTTTGCCCCCAGCCTAAAATACGATTTTGCCCTCACTTAAAATTACGATTTCACCTTCGATTAAAAATTATGATTTGGCCCTCAGCTCAAAGTTATGTTTTTCTCCCAGTTCAATATAAAAATTATGTTTCCCCCTAGCATAAAATTACGAATTTGCCTTCTGTTCATAAATATGATTTTTCCCCGTTTAAAAATTACGTTCTTCCCCTTGCTCAAAATAAAATTATGCTCTTGTCCCCAGCTAAAAATTAAGCTTTTGCCCTCGATTCAAAATTACGATTTGGCCGTTAGCTCAAAATTACGTTTTTGCCCCCAGTTCAAAATAAAATATGTTTTTTCCCCAGCATAAAATTACGATTTTGCCCTCTATTTAAAATTATGATTTTTCCCCGTTTAAAAAATTATGATTTCGCTCTCAGTTCAAAATTACGTTTTTGCCCAAGTTAAAAATAAAATTATGCTTTTGCCGCCAACTCAAAATTACGATTTTGCCGTCAGTTCAAAGTAAAATTATTGTTTTGCCTACACCGATTGTGCCTTTAGTTCAAATTTGAATTTGCCCTGCGCAAATTTACAATTTTGCCCATGGTTCAAATTTTCAGTAATGCCATTACTTTATTTTTGGCATACCCCAGTAAAAAAAATACAACTTTCATTCAGTTAAAAAATACATTATTATTATTGTTTTAGTTTTTTATCAAAACTAAAAAAGAGTTTTGTTTTAATTGGTTGACTTGATTTATTGTTTTCCGTGTCAAGAAGCTGCTTAACATTCGCTCATTATTCGGCCATCGCCCTGCAACGCGGGCAGGGCATCAACTAGTTTACTACATATGCAAAAACAAGGTTGGGGGAATAGTGCCAGGCAGCTGGCCTGGCACTCTCCCATTGGCCCAACCGTTTATTTTTTTTACACTTTAAAATTACGTTTTGCCCCCAGTTTATAATTACGTTTTTGCCCCCTGCTCAAATAAAATTACGCTTTTGTCTCCAACCCAAAATTACGATTTTGCCCTCGATTCAAAAATACGATTTAGCCTTCAGCTCAAAATTACGTTTCCGCCCAGTTCAAAAGAAAAAAATATGTTTTTGCCCGCACCTTAAAATAACGATTTTGCCCTCTCTTCAAAAATAGATTTTCCCCCGTTTAAAAAATTATGATTTCACCCTTAGTTCAAAACTACGTTTTTGCCCCTGCTCAAAATAAAATTATGCTTTTGGCTCCAACTCAAAATTACGGTTATGCCTTCGGTTCAAAATAAAATTATGGTTTTGCCTCCAGCCTAAAATTACGATTGTGCCTTTGGTTCAAATTTATATTACTGTTTTGCCCTAAGTTCAAAATTACAAACTTTCCCGTGTGCAAATTTACAATTTTGCTCCTGGTTCTAATTTACAGTACTGCCACCACTTTAGCTTTTGGCAAATTAGGATTTTACCCAGTCAAAAAATATAACTTTTCCTTAGTTAAAAATAATAGTGTTGCTATTGTTTTAGTTTTTTTTAGCAAAACTATAAAAGTGTTTTTTTTTAATTTGGTGACTCGATTTAATTGTTTTCCGTGTCAAGGAGCTACCTAACACTCGCTCATTATTCGGCCATCACCGCTCAACGTGGGCGGGTTATACATACGAATAAGAAGTGTCGATGAATAGTGATCAGAAAAATTTAAATATTCCTTTTTAATTTTTGATCTGAAGTTTTTTAGTATTCTTGTAAATATTTTAATAATATGTTATTCATCATTTAATTTGATTTTTTAATAACTTGTGTATGTTAACTTGTTTTTTTAATCTCGGCAACTATGTTTCGTTTTTCTAACATTGCAATATTAATTTTATTGAAAATGGATACCGGGCCGCTATCGTACCAAATCGAATTGAAGCCGACGATGAGATGAATTTATTTTTTTGGTATTCAAAACAACGTATCTTTTTTGTAGAGTAAACCATACGAGTGACGGTAACGGTAACAATATCAAGTAAAACGTAGATATTTGTATGGTATACGAGTATTGATATGTGACAAACAAGACTCATTTTGACCAAACAAAATCGTTACCGATATCGTTAGTAGCAGAACTGGTATTCGTTTTTATGGTTTTCGATTAATGTAAAACACGTGTCGATATCATTTAGAGCATATCACGACTTTATTATCTTTAGTTTTCTCTTTCAAATGCTATAGCGAGTGTTGGTTCCAAAACGAACGAAACAGATACCAACTGAGCTCATGCTGCGTAACGCGGAGGAAAACCACTAGTTATGTATTATTGATAAGTGCTAGTAGGGACACAACAAGATCAATTAGAAGCAAACTTCAACTTATTTTTTTAAAAATCTCGTCTAAACTGTAACACCTCGTAAAAACCTGTCCAATAAAATCCCAACACGTGTCCCGCTGATCCTCGTATGCCATGTGCTAAGCGAGAGGGACCAAGGTTGCCATTATGTTATAATTATAACATCTGAATGGAAACTACAAAAGTTGAGGGACCAATAGTGTCAAAATGCCAATTTTTGGCTTCTGAACGGGTCTTACGGACAGTAACCATACCGTAAGGCTTAAAAGGCTGATATGTTGAGAGACGGGTACGGACCGCATGGTAAGGTCCTTACGGTCTGTAACAGGTTTGAATACCATGGGCGCCAGAGCTCCTTACGGACCGTAAGACTCGGTCCATACGGTCCGTAAGGACCTGCTAGTAACAGATTGTTTGGCAGCTTCCTGCCCTGCCACCTCTCTCGCAATTGCCACCCTTTGCGCAGCTTGTGCCATGACCATGGACACTTGGGGACCTCCTAGAACACCCGGCACCGGCTCCATACATCCTCCTCAACTATAAAAAGGCACCTAAGTTGCCTCATTCTTTGCTCATTCTCATTTTCTCCTCTCTACTCTCTACTTGGAGCTTGCTTCTGATTTAGAGGCCTCCTACTGAGTTTATAAACTTTCTTACCACTTATAAGTGTTCCAACCCTATCTTTTCATTTTTATAGGCTTTAAGCCAAAAGTCAAAGCGTTTTCGTAATAACGCTTTGACCTTCGGTTAAGACCATTATAGTCCAGCCATTGTTCGGTATGAACATGGCTACGTGATCGTAATAAGGTAGGTGTCAATCCCTCAAGAGGGCACCTCCTGTAAATCACATTAGCTTGGTCAATTGACGGGTCAAAGTAATTATCTTAAAAAGTCAAACGGGTCAGATTTTAAATAAATTCATATATGATAATGTAGGTGTTATAAAATGTGTTTTGTCACTTTAATAATTTGGTAATAATTGTTAGAACATGTGTAAACATGTTCGACTGCTCAATTCCAGGTTTAAGGTCGGTTCACAACCGAAAGTCGCAAGGTTTGATTCCTGCTTTGACTTTCAGTTCTGAACCGAATTAGCAACTTAGGCTACTGATTATAAGTTGCATTATGACCATATTATGTTGTAGTATATCTAGAGTTATATTACATGGTCATATAGTAATCTGAGTTTTATGCAAGTTTCCGTGAAATATGCCTTATGTGACTATTATGCCCTTTTTATCAAAAATGAGGTTTTTAAACACAAACAAGCTTGCAAATGGATTAGTTACTGATATGTTAACTTGATTAGCATATTTTGATGTCAACATTCTGGTCATAAACTGAGTTGCACTTAATAAGCCTGACTTATGCTTTAAAATGACCAAATTACCCTTTTAGCATCTAGAATGGTTTCTAAACATAATTTCTTCACTAAACTTATTACCTACTGACATAATATCATAAGTGGGAGTATTTGGGATACCAAGTCAAAATATAAACTGAGTTTGCTTACAGGATCTTGTATGATGCCGATAAATGATGATAATGCCCTAACGGAGCGTAAAATGGTTTAAATGGTACTTTTTATACCAAAATATTTTACCTAATATTATATTACATTGATTAACATATTTTAAAAATATAACTTGTTCATAATCTCAGGTTTCATTAAACATCGCTTAAATCGTCATTTAGCGACTTTATCGCCATTCCGGCGCATAGTATGGTTTAAAACCATATCTATGGACCAAAACTTGCTACCTACTGATTATGAAACTTATTTTTTTAATATTTTTGTAGTAGGTACATGTTCTAAACTCAGAATCCCAAATAAGCTATCAAAACTATGTGTGAAATGACCAAAATGATCATACGGCGCGTAGTTTGGTCTTAAACTATAAACCACACATATATTTGATATCCTACTCATATTATAACATGTTTAAAGTATAATGGCATATGGAACTTGCAAATGACTCGTCCGGTTACCCGGTTTCGCTTATATGCATACGGTTAAGCCTATGTGACTAGTTTACGTAATTTAACCGAAACGGGTTTAACCTTATCATTTTTACTTCAAAATCCAGAATGTAATATGTTTACCCATATTAAACAAGTCTTAGTACTTGTCGGGTTTAAATACATTCTATTCCGGTCATCGCTTAATCTAGCGTATCGTACCGATTTCATTACTTAAGACTAGCCGGTCCAAGTCTATGACTTAACTAAGGACCCGTTAGCATTCTAATTGGTTATTGATACCATCATTCCAGACTAGAGCCTTCCAGTAGATTGTCACCTATACTTACTTATTTGATTAACGGCTGAGTTAATTAGATCTTTGAAGAATTAGCTCAGGTAAATACTCTTAACCTATTTTCCATATACGGGCTTGGGATACGGTAAATTATTACCGCTTGGTCGGGTATGGGATCATGTTGTCGGATTGTGACTTAACTAAATCTCATAACCCGTTTTAATCTGTATTGTCTGATAACTTAAACAATGGGGATTAACTCGACCGTGTCTGGGATATCCTTGGGCTCATTTAAGGTACTAATAGCCACGACCTAAGTACGGGGTGTTGGCATACACACAAGTTGGGGATAACTCTTCTGTGAGTTTAAGTGGTGTGTCGGTTAATCAGGTTATTTGGTTTCTGCACCGGACCCCCATATGTATTAACAGACTTGTAAAACTGTATAGAAAGTCATTTTGAATTGTCCCAAGTTATTTATAAAAATGTGCCATGTGCACTTAAAACAATTTTGAAAAGATTTTCAAAATGTGTCAGTTATTTGTATTTACCAGTGAAAACTGACGTATTTTCAATGACTAAGATACATGTACAACACGTAATAGACCGGAAGTTGCGCAAGTGTCAACATAGAGGACTTTGCAAACCCTTAGTTGTGCCATTAAGTCTGTTGATCATTTTATGAACATTTTACGATCCGCCTGTGGATCTTTATTACAAACCATGTATTTGTATTTGAACTTTGAACATTTCGGTTTGTAATAATATTTTAAATCCAAGACTTCCGTTGTGTTGTTTGGTTATGATGTTATCAATCTTATGTCACAATACTCTCCACCAGGCCCACCGGGATCTATGTGGAAATCGGGGTGTGACATAAATCGTAACTAATATATTTTATAGGATAATAATAAAGGATGTAACCAAAGTTAAGTTACCACCTCATATACACTTGCATCAACTATATGAGTTATGTTCATGCATAAGAAGATGGCGAGTTTGCAGCTTTAAATGTAAGACGATCACCTTTGGACAAAAAAAAAAACATTTATGCATATTCGGCAAAAAAAAATGAAAGAAAAAAAAACAACCTTATTTAGACTTGAATAATAAAATATATGTAATATATCACCTTGGGCAGAAGTGAAGCATCAAAAGGTTATTCAAGTTAAGCTATTATAGTTTTCCGAGCAACTTTAAAGTCCTCTATAAAATTATGTGTTTTCGATAAAATGAGGTTCTCGAGAAAAGTCGAGTTTTCGGAAAATTTGGGTTTGCGGTATAAGGTTTGGATTTTAGAGAAATTTGAGTTTTTTTTTTGGCACATGTTAATCACTAGTGACATGTTATCATGTGGTATTATGATGTTATGCTCACACGAAGACCAATAAGTGACTGATTTTAAGGTTAATTGAAAATTGTAGTGTTTATAACCACAGGACATGAGCCACTAAAATCGCAACAAATATGATTGTATTATGGGGTGTTCACGGTCTGGTTTCGACTGTTTTTAATTCAAACCGTGAACCAAACCGTTAGTAACGGTTTTTTAGAATCATAAATCGAAACCAAACAATCAAAACTTAAAGTCGACCGCGGTTTGGACCTATTGCGTGATAATTTAAATGATTCAACAAAGAACTAGTATGAATTTATAGGTGGTTCATTAATATTGTTTTTTCTTAGGAACATTATTATTTGGGTAAATTACACTTTTCGTCCTTTATGTTTGTAACGGGTTGTAATAGATAACCTGTAACTTCAATAATTATAGTCACGGTCCTTTATTTGCAAAACCTGTTACACCTTACGTCCCTTGACCTTAACCTGGTTAAAACTTTCAGTTAAGCAAGGTCATGTGCAACCCATGTGAAGGCAAAACAGTCATTTAATACATAAAAAAAGAATGTCAAAATTAAAAAAAATCTATATACTTTCTCTCTCTCCACTGTACTCTCTCTCTCTCTACATACCACAAAGATCTAATGAAAGGTCCAAAAGACAACATCAAGATCCAGCCCTCACATTCATAAAATCCACACTGTTGAACTCAACACCATTTTCGATTCGCAGTTCTTGACCGAAGGAGACACATTGGTGTTGCGGATAGGAGTCTTGTGGTGGGAAGCCGCCAACTGATCCAGAGCTTATATGGTTTGCCATCTGATCCAGAGTCTTGTGGACAGGAGACACGTTGGTGTCGAAGGAGACACCATTTCCAAAGCTTATACCGTTCGGCTTTCTGGCGAGAACAAGATCCGACGACTTCAGATCTGACTGGACTTCTAGTTTCAGGCGACCCATATCTGATGTTATGGTTCTAGTTTAGGATAGACAAGGACTCGATTTTGTAGTCGTCATGCAGATTCGGTTGGGGTTTTCAGGTGGTAGTGGAAAGCCGCCATCTGATCCAGATTGTAGTGGGTTTAGGTTTCCAGATTTGTTTGAGGTTGGTTAGTGGTGGTTGCAAGTGGTGAGGTGGTGGTGGTCAATCTAGTGGTGTGAGGGTGGTTGCAGGCGGTGGGTACAGGTAGGGAGAGAAAGATGAGGTGGATTAAGTGTTTTATTAATTATTTTTTAATAAATAGGTAAAAAGACAATTATACCCTCATGTGCAATGTACATGACTATATTTAACCATAAAAAGTAACTAGGTTAGGACAAAAGGACGTAAGGTGTAACGGGTTTTGCAAAGAGTAAATTACAAGTTTTGTCCTTTATGTTTACACCATATTGTAGGCGATGTCCTTTAGCACAAAAGTTGACAAGTTATTTACTTAATGTTTCATAAACTTGCACGTTATGTCCTTTAGGCCAAACCCATTTAGATTTTTTGGTTAAATCATATTACACAAGGGTAAGTTGGTCATTTAACTGAGTTCTTTTAATATTGTTTAATAAAATAAAGCAAAATGATATATACAACTTTCCCTCCCTCTCTACCCTTTCTCTCTCTCTCTAAACTCTCTCTCTCACTTTCAGAGTTCACCCACCTCCCACCTCCCCACAACCTTCACCACCACCCACCCCACCGCACCCCACCCACTGCCGACTGAAAATTACCACCATCCCCACCTACCGACCACCACCAATTCCACCACACCACCTCCACCTATCGACCACCACTACCCCTGTCACACCACAACCGATGGCGGAAACATCGGGGTTAGTGGCACTAGGCGACCAGATTGATTTCACGAGATGTTCCATAACAATCATTTAGAATATCACAACCTTCTTAATATCCCATACTATTAAACGTAACATTTAAACAATTATTACAAAACGGAGATTTCTCATAAAATTCAACCGGGTTCGATTTCCCCTAGATTTTATATATAAGTTCCAAATCTGAAATACATCAACAAACTAACTAAACAAAACAAACTAAACTAAGCAACATCCAAGCATCCACGCTAAATCCTCAACCTGTTACATACGTTAAAATACAAGTCAATACAATTAAGTAAAGGTGAGCATACGAGTTTAAGTACTACTAGCATAATCGAGAAAGCGTTAGCGAAATAATCTAACTACATATCATGATACACCAAAACACATCATACAACATAGGCTCATTTCTCATGCTAACTACTGTGAGAAGGCTTGCGCGACCATCCTAACTAGACCCCGTCAGGTGTTAGCCAAACTATAGTACCATACTAGCTAAGGAGGCAAGTTAACGAAAATAAGTCATAGTCACATGTTTCTAGTATCACGTATCGAGCATATACAATTAGATTATTCGCGTGTGATAAACAATTTTGATTTGTGAAGTGTTTTTGATATAGGAACGTATGTAACACCCAAAAAGTGCATTAAAGTGAAAATGGGTCAAGGATACTCACTGTGGGTGCGTTTAGGTAAGAGTTCGGGATCTGAGGAGAGTCGAGAAGAGCGCCGGATCGGCCTGCATACGCGAACGAAAGTGCATCAGTCTTCGAAAAGCTGAAACGGTTAAGTCTTGGTTGGGCAGTAGCCAAGTTCGGGCAAACTTGTGTGTAAACACACAAGTTCGAGCGAACTTGTATGAATCTGATGAAGTTGAGTCAAGTTCGGTCGAACTTGATGAGTTTCCTTAGGAAACTTGTCAAGTTCGGGCGAACTTGTAAGAAAAACCTTACTGGCAAGGCAAGTTCGGGCGAACTTGCATAGTTTCCTAGGAAACTAGACAAGTTCGGGCGAACTTGTAAGAGTAGCGTTTAAGACGAAGTCGTATTCCAATTGTCAGGGTACGTTGGGAGTCGAAACGAGGACCTGAGTTCACTTGGGAGCGTGAAGACTCAATGCGCGAGAAATACCCGCATCTTTTTCCTGTTACCACTACTACATAAATTTCGGGACGAAATTTCTAAAAGTAGGGGATACTGTAACATCCATCGAAAAACGGGTTTTCAAAACCCGCTTCGTTTATCAATCAAATATCCAGTTATAATTTTCGTTGCGTATTTATAGTTGTTATTAATTTTAAACGATACATAACTAATAAATATATTAGAATTTGAAAACCATAATTTAAAATTACTAATAAATAAGGAATAAAAAAAATAAATGTAGACGCCGGGTTTCGAACCCGGGTCACCCACAAGCCAAAACACACAACACACCGCTACGCCACACACTGTCTTTGTGATAAAAATTAAGACAAATAACACTTATAATAAAACCCGAAGGTCAAATCCGGACTTCAGCGCGCCAGAACTCGCAATCACCGGAAAATCCGGCAATCCGCGATTTTGGCCAAATTTCTTTTGACTAAACCGCACAAATTAATGTCGACGTCGTTATAACCGTTGCCGGCAGTCAATTTCCGTCATAACCGACGGAAATCTTCAATCGCGAGCCTTGACCAAATTCAAATCCAATTCAGCCTGTTTACACTATAAATACCCCCTTGAACACTCTGGAAATCCTTTCGCTCAGAACCACGATCGTTTCCGAAGCTTTATTCATCCCAAAACACGTCGCCGGAGATATTCTGCATTCACCGGACTTTCACCGGAAAACCGAGACTTACTGCAAATCGGTAAAATTCTCGACTCTTTTGTTGGTAATCCATTATTCGGCATGTATTAACATGAATCGTTCAACCAGAATCTGTCTCACACAACGTTGCCGGAAATTCCTGCACTCACCGGAAAATCACTGAAAAATCCGAAGTCTCACTGTCGATCGGTACAATCATCTCAACCCTCATGATATCTCTTGTTTAGTAACTTAATTGCACAACACATTGATCAAAACTGTTAATCAAATCACTCAGCCGGAAGTCACCAATCAGAGCCGACGACTCTTGCCGGAAATCTGAGAAAAAATTCTGTTTTGGTACATTTCATTCAATAACCGTCTTTATCTATTTCATTCCAACCAATTATAAGCCTTAATGATCGATCTAAACAGAACAGTCGGACTTCACTGTTTTGTGTTTTATAAACGAAGAAGGTGAAGTCAAGTGTAAGTATAAATATAATTAAAACTGGATATTCGAACGGGTTAGACACACAGTCCAACGGTGGACTGTGTGCACAAACAATACACACGTCCCGAGTTCGAATCGCACACGTACCGACTTTCAGAATTAAAACCAACATTTTTAGAACTGAATCAGAACAAGTCACGGGTTGTTTATAAGAATAATATAATCCATAAGTTAAACAGATTTGACACACAGCACAACTGGTTGGGCTGTGCGCACTCGAACCGAAGGACCCGAGTTCGACTCCGGGTCCCTGCAACCGGTTCGGCCATATAAACCATTTTTAATAAAACCAAATAAGTTTAAAATTAATTAGTATATAAATATAATTAAAACAGAGAATATTTCGGGTTAGACAAATAGCTCAGTTGGTAGAGCTGTGTGCACGTATACGAGAGGTCCCGAGTTCGAACCTCACTCAGCGCATAATTAAACACAGACCGACCGGTCAACGGTCAACAGGGTTAACGGTCAAAAGTCAAAAAAAATTTTATTTTATTTATTTCTTTTTAATTATTTATTTAATTAGAAAATTATTTAAAAATACTTAAAAACAAGATTATTAAGGTTAGAAAACTTTCTTAAACTCACAAAAATAATTCTAAAAATCCCATTTAAGAACACTAATTAAAAATATTAATCTCAACCAAAATTTATTTATTTATCAAATCATTTTGTTATTATCTAGGTTAGTTCTTCCTCGTCAATCAAATCATAAATTCGTGCGCCTTCGTCATCATCAAAGAACGAACCTATTGTGAGTGAATCTCTACCAATTCCTCGTTTTAATCACGTTTTGGGGTGTATCATGTGTCGCTTAATTCTTTATTATATTTAAACACTTGTGCATACATCATATCCGTGATCAAATGTGTATCAATTGTTGTGTGGATTATATGTAGTTTGGATTTATCATTTTCAGTGCACGCATATCATTAGGCCCATCAGTTCCCCGTGGGAGAGGGGTTGAGCATCAGGTGCCTCATAAGATCGGCTCCGTTTGATTGAGCCTTGATCTCACATTCATCATCATTCATATCATATACTCATTCAAAGGGGTTTGTGTTGTTTATTTATATATGTTTGCTCACATGTGATATTGCACAAATTTTCCATATTAAATAAAACAAGAAATTAATAACAATGTTTTATCAAGGTTCGCTCGCCAACTTTTGTTGACCCAAAATATCCCCCGTTTTACACATGATACAGGTGATCCAGCTGAGGCAAGAAACACATAGGAAGGCCTAGAAGAATAAACTAGTTTAAGCTTTGGATTATTTACATAGTTTCATTTTCCTTGTAATTGTATGAATTTTGATTTGGATATTTAAGTTGTAATTTGAATTTAATAAATATGAAACATTTTAGTAAACATCATGAGCTTTGGTGATAACCCAATTATGCCCCGACTCTTATTCTGCTGCGGGTCGGGGTGTGACAGATTGGTATCAGAGCCATGACTATAGGGATATAGGATAGGTTATTAGACCCTTAGAGCCTATACTATAGTTGATTAAAATTTTAAATTGTTTATGCGTTACATGCAAAATTCATGATGTTTATATGCTTTATGTTTATTTTTACACTCAATGTTATACAAGCATGCTCACAATACATGTTATTATACAATGCTTATCATAAATCATATCCTCATAACATATCATATCCATGAGAGCATACACCTCACAATTCCCATGATTTTTGCAATGATTTTTGTGTTTTCAAATCACATCAAAGTGAGTTCTCATGACGGACATGTAGTAACTGGAAGGGTACGAGTACCGGTAGTCGGAACGTCCTGTCTAGGCTTGGCATTCGTATAAATCCAAAATAAAGGACCAGTTTGCCTACCTGGGGACTAACGATGAAAGTACGAAGGACCTATTAGGCCAAAGCATGCTATACCAAACGTCGTGTGAGCTAACCCCACTTTGAGTTGTCATTGTGTCTACACCTGGACACCCTCCTACCATACATCTCGCAATCATATTTCACGGTTTTCATTCGGGTGATGCGAGTGTTAATCCGCCAACACCAATGTGAATCCTACCAAGCCCAATAGTCATGGGGGCCCACATGACTACACAGGCGATGGTATGAGGGACATTGGAGGCCCAAACATGAGCAAACCCAAGACATCCTATGGATGTAGTTGCATTATTGTTAGTTATGTTATTTTTATTCTTTTAAAAACGACACATGACAGCTAGAAACTTCTTAAACTCACAATCTACATATGTATGTTCCTGTAGATGTCGGCTAGGCAACTACGTGGAGGTAGAAAGTCAGGAAGATCCAATGAACGCTTGGCCACACAAATTGCTAAACAAATGGCTGTAGTGCTTCCTGACATCGTAATTCAAGTTCAACAAGCTCTCACCGCAAATCCCATCAGCCCTCCCAATCAAGAAGACCAGAGCGTCGCCAACCCTCCCTCCAAAAAGTGCTCCTACAAACACTTCAAAACTTGCGATCCCCCAAAGTATGAAGGGACCGAAGGTGTTACTGCTCTCTTTCACTGGTTTGAAGAAATGGAGAACACTTTCCTCAATTGCGATTGTCCCGAGGATCGCAAGGTACGTTATGCAACTGGAAGACTGTTTGGGGTAGCCCTTACCTGGTGGAACACGGAAATGGGTAAACGAGGAGTTGAAGATGCCATGGCTTAACATGGGAAGAGTTAAGGGAACTCATGACCAGACGTTTCTGTCCAAAGCGAAATCAAAAAGTTGGAAGATGAATTCCACGCGCTAAAACAAAAGGAAGGAGATCACACTTCCTATAACAAAAGATTTCTCGAGCTAAACCAGATGATCCCTAATATGTTCCCCCCCGTGTACCGCTTGGTTGAACACTACATTCGAGGTCTTCCCTCGAAAATTCAAGACTCGGTTTTAAGCACTTCGCCTGCAACACTTGAAGCCGCATTGGAACTAGCTACCGAACTTACTGAGAATCGCATCCGAAACGGCAAATTCAAGGATGAAAAGAAGAAAGCACCCATAGAGACCCCAACTACCAACCACTCGGTCTCCTCCTCAAGGTTTGCTGGTAAGAGGAAATGAAACAGCAATAATTTTGCTGTCACTCAAACCAACCCTCCTATCACCGCTGCACCAATCACCCAATTTGCTCCTCCGACTGCACCATTTAAAAAGCCATACACCGGCCCACACCCAAAATGCAACCGTTGTCAGTACCATCACCCTCCCGAAACTCTTTGCCAACATTGCACCAGCTGTGGCCGTGCGGGTCACACCATTCAAACTTGTCGCACACTTCAACGAATGAACCGCAATCAAACCTCAACCCAAACCCACCATCAGATAGTGGGTCAAGCCCAACAACCCTTACTCCTACCATCTGCACAACACATAGCCCAAACCTACTACCAACCCAACTACCCCATGATGCAACCCATGCGAGCTTGTTACAACTGTGGAGACCCAAACCACTTTAGGAACACTTGTCCACGCTTGGTGAACATCATCCATGCCCAAGCTCAAGCGAACCCTGTAAACCAAGCTAACCAAGCTCCTCCACCTACCAGAGGAAGAGCTTTCAACATCAATGCCAACCAAGCTAGGGCTGACAACAACATGGTTAACGGTACGTTTCTCATCAATGGTAGTTATGCATCCATGTTATTCGATACTGGCGCGGATAAGAGTTTTGTGTCCTTAGAATTCGAACCTATCCTCAACCAAACTCGTGATAACCTCATGGAATCTCCGACGGTGGAAGTTGCTGACGGAAAGCCCGTTTCACTAAATTCTATTATACGAAATTGTACCCTTACTCTAAACGATCACGACTTTCCAGTTGACCTCATTCCTATGAAGTTGGGAAGTTTCGATGTTATAATCGGTATGGACTGGCTCAGCCAGCATCACGCTGAAGTAGTATGCCGCGAAAAGTTCATTCGCATACCCCTTGCAGACGGTCAGACCCTACGTATTTTTGGAGAAACCCCTTCGAAAGGACTCAAATTAATGTCCTGCCTTCAAGCCCGAAGATATCCCCGCAAGAACTATGTCGCATTCCTAACTCACGTCGTCAAAAAGGGAAACAAGGAAAGGAAACTCGAAGATATACCAGTTGTGAAAGAATTCCCACAAGTCTTTCCCGACGACATCTCAGGACTCCCTCCTGTGAGAGAAGTCGAATTCCGCATCGATCTTGTACCTGGCGCTACACCAGTCGCAAAATCTCCTTATAGGCTAGCCCCATCCGAAATGCAAGAGCTGCCAGTCAACTGCAAGAGCTGACTGACAAAGGATTCATACGTCCTAGCTCCTCGCCTTGGGGTGCACCTGTTCTCTTTGTGAAGAAGAAAGATGGAACGTTTCGCATGTGTATCGACTACAGAGAACTCAACAAGTTAACGGTTAAAAATCGCTACCCACTACCTCGCATCGATGACCTCCTAGACCAACTTCAAGGCGCCACCTGCTTTTCAAAAATCGACCTTCGTTCTGGTTATCATCAGCTCAGAGTACATGAAGAAGACGTCCCAAAGACCGCCTTCCGGACTCGTTATGGTCATTACGAATTCATGGTCATGCCATTCGGTTTAACCAATGCCCCCGCTGTATTCATGGATCTAATAAATAGGGTATGCAAACCCTACCTTGACCGTTTCGTCATAGTCTTCATCGACGATATCCTTATCTACTCCAAGTCTAAATCAGATCATTGAACGACACCTTCGACTCATCCTTACACTTTTAAGGACTGAAAAGCTCTACGCTAAGTTCTCAAAATGCGAATTCTAGTTAGGAGAAGTACAATTCCTTGGACATGTCGTCAATGACAAGGGAATACATGTCGACCCTTCAAAAATCAAGGCAGTACAGGAATGGCAAGCGCCACGTACCCCTACCGAAGTAAGGTCATTTCTTGGTTTGGCTGGTTACTATCGCCGCTTCATTGCCAATTTTTCCCGTATTGCTGTACCACTCACGGCTTTGACTCATAAAGGAAAACCCTTCATATGGGGACCTAAACAAGAAGAAGCCTTCCAAACTCTAAAGCAAAAGCTTTGTGACACACCTATCCTCACACTTCCTGAAGGTTACGATGACTTTGTAGTATATTGCGACGCATCAGGGCAAGGGCTAGGCTGTGTATTAATGCAAAGAGGAAAAGTGATTGCCTATGCTTCTAGGCAACTCAAAGTTCATGAGAAGAATTACACCACCCACGACCTGGAACTTGGAGCCGTTGTGTTCGCTCTCAAGATATGGAGACATTACCTCTACGGTACCAAGTGTGAAATATACACTGACCACAAAAGTCTCCAACATATCTTCAACCAAAAGGAGTTGAATATGAGGCAACGAAGATGGGTCGAACTTCTTAACGACTACGACTGTGAAATTCGGTATCATCCTGGCAAGGCAAACGTGGTGGCTGATGCACTCAGTCGAAAAGGTTATGCGAACTCCATTCGTCTTCTATGTTCACAAATCATAACCGACATCAAAGATCGAATCCGAGCAGCTCAACATGTTTCTATAACAGAAAATGACGTACGTGATGAGCTGTCATGTGGAGCTGAACTCAAAATCGAAACCAAATCCGACGGTATTCTATACTATTTAAATCGCATATGGATTCCCGATCGCGATAACCTTCGTGATTTCTTATGAATGAGGCGCACAAAACACGATACTCTGTACACCCAGGAGCCGACAAGATGTATCAAGACCTACGATACACCTACTAGTGGCCTGGCATGAAAAAGGACATCGCTGTTTTTGTTTCCAAGTGCCTTACCTGTTCCAAAGTAAAGGCTGAACATCAAAGACCTTCAGGACTCCTAGTCTAACCCGAAATACATGTATGGAAGTGGGAAAATATAACCATGGACTTCATTACTGGGTTACCTCGCACCTCCAGTGGGTATGACACCATATGGGTAATCATTGATCGTCTTACAAAATCAGCTCACTTCATACCGATTCGCGAGGACTTCAAAAACTAGAAGTTAGCTCGTATCTACATCAGCGAGATCGTAAGCCGTCATGGTGTACCTTTAAGCATCATTTCAGACCGTGATGGTCGTTTCACTTCACGAACGTGGCGAGCCGTACAAACCGCCTTGGGTACACGATTAGATCTCAGTACCGCTTTTCATCCTCAAACTGATGGACAATCTGAACGCACCATCCAAACTCTTGAAGACATGCTTCGAGCATGTGTCATAGACTTCAAAGGGAATTGGGACGCTCATCTACCATTAGTTGAATTTTCGTACAACAATAGCTATCATTCAAGTATCGGCATGGCTCCTTTCAAAGCTTTATATGGTCGTAAGTGCCGATCTCCAGTATGTTGGCACGAAATCGGGGAATCACAAATCACCGGTCCAGAGTTAATTCAAGAAACAATCGACAAGGTCATTCAAATTCGAAACAATCTTCTAGCAGCTCAAAGTCGTCAAAAGAGTTATGCAGACAAATGACGAAAGCCCTTGGAGTTTGACATTGGGGATCAAGTACTTTTAAAAGTATCGCCGTGGAAGGGAGTGGTTCGTTTTGGCTAGAAGGGCAAGCTAGCACCACGCTACGTAGGACCTTTCAAGATACTCGAAAGAGTAGGTCCTGTAGCATACAAGCTTGACCTACCAGAAGAGCTCAACAGAATTCATCCCACATTCCACATATCAAACTTGAAGAAGTGCCTCGCCGATAAAAATCTCCATATTCCTCTAGAAGACATTCAGATCGATGAATCTATGCACTTCATTGAAAGACCAGTAGAAATCATGGACTTCGGAGAGAAGCGTTTAAGACGAAGTCGTATTCCAATTGTCAGGGTACGTTGGGAGTCGAAACGATGACCTGAGTTCACTTGGGAGCGTGAAGACTCAATACGCGAGAAATACCCGCAACTTTTTCCTGTTACCACTACTACATAAATTTCGGGACGAAATTTCTAAAAGTAGGGGATACTGTAACATCCGTCGAAAAAACGGGTTTTCAAAACCCGCTTCGTTTATCAATCAAATATCCAGTTATAATTTTCGTTGCGTATTTATAGTTGTTATTAATTTTAAACGATACATAATTAATAAATATATTAGAATTTGAAAACCATAATTTAAAATTACTAATAAATAAGGAATAAAAAAATAAATGTAGACGCCGGGTTTCGAACCCGGGTCACCCACAAGCCAAAACACACAACACACCGCTCCGCCACACACTGTCTTTGTGATAAACATTAAGACAAATAACACTTATAATAAAACCCGAAGGTCAAATCCGGACATCAGCGCACCAGAACTCGCAATCACCGGAAAATCCGGCAATCCGCGATTTTGGCCAAATTCCTTTTGACTAAACCGCACAAATTAATGTCGACGTCGGTTATAACCTTGCCGGCAGTCAATTTCCGTCATAACCGACGGAAATCTTCAATCGCGAGCCTTGACCAAATTCAAATCCAATTCAGCCTGTTTACACTATAAATACCCCCTTGAACACTCTGGAAATCCTTTCGCTCAGAACCACGATCGTTTCCGAAGCTTTATTCATCCCAAAACACGTCGCCGGAGATATTCTGCATTCACCGGACTTTCACCGGAAAACCGAGACTTACTGCAAATCGGTAAAATTCTCGACTCTTTTTTTGGTAATCCATTATTCGGCATGTATTAACATGAATCGTTCAACCAGAATCTGTCTCACACAACGTTGCCGGAAATTCCTGCACTCACCGGAAAATCACTGAAAAATCCGAAGTCTCACTGTCGATCGGTACAATCATCTCAACCCTCATGATATCTCTTGTTTAGTAACTTAATTGCACAACACATTGATCAAAACTGTTAATCAAATCACTCAGCCGGAAGTCACCAATCAGAGCCGACGACTCTTGCCGGAAATCTGATAAAACATTCTGTTTTGGTACATTTCATTCAATAACCGTCTTTATCTATTTCATTCCAACCAATTATAAGCCTTAATGATCGATCTAAACAGAACAGTCGGACTTCACTGTTCTGTGTTTTATAAACGAAGAAGATGAAGTCAAGTGTAACTATAAATATAATTAAAACTGGATATTCAAACGGGTTAGACACACAGTCCAGCAGTGGACTGGGTGCACAAACAATACACACGTCCCGAGTTCGAATCGCACACGTACCGACTTTCAGAATTAAAACCAACATTTTTAGAACTGAATCAGAACAAGTCACGGGTTGTTTAGAAGAATAATATAATCCATAAGTTAAACAGATTTGACACACAGCCCAACTGGTTGGGCTGTGCGCACTCGAACCGAAGGACCCGAGTTCGACTCCGGGTCCCTGCAACCGGTTCGGCCATATAAACCATTTTTAATAAAACCAAATAAGTTTAAAATTAATTAGTATATAAATATAATTAAAACAGAGAATATTTCGGGTTAGACACATAGCTCAGTTGGCTGCGTGCACGTATACGAGAGGTCCCGAGTTCGAACCTCACTCAGCGCATAATTAAACACAGACCGACCGGTCAACGGTCAACAGGGTCAACGGTCAAAAGTTAAATTTTTTTTATTTTATTTATTTCTTTTTAATTATATATTTAATTAGAAAATTATTTAAAAATACTTAAAAACAAGATTATTAAGGTTAGAAAACTTCCTTAAACTCACAAAAATAATTCTAAAAATCCCATTTAAGAACACTAATTAAAAATATTAATCTCAACAAAATTTATTTATTTATCAAATCATTTTGTTATTATCTAGGTTAGTTCTTCCTCGTCAATCAAATCATAAATTCGTGCGCCTTCATCATCATCAAAGAACGCACCCATTGTGAGTGAATCTCTACCAATTCCTCGTTTTAATCACGTTTTGGGGTGTATCATGTCTCGCTTAATTCTTTATTATATTTAAACACTTGTGCATACATCATATCCGTGATCAAATGTGTATCAAATGTGTATCAATTGTTGTGTGGATTATATGTAGTTTGGATTTATCATTTTCAGTGCACGCATATCATTAGGCCCATCAGTTCCCCGTGGGAGATGGGTTGAGCATCAGGTGCCTCATAAGATCGGCTCCGTTTGATTGAGCCTTGATCTCACATTCATCATCATTCATATCATATACTCATTCAAAGTGGTTTGTGTTGTTTATTTATATATGTTTGCTCACATGTGATATTGCACAAATTTTCCATATTAAATAAAACAAGAAATTAATAACAATGTTTTATCAAGGTTCACTCGCCAACTTTTGTTGACCCAAAATATCCCCGTTTTACACATGATACAGGTGATCCAGCTGAGGCAAGAAACACATAGGAAGGCCTAAAAGAATAAACCAGTTTAAGCTTTGGATTATTTACATAGTTTCATTTTCCTTGTAATTGTATGAATTTTGATTTGGATATTTAAGTTGTAATTTGAATTTAATAAATATGAAACATTTTAGTAAACATCATGAGCTTTGGTGATAACCCAATTATGCCCCGACTCTTATTCCGCTGCGGGTCGGGGTGTGACAGGGCGAACTTACAGCAAGTTCAAATGAGAGAATAGAGCTTATTATTTATAGGAGAAGGCAAAAAGTGAGGCTGGTGGAGTCAAGTTCGGGCGAACTTGCTAGATTTCCAAGGGATCATAGCCAAGTTCGGCCGAACTTGTACATGCATGTACAAGTTCGAGCGAACTTGAGGATTTTGAAGGATCCTTGTGTCATCAGGCAAGTTCGGGCGAACTTGGGTTAATCAAGTTCGGCCGAACTTGGCCCGGTGACCAAGTTTCATTTGCCGATTTCGTGTTAAGTGTTCGTTTGGCTATTCGGTTCGGATTAGTTAGTTATATTAAGCGTTATAGTTGATATAATAGTGCGATTTTAGCGATTCGAGAGTGCGAGAGCGATGCGATAGCGATTGTAACTATAACCACAAACACACATAACACATAAGTAACATAAAACCACATAATTAACTGTGATGTGCGATGCGATGAGATAAGCGATGTGATTTAATAAGCGATTAGACGCGATAATAACGTACAATACCATAATTAATTAACATAAACTTTATTATCAACCGAATCTCGGGATTACAAAAGAAGTACAGCGATAAAAACAAGGAAAAAGATAACAACGAATTTCCGAGTTGTTACAACCCCATTGCACCCACCATCACCGCCGCACCAAATCACCACCATAACCCAAATCACCAGTGCACCCACCATCACCGCCGCAACAGTCCGATCATCACAGTTCATCACCCACAACCACCTCTCGCTCTCCGTTCAAGATCTCCGCCACTACAGGTTAATCAGGCATCCCAAACTCAACAAAAGTCAACAACTAATTAAATTTGTCGGAACCCCTACCGGAGAGCTACATGCATCAATAAAAAATATTTGTCGGAACCCCTACCGGAAGTTTGCTGGAGTTCACCCGAACCCTAGATTGCACCATCAGTCATGAACGTAGTTTCCTTGACCCTAAAGAACCCTCAATCGCTAGAATCGGGGTGAATCTCCGTCACCGTCTTCTTCGTTTGACCTCGCCGGAACCCTAATTTGATTAGATACATTGTCACGCATCATTATACATCGTCTGCTTCGTTTAACCTCTCCGAAACCCTCTTCAGAAAGCTTGATATCTTAGAGAGAGAGAGATAGGGGGAAAAGAGAGATGGAGGTTGGTTCAGTTTAGAGAGAGAGAGAAGAGAGAGATGCAGGTTCGTTCATATGAGAGAGAGAAGTAGTTTTTATATTTCTTTTTTATTTTATAGTTTTGTAGAAATAGCCATTAAATAATAATTCTTTACAAAATAGCCCATATAAATATGAAATGACAAGAATGCCCTCATGTGCAAGGCACATGACCATAATTAACCAAAAAATCTAACTGGGTTTGGCCTAAAGGATAGAACGTGCAAGATTTTGAAACATACAGAACTTGTCAACTTTTGCGCTAAAGGACAACGCCTGGAATCTGGTGTAAACATGAAGGACAAAACTTGTAATTTACTCTTTTACAAATAAAGGATTGTGACTGTAATTATTGAAATTAAAGGTCATTCATTACAACCTGCTACAAACATAAAGGACGAAAAATGTAATTATTTATTGCTTCCACTTACTTGAACACCATTGTAGTATTAAAATGTAGAAAGTTATTCCATTAAAGATTTTGGAACATTGGATTACAGAGGTGAACAGAGAAGCCATGTTTGTAATGTTACCTATAACCCAGAAACCAAGAGTGCTAAATATGTTCACATTGAAAATTATGGAAAACAGAAAAATTTCAGGATAAAAAACCAGTTAAATAAAGAACATATTAACAAGAATATGTGTTGAACATACTTACAGAGATATATGTTCCCTTAGCCCACATTCAATTGACTACTACATTAATCTTAATCCTAATATACGTAACAAGAATTGATAGCAACACTTCGGTCCGGTTTTATACGATCGGTTTTTAGTATAAACTGTAAACCAAACCACTCAGTACGGTTTAAAATTTTGAGACCGATCGATCAAAAGTTTAAGTAAAAAACCAATCACGAAACCAAACTGATGACCGGTTTGAACGTTTCACGGTTTTAAACCCAACCGTGAACACCCCTAATTATACTAAGTGACCCTTAAATTATTTCCAGGGTGGTTCACAATTTCACATTAGATATTTCATTTGCAGGTGTTGTCCATTTTGCTTCGTTATATAAGCACAAGATAAACTACACAATCAAAAGATTTACAAATTATTTTTCCAATTTAATTATCTTCAACTTTGTCGAAGTCTAAGAACAGAAAAAAAAAGAAATGTACCTATCAAATATATACAATCAACCCTAACAATAACATATCCGACTATTCATATATGGGTTCTAAAACCGGTTTCCACAAGGGCGACCCACACACACGCTGGCCCGCACTAAAACCCTCTTCTGAAATTCCCAAAACATCACTGGAACTCTCACCATCACCGCCCGTCTTCTCCTCAGGCAAAACCTTAGCTCTTCGACGTCGTTTCACCCTCTTCACCTTTCCACAACCCGACCGCAACATCACCAACTCCGCTTCCGTAACAAAAGAGTTTAACCTACTAACAGGAATCAAAAAATACAACTTCCCATTACTCAACAGTTGATCCGCACGCAATGCCGACAACCTAAACACCGATCCGAGATCATCAACAACGGGAGATACAAGGTATCCCGGTTGTTCCAGAAGCATGATCTCGGCTGCCGTGATGGGAACCTTAAAGTGTCGTAGGTTCCCATCACAGTCTATTAGTTTCGCGGATTGGATGTTTGGTTTGAAACATGAAGTGAAGTTTCCCATTTGTTTGGAGTGTGAGTTTACTATGAAGAAAATGTTTGATTGATTTTCACATAGTGATGAATGTTATTTATATGTCACTCGTGTGGTGGAGTATGAAGTGGTGTAGACTGTTGAAAGGTTGACCCATGAACCGTGGTTGACTTGTGGATGAAACGTAGATATTTTAGTGTTAAACATTTAAAAAACGCGTTGGATGATAGACTTGTTTATGGGCCTTTACGTATATAATGGGCTAAAAACTTTGTTTTTTTGTTTTGTTTTTTAGTGGAATTGAATATTGAGAAATAAAACTTCTAGAAGTTAGAGATGGGCATAAAAACCGGTTCCGAACCCGAACCGGTAGAACCAAACTGGAACTGGTTCCAGTTCCTACCTGATATTAAGTAGAACCGGTTCCGGGTTCAAAATACCCGTTGGTTCCAACCCGGTTCCACAATTTTACCATTTGAATCGGGTAGTAACCGGTTCCTAACCGTACCCGGTTTCTACCCGTACCCGGTTTCACTAGTATCCAATTCCATCAGTACCCGGAAATGCAGTTCTAGAAGGAACCGGTTATACCGTTAAAATGTTACCGTTGGAACCGGTTATAGCCGAAAAAGTGGAGACTAACGATTCGGACGATGATTGTACCGAGGTACCCGCACCTAAGAGAAACTCATCGGAAAGTGTTGCACCTGCCACTAGTAAACGATCAAAGAAATAAAATCTTACTGGAACCGGTTCTGAGTAATTTTTTTTTTGTAACCGGTTATTTTTTTGTTTTTTAATTTTAACCGATTATTGTTACTATTTTTTATTTATCAATGTAACTAATAATAAAATAAAAAATAACAAACACAATAGAAAGAAACATTACACAAACTTTATAAAAACACCAAACCAAACGGGTTACATCAAACATTTGAAGAACCGGTGCCGGAACCTTCTCCCGTCTCATTTTTCTTTGCCTTCGTCACTGGGCAATGCCGCTCAGTGTGTTTCTTAAGGGTTGAGTTGGCTGCGGCCTTCATAAATTTTCCGCAAGCTTTGCATCTAGCCATCTCGTGGCTGTCGGACATTAAACAGAGATCAAAATTCTTCCATATGGGTTTCTTTTCTTCTCTAAGACCGTAACAACTTCTTCGTTGCATGCCATAGGTATTTTGCAAGATTTTAGAAGATGATTGAGTTTGTAAGTTGATGATGGTGAGTGTTAAGTTTTGAAATGGTAAGTAGGGAGGGGTTTATATAAAAAAAACCGATTTCGAATGCCAGGAACCGGTTCCCAACGGTAACATTTATCAGAAACCGGTTCTGAACAGTAAAAAGTCAGGTTTTACTGTCAGGAACCGGTTCTGAACAGTAAAAAAGTCAGGTTTTCGACTGTCAGGAACCGGTTCTGAACAGTAAAAATTCGGGTTTTACTGTCAGGAACCGGTTCCACACCATACCCGGTTCCACACCATACCCGGTTCCATAATACCCGTACCCGGTTCTACACGGTTCCATATTTTTGGGTGTGAACCCGGGTAGGAACTGGACCCGGTTCCACACCATACCCGGTTCCAATGACATCCAAGCAGAACCGGGTCCGGGTTGGAACCGGTTCCGGGTAATAATAAAACCCGATTATGCCCATCTCTACTAGAAGTTAATTTTATCTATGGTAGAATTTTAGTAAGAAGAAAACTAAATAAGTTAATTCACATTATGTAAGTAAAAGTTGTGGAGGTTTTATAAAAGTTTATTGATATATGATGAAACTTTATGATTTATGACTGCTAGTTCTACCATAAAACTATTGTTTTATACTAGTTGTATAAAAATGAAATATGACATCTATAAAACAAGGCTAGAGGAATGGTTTTCACGATATCTTGAAACTATTATAATTATATATTTACAAGTTATGGGTGAACACCGAGTTGAGTTTTTTTTTTAATTTTAAATTTACCCGTATTAATATATATACATCTTTAACCAGATCCATTATTTTTCTCTTATAATTTTTATTCGTTAGCTTTATTATATAAAGACTAAATACACGCCGTTGCAATTAAATTTTTCTTGATATTATGATATATATTTTTATTGAAAGCAAAGTTGTATTCGAAATAGCGGTACAGTGACTAGCCGAACTGATACCGCCCAAACAGCATCAGTATCGGTATTGATGTTATCAGAACCAACATTTGTATTCGTTTTATGGTTTCGACCAATGTATAATACGACTATAGTTTTTGTCACGTCGTACAACTTTTGTGCAACAAAAGCATTGTAAATAATAAAATTTTTTGGAGTCTTCAAAACCGAGCCTTATAAATCTCCCCACTGCAACACGTGGGTTTCACCCACTAAACACGTGTCTTTAATTTTCTTTTTTCTTGACATTACGATATAAGATTTATCGAAAATGAAGTTGTATTAGAAATAATGGTATGGTGACAAACCGATCTGGTACCGACCGGACAACCTTGGTATCGAAATTAGTGTTATCAAAACCGGTATTCATTTTTATGGTTTTCAATCGATGTAAAATATGATTTTATTTTTGGGTTACATGGCAAAGCTTTTGTGTAATATAAACATTGTAAGTAAACCTTTTTGTAGTCGTCAAAATCGAGTCTTACATATTTTAACATCTCTGTTGCAACTCGTGGGTCCTCCACTGCAGTGCAGTGGTTGTTCCTATCTTGGTGAAGGCTTGGCCCGGGGTTTTTACCCGGGTTCGAGTCCAGAGGGGGGGGGGGGGGGCAGTTTTACCTATTCCACGGGGTTTCTGCGCATCAAGGGTGTGCTACACTTTCTAGCGGTGGTCGAGTAGTCGGCCTTTGGACATAGCTCCGAAAGGGTGGGTTTACACGTGGAAAGCAGTTATCCTTAAAAAAAAACTAATATTAAACACCATTTATGATAATCTCTTTTTAAAATTTGTTTACATCTGAAAACATAAACATCTTCATATTCAGAATATCTAATTTTTCGTGCTAAGATTCCTAGAAATTAGTAATACAAAATCCTTTTATTGACAACATTTTTATAAAAATTATTCATTCAGCTTAACATTTTATAAATTGTACATCTAAAATAGTTTTCTTATCAAAATTGCTTTGAGTTGAGCTAGAGGTTTCGTCATAGTGGGCCTTCAGGCAGTGGTTTCCTCTGGAATGGTGGTGGGCCAGATCACCAACGTCGTCAGCGTTTGCGAACTAGGGTGGCCTTTTGCCATTTGGTTTATCCGGGTGATCGGGCTTTTGTTGATCGTTCAAAAAATAGTTTCTTTTCTATGTTCTGAATTTAACTTGAGTTACTATTTTCACACACATACTGGTTGGATTATTTAAACTTTCTGCGCTTAGAGCTTTTTTTTAACTGTAAACTTCATTAACAAAGCCGACCCAAACCGGGCCGGCACACGACAGGACACAGACTACATATACATAGCTTTACACCAACTATCCCAAGTACAATCCTTATTTTTCGATCTAGTCGAATACCACAGAAAGCCTACCACCTGCGCTTAGAGCTACTAGGCCAGAAGTAATGAAACTCAAAGTTGCCGTGTTAACGTTTCTATGGGTTTGGTACATGAAATGGCTTTTACCTGCATTTTGAAGTCGTATAGCTCATTATTTTCGTGCCTTGTAAGACCATGTGTCCAAGGGTTAGGGTTCAGGATTTTCACTCGGAAAGTGTAAAAAAATTTCACTAGAATTGCAAATAATAAAACGTCACCAACATACATATTACAATTGTCCTAAACATTATTTCATTTTGTGAAAATGATCAATTACAACTTCATTTGTAGCATTTTCAAGTGCTTATGTTTCAACGGTACAAATCACACAAGCATTTGAGAAAATCTTCACCAATTAATTTGTAAATCAACTATACTGCGCAAGCGATAAAAAGTAATTACCGTGTTCAAAACTCAATAATATTTATTCCGTTTTGTGCAAAATAAATATTAAATTCTTAGCACCTAAATGGGTATTCAATATGTCATGTTTAAAGGAAAATTTAAACTTCTGCTAGCTTGCATAATGCATAAGCAAAATGATATTGTATAGCCTATTTGAGTCTTTAACATCTAGGAAATGCTATTGTATAGCCTATTTGAGTCTTTAACATCTAGGAAGATGGTGAGCTTAGCAAATGGTTCCATCGTCCCTGATAGGGCTGCAAACGAACTGGACTTGTTCGTGTTCGTTTGTTAAGAAATATATGTGTTCACGAACTGTTTATGAACGCTTACCGAACAAGATTTTATGTTCGTGTTTGTTTGTTAAGGAAATGAACTTGTTCGTGTTCGTTTGTGTTTGTTTGTTAATTTAGGAAACGAATGAAAACGAACGATGATGAACACCAATGAGCACAAACTAATGTTCATGAACACAAATGGTAACTAACGAACACAACCAAATGTTCATGAACATAATATATAATACATAAACACTTATTAAATATTTTATTTGTCGGAATTTTGATATATTTAAATAAAATATAAAAGCTAACACTAATGAACTATCGAACACAAACGAACACGTTACTGAATGTTCACGAACATAAATGAAAGAACGAGCACTTTGTTCGTGTTTGTTCATTTAACTAAACGAACGAAATTTCTTGTTTGTGTTCGTTTGTTTAATAAACGAACGAACACAAACGAACTTCCCGCCGAACGTTTCACAAACTGTTCGCCAAACGTTTAGTTCGTTTGCAGCCCTAGTCCCTGAGAATCTGTCTAACGAACACAAACAAACTTCCCGCCGAACGTTTCACAAACTGTTCGCCAAACGTTTAGTTCGTTTGCAGCCCTAGTCCCTGAGAATCTGTCTATAACCTCAAGTCTTAGTAAAATTTATAAATATAAGAAATATATATTATCACCAAATTTTCCGGCCTACCTTATAGCAATTTGTGAAAATTATTTGAACACACAATTAACAATATGTTATAACTGTACAAACACGTCCTTCCATTATACAAAACATACCGTAAAGAATCTTGACCATGGGCGAAGCTTTATTGGGGCCGGGCCTGCCAAACCCTTACCGATTTTTCGTTCATAGTGTTAATTTTACCGAAAATTTTTGAATTTTTTTAGTGTAAAATATTGGACTTGTAAGAGTCCGGCCCCCATCGATTTAGATTTAGAAAGTCCGGCCTCCATTGAGTTTTTGTTCAAGCTTCGCCACGAATGTTGACACAATATACACAGAGTCACACACTCTGCATACAGAGTTAGTTACATATCAGGGTATTTTCCATTCTTTACTAAATCCCCGTGATTAAGTGTATTTAATTTGTAGTGGAGGATACTTCAAAACAGTCCACTTTGATTACCATGAAATTAGGTGTTGTATTTTTGTTTTAGGTTAATGCACAAATAAAACCTCCCTTAGCTTTCATCCATGATATTTCCTTATTTTGTTATTGTTGAAGATATTTTTTACATTTGGCAAATTTACTTGCTAATGTGTGCACGCCCGCTTACGGTATGAGTATATAATGTATATATGTGTGGGCGCTCGGGGGCAAAAGTGAAAGTGCACTAATTTTAACGTTATTTTACTAATTTCATGAAAATAACGTTAAAAGAGACGAATGGTTAATCATGCATCATGTAGTGACATTGATAGCCGAAAGACAAGGGAGTACATGCGCTAATCGGCCTTTGTCTTAATTGCTGAGTATTATGTATCTTATGTCTAAGGCTTGATGCAAAACTACAATCGAGCCGGTGGTCTTATTGGAAGCAGCCTCTCTATTTCTACGGAGTAGAAGTAAGGTTGTCTACATCTTACTCTCCTCAGACCCTACCTTAGCTATGCTATTGGTGGGATTTACTGAATATAATGATGTTGACGACGACGAGCTGCTAATGTGTGCATCCATGTTTTATTTATCTCCAACCGATCACTTATAAAGGGAAAAAACAACTAAAAATGGGTCGAATGTGGGTTATTGGATTTCATATATAATCTGGATAATGGACTAAATTAAAATGTAGATTTTGGGGCTTAACTAGAAGATTTTTAAAAGGGTATATAAAGACTTTTAAAAAATACATGAGATGCTCATTTTTTTTAAATTAATACAGTTAAAATAATTTTGTGGGAAAGGGAGTTACCATGTCTATCCACCCCTACATTGTTTATACGGGCATTGTTAAGACTTTATTGAAGAAAAAAAAAGTTGTAACGTAGCGTCAGGCAGGAGCATTTTTTCATCTTAACTGTATATTTTTTTTCTAATAATATTTGTGTATTTACTTGAATGGGAAATGTTAACGTACAATAGCCCCTTAACGTGTGACGGTGCGCAACTTAATTACACACGTTATAAATTTAAAATCCTAATTACGCATGAAGAAAAAGTCACGCATGGTCAAAACACAAATCACGCATAGGTTGGGTCTTACCATAATTACACATGTTATATTATAATTACGTATGTTATTTTGTTAGTCGCGTATCGTCGTACGTTAAGTGCCTTTTGTATTTTAAATTTTCTCTATTTGAATATGTAATTAAATATTAAAAATTACAGTTAATACTAAGAATATAAATTATATAGTATATATTAGCAACTACTTTGTGCATTAGGTTGTTGGATTATAAGCTTTAGTGGTTTTATCTCCATGTTGTTGTTGTACCTTTTCTTTAAACCGGTACTTTCATATTTGCACCTTCTGTTTGACACACGTCTCTTCGCGTGTCACAAAGCCTTTTTGTTTTCCAAATATAGCGTCTGTGTATAAGAGAGAAAAAGGGGTGTAAAGAGAGAGGGGGGGGGGGGGTGAGATCACAACCCGACGCGTACCCGGCGATGTCAACTTCCGGTCGCAGCAAAGACGACAGTCGACGAAGGCACCTATGGTCAAGTGTACAAAACTTAACGAAGAAGGCTATAATAGTAACAATGGCAAGAATTTTATAGTTCCGCTGTTTGTTTTCTTCACGAAGACAAAGAAGGCCACGGTGCCTTTCTTCAGGCCATGAATTTACCGGCATGCTGACTTAAACCATTTGTATCATCTAACCTCTTATACGAACGAACTAGTATTGTATGTTTTACTCATAAAAAGCTCCGATATGTGCGTGCGCACAAAATATATAAATGCAATCTAACAAATAACATTTATGACTCTTGAAGTGGTCGAGATGCTGAATTTATGCAGCGCCTTGTTCAATTTTGAGCTAAAGAGTGGCAGAGACAAATGGGAATGGATTGGGGCAGCCGATGCGGAATTTAGTGTTGGTGCTGTAAACAAACTCCTGGATAAAAATAGAGTTGGGTCAGGTTTTTATGTCACAAAGTCGTGTAAGTGGCTCCTCATTAAATGCAATGTTTTTCATATGGCGAGCGGAGATGAATAAGATAGCAACCTTGGAAGTTTTTAGAAAAAGGAACATAGGAGTGTCGGAATCGGCTTGTATGATGCGTGGCGACGGAGAGGAGACTGCGGAACATATGCTTTGCTCGTGCTTCTCTGCTTCAGTTTTTTGGTCGCATATAAGTAGGTGGTGCAAGATCCCAAACCTTTCTTCTCGTTTAGAGATTTGTTGGAGGTGCATCATCATGTCGGGTTAAAGGGCCAGCAAAAAGAGGCTTTAAAAGGGATTGTGAGGATTGGTTGATGGAGTCTTTGGAGGGCGATGAATCAAGCCAAGTTTAAAAACAAACCGGTAAAGATCGAAGAGATTATTGATGAAATACAATCAGTAGGGTATTTATGGTTTAAAAGTAGATCTTTAAATAAGAATGTTAGTGGATAGATTGGTGTAATTTTATAAATATATAATGCTCGGTTGTTTGGTCGCCTCGTTTTAATGTGGCTTGGTGATTTTAATGAAATTTACTTTAAAAAAACAAACTCTATTATTATATGTATAAACTCAAATTCAAGACATAAGTTAGCAAAGTGTGTCTCTATTACACAGAAGTATATAAAAGTCAACAATCATCATTGTTTAATTCGAGTTCAAGTATTATAATTTATCAAACTGTGTGAATTCAAGTTAGACACATGCGTTTACAAATATATGAATTTATTGCACTAATGCACATGCACTCTGTGTGTATCCAGTTTATATAAATTTTATAGGGAAATTTAGCAAAGTAGCCAAGAATTTGGTCAAATTACCAAACTAGTCAGCTCATAAGTCCTTGAAAGGTCAGTCAAATCTTCCGATGCGTCTATCAGTTAGAGAGTGACACGTGTCTGATTTTTGCCAGTCAACGCATCCCAAGCAAAAAAGTTGTTTCTTGCGTCCGTCTGGGACCCGTCCATATAAGATGTGGCTGGCTTGTGGCTGGCTCGTGGCTGGCATGTGGCTTTTCGGCTAGCTTTAATAAAAACACATTAGAGGCGTTTTTATCAGTTTATTAATTTTTTTTGGAACATGTACCTTTTAACTTTGTCTTATATCAGATATTTATGTCTTATTATTATTAATTTTTTTAAAGTTTGTCTATGTGTCGTTTATATTTTCATTTTAAATTTTATGATTTTGTATTTCTAATTTGTCTCATCGTTTACGTTTTTATAACGAGTAATTTGTTGCACGAATAACAGTACCATCGAATACGCCAAATTTCTCAATAAACAACATTAAAAAGTATTTAGAAATGAAATGCTTAAACAAACGTTTAGCGAAACAAATTTCACGTTAAACAACATTTGGACGCGGTAAACAACGCCAAAAATACAATTTATCTGCCATAAACCTTCTATATCTTTCCTTCATATCACCATTCAGGTTGATAGGTTTATCCGTTACCAGATGCTCCATGATCATACATAGATAAACTGCTTCGTTACCAGACAAGGAGCTATGAGACACGACGTAGTCGTCATTCATCTCGAAAACACATTTTTTTTTCTGGTTTTCCAGTTTTTTTCCAGTATTGCATGTTAACCAGTACTGCTTCTAAATATACTGCAATTTTTGTAAGCTTAGGAACCACAACTTGTCTGTATTTTTGCCTACACAGATGTCTGCACAGGGATACATTAACATCTGTTGGGTGTCCAACTCCAGTCGTAGCATTAGCCGTTCCTTATTTTCTAATGGGATAGGAAAGAAGACGTAATCAACATCAAAAAATGAAGGATACGGCTTCAACTTACCATTCCAATAAGTTGCCATGTTTTTCGGAACAGAGTCTAATAAACACTCATAAAACTTAGGTGGTAGAATTGTCCAACGGAGATTTAACGTAGGCTCTTTTTGAAGCTTTCTACTTCTCCAATACATCAGTCAACCAACCCAACCTTCAATATGCTGTAAACAGAAACTTTAATTTAGTTACGGATGTAGTTAACATAAAATATAGATTTTTGTATAATAGTTTTTATAATTTATTGTTTCGTTGAGGTTGCCATTAAAGCGAAAGCCCAATAAAGTTCCACAAAAGTTTTTGTCTAGCTGAACGTATCTATTAAAAACTGTTGAATAACAAAACGGAGCGTCTCTGCTGTTGTAGAATTCTACCACATCTTTAGACCAATTCTCGGTTTCGTCGTCTGGTATCGCCCACCTACCTCGGTTGTGATGGTGTAAGCTATGTCTATTATGTACATAGTCACATTCATCAATACTGTGTTGGTTTTCATTTTCGTTAGATGATGTCCCACTTTCAGTTGCATTTGCCGGCATTCTCCATCGACTTAGTATCCAACTTGATGCTTTTTTAGCGGGTTGAGAGCAATATTCTTCACCCGCCAAGTCTTTTCCTCTCCGATTCGACATAATTAAGTCTGATCCTATCAAATTTAATGTATGTGATTTGTTTTTTAAACTATATAACTTTTATACTGTGAACATGCTGATTTATATAAAAAAAACTTTACCAAAATAACCAAAAAAAAAAAACTTCCAGACGCATCCGATGCGTTCTAGACCTCTCAAATTTAGTGCGAACATATTCCTATCTAAACTCTGGCAAACGCATTAGATGAGTTTCAAACCTCTCAAAACAAGTGCCAAACGCATTACATCTTCCAGATTCTCACTCCTCTCCTCCTGCCTCGAGCAAGACGCATCAGAGTCGGGTAACAAGGAACACCCGTTGACGGAGATCCGACCCTTCAAACTCCGTTTCCGGCAGAATTGTGACGCAGATCCGACCGTTGAAACTCCGATCCGTCGATCTTGTCCTACCCTTCATACTCCGATCAGTCATACCTTGGTTGGTTCAGCCCTCATGTAGACGCTCTGAGGTTCCGACCCGAAGAAGTCTGACCCGAACCGGCGTATCTTTGTTGAAGACGACCCGCCAAAGCTCCCCCACCACCATCGCTCTCACGGGACCACAATGAACTGGAATGATTGGGATGAGGCCCCTTTGCCTCCAATCAACAATGCAGACGAACTCATGCATTCTGCCACTGCTTTCGTGGACAATGCCGCTCCTTCCCGTAAACCGGTAAACAATAAGTGTTAAATCATGTGTAATGTTGTATTAATTTTTATTTTTTTTCTGAATTTCATTATCCTTCTTTAGGTTAAGGATCCTAGAATTAGAGTTAGAGCTGTTTGGACAATCATCGATAAAATAAATCACGGCAAGCCTAGAACTTAGGTTGAGGGATAGTGTGGTCGGGCACTATTTGGATATTCAGTCTGTGATCTGTGAAAGCCCATTGCTGCTTTGTGTTGCACGACATCAGGCTTTCACTGAAAACCCTAGTCATGGAATACGTTATCTGTTCGGCAATGACGCAGTGTCTTTTACCCCCTTACAGTTTTGTGTCATCACCGGGTTAAGATTTGGCGAGTACCCAACCTTGATATTCAACGAGTTCGCCAATTCGTTCAAATCTCGTTTTTTTTCCAGGGAAACGGGAGGTTAAACAACGACACATTCGAGTCAGAAGAGTGGTCAAAGTATTCTGAGGACGATCGTCTTCGTATCTGGCTTTTGATGATACTAGGGTTATGTTTTAAAGGCACTCAAAGTCACGAATCTATTGATATGAAGGTGATGAATCTTGTTGATGACTTAGAAGCATGGAACCATTTCCCCTGGGGTGGTTATCTTTGGGAGAGCACCTATACACATGTCTACGATTTGACTCGACGTCACATAGAGGGTAACGCAGGTTTCAACTTGCCTGGATGCGTTTGGCCATTCAAGGTAATGATTTCTCATGTTCTTATATATAAATTACATTGTTACTGATTTCTGTCATGTTATAAATTAAGATTGTTGTTGACTTCTGTGTATATGTGTAGATGTGGATTTTAGAAATTTTTCCAGAATTTAAGGGGATGAAAATTTTTTATAACACACCCAAAATCCCTAGATTTCTAAGTTGGGGCCCAGGCAAACGGCTTACAGTTTCTACCGTCGAGCGAATTTTGGAAACCGCAAAGACGATAATTCTTTATATTTGTACTATTTCTCTAGTGTGTAATTATTTTGCATAATACTAGCAATGATCTAATATAACTAAATTTAACGACGTGCAGAATGATTTATACCGTCTAATTCTAGATGTAAGCGCCACCAGTGATGAAAGGGAGACTGAATGGTACATATCAAGTGAACAGTATTTACGTGGTGTTGGGATAATAAATCAGCAGCCGCCGGTTAACATGCAGACCTGTGTCGAGAACATGCATACTAGTGGTTATGAAAAACCCAAAGAATGTTTTGGTGAGGGTTTGAAGGATTTGGATTGTCTTTCAACATGAATAGTCCCAAACAATCAAAGAAAAGAAGATCTGCGAATCACTCGGGGGTCCAATATTCTTTGCAGGATGAAATACAAACATTCTTGGTAAACCAATTTAAATCACTTTTGAAAGATGAGCTTCATTCGAATAACGCGGAGCTTACTCGGCTAATAAAGACGGAGGTATTGATGAAATTTCTACTGTTTTAAATGTGTTTTAAGTTTTTTTAAGTTTTTATATATTAATGTAACAATTTATACAGCTAACTGGTGAAAAGGGTGATAACGTACTGTTCATGACGATGTAAAGGTAATGTTGTGGTTTCATGCTAATTATCATGCCCACTAATACGTTAATAATGAGCTTGCTGTCTTACAATTATGTATTCAGGAAGAGGGCGACCTGTTCGATAAGTACAATGATGTTAGTGTTTATCATGTGCCAACAGACAATGTGCAAACGTCTAATTCTCCTGTAAGCCGACCTCTTCGTTAACAACAAGGATGTTAGTATGTACCACAGTCTTTTGTGTATTGATAATATTTTTTGTGTGTATTTTGTTAGTTACATGAAGCCGAGATTGCTTTATTGCGTCGGTCGGAAAGGCTTTTGAAGCCGACTTCATGTACTCTATCACCTTTTGTTGTTATGAAAAGGGTGTCAAAGAAAGAGAAGAAAAGGAAGAAAGAGATGCAAACAGATGAGATTATCGAGAGACCCGAGAGTCCCGAAAGTACTATTGCAAAAATAAAGAGTTTGTATGATAGTGAGCTTGCTAAAGTTTGCGAAACAGATTTAAGACTTCGGAGGCTTGGGGCTTTGATGGGCGGTGAAGTTGGCCCTGATTTCTGGAGGTCGTGGATGGGCGACGACGGAAAGGGTTGGTTAAGCGATGATGTAAGAATGACCACTCTCAGTTTCTTATGTTATTTATGTTTATGTTTCAACTTTATGTTTTATAGAAAAAAGTATTCATATTATCACAAAAAAACAGCATTTATACGCTTGGATGTTTATGATGTATGAGTCGAGGAGTCCAGCCGACCGGTGGACCATTCTACCACCTTACTTTCAAATGGCCGTATTTGAATGTGAGTCGAACCGGACGGTGAGGTGTTACTTTGATGGCTCAGTGGACCCATTTCAAAACGATCTTCCGAATCAGTCAATATGTGCGTCACTGTTCCGGGATTAGCCTTCTCCAAGTTGTAGCAGTAAATAGGAAGTTCGGCAAAAGAACTTGCTGAAGTTCCCTGCAAGAGTTGTAATGCGTTGTTTTTTCCTCGCCACACCTGCATATATGATATATTGACTTGTTCTTTTACTCTAAAATCTTTGACTATTTCGGGGCAACGGTATATACGACCACAGTCTTTAGATTGTTCTTTTAACATACTACCCACAATCATTGGGTTAGCCTGACGCATGTGTGGATGTGTCTGCGTCTTAGAACACGTATGTTTATTGTTAAAAGATTTAACATAGAAAACATCACAAGATTGCCGACTAGAGGACTTGAAACTCCATTCACAATTTTCGACAACACAAGATACTTCATAACGAGTCTTCGATGACCTGTCTACTTTATACGAAAAACATTCAGACAAGCACATTTTTCCTAATTCGATTTTCATTTCATCCTTGTTACGAAAGCATAAACCTTCGTAAAAGCGACATGTGTCTAGTTTCTCGCTGGCGTTAATTTCATCGTTTGAAAAAACATAATCATTTAAATCGGGGCATTTGAATTCACAGGAAGGATCACAAGAAGAAGAACCAACGCCAACTTCTTGCACCACGTATGGTTTAAAAAGTTCATACGGATTTTTTTCCGCTATGTTGAATAAAAATAAAAGAACAGTATCGTCAATAATATCTAAAGGTTCCGAATATTCAGACATCTTATAGGATAATCGTGTAATATTTCGAAAACCACATAAGTCACAAACATTTTTTAAAAAAGTATTATATGAAATTTTTGTAGAAGTTTCAAAGCCACGAATAAGAGAATCGGCTTTGGCTACGTAGTCACGCCTCCCGTCCACGAATTCCCACTTGCCACCAGTGTAAACAACAAATCTAATCCCCATAATACTTGAAACTAACATTTGAAAGTAAAATTCAGTAACTTACAATGTAAAAATTACAAGACAACCTTTAAAGATGGTCCCTGTAAAACCATTTATTTATCAATAATAATGATGTACGGGTATCAATGTACGGAATAATTTACAAAAATTTGGTAGATGCGTCAGCGACACATGGTAAGCGTCACCATTCCCAAAACAAATTGACGCGACATCGACTAGACATGATGTGATGCGTTGGGAAAAAAACTGACGACAAGTCAGCCAATAACGCATTAGATGCGTCGGCCACTCATCGGATGCATCGGCCATAAAGCTGACAAAAACCAGCACAGACGCAACGCATGCGTCGGCGACTCTTCGGAAGCGTCGGCCAAAAAGCTGACAAAAAAACCTGAAAAACGCAACGCATGCGTCGGCGACTCTTCGGAAGCGTAAAAGCTGACAAAAACCCTGCCAAAACGTAACACATGCGTCGGCGACTCTTCGGAAGCGTCGGCCAAAAAGCTGACAAAAACCCTGCCAAAACGTAACGCATGTGTCGGCGACTCTTCGGAAGCGTCAGCCAAAAAGCTGACAAAAACCTGCAAAAACGCAACACATGCGTCGGCGAGTCTTCGGGAGCGTCTGGATAGGCTGACACAAACTGACATTAGCATGCGTTTGTATGCGTTTTGCGACGCATCGGAATGTCCGCATAAAGACGCATCGAAAAGGGAACAGAGCCGGCTGCATCAGAACAAGCCGAACGCAAGCCCATTATGTTGCGTCTAAAAAAGCATCGCGTGCGTCATTTATGAAATTTGTAATCATTGCACCACGTGTCAGACGGGGATTGGGTAACGCATTAAAAGGCTATCAAGACGCATCATCTACATTGACAGACCTTCCAAGGACTCATGATTTGGCTAGTTTGGTAATTTGACCAAATTCTTGGCTAGTTTGGTAAATTTTCCAATTTTATATTGCCCAAGACTTGTGGTCCATGGGCCCTTAGGTAAATCCGGTTAGTCCGTCTGTCCGTGGGCTTGGGATCCAGTTTTTTCCTTGTTTATTTTTTTTGCTGGAGGACGTAGTAGGTAGTGTAGCATTTTCTGACCGTATTTGTGGAAAGTTGCCAGCAATCTATCTTTGACCTCTTTTATTCCTACGCACAAGTTACTTTTCCATTTTTTTAACAACCAATAAAAAACGATTAGCCGGTTAGAAATTAATGGCAAAAGTTCACTCTCACCCACGAACACAAGCAATGCCATTGAGTCAGTCTACCATTTAAACAACCCGTAAAAAAACGGTTAGCTGGGTAGAAATAAATGGCAAAAGTTCACTCATACTCACGAACACAAACAATGCCGATGAGCCAATCTACCATTTGAACAACCAATAAAAATCGGTTATCTGGGTAGAAATCAATGGCAGAATGTCACTTACACTTACGAACACAAACACCGTTGATGAGCTAGTCTACCATAATTCCAGAGAAAACACTGATAAAACCCCTAGTCTAACCCAAAATATTTTAGTGTTTTGAGCGAGACTCAAATCCATAAGCTCCACTACCAGAAGCCCAATGGCTTCACATGAGATATTACAATGATAATTTCAATATAAGTAAATAATTTTAAATAAATATTTATATTGTTTAAATGTAAAAAAAACGTGTTTTTCAATTTCCTATGTTTTCTCCTCTATCATATTAAGATAGGTGTTTATGTTTATGTGATTCTGCAATCCTTAACTTAGTTTTGTATTAAACTTGCGTTGATACCATGTTTGATTAAAAAACTATAATTACTTTATTTTTAACATGTTTATTATTATTAGTTATTAATAGCTTGAAGGACATGTTCCAACCAACACACTTTTTATGAGTAGTCAATCTTTTATTTGCTCATATAAAATGCTTATATAGAGAAACAAACATTTACTATAAACTATTATTTTGTTTAAATGAATTTACGAGACTATAAAAATAATCATGTGTAATATTTAAACGATAAGCATTTATTATTTTTTAATATCCATTTAATTTAATAACGCATTTCTTTCTAAAGCTAACAAATTTAATGTGTAGCATTAAGTGCCAAATTGTTAATGCACATTAAACGTAGGTGGTTTAAACTTTTTATTTTTTTTTTAATTTTCTTTGAACAACACTTTTTTCAATTTTTAATCATATTATTCAAAATGATGAGAATAATTATAAAATAATTTAATGTTATAAGTTGGGCATGGAATTATACAGAAAAAATACAATATTTCACTTACGCCTCAAATATTATTAACTAATTAGGGATCATAAACAAAAATCACTAGTTAAGTTGGTGACCTCGTTATGAACTAACAATATTGGTTTTGCTTTGTATGAGGGAGAACGCCAAATATCACGCACAAACTATAACTCTTATAGATAAAATGTTAAAAATAAAATGTAGTTATATATTGAAAAGAAACAAACTATCTGGCATTTTAAACTAGGGATATCAATTTATCATACAACATGGAATCACAAAACGAACCTAACATGAAATTTGTGGGTTAAGATTTAGTCTACGCAAGTGTAGGTCGGTTTTAAATCGAATCCACAAATACATTTAGCGAAATAGGTTTGGGTCAGCCTGACAAGTTCGTAAGTTGACCAGTTTAACCTGTTTAGTTTGTATTATATTTTTAAATCGTGTTGCATGTTATAATTAGGTATTTATACCAAAATTTAATAGTTAGGAGATAATATAACATCAACTTCTATAACCTTAACATAATCATTTATGCACCTTTCTATTCTAGTCATAAATTTACAAAATTAGAGTAAAAAAACAAAAAAAACAAAATCAGGTTAAACAAATCCTATTTATCTCACCATTTAAATATTCGTTTCATGTTCGAGTTTATACACATGACATGACTTTCATATCCGTATCATGTTCATTTCAAGTCAGATCCAGATCCACAAACACGACCCATTTATTATCTAATTTAAAACTTAGGGGTTGTTTGGCAACTTCTGAATGGTTAAGTGCTGAACCCGTAACAGGTATGAACCAGTAAGAGGTCTGAACCATTAAGTGCTGGACCAGTAAGAGGTCTGAACTATTAAGAAACAGTATAATGCTTAACCGTTAAGAGGCATATATCTGACCAATTCAAATTAGAGGTCTTAACCATTCAAAGACATCTGCTCAAAAAAAAAACAAAGAGTATAAAGTATTAAGTGTTAACCATTAACCGCTCATTAAAAGCTAAAGAAAGAGCCTATTAAACTAAATAAATGATGAGTGGGTCATATACTATTGGAAATATGGGCGCATCAGTCTGACCTGTCATCATCGTGACAGTAAATGATATAAAACCTAATCACACAAGAAGAAGCAGCAGCAGCAGTTGCAGAAACAACAACTCCAATAATAATAATAATAATAATGTTTCTGTTCGATTGGTTCTACGGCATATTAGCATCTCTCGGTTTATGGCAGAAAGAAGCCAAGATCTTGTTCCTTGGCCTCGATAATGCCGGCAAAACTACCTTGCTTCACATGCTCAAAGATGAGGTCACTTTCGATCTAACCTAATTACTTCTTCATTTCACCTTTTCTAACATCTAATTGCTTCTTAATTTCGTTTTTCTACCACAAAATTGCATCAGTTTTGACCTAATTACTTCTTAATTCTGTTATCGTGACGAAAATTGCGTCAAATTTGTCGTTTTTCTAACACAATATTGCGTCAAATTTGACCCAATTACCTCTTAATTTTGTTTTATTAACAAAAATTGCGTCAATTTGACCTAATAACATCTTAATTTCATTTTTCTAACACCAAAAACGCATCAGTTTTGACCTAATTACCTATTAATTTTCTTTTCTTATCACAAGGTGCTCCAAAATTGACCTAATTACCTCTTAATTTCGTTTTTTTAAACTAAAATCGCATCAATTTTGACCTAATTGTTACCGATTTGTGAGATATTCATCGAGATTTTGTTGTATTCTGATCTGATTCAATCTGTTTCGCCAGAGATTAGTTCAACATCAACCGACGCAACATCCGACGTCTGAAGAGTTGAGTATCGGTAAAATTAAGTTCAAAGCGTTCGATTTAGGAGGTCATCAGATTGCCAGAAGAGTCTGGAAGGATTATTATGCAAAGGTATATTATTATTGTTATTATCTTCATGTAGACTTTGAAATTTTTGTTTGATTACGGTTGATTTACATATTATAGCTATATATGTTTATATATGTACATTAGATCAGGTTTTATGATGCAAATTGCAGTCTATGTTTAGCAGCTCAAAGTTTTCTATCAATTTAATCTATTGACTGGCAATTAGATTATGTTATATATGGTTTTTGTTCGAGTTGTTCTATTTGTTCGGTTCGTCGTGAAGGATCCTGAGTTTTTGTTTATAATGTAGTATGTGTGTTCTACTCTCCCTAAACCAGTTAGGATTTCATCTTGTTGTCTTGGTTTAAAAAAGCGTGAAGCGCGCAAAAGCGACAAGGTCTAAAATCAAAGCGCGAAGCGCAAATCGCAAAAGTGGTGGGCTTTTCGTACATGAGGCGCAAGGTGCTTATATATATTTTTATATATATTCTATAGGCTTTTTGCGTCCCTTACCCAAAATATAGTGATAAATAAGGTTTATATATGATTTTATGTATAAATCACTTAATGCACAACCATTTTAGCTACATGTGTAACACTGTAAAGCAAAAGAAACACTTTTGTACAAAAAGCGCGAGCCTTAGTGGGATTTTATTTTTCAAAACAGCTCGCTTTTTGTGCGCTTTTTGTACAGAGCTCGCCTTATGTCACACTAGGCGCAACTCTTTGCGCCTAGGGTCGCTTTGCGCTTAAGGCGCTTTTTTAAACCAAGCTTGTTGTAATGACACATCAAAGATGTTGTGGCGTTTGTTGTGGGTCAGGGTTGGGAGTCTTGCGAGCCGGATATAACCCAATGGGCCGAATTGTATCCGGGCCTAAGTTCAAATATAAGCCCAATGTGGACACACATTATCAGATTTTATTCTTTGTATTGTGATAGTGTATTTTCTGTATGTACACACAGCAGATGGATTCATCGTATTAATCAGATTCGTAATGTGATCACTAAGTTATTTTGGATTGCTTATTATAACTTTGATCTGCTTATTGATTTATATATAGGTTGATGCTGTAGTTTATTTGGTGGATGCCTATGATAAGGAACGATTTGCGGAGTCAAAAAAAGAATTGGACGCACTTCTTTCAGATGAAAACCTTGCTGCAGTCCCGTTTCTTATCTTGGGGAACAAGATTGACATACCATATGCTGCTTCAGAGGACGAGTTGCGTTACCATTTGGGTTTGACCGGTGTGACAACTGGCAAAGGAAAAGTCAACCTTCAAGATTCAAGCGTCCGTCCATTGGAGGTATTTATGTGTAGTATTGTGCGCAAAATGGGTTATGGTGATGGATTCAAATGGGTTTCACAATACATCAAATAGGTTAACAGAAGTTTGTCAGGTATTATTATTATTATTATTATTATTATAAGCTCTCTATATTTTCAAGAAACAGAAATACAATATCTTGAAGAAATGAAATAACAAGAATTAAAGAAAAACATTTTGATTATGATTATGTTTTGTTTGTTGTGCTTGCATTATCTTCTATGCATTTGTGTTGGAAGAAACTTTTTTTTTTAATATATCATTTGTAGAATTCATTTGGTAGGTAGCTGCAAACGCTGTCATTCATTGTTACTCAATATTAGTTTTGACTTTTTTCGTTATATAGTTCTCTTATAATTTTACTAAGCGAAATTGGAATTTAACAATCTCACCTATAGGTGGTTGGCCAATATTGATCCCACTTTCAAATATTGTCACTGACAGTCCCACCTTTTAAATATTTTTTTTTCTTACTGAGCCTCCGTTAAAAAAAGTTAACTCCGTGGATTTAAGTTTTTTTTTTCCTAATTTCAAACTGATGTTTTTGAGCTTTTGATCAGAACGAGGACACGAGTTGATTGATGTAAAACTTACCTTGAAACGGTGCCCCAAACGGGTTGATTTTTGTTATTGGAAGTTTAAACACCTGAATTGAAGCACCGTTTTCGTCGTTTGGAGCACTGCTTCAAGGTAAGTTTTACATCGAGCATTGCTTTAAGGTAAGTTTTACATCAATCGACTCGTATCATCATTCTGATCAAAAGCTCTAAAACATCAGTTTGAAATTCGGAAAAAATTTAACGCAATTAAGTTTTTTTTACGGCTAGTGAGAAAAAAAAATATTAAAAAGGTGAGATTGCCAGTGACAATATTTGAAAGTGAAATCAGCATTGGCCAACCATGGCTAGGTGGATTATTAAAATCTAATTTCCCTTTTATTCAATATATTACTGTTATGCAAATGATGTTTTAACAAGAGATAAACTGCACCGAGGGACTTGTGCATGGATATTTACTCTTGAAATACAATCATAGTGTCTAACCGGATGTTTAGAAGGCATGGGTAACGGGTCAAAACGGGTTGGTTTGTGTTTTGTTTAGATTTTTATATGTTTGTGTGGATAGATGTGTGATAAATATGAATACATTTTGCATTTAATGTATTTTGTTTTGGATAAAATGGTTTAGTTGGTTTTACGCATTAACACTGTCCATAGGTGACTTTCGGGCTTGGTTCCGGTACAAAATATCACAACATTTAAAAAAAGTTAAATTCGCACATATTAAAACAATACATACATAAAAGTAACACTTTTGAATTATATTAACACATGAAAATTAATCAAGATAATTGGTTTTAGCACATATGTGAATGATATTAGCACTTTTCTTTATGAAAAATTATATTAGCACATTGAAAAAAAATCCAAATAAAGAATAAATTACCTGTGAGCACAATTATAGGAAGCTCATTATAATTTTTATTATTTTATTATTTCTCTATAATTGGTAGGATGCCATATGACTTTTTTAGATGATTCTTACAATTTGTATACAAAATGTGGTTTGTATTTGATTCTACTCCGGTGACTTTCAACCCATTTAACATGTTTTTTAAATAATTCTTTATTGAGTTTACTCATTGACCCGTTAGAGTTAAAACATAACATGAATCAATCTATTATTAAGTTAACATGTCAAAGTTGACACCTCCCATATTTTCTAGTGTTTGAACCGTTGACTGATTGGTTCAAAGCATGCCAACAAAAAGCATGCCGAGACAACATGGTCTGAAACCGAGGCACAAAAACCGCTTTCGTACGCAAGGCACAATGTTTTATATATTTTTTTCATAGTTTTTTTCTTCTCTTACGCAAAAGTTAGTTGTAAATAAGCATTATATATCATTTAATATACAAGTCACCTAACGTACAACCTTAAAAAGATTGTTGTACAACATCTTGATGCACAAAGTGTCAGCATATACATGAGGCGCGCATCTCTCCTACACCTCAAGTTGTTTTTTGGTGCGCCTTTTTGTACAAAGCTTGCCTAGCCTACATAAAAGTAAATGGACCTGCGAGGTGGCTATCAAGCGCACCCTATAAAACCAATATTGCGTGTGAATCTATTGTTGACTTCTATGTAATGCGTATGTAGCAAGTTATTGTTAGCATGTTAAGAGGTGTAAACGAACTGAGTCGCATGTGACTGCGTGAGCTACTCTAGATTGGCTCAGTAAGAGCTAGAACCGAGCAAAGCTTAAAAAAGTTCGAGCCCAAGCTTGATACCTCGAGCTTGATTAGGCTCACAAGCCTATACATGTGTATACTTATATTATATAAATATATCTATATGTAGAACAAAAAGAATGGTTAGAATAATAAATGAACAAAACCCGAGCTTGTAAAATTGCTTACAAACCAAGCTCGAGCTTGGGTATACTCATTTAAACAAGTATATCATATTCAATCCACATGGTCTTCCCAATTTTCCCTTATCATTTGCATTTGCTTCGCTACAATAACTCCTCTTGATTTGGTTTGCCTCTTAATGATTCAGACCTCTTACTCATTCAGCACTTAATGGTTCAGACTGTTTGTTCGTGAGCAAATATCTGAATGGTTCAGACATTTGCCTCTGAATGGTTAAGTATTATACTAAATCTGAATGGTTAAGACCTCCAATCTGAATTGGACAGACATTTGCCTTTGAATGGTTAAACATTATACTAGTTCTTAATGATTCAGACCTCTTACTGGTTCAGCACTTAATCATTTAGAAGTTGACAAACAACCCTTTAGTAATTAAAGTTCTTTTTATGAACTAAGGTTTCCAGTTTTAGACATGTAGTTCTTGAATATAGCGGGTTTTAATTTTTTTAGAAAAGGTTTATATTTTGAAGAGTAAACTTTTGTTTTGCTTCCTATGGTTTGGTCGTTTAACGGTTTTGTCCTAATCCTTTAAAAATAGCCATTTTACTCCTTGATGTTCGGGTTTTGTCGCCAATTTGCTCCACAGCCTTAACTCCATCCATATTATATGTTAAATGAAAGGGTATTTTGGTAATTTAAGTATAAAATAAGGGTACTTTGGTAATTTATATTTAAATTAAAGCATTAATCAATATATAGAGTAAACTTCTGTTTTGCTCCATGTGGTTTGATCACTTTAACGGTTTTGCCCCAATCATTTAAAAACGTCAATTTTCCTCTAATAGTTTGCTATGTTTTTCCTATTTTGCTCCCTGTCTTAAACGACGTTAATTTCCACTGTTCAAATTTGGTGATATGCCCCTCACATGAGGTGCATTTTAGTCTTTTCTAATTCAATCTTTTTATGCTCTTCATTTTAAAACCCTTAGAACTTGATCACAACCACCCACCATCTCTGCTACATCACCACCACCACCAACCCCCACCACCTCCGTTGTCATCACCACCCCCACCCACTCCCCCTACTCTCCTTCACTATCTCTCTCTAAGCCGACCAGAAACCATCCCCACCAGGGAATCACGGCGGAATCCTTCTGCTACCGCCGCAAAAAAATGGTTCGACTTTGTTCAGATCTGAAAAACGGTTCGATTCCGGCGGCGAACCACGATGACGACGATCTGTTATGCTTTATGTTTTGATCAGAAAACGGTTCAGGTCTATCTGAAAAGGGTCTGTATCGTCCTAATTCATCAACACCGGCCCGATTCCAACGTGTTAGGGCAAATTAGGTGGTGGTGTTGGTATAGTGGTAGTAATCGACGACGACACATTCAAGTCGTCGTCATTCAAGTTTCTTCTGGATCAGGTTGAACGTTCAATACAAATGGCTCTATTTACAGGTTTGTAGGTGGGCGATGGTGGCGGGGTTGATGGTATTGGTGGCAGTGGCGGCTTGGTTGTGTTGGTGATGGTACGTTTGAATGGGAGATAGACGGAGAAAGTGGGTTTAAAGTGGGAGGTTTTTGTTTACCAAAACACACCTTTTTGGTTCAAATATTTGTATTGTATCTAGATTCTGATTTTGTTTCTAATACAGTTCATGGTTGATGTGTTGGTGGCTGATGTTTACAGTTTATGATTGTTCTGGATCTGGTGTTGCGAAGGATTGTGGTGGTGGTGGTTGGCGAGGCAGTCACTGACAGGTGGTGGTGATGCCTGGTGGTGCTAGTTTGGGTGATGGTAAGATGTAGAGAGAGAGAGATGAGAGAGAGTATTTGTGTTTTGTATGGTTTGGATGATGTATATAAATCTAATAAATTATTAAATATTTATCTTTAAAATTACGAAAATACCCTTAGTTATTTACTTGAATTTACCAAAATACCCTTTCAGTGTGGGGAGCAAAATGGGAAAAACATAGCAAACTATTGAAGGAAAATGGACGTTTTTAAATGATTAGGGCAAAACCGTTAAAGTAACCAAACTACAGGGAGTAAAACAGAAGTTTACTATATAATATATATATATATATATATATATGTACTTTACTCTTCCTCTCTCTACACATACCCTCTCTTCACCATAAACCATCACCCACCACCTCACTGCCACCTACCCCCTCACCAACCACCTGTCACCATTACACCGCCCAACTGCCACCATTTGTCAGATTCCAAACCATCAGAAGCAAACTAATGGGTAATCTGTGAATTGATCTCTTCATCTTCAAGACCATCAGAAGAAGATGCACACTCAAGAAACAAAAACTAAAAGCAAAAGAGGTTCTTTTCTTCTGTTACCCGCAACCCCTCTCTTGGTTTGTTTTTCTCTCTTGGTTTGTTTCTCTCTCTAGAGTGTAAGAGATGTGAGGGTCACCGTTGGATGTTTGGTTTTAAGGGTTGAGATGGTGGTGATGGCTGGATGGTGGCGGTCGTGTAGTGTAATGGTGGCAGGTGGTTGGTGAGGCGGTGGGTGGCAATGTTTGGTGATGGAGGAGACAAATCGAATAACAGACAAACATAACCCTAAATCGGAACACACCAAAAGTGAAACCCTCATTTTGTTTGCAGATCCGAACAAGAAATCCATAAACCATATCCAGAAAAACCCTCCTTTCGTATACTCGTGTTATCAGCGATGGTGGCAGCCGGTGAGCGGTGGTGGCAGCCTGTGAGTGGTGGTGGTCGGCGTGATCTGTTCAGGTGGTGGTTGGTGATGGTGTTGTGATTCTTTGGAGAGAGAGTGAGAGAGATTTGAGGGTGTGAGTTGAGAGAGATAAAAATCTGATACATATACATACATATAAGGGGCACGTGACCAAGATTTAACAATGTAAATGAACATCGTTTAAGGTGGGGAGTGAAATGAAGATAAGTTAAATAGTCAGGGAGTAAAATGGCTATTTTTAAAGTATTGGGGCAAAACCGTTAAAACGACCAAACCACAGGGAGCAAAACGAAAGTTTACTCTATTTTGAATTTAGAGAATAATAATATATAAAGTTAGGGTAAAGATAAAATCCAAATGAGTCTCAACATAAAAGAAAGATTTTTTTTTCATCTACTTAAACATAATGTTTAGTTGAAAAATATAAAAGAAAAATTTTGTATTTACTCTAGTATAGTAATTATGTGCAATTACACTAGAGGGATTTCATAAATACCTTTACTAATGTAAATATACAGGTTTTTTTTATATTCTAAGACTAAAATACGTGAATGATAAGACGGGAAAAAGAATTTTCAACAAAAAATAAAAATAATAAAAATTCCTCATTCCCTTCTCAATTTTTTGTATAATAACATTACATTTTAATATTTATTTGTTCATCTAACTATAAAATTCTAAAAGTGATATTAACTTTTCCTCTAAAGGTGATATTAACTTTTCCTTTTAACAATTTTTATGTCATTGGTTAACTATTTATCCTACAATCATTTCTATTCAATTTTTCTAACATCCAGCAAAATATATAAACCTAAATTTGTAGTTTGGAATGAGAGTAATTAATTTTTTAAAAATTGTTACGAAGTCACTTGTTTTTATATTTTAGTGGAGAACCCGAACGTTGTGGCAGAGTCAACAATTTACAACATTGTACTTGTTTTTCGTTTGCTTATCAATTGTTAAGGTTTTTGTTAGGTTTTGAATTACTAAACAAAATTAGCAATAACAAGAGTAATAGTGTATTTATAACATATAACATGTTTAGTTTTGGGTTAATATGATGTATGTAAGACATTTCGTTATCACCATCTTGTGGACTTCTTATCAAGAAACATAGATTCATTTTCAAATAGTCTAAACAAAAACATAATATGTTATATGTTATAATCATATTACAGAAATAAAGAAAAAGCAACGCTAACAAAGTTTTACATGAACATGGCATTATGTAGTAACGACCCATATTATAATATCATGTGCCTCGAGCATGTTTGGTTTATACGCAACATTGGTGAAATCCGTGGACGTTAATATATTCTTTGAAAAAAGATATCGCAGATAACGTTAATTTATTTATATGGGCCATTAACCTAACTAACAAATACACATAAGGGTGTAATAGAGAATGTTTGTCATGAATAAACATTTATTTATTCATGCCATTGACTTCTGAAAAGTATGGTTTTGATATATTCATTGAATCCGAGTTTTCCATTGGCCAACTTATGTTCTGTCAACCTTATCAAGTCTGACATATGGGTTATCAGATATATCTGATGATCTGATCTCGGTTAGATGGTAATCATCACATTCATCATATTTCTTCTTTATTGGTCTGATCTTCTTCCTTTTTTGGAAAGATCTTCTTATCTTACTCTGAGGCAAATGATCGAAGTTCAGTCATCCTTTTGTAGTTTTTTATCTTTGGTTTGACCTTCTTGACTCTCTTCTTCATTTTTCTTCAACACTTACATTAAATAAAAGGTTCTAACATTATTATTTAATTGAACTAAATTCTAATTCATATCAAAACTTTAGGTTTAGAATGTCTAACTCGAATGAAGATTTGGACGTTTTTGAACGACTAAGAAGGATTTTGGAGAATGTTGTCAACTTTGACTGCCGCATATCAGAAAAACCAAACGAGTTAATAGAAAGAGTTACCGACATTCATAAAAAATAGGCAGAATTGCAAGTTGCAATTGAGAACAAATGTAGGGTGTTCATATATTTAGTTAAGGTTTTTGTAACATGCTCACTGAACAGATACATGTGTAACTTAAAAACATATATAATATGAGTGTACGTATGTAATAAAAACATATGTAATATGAGTGTACGTATTTAATGTAACTTAAAAACATATATAATATGAGTGTACGTATGTAATAGTTGTTTTAGGGAAATTTACACACATGTAAGTGTAAAAAAGTTTTTAACTTTGGTAGCCTTTGAAACTTTATTGCTTGTTTGGTATGTTTGTGACTATTTAACTTAATACGAATCTATGAGATAACATTCATATGATCATATCATACTTTTCGATCCTTTAACGTTCACAACCATTGAACTCTTGCCAGGAGCCGATGGACAAGATAGAGTAATACTATTTGGGCTACCAACCCTGCTCTTATTGTGGTACTAGTAGGTAAAGTCCACGAATGTACCAGTAGCTAAAGTCCACGAACGACTATAACCGACACTTGAGTGAATATCTCCAACATTTGTAACCAGTTAGTGTTAACTGATAGACATTAATCTGAGGCACCATAACTTGTCAGTAGGCTTGGTTTGTAACTTATGTGTTTCAATATCTTTTTATTCATAACATGCACTTAATTATATACAAGCAACCTAGTATTGAATCAATTTACCATCTTACCGAATTATCAAATCTGTTGTAACACCCCAAAAACGGGTTTGGTAATCAAACCACGTTAGTATTTAAGGGCGGGTAAAGTACCGTTAGTGGTAAAAGTTAACGCGTAAACATTGAGATTTAGATAAACAAACCTAGTGCTAAATAAAAAGGTAAATAAGTGCTTTATAAGAAGCAAGTATACTAAGAGCCCGAGTAAACGGGACCTAAGTTGAATCGGGTTGTAGTAACCCATATTTAACAATTTGACTAAGAACATTAAAACCCAGTTATGAGAATTGGTTAATTGTTAATAGTGTTATATGGGGTTTTAAACAAAACCAAACCTAAGGGGCTAATTCTGGACAATTGAAAGTAAGGGATTAAAAGGGGCAAAAAGCTAAGAAGAACACACACTAGTGTGCGTTCTGATCGATGCTCAGGAGAAAGAAAAAGGGGAGTAACCCTTGTTGATCCAATTCCATCAAATTGAAGGCTAATTCCTTCAAGAAATGCTTGCATGATAATGAAATAATGATCATCTAGCCTTAGTGATCATAAGGTATGTCTAAAAACCTAGATTGGTGAAAGTCATAACTTGAAACAAGAGGATACTTGCAATTAAATTGTTGGATTATGATCTAAAGAGGAAATTGAGTGTTTATGTATGCTTAATTTCGTTAGACATAATGAAATTATGAGATAATTGAGGTATGATTACTTGTAGGTGATTAACAAGTAGATTATGAAGGGGGTTTTGATAATATGATGAAGTTGATGATATACTTGTGTTTGGAATCACCATGCATGATAGCAATAGCAAGATATTTCAATAATCTATGAGTTCGAGTACATGTCCATATTTGCCATAGAATGGGTTGTTTCATAGTGATGAAACAATTCCAAGATTCATGTATGAGATTGATAGATTAGCATTAATTATGTTAAATTGATGTTAACAATTGTGTGAACTTAGTTGAGAAATTTAGTTAAGACGGTAGCTTAGAAATAACGCCTACCGGGAAATTGATGGAATGCCTAAAAGAGATGTTGAACTTAATTATGGATTTGTATATGTTAATAGGCAGTTGACTTTTAAAAGTCAAACTGACCTATAATAGGATCAAATGGTAATTTGATATGCAATATGTAAGATGGGATAGTCGTGATAAACAATGACTAATTTAACCATCTTGTGAATGATAAATGATAGTTTGACGCTTGACAAGCTAGGTGGAAGCTTGGGAAGAAGCAGGTCAAACGGATCAAGTGCGCGGGAAAGACATGATCGGATTCAAGGTAAGTAAAGCTTACATATTTCTAGTAGAATACTTACTTGTTGTAATTGTTATGAACAAAGTAAATCGGTAATTTAAACATGTGTTCCGACACGAAATGATACAGGTTGGAATAAGTGAAAATGGTAAAAGGGGTAAAACGGTAATTCGATCATGACATCATGTGATGATCGAATAAACAAAGAGTTTGGAAAAGACACTTTATGGTGTAAGCTATGATAGGTCGAAAGAATAAAGTAACGAACTTTAAGTAATGTGATTATAGGGTGTAAACCGAAACGGTTCAAAAGGGTGAGATAGTAAATAAATACTCTCTCATAATGAATAAATGGTTATTTAGGCTAAACGGGTCAAATGGTGATGTCATCACCATTGACAACAATAACTAATGATCGATTGTCGAGTTTGTGCTCACAGGGATATAGCGTATGGTTCGTGTTGCTACTTATTAGTAATTATTAGTGCAAGGTATTTAACAGGTCTATGCTATGACCGAGCCAGGTATGTGTAATGTGTCAAACTCTCATTGAGGACTTAAGATTCGATTAGAGTTAAACGAAGTCATGAATAAACATTGGATTAACTAAAGAAAGGTAAATTTTATAATATAAATTGTGGACATTATGTTCTTAGAAACATAATGATTTTTAAATATGAATACGGTTAAAACGTGCAAATTTGGTCAAAACATGTTATGAAAGTCCTTCGTCGTAAAAGAAGGGACTAAAGTTGACCAAAATGCCCTTGAATGGCAAATCCGACAAACGACACTTATGGGTAGTTAAAAATGATTTTTATAATTGAGTAGACCTTTTCGTTAGTGTAAAAGCGAAAGGCATAAGCCTTTTTGGTCTAAGGCCCTCTTAACGGGTCTTTTTCGTAATTTGTCAAACCGAATGGTAGATTTGGAATATACGATTTTACTAGAACTAATCCACCACAAATATAGTTGTGGTTTAAGGTAATTCGAAGTCTTAGTGTCGAAATAAGAGGCAAGGAAAGAAAGGGCAAGATTTAAGTTTAAAAGCGCTTTAAACCTTTAATGGGTCAAAATAATAATAATAATAATGATGCGCATGCCGTGTAACAGGAGTATAAACAAGAATAGATAAGAAATTGGATAATATTTCAAAGTCATATCATAGGAAATCGAATTACGATCGTTTGGAATAGAATTTTAAGCAAAACAGACCTATGGTCGCAAAGTTATCACGATCTTAGTGCGATTAAGAAATCAAAAAAAAACTGCAGAGTGGGCTATGGTACAGACCGTGACCCACAGTCTGCAGCCGCTGAGTTTGGCAGAAAACACCCACCGTGGGTCACAGTGGGCTACTGTGGCCTACGGCGGGTTTAACAACAAAAATTTGTAAATGTTTGTTTTGGGTTCCTAAATCCGTTTAGATGCGTTTCAAGGTCTCATTAAGTAACGTTTGTGATAAATTCACAATGTAGGTGTGATTTAATTCATGACGGATGACGATCAAGCTCAAGGAAGAACCGAACAAAAATCAAGATACAAGCTTCTGCTCTATGTTTCGTCGTCATTTTAAACGACGAACTTATAAATATGATGTTGAAATGTTTTAAATTCTTAAATGTTTTAATAAACTCGTATTTTTCAAATGTATCTGTAACCATAAATACACATTTATACTCGAAACCAATATAAAAATTGTTAAATAGAAGTATAGGCCTTACATCTGTGCTCACTAACTTTAAAGTTAACCATATTTAGCATGTTTTTCAGGTGATAACATTTGTGATAGTCATGAACTTGGTCTTAGAGCATCCACATTCCATAATTTGGGATGGAGGTCCAAATTTCTAACCACCAATACCAAACCACTCCTCATTGTAGATAATGATGTGGACTAGTCTAGTTTGGTGCCCCGATTAGTCCAAAACCTCCACATATGGACTCCATTATATTTAAATCAATTTAAAATAAAGAAAAATAAGTTTTTTTCATTAAATTAAAAAAACCCTTAAAATTATTTAAATTAAGAACGTAAATATATAAATTAAATAAAACATTAATTAAAAAATATATATAAAAAATAATATAAACAAAAAAAAACAAACTTATAAAAATTAAAAATATTACACAAACTAGATAATTAAACCTAAACAAATACATAATTAAAATCTATCATCTAACCCAAAGTGTCGGAGTAGCATCTATTTGAAAGAATACTCATTGCTAAAGTAGTTTGAAAAAAAAAGTCTTTGGAAAATCAAATATTCATTTTTAGTAATTTATTTTGAAGTTTTATTAAAAGGAATAATGAATTTTAATAATCCAAGCTATTAGCCGTTGGCCAACAATGGTCTCATCTTAAAAAATAACCAGTGGTTTCACCTTTTCACATATTGTAAACTAATGGACCTTTACTAACAGAACCTTAATTTCTTTTTGTCTCTTTTTCCTTTTCGATTTAGTAAAGGTCGATTGTTTACAATATATGAACAGGTTTGACCACCACTGGTTATTTTTTTAGTTCGGATCATTGCCGAGTAACGGCTAATAGTTAGGATTATTTAAATTCATTACTCCTTATTAAAATAATATACTATATAACGAAATAAGAAAAATTTTGAGTTTTTATTCGCTTTAAGTTTTTTTATATTTGTTATTTTTGTATGTTTTTATTCTTAGGTTTAAGTGTTTTTTTATAAATTGTTATAAGTGTGTTTTTTATTTAATGGATTATCTTGTTATTAATTTTTTTTTCATATTTTTAATATTTTAATAAAAATAAATTATATTATTAATTAAATAAGTTACAAATAGATTATATAAATTAAATATAGTTTAAATAAAAGGACAAGTAAGGGACGAGATAGATAATGATGTGAAAGTTTGGAATGGATTAGGATATGTTTGGTATGAGATAATGGAATAGCTATAGGAATGGAATGGGAATGAAATGGATCATTACTATTTACCATTCCATTGTCTTGTTAATTATCATATAGGAATAAAATGATATGTTACTTTATGTTGTTTGGTAGGTGATAAAGGCCAATGAATGGAATGCAGAAAGTAACAATGTCTTAAAATAAAGAAAATTTATTAGTTTTTACTAATTTTTCTTATTAAAAATTACAACATATTTATGTTATGAAATTTAGGATCTATTTAACTAACAAATTTTAAAATTATTCAAATGTTTCTAACTTAAAAAATTTAAAATCATCCAATATTGGCCAAATAAAAAATAAAAATATCTAAAATTTGCAAACTAAAAATATTAATAAGATTTCAAAAGTCGTCATATATCACGTCAAGCAGTATCTTCAAGCATGTTCTGTACCCATCTAAGTTTGCGGTCTTCATCAACCTTAAAAAGACTACCATCAACTCCTCATTTTTGTGTGAGCTTACACACAACATTGTCACACTACGAGTAGTTAAACCAACCCATCTCTACAAAAAGGTTATTACGGAGTTCCTCTCTATTCCATAAACCTTATTGAAAGTATTTGAAGCCCCCTTAATCTCTGCACCGATTACTTTAGCAGACTCTTTGAGGTTGTTCATTAGAGGATCCCAATTGTTGGGCCCTTTTCTCTTTCGCTGTGTAGTTGACTCTTCTCTAGATGCATCATATGAAGGGTTGTTTAGTGGTTGATTAACATCCATATCATCTAATCGTTCTCCAGTAGCCTCCGGTTCTTCTCTTTTTATGTCAGATCTAATATCAACGGTTGTTTGGTCATCTCTTCCATTTGCGCGATCCTTACCAAATACATTACACAAGTCCCATGAGGGAATTTCTTTGCTCTCCATTTTGTTGTATTTTTGTGCACCTAAAAGCCACATCATCATGATCAAAGTTATTACCGAGCTATAAAAATAATATACAAAGCAATTATTATAAAAAGCTACACTCTCCAAAAAATATATAAAAACAATTGTTAATATAAGACGAACTATGCACAAGAAGCGCGCAAAAAGCAAGCTTTTTTGGGAAAAAAACCTTTCTGAGGTGTGCCCTTCTTGTACATGAGGTGTTTTTATGCCTTCTCTCACAAACACTAGTGCGATAGTGAGCCAGTATGGCTGCTCGTGTTTTCAAACCAAAAGAAACAAACACTAGTGTAGTAGTGTAGTCGTTTAGTCGTTGGCTGTTGGCATTTTGAAACCAAAGTAGTAGTGTAGTAGCGTAATCGTGGGCTACTGGATTTTGAAACCAAAAGACACAACACTGTTCTCATTAAAAATTATTAGAAGATAACATGATTTAGAAAAACTTAATAATGATCCTATGTACTTGAACTAATGGAACTCAAACCGATGGTGTGAAAAAATAATATAATTAATTTGATTGCATCATCAACAATTTACAACAATCCCTTGCAAACATATTTAAAATAAGATTGATATAACTTACAATAAAGTGACCTAACTCTAATTTATACATTAGCCCAAAATTCAAAACCCAATCGATATTATCAAACACATTTGTTTATCATCTATGTGGTTTTGTTTAATCTTGATTTGGTAAGTTTGATTTTGTCTATTTATTCTACTAGGAATCCAAAGTGCTTTATGTTGGAAAAGAAGTCTTTTTATCACATAATCTGGCATGGAAATTGACAAAAAAATCTAAAGAAATTGGATATGGCGCATAAGAGGTCAGTTGTTGAAGGTCACTTTTAATAGAAGAGCATCTGATCCTTTCTTTTTGAAACTTGTTAGTTGGATCATAAGTCCCTGGTTTAAAGTTAGTAAAAAACAGTTACTAATTTGGTTTCAGTTTTTTATGATAAAAAAAGTAAAAAACTGTTACTAATAATTTAGCTCATGGTTTGACCTAAATAGTATTACAAAAGTAAAAAAACTGTTACCAATAATTTAGCTCATGGTTTGACCTAAATAGTACTACTAGTGGTGGCAAAGTGGGTAAGTTGGATGAGTTTGGATAATGGATCAAAATGGGTTTGAGTTAGGATGAGTATAGGTCAGGATGGGTAAAGGGTCAAGATGAGTTTGGGTTAGAATGGGTTTAGGTTAATATAGGTTTGGGTAAAGATGAGATGAAAATATAATTAAAAAAACTAAAAAACATAAAACAAAAAAATATAAAAATATAAATTCTAAAAAAATCAAAATGTAAAACATTCTTAAAATTAAAAAAATTCCAAAAAATCAAAAAATTCTAAAAAAAATATAAAAAATCCTAAAAAAATTGTAAAAAATTATAAAATGTCTAAAAAGTCTAAAAAATCAAAAAAATCAAAAAAATGTTAAAAAATAAAAAAATCAAAAAAATAATGACGTCTAGAATTAAAAAAAATCTATAAAAATTTTTAAAAATAAAAAAATCACGAGAATTGTAAAAAAATCAAAAAAGTAAAAAAAAATCAAAAAATAAAATACAAAAATTCTAAAAAATCTAAACAAATCAATTTCACATATCCCTATATTTTTTTTTAAATCGGAAATCAATTTCATATTTCGATCAATTCCTGAAACCCGGAAAGCAATTCAATTGCTATCTCAAAACACTACAAACGAGAAACTTAAACTAACCGATTAACAGCACAGAGGAAGCGAAGACGATAAGAATTGATCAAGTAGCCAATAAGGTAGTGTTGGAGTGGTTGGAGAAAGACTTGGTGTTCCTTGTGACCCAGGTTCGACTCTCACTCTCCCCATTATTTTCCGCGGCATCCAGGTGAAGGGCGGATGCGGGTGGCGCCGGTTCATCTTGGTTGGGAGGCGAGGGTTTACCAGTTATTCCATTGTTGTGCCTTCCGACGAGTGGAGATCGGGTTTCCGCGCATCTGGGAGAGCCAAGGGGCTGGCGGCGGACGAGTAATCGACATTGGCCACAGCGTCCGGTGTCAAGTTGGTTGGCATGTCGTTCCTTGCTCAAAAAAAGAAAGAATCGATCAAGTAGCTCAATTCTTTAAACATTACTAGAATGTACTCCCGTAAAAGAACGCTATAAATTAATAAATGTATTAGACAATATGAATTTAAATTTTTTAACAAACAAAAATGATAATGATACTTTGACTGGTCATATAGTAAAACCAAAACATCAAGTATATCAAACTTTTTTTATAACAAAAGCTTGAAATTAAAATTAAAGTGACATTTTTATTCGTTATGTACCACTACGTGAAGCACCTATTTTTTCGGCGAGCACCAACTACGATTTTTTAGAATTAGTGGATATGGATTTTTTTTGGAATTTTGGAATTTTGTTTTTTAGGTTTTTTAATTATTTTTTATTATTTTTTATTTTTTAGCATTTTTAGCATTTTTAGATTTTTTTTTATTTTTTGAATTTGTGTTTTTTAGATTTTTTATAACTTTATATATATATATATATATATATATATATATATATTAAATTTTTTAAGTTTTTTTTTACAATTTTTTTGTGTTTTTTTATTTTTTAGTATTTTTAGTAGTTTTTAATATTTTTTTGTTTTTAGAATTGTTAATATTTTAGAATTTTTCTATTTTTTAGAAATATTTTTGTCTTTTAGGTTTTTTTGAATTTTTTAGGATTTTGTAGATATTTTATTTGTTTTTTAGAATTTTTTTGATCTTTTTAGATTTTTTTTTGTTTTTTAGATTTTTTTTATTTTTAAGGGTTTCTATTTGTTTTTTCTAAATTTTTTGGTTTTTAATATTTTTTAATTGTTTTAATTTTTTTTCGAATTGTTTTGATTATTTTCAATTGTTTTATTATTTTTAAATTTTTCATTACTTTTTAATGAAAAACGACATTAGAGTACTAGACGGCGATTGGTGAAGTCACAGTTGTGAAGAGATATCCACGAGTAGTAATTAGTTTAGTGATTTTATCTTATACCCATCCTAATCCGCTTGGGTTGTATCTCATACCCATCTTGACCTACTCTTTTTTTATCCACCACTTCATAATCCATCCTAACTTAGTGACTAATTTTGTTTGGCCTATCTTAACCCATGTTAAAATTTAAAATGCCCATGTCTACCCAAAAAGGAATAGATGAGCTTATTTTGCAAGGTCTACTAAATATTATCAAAACCGGACCGTGAACACCCCTAAATAAGAGCGTGCGCACACACACAAATATATATATATAATATATTATATTATACATAAGAATACACATATTACATACATAAGAACACGCATCATACAAACATGCATATATATGGTTGGAATATAGCCCATAAGAAATTAGAAGTGTGTGATTTTAACTGAATTGCACAACCAATTACGAAATCAATGAAAAAACGGGAACAAGAAACATGCTTTAAGGATACCACACAAAGGTTTTACATAAGAATTTAACAAATTCACTACAAACACCCAACCACAAGGATCATATGAACACAAAAGAAATTGCAAATTTGTGTTTCAAAAGATGAACATTTTACTGTATTAATGTGAGATTGAAATCAATTGAAAACAATTGGTAGATTATAAGTCAACCACATACCAAATTTCGTGTTTGATGATGAAAATCCATGACTGGCGAATAGGCTCGAGAAGAGTCGATGATGTTCTGCTGCTGACGAGGGGATACATAAGCAATATATATTTGATCGTAATCTCTTATTGTTTGGGGGATACGATATCAACGATAAAATTGAAGTAGAGGGAGAATATGCTCAAGGAGGGTAAAATAGAGAATCAGTGTTATCAAAAACAACAGAATGAAAAAAAAAAATATGCATTTGAGGTCTAGACTGCATGAACATCTTAATTATTTGAGGCATTGCCATAATAGCATTTGGTGCGTCACATTCACGCGTTTCCGCCTTAACGAGGGTGTGACACAGCTCCACAAATGTTTACTTAAGAATGCATAGATTGATATATTCTAGCTAACACGGTATGTCACAGGCCATGCATGATGAAATTGTAAAGCGTCAATTATAAAGTGTCCCGTATTACGCAAGAAAACCAGATTTATAATTAAACACAAATAAACAAACATTTTAAGAAATAGGTAAATTTGAAAGAGGGTAATAACGTAGGTGTCTTTTTATTAAAGCCTTTAATGTTAGGTATCAGGCAACCTGTGGTTAGGGCATCTCCATGTTATATGAGTTTTATTTTAGGGATATTAGATTTAAATAATCTTAATTTTCACTCATTGCCCAGTAACACTCCCAACTTTTAATTTGTACATCATCACTCTCAGCTTTCAACTTATTGGCCGATAACACTCCCTAACTGACTGAACCCTAACCAGTTAGCTAATGTTAGCTGCCACTTCATCAAAAATGCCATGTCAGTCGCCACATCATCTGCCACATCATCAAAAAAATACCACATCAGCTGCCACGTCAGTAAAAAGGGCCACATCAGATGCCAAATCAACAAAAACTAAATGGGTTAGGGTTCAGTCGGTTTGGGAGTGTTATCGGCCAATAAGTTGAAAGTTGGGAGTGCTGGTGTACAAATCGAAAGTTAGGAGTGTTATCGGCCAAGGGGTAAAAGTTGGAGTTGTTTAAATCCAATATCCCTTTATTTTATCCTTTTCAGTTTCAATTTAACATTTAACTTAATCTTGTTTAACAACATGTAATATCTAATGCGCTAAATATGTTAGATATTTTAGTTTAAAGACGAAAGGCTCTTGTTTTTTCATTAGTTTTTAACTAGAGTTTGTCTCAATACCTAACATTGTTACAAAAAATAAAAACATAAAACCCTAATATGTTACTTGAAACCCTAATACCAAACCTATTATAGAAACCACATAAACCAACTGTATAATTAACTCAAATCTTTATACACAGTTTTATTTTATTTTTTGTGTCTACTTGATATAGATCTTATAGAAATTCTAGTTGTATCCATAAAAAGAAAATGTAGAAACCGTAAGTACTAAACCTATTACTTTTTTTATTGCAAGACTTGAAATATAATAAAAGAAAACTTGTTTATTAAAATTTATGTTGAAAGTAGACAAATATATAAAAATAGAACTGTTTTTTTATAAATTTTAAATAAATATTTGATATTAGATGTTATCAGTGTAAACTAAATTGAGTGTTAAAGATTGCCATTTCAGGCTTTGGTAAGGTATAATTAGTTTTGGGGCTTTGTTAGTGTAGTCTAAGACCGCTGGGTGTGGGAGGCTTGGGTTGAGGGCTTTGCACAACGTGTGACGAAGGTGGGCTTCACCAGACCAACCCAAAATAAAAGCAATGTTAAACAAAGATTAAAAAGGAAAAAAATAAAAGCAAAATAAAACTAGATGTTGTGACATACCCATTTTTGAAAACTTATAAAATAGGACCACTGCGTCATGTGGTTTGTATCAATACACCTCTAGATATAATGATATCTTTGAATGCAAATTCAAGGTTACTATACAAAAGAGTGCTTTTATAGAAGATTTTAATAATATGATAACTAAAAGATTAAATACGACAAAAATCGCATAAATTGATGCAGTAATTTTTGGTGTCATTTTTTCACGTGTCACTCACATTGTCACCTATACACATATTAATTGAGTTGATTAAGCTATGAAACACTGATGAATAAGTAAATGCATTTTGTCTCACATAGAGGACAAAACATTTAATGTTTTGCTTTGGGGTTACTACATCAAAATACATTTATTTCCTAACGGGAAATCGAAAATACAATTACTTTTACCCTTTTGTTATCATATGGAAAATTGTTTTATATTGTCCATGACTGAATGCATGTATTAATTTATAATTGTGACATTACACAAAAGACTATATCATAATAAGTAAAAGATATAAGGGTGAGCAGAGTATGCTAACATGTCACAAATTCTCTCTCATCTACATTAGCATCATATCAACCTTTTCCACTACTTATATTTTAGGCTTTTACATGTCACAACTTATTAAATCACAGGAAATACTACACGCTTTGTACGCTTCTCATACTACAACTAATTTTAAAATTAAATCTAAAAAAAAGAGATCAACTAGAATGTGATGGTTAGATTTTGGGAAGGGACCCACCAAACACCTTCCATGATGCTTAGCATGGTTGGCAAACGCCCAACCCACCTTGCAACACCACCTTTTGCCGAATCACCTTGTCGCACCGCACAAAGTGGTGCACACCAACTCGTCATATGTTGTCGATGGTGTTTGCTGAGCTTACTCCCTCCACAGATATTGATAAAAGTAGTACTTTTTATTTGATATATATAGAATGACGTAAAGATGTAAGATAAATGTAATAAGTTAAATCCATGTTAGTTTAAATAACCTTTCGATTCTATTTTTGTTGTATTCACATATTTTTCTTGAAATAATACAAAATTTTAAATTACTTAAAAAATATAATAATAATAATAATAATAATAACAACAACAACAATAATAATAAGCAGTGTTGGAAAAATCAAGACTAGCCAATGACTAGTTGTTGGTCAGGAACTGATTAACTTTTGAAGAATTGGTGTATTAGTCGCTACTCGGACCTAATAGCCCAAAAATCTGCGATTCCGGCTAAAATCTGTAAATCACAACGACTAATTCTGTATGCTAAAAATGGCTCGAGTAAGAGTTAAAACTTGTCTACTTAAAAATATTACTTCTAAAATGTGTGTGTACAGAAGCGTCTCTGAGAATTCATTTACCATGTTCGAGCTAGAAAAAATATGTCCTTCCGTAGTGTTTTATTATTAATATTTTTTTAAAAATAAAATAAAGGGGCTAAATTTTATTTTAAATAAATTATATATAATATTAATTCAAAGAAGTTCTACAGTGGTCGCTACAATGTTTTTTTTGTGCTTTTTTATGATTTTGTTTTTTTTAGTTTTAACCTTTAATTATTAACATTGACTATTACAACCCCTTAACTTTCTAAATACTTTTTAATAGTTTTAACCTTTAGTTCTTAACATTGATTATTACAACCCTAAACTTTTAAATACTTTTTAATCAAGTTTTACGGAAGTTTCTATCGTTTCCATTTTCCGTTTACCTTTGTTGTTTACTATATCGTTTTATCCCCTTAACTTCTAAATACTTTTTAATCAAGTTTTACGCAAGTTGCTATCGTTTCCTTTTTTCGTTTATCTTTGTTATTTACTACTCCCTCCGTCCCATTAAATGTGTCTTATTTTGAATTGTCAAAGTCTTTATTTATAAACTTTGACTTTAATTATATAATAAAAGTTGATGAAAATTAACCCGATTTGTAAAACACACTCAAATCATATAACTTTTATCAAGTATCATCTAACGCAAACAAATTATTTAAGGTCAAAGTTTATAAATAAAGACTTTGAAAATTCAAAATATGACACTTTTAATGGGACAGAGGGAGTATATCATTTTACCTTTTGTTATTATTTTGATGTTCAGAGCCGAGTTACGGCACAAATAGAGCAACCAATTAATATATAACTTTAATTAATTTTACAAATTTGTTTATCGGTTGTTATGGTGTGTTATACGTTCTGAATTTCAGCCACGTTCCTGCGCAACGCGCGAGTAACTGCCACCCTAGTTATTTCAAAAAATAAATAAATAAAAGAAAAGGTTATATAGAATGGGTCATTAATTGACTCTAGTCTAGTTGTGAAGAAACGTACCATGCTATTGTTTCCATATCTCCTGCATGGAATCAACCGACAATCAACTATCTTCTTACGTAGTTCCGTTTACGGTACTAGAAAACACACTTGTATTATAGTAAATATCTATTTTCTGTAGTGTTATAAATCTCCTGATCAACTCTCATACCCTCTCCCTATTCAGCCAATAATTCCCTTAAGCTCCGTAGCCACCGCGAGCCATTGATACACCATTGAGCAGCGGCGACAGGGCTACAACACTTCCTGATCGGCATTTGAGGTAACCAATCGACCTCTAATTTCTTCTTTTGCACCACAAGTTCATTCACGTACAAACTATTATTGATAATATAAAACGGTAAATAATTAAATAACTAATGTTATTTTGTTAAGACAGGAAAGTACTCATAGTGTTGTAATTTACTAATTTATACATCAATTTGGTGTTCTAGGTTGATAAACTGAATCAAATATCTGATAAAAAATAAATATATATTTTCTGGGCTAATTAGTTTAAAGAGGAATTTGTTGGTATTTTTCTCATACTTGATTTGAAAATAACTAATTGTCTAATGCTTGTGTTCTCTACTAGCATGAAGCGACGGTGGAGGTGGGTTGATGGTGGAGATGGTGTGGTAGGGTTTATTTAGAGAGAGATATAGGAGGAAGAAAATGAGAGCGGGCCAATCTTTATATTTTTTAATTGTCTAGGGCTAATATTGTTATTTAAAACCTAACACAAGTTGATGATAAAAATCACACAAGTGTAAAAATTACAATCACTAGGAACTCTGTAATTATAAAAGTCTTAGAACCAACTCTTCAACCACAATGATTAACCAGACATCTAACTTTTATGTAAACTTATTTAATCCATTATATGTAAAAACTTATTCAATCCATTATAGCAACGTACTTTATTTTCTATCCATAATACTAATAGTAACATACTATATATTTTTTTACTAATATACGCAATGCAATTCATTTTTATCCACAATAGCGAAATACTTTATGGGATCATATGTAAAAACACATTGGGTTTTTTTAAATAAGTATTATACACATTAATTTAACCTTTTTATTATCATATGAAAAATTGTTTTATATTGTACACGACTGAATGCATGTAATAATTTATAATTATTACATTATACTACATTACACTATTTCATAATAAGTAAAAGATGCAAGGATGGAGAGAGTGTTTGTCTCCAGACTCTCATGCTAACATGTCATAACTTCTCTTTCATCTACATTAGCGTCATATCAACATTTTCCACTACTTATATTTTAGGCGTTTACCTGCCATAACTTATCTAATTATAGGAAATACTACATCCTTTGTACACTTACCATACCAAAACTAATTTTTAAATTAAATCTAAAATAAAAAGGAACAACTTATGCTTAGCATGGTTGGCAAACACCCAACCCACCTTGCCGCACCACCATTTGCCGAATCACCTTGTCGCACCGCACGGAGGGGTGCACACCGTCTTGTCATATGTTGTCGATGGTGTTTGCTGAGCTTACTCCCTCCACCCAATGTATTCTAAAGATATTGATAAAAGTAATACTTCTTATTAGATATATTGAATGACGTAAAGATGTAAGATAAATGTAAGTAATAAGTTAAATCAAAATTAATTTAAATAACCCTTCAATTCTATATTTGGTGTAGCAGCATGTTTTTCTTGAAATAATACAAACTTGAAATCACTTAAAAAATATAAAAGTTGATGATTATAATCAGTGTTGAAAAGATCGGGACTATTCGCTAGTTAGCCAGAAACTGATTAATTTTTGTGTAATTGGTGCATTAGTCGCTAGTCGGCCCTAATCGGCCGAAAATCGAAGATTTCCGCGAGATTCCGGTCAAAGATCTGTAAATTCCGGCTAAATTCTACCAAAACCTGTAAATTATAGCGATTAATTGTTATACTTAAAAAATGGGTTGAGAATGGGTTAAAACCTATCTACTTAAAAAAATACATATAAAAATGTACATATGTGTATAAGCTAAAAATTACGTATAAAATTTTCAATCTGATTAATTGTTCGTCGGTACCTAACCAAGGCTAGCGCATCACGATTCTTACAACCATGCATGATAATTACCATTGAAACTAGAATAAACATATGCATGATAATTACCATTGAAACTAGAATAAACATTAAAAGTAAAAATAAAAACAAAAAGGTTACATTTGTTCATCTATAATAAAATAATTTAAAAAAAGAAAAGATTATATTCTGTTCAACTAAAAAAGAAAAGATTATATGGACTCTAACCTAGCTTACGTTTCCATATCTCCTGCATGGAGAATCAACCGACAATCAGCAATAGTTGGTAAGCTATGAAAATAATATTAGTGTTATAAACCTCCTTAAAACCTCTTACTATAAAGCAAACAATTCCTTGTTTTGACTCAAGCTTTCCGTACCGAACTTAAGCTTTGCAGCCACCACGAGCCATCGAGCCACCGTCCGCGAGCAACACTTCCGGATTGGCATTCAAGGTAACCAATCGATCCACCTCCAAATTCTTCTTTTATACATAAATTCAGTAGTCTAAATTTCTAACTTGGTAAACTGAATCAAATATATTATAATAAAAATTAAAACATTCTTTGGGTAGTTTGGGATTGGATAAAGATCTTGGAGATAAAAAAAAACCATTGACCAAGAACAACAATACCTTATATTCTTTTATCAAACATTTTATTAAACATTGTGCATAAAAAAGTTATGATATATATATATATATATATATATATATATATATATATATATATATATATATATAAGTAAGATTCAAATACATATAGACGAACTAATACCTTAGATTTTTTTCCTTGCTTTAGATGCACAAAAATTAATAACAATAATAAATCCAATATAAACTTGCTTAGAAAACCCACTATAACTTTCAAGTTTCAAGTTATACATACACAATACAATTGTGCAATAAAACAATGTTTACATGTTCACCACAAATACAAAAAGCATAGACTATGATGAATTTGGTGGAAGATTGCCGAGAGAATTACCAAATCGACTAATAAAATCGGTACATTGCTTTCGCATTGCGTCCCTATCTCTTTTTTTTTTATTTTCCAGTCGTGCTTCTGTAGCTTACCTTTCTCTTTTCATTCGCTAGTCGCTTTTCTTTCTTTGTTCATTCGCTAGTCGCATTTCTATACTGTTGTGTTGAGTTTGCAACTCTTCTACATGGAATCGCAAGTCCCATACCTAAAAATTTGTTAAAACCTACATATATATAATTAGTAAACAAACACTATAAACTTATTACATCCATTATAGCACATACTTTATTTTTTATCCATAATAGTAACATACAATATATTCTTTTACCAATATACGTAATGCAATTCAATTTTTATCCATAATAGCAAAACTAGTAGTAAGACACGGGTAGGTTTAATAGCAATCGCAATCAAATACTAAAAAAGCAGATTATAATATATCATTTAAATTGTTTGTGTTTAGTTATCTATCTGGCAATAAATTCTATTCACTTCTGAAAAATAAATTGTATGTTATCTGGCAATAATGTTATATGTTATCTGGTAATAAATTCTATTCACTTCTGAAAAATAAAGATACACCATCAATATCAAGAACTATAACTATACAAATACCATGTTACAATGGTGAGATGTAATGTGATGGTATTAAAACAATAATAAAATGAAGTGGCTTTTTGCCTTAAGTTCCAACCTTTCGAAATCAGGAAAATTGACATAGATTTTACTAAAGCTTGAAGAGAACTTGACATGTTTAGCAGCCACCATATCTTCCTCTGATGCTGGTAATAATCTCCCAAGTCCCATCTTCATTTCAGCTACTTTTTTCTTTAGACAATGTTGATTGATATAAGTAAAAAAACATGGGTATTGTTAGGCTAAAAGTTTGATAAGAAAAAAGTTATGTTGTTTATTGAGTAATCATCCAAATGTGTAGCATTGGAGGCCTTGTCTCCTTTGAAAACTTCTCCAAGGCAACCCAATTCCTAAATGTTGCCAATGCAAAAACCTTGAGCCAATACCATAATTCCTATATTCAGATTGAGATCTCTTACCTTGAATTTTGATTTAACTTTTAGAGCAGCTCGATGATTGCCCAATACTACGCATTTCCGAATTGTAGAACAAATATAGGGCTGCTTTGTACTTGCTTCCGGTTCATGCTGCATAAAATGTGAAATGTGGTGATTAGGGGTGTTCATTTTTATCCAAAATCCGTAACCCGACCCGAATTCGAAGCCACCCAAACCCGAATTAGCGAATATCCGAAAAACCTGAACCCGACCAACCCAAACTTTAAATGGTTCGGTTATGCGGTCACTTTTTCCGTACCAAATACATGAGCAACCCGACCCAAAAACCCGAAACACAAAAAAACCAACATTTATTGTTTTTTTCTTATAGAAGTGTCTTGGTTTGAAGTTTTTAATATATGAAACATAAAGTTTTAGGACTTTTAAATATTATAATAGCATATTGTCAAATAATATTTGAACTTTGATAATATTTTTAAAGTAGCAATATGAATTTTTATGATATCTTGTAACATTAATTTTTCATTTTATATCTAAACCCGAAAACCGAACAACCCGACCCAAACTTACCTGAAGCCGAATAACCCAAAACCAACTAACCTGAACTTTAAATGAGTCAGTTATCGGGTCAATTTTTCCTAGACAAAAAGCCGAACAACCCACCCCGAAAAAACCCAAAACCCGAAGAAAAAACCAGACACACACCATATAAATAAAAATAGCAAGCGTGTTAAATGCATCACATGTTCAAGCTGATCACATCAGGCACAAACAATACCCATATAATAATTTGTCTTTTTTACCCGTTACGCAACAGAGTTGTTTGTCTCAGATCGGTCTATTAGATCGCCATGGCTAACAATAAACAACAAATGTAGAACTACATGCGAAAATTTAAAGAAAAAGCAAATAAAAACTACAGAAACCAAGACGACAACCTCGCTGAATGTTTCTCATCTAACAGGTCAAACGTTAACAAAAAGATATGGAATACCATTGTTGGATTTATTCCTAATATTCCTAATTTTCGACCAACCTATCTACATCAATGAAATCAAAATCATTTGTCATGTTTCAAGCAATTCATGCCACGTATAGTTACTCGTACACTATTATAAATAAACCAACAGAGCAAATCTGCTAATGGTGGAATACAAATAAATGATAAGACCAATGTATTAGTAACACTATATCAAGAACGATAACTATAAAAGTAAGATCTGAAGAAAAAACAAATTGTAACAGTCACCTTATGCAAGTTGGCTATTTAACCACTCCCTTATTCCTCATAATATTCCTAGTAACATAAAAAAAATTACTTTTTTGTTCAAATTTTGACAATAAATAGACCACTAAGAGGCCATAGATCCTATCACTGCTGCAAACAACCGAACGCATAAAGTGTATGCAAGATTCGAATTCTATGAATTCTCTATTTGTATTGTAATTGTAAAAATTCTGTAGAGAACATCATGAAAAGCTCAAGTTGCCATTTATGTGGCAGTATCCATTTTCATAATTGGTTTTAGATTGTTGAGCAATGTAGATGCCAGTTAAGTTTAGTAGCATTAATCCTTATTATCTAATATTTCCTACAGTTGTTATCTAAGCTAGGTATTTCAAACTCCACCGGTGGAAACAAAAATATACTTATCGCTATTTAAACTTCTGAAGCAAGATGAGCGGGAGGAACTTACACAAATGAGAAAAAGTGCCATTTTTGGTCAAGCGTTTTGCTTCCAACCTGCACCGATGGATGAACATGTGTTTTGTCCTTGAAGATTAATAAAAATGAACATAAAGGTCATTAATTAAGAACAAATAAGTTCTAGTATGCTGAAATCGCCAAATACTTTGAACCAGTTACCTTCTTTTTATCAAAAAGGTTGCCATATTTTGCTTGTTCTCCCCATTTCTAACCTACAACACCAAATTTATATGTGTCAAGTTGTTTTATAACAGCCGCGAATCCAAAAACTAAGAAAAATTGAGTTGGCGACCACCTAAAACGGCCTCCACCTGCATCAACGAATATAAGGGTATTCAAATCTCGGAGGGTTTGGTTAATGCGATTTAGCAAGTCGTGTACAGAGTGATTACCTCGTATTCAATGCGAGAAACTGAAAGAAGCTAAACAATGAATATAAAGGTATTCAAATCAGATGGCCTCAATATGTCATTTTCCATAAAAATACACAACCCAAATCGATCAAAAATCATCACACTATAAGACTTTAAATTCACTTATCAAAACAAACCTTGAGACCAAGAAACTCTATGCCTCTCTTTCTACTTCTGAGCTTAAAGACTATATATTACCCATTACCCAACCCACCCATTTTTCCAGCTCTACTGATATGTAATGATATCACAAGTTCATCTCACCAGTGCTCCCCCTTCTAGAACCATTTCATTTGTCACCGGATCCTTCTGAACAGCTGCTGTAAGACCAACACCACTGCTTCCTTTGCCATTTGTATACACGCCCCTTGGTGCAACATTAATTATGTGCTTCAAAAGTTGACTTTTTGCAACTCCAGGATCACCCATCAAACATATGTGTAGATCACCTCTTATCTGCAATACCACATGCAGAACACTATGTTAAATTAACAAAGCAGATAGATAAAACTGATATATAATTAGGTTGAAATACGCAAGAAAAGAATCGACAATACGATACCTTCATCCCATCCTTTAGTTTCCTGTGAGGAGCACCACTAAGAGGAGTAAAAGAGCTTTTTTGATATCTTCATGTCCAAAAATCTCAGGGGCCAATGAACGGGCCAGCTTGTTGTATATATCACCATTTTCAGATAGGCGCGCAATTTGTACTTCTTCATCTCCTTTGAGTTCGTACCTGCAGAAAAAGCAAAAGAACAGTAAGTTTTTGAATGGTTTGCTTAAGTAATTAAGGTTTTTTTTTTGCCTCAACCAAAAAAATTTTAATTAACAAAAAAATATTAAAAAGTTATAAATGCCAAAAAGACCAGCAGCAAAAGTATACTGTAACTTATGATATCATCCATCCATCAACAATAATTACAAAATAATGTTTGGGATTGCTTATGATCCAAAAGTTCACACTTTCTTTTTGTTGAAAAATACTTTAGGTATAAATGATAATCAAATACTTGAGCTGGAAACAGACATTATTGCATCAGTTTTAGGCCGGCTACAAATACGTAAACAATAGATACTTATGGCAATAGAGATTAAAAGTTTCTTACTCTTCATATTTTTTCTTAAAATGAGATATTGACATGGCCTCCAAATATGTATCTGCTAGTAAACCCGCTCGCATTGCTCTAAATCCAGTATAAGGTATAGGAAGAAATATTCCAGACAGCTCAACATCACCTGGGGATACCTGGGGAGATTTAACAAGTAGACTTCAGGCGAACTTAAAAAAAATTATATATTCTTTCTGTTTCTAAAAGCTATATCAATACACAAATTATTAAACACGGCTAAACTCATAATAAGTATAACAAACCTTTCTTGTAAGTTCGCCTCGGAAATGGACAGTCATTGGGCGAGGAATATGACCTTTTGGAAATGTTCAGATAGCTCTTGAAGTTTTGCCTAGAATTTTCAAGAACGATTCATGTAAGAAAACATTTGCATTGAACAAAATGTTGCTCCACCACCGCTGTCCCATATGAAGATCTCATCAGTTCATCATCACTGAAATTACAAATTAAACAAACCGGTTTCTCTACATCAGACACAATTTTAAATAAAAATGAGACTGAATTTGTCAATTTCATCAACAATAACAGTGTATATTACATGAAAACTATATAAGTCGGATCAGAGTTACTTATAATCAAACCCTAGGAATAAAGAATCTTTAGTTTTCTCCAAATCAAAACCGCAAAACACTGAAATTACAATACAAGTGTTACTGGAAATGGATTAAAAGCACCAAAAATCTATATGAATGGGGAGGATTCGATTAATATTTGAGGATTGGATAATCAGAAGAATCAGAAACCATGAACTACTGTTGTAACAATTTACCTATCGTTCTCTCTTGAAGATAGCCCTAATTGCTCTTCGAACAACCGAACAAAAACAACTGATTTTGATGGTGAAGACGATAACTGAAGGAAAGATGTAAGTAGCAGCGGAATCCATTGATGATCAGTTGAGAAATCTGAATGTATTAAACCTAACTTGTTGAAGCTGCTTCAATGGTGAAATTGCAGAATTGAGCCCTAATTTGTTTGTGTGAATATGAATATATAAATATTAGTGACAGATGGTTGTTGTTGTATGTAACATAAGTCACATTTGAATTTGAATTTTAAAATTCAAATGAAAATGTTAAATTCAAATGAAAAGGTTATTTATTATATATTCGAATTATGACATCAACGTGGACTACGTGGCATATCTCAGAGGTTGACACATAAGTAAAACGATGTCAGCGGCTAATCTCCTTTTATAGAAAGTATAGATACCTTATGGAATGATATATACATATAGGTACATGCATATAATGTTTCGAACGTTAATGTATTTATACAACATCTAAATCCTATATAATAGCAAAATACCTTATGCTGGATTTGTTTTGTTGGTTGGAATAAAATTTTCCCTTTCCCATTCAAAAAAATTTAATTAAAATATAATTATTACAATAAAAAGAACAAATTATCATTATCAATTATCATTATCAATTATCAGTATCATTATCATTATCATTATCATTATCATTATCATTATCATTAAAAATCAAAGTTAATGAATAGTGACAAATCCATTAAGAAGTTGACATTTGGCAACTTTTTTTATTTTATTAATGTTATATATTTTCTCCAATAACTCGCGTTTTTAATTCGGGAAATTCGGGAAATTCGGTACTACTACCTGGTACAATTTGCTCATCCCTGATCACGGGTTCCGTACGAACAACAACGGTATCGTACAACTTTTTTTGTTGATTTTCTTCAACTTTTGATGATTTCTTTTTTTAGTTTCAGGGGTAGGGATGAGCTCAGTGCCAACCAATACCGAATCGGTACAGGTACCGAAAATACCGGTAGCGAACCGGTACCAGGAATGCCAAAAGTCGGTGCAGAATTGGTACTTAAGATTTTTCGGTTCTAGAAATTCGATACCGGTACCCAGTACCATGTGCTCATCTCTGACTACGGGTTTCATACGAACATCGTTACCATACAACTTTTTGCTTGATTTTCTTTCGTTTATCTTTTATTGTTTTTTCTACATTTTTTCTTTTATTCTTGACAGCGATTTCATGTGCAACACGCTCGTAGTGATTCCAAAACACATGTAAACACAAACTAAATAACAAAAGAAGTTGGGTGATAAAACTAGTTATGTTAATAGCATAAAATATGGAAAGAAATAAACCCTATTCATATTATCACTTGTGATCCTTTCCAAACGAATGGGTTCAATCACATTATCAACCGCAATCCTAATAGGAGCATAATCATTAATCAATGCCTGCCGCAACGATGCCGATGAGTCACCAAAATCAGACCAACATTGAACCGATTAATATTCAAGCCGCGAACCATTGATTTCTTATCCGTCGCACTTGGCGATTAAGGTAACAAACCGTTTCCATGATTTTAAATTATTCAACTTAATTTTTCTGGTATGAAGTTGTTCTCCGGCCGACCGGAGATGGCTACAGTTCTTTATTACTTTTGAAGGCACCTAAAATGCTTTCCCTATTTAGTGTTTGATTAATCATATTATATGTTGCATGTCTTGAATTAAGGTTTTAAAACAATTATTAACATACGTTTACTTTTGAAGTAACTAAAATGAGTGAGTTATGAGAATTCTGTTCCTTTGTTTAGTAGTAGATATAAAACCATGCATTAAGTTATATAGTGATTTTATTAGTTTAAAAGATGAGAAACTATTATTTTCATTTTTTTACAGTTGGTTAAATGAATTTATTTTATAAACTGGTTTTGCTAAAGCTCATATTCAGATGATTAAGGAAATCATGAACCAGGTGAACTTTTACTAGAAAATTAAGCACACGCCTATTGCTGTTTTTTTAGTTGAAAGGCGGCTTCTCATTAAACAACCAACTAGCAAGACGTTAGAGGAACAAGTCAACAAACCAAACAATAAACAAAGTTGGCAAAAACAGCAACAAGCAAAGACAATTAAAAAACAATCAAAACTGCGCCAACCAGACTCATCGAAATCCACCAACTTAGCTCGTGACCTGTCCCAACTTCATAACCCATATCCAACGACCCGTTTGTTGTACCTGTCAAGATTAATAATCCCTACACTTACCCCCTTAATCTTGACCTTTTGATCCGTTTCTTCTTGAAAGTAGTGTTGGCTCATCTTCTTGTGCTTGAACCAAGTTTGTTTCTTCCGCTTTTCCCTTCAAGTTGGGACATATGCAAAATGTCCGACCTTTCCACACTTGTAACACCTTGAGGTCTTTTATAATTCCCTTAGCCATCGTCCATTTCTTCGGGACCGAGTTTAGTAACTTTCTGACTATCACTTCATGATTTAGAGAAATGTGAAACATTAGCCTATTCCGGGTTGAAATCTTATGGTATCAGAGCTTAATTTCTCTTGTAAAACAATTAGGCATGACTTAACACATACTTAAATGAAAAAAATCTTTATATGTGTTAGGATATACACTATTGTAGAGTGATAACCTTCATAAAATCATGCAAAACACTAATTTGATGATATCCTAATCTATATTTTTACTAAAAAAAGAACACGATAATCATTTACGCACTATCTTGTCTACACTCCAAGATATTGAGTTATGTGCTAACTTAAAGATATATAGTTTTCTAACAAAAAATGTTCACTTTCTTGGCTATATTGTGAGTGCTAAAAGAATAGGTGGACAAAGTCAAAGCAATATAAGAATAGCCTTCACCAAATATAGTAACTAGGGTTTGTGCAAACGATCAATTTGGTAAAAAGAAAATTTGCCAAAATTCAATGTCAAGATTGGAGAATAAAAGGATGAAAATCATCCCATTTTATCACCATACTAAACCTCACATAAACCCTACTTTGTTTCTAGACAAACGACGGCAAAATCGCAAAAAAAATTTAGTGGTGGTTGGATTCAAGTAACAAGAGCAATTAAAGGTACAATCCTATAACTATTTTTAAGTTAATGAATGTTTAAGGTTTAATACAATGATTACATTAGTTCGGTTAAGTGTTTGTTTTGACAAGAAAGCCACTAATTAAAGCTTTGTAATCAAGTTTATGGAGTTGGGTCGTCATAAAAGAGTTACGAGACAAGAAGGAACCGAATTTGGGTTAGTCGGGTACCCTCTGATCCGACAATTTAAATTGTATTTTCTTTAGAACCTGAGTTTTAGCCTTTCAACTATGAAGCTTTAAACTATTAAAGTTTAGTTAGTGTATAGTATTTGAAAAAAAAAAAACGGAAAATTGCAAGCTTTTTGGAGTTTTAGTCTTAGTGTTGGACTCTTGGGCATCATTTTACGACTTATTATATTATGAAAATTATGATAAATGAAGATACCATTTTTTAGTTTTAGTTTTGGATACTATTTTAAGTGTATTTTGTGTAGATTACCAAATTATTCTAGTTTGGACAAAAGTTATGGTTGTTTAGATTACAAAATTATTCTAGTTTTGGACAAAATTATGGTTTGACAATGAGTTAAAGATAAGTTTTGGACAAAAGTTATGATAAATGAGGTTCTTTATTATGATATAAGATAAGTTTTTAAATGTCTTATAATCTGGTTATTGTAGAAATAGAAAAAGATTGAAAAGCTTGAAACATATTATTACTATGGTGCGTTGAAGTAGAGGTAAAAATTATTATATTGTACTCACAAACCCAATAAATATAGATTACTATAAATAATTGGTTATGAATTATGAGATTTTCATAGTTATGCATCAAAAAATAAAAAGAAAACCCCCCTCTAATTCACTGATGCGAGATTTTAGAAACGCAAAATAATCATTTAAGATTGTTGTGTAGGTAACAATAGCATTTTTGTATAGTATTTGGCTGCAAAATGTCATGTTTTAAATCGTTTAGAAATGCAAATAATCATTTAAGATTGTTGCATAGGTAACAATAGCATCTGTGTATAGTATTTAGCTGTGAAATGTCGTGTTTTAAATCGTCTAAAAAGACAAATAAATAATGATAATGATAGATATAAATAAACATTTTGTCATAAAAAAAAAGAATTCAAGGTAATTTTTATTGTTTTTCTTTCTCTTTTATTAAAATTAGGTGGAACACCTTAATATGTTAATATATATATTATTTTTGGTTATTAATGTTTGATATGAATGTGATAAAAAAATGTTAATAGAGTTCAATGATTATTTTAATGTCAACGGGCTTATATTAATCTTAATCTTAATAGAAGAATGTATAGCATTTATTGGTATGGTCGCCCCATTTATTAGAAGACTACATGCCTTTATTAGTGGAGAAGATTACAAATATTATAAAGATTATAAATCTTTTATTACCACTTGTTACAAAAATACAATCCATCATGATGTTTTAAAAATTAAATGTTTATCTAAGGTCAAGATTGGTAAATTGATTTTTTTCTTTATACTAACAGATATTTGTTGTAAGTGTTAATTGTGTAAAACAATGAAAGATGGCTAGAGACTAATAAATAAATTGGGAGTGATCTCGGGGAGATTGAGGTCTTCTCACTTTTGTAAAAAAATCAAGTAAGAGTTCTGTTAGAAAATAAGTTATTGACATTGTATAAGGGTGTGCGTTCTCGTCCTAGTCTAACATATAGATTCACGCGTATCACATCCAACATAACACATAGATCCGTCTCTCATCTCATTCTAACACATAGATCCACCAGCGTTCTTATCCAATTCTAACACATAAATCCGCCCGCATTCTAATCCCATCTAACAATTTACGGTTGTCCACCCGAAAACTCAACCACATAACCGTAGTATTTTACACACTCATGTATTTATTTATTTTTAACACACGAGATACTTAGGTGTGCCAAGGCAAGTGAATTGTGATTACGAGTTTAAAACTTATCCTTTCTAATTATCAATATAATTTACCAAGAATATCGATATAATTTACCAAGAATAATAATTATCATTAATGATCCTATTTAGGACAATTATCTTTAACTATTAATAGTCAATTACAAAAATCTTTTACAATATTATTTTATCATACAAAATAAGCTTTCATCTCTAAACTCATCTCACAAATCTTGGAACTAATTTTGTGATTTCAGGCTCCACCATTGATTAAACTAAAGACTTGCAATCACTGTAAGATGATCATGACACGCCGATTATCATTCTCGATTCTATCGGTAAATCACTCTTTGAACTTAATTGGTAATCTTGTTAATGTACTTATTTTTAATGAATTTGTCAAGAAATTAATTTTGTAAACTGATATTAGAAGTCACTTGATTCTAAACAAACGAAGGCAAAACCGCAAAAATGAAGGATTAGTGGCAATTAAAGGTACAATCCTATAACTAGTTTTATATTAATGAATATGGTCACATTTATTCGGTTCCGAGTGTTTGTTTCGACACTAAAGCCACTAATTAAAGCTTTGTAATCATTTATTCTTTTTCTAGTTTGTAATCATACATACATGCGAGACACTCATACATACAAAAGCTTTTATAACTTTTGAGTCTGTTGGAGGTATAGCTACATTGAGTGTAATTCATTAAAGCTTTTATAACTTTTGAGTCTGTTGGAGGTATAGCTACATTGAGTGTAATTCATTGTTTTCAATAGCAAGCGTAGCGATCGCTATAGTGCGCTACGTAGCGTATAAGTCTAAGCTCGCTATAAGGTTGTAGCGATAGATAGCGACAATTTGTTTCTTTATTTTTGTTTCTTTTAATATAAATAGCAATTAAATATAGGTATAAAATAACTGGATTTTAGGTTTTGTTAAATATACATTGTTAATTATACATGTAAAATAACATATATATACAGGGTTTTTTTATATAATATACATATAAAAAATTTTAAAACTTTTTTTCTAGTGTATCTATATTTATAAAGAGTTAATTACTGTTTTCGTCCCTGTGGTTTGTTAAAAATCACTATTTCAGTCCATTAGTTTAAAAATTGCAATTTCAGTCCCTGTGGTTTCACTTTCGTAACCATTTCAGTCCACCTCGTAACCATTTCAGTCCTTTATACTTACATAATAAATGGGTTGAAGTGGTTACGAAAGTGAAACCATATGGACTGAAATGGTTACGAAAGTGAAACCATAGGGACTGAAATCGCAATTTTTAAAATAATGGACTGAAATAGTGATTTTTGACAAACCACATGGACGAATGAGTAATTAAGTCATTTATAAATATCCGTCCGCTATTTATCACTATTCGCTATGTAGCATATAGGTAATTTATCGCTATTTGTCCTATTCGTCATTTACAACTAGGGGTGTGAAAAAAACCGAATTAACCGAAAAAACCGAACCGAAAAAACCAACCAAATAAAAAACCGGTGGGTCGGTTAATGGTTTTTTTGAAAACCGAAAGTAGCGGGTCGGTTATGGTTATCAATGTTTCCATACACACTGTAACCGAACCGAACCGACATGTAATAAACTTTGTAGGATTTAGGACTTTTCAACATATTTTTAATATTTGATGTTTTTGATGGAAGATTTTTAGTATTTAGGGTTTTTCATATCGTTTTGTGGTTTTGGTTGAATGTTTATTTAATTTTTGGAATATATTATATCACTTTATTTGAATATTCGATAACAATTGATATTAATATTATAGATTATATGTATTTTTATATTATATAATATACTAATATATACAAATATGCGATAACAATTTATTCCATGTTAAAAAAATTATGCTATTTTTAGCTAGGCTAAATACACGGTTAATCACCCATAACCGACCGCTATAACCATCAAACCGATTAACCATAACCGCCATAACCGATCGGTTATGGTTATGGTTATGGTTTTAGGCCAAAACCGACCCATGCACACCCCTATTTACAACTATGGACTGTAATTAGAGGTATAGCTAGATCATAAGTTCTAATTTTAAAATTCAATCTATTATCGATGCCAAACCGGAACCTAAGTGTTAGTAACGGTTTGATTTGGTTTTAGTTTTCAATATTCGGTTTTGGTTTTTGATAATAAAAAACCATAACTGACGATTTGATCCAAAAACCGTCAAAATCGGAACATAAACAACCTTAGGTTCGTTAGTGCTTTTTGGGCTAGTCATGTACCTTCTGGACTCGCAAATTTAAATTTTATTCTCTCTAGAATTTGATTTTTAGCCTCTAAACTATGATTAACACAATTTTTGGTGAATATATTAGTTTCATTTTTTTAATAGCAAACTAATTTACTTTTAAATACTTTAATTTTGCTCACAATGAGACTTGAACCCTCCTCACCACTACCACTGGTAACTACTGCATCTTAATAGATATCTTGGTAGCATTGGACTACAATCCCTTTGATTCGTAGGATAGCTGTATATTATTTTCCTTGTATTGCAATTTAGGAGTTTTATAATCGAGTGTAGAGGTAAACAAAGTAAGTGTAACCGGTTAATAACCGCTCGAGGAATAACCAGCTAGTGGTTATTTTTAACCGTAGGTTAGTAATCGGTTAGGGATTTCTTTAGAAATAACCGGTTATTTTTAACCGATGTACCCGTTAACCGGGATAAAAACCGTAAAAATTGTAAAACATGAAAATAACCGGTTATTAACCGAATCAGTAAAAGTAAATAACCGGTTAAAGAAAAAAAAAACGTCTAAACCAATTACTAAAATTAACCGAAGTGTGCACCTCTATTCGGGTGATTGTTCTGCTTTGATAGCTCCTTGCTGGTGTGTCAGCCCTTTTACACTTTCCTTTCGTTTATTATAATAAAAATATAAACAGAAATGACATACCATTTATTATCTATAAAAAAATAGAAGTAAAAATTAAATAAAAAATAAAAATCATAGAATTGCAAGCTTCTTCGGGCTTGGGGTTTTAGTTCTAGGTTTAGTTTTGCCTACTATTTTCAAATTATAAATGACAGCTGTTAAATATCAAAGCCTTAAATTAAACAATCATACTAATATTAATTGCATAGTAAGATTTGTTACATAAACGAATTAAAGACTTAATGTTGTACCAATATAACAAACTTATGAAGTGACAAATGAGTGATGTTATTTTGATACTCAAAAAATAAATAAATTAAAACAAAGTAGAAGGGATGGGAATTTAAAAGTAAGATAAGATGAAGGAGTGAAACCATTTGAAAATCCAGTACCTATATATATATATATATATTGTCATCTTAGGTGTTAACAAAATACCTATATAGATATTGTCATCTTAAGTAGTTAACAAAACAATGCTTAACTTGTGTTGAGAAGCATATGGAGACAATGTGGCCGGTGATTTCGATGGAGACAAGGTTGCGATTCGAATGAAGTTATTCAAGGTAAGCCTTGTTTAAGTTTAAGGTGTAAAATCTAGTTTCGATGGAGTAGATTGGTTGAGTTACAAGTTCGTTTGGATTGCTAAATCATTCCGGTTTTAGATTAAAAAAAAAAAAGAAATTCGGGTTTGATATCGAATCAAAGGGATATATTATGAATTTGCTTCTTACGATGGAGATATGATATCGAATCAAAGGGATTATTACTCAAACCCAATAAAAGATGATTGCTATAGATCCTTGGTTATGCATGGGATTGTCATAATTATGGATAAAAATGCTCTATCTTACTTGTTCGAGACCTAAGAAACTCAACCAATCGATTAAGGTTGTTACGTAGATAACGATAATATTCTGTATAGAATTTGACTTGAAATGTTACGTGTATAGATCGTCTGAAAAGAAAAGAAAAGAAGCTAACGACCATTTATCAGGAGACTACATGCTTTTATTGGTAGAGCATATCACAAAATATTATTAAGATTTATAAAAGTTTAATTATCTTCTTGTTACAAAATAAAGTCAACATGCTGTTTTAAATATTAAATATTTATGTTGAGTGATCTAGGGGATGGATGGAGGTATTCTCATTTTTTGTAGAAAACATATAAGTGTTATATATTAGAAGTTAGTTATTAACAGTCGTAAGAGAGTGCGATCTCATCCTAACCTAACACATAGATCCGCCAGTGTCTCATCTTATCCTAACATATAGATCCGCCAGCGTTCTAATTCCAAGCCAGGACATAGATCCGCTCGCATCTCATCCCAAGACATAGATCCGTAAGCTTTCTCATCCTATCCTAACACATAGATTCGCCCACGTACTAATTCCATCCTAACACATACATTGTTCCAAACCAAAACTCAACCAAACAACTTGTAGTATCTTATTATAAAAATTTAGCATTAAATGCAATATTATACTAATGTGATACACATGATATGTTTGGAATGAATCAGCCAAGTGAATTGTAATGGGATCATGACTTTAAAAATTTTCCTTTCTAATTATCAATTTAATTTACCAACAATAGTTATTATCATTAATGTTCTTACAAGGTTAATTAAACTTAGTGATTATTTTCCAATTTCAAAATTCTTTTTCCAATGTTATTTTACCATACAAACTTAGTTTTCATCTATAAAGTTCTCTCACAAATCTTGGAACTAATTTTGTGATTGTAGGTTTCGCCATTCGTTATAGCCTTACAATCACCGTAAGATGATCACATTGCGACGATTATTTTTCTGGATTGTATCGGTAAGTTGCTCTTAGAACTTGTAATCTTGTTCAAGTAGTTGTTTTAATGAAGAAATTAAACCCCCTTAATTATATATGCAGTCACTAATTGGGCTGATGATTATATGCTTAATGATCCCATTTTGGGTTGCAAATTTCAAAGATGAAAAGGAAGTCGTTTTGATGACAAATAAAACTCATCAAGAAGTATGGTCAGTCATACAAAAGGTAACAACTACATTGCTTCAAATGAACTCATCGGCAACCAACTTAACCAAAATTGTAGCCAAATCACTTGGTAAAACCGATGTCACGTTCTCTCATATCCAATCTAAGGTTTGCTTACATTTCCCATTTACATAATTTCAATTAGTTTTAGATTAGTCGCTTTTTTTAACCCGTTGATCTTTTAAAAAAATAGGTTATGGGTTAGTTAGGGGTGTGAATTTATGATATGACATGAATAAACATAAAATTTGTGAGTTTGGGTTTAGTATAAACAGGTTCGGGTTAGTTTGAAGTTGAACCTGCAAACCATTTAGCTAAACGGGTTGAGTTTGTGTCATAAGTTAGAGTATTAATATGTGAAGAAAAAAAGGTCAAATAACTTGTATTTTGATCAACCCGTAAATATTTGTGTTGTGTTCGGTCTGTTATGTCTAACACGGTTTTCGAGTTCAGGTTAAATTTTTCGGTTCGTAAGGGGTTGGACCAATCAACCCACCCATTAAACACCCCAAGTATTATTCCTTTTAGACTTTAAATTTGAGAAAGTTAGAATATGTGAAATTATTTTTTTTCAATTTTCATTTAATGTATAATTACTGTATGTAATATTTAATATTTAAAAAAGTTTAGATGCATATTTTTTATCTACTTTTTGATATAAAGTATTTTCTGTCTTGTAATATAAAAAATATTATTACAACTCAGTTTTCAATAAAATTTATATCTACATATAAACAAAATATAAGCAAAGTATGTATTTGTATTTTAAAAAATATCAATATGACATGAAAATCTGAATTTAATGTTAAAAAGAAAAACATATAAACACTACTAGAAATGTTGGTAGTGAATACCAAAGTTGTCTATAAATGTATTTATCATTTTAAAACAACACATTTAAAGAAAAAACACTTTACCTACATTATATGTCCGCCTATTGCATATAAATGGGTCAACTTAGACATCTTGACTAAAAAAACAATCACTAAAATGTAAACTTGTATCCTTTTGATCATGACTAAAAAAACAATCACTAAAATGTAAACTTGTATCCTTTTGATCATAGGTGACTCCTATATTATTTCAAGCACTCCTAACAATCCCGCAAGTGTCACAAATTTCGTACATCAGAAAAGATGGCTTGTTCTTTGCATTATACTCGCAAGCGGACGGACAAGTCTTTGCGGTCTATTCAAATACTTCCATTTATAGATACCCGAATGCCCGAATCAGTTATCCATGGTTTACTCAACGTGTTGATTCCGACACTGGGAAGTTATTTGGAGAAGTTGTTGTGTTTCCTACTTTGGCTAATGAAACATGGTTACAACACGCGTTGAACACGACAAATGGATCCGCTTTATTAGGTAACTCATGGACTGATGAAAAACATCCGCTTGTCTTGAACATAGCCCGGGTGGATAAAGTTGGAGTTGTCTCACTCGGGTTTGAGCTCAAACCATTGTTAGATGTGTTTTCGGGCATTAAACCGTTTGGTGGTGGTTTGTATATGGCAACGAAAGATGGGAAAGTTGTAAGTGATGGGATTCCAAACACGCGTATTGTTTTTGAAGAAAAAGCAACGATTTCTTTCCAGATTTTGAAAGCAAACGGAGACCGAATCACATTACGACTTAATTATGAAACGCGGAAAGCTTATGTTTTCGAAGTTTCGGGAACCAAGTATGTGTTATACCCCTCCTCACTGGACATCATCGGAATGCAAACGGTATGATTAATGTTTCTTACAGAATCATCATTTGTTTTTATTTAAAGCCTTAATTAAGTAGAAAACTATCAAATATTGATGTGATTTTATTTGGCTTAAACTTTGTTGCATATGCAAAAAAGGCTTAAACTTTGAAAAAAAAAATATAAAATGTAATTTGACAAGATATTGTACTTCAACTTAGATATATATAACTTTTATATATATTTTATAACCCTAATTAGGATGGTTAACCCTTAAAAACATTTATTACATTCTAAGTATACATTTTTTTTCTCTTTGAATTTTGACATTCCAATATTTTATCTAAATTTGAATTGCCATCAATATATTTATTTTTAACATCTTGATAAAAAATATTCAATCACAAATTGAGCCACATAAATTATATTCATCACATATCAGTCTGTAATATAATTTGCTCCAAGCTCAGAAATAATGAATCTCAATAACGTATTTGAATATATATATAAATATTAAAAGTTGTAAATCAAAAACAAAAATATATTTTGAATAAAAAGTAGGATATTTTTTTAAACATTAAGCCATGAAGGTGTAACTTGCATTTAGTTGACTTCTTCATATTAATATGGTATTTTTCCAGGTGTATGTGTTGGCATTCCCATATGATGAAGTGCAAAGCAGGATGCATCGGAATCTAGTTATCGTATCGGTGCTTTCGTCGCTAATGATTCTCGCAGTCGCTATTTCCATGGTGTTAACATTGAAGTTAGCAAGAAAAGAAATGTGTTTAACAGCTGCTCTTGCCAAACAAAAGGAAAAGGCACTACAACTAGAGAGAAAAAGCAAGAATCAAAGTGTTGCATTTGAAACCGCAAGCCATGATATCCGTGCTTCGCTAGCAGCAATTAGCGGATCAGTAGAAATGTCGATCAATGAGAATCATCAAGGATCCGAGTTAGCCACAGACTTGAGAATTGTTCAATCTTCTACAAAATATCTTCAGGGTAAGTGATTTGAGGTTTTGCAAACGGGTCCATTTAGATCAACTAAAATTACATGGCGGGCAATCTTGGTTTAAAAAGGCGCGCTTAAGTGCAAAGCGACCCTAGGCGCAAAGAGCTGCGCCTTGTGTGACATAAGGCTAGCCCAGCACAAAAAACGAGCTTTTTTGGAAAAACTATCCCACAGAGGCGCGCGCTTCTTGTGTAGCCGTTTTTGTGCATTAAATTGTTATACATGTAGCTAAAATGGTTGTAAATTTTAATGATTTTTACATTAAATCATATACATAAGCCTTTATTTATAACTATATTTTGGGTTAGGGAAACCTATAGGATATATAAAAATATATATATATATATAAGCACCTTGCGCCTCGCGTACGAAAAGCCATACGCTTTTGCGATTTGCGCTTTGATTTTAGACCTTGTCGCTTTTGTGCGCTTTGCGCTTTTTAAACCAAGCGGGTGATCTGAATCTACTCAAATTATACAACGGGCCATTCTTCAAACTGATTTGGGTAAATTTTTTTACAACCGGGTTCGTTTAAATTAACTCAAATTACACAACGGGCCAACCTAAGTCTACTCAAACTATACGACGCGTAAATAAAGTTTAACTAACCACGAAGTTGATGCAGGTTTACTGAACTCTATTCTTGACACAAGTAAAATAGAAGCAGGAAAGATGGAGCTAGAAGAAAAACCCTTTGACCTGGTCAAAGTTCTTGAGGGTGTAGTTGACTTGTTCTATCCAGTGGGAATAAAAAAGGAAGTTGATGTGATTTTAGACCTACAACATGATCTGTTGACCAAATATTCACAAGTCAAAGGCGATGAACGCAGGCTTAAACAAATATTATCAAACTTATTAAGCAATGCAATCAAGTTTACCTCAGAGGGTCATGTTTCTGTTCGGGTTCGAGCTCGTGCAATGAGCCCGAAAGTGCAGAGCTCGATAACTGCTTGCGATAATGATCGGTTTCAACGATGGCGGTCGTGTTTGTTTTGTAGAAGTAATGACAAGTGTGGTGATGTTGAAGCAGTTGATGAAGTTGTTGGTGATAGTAACTGCATGGAGTTTGTGTTTGAGGTTAATGATACTGGAAAGGGTATTGCAAAAGAGAAACAAGCTTCTGTTTTTGAAAATTATGTGCAGGTTAAAGAAACTGAACATGAATTTGAAGGCACTGGATTAGGGCTCGCCATTGTTCAATCTCTGGTAACGTTTCGTTTACGGCTGCTTAACGGGTCGTCTTTGCTGGTTGGTGGGTTGAACCCGACATGAACCTAAAAACCGTGTGACATGCATGAACCCGAACACGACCTGTTAACCCGAGATTTTTTTATACTTTATATCTCAATACTTTAAAATTCTAAATTTGCGGGTATATAGTCACACACATGAACCCGAACACGAGAGGTGTATTATGGGTATTGGGTCGGCACGAACACAACATGTGTATTCGTTCGTTGCATAAATACAACCCGTTTAACCCGAAAAATAATCCTCTTTATTTTTTACATATTAATACTTTAAAATTCTAAATTTGCGCACACACACAGTATAGTTAACTGTGTCAACTAATCTTAGCCCATGATTATTAATACACAAGTGTAAATCAACGGCAGATTTGATGATGAAAATACACTAGTGTATTTTACGATTTGATGATGTAAATCAATGGTCAGGATTTGCTCACTCAGTTCACAAATATGCTAGTGTTCACTCTAAAACCTCACCCTATATATGTGTGTGTGTATATATTATTTTTGAAGCAAATATATTTAAACTATATCATATTATTTTATAATCTTGGCGTAAAAAGTAACCTAATAGTTTAAGTTATTATGGAAATCACATTTAAAAAAACTACAAAAATAATGGGTTAAGTGGGTCAACCCGTGACGGTGAACCAATCGGGTTGACACAAACACGATCCGTTTAGCTAAACGTGTTCGTGGGTTTGACTCGAAACTGACCCGAACCCATTTAGAGTAAACCCAAACCCGTAAATTTTATGTTAGATTCGTGTTGTGTCAGAAATTTACACACCATATTTCATCCTTATATTATATCTTTTTTGCACCAAAAAGATTTGATTTTTAACACCTATATACAGGTAAGATTAATGGGTGGAGAAATAAGCATAGTTGACAAAGACCCAGGAGAAAAGGGGACATGTTTCAGGTTTCATGTCATTTTTAAGGTTATCAGATCTGATCTAGATGTAATTAGTGATGAAGAAAAGGTCAACATGTCATCAGGGTCAAACACTGGGTCAAACACCCCCTTTTGTAGTCCTAAACGAAAAGATTGTAACTCCAGTACAGTTGTTCTCTTCATTAGCAACGACGAAAGACGTAAAGTGTCACAGAAGTTGATACGCGCTCGTGGGGTTAAAGTTCTTGTAGCGAAAACTGTTAACGAGCTTTCGGAAACTCTTAAGGAGTTTAGGCAGTCTGCGAGTAAAGTATGTTCTCCAAGTTCTTATTTAAACTTAAGTTTTGGGTATTTGACAAGGCCCGGTAGGAGCCCAAAGGAGGTTCCTTTAAGTGCATTGGATGGGACAGATGCGTCACAGGCCCAAATGAGTAATCCGGCCACTCAAACAGGCTTTATATTACTTGTGGTGGACACAACGCGGGCGGATTTTCGTGAGCTATGTAAGGTGGTGGCTGAGTTTAGAAAAGAGTCAAAAGATGCTTGTTTTAGAGTTGTTTGGTTAGGATTTAGGTGCATGCAAGCCCATGGGTTGGATGAGAAGCAACTCCCACCGTCGGATGTCATCATACCAATGCCGCTTCATGGGTCCCGGTTATACTCGTTGATCGATCTTTTACCGGAGTTTAGAAGTAAGTTCCCTTGCACGCCGCCACGTGGGAACCCGCATACACCCGAAAGACAAGTGGAAGTACAAGAAAGCACTAGGATTTCACCAAACAAGAGCCCATTGAGAGGGAAGAAAGTGTTGCTAGTTGAGGATAACTCTATGCAACAGATGATTGCCAAGAGGATCTTTTTGAAGAATGGTGTGATATTCGACACGTGTACAAATGGGAAAGAAGCGTTGACTTTTGTCTCCAAAGGGTTGACTGATCAAAAAGATCTTGGAGCTTCACATATTCTTCCATATGACTATATCTTAATGGATTGCCAGGTAACTTTTTACTTTTTTGAAGGGTAAAAAAAGTGTTTACGGTCAACCCAACTGTATTTGACTCGCATACTAAAAAAGGGTCTTGGTTGACCCATTACCCAACCTTGTATCGTGTTTTAACTTTTTTGTTATATCTAGATGTATTAGATGATAACGCTTATGATTTTACAGATGCCTGTGATGGACGGCTGTGAAGCAACGAGGCAGATACGACAAATGGAGAAAGAGTATGGTGTACACATCCCCATCATCGGTTTATCTGCGCACGGAGAAGGCGAAGAATTAAACAAGTTCGTAAAGGGAATCGATAGTCATGTTTCCAAACCATTAAATGAGCACAAGCTGTTGAAAGTGATTGAAGATCTTCATAGCAGAAATTAATCTTGAACTTGATATTAATTTGTACCTTGTATGACATATAGCTCAGGTACTCTTTATTCTTTGTTTGTTACAACAAGATTTGCTCCTATTTTTTGATCTTGCTTCATTAATTCATATTCGAGCGTTTATTATTTGTTCCTAAGTTTTAAAATATTTCGGTTCATGACAAAACAGTGGTAGTCATTGTGCAGTTGCTTAAAAACCGGATCCAAGAATATTCTTCACTTGGGGCAAAAAACGATCAGGTAAAAACGGGTCGAGTCAGAACTCAAAACGGGTCTGGCCAAAACAGTGTTGCTTTACACATCCCATAGTCGATTTTTGGCTTTGGTTCTGCTTTCTCCTTATGGTTCCAGGAGCCTATTGCCAGTAGTTTTCGGGAAGGCCCAGAGTCTTTCTATAATTTTTCTCGTTAATAAAGTTCGCCGAGGTATCTTTTTACTAGAAAAATAAAAGCCCAAATATATTGATGTTTGTACATAGTTGGAATGCAACTAAAAATACCCTATATCTGTTCGGTTCAATCCTAAAAAATGGATCTGCACCTATATTTCGACTTCCTACATTATTTTGGCTTTCTAGAGCAAAAGGGTAACTAAAATAAAAAACGCTTTAAACAAAAATAAACGCTAATTGTCGTTATTAAAAACACAAGGAAATATTATAGTCTTCACCTGATATTTCCCATATGAACCTAAGCTTAGTTCTAACAAAATTCCTCATGCAAGTATGATGGACAATCAGCAGCATAATTAAAAAAAAGTTACTTCTTAAGTGAGCTGGGTCGGCGGAATACTTGAGAAGCTTTTAAGGTGACATTTAGCCCCTCGGACGCGACCCCTGAGCGGTCATCAAGCGATGCATTCTCTCGCCATCCTGCTTAAATCCACCATGTATAAGAGCATTTATAACTCGCTCAAATTCTCCCTGCGTTAACTTGTTCTTATTAGCCTCGACAACCCCTAGGGCTTCAAGGGTCTTCTTTTCTTCCTGAGCCCGGGCATACATATCACAGAGACTTATATGAACATCAAGTGAAGGAGAAACAATGCCTTTTTCAGTGAACTTTCCCAATAAATCTTCAGCTTCATCAATCAGCTGCAATTTCCCGAGCCAATCAATAAGCACAGAGTAAGTGGCAAGACCGTACTCGATTCCATCTTTTTCAAGCTCAAGTAAAAGTTGCAACGCTTTATCCAGTGCATTCTTAAAAGCATAAGCTGCAATCATTCTAGCAATAATCTTGTCATCGGGTTGGTTTCCAAGTTTCATTATCTCATCAAAATGCTTTCTTGCTTCATCTGGGTTGCCCGTTCGACTGTACGCCTCGACAAGATACGTGTTTGCCTCGAGACCCGCTTGATAACCCGCAAACTCCATACTGTTCAAAATCCGGGTAGCTCCAGTTGCGTCGGCGTTGAGAGCATATGACCTAATTAGCGCTAGAAACAGATCTTCAGATGGTTTGAACTTCTTTGAGTCCAATAATTCTCTCAATAGAAATTCCGCTGACTTTGGATCATCGACATTAACATAAGCCATGATCATTGAGCTGTAAATTTTAATGTCTGGTTGGAAGCCTTGGCTTCTCAAGCTTTCAAAAGCCTCTTTTGCAAGATTTAGGTTGCCTGCCTTGCTATACATATGAACCATTGCGGTTTTTATTGGGATGTCGCGGGATATTCCCTTTTCATTCATCTTCTTAAGTATTCTTTCAGCATCATCTAATTGGTTATGCTTGGCATGTGCATCAATTAGTTGTGAATAATCTCTGACATTAGTTTCAAATGATTCTTCATCCAGTACAAGTTCTGCAACCTATAAAAATGAATCTGTTCAATAAAACTATATAACATGATTCAAGGCATACAAGACTAGTGAATTTAATTCCCTTCAAAATGAGGAGGGGGTTTTGATGCTTGTTTTTTTATGTTTTTGTCAATTTCGAACATATCATGTCTATTTATGTGTGTTTTTGATGTTTTAAGGTTTTAAAGTACGGAATCGTATCTCGAGGCGTTTTCCCTTTGCCTCACGAGGCGTACGCCTCGAGGTGTAAGCCCGAGGCGGAATTGAAAAATATATATAAAAATTATATATCTTATAAAAACAAAATACTAACTATTTTCATCAAAAACATAAAAAAAAACACATAAAAAGACATGAAATGCGTGAAATTGACACAAAAAGTCAAACAAACATCAAAACTTCCTGAGGCGCAGCTTTTCTTAGCGCCTCAGCCTTATGAGGCGCATGTACAAAAATAACCCCTGAGCGTTTTGCTTGAGGCGCACACCTCATCGTTTTTCTAAACAATGGATGTTTTTGATGATGAAATTAGTTAGTATTTTTTTTTTGATATATAACTTTTATATTTTTTTAAAATTCCACCTTGAGGCGTACGCCTCACGATTCCATACTTTAAACCTTGAACAATTCATTATATGTTTGTTTATCCCTTTGGTTGCTTTTACACAAAAGCCTCCCACGGACCCCAGTTTTGATCCGTGCCTCAGGCGCACCTTTTAAAACAAAATGTTAACCTAAACTTATACCATCGGCAATGATGATAATAAAAGCACAAACAGTAAGTTTAACAAGAAGGCTAAAAATAACAAAATTCAAAAGATGATAAGTACCTTGAAATACATTTGATAATTGTTGTCTTTCAGTCGATCAAGCAGCGCAAGCCAATCAACCCTGCTAGGTTGAAGTAGCTCACTCCATTCTGCTATCAAAGGAGAAGGGTCATCATCCACTTGCAACGAAACTATTTTCTCTGTAACATTTTTGCATTTCCCAGAAATCGGTTTTGGTTCTTGAGGCCGTATAGATCCTCCAGCTTCATGAATTTGCTCTGCCACTTCAGCCCACTTCGGTTTCGAAAGATCAAGACCATAAATATTATACTTAATCTTTCCACTCCTCTTCGGTAGACAAACTACTTGACCATCATCTTCTACCTCATGACCTTGATACACCACTTCTGGTTTTCTCATACGCTCCAACGACTCATAAAACTCACTCTCCTCCAACTTCTCACGAGCCCATTTAAACCTAAGCTCCCTCAACTTATCCCCTCGAATCCCAATCTCACCAGCAAACCTACTCATCTCTTTAACTTGTTCCAACTGTAAAAACCTCCTCATTTTCTCCTTCTTCTTCGCCTTCTTCATATCTTCCAACACCACACCGCTAACCTCCCTCACCGTCGTCCACAAATCCTCACTAAATTCCTCTTGAACCGACATGTCAATAAAACGCTCAAGACGATCCCCTTCCATTTCCGCCACAACCTTCCCTACGATTATCTGCAGCATAGCATCAATCTCATTCTTATCCGCCTCGCTATACACCGCACTAAGCTTCCCCCTCATTATCCACACGAACCGCGATAAAAACTCCTTCATAACAGCCTCATCCTCATCCTCTGAGTCTATGAAAACAGATTCCACACCTTTTGCACCACCACTAAACACAGTTTCTTGACTAGAGTGAATGTATCTACTGAACACCGAATCTTTCATCGGAATTCTAAACAGATCATCAGCTGAATTACGAGTGTAAATGTGACTACTGGTGCAAATTTCTCTGGTTTTAACACGATTAAGCTTCGATACATTTCTGATTGTTAATCTTGATAATAGGTGCTTAAAATTCATTGTTCTTCGGATGAAATTGAAAGCAAATGAGAACGAATGTATATATATGAAGATGATATTATTGCGTATGAATGTATAGATACTAACCTGAAGCAGAGAACGAATGAATGAGATCGATCAGTGGTGCGACATGGAGATATCTGCAGGCTAAGGGTTTTTCAGATTACAGTGACTCTGTACATTATTTACTACCCCAACCCGTAAATTGTCCGGCGGGTTGTCGAGGCATTGCAATTCTTTTTTACATCAAAACGCTAACTGAAAATGTATATAAAAATAAAAACGTATAGTATTTCACACGACTCACTTTTGGAAAAGAATAACTACGTTAAGACATAGGCTAACAAAAAACATACACGTATTATATTCGATTCGAACGTAAATCAACTTAAATTTATACTCACACGTACATAAAAATAAACATTACAAAGTCTTTAAAAAGTTAATGGATTTTATGTGTAAATGCTAAAAGTTGAGTGATAAAAGTATACAAAAGTAAGAAACACACAAAAAAAAGGATAACTCAAAATGTACTGATCACCGAATGTGATAATTTAATTAGTATATATATATAATTTATAAACTTCTTAGCTACAGTAATTTTTGTCTTTTGTGATTTTGTTCTTTTGTGAATTCTTTTCATCTTTCATTTTTTGTTTCTGTTTTTTGGTTTTTGTTTTTGTTTTTGTTTTTCTTTTAAGTTTCAATTAAACATGGTGTTGTACATGTAACAAAACGAACGATCTAATACTAACCGAACAACGTTAGTATCGGAATTAATATTTATTTTTATTGTTTTGATCTATGTAAACGCATCTCGGTATTTTTTTGGTCGTATCATGACTTTTTTTGTTTCTCTTTGGGTAAGTGTCGGTATCTTAATGAACCGAATCAATATCAAACAAATTCTTGTCATTAACGTTGTCTTACTATTGCGTCTATGTTTCTATTAAAAATTGGGTCGTCCCGCAATAGAGCAAGGGTGTAACCCATGAGTTATATATAATGTGATAACTATATTATATATAATAATGGTACAGGAGGCACATATTTAACATATCATATTTTCACTTTTAACAACTTTTAAACTTGATATTCATAGCAGAAATTAATCTTAAACTTGAAATTAATTAGTGCAGAAATTAATCTTAAACTTGAAATTAATTAGTAGCATGTACATACTTGAGTTTTGACATATAGCTTCGCTACTCTTTATTCTTTGACCTTGCTACACTAATATATATTTGAGCGTTTTTTATAAAATATTTTTCAGCTCATAACAGAAGGGGTTGTGTCAAAAGTCTAAATCGTCATTGTGAAGTTGGTTTTCAAGAATATTCTTCACCTACTGCGAAAACCGAGCAGGTAAAAAACGGGTTAAGTCAAAACGGGCATGGTTAAAACAATGTGTTTTAGTTTTTACACATTTACATATTCTACTTTATAGTAGTTCCGCAAAGGCCCTTTATTTTTTAATTTTCTCATTAAGAAATGCAAACTATATATTTCGTTAAGAAATGAAAACTATATATTCATTGATGATCTGAAATAGTTGGAATGCAAAGAGAGGTTATTTTATAAGAGGAAAAAATTGTATGAAGTGTAGTAGACAAGTTTGACCCTTGATTTGCAAGATTAATGGTTGAGATTAAGTGGTTCTCAAATACATAATTCACATAACAAAAAATAAGGGAACAAGTAGGAAAATGGGTAAAATAGGAAAATCCAATATTGCTAACTCATAAACCCACTTCTCCCTTGATTTTCAAGTGGCTATAACTTTTTCATACGTTAATATTTTTTATAAGAATTACACCGTATTAGCGAGCATTTCATTCTCTTTAATTCGAGCAGCCTATTGCTATATTTTAACATTAATTTTTTTTGAAGGATTTTGAAACCATATTACGTGATTACGTGATTTTGAATACCCAGGTGACTACGTGATTTTGAATACCCATTACGTGATTACTTGATTTCATTGTAGTATTTTATGTGAAACCACGCTAAGTGATTACGTAATTACGTAACAATAGTTGACTATGTAAATTACATGACTACGTGATTTTAAATACGCATTTTGTGATTACATGATTTCATTATAGTATTTATGTGAAACTATATTGGGTGATTACGTAACGTAACACCTAATATTTCATATGGAATACCTAATATTTAAGGTATAATCACGTATTAAAGATAAATTATATACAAAACATTAGCCAAACCAACCTATAAAAGCAACATAATGTCATATATTAGAGATTTAACCACGTAATAAAGCATAAACAATCAAGTTCTTATTATTGAATGTGTAATTACATAATAAGCATAATTGTATTAACATTAGTTATAACAAATCATATTAAATGTGTAATCACGTAATGAATTTACAATGAATGCGTAATGATTTATGTTGAATGTGTAATCACGTAATGAGTATTCAAAAATCACGTAATGGGTACAGGGTATTCAAAATCACGTAATCACGTAATGGGTATTTAAGGTCCTATAAATTATTTTTAAGAATACTATAGCAATAGGCTCTCTAAATAAAGAGAACGAAATACTCGTTAATACGGTGTAATTTTTCTTAAATATTAACGCATGAAAAAGTTATAGCCATTTGAAAATCAAGGTGGAAACTAGTTAAAGGGAGAAAAGACCATCATACCCTTCTCTTTCTCAAATTGAGAAAAACGAATGTTTGATCATGATTGTCTCCTACACTTCGTACAAAGTTCTTCTCTTGTACATGATCCCTTACCTACTGGTTCAACAAAAAAGGTCCAATCCTATAAAGTGGACTTGCACCTATTTTGTTTGACATTCCCACATTAATACATAACTGTTATAATATAACAAGAATTAACACAAGATTAGTACTAAAATTTTAAGAACTTTAAAAAGATTATAAGAGCAAAAAGTAGAGAATTGTATAACTTATGAAAGTGTATACATAAGGTGCATTTTTTCTTCTACCTTGAGCTAGTATTTATACTACAAAAAGATTAACTATTTGATAGACAAGGTTAACTATTTGATGGACAAGTAGTATGGTACATTATCTATAAGTTTGACAAAGGGTTCATCCACTTGCTTGGTAGATCTAGAGGTAAATCTTGATCTTCATGGTAAATGTGATATAATACTATCATATATTATATTCATAACACTCCTCCTTGGATGACACTTTGCAAACTTTGGGGTCTTTAAGTATTGCCTTATTAAAAACCTTGTTAAAGAAAAACCTAGTGGAAAAAACCTTAGCTAAGGGAAAAAGAGTGCAGTTTGTAGCTCCCCCTTAAGTTGCAATTTGTAAGGCATCACATTCTCCGTACGTGACACATGCCAATGTCATGAACGTGTTTCCTGAAAGTTGTTGTAGGTAGTGCTTTTGTGAAAAGAGCGGCTGAATTGTTGCTGGATTGGACATATCTCATCTCGACCTGATTGTCTTTAATAAGGTCTCGAGTATATGCAAAGAATCTTGGTGGTATATGTTTTGTTCTGTCACTTTTGATATACCTTTTCTTTCATTTGAGAGACACAAGCCGCATTATCTTCGTGAATGGGAGTTGGCCTTTGATGTTTCTCTAACCCGCAAGAAGTCAATATGTGTTGTGACATAGATCTCATCCATACACATTCTCTAGAAGCTTCATGTAGTGCAATGACTTCAGCATGAGTTGAGGATGTTGCGACAAGTGTTTGTTTCTGAGAACGCCATGAAATCGCAGTTCCTCCGTTCATGATCACATATCCAGTTTGAGATTTTGCTTTATGAGGATCAGATAAATAACCTGCATTTGCATAACCAACTAACCCTTCTTTTGAATCGTTGGGATAAAACAAGCCTAATCAGCAGTACCTCGAAGATATCGAAAAACATGTTTAATCCCATTCTAGTGCCTTCTAGTAGGAGCTGAACTAAATCTTGCCAACAGGTTCACTGCAAAAGAAATGTCAAGTCTTGTACAATTCGTAAGATACATAAGTGCTCCAATTGCACCGAGGTATGGTACTTCTGGACCAAGAACTTCTTCATTGTCCTCACAAGGACGAAATGGATCATTTTCGACATTAAGTGATCTAACGACCATTGGAGTGCTAAAAGGATTTGCCTTGTCCATATTGAAACGTTTCAACAGCTTTTTAGTATAATTCGTTTGATGCATAAGTATTCCATTGCTTATATTCAATTTGTAAACCAATACAATATTTTGTTTTTCCAAGGTCTGTCATTTCAAATTATTTCTTTAAAAGAATAATTGCTTCATGAATTTCTTTTTTTGTCCCAATTATATTTAGATCATCAACATATACAGCTATGATCACATATCCTGACGTTGTCTTTTTAATAAAGACACATGGGCATATAAGATTATTTGTATAACCTTTACTTATCAAATACTCACCCAAATGATTGTACCACATCCTGCCAGATTGTTTCAACCCGTATAAAGATCTTTGTAATTTGATCGAATACATTTCTTTGGGTTTTGAACTTAATGCTTCAAGGAGTTTAAATCCTTCAGGAATTTTCATATAGATGTCACTATCAAGTTATCCATACAAGTAAGTTGTAACGACATTCATAAGACGCATCTCTGACTTTTTAGAAACTGCTAAGCTGATTAAGTATCTAAAGGTTATTGCATCCATAACGGGAGAATATGTTTCTTCATAGTCAATCCCTGGCCTTTGTGAAAAACCTTGAGCTACAAGTCTCGCTTTATATCTTGTAACCTCATTTTTCTCATTTCGTTTTCGTACAAAAACCCATTTATATCCTACTGGCTTTACAGCCTTAGGTGTAACAACAATAGATCCAAAAACTTTTCGTTTATTAAGTGAATCTAATTTAGCTTGCATAGCACCTTTCCATTTATCCCAGTCATGTCTATTTTGACAATCATTGATAGATTTTGGTTCAGGATCATCATCTCCACCCATGATGTCACCTGCTATTGAATAAGAAAATATCTCATCAATATTTTCCATTTCATATTGATTCCATATGGTATGTGTATGACCATAGTTGATTGATATCTCTTTGTTAGTATCTTCCTCACGAGAGGTTTTGGTATTCACTGTTTTATCAAGATCATTCTCTTTGTGGTCAATTTCCTTTACAAGTGCTTTTCTTTTTCTAGGGTTCTTATCCTTCGAACCAATTGGCCTTCCATGTTTCAAACGTTTTTGAGATTCATGAGCTATCTTATTATCTATTGCCTTACTTGGGATCTCAATTCGAGCTGGAGCATTAGCTGTCATGAAACACCTCGAAAGTTTCGCCTAATAAAATTTTGACACGTGTCCCGAAAATTCTTGGTGGCCACGTGTAACCGAGAGGGACTAAAAGACGCTGTCATGTTATTTTAATAACCTCTGAACGAGCATCGGAAAAGTCGGAGGATCAAAAGTGGATAAATGCCAAATTTCAATTCTTTTGAAGGTCCTTGCTATATGGTTACGGACCGTAAGTTTAAGCAAACATTGTTTCAGTAAGGCGGTTACAGACCGCAAGCCTTTATGGTTACGGTCCGTAACCAATTCAAATCTGTTGGCACCTATGGTCCTTACGAACCGCAAGGCTTTACCCTTACGGTCCGTAAGGGACTGCCAGTGGCAGATTACTTGGCAGCTTGCTGCCCTGCCACCTTCTCACGAATGCCACCCTTTGAGCAGCCTTTGATACGTCCAAAAACATTTGTTGGCCTCTCACAACATCCCTGAACACTTGTCTTGGCCCCATGCTCCATCCATTGTTATAAATAGCCTCCATCGGTGAGCTTCAAACTTGCTCATCCTTCCCTTTTCTCTCTATTGCTCTCTTGGAGGTTCCTGAGCTTATTGGGGACTTCCTCTGAGTCTCTTAGTCATCTTTGGTTCACTAGTAAGTGTTCCAACTCAGTTCTTTCAGTTTTATTAGGCAATTAGTCTAAGTCAAAGCGTTGACATAAAAATGCTTTGACTTTGAGCTAAGACCATTATGGTCCAGCCAATGTTCGTAACGAACATGGCTACGTGATCATAATAAGGTATGTGTTAATCCCTCAAGAGGGCACCTCCTGATTACCACGTTTGTTTAGTCAATTGACGGTCAAAGTTATGTTAATAAAAAGTCAAACGGGTCAGTTTTGAAATAAAATCATAACTAGTAATGTAGGTGTTATAAAATCTGTTTTGACACTCTAATAACATGGTAATAATTATAAGAACATGTGGAGACATGTTCGGCTCGTCAATTCTAGGTCTAAGGTCGGTTCGGAATCGAAAGTCGCAAAAGTTGACTTTTGCTTTGATTTTCAGTTCTGACCCGATTTAGTAACCTTAGCTACTGTTCCTAAGTTGCATTATGACCATGTTATAGAATACTATAACCCTCTGGAGTTATATAACATGGTCATGTAGTAATCCGAGTCATTATGCAAGTATTCATAAATATGCCTAAAATGCCCTTATGTTATAAACTTAGGTTTTGATCACTAAGGGGCTATTTGTTTAGCTCTTAATGAGCCTCTTAATGATTCAGACATCTTACTGGTTCAGCACTTAATGGTTCAGACTGTTTGTTTCGCAAGCAGATGTTTGAATGGTTCAGACATTTGCCTCTGAATGGTTAAGACATTATACTGAGTGTGAATGGTTAAGACCTCTAAACTGAATTGGTCAGACATTTGCCTATGAATGGTTAAGCGTTATACTAGCTCTTAATGGTTCAAACCTCTTACTAGTTTAGCACTTAATGGTTCAGACCTCTTATTGATTCAGCACTTAATCATTCAGAAGTTGCCAAACAGCCCCTAATAAGCATATAAATGAGTTGTAAACTGAATTGTTAAACTAATAAACTTATTTTGATGTTAGTAACCTAGTCATGAACTATGTTTTGATTAATCAACGTAATTAACACGTTTAAAGTGACCAAATCGCCCTTTTGTCGTATAAAACGGTTTAAACATAAACTTGACATCAAAACTCATTACTTACTGATATAATATCATTATTAGGATTATTTGGGATGTTCATTCAGGTTGCAAACTGAGTTTAAGCTCTAGTTTGCACATTATGTCCTTAAATGACGATATTGCCCTTCCGGCACTTTGAATGTGTCACACCCCGACCCGCAGCGGAAATGGTGATCGGGGCATGATTGGGTTTTCATCAAAGCTCATGACATTTACTATAAAGTTTCATATTTATTATTTCTTTTTAAAGAAGAACATTACAATAAACATACAAGTACAACATGTTCAAATACATATTTCATGACTTCATTATTTTTCTTCTAAGGCAATTTCCTATGTGTTCCTTGCTTCAACCTGTCCACCTGTATCATGTGTAAAATAGGGTTTTGGGTCAACAAAAGTTGGCGAGTGAACCTTGTTTAAAAACATTGTTATTGATTTCTTGTTGTATTTAATATTGAAAAGTTGTGCAATATTCATATGTGAGCAAACATATATAAACAAACAATCACAGACCACCATGAATGAGTATATGACATGAATGATAATGTATTGTGAGATCAAGGCTCAATCAAACGGAGCCGATCGTATGAAATGTATGATGATGTATGTGAGATTAAGGCTCAATCAAACGGAGCCGATCGAATGAGGCACCTGTACTCAACCCGTCTCCCCCGGGGAGCTGATGGGCCTAATGAAATGCATGTACTGAAAGTGATAACTTTAATCTAAACATAATCCACACAACAATTGTTACATATTGAATACACATTTGATCACGGACATGATGGAGGCACAAGTGTTTAAATATAATAAATAATTAAGCGACACATGATACACCCCAAAAATGTGATTAAAACGGGGAATTGGTAGAGATTCACTCACATTGGGTGCGTTCTTTTGATGATGTTGGATGCGCACGAGTTTTGGGATTTGATTGACGAGGAAAACTAACCTAAAATAATAACGAAATGGTTCGGTAAATAAATGGAGTTTATTTGAGACTAATACTTTTAATTAACAAACTTAATAGGATTTTTAGATTTACTTTTGTAAGTTTAAGGCCATTTCCTAACTTTAAAAATATTATTTTTAAGTATTTTTAATTGGTTTTTAAATTAAATAAATAAATAAAAAGAAAATAAAAATTTTGACTTTTTGACCGTTGACCGGCCGTTGACCGTTGACCGGACCGTTGACCGGTTGGACTGTGGAAATGTTGTGCGCTGAGTGAGGTTCGAACCCGGGACCTCTCGTACGCGTGCACGCAGCTCTACCAACTGAGCTACGTGTCTAACCCGAAATATTTCTGATTTTAATTATACTTATATACTATTTAGATTATTCAGAATTCTATTTAATTTTAAAAAGGTTTTTAAATCATTGAACCGGTGTGAGGGCCTGGACTCGAACCCGCGTCCATAGCCTTGTATTAAACACAACCCGACCAAATGGGCTGTGTGACTAACCCGAATGATATGCGATTTTAATTACATTTATATACTATATGCGTCTTAATATATATCAGTATTAAAAATGGTTGGAAATTTGTAAGAACCGGGTAGCGTGTTAGGACTCAAACTCGAGACCATGATATTAAATTTGCACACAGTTCCCCACTGGACTGTGTGTCTAACCCGGTATAATATTCAGTTTTAATTAAATTTATACACATATCGCCTTCGTCTTCTTCATTTATAAAGACACAGAACCAGATGCCCGACTGTTTTTGTTTAATTCGATTATCGAAACTTATAATTGGTTGGAAAGTATTAGGTAACGACATTAAAGAACAGAATTGTACCAAACAGTGCGTTTACTTCAGATGACCGGCAGGAGTCGTCGGCTCTGATTCGTGACTCTCGGCTGTGTGAAATGTTTGACAGTTTTGATCGATGAGTTGTGAAATTAAGTTACTAAACAAGAGATATCAGGGGGTTTAGATGATTGTACCGATTCACAGCGTGATTTCGGAAATTCCAGTGATTTTCCGGCGAGTGCAGAATTTCCGGCAACATCGTCTAGGACCGATTCTGGTTGAAGGATTGAAGTTAATATATGTCTAACAATGGATTTAAAACGAAAGAGTAGAGAAATTTACCGATTTGGTTTAAGTCTCGGTTTTCCGATGAAAGTCCGGCGAAAGCAGAATGTCTCCGGCGAGTGCTAAGACTTCGAGAAATGGTGCGATTTTGAGCGAAAGGATTACCAGAGACTTGGGTGAGTATTTATAAGGAAGAAACAGAATGAATCGGGTCCGAATTTGATTTTGATTCGTGGTCAATGTTTCTCCGGCGGTTACGACTTGAATTGGGGGATTAGACATTGGTTATAACCGATGCCGAAGTTAATTCACGCGTTCAGTCAAAGGGAACGGTCGAAATTTGGCGAAATCGTCGGTATTTCTGGCGACTGCGGATTGGGCGCGCTGATTACTGAATTTGATTTCGAGTTTTATTATAAGTATTAATTGTTTCATTATATTAACAAAAGACAGCGTGTGGCGGAGTGGTGTTGTGGTTGTTTGGTGACCCGGCTGACCCGGGTTCGAAACCCGGCAGCTTGATTTTTATTTTTTAAGCACTTATTTTTACTTTTTAATAATTATAGTTTTTAAATTCTAATATGTTTATTAAATATGTATTGTTTAAAATTAATATTGACCATAAATACGAAATGAAATTTTTATAATTGGATATTTGATTAATAAACGAAGCGGGTTTGGAAAACCCGTTTTTCGACGGATGTTACAGTATCCCCTACTTTTAGAAATTTCGTCCCGAAAATTTAAGTAGTAGCGGTATATTTGACTTGAAGGGAGGATGTTTTAATTTGACAACTACATAATTAGAAGAGGGTGAGAGTTTAAATCTTATTTGAGGCGGTAACGTTCCTAGTAAGTGTCACACCCCGACCCGCAGCGGAAATAAGAGTCGGGGCATAATTGGGTTATCACCAAAGCACAAGACATTTACTATTATGTTTCATATTTAATAAAGTCAAAGTTACATTTTCAAACATCCAAACATGTTCATTCAATACAAATGAAATAACCAAACATAACAATCCCAATACTAAATCGTTTTATTCTTCTAATCCAGGTCCTATGTGTTCCTAGCTGCTGCTGGTTCACCTGTATCATGTGTAAAATGGGAGTTTTTGGGTCAACATAAGTTGGCGAGTGAACCTTATTAGATAAACATTTGAGCATGATTTTATGGTTAGTTTATCAATGAAATATTGTGCATAAACATAAAAGAGCAAATGTAAGTAATCAAGCATTGGCAAATAGCAGTTACAATTATAACATACAATAACACTTGATAGCATACATGAACATACCAATATCATACGATAACTAACATAAATGAACTGTGCGATCAAGGCTCAATCAAACGGAGCCGATCGTATTGCATGAACTGGAAATGTAAATTGAACTGTGCGATCAAGGCTCAATCAAACGGAGCCGATCGTTGCGGGCACGCCAAGTTCGACCACATAATAAAATGGGGAACAAGCTCAAACCTCAAAAATGGGGAGCTGCGGCCTCGGCAAATGCATGTACTGAAATAATAATTTGCATCCAATAATAACTACTTAACAGCAACAAACTAAATACACATGTCATGATATGATGTATGCACAATAGTTTAGTTATAATATGTATATAAACAAAGACACATGATACACCCCAAAAACGTGATTAAAACGGGGAATTTGAAAGGTTCACTCACATTGGGTGCGTTGAATTGGAGATGGTGAGATGCGCACGATTTAGATGAGCGAGTCGACGAGGAATACTAACCTAAATAATAATGGAAAAATATATTAAATGGATGGATGTTATTAAGGATTTTAATGAAATTTTTAGATATATTTTTGTGAATTTATGGCTATTTTCTATCTTTAAAAACGTTATTTTTAAGTATTTTTAATTGATTTTTAAATTAAATTAGATAAATAAATATATAAAAAAAATATTATTTTTTTAGTGTTGACCGTTGACCGTTGACCGGTTCGGTCGGCGGATAATTCTGCGCCGGGTGGGATTCGAACCGGCGACCTTCCGTTCGCGTGCACGTAGCTCTACCAACTGAGCTACGTGTCTAACCCGTTATAAACTCGTTTCTAATTATATTTATATACTTATTAGAATTAACCGAATATTCCTTTATTTGCAAAAACGTTTTAATTCAATTTGACCGGTGCTCGTGACGAGATTCGAACGCGCGACGTGAAGTTCATGATGCACACAGTCCACCGCTGGACTGTGTGTCTAACCCGGTTATATTCTTGGTTTTTATTATACTTAACAACTATCCGTTTTAACCCGGTTTAGTTCATGATCAAAAAGGCATGTTATTACACAAGGCGTGCGCGTAGCAAGGATCGAACTCGGGACGTGTGTATGAAATTTGCACACAGTCCACCGCTGGACTGTGTGTCTAACCCGTTTAAAATACCGTTTTTAAGTAAACTTATGTTCTGTTATAACTTCATCTTCTTCGCCGATTTACACAGACAGCATAATTCGACTGGTTATGATTGATTTGTGATTTACAAAGTTCTTAGACATTTATAGTAATTCAAAAGTAAGAAATGGAGAGAGTTTAAGGAACAGAATATACCGATTGATGTTATCCACAGAAATCCGGCGGAGGTTCGTCGGTACTGGAAATGAACTCCGGCGGTTGAAACAATTAACAGCGTTGATCGATTATTCATAAGGTTGAGTCACTTAAACAAGGTTTAAAAGAAGTTTAGGATATCATACCAGTTCACAGTGTGATTCCGGCAGTCTCAGAGATTTTCAGGCGAAGGTAAGATTTTTGATAAACGTTGACTAGGATCGATTCTGATGATGGAGTTGTGTTAGAGACTGACTAATCACATATTTTAAACAGAAAGAGTCGGAGGAATTACCGTGAGAATGTGAGTCCCGGTTTTTCAGTGACTTGCAGAAATTTTCCGGCGAACTGATTTAGAAGATCTTATGGTTCAAAAATGCGACGAAAATGAAATTGAATATTGATATGATAGTTCTAAATTGTGAGATTGATCTGAAGCTTGAGTTAAATCAGAGCTTTGATGAATTTTCGGTTTCAAAAGCCGAAATGATAAGACTTAAAGTTTCAATCAATTTTAACTTGATTAGAAACCGTAATACATCGGTTATAAGCTGGACAAGTGAATTCATAATGATTTGGCGATTGGTTTGCCGATTACCGTTATTCAGATGGCATCATCGGTTAAATTGAGTTTGTGTATAAGTTCCAATTGTTTTCCTAGTGTTAACAGAAAACACATTGTGGCGGAGTGGTTTAGGGAAAGAAGGTTAAGTTGATTAAAGACTTGGCTGACCCGGGTTCGAGTCCCGGCAGCTTCACATATTTTTTATTTGTTTTATTTTAACTTTTTATCAAATATAATTTTTATAGTTTAGTTTATTTATTAATTATGTAACGTTTTAACTCAAAATAATCATAAATAATTAACGCAACTTTTATAACTTGGTACAAGATTACAAAATGGAGCGGGTTTTGGAGACCCGGTTTTTACAAATGTTACAGTAAGGGTTGAATACCCTGCTACAGGAATCGCTTTTTTATGCCTAAAGTATAAGAATGCGGAACATGGATAAACTGAGTTGATTGACTAGGCATGATTTTATGCATAAGAGTTTTGAGAGAATTGATACGTTTGAAATGATGAGGTATGTATCATAAATCAAAACTTCAACCATGACGATATTTAAACCTACACGGAACTTCTCATAACCTCTTGGTAATGCTTTTGATCCTTTGCCAAGAATACTTATATATAGGAAGTACCAGCGGCGTATCCACCATATTCTTGACAAATTTTCATTTGCTTTATCAGTAAATTATGATCAGTTCTATGTAACTCTAAAACATAAACAAACACAACAACCAAAGCTTAAGTCTCAATTCTGAAAGGATACATGACTGAGTGATGACAGTACCTCTCTCGTTTGTTATGATGAAGGGGTTAGTCTATGTAAAAGTGGGACACAACCCAACTTCTTTAAATGATGTGATCGAGGTACGTCGAGATGTTTGATGATATGAATGTTAAATCAATGGGTATAAAACAAAACTGTAATATCAATTCGCAATCAAATTCTTGGATACATAAATTCCCAATTTATAACTGGGAGACGTAAAGATTGAGGTAAAATAACGAAAACATTAAAACTAAACGGTTGGAGTTGAGTCTTGACTCTTGGTGAGGGAAAGTGTCACACCCCGACCCGCAGCGGAATAAGAGTCGGGGCATAATTGGGTTATCACCAAAGCTCATGATATTTACTAAGATGTTTCATATTTATTAAAGTCAAAGTTACATTTCCAAATATCCAAACATGTCCATACAATACAAAGAAAATAAACCAAACATAACTCTAAATCATTTTATTCTTCTAGTCCAATCCTATGTGTTTCTGGCTGCAGCTGGTTCACCTGTATCATGTGTAAAAATGGGGGTTTTTGAGTCAACCTAAGTTGGCGAGTGAACCTTGTTAGATAAACATTTATTATTGATTTACTTGTTAGTTTATCAATGAAAAATTGTGCACAATCATAAATGAGCAAATGTAAATAACCAAGCAGTAGCAATAGCAATCACAACTATAACATACAATAACACATGATAGCATACATTAACATACCAACATCATACGATAAATAACATGAATGAAACTGTGCGATCAAGGCTCAATCAAACGGAGCCGATCGTATTGCATGTACTGAAAATGAAAAATGTCTGTGCGATCAAGGCTCAATCAAACGGAGCCGATCGCATGTGGGCACGCCAGGTTCACGCTCATAATGTAATGGGGAACATGCTCAATGCTCATAATGTAATGGGGAGCGGCGGCCTATGAATTTGCATGTACTGAAAATAATAAATTGCATCTAACGATAACCACACAACAGTTGAAACAAACTGAATACACATGTTCATGATATGATGTATGCACAACGATTTAAATATAATATATATATAGCAAGACACATGATACACCCCAAAACGTGATTAAAACGGGGAATTTGTAAGATTCACTCACATTGGGTGCGTTTGAATGGAGATGATGAGATGCGCACGAGTCGGGAGAGTTGAACAACGAGAACTACTAACCTAAATAATAACGGAAAAATATAATAAATGAGTGGATTTTATTAAGGATTTTAATGGAACTTTTAGATATATTTTTGTGAGTTTAAGGCTATTTTCTATCTTTAAAAATATTATTTTTAAGTATTTTTAATTGATTTTTAAATTAAATTAAATAAATAAAAATATTAAAAAAAATGTTTATTTTTGCGTTGACCGTTGACTTGTTGACCTGTTGACCGGTTCGGTCAGTGTGCAAGTATGCGCTGGGTGAGACTCGAACCCGAGACCTCCCGTACGCGTGCACGCAGCTCTACCAACTGAGCTACGTGTCTAACCCGAAATAATCTTGTTTTTAATTATATTTATATACTAATTCGATTTAACCAAAATTCTTTTAATTTCAAAAACATTTTAATTCGTTCAACCAGTGCCAGTAACAGGTTTCGAACCCGGGACTTGTGCTTTAACATCACACACAGTCCACCGCTGGACTGTGTGTCTAACTTGGTTAATATACCAATTTTTATTATACTTAACAACTAACCGAGTTAACCCGGTTCAGCTTTAATCAAAAAGGCATTTTATTACATAGGGGTTGCGTGTATCAGGGATCGAACTCGTGACATGCGCGTATTATTTGCACATAGTCCACCGCTGGACTGTGTGTCTAACCCGTTTAAATACCAATTTTAATTATACTTATAACTTAACTATCTTCGTCTTCTTCACTCAAATTACAGTCGACGGTGTTACTAATCCGTTTTCTTGTTTTTACGATTAACAATCATTCTTAAGGCTAAAATGAAATGGCAGAGACGGTGTTGGAAGTAACATCCCGTAGGAATGATTTATCACATAATTTCCGGCAATGCGTCGGCTCTGTTTTTGTGCACCTCAACTGAACAAAACAATTAACCGTTTTGATTAGCCAATCGTGGAATTGAAGTGATAAACAAACGTTAACAGTGTGATTGAAGGTCCTTACCGTTTCACAGACGGAAATAAAGATTTCCAGAAATTTTCCGGCGAACTGGAATTATCTGATAACGGTGTCTGAATTCGATTTCAATTGCAAGGTTTAAGTTAGAAATAGCATTAACAATTGTTAGACTACGACGGTATTGAAAGAATTACCGTTTTGATGATGAATACGGTTTTCCGGCGAACTTGCAGAAATTTCCGGCGAGTTGATTTAAGCGTTCTGATAGACTGAAAGTATGACGAAAGTGAAATGGAAGGTTTGTATGGTGTTTCTGAGTCGCGAGAGGGTCTTGATTGAAGTAATTCAGTCTTTGATTATTTTCGGTTATAAAAACCGATGATGATCAAAATTGAAGTTCATTCAAATCTGAATTGATTAAAAATCGTCGGTGCATCGGTTATAAACCTGAATGTGCGATTAATCAAACGATTAGACAGTTGAATTGCCGATTTCGGTTTCTCAGTTGGCGCAACCGGTTTAACTAGATTTGTGTATAAGAGTTATTTGTTTCCCTAAGTTGACAGAAAACAAACAAGTGGCGGAGTGGTTACGCGGGTGAGTGTTAAGTCTTTGAAGTTATAATCCGGCTGACCCGGGTTCGAGTCCCGACAGCAACATTTCATTTTTATTTATTTTGTTTTCACTTTTTATCAAATATAATTTTTATAGTTTAGTTTGTTTATTAATTATGTATCATTAAAAATCAAAATAATCATAAATATACAACGTGACATTTATAACTTGATATTCGATTACAAAACGGAGCGGGTTTTGGAAACCCGTTTTTGACAAATGTTACAGAAAGCTAGTTGGGTGATTCGTTTGGGCCGCTATTATCTTCAACATGATTGGTGTTGATGTTGTAAGCTCTTCCTCTTGCTGGTGGTGGAGCTGGGTTTGCTTGATTTGCTTAGTTAACTGGGTTTGCTTGAGCTTGGGCGTTTACGATGTTAACCAATCGAGGGCACGTGTTTCTAAAGTGGGTAGGGTCGCCACAATTAAAACAAGCTCGAACATATGGGAACATGGGGTATTGGGGTTGTTGATATGTTTGGATCATGTTTGAGTAGGGGGTGAGGCTTGGTTTTGAGGGGCACGACAAGTTTTGCTCCAATGACCATAACGCCCACAATTTGCACACAGTCGACAAGGTACGGTAGATGGATGGTGATAAAAATAGGTGTTGCATTGAGGGTGAGGTCCAATGTAAGGTTTCTTATTTGGGTAAGTAGAGTTGGGTGCTACTTGAGTGATTGGAATAGCTTGGAGGGGTATGGCTTGTGAAGCTGGTTGATTGCCTTGGGTAATAGCGAAATTTTGCCCGTCCCGTTTTCTCTTGGGGGTGGTTCGAGAAGAGGATTCGGTTTGGGTGGAGTTTGAGATTTTGGTTGATGCTTTATCCTTCTTCTTCTCCTCCATGAAGTCTTTATTCCGTATGCGGTTTTCGGTGAGCTCTGTAGCTAACTCCATTGCTGCTTCCAAAGTTGCAGGTGTGGTACTTATTACAGGGTCTTGAATTTTTGAAGGAAGACCTCGAATGTAGTGCTCGATCAAACGGTAGAGGGGAGTGAACAAGTTGGGGACCATCTGATTTAACTCAAGGAACCTCTTGTTGTATGTGGTGTGGTCGCCCTCCTTTTGTTTCAAAGAATAGAACTCATCTTCCAATTTCTTGATTTCGCTTCTTGGACAGAAACGTCTTGTCATGATTTCCTTCAACTCTTCCCAAGTCAAAGTCATAGCATTCTCAATGCCTCGCTTGGCCTTCTCTGTATTCCACCATGTAAGTGCTACTCCAAACAAACGACCGGTAGCATATCGCACCTTGCGATCATCGGGACAGTCGCAATTGAGAAAAGTGTTTTCCATCTCCTCAAACCAATGGAGGAGAGCGGTGACACCTTCAGTCCCTTCGTATTTTGGAGGATGGCAAGATTTGAAATGCTTGAAGGTGCATTTAGTGGCTTTTGGGAGAGGATTGACAATGTTTTGATCTTCTTGATTGATTGGGTTGACGGGATTAGCGGTAAGGGCTTGTTGAACTTGAACCACGATGTTGGGTATTACGGCAGCCATTTGTTGAGCGATTTGGGCAGCCATGCGCTCGCGGTATTTTCCTGATTTCATTTTTCTACGAGAGAGGCTAGAAGACATCTACAAGAAATACGTATCAAGAGTATGAGTTTGACGTTTTAGGGGTCATGTGTCGTATTTAGGAATGAACATTCATAAAATAAATGAAGAATAATAAACTTACTACATCCATGGGATGTCTTGGGCTTTGCTCGTAATTGGGCCTTGCATGCCGCCATACTTCACCTTTGTAATCATGTGGGCCCCCATGATTACCGGGTCTTTCATATGGTTCGCATGTGTTAGCCTGGTAACGTACACTAAAACTCGGAGAAAATCGAGAAATATGTATGTAACGTATGAAATTCGGAGTGCATCCAGGTGTGGACACGGTGACACCTCAAAGTGCGGTTAGTTCTAACGACGTTTGGTGTGGCATGCTTTGGCCTAATAGGTCCTTCGTACTCTCATCGTCAGTCCCAAGGTAGGCAAACTGGTCCGTTATATTGGATTTATACGAATGCCAACCTAGACAGGACGTTCCGACTACCGGTACTTGTACCCTTACAGTTACTACATGCCCGTCGTAGAACTCACTTTAATGAGATTGAAAAACGAAAAATGCGACAAAATCTTGAATAAAGGAATATGAGGATGATTTGAATATGTGAACATTGAAATATGCGTGATGAATGTATAAGTAAGCTTGTTATGTTTGACAATAAGTATAACTCATTAAGTATCACACAAAATGATAGTGAAAGTGTTTGCATGCATTTGTATGTGTAATAAATACGAAACAAATAAACATCATGAGTTTGCATGTAACCACATAAGCAATTAAAATCTAATCAACTATAGTATAGGCTCTAAGGATCTAATAACCTATCCTATATCCCTATAGTCAAAAGCTCTAATACCAATCCGTCACACCCCGACCCGCAGCAGAAATGGTGATCGGGGCATGATTGGGTTTTCATCAAAGCTCATGACATTTACTATAAAGTTTCATATTTATTATTTATTTTTAAAGAAGAACATTACAATAAACATACAAGTACAACATGTTCAAATACATATTTCATGACTTCATTATTTTTCTTCTAAGGCAATTTCCTATGTGTTCCTTGCTTCAACCTGTCCACCTGTATCATGTGTAAAATAGAGTTTTGGGTCAACAAAAGTTGGCGAGTGAACCTTATTTAAAAACATTGTTATTGATTTCTTGTTGTATTTAATATTGAAAAGTTGTACAATATTCATATGTGAGCAAACATATATAAACAAACAATCACAAACCACCATGAATGAGTATATGACATGAATGATAATGTATTGTGAGATCAAGGCTCAATCAAACGGAGCCGATCGTATGAAATGTATGATGATGTATGTGAGATCAAGGCTCAATCAAACGGAGCCGATCGAATGAGGCACCTGTACTCAACCCGTCTCCCCCGGGGAGCTGATGGGCCTAATGAAATGCATGTACTGAAAGTGATAACTTTAATCTAAACATAATCCACACAACAATTGTTACATATTGAATACACATTTGATCACGGACATGATGGATGCACAAGTGTTTAAATATAATAAATAATTAAGCGACATACACCCCAAAAATGTGATTAAAACGGGGAATTGGTAGAGATTCACTCACATTGGGTGCGTTCTTTTGATGATGTTGGATGCGCACGAGTTTTGGGATTTGATTGACGAGGAAAACTAACCTAAAATAATAACGAAATGGTTCGGTAAATAAATGGAGTTTATTGAGACTAATACTTTTAATTAACAAACTTAATAGGATTTTTAGATTTATTTTTGTAAGTTTAAGGCCATTTCCTAACTTTAAAAATATTATTTTTAAGTATTTTTAATTGGTTTTTAAATTAAATAAATAAATAAAAAGAAAATAAAAATTTTGACTTTTGACCGTTGACCGGCCGTTGACCGTTGACCGATTGGACTGTGGAAATGTTGTGCACTGAGTGAGGTTCGAACCCGGGACCTCTCGTACGCGTGCACTCAGCTCTACCAACTGAGCTACGTGTCTAACCCGAAATATTTCTGATTTTAATTATACTTATATACTATTTAGATTATTCAGAATTCTATTTAATTTTAAAAAGGTTTTTAAATCATTGAACCGGTGTGAGGGCCTGGACTCGAACCCGCGTCCATAGCCTTGTATTGCACACAACCCGACCAAATGGGCTGTGTGACTAACCCGAATGATATGCGATTTTAATTACATTTATATACTATCTGCGTCTTAATATATATCAGTATTAAAAATGGTTGGAAATTTGTAAGAACCGGGCAGCGTGTTAGGACTCGAACTCGGGACCATGATATTAAATTTGCACACAGTCCACCACTGGACTGTGTGTCTAACCCGGTATAATATTCAGTTTTAATTAAACTTATACACATATCGCCTTCGTCTTCTTCATTCATAAAGATACAGAACCAGATGCCCGACTGTTGTTGTTTAATTCGATTATCGAAACTTATAATTGGTTGGAAAGTATTAGGTAATGAGATTAAAGAACAGAATTGTACCAAACAGTGCGTTTACTTCAGATGACCGGCAGGAGTCGTCGGCTCTGATTCGTGACTCTCGGCTGAGTGAAATGTTTGACAGTTTTGATCGATGAGTTGTGAAATTAAGTTACTAAACAAGAGATATCAGGGGGTTTAGATGATTGTACCGATTCACAGCGTGATTTCGGAATTTCCAGTGATTTTTCGGCGAGTGCAGAATTTCCGGCAACATCGTCTAAGACCGATTCTGGTTGAAGGATTGAAGTTAATATATGTCTAACAATGGATTTAAAACGAAAGAGTCGAGAAATTTACCGATTTGGTGTAAGTCTCGGTTTTCCGGTGAAAGTCCGGCGAAAGCAGAATGTCTCCGGCGAGTGCTAAGACTTCGAGAAATGGTGCGATTTTGAGCGAAAGGATTACCAGAGACTTGAGTGAGTATTTATAAGGAAGAAACAGAATGAATCGGGTCCGAATTTGATCTTGATTCGTGGTCAATGTTTCTCCGGCGGTTACGACTTGAATTGGGGGATTAGACATCGGTTATAACCGATGCCGAAGTTAATTCACGCGTTCAGTCAAAGGGAACGGTCGAAATTTAGCGAAATCGTCGGTATTTCCGGCGACTGCGGATTGGGCGCACTGATTACTGAATTTGATTTCGAGTTTTATTATAAGTATTAATTGTTTCATTATATTAACAAAAGACAGCGTGTGGCGGAGTGGTGTTGTGGTTGTTTGGTGACCCGGCTGACCCGGGTTCGAAACCCGGCAGCTTGATTTTTATTTTTTAAGCACTTATTTTTTACTTTTTAATAATTATAGTTTTTTAATTCTAATATGTTTATTAAATATGTATTGTTTAAAATTAATATTGACCATAAATTCGAAATAAAATTTTTATAATTGGATATTTGATTAATAAACGAAGCGGGTTTGGAAAACCCGTTTTTCGACGGATGTTACAAAATGGGTTTTAAACATTTTAATGGACCAAAACCTTATACTTACGGATATAATATATATTAACATATTTTGACTATACAAATCTGGTCACAACAACAGTTTCACTTGAATACCATTTGAATCGTCATTTAGCGATTTAATCGCCGTTTCGACGCATAATATGGTTTAAAACCATATTAGAGCATTAAGGCTTGATACCTACTGGTTTCAAAACATATTTTCAAACTATTAACAGTAAGTACATGTCCCAAACTCAGTTTCCCAAATAAGTTATCAAATTATATGTGAAATGACCAAAATGCCCTTTCGGGACATAGTTGGGTCTTAAACTATAAACCACACATATAATTGATATCCTACTGATATAACATCATAAAATAAGTATTTTTACAGAATGTTTATGACAATAACATCAGTTTACACATAAGCTCATTTATCACATTGTAAAATGATGAAATTACCCTTTTAAAGCATAGTTTGATTCTAAAACCGTAACGGGTCAACATATTGATAACTTACTGATATTTTAACATATTTTAAACATAATGGCATATGGAACTTGTCTAGGACTTACCCGGTTACCCGGTTTCGCTTATATGCGTACGGTTCGGCCCACTAACTAGTTTACGTAATCTAACCGATTGTAAAAAAGTAACCCATACTATACAAGTCATAGTACTTGTCGGGTCCAAAATGCATTCTTTTTCCGGTCATCGCTTAATCTAGCGTTTCGTACCGTTATCTTTATTTTAAGTTAGCTGGTCTAAGTCAATGACTAAATAAAGACCCGCTAGCTAACTAATCGGATATTAAAACCCTCCATTCCAGACTAGAGGCTTCCAGTAGATTGTTCCCGAGCTAATTATTTCGAATATGGTTGGGCTTTGCTTATTTTCTTAATTATTAAAGATTTTGCAAGCCAGGTAAATACTTTAACTTATTTTCCCTTATACGGGCTTGGGATACGGTATAATAATACCGCATGGTTGGATATGGGATTAAAGACCAATGAGTCGGGAATTCAAATAATCCATTATGATTCGTATTGCTTAATATTAAACATTTGGGGGTTAAAACGACCATGTCTAGGATATCCACGGCTCATTTAATTGTAAATGGCCACGACCTAAGCACGGGGTGTAGGCATACACCTGACAGATGCTAAAATAAATTATAACCCATTAGGGGTGTACCTATTAAAGGTATTAAAGTGGTGTGTCGATTAATCATGTTCCCGACATAGTTTTCGGGCTCTAAATGTATTTTTGGCATGTAAAACTGATAACATTAAAATAATTTATCCCAAGTTATTTATTAAACAAAGTACCATTGTGTACACTTCCGTTGTGTTTTATTGTATTATTTGGTAATGATGATATCAACTTGCGTCACGATATTCCCCAACCTGGCCCACCGGGTTATACGTGGAAATTAGGGGTGTGACATGTCATACCCCGATTTCCACGTGTATCCCGGTGAGCCCGGTGGGGAGTATCGTGATGTAAGATTGATATCATCATAACCAAACAACACAGAGTAACACAGCGGAAGTCTTGGAGATAAAATAAACTATTACAAACCATAAGTGTCCAAAGTTCAACACAAATATACATACAAGGCTTGTAATAAGATCCACATGCGGATCAGAAAATGTACAAAATGATAACAGACTCTAAAGGCACAACTTAAAGGGTCGCAACTCCTCAGTATCAATGCCACGCAACTTCCGGCCTATTACGTGTTGTAGTTGTAACTTAATCTTTTGAAAATACGTCAGTTTTCATTGGTAAATACAATCAACCGACTCATTTTTTAAAATCTTTTCGAAAATGATTTTAGGTGCACTAGGCACATTTTTATAAATAACTTGAGACAGTACAAGTGACCTTGTACACAGATTTACAAGCCTGTCAATACATATGGGGCCCAATATGAAAACCGATACAAGATCGACTGATACACCACTTCTGAACTTTCACACATAAAGCAGGTAATAATAATAAGAATAATAATAATAATAATAATATAATAATAATAATAATAATAATAATAATAATAATAATAATGCAATTGACCGGTGTATGCCTACACCCCATGCTATAAGTCGCGGCCACTAGCACTTTAGTGAGCCAAGGATATCCCAGACACGGTCAAGCCCACCCCCGATGTTTAAGTTATCAGGAATACAGATTAATTATAATCACAACTGGACAACACATGATCCCATACCCGACCAAGCGGTAATAATTTACCGTATCCCAAGCCCATATAAGGGAAAATAGGTTAAAAGTATTTACCTGAGCTAAATCTTTGAGAAAATCACAACTCAGCAGTAGTTCAAGAGGTAAGTACATGCACAATCTACCAGAAAGCATTTAGTCTGGAATGATGGTTTTATTAACCAATTAGAATGCTAACGGGTCCTTAGTTAAGTCGTAGACTTGAACTGGTTAGTCTTACCTTGAATAAATACGGTAGTATACGCTAGATCAAGCGGTGACCGGAATAGAATGTTATTTAGACCCGACAAGTACTAAGACTTGTATAATATGGGTAAACACATAACATTCTGGATTTTGATATAAAAATGATAAGGTTAAACCCGATTTGGTTAAAATACGTAAACTAGTCACGTAGGATTAACCGTTCACATATAAGTGAAACCGGGTAACTGGATGAGTCACATACAAGTTCCATATGCCAATATTTTATAAACAAGTTAGGATATCAGTCAGATATCAACATGTATGCCCGTTATGGTTTCAAAATAAAGTTACGCCTCAAAAGGGCGTTTTGGTCATTTTACGCTTTATAAAAGAGGTTTGCGAGTAAACTGATGTTAGAGTCATAAACATTCTATAAAATTATGTATTTTGTGATGTTCTATTAGTAGGATATCAAATATATTTGTGGTTGATAGTTTTAATACAACTATGCCTCGAAAGGGCATTTTAGTCATTTCACGTATAGCTTTGATGCCATATTTGGGATTCTGAGTTTGGGACTTGTACCTACTGTTAAAATATTCAAAATAAGTTTAGAAATCAGTAGGTAACAAGCTTTGGTTCTTAAATATGGTTTTATACCATACTATGTGCCGTAACGACGTTAATGCACTAAATGACGAATTAAATGAAATTTAATGAAAGCTGAGATTATGGTTAAGTTTGTATACTCAAAATATGAAATTTAATATAATATAACAGTAGGTAAAAGATTTAGCTGTCAAAAGTCTTGTTAAAACCATTTTATGCGCCATAAGGGCGTTATCGTCATTTATCAACATTATACAAGGACTTGTATGCAAACTCTGTTCATAAACTGTTTCAATATCCCAAATATTTCATAATGTGATATTACATCAGTAGGTATTTAGTTTAGATAAAGAGATTTTGTTTAAACCTTCAAAATTGCTGAAAAGGGCATTTTAGTCATTTTAAAGCTATTAGCGATGTTAATTCGAAAACTTAGCTTATAACCAGATCATGTCACCAAAAAAATCTAATTAAGTTTACAAATCAGTTTATAACTCATTTGCATGTTTGTTGATGTTTAAAACCTTGTTTTATGCAAAACGGGCATTTTAGTAAAAGTTAAGGCATAATAACGCAACTTGAATATAAACTCAGATTACTAATGGACCATATAGTATAACTTTAGGAGGTTATACTATGCTATAACATGGTCCTAAAACAACAACTTAAAGTCAGTAGCCTAAGTTGCAAAATCGGGTCATAACTGAAAGTCAAAGCAAAAGTCAAACTTCATGACTTTCGGTTGCGAACCGACTCTAGACCTGGACTTGACGGGCCGAACATGTTTATACATATTCTAACTATTATTACCAAGTTATTAAAGTGTTAAAATGTATTTTATAACATCTACATTACTAGATATGATTTTATTTCAAAACTGACCCGTTTGACTTTTTATGAATATAACTTTGACCCGTCAATTGGTCAAGCAAACGTGGTAATTAGGAGGTGCTCTTTTAAGGGATTAACACCTACCTAATTACAATCATGTAACCATGTTCGTAACGAACAATGGCTGGACCGTAATGGTCTTAGCTTAAGGTCAAAATGTTTTTACGTAAACACTTTGACTTTGGCTTAAAACCTATAAAACTGAAAAAAGAGAGTTAGGAACACTTACACAATGTCCTAGCTCGAAAATAGAACTCAGGGGAGTCTCCCTTTAGCTGGGAATATCCAGATGAGAAGTAGAGAAGAGTTATGAGAAGGTGCAAGAAAATGAGGAGCTCAAGGCCTCTATTTATACTTGAAGAGCTTGAACCAGCTCATTCCACGTGTTGGTGATCAGTTTAGATGAGTACAAGTGTTAAGGGACGTGTCCTGAGCTGCTAGAGGGTGGCAAACTCGCGAAAATGTGCAATGCACGCAAGCTGCCACGACAAACAACAATCTGCTGTCACTGGCACTCTCTCGCGGGGCGCGAGAGATGTGACCAAGTCGGTTGCGGGCCGCGAGCCAGCTTCGAGCCAGCTACAACTTTCTTTCAATGTCACATTCAGTCCCTCAATGTTTATAACTTCAATTAACTTTTATTTTAAGCATATCAAGGCCCTTCAAGTTTGTTCTAAGTATACTTGGGAGTGTGTCCGAACCTTGTTAAGCTCCAGGTTCGTCTAAAAGGTCACTCAGAGGTAAAATTAAACATGTTGACACTTTTAAATCCCTCAATTATGTAATTATCGTTCAGAGGTTATTAAGATAACATAACAATTTATTTAGTCCTTTTTGTTCTAACATGTGGCATACGGGATCAGCGGGACACGTGTCGAAATTTTATAGGACGTAAAAACACGAGGTGTTACAAGCTGGTATATGAGATTTGGTAACTCTGTTTCTATCAGTAAAAGCATCAGGCAACTGATTTGCAATTTCTTGCAAATGTGTTATCTTTTGAACTTTTGTCTCACATTGTTTTGTTCTAGGATCAAGATGGGACAATGAAGGCACACACCATGAGACATCATTTTCTCGTTTTCTATTTTCTCCCCCTAATGCTGGGAACATTGCCTCGTTAAAATGACAGTCATCAAAACATGCTTTAATACGTCACCTGTTAAAGGTTCAAGATATCGTATGATAGAGGCTGTTTCATATCCAACATATATTCCCAACCTTCTTTGAGGTCCCATTTTTGTGCGTTGTGGTGGTACAATAGGAACATACACTGCACCCAAAAATTCTAAGGTGGGAAATGTTTGGCTCATGGCCAGAAACAAGTTGTAGTGGGGAGTATCTGTGATTTGCACTTGGTTTCACACGAACTAGTGATTCGGCATGTAAAATTGCATGACCCCAAACAGACACCGGAAGTTTTGTTCTCATTATTAATGGTCTAGCTATTAGCTGTACACATTTGATCAATGATTCAGCTAAGCCATTTTGTGTGTGTATATGAGCAACATGGTGTTCGACAATAGTTCCCACGGACATGCAATAATCATTTAAAGCATGCGATGTAAATTCACCAGCATCATCAAGTCTCACCCTTTTAATGTTATAATCAGGGAAATGTGCTCGTAGTTTGATAATTTGAGCAAGGAATTTTGCAAAGGCGACATTACGAGTTGATAGTAAAGAGACACGAGACCATTTGCTGGATGCATCTATCAAGACCATGAAATATCTAAACGGTCCACATGGTGGATGAATTGGTCCACATATATCACCTTGAATTCTTTCAAAAAACATTGGTGATTCATTTTCAACTTTTAAGGACGAAGGTCTTGTTATTAGTTTTCCAAGTGAACAAGATGTACACAGAGGCATTTTATCTGATTGGGGAATCTTTTGATATTTCAATGGATGTCCATGTGTGTTTTCAATAATTCTTTTTATCATTATAGATCCTGGATGGCCTAATCTGTCATGCCATAATCTTAATGTCTCGGGATCATAAAACTTTCTTTTACTGTCATATGTGCTTGAGGCACAATAATATGTGTATAATGCAAACCAGAATGGAGCATTGGCAGTTTTTCCAATATATGATCTTTGCTCATGATGTGCAAATATTTTTTATTATCAACAGTCCTTGACTGAGTATCATATCCATTATGATTTATGTTTTTGAAACTCAACAAGTTTCTTGTTGATTTTGGGGAAAACAAAGCATTATCTATTTAGAGCCTCGTACCATTTGGTAATATTAAATTCGCTTTTCCCACTCCTTCTATCAAGTTTGTAGGACCTGATATTGTATCGACGGTTCCTTTTGTTGGTTTCAACTCATAAAAATATTTCTTAGATTTAAGTATAGTATGTGTGGCTCCACTATCGGCTATACATATATCTGCATCATTCGATTGCTCTTGTGCTCCAGTGGTATTCATTTTAATCTTGAAAATATAAAGAGAAATAATAATAAGTGTATAACGAAGGCATTATGAATTATTTAAATAAGAAGTTTATTTATTAGTTTGAAACGTTACATGAAAAGAAAGACTAATGAAACATAATAAAAATTGTTATAATAATGGAAACTACATAATTGTTACATATAATTATTATAGCTTATTAACATTTGTTTCAGAGTTCCATCTCATTGGTATAGTCGACGACATTAGCTCAACGTTGATATCATTAAAATTATCCACATGGTTCGCTTCCTTTTCTTTTCTTTTGAGAGAGGCTTGGTAAAGTTCACATAAATCTCTAGGTGTACGACAAGTCTTTGACCAATGTTTTGTACTTCCACACCTGAAACAAGAAGTGCCATTGTTTTCGGACCTACCAGCTTCATTCCTTTTGTTATACTGGTTGGAATTGTTTTGTGGAGTGTGGTAATTGGTGGTTCTTTGATTTCAACCCTGACCACGACCGCGACCACGTCCACGACCATGAGAATTTCCTCGGAAATTATTATTTCCTTTGAAGGAATGATTGCGACCATTACCTTTACCAAAATGGCCACGTCCACGGCCTCGTCTCCATTTTCTTCCAGAGTCTTTAGTATCATCATTAATAACAACATTTGCTTCTGGAATAGCTAATGATCTAGTGAGACGAGCTTGATGATTTTTCATTAGCAACTCATTGTTTTTCCCTACTACGAGGAGAAATGAATTTAGATCAGAATATCTTTGAAACCTTTGCAACCGATATTGTTGTTGCAAGTTTATATTTGATGCATGAAATGTGGAGAAAGTTTTCTCCAACATATCTTCCTCCGTAACAGTTTGCCAACAGAATCGGAGCGTTGAACATATTCTGAACAAAGCAGAGGTGTACTCATTCACCTTTTTAAAATCTTGGAACCTGAGATTTTCCATTCATCTCTAACAGTGGGAAGTAAAACTTCCCTTTGATGATCAAATCTGCTTTTTAAATCCTCCCACAAAACGTATGGATCCTCACAATTTGAATAGGCAAATTGCAACATCTCATCAATATGTTTATGGAGGAAGACATCGGCTTTTGCCTTGTCTTGATCGCTGCAATTATTCCCCTCCATTATCGTTTTCGAAACACCAATTGATTTGAGATGTCGCTTAACATGTGTTGTCCATGGCATATAATTTTCTCCGATGATATTAAGAGCCGGGAATTCAATTTTTGCGATGTTTGCCATTTTGTTGCTAAACGTAAATAAGATAAATATTAAAATCTAAATAATCATTAAAATGAGATAACATACATGGGTACAACTATAGATAAATAAATGAAAATATAAGTACTAAAAAGATGAGGTGGAAGCTCATATATTAAGGTTGGCAATAATATTAATATTATGCCGGCCACTATTAAAAACAGGTGAATCATCTTCGAAATTTTTCTTGAAAAACCTTGAGAAGAAGAGTGTTTGTTGTGGAAAAATGAGATTGATAATTGGTAATTTACAAGGTTAAATTATAACCGTTTTGTAACGGTTATATTACCTTTTTATAGCTGTTATACAACGGTTATATATATACATATATATATATATATATTTATAATCAATGATGTATTAAAGAAATGTTATTTTATAAAATATAAAATTAGGATGGATAATAATAAGAATAAAAATGTTAGTATACGTAAATAAACGTAAACTCTAAATGAAATGTGAGCGTGTGTGTATAAATAAAAGTTAGATGTGATAAAAGTAAAAGTTAGATGTATAATTAGATTGTTAGTAGTCCCGTAGTTATGAAATATATTAAAATGTTCTTTTGTACTTAATTTTTTTTCAAAGTAAATTATAGAGTTAATGAAGTGCTTACAATGCTTATGATGGATATCTTTGTGCTTCTTTCTTGATTAGTATATAAGCGACTCGTGCTGATAACGTGTTATAATATAACAAGAATTAACACGAGATTAGTACTAAAACTTTAAGAACTTTAGAAAGATTATAAGAGCAAGAAGTAAAGAATTGTATAACTTATGAAAGTATATACATGAGATGCATTTTTTCTTCTACCTTGAGCTAGTATTTATACTACAAAAACATTAGTTATTTGGTAGACAAGGTTAACTATTTGATGGACAAGTAGTATGGTACATTATCTATAAGTTTGACAAAGGGTTCATCCACTTGCTTGATAGATCTAGCGGTAAATATTAATGTAATAAAATACTATCATATATGATACCTTATTTACCTAAGTTTATTTTAGAGTGTGTCTAGAGGTACCCATGTGAAAGAGAATTTTTTTTAATAGGAATCCTTATACTCATGTTTGTGAGAGAGGATACGTTTAGCAATTAGCACGACCATATATTTGATTTGAAAACTATAAGAGTTTCATTTTACTTTAATATTAACTTTTGGTTGGAACCGGATTGAAGTTACACCTATATATCTCTATATCTATGGCATTCGTGAACTCAACTTGTATAGCTACTCTATATTTGCGTATCACGCGCAAAAGCCCTCTAAAACGGACAAAAGTTATGCAATACACGAACTTATTTTGTTTCTCGTTTTTTTCATTAGCGTATATTCGTTAAATTTTACATTGAATGAATTTCATCTATTCTTCTAAATTTCATGTATAATCAAGATTTTTTTACGTATTACTCGTTAAATTCACGTGTCATTTATTGTCTCCTAAAGTTGCCTTATATTTATCATATTGGATGTGAACCATGGTTCACATTCTTACTTTTTCTTCTTTAAAATTTCACACGTACATTCAACATTAATAGCAAAACAATCAGGGGTGGTCGAACCTTCGAACTTTTCGCTAAGTAGTGGAAAGTATGTTGTTTTCGTATAGAAATTTTTTGGTATATACGTTTTCGACTCCCTGGTCGGAAATCTCAAACTTCGCTACTTAAAACAATATAAGATAGGTATTTATATATCTAGGGGACGGAAAAATGAGAACTACCTCCAGTTGCGAGAACCGTGAGAACAACTTTCTAACCATTGGATCTTAGACGATGGATGTATAAGGTTAAAAGTAATTAATAGTAATATTAAATTCTTTTGTCTTATTATGTTTTTTATATTTTAATACCAAAAAGGTAGTTTGGTAAATTTGTTTTTTTTGTCTTATTGTATTTATTGTTTTTTATTACTTTTTTGTTTTATTATATTTATTGTTTTTTATTAAAATCGGATTTTTTTATTAAAAAACATTTTGAAATCGGTTTTTTTTTAACAAAAAACGATGTTTTTCAAGATTTTTTTAACAAAAAAACATTTTTAAGAGCCGTTTTTTTTACGTTCAGTTTTTTTACACGCCGTTTATTACGCGCCCAGTTTTTTACGCACCGTTTTTCGCGCCGTTTTTTACGCCCCGTTTTTTACACCTCATTTTTTACGCGCCGTTTTTTACGCCTCGTTTTTTACTCGCGGGTTTAAACTTTTTTTACATGCCGGTATACAAACATTTTTTACGCGCGGTTTTAAACTTTTTTTACGCGTCGGTTCAAAAACTTTTTTACGCGCCGGTTATAACCTTTTTTACGCCCTGGTTTAAAACTTTTTTTACGCGCGGGTTTAAACTTTTTTACACGCCGATATATAAACTTTTTTTACGCGCGGTTTTAAACTTTTTTTACGCGCGGTTTAAACTTTTTTTACGCGCCCGTTTACAATTTTTTACGCGCCGGTTTAAACCTTTTTTACGCGCGGTTTAAAACCTTTTTTATGCGCGGTTTGAAACTTTTTTTAGGCACGGGTTTAAACTTTTTTTACGAGCGGTTTTAAATTTTTTTTACGTGTCGGTATAAAACATTTTTTACGCGCAGTTTTACCCGTGCATTTTAAACTTTATTTACGCGCAGGTTATAAACTTTTTTTACGCGCCAGTTTTAAAACTTTTTTACGCCGGTTTTTACGCGTGCATTTTAAAACTTTTTTACGCCGTTTTTACGCGTGCATTTTAAACTTTTTTACGCCGGTTTTTACTTATCGTTTTTTACGCCCCGTTTTTAAACTTTTTTTTTACAAAATGTTTTTTACAAGTTTTTTTTACAAAATAATAAAAAGAGGAGAGAGAAATGTTAAGAGAGAGAAATAGAAAAGACTTTAAAAGGTGACTTTAACGAGGAGAGAGAGATTATTTGATGGTTTTGATTAAATGACTATAATACCCATTTAGTTGTCATTATCTTATTGGTGGATAGTGGTTCTCGCGGTTATCACAACTCGATTTGGTTCTCTCTTAACCGATCCCTATATATCTATCCCCCAAAAGTGTGTTATTTAATCATTCATACATGGTGGTTTAGGAGATTATTTGGATCCTCTTAACAACTTGAATTTAACAAATTGCGCGATATTAAGAAAAACAATGATGAAATTCTTCTAATTCCTTTTTTTTTTCTTTTCATTTTTTTTCCTTATTTTCAAATAGAAAATGTCTATAATTCTCCTTCAAACGCCCAAAAATTCTTCTCTTTTCATTATTTTTCTTGAATTATTCTAAATCTAGGTTTCCAAAATCGAGTGTGAATCAAGAAAGCAGTGTAAATTGAACCCGACTCTCTTCGCAACCCAATTCTTCAAATTCACCAAACCCCCCCTCAAGGTTATGAATTATGGATTCCCACATGGGTGATTCTGTAAATGGTACTTAGCTTTCAGATTTTCATGAGATTGGATAAAGAATTCCAAAGGTACAACCTTTTTTTCTCTTTTAAATCGTTGTCTTTGATTATTAGTGGAAACTGATTAATAATTATAAACCCCAATGAATAATATGATTGTTTAGGGTCATTTTAACACTCACATGTCTAATTCTTCAGCATTACCTACTGTTACAACTGATTGATTATTAGATTATGGTTATCATCATGGGTGGTATATGATTCTTTGGTGTTTCATATTGAATTGGTTATGCTGCTACTGATTCCATTACACTTAGGGACTCCATGTTATGTTAGCGTTATCAAAGATCCGGAAAGGGTATACGACTGGCGTATCGCCAATGACAAAGGAAAGTACTGTTAATAATTCCGTAACCGTTGTGTCAGTATTTTTGAGTTTCATATGTGAATTTGCAGGGTGTTTGGGATCGCTTATTTAAACCGTTTATCTGATTATGGCTTTCTACTTGCAAATGCTCAGTTTCTAGGGTTTACATGCATATACCCCGCTTGCGGTATGCGCATGTAATGTATATATGTGTGAACGCTCGGGGGGCAAAAGTGAAAGTGCACTAATTTTAACGTTATTTTACTAATTTCGTGAAAATAACGTTAAAAGTGGCGGACGGTTAATCATGCATCATGTGGTGGCGTTGATAGCCGAAAGACAGGGGGTACATGCACTAATCGGCAGTTGTCTCAATTGCTGAGTGTTATGTGCCTTATGTCCAAGGTTGATGCAAAACTACTATCGAGCCGTGTGTCTCTTTGGAAGCAGCCTCTCTATTCCTACGGGGTAGAGGTAAGGCTCTCTACATCTTACCCTCCTCAGACCCTACCTTAGCTTTGCTATTGGTCGGATTTACTGAGTATGATGATGATGATGATGATGATGATCACAATTTCAAACCATAGAAGCACATCCAAACACTATATTGTATGATGATCTTACTCTGATATCTGCGAGTGAGATAAGTAGTTTGAAGTTGCTTATTTCAAAAGGCAATAAACACATAATCAAATTTAATATGTAGTCCCAAACTCCTTATTCATAAAATGGTAGTTTGATCTTCGCTTTCTATGATTCTTTTTTACAAATTACAATGGAATAATGTTGTGTTTCCTATTTATGTTCATGTGGGTAGGGCAAAACTTGGCAAAAAAATAAAAATAAAAATAAATAAAAAATAAAAAAATCAATCATTGAGATTTGCTACCATTGTTAGGGGCTCATCAAGATGCAACGGAGCTGATATTTTTATAGTTAGCATGATGAGCCCACTAAGAAACAGAATCCGGATAAGCTCAAACTCTCAAACTGTTTGAAACCTAGCTATAGTAATTTGTCCTGTTAAATTTGGTTTCTATAATAGTTTACTATTCATAATCCCCACTTATAGAGTTATCTAATTACAGGGAATATTGTAGTCACCTAATTCTAATAACCCCTAGATGCAATGTGCCATGAGTATCACCTAATTCTAATAACCCCTAGATGCAATGTGCCATGAGTATCACCTAACATAATCGTTATAAAAAGATGCCGTGTAATGTTTCTTTTTTTAAAGTTTTGGTCGTAATTTTCTAGCGCTAAAGATCCCCACTTTTTTTTTTTTTTTTTTCCTTTTCTAGTACTGTTTAAGATTTGTGCTAGATCGTTTAATACTTCAGTAACCGTTTGTGTCAAACTGCTATCTTGTTAATGTTCCAAAAAGTAAGACATGAAGATATGAGTATTTATTTTTAACATTTGTATTATATATTCATATTTTTTATTATCAAAATAAGTAATATGTGACCATGTATGCACTAACACAACATATTAAACATGCTTAGACTGTTCAATTTAATCGATACGTAAACATGCTCCAATGTTGAAAGTGTGTTGAAATGCTTAGAAAATGTTGATTTGTAGGGGTATAATCAAACATTAACAAACACAAATGAACTTATAACAATTAGGGGCTGTTTGTTTACATCTTAATGGGCTCTTAATGGTTCAGAACTCTTACTGGTTCAGCACTTAATGGTTCAGACTGTTTGTTCATGTCTGAATGGTTCAGACATTTGCCACTAAATGGTTAAGCATTATCTTAAGTCTGAATGGTTAAGAACTCTAATATGAATCGGTCAGACATTTTCCTCTGAATGGTTAAGCATTATACAAGCTCTTAATGGTTCAGACTTCAGACAGACCTCTTACTGGTTCAACACTTAATGGTTCAGACCTCTTACTTACTGGTTCAGCACTTAACCATTTAGACGTTGCCAAACAACCCCTTAGATGAACACAGAAAGAAGCACTAAGGTGTAATAATTAACACTTGCTCGGTTATCTTTTTAATTAAAATATAGATACATTCGAACTATAACGAACTATAACGGATAATGTATTAACGTTTGCAAATGTAAATGAAATGACAAGTAGGGGTGTTCATCGGGTTTCGGGTTTTTCGGGTCGGGTTGTTCGGGTTTTTGTCTAGGAAAAATTGACCCGATAACCGACCCATTTAAAGTTCGGGTTAGTCGGGTTTGAGTTATTCGGGTTCGGATTAGTTTGGGCCGGGTTATTCGATTTTCGGGTTTAGATGTAAAATGAAAAATAAATGTTTTTTTACAAAATATCATCAATATTCATATTGGTACTTTAAAAATATCATCAAAGTTCAAACATTATTTGAAAATATGCTATTATAATATTTAAAAGTCCAAAAACTTAATGTTACATATATTAAAGACCTCAAACCAAAACACTTCTATAAGAAAAAAACAATAAATGTTCGGGTTTTTATTCGGGTTTCGTGTTTCGGGTTTTTCGGGTCGGGTTGTTCGGGTTTTTGGTGGGGAAAAAGTGACCCGATAACCAAACCATTTAAAGTTCGGGTTGGTCGGGTTCGGGTTATTCGGATATTCGCTTATTCGGGTTCGGGTGGCTTTGAATTCGGGTCGAGTTTCGGGTTTTGGATAAAAATGAACAGCCCTACAGACAAGACTTGAACACCCTTTATTTCAACAAACACAAACATACATTCTAACGGTTAAAATTTTCAAAATTACAAGCGATCGATTATGGTATCTTACATCATTCTGAAAAATCATTCACGTAAAATGTTAATTTTCAATTGCTTAACCAAAGTTCAATCATCACCAAATGTAGAATCGATGCAGTTGATCAACTATACCTAACAGACAGTTAACACAAACAAACACAAACATACATTCTTTAGATCAAAATATTTCTATATCACAAGTGATTGGTTATCTTACATCATTCGATTACGTATTAACTCATTTACGCAAAATGTTTATCTTCAATCGCGTAAATAAAATTTCATCAACGGCAAATGTACAAACGTAAAGTAACTCGAATTTTTTTACCATCTAATAAAAACGTATTATATTTGACTCGACTTGTTTTAAATCAACTAAAAACGTACATAAAAAAAGCAAAAAAACGACTATATTTGAGCCTACCCATTTCCAAATTTTTTTTACATTGAAACGTAAATCAACTTGAATATATTTCAGTGCGTACAAAAAATTAAGGCACGTAAAATTGATTATCAACTCCTTAAAAAGTTGAGGGGTTGTAAGTGCTAATACTAAATGTGGAAGTGTGAAAGTTTAAAAAAAAAAACTCACGTGAGGGTATTGTAGATGTAATTTGTTTTTGTAGGTTTGTATAATATAATTGTCACGCATATAAACCATGGTTAAATTTATCACATGTTACATACTATTATATAACTTTTTATAGTCATAAAGTAACACCTAATATAATTAAAATAAAACTATAACAAATTGGGAGCATTGAAGGTTTAACTAGAATAAAAATAATGACTATATATTACACTAGATTAAAACTCGTGTATTACACGGAGTTAAAGATAAAAATCATATAACTTTACAATGTTTGCACAAATTTACATAAATAAATTATTTTTATATATACACTAATTTACATAAATTAGGTAATTTTTTTCTTTGTCGGGAAGCAATGAAGGTAGGCGATCATTTACATTTTGTACAACTTCGTTCGTAGCAAGTTTGACTTTGTTATGGAAATATTTAGATTTATTGAAATATTTAAGGTAAATTGCTATGCTTGAGTAAAGTTAAAATTGTTATTAGCGGTGGTGTTTATAGATTGCCATTTAGATGAATATAGATAACTTGAGATTAACTTTTTTTTGAATTTTGAAATATAAAATATTGATTTGCGTTTTGATAATAGATCCCGGAATTAGAGTCCTAAATATAAAGGTGGAGATGTTCTCCGATTGATTGAACCCGTGAATGACCAAAATTGAAGACATGAGAACCTAATTATCTTTACATTATTTAAATATTGAAATTATTGAATTTAATTTATAATTTAAACTGTTTATCATGTAGATGTAGATGATTTAAAATTGCTTCTTACAAATATCATTTAATTCAATTACAATTATATTTAAACAGTATTTATTTAATTAAAATAAATAGAGCATCTATAGAGTATTTATTTAATTTATATATTCAATAAAATAAGTAGAGTATAGTACAACATATCATGTAAAACAAAAGGTATAACGGATTATTCTTATTCAAATTGCTTATATGATCATCTTTTGTTATGATAAATATCTATTATGTTTAATATTTACCATAACTTAAACATAATATTTATTAGGGTTAGGTTCATTAGTGAACAACCTCCTTAATTGTGAACACTAGTGAACTAATCATAGCTCTTGATTATCAATATGCAAGTGTAAATGAATGACAAGGAATTGATGATGAAATTACACTAATGTATTTTACGATTTGATGATGTAAATCAATGGTCAGGATTTGTTCACCCAGTTCATAAATAAACCAGTGTTCACTCTAGAACCCGCCCTTTACAATCATAATCTTTTTCTATTATCAAGTTGACACTTTATAAACTTGGCTAAAAATCTTTTATTTATTACTACATAGTAATAAGTTTTTGAAATATGTATGCACTTGTGGATTTTAAGTTTAAAATATGTGCTTGATTTATTCTAAAATTAAAATATTCATACAAATATTTGTATAGTAGTAAAAGCATAATAATTTATGAATGTTGTAAGATCAACAAAGTACAACATAAATAAATAATGACAAATTGGAAATAAATAATCCCACCTTTTTAACTTTGGTCGATAATAATCACAAGTCAGTTATTAGCCGATAATAATCTGAACTCGTCCATTTTTTTTTTGTAAAATAGTCCGCCGTTAAAATAGCTTAACGAAGTTAAGTTTTTTTTCCGAATTACAATTCGACGTTTTAGGGCTTTTGATCAGAACGATGATACAAGTCGATTGATGTAAAATTTACCTCAAAATACTGCCCCAACACAAGAAAACGGTGCTTCAATGCGGGTATTTAAACCTCCAAATAACAAAAATGAAGCCATTTCGAGCACAATTTCAAGGTAAGTTTACATCAATCGACTCGTATCCTCATTCTGATCAAAAGTCCTAAAACATAGGTATGTAATTCGGAAAAAAAAAACTTAACTCTGTTAATCTATTTTAACGGCGGACTATTTTACAAAGAAAAATGGATGAGATCGGATTATTATCGGCTAATAACTTACTTGGGATTATTATCGGCCAAAATTAAAAATGTGGGATTATTTATTTCCAATTTGCCATAAGTAATTAATAGGTTATCAACTAAAATAGTTTAGGAGTATATATAAGATATGATATGGTTGGCTAAAAATAATAATCGGATAATTGCTTAAATAATAAACATATCTTTTTGAAAGAGAGTATGTATTACCACATGACATTATTTGCAATTGTCTATTATATATATATATATATATATATATATATATATATATATATATAGAGAGAGAGAGAGAGAGAGAGAGGGTGAGGTTCCTGTACATTAATCTAAAAGTGTGTGAGAAGGCATAGAAATTAACATGTAAGCATCATGTTTTGAACTTAGTCATGACGTTTTGGGTTGTTTTCGCAATAAAAACACCAAACAAAACAATTTAAAACACAATGCAACGAATTATAGGCGTGCAAGTTAAAAAACACCATTTAACACTTAAAACACCCTACTTAACGTTCTTGGCATGGTGTTTTAACTTTTAAGCATAGAATTCATTGCACCGTGTCTTAAATTGTTATGTTTAATGTTTTTCTTGCCAAAACAACACAAAACAACATGTCTAAGCCCAAAACATGATGCCTACAAGTCAATTCCTATGCCTTCTCACACTTTTAGATTAATGTACAGGATCCTCTACCTATATATATATATATATAATACAAGGGTGGGGTTCGGCTACAAAGTCCATTTTTCCTTCAAAGTGTACAAAGTCATAAAACACAACAATTTCAGCCATAAAACACCCTTAAAACCCATAGATAACACAATGAATATACTAAAACACAATATCCAAACCCTAACAATCCATAAAAACTTCAAACTCACCATCGTACAACTATGAATGTAAAACACAATTTGATAATCAACATAAAACACACTAATGTTAATCATTCGATAATCAAAGCCTTATCATCTAAACCACAACATAAAACCCATAAATATGGCTTTTTAGTAATCTTCACTTTGTTATTTATGGGTTTTGAGTGTGTTTTATGATTGACATAACGGTGTTTTATGACTTTTTACACTTTGTAGGAAAAAATGGACTTTGTAGCAAACTCTCACCCTATAATGCAATACAATATAATAAGATATATATACACACACACACACACAAAATATAATATAATATATAAAAAGTGAAATTCTATCGACTTTAATGTTCATATTAAACTAAGCTAACGCCCACGTTAAACGCGGCTTCAACAAAAAACAAATTATTATGTTCAAATTTAATATTATGTAAAAACGCATACATTGGAAGAAAAAAAATATTATTCAAATCCCGAAGAATTCGGTTATAGGTATACTTTTATTATATTTAATTGTAAAAAATACATTTCATAGTATTTTTTAATAGGTACCAACGGACATAGTGATGATTTTTGAAAGCGTATAAACGACCTTTATCACAAAACCTTAGGACGAGATTTCTATTGTAAAAAGATTCGTCTAAGTCGCGTGAAATAAATCAAGCCATGACCGCCATCAACGGCCACTACAACAACTTACCCTAAGTATCAATCAATGTATCTACATGTTACTGAAAAAGATCAAATGTGGTTTGGCCCTATTTTAATTATTTATAAGCATTAGGGGAAACCTTGCATGTGGGGCACCAATTCTTAATGGCCCATCTACTACTTTCTGTAGGATGGTACCCATGCCCACATCCCAACCTTCCTATTCATCTCCTATGACAAATTCCTCCTGCAAATATCATCATAACAACAAATCCTACTAAAAAACAGAGCCGTATAATATGTAAATGATTAGTCACCTCCGTGGAATGCTACTACAATGTCGTAAATCATACTTGGCACATCTTTTCATCAATATTATAATTTACTAAACATGTATACACATTCATGAAACATATTACCAAGTAGAAGCATAACATAGAGAGTAATAACTAACCAGGATAGTCTTCATCAAAGGCAACTTATGTCTCCAATAACATAGATCTCCTATATCAATTACTAAACATACACAAATATTTCAAATGATACATCAAAACCTAGAAAGATTTGAAACGGGACGGGACGCTTGTTAAATTTATCAATGTGACAAAAAGATACAACTGTGTAAAATAGAGGCAACTGTAACACATTTAAACAACTGGCTCATATTTCATTGTGTTGATATGGGGCAGTTTCTTTTTCACCCAAACATATTTTTATTTGACTCATTTGAGATATAACATACCCGAAATCAAACCAGGTATAAGTAAATGGGTCAAGACTAAGTACCTTGGTGCCAAAGTTTAATTGACCAATTGGACGGATGGAAACATTAACATCACAACGAAGGGATCTTTCTTGCATATTTCCATAACTAAGTCCCAAGTATCTCACCACCCTTTGTAGAAAACTTCTCTTCTTCAAGAAGTGAGCAGAACCCTTCTTAATACCAACTGATCACCAATGAAGAATCCAATTGAACATGTCAATCCATATTCATAGTTTTATTAGAGAAAGCCTCGGAGTCATTTCTCAACATCTGCATCTCTCTCCAGTTAAGTGGTTGATCCAATGTTGTTGTCAAGTATGAAGTCAACAGATGAAGAATCAACTTTGTGGAAAAAATAATTAATTACCAGTGCCATGTACGTAGCTTGTAAACCTTCGGTTCCTAATATTTGCATGATAGTTTCCACCAACTGGTTTGGTTTTAACTAAATACAACAATGCCACAACCAAAAAACAAATTTATTTAGATTAATTTAACGATGTAATTTTGAGAAAATATTCAATAATCTCAAGAAATACACACATATATGGCTATAGCCAAAGTTTAACATACCAAAAAATAATCACCAACTGCTGCCATGTACACATAAAAAGAATGTTATCAGGAACATCTTCAAAGTTGAGATATGTAATTAGAGAAACTTTTTTCGAGCTCCTCCGGTTTGAAGACGACGATTTCGATGAAGATTTCGGTGGTCTCGGTTTCGATCCTCCTCCATTCGCTTTCTGCAAAAATAAAGGTAAAAAAATAAGAAATAATTTGACACAAAGCCTATAGATTTAATGATTTGCTTGAGAAAAACACAAACCATCATTTTTCTAACTGAAATGTTGGATGATGATGGCGAGGGAGGAGCCCTTGGCGTAGGTGAAGCCGAAGGTTGCCGGTGAATTTGGTCGTCAGACCACTTTGTAGATGCTGAAATTTCAATAAAACTATAAATATAAGAAATTAACTTTAATCAGAAAAATATTAAAATCATCTGCTCATTTTTCCGGTACCTGACTGAGCTTTTCTCGGCGCTTCTTGTTGGCAGCCTTCCAAGTCAGCGGCGCCGGTGACAGAGCAGCTCTGAGCACTTTAGGAGTAAGGTCCAACCATTATATCTCAAATTTATGAATAACAATCACTTGATTAACAAGAGTGAGTGCCCAGCAAATAATAGTGGAACCGAGTTAGTCTATAAAATATACAGCTTCAGCAAAGAGATTTGTGCATCCTTAGTCATTACCAACAAAAATTTAAGTAAGGTAATGATATTTGAAGCATCTTTTCTGCAGGATGTAAGCTCGAAAAGATAATAGACAATTAAAATGACCAGAATGCCCTCATAGTGCTGATAGATTTTAGCAAATACACGGACAACATTAATGTAGGAAAAGCAGTATGTATATTAAGAAAGATCATGTATAAATACCTCAACTATCCTCCATTGCTACTAATTTAGCAACACAATCCATGAATGTATGTTTTAGTGTGGTTAACTATATAATGTTTGACCCTCTTGTCTAGTCTCTGGAACAAACCTTGGTGGATGTAAGAGACTGTCGAAAAATGGGCAGGTTTGGCAAAATGTACAATGGGTCAAAGGTATTTTATCAAAGTGGTTAAGTTCAGTTCAAGTTGGCATTTAACATTTCTTTATCCGCTTTTTAATACCTTTTTGTATAAACAATCAAGGGTAAATGTCAAAAGATTAGCATTATACTTTCGAGGAGGTCCATCAAGGGTAAATGTCACCTAGATTTTAATACTAACTACTAACCCGGTTAGCGACATCCTAACCGTACGTTGTTAAACAAAAATGTCACTTCTTTGCTATTTTATTAATTTGTTTTGTTTGACCTATTTGACCAGTCGGAGACAACATTACCCAAATTTTGACCTATTCGTGGTCAAAATTACAATTTTTTTAGTAACATAGGAATTAGGGACGAGCTCGGTACCGAGCGGTACCGAAAATCCCCAAAAAGTGGGTACCGGTACCAATATACCCAGTACGGTACGGTTCGGTATCGGCATTTGAGGGTAAAAACCGGTAGCGAAAATGTCAAAAGTCGGCATCGAATTGGTAGCGAAAACGTACCTGGTTCGGTAAATTCGGTACCGGTCCAGGGTACCATTTGCTCATCCCTAATAGGAATCATATTGTGAATGTGAAAGTAATATAGTTCAAGGTGGCAATTCATACCAGATTCGATTGATCTATTTTCTAGAATAGAGAGTCTTCATACAAACCAACATCCTAGATAAAATGATATACTTTGCTAAGATCTGGCTGTGTGACAGGAAAAATAGTGTCAAAGTCAAAGCAACAATAGGTAATTCATAAGTCAAAGTTTGATAAAAGCACTAAAAAAAATAGTTAGATCCACTCAATTACCTTTCTTACATAAGTCAAATACTCACCCATAGTCCTAATTCTTTCTTGCATACAATAAATTAATCGCATCCTGAAAAAGCAAATGGAAAAAATCCAAAACTTAATAAGTAACGTAAGAATCACACGATCTTAAAATCAGAACACAAAATTGATCAAAACATACCTCACAAATTTCCAATGTAGGCATATGTGGTAGAAAATCATTTCTGACAAAGAAACATATAAAAACAAAATCATCAACAATTCGCTCAAAATCAATCTTACGACCAGGAATCTTCATCTCATATTCTAGGTACCGTCGATTACCTGTTAATGTTGAGAAACTACATAACCATACTATCAGCGTCGATTATAAAACCTAACTAACATTGAACCATTAACCAAATCAGACAAATCGAACGATACAAACAACAGTTATTCAAATAATACTAAATAGCATACAATAATTGATCATCAAATCAAGTTAATACTATCACCGTCGATTATAAAATCTAACTAACATTCAACCATTAACCAAATCAGACGAATCGAACGATAAAATATAAAAATCGAACCACAAGTAAGAGTTTACCGTCGATTGTAAAGTGTTTATCCGCTGACGGAAGATTGAAACGCTCGATGAGTTCGTCGCCGATGTTCTTCAAAGAGAAAGAGGATGATCAATTTAGGTATGTTAATTAATTAATTCGGGTATATCCATTTTCCAATCGGGCTATCCATATGTGTTGTAAGTTTAGGCCCTCAATACTCACGTGTTAGATATTTAATTTTTATTAACATAAATGTATATATATATTCAAAAAAATGAATAATGAGTGACAAATAAGGTTTATTAATTAAATGTTAATGTCTTCAAAATTAAAATACTTATCAAATATAAGAGAAAGAAAACAAATTTGATCATATGATTAATAAAAGAATCTTAAATCACAAAATCTACCACACTTCTAAATCATTTAATTCAAATAAGTAATAATTATGGTGCATTTGTAAAAAAAGTCAAAGCTAAACTAAATGAAGAACATATACCAAATTTTCCATTTTATACACATACAGGAGCAGCCCTGTTTTATTCAATGCTTTGTACCATTAGGATGAGAATACAATCGCACATTTTGCCACCTCTACAATCATATTAAGATGCCATTAACAACATGTATGTCAATCAAAATTAGAAGCATGCATATTTGCACAAATATCAACAATATGTCAAATCAGAATCATGAACAATGTAGTTTCTTTAAGAAGAGCAACACACAATCTATAATTCTACGCCATCAAAAATCCACCTAACGGGATTTGAATCATCACCACTTGGTTGAGGTTGAGGGGAATTTACTAATGCCGAATGGTGTTATTCATAGTAGGCAAGAATAATGTTACTCGTAGTAGGCTTTTCATTCAGAACGAGGTATTGCTGCAAAATTTATCACAATCATAGACACACATGTATGCACCCGTTTTATTCAAAGTTGAGTCTTGATCAATTTGAAAAAGTCATTACTTTTTGTGACTTGTTAACTCCTACCCAGCCTAAGTATATATATTGGATCCATTTAAAAGGCTGTAACTCAACTCAAAATGTAACAGGATAAAGTATGCAAAAGCCATCCAATACATACCAAAACGCATAAAACCTTCCAAACGGTTTTAATATAACAAAAGTTGAAATTATTATAGTAATGATCTAGCTTTCATAATAACAATGAATTGTAAACATTTATACATTTTTCAAGAAAAAAATAACAATATAGTGTTTATGAGTCAACCCGTTTTGACTTGTTACCTGTTGCAACAGAATAGACGTCCTAGTGAGCCCTGGTTGACCCAAAAATAAATAAATATAAGAACATCATTGCATGGAGAAGATGTAATCTTAAATAAAATGGTAATGGTTGACTTGAATAAGTGTATCAAAATGTGAGTAGGCCTTGGAATCCGCAACGGCTTCAATTGCACTTCTCTGAAAAAACATGTACTGTTAGTGAAGTGTGTTAAGATGTAACGGAAAACAATATAGTCAACCAAAGTTTGGTGGTAAGGTTTCTATAACTGCTTTGGATGTTATCTTATGTGTGATCTTTCACAGCTTTATATGTATTACAAAAGAAAGATGGCAAAAGGGCATGCATGCAATAATTTTGAATGTGTCATGTAAAGAAGGAAAACACTACCCCTTTAGCTCCCGCTTTTGCCTCCAGTGGAGCTCCCGCTCTCCCGCATCATCACTTCCCTCTTCTCGCTCCCACATTAGCTCTTGTCTTGTTTGCTTCCAAATTGAAACGAGCATCCGTTGTTGATCCCATTCTATCCCGCGTCACCTTCTACCTCAACACTTGTCCATTTCCTCTCGCCTACTCGCGCTTCACACTATGCCCTACAGAAGGATATTAAAGATGGTCCTTTTGAATCAGTCCAAGCATATTATATTTTCAGTTCTAAAACACATATGTAATCCAGTTAGAACTCAATAGAAAATTTGGATCAATTTGACAACTCAACTTTCATATACTTATGGCATCATTTTGCTTCCAAACAGTTTCCACTATACACAATTCTTAAATAAACAAATAATGATAGATCATACACCATTTAAAAATATTAAATAAGTCTACCTCATCCACAAATCTCCCTTTTCACACAATGATCTGGTTACTAAAAAAAGTAGAAATTCATACAATAAGCATATGGTCTATTATCATTATCAAAATGCAAGATGTTAATTCAGTTATGTTCCGTCTCTAAAACATGGAAGTTTCTATGATCAATAACTCTTGTACCATCATATGCAACTCAAACTTATTTTTACACAGACCAACTGAATTATTATACCTTAAAAGTAATGTTCCAGCTCTCTATTGGAGGCATAGATCTTGATTCCAATGGATTCTTTGTTAACCTCATCTGCCATTGCACTAAAGGAGCAAAACAATGTGCAAATTTCAGTTTTAATATTGATGTCCAGCCTTTTTTTGCTTATAGATGCCTATTATCAGTAAAAAACTTTATAACATACTTAATACTATGGATAGAAACATTAGTGCTAAATTATAAGCTGGAAATCTTGATTTGATCCTATTTGAGAGATTAAGCACAACACAAATTGACCCGTTCCTATTTAAATGAAATTAGACTATAAATGAAACAAATGAAATTTAAAAAATATCCGATTAAACCAAGAAAAAATTACCGTATTTACCTGTAACCGATAGAGCATCTGATTTGATTCAGTGCAAGGGGAACAAATCCTGATTTAAAACCAAACATTAGAGATTTGGGTTCAATATGTATGAAATAAGAGTTTGGATTCACTGCAAAAGGGAACAAACCGTACATTAACCAGCAAACAAAATCTAAAAGAATTAACTAAACAATTTTGAAGAATGAATAATCTGTGTCAGATTTAGGGTTTTAACACGAAAAAAAAAAGAAAAAGAAACAATATTAGCATCTATAAATGAAAATTTCATAAACGAAAAATAGAAACACCATACCTATTGTATAAATTGCAGAGTGTAGAAAACCATGCATTGATCGTTGTTGTTGATGTAAATCGCAAAACAATACAAAGATCAAACATCAATAACCTCGATTAACTAATATAGTACATAAACAACACAAATAAACAACATACCTACAAATTTTATGATCGTATCTGAAAGTAAATAATCGAAGCTGAACTTAATAACAATCGAACCCATATTTGATAAAAGAAAGAATCGGCATTAACAATGATTTTAGGAAGCTTAATATAGTAAATATACACTTTAAAACATGAGATATTAAATGGTTCGTCATGCTACCTCCAAAAATTGTTAAATCCCTTCACTTCAAGCGATTGCTGAGACGAACGAATTAAAATGGGTCCTTTCTTTCCAGCCCGACCTGTATGACCACACCGATGAACAGAAATTTCTTAAGACCGTGAAAGCTCAAAATGAATCACCCAATCATAAAGCACAAGATCTGAATCAGAATACAATGGGAAACTAAAGTGTACCTAATAAAAGAAGAAAGACATACCAGATCAACATTATGAACATCAAGATTACGAGAAGAAATATCAGTGGTTAGTAAAGCATTGAAACAAGCGTCTCTAAAGCCCGGTAGCATTTTCTCCCGCCAAACCACTTTTTAGTCTAACTTGCCTGCAATGAATAAAAATAACAGTTTAACGTGACGTTTCCTTTTGATAAATATATGTCAAAGATAAATATTCACTTAATTTTATCAAAATTCAAACATACAAAATAACTATCCTAAGCCCTATTTATTAATAATATAACGGTTTAAGAAAGGCATGACATAGAAATGTAGAACACAACAATCAATAAACATAACACCAAAAAAATTAGTTTCTTTGTATACGTTTTTACATAGCTACAATCACTTTCACCACCAAGGCGATATCTTCACAAAAAAAAACTCTTTTAGAGAATACCATTTTTAAGCAAAATAACTCTATACTTTCAGTACGTCAAAGCCATTCATCAATTTAGATTATTGCAATGAAACTTATATAAAAGCGTCCCAGCAATCGAATTCAATAAAAAGTTGCTTGTAACAATCACCCCAGAATAGGTGCAAGAATAGGTGCAATCAAAATGACACGAACCCTAGATGTTACCCAAATCAAACGAAAGTGCTTATTACCTAAATCACGGGTCGGCCATTTAATTATGTAAAAAAAAGGTGAAAATGTATTTAAAATGTATCCTTAATACTCAACATAATAGTACAGCTCAAAACTACAAATTACTAAAAAAAATAACACTAAATTAAGTGAAGAGCAAAATACATCCAACGTATCCTTAATACTCAACATAACAGTACAAATATATTTTTAGAAGAATGTTTGCTATAACAATTTCATGAGGAGTTTTGATACTTTCAAATGAGTACCAACACATAAAGTAATTTAACCAATATAAACTAAGAAGATTTACATGAAAAGCAAGGCTCTTCTTTTCTTACGACATGTATCAACTGCAAGAAACTTTTTTTAAATCTTTTTTTAATAAAATCCAAAAGACTTTACAAATCTTAACCTTGTATGGCATGTTAAACATAAAGAAACTTTTTTTTTTTGCAAAACTATAATACCTTCAGGAGGAGAAACTGATAACAACCTTATGAAATCAAATAATGTAGCTATCTTCAAGCTAGAAAGACATACAAACCATAAAATTATTTCAAAAAGATGATAAATGAGTAAAACACTAAAAAAAGAAAGAGTTGCATGAATAACTCACTTCCTTCAAACTAAGCTTCTTGTCAATGTGTACACATGTATTAGGTTCAAACTAAATTCCTGTGTAAAAGGATGATCAAGGTTACAATTTAAGATATAATAAAAGAAGATAACAAAAAAAATATATAACATGAACCTCAAATAGTTCAACTTATTCACCCTGTTCAAAATCAACCAGTTCTTTCAGCTTTGTAGCTAATCTAATTTGGTTGATAAGAACAACCATCTGAACTTTTTGTAGATATGAGGAATTGCATGACCTTGTTTAGTTTGATTTTAGTTTTTTACATTATTTAAGCTTTTTGGTCCATGAGGTTTGAGCAGTTTTGCCACTTTAGTCCAAATTTCAAATCTTTTGCATCTGAGTCCCTGTGGTTTCAGTTTTATTGCCATTTTGGTCTAAAAGTAATATTTGTCTTCTAAAATCCTGCTATTTTGTCCTTTTCCTCAGGGGCAAAATGATCATTTAAACAAATTTTGAGGTTTATTTATTTATATAATATATATGAATGCTTAAAATGACCATTTTGCCCCTAAGGAATATGACAAAATAGTAGGTTTTTAGAAGACAGATATCACTCTTGGACCAAAATGACAATAAAACTAAAACCACGAGACCCAGATGCAAAAAGTTTGAGATTTGGACTAAAGTGGCAAAATTGTCCAAACCTCAGAGACCAAAATGACAGTTTACTCTTTAAGCTTTAACAAAAATAAAAACCTTATGGTATCATAAAATAAAATTTCAGAATGAAATCACAATAAACCACAAAAATCTTATAATCTTATAACAAAAAAACATATAACAAAAAAACAAATCATCTCATTTATTAATATATATAGATAGATATAGATATAGACTAGTTGAGGTTGAGTCACACAATCCTATCGCGCCTTGAATTTTGCACATATTTAGCGAGAATTCAACATATCAAAGCATGTGTGAAAGTCGTTTATGATACTAAATAAATGCTTTATTTTGAATACAATTCCGTTTTAATAACTTCATATCGAAATGTTAACAAAAAATAAACATAGTTTTCTATTTAGAACTTTTAATAAAGCTTAAAGAAGTAAAGTTATTAAAGAAAACCCGTGGTAAGAATCCAGCTTTTTTTTTTGGTTTCTAATTTATGTAATATATGTTAGTACCAAAAAAAGAATTGTACCTGATTTTAATACATGCTTAGCAAAAGGTTATTGTTTTATGTTACACGCGTGTAACAATTAGTTAAATTTCTACTACTACTTCTACTGTTATTGCAACTGCCACTGCAAATTATTTTTGTTGCTCCTGTTGCTGCTTACTACTATTGCTACTAGAGTGGTAATAGGCCTGCGTTTCGCGATCGGTAGCAATTTTTTTTTTTCAAATCTCCCCATGTGATGCGACGATAATTCGCGTCAAGGGTGTAATGCTTGCTCTCGACCACTTGTGCATTAGTATTGTAACATCCGTCAAAAACCGGGTTAACCAAACCCGCTTCGTTTATTAACCGAACAATCAGTTAAAAATTTCGTTGCGTATTTATTGCTCAAATTAATTTTAAACGTTACATAATTAATAAGTATATTAGAATATAAAATTTATATTTGAAAATGTATTAAAAATAGTGAATTAAAATTTAAATGCTGATGCCGGGTTTCGAACCCGGGTCAGCCGGTATACACAAAGTCTTAACTTTCATCCTTCCAACCGCTCCGCCACTTGTGATTTTTGTTTACTTATTGAAACAATTAATACATAAAATAAATCTGAAAATCAAACCCAGTTACACAGCGCGCCCAAACCTGCTGACGCCGGAAAATCCGACGATTTCGCCAATCATCGTCGGTTACCTTTGACTTAACGTAAGTATTAACAACGACATCGGTTTAAACCGATGTCCAGTCCGCGACATTAGTCATAACCGCCGGAATATTTTGACCAACGAATCAAGACGGTAATCAGACCAAATTCGTCGATGTTCTTCCCTATAAATACACCCTCTAGCCTCTGATAACCTTTTCGCTCTCAATCACACCAATTCTCGACGTAATTTCACTCGCCGGAAAATCTCTGCAAGTCGCCGGAAAACCGAGACTTCATCTACACGGTAAATACCTCGACTTTTTCTGTTTCAATCCGTTGTTAGACTGTTACTAACTTCAATCCAACCCTCAGAATCTATTTCAGACGACGTTGCCGGATTTTCTGTTATCGCCGGAAAACTTCTGAAAGTTTCGGAAACTCGCTGTTAACCGGTATGATCATTCAAACCTACTGATAATCGTTACTCAGTAGTTCAATTTCACATCTAATCCCTCCAAACTGTTAATTGATCCTAACAGCCGAAGGTCACCAAAACAGAGCCGACGAGCTTCGCCGGATTTCTGAAGAAGACAATTTGTTCGGTACAATCAATCCCCAAACCTTTTTCTGTTCAATACATTACGATTGCTCATAATGTTCGTTAATCGAATTAAACAAGAAACAGTTAGTTAACCGATGTCTGGGTTTTGAACGAAGAAGATGAAGTCTAGTGTGATTATAAGATTAATTAAAATCGGTATTATAAACGGGTTAGACACACAGTCCGGCGGTGGACTGTGTGCAAACAATATGCAAACGTCCCGAGTTCGATCCTTGACACACGCACCTTCGCTGTAATAAAATGTTTTTTTTTAAACTGAACCGGATCCACAACAGTAAGATGTTAAGTATAATAAAAACCAAAATATTTACCAAGTTAGACACACAGTCCAGCGGTGGACTGTGTGCCAAACTAAACCACAGGTCCCGGGTTCGAGACCTGTGGACGACACCGAGTTGATACCATTAAATCCTTTTTAAAAATAAATGACTTTCAGATTAACTTAATTAGCATATAAATATAATTAAAAACAGAAATATTTCGGGTTAGACACGTAGCTCAGTTGGTAGAGCTGCGTGCACGCGTACGGGAGGTCACGAGTTCGAACCTCACTCAGTGCAACTATATAACCGACCGAACCGGTCAACGGTCAACGGTCAACAAGTCAACGGTCAACGGTCAAAAATCAACATTTTTTATTATTTTATTTATTCATTTAAATGAAAAATCAATAAAAAATACTTAAAAATAACATTTTTAAAGTTAGAAAATAGCCTTAAACTCACAAAAATATATCCAAAAATCCTATTAAAATTGTTAATAAAATCCCTTTATTTACCTTACTTTTCATTATTAATTAGGTTAGTTTTTCCTCGTCGATCAATCCTCTAAACTCGTGCGCATCCAACATCATCAGCCGAACGCACCCAATGTGAGTGAATCTCTATAAATTCCCCGTTTTAATCACGTTTTTGGGGTGTATCATGTGTCTTAATATTTATCACATTTAAACTATTGTGCATCTATCATATCCATGAACAAATGTGTATTCAACATGTATTATCTGTTTGTGTGATTAGTTTTTAGAGTAAATTTATCACTTTCAGTACATACATTTTCATAGGCCGCCGCTCCCCATTACCTATGAGCGTTGAGCTGTTCTCCATTACCTATGAGCGTGAATGAGGCGTTGCCAACACACGATCGGCTCCGTTTGATTGAGCCTTGATCGCACATACATTTCATCATAGGCCGTCTGCTCCCCATTACCTATGAGCGTGAGCCGTTCCCCATTACCTATGAGCGTGAACGAGACGTTGCCAACATTTACATTATCATTCGTGTTACATATTCATGCAAGGTGTTTGTTATTGTATGCTATTTGTTTGTTATTGTATGTTTACTTACGTTTGTTCATATATGATTATTGCTCAACTTTTCCATATTAAATACAACAAGAAATAAATAATAAATGTTTCTAACAAGGTTCACTCGCCAACTTTTTGTTGATCCAAAAACTATTTTTACACATGATACAGGTGAACAGGATGAAGCCAGGAAAACATAGGAAATGCCTTAGAAGAAAATAATGAAGTCTAGAAAGATGTGTAGAACATGTTGTAATTATGATTGTATGATTTCCTTTAATTTGTAATAATAAATATGAAACATTATAATAAATGTCATGAGCTTTGATGAAAACCCAATCATGCCCCGATCACCTTTTCCGCTGCGGGTCGGGGTGTGACAGATTGGTATCAAGAGCTTTTGACTATAGGGATATAGGATAGGTTATTAGACCCTTAGAGCCTATACTATAGTTGATTAGATTTTAATTGTTTATGTGGTTATATGCAAACTCATGATGTTTATTTCTTTCATATTTATTACATACGCAAATGCATGCAAACACTTCCAATATTACATTTTGTGATACATAATGAATTATACTTACAGTCAAACATACATACTTACATACATATTCATCATACATATTTCAATGCTCACATATTCAATTCATCTTCATGCTTCCGTTATTCAAGATTTTGTCGCATTTTTTCATTTTTCAAATCTCATCAAAGTTAGTTCTGCGACGGGCATGTAGTAACTGTAAGGGTACAAGTACCGGTAGTCGGAACGTCCTGTCTAGGTTGGCATTCGTATAAATCCAATATAACGGACCAGTTTGCCTACCTGGGGACTAACGATGAGAGTACGAAGGACCTATTTGGCCAAAGCATGCCACACCAAACGTCGTTCGAACTAACCCCACTTTGAGGTGTCACCGTGTCCACACCTGGATACATTCCGAATATCATACGTTACATACATATTTCTCGATTTTCTCCGGGTTTTAGTGTACGTAACCAGGCTAACACATGCGAACCATATGAAAAACCCGGTAATCATGGGGGCCCACATGATTACGAAGGTGAAGTATGGCGGCATGCAAGGCCCAATTACGAGCAAAACCCAAGACATCCTATGGATGTAGTAGATTTATTATGCTATGTTTATTTTACGAATGTTCATTCCTAAATATGAGACATGATCCCAAAAACATCCAACTCATACTCTTCATATGTATTCCTTGTAGATATCTTCTAATTCCGCTCGTAGGAAGATGAGAGCAGGAAAAGCTCGCGAGCGTATGGCTGCCCAAATCGTTCAACAAATGGCTGCCGTAATACCCAACATTGTAGTTCAAGTCCAACAAACCCTTACCGCTAATCCCGTCAATCAAGAAGTTCAAAATGTTGTCAACCCTCCCCCAAATACCACTAAATGCACCTACAAGCATCTCAAATCCTGCGACCCTACAAAATACGAAGGGACTGAAGGTGTCACCGCTCTTCTCTATTGGTTTGAAGAAATGGAAAACATTTTTCTAAATTGCGATTGCCCCGATGATTGCAAAGTGCGATATGCTACTGGTCGTTTATTTGGAATAGCACTTACTTGGTGGAATACAGAGAAGGCCAAACGAGGTGTTGAAGATACTATGACTTTGACTTGGGAAGAGTTGAAGGAAATCATGACAAGACGGTTTTGCCCAAGGAGCGAAATCAAGAAATTAGAGGATGAGTTCTATTCGTTGAAACAAAAGGAAGGCGACCACACCACATACAACAAGAGATTCCTTGAGTTAAATCAAATGGTTCCCAACTTGTTCACTCCCCTCTACCGGTTGATCGAGCACTACATTCGAGGTCTTCCTTAAAAAATTCAAGACTCTGTAATAAGTACCACACCTGCAACTTTGGAAGCAGCAATGGAGTTAGCTACAGAGCTCACCGAGAACCGTATACGGAATAAAGACTTCAAGGAGGAGAAGAAGAAGGATAAAGCATCAACTGAAACTTCAAACTCCACCCAAACCGAATCCCCTTCCCAACCCATTTCCAAGAGAAAACGAGATGGGCAACTTTTCGCTGTCACCCAACGCAATCAACCAGCCTCACAAGCCGTACCCCTCCAAGCTATCCCAATCACTCAAGTAGCACCCAACTCAACTTACCCAAATAAGAAACCTTACCTTGGACCTCACCCTCAATGTAACACCTGTTTTTATCACCATCCATCTACCTTACTTTGTCGACTATGTGCGAATTGTGGACGCTATGGTCATTTGAGCAAGGTTTGCCGCACCCCTCAAAACCAAACCTCACCCCCTACTCAAAACATGATCCAAACATATCAACAACCCAATACCCCATGTTACCTTATGTTCGAGCTTGTTTTAATTGTGGCGACCCTACCCATTATAGAAACACGTGCCCTCGATTGGTTAACATCATAAACGCCCAAGTTCAAGCAAACCCAGTTAACCAAGCAAATCAAGAAAACCCAACCACTAGGCCACCAGCAAGAGGAAGAGTTTTCAACATCAACGCCCATCCTGTTGAAGATAATGACGGCCCAAACGAAACCACCCAACTAGTCTCCTTCACCAAAAATCAAGATTCAACTCCAACCGCTTAGTTTTATGTTTTTCTTTATGTTATCTCAATTTTCACGTGTCTCAATTATAAATTGGAAATTTATCCAAGGATCTTAATGCGAATTACTATTTCAGTTTTGTTTTTATACTCATTGATTTAACATTCATATCATCTCATCATTTAAAGAAATTGGATTATGTTCCATTTCTACATAGACTAACCTCTCCATCATAACAAACGAGAGAGGTACTGTCATCATTCAAACGTATATACTACCAGAATGAAGACTTAAGCTTTGGTTGATTGTGTTTGTTTATGTTTTAGAGTCACATAGAACTAATCATAACTTACGGATAAAGCCAATGAAAATTTGACAAGAATATGGTGGATACGCCGCTGGTACTTCCTATATATAAGTATTCTTGCCAAAGGATTAGAGGCATTATCAGGCGGTTATGAGAAGTTCCATGTAGGATTTGCTATTGTCTTGGTTGAAGTTTGTTTTATACTCACTGATTTAGCATTCATATCATCTCATCATTTAAAGAAATTGGATTATGTTCCATTTCTACATAGACTAACCTCTCCATCATAACAAACGAGAGAGGTACTGTCATCATTCAAACATGTATACTATTAGAATTAAGACTCAAGCTTTGGTTGTTGTGTTTGTTTATGTTTTAGAGTCACATAGGACTAATCATAACTTACTGATAAAACCAATGAAAATTTGACGAGAATATGGTGGATACGCCGCTGGTACTTCCTATATATAAGTATTCTTGCCAAAGGATCAGAGGCATTATCAGGCGGTTATGAGAAGTTCCATGTAGGATTTAGTATTGTCTTGGTTGAAGTTTGTGTTATACTCACTGATTTAGCATTCATATCATCTCATCATTTAAAGAAATTGGATTATGTTCTATTCCTACATAGACTAACCTCTCCATCATAACAAACGAGAGAGGTACTGTCACCATTCAAACATATATACTATCAGAATTAGGACTCGGACATTGGTTGTTGTGTTTATTTATGTTCTAGAGTCACACCATAGAACCAATCATAACTTACTGTTGAAACCAATGAAAATTTGACAAGAATATGGTGGATACGCCGCTGGTACTTCCTATTTATAAGTATTCTTGTCAAAGGATCAGAGGCATTGTCAGGCGGTTATGAGAAGTTCCATGTAGGTTTTAGTAGTAGAAGTTTTGTTTTAGGATATAACCTTATTTTTCCAAACATACCAAAACTCTTGCGCATGAAATCATATTTAGTCAATCAACTCTGTTTATCAATATTCATTATCATAGGCATCAAAAAGCGATTCCTGAAGCAGGGTACTCCACCCTTACAAGGAACGTTACCGCCTCAAACAAAATTTAAACTCTTACTTCTTTCTAAGTATGTAACTGTTAAAGTAAATACCATCATTTTGAGTCAAACATGCCACTACTTAAATTTTGGGACGAAATTTCTAAAAGTAGGGGATACTGTAACATCCGTAAAAAACCGGGTTAACCAAACCCGCTTCGTTTATTAACCGAACAATCAGTTAAAAATTTCGTTGCGTATTTATTGCTCAAATTAATTTTAAACGATACATAATTAATAAGTCTATTAGAATATAAAATTTATATTTGAAAATGTATTAAAAATAGTGAATTAAAAATTAAATGCTGATGCCGGGTTTCGAACCCGGGTCAGCCGGTATACACAAAGTCTTAACTTTCATCCTTCCAACCGCTCCGCCACTTGTGATTTTTGTTTACTTATTGAAACAATTAATACATAAAATAAATCTGAAAATCAACCCAGTTACACAGCGCGCCCAAACCCGCTGACACCGGAAAATCCGACGATTTCGCCAATCATCGTCGGTTACCTTTGACTTAACGTAAGTATTAACAACGACATCGGTTATAACCGATGTTCAGTCCGCGACATTAGTCATAACCGCCGGAAAATTTTGACCAACGAATCAAGACGGTAATCAGACCAAATTCGTCGATGTTCTTCCCTATAAATACACCCTCTAGCCTCTGATAACCTTTTCGCTCTCAATCACACCAATTCTCGACGCAATTTCACTCGCCGGAAAATCTCTGCAAGTCGTCGAAAAACCGAGACTTCATCTACACGGTAAATACCTCGACTTTTTCTGTTTCAATCCGTTGTTAGACTGTTACTAACTTCAATCCAACCCTCAGAATCTATTTCAGACGACGTTGCCGGATTTTCTGTTATCGCCGGAAAACTTCTGAAAGTTTCAGAAACTCGCTGTTAACCGGTATGATCATTCAAACCTACTGATAATCGTTACTCAGTAGTTCAATTTCACATCTAATCCCTCCAAACTGTTAATTGATCCTAACAGCCGAAGGTCACCAAAACAGAGCCGACGAGCTTCGCCGGATTTCTGAAGAAGACAATCTGTTCGGTACAATCAATCCCCAAACCTTTTTCTGTTCAATACATTACGATTGCTCATAATGTTCGTTAATCGAATTAAACAAGAAACAGTTAGTTAACCGATGTCTGGGTTTTGAACGAAGAAGATGAAGTCTAGTGTGATTATAAGATTAATTAAAATCGGTATTATAAACGGGTTAGACACACAGCCCAGCGGTGGACTGTGTGCAAACAATATGCAAACGTCCCGAGTTCGATCCTTGACACACGCACCTTCGCTGTAATAAAATGTTTTTTTTAAACTGAACCGGATCCACAACAGTAAGATGTTAAGTATAATAAAAACCAGAATATTTACCAAGTTAGACACACAGTCCAGCGGTGGACTGTGTGCCAAACTAAACCACAGGTCCCGGGTTCAAGACCTGTGGACGACACCGAGTTGATACCATTAAATTCTTTTTAAAAATAAATGACTTTCGGATTAACTTAATTAGTATATAAATATAATTAAAAACAGAAATATTTCGGGTTAGACACGTAGCTCAGTTGGTAGAGCTGCGTGCACGCGTACGGGAGGTCACGAGTTCGAACCTCACTCAGTGCAACTATATAACCGACCGAACCGGTCAACAAGTCAACGGTCAATGGTCAACAAGTCAACGGTCAACGGTCAAAAATCAACATTTTTTTATTATTTTATTTATTTATTTAAATTAAAAATCAATAAAAAATACTTAAAAATAACATTTTTAAAGTTAGAAAATAGGCTTAAACTCACAAAAATATATCCAAAAATCCTATTAAAATTGTTAATAAAATCCATTTATTTACCTTACTTTTCATTATTAATTAGGTTAGTTTCTCCTCGTCGATCAATCCTCTAAACTCGTGCGCATCCAACATCATCAGCCGAACGCACCCAATGTGAGTGAATCTCTATAAATTCCCCGTTTTAATCACGTTTTTGGGGTGTATCATGTGTCTTAATATTTATCGCATTTAAACTATTGTGCATCTATCATATCCATGAACAAATGTGTATTCAACATGTATTATCTGTTTGTGTGATTATTTTTTAGAGTAAATTTATCATTTTCAGTACATACATTTTCATAGGCCGCCGCTCCCCATTACCTATGAGCGTTGAGCTGTTCTCCATTACCTATGAGCGTGAACGAGGCGTTGCCAACACACGATCGGCTCTGTTTGATTGAGCCTTGATCGCACATACATTTCATCATAGGCCGTCTGCTCCCCATTACCTATGAGCGTGAGCCGTTCCCCATTACCTATGAGCGTGAACGAGACGTTGCCAACATTTACATTATCATTCGTGTTACATATTCATGCAAGGTGTTTGTTATTGTATGCTATTTGTTTGTTATTGTATGCTATTTGTTTGTTATTGTATGTTTACTTACGTTTGTTCATATATGATTATTGCTCAACTTTTCCATATTAAATACAACAAGAAATAAATAATAAATGTTAACAAGGTTCACTCGCCAACTTTTTGTTGATCCAAAAACTATTTTTACACATGATACAGGTGAACAGGATGAAGCCAGGAAAACATAGGAAATGCCTTAGAAGAAAATAATGAAGTCTAGAAAGATGTGTAGAACATGTTGTAATTATGATTGTATGATTTCCTTTAATTTGTAATAATAAATATGAAACATTATAATAAATGTCATGAGCTTTGATGAAAACCCAATCATGCCCCGATCACCTTTTCCGCTGCGGGTCGGGGTGTGACAAGTATTCACCTCGTAAAAAATATAACGTTGAAAAACGATAAAAAGTAAGAAAGTTCACGTCAAAGACGATAAAAAGTAAGCATTACAAAAGTTCAGGGATAGAAATGTAAATTTATTAAAGAAAAGAAAAAAATAACTTTAGTAAAGTGCAGTGGGTTAAACGAAACGCGATTTAAAAAAAGAAAATCGATGCACGTCTGCAAAAGCACCCGGTGCACGTTAACGAAGGCACACTATTGAAACCCCCCTTCTTTTATGTGTCATTATTATTAGGTATTTTTGAACCCTACAGAATGAGTTATTTGAGGAATCCTACTTTTGACGGCATCCAAAAAAATATAAGAAGTCCACCAGCAAGTACACGGTTTTCTGAGGATGCTTGGTAGCCTTGATTGCACACATTAGGAGTGGGTCGTCTGTCCAACTGCATGGAGAGGTCAACATCATCAGGGTGATCATGAGGGTCCATTCCTAATACTTGAAATGGTCTCATCAAATGATATATGGATTTGGAATGTGTACTTTGCTATTGCTAGTATAAACAATGATATCACCGTTATACAATCATTAGAAGTTGCATCCGGGTCATCATTTATGCAAATGATGTGGAGTAATTATCTTGCCGATGGTATTTGTCCGAAGTGGGCCACGTTGGTGCAAACTCTTTCATGCCCTGATGATGATAAGTGTTTGTATTTCAAGAAAAAACATGAATCAGCAAGAAAAAGATATCGAACCGACATTTTAGGTATCAAAGAAGCGATGGAGTAGCATTGCCAAACCGGCACGTATACAAGAACAGAAAAAAAATTAAGAAAGATTATGTATACTTGCATTATTTTACATAATATGATATTGGAGGACTCGGGAAAAGCCATTTGTTAAGACACTCACAATGATGTCCAATCGTTGCCCACACTACTGAACTCCAATGAGAAACTAGTTATTTTAATGAAAATACGACATAAGGAGACATATTCGCTCAAATTTGTATAACATTTATGGTTGAATCGCCATGACTATGACGATGATGACGGTAACCAGAATAATTATTTTTTTAGTAGTTTGTTTTGTAAAAATTATTTTTAGTATGTTATTTTGTGTTGTATTATTCAAAATTATTAGTTTTTAAATAAAGGATTTAATATATTTAAATTAAGTTAAAAACAATGATTGACAAATAACTGAAGTATAGTTAGACCCTGATGCGCAGGGTGAGTTAGTTAAACCCTAATGCTTTCTTGGAAGTGATATGACGCTTTAACTAGCACTTATTTATAAAAAAACCCGAGGCCCCGACAAGTATACCCGAAACCGGAAACACATAGAACAGGTATATCTGAAACTCGTTGGGTATGAGCCGGGTACGAGATTAGTTTTAGAAAAATTCACGGGTATTGGACGGGTATGAGATTAGGTGACACCCGAAATCATATACCCCTTTACCCAAACTATATACCCAATTTTTTTTATTTATGTTATTATTTTCCCTTAAATCTTTTCAGTTAATGACTAATATATTTTAGTAGATATATTATATGGAAGCAGTAAACTTTTGGAATATGTGTATTATAAATAAAATTATATAAAAAGTTATTATGTTTTTTTTTTAATTTTATGTATATAATAGTTGTTATATAAATAAAATTATACGATAGTTGTGATATAAATGATATAGAAGTCTATTTTCTTGAAAATTTAGTTCAAGGTTAGTCTTTTGATTCGTCTTTCTTTCTAATTTGCTATAGAAAATCATAGAGTGAAGATTGGGAACTTGAAAGTTCATCAGTAGGTTTAAATTGATAGTGGTTCTCTTATTTTAATTATATTTGTCCCCTAATGGCAAACCCTACAGGAAAGTGATCAAATGTATTATTAAACCCTACAGGAAAGTGATCAAATGTATTATTAAATTTATAAAGTTTGTAAAAGGTTGAGACTATTAAAAAGGTTGGAGTTGTGGTTCCAATATAATGACAAAAGGTTGAGACTATTAAAAAACCTTGCTTTTTCGGATATATACAGCCTAATCAGTCTGTGACTAAGAATGGAGTTGTGGTTCCATTGTAATATCACTTTTGGATCTTGATTTTGATTTTAAAAGGTTCAAAGATAATATCACTCTTGGCGACTATTTATACGTATGACCAACTTCACCCATTTTAAGTGGAATATTTGAAATCCTGTTGCATGTTTCATGTCAAACAGCAGGTGATGATGGCCCGTATACTATACCAGTGGAGGGTTATGAGTTGGATATACTCCTTTTCTCTTGGTGATGGTAAGTTAATGGGTCAATACTGGTCTAAGATGGATTTGGTTGATTACTAAATACTGGTCTAAAATGGATTTGGTTGATTACTAAATATATTTAGTTAAACAATACACGTGAGTGCGTTAATATTTTTATTAAGTTGTTAATATTTATAGACTTTTGTTGATTACTTACATATGATGCTTGCAGGCTGGAGCATCTAGAGAAAGCACAAACTACAGATCATGTAAACTATTTTGATCTATCTCGAAAACATTGTTAATTGAATTGTTATCTTTGACATGTGTTTATATGTCCTAGGGAAGTTTGTGCAGGATGAGCTCGGTAAAGGTTCGGTATGCTACGGTATCGGTATTGGTATTTAAGTGTAAAATTCGGTAAACCGAAAACGCAAAAAGGTGAATACCGGTATCGAAAAAAATGTTCAAAAGCGGTAATATACGGGTGGATAGGGTATGTGGTCTTCTAAAACAAATATTGCAACTTTTTATATCGTTTTTTATGTTTATTTGTTGTTGGATGTGCAATTTTGGATTTATAACTTGATGCCATTTTTTCCTCTCTCAAGAACACAACTTTGTACTCTATAGAGGAAGATGAAACAACAGTAGCAGGCCGGACAAAGAGCGATGCTCGTGAAATGCAGAGCTTTTATCGGCATTATTATGGAAAATACATTCAAGCCTTGCAAAATGCTGATAAAGCTGACCAGTAATCATCTTTTCTTCTAGTGTCGGATGCATATAATTTGGGTGCATATAATGCTGACTGATAAAGCATTATTAGGTAACCTAGATGCATATAATTTGGGTGTATAAATATATGTGGCCTCTCAAATGGTGGTCCAACAAGTAGAATCGGCGACAATAAAGCTGTAGTAACCACAACTCCGGGAGGTCCAGAAGTTCTAAAACCGGAAGAAGTAGAAGATCCAGGGGTGAAAGATGATGACGTATTGATAAAAGTGGAGGCGACAGCTCTGAACAGAGCTGATACGCTTCAAGGTGTCACTCAGGCAACTAAAGGAGCAATCTAAGAGAAACTCATCAGCCATAAAGGGTTAACATGGAAGATGCAAAAGCGTTTCAGCAACAAAACCAAACTCTGGTATACATCTTTTCATTAGTGTTTGTATATGCAATGTTGTGTGTTTATAAGTATTTAACATTGTATTAGAAAAGCATTGTATGATAGCATACCTATTCAATGTTAGAAAGGAAAGTCAAACCTTGGAGGAAATCGCAGCTAATCAACAGCCGGACATCCAGCTAATCAACAGCAAATCGCAGCAATGTTTTCCTTTTTTATGCTTCTCTTGTAAACCATTTAAGGTGCCCTGCACTTGTAATCCAAACAACCGAATAACACACAATTATGAATGATTAGCCTTGTTCTGTAATCCACTCTGAAACTCTGATTTTAACATGGTATCAGAGCGGGTTATTTAGCTTGCTCATCATCTACCCAAAACACAACCGAGCCACAACCGAGTCACCATGTCCGGAGACGATAACTCGAGTAGTGATCTCACCTTACAACTAGCCAACCTTCTCAAAAATTCCCAGTCAAAAAGCCCCAAAATGTCCGATAGTTTACAGATAAATCTGAAACTAAACGGCCAGAATTATCCCATATGGACCCGAATGATTCGAGTCGCCATAGGCGGAAAATCAAAAACCCTGCTGCAACATTTAACCACAAATCCCCTAGACCAAAATCATGAAACCTACGAACAATGGGAGCAAGATGACCTAATCGTTTTTTCATGGTTAATTCAAAATATTGAACCTGTTCTTGCGGGTAACCTCACCGAGTTTCCCACAGCGAAATCGCTGTGGGATGCCTTGGTAGTTACATATAGCAGTGGACGGGACAAGCTCCAAACCTTTAATCTTCATGTCAAAGCAAATGACATCAAACAGAACAATACTTCTCTCGAAGAATTGTGGATCACCCTCCAAGGCATATGGGGAGAAATCGACCGCATTGATCCGAATCCGATGACTTGTTCAACGGATATTCAAACATACTCCAGAATCCGAACTGAGCAAAAACTCTTTCAGTTCTTAAATGCCCTTGACCGGAAGTATGACCCTATAAAGAGGGAAATACTCCGGTCGGAACCACTTCCGACTGCAGAAGCCGCATATGCCACTGTTCGCAAGGAGGCCGCTCACCAAAAACTTCTCGGAACACCTCTCAATGATGCACAGGGCATCGCAGCAGGTCTAATAGCCACAGAAATAGAAGGGGCAGGACTTGCATCGAAAGGGTTCCGACGGTTTGACGGAAGAAGAACTGGATCCGTAAGCAGAGATGACAAAACTCATCTCAAATGTGACCATTGTGGTATGACTAAGCATACCAAGGAGCAATGTTTCAGACTCGTCGGATATCCCGATTGGTGGTCTGACAAGAAGAGCACAAAGGCCACTGCTCACGAGAAAGGAAAATCACCCAGCACCGGCAACCGAGAAGTTCCAGGAGATGGAAGCCGGAGTAGGGTGGGTTTCGGCGGAGTGGCCGACGCAACAGGCGAAGGAGACGGAGGGTTAGGTAACAGAGGAAAGGATGAAGGAGAAGGTAACTGGGCGGATAAATGGGCGGATAAACCTAAACCGTGGGTTTATAACCCAAATGTGAATATGTCACATTTGGTCTCCGAAAATTATGGGAATGCTAATATGGCCCAAAAACATCATGAAAAACAAAAACGATGGATATTCGATTGTGGCGCAACCGACACAATGACTTATGAGTCATCGGATATTATTTCAACAACTAAACAAAAAAAAAACACATATTCAAACGGCGAACGGAGGGATAATGGATGTAAAATCGGGAGGGACTATTGAGATTTCACCCACAATAAAAATCTCTAACTGTCTTTATGTTCCCTCACTGTCACATAAACTGCTTTCCATTAGCCACGTCACTAAAGAACTCAACTGTATTGTCCTAATGTACCCTACGTTTTGTATTTTACAGGATATCAGGACGAGAGCGATCATTGGGCGTGGCACTGAAAGTCAAGGGTTATATTATGTGGACGAAGTAACTCAAAATGGTACAGTGATGTTAACCCATGGTACATCGGAACGAGAAGCATGGCTATGGCACAGGAGATTAGGTCATCCCTCTACAAGTTATTTACATATTTTATTTCCAAACTATTTCCAGTTAATTCTATGTCACATTGTGAAACATGCACTTTAGCAAAAAGCCACAGGAAAACCTTTAAACCCAATAATACTAAGGTTGCTTTGCCATTTTCATTAATCCATTCTGATGTATGGGGTCCTGCACCCGTTCTTGGGGGGCAAAACCTTCGCTACTTTGTGATGTTCGTTGATGATTGTACCCGAATGACCTGGGTTTATTTTTTAAAAAAACAAATCCGAAGTCTTTGAAAAATTCACTATGTTCTACTCCATGATCCAAACCCAATTCCAAACAAACATCCAAATTTTCCGATCAGATAATGGAGGTGAATTTGTTAATACCTCCTTTAAATTGTTTTTTCAAAACAAGGGAATAATCCACCAAACTACATGTCCAAACACTCCAGAACAAAACGGTGTCGCTGAAAGGAAAAATCGCATTTTGCTGGAGATGACACGAGCCCTCCTAATTGAATCCCAGGTCCCGAAATTTTTTTGGCCTGAAGCCCTTGCTACCACTACCTATCTTCTCAACCGACTCCCAACAAAAATCCTTAAACTTAACACCCCATTACACACCCTTTCAAAATTTTTCAAACTACCCTCAGTCCTTACTCTTCAACCACGAATCTTCGGATGTACCGCTTTTGTTCACATACCTAAATCAGATCGAACCAAACTTGACCCTTGTGCTGAAAAATGTGTCTTTGTTGGGTATGGAATGAATCAAAAAGGATACAGATGTTATAACCCAAAGACACGTCATATGTTCACCACAATAAACTGTGACTTTCTTGAAACCGAGTATTACTACAATTCCCAACTCAGTGGTCAGGGGGAGAAGGAATGTTTAGACACACTAAGTTGGTTGAAATATGTTCCCTATGTACCAACTACAGAGTCACCAGAGTTCAATTTCAGTGCCACTGAAGGCCCCAATGTTCCTCCTAACCTGGTATCCGAGGTAAGTAATACTCACCCTATTCAGTCTAGTGACACTTTTGGAGTTTCTAATGACTCCGAAGATACCAATACTTCTAACCATGCAACTGCCACAGAACAAGCTGAGAATTTACAGGCAGATGAACAAATACAAGAAGAATCACCATCAAGATATGTGTTACCCCCTAGAACAAACAGAGGGGTTCCTCCGAAACGGTATTCTCCTGAAAAGAGCCAAGAAGGTCTAGTTATCCTATAGCTAATGTAGCTAATGGAAATCTCACTAAGGAAGCCAAAGCGTTTATCTCGTCGGTTTATTCTGAAGAAACTCCTACAAACGTGGATCAAGCTTTAAAGTCTAAACATTGGAAGGAAGCAATGAAAACAGAAATGGAAGCTTTAATCAAGAACAATACTTGGGAAAAGTGTACTCTTCCGTTGGGAAAGAAACCCGTAGGGTGTCGTTGGGTCTATACGGTTAAGTATAAACCAGAGGGTACAATTGAGAGATATAAAGCCCGACTGGTAGCAAAAGGGTATACCCAGACACATGGGATTGATTACGCTGAAACATTCTCCCCAGTTGCAAAAATGAACACAATTAGGGTTCTCTTTTCGATAGCCGCAAATGAAGGGTGGCCACTCCAACAGTTTGATGTAAAAAATGCATTTCTACACGGGGATCTAGATGAAGAGGTATTTATGGATGCTCCTCCAGGATTCACAAAAGATTTCAAATCCGGAGAAGTTTGCCGTCTGAAGAAATCTCTGTATGGTTTGAAGCAATCTCCCCGGGCTTGGTTTGGCAGATTTACTGTAGCTATGAAAAAATTTGGATATAAACAAAGTAATGCCGATCATACTTTGTTTCTCAAAAAAAGAGGAAAATTCGTAACCTGCCTAATTATCTATGTAGATGATATGATCATTACAGGGAACGATAAAGAAGAAATGGGAAAACTAAAAGAAAACTTGTTTGCCGAATTTGAAATGAAAGATTTGGGCAGGCTGAAGTATTTCCTCGGAATTGAAGTGCTAAGGTCAAAACAAGGAATTTTCATTAGTCAGAAGAAGTATATCTTAGACTTGTTGGCAGAGATTGGAATGATAGATTGCAAACCAGCAGACACTCCTATGAGTGTAAACCAAAAGCTCTATATGGAGGAAGGAGCAAAGTTAGCAAATAAAGAAAGATATCAACGGCTGGTGGGAAAACTAATATACCTCTCACATACTCGCCCAGATATTGCATATGCTGTAGGGGTGGTAAGTCAGTTCATGCACCAACCTCAAGAGTCCCACTTGGAAGCAGTTTGGAGAATTATTAGATATCTCAAAGGAACAGTGGGTCATGGAGTCCTGTTTCAATCACATGGACACCTAAATGTTCAAATCTATACTGATGCAGACTGGGCAGGAGATAAGGGAAGTCGGAGGTCAACAGCAGGCTACTTCGCTCTAGTTGGTGGGAATCTTGTCACTTGGAGAAGTAAAAAACAAAAGATGGTTGCTCTCTCAAGTGCAGAGGCTGAATTTAGAGGTATAGCTCGAGGTCTAACAGAAGCCATATGGATGCGAAGACTCTTAGCTGAGATTGGCTTTCCTTCAAAAGAAACGAGTAAGATTATGTGTGATAATAAAGCTGCAATTCAGATTTCAGAAAATCCAGTACAACATGATCGAACTAAACACGTAGAAGTCGATAGGAACTTCATCAAAGAAAAATTGGAAGATGGTACAATTGAACTACCGTTTGTTCGATCAAAAGATCAGTTAGCGGACATACTAACAAAGGCTGTCAGTGGGGGAGTCTTAGGCGAATGCTTAGACAAGTTGTGTATTGGAAACCCCACTACTCAACTTGAGGGGGAGTTTTAGAAAGGAAAGTCAAACCTTGGAGGAAATCGCAGCTAATCAACAGCCGGACATCCAGCTAATCAACAGCAAATCGCAGCAATGTTTTCCTTTTTTATGCTTCTCTTGTAAACCATTTAAGGTGCCCTGCACTTGTAATCCAAACAACCGAATAACACACAATTATGAATGATTAGCCTTGTTCTGTAATCCACTCTGAACAAAACCAAACTCTGGTATACATCTTTTCATTAGTGTTTGTATATGCAATGTTGTGTGTTTATAAGTATTTAACATTGTATTAGAAAAGCATTGTATGATAGCATACCTATTCAACTCATAATCTTTCCTTTGATGTTTCAGTAACTGAATAATATGGATCGTAGGAGCTGTAGCGCGACTTCCATTGGCTACAAAGGTGAAAATTGTAGCTGGAATTGCTCACAACGAGTCAGGTTGAGCCGCATATGTTCCATTAATGTTAATAATTAATATAACTATTTCTCCTAGCTCCACAACTTTTGTTAATCATCTTTGGCCGTGGTAAGACTTCAATGGCAGCTACTGTTGGTATCAGTAGCGATTTCCCCTACGTGAAGATGGTAACTTCTTTTATATTTAAACTATGGGATTATATATTTGTTTCATATTGTTGTGTGAAATTAATATATTTTCCACAATTGTAGATTTCGGCTGAATTGATGATTGGACTCAGTTAAGCCAGTAAATGCACATAAATTGTCAAGGTTTTTTTTTACGTCTTTCGACTCATATCATTTTTTGATGGATTCATGAGTTCTTTTTCTTAATGGGAACACTTTTTGGGTATTTGAGGATGCTTACAGACGACATTTCGACACTGAGCATTATTGTGCTTGACGATATTGAAAGGCAATTTCACTTGATTATGGAAAAAAATATGAAATTTGTATCGATTACTGATTAATTTGATTTTAATTATACTAATAGACTACTGGAATGTGTTGCCAAGGCTCTCGGTTTCAAACTTAATCTCCCAGACATTAACGGTGCTCCTCACAAGGATTCCTCCAAAGGTATATTCCTTTCTTTTTAAAACCAACAAACTGAGGTATGTTCTTGCATGTTCTGATTCTCCGCGCATTGATTGCATTTGAATCGCATAAACGAATATGCAGCGATTGTTATATTTTCTAGCCAAAACAGTGAATACGTGGTGGAAGACGATGATGATCAAGATGTTGAAGAGCAGGCAACTTTACGTGAAGTTTGTATCGTCTTCTTTTGGTGGGTTTTAAGCTTCCGCCGTCAGCGACATGTCAGGTAGGTATTATTGGTTTGCTTTTTTAGGCTGACAAAAGTTTATGGCTAAAGAAAGCTTTGACTGGTTTTATTTGGTTCGGTTCTCTTTTAAAATCCATAGAAGTAATTAGATGACTGATGATTCTGTTTAAGTATGGATTGCCATTAGATGACTCATGATTCTGTTTTAAACCATGCTATAGACAAGGTATATTTGAGGCTGCATATACAACAATTTACCACTTGTACATTTTCGATGTATACACCATCAAAACCCAAAACCACTACTTTTCTCTCGCAGATGCTACATGTAGGAAGGAACACTTGAATGGTAACAGAATTTCAGTCATTTAACACCTCAGAATTGGTTGTTTTTGGTAGATAGTGGTTGAGATTGGATGGGTTAACTTAGAGAGTTGGGGAAATTACATTTAATAAATTGATCATCAACTGTTTGTTGAGAATTTGGTTTGTATTTGTTTACATGAATGCAATTAGTTTATTTAGTTAAACTCACAAGAATGTGTCTTTAAAATGAATACTTTTGTGATAGTTCGCTTATATTTGTTTATCATGACCCATTTATATACAGGTTTCTATAATGAAGTTTCGTTTGTGTTTTGCTAAATGGAGTGACTACATGCGTCTGGAATGAAGTCGAAGTTCTAGCAATTATGCGGGTATAAAAACAGTAGGAAGTGCATGTATAAAAGTTCAAGTTCAAAATTTTAAGATAATGGGTACCCATAAACCATCATGAAATGCATAAAAATTGATTGAAAATGAGAAAAAAGAACCAAACAAGATGATGATTTGTAATTCTTCATTAATGTTCTTTATTTTGCCAGGCTTCTTAGAATAATTATACATTGAGTGGAGTTTGTGTTTAGTAGCATTTATTAGACACTTAAGCTATATATAATTGTTTTGTTAAAAGTACTCATGATCTGTTGATCAAATTGCAGCTTCTGTTCATGTATCTAATAACCAATTTATTGGTTCAAGTTAATGTATATAGTTCTATTAGTTTCACTTCTACTTGAAATTCTTTGATACATCACTAAGCTGCCCTTTTTCCTATCAAAATATAATATAAATAGAAGTCTAGCTAGATGATAAATTGTTTGGTCCATGTCCACTAGATTTATATTTATCCATTGAGTGGAAAAGGAAATCGGTTGTGGAACATGGGAAAGTGTAGCTCCAATCTTTTATAATGCTAAAGCCAAAACGAAGCCAAAGCGAAAACAAAAGTTCATGTCTTATACCTTTATCATAAATCTTTTCAGATTTTTTGAATAAGGGTAGTGAAATGAGTCAAACAAGTTGAGAGTTGCTCAAAGTAAGGATAAGCTCGGTACCGGTACCGAAAATCCCAATAAAAAGGATATCGGGATCGAAAATACTCGGTACAGGTACGGACCGGTATTTGAAGGTAAAAACCTGTCTCGAAAACACTAAATGTTGGTACCCAATGGGTAACAAAAATCAAACCAGTTTGGAAAATTGGTATGAGTTTCAAAACGGTACACGGTACCATTTGCTCATCCCTAGATCAAAATGTGTTAAAGATTTCACTAAAAAACGAAGCAAATTGTTTTTTACACCGATTTCGCTAAAAAATTGTTACAATTTCTTCTAGATGAGATATTGTATTAATTTAATGCAAATTGGTTATATGCATTTAGGTATTTGACAAATGATCCTTGGGAATCTATATAGGACATTTTGAAATCCTACTTTATAATATATAAAAGTTGTTCATTATTCGCATTTGATTTCATTGATTTATACAATAGTGATAGTTATTGGGCATCTTTCATTTTGCAGATGTGTTTTGATGGACGAAAATGACAAATGTGTGACATGATGGATTTTATCAACTGCAACTTAGTAGGCATTTACCAAATTCTACGAATTTTTTGTTACCTCAAGACTATTATTTTTGCACTAATTTTAACTGGTCTTTAAATGAAATGGTAGAATGTCGATTTGATTTTATAATGGTATATTATCTTTTTTATTTAAAAAAATTTGGTATGTAAAATTTCTCAAGACTACCTGTGTTTTTACACATTGAGTGATAGTTTTTTGTGGTTGTACATTTTGTTCCTCAGTGGTAGTAATTTAGCTTTTTAGACATGTTTTGTATGTAATAGATAACAAGTTTTAGTTGTCTATAATATATAACAAGTTTTGGTACCATCTAATTTTCGTTTAGCATGCCGTTTCTCTGGCTTTATATGTAACAACTGGGAAATTCGTTGTTATCTTTTTCTTTGTTATCGATTGTATCTATCCCTTGTAAATCTGAGGTTTGCTTATTAATGAAGTTTATGTTAATTAATTATGATCATGTATGTTATATCACATCTAATCGCTTATTAAATCGCATCGCTAATCTCATCGTGTCGCAGCTCGCAGTTAATTATATGGTTTTATGTTATTTATGTGTTATGTATGTTTGTGGTTATGATTACGCTTGCTATCGCATCGCCCTCACATACTCGAGTCGCTAAATCGCACTACTATATCAATTATAACGCTTAATATAACTATTTAATACGAACCGAATAGCCAAACGAACTTTTAACACGAAACAAACAAAGAAAACCCAAGATTGGGTCAAGTTCGCTCGAACTTGGGTGACCCCAAGTTCGGCCGAACTTGACTGGCCAAACTCAGGTTCTCTCTTTTAACACAAGTTCGCTCGAACTTGCCTGAATCTCTAGGGATTCAGCAAGTTCGGCCGAACTTAGCTCAATACTCTGCAATATCTCTCAAGTCCGCTCGAACTTGACCTCACCAGCCTCCATTTTTGCCTTCCCCTATAAATACTCAGCTCCATTCTCTAATTTTAACTTGCTGCAACTTCGCTCTGAGCTCACGAAACCCGAAACCCGCTGTTCTCTAAGTAAGAATCAACCCGATTTTAACTACAACAATGTTTACCAACGTTTTACAACGAATTTGCACAAGGCATTGCCCTCGTTTTCCATCAAATCTCTTCTATTTTACATCATCTTCATCTTTTTCCATCAAAACTTCTGTTTTCACTCAGATCTGTATTAGATCTGAGCAAAACCTTTTAAAACCTTGATTTTTACACCATTTTCGGACTAATGACGTATGTTTCATTCACTTTTGAGTGGAACGAGGCGTTGTCCAAGCTAAATCTTATATCCGGAAGCACAAGGACGAAATCGTCACTTTACACAAGCTGGACTAACCCGTACGAACCATCAAGTTCGCCTGGATTAGCCCGAGTTTCTGTAAAATGGCTAAGTTCGCTCCAAAAGACCTCTTCAGCCTAAGTTTTACTCAGTGGCTTAAGGTTGGAGGATGAGCACTCGATTTCCTCAACAAACAACGCGAAAACGCACGATTTTGGACCCGAAAACATCAAGTTCGCTCAAGAATCACCAACTCCCTGGTCAAGTTCGACCGAACTTGTACCCATATGGGTCAAGTTCGACCGAACTTGAGTCCTCTCCATCAAAATTCCTTGCAAGTTCGCCCGAATTTGTCATCCCAGTAAGGTTTTCTTACAGGTTCGCCCGACTTGACAAGATTCCTATGAATCTTACCAAGTTCGACCGAACTTGACTCCAAACTACCAAAACCTTGCAAGTTCGCTCGAACTTGTATGTTTACATACAAGTTCGGCCGAACTTGCCTACTGCCCAGACCAAAACTTAACCGTTTCAGCAAATCGAAAGACAGATGCACTTCTGTTCGTTTACAGGCTGATCCGGCGCTCTCCGCGACTCTTCTCAGATCCCTTAATCTTACCTAAACGCACCCACAGTGAGTATACTTGACCCATTTTCGCTTTAATGCACTTTTTGGGTGTTACATACGTTCCTCTATCAAAATCATTTCACAAATCAAACTGTTATCACACGCGAATAATCTTATTGTGTATGCTCAATGTAACATTTGTAAAAATCGGGTTTTCAAAACCCGCTCCGTTTTGTAATCGAATATCAAGTTATAAAAGTTACGTCGAATATTTATGATTATTTTGATTTAAAACGATACATAATTAATAAATAAACTAAAGTATAAAAATTATATTTGATAAAAAGTTAAAATAAAAAAAATAAAAAAAATTATGATTAATCGGTCACTAACACAACTCCACCATCAGAATCGATCCTAGTCAACGTTTGTCGAAAATCTTACCTTCGCCGGAAAACTCCTGAAACTTCCGGAAACACACCGTGAACGGGTATGATCTCCCAAACTTCTGTTAAACCTTGTTTAAGTGCCTCAATTTCTTAAATAATCGAACAAAGTTGTTAGTTGGTTTCAACAGCCGGAGTTCACCTTCAGAACCGACGAACCTCTGCTGGAATTCTGTGAACAACATCAATCGGTACATCTTTTTCCCCAAACTCTCTCCATTCTTTACTTTTAAATTACTTGTAATGTCTGAAAAGCGTATATGTCATGAATCGGTCATAACAATCGGAATATGTTTTCTGTGTAAAATCAGTGAAGAAGATGAAGACGCAATATAACTTAAGACTAATTAAGATTGGTATTTTAAACGGGTTAGAGACACAGTTCAGCGGTGGACTGTGTGCAAAATACACACGCACGTCCCGAGTTCGACTCCTGCTATACGCACTCCTTATATAATAAAATGCCTTTTTGTTTAAAAACTAAACCGGGATAACTCAGTTAGTTATTAAGTATAATAGAAACCGAGATAATAACCAGGTTAGACACACAGTCCAGTGGTGGACTGTGTGCAACATGAACCATACGTCGCGCGTTCGAAACCCGTCACTTGCACCGGTCGGTTGAATTAAAATGTTTTTGAAATTAAAGAGAATTTCGGTTGAACTGAATAAGTGTATAAATATAAATAAAAACAAGATTATTTCGGGTTAGACACGTAGCTCAGTTGGTAGAGCTGCGTGCACGCGAACGGGAGGTCTCGGGTTCGAGCCTCACCCGGCGCAAATTAATTCGCTGACCGAACCAGTCAACGGTCAACGCTAAATAAACAATTTTTTTTATATTTTTATTTATTTATTTTAATTTAAAAATCAATTAAAATACTTAAAAATAACATTTTTAAAGATAGAAAATAGCCTTGAACTCACAAAAATATATCTAAAAATTTCATTAAAATCCTTAATAAAATCCACTCGTTTAATATATTTTTCCGTTATTATTTAGGTTAGTATTTCTCGTTGTTCCGCTCATCTAATTCGTGCGCATCTCACCATCTCCAATCCAACGCACCCAATGTGAGTGAATCTTTACAAATTCCCCGTTTTAATCACGTTTTGGGGTGTATCATGTGTCTTGATATATATATATTATACTTAAACCATTGTGCATACATCATATCATGAACTAGTGTATTCAGTTTGTTTCTGTTGTGTAGTTATTGTTGGATGCAAGTTTATTATTTTCAGTACATGCAATTTCATAGGCCGCCGCTCCCCATTACATTATGAGCGTTGAGCATGTTCCCCATTTCATTATGAGGTTGAACCTGGCGTGCCCACATACGATCGGCTCCGTTTGATTGAGCCTTGATCGCACAGACATTTTCATTTTCAGTACATGCAATACATTCGGCTCCGTTTGATTGAGCCTTGATCGCACAGTTTTTATTTATGTTATTTACAGTATGATGCTGGTATGTTCATGTATCCTGTCATGTGTTATTGTATGTTATAGTTGTGACTGCTATTTGCCATTGCTTGATTATTTACATTTGCTCATCTATGATTATGCACAATTTTTCATTGATAAACTAACAATTAATTCATTAATAAATGTTTATCTAATAAGGTTCACTCGCCAACTTATGTTGACCCAAAAACCTCCATTTTACACATGATACAGGTGAACCAGCAGCAGCTAGGAACACATAGGACTTGGACTAGAAGAATAAAACGATTTAGAGATAGAATTGTTATGTTTGGTTTATTTTCTTTGTATTGAATGAACATGTTTGGATATTTGGAAATGTAACTTTGACTTCATTAAATATGAAACATATTAGTAAATGTCATGAGCTTTGGTGATAACCCAATTATGCCCCGACTCTTATTCCGCTGCGGGTCGGGGTGTGACACTCAATACGTGATACTAGAAACATGTGACTAGGACTTATTTTCGTTAATTTGCCTCCTTAGCTAGTATGGTACTATAGTGTGGCTTACACCCGACGAGGTCTAGTTAGGATGGACGCGCAAGCCTTCTCACGGTAGTTAGCATCAGAAATGAGCCTATGTTGTGTGAAGTGTTTTGGTGTATCATGATATGTAGTTAGATTATTTCGTGAATGCTTTCTCTATTATGCTAGTAGTACTTAAACCTGTATGCTCACCTTTACTTAATTGTATTGACTTGTATTTTAACGTATGTAACAGGTTGATAATTTTAGCTTGGATGCATTGGATTTTGCTTAGTTAGTAGTTTAGTTGTTTATGTTTTGGAACTCTTGTAATAAAAATCTAGGGGAGATCGAATTGGATTTACGTTTAAGAGATTTTGTTGAAATGTAATGGTTGTTTTGAAGATTATATGAGTTTGATAGTATGGGATATTAAATGTTGATTATTACCTTTGAAATGATTGTTATGGAATATCTTGATCAATCTGATTCGCCTAGTGCCACTACCATGATGTTTCCGCCATCGGTTGGGGTGTGACAGATTGGTATCAGAGCCCATAACTCTAGAAAATTAGGTAGAACTGCCATGTTTAGCCTAAGTCTATAGTTAGGATACTGATTTTGACTGTTACATATCGATTACGCGCCCGAAACACTCAAGTTCGCCTGAACTTGAGGCCAAATCAACTGAAATTGGCCAAGTTCGCTCGAACTTGACCTAGAACAGTTGAGGTTGACCTAAGTTCGCTCGAACTTGACATTATCCTCAAAAGTTAGAAGTTCAACAAGTATATCAAGTTCGCTAGAACATGACCCACTGGGTGCAAGTTCGGCCGAACTTGATGTCTCACCTGCTTGAACTTGTGATTTCAACCCGAAAACTTTACGAATTGACCCGATCGTGCGAACAAGTCCTTTCCTACGAAGTGTTACTCCTCAAAGCGAGAAGTTCCATTTGGTACGAACCGAAAACTCCGTACGAAATGGCCAACATACTTAGTTTTTCCTAAAGCTACCACAACACACGATTATGAAACACTCGTATCTCACAAACGAGGATCAAGTCGAGAATAGGTGTGATAACCAAGAACTCTCGATAAGATTGCTCATCCCGCGTATTACTTATCACGAGATATATTCGTTGAGTTAGATATCCAAACCTCGACGAAAGTCTTCATTTCTATCTAGTTGAACTCCCGATTTAATCGGTGAGCACAACCACAATTTGGAACTAGTCGTTAAGTCAGGGGTGAAACCCGCACCTTAATGACGAATTCCATTCTTCGATTTTCAATCTCACCAAAGTCTCAGTTATACCGATGGTTTGGAACATGTATTAACTGGAAGGGTAAACGTCGCTAGCCGCTTGCGGTGAGAGCGTTTATCTATTAGGCCAAAGCGTGGGTCCAAATGCAAAGGGTAGTCGAATCACTTTGGCGTGTCAGGCGTCTCAAAACCCCGGACACTCCCGATTGATTTAAACCTAATCGTCGAGTTACGCATCATCGAGTTTATTTATTATTTATATGTGGAACTACGGATTTTACGATTTTACGCTTTATCGATTTCTCGATTTATCACGTTTACGCTCCATCGAATGTATGCACAACTCGCACAACTATCTCAATCTAAAATATTAATAAACAAACTCAGATAATCTAACTTAACGCTCCGCTTACAATGCGCTACTTCTCTCGGTTATTTAATACTAAGCTACGATATATCGCTACCTCGCTACGCTATCTCTTGAAACGCGTTCCGCATTGTTACTATTAGAAGGTGAATATGTGCAAATACGTGCTTATGTGCTCACATGCTTATGCGCTTATGTGATTATGTGCTTATGTGAAAACATGTCTTACTTGTAATAATAATAATAAAGGTTTTGAACATAACTCTATTCTAACCGAATCTCGTCCAATCTAAATCCTTCGTGTAGATGTCCTCAATGGGATCGCACACCCGAAGGAACCTTCAGCACAACAATGCTGACAAGCGTATCGCTACCATGATAGCCAAGGAAATGGCTAAGGTCATCCCTCAGATCGTCAGCGAGATCCACGCGGTCAGCAGCAACACTTTCGTGGACTCCAAAGCCGACATGCCTAAGCATCCCTTCAGCTTTAAACAGTTTAAAGCATGCGGACCACTCACCTTCACTGGCACGGACGGGCCGAGTGCTATGTTCCACTGGTTCAATTCAATCGAAGTTACCTTCCGTCAGAGTGGATGCCCCGAAGCTCTGCACACTATCAACGCCACCGGCGTGTTCCAGTCGAGGGCTCTCGATTGGTGGAAGCGGAGCGCAACAAGCGCGAGAACGACGAAGCTTACGGACTCACTTGAGAGGAACTCAAAGAAATTATGGTGAAGGAGTTCTGTCCTCCGCATGAGATTCAGAAGTTGGAGAATGACTTCTGGGATATCAAACAAGACAGTCCGAACAACGCTGGCTTAACTGCTCGTTTCAAACAATTGAGCATCATTTGCCCGGTCAAGTGGATACGACCGAGAAAGCAATCAAGAAATATCTGCGTGCTTTACCCGATTGCTTCGCTGATTTCGTTCAAGCAGCCCGACCTGTCACTATCGAAGAAACCTACCAGCTCGCCGCAGAAATCTATGACAAAAGAGTTCAGGCTGGTTATTTTAAGAACAACAAAGTTGCGAATCAGGTCATCACCGAATCAGCAGCTCCATCCGATCAGTCCCGAGAGGCAAAGAACACCCGCCGAGGTCGCAAGCGAGAAAACCCAAGCAAGAACTTTGCTCTTACTGCTCCAGCAAACCCTCAGCCGCTCCAGTCTGCAGCACCCAATGCACCGCCGGCAAAGCGTGCGTATACTGGCCCGCATCCTGTGTGCTCAAAGTGCACCTATCATCATGCAGTTGGAGGCAATTGTCGCTTCTGTAACAACTGCAATATCTACGACCACTTCACTGTCAGTTGCCGTTCAGGCCCTCGCCAGCCAGCTCCTCAGGCCCCAGCAGCACCAGCTTTACCAGCTCCCCCTCAAGCCAATCAGCAGCAAGCTCCAAGAGCACGTGCCTGTTACACGTGCGGTGATCCGAATCATTTCAGTAATGTCTGCCCAAACAAGCCTGTGAAACAAGAGCCGCAGCAGCAGCAGCCACCACAGCCTCAGCAGCAACAACAGGCTGCACGTGGACGAGCCTTTAACCTCAACCATCGCCAGGATCAGAATGACAACAATGTTATCAACGGTACGTTCCTCGTTAATGGTATTTATGCTTCATGTTTATTTGATACTGGTGCCGATAATTGTTTTGTATCGTTAGAATTCGAAAAGGTTTTAAAATGTAAGCGCGCTAAACTCACAAAGACTTTCGATGTGGAAGTCGCCACCGGAAAATCCATCACCGTCACCTTCGTCCTACGTGGTTGTAATCTCGATCTTAACAACCATGTCTTCTCGATCAATCTCATACCTATGCAGTTAGGTAGCTTCGATATCATAGTAAGCATGGATTTTCTCCGTGAAAATCATGCTGAAGTTGTTTGCTTTGATAAAATGATTCACTTTCCCCTCCCTAATGGTGATCAGCTTCATGTATACGGTGAAACTCCTCAAAGAAGTTGATGCTTTTGTCATGTACTCGAGCACACAAATGTTTGCGAAAGCAATGTGTTGCTTTTCTAGCCCATATCGTGAACCCGGAGAAAGAAAAGAAGACTTACAAGATGTTCCTGTTGTTTGCGAATTTCCTAAAGTCTTTCCCGACGATTTACCTGGTTTACCCCCTACTCGAGATATCAAATTTCGTATCGACTTAATTCCCGGTGCTACTCCCGTTGCTAAAGCTCCTTATCGCCTCGCATCCTCAGAAATGCGCGAGCTATCAAGCCAACTTCAAGAGCTTCTTGATAAAGGTTTCATACGCCCGAGCACTTCGCCTTGGGGCGCACCCGTCCTTTTCGTGAAAAAGAAGGATGGATCGTTCCGAATGTGCATCGATTATCGTGAACTTAATAAGCTTACGATAAAGAACCGCTACCCTCTTCCTCGTATCGACGACCTATTTGATCAGCTTCAAGGTGCTACTTGTTTTTCTAAGATCGATTTACGTTCCGGTTATCATCAGTGCGCGTTCTCGAAGAAGATATTCCGAAAACTGCCTTTCGTACCCGTTATGGCCATTTAGAATTCGTGGTCATGCCTTTTGGTCTTATCAATGCACCCGCGGTCTTCATAGATTTGATGACCGTGTGTGCAAAGCTTTCCTGGATTGTTTCGTCATTGTTTTCATCGATGATATTCTGATTTACTCGAAGTCGAGAGACGAACACGCTCGCCATCTCCGTTTAGTCCTCAAACTTCTTCAAGGTAATCGCCTTTATGCTAAGTTCTCTAAATGTGAATTCTGGTTCGAAAAAGTCCAATTTCTTGGCCACATCGTTAATAGTCAAGGAATTCACGTCGACCCTGCAAAGATCGAAGCCATCAAGAGTTGGATTACACCGAAGAATGCATCCGAAATCCGTTCATTTCTTGGATTGGCGGGTTACTACCGTCGACTCATCGCCGACTTCTCGAAAATCGCCGTTCCGCTTACTGCTTTAACTCATAAAGACAAACCTTTTGTTTGGGATTCCAAGCAAGAGGAAGCTTTTCAAACTCTCAAGCATATGCTATGCAACGCTCCCGTACTCGCTTTACCCGACGGAAATGATGATTTCGTCGTTTACTGCAATGCCTCTAATCTTGGTCTTGGTTGTGTTCTCATGCAACGAGACAAGGTTATCGCGTATGCGTCTCGACAACTCAAGATCCACGAGAAGAACTACACAACCCATGATCTCGAACTCAGTCTAGTTGTTTTTGCATTCAAGATATGGTGACACTACCTTTACGGTACTAAGTGTACGGTCTTCATTGACCATAAGAGCTTACAACATATCTTTAATAAAAAAGAACTAAACATGCGACAACGTCGATGGGTTAAACTTCTCAACTATTACGATTGCGAGATCCGCTACCATCCCGACAAAGCAAACGTCGTCGCCGATGCTCTAAGCCGACGAAGCTATGTGTATAGTGTTCGTGACTCTAAAGCTTTGAATGATCTCGAAATCAAGATTCGCTCCGCTCAATTCGCTTGTTTTAACGAGAATACTTTGGAGGAAGAAATGAAATGTGGTGCCGAAACTCAGCCCGTATCTAAGCCTAATGGTATTTATTACTATCTCAATCGTATTTGGATTCCCAGCCGTGACAATCTTCGTGAATTGCTAATGACCGAAGCTCATAAATCTCTATATTCCATTCACCCGGTGCCGACAAGATGTACCAGGACCTTCGTCCTAAGTACTGGTGGCCAGGCATGAAAAAGGATATTGCCGTCTACGTCTCGAAGTGCTTAACTTGCTTGAAAGTTAAAGCCGAACATCAAAGGCCCTCTGGCTTACTCGAACAACCCGAAATCCCGATGTGGAAGTGGGAGAGTATAGCTATGGACTTTATTACGAAACTTCCCCGCACTTCATCTGGTCACGATAGCATTTGGGTTATCGTTGATCGTCTTACTAAATCTGCACACTTTATTGCTATACGAGAAGACTTTAAGGTCGAACGGTTAGCCCGAATCTATACCGACGAAGTTATATGTCGACACGGGACGCCTCGTGACATCATCTCTGACCGCGACGGTCGCTTTACTTCACGTCTCTGGGAGACTTTTCAATCCGCTCTCGGTACTACTCTCAATCTCAGTACCACTTTTCACCCTCAAACCGACGGTCAGACTGAGCGTACGATCCGCACCCTCGAAGACACGGGACGCCTCGTGACATCATCTCTGACCGCGACGGTCGCTTTACTTCACGTCTCTGGGAGACTTTTCAATCCGCTCTTGGTACTACTCTCAATCTCAGTACCACTTTTCACCCTCAAACCGACGGTCAGACTGAGCGTACGATACGCACCCTCGAAGACATGCTTCGTGCGTGCATCATAGATTTCAGTGGTAAGTGGGATACGCATTTACCTTAAATCAAATTCTCGTACAATAATAGTTATCATACCAGCATTCAAATGGCTCCTTTTGAGGCACTGTATGGAAGAAAATGTCGATCGCCTATTGCATGGCACGAGATCTGAGAAGCACAAATCACCGCGGTGTAGAGATAATTCAAGAAATGACAGAAAAAATCCTTCATATCAGAGACAATCTCTTGAAAGCTCGAAGTCATCAAAAGAGTTACGCCGATAAACGCCGCAAGCCCCTGCAGTTCGAAGTGGGAGATCACGTTCTCCTAAAGGTTGCACCTTGGAAGGGAGTGGTCCGCTTCGGTAAGAAAGGAAAGCTAGCGCCTCGATACGTAGGACCCTTTAAGATTCTGGAAAGAATCGGTAAAGTAGCCTATTGACTCGAATTACCGGAGGAACTCAACAACGTACATCCGACTTTCCACGTGTCTAACCTCAAGAAGTGGCTAGCCGAAGAAAATCTCCATGTATCTCTCCAAGATCTGCAAATCAACGAGACTCTCCATTTCGTGGAAAAGCCTGTGGAAATCATGGACCGAGAGACTAAGAAACTACGACGCTCTCGCATCCATATCGTGAAAGTCCGACAGGAGGGCAAACGCGGCGCCGAGTTTACTTGGGAATTGGAAGGTGATATGAAAGCCAAGTACCCGCAGCTATTTGTTATAACTACTACTTGAATTTCGGGACGAAATTCCCTAAAGTATTTTTCTTTGTTATCGATTGTGTATATCCCTTGTAAATCCGAGATTCGCTTATTAATGAAGTTTATGTTAATTAATTATGATCATGTATGTTGTATCACATCTAATCGCTTATTAAATCGCATCGCTAATCTCATCGCGTCGCAGCTCGCATTTAATTATTTGGTTTTATGTTATTTATGTGTTATGTATGTTTGTGGTTATGATTACGCTCGCTATCGCATCGCCTGCGCACACTCGAATCGCTAAATCACACTATTATATCAACTACAACGCTTAATATAACTATTTAATACGAACCGAATCGCCAAACGAACTTTTAACGCGAAACAAACAAAGAAAACCAAAGATTGGGTCAAGTTCGCTCGAACTTGGGTGACCCCAAGTTTGAACAAAGTTGACTGGCCAAAGTCAGGTTCTCTCTTTTAACACAAGTTCGCTCGAACTTTCCTGAATCTCTAGGGATTCAGCAAGTTCGGCCGAACTTATCTCAATACTCTGCAATATCTCTCAAGTCCGCTCGAACTTGCATGATTTCATGCAGGTTCGGCCGAACTTGACCTCACCAGCCTCCATTTTTGCCTTCCCCTATAAATACTCAGCTCCATTATCTAATTTTAACTTGCTGCAACTTCGCTCTGAGCTCCCGAAACCGAAACCCTCTGTTCTCTAAGTAAGAATCAACCCGATTTTAACTACAACAATGTTTACCAACGTTTTACAACGAATTTGCACAAGGCATTGCCCTCGTTTTCCATCAAATCTCTTCTATTTTACATCATCTTCATCTTTTTCCATCAAAACTTCTGTTTTCACTCAGATCTGTATTAGATCTGAGCAAAACCTTTTAAAACCTTGATTTTTACACCATTTTCGGACTAATGACGTATGTTTCGTTCACTTTTGAGTGGAACGAGGCGTTGTCCAAGCTAAATCTCATATCCGGAAGCACAAGGACGAAATCGTCACTTTACACAAGCTGGACTAACCCGTACGAACCATCAAGTTCGCCCGGATTAGCCCGAGTTTATGTAAAATGGCTAAGTTCGCTCCAAAAGACCTCTCCAGCCTAAGTTTTACTCAGTGGCTTAAGGTTGGAGGGATGAGCACTCGATTTCCTCAACAAACAACGCGAAAACGCACGATTTTGGACCCGAAAACATCAAGTTCGCTCAAGAATCACCAACTCCCTGGTCAAGTTCGACCGAACTTGAGTCCTCTCCATCAAAATTCCTCGCAAGTTCCCCCGAACGTGCCTAGTTTCCTAAGAAACTATGCAAGTTCGCCCGAACTTGTCATCTCAGTAAGGTTTTCTTACAAGTTCGACCGAACTTGACTCCAAACTACCAAAACCTTGCAAGTTCGCTCGAACTTGTATGTTTACATACAAGTTCGGCCGAACTTGCCTACTGCCCAAACCAAAACTTAACCATTTCAGCAAATCGAAAGACTGATGCACTTCTGTTCGTTTACAGGCTGATCCGGCGCTCTCCGCGACTCTTCTCAGATCCCCTAATCTTACCTAAACGCACCCACAGTGAGTATACTTGACCCATTTTCGCTTTAATGCACTTTTTGGGTGTTACATACGTTCCTCTATCAAAATCACTTTACAAATCAAACTGTTTATCACACGCGAATAATCTGATTGTGTATGCTCAATACATGATACTAGAAACGTGTGACTAGGACTTATTTTCGTTAATTTGCCTCCTTTGCTAGTATGGTACTATAGTGTGGCTCACACTCGACGGAGTCTAGTTAGGATGGACGCGCAAGCCTTCTCACGGTAGTTAGCATGAGAAATGAGCCTATGTTGTGTGAAGTGTTTTGGTGTATCATGATATGTAGTTAGATTATTTCGCGAACGCTTTCTCTATTATGCTAGTCGTACTTAAACCTGTATGCTCACCTTTACTTAATTGTATTGACTTGTATTTTAACGTATGTAACATGTTGATAATTTTAGCTTGGATGCATTGGATTTTGCTTAGTTAGTAGTTTAGTTGTTTATGTTTTGGAACTCTTGTAATAAAAATCTAGGGGAGATCGAATTGGATTTACGTTTAAGAGATTTTGTTGAAATGTAATGGTTGTTTTGAAGATTGTATGAGTTTGATAGTATGGGATATTAAATGTTGATTGTTACCTTTGAAATGATTGTTATGTAATCTCTTGATCAATCTGATTCGTCTAGTGCCACTACCCCGATGTTTCCGCCATCGGTTGGGTTGTGACATTATAATCCATTTTTAATTAAACTTAAAAATGTATAGTAATTCGTCGTTTAATAAAATATTATATGCATGTTTTCTAAACACCCCCCGTGTTTGTACACATGTTTTACTACTAGTACTACATAATAAAAGAAACAATAAAGTGATACTTGTCATTATTCTATTATTCTAGACCATCTACTCTTTAATTTAAGTTATTAAATTTAATATATGTTTCAAATATTTAGAAAATTACAGATAAAGTTTCATAAAATATCTTATTATTTATTTATATTAATTACTAGGTTATAAATTATACGATTTTCTTATTTAACAAATTTATTTATTTATTTAATATATTTAAAATACAAGAAGAATAATAACTACATTTTATCATACTAATTAATTTATCCAAAAACACCTATCATTTTAAGATGCAATTCACGTCCAAATATTTAAATTTAAAAGTTATATAATTTAATAATTATCGATAATTTATACTTATCTAATTAATATAAATATTATTTTGTAGCTATAAGTTTATCTAATTGGCTAATTGCTATGTGCCTAATTTGGACATTTCAACATTTTTTTAGAATTAATAAATTTAATATCATTGTTATTTAAATAAAACTTGGGTAATTTAATGTATGTTCACATGAATGTTAAAACTCGTGTGAAAGTCGATGATACAGTCTATCTTCTAATTGATGGTTTAAATGCTTTCATATTTATAAAGTTCATAACAAGTTTTGATCATACATGACACAAAAATTTGTTCCAATAAAGAAAAAACGTTTTAAAATATCGTTTTATAATTGTTAAATCTTTGTTATTAACTATTTGATTTTTTATTTAGTTGATCTGTATAATACATAGGATTATAACGTTAATTTTATTTACAAGGACAATCAGTGTAGTACAAGTCTATTTAAAGGCAGTTAAATCAATATAGTTTTATTCTCTTTTCTTTACTCCCATAACCTACCGTTAAAAAAAACATTCCATTTTCATCTACTCTGTCGGTTTGTCACACATTTTTTTATCGGTGTCAAAGGCTCCGTGGTTTGGTTTACATCAATTTGTATTTCTAATATGCTTAATGTTCAATTAGGTGATATATATATATATATATATATATATATATATATCCTCAAGAAAGTATGTGGAAAAGTCAAGAGTGGATTTGGTTAATTTCCGTTAGATGTTAAACTAGTGGAGATGTAAGTGAAAAAAAAAGTTAGGATTGGTAGATGCATGTTAAAGTCGGTAGAAAATCATGAAATAAGTGGTTAAAGTACGAGATCTTAGAGTGTGTAAGTGGTGTATTGTATAGAGCCTGTTTTTTTGCGGACTTATATTTTTTAATTATATATATATATATATATATATATATATATATATATAAAAGATAATTTAAACAAAAATTTATAAATTCAAAAGCCAATTATATAATTATTATATAGTGTGAGGTTCGTTGGGGAACACTAAAAAAATGGAGAATCGGAGAACACTTTTAAAAATTAACTTAACCTGTTAAAAATCAATTTTTTTAAAAAAAATCGGCGTTTCTTCTTATAAATATTGTTAGAAGCATTTTTAGTAAAAAAAAATCAAAAACTAAAAATATAAAAAAACAGTTAAAAAAAGGGTAAATTTTTTTAAAAAATTTATTTTTTCATTTCGAATAGATTCTACCAATTTTTATAAGGAAAATCGCTGAATTTTTTTTAAATATTGATTTTTAACATGTTAAGTTAATTTTATAAGATATATATTTTTTAACTGTTTTTTAAACTTTTTTTATGTTTATAGTTTTTGTATTTAAAATGTTTCTACATGTATTTATAAGAAAAAGCTTTGAAAAAAAATTTAGAAAAAAAATAATTTTTAACATGTTAAGTATAATTTTTAAGACTGTTCTCAGGTTCCCCACTTTTTTAGTGTTTCCCAATAAATCATCCCCATATATATATATATCTATTAAACTATATTATTAGCTATAAGGTAGTTTTTGAATTTTTTATTTTGACCATGAAAGTTTTAAGATTTTTGTTTTGACCATGTTTGTATTGATTTCCATTTTATTATTATTATTATATAATAGACATGTTGTCGATCGGATATAGTCACTTTTGTGACTTTTGACTTTGACCAAACAAAGTTTATTTGGTGGTTAAAATTTTACCAATAACTTTTTTAGTGAACTTTTAATGTTGTCACTTTTAACCCCTATTTTCTAAAAACTTTATACGGTATCACTTTGACACCTCGACTTTAAGTCACTTCGTGTTACAAATTCGTGTTTTTTAGCGGTTTTGGTCGTTGTTTGCCCCCTCCCATCAGTATAAATTCGAATTCATCTCCGTTTTATGTCATGTGAGTCACTTAGTGTTATAAAATTGTGATTTTGTTATATGTTTTTTTCTTTGTTTTGATCATTGTTTGATTACTGTTTACCATGTTTTACGCACCTACCTTTGGTGCTACAGTTTTACGCGCCAGCCATTCAACGCGGGGGCTCAATCTAGGATATATTAAATTGCATCATATTAGTTACAAGTAGGTTATTTCATCAAATTTTTTTAATTTTCCACTTTAACCACATATAATAGCTATAGTGAGGTTATTTCCTTATTATTTTGTACATTAATACTTTTACTTTTTTCATTTTAATCATATGAAATCTAGGCATATTTTATTATTTTTATAAACCAAATAGGAAATATAACTAATTCATAATTTTATACTCAAATATTTTCTATGTATTTTTTTTAATATGATAAACAATTTGTGTGTTTTATTCTCTATTATTTTTACTTTTAGAATGATTATAGATTTATCTTTGTTTTTATTAAATTTATTTATTAATTGTAATAAGTTTGGACATGCCACGGTTTTAATCGAGTTCATCCTAAATTAAACTCGATTCCCTGTTTTATCTTTTTTATTTTCTGTCGGCCACAACCGCGATGGTTGTGGTAGTGGTTGTTGTAAGTTGGTAATTTCCAGCGTATCAGATCGCAACACCAAGTCACCATTTTTTCTTCTGTTTATTATATTATATTTCGTTTTTGGTTGTTTTACATGGTATTTATATTTTGCAGCATTGTACTAATCTTTAACATTTAGTTTATACACAGATTCTCCGCCGCATCACATGATGGAGGAATCAAAGTTACATATTAAACCCAATATCTATTTAGTTTGGCCCATCTAAACGGTTTTAGTTTGACCAAACTAAACTCAATTATATGTATAAGTTTATATTTCAGAAATTCACTTTTTAGATACACATATACAAAACATTAAAGTGGGTATCAATAGGGAGGAATATGGTCATCATATCATGACCATTTCGTTTGAGAATTTTGGTGGGACAAAAAATATATAATAACAAAAAAAAAACAAATGAAGGTTATACTTTTTCTTGAACGCTAAGGGAGTCATTGTCATCTTTTACTTGTTCTACCTTCTGGTAAAGCAAAACAACACCAAACCAAATGAGACATTTCATCACCCTAACAATCCCAATAGTCACAACCAAATAATACAACCACCAACCCATCAAGTCAACCACACCAACTCCCCCACCCATCTCTCTCTTCAACTCAGTCACCACCACCAATGACTCCACCTCATCTCTCAACCTCCACCACCACAAACCACCCAAACTACCACTCATCACCACCCTCTCCACCCACCCTTCCTCCATCTCAAACCCGAACATCGTATCGTCCACCACCGGCTTTACAATCGCCCTCCACCAATACACCGTTGTCGCGTGCAATCCCAAGAAGAACACAATCCTACATACCAAGTTTCGTTCATGACCGAAGCTTGAGCCTTCGATCCCGGCCCCGATGCTCCCTTCAATCCCCAAACCGACACAAACCTGAAAATGTATAGGTCGATAAATACTTAAAATTTAATTAATTTGGTCGGAATTGGCCAAAAACAGTCGTTTCCATGAATTTTCGTCGAATGTTTATGTAGGAAATGACACATTTTTCTAGTAGTGTAAATTATGTAAGTGTAGTTTCATTTGACACATAACTTAGAAACTCGTGTATTACACAGATAAAATAAATAAAATATTAAATAGTTAGTAATCAATATTTAGATATAAAAGATTAGAAAAATGACCAAAAATAAATATTAAAGGGTGAAATAATGTAAAGGGAAAAAAGAGTTTTTTTCGCAACTAATTACTTACTTATTATTTATTAGTTTGAGATTGATTTTATATATAAAAAAAGTTATGACCAAAATTTTAGCACATGATGTCTTTTAACAAGTTTTCAAAACATGGGTCTTACACTACTCCATTGATCAACACATACCTGCAAAGTGCACAAAACAATCCAGGCGGTGTACAACCGCGGTCTAGTGGTGGTTTGCGATGGAACGGAGAAGGTAGGGATGGTGATCCGGCCATCGTTCAACGTGTGGACCAAGGCAGCAACACATATAACCGAAACGAGTACATGAAGAGGGCTGAGTGGGATGGAATTCAGAAGTAGCGAGAAGAAAACCGTCGAAGGTGGCTCAGCAGCCAGAAAACCATTCCCAGATAAGTAATAATCTGCGGTGGTGAGACGCGCTAGGAGAAGGAAGGAGAGGGGAAGAAGGAGGCTAAGAAGGGTGGTGGTGAAAATTTGAAGGGTTCTTTTCCATTTGAAGATAATATTCTCACTGAATATTTTGATAGAAGCCATTGATAAATTATATGAATATATGTTTGTGAATCAAAGAATAAAACAAGAATTTGAGTTGATGTTCTGTTTGAAGGATGTTTATATATATATATATATATATATATATATATATATGTTTTGACAACATCTTATGAATAGAGTGGTATCCACGACTTGGTTGTTGGTTGACAAAAGACAGTCGTTCATTACATGTCATATATTGTGGACGACGACTTAGATAGGAACCAATTAATCTACTATTATTATTATAAGCGTGACATATGTTTTTATTATTTAAACCGGCGATACCGTTTGTATTTTTATAATACGTTGAGAAATAAATATAGCATGGAAGCTTACTACGAATTTGTAGAGTATAAAAATGAAGTATGTCTTGTGTTTATATGATAAAGATGAAGGTTAAAATATAAAATGGAAAAACAAAATAGCCCCTTAATAGTTACGTAGGGTGTAAACGAGTCAAGTCCGAATTCAAGCTCGTTTAATTTAGAAGAGATGGAGCTTGAGATGTGCTGATCAGTTTGAGTTTCTTTTTTTTTTACTAAAGCTCAAACTCAGCTTGTGGGTGGTTTCTCAAGCTCACCTTATTTATTATTTACTAATTAGTTTGTATTACTTATAGTTATTTTTTTTATAAAACTTAGTCATTGTACTATAATTATATAAATAATAAATAAATATGATACAAATAATAGGTATTTTTAGGCTCGTGTGCTAGCTAAAGCTCTATAAGTGAAGCTCGGGTTCGGGCTACCAAACAAGCTAATTTTAAGTCTCAGACTCGAGCTCGTTTAAGCTTGGCTCGTTTCTAACTTTTTTCGAGCCAATCTGAAATAGCTCGGTCCGTGTATACCCCTACACTTAACGATTGAATCATCTTGCTGGTGTAAAGTTATGAATCTATCCTTCTAAATTTAACCTAATTCAAAAAACAAAAATAATACCGGGTTTCAAATTTTAATTCGATACCAAACAAACAAATAGAATCCGGTTTATAGCAAGAAATCGTGTGTTGTTATAAACTTTTTATATGTATCAGAGGTTAGATTAGGGTGTCAATCTTGTTCGGATAGTGAGTTAGCGATTTGACGGGTGGAGAGTTGGCGGGTTGAAATGTGCAACCCAAACCTAACCCATATCATTATTGGTGTCAAACATTTCAATCCTAACCCAAAGACACAAATTCAGGTCAATCCAAATATGACTTTTTAGCCCGTTTTTTAGATGAGTCATACATGTTTACGAGTTATAAGCGGATTGTTTTATAATTTTCATAGTTTTTTAGCTATATTACCCTATATAGTTACCCCTGTAAAAATTTATAAAAGCAAACGATCGATGTTCGTTTGTAGAATACCGAATGTAAAATAACTAGTGTTTAACCCCCGTGTTGCGGGTGCGGGGGGGGGGGGGGGGGGAGGGGTTGTAAAACCATACTAAGTAGTAAGCAAACAATGATCAAAACCGAAAAAAATGGTAAATCAAAAATGCGAATTTATACTGTCAGACGTAAAGCATATACAAAGAGTCAAAGACAAACGTGAATTTATACCGTGAACCGGCTTAAAATGTAAAAAACCTCGAATTTATAGAGAAAATTTACAAAATAACGTAAATAACCGAATTCTGTCACCTTGAAATGACCCTTGGTAAAATTTTCAAAATTTATAATTACCATGTTTACATCATATAAATTAGCAACAAGTTGAAGCATTGAGATGCTGTACCCCATATTTTGGGGGGTTTTTTCAATTTTTTTTTTTGATATTTCACTTTAAACCCAAAACTACTTGATTTTGAAGGTTTAACCCAAAAGTTTTTAGTTTTTCCAATTTAACCTCACAACCTTTTACTTTCAACTTTGATCCCTAATGTTTTTCACATTTTGCAAAAAAAATTCGTTTTACGTTGGTTCTAAATTTTGCGAGTTAACACGGCACAATGTGTACGTGGTTCAGCGATTTTACGTTTTGTTATACGCTTCGTTCTAAATTTTGCAAGTTAACATAACGCAACGTACGTGTGTGGTTCAGTGTATTTTCCTCGTCTATTTTTTTTCCCGTTTAACAAGTTCATCACAACGCGCGAGTCCTAAATCGAGTTAGTTATTATTTTCTATGTTTTATATGTCGGTCTAATTTCTCTACGTTAAGACGCCACAACTTCAATGTTGGTGGCCGTTGGCTATGGTATGACATTGGTGCTATTTGTCACGGTTTTACGCCCCCGCCGTAACGCGGGGGTTTAACACGATAGGTTATTTATATGGATACAAGTCATGTAACGTAGTAATTATGATGTCACTAGTTGTATTGAGCTTATTTGGTGAATTACCTATTTATATAAGATAGGGTTATACAAACTTAACCGACAAAAACATCTTTTAACACATTGTAAATGTGAATCTGATAACAATATGTAAATTTCGTCGGCCGCAACGCGACTCGCGCGGATCACTGTTCTAGTTATTAACTAACTTTAATCGCTTTAATGCTCTAAAAGCATGTGTTAAATAACATGTCGGTGAATGCTGCTTCACATAGACAACGTGTCATAATGGTATTGGCTGTTAGACTTTTTGCGATCGGATTTTTCGTGTTTATATCAAGCTATGCATATTTAGCTAAAAAAAATTATGTCTTCACGTCAAAATCAATATTACTTTTATCTTTACCTTTTGAAAATGGATACTTTTCCTCAAATATCCTCTATTTTTACTTGACAAAGTTTGCAAAATTTTAGCAATGTAAGTCGATCCGAATTGAACCTAGCCAGCTCAGCTCGAAAAATTTTAACGAGCTGAATGTCTAGGCGTGAGCTCGGCTCGACAAAATTTCTAGCCAGCTCAAAGCTCATTAAGCTAGCTCGCAAATTTGTTTAATTTTACTTTAAACCAATTCACCACCAACGAGCCACCTAACGAGCGAGCCACGAACCGAACCTACCTTGGCTCGGGCTTGGATAGTTTACAAATGGAGCCGAACCGGCTCGTTTATAACTGAGCCCCTTCGACCTGAGTTTCTTTTTTACTTTTTTTTCCATGAACCGCGAGCTGCGAGATTTTTGAACAACCCTACAACAAACTACTTTTGTAATCCCTTGAAATCAGTCCTTTTGTGCATGAGGGAACAACGGTCGTTAAGCTATGTGTTCTACATGAGCACATGTAGTATGGTGTCACAAAAAGTGTTCACGAGGGAGCGGTGTGGAAGGGACGGATGTCTTGTTCATCAAGTAAAACAAAAAAAGGTTTTGAAGCATTACGGGTTAGAAATCTGATTTTTTTTGGAGGGGGGGGTTTGATTTGGCAATTTTTAACTTTAGAAACTAAATCATATTAAACTTTAAGCCTTATAAATTAAATCAAATAGATTACAATCAGACTGCAGCATCACAAGAAAAATACTTTTATCAAAGATCCATAAAATACTCCGGCTTTGAACAACTATTGATAATGTGACTACTGGCTTGTTACATTAAACATGAAGTACAACATCAACGAGACAAAAATCCTCAAATTAACATATATAATTGATTAATCAAAACCCTAAATTTTTTAGTGGAAATAGTGAATGGGGCGTGAAGTTTACAAACAATATTGTCGAATCCCTAAACTGCTGTTGGGGGTAAGAGTGACTTGTTGGCGTCGGGATTGATTCGCTCCGTGGGCTGCAAAACAATAAACCGTTAGCCTTGTCACGGAGGGCCCCTTAGGGGGGCTGTCCGTGACCAAGCTCCGGCTTGAGAGTCAGTAAAATTGCCGGAGATATGGAGTTGTTCCGACGAACTGGGATCGCCGGAATATCCTGGTGTGAACCATAGATTTGGAGTATTTAATGTGATTCGAAGAATGTCTGAAGTTATGGTAATTGTGTGAGTAAATGCTTAAGGTATTTAATACATACCTTAGATGATCGTTTGTATGACTTATAAAGAAGAACAAGCTTATCACCTCGGGGTGATCCCCATGTGATCTAACGGTAACCTTGGATGCCAGTGGGGTTTCTGGTTGCCCAGGACACACATCCTTCTCTTGCGGGTAGGATCTTTCTGTCATTTAGAGAGCCGCACCAACCTCGTACTCTCTCGGCCTTTTCGTCCTTTCTGAATTGCAGGCATTTAATGCCTGTGGTATTAGAGAAGAAAACCTTAGTTGGCGGGATTTAATATTTGTTATCCTTTTTCCCACGTGCCGGGCCTCTTTTAAAGTACAAGTATGGGCCCTTCGGAAAGCCTAGTGGATTGGCCCAAGATGAGGAGCCCACTCTGGGACCTCTCGTCGACAAATATCAAGCATTATCACGCTAAATCCTCAAGAAATTGCAAAATATGCTAAGAACTCTCTGTTATGGTCATGTTTTTAGCATTAAACATCAACAATTTGCCATGAAAGTCATAAGCTCTCTACAACCTATGCTTATGTACAATCAGTCCACGGACATCTTTCACATTCTTCAGTAATATCACATCGTGTTCATGATCAAATTAAGCGTAACCAGTTGTACTAAAAAACCTAAAAATAAAAGGCAATGAAAAAAACAAGCGGGTATGAACCCTAATAGCGTGTAAGTTTTTGTTTAAAAAATAATAAAAAGTTTACAAAAATAGGCAATGAAAAGATTAGAACTCACGACCTTTATACCAAACACAAACGCTAGCGCTCTACCAACTAGAACCAAGTTACAATTTGATATATGAGTTCACTTAACACATATTTGAGGGTTCACTCAATTTTATTCATATACAACATCTATTAAAAATTCAAAAGTTGATTAGTTCTTGTGAACCCATACGGTTCCGCCCAAATAAAACCATGTCCTAAACCTCTCCCGTATAAAGAGTATTTTTATGTAACGTGCCAAACTAAACTTAATTTTGAACATATCTCATTTTCTAATAAAATTTATATCGATACATAGACATGAAAATTAAACAAGGTAGTTTAAATATCAAAATATACAAATCAATGTATACAACTATAGCATATGTAAAAAAGAAAAGAATAGAAAGACGGATACATTCACAATTAAGGAGTGCGAACCTATCAGTTTAAAATAAAATAGTTCACAATTCCTTTTCTAAAACCTGATATTTGAAAATAATCACCTTGGCTCATAGATATGCTCATAGTTTAAAATAATCGAAAAAATCAGCATGACACATAGATATGATCATATATTCATATGCTATGCTTATCAGCTTGTTTCTAATCATTCAATACCATTTTCATCATATTCGAACACTAAAATCAAGTTCTGGATCATGGGGCAGACCTAGAGTGATAGATGGGGTAACCTCCGTTGCTCCTTAACGCTCCGGTGACGCTCCGACGATAGTGTAAATTTTGAAAAAAAATTGACGTTTTTCGATTTCGTTACCCCTTTTTATTAAAACGTTACCTTATGAGGATTTTTTAGATCGCATGATATCACAATCAACTTTAATTATGTTGTCTTTTTTGTATTTGTTAGGATAGCCGTAGACGTTGTATATATATATTAATGCTTAATAATGAATCTTTATAATTAGATATCATATTAGTTTAATTAAAAGGCTGCTCACCCAAGAAAGCTGAAACATTATACAAACTTTTTATATCTGAGAAAGTTGCATATTTAAATAACTTATCTGTTTTCATTATTGTCATTCTAACAAACACATGGAATTGTCAACATGTGTCTACCCTCGTCTTATATTGGCATTTAGAAATCAAAGATTCTTCTTGCTAAAACGTGCGCCTTGCCTTTATGCTATACACAAATCAACTATACAATACATATACATACAAATCATTAAATAATATTAAACTGGGTTTTCCCAACCGCGCATTGCGGCAGGGAACCAATCTGTTTTGAAAGCAAAAATAACTAAAATAATTGAGAACCTGGTTATTGATAACGATTTATGTTCAGTTAAAGATTCTCAATACAATAACATAAACTATCTATAAAACCCATAACTAAATTCGGTGCCGCCACCGCTTTTCACCGCCAAAGACATTCGACTTTCAAGACTCTTTAGCATTAGCATCACTTCCTTAAAACAAAAACCACCCAAAGGTTTCTTTTAAACATATAGTATAATTGTTGTAGTGGGTCGGAACCATGTAAAGGTATATTTTTAATATGAGTGCCAGATGGTTTTAAAAACCAAACACTTTAAAAATGTCTAAACAACTGGTCAATTTAAAAATAACATAACGTAAATGAATGTCGAAACATAAATAAAAATAAGTCATGTTCACCATTAATATTATTTGAAACTATATACAAAAAGATTAAACAGGTAAAAAACTATGACGACATAGCGGAAAATTTGTTAAAAAATTTAAAGCGGTAACTTTATTAAAGTTTGGGAATTATGGTGTAAAATGGTTTAAGAAGGATAAAACAACTTTATTAGCGTTCAAGGGACACCTGATAAATTTATTAACATTAAGGGGATAAGAATGTAAATTGGTATTACAAAAACTAACAAAATTAAGGGGGTAAAAGTGTAAAAACTAAAACTTTTGTAGTCAAAACATAAAAATAAGGTGTCTTGGCTAATTATGTAACTATTAATGACATTCTTGTAACTAAAAGCAAAATAAAGGATAAAGCATATAACGTAGCACCAAATTGTAATTTAATATGTATAATAATTTGATCAAAGTAGAAAAAGAAAAACTTTGGATGACCAAACCTAAAAGCAAATAACTTTAGTATAGCTTTTTGCCTAAAGTGGTAAAACAAAAACTTTAGATGCTCAAACTAAAAACTAAATAACATTGTAGCTAGTGATATAATTTAATATACATTACAATATAATATAATATAATATAATATATATTAAAAATTAATATTGTTGAACTTAAGTAATTATGGTAATAACATAATATTAAATATTGATATTTTTGTGGCTAAAAATGTTAAAGAAAAACTTTGGATGACCTTGGTAATAAAATAATATTAAATATTGATATTTTTTGGTTAAAGTGGTAAAACAAAATCTTTTGATGACTAAACTAAAAAGTAAATAACTGTATACTAGCTAGTGATGTAATTTAACATATATTATAATATAATATAATATCATTACAAGTAATATTACAAAATTAAGTGCGAGAACAATAAAAGTATCTCAATTCTTAAGCATCTAGCTCATTTACTCCTAAATATATTTGTACAATTATGAAATTATTCCTTTTTTACAGACAAACTAATCTATTCCTAAATACATTTGTAACTTCTAGAATTTAAAATCCTTCACTTCTAGAATTTTCACCTTTCCCTTTCAAACTCCCTTACAAATGCAATTCCAACAATATAAAATATGTCATTTTCATAAGAGTTTTATTAGAAACTGGTTTTTAAAAAATCAAACATTAAGCTAATTTTAAATGTTTTCTTAATATAAATCAAGTGACGTGCCCTACTTATTCACATTAGGCATTTAGTAGAGATGCTCAATGTTACTATTAAATAGCAGAGGGTATGCATTGTCACTGGATCATAGTATAGGGTGTTAGTTGTAATTGAGTTTGTACTTAATCGAAGAACAAACCGTAAGGAAGGTAGTGATTGATTTACTTGAGAGTAAATCTTCCTCTTCTGTGTGATTCTTCTTCTTCTCCGATCTTTCACTCTTTGAGTTCTTGAGTACCTATTGTATCGTGACAATGGTATTAGAGCTATCCTTCCCCTTGACCTTAGGTTAGAGCAACAAAAAGGATGTCAATTCATTGGCAACAAATCGAACAAGATACTGGGTAAGAGTTAGGGCAACAACTGATTTCTAAGGCAACAATCTAAGTTAGGGCAAGAAACGGGTTCGGCCATCAGTGCGGGAGATTCACTACAGCGTCCAACAATCAAGAAATCATCAAACAACATTGAAATGGCTTTGGAAAAGATTATTTCAATATGGTAAGAAGGTCTGAAGAAATGTTGGAAGATTATGCAGCTGTCACAACTCGATTTCTACGTGTATCCCGGTGGGAAGTATTGTGACGTACAGTTGATATCATCATAATCAATAAAACACAAAGCAACACAACGGAATTCTTGGAGTAAAATATAACAATTACAAACCATAAGTGTCCAAGTGTTCGAAATACAAATATACACAAGGCTTGTAATAAGATCCACGGGCGGATCGGAAATAAACATACACAAAATGATAACAGACTCTACATGCACAATCAAAAGGTCGCAACTCCTTAGTATTAATGCCACGCAGCTTCCGGCCTATTTCGTACTTGTACATGTAACTTGATCTTTTGAAAATACGTCAGTTTACACAGGTAAATACAATCAACCAACTCATTTTTAAAATCCTTTCGAAATGGTTTTAGGTGCACTAGGCATATTTTTATAAATAACTTGGGACAGTACAAATAACCTTGTATACAGTTTTACATGTCTGTCTTTTACATATGGGGCCCAATACAGAAACCGAGACATGATCGACTGACACACCACTTCTGAACTTTCACACAGAAAGCAGATAATTATAATAATAGCAGTTACCGATGTATGCCTATACCAATGCTTAAGTCGTGGCCACTAACACTTTAGTGAGCCAAGGATATCCCAGACACGGTCAAGCCCACCCCCAATGTTTGAGTTTCAGACAAACAGATTAAAACCGGGTTATGTATTTTAGTTAATTATCACAACTAGATAAAACATGATTTCCATACCCGACCAAGCGGTAATAATTTACCGTATCCCAAGCCCGTATAGGAAAAATAGGTTAACAGTATTTACCTGAGCTTAAGTCTTCGAGAATTCCAAACTCAGCCGCAAATCAAAGACAAGTACATGCACAATTTACCGGGAAGGCGTTTAGTCTGGAATGATGGTATTATTAACTAAATTAGAATGCTAACGGGTCCTTAGTTAAGTCTTAGACTTGAACCGGCTAGTCTTACGATAAAATAAATAAGGTACGATACGCTAGATTAAGCGGTGACCGGAATAGAGGGTTAATTGGGCCCGACAAGTATCAAGACTTGTATAATATGGGTATACCAATAACATTCTGGATTTTTGATAAGAATTTGACAAGGTTAAACCCGTTTCGGTTAGATTACGTAAACTAGTCATGTATGCTTAACCGTAAGCGTATAAGCGAAACCGGGTAACCGAAAGAGTCATATACAAGTTCCATATGCTAATATGTTTAAAATATGATTTGATATCAGTAAGATATCAATATATATGCCTTTAGTGATTTTAAAACCGAATTATGCCTCATAAGGGCATTTTGGTCATTTTATAGTTTATAAAAGAAGTTTATAAGAAATCTAATATCAAGATCATTATTATTCAGTAAAAATATAAATTTTATGATGTTATACCAGTAGGATATCAAGAATATGTGTGTTTGATAGTTTTAAACTATGTCCCATAGGGGTATTTTAGTCATTTCACACATAGCCTTGAGTTATAATTGGGATTCTAAGTTCAGGACTTGTACACCGTAAAAATGTTGAAAATAAGTTTATAAATCAGTAGGTAACAAGTCTTGGCTCATAGTTATAGTTTTAAACCATACTATGCGCCGAAAAGACGTAAAACTCGATAAATGCCGTTAAATTCGATATTTAAGGTAAAATGAGTTATGACCTGTTTTTATATATCCAAAATATGTTATTTAACATATTACATCAGTGGATAAAAGTTTTGGTTATAAAAAGCTTGGTTAAAGTCTCTTTACGCAAAAAGGGTAATTTGGTCATTGGTCGGCATTTAACGAGTCTTAGGCCTACATTCAGTTTATAACCTGAATAAGCATCCCAATATGTCCTACTTATGATATTACATCAGTATGTATGAAGTTTGAACAAAGAAATTACGTTTAATCCTCCTAAAATGCCGAAAAGGGCATTTTAGTCTTTTTTTAAAGCTTCATTAACGCTATTTTAAAAAATGCAGGTTATAAAAAGAATCTTGACATCAAACATTTTAATTAAGTTCACAAATCAGTTTATAACTCATTTGTATGGTGGTTAATGCTTAAAACCTTGGTTTATACCAAAAAGGACCTTTTTGCAAAGTTTAGGCATAATAATAGAAACTTGTAAATACACAAATTACTAACGGACCATGTAGCATAACTTTAATAGGTTATTCTACACTATAATATGGTCCTAAAAACAACTTAAAGTCAGTAGCCTAAGTTGCTCAATCGGGTCAGAACTGAAAGTAAAAGCATAAGTCAAATCTTGCGATTTTCGGTTGCGAACCGAACCTAGACCGAGACTTGACGAGTCAAATCAATTCATACATGTTCTAATACTTATATTTAATTTGTTTATGCGTCAAAACATATTTTATAACATCTATATATTCAGTTATGGATTTTTATGAAATCTGGCCAGTTTGACTTTTGTTAACTTTTACTTTGACTCGTCAATTGGTCAAGAATTCGTGGTAAGCTGGAGATGCCCTTTTGAGGGATTAACACCTACCTTATTACAATCACGTAGCCACTTTCGTTATGATCAATGGCTGGACCATCATGGTCTTAGCTCAAAGTTAAGGCATTTTTACGTCAAGACTTTGACCTTAGCTTAAATCCTAATGTAATAACTTAGCATGAAGATGGAACACTTACACAAGTTCCAGGGGATGCTAAGATCAGAGAGGAATGCTTCAAGATGCTCCAGGGACCTTCAAAGCTTGAACAAGAGGAGAAAAGGAGGAATGAGCAAATTGTGATAACCACAAGTGCTCTATTATAGTTGAGGTGGACTCATATGATCATGCCAGGTGCAAGGGAGCCTCATGGGACGTAAACAAGTGTACTAGGACATGTCAAGACCAGTTTAAAGGTGGACATGACGACAAGAGGTGGCAGAACATGGCCCTGCCATGTTTCTGCTCGCTGGCAGGTCCTTGCGGACCGTATGAGTTTATCCATGTGGTCCGTAAGGAGGACCCTGTGCGCCCACTGATTTAAAATCGGTTGCGGACCGTATGGCTTGGGTTTTGCGGTCCGCAACCAACTCCCAGAACTTGAAAATTTTCATTCTTCATATATGGTCCCTCAACTTCATTTCGATGCATAAAAAGATAAGATACATTGTTTCAACGACTTTGGTCCCTCCTGTTTTACCATATGGCATACGAGGATTACCGGGACACGTGTCGGAATATAATCGGACTTAAAAACACGTAGTGTTACAGCAGCATATCTCTTCATTTTTGATCTTAAACCATAAATTGGTGATATTCTCATGCGGTATCACAATATGGACAAAGGTCTAAAGTTGGAGTTCGTAAACCGCTATGTTCGTTGTTCAATCTTGGAACTAGTCTAGAAACACTAAATCATAAGAATCCATATCAATACTAGCTTTACTGGATTAGGTCTAAAGGTGTCTATAGCTTTAACCCTAGTTTAATAGGATTAACCTTAATCAGTAACTTCATTTTAGCACTTCATACGTTATTATCAAAGACGAGTCTTGGATTAGTTTAATATGTATCATCTATCATTAATCTAGCCAATCTTCGTTGATTCAAATCTTGGATAGCTATATCGTCTTAACCCTTGGTCATTTGTCATAGTAAACTGAAGTATTAGTAGTTTTATAGTTTCAGTTTGAGTATTCATTGGTTGCATATTAAATGATATATCTAGTACTCATAGCTTTTATGTCCTAGGATTGATACCTAATAACTTGCCTGAAATATACTACATTCTAATAGGTATGCTTGTCTGTTACGTGTGTACATAGTAGTTATTAGATTTTTTACCTTAAAACTCGTCTGTATTTGTCTCAATTTATTTGTTCCTATCTAAGCACGTCAAGTGTCAATAGGTCTCTACCAATTCTTTGTGCCTCAAATAGACACGACTACACATATACACTTTATAATCCATTGAGGCTGTCCTGGATAAAATCTAGACTAGCCAGTTAACTCAAGCGTTCAAGTACAAACCCTAACAAAACGACCTTTGAACATTTTGCCCTTGACAATAAAGATTATAATATAAATAAATAAATAAAAAATTAAACAAATAAAAACCGAAGTAGAGATGTAATCAAGAAATTACGATTATACAAAAGTTAGGTAATGGTGAACTTCATCATTTTAATTTGTTTGATACCAAAGATCGAGATGTATTAAGAATTTTCTCAAAAGAGTAAACTTGACTTCCCAACCCAAGACTTGCTCATCTGGTCATCCATCAAGGGCCATTCACCTAAAACTATATATTGCAACTCATATTAGCTTTCTTAAGTAGTTGAGTACACTTTTGTTAAGAAGTTTTTCATGATAAAATTTGTCGTGAAAATAGTCACCGACGTAATGTATATATGTTAGTGCCTATTTTGCATCTTTTGTATTGTATTACTAATCTATATGTTTGACATATTTGTCTTACTTTTGTGGATTTAATAGCAATTGAGTTGTCATGGAGGTAATGATACTAAAGTCTTGCTTCAATGGTCCTAGGTGTTATTTGAAGGACGTCACTGAGTCAGACCGTCGAGTCACGTAAGAGTGCTTTCATGTAAGTACACATTTAACCGTTTTTCTAATATATGTGTGTATTCAATTTATATCAATAACGATGACTGAAAGTATATATGTGCAAAGATAGTATTGATGCCATCCTAGTGTGGATAAACAAAACATGGAACATGAGCATGCACAATCCATACGGTGACCCTATGAAGAATGCACACATTTATACCAAAAGAAAGGCAGCTCAGATCAATGATTTTGACAACACCTTATCTTCAACATCATCATGCCATACCCTCCATAATGGATATTAGTGACGGATTGGCACGAGATGATTGAGTGTGTATGTATTACGTTTTATATTAATTTATGAGTATTTTTACGTGAAAGGAGTGGGTAACTGATGATAAAATTACAACATCAATAGGGAGGTTCGGTTTATCTTAAAGGGACGGTCTGAAGGAGATCCAAAGTCGAAAGACTAAACGAGTAAAATAATAATTATAGTTGTTTAATTATTATTTGAATTATCTATTAGTATTAGTTTAGATAAGTATTATTTAGTAATTGAGTTAGAGAATAAATAGAATTCGTATTCATCTCTCTGATCCTGTACCCAAATTCAACAAGTGGTTGTTGAAAGTTAATTCTAAAACTCGTATGAGTTGAAAATTGCAGGGTCTATTAAAGTTTGGTCTATTTTAGGTAATTTTATTGTAATTGGTTTAGGAATGGTTTAATTGTCTTGGAGAGCAAGTTTTGTAGTACTATAAATAGAGGTCTATGTTATTATTTTTATTTGTCCCTCTCCTTTGTAAGTGCCGTGTTCTTGTTTGTTGGTACGATTGTTTGAACCGTCTGGGCCAACAATTGGTATCGGAGCTTTGGCTCGTTGAATACACGCTTCTTGCACTGAGACGAGACGATTCGTATAAGAGTTTTCCTGTTCGAAGATTGGAGGTTAGGGTTTGATCGCAACCTTGAGGGGCCGTTGGTTTTCTTGTTCGAGACTGTCGACGTCTTTTTGTGTTTTAGATCAGGAAAAGTTTTTTCCTTTACTCCTTGGAGATTGTGTTAAACAAAGAACAAGAAAAATAAAGAAAGCTTTTGTTTGTGATTGGCGAAATCTAGAAGAAGGTTATTATTATTGGAGTGATTTGTGAAGAAAGAAATCAAAGGAAACATTTATTTTTGATGTGCATACGTAAGAAAGCATATATCCATTTTTGTTCTTAGATTGTTTTGGTGCTTTGGAGTTCAAAGAATTTATTTCTTTTTATTACGACTGAAATAAAGAAAGAAAAATGAAAAAGCAAGAGCATGTGATGCCACTTATGGGTTGATCGAGGATAACAAAGAAGAAAAAAAATACGCAACACTAAGTTCTCGTATAGCAAAATTGTTTTCGGGTAATCAAGAATGTTGTTCTTGATGAATTGAAAGAAAGTAACAAAGAAAAAAAAGTTTATAGTGTTTGGTTATTTATTAGAGATTGGTTATTTATTAGAGATTGGTTTCGGAACCGGAAATCAATTCTAACTGAAAAATAACAAACCGGAAAAGAAAGTAAGGATAACAAAGACACGATGGTGACTGAGAGATTTCTAGTATTGACGAAATCGAACTACAAGGTATGGCCGACCAAAATGGAGGGATTCTTGAAAGACTATGGCTTTTGGGACGTTATTGAACCTGCAGTCTACATAGCTGTAGATGAAAGGAAGATGTACACCGCATTGGGGGTACATATGCCAAACCTTGCCGGATGATATCTTGGTACAAGTTGGCATACTCGTGAATGCTAAGGAAGTATGGCGTGCTTTGAAGATTCGGCATCTTGGAATTGATCATGTACGAAAGGAAGAACACGAAAAAGCAGCTCAAGAAGCAGCTGAGAAAAGGAAAGATTAGATAAAGAAAAGAAAAGAATTGCTTTGGAAGAAGAAGAGAAAAGGGTGAATCTTCAGGTATGTTTTCCTGACTCAAACGACCTTGAAGTAAAAGAAATTGTTAAGATCAGTGAGCAGTACCAAAGCAAGGAACCTGCTACTGATCATGATGACGAGAGAAACGATCCAGTAACGTATGAAAGGAAAGATGCAGCTAAGGGAATCTGCACATGTAGAACCGTATGTGAAAGTCAACAGTGGAGCATCTGTTGAAGAAAAACCAGAACCCAATGAAAAGTTCAGAGAAAGAAAAGCCCAACAGGGTTTGATAAAGAAAGAAAGACTAACCCAGCTGCGAGTTTTGGGTTAAAGTCAGATGACCAAGAATGTTTGGATACGCAAATAAAGAAACGAAAAGTGAGGAAATAGAACTTGTCAATTGAAAAAGTGATGCAACAAATATCTGAAGATAGAAAAGTTCAAGAAAAGAAAGTGTTCAATAAGTTGGATCTAAGATGAATGTGGAAGGTTTGAATGATGAGTGTTCAATAAGTTGGATCAAAGATGACCAAGAATGTTTGGATCAGTGCCACGGTTTTGAGAGTCGTTTCTAATTTAGGGAGCAGCCCCTCGTGGGGTGGGACGGTGGCGAACGGCAGTGGTTGAAGACGAAGCTAGCGGATGAAATTTAGTTTCTATCATCAATCTATTCAAGGTAATTGGTTTGCAAGGAGATGCCATATGATGATTCACGGATCGCATAAAGTGAGTTGGGGCATGGTATTATACTACTTACCAAGGTTCAAGGGTGAAGCTAGACATGCATGATTGCATGTCACGTGAAAGTCAAAGCAAGTGGGATGAAATTTTATATTTTTGGAAGCCATCCAACAGAAGGAATCAATCGAAGAAACCGACTTAGCGAATGAACCGAGGATCAAGGCAGCTCCGTTACGGTGGTATTCGGCAGTGGATCAAGGGAAGTTTTGGGCTATAATGATGAATAAATAGTCAAAAGAAGCACTAGTAGTAGGCTACAAAAAATGGTGCAGCACCGACATACATTCGACCGATTTCGGAATCAATTTGTGGCAAATGGGTCAACAGCAAATCCGAATGTTTGGAAGCCGCATAGGTGGTACTACGGGACTGAATATGGTGGCAAAGTAACACCGGATGGTGGTGGTAATGGCTGCCAGAAGATAACCGCAAACATGCTAGTAGGTTCCAGTGCACGAACTAAGTTACGGTTTAGTTCGGGGTTGATTTTCGGGTGATTTCAGAGACGAGCAACAACGGGTTTCCGATGCATAATGGGTTTAATCGAACCGAGTGCCCACTAATAAAAAAACCAATGGGTGTGTCGCGGAAGAAACGAAAGAATAGGATGTTAAGAAATTCGTTTGGCGACTAAAGAACGAATCGACATGTGGTTGTCGTATTTATTAGTGGTTGAAAAGCAAAGGATTGCATCTACGTCGTGTACGAACTTAGTTTCCGTGTTCCTCGAGTTGAAGGTTGTCGGAATAGTTTACCCGTCTCTCGTTTAAAAGTTATCCCGGTTAAGATCTCTCTTGGTAATCAAGACTCGTCAGTTTGAGCTCATCTAAAGTTAGTGCTTGATGTTGAAGGTTTCAACGATGATGTGCCATTACCGTGTGTCGGGATGGTTAGATCTCTGTGTTTCAGGGTAGTTTAGTAGGCTGAACAAAGAAAGAAGACTCGTTCAAAGGCAGTGGTAAAAGATCTAAATCAGATCTTGGTGTACCCTTTGATTCAATTCGGTTGAAGGCAGTTGGAAAGTAATCCCTTCTTCCAGTTGATCGAGTTATGTTATTGTTCAATTTCAAAGGTTCGATTGAAGTGGGTTTGAAGGATAGTTAGAGTGATATGTCACACCCCAACCGATGGCGAAAACATCGGGATGAGACGAACAAATTACTCAAAACGTCATAATACTACTTTGCTACAATATTTTATAATTCAAAATTTCATTGATGCTAAATTGCGATATAATTGTTCAAAGGGAAATACGACAAGATTCAAAGGACAATACAACATGGAACGAAATACATGAAATTAAACTAGGTGTGTATCTAATCCACCCTAATATATTTCTTCGTCGGCATCAACTCAATTTCCTGCAACATGTATTAAAATAATATATATCAACAAAAGGTTGGCGAGCATACAAGTTTGATACATAGCATAATAACGAAAAAGTTTGACTCATATCCAACATGGCAACAATTATATTTGTTATAACATACTAAACTTGTGTTCTTATATGTCAATCCATAGTCTAACGCAATAGTGATTACCCAACATTGTCATAAACGGGTGTTTAATAGTTTACTTAACAATACCACAAGCATACGGGCGGGCGGTACTCCTATAGCGCTATATTTGTTAAGGTTGGCTAGCAAAGTTAATGAGCATATATCACAAGTCTAACATAGCATGCATTAACGAGTATACAAACGAGCATCATGTTATAACGGATAGAGTAAATTTATAAACTAGTTTCATGGTTTTGTACATGTTGCACCCGAAATATTAAAATGGAAAACAGGATCGAGTATACTTACGGTTTTGCAAGTCTTGACTTGAATTCCGAGAGTTGTTGGGTTGATTATCTTGGAGCATCTCGTCCTTCTACAAGAAGCAACAAGGCGTATGAGTATTGGAGTTTACGGAGGATTATGGATTCGGAACTTAAATATCGTTAGTATTATGAAAGTAATCATCTTGGTACTCATGACACTTGTTCTTGACAATATAGAAACCTCAAGGGTTTGGTGTGTTTTCATGGATTCGAAGATCCATTAGAATCGTGACAAGCTGTATGGTCCTTTAGATGATGTAACTAGTTTCTTAACATATAACCATTTAGTTATCATTAAGTCTTTGTTACATAGTCATATATACATATACATATACTTTATATCATATAACATGTAAATCAAGTAGGAGGTAGAAGATCAAAGTCTCCATTTAGGTACCTCTATTGTGTCATGGATTTCATGCATGAGGTAGGAAAAACAAGCTTCCATTTAGGTACCTCGAATGTTCACCACTACACTTGTGTTATAACCACAAGGAGGGTCATGAACTAAATAATAATAACAACTAATCTAATGGAAATCATAAAGTAGTGTGTGGTTTCAAGATGGGTTGCCAAGCCTAAACCAACTTCACACATGCACAAGTTAAACTTGGACACTACTTGTGGGTGAAAACCCAAGTTGAAAAACAGAAAGTTTGTGAGGTTTTCACCTCCTGTTTGACATGTCTCAACCTTGTTTTTAAGCCTAACCAACCACAAATAGTGTTGTAAGCATTTGGACATAGGTTTGAGATGAGTTAGACTCAAGTTGAACAAGTTTTATAAAAGTTTGAAGATGTAAAGTAAAAACAGTCCACTTTGGAGCATTTTTCATGACATTCCAGAGCCTGATTTTCCATGGAAAACCATTGGAGATGTGCACAAGGTCAAACCAAGTAAGTGGGGAAAAGAATGGAAGGATTTGATTAAGAATCGAGTGAGTTAGACTCACTTTAGTGAAGATGGAACTTTCTGCTCGAACTTGAAATTATCAGCTGATCAGAGAGGATTTGAGAGAGCTATGGAGGTTTGTAAAGTGTTAAAATGGTGTGGATTAGCTTGGGTTTTATAGGGGATGATTAGGGTTGGGTGTTAGTTGAGTATTTAATGCAAGAAACACAAAACAACTCAACAAAACACACAAAATAGCCCAATCCTGTAGCTGAAACAATCTTTCTACGGATTGGGGGCCGTGGCGTAGCGCGACGCCCCAAGGGGGTAGGCGTAGCGTATGGCAGCCCCCCTGGTTTCCTTTTGAAGTTTGATTTCTTTCATTTTGGCCCCCAAACTTCCTAAAATTCATCATTTTATGCCTAATCTTTGGTATTTAACATGTTTTGAGTATATTGAATGTATACAAGTATAAATTGAATATCTCGAATGCATGTTTGAACGATTGCACGTATAATAAGTATCAATTGCGTATAAAAGTTGATTAAATTGTAAGTATAACAGGTGTGTATAAAATACGTATTTCATTATTATCAAGGTGTCGGATTACAAGGTTGAAATTGAAAGACGATACAAGTAAAAAGATTTCCGAAAATAGAAACTTTCCCAAAATGGAAAGTACAACAAGACTTGCTAAATATAGAAAGTTTGAAATAGCAGGGCGTTACAGTCTCCCCTCCTTTAGGAGATTTCGTCCCGAAATTTAGGAAGATGTAACAAAGAGATGCGGATACTTGGTCTTCATATCACTCTCGAGTTCCCAAGTAAATTCAGCGCCACGTTTACCTTCCCATCGAACCTTGACGATAGGAATTCGACTGCGCCTCAATTGCTTGACTCCTCGGTCCATGATTTCGACCGGTTTTTCCACGAAGATCTTCGTACAGCTTAACACTTTTTGAGGTTCGAAACATGACAGACAGGGTGAACGTTGTTGAGTTCTTCTGGCAGGTCCAGTCGATACGCAACCTTACCAATCCTTTCGAGAATTTTGAAAGGACCTACGTAACGAGGTGCGAGTTTACCTTTCTTGCCAAAACGAACTATACCCTTCCAAGGGGATCCCTTGAGAAGTACTAGATCACCAACATTGAATTCCAAGAGTTTGCGTCTTTTATCAGCGTAGCTCTTTTGGCGACTTCGAGCTTTGAGTAGGTTATCACGTATTTGCAAAATTTTGTCCGTTGTTTCTTGTATGAGTTCGGGACCAGTGAGTTGAGCTTCACCAATCTCGTGCCAACAGATAGGTGATCGACATTTCCGACCGTATAATGCTTCACACGGAGCCATTTGAATACTGGCGTGATAACTGATGTTGTATGAGAATTCTACCAAAGGCAAATGTGAATCCCAATTGCCACCAAAATCGATTCCGCATGAACGAAGCATATCCTCTAGAGTTTGAATGGTACGCTCAGTTTGACTGTCGGTTTGAGGTTGAAAGGTAGTACTAAGATTAAGACGAGTACCAAGGGCGGTTTGAAACGTTTGCCAAATGCGGGAGGTGAAATGAGCGTCGTGATCGGAAATGATGTCAATGGGGATACCATGACGAAAAATAATCTCCTTCGTGTAGAGATGAGCCAATTTCTCGACTTTGTAATCTTCACGAATGAGGAGAAAGTGAGCGGACTTGGTCAAACGATCGATAATGACCCAGATATTGTTGTGACCAGAAGATGTACGAGGAAGTTTGGTAATGAAGTCCATAGCGATACTCTCCTATTTCCAGACCGGAATTTCTGGTTGTTCGAGTAAGCCAGAGGGGCGTTGATGTTCAGCTTTTACCTTGGAACACGTGAGACATTTCGAGACATAAAGGGCGATATCCTTCTTCATGCCATGCCACCAATAGGACGTACGCAAGTCTTGGTACATCTTGTCGGCGCCAGGATGAATAGAGTATCGGGATTTGTGAGCTTCCTTCATCAAGAAGTCACGAAGTTTGTCGCGATTTGGAATCCAGACTCGATTGAGATAGTATAACATACCATCGGCTTTGGACGAGAGTTGATCTTTGGCACCACACTTCATCTCATTGTATAAGTTGTTCTCGTTGATGGATGAGTGTTGGGCCTTACGAATTCGGTCCTGAAGATTGCTTAGGATTTGGAAACAGTGGATGCTCTTTGCATGAGGTTGACGACTTAGAGCATCGGCTACAATATTCGCTTTACCAGGGTGATAGCGAATTTCGTAGTCGTAGGTGTTGAGCAACTATACCCATCGATGTTGACGCATGTTGAGTTCCTTTGATTGAAGATGTGCTGAAGGCTCTTATGGTCGGTGAAGACCACACACATTGGTACCATAAAGGTAGTGTCGCCATATCTTCAATGCAAAAACAACTGCACCAAGTTCAAGGTCGTGCGTAGTGTAGTTTTTCTCATGGATCTTAAGTTGTCTTGAAGCGTAAGTGATAACCTTATCCCATTGCATGAGGACGCAACCAAGGTCTCATTTGAAGCATTGCAATACACGACAAAATCATCGTTTCCATCAAGAAGAGCGAGAATAGGAGCGTTAAAAAGCATGTCCTTGAGTGTTTGAAAAGACTCCTCTTGTTCGGGACCCCAAAGAAAAGGTTTATCTTTTTGGGTCAAAGACGTGAGAGGAACGGTGACTTTTGAAAAGTTCGAAATGAAGCGACGATAATAAGCGGCTAGACCAAGGAAAGAACGAATTTTGGACGGAGATTTAGGAGCAATCCAATTATTTACGGCTTTGATCTTTGCGGGATCGACATGAATGCCTTTCTCGTTCACAACATGACCGAGAAATTGAACTTCCTTTAGCCAAAATTCACACTTGGAGAATTTGGCGTATAGTTTTTCACGTTGAAGGAGTTCAAGGATAAGGTGGAGGTGTCATTTGTGTTCGTCTTGGGTCTTGGAATAGATGAGGATATCGTCTATGAACACGATCACAAAGCGATCCAAGTATAACTTACACACCCGATTCATTAAGTCCATGAAGACCGCGGGTGCCTTCGTTAAACCGAATGGCATAACTACGAATTCGTAGGCGGTTTTAGGGATATCTTCTTCGAGAACTCGAAGTTGATGGTTGCCAGAACGAAGATCGATTTTGGAGAAACAAGTTGCGCCTTGAAGTTGATCAAAAAGGTCATCGATGCGGGGAAGAGGATAACAGTTTTTTTACGGTGCGTTTGTTGAGCTCACGATAGTCGATACACATCCGAAACGAACCATCCTTCTTCTTGACAAACAAGATGGGAGCGCCCCAAGGAGAAGTACTAAGGCGTATAAAGCCTTTATCAAGAAGTTCTTGAAGTTGGCTTGATAGCTCTTGCATTTCCGAGGGTGCTAGGCGATACGGAGACTTAGCGACAGGCGTAGCGCCAGGAATGAGATCGATACGGAAATCAACTGAACGAGGAGGAGGTGGACCAAGAAGGTCTTCGGGGAAAACGTCGGGGAAACCACACACCACCGGGACATCACTTACGTCCTTTCCCTTGCACTTTTCTTCCACAATATGGGCTAAAAAGGCAAAGTACTCCTTACGTAACTACTTGTTCGCTTGGGTGCATGACATGAGTTTGAGACCTTTTGAGGGTCTTTCTCCATAGACGTGCAAAGTGTCACCGGATGGAAGAGGCAATCGAACAAACTTTTCGTGACAAGCGATTTCAGTATGGTTCTTACGAAGCCAATCCATACCTACTATGATATCGAAACTACCTAATTGCATAGGTATGAGATCGATAGAGAACACATGATTATTGAGGGTGAGAAAACAATCGCGAAGAACAGAGTCGACGGTGATAGACTTGCCATTGGCAACTTCGACGGTGAAAGATTTTGGAAGCTTAGAGCGTGCACAGTTTAACATTGGTTCAAATTCTACGGAAATAAAACTTTTATCCGCACCAGTATCAAATAGTAAAGAAGCATATAAGCCATTGACAAGGAACGTACTGTTCACAACTTCATTGTCGTGTTGCGCTTGGTTTGCATTAATATTGAAAGCGTGACCACGAGAAACTTGTTGTTGTTGCTCTTGGTTGATCTGGGGAAATTGAGGGCGAAGGTGATTTGGATCACCGCACTTGAAGCAAGCTCGGACATTGTTGGCAGGAGCATGACGGTTTTGGTTTTGGGGAGGTTGCTGGTTTTGGTTGCCTTGTGGTGTAGGACCACTTCGGCAAGCGGCAGTTACATGCCCAAATCGATTGCAATGTGTGCAATGGCGGCACGCGATGTTGGCTGGGTGATGGTGATGGCATATGGTACACTTGGGATGATTCCCAACGTACTGTTTTCTAGCGGGTTCTTGTGGGGGATTTGGGTTTACAGCTGGTGTGATTGCGTTGCAACTCTGGTTTTGAAACTTTCGTTTCTTGCCATTGTTGTTTCGCGATTGGGTGTTGGGTTCACTAGGTTCGGTGGTGGCTTGGTGGGCAGACTTGGTGGCGTTGGGTTTCTTATAGCGCACACGGTTATCATTAATTTTCGTGGCTAGGCGATAACACATTTCGATGTTGTCGGGTCTCGAGGCTTGGATGGCATCACGTATAGCAGGAGGAAGGCCGTTGAAGTATTTCCTAATGGCACGTGCAGGCGTGTTCACGAGGTGGGGAACGATGATGCTCAATTGCTTGAAACGAGTAGTGTAACCAAGGTTATCGTCACCCGCTTGCTTGAGGTGCCAAAATTCATCCTCAAGCTTTTCTTGTTCATGTGGAGGACAAAACTCCAACATCATCATTTCCCTTACCTCGATCCAAGGGAGGGCATAGGCTTCTTCGTTGGAACGAATGTTACGCTCGTTCGTCCACCACTCGAGAGCTCGAGCCTGGAAGACGCCCGTTGCGCTTCGGGTCTTAAGGTGCTCGGGACAATCACTGTTGATGAATGTCATTTCGATGCTCTCAAACCATTCAAGCATAGCAGTGACACCCTCGTTGCCAGTGAATGGCCTAGAGTTGCAAGCGATGAAGTGCTTGTAGTTGAAAGAGGTAGGCTTAGGTTGGTCAGCTCTGGAGTTGATAGACGAGTTGGCAGCATTAGCGGCAACCTTGCTCACAATGTCGGGGATCACCTTAGCCATTTGCTTAGAGATAGAACCGGCGTTTTTGGTTGTCTACTTGAATTATCTGTTACACCACCATGAAAGCAAGCATCTTCTTGCTAGAGTTCAATTTGGAGTTCCTTTTGGAGTTGGAAAGACGGTTGGAAGACATCTACAAGGTTGATGGTAAAAGATGAGACTTGATCATAATGTTTTGAGAAAAGTCATTTGCATAATTTAGCATGTAACATGTAACACATAGTTTCAAATAGTTCACATTGGCAATTAAGAGTTCACATAGTATAATCACATATATTGACATGAAAGAGTGTAAATTTAGTTTGTTCACGAAGAATTATTGTTGTTTGAGATTGCGAGATAAGTGCGTAAATGAATCGAAGCTAGTAACGTTCAAGGTATAAAACACACTGAAATTGAATTAGCATAAAAGATAGGTTCAATAAAACATTGGAATGTTTCGGGTAGAGAAACGTCGATTATTCAAAAGTGGATCGAAAATCCTTTCGAGTTAGAGAAACATGCTTTGGCCTAATAGGTAGAATACTCCCATCGAGAAGGAACTAACGGTATTCACCCTTCCAGTTACTACAGGTCCCTAGTCGATCGAAAATTCGAGATATTGGCGAGATTGAAAATCGAGGAATGAGACGAGTTAACAAGGTGCAAGTTTCACCCCTAAATTGATAACATCGTACCCTAAATGTGGTTGGTACTTACTAAACGAGGAGCAAATTCGGACTCGTTGGTAAGGGACACTAGAGTTTGAAATGGAAGTTTCCATCAAGATGTGGATATCACTCCTAGCTTGATGGCGTAACTTGGTGCAAAAAAACATAAACGCGGAATGAGGGATTTCACCAAAAATTGCAGGCCATTGGGCCTATCTTGGTGCAAATCGTCTCGTTGATGTAACAAGAGTGTCTTCAAGTGTGTAATTTGTGTAAGATGTCTTAGGAAAGACACATTGTATGTTTAAGACAAAAAAGAAGAGATAGGAGCAAAGTAGGAAGAATTAACATTTAAGCAAGAATAAAGAATGGTCAAAGGTTTGACACTTAAACTATAGACTAGGTCAAGAGCATGACAATTTTTCCTAATTCCCTATAGTTATAGTTCCGATACCAATCTGTCACACCCCAACCGATGGTAGAAACATCGGGATGAGACGAACAAATTGCTCAAAACGTCATAATACTACTTTGCTACAATATTTAATAATTCAAAATTTCATTGATGCTAAATTGCGATATAATTGTTCAAAGGGAAATACGACAAGATTCAAAGGACAATACAACATGGAACGAAATACATGAAATTAAAACTAGGTGTGTATCTAATCCACCCTAATATATTTCTTCGTCGGCATCAACTCAATTTCCTGCAACATGTATTCATTTAATATATATCAACAAAAGGTTGGCGAGCATACAAGTTTGATACATAGCATAATAACGAAAAAGTTTGACTCATATCCAACATGGCAACAATGTATATATTTGTTATAACATACTAAACTTGTGTTCTTATATGTCAATCCATAGTCTAACGCAATAGTGATTACCCAACATTGTCCTAAACGGGTGTTTAATAGTTTACTTAACAATACCACAAGCATACGGGCGGGCGTTACTCCTATAGCGCTATATTTGTTAAGGTTGGCTAGCAAAGTTAATGAGCATATATCACAAGTCTAACATAGCATGCATTAATCGAGTATACAAACGAGCATCATGATATAACGGATAGAGTAAATTTGTAAACTAGTTTCATGGTTTTATACATGTTGCACCCGAAATATTAAAATGGAAAACAGGATCAAGTATACTCACGGTTTTGCAAGTCTTGACTTGAATTCCGAGAGTTGTTGGGTTGATTATCTTGGAGCACCTCATCCTTCTACAAGAAGTAACAAGGCGTATGAGTATTGGAGTTTACGGAGGATTATGGATACGGAACTTAAATATCGTGAAAATAGTATTATGAAAGTAATCATCTTGGTACTCATGACACTTGTTCTTGACACTATAGAAACCTCAAGGGTTTGGTGTGTTTTCATGGATTCGAAGATCCATTAGAATCGTGAGAAGTTGTATGGTCCTTTAGATGATGTAACTAGTTTCTTAACATATAACCATTTAGTTATCATTAAGTCTTTGTTACATAGTCATATATACATATACATATACTTTATATCATATAACATGTAAATCAAGTAGGAGGTAGAAGATCAAAGTCTCCATTTAGGTACCTCTGTTGTGTCATGGATTTCATGCATGAGGTAGGAAGAACAAGCTTCTATTTAGGTACCTCGAATGTTCACCACTACACTTGTGTTATAACCACAAGGAGGGTCATGAACTAAATAATAATAACAACTAATCTAATGGAAATCATCAAGTAGTGTGTGGTTTCAAGATGGGTTGCCAAGCCTAGACCAACTTCACACATGCACAAGTTAAACTTGGACACTACTTGTGGGTGTAAACACAAGTTGAAAAACAGAAAGTTTGTGAGGTTTTCACCTCCTGTTTGACATGTATCAACCTTGTTTTTAAGCCTAACCAACCGCAAATACTGTTGTAAGCATTTGGACATAGGTTTGAGATGAGTTAGACTCAAGTTGAACAAGTTTTATAAAAGTTTGAAGATGTAAAGTAAAAACAGTCCACTTTGGAGCCTTTTTCGTGACATTCCAGAGCCTGATTTTCCATGGAAAACTATTGGAGATGTGCACAAGGTCAAACCAAGTAAGTGGGGAAAATAATGGAAGGATTTGATTAAGAATCGAGTGAGTTAGACTCACTTTAGTGAAGATGGAACTTTCTACTCGAACTTGCAATTATCAGCTGATTAGAGAGGATTTGAGAGAGCTATGGAGGTTTGTAAAGTGTTAAAATGGTGTGGATTAGCTTGGGTTTTATAGGGGATGATTAGGGTTGGGTGTTAGTTGAGTATTTAATGCAAGAAACACAAAACAACTCAACAAAACACACAAAATAGCCCAATCCCGTAGCTGAAACAATCTTTCTACGTATTGGGGGCCGTGGCGTAGCGCGACGCCCCAAGGGGGTAGGCTTAGCGTACGGCGGCGCCCCTGGTTTCCTTTTGAAGTTTGATTTCTTTCATTTTAGCGTATACAAGTATAAATTGAATATCTCGAATGCATGTTTGAACGATTGCACGTATAATAAGTATCAATTGCGTATAAAAGTTGATTAAATTGTAAGTTATAACAAGTGTGTATAAAATACGTATTTTATTATTATCAAGGTCTCGGATTACAAGGTTGAAATTGAAATACGATACAAGTAAAAAGGTTTCCGAAAATAGAAAGTTTCCCAGAATGGAAAGTACAACAAGACTTGCTAAATATAGAAAGTTTGAAATAGCAGGGCGTTACATGATACTTGAAAGACGTTCGAGGGCCTCTTGAAGTCCTGTTAAAAGGGTTACGTGGTTCGTGACTACCAATCGAATCCAGATGAAGAGGCGTTTTTCCCCTAAGGCGAAGCATGTGTAGCTCAAGTTCTTTAGGATGAAGTGGCATTGTCATGACCGGAAGACGTGATGTCAATACTAGTAGGATGCTGTAACAAATGACGATAATGGTAGTGTGTCTACTGAATATGTCAATGGAGGTCATGTGTTTACCGAAAATGGTACGACAGCTTGAGAAAGAATGAGTCAATATTGAGAGGGAGACTTATAGAAGTTGATGTTGAGAGAGTGATAAAATTACAACATCAATAGGGAGGTTCGGTTTATCTCCAAGGGGCGGTCTGAAGGAGATCGAAAGTCGAAGGACTAAACGAGTAAAATAATAATTAAATAACTTTAATTATTATTTGAATTATCTATTAGGGTCTGTTTGGTATGGGGTAATGGAATGGGCGAGGAAATGGAATGGACGAGGTAATGGAATGGATGAAGTAATGGAATTGAACATTACCATTTCATGTCTTGTTTGGTTACCATGTGAGAATGGAATAAACCATTGCTTTTTGTTGTTTGGTATGCGTGAAAAGACGAATGAATAAAATCAGATGGAGGTGGTCAATGATAGGCGGTGATGGTGGGTGGTGATAGATGGCAGTTGTAGCGGCATCGGTGATGGTGGGCGGAGACGACGGTGGGTTATGACACTGGTGGTGGTGGTGGGTGACGACGGAGGTGGGTGGCGGCGGTGGGGGGTGACGATGGGTGGTGGCGGGTGGCGGGGTGACAGCGGGTGGTGGTGGTGGGTGGCGGTGGGTAGTGGCGGGGTGGCGGTGGCAGGTGGCGGCGGCGGCGGGTGGCGGCGGATGGCGGCGGCGATGGCGGGCGCGGGTGCCGGTGGGTGGCGGTGGGTGGTGGTGGTGGGTGGCGATTGGTGGTGGCGGGTGGCGCTGGGTGCGGCGGGTGGCGGGTGATGGGTGGCGGCGGCGAGTGGCGGCAAGGGTGGTGGGTTGTGTTGTTAATAAAGGGTGAAGAGGGAATGGAATGGAAAAAAACAGGGGGGAGGGATGGAATGCTTTTGAGGGAATGGAATGCATTTTGGAATGAGCGCTTTCATTCCATTGACCAACCAAACACTCTTTTCTTTATTCCCTCACAATGGTCCATTCCATTCTCCATCTCATTCCTGCATATCAAACGCTACCTTAGTATTAGTTTAGATAAGTATTGTTTAGTAATTGAGTTAGAGAATAAATAGAATTCGTATTCATTTCTCTGATCATGTACCCAAATTCAACATCTGACTGCTGGAATAGCAAGGTCGAACAGTGGCGGATCCAGGAATTTTTTTCAGTGAATTCACTTTTTAGGATCGGAAATAATAAACTTCGGGTCGGTTCAACGATTCGGGTAAAGTACATCACATGTAAAAATACGATACAATTGTACTCATAAAGTAAGTAAAACGAAAACAACTTTACTTCTGTTAACCCAAATGTAACTTCTATAAGACTAAATTGCATAAATCAACCTTTATGTTATACATAAACTGCACCTTTGTACCTTTCACTATGAAATCGGCAAAACCCAACCTTTATGTTCATGTTTTGCTACAGATATAACCTTTAACAAAACGACGTTTGATTTCTTGGTTAAGTCACCTCACATGCAAAGCGCATGTGAGGGTATTTTTGTTTTTTAAGTCCTTTATTAAATATATATTTTTATTTAAAAAAAACCACAAAATCCAACTAAGAATGCTATTGTATTGACTTACGTAAGAAACAAATAAAACATGTATAAACGAAGATGAAAAGTGATACGGTAGGCCTGCGTAACCATGTGCATGATTTTAAACTCAGTATGGTATGAATCTAGAACCACCCCATCCTTTGTCTTTGCCGTCTTCATCAACAACCACTCACCACCTCGTCATCTAACACCGTCACGGTTCTTGTTCCCGTTTCTGTCACCGGTGATACCACCACCATGATCACAAGCAACCTCCGCCTCTCATTGCCGTATAATCACCGATCATCTTCTCGTCATCTCCGACCACCACAATCTCCTTCACTGTCAAGGTTTAGAGGAGTGGTGTACTTTCGAAACAATGCTTCTTGATTTGTTATTTCATCGCTAAACCCGAAACCCGGTTACAACAATCACCTAACCATCGTCATTATTTTAGACAAAAGTTGCTCCAAAACTCACTAGGTTTGAACTCTTACAAACTCAGTTGGAGCCAAACTGGAAACTTTGAACTTGCTGGAGAAAACTTTAACTCGCCGGATACGTGAACCTGGTTTAGTTTGTGCCTGCAAAGACGATGGGTAACATCGCCGAAGTTGCACCTGCAAAACATTGGACTGGCCGGAGAAAACTTTGACTCAGAATTGTAACTGGAGAAAACTTTGGACTGGCCGGAGAAAACTTTGACTCAGACGTGAACCTGGAGATGAAGATGGTGGTTCATGATGGGTGTTTTTTTAAATATATACATTTATATAAGGATTTAAAAATACAAAAATACCCTCACATGCCTTGCATGTGAGGTGACATAACCAAGAAATCAAACGTCGTTTGTGTTAAAGGTTATATTTGTAGCAAAACATGAACATAAAGGTTAGATTTTGCCGATCTCATAGTGAAAGGTACAAAGTGCAGTTTACGTATAACATAAAGGTTGATTTCTGCAATTTTGTCCTTCTATAATTCGTACTTTATGCATTGACAATTCTACGTTTATAGAAAGCCTAAAGAAGTTTATCCTATAATCTATATTGTGAGTTAGGCATTATCTTAATCATAATAACCCCTAATTACTTCTCTTGATGACACAACTTTAGTAAGACCACTTTGTATTGTACATGTGACATGACAAGTGTTGTTGAACTGACTCAAATCAGTTTAAACTAAACTCAAACCCGTGAATTTCAAGTTATGTTTGTGTCGTGTCAAAATCCATACATAAGTTTACCCTAAAAATAACTGTCATAGCAGGAGAAATCTTTGATCTTAAAAGGATGATTTTTTTTAAAAAAAAGTAAAGTATATTTTGATGTATTAAGAAGACTAATGGTGCATCTAGCATTTGCATAAAAAATCAGATATGATGACCCAGAAAAGTAATAACCAAAGTTGTTTTCTCTTCATCTAATGATTAATATGTACATAGAAGTTTAGTGAAACAATATGAAGGATTTTGTAGTGTTAAAAATCTAAAGCAATAAAAGTATAACACACCTGAGAGAGATAGAGAGATTTGGACGGCTAAAGAGGTGAAGGTGGACGGCCGGAGGCGGCTGTTCGCTAGAAGTTGAGGGGGTAGGGGTGGAGAGGGTGGAGGCTGTTTGGTATGATTTCACGCATGCTTTTATTAACCTGGGTTTGAACAATAAAAAAACATAAAATAAGACTTGTTGGAGACTCGAACTCAGTATCTAACACTTAGGAAGGGCGGGTTTTACCTCTGGAACATGACACTTATAGGTTCACTAACAATTTATTTATGGGTTCCTTTTGTATTTTCTATATAGGTTTTGTAACATTTGTATAAATCGGGTCTCCAAAACCCGCTTCGTTTTGTAATCAAATACCAAGTTACGAAATTTCATTAAGTATTTATGAGTATTTTGAGTTTAAACGTTACATAATTAATATATAAACTAAACTATAAAAATTATATTTGATAAAAAGTTAAAATAAAATAAATAAAAAATAGTTGGAGCTGACCGGACTCGAACCCGGGTCAACTGCCTCCAATGACTTATCTTTCCGTCTCCAAACCACTCCGCCACAAATTGTTTTCTGTTAGTATTATGAAACAATTAAATTTTATACGCAAACTCGGATTAACGGTTACTGATATCTGTATAACGGAAATCGGTGAGCCAAATCGCCAAATCAGTTTTCGTTCGTTTAATTAACTTATAACCGGCGCATATCGGTTTCTAATTAAAGTTCAGATTGAATGAACTTCAAGTTTTGGGTTTCGAAACCGAAAAACATTCAAGCTTCAAATAATTCTGATTCCAATCATTTATACGATTCAGAACTGTCTCAAATACACTCCAAACCCTTTTCGTCGCGTTTTCAAGTCTTTTGAGCTCAAGAAAATTGTCGCCGGAATTCTCTGCAACTCTCGCCGGAAAACCGTGTCCAACTCAAAACAGTAAGATTCTACTCTCTTGCTGTTTCAATCTATTGTTAGGACACTACTAACATTATTCCGTCACTCAAAGTCAGTCACAGAAGACTTTGCTGGATTTCTGGTTTCGCCGGAGAAATTCTGGAATTTGCCGGAACCACGCTAGTTGACGGTAAACACATTCAATCGTGTAAATAATCCATGTACTCTGGTTCAATTTCAAATCTAATTCTTTAATTCTGTTGATTAGCCCCTCTCAGCCGAAGTTTCAATAACAGAGTTGCCTGTTCTCGCCGGACTTCCTGAAGAAGACGACCTGTCCGGTATTTCTTTTACCCAAACTGTTCGGTTTGTTCATTCAAACTAGTAATCATGTTATTTAAGTAGTAGAACCATGAACCAGTGATCTGTGTAAAACCGGTAATTATAGTGAAGAAGACGAACATAACAACGGGTTAAGAATAAATAAAATTCGGATAGTTAACGGGTTAGACACACAGTCCAGCGGTGGACTGTGTGCAAAGTTTATATACGAGTCCCGAGTTCGATCCTTGCTACACACACGCTGCGTAATAACATTCCTTTTTATTCATAAAACTAACCGGGTTAGATTGAGTAGTTGTTAAGTATAATATAATTCAAGAATATAACGGGTTAGACAGCGGTGGACTGTGTGCAACACAAACTGCACGTCACGCGATCGAGTCTCGACACAAACACCGGTTCAATGAGAATAAAACGTTTTGTAAAATAAAGGAATTTTCGGTAAATTCGAATAAGTGTATTAATATAATTAAAACTAGATTTCTAACGGGTTAGTCACGTAGCTCAGTTGGTAGAGCTACGTGCGCGTGAACGGAAGGTCACAGGTTCGAATCCCGCTCGGCGCAGGAATTACCGCTGACCGAACCGGTCAACGGTCAACGGTCAACGGTCAAACAGTAAAAAAAAAATATTTTTTTTTTTTTTTTAAATAATTATTTGTTTTATTTAAATTAAAAATCAATTAAAAATACTTAAAAATAACATTTTTAAGGATAGAAAATAGCCATAAACTCACAAAAATATATCTAAAAATCCCATTAAAAATCTTTAATAAAATCCATCCATTTAATATATTTTTCCTATTATTATTTAGGTCAGTGATTCCTCGTTAACTCGTTTCGTCTAAATCGTGCGCAACTCACCAATTCAAATCCAACGCACCCAATGTGAGTGAACCCTTCAAATTCCCCGTTTTAATCACATTTTTGGGGTGTATCATGTGTCTTATTCATTTTCTTATTATAACTAAGTTATTGTGCATATATATCATATCATGACATGTGTGTTAGTTGTTGCTGTTCAGTAGTTAGGATTGTTTGCAAGTTATTATTTCAGTACATGCAATTGCTGAGGCCGTAGCTCCCCATCCCTCGAGGTTGAGTTTGATCCCCATTTTATTATGCGGTTGATCAGGGCGTGCCCGCACGATCGGCTCCGTTTGATTGAGCCTTGATCGGTCATTTATTTTCATTTCAATACATGCAATACGCTCGGCTCCGTTTGATTGAGCCTTGAGTGCACAGTTCAATTTACATTTCAAGTTCATGCAATACGCTCGGCTCCGTTTGATTGAGCCTTGAGCACACAGTTCAATTTACATTTTCAGTTCATGCAATACGATCGGCTCCGTTTGATTGAGCCTTGATCTCACAGTTCATTTATGTTAATTATCATATGATGTTGGTATGTTCATGTATGTAATCGATTGTTAATGTATGTTATAATTGTAACCGATGTTGCCATTGCTTGATTTCATGCATATGCTCTTTTATGATTATGCACAATATTTTATTGATAAACTAACCAGAAAATCATTATTAAATGTTTATCTATAAGGTTCACTCGCCAACTTATGTTGACCCAAAAACCTCCCATTTTACACATGATACAGGTGAACCAGCAGCAGCTAGGAACACGTAGGACCTGGATTAGAAGAAATAAAATGATTTAGTGTTTGGATTATTATGTTTGGTTATTTTCCTTTGTAATGAATGAACATGTTTGAAGGTTTGAGAAATGTAACTTTGACTTCATTTAATTATGAAACATAATAGTAAATGTCATGTGCTTTGGTGATAACCCAATTATGCCCCGACTCTTATTTCCGCTGCGGGTCGGGGTGTGACAGGTTTTGGTTAAAGATTACAAACCGATTGAATTCCTGGGAACCTGGTATTTAAATGTGAATCCGCCCCTAATTAGGTCGAAGACCACTAGCTTGAATTGTAGTAACGAGTTTGATGGTGCATTGTCCCGGTACAAGTGTCGTTTAGCATGACACACCATCAGAAAAAAGTTTGCAAGTTTTTTTTCTTCTTGTGACTTTCTTTTACATTTGCATCTGTTTTAAGTCATTACAACCTAACATTTTATTGAAGAGAGCGAAGAACGAACGCGAGCTCGCTATCAACAAGCTTTTTGAGAGGATGCGCACAGTTGTCACCTACATCAGAGTTCGTTTTTCTAAAGTCGGGTCGAGTGATGTTACGTTTTTTTTAATCAAAACAATAATATTCGTTAATTATATCATTACTCTCCGTTTTGTGATAGTATATGCTGCCACTTTGGGGTTGATATTAAGATAGTTGTTGTCACATGTATCATGGAAATATTATATTAATATAACAGTTGTACTTTTAATTTTCATACCAATGGAAATATATTATATTAATACAACAGTTGTACATTTGATTTTTTTTAAAAATTAATTACATAGATATTTCTTATATGATTCACAAAAAATAACATCTACTACTAAGGTTTTTCTTTAAAAGATTTAGTTTCTCTAGTTTCAATTTTGTAACATCTTTGAAGTATTAAGCTAAACTAAAATTAAAATTTCAGTTAGATTTGTATAAAATGACAGTTTTACCCTATAATAACCACATGAAACATATATATATATATATATAACTATATTTTAAATACATGGGACATTTACATAAATTACTAAAACAAATAACTTATCAAAAATCGGACAACATTCATTTGTCTTCCCTAAATTCGTAAATCATCTTTAAATTTGGCCCTAAAATTTACGGTCATCTAACACAGTAATTGGCAGATTGTTTTTCTGACTCTTTAAATTTAAAAAAAAATCATTTTTTTCTATCTATGCAATGTTGCTATTTTGCTTTATTCTGTGCAATCCTACTGGTAAATCATTTTTTCAATCTGAAAAATAATGTTTTCAATATCAGATCAATGATTTTGCCAACATTTTTTCAATTCGGATTTTTTTGAACCATTTTTCTTGTGGTATTTGTTTACTAAATCTTTAGACCATTAAACAGATGATCTAAGTCTATTTTCAAATAGTGTTTTCACAAAATTGTAAATTGCATTTATTTGGTCCAAATTTGGAATTATTAAACTTTTTTTAAAGAAAGCTAATCCATCTAATGTTGTTCCAATCACTGCAACCTAAATCACCTAAAAAACCAAATTGAAAAAAAATCGGTTGATGTAGTGTTTTGTTCTTTGCACATGCAAAATAAGTGCCAATCATATTTAATATAATTTGTTTGTTTTAATATATGGTCCCAAGTATTGTGAATTGTGAAATTTTCAATTCAAAAGAAAATTGTTAAAATCTGGTCATCTTTTGATTCAAAGAAAACACTTGAGTTGACAACACAAACAAGATTAGTTCACCGAAAGAACTATATGTGTAATTAACTATCGGATATTCCAAAATTATATGTGTAATTAACCGTGGGAAGAGAGATAGAGGCTGGAAGAGTGGCCCGTCTTCGGCTTCGTGACCACTAATTGTCCCTATTATACCATGATCGGTGATCTAGGTACTTCCAGCACAATGAGAACTCACTATACTCGTTCGTATGGATGAGATATGCAAATCTTATTATATTGTGTAAAGTTGTGTGTCGTCAACAAAATAGTAATCATTTGTTTACTATAGACACACATTGTTGGCTTAAAAGAAAAAAAATGAGACGGTGGAGGCACTTGGTTCATAGGTGCAAGTGATACAGAAGGAGAAGGAGATGAAAGTTGAGATATGAAACACGGACATCATAGCCACTTCACCATTTAAAACTACTATAGTTAGGAAAATTACATAACAATGACAGGTAAACTGGCAACAAGTTGTGCCGCAAAGGAAGCGTTGTGTTAAAAGGAGTTAGGATGACGCCACCTTACGACCCTTACCCTACTTTGCTTGATTTTTCTTTGTTTTGTATATAATTTGTATAAATATATTTTGTATTTAAAGTTTATTCTAATGAGATTTTTTTGGTTTACTATACTTTTTTATCATTTCTATGTTTTATTTATATTTAGCAGGACCGGTAACTTTTTATGTATGTATTTATCCTCTAAATAATTTCAAATTACTTACCAGTGAAATATTTTGTCGAAGAAATTCGTCGGTGACCCATTTGGTAAATGTCCTTGATTCGTCGGTAATTACGCCATGGTAACAACCATTAGTATTCGTTGCTGATCCATTGATTAAACTATTTCCGGTGATCCCTCGTTTGCATCACTAATGTCAGGTTTTTGATGCAGTATTACGGGACTCACCTTCACCGACAGTCTTTTGACATATATGTTCATCAATGAAAGCAATCTGTTTATAGTGTAAATAATATGAATCGATTTTATCGTAACTACTCTAAACAAACACTTTCAACAGATCAAACAATCTTAACTTTTATGGTTCATAACTTATTTATATGATTTTGGGTAAACTGTATGCTACTTTAGCTCCTAGAAAATCATAACGAAAACTTATTATGGCATGTACGCACTTTTAAATATATTTAAAATTAATTTAAATTACACATGAAGTAGCTCTGAGAAATTAAAAGCTCCCCAACAACCTTGCATGAAGATAACATTGTAGCGATTCAGAGAATGGGTCAAAAAGTATTATAAACCGCATGGAATCTTTTGGTTGTATGAAAATGTTTCAACTATTTAAATGTAAATGTATACTGACCATAAGAGTTAAGATCTAATGTTTCATTTTGTATCTTCCCTTAATTTTAATATTTTTTATATTAATATCCTAATAGCAAACCAATACATCAAAATAGAAGACAAACAGACAAGAAACAACCCCTTTGACTAGCAAAACTAATCGTTTAAAAACTATATTTATAGATCTTGAGGTCATAACATTACTGTGCATGACCCGTTGGACTCGACTAAGTAGCTTCACAGCCTTAGGCGCAAGAAACCAAAAGTATCAAATGCAAATGGTACAAACTCGTATTGGTTGTCAACGCATGCTTTCTCGTGTTTGGTCACTTTACATAAAGCAGCTTTTAAAGCAGCCTGACCCGCCACGAAAATATTAGTCCCTAAACTTACAAAAGGGGAGACCCCAATTAGACCTACACCCGGATGTTTCCCTCCCATCCATCCAAATACCAAAATGTCAGCTAGTCTAAGATTTGACCTTCCTTCCAACGGACCGGTCAGGAAATTTACAGGTGCTTCTTTTTTAACGGAAATCATGGCACGCCGAAATTTGTCAAAAAGAACATCCCAAACCAAATCATGTTGGTACTTGAACCCTGCTAGCTCTCTACAATATACTGCATGCTCCCCAAATGGGTCCAAAGACGCCCTGAGACAAATAATGAATATCTCATCAACCGAAAAAAGAGGAATCATGAGGCAATACCTAAGGATAGAACAATACTCCACCGGCGACATATGTTGGCCTAGCCCATCTATAGGGATAGCAAGAATAAGTCTTAGGCAGGTAATGCTCGTAAACACTCAATAACTGCTTTTTGTCTAATGGCCATGTCAAAGTGTGCTTCCATGTCCTCGACAATTTTACTAAAAAGGGCAGTCGCCAATGCATGTCGGGCTTTAGAGAGTGATGTCGTTTTTAGAGAAACCGCTTAAGTCAAAGCTTGGAATCATATCAAAAAAGACAAGCCAAAGTACAGCTATAATCAGAATCGAAGCTACATATACCATTGTCTCATAAGATGTGGTCCTGAAGCACCAAGTGTCACATCCCAACCGATGGCGGAAACTTCGGGGTAGTGGCACTAGGCGACCAGATTGTCTCATGATAATTCCATAACAATTATCTATCAACATCATTTAACATTTAACGTCCCCATACCATTAAACACAATATTTCAAAACAATCATTACAGAAACATCGTTTTTCCCACAAAACAAAAAGGTTCGATTTTCCCTAGATTTATTACATTTGAACTAAACAAAACAAACTAAACTAATCATACTACTTCCCAGCATCCAAGCTAAAAATCCTCAACATGTTACCTACGTTAAAATACAAGTAAATACAATTAAGTAAAGGTGAGCATACAGGTTTAAGTACTACTAGCATAATAGAGAAAGCGTTCGCGAAATAATCTAACTACATATCATGATACACCAAAACACATCACATAACATAGGCTCATTTCTCATGCTAAATACCGTGAGAAGGCTTGCGCGTCCATCCTAACTAGACCCCGTCGGGTATAAGCCACACTATAGTACCATACTAGCTAAGGAGACAAGTTAACGAAAATAAGTCCTAGTCACATGTTTCTAGTATCACATATTGAGCACATATAATCATATTATTCGCGTGTGATAAACAGTTTGATTTGTGAGGTGATTTTGATAGAGGAACGTATGTAACACCCAAAAAGTGCATTAAAGCGAAAATGGGTCAAGTATACTCACTGTGGGTGCGTTTAGGTGAGATGAGGGATTCTAAGGAGAGTCGGGAAGAGCGTCGGATCAGCCTGCATATGCGAACGGAAGTGCATCAGTCTCCGAAAAGCTGAAACGGTTAAGTTTGGGTTGAGCAGTAGACAAGTTCGGGCGAACTTGTATGTAAACATACAAGTTCGAGCGAACTTGTAAGGATTTGGTGAGATTTGAGCCGAGTTCGGTCGAACTTGGTAAGATTCTTAGGAATCTTGTCAAGTTCGGGCGAACTTGTAAGGAAATCTTACTGAAATGACAAGTTCGGGCGAACTTGCATAGTTTCTTAGGAAACTAGGCAAGTTCGGGCGAACTTGCAAGGAATTTGGTGGAAAGGACTCAAGTTCGGTCGAACTTGACCCAGGTGGGCACAAGTTCGGTCGAACTTGACCTGGTGTGATGGTGATTCTCGAGCGAACTTGATGTTTTCGGGTCCAAAATCTTGCGTTTTCGCAACGTTTGCTGAGGAAATCGAGTGCTCATCCCTCCAACCTTAAGCCACTGGGTAAAACTTAGGCTGGAGAGGTCTTTTTGGAGCGAACTTAGCCATTTTACAGAAACTCGGGCTAATCCAGGCGAACCGGAGGGTTCGTACGGGTTAGTCCAGCTTGTGTAAAGTGACGATTTCGTCCTTGTGCTTTCGGATCTGAGATTTAGCTTGACAACGCCTCGTTCCACTCAAAAGTGAACGAAACATATGTCATTAGTCAGAAAATGATGTAAAAATCAAGGATTTAAAAGGTTTTGCTCAGATCTAGTATAGATCTAAGTGAAAAACAAAAATTTTATGGAAAAAGATGAAGATTTTCGTAAACAGAAGAGATTTGCTGAAAACGAAGGCAATGCCTTGTGCAAAATCGTTGTAAAACGTTGTTGAACATCATTGCGGTAGAAATCGGGTTGATTCTTACTTAGAAAACAGAGGTTTTAGGTTTTGGGAGCTCAGAGCGAAGTTGCAGCAAGTTCAAATGAGAGAATGGGGCTGAGTATTTATAGGTGAAGGCAAAAAAGTAGGGCTGGTGGAGTCAAGTTCGGCCGAACTTGCATGAAATCATGCAAGTTCGCGCGAACTTGTGAGGTTTTTGAAAGAAGTGAGTCAAGTTCGGCCGAACTTGTACATACTTGTACAAGTTCGAGCGAACTTGTAGTGTCTTGGGGATTCTGAGTGGTTAGTCAAGTTCGGCCGAACTTGGCATCACCCAAGTTCGAGCGAACTTGCCTAAAAACTCAAGAATTCCTCGTTTTTCATTCGTTTATCGATTGTTCAGCGATGTAATCGAGTTATAAGGCAATGTTAAGCGGTTTAGCGATGTTTTAAGCGTTGTAATAGCGAGTCAACGCGTGGGAGCGAGTTGCGTGAGTTTGCGAGCGATTAAACCACGATAAGTCCAAGTTTTACATATAACACATAAACACGTATAACACACAAACACGTAAACTAATATTACCACATAATTCCAATATACCAAGTTAAGTAATTGCGTTGCGCTTGCGATGGGATAACGATGAGATATGCGAAGCGTTGCGTTAAATAAGCGTTTAAATAGCGTTTAGCTGTGATGTAAAAACATATTTAATTTAATACGAACATTTCTATTAACGAATCGCGGAGTACAAAACTGGGAATCAAAATAAATACACTGAAACAGGAAACAACTGAAAATACGGGTTGTTACACCAAGCTAGGGCCCTCGAGGCTACGAAGCCGTAGCATAAAGCCTCTATTGTCAAATATAACACTAAACCCCAAACTTAATTGATAAGGAAGCAAGTCGCCAATGGAAATCTCCGAAGAAAGGACCTCCACAAATGTAACATCCGTCGAAAACGGATTTACCAAACCCGCTCCATTTATCAACCGAACAGTCAGTCAAAATTTTCGTTGCGAATTAAATGCCCAAAATATTTTTAAACGATCCGTAATCAATTATTATATGGGAATATATATTTAGTTTTTGAAAAACAGTCAAAAATCGCAAAATAAAAATGAATTGTCTCTGCCGGGTTTCGAACCCGGGTCTGTACCGAATCAGATGTGACTTATCTCTCAACACACAAACCACTGCGCCGCTTGTTCTGTTTGTTATATATTTCAATCATTTAATTGATATAATAACGTTACAAATTCAAAACCGGCGCCCAAACGGTTCAGTCGTCGGAATCCCGGAATTCTCGCGAGTTTTAACACCAATTTACGTTATAACGTAAACCATTAAACAGATATCGGTTATAACCGATGTTTGAAGTCCGCGACACTTTTCAAAACCGCCGGAGATTTTAAATAAACGAATGCAGTCCAAAATCAGACCAAATACATCTCGTTTTCTCCTATAAATTGACCCACAACCGACGACAAACACTTTCGCTCAAAAATCACACCTTTTCTCGGCATATTTCCACTCGCCGGAACTTTCCTGTTTTTCGCCGGAAAACCGAGTTTTAATTTCTGAACCTCACTGAATCCCCTAAACCTTTACCGAAGTTACCCATACTCTTTCCAAGATTTCCGGAGACTTGCTGCTGCAAAGAACCTGACGCCGGAGTCGAATTCTGTCGCCGGATTTCTGCCGGAAAACAGAGAGCCCTGTCGGTATACTTTCTCCGCCCAGTTTCTTTTTCTTTTCACTTTTATCTTACCCTAATGGACAGTAATTCGCTAATGAAACTTGAATAAAACTCGAACCAGTCGACTTCCGATTTCTGGTTATTTTTCAGTGAAGAAGACGATGCACTTTCGTATCTTATAAGTTTAATTAAAATCATGATATTAATCGGGTTAGACACACAGTCCAGCGGTGGACTGTGTGCACATAAAACGTTAATCATGCAAAGGTCTCGAGTTCGATTCCCGTCTCACACACGCTGCCTTTAATAAAAACCAATTTTTGGGTAACCGAACCGGAGTCGTTACTAGTGTATGTTAAGTATATTGATAACCGGAATAATAACCAAGTTAGACACACAGTCCAGCGGTGGACTGTGTGTTTGTTTATATCACTGGTCGCAAGTTCGAGTCCGGTCTCTTACATCGACTCGGACAATTATTAACTTTTTAAATAGAGTCAGAAATGAAAACGGATAATTTTTACTTAAGTATAATAAAAACCGAATGATATAACATGTTGAACACACAGTCCAGCGGTGGACTGTGTGTTGGATTAAACCACAGGTCCCGGGTTCGAGACCTGTGGAGTGCATGATCGTTTCGTTTAAACCGTTTTTAAATAAAAAGGATTTCTGTATAATTCTAATTAATGTATATATGTAATTAAAATCGGATATATAACGGGTTAGACACGTAGCTCAGTTGGTAGAGCTGCGTGCACGCGTACGGGAGGTCTCGGGTTCGAGCCTCACTCAGCGCACAATAATCTGCCATTGAACCGGTCAACGGTCAGGTCAACGGTCAACTGGTCAGTCAACGGTCAGAAAAAAATAAAATATTTTTATTTTTATTTAATTATTTTAATTAAAAATCAATTATAAATACTTAAAAATAACATTTTTAAGATTAGAAAATAGCCTCAAACTCACAAAAATGCACCCAACCATCCTACTAAAATAGTTTAATAAAATCCGTTTACTTACCAAACCATAATGCAATTTATCTAGGTTAAATCTCACTCGTGGTTAAAACCACTTCGCGTGCATTCAACGTCATCAACCGAACGCACCCACTGTGAGTGAATCTTACAATTCCCCCTTTTAAATTACACGTTTTGGGGTGTGTCATGTGTTATGAAATTAATTAATTTATTTATTTAAACTTGTGCCATACCACATCATGACTTAAACTTAGATTGTTTTTATTGTTGTGATTTACTTATTGCCATTTGCCAAGTCATATGAAACTCATACATTAAGCCCATCAGTTCCTCGTGGGAGACGAGTAGAACATCGCGTGCTACATACCAATTTCATTATTGTTCATGTGTGTATCATTGAGTTTATATTGTTTGTAGTTGTGTTATTCATATTATCATGTTTACGCAATTCATTCATCAGGCCCCTCAGTTCCTCGTGAGAGACGAGTTGAGCATCGCGTGCCTTTAATTGTTCCATTATTGTTCATGAGTGTTTTCATTTAACATCTTATGATTATTGATCAAGTTACATCTAATTTTACTCATGTTTGGTTGTGCACATATTTCATAATCAATTTAAATAAATTGTTCAAATGTTTTCCATAGGATTCACTCGCCAACATTATGTTGATCCAAAAAAAACCTTTTTACACATGATACAGGTGAACAGGTTGAAGCAAGGATAACATAGGATATGCCTTAGAAGAGAACAAAGAAGTTAGATTGTTAGTTAGATCATGTTGTAACATTATTGTAAATTTCCATTTAATTTGTATTAATGAATATGAAACGTTTAATAAATGTCATGAGCTTTGATGATAACCCAATCATGCCCCGATCACCTTATCCGCTGCGGGTCGGGGTGTGACAACAAACCACAATGTCCTTAATCGCCTTGTGAAATCCTTTGTTAAAGAACAACACTCCCTCCATCATTTTACTCGTTGGCACGTCCTCAAGCCAAAGAAAATTTTGGCAATACCCATACAAGATCTAAGCAAGAATAACTCACATTACAGTTCACCAGTTATGGAAGAAGATGCATTTAATCAACAACATTAACAGCTCTCTTCTTTTCCAAACCACTACTAAACTCTGCATCTCTGATTTGATGCACACAGGGTGCAAAATAAGAGGTCCCAAAGGGTCTCCATGTTGACCATGTATGCTCATCTCCGAGATACAGTCGTGATGGTTACCCGTATAGGAATTCTACCCATAAAGAAATAGAAGGACACCTCATCCTGGCGTCATGAAGTAAGGCTGGTATATCCACCATATTAAACACGTTAGTAAAATCCACTTTAAGCATAGCAAGAGACTCATCAATGTGACGTCCACTCAAAATGATGTTGGCACTATATAATATGGCCTCTGCTCCACCCGACATGAAGTTACTTTAGAAAACAATTTGGTGCAACCTAGGACACTGCTACAAAGGGTGGCTTAGAATATATAGTGCTTGGGAATTGGCATAGCTGGAGGTGGCATGTGCGGGTGTTTAGGCTCTAAAGCCTTCATGGTATCACCATTATATGGAGCGACGCACTAGACGAGCATAACACTTTCACTGTTGCAATAAAGTTTTCGAAGACTTTGCTTGATGTTGGTGTTGCTAACATTTCTATCCTTATGAATATCCACGCCTCCTTGGCCAGAGACCCCAAACTAGACTCGTCCGACATATTTTTAACTAACGTGGCAATACCATTCACTTTGTGCCATGTGCCTAGGGAATTCCATTTTGTTTCATCGACATTGTAGAAATCTATTACAAGTATAATTCTACACAATATGATATTGTTTGATATAACATTAATCATTTAACTACGACATGATGTGAGTGCTAGATGAATATACAAAGTAAGACAATAAATATCCTACTTGTAAAGATAAACCAACAAAACTGAAATTATGAAACTACGATATTGTACATAGTAATTTGTTTAATATCAATTAGGATATGATGCAAGCGCTAGACTTACATACAAAGTGAGACAACAAATATCCTACTCTAAAAGATAAACCAACAAAACTACATTATGAAGCTAATATTGTACATAAGTGATTTGTCATATATAACTACTTATCAAGAGCCCTGACATGTTATTCTAGAAGCTAGATTGATAGACTAAAAAAGGGGTGCCTTCAAATTATTGAACCCTGCAATGTGTGTGTTAGAGGATTTAACCTCACCCAACTACTGCTTTAAAAAAACAATAAAAAAACAGCCACTTGTATATTTAATAAATTTTGGATAAAAATTCTGTTCATGGGGACAAGGGTATTAAAGTAATATGCACATGGATAGAAGGAAGTGGTGAAGTGCATGATGTGGATCTTGTCACCTATTGCTTTATTTCCTTTTCTTTCCCTCTTAATCAATTCTCTTTCTTTAATGCTTTCTTCCTCTTCCTACTTCCATTTTTACCCATTCTACAACACTTTTTTCTGTTTTCTCATCATATAAACAAGATCAAAATGGAAGATTTTCAAGCTTCCAAGAAAAGGCAAGTACACCCTCATCAAGATCAAGATTATCTTGATTTTTTTCAGTTTATTTTCTAACTTACATGAGTTTAAAAGCACAAAAGTTTTCATTTTTTTTTTTCTGGTTCTTTTTGCAAGATAGAAAGGTGGCTGAGAAGACTGTGGTGAAAGTGAAACTTGAAGGAAAAAAGATGAGTGATCAAAACCCTTCTTGTGATTGTTGGTCTTGGAGGAAATATGGTCAAAAACCTATCAAAGGGTCTCCTTATCCAAGGTTCTTGATTTTGAAATTTATGTTAATATATGGTTTCTAGTAGTAAATCAGGGTTTATATTCAGTATATTCATACTCAAAAAAGATCTATTTTGGGAAGAAGGGTAGTATCTTGTTCCTACTTTTAGCATGTGTCAATCATTATAATATTTTCATAGAACTGTGATAGATTCCAAGTTTCCCTAGTTGTTTTTTTTTTGTTCCTGTTCTAGGCTTCTACTTTGACTCAAATCAGTCCAATCATGCTTGTGTAGTTGTCTGCTAGAGAAAACCCTAGTGTATCTGGTTACCTTTTAACGCCATCAAAATCACATATTACACTTGTACATAGTGTTTGACAGATGCAACAGGGACTCAGAAAAGAGATTTGGTTATGTGTTTTTTAATTATTTTTTTTTACAAAAAACTGGTTTTGTAATAAACCTAGAACCGTATACTCATATTTTATATATATGTTTAACTAGGGATTGACTGACATATGGTTAGTAGCTACATGATATGAGTTAAATGTGTACATGCATATATATAATCACAAAAAAGTATAGGTCATTTAGCCATCACTCAGTTTCACCAACCTTTTTATTAAAGAAACATCAATTATTGCTGACAAAGTTGTAATTTTCTTATCCATTTTCAATAATTTTGCAGGGGATACTACAAATGTAGCACATCAAAAAGTTGTTCAGCCAAGAAACAAGTGGAGATATGTAGAACAGATGCAACCATGCTCATCATAACTTACACTTCTACCCATAATCATCCAAACCCTAATCTCTCCAAACAGCCGAAAACCGATTCAAAACCTGAAATGAGTCCAACCCACGAGCCTGATCAAGAGAACGAAGAGCAAAAGCCTGTTATCACACCCGAAGATGATGGTTTTTGCTACATCAAAACCCTAGAAGACGAAACTCATTTAGCGGTAACTCTTGAAAATACATACTTTAATGAAGAACCTCTTTCGTATCCGGATCTTATGAACTTTTCAGCATCTAAAACCGAAGAAAACGACTTCTACGATGAACTTGAAGAGCTACCAATGTCTTCCTCATCATTCAAAAGCATCATGAGAAGTAATTTCTTTGAGGAGAGAGTTCTTGTTCAACCTTCTTGCTTAAGGGTGAGAACCAAATATATGTAATTAAATGTAGTTGATTGTTATTTGAAGTTAGGTAGTAGCAATAATATATAATAATAATAATAATAATCCCTCTAAACTAGAGGCACTTAGTGTATATATATTTATTATAATGCTAATTTTGTGGATCAATATTGTTGGTTTCAAGATGTTTTGTGTTTTTGATGACTAAGATAACATAATCAAGAGGTTAAGTTGGTGCACTACATAAATATATGTGGTAGAAGTGAATCAATATGCTACAAACTGGCGACAAACATTTTGGTTTTGTTGATTAATTAGCACTAGAGAGATTCCCCTTTTTTTGTTGAATGCCAAATCTAAAAGCTCCAAATAAGTTTACATGTGCTTCATGGATGATTGGAGCATATGCAATATACAATCATATAGTCACCACTTTTTGGAAGTCCTTTTAAGAAAGCATTTATTATGTGAGATGCAGCCACTTTCTTGTTAATGCACAAAAACGTGTATCAGGGGGGGGTCTATCACACCACCATTTCGTTTATCGGTAACGGATTCAATACTACACTTTAAAGTGGATTAATTAGATTGTCGTTCAAATGAAAGAAAAAAAGCAACAGTTTCCACTAAAAACGAAAAAAAAAACATTAAAATTAACATGTAAGTCGACAATCACCAGTGGCTAGTATTGTCTTTTTTAACCGAAACCCGAAACCCAAACCCAAACCGAAGTCAATCAAACCTGAAATACACGAAACCCGAAGAACCCATAACCGGATAACTGTAAACCCGAACCCGAATATACTTCTATGGATTGGTTAACGGGTTGAATAATGGATAATCGGTTTAACCCGAAATAGCTTTAAAACAATTAACATATTTTTTAGATATAGCTATATCTTCTAAAAGACTTAATAATCCTTTCCTATTCCATGATGCAACCAACTATATCTTCTAAAAGTTTATCATCACCATCTTCTAACAATTTAAATCACGAAATCCATCCAAAGGTCTAATTTCTAAAAGTTAAACAACATACATAATACATTCCATATCTTCAATATCCTCCATTCTTAACGACATACAAGAGTTGTGTTTACAAAATTGTTTTTATAGTGTTCACTAATAACTAATATTGATATTTTACAATTTAAAAGGTTGTACTTTTCTGTTAAACTAGTTCATTTTCTAACCCGAAACCCGATCTAACCCGACCCGTTCTAAACCCGGACCATTTAACCCGAATACCGAAGAACCCGAACCTATAATGGTTTGGTTATCGGGTTAAATATTTAGTTTTGAAAACCCGAACCGAAAAACCCGAAACCCGATTAAAAAACCCGAAAAAACACCCTACCAGTGGCCTTGAGATTACCGACAGAGGGGGGGGGGTCGAAAACGTATATACCTAAAATTTTCTATAGAACCGGGGGGTCGAAAACGTATATATCCAAAAAAAATTATACGAAAGCTACATATATAACACTACTGAGCGAAAAGTTCGAGGGGTCGGGCGCCCCACCGGCCCCTTCTAACCTTCGCCCCTGACAATCACCAGAGGTTCTTGATCCTCGGTAATCTTATAAGAAAAAGAAACTCAAGTGCGATGTTGACATAGTAGTTGGTAATCCGTCATGACTGAATGCGCAGTTGTTGGTCCCTCGTAAATTTCATCGGTAACCTGTTGGTTAATACATTATGATTGGCTTGCGATGGTAGAAAAATATATATTCAACTTCATTAAACCATGTTAATAAACTTTTAAATGTTTTTTTGAATTTATGCAAGTCTTACATTGGTCATGACTCATGGATAAGAGAGATGTTCTCATAAAGAATTTCGGTACATTGGATGTGAATGAGAGAAAAACTACACAATTATTCGTGTTTTGAGTGAAAGAAACTGGAATATCTACTCCAAACAACAAAAATATAGAATAGTAAGCTTTTTATAAACATAGTCGACAATATTGATTTGATACAAGGAATCATATACAATTTCTATGAATGAATAAAAATCAACCACTTACTTTTACTTTCATGTATAACTTTATGATTACAACGCATGACAACTAGGGGTGTCATTTTTACACGAAGCCCGAAAACCGAACCCAAGTGTTGATGAACCCTAAAAGATGGAGCTCAACTAACCCAAACCCGTATAAGTATTAACCCGAACCAAAGAGTTGTAATTTGAATCGGTAAATGGTTTTGAAAAAGGTTAATCGAACTCTTCGTATCATCAAGAGATCCGTTGTGCTCTCTTATAAGTTCAAATGGCATACGAGCTGAAGTCGATAGCCATTACAATTTCTGCAACGAAGCTTACTTATAAAACTAAAACTTCTATGCATCATCTTCAACCCAATTGACCACCATATAGGTGTATGCTTCATATTCTTACTTAGAAACCTGAATACCGAACAACCCTACCAAGATTAACGCGAAACTGATTAACCTGAACCCGTCTTATATCACATTTAAAGCGATATGTATAAATGTTCATGAGGTTTACTTAAAAATTGGTTTTATATTGAACATCCATCATTACAAGCAATGGAGAAAAATATTACACTACAATGAAAAACATTACTCTTCATACGGTTCACATAATTCGACAGTATATCCAACTTGACACAGCATTATGAAGACACTACTTAAGTGAAGCAAATAATAAAGTTGGTTTACACAGTTCAAAATTATAACTGATGCTTACTTAAGCGGTGATGCTTACTTAGGCGGCTGCGAGTGGTTGGAGAGCTTTAAGTGGATTCATAATAACACCATCTATTAGCCCATATTCTTTAGCTTCTTTGGCACTCATGAAGTAATCGCGGTCCGTATCTTGGTTAATCCGCTCAAGGCTTTGACCCGTGTGGTATGCCAGATACCCATTCAAATTCGCCTTGTGATGCAACATTTCATTAGCCTACAAAAACAATGTCGTCATTAAAAGTGTTTATGGTATGAATTCTGAATGAATGTTATTGATCAACAAAGGCTCCTTATATAGAGCAGATACATAACAACCCTAGCTGTATTTTAGGAAAAGATAAACACAATTCTATACAATATTTATCTAATAATAATACACATAATTATCTTCATAATCATCGGCTAAGACACCCTCGCAGTTTGAAAGGGCGTAGGACAGACGTTCAAACTGGTACGAAAAGACTGGAACAACTGCTTGGAGATGCCTTTGGTAAAAATGTCTGCATACTGTAGAGATGAAGGAACGTGCAAAACTCTAATATGTCCAACTCGAACCTTTTCACGAACAAAATGGATGTCAATCTCAACGTGCTTAGTTCGCTGATGTTGGACCGGGTTGTCAGAGAGATACACAGCTAAAACATTATCACAGTAAACGATAGTAGCCTTCTGCAACGGTGTACGCAGCTCAAGTAACAAGTTCCGAATCCATGTAGCTTCAGCAACAGCATTTGCAACGCCCCGATATTCTGCTTCAGCACTCGAACGAGAGATGGTGGGTTGTCGTTTCGAAGACCATGAGATAAGATTATCTCCGAGAAAACGCAATACCCCTTGTAGACCTGTGTGAATCAAGGCAACCACCCCAGTCAGCATCAGAATAAGCAATCAATGAATCTGTACCAGACTTCATTATACGCAATCCATAGGCCAGAGTCCCCTGAAGATAACGAATAATACGCTTCAAGAATGCAAAATGTGGGTCACGAGGATCATGCATAAACAAACATATCTGTTGGACCGCATAAGAGATATCATGGCGTGTAAATGTCAGGTACTGTAAAGCACCGGCTAAACTCCGATACAAAGTCGGGTCGGAAAAGGGTGCACCATCTGTGGCACTAAGTTTAGCTGATAAGTCAACCGGAGTAGTGCACGGCTTATAATTGGACATAGACGCCCGAGAGATGATGTCTTTAGCATATTGTTCTTGGGACAAAAATAAACCATTGGGCTGTCATGTAACTTTGATGCCCAAAAAATGATGCAAATGGCCCAAATCTGTCATAGCAAATTCTCGAGACAGAGTATGGATGATCTCCTGTAACAAAGTGGTAGTAGAGGCTGTGACAACAATATCAACATACAACAATAAATAAGCAGTCTCTGACCCACGATGATAGATAAACAATAAATTATCACAAGCACTGCTACGAAATCCATGAGAAAGGATATAATTAGCAAAACGGGTGTACCATGCCCGTGGTGCTTGTTTAAGACCATACAATGATTTCTTCAGGCGACACACAAATTCTGGATGCCTTTTGTCAACAAAACCCGTAGGTTGATGCATGAAAACAACCTCATTTAGAGTACCATGCAAAAAAGCATTCTTAACGTCCAATTGGTGGATAGGCCAGTCTCGTGAGATAGCCAAAGAGAGCACTGTCCTGATAGTGGCCCGTTTAACAACCGGGCTAAAAGTTTCATCACAATCCACCCCAAACTGTCTGAGATTTACCATTAACAACCAATCTAGCCTTATAACGTTCCAACGAACCATCTGACTTAAACTTGTGTCGAAAGAGCCACATGCACCTGATAATAGGCTTGTCAGAAGGACGAGGCACCAATTCCCATGTGTCATTCTCCTGTAAAGCAGTAAAATCAGATTGCATAGCATGTACCCAATTTGGATCGGCAAAAGCTTTAGTGTAGGAGGTAGGGACAGGGGAAATAGTGGTCGAAACAAGGCTGTGAAGGGCTGGTGGAAGTGAACCATATTTAGACCTGGTGGTCATCGGGTGAAGGTTAGAAGGGGCAGGCGGCGGAGTAGCAGCGGACTGAGCTGGCTGTTGTTGGGCAGCAGGTGGGTGGTCCGTGGATGGTACAGAAGTGCCTTGAACAACTGATGTTGGACGGTTCCGGCGAGTGTAGGTAAGCGGGAAGGGTATGGTGGCCGGGTGAGGCTGTTTAGGCAATGAGGTGCTGGGCTGATGAAACTGATAGAGGGGTGGCAGGGGTTCGTCAAGAAAATGATATGAGGTGGGTGGGGTAGGGATCGTGTAAAGAATGTATATTCGTCAAAGGTGACGTGTCGGGAGATATGGACTCGACCGGTGGTGGGATCAAAAGTCTGGAGGGTAACCAAGAAAGATACAACTCACAGAACGGCTATGAAGCTTATGAGGTTGAGTGGCAGAGGTGTTGGGGTAACAGGCACATCCAAAAACACGTAGATGATAATACGTGGGATGGCGTAAATAAAGGGCATAGGTGGGAGTGAAATAGTTGAGGCGTTTTGTGGGGAGAATGTTGTGTAGATAGGTTGCGGTATGAAGAGCTTCCACCCAAAAATTAGGAGGAAGTGAGGCATGAATGAGCAAAGAACGAATGACATCATTCAGACGCCGAATCATCCGTTCCGCCCGGCCGTTTTGAGATGAGGTTTGGGGACACGCAAAACGGAAAAGGAGTCCGTGTTGGTGAACAAAGGTTTTGAAGGCAGTGTTATCAAATTCACCCCCTAAGTCACATTGAAAGGTTTTAATGGGACGATTAAACTGTGTGGCAATTAAACGGTGAAATTTGACAAAGGTTGGGAAAGTTTCAGATTTATATTTTAAGGGATAAACCCATATGAAATGTGAGAAGTTATCAATGAGTACCATGTAATATTTATAGCCAGTTTTACTAAGCACAGGAGATGTCCACAAATCACAGTGAATAATATCAAATGGGGCAAAAGTAAAAGAATTGGAAGTGTAAAAAGGCAATCGTTTACTACTAGATAACTGACAAGAATGACAAAAAGTAGACTTTGTCTTATTACATTGAAATTTGAAATTACGACTAAGAATATCTAATACTTGAACACCAGGATGGCCAAGACGATCATGCCAAGGGTGAGAGGCGGAAGCAAGAAAGCAGGCTTGTGGAGGAAGTTGAGGAGCAGTGAGCGGGTAAAGGTCTCCTGTGCTATTGTGGCGCGAAAGAATTTGTCCAGTTGGAAGGTCCTTCAAAGTAAAACCAAAAGGGTCAAATTCAATAGATAAATTATTATCGCGAGTAAAACGGCGTACAGAAATTAAATTTTTGATAACTTTTGGGCTATAAAGGATATTGGGTAGGATATAGGTTCGGTTGTTTATGGTTTTAAAACCTGTGCCAGATCCAAGGATGGGTAAACATTCACCATTGCCAACCAGTAATTTACTACAAACAGAAGATGATGGGATAGAAATCATACCTTGGTCAAAGGAGACATGTCTTTCTGCCCCGGTGTCCATATTAAGAGTTGGGTCAGGTTGCTGAAGTTGCATCGAGGTGAAGGCTGCCTGAAGATCAAAGGGGCACAAGGCATTGTAGCCAGGTGGCTGCGGTGGTCTAGCAGAGGGAGCCATATGCTGGTAACCTGTGAAGTGGGCCTGAGAGGACTGATCAGTGGGCTGTTGTTGCTGGGCCGAAGCTGAACTGTTGGGCCAGTTTATGGGCCAAGGAGATTGGGTTGGGTAGGGACAAGGTGGAGTGTTCCACCAGGCCCATTGTGGGTAGCCCGTATTGTTAAAGGGCCAGGGAGTTGGAGGCTGTGGAGACTGATTTGAAGAGGTCCACTGTTGTTGCTGCTGCTGTCGAGAACTACCACGGCCTCGGCCACCTCCACGACCACGAGCATTCTGTCCACGACCCCCACGACCCCCACGACCACGTCCTCGGTACCCGGTTTGCTGCTGAGAAGACTGACTGTATTCGGGCTGCTGAGAAGAGTGGTTGGGCTGCTGGGTTGTAACCAGAACAGAGGAGGCGGACTGCTGACGCTCCTCAAGGCGAATCTGTTCGTCATGCAACATGCTCCTAGCCAAGTCCCAATTGGCGTCTTGGCTGTTAATGAGGGCAGCAGCGGTGTCAAACTCAACAGGTAACCCACGGACCAACTGGAGAACAAGTCGAGACTCAGTGATTGGCTGGTCCACGTCTCCCAATTGATTCGCCAGTTCCTTATGACGCAGGCAATAATCATCAAGAGACGAACAGGCGGCAAGGTAAGGTTGCAGAACTTGGTTTCTAAGGCTGCTGCACGTGCCCGTTTATTACTGAGATAGAACTTTTCAATCTTTAACCATGCTGCTCGTGCAGTAGTTTCCGTGTCAATAATTTTGCCAAGAAGATCGTCTGATATCGTGTCGTATATCCATTGCAGAACGAGGGCATCGATTTCTTTCCAGGCAGGGTACTCAGGAGCCGTATCAGGCGGTGGTGGGGTGTTATCTATATGATCAAGAACCTTGTAAGAGACTGCATGAAGCTTAAAAAGCTTTGTCCAGGACGAATAGGGAACCTTCGTGCATCGAGTGTACGAATTTTCTGTTGGATATTCGTAACCGAGTAGGCAGTGTGAAGGGGGTTCACGGCTTTTTGTGAAGATTCAGGGGAATCGGAATCGGCTGTTTTTGTCATCGCAGCGGCTGGAACAGAACCAAAGCTCTGATACCATAAAAGTGTTTATGGTATGAATTGTGAATGAATGTTATTGATCAACAAAGGCTCCTTATATAGAGCAGATACATAACAACCTTAGCTGTATTTTAGGAAAAGATAAACACCATTCTATACAATATTTATCTAATAATAATACACATAATTATCTTCATAATTATCGGCTAAGAGTCATTAGTACCACTAAACATAGTAATTTCGTTTTGTGTCTTGTTTTAAGTTATTAAAATCGGACAAAAGAAGACATACCTGAATATCTAAATCGGTTTGTCCACCTTGTGCCCCTCCGAGAGGTTGATGAATCATTATCCTTGAATTTGGAAGACTGTATCTTTTTCCTACATTTTGTTGAAGAGATAAAACATAATATTTCAAAAACGGAAATCGTAAAGTAATTAAAGTGAATGTAAATTAATACCTTTTGTGCCGGCACCAAGCAGGAAAGCACCCATACTGGAAGATAAATGAGTTAAAATATATTTTTTATTGATAAAACAGAAATTAAAAAGTACTACGTAACGTTATAATAAATATAAACTGATTACCTTGCAGCAAGTCCGACGCATACAGTGGAAACATCGGGCCGAATATGCTTCATGGTGTCAAAAATGGCCATACCTAAAGAATCGCGTAAATAAACAACAAAATTCATATTCAAGAATCGCAAATAAAAACAGATTACGAAGAGAGCAAAATACCAGCAGTGACCGAACCACCAGGAGAGTTTACATACATCACAATATCCTGTCAATAATATTGAGAACGGTGACAGTAGTATCTAGTGAGTAGTCGTTAGAGGAATAACTAACTTTCGATCAGTTAAGTAATGGATCTGATCAAACCTTGTTAGGATCAACAGCATCAAGATATAGAAGCTGAGCAACGATAATGTTTGCCATGTCATCATCAACCGCACCACCACAACGTATGATTCTCTATAAACACAGCCAAACACGCGTATAAATACTATTAACGGATTAAACAAAGTTCACCAGCACAAAGAAGGTACCCACGTATTGAAAGAGTTGACTGATAACACTCTGGAACCGTTCTTGCATCATCGGAGGTGGCCCTTGACCTTGTGCATATGTCGGGAAGTAGGGTGATGATGGAACTTGTACATCCTCCCTGTGTATTAGAAATTACACAACTATTACAGGAACTAAATAGATTGGATAACAATAATGAAACAGCAGTACGGAACCCTACCTAATGGACCATATCCCCTGCCTTGAATTCTTGTCTAGTGTCGGATAATCACCGGCATAAACAGCTTTCACCGAAGAAGTCCGGACAGTTTTCTGATTACTTCTCAATTTACTAACATTCCTGCAATCAATAATGCTCAGACAATTAAAATCTCACACTTGTGTCAGATAAATGAATTTCCCAACTGAACGGCTGAAACTTTAGCTTGGTTTAAAAAAACGCGAAGCGCACAAAAGCGACGAGGTCTAAAACCGAGGCGCCAAGCGCAAAAGCGGTGAGCTTTTCGTACGCAAGGCGCAAAGTGATTATATAATTTATTTTATACATCCCACAGTTTTTTAGCATCCCCTACCTATGATTTAGCTATAATTAAGCTTTATATATGTTTTGAAATGAAAAAAAAACATAAATGTACAACATAAAAAAAATGATGTACAACACTCAGCTGCACAAAAACAAGCCATGTACAAAAGGTGTGCGCCTCACCTGCGCCTCAGGTCACTTTTTACCCTAAAAAGCGCGCCTCACATGCGCCTTTTATACATTGTGCGCCTTATGTCAAACAAGGCGCAAAGGTTTAAGCCTTAGGTCGCCTCGCGCCTAGGCGTGCCTAAGACGCAATTTTTTAAACCAAGACCTTAAGGGAAAATTTTATAGGGTTGAAATTCGACCGGCTTTGTTATATCGAACATAATGTTGAGCGGTTGAGCCATCGAGAAGACGCAGGTGCGTAAAACGGAGGTAGCAAATATGACAATGCTAAGGTGGATATGTTAGCACACAGGTTGGACCGGATTAAAAAAAACGAACTTTTTAAGGAAAGGTTAGGGGTAGCTAGTATATCGGATAAGATAAGACGGGAGAGCACTGTGGAAACCCTCATTGTGGAAGGCAGGGGAGTAAAGGCATGCTCAAGCTGACTTGAGATGAGCGGATCAGGTAGGATTTGTTAGAGTTACACCACTCCGAGGACGTCATCACCAATAGCAGTTTACAAAGACGTAGAATTAAGATTAAAAACTATTTACGTAAGGGTACAATTGTACAAATCTTTCTTAGATTTGTCTTAGGGTCTTCTCTACACTTTTAGTGGACGTTATACTTTGCACAATACCATATTCTTGTAGTCGTGGCTATATGTTATCCCTGCTTCTATCTTATTCACCGTTTCTTTCGTTATCAGTAGTTTTCTAATTCTATATTTCTAGTACTGTTTGTTTGTCTAATGTTTGTTTCGGAACCGGTCTTTAACCAAACAATAATTGCATAGTGGAAATATATTCAATCCAAAACTTCAACTAAGATGTCTACTTCAAACTCAACTAAATTCTACACACTTTCCCCCATATACCTTCAAATTTTCATCAGTTAAATCAACTTAAGCTAATTGATAATAACTAACAAATTTAAGAACAAAAACGCATAAACATTGCAGTAAAACAGTAAAAACCTGGTACCTGGATCGGAGGGGGTGAAAGTTAGGTTCGGAAATAGAGTTAGGGTTTTTTGTGGAAGAGAAGACGAGAGAGTTGAATCTGAGCGACGGAACGCAGGATTGCGCCATTGAAATTAATTAAGGATATGTTATGTTGTAGTGTACAGGAAGCGACGGTGACGGTGGCTTATCCGTATAACGCCGACGAGTGCGACGGAGTAGGTGAGGGGTGAAGATGATGAAGAAGAAGATAAAAGAAAATGGAAACTAGATTTTTATTTGGGTTTCGTGTGGGGATTGAAAACCCAAATGTGAGAATTCGGGTTGGGCCTCCTGGGTTTGTGGTTTACAAATAACTAACAAAGTTATCTTTATTCTTAACCTCAATAAATATAACATAGAAAACGTCATTAATAATACTAGATTGTTTATTGGTTTATGTATACTAAGCAAATCATCTCCTACAGTTTTTATATAAGAGGTCTAGATTAAATATTATGAAAATAATCTACATAATTTTGATGGTATAAATGCAAGCCCGTCGGCTAAGGTATCATAATCAGAGGCTTAAGGTTACACACGCTACCTCTCATTTTCTATCCTTGATGTGTATAAAGATTCCAAAAGGTCTTATTCTTTGTTAGTGTTTGTCTTTATAAATTCTATAAACGTGTTGAATATGAGTTAGCAAGAGAAATTTTTTAGGGTTGTTATTAGACCTTCTATGTTATACGGAACATAATGTTGGGCGATAAAGAAATACAAGTGCGCAAACTAGAGGTAGCAGAGATAAGAATGTTAAGGTTGATGTGTGGGCACATTAGGTTAGACATCATAAGAAATCAAGTTTTTAGGGATAGATTAGGGTAACAAGTATATCAGATAAGATAAGGGAGGGGAGGTTGAGATGATTTGGGTATGTCAGGAGGAGACAGACAACGGCCACAGTTAGAATTGTGGAGGGGGAGGGAGGAGTAGAGGCAGGCCGAAACTAACTTGGGATGAGCGGATTTGATAGGATTTGATAGATTTGCATCTCTCTGAGGATATGGTCGATGATAGGTGTTCATGGAAGTCTTGTCTTAGGATCCTAGTTTTTTAGTGGCCTGGTCTTGTCTTTTATGCGTTCTCACCAAAGCTTTATTTGTAATGTATGTTATCTTGTTGTGTTTAGAGTAGCTATTTGCCTTTTTATGTTTCATTTGACTCTTATGATTAGATGTGTCTTTGGAGCTAGGGTCTCACTAGAAGCAATCTCTTTATCTCTCGGGATAGAGGTAAGGTTTGCCTACATCACACCCTCCCAGACTCTACCAATAGCTTTGCTAGGGGTGGAATTATACTGGGTATGATTGACTGATATGTTGAATATGAGTATTATATGAGTCAATAATTGGTTAGAAATTAGGCGGAAGATTGAATGTTTTATGTTTCTAGGTTAGATTGTGAAATTTTATAATTGGTTAATAGTCGTTAATGAACGGGGACAAAGTATAAAATGAGATATCTAACGGTAAATATGGATATCGAAAAATAAAGCCAATCGTTATACTTCAGTTGTAAATTTATTTGTGTCAATGTGGGGCTAGCTCGCTTGGTAGAGGCACTTGCCTTTTAGTTGGAGGTTTTAGGTTCAATCACAAACAAGGTATAGATTAGAAATAATTTGGTGTAGTTTAGAAGTAACATTTGCCATTAAAAAAATTGTAAATTTCTTTGATGTTGATTTTGATTCCTAAATCTTTAAGATATTTATTGGACCATTTGTGCTCAATAGTTTTTACCTAAATCTTTACAAAAATATATATATTACAGATAATTTAACTAACCCAAGTCTATATTTTAATTATTTAACAAAATATATTTTAATTAAGCCTAATATTGATTTAGTAAGTCGGTACTTATAACCATGGTTGTAAAAATCCCGATTAGCTGCCGAATAATCCCTAATTAGTCGCCGATTAATCGCTAGTCCCCACCCTGCCGCCCGACTAGCGACTATCGATTACTTCAACACTGCTTATAACCTATAAGTCCAGAAATGGGTCAAATTTTAGGGCCTAGATGATATGAAGCAATCCCAAACAACCCAAACCAAATGGGTTTGGTGTGATTTGGATTGTAATTTCATATAAATTGGGCTGTGACTCTGAATTAGGAGGGCTGATTTTGTAACCTGAGATTATGAACTGCTAAAGTATACAGACACATAATCTACCAAACGTTTAACAAAAAAAAAAACTTAGGCTGCATAATCCATAACAGTTAAGCATTCACGGGCGGCCTTCGTGGTGGCTTCCTCCAACGACTTCAATGGTGAATCCTCCCCAATGTTCTCGGCAAAACATGCCTGACACGTCGATATATCTACCTCCACCGCCCGAAATCATCAGCAAGCAATGTTACATCACGAACCCCAAGATCCGTTATGGCCCGGTTCAACTCATTTAGGCTCGCACCGTACTTGTCAACACATTTACTCAAACACTTGCCTGTTTCGAAGAAGCCATGTTTGGTCCTTTAGAAGCTTCTTAGCCTCGTCCATTGCTGATTGAGCATCGGACTGACTTTGCTTGATTCGGGACTCAATGGCCAAAGCAACATCATGATCGATGAACCCAGAAGGAGATGAGCCTGGAGCCGACCCAGGTGAAGAGGGCCCTGAAAACGGAGATGGAGCAGGGCCCGGGCCTGATCCAGGTGACAAGGCCGGGTCCGGGTAAGAGCAGGCCCTGAAAACGGAGATGAAGCTGGGCTCATGCCCGAGCTAGGTGAGGGCGGGTTCGGGTAAGGAGCCGGACCTGAAAATGGAGATGGGCCTGGGCCCGGGCCCAAGCCAGGTGAGAAGGGAAGGTTTGGGTAAGGAGCGGGGCCTGAAAACGGAGATGGAGCAAGACCCAGGCTCAACGAACCAGGCCCAGAAAAAGGAGTTGGAACAGGTGCAATCGTCTTCCGGGCCTAGTATGGGTCTGGATGCATCCTTAGGTTCGTCAAAACCGCCTACTTTAGAATTGGGTTGGACTATAAATGGCAGGATATTGAAACAGTCAACAGAAAGATATAAAATGAGAGAAGAGATGGAGATTATGAGCAAAATACGAGCTCTAAGCACCATATTTAATATCTCTAATCTCCTCTCACATGTAGATAGAAATGAGAGGAGGGGGGTAATTTGCAAATAAAAATGGATATATAGAGCTTGTAAACTACTCACAAACAAATAAATGGTTCATCATTTAATCAGGATTGCCTTCCCTTATTTCTAGCTATCCTTTGATGTTCACATAAAACTCCTATCACATTATACAAATATAGAGACCGAACTCCGACACTCGGTTATGGGCCAAAACCAAACCAATAAGTCTATAACTAACGTTCCGGTTTTTGGATTTCATAACCAATCGGTTTAGTTCCAACGTGTATGGTTTTTCGATTATAGAAGTTGGTTCAGTTGATTCGGTTTCCTATAAACATATAACTAAACCCGACAATTGTAATCCATTCATCAAGAAATGAGTTGACCCCCACGGCCCCACCCGCTCTGCCGCCACATCACCAATATTGTCGCCATCACCATCAGCAGCTAAAAAGCAAATATAGCAAGTGAACCCATTTTGGTCAGAACCCATGTTAACATGTTACCGAGCCGACCCGACCAAACTGTTTGTCAGGCCCATAGTAAAAACATATAAAACTCGATTAGCAAATATAGCAAATATAACCATTACCAAACCATAAAACTCGATTATAAAAACACATGATCAGTAACTGGTTCGGTCATTGGGTTTCGGTATATTTTTTCCCAAGTTACGTTTCACTTATTCAATTCTTTTGCGCGCTCATAGTATAAAAACACACTTTAAAAAAAGGTATAATACTTCTAAATGAATATCCAAGTTACAAAGGAGAATCCTTACAAGACATAAATATAAATTATAGCTCAGTAAAAACTGAAAATCAATGCCTAAATAAAAAAGTGTAAATCAAAAGACTAATTTCAATATTTCATGTAGTTTACCTAATAAAACATAAGTCCAGAAAAGGATCAAAAACCTGGAATTTGGAGCCCAGAATGAAGAACTTCGGGCCTGAAGTGTGGGCAAACCACCACAAAGCTCGGCCCATTAAGTCAAAAACTAATTAGAGCAAACTTTTTTAAGCATATTTCCGAGCTCGGGTGTTACTACAATCCCATCTCTTTCAATCCTCTGGCCCATATCGGGTTCGGTTTTACCAGCAGCAATGTACGTTTGCAACAAGTGACTATACACCTTATCATCAACACACTTCAACTTCTGCAGAATCTTGTATAACTTTTCCGCACCCGCCACATCTTTCTCTTTCTCGAAATACTCCAAAAACACATCGATACTCTCACTATGAGGATACCAGTTACCAATTTCAGCTTGTGCAGAAGCCGTTTCTAAGCATTTCATAGCCAAATCGATTTGCTGCCTCGCAAGATAATGTTTCATGAATAATACCAAAGTTTGAACAAACGGGCCGCTTGATCGTTTTACAGATCCGTGAAAGACTAACTCAGCTTCTTCAACCATGTTGTGTCGTAGATAACCGCTTATAACAACGTTTGCCACACGGGTATCGTAATACGAGCAATTTGATTCCCATTCTTCGAACCACTTTTTCATTCCGTCTAGATCGTTCACCTTAGATAGTGCTTGAAGTATGACTCTATAACTCATGTTACTCGTTGTTTCAAACGAAGATTTTAGTAAATCAGATACGCGATGAACTTGTTCTCGATTGTTAAGTGTAGAGTAAAACGTTATAAGAAAATGGTACGCTTCACGTGACGAGTGCTTTATCTCATTTTCGAGCATTTTAAGAGCTGACTCGGCTTTTTCGACAAGACCCGCCTTAACGTAAGCTCCGGCAAGGTTACTGTAAGTAGTCCAGTTACAAGTTTCCTTTCCGTCCCTTGTAATTTCGTCAAATACCCGTTCTACCCCCTCGATATCTCCTAATAGTGAGAAGCTTTGCATCCATATGTTATAAGTAAATGTGCTTAAATGGATTTTTCGTTTTTTCATTTCTTCTATTAAAGGGGGAACTTTTTCGGGCTGTTCTAATCCTATGTATAAGGTCATTATATTGTTGTAAGCTAATGAAGTTGTGAAGTTTTTTGAATCGATTACTTTAAAAAGAGCCAATGCTTTATCGGCAATTTTTAACTTACAGTAAGTGTTTAAGAGAGCCCCGTATGTATTTCGGTTCTGTAATTGTGGAGATAGATTGTTGAAAAATTCTTCAGCTTCTGACACCCCGTGGACCTTTGATATTAGATCCAAACGCACTGCAAAATCAGTGTTTGAAAAGTTGATTTCTCGTTTATCCATCCATTCCATTACCTGTAGTATGTGAACAATGCAGTGAGATTACGTTTAGGAATTTGGCATTAAAACATAAGTTAGAGGGTGTTTGGCATTGTATTTTGTAAGTACTTACGTGAAACTAGATGACAAATTGCAAGTAAACAGGTGCTGGAGATAGTGTTTGGCTAATCAGCTATTTGATAGTTACTGTCACCAAAGTAATCAAATAACTAGAACTAATTTTGCTGCAGCTAATCCTAATATCTTATTAACAAAACTGAAAGATAATTAGAACCAGTTCACTATAACTAGGGCCTAGGGGGTGAATAAATTTGTTGCGAAACTGATCATCTCCAAAATCTAAACCATATAGCCAGTAATCATCATTGGAACATGAGGACCATAGTAATCAAAGGCATAGTAATCAAGAGCGGACGATAGCGACAAGCTACCTATACGATGGCGAGCTATTTCATGTTTAGCGATACACTAGAAGAAATTTTTTAAATATTTTACATGCATATTTTATCAAAATTCCTGTAAATATGGAAGAATTACGCTTCTTTTTTTCATTACTAAAATACAAAACCCAGATATACGCTTCTTTTTTTCATTCCTAAAATAAAAACCCTAAATACGCCTCTTTTTTTGAATCTCTATCACTATTTATAAAAAAAACGCTATTTTCACGCTATTTAGGCGTTAAACATCACTTAGCAGGAAACTCACGCTTCGCTACGTTATTCACTATAGCGAGCGCTATGCTCGCTTTTAACAACAGTGGTCAAAGGCACTCGCTTTGTGGCCAAATTTAGGTCTGAACAGCTAAAAGCCTAAAACTAGTCTGAAACATCCAAAAAAGGCCTGGAACCAACCTAAAAGATGTCTAAAACCCCTAAAAATGATTTCTTTGTATTGTGCACCTTGCTTAAAAATAGCCCTCACTTTTTAAGCGCCTTGCACTTTGAGTGCGCCTAGTGCTTTCGACTACCTGGACAATGACATTATGCCAAACACCCCCTTCATAATAAAGACCACAAATAATTATACATTTATCGGTTCCTTAATCTGAAACAACATACCATATCAACCAAGAACCTCAATTCCGACCCAATATTGACACAAAAACCTACTTAGATACTTAATCACTACAAACAGCAGATCTGAAATCTATCAATCATATTCCCTGTAAATTACTCCACCCAATTCACCATTCCAAATCAAATTTTACCATAAAACCAGCGGCTAAATCCCATCACTCATCACACCAAACACACGTGTTTAACATTAACAAACTCTAATTATTTTTACCTAAGCAGTTAATGCGGTAAAATACCGGATATCGGTCAAGGACCGATATTTGAGATATCGGTTATGCGGTGGGATATCGGTTATTTTAATATCATACTAAATTTATATGTATAGCAATTTAAAACTAACAATTTAGTATACCCTCCTGCAATTAACAAATTAACCTTTTGGAACTTGCAAAACACTAAATATTGTAACAAGTAGGAACGGATTAAGACTTACAACACTAACATTTAACAGTAGCAACTAACAGTTAAGACTTAAAACACTAATAGCAGCAATAAGAAGAAAGATAAATGGTCTAAGAAGAAAGTACTGATATTGGGAAAATCGGTGATATATCGGTCCAATATAGGTCCAATATCGCAGATATTATCGGTACTGATATTCTAACCAATATTTTGCAATGATATCTCAGTAGGGGACTGATAACCGATATATATCACCGATATATCAGTGATATTAACTACATAGATTTTTACCCGTTCCAGTAACAGATAATCCCGTACAACAAACAGAATATTAGCCCTAATTTACATTTCCACCTACACCATACCAATCAAAACACTCAAAACCAACATCGAATCAACAAATTAACGGCAATAAACATAAAACATACCTCAAGAGCATGTTGATACTTGCCATACCGCCGGAGTTCCCTAACACATCTCTCTAACTCAATCTTCTTAACGAAGTTACCTTCTCTCATATAATGATTTAATGTTTGTGCAACTGTGCCGCCGGTGGCTCCTAGCTCCGACAGCCGTCTGTATAGCCGTTTTTCGTTTGCGGATTGTTTGTGTGGCGGCGAGACAATTTCAGATGAAACGTTGGATTCTTGGACCACTGTTGAAAAGGTTCTGAGGATTGTTGATGTTGTGGTTAAGGGTATCCGGCTCCGGCAGCGGATTATCATCATCGTTGATTCGCTGTTTGATCGAGTTGATGTAAGATGGGGTTCTCTAAAGGGTTTAAGAGAACAAAGATCGTAAGGTAACGTCTAGATTAATGTGTTTTTCAGTTTGTACACATAAATACCGAATTAACCTTCGTTTGTAATTATTATTTTTTTTTAATTTATCATTTTATGTTAAATTTATCATTTCCTTAGTAATTTTTTACTAAAGGCATCTCCTCTTCCTCTGCTAAGTGACGTTATCATTCTAGTTTTTTTCGTATAGAGGTGCGTTAAGCATACATGAGGTACGTTTAGCCACGCCCATAAGAATGTCCAGAGTGATTTCATGACGGGGATTTGGGATGGACTGATGGAGGATGGAGTGTCACGTAGGACAGAGGAAATCGAGCTGGAAGGATGGCAGTCACAGTCATTATGAGGATGGGTTATGAAGAGCAAAATGGTACAAAACAGGATGATCGAGATGCTTGTTTTGTGTAATTGGTATAGAGCTAAAGTTACATCGTGAAGAGGATGTTTAGGATGGGTTTCGTCTACCCTAATATACTTTTCAAATAATTATATATATTAAAAAATCATTTTTTGTGTCAGTTACCTCACATACACACTAAACTCACTTTTAAATCTACACTTTTGTCAACTGTGTGCTAAATGACCATTAGAAGAGGAACAAATTTTCATACACCTTGAAAACGCTAGGCTACAAGCTCTTTAGTAAAATATTGTATGAAAATAGATATTAATTACTTTGTATTCTGTAAACTATCAAACTTAAAACGATTTGTTATAGTATTGGTATTATCTTTATTTATGTTTAACTAGTTGTGACCCAATTCATAACATATTATTCCAATTGATGACCGAACTCATAAAATAACCAGTTTGATGTTCAATCAAGTTACTGTTATCATAATCCTACCGAGGGTGGACTTACATACAAGGGATTAGTGTCACGTGATACCATTATTTATTTTTTGTGTGTATATATATAGCGTAGGATTTATTGGAGAACACTAAAAAAGTGGAGAATATTGGAGAATCGACTCAAATGAATTCCGATTGAACTTATCCAGATTGGAACCGGTTCGTCGAACGTTAACTAGGATCTCTTGACCTTAAATCTTAAACCCTAAACTCTAAATATAAGCCCTAAAGCTAAACAATAATGCTAAAACCTAAGCTAAACCGTAAATCTAAACTATAAACCCTAACACTTTGTTCCCAAGTCTCATTTAACGAGGGGATGGGAAAGAAAAGAGATGAAAATATGAAGAAAAAAAAAAACCATGTTTCTGAGATTTTTTAAGGATAGAAGGGGAGGGGAAAGGAGGGAAAAAGGAAGAAAATTTGTTAGTATATTTATCCTCCCAAATCGGAGACATTAGGAGAATAAATCTTCTCACTTACTAAATTGTTCCTTTGTTTTCTTTTCCTCCTAACTCGGGAACACATAAAATGTTTGATTTCTTCTCTTTTCCTTTACTTTTCATTAAACTCAGGAACATGAAAAAAAATCACATTTTTTCCTTCCTTTTCTCTCTAAATTCATTTTCCTTCCCCTCCCCCTGTTAAACAAGGCTCGGGAACACAGTGTAAAAGCTAAACACTAAATACTAATGATGAACCACAAAGTTAAACCCTAAAAATAAACCTAATTATAGACCCTAAAAGCCAAACCCTAATATATTTATGGTTTATGGGCTAGGATTTAGGGTTTATGGTTAAAAGATCCTAGTTAGGGTTCGATGAGCCGGATCCAACGCCGCTGGAATGAGTCCAATCGGAGTACGTTTGAGTCGGTTCCCCATTGTTCCCTATTTTTAGTGTTCCCCAATGAACCTTACTCTATGTGTGTGTTAACTGCGTAACACTAGTTATTTTCGAACTATAACACCTATATATAAATGATAGAAACACAATATATCCTATATTAAAAAAGTAAGGAAAATGATCCTTGATTGTTATTCCATATCTCAACTCTTAATATAAATTACATTGTGTTGACTAACTTATATTTCACACAATATTTACAATATATACAAAATATTCTACGTATCTTCTAATACTCCCCCGTAGTCGAAGTGAGAGGATCCGAATGTTGAGACTGGATCTGAAATCTTCAAATAGAATCTTGGGTAGCGAGATGGCACATGAAGAACTCAAACCAGACCTTTGGCCACTTTTTCACGGATGAAATGTATGTCCATTCTTGTCACACCCTAACCGATGGCGGAAACATCGGGGGGGGGGGGGTAAAAACGAGATTGTAAGAGTCATCATAACACTAATTGTGACAATATTTATTAAAAGTAAATTTCTTTTCATTACTAAGAAACAATTACAATCGTTTGAAGCAAATTACAACATGTTAAACAAATATAAAGTACTAAATTCAGATCATCATCATCATCAAATCCTGCAATGTGTATTAAAGTATAGTTCAATACAAAAGTATTGGCGAACATACAAGTTTGATTACTAGCATAATATAAAAGTTTAAACAAATCCACATGACATAATCGTTAACTTAAAACTAACATACAATATTAGTATTCAACTATACATGTCAATCGAAAGATTCCCGCTAGCGTAATCTAATAATAGCAATGAATAGACCGTTTTGTTTACTTAGCATGACCTCAAGAATATGAGCGATGCATTAATCCCATAGCGTTATACATGTTAAGGGAGGCTTGTATGAAGTTAATGACAAGTATAAAGCATAAGAGTAGTCTAGCATATATGAATTCAAGTATAACGTATCAGGCATGTATATTGGATTGTTTGTTTGTATTTTAAGCATGAAGTATGTGATTGTGTGAGTTTTGATACCATGTACGTATTGCATCCAAAAGTGTTAAAAATAAAAAGGGAGTCGAGTATACTCACGGTTTTGCAAGTTTTCGGATTAAACCAAGAGTTGATAGGTTGTTGAGATGGAAACACCGAAGTTACCCTATATGGGAGAAACGAAGGTGTGTGAGTATTTGGAGTTTGTAGAGTTCGGTTTCGGAAATTCTAAGTATATAAAAGTATGTATACAAAAAGTAATTATCTAGTCGTAAACACTCGTTTTTTGACATAATTAGTTTTCATGTGATTTCATGGGTCAAACTTGCCCACTAGAATCGTAACGAGAAGTTTAAAGCATAGATAATATAACCTATGTTCATGACGTGTAACCATAATCTGGTTATCATCAAGAATTCGGTCATGTATATATTTATATATTATATAGTATATTTTATAATAGGTCCATCATATAGTGTTATAGTTTTCATGGAGGTTTATATACCTCATTGTATGATTCACCAAAGCATAGAGTTTCCCAACTTAGTTGGTAAACCCGGTTGGTCATGAATAACAAGAATAAAAACTAAGCTAATCTATTAACATACTAAGTAGCCAAATAAGGACAACTTGGGCGTATCATACCCAACATGGCAAATGTTGGAGGCGAGGCGGGGTTAACTTACTCTAGGACTAGCAAATTACTTAGTGATTATTCATAAAATCATCAAGTGGGGTGGTGGAATAAGGTTAGGATAACCCAAGCTTCCAAGATTCACACCTTTATAAAATCACAAGTCTTGCCATATGAACTATGATAGACTTAGAGGATTCCTTTACTTGTGGGTTGTCTAAACCCTATCAAAACAAAAAGTTAATGAGGTCCTTGGACCTCTAAACTTATGAGAATCAACCATGAACAAGTCCCATAACTATGGATGAGTTTAGGAACATGTTAGGCATAAGATTCAAGAAGAAAAGTAAAGTTTTATAAAAGTTTACAAGGTAATCTTCCAAAACAGAAAGTTTGGACCTCAAAATGGTGATGTTCCATTGTAGTTTACCATGGTAAACTTGTGGAAACACTTCTAGAGGTGTTCCAAGCTTTGTAGTGGAAGAAAAGATGAAAAAAAGATGAAGAAAAGTGAGTTTGAACTCACTTTTAGAACTTGGATAATTTTGCCAAAAATCAGAATTTTTGGATGATCTTGAAGTGTTTTGGGAGTGACTAAGTGTTTGGAAAGTGAAAAAGAGGTGTAGGAGGCTCCTATTTATAATTGGGTTGATTAGGGTTAGAGTTAAATGAGTTAGGAGGTGATTGGTAGTGAAAAAGGTGGAAAAAGGTTTTAAATTCGCACTTCTTGATTAAATCAACAGCTCACCGCCGTAGGCTACGGCTAACCTTGTCAATGTTATTTTTTTGGGCATCTTAAGGGATATATGTGTATGAAATCAAGAACGTATATGAGTATGATTCCGAATATAATTTAAATATCAAGTATAATTCGGTTTCGTTTAAAAGCATGTATTCGGGGTTGATTAACTGTCATGTATTTATGCATCAACAAAATGTGAGTGAAAATGTATTTCCATTATGATCAAAACTCTCGGATTACAAGATTGGAAAATTAAATATGAATACGATATGATTACAAGTTTCCAAAAATAGAAATACGATTACACTTTCTAAAATAGGAAAGTACAAAATGTGGAGCGTTACAATTCCGATATGTTTCGTACATTGGTGTTAAATGGGTTGCCAGTGAGGTAAATGGTACTAACATTATCGCAATAAACAAGAGTGACATCAGTAGGAGAATGATGCAATTCGAGAAGTAAATTGGTGTTAAACGAGGTTGCTAGATGACTGTGTGACAGAGTATATGTCTCAAATCTTTGTGACTCATTCCTTCGTATTTTAGATAGTCATGTGGCCGAGTATACGTATCTTTGTCACTCATCCCTTCGGCGGCACTTTCACCGTAAGCTTTTAATTTGTCGCCTATGCACTTTGACTTGACGAACCAAGTGTCTTGACGAGTACCCTTCTCTTTAGTTGTGTAGTTGTGTTGGACTAACCTCCTCGTTCAATGTCTTGATAATGAAATTGTGGTTCTCATTCCATACTTTTCTTATAATGATGACATGAGGTTCCTATATGTTCCAAACGCATCGAAGTTATCCGTAGCTTCTGATGAGAAATCGAACCGAACTGTAACACTACGTGTTTTTACGTCCAATAAAGTTCCGACACGTGTCCCGGTAATCCTCGTGTGCCTTATGGTGAATCAGGAGGACCAAAGTTGTTGAAACGATAAATAATATTCGTATTTTACGCTTTGATTACAGTGGGGGCCAATAAAGAAAAATGCCAAACTTTCATTCCTCATGAAGGCCTTGCGGACCGTATACCGCAAGGCTAAAGCCATACGGTCCGCATGGCCTTTGAAAACAATGGGCGCCAGAGGTCCTTACGGACCGTAAGGCATAACCCATACGGTCCGCAAGGACCTGTCAGCGAGCAGAAAAGTGGCAGAACTCAGTTCTACCACCTCTTGTTGTTTTTGCCACCTTCCTTGCATGCTTGACACGTCTAGGAACATTTATTTACATCCCTCAACAGCTGGCAACACTCCTGGACCCTCCTTGGCTATTTATAATGAGTTTTTGTGAGTTGAAACTCAACCTTCAATCACTTTAACTCACCAAAATTCATCTTGAGGAGCTCTTGGTCATCTTGAAGCTTTCTTTTCTGTTCTTAGCAACCTTTGAGCATTGTGTAAGTGTTCCAATTCGTGCTAAGTCATTTTCATTAGTTTTAAAGCTAAGGTCAAAGTCTTGTCGTAAAAGTGCCTTGACTTTGAGCTTAGTCCATTGATCGTAACGAAAGTGGCTATGTGATCGTAATAAGGCAGGTGTTAATCCCTCAAGAGGGCACCTTCTGATTACCACGAATTCATGACCAATTGACGAGTCAATGTAAAAGTCAACAAAAGTCCATCTGACCAGATTAATAAAAATGCATAACTAAGTATATAGATGTTATAAAATATGTTTTGAACCATAAACAACATAAAAATAAGTATTGAAACATGTATAAACGGATTTGACTCGTCAAGTCTCAGTCTAGAGTCGGTTTGCAACCGAAAGTCGCAAGATTTGACTTCTGCTTTGACTTTCAGTTCTGGCCCGATTTAGGTGTTTAGACTGCTGACCTTAAGTTGTTTTTAGGACCATATTATAGTGTAGAATAACCTCTTAAAGTTATACTACATGGTCCCTTCATAATCTGCGTTTTATACAAGTTCCGCTTAAATTGCCTAAACCTTGCAAAAAGGTCCTTTTTGTACAAATCAAGGTTTTAAACATCCATACATGTAAAAATATGTTATAAACTGGTTTGTAAACATAATTTTAGTATTTTGATGTCAAGAATCTGACCATAAACCAAGTTTTGATAAAAGACGTAAAGTGTGATTTTAAAGGGCTAAAAAGCCCTTTTCGGCATTTTAGAAAGATTAAATATAGTTTTATCACCAAGATGAAATACTTACTGATATAATATGATATGTAGGGCGTATTGGAATATTTATTCAGATTAAAACTGAATAAAAGTCTAAGATTTGTTAAATGCCGATAAATGACCAATTTACCCTTTTACGCGTAAAATGATTTAAACCAAGCTTTTTATAACCAAATCTTTTATCTACTGATATAACATGTTACATAACATATTTTAGTTAAATAAAACAGGCCATAACCTTGGTTTACCTCAAACATCGAATTAAACGGCATTTATCGACTTTTATGCCTTTTCGGCGCATAGTATGGTTTAAACCATAACTATGAGCCAAGACTTGTTACCTAACGATTTATAAACTCATTTTCAATACTTTACGGAAGTACAAGTCCCAAACTCAGAATCCCAATTATGAATTCAAAGCTAAGTGTGAAATTACCAAAATGCCCCTGCGGGACATAGTTTGGTTTAAAACTATCAAAAAGAAAACACAAAGACTTGATATCCTACTGATATAACATCATCAAATATATGTTTTTACTGAATAATTATCATCTTGACATCAGATATGTTTTAAAACCCTTTATGAGCCTTAAAATGACCAAAATGCCCTTATGTGGCGAAATTTGGATTTAAAACTTTTCGGACAAACTTATTGATATCCTACTGATATCATAACATATTAAAAACATAAAGGCATATGGAACTTGTATATGACTCTCTCGGTTACCCGGTTTCGCTTATACGCTTACGGTTAAAACATACGTGATTAGTTTACGTAAAATAACCGAAACGGGCTTAACCTCATTGATTTCTTATCAAAATCCAGAATGTTATTGGTATACCCATATTAAACAAGTATTAATACTTGTCGGGTCTAATTAACCTTCTATTCCGGTCACCGCTTAATCTAGCGTATCGTACAGTATTCATTTTAATGTAAGACTAGCCGGTTCAAGTCTAAGACTTAATTAAGGACCCGCTAGCATTCTAATTTGGTTAATAATACCATCACTCCAGACTAAACGCCTCCGTGATAAATTTTGCCTGTACTTGTTATCTTGATTTGCGGCTGAGTTGCGACTTTCTAAAGACTTAGCTAAGGTAAATACTCTTAACCTATTTTCCCTATACGGGCTTAGGATACGATAAATTATTACCGCTTGGTCGGGTATGGAAGTTATGTTTTATCCACTTGTGATAATTAATTAAATTGCATAACCTGGTTTTGATTTGTATTGTTTGAAACTAAAACATTGGGGGTGGGCTTGACCGTGTCTGGGATATCCTTGTGTCACGGAGTAAACTTCTAACTCACGTGTAGCGACTTAGACTTGATCTAACTTAAGCTATGTGCCCTAACGATGTAGTGTTTTGAGTGAAGTGATGGTTGCAAGTTGTGTATATAAAGAAACAATGTATTGATTACAAGATGGTTTACAAGTGAGTGTTTACAAGTACAAGTGTGCTAACTTATGATATTGTTGGGTGATCTCAAAATGAGACCTCCACCACCTATTTATACTAGTCTTTCACTAGTTCTAGAGAATTCTCTAACTAGAGAATTCTATACAAAATATCTTGGATATTTATGAGCTAAATTCTAGAGAGTTCCTTCAAAATATCCATGACTTCTAAGTGTTTTCATGGTGATTCTAGAGTGTTGTTGGCTGATTTAGAATGTTCCAATGGTGCCACGATGTTCCAGCAACTTGTAGGCTGTTCCGAAAACTTCCGGGCAGCTCTAGATGCATCTTTAGTGTTCCGGAATCTTCCAGAACTCGCGAAAAAAGTTTTGTATTTAGGCGGATCGTAACATTCTCCCCCACCTAAATTCACAACGCCCTCGTCGTGGCGCTTGCGTGGTTGTTGCTTTGTTCTCACGATCTGCATGGCGGATAAGGTTTTGCCTTGGTGCCTTGTATCCGTCTCCATGGGTGCCGTGTGAACTTCCTTGTCCTTAATGAGGTACAAGGTGTTGAGGAATGCATCAGGAATGGCATTGGACCTATCGAAGAATGCCAACCCGAGTACGATTTTATAGTCGTCCATGGGAACGACTGAGAAAGTAATTTTACCCTTCCATGTCCCAATCCTGGCTTTGGCGTCATAGGTTACACCTTCAATTGGCTTGGGTTCTGTAACATTTGTAAAAATCGGGTTTTCAAAACCCGCTCCGTTTTGTAATCGAATATCAAGTTATAAAAGTTATGTCGAATAATTATGATTATTTTGATTTAAAACAATACATAACTAATAAATAAACTAAACTATAAAAAATTATATTTGATGAAAAGTTAAAATAAAATAAATAAAAAAATTATAACGCTGCCGGGACTCGAACCCGGGTCAGCCAAGACACCCTTCAACAACTTAACACTCACTCCCAAGACCACTCCGCCACTTGTTTGTTTTCTGTCATGTTTGGGAAACAAATAGTTTTTATGGACTAAGGTAAATCAATCGATTTTACACATTGTAACTGAAACCGGTTATCAATCACCCAAAGTCGATTTGGATACTCGCGATTCAGCGTGTATAACCGATAAACGGACGATTCCAATCAATGCTGCCATGATTATAACTTGAATTCGGAAGTAGATCGGTTTAATAACCGAAAATCTTCAATTCTTGGATTACTTCAATCCTAGACCTTTCCTGCGACCCAAAACACTCTGCAAGACTCCCAATTGCATTTCCGCAACCTTACAATCCACCGGAGAAGCTTGAATCAGACCGCCGGAAAAATTCTGCAAGTCATCGGAAAACCGGGACTCACATCCACACGGTATTTCCTCCGACTCTTTCTGTTTCAATCATGTGATTAATCAGTCTCTAACACAACTCCACCATCAGAATCGATCCTAGTCCACGTTTGTCGAAAATCTTACCTTCGCCGGAAAACTCCTGAAACTGCCGGAAACACACCGTGAACGGGTATGATCTCCCAAACTTCTGTTAAACCTTGTTTAAGTAACTCAACTTCTTAAATAATCGAACAAGCTGTTAATTGGTTTCAACAGCCGGAGTTCACTTTCAGTACCGACGAACCTCCGCCGGAATTCTGTGAACAACCTCAATCGGTACATCTTTTTCCCTAAACTCTCTCCATTCTTTACTTTTAAATTACTTGTAATGTCTGAAAAGCGTATAAGCCAAGAATCGGTCATAACAGTCGGAATATGTTTGTCTGTGTAAAATCAACGAAGAAGATGAAGACGCAACATAACATAAGGTTAATTAAAATCGGAATTATAAACGGGTTAGACACACAGTCCAGGGTGGACTGTGTGCAAAATACATACGCACGTCCCGAGTTCGATCCCTGCCCCACGCACTCCTTGTATAATAAAAGGCCTTTTTGTTTAAACTAAATCGGGATAACCCAGTTAGTTGTTAAGTATAATAAAAACTGAGATAATAACCAGGTTAGACACACAGTCCAGCGGTGGACTGTGTGCAACATGAACCACACGTCGCGCGTTCGAAACCCGTCACGAGCACCGGTCCGATTGAATTAAAATGTTTTTGTAAATAAAGGAAATTCGGATTAACTGAATAAGTGTATAAGTATAATAAAAACAAGATTATTTCGGGTTAGACACGTAGCTCAGTTGGTAGAGCTGCGTGCACGCGTACGGGAGGTCGCCGGTTCGAGCCTCACCCGGCGCAAACTAATACGCTGACCGACCGGTCAACGGTCAACGGTCAACACTAAATAAACAATTTTTTTTTATATATTTTTATTTATTTAATTTAATTTAAAAATCAATTAAAAATACTTAAAAATAACATTTTTAAAGATAGAAAATAGCCATAAACTCACAAAAATATATCTAAAAATTTCATTAAAATCCTTAATAAAATCCACTCATTTAATATATTTTCCGTTATTATTTAGGTTAGTAATCCCCGTTGTTCCGCTCATCTAAATCGTGCGCATATCACCATCTCCAATCCAACGCACCCAAGGTGAGTGAATCTTACAAATTCCCCGTTTTAATCACGTTTTGGGGTGTATCATGTGTCTTTGTGTATATATATTATAACTAAACCATTGTGCATACATCATATCATGAACATGTGTATTTCAGTTTGTTACTGTTAAGTAGTTATTATTGGATGCAATTTATTATTCAGTACATGCAATTTCATAGGCCGCCGCTCCCCATTACATTATGAGCGTTGAGCATGTTCCCCATTTTATTATGCGGTTGAACCTGGCGTGCCCACATACGATCGGCTCCGTTTGATTGAGCCTTGATCGCACAGACATTTTCATTTTCAGTACATGCAATACGATCGGCTCCGTTTGATTGAGCCTTGATTGCACAGTTTTATTTATGTCATTTACAGTATGATGTTGGTATGTTCATGTATGTTGTCATGTGTTATTGTATGTTATATTTGTGACTGCTATCTGCCATTGCTTGATTATTTACATTTGCTCATCTATGATTATGCACTAATTTTCATTGATAAACTAACAATTAATTTATTAATAAATGTTTATCTAATAAGGTTCACTCGCCAACTTATGTTGACCCAAAAACTCCCATTTTACACATGATACAGGTGAACCAGCAGCAGCTAGGAACACATAAGACTTGGACTAGAAGAATAAAACATTTTAGAGTTGTGATTGTTATGTTTGGTTTATTTCCTGTGTATTGAATGAACATGTTTGGATATTTGAAAATGTAACTTTGACTTTATTAAATATGAAACATAATAGTAAATGTCATGAGCTTTGGTGATAACCCAATTATGCCCCGACTCTTATTCCGCTGCGGGTCGGGGTGTGACAGATTGGTATCAGAGCCATGACTATAGGGATATAGGATAGGTTATTAGACCCTTAGAGCCTATACTATAGTCGATTAGAAACTTATAAGATTTTTGTGTGTTATATGCCAAATTTCATGATGTCTATATGTTTTATGTTAAATGTTACATTTGATATTGTACAAGCATGTTCATAAGTATGTATTATCATATAATGCCTATCAAGAATCGTATGCTCATAACATATCACATCCATGAAAGCACACACCACATCATGATTGCTTTTACAATGATTTCGTGTTTTTCAAATCTCATTAAAGTGAGTTCTCATGACGGGCATGTAGTAACTGGAAGGGTACCAGTACCGGTAGTCGGAACGTCCTGTCTAGGCTGGCATTCGTATAAATCCAAAATAAAGGACCAGTTTGCCTACCTGGGGACTAACGATGAGAGTACGAAGTACCTATTAGGCCAAAGCATGCTATACCAAACGTCGTGTGAGCTAACCCCACTTTGAGTTGTCATTGTGTCTACACCTGGACATGTTCCGACCAAACATCTCATGAACATATTGTGTGGTTTGCATTCGGGGGATACGAGTCTTAAATTGCCAATACTAATGTGAATCCTACCAAGCCAATAGCCATGGGGGCCCACATGACTATGTAGGTGAAGGTATGGGGGACATTTGAGGCCCAACATGAGCGAACCCAAGACATCCTATGGATGTAGTTGCATTATTGATATTTATGTTATTTTCATTTTCTTAAAGACACATGACACCTAAAAAGACACCATAAACTCACAATCTTCTCATTTTATGATCCTGTAGATGTCGTCTAGACAGCAACGAAGGGGTAAAAGATCGGGAAGGTCTCAGGAACGTTTGGCCACTCAGATCGCGAAACAAATGGCCACGATACTTCCTGACATTGTGGTCCAAGTACAACAAGCCCTTGCTACAAATACTACTAACCCTCCCCAACAACAGGACCAGAACATCGATAACCCTCCTACCAACAAGTGCTCTTACAAACATTTTAAGTCCTGTGATCCTCCTAAATTTGAAGGGACCGAGGGTGTCACTGCTCTCCTACATTGGTTCGAGGAGATGGAAAACACCTTCCTAAACTGCGATTGTCCTGAGGATCGCAAGGTTCGATACGCCACCGGGAGACTACTTGGAGTAGCTCTCACTTGGTGGAATACTGAGAAAGGGAAGAAGGGAACTGAAGATGCGATGGCCTTAACTTGGGAGGAGTTAAGGGAAATCATGACTAGGCGTTTCTGTCCTAGAAGTGAAATTAAGAAGTTGGAGGATGAATTTCATGCTCTAAAGCAAAAGGAGGGTGATCACACTACCTACAACAAGAGGTTTTTGGAGTTGAACCAAATGGTTCCAAATCTGTTCACACCAACCTATCGTCTGATTGAACATTATATTCGAGGACTTCCCTCGAAAATCCAAGATTCAGTTCTCAGCGTTTCACCCGTAACACTTGAAGCGGCTATGGAGTTAGCAACTGAACTGACCGAAAACCGAATTCGCAACGGGAAGTTCAAAGAAGTGAAGAAGAAAGCCCCTGTTGAGGGACAAACTTCAAACCACCCCATTCCTTCCTCTAAGTTCGCCAATAAGAGGAAGCACAACACCAGAAATTTTGCAGTTACCCAAACCAACACCCCTATTCCTGCTGCACCCATTACTCAAGTCACTCCTTCACCCGCACCATACAGAAGACCCTACACAGTCCCGTTACCAAAATGCAACCGTTGCCAATATCACCATTCCCCTGATCATCCTTGCCAATACTGCACCGGCTGCGGTCGCGCAGGACATACTGTTCAAAACTGCTGCATGCCTCAACGAACAAACCGCCACCAACCTTTAACCCAAACCCACCAACAGTTAATAGGTCAAGCCCAACAACCCCTACCATTTCCACCCACCCAACATTTAGCCCAAACATACTACCAACCCAATTATCCTGTGGGCCAACCTATGCGGGCTTGCTTCAATTGCGGCGACCCAAGTCATTTCAGAAACACATGTCCAAGGCTGGTTAATATTATTCATGCTCAGGCCCAAGCCAACCCAGTGAACCAAGCAAACCAAGCTCCCCCACCTGCAAGAGGGAGAGCTTTCAATATCAACGCTAACCAGGCCAGAGCTGACGGAAATGTGGTCAACGGTACGTTTCTTATAAACGGTAGATATGCATCTATATTATTTGATACTGGTGCGGATAGAAGTTTTGTGTCTTTAGAGTTTGAACCTATATTAAGTAAAAATCGGGATAAGCTCACGGAATCCATAACGGTAGAAATTGCGGACGGGAAGCCAGTTTCATTAGACTCTATTTTACGCAACTGTACACTCACCTTAAACGACCACGATTTCTCAGTCGACCTTATTCCTATGAAGCTGGGAAGTTTTGACATAATAATCGGTATGGATTGGCTCAGTCAACATCAGGCGGAATTTGTATGTCATGAAAAATTTATTCGTATTCCTCTTTCAAACGGTCAGACTCTTCGAATCATTGGAGAAACCTCGTCGAAAGGACTCAGCTTAATGTCTTGTCTTCAAGCTCAAAAATATCTTCGCAAGAATTATGTCGCGTTTTTAGCCCATATCATCAAAAAGGAAATCGCAGAGAAGAAACTTGAAGACATTCCTGTAGTAAAAGACTTCCACAAGTTTTTCCTGACGACATTTCAGGACTTCCTCCAGTTAGAGACGTCGAATTCCGTATTGATCTTATACCTGGTGCTACACCAGTTGCAAAGTCTCCATATAGGTTAGCCCCCTCTGAAATGCAAGAGCTAGCCAGTCAATTGCAAGAGTTGACTGACAAGGGATTCATACGTCCTAGCTCATCGCCTTGGGGTGCACCTGTCCTCTTTGTAAAGAAGAAAGATGGATCTTTCCGTATGTGCATCGACTACAGAGAGCTCAACAAGTTAACCATAAAAAATCGCTATCCTTTACCCCGCATTGATGATCTTCTTGACCAACTACAAGGTGCCAGTTGCTTTTCAAAAATCGATCTTCAATCTGGCTATCATCAACTTAGAGTGCATGAAGAAGACGTCCCTAAGACTGCTTTTCGAACTCGTTATGGCCACTATGAATTCATGGTTATGCCATTTGGATTAACCAACGCACCAGCTGTCTTCATGGACCTAATGAACAGAGTCTGCAAACCTTATCTTGATCGATTTGTTATAGTCTTCATCGACCATATTCTTATTTATTCAAAATCTAAAGCTGATCATGAGCGTCATCTTCGACTCGTTCTTGCACTTTTAGAAAAGGAGAAGCTTTATGCCAAGTTCTCCAAATGTGAATTCTGGTTAAAAGAGGTGCAATTCCTCGGGCATGTAGTCAATGACAAAGGAATACATGTTGACCCTTCAAAGATCAAAGCAGTTCAAGAATGGCAAGCTCCACGTACACCAACTGAAGTAAGATCTTTTCTTGGACTAGCTGGCTATTATCATCGGTTCATTTCAAATTTCTCTCGCATTGCTGTGCCACTCACGGCTTTAACTCATAAGGGAAAACCTTTCGTATGGGGACCCAAGCAAGAAGAAGCTTTTCAAACTCTTAAACAAAAACTTTGTGATGCACCAATCCTCACTCTTCCTGAAGGTTGTGATGATTTTGTAGTCTATTGCGACGCGTCAGGGCAAGGATTAGGTTGCGTTCTCATGCAAAGAGGAAAAGTCATAGCTTATGCCTCGAGACAACTCAAGACGCATGAAAAGAACTACACCACTCATGACCTAGAACTTGGAGCCGTTGTATTCGCTCTTAAGATATGGAGACATTATCTCTATGGTACTAAGTGTGAAATATACACTGACCACAAGAGTCTTCAACATATCTTCAATAAAAAAGAGTTAAATATGAGGCAACGAAGATGGTTCGAACTTCTGAATGATTACGACTGTGAAATTAGATACCACCCCGGTAAAGCAAATGTAGTGGCTGATGCACTTAGTCGAAAGGGTGATGCGAACTCCATTCATCTTCTATGTTCGCAAATTATAACCGACATTAAAGATCAAATTCGAGAAGCCCAACACGTTTCAATAACAGAAGAAGATGTACGAAAGGAGATGTCCTGTGGAGCCGAGCTAAAACTTGAAACTAAATCAGACGGTATTCTGTATTACCTAGATCGTATCTGGATTCCTAACCACAACAATCTTCGTGAAACTCTTATGAATGAAGCTCACAAAACGCGATATTCTATACACCCAGGAGCCAATAAGATGTATCAAGACCTACGATACACCTATTGGTGGCCTGGAATGAAGAAGGATATTGCCGTTTTTGTTTCCAAGTGTCTCACATGTTCCAAGGTGAAGGCTGAACACCAAAGACCCTCAGGACTTCTAGTCCAACCAGAAATACCTGTATGGAAGTGGGAAAATATAACCATGGATTTCATTACCGGGTTACCTCACACTTCTGGTGGGTATGACACTATATGGGTGATTATAGACCGACTTACAAAATCAGCTCACTTTATTCCTATCCGTGAAGATTTCAAGAACGAAAAGCTTGCACGTATTTATATCAACGAAATCGTAAGCCGACATGGGGTACCGTTAAGTATTATTTCTGATCGTGATGGTCGTTTCACCTCACGAACATGGCAATCAGTACAATCCGCTATGGGCACACGATTAGATCTCAGTACCACCTATCATCCTCAAACTGATGGACAGTCTGAGTGCACCATTCAAACTCTTGAAGATATGCTTAGAGCATGTGTCATAGACTTCAAGGGAAATTAGTAGAATTTTCGTACAACAACAGCTATCATTCGAGCATCGGCATGGCACCTTTTGAAGCCTTATATGGTCGTAAGTGCCGATCTCCTGTATGTTGGCACGAAATTGGGGAAGCACAAATTACTGGTCCAGAATTGATCCAAGAAACCACAGACAAGATTCATCAAATTCGAAACAATCTTCTAGCAGCTCAAAGTCGTCAAAAGAGTTATGCAGATAAACGACGGAAGCCCTTAGAGTTTAACATTGGTGATCATGTGCTTTTAAAAGTATCACCGTGGAAGGGAGTAGTTCGTTTTGGTCAAAAGGGGAAGCTAGCACCTCGTTACGTAGGACCTTTCAAGATACTCGAAAGAGTAGGTCCTGTAGCATACAAGCTTGACTTACCAGAAGAACTCAACAGGATTCATCCCACATTCCACGTGTCGAACTTGAAGAAGTGCCTCGCTGATGGGAATCTCCATATTCCGCTGGAAGATATTCAGATTGATGAATCTATGCATTTTATTGAAAGACCAGTGGAGATCATGGACTACGGGGAGAAACATCTTCGACGAAGTCGCATTCCAATTGTTAGGGTACGCTGGGAGTCGAAACGGGGACCTGAGTTTACTTGGGAACGTGAAGACTCAATGCGTGAAAAATACCCGCATCTTTTTCCTACTACTTCAACTACTTAAATTTCGAGACGAAATTCCTAAAAGTAGGGGATACTGTAAGATTTGTAAAAATCGGGTTTTCAAAACCCGCTCCGTTTTGTAATCGAATATCAAGTTATAAAAGTTATGTCGAATAATTATGATTATTTTGATTTAAAACAATACATAATTAATAAATAAACTAAACTATAAAAAATTATATTTGATGAAAAGTTAAAATAAAATAAATAAAAAAATTATAACGCTGCCGGGACTCGAACCCGGGTCAGCCAAGACACCCTTCAACAACTTAACACTCACTCCCAAGACCACTCCGCCACTTGTTTGTTTTCTGTCATGTTTGGGAAACAAATAGTTTTTATGGACTAAGGTAAATCAATCGATTTTACACATTGTAACTGAAACCGGTTATCAATCACCCAAAGTCGATTTGGATACTCGCGATTCAGCGTGTATAACCGATAAACGGACGATTCCAATCAATGCTGCCATGATTATAACTTGAATTCGGAAGTAGATCGGTTTAATAACCGAAAATCTTCAATTCTTGGATTACTTCAATCCTAGACCTTTCCTGCGACCCAAAACACTCTGCAAGACTCCCAATTGCATTTCCGCAACCTTACAATCCACCGGAGAAGCTTGAATCAGACCGCCGGAAAAATTCTGCAAGTCATCGGAAAACCGGGACTCACATCCACACGGTATTTCCTCCGACTCTTTCTGTTTCAATCATGTGATTAATCAGTCTCTAACACAACTCCACCATCAGAATCGATCCTAGTCCACGTTTGTCGAAAATCTTACCTTCGCCGGAAAACTCCTGAAACTGCCGGAAACACACCGTGAACGGGTATGATCTCCCAAACTTCTGTTAAACCTTGTTTAAGTAACTCAACTTCTTAAATAATCGAACAAGCTGTTAATTGGTTTCAACAGCCGGAGTTCACTTTCAGTACCGACGAACCTCCGCCGGAATTCTGTGAACAACCTCAATCGGTACATCTTTTTCCCTAAACTCTCTCCATTCTTTACTTTTAAATTACTTGTAATGTCTGAAAAGTGTATAAGCCAAGAATCGGTCATAACAGTCGGAATATGTTTGTCTGTGTAAAATCAACGAAGAAGATGAAGACGCAACATAACATAAGGTTAATATCGGAATTATAAACGGGTTAGACACACAGTCCAGCGGTGGACTGTGTGCAAAATACATACGCACGTCCCGAGTTCGATCCCTGCTCCACGCACTCCTTGTATAATAAAAGGCCTTTTTGTTTAAACTAAATCGGGATAACCCAGTTAGTTGTTAAGTATAATAAAAACTGAGATAATAACCAGGTTAGACACACAGTCCAGCGGTGGACTGTGTGCAACATGAACCACACGTCGCGCGTTCGAAACCCGTCACGAGCACCGGTCCGATTGAATTAAAATGTTTTTGTAAATAAAGGAAATTCGGATTAACTGAATAAGTGTATAAGTATAAATAAAAACAAGATTATTTCGGGTTAGACACGTAGCTCAGTTGGTAGAGCTGCGTGCACGCGTACGGGAGGTCGCCGGTTCGAGCCTCACCCGGCGCAAACTAATACGCTGACCGACCGGTCAACGGTCAACGGTCAACACTAAATAAACAATTTTTTTTATATATTTTTATTTATTTAATTTAATTTAAAAATCAATTAAAAATACTTAAAAATAACATTTTTAAAGATAGAAAATAGCCATAAACTCACAAAAATATATCTAAAAATTTCATTAAAATCCTTAATAAAATCCACTCATTTAATATATTTTCCGTTATTATTTAGGTTAGTAATCCCCGTTGTTCCGCTCATCTAAATCGTGCGCATATCACCATCTCCAATCCAACGCACCCAAGGTGAGTGAATCTTACAAATTCCCCGTTTTAATCACGTTTTGGGGTGTATCATGTGTCTTTGTGTATATATATTATAACTAAACCATTGTGCATACATCATATCATGAACATGTGTATTTCAGTTTGTTACTGTTAAGTAGTTATTATTGGATGCAATTTATTATTCAGTACATGCAATTTCATAGGCCGCCGCTCCCCATTACATTATGAGCGTTGAGCATGTTCCCCATTTTATTATGCGGTTGAACCTGGCGTGCCCACATACGATCGGCTCCGTTTGATTGAGCCTTGATCGCACAGACATTTTCATTTTCAGTACATGCAATACGATCGGCTCCGTTTGATTGAGCCTTGATCGCACAGTTTTATTTATGTCATTTACAGTATGATGTTGGTATGTTCATGTATGTTGTCATGTGTTATTGTATGTTATATTTGTGACTGCTATCTGCCATTGCTTGATTATTTACATTTGCTCATCTATGATTATGCACTAATTTTCATTGATAAACTAACAATTAATTTATTAATAAATGTTTATCTAATAAGGTTCACTCGCCAACTTATGTTGACCCAAAAACTCCCATTTTACACATGATACAGGTGAACCAGCAGCAGCTAGGAACACATAAGACTTGGACTAGAAGAATAAAACATTTTAGAGTTGTGATTGTTATGTTTGGTTTATTTCCTGTGTATTGAATGAACATGTTTGGATATTTGAAAATGTAACTTTGACTTTATTAAATATGAAACATAATAGTAAATGTCATGAGCTTTGGTGATAACCCAATTATGCCCCGACTCTTATTCCGCTGCGGGTCGGGGTGTGACAGGTTCCCCGCCAACAGCCTTCATCATTAGTCCTTCTTTGGTAGTGATCCGTAAACCAAGTCTTTTAGCTTCGTCCCGGGTAATGAAATTGTGACTGGCCTCAGTATCGATTAAGGCTTTTGCATGTTCTCCGTTAATCTCAAGAGATACAAACCGAAGACCTTTTGGCTCCATTTGTATGACTATATTTGACTTTTCTCGAGGGGTCATGCACCATTTTTAATGGGTTCCTTTGGGTTAGACTTAAAGCATTGAGGACTTGAAGTTGCATTGCTCCTAGACGAGCCTCCTCTCTACCTTCGGCTTCATCATCTTCAATCCTGACAAGGGCTGTTAACTTAGACTTCTTTGGGCAATCGCGTGCATCGTGCGGTCCCTCGCAAATGAAGCATCCTCTCCTTGCGAGTTGGTTATTGTTTCTTAAGGGTCTTGGTCCCTCAATCCTTCGAGTGTAACTTGGTTTTGCTCCCCCGCCTATGTCGTCATCAGGTTCTTTGACTACGGGTTTACTTTGGTGTTTTTCCTTAAGATCGATCAAGCATTCAGCTACCGCAATTGCTGTAGCTAAATCTTGAACGTTACGACGATCCAATTCTGTTCTAGCCCAATATTGTAACCCGTTGAGGAAGTAGAAAAATGAATCCTTATCCGATAGATCAGGAATTTCAAGGACCATTGTTGTGAATTCTTTGACATAGTCTTTGAGAGTTTCGGTATGCTTGAGCTTTCTCAATTTGCTCCTAGCTTCGTGCTCAGCACCGACCGGGTAGAATTGTTTCTTTAGTTCTTGGACAAATTCAGCCGAAGTGTTAATAGTGCACGTACCTTTGGTGATGTCCGTGTATCGACGTCTCCACCATAGTGCTGCCGTGTCTTTTAGGTACATGCTGGCCGTCTTGATTTTGGTGGCATCGTCCTTGATTTGCACTCCACCTAAGTATTGTTCCATCTCCCATACAAAGTCGTCAACCGCTCGTGCTTCTCTTTTGCCAAGAAATGGAGATGGCTTTGGGATCTCAACTCTAGGAGTGAAGAGATCGGTGTTGGCTGAATGCATAACTACTTGTTTATTCTCCTTCACTTTAGCTTCCAGGTCCAAAAAGCTTCGGTGACAATCACGAATACTATTCTCCACCTCGTTTCGTAGCTTCGACATTTCCTCCTTAAACAATGTTGTAAGCTCGTGGCGCCAAACACTCATAAGGGACTTGACATCGTCTTTGAAGGTTTCGAAATCAGTTTCCAACGTTTGTAATCGTTGGAATGCATGGTCGACTTGCACACCCAATCCGATGACTGCCGCCTTGGTGTCGCCAATGCGCTTGTCGAATGTTGCATCTCGATCTTTCTTAGTTGTGCGTTTTTCATCGCCTTTTGTTTCGGTTGCCATCCCGAATGAATCGTCCCGCTCTGATACCACTTGTCACGGAGTAAACTTGATCTAAGTTAAGCTATGTGCCCCAACGATGTAGTGTTTTGAGTGATTCAAGTGATGGTTGCAAGTTGTGTATACAAAGAAACGACTTTGTATTGATTACAAGATGGTTTACAAGTGAGTGTTTACAAGTACAAGTGTGCTGACTTGTGATATTGTTGGGTGATCTCAAAATGAGACCTCCACCACCTATTTAAACTACTATTTCACTAGTTCTATAGAATTCTCTGACTAGAGAATTCTATACAAAATATCTTGGATATTTATGCGCTAAATTCTAGAGAATTCCTTCAAAACATCCATGACTTCTAAGTGTTTTCATGGTGATTCTAGAGTGTTCTTGGCTGATTTAGAATGTTCCGATGGTGCCACGATGTTCCATCAACTTGTAGGCTGTTCCGGAAACTTCCGGGCAGCTCTAGACGCATCTTTAGTGTTTCGGAATCTTCCGGAACTCGCGAAAAAGTTTTGTATTTAGGCGGATCGTGACACTTGGCTCACTAAAGTGCTAGTGGCCACGACTTAAGCAAGGTGCAGGCATACACCGGTAATTGCTATTATTAATTAATGTCTGCTTTCTGTGTGAAAGTTCAGTAGTGGTGTGTCAGTCGATCATGTCTCGGTTTTTGTACTGCGCCCCATATGTAAAAGACAAACAAGTAAAACTGTATACAAGGTCTTTTGTATTGTCCCAAGTTATTTATGAAAATGTGCCTAGTGCACCAAAATCGTTTTCGATAAGAATTTCAAAACGAGTCGGCTAATTGTATTTACCATGTAAACTGACGTATTTTTAAAGATCAAGTTACAGGTACAGGTACGTAATAGGCCAGGAGCTGCGGGCAATTATACTAAGGAGTTGCAACCTTGTAGAAGTGCCTGTAGAGTCTGTTTTCATTTTGTCGGTTTTTCGATCCGCCTGTGGATCTTATTACAAGCCATGTATATGTTTGTATATTTGTGTTTCGAACTCTGGACACTCTATGGTTTGTACTATTTTATATTTTACTCCAAGTCTTCCGCTGTTTTGCTCTGTGTTGTAATTGGTTATGATGATATCGACTGTACGTCACGATACTCCCCACTGGGCCCACCGGAATACACGTGGAAATTGGGGTGTGACATGAACCGGTGGAACCATAGGTTGTGAAAAAAATTAGGTTGTTGGCCATACAAATATGGCGTTGGAATAGGTTGCTTTGAAAAATGTTGTTTGAGTTGGTGTGGTCTAACCACCAAAAAATCCCACTTCGGCTCGAACTAACACTTTGTTTGCTAGATTGACACCTCCGAATTTTTTTTGTGAGCTCTCGAAATGAGAGCGACTTGGAGTGAAATGGTCTTGGTTAATGAATATGAGAATGTGTGTGATTTAAAATGGGAGTGAAAAATATATATTTATATTGGTTTAAAAGTTGATTTTATGTTTAATTTTTTAAACATCAAATGGTCATAATCTCGATCCGACTGTGCGGCAAACCATACCCGTCCGCCCAATCTACCTGTTGGGGTGGCGGCATTGTCACCGTCTGGGTTCGAACCCAGGCCTGATACCTACTGTTAATTTTTTGAAGGGTTGATTTTTAACACCGTTTATTTATTTGTTCCTGTAAAAAATGACACCATTATGTACATTTATACTTCCAACTAGGCATATATAAGTGATGAGTAAACTCTTTAAATATTTTCTATGTTGGAATATATCATAGATTAATAAGAGAACAACTGTTCACTATTTAGTGTTTTCATGTAAAAAAAAAGTTTTAAACACTTATGAAGTATACTTGTATCGTAGTCTAGTCACCCCAACCAACATTATGAGACCTTCTAAATGTGATATATACATTGAATATACAGTAACAATTGGTGTTCCATAACAAAGAGTGAATATGAAGAGGTTGATGGTACCAAACTTACTTACACCTTCCCCAATGCAATGTATTTAGGATACATTTGATGAGATAGAGATGATGTATAGATGCGAGGAGATAGAAATAAATAATAAATATTTTTTGCTAAATGCATGCATTTGTGTAGAGAGAATGCGATTTGTGAGAAGTGAAGTCTTAAATAAAGAAAGAGAAAGAGAAAAGAGAGTCAATATTGAGATGATGTAATAATTTTTCTTTTTTTGTAAAAGTTTTAATCTTTCATTGAAGATGGACTTACCAAGATAAGAATAAATTATCATTATTTTGTTAATGAGACAACATAAAGGTGATCTCTATCTATTTAGAGAAATGTTGTTGATGAAGAAAACTCTTGGTGAATGCCAAGGACTTGATGTAAGATATATTATTTAACATTCAGTTGAACTATTATAAATCTTAGGCTTGTGTGTTGATATTTTATCTATTATATGAACGTTTTCACATATTATTATTAACACTTATTAAATCACATCATGTTAGGAGGACCAGTCATCTTATGGTTTCTTTGAGTAATGAGCACATTACTTTCTTTTCTTTTACAATTTGGTCCATCACTAAGGTATGAAAGTCAAAATTTCAATCAAATATTTAAGCCACTAAAACTAATCCTAAATTCAAGGAAAAGATAGTACAAAATTTAATCTAAAAGGTTAAAGTGGTATTATAAGGGCATGACATGTGTTATCAAGTCTTTTCACAAATAGTAATAAATAATTTAGTTATCTAATAGATAAGAACTACTTGATTGAAAAAAAAATATGTATTTCACAATAAAACTTTCTGGATATAAATAGAAACATAGTGGAATAATTTAGTGAGTTTAAAAAATATAAAACTAAATAAATTTATTAATAAATGTACCTAAAAAGTTTAAAAATATATGAATAAATGAAATAGCATATTGTTTTAGTTGGTCCACCAGTTTATAATTTCAATTGTTTCTATAAACAATGGTTGGCAGAACTCATGATAACATTTTTGTATTTTCTAATAGTAGAAAATTTAAACAAGAACTATTTATAATATAATAATCAATTCTATTAATTAATATAATAAACGTGTATTTTATTAAGTCTATTCTCCTGAAAACAATAATAATATATAATTTAGTAAACTAGGTAGCGGTGTCCACACATTGTAGTAGTTTTTCTATTGGAGAGTTTTTTTGATGAATATCAATTCAATTTGTTATGATATCGGTATGATACTGACAATATAATTAGTATTTATAGAATAAGTAAATATTTAAAAACTATAAGTTATGAAATATAAAATTGAAAAGTTGGTTTTTAAAATATGTTATAAATATAATAGCTTAAATGAAACTGGTCTACAGCGTTTGGTTCACACTCAGACTCCCCGTCGCAACGCACGGTTGGGAAATCCTAGTTATATATATATGACAGTTGTATGTTTGATGAACAGTAACTTCCTTTTTGTTTTTGTTTTTTTCGTCTTCTCTTTTTTTCCTTTTTTTGACTTTTCTTTCTTCTATCTTTATTATTATTTTTATACTTTTATCCTTTAACTTTAAATGTTAATAATTACAACCTCTTAACTTTCTAAAAATTTTGTAATCAAGTTATTATGTGTTTATTTTTATATTTATGTATTTGTATAAACTCAAATTGATTTACGTTTAGACGTAAATTTTTCCTGGTAACAAGTTTAATCAAATATAATATATTTCTTATGCTTATTATTATGTATGTTTTCAGTGGTCTACGTTTTGATGTAATTTTATTTTACTTTTTCTATAAATGAGTCGGGTAAAATATAATACATTTTCATGCTTATTTTTAGGTACGTGTTCAAATGTTCCACGTTTTGACGTAATTTTTTTTGGAAACACGTGGAGGCAAATATAATACGTTTTCATTAAACGCTATAAATTCGAGTCACTTTACATTTCGACACCACTACAACGTGCAATAACTATTTTCTTACATGCTTATTTTTATGCACCCATCAGTATAAATTCAAGTTGGTATACGATTCGACGTAAATTTTCTTGGAAAATATGTGTCGAATATAATTCGTTTTCCTGCTTATTTTTGTGTACGTTTTCAGCTACTAGTCTACGTTTTAACGTACATTACAATTAGGAAGTTATTTGGATAGTTTTTTTTTATCCTATTGGTTTTCTTTTTCATTCTTGATTTTTTTCTGGACTCTATTATTTTTATTTTTTAGTTTTCTTTATGTTTAGTGTTTTAGTTTTAGGTTCCTTTTCATTAAAGTTATATTTAAGATAGCATTTGCGTTTTCATTTACAATTAATTTAAAATCATTATGTCCCGTTGTCCAATTTAAATTTATTTTTATGGTTTTCGGTCGATAAAAAACACGTGTTGATATTCTTTTGAGCATATTTCTTTCGATTGGTATACCAAACCAAAATAGACATCGACCGAAACCCCGCAGCGTAGCGTGGGTAATCTTACTAGTTGTTTTCAAATTACAAGTCGTTCACAAGGAACACACTATTAACAAGTACAAAGTTTTATAAAACGGTGCATAAAATTACTTATTTACTCTTTTTCGTGTGAGTTAATTACACCATTAGTCCCTGTGGTTTATGAAAAGTAACAAGGTTATGTATTAATAGTTTAAAATCACATTCTAGGGTTCTAATTTTTCATTGTGTAACAGCCTAAGGTATTAACACTAACTTTGGTTAACTTTTTTTTTGTTGTTAAAATAGAGTGTAATTACTAAAATACTCTTACAACTACAAGGACCATTTATCTAGTTAACTTTATTTTTAATCCAATGACCATTTATGTAATTATGCAATATTATCAAAGGACCATTTCCTACCTCTGAAGTATTATCGAAGCAAACAAAAAATGCGCTATTCTTCCGATTGCTTATAAACTTTGTTTTTTATTTTTATGTTTAGATTCATTATTAATTTAATAGTTGTATTAAGTTAAGTTTTATGAATAAATCAAAACTCCACACCAAATTCAGCTTTTTTTAATCTCCACAAATCCCGCCCCTAAATAACCCAACCCTCTGTTTTAGAAGTTTCCGGCACAGATTCCAGTTTCCGGTAGTAAGTGTTTTGAACAAACCTTCCCAATTTCCCACTATGAAAGCCGACTACAATTCAAATTCAATAAAAGTTTGTGGAAACCAACATCATTAAAAGTTTAAGTTGATGTACATGAAACCATGAATGAAACAAAAAATCAAAGCAATGCATACACAACTTATAGCCATCTGAATATTGTTATATCATCGTAGATTTGTAGAATAATTTTCAAATTGAAAAATGATTGAAAATTTTTGTAAATAAGTTACAACGTAAATGAGTTTTGACTTATCGGAGATGCCTTGAGGGTTAACTGAATGAAAAATGAGTCAATCGGAACCACCTTGCCGGAGAACAGAAGTTGAGTGTAACTTCACCGGAAAACTGAAGGACCACCGGAGCATTCAAATAAGCCACCACTTTCTCACTCTATCGCTCTCATCTCTCTCCCAACATCGGTTGAATTCAACCACAGCCGTCGCCGCCGCCGTCGTTGTGTTTACGGCGGTGGGTTGGGGTAACGTGACATGCAGAAGTTCACAAACAGTAATTACAAAAATGGTCCCCGGATCAAAAAAAAAGTTAATTGCTTAAATGGTCCCTTTAGTTGCAAAAGTGTATTTTAATAATTTCACTCAAACTTAACATAAAAGTTAACAAAAGTTAGTGTTAATACCTAAGGTTGTTACAAAATGAAACGTTAGAACCCTAGAATGTGATTTTAAACTATTAGTACCTGAACTTGTTACTTTTCATAAACCACGGAGACTAACGGTGTAATTAACTTTTTTTGTGTTTTCTATAGCTCATGAGTGGGTATTAGTAAAGAACCACTATTGATGAGAACAATATTTTTTTTATTTAGTTCAGATTCTTACCCTGAACTTTTATAAACTTGACATATGGTCTCCTGAACTCTAATAACTCTTTTTTATAAATGATTTACGTTTATACACTTGAATTTTAATAGATTATCATACGAGAAGTGTAGCAATAACTTTTTTTATAGATTATTTACTCTCGTTCTCCAAACTTTAATAAAATTATAATACGACTCTTAAGGTTTAATAAAGTTAAAAAAAATTATTTTTTGTAAATTTTGTAAGGTCCAATGTTATTAGTTTTTTTTATTAATATAAATTTATAACCGTAAACTTTTATAAGTTGGAATATGACCCCTGAACTCTAATAACTTTGTTCTTATAAATGATTTACTTTTATAAACTTGAATTTTGATGAATTATCATACGGGAAGTGTAACAATAACTCTTTTTTTTATAAACGATTTACGTTTCGTCATTCAAGCTTTAATAAAGTTATCATACGACCCTGAAGTTTAATAAAATTAATTTTTTCCTTTTTAACAAATATATGTTCTTTTATCATTTTTATAAGTTTTGTTTTTTTTATTTCACTTATTATTTATTCAACTTATTATAATTAAAACTAATTTTGAACTCTAGAATATTTATTTAATCATGTTGCTTACTAATTTTTACTACGGTTTGGATTAAAGACTACATGGTCTATATTAAATTTTCAATATATCATGTAACAAACTTACTTATTTTTATTTACCTTATTAAAGTTATAGCAAACGTCTAACTCTAAATATGTTTATTCAACCGTGTTGATTACTTATTTTTACCATCGTATAGATTAAATCTTGTGTGGTCTATAATCATCCATTGATATATCATGTAACAAATACATCCTTACGAAAATCCTCTTACAACCCCGCTGCGAAGAGCGGGTTTCGGTACTAGTTGATTCTTTAAGAGACTACTTCTGAATTGATGTGTGTTTGATTCACTTAAAAACATTTCTTAATGGTTGATGAAGCCTCTTAATAGATAAGTTTAAGAAACATGTTAACTGATTCAAAAGGTTAACTCTTAATCAGTCAAATCTCTTAATGACTTAACAGAAGGTTGTCAAACAAACCTTTAACAAGGTGCATTTCCATGCACATATTATATCTATACATATTTTTTTTATAAGTAAAGTGAGTGTAAAATATGCATGATGTTTGTTACATATCTATAATATGTGTCAAATTTTAACAGAAAGATATTCAAAATAACATGTAAGAAATAAATAAAACATAAACAAAAGTGATGTCTGTTAGTGTAACAATTTATAAGTAATGATGTGAAACCTTATATGAGAATGTCTCATGGTAAATCTTGATATGCTAATTGGTTTGCATCTTAAAACAGTAGATCGAAATTGTAATATATTATTATTCTATTCTATTCTATTATACTAGTAGTTGGTGTCACACCCCGACCCGCAGCGGAATAAGAGTCTGGGCATAATTGGGTTATCACCAAAGCTCATGATGTTTACTAATATGTTTCATATTTATTAAATCCAAATTACATTTCAATGTTCCAAGTCAAATTCATACAATACAAGGAAAGGAAAAATTAACTAAAACAAATCCATAATCTAAACTGGTTTATTCTTCTAAGCCGCCCTATATGTTTCTTGCTTCAACTTGATCACCTGTATCATGTGTAAAAATGGGAAATTTTGGGTCAACAAAAGTTGGTGAGTGAACCTTGTTAAAAACATTTATTATCAATTCATTATTGTAATTGATTTAGGAAAATTGTGCAATAATCATATATGAACAAATGTATGTAACATAACGATCACAAACCACCTTGCTTAAACATGAAATAAGAATGACAATGTATATGTTGGCAACGTCCCGTTCACGCTCATAGGTAATGGGGAACGGACGGCCTATGCTAATGTATGTGAGATCAAGGCTCAATCAAACGGAGCCGATCTTATGTTGGCAACGCCTGGTTCACGCTCATAGGTAATGGGGAACAGCTCACGCTCATAGGTAATGGGGAGCAGCGGCCTATGAAATGTATGTACTGAAATGATAAAATTAATCTAAACTTCAACCACACAAACAATGGATACACATTGAATACACATTTGATCATGAACATGATGGATGCACAATTGTTTAATTATAATAAATAAATAACGACACATGATACACCCCAAAATGTGATTAAAACGGGGAATTGGTAGATATTCACTCACATTGGGTGCGTTTGTTTGAAGGTGATGAATGCGCACGAGTTTAGAGGATTGACCGACGAGAGATAACTAACCAAATAAAATAACGAAAAGGTACGGTAAGTATGTGGATTTTATTAACTATTTTAATAGGATTTTTGAGTTTATTTTTGTGAGTTTAAGACCACTTTCTATCTTTAAAAACGTTATTTTTAAGTATTTTAAATTGATTTTTAAATTAAAATAAATAAATAAAAATAATAAAAAATATTGATTTTTTTTTGTTGACCGTTGACCAAAGACCGTTGACCGTTGACCGGTCCGGTCGATTATATATGCGCGCTGGGTGAGACTCGAACCCGTGACCTCCCGTACGCGTGCACGCAGCTCTACCAGCTGAGCTACGTGTCTAACCCGAAATAATTCTGTTTTTAATTATACTCATATACTATTTAGATTTATTCAGAAATTAATTATTTTTAAAAAAGGTTTTATATGTAACGAACCGGTGCTGACCACGTGTCTCGAACCCGGGACCTGTGGGTTAGCGTGCACACAGTCCACCGCTGGACTGTGTGTCTTACTTGGTTAATAACTTGGTTTTTATTATACTTAACATGATTTTGGGAGTTAAACCGGTTCCGTTAAAAAGGCATTTGTTTATAACAATAGAGTAAAGCTGGACAGGATTCGAACTCGCGTCGCATGTGTTATGTGTGCACTGTAACACCCCGACCCGCAGCGGATAAGGTGATCGGGGCATGATTGGGTTATCATCAAAGCTCATGACATTTATTAAATGTTTCATATTCATTAATACAAATTAAATGAAAGTTTACAATGATTGCTACAACATGATCTAACTAACAATCTAACTCCTTTGTTCTCTTCTAAGGCAATCCTATGCTATCCTTGCTTCGACCTGTTCACCTGTATCATGTGTAAAAGGTTTTTGGATCAACATAATGTTGGCGAGTGAATCCTATGGAAAACATTTGAACAAATTATTTAAATTGATTATGAAAAATGTGCACAACCAAACATGAGTAAAATTAGATGTAACTTGATCCATAATCATAAGATGTTAAATGAAAACACTCATGAACAATAATGGAACAATTAAAGGCACGCGATGCTCAACTCGTCTCTCACGAGGAACTGAGGGGCCTGATGAATGAATTGCATAAACATGATAATATGAATAACACAACTACAAACAATATAAACTCAATGAAAACACACATGAACAATAATGAATTTTAAATTGAAGCACGCGATGTTCTACTCGTTTCCCACGAGGAACTGATGGGCTTATTGTATGAGTTTCATGTAATTTGACAAACAGAAAATAAATCACAACAATAAATCAATCTAAGATTAAGTCATGATGTGGTACGGCACAAGTTTAAATAAATAAATTAATAAATTCATAACACATGACACACCCCAAAACGTGTAATTTAAAAGGGGGAATTGTAAGATTCACTCACAGTGGGTGCGTTCGGTTGATGATGATGAATGCACGCGAAGTGGTTTTAACCACGAGTGAGATTTAACCTAGATAAATCGCATTATGGTTTGGTGAGTAAACGGATTTTATTAAACTATATTAGTAGGATTGTTGGGTGTATTTTTGTGAGTTTGAAACTATTTTCTAATCTTAAAAATGTTATTTTTAAGTATTTATAATTGATTTTTAATTGAAATAATTAAATAAAATAAATAAAAAAATTATTATTTTTCTGACCGTTGACCGGCCGGTTGACCGTTGACCTGACCGTTGACCGGTTCGTTGACAGTTTATTGTGCGCTGAGTGAGGCTCGAACCCGAGACCTCTCGTACGCGTGCACGCAGCTCTACCAACTGAGCTACGTGTCTAACCCGTTATATATCCGATTTTAATTATATATATACACTAATTATTTTAAACAGAAATCCTTTTTATTTTAAAAACGGTTTAAACGAAACGATCATGCACACCACAGGTCTCGAACCCGGGACCTGTGGTTCAATCCAACACACAGTCCACCGCTGGACTGTGTGTTCAACATGTTATAGTATTCGGTTTTTATTATACTTAAATACAAAATAGATATTTCCTTTTCTGCCTTATTTAAAAGAAAAGATAATTGTCCGAGTCGGTGCTGAGGACCGGACTCGAACTCGTGACCTGTGATATAAACAAACACACAGTCCACCGCTGGACTGTGTGTCTAACTTGGTTATTGTTTCGGTTATTAATATACTTAACATATATCTTAGGCGATCCGGTTCAGTAAACAAAAAAATGGATTTTATTAAGGCAGCGTGTGTGAGACGGGATTCGAACTCGAGACGTTTTGCGTTTTATATGTGCACACAGTCCACCGCTGGACTGTGTGTCTAACCCGATTAATTTCTTGATTTATATTATACTTATATGATTACGAGAGAGCGTCGTCTTCTTCGCTGAAAGAATAACCAGAATCGGTGTTCGACTAGATCAAGATTTTAAATCAGTTTCTTAGCGTTTTAGGTTAATTATTGGTAATATGGAAGTAAAAAGAAAGGAAAATAAGCGTGAGGTATACCGACTCGTTTCCTCTGTTTTCCGGCTGAACTCCGGCGACAGAAAAACAACTCCGGCGACGTGTTCCTTGTAGTAGCTAGTCCCCAGAAAACTTGGAAAAAGGTAAGGGTGACTTCGGTGAAGGTTTAGGGGATTCAATAAAGCTCAGGGATCAAAACACGGTTTTCCGGCGAAAAACAGGAAAGTTCCGGCGAGTGAAAATACGCCGTGAAAAGATGTGATTTTTGTGCGAAAGTGTTTGTAGACGGTTGTGGTTGAATTTATAGGGGAAAAATGAGATGTATTTGGTCTGATTTCGGACTGGGTTCGTCAATTCAAGTTTTCCGGCGGTTTTGAATTTGGTCGCGGACTTCAAACATCGGTTATAACCGATATGTGATTAAAGGTTTACGTTATAACGTAAATCGGTGTTAAAGCTCGCGAATATTCCGGGATTCCGACGACTGATTCGATTAGGCGCCGGTTTTGAATTTGTAATGTTATTATATCAATTAAATGTTTACAATATATAACAAATAGATCAAGCGGCGCAGTGGTTTGTGTGTGAGGTGTTAAGTCACTTAGTGACTCGGTACAGACCCGGGTTCGAAACCCGGCAGATGAATTTAATTTTTATTTTGCGATTTTTGACAGTTTTTCAAAAACTAAATATATATTCGCGTATAATAATTGATTACGGATCGTTTAAAAATGTTTTGAACATTTAATTCGAAATGAAAATTTTGACTGACTGTTCGGTTGATAAACGGAGCGGGTTTGGTAAATCCGTTTTTGACGGATGTTACAGTATCCCCTGCTTTTTAGAAATTTCGTCCCGAAATTTAAATAATGATATATTTTGACTAAAAAGGATGATGACGTTTTGTTTGACAGTTGTATGCTTAGAAAAATAAAAGTTTAAGTTTTCGTTCGAGGCGGTAACGTTCCTTGTAAGGGTTATGTACCCTATTCAGGAATCGCTTTTTGTTGCCTACTGTATGAATATTGATAAGCAGAAATGATTTGCTAAAATGATATCATGCATATGTGTTAAGATACGTTTGGGAAAAATATGGTTATATCCTAAGGCAAAACTTCTAACACTACAATCTACATGGAACATAAATAAAAACACAACAGCTGATATCCAAACATGAATGAACACATCAGCAAATATTTGAACATGAATAAACATAACAGCAAATATTCGAACATGAATGAACACATCAGCAAATATTTGAACATGAATAAACACAACAGCAATGATTCGAACATGAATAGACACATCAGCGAATATTTGAACATGAATAAACACAACAGCAAATATTTGAACATGAATAGACACATCAGCGAATATGAGTAAACACAACAGTAAATATTTGAATCCACATTCTGATAACATATATGTTTGAATGATGGAAGTTCCTCTCTCGTTTGTTATGATGAGAGGTTAATTTATGTAGAAATGGAACACAATCCACTCTCTTTAAATAACATGATGATATAAATGTATCACAAATTCCAACCAAGGCAATAATAAATCCTACATGGAACTTCTCATAACCACCTGATAATGCCTCTGATCCTTTGGCAAGAATACTTATATATAGGAAGTACCAGCGGCGTATCCACCATATTCTTGCCAAATTTTCATTAGTTTTATCCACAAGTTATGATTGGTTACCAAGAAACTAATAAATCCTACATAGAACTTCTCATAACCATCCATTAATGCCTCTGATCCTTTGACAAGAATACTTATATATAGGAAGTACCAGCGGCGTATCCACCATATTCTTGTCAAATTTTCATTGGTTTTAACAGTGAATTATGATTAGTCCTATAACTCTACAATCAATACAACAAACATAAATTACTGAAATGAAACATATCTGTGCGATCAAGGCTCAATCGAACGGAGCCGATCGTATTGCATGTACTGAAAATGAAATTGTGTGCTCAAGGCTCAATCAAACGGAGCCGAACATATTGAATGTACTGAAATTGAAATTGTGTGCTCAAGGCTCAATCAAACGGAGCCGAACATATTGCATGTACTGTATATGAATAACTTAACCACACAAACAGCCTATGCATGGAACCTCTCATAACCGCCTGATAATGCCTCCGATTATTTGACAAGAATACTTATATATAGGAAGTACCATCGGCGTATCCACCATATCCTTGTCAAATTTTCATTGACTTTATCCGCAAGTTATGGTTAGTTCGATGCGACTCTACTACAAACACCACAACCACAAGATACTGATAATGAAATTGTATGTGTGCTCAAGGCTCAATCAAACGGAGCCGAGCGTATTGCATGAACTTGAAATGTGAATAAATCTGTGTACTCAAGGCTCAATCCAACGGAGCCGAGCATATTGCATGAACTGGAAATGAGAATAAATCTGTGTACTCAAGGCTCAATCAAACGGAGCCGAGCATATTGCATGTACTGAAATGAGAATAAATATGTGTACTCAAGGCTCAATCAAACGGAGCCGAGCATATTGCATGTACTGAAATGAGAATAAATATTACGTAACCGATCAAGGCTCAACAAACGGAGCCGATCGTGCGGGCACACCCTGATCAACCCATAATAAAATGGGGATCAAACTCAACCTCGATGGATGGGGAGCTGCGGCCTCAGCAAAATCGTATACTGAAAACAATATATAATATATAATATCCAATGATTTCTCTAACAGTCTACACATGTGATAAAGAAAGACATAAGACTAAACAACAGGAGTTGAATCTGGATCTTCGGCGAAGAGGACTAGCTGAGTATCTTCGTTTGGGTCGTCATTATCTTCGACAGGGTTGGCGTTGATATTGAAGACTCTTCCTCTTGCTGGTGGCATAGTGGTTGGGTTTTCTTGGTTTACTTGATTAACTGGGTTTGATTGGGCTTGAGTGTTGATAACGTTTACCAATTGAGGGCATGTGTTTCTAAAGTGGGTAGGGTCACCACAATTGAAGCAAGCTCGAGCATATGGGAACATGGGGTGTTGGGGTTGGTGATAAGTTTGGGCCATGTTTTGAGTAGGGGAAAAGGTTTGGTCTTGAAAGGTGCGACAAACATTGCTCAAATGACCATAACGTCCACAAGTTGTACATAGCCGGCAAGGTAATGTAAAGGAATGGTGATAAAAACAGTTGTTGCATCGAGGGTGAGGTCCAAGATATGGTTTCTTATTTGGGTAAACTGAGTTGGGTGCCTCTTGAGTGATTGGGACAGCTCGGATGGGTATAGCGTGAAAAACTGGTTGATTTCGTTGGGTCGCAGCGAAAAGTCGCCTGACTCTTCTTCTCTTAGGTTTGGGTTGAAAAGGGGATTCGGGTTGAGAAGGGGATTCAGGTTGAGAAGGGGATTCGGTTTGAGAAGGGGATTCGGAGGTTTCAGTCGATTCTTTATCCTTCTTCTTCTCCTCCTTGAAGTCTTTGTTTCGGATTCGGTTCTCGGTGAGCTCTGTTGCTAGCTCCATTGCTGCTTCCAAAGTTGCAGGCTTGGTACTTATCACAGGGTCTTGAATCTTTGACGGAAGACCACGAATGTAGTGCTCGATCAAACGGTAGAGAGGAGTAAACATGTTGGGAACCATTTGATGTAATTCAAGGAACCTTTTGTTGTAGGTGGTGTGGTCTCCTTCCACTTGCTTCAATGAGTAAAATTCATCTTCTAACTTCTTGATTTCGCTCCTTGGACAAAATCGTCTGGTCATGATTTCCTTCAATTCATTCCAAGTTAGGGACATAGCATCTTCCACACCTCGTTTGGCCTTCTCTGTGTTCCACCAAGTAAGTGCTATCCCATATAATCGACCGGTAGCATAACGCACTTTGCGATCATCAGGGCAATCGCAATTTAGAAAAGTATTCTCCATTTCTTCAAACCAATGGAGGAGTGCGGTGACACCTTCAGTCCCTTTATATTTCGGAGGGTCGCATGATTTGAAATGCTTGTAAGTGCATTTAGTGGTGTTTGGGGAAGAGTTGAAAATGTTTTGGTTTGCTTGATTGACAGGATTATTGGTAAGTGCTTGTTGAACTTGGATTACAATATTGGGTATTACAGCAGCCATTTGTTGAGCGATTAAGGTAGCCATGCGTTCGCGGGCTTTTCCTGCTCTCATCTTCCTACGGGCGAGGTTAGAAGACATCTACAATGAATACATGACAAGAGTATGAGTTGGATGCTTTTGAGATCGTGGGTCGCATTCAAGAATGAACATTCATAAAATAATTATACAAAAATACTACATCCATAGGATGTCTTGGGCTTTGCTCGCTGTTAGGCCCGTCGTGCCGCCATACTTTACCTTATGTAATCATGTGGGCCCCCATGAATTACCGGTTTTTCATATGGTTCGCACGGTTTCTGCCTGGTTGCGTACACAAAACCCGGAGAAAATCGAGAAATATGTATACAACGTGTGATGTTCGGAATGTGTCCAGGTGTAGACACGGTGACACCTCAAAGTAGGGTTAGTTCGAACGACGTTTGGTGTGGCATGCTTTGGCCTAATAGGTCCTTCGTACTCTCATCGTTGGTCCCCAGGTAGGCAAACTGGTCCGTTATATTGGATTTATACGAATGCCAGCCTAGACAGGACGTTCCGACTACCGGTACTTGTACCCTTCCAGTTACTACATGCCCGTCGCAGAACTTACTTTGATGAGAATTGAAAATTGCATAAAATCTTTGGATAATGAGAATATGAAAATAAATTGAACACATGAACATCGATATATGTATAATGAATATGTATATATGTATAATGAACATGTATACGAGCATGTATGCTTGACTGAAATGTAAACAAATATGAAACAAATAAATATCACAAGTTTGTATGTAACCACTTAATCAATTTAAAATTTTAGGCAGACTATAGTATAGGCTCTAAGGGTCTAATAACCTATCCTATATCCCTATAGTCATGGCTCTGATACCAATCTGTAACACCCCGACCCGCAGCGGATAAGGTGATCGGGGCATGATTGGGTTATCATCAAAGCTCATGACATTTATTAAATGTTTCATATTCATTAATACAAATTAAATGAAAGTTTACAATGATTGCTACAACATGATCTAACTAACAATCTAACTCCTTTGTTCTCTTCTAAGGCAATCCTATGCTATCCTTGCTTCGACCTGTTCACCTGTATCATGTGTAAAAGGTTTTTGGATCAACATAATGTTGGCGAGTGAATCCTATGGAAAACATTTGAACAAATTATTTAAATTGATTATGAAAAATGTGCACAACCAAACATGAGTAAAATTAGATGTAACTTGATCCATAATCATAAGATGTTAAATGAAAACACTCATGAACAATAATGGAACAATTAAAGGCACGCGATGCTCAACTCGTCTCTCACGAGGAACTGAGGGGCCTGATGAATGAATTGCATAAACATGATAATATGAATAACACAACTACAAACAATATAAACTCAATGAAAACACACATGAACAATAATGAATTTTAAATTGAAGCACGCGATGTTCTACTCGTTTCCCACGAGGAACTGATGGGCTTATTGTATGAGTTTCATGTAATTTGACAAACAGAAAATAAATCACAACAATAAATCAATCTAAGATTAAGTCATGATGTGGTACGGCACAAGTTTAAATAAATAAATTAATAAATTCATAACACATGACACACCCCAAAACGTGTAATTTAAAAGGGGGAATTGTAAGATTCACTCACAGTGGGTGCGTTCGGTTGATGATGATGAATGCACGCGAAGTGGTTTTAACCACGAGTGAGATTTAACCTAGATAAATCGCATTATGGTTTGGTGAGTAAACGGATTTTATTAAACTATATTAGTAGGATTGTTGGGTGTATTTTTGTGAGTTTGAAACTATTTTCTAATCTTAAAAATGTTATTTTTAAGTATTTATAATTGATTTTTAATTGAAATAATTAAATAAAATAAATAAAAAAATTATTATTTTTCTGACCGTTGACCGGCCGGTTGACCGTTGACCTGACCGTTGACCGGTTCGTTGACAGTTTATTGTGCGCTGAGTGAGGCTCGAACCCGAGACCTCTCGTACGCGTGCACGCAGCTCTACCAACTGAGCTACGTGTCTAACCCGTTATATATCCGATTTTAATTATATATATACACTAATTATTTTAAACAGAAATCCTTTTTATTTTAAAAACGGTTTAAACGAAACGATCATGCACACCACAGGTCTCGAACCCGGGACCTGTGGTTCAATCCAACACACAGTCCACCGCTGGACTGTGTGTTCAACATGTTATAGTATTCGGTTTTTATTATACTTAAATACAAAATAGATATTTCCTTTTCTGCCTTATTTAAAAGAAAAGATAATTGTCCGAGTCGGTGCTGAGGACCGGACTCGAACTCGTGACCTGTGATATAAACAAACACACAGTCCACCGCTGGACTGTGTGTCTAACTTGGTTATTGTTTCGGTTATTAATATACTTAACATATATCTTAGGCGATCCGGTTCAGTAAACAAAAAAATGGATTTTATTAAGGCAGCGTGTGTGAGACGGGATTCGAACTCGAGACGTTTTGCGTTTTATATGTGCACACAGTCCACCGCTGGACTGTGTGTCTAACCCGATTAATTTCTTGATTTATATTATACTTATATGATTACGAGAGAGCGTCGTCTTCTTCGCTGAAAGAATAACCAGAATCGGTGTTCGACTAGATCAAGATTTTAAATCAGTTTCTTAGCGTTTTAGGTTAATTATTGGTAATATGGAAGTAAAAAGAAAGGAAAATAAGCGTGAGGTATACCGACTCGTTTCCTCTGTTTTCCGGCTGAACTCCGGCGACAGAAAAACAACTCCGGCGACGTGTTCCTTGTAGTAGCTAGTCCCCAGAAAACTTGGAAAAAGGTAAGGGTGACTTCGGTGAAGGTTTAGGGGATTCAATAAAGCTCAGGGATCAAAACACGGTTTTCCGGCGAAAAACAGGAAAGTTCCGGCGAGTGAAAATACGCCGTGAAAAGATGTGATTTTTGTGCGAAAGTGTTTGTAGACGGTTGTGGTTGAATTTATAGGGGAAAAATGAGATGTATTTGGTCTGATTTCGGACTGGGTTCGTCAATTCAAGTTTTCCGGCGGTTTTGAATTTGGTCGCGGACTTCAAACATCGGTTATAACCGATATGTGATTAAAGGTTTACGTTATAACGTAAATCGGTGTTAAAGCTCGCGAATATTCCGGGATTCCGACGACTGATTCGATTAGGCGCCGGTTTTGAATTTGTAATGTTATTATATCAATTAAATGTTTACAATATATAACAAATAGATCAAGCGGCGCAGTGGTTTGTGTGTGAGGTGTTAAGTCACTTAGTGACTCGGTACAGACCCGGGTTCGAAACCGGCAGATGAATTTAATTTTTATTTTGCGATTTTTGACAGTTTTTCAAAAACTAAATATATATTCGCGTATAATAATTGATTACGGATCGTTTAAAAATGTTTTGAACATTTAATTCGAAATGAAAATTTTGACTGACTGTTCGGTTGATAAACGGAGCGGGTTTGGTAAATCCGTTTTTGACGGATGTTACACAGTCCACCGCTGGAATGTGTGTCTAACCCGTTTATAAAACTGATTTTAGTTAATCTTATATTTTACATCACTTCATCTTCTTCGTTCAAAACACAGACATCGACCAATTGACTGTTATTTGTTAAATTAGCTTAACGAATGTTATGAGCCATCGTAAAGTAATGAACGAAAAAAGGTTGGAGGGTTGATTGTACCAAACTGTTCGTTTTTCTTCAGATGTCCGGCAAGGTCGTCGGCTCCGTCTTGGTGAGCTTAGGCTAATAGGATTTACCAACAATTTGGAGGGATTAGATGTGAAATGGAACTACTGGGTAACGACTATCAGTAATTTAAAAGAATCATACCGGTTAACAGCAGGTTCTTGAAAGTTCAGAATTTCTCCGGCAAAAACAGATAATCCGGCAACGTCGTCTGGAAAGGATTCTGGGTGAGGGATTGATATTAGAATTTTGTCTAATAAAGGAATGAACCAGAAAAAGCGAAGTAATTACCGTGTAGGTAGAAGTCTCGGTTTTCCGGCGACTTGCAGATGTTTTCCGGCGAGTAAATTTTCGTCGAGAAGAGGTGCGATTTGTGAGCGAAAAGGCTTCCAGTGGATTGTGGGTGAATTTATAGGGAAGAACCGAGATGTATGGGGTCTGAATTCGGTCTCAATTCAAGGTTAGCCGTTCTCCGGCGGTTACGACTGATGTCGCGGGTTCAGACGTCGGTTATAACCGTCGTTAGAGTTAATTCTTCGGTAACATTGGATGGAAACGTTAATTATCGGCGAAGTCGTCGGGATTTCCGACGACTGCTGATTGGGCGCGATTTGACTGGATTTAACTTCCGAGATTTATCTTTTTAATTAACTGTTTTGGTATTTTAACAAAGAATCAAAGTGGCGGAGTGGTTGATGGTGTGAAGGTTAAGTCTTTGGGGATTTCGGCTGACCCGGGTTCGACTCCCGGCAGCCGGTTTTCCTTTTTAATTAATTTATTTTTATTTTTTTACGATTATAATTTATATCTTCTAATTTGTTTATTAATTATGTATCGTTTAAAATTAAAATAAGCCATAAATGAACAACAAAAATTTAAAACTGATTGTTCGGTTATTAAACGAAGCGGGTTTCGAAAACCCGTTTTTCGACAAATGTTACAGTATCCCCTACTTTTAGAAATTTCGTCCCGAAATTTAAGTAGTGGTAGTTACAGGAAAAAGGTGAGGGTATTTCTCGCGCATTGAGTCTTCACGTTCCCAAGTAAACTCAGGTCCTCGTTTCGACTCCCAGCGTACCCTGACAATTGGGATGCGGCTTCTTCTTAAACGTTTTTCCCCGAAGTCCATAATTTCTACTGGTCTTTCAATAAAATGCATAGATTCATCGACTTGAATGTCTTCTAGAGGAATATGGAGATTTTCATCGGCGAGGCACTTCTTCAAGTTCGATGCGTGGAATGTGGGATGAATTATGTTGAGTGCCTCCGGTAGGTCAAGCTTGTAGGCTACAGGTCCTACCCTTTCGAGTATCTTGAAAGGACCTACGTAACGTGGTGCTAGCTTGCCTTTTTGGCCAAAACGAACTACTCCCTTCCACGGCGATACTTTTAAAAGTACTTGATCGCCAACGTTAAACTCCAAGGGCTTTCGTCGCTTGTCAGCATAGCTCTTTTGACGACTTTGTGCCGCTAAAAGGTTGTTTCGGATTTGATGAATCTTGTCAGTTGTTTCTTGTATTAATTCTGGACCGGTGATTTGAGCTTCTCCAATTTCGTGCCAACATACTGGAGATCGGCACTTACGACCATATAAAGCTTCGAAAGGTGCCATGCCGATACTTGAATGATAGCTGTTGTTGTACGAAAATTCAACTAATGGTAGATGAGCATCCCAATTTCCCTTGAAGTCTATGACACATGCTCGAAGCATATCTTCAAGAGTTTGGATGGTGCGTTCAGATTGTCCATCAGTTTGAGGATGTTAAGCGGTGCTGAGGTCTAATCGAGTACTCAAAGCGGCTTGTACGGCTTGCCATGTTCGTGAAGTGAAACGACCATCACGATCGGAAATAATGCTTAACGGTACACCATGACGGCTTACGATCTCGCTGATGTAGATACGAGCTAACTTCTCGTTCTTGAAGTCCTCGCAAATCGGAATGAAGGGAGCTGATTTTGTAAGACGATCAATGATTACCCATATAGTGTCATACTCACCAGAAGTGCGAGGTAACCCGGTAATGAAGTCCATGGTTATGTTTTCCCACTTCCAAACAGGTATTTCAGGTTGGACCAGAAGTCCTGAGGGTCTTTGATGTTCAGCTTTTACTTTGGAACATGTAAGGCACTTGGAAACAAAAACAGTAATATCCTTTTTCATTCCAGGCCACCAGTAGGTGCATCGAAGGTCTTGATACATCTTGTCGGCTCCTGGGTGTATAGAATATCGTGTTTTGTGCGCCTCATTCATGAGGAAATCACGAAGGTTATTGTGGTCAGGAATCCATATGCGATCTAGACAGTACAGAATACCGTCGGATTTAGTTTCGATTTTAAGTTTAGCTCAACAAGACAGCTCCTTGCGTACGTCGTTTTCCGTTACTGAAACATGTTGGGCTTCTCGAATTTGATCTTTGATGTCGGTTATGATTTTATGCATAATAGTTTTGAGGGAATTGATACGTTTGGCATGATAAGGTATGTATCATGAAACAAAAACTTCAACCATGATGATATTTAAACCTACATGGAACTTCTCATAACCTCCTGGTAATGCTTTTGATCCTTTGCCAAGAATACTTATATATAGGAAGTACCAGTGGCGTATCCACCATATTCTTGTCAAATTTTCGTTGGCTTTATCAGTGAATCATGATCAGTTCTATGTGACTCTAAAACATAAACAAACACAACAACCAAAGCTTGAGTCTCAATTCTGAAAGGATACATGACTGAATGATGACAGTACCTCTCTCATTTGTTATGATGAAGGGGTCAGTTTATGAAAAAGTGAGACACAACCCAACTTCTTTAAATGATGAGATTGAGATACGTCGAGATGTATGATGATATGAATGTTAAATCAATGAGTATAAAACAAAACTGTAATATCAATTCGCGTTAAAATTCTTGGATACATAAACTCCCAATTTTACAACTGGGATACGGAAAGATTGAGATAACATAAAAAAACATTAAAACTAGACGATCGGAGTTGAGTCTTGATTCTTGGTGAGGAAAACTAGCTGGGTGATTCGTTTGAGCTGTTATTATTTTCAACAGGATTGGCGTTGATGTTGTAAGCTCTTCCTCTTGCAGGGGGTGGAGCTTGGTTAGCTTGATTCACCGGATTTGCTTGAGCTTGGGCATGAATGATGTTCACCAAGCGTGGACAAGTGTTTCTAAAGTGGTTTGGGTCTCCACAGTTGTAACAAGCCCGCATAGGTTGTATCATGGGATAGTTGGGTTGGTAGTAGGATTGGGCTACATGTTGGGTAGGTGGTAGTAGTAAAGGTTGTTGGGCTTGACCCACTATCTGATGGTGGGTTTGGGTTAAGGGCTGATGGCGGTTCGTTCGCTGAAGTACACGACAGGTTTGAATGGTGTGACCTGCGCGACCACAGCCGGTGCAATGTTGGCAGGGATGATCAGGAAAGTGATGGTATTGGCAACGGTTGCATTTTGGGTATGGGCCGGAGTATGGCCTTTTATATGGTGCAGGTGAGGGGGCAACTTGGGTAATGGGTGCAGTAGGGATAGGGAAATTTGTTTGTGTGACAGCAAAGTTTCTGGTGTTTCGGTTCCTTTTAAACTTCGAAGAGGAGCCAGAATGGTTTGAAGTTTGAGCCTCGATGGGGGCTTTCTTTTCCTCCTCTTTGAATTTACCGTTTCGAATGCGATTTTCGGTAAGTTCGGTAGCTAGTTCCATTGCGGCTTCAAGTGTCGCAGGCGAAGTGCTTAGAACTGAGTCTTGAATTTTTGAGGGGAGGCCTCGAATGTAGTGTTCAACCAAGCGGTACACTGGGGTGAACAAGTTGGGGATCATTTGGTTCAACTCTAGAAACCTTTTGTTGTAGGAGGTATGATCTCCTTCCTTTTGTTTTACTTCTCGGTGTTCCACCAGGTCAAGGCTACCCCAAATAATCTCCCGGTTGCGTAACGTACCTTGCGATCCTCGGGACAATCGCAATTTAGGAAAGTGTTTTCCATTTCCTCAAACCAGTGGAGGAGAGAGGTGACACCTTCGGTCCCTTCGAACTTTGGGGGATCGCAAGACTTAAAGTGCTTGTAGGAGCACTTCTTGGAGGAAGGGTTGTCGATGATTTGATCCTCTTGATTTGGTGGGTTGACAGGATTTGCAGTGAGAGCTTGCTGGACTTGAATTACAATATCAGGAAGTACTGCGGCCATTTGTTTTGCAATTTGAGTGGCCAAGAGTTCGTTTGACCTTCCTGACTTTCGTCCTCCACGTAGCTGCCTACCCGACATCTACTGGAATATACATAGGAAGATGGTGAGTTTATGGAGTCTTTTAGGTGTCATGTGTCTTAAAGAAAATGAAAATAACATAAATATCAATATGGTTTGCTCATGTTGGGCCTCAAATGTCCCCCATACCTTCACCTGTATAGTCATGTGGGCCCCCATGACTATTGGCTTGGTAGGATTCACATTAGTATTGGCGATTTAACACTCGCATGACCCGAATGAAAACCACAAAATATGTGTACGAGATGTATGGTCGGAATGTGTCCAGGTGTAGACACAATGACAACTCAAAGTGGGGTTAGCTCACACGACGTTTGGTATAGCATGCTTTGGCCTAATAGGTACTTCGTACTTTCATCGTTAGTCCCCAGGTAGGCAAACTGGTCCTTTATTTTGGATTTATACGAATGCCAAGCCTAGACAGGACGTTCCAACTACCGGTACTTGTACCCTTCCAGTTACTACATGCCCGTCATGAGAACTCACTTTGATGAGATTTGAAAATACAAAAATCATTGTAAAAGCAATCATGAAAATAATGTGGTGTGTGCTTTCATGGGTATGATATGTTATGAGAATATGATTTATGATAGGCATTGTATAATAATATGTACTTATTACATGCTTGCATAACATTGAATGTAACAATAAACATAAAGCATATAAGCATCATGAATTTTGCATGTAACACACAAAAATTTAAAATTTCTAAGCAACTATAGTATAGGCTCTAAGGGTCTAATAACCTATCCTATATCCCTATAGTCATGGCTCTGATACCAATCTGTCACACCCCGACCCGCAGCGGAATAAGAGTCGGGGCATAATTTGGTTATCACCAAAGCTCATGATGTTTACTAATATGTTTCATATTTATTAAATCCAAATTACATTTCAATGTTCCAAGTCAAATTCATACAATACAAGGAAAGGAAAAATTAACTAAAACAAATCCATAATCTAAACTGGTTTATTCTTCTAAGCCGCCCTATATGTTTCTTGCTTCAACTTGATCACCTGTATCATGTGTAAAAATGGGAAATTTTGGGTCAACAAAAGTTGGCGAGTGAACCTTGTTAAAAACATTTATTATCAATTCATTATTGTAATTGATTTAGGAAAATTGTGCAATAATCATATATGAACAAATGTATGTAACATAACGATCACAAACCACCTTGCTTAAACATGAAATAAGAATGACAATGTATATGTTGGCAACGTCCCGTTCACGCTCATAGGTAATGGGGAACGGACGGCCTATGCTAATGTATGTGAGATCAAGGCTCAATCAAACGGAGCCGATCTTATGTTGGCAACGCCTGGTTCACGCTCATAGGTAATGGGGAACAGCTCACGCTCATAGGTAATGGGGAGCAGCGGCCTATGAAATGTATGTACTGAAATGATAAAATTAATCTAAACTTCAACCACACAAACAATGGATACACATTGAATACACATTTGATCATGAACATGATGGATGCACAATTGTTTAATTATAATAAATAAATAACGACACATGATACACCCCAAAATGTGATTAAAACGGGGAATTGGTAGAGATTCACTCACATTGGGTGCGTTTGTTTGAAGGTGATGAATGCGCACGAGTTTAGAGGATTGACCGACGAGAGATAACTAACCAAATAAAATAACGAAAAGGTACGGTAAGTATGTGGATTTTATTAACTATTTTAATAGGATTTTTGAGTTTATTTTTGTGAGTTTAAGACCACTTCTATCTTTAAAAACGTTATTTTTAAGTATTTTAAATTGATTTTTAAATTAAAATAAATAAATAAAAATAATAAAAAATATTGATTTTTTTTTGTTGACCGTTGACCAAAGACCGTTGATCGGTCCGGTCGATTATATATGCGCGCTGGGTGAGACTCGAACCCGTGACCTCCCGTACGCGTGCACGCAGCTCTACCAGCTGAGCTACGTGTCTAACCCGAAATAATTCTGTTTTTAATTATACTTATATACTATTTAGATTTATTCAGAAATTAATTATTTTTAAAAAAGGTTTTATATGTAACGAACCGGTGCTGACCACGTGTCTCGAACCCGGGACCTGTGGGTTAGCGTGCACACAGTCCACCGCTGGACTGTGTGTCTTACTTGGTTAATAACTCGGTTTTTATTATACTTAACATGATTTTGGGAGTTAACCCGGTTCCGTTAAAAAGGCATTTGTTTATAACAATAGAGTAAAGCTGGGACAGGATTCGAACTCGCGTCGCATGTGTTATGTGTGCACACAGTCCACCGCTGGACTGTGTGTCTAACCCGTTTATAAAACTGATTTTAATTAATCTTATATTATACATCACTTCATCTTCTTCGTTCAAAACACAGACATCGACCAATTGACTGTTATTTGTTAAATTAGCTTAACGAATGTTATGAGCCATCGTAAAGTAATGAACGAAAAAAGGTTGGAGGGTTGATTGTACCAAACTGTTCGTTTTTCTTCAGATGTCCGGCAAGGTCGTCGGCTCCGTCTTGGTGAGCTTCGGCTAATAGGATTTATCAACAATTTGGAGGGATTAGATGTGAAATGGAACTACTGGGTAACGACTATCAGTAATTTAAAAGAATCATACCGGTTAACAGCAGGTTCTTGAAAGTTCAGAATTTCTCCGGCGAAAACAGATAATCCGGCAACATCGTCTGGAAAGGATTCTGGGTGAGGGATTGATATTAGAATTTTGTCTAATAAAGGAATGAACCAGAAAAATCGAAGTAATTACCGTGTAGGTAGAAGTCTCGGTTTTCCGGCGAGTTGCAGATGTTTTCCGGCGAGTAAATTTTCGTCGAGAAGAGGTGCGATTTGTGAGTGAAAAGGCTTCCAGTAGATTGTGGGTGAATTTATAGGGAAGAACCGAGATGTATGGGGTCTAAATTCGGTCTCAATTCAAGGTTAGCTGTTCTCCGGCGGTTACGACTGATGTCGCGGGTTCAGACGTCGGTTATAACCGTCGTTAGAGTTAATTCTTCGGTAACATTGGATGGAAACGTTAATTATCGGCGAAGTCGTCGGGATTTCCGACGACTGCTGATTGGGCGCGATTTGACTGGATTTAACTTCCGAGATTTATCTTTTTAATTAAGTGTTTTGGTATTTTAACAAAGAATCAAAGTGGCGGAGCGGTTGATGGTGTGAAGGTTAAGTCTTTGGGGATTTCCGGCTGACCCGTGTTCGACTTCCGGCAGCCGGTTTTCCTTTTTAATTAATTTATTTTAATTTTTTTACAATTATAATTTATATCTTCTAATTTGTTTATTAATTATATATCGTTTAAAATTAAAATAAGCCATAAATGAACAACAAAAATTTAAAACTGATTGTTCGGTTTCGAAAACCCGTTTTTCGACAAATGTTACAGTTGGACCCGTGTAAAACACGGGTAGTTTTAGTAACGTTTTATTATATTAATTAGTAAGTAATTATCGATTCATTTAGATTGTCGGGGATTTGATATATATTGACATTCAAAGTCATTGTCTAGTAGGCAGAAAAGTTAATAATAAGTCTAATTAATACATAACAAACAACATTTGGTTCAAGTTGCAGTTAAATATTATACATAACCACATAATATTGGATCTTCTTTCTTTCAATCTTTGTAAGAAGTAATTCTTGGTCATGTATGTGGTTATGTCTCGTTAAAGTCAGACCCATATAAATGATGAAAAGTTTTTTCACGCATTGACTGCGAAACAATTATTAACCAAATATGTTCAGATCATATAACCGTATTGTTATAGTGTGCAAACACGGGTGATTTTAGAATACCATGTATTTATTATGGTGTACAAATCAAATAGGCTCACTATCTTTGTTTTTATTTTGTTGTTTTCTATTTGTATTCATGTTCTTGTTTGTATGCCTTACCATTCTATTATGCAAGCTCATAAACCGCGAAAAAACTATCATAACTGAATTATCACACACTCAAACATCATTCCAAAATTAACACAAAACCAATACAAATTATTATAAATAGTAAAGATACAACAATTACATGATACAACGAACAAAATCAACCTGGACTTTATCTCAAGGAAAAGTTTGCTACCTTTTTTAAGTTATGTACACATTTACTGAGTAATGGAGTCAAATGGGATAACCGAAGGCGGAAAATCGGTTCTTGGTCCATCAAGAGAGTAATTGTAACGCTTCGCCTTTCGTAACTTTCTATATTTAGAAAGGATGTATCCGAATGCTATTTTTGGAAATTTGTCGTCTTATAAGTGTATCTCATTTTCGAACCGTTGTAAATCCGAGACTTGATTGTAATGAAATCTATATTTTATGCGAGATATACATTATATATACACTGATCCGTGCATACCTTCGTTACATGATTTCTAAACATAAATTAACTCGTAAATCCTTATCGCGTATTCGTAATTCGTACACGCTTCATTCACGCAAGACACTTGATTATTCGATCGCAAAAAAATATAATTTTGAAATCTACACTTGTTACCATCTTAGGAACTTTATAACTTAAAAAAAACTCGCTCTTTTCGCTAATAAAACTCTAACTTATGAGGTTCATACACCCGAAATAACTCGTCACACGATAACACATGTTATGTACATAATATATAACATCTATTAACCTAATATATAACATTAAATAACAAAAAAATGGCAGCCCCTATTAGACAGCTATGGGCTGGGTTTATTGGACTTGTTTCAAGTCTAAACTCTCCCTAATCTCGTCCAAAGCCCAGCCCACTTAAACCCTAATCCTTTCCCTATAAGTACATCTTATATTCCAGCCATTTTTCCACTTTACAAAGCCTTCAAGCCTCCCAAAACACTCTCTAAATCACTAAATACTTCCAGAAAACACAACAGCAAAATCTGAGTTTTTAGTGAGTTCTAACTCACTTATCCTACTATTTCTTCCTGGTTTCTTCTTCTACAACACTTGGATAACCTCTAGGAAGGTTTTCACAAGTTTTCTTGGAAAACTAAGGTGAAACGACACCAAAATAGAGGCCAAAGTGCAGCAAAACTTTCTGCTCGTTTTAAATTTCTTGTAACTTCAATATTTCCGTGTTTTCTTCACTTCTTCTTCCTCAACAAAGTTTGTAAAGTCCCTAGGGATGTTACCATAGGTTTTCCATGGAAAACCAAGGTGGAGCAATACCATTTTTAAGGCCAAGCTTTCTGTTTTAAACGATGAATTTGTAAACTTTATTTAAACATATTTTTTACTAAACAAGCTTGTGTTCTTATGCTCCTAATCGAGTTTATGGTTAGTGAGCCTAACCAAGGTTGTTTTATATAAAATATGAATTGTCTAAACACTCTAGACTTTCTGTTTTTTAATAGATTTAAGCTCACAAGTGTTGCCAAGTCTTGAACTTGAAGCTAGTGTGACTACAAGGTTAGCTTGGGCTATCCTACATACAAGTCCACACAACACTTGATGTTTTCTATTCCACCAAGGCCTATTCGACCTCCATTGAGTAACAAGGCTACGCCACGTCCCTGACGAATGATGTACGGGATGCACGACCCTAGTTTGCTTACTCGGTTGATATGAAGCCTTAATGAAGAATCCTTTATTTATGTTTATGATTATGTATTCCTATGTTCATGACCCTCCTTGTGTCTATGGCACTTGTGTGGTGGTGAATCCTAAACAAGGTCCAAAGTGGATAGTTAATCATCCCACCTCCTACTTGACTTATATAACTACAAGAGGTCTTAAGTGGATGGTTAATCCTCCCACCTCCTACATGACTAAATAACTAATCTATACTTATATGAACTATGTAATATACTTAAAAACCGAAACCTTGATGATGACTAAATAATCACTTGTCAAGTTATTAAGTTTATCACCATAGTGTTTAGTTCCTCGTTATGATATTAATGGGTGTTAACCTATGAAATCACATCAACCCTCTTGGGTCAAAATATTGTCAAGAAAGAGTGCTAGACCTTGGTGACTATTTTCTCATAAACATACTTTATTATGCTTTAAACTCTAAATTCTGAATTCCCCATTATCATCCGAATACTCACACACCTACGTTTTCCTCTTGTAGGATAACTCGGTGTTCATCCCGCAACCTAAACAACTTGTCACGGATTACCAAGTCGGAACGCTTGCAAAACCGTGAGTACACTCTACCTGTTTTCATTCTATCACCTTTGGTGTAACATGTTTACCTTATACAAAAATCACTAAACTTATTCTTTATGCAATGCACGAAACAATCCAATATACATGAACGCTTTGATACATTACGTGATGCTTATATCTTGGACCATTCTTATGTAATACCATAGTCATTAGCTTATCTTAAGCCTCCATTTGACATGTATAGCACTATAGGAAGTAACACATCCCCCTTCTCATGAAATCTAGAGGCCATGTTAAAATATCGTGTTTTCGTTAAGGGTTTGACTACTAGTATTGCATGCCTTGTATAAGCTCTTGTAAAATCATAGTTGCCATGAGGATATGTCTAAACTTTATTCGTATACGTATGCTATGCTTAAACTTGTGTACTCGCCTTTGCTTTTGCATTGAACTCTATTTTAAAACATGTTACAGGTTGATGAAGATGATGCTATGAAATCGAAGTAGCGTTGATGCTAGATACACACATAGACGTTAGGTTTATTAATGTTGTATCAATTTTTGTCAAATATTGTATGTTTATTTGAATTTCCCATGTATTGTACTTGACAATTTATTTATGAAATGAAATTCGGTTTAAATTAATTATTGTCACCAAATAGTATGCAACGAGCAATCTGAATCGCTTAGCGCCACGCCCCGATGATTCCGCCATCGGTTGGGGTGTGACAGTAATAAGCAAGTATATGTGCAGGATGTTCCATCTCTCTACCATTTCCACAATTAACCTTTCGTGGCGGGATTATTTCGATATTCCAAAACGGGCGGGCCATTATTTCGTAACCTTACCCATAAGTACCTTAAAGATCTCTGCTGTAAAACCGCCATAGCAAATGCGCTTTCACTGAAGCAATACCCTCTTACTTCAAGCTTTTGCAGGTTCGGGCAGCCTCAAGAACATCCGAGAAGCACGAAATCAGATTCTCCGAGATAGCCCAAAAGCATCCATCTTATATTCTTTCTGTGTTGACCGATATAATTCAAACGCACATCTGTTAACCCTCCGGGTCTAAGATAGAGTGTGAATCTTCTTAGTTTATTGCAGCCACTTAATAAAAAGTGGATTCCGTTAAGTAGTGGCAAATCTGTAATGACTTCTTCTTTCTCGAGTAAAACCATACGGAAATCGCAGAGGTTTTTTAGGTTCATGCCTATGGATTCTAGAGCTGCGTTTGTGATATTGGATACGTATACAACAAAATCAAGACAACCTTGTGCTATGGCAATTAATCCTCTTTGAGAAACACCTTCTTCATCTTCGATAGGGATGGCAAAAATACCCGAGCCCGACTGGTATACCCGAAATCCGACACAAATGGGACGGGTATACCCGATACCCGACGGGTATTGGGCCGGGTATGGGTTTGGTTTTAAAAATTTTCGCGGGTATGGATCGGGTATGGGTCGGGTATGGGATTAGGTAATACCCGACCCGATTACCCGAAACCACATACCCGTTTACCCGAACTATATACCCGATTATATACCCGAATTTTTAATATTTTTTTATTTTAGTATGTTCATAATGTGAAAAAATAATTTTTCTTTTAGTATATGTATTTGATAATAGTATTTATATTTTGTATTTTGTGAATTATATACATATAAGTATTATAAAATTATTATAAATTTATAATTAAACTTATATGTATGTAATGTATATTTTAAATTTATAATAGTTGTTGCATAAATAAAATTATATAGTAACTATAATAGTAAAATATGTACTTGGAAATCCCAAACATATATCTTTTTACAAACTAATGGGTATACCCGATACCTGCGGGTATACCCGATACCCGATGGGTAATTACCCGACAAATACCTGACGGGTATTGGGTCGGGTATGGGACACGATTTTACAACCAGGTATGGGTATGGGATTACTAATACCCGACCCGAACCCGACCCATTGCCATCCCTAATCTTCGAGCTCTTGTTCATCATCCCCTCTTTCGATTCTAAGTCGTTCATTTTCTTGCAGGAGCGCTAGAACTTCCAATCCCCTGTCTCCAATTACATTTCACGCCTGTGTTTCATCAGTTTCTGAATGTGTAATTACTTTGTTGTTTGTCACTCGGCCCATGATATTAAGATCAGCTTGAACCTAGGTTATCTTTTTCATCAGTATTTACAGTCTCTGTGCCACCAGTAACACTTTTAAGGAGATCAGCTGAAGGAAGATCGATTTCTGGTAGAGAATAAGATGACGCGATTAAAGACTCTCTTGTCAAGTCCACAGAAACATCACTTTCAACTTCTCTTCTAGCCATATAAAACCAAGTCCTGCGAACATATATCACAAAAGGGTTTAGCCAAATGATCACAATATACACATTGTTTAACTATGGTTACGCTAACCAGACTCAATAAAAAAGTGAATAAGTCAGCATGCTAAAATAGATTTCAAGATTCATGCCACATATTGTATAGAGCACATATATCCAATTTGAGGTTCGAGCATTAGTATAGTCGGTTGATGACACATACTATCGCACATCATTTGCAGTTATTTAAGGCAATAAAGACAATGAAAGATATTGTTTCCTTTGCTCAAGTCTACTTACTTGATGGGTCAAAGTCAACAAAATGTATAGAGTAAACCACACACTTTGACTACAAATTTTGTAATTGCTTATAGTGACAATTTAAAGTTGTTAAATATTCTAAGCTTCTAAAAGCTCTAAATAACATATTGAAATTTAATAACAACCTGCATGTATCAGTCTAAGCTTAAAAACTCCTAAACTTACTATAGCTAATGAGCCAATAGTATCTCTACCTTGTCAAAGAAATATATAATTTCATCCTCCTGAACGTTCACAACTCTTACATCTACCTACCTGCCATCAATATGATCCAACATACTAATACGAGAATCATACAACAATAAACGAATAATAAACTAAATAATTCAGTAGATGACTTTGTAATCAAGCATTCGAGACAATAATTATTATAAATTATAAAAACAAAAATAAAACAAAAACAAACCGGATTTATGTACTGAACTTCATCATCCGCTCTTTCGATTCTAAGCCGTTTCATTTTCTTGCAGGAGCGCGCTAGAACTTCCAGTCCCTGTCTCCAGTTACATTTCTCGCATGTGTTTCATCAGTTTTGAATGCGTAATTAGTTTGTTGGTTGCCATAAGTTCTATGCAGCTAAAAACAACAGTATCTAAAATTTCATTTCACAAAATAAGGAAAGATATAAATTAACTCGTAATAAAGGTAATGTGGTAATAGGAGTCGGACATTGGCGGTGTTGGTGTTTAAGATACTGAATCACAATGGAATCCAAAGTCAACGGCTCAGTATTAGTGTTTGTGCGTTCTGGTTATCATCTAAACCATTAGATATGCCAACACTTGCAGGTGTTCTTAAATGATACTTAAAAGAAGCTGATGCAGAGAACATAGGAGTATCACCTAGTAAACTATTTTACGTCTGATGTTTGGCGTTATACACACATGATAACGAAACCCTAGGACACCTGTGTTGATTCGTTTGTTTGATTGTGATGGTCCAATTTCTCTTAATTCAGTCAACTTACGCTTTAATGGGAATATGATTGAAGTGGTGTTAACTGGGATTCTTTAAGAAGTGCAAATGTAGTTGTTGATAGACCAGACGCCTGTAAGTGATCATGAATCAGCAGTAAAAGTTTCCTAAAAGATTTTAAACCAAAAACATGTCAATGAGAAAACAAAAATTTAGTAACTTAAAAAGTTAAAAGCAAATGCATCTGGAACGATCTCAGATGGGTCGCCGGCCGGTTCATCAAGATCTGGAACGAAAACCAGTTGTCGAGTTGCCAGATCCGGTTTGAAGACAGACGATAAGTCGTGTTCTTACCGGTTTTGTTAAGTTTGTTGTTGATTCTGTTGTTTATGATCCAAACCTTTAACAGAATCAAACCCACCAGAGAATTGAGTTCAGCCGCATTGTATAGAGACAACAAAACGGTTTCGTTGATCTACCGACTTCGCGTAAAACAACAAACCGCGGCGTAAACGTCAGGGAGTGTCGTAACAGAAGTATTGTTTCAACAATCATGGTAATTAAAGTTTTGTATTTAATATTAAGTTTGATTACATTGTTTTGGAGTAAAGGAAAACAAAACGGAAATTAAATTTGTCTTTGCGAAATAACAACATTATCATTGTCTTGTAGATTTTAAGTCATTAAAGCCCAAAGTCCATCCTAAATGTTGCATGAATCAACCTCAAACATTAGCTCCTGAAACACATGTGAAAATAGGTACGTCAGCATAAAAATGCATGTGAGATACATAGGTTTTATTGATGAGGATTCATGACTTGAAAGTTAAAAATAGATTTTTAACGAAAAGTAGTCATGAACCATATAAAGTATTTTCTTTTATAAAATCATAAGAAAATCAATGTTTAAAAAAAGTGATGCATAAATAAATGTCCAATAAAAATGAATTGTATAAAATTTGTCTTGTTTTGTAGTAAAATATCATGTCTTGTATAAAAGATGTCATGTCTTGTACTTATCGAAGTGGTTTAGATAACGCCACAATATGTAATATAATAAAAGCACTTATATATAGGAAGTACCAGCGGCGTATCCACCATGCTTTTATCATATTATACACGTTTCGTTATTTAAATCACTTACCAAAAATCATCAAGTATGTATTGTTTAAACCAATATCAATTGTCATGTATAAACAATGTCTAATGTTAGTGTAAACCATGTCTTGTATATCAAATGAAGTGAAATAACCATTTGTCTTATATGGCAAGTAAAAGTTTATACTCAAGCCATATGTAATGATGTCATGTATAATCAAATGTCTTGTGTAACCAAAGTCGTGTACAAAACGTTGTCTTTGAATAAACAAAAGTTTAAATCAAAGATTATGTTTTGAAATCCATTGCTTTATTTGATACGAACATTTATCAGGGTTTTGTGTATTGCATACATTCAAGCCTTGAGACTGTCGGATAAACCCTTATCAAGTCAAAGGTTTATCAAAATGTATTCGGATTCTGTCATTCCCTACTTCCAAACAAATCTAGGAAGCGGGGAACGGGATTTGTCAAGTCCTATGGTACCATTACATACTACCGGGCGGCGTGATCAATGTTAATGAATGTATTATGTCCCGTTAAACATACCAAATGTCATAGTCAATGTAAGAAATGTCATGAAAAATGTCTTTAAACCATGTACTAAGTATGCTAAGTAAACATACGAAGTAGAAATGTCCATGAAATCAATGTGCTAGCATGCCCAGTCAACATACATAGCAAAATGTAATGTAAATCAATGTGCTCATATGCTAAGTCAACATATGGCACAAAAGTATCTTTGAAATCAATGTGCTAGCATGCTCAGTCAACATACATAGCAAAACATAATTGAAATCATGTACTATATGTGTACTATATAAATATAGCAAATATATGTCATGAAAACATGAAAGCATGAAAATAACGAATAAGCACATGTGTATCACCCCAAATCATTTGAAAACGAAAAAAAGAGGAGACTATGTACTTACTTGGGATTGCAAAAGTATCGTTGTTCAAGATGGATAAATACAAAGCTCAAGAGTCCGGGGAAAATCAAGTGAGTCCTAATATCGGATGACTATGTTAATGTCGGGACCTTAATTGGAAGATTCGGATAGAATGAAACCTTACGAACCAAATGAGTGTTGGAACTCATATGAAATGGTTTAATAAAGTTAACATTCTGATTTGGAAAGGATCCTAAGTGCTTTTGACCCGTTATGACTCGTTAAGGTAGTTTAAGCCACTTTAACGTGTATTTTGCGTAACTATGTGTTCAGATGGTTAGATATATGTTATGATAAGTCTTATATGACAAAACATGTTTAATAATGTTGTAACATCAGATTATATGTCAAAATTAATGTTACATATGCTTAAAGTCGATTTATGCGCAAAAGGGCAATTTTGTCATTATTGAAGGCATAATAAGCGACTTAACATAATGCTAACCAAACGACATGACCATATGGTATAACCTCAGAGGGTTATTCCCTATACAACTATGGCCACTAAAATGGGTTTGGTCGGATCCTAAGATCGACCAAACGGGTCGAATTCGAAAGTCAAAGCGGTGGTCAAGACCGCTCGACTTATGACCCTAAACAAGCACTAAACTAAAAGTGACGAGTTAGACATGTTAAACATGTCTAACTAAGTTTTTAAAACTGATTTGATATCAAAACAAAGTGTTTTGATACCCAAAAATGTTTCTGTCGCGCATAATGCGCACTTTGACCGAACTTTGACTCGTCACTTCGACTAGTAAACGTGGTAATCAGTAGGCATGATCGCTATGGATCATAACCATCATGATTACGATCACGTTGCAAAGTTCGATTGAACATTGCGTTGACCGAAAATGGTCAGAACCGAAAGTCAAACAGAAAGTCAACTGTTTGACTTTTAGCTCAAACAAGCTAAAATAAATGAAATTGCACCAATGTAACACTTACTTGGAAGTGTTTGGCAGCAAAGGAACTGAGATTAGGAGTCCTCTGGAGCAGAGGAAAGCTCCAAGCAGAAATAGAGAAGAAATGAGAGGAATGAGCAATGAATGGGGTTGCAAGGACCCCTATTTATACTTGATGGAGGTGATCCAGATCATTACAAGTGTTTGGAGGTGTTAGGAGATCAGTACAAATGTCCCCAAACGTGTCACATGCAACCATGAAGCCCATAGATTCGAAATGGTGGCTTAAACCTGAATCTGCCATGTTTCTGCTGTGCTGGGCACCCCAAGTGGACCGCATTGGGTTTTGGATGCGGTCCGCATCCACCCTAGCTGGCAGCAAGTTTCAAATATTGGCAGAACAGGCCCCTAAACTTGTTTTTGACGCCTTTTGGCACTTGTAACACCCGTTAACCTCATTTTAAGCTTTATAAGGACGATAAAGCTGAGGGAACTTTAAATATGTCCAAAAATGTTCTGGGTGTTGGTTCGTTCGGTTATACAGTTACGCATTTCGCTTATTTACGACGAACGCTTAAAATGACGCGAAAACGGCCGAATTGTGCAACGAATGATATTTTTGCATTCTCGTCACTAGAATACAATATTTTAATGATTACAAAAAAAATTTGAATGTGTGTACAAGTTCCGGATTAGGAAATACGCGTAACAGCATAGTTTCGCATAGTTTGCAAAATAGCCCCTGAAGTTGAATAAACATATTTTTGCCATACCGAAACCCTCAAAACTTATTTCTAAGTTATGTAGAGGATATTTAGGGTATGTTTAGCTTATGTCATTGTTCCGGAGTGTACGTCGCGTTAAACTGATTACGTTTGCGTAACGTTTTGCGATTTCACTTTCAGAAGTGATTTGAAAGATCATAATTGAACAAGAGTTGAAAATATGAAATACTATATATAAATACACAAATCTTGGAATAAAACACAATATTATAAAATTACAAAATCGTCAGAATAGTACGATGATTAAAATACACAGATGTCACAGTCTCCCCTACTTTAGGAAATTTCATCCCGAAATTTAATTAGAGGAAATTTGTGAGAATAGCTGTGGATATTTCGCCTTTATCTGGTCTTCTCGTTCCCAAGTAAACTCTTGGCCATGTTTGGACTCCCAGCGAACTTTAACAATCGGTATACGTCTGCGCTTGAGCTTTTTTACTTCACGATCCAAAATTTCCACAGGTTTCTCGACAAAGTGTAACGTGTCATCAACACGAATTTCATCAAGAGGGATGTGGAGGTTTTCATCAGCTAAACACTTTTTAAGATTGGACACGTGGAAAGTTGGATGAACATTTCCAAGTTCAGGAGGTAGCTCAAGTTTGTAGGCCACCTTTCCGATTCTCTCGACGATCTTGAATGGTCCAACATATCGTGGTGCAAGTTTTCCTTTCTTTCCAATTCTAACCATGCCTTTCCAAGGGGATACCTTGAGTAGGACATGATCTCCGACTTGGAATTCTAAGCGCTTGCGTCATTTGTCCGCGTAACTCTTTTGATGGCTTCTAGCTGTCAAAAAGATTATCACGGATTATCTGGATTTTATGTGTTGTGTCTTGGATGAGTTCAGGTCCAGTGAATTGAGATTTACCAATTTCATTCCAAAAGACAGGTGAATGACTTTTTCGACCATAAAGAGCTTCGAAAGGAGCCATGCCAATGCTGGTGTGATAACTGTTATTGTAGGAGAATTCAATCAAAGGTAGATGTGAATCCCAACTACCACCAAAGTCAATCACACAAGCTCTAAGCATATCCTCCAGTGTCTGGATTGTTCTTTCGGACTGTCCATCCGTTTGAGAATGATAAGCAGTTCTCAGGTTAAGTTTGGTTCCCATGGCAGATTGCATGGTCCTCCAAAAATGAGATGAGAATCGAGTATCACGATCAGATATGATGTCCAAAGGGACACCATGACGAGATACAATTTCATCCACATAGATCTTAGCAAGTTTGTCAGCAGGGAAATCCTCACGGATTGCTATAAAGTGTGCTGACTTGGTTAGATGATCAACGATTACCCAAATGGCATCTTGACCTCTACGCGGTAATTTGGTAATGAGGTCCATTGCAACGCTTTCCCATTTCCAAACCAGAATTTCTGGTTGTTCAAGCAAACCAGAAGGAAATTGATGTTCTGCCTTAACTTTAAGACAAGTAAGACATTTAGATACGTACAAGGCAATGTCTTTCTTCATACCCGGCCACCAATACTGGGTACGAAGATCTTTGTACATTTTGTCTGCACCATGATGAATTGAATAACGAGACTTATGAGCTTCATCCATTATCAAGGTGCGGAGATTGTCTTGACTTGGAACCCACAAACAGTTCAGATAATAGGATAACCCATTGTCTTTCGTTTAAAGTCGAACTTGAACACAATGTAGCTTGACTCGTTCTTTACGACTAAGAGCATCGGCTACGACATTCCTTTGCTGTTGGTGGGATTTACTGAGTATGATGATGATGATGATAGTGAGCGTTTTATGAAGTTTTCGGAAAACGCTATAAAATGTCCAAAATAGAAACGCCATTAAAAATCCAGTTCAGAAACCACATAAAATAATGCCACTAGTTTAAAAACGCTATCGTAGAACCCAATTAAAAAAACATCATAAAAATGTCCAGTTTAAAACGCCAAAAAAAACCTCTGTTCAGAGAAACACCATAAAAATGTTCAGTTGAAAAACGCCATAAAAATACATAGTTCAGAAAATGAAAAATCCAGTTGAAAACGTAATAGAACACGAAGTTCAGAAACACGCCTTGGGAACACCAGTTGAAAACGCCATAAAAACACCTAGTTCAGAAAAACAACGTAAATAACCCAGTTGTAAACTTCATAAAATACAAAGTTGAAAACGCCATAAAAAACACAGTTCATTTTTTTTTCTGAAAAGTATATCAATAGCATACTCGTTGGAAATATAAAAAACTGTATTTTATAGTGTATTTCTAAATATAATCACGGAAAAAAGTTATGGACGTTTAAATATGACGAGGAAAATGACATGTAATTAGCATGTGTACCATTGTTTGGACTTCCCATTTTATCCCTAGCTAAGCAGTTAATGTGGAAAACTATCGGTTATCGGTCAAGGACCGATATTTGAGATATCGTTTATCGCGGTGAGATATCCATAATTTATAATATCATGCATATATATATATATATATATATATATATTCATATCTAGAGCCTAGATATATACTTGAAGTCTAGAACCTATATAATATTAGTAGCAAAAGTTTAGGACTTGTATGTTGGAAGTTTTGGGTGTGAGATGGAAAGTCTCAAAAGGTGGTAAATACTTTGTCCCACATTGGTGTGGGAACAAAGTGAGTGGTTGTTTATAAGGTAAAGCCTTTACTACTCCATTGTAGCTTTATGACATGTTTTACCACAACTGCTACCCACACGCAGGGGTGGTGGTGCAAAAAAAGCGCCTCTGACTTGGAATTATGTTGAACTCGTGCGTGGCACACGTCCTGCGGACACGAATGCAGCTCCGGAACCGTGTGTCACACGGTTGGGCTTGTTTTTTTAACGGCTTTTACAAAGAATGCTAAACGTTTTTACTGAAAAATGCCCAAAATGGGATCTCGGCGAGACGACCGAGATGAAAATTGCAAAATATCGGAGATATCTCGGTACTTATCGCCGATATTCTCGCTACCGAGATTTTGGCCGATATTTTAGACCGAGATTCTCCCACAGGTCCGATAACCAAGATATCGGTGCTATAGCACCGAGATATCGCCGATGTTAACTGCATAGATCCCTAGTAGTTTTAAGTTTCTCATTATTTACAAAAATGTCATCACATTAATCTCAACCACAAATCACAAGGTTTTTGTGGCTGAGAATCGTTCTCACACTTTTCACATTGTGATCTGTTTTCCCCAGGACTCCCCCTATATATATACATATATATATATATATGTACATATATACATATATATATATATATTACACATATATATGTACACATATATATATGTGTACATATATACATATATATATATGTACACATATATGTGTGTGTATATGTGTGTATATATATATATATATGTGTGTGTATATATATAAGTGTACAAAGCCATAAAACACCATAATTTCAATTATAAAACACAACAAAACCCCATAAAAACACCATATTCAAACCCTAATAGCCCACAAAAACATCAAATACACCATCTTAGAACTATGAATATAAAACACATCATGATAATCATTATAAAACATAATAATGTTAGTCATTCAATAATCAGAACCTTATAATCCAAAACACAAAACAAAACCTATAGATATGGTGTTTTAATAATCTTCATTCTGTTACTTATGGTGTCTGGGTGTGTCTTATGCTTGATATTTTGGTGTTTTTATGACTTTTTACACCTTTTTAGAAATTTTGTACTTTGTAGCCAACTCCTAGCCCCATATATATATATATAACTGAAAATTACATATAAAATTTCCAATCTGATTAAATCCTGAATAATATCTAGTTGGTACCCCACCCACCAGCAGACTAGCGCCTAGCGATTTTTTACAACCATGATGACTGATAATTAAACAGTTTGATGATGAATTATATTGCAAACATAGTTAGCAATTGCACATAGAGAATAATTTTCTAACATCTAAGCCTTAAATATCCTATGACTATATATTAGGGTTTAAAGAATGAAAACCCTAATTTACCAACTGAAATCAACAAGTAACATCTAAATTGAAAAAAAAACACTAACAAGTGCGTTCACATTACATATAAAAACCTAATCTCCAAACCGTAAAGTGAAAACTAGAATTAATTAACAAGAAATTAGCGGATAAATTAGGTCTAACCGCACCAGTGCAGGTGAAGACAGCAAGCGACTTTACAGGTTCCGACATCACCGGCGGCACCGACGGAGATGAACGGTTCAGATCTACCAGAAAAAGGCAGCAGCTAGATCACCTGCTAAAATCACGAACAATGCTCACAAATCATATAGCCAAAATATCAAGCGAATCAGAGGATGTAAATTAGGTATGATAAACGAGTGAAATGAACGATTGTGAAAGAAAGAAAGAGGGAGATATGATAGGGGCTGCTAACGTGCGCTAATAACGGAAAAGCGGTGGGTTAATAACGGTTAAAGAGTCATCGCCGTCAATCGCGTCCAAGTGTAAAGTGACATCACCAAGTGTTGTAAGAAGACGGGGAGTGACTGTCTCACTCTCTTGGATAATGTTATGATGTGAACTTATGAGTCACCCCCGCTCCACCCAAAAACAAATTTTTTTTAAAAGTAAATTTAAATCATTAACGTATCACTGGAGTATTATCATGTCATTAGTCAAACTACCTGATCATATTCATCTCTACTAGGCATAATGTTTATACACCAGTTTAGAAAGAAAACCAATAAATCCCCTTTGTGGAAATCAAGCTCAGAACCTATAGGTCTTAAAGCTTTATCTAACCTTCAAGATATCACTAGGCTATAAAGTTATGGATCACCCAAAACAATATTACTTACTAAGTTACTACTACTACTATTAGTATTATTATTATTTTAATATATAAGTCGTCCAGTCTAGGATAGCGGTTTTTTTTATTTGCTTAGTCTTTTCTTAAATATTTATATTGTTTCATATTTGTTATTTTTTATTGTATTATATATATTTTAATATAAAAAATTTAAATTATTCTTTTCAGATCAATGTCAAAATAAATGAGGCTTGTTGACCTGTTTTCAAAAATTTTATGAGGGTCGATGTCAATAATTCATAGGGTTCGTTCGTGAGTTTATCATGTATACAAATACTAAGAAAAAACTCCATGGGGTGTGGCTGACCCCGTCCTATTGCCTTACTTACACCCTACATTTACATATATATGTGTACAGGGCGGATTTACGTGCAAACATCGAGTTCCCAGGAACTCATTCGGTTTATAACTTTTAGCGAAAATGTATATAGAAAATACAATATGAACCCATTAATAAATTACGGGTGAACCCATAACAAAAGATGTTCAGTGTTCTAGTGGTTTTACCCGCCCTTTTCAAGCACTGGAGGATCTCGAGTTCGACTCTACCTAGCATGTTTTTTTAGTTGTTAAAATTTAAAACCCATTGTTAGGGTTTAACTAAAAATCAACACTGCTTAAAACATTGCAATCATCACATCGAACAGACCACTGGATTCTTCTTTATCTCAAGTCACTTTTGTTAAAATTTAGCTGTGAATGATTAATTGAGGGCATACTCTGATTTTGGATCTTCTTTATACTTTTTTTGGTTGAAATATGTAATCCCTTTGAATTAGAATTTAATTCTTGAAAATGTTTAAGAGGTTTTATTCATTGTAAGTGTACTTTGCTTGACTTTTAACCCGTTGAATCCGTTTAGATTTTCCACTTTTATCACGATTACATATTTGACCCGTGTTAGGTAAAACATAATCCATATCGACTCGTTTATCAATAAATGTGTATAACTTGCCAGACCTAGCTCACGTGGTTGAAACGAACTTCAGCAGCAACCCATGGCTTTACAATCAAAATAGGTGATGAAATAAATTCATTTTCAACAACTGTATTGAAGGGAAAAAAGATGAACAATTATGAAGAATATTTTCTATTACGCGTTTTTAAATTCTAATGACGATGTTTTCTTTATTATTGTGTTGTATTTTTATTATGTGATGGATATTCGTCTCGAACCGTCACCGATCCGAATTTTTTTATGTTTAATCATATAAAATTAAAGCATCTAAAAAAGTGAACCAAGTAAAAAAAATCCTGAATCCGCCACTGCGTATGTATGTTATATATATATATATATATATATATATATGGGAAAGTTCTATGCAGAACACTAAACATTGCGAGAATACGTAGAACAAAAGAATCACCTATTTTTTCAATCCTAAGAATCTAGAAAGTAAATAAAAATATCACAAATGTAATACTTATTGTTTCTCACACTAGTATTCAAAACACAAATATGAAAATTTCCAGTTTTTATATCACTTACACATATGTATGTTATGTGTAGGTTAATGTAAGAAGGCTATGTGTATGTAATAATATATGTTCTTTATGTATATATAATAGTCATGCCAATGTAATAATATATGTTCTTTATAAAGAGCTTCAAAGGAGCCATGTCAATGCTGGTGTGATAACTGTTATTGTAGGAGAATTCAATCAAAGGTAGATGTGAATCTCAACTACCACCAAAGTCAATCACACAAGCTCTAAGCATATCCTCCATTGTCTAGATTGTTCTTTCAGACTGTCCATCCGTTTGAGAATGATAAGCAGTACTCAGGTTAAGTTTGGTTCCCATGGCAGATTTTATGGTCCTCCAAAAATGAGATGAGAATCGAGCATCACGATCAGATATGATGTCCAAAGGGACACCATGACGAGATACAATTTCATCCACATAGATCTTAGCAAGTTTGTCAGCAGGGAAATCCTCACGGATTGCTATAAAGTGTGCTGACTTGGTTAGATGATCAACGATTACCCAAATGGCATCATGACCTCTAGATGTACGCGGTAATTTGGTAATGAGGTCCATTGCAACGCTTTCCCATTTCCAAACCATAATTTCTGGTTGTTCAAGCAAACCAGAAGGAAATTGATGTTCTGCCTTAACTTTGAGACAAGTAAGACATTTAGATACGTACAAGGCAATGTCTTTCTTCATACCCGGCCACCAATACTGGGTACGAAGATCTTTGTACATTTTGTCTGCACCAGGATGAATTGAATAACGAGACTTATGAGCTTCATCCATTATCAAGGTGCGGAGATTGTCTTGACTTGGAACCCACAAACAGTTCAGATAATAGGATAACCCATTGTCTTTCGTTTAAAGTTGAAGCTCAAGATGATGTGGTAATTCCTCACCCATCATGCCTTGTGTAACACAAGTTCGTTGAGCTTGGAAGATAGGGTTTTGGATATCAGATCGAACTTGAACACAATGTAGCTTGACTCGTTCTTTACGACTAAGAGCATAGGCTACGACATTCCTTTGCTATTGGTGGGATTTACTGAGTATGATGATGATGATGATAGTGAGCGTTTTATGAAGTTTTCGGAAAACGCTATAAAATGTCCAAAATAGAAACGCCATTAAAAATCCAGTTCAGAAACCACACAAAATAATGTCACTAGTTTAAAAACACTATCGTAGAACCCAATTAAAAAAAACATCATAAAAATGTCCAGTTTAAAACGCCAAAAAAACCTCTGTTCAGAGAAACACCATAAAAATGTTCAGTTGAAAACGCCATAAAAATACATAGTTCATAAAATGAAAAATCCAGTTGAAAACGTAATAGAACACGAAGTTCAGAAAAACGGCTTGGGAACAGTTGAAAACGCCATAAAAACACGTAGTTCAGAAAAACAACGTAAATAACCCAGTTGTAAACTTCATAAAATACAAAGTTGAAAATGCCATAAAAAACACAGATCATTTTTTATTCTGAAAAGTATATCAATAGTATACTCGTTGGAAATATAAAAAAACTGTATTTTATAGTGTATTTTTTAAATATATTCACGGAAAAAAGTTATGGACGTTTAAATATGATGAGGAAAATGACATGTAATTAGCATGTGTACCATTGTTTGGAACTTCCCATTTTATCCCTAGCTAAGCAGTTAATGCGGAAAACTATCGGTTATCGGTCAAGGACCGATATTTGAGATATCGTTTATCGCGGTGAGATATCCATAATTTATAATATCATGCATATATATATATATATATATATATATATATATATATATTCATATCTAGAGCCTAGATATATACTTGAAGTCTAGAACCTATATAATATTAGTAGCAAAAGTTTAGGACTTGTATGTTGGAAGTTTTGGGTGTGAGATGGAAAGTCTCAAAAGGTGGTAAATACTTTGTCCCACATTGGTGTGGGAACAAAGTGAGTGGTTGTTTATAAGGTAAAGCCTTTACTACTCCATTGTAGCTTTATGACATGTTTTACCACAACTACTACCCAACGTAGGGGTGGTGGTGCAAAAAAACTGAGCCTCTGACCTGGAATTATGTTGAACTCGTGCGTGGCACACGTCCTGCGGACACGAATGCAGCTTCGGAACCGTGTGTCACACGCTTGGGCTTGTTTTTTTAACGGCTTTTACAAAGAATGCCAAACGTTTTTACTGAAAAATGCCCAAAATGGGATCTCGGCGAGACGACCGAGATGAAAATTGCAAAATATCGGAGATATCTCGGTACTTATCGCCGATATTCTTGCTACCGAGATTTTGGCCGATATTTTAGACCGAGATTCTCCCACAGGTCCGATAACCGAGATATCGGTGCTATAGCACCGAGATATCCCCGACGTTAACTGCATAGATCCCTAGTAGTTTTAAGTTTCTCATTATTTACAAAAATGTCATCACATTAATTTCAACCACAAATCACAAGGTTTTTGTGGCTGAGAATCGTTCTCACACTTTTCACATTGTTATCTGTTTTCCCCAGGACTCCCCCTATATATATACATTTATATATATATATATACACGTATATATATATGTGTGTACATATATATATACATATACATATATATATGTACACATATGTATGTATATACATATATATATACACATATATATATGTGTATATATATACATACACACACACACACACACACAATATATATATATATAAAGTGTACAAAGCCATAAAACACCATAATTTCAGTTATAAAACACAACAAAACCCCATAAAAACATCATATTCAAACCCTAATAGCCCACAAAAACATCAAATACACCATCTTAGAACTGTGAATATAAAACACATCATGATAATCATCATAAAACATAATAATGTTAGTCATTCAATAATCAGAACCTTATAATCCAAAACACAAAACAAAACCTATAGATATGGTGTTTTAGTAATCTTCATTCTGTTACTTATGGTGTCTGGGTATTATGAATATAAAACACATCATGATAATCATCATAAAACATAATAATGTTAGTCATTCAATAATCAGAACCTTATAATCCAAAACACAAAACAAAACCTATGGATATGGTGTTTTAGTAATCTTCATTCTGTTACTTATGGTGTCTGGGTGTGTCTTATGCTTGATATTATGGTGTTTTATGACTTTTTACACCTTTTTAGAAATTTTGTACTTTGTAGCCAACTCCTAACCATACACACACACACACACACACACACACATATATATATAAGGATGAGGATTATTACAAAACACTAATTATTGCAAGAAAAAAAGGATATTGAATTTAAATGACCATAACTTTTAACAATTGGTCGATAACACTCCCAACTTTCGATTTGTACACCAACGCTCCTAACTTTCAACTTATTGGCCGATAACACTCCCTAACTAACTGAACTCTAACCCAGTTAGTTTTTGCTGATGTGTCATTTTTTGCCGACGTGAAATGCGACGTTGCACTTGATGTGGCATTTTTTACGATGTGACAGCCGATATGGCAGGTGACATGACATTTTGATGATGTGGCAGCTGACATCAGCTAACTCTATTAGGGTTCTGTTATTTATGGAGTGTTATAGGCCAATAAGTTGAAAGTTGTGAGAGTCAGTGTACAAATTGAAAGTTGAGAGTGTTATCGGTCATTTCAATTGATGAAAATTGGGGTTATTTAAATCCAATATTCCGAAAAAAACAACTCTAAATCACTAAATTTTAGGATTTAAGGTTCATATTTTTTAAATTTTATGTTAATTACATTCAAATGACTATTGTATATACATTACATTTATATGACTATTATATATACATAAAGAACATATATTATTACATACACATAGCCTTCTTACATTAACCTACACATAACATACATATGTGTAAGCGATATAAAAACTGGAAATTTTTATATTTGTGTTTTGAATACTAGTGTGAGAAACAATAAGTATTACATTTGTGATATTTTTATTTACTTTCTAGGTTCTTAGGATTGAAAAAATAGGTGATTCTTTTGTTCTACGTATTCTCGCAATGTTTAGTGTTCTGCATAGAACTTTCTCATATATATATATATAACATACATATGCAGTGGCGGATTCAGGAATTTTTTTTACTTGGTTCATTTTTTTAGATGCTTTAATTTTATATGATTGAACATAAAAAAATTCGGATCGGTGACGGTTCGGGACAAATATGTCACACCCCGACCCGCAGCGGAAAAAGGTGATCGGGGCATGATTGGGTTTTCATCAAAGCTCATGACATTTATTATAATGTTTCATATTTATTATTACAATTTAAAGGAGCTCATATAATCAAATCGTACAAGTACAACATGTTCTATACATCTTTCTAGACTTCATTATTTTTCTTCTAAGGCAATTTCCTATGTGTCCCTTGCTTCATCCTGTCCACCTGTATCATGTGTAAAAATGGTTTTTGGGTCAACAAAAAGTTGGCGAGTGAATCCTATGAAAACATTTAAACGTGTTTATTGCATTGATTATAAAATAAAGTGCATAACCACATATGAGTAAATGTAGATGTAAATTTATTCACAAAACACCTAATATTAAATATTGCACACACATACAACAAATGATTGTTTTGAGGCACGCGTTGTTCAACTCGTCTCCCACGAGGAACTGATGGGCCTAATGAATGAGTTTTGAGGCACGCGTTGTTCTACGAACTGATGGGCCTAATGAATGAGTTTTAAGGCACGCGCTGTTCAACTCGTCTCCCACGAGGAACTGATGGGCCTAACAAATAATTTGCATACAACTTGACAATATGTAATACATCACAACAAACAATATTTACATTCTAAGTTTAGATCATAATATGGTATAGCACGAGTTTGAATAAGCGAATTAATTTAAACGACACATGATACACTCCAAAACATGAATAAAAAAGGGGAATTTGTAAGAATTCACTCACAGTGGTTGCGTTTCTTGGATTGATGATGAATGCGCACGAAGTTGGATTTAACCACGAGAGAAACTAACCTAAATAATAACATAATGGTTCGGTAAATAAGTGGATTTTATTAACAATTTTAATAGGATTTTTAGATTTATTCTTGTGAGTTTAAGGTCATTTTCTAACTTTAAAAATATTATTTTTAAGTATTTTTAAATAATTTTCTGATTAAATAAATAAATAAAAAATATAAAAAGATGTTGACTTTTTGACTTTGACCGTTGACCGTTGACCTTTGACCGTTGACCGGTCGGACCGTGTGTTTGTATGCGCTGAGTGAGGTTCGAACTCGTGACCTCCCGTACGCGTGCACGCAGCTCTACCAACTGAGCTACGTGTCTAACCCGAAATATTTTTGTTTTTAATTATACTTATATACTATTTAGATTTATCCAGAAATCATTTATTTAAAAAGGTTTTTAAACTAGTCGAACCGGTGCGCATGATGAGTTTCGAACCCGTGACCTGTGGTTTAACTTTGCACACAGTCCACCGCTGAACTGTGTGTCTAACCTGGTTAAATTACTTGTTTTTATTAATTTTATATACTAACTGAAAGGCTCCGTATTTGGGTTTTATAAAAAGGTTTGAATATTGTGACGAATTGGAACAAGGACAGACTCGAACTCGGTATCTCTATGTTCCAAATGCACACAGTCCACCGCTGGACTGTGTGTCTAACCCGAGATATAACCCGATTTATATTAAATATATACACAACCTAAACTTCATCTTCTTCGTTAAAACAACCCAGAACTCCCAATCCCGACTGTTAGCGCACATAATTTCGATTCCCAGTTTTAAACAAATGCATATAAACAGTATTGAAGAAAGTAAAATGTTTGTACCGATTGGGCGAGGTGTTAGACCTTTCGGTTTAACTCTGACAGTAAATTCCGGTTGACTTCCGACGATAGCAGATTATTCCGGCAAAGTGTAACTTGTGACAGAGGATCTACAGAGAGTTTGAGGTGAGTGTGGTGCTTTCTGTCTGAGCTCTAGAGGTCTTATTTTAGAGTAAGGCAGAAGGGATGAAAATGGATTCGGTTTTCCGGCGACTTGCAGAGAATTCCGGCGAAACAGAGACTGGTTTTCAAAATGCGGTGAGAGTGTGGTTATGAATTGAACGAGACTTACAATCTTCGGACTTGATATCATAGCTAACATGCTCGACGGTTTTCGGCCAAGTGACTTAATCATCCTTCGGTTATGATTTTGACGATTTGAATGAGTGGCTTTAAGGTTTTCGGTTATAACTGACGTTAATCGTCAATTATACTTGCTTGATTCCGGAGTCAAAGGAAAACGGTCGCAAATTCGCGTATTTTCCGGCGACTGCGGATTTGGGCACGCTGGTTACCTATCTTTGAGTTTAGAGTTTTATATTAAGTATTAATTGTTTCAGTATTATTCCAAACTAAGCGGGTGGCGGAGTGGTGTGTTGGCTGTTTGGTTAGCCGGCTGACCCGGGTTCGAAACCCGGCAACCTCGATTGTTTTTTTATTCTTTTATTTTTGTTATTTATTAATTTTGGTTTAAACTTCTATCAATGTTCATTAATTATGTATCGTTTAAAATTAAAATAAACAATATATACGCGACGAAAATTTTGACTGACTATTCGGTAAATAAACGAAGCGGGTTTTTTTTGGAAACCCTGTTTTTTACGGATGTTACAGTATCCCCTACTTTTAGAAATTTTGTCCCGAAATTTAAGTAGTGGTATGTTTGACTCAAAAGGAGGGTAGTTTTGGCAATTACATACTTAGAAGAGGGTTAAGAGTTTAAATTTTTATCTGAGGCGGTAACGTTCCTAGTAGGGTTGAATACCCTGCTACAGGAATCGCTCGTTGATGCCTAATATAAGGAATATTGATAAACAGAGTTGATTGACTAGGTATGATCTCATGCACAAGAGTTTTGAGAGAATCGATACGTTTGGAAAGATAAGGTTATATCCTAAAACAAAACTTCTACCACTATAACCTACATGGAACCTCTCATAACCGCCTGATAATGCCTCTGATCCTTTGGCAAGAATACTTATATATAGGAAGTACCAGCGGCGTATCCACCATATTCTTGTCAAATTTTCATTGGCTTTATCAGTAAGTTATGATTAGTCCTCTAGAACATAAACAAACACAACAACCAAAGCTTGAGTCTTAATTCTGAAAGTATACATGTTTGAATGATGACAGTACCTCTCTCGTTGTTATGACGAAGAGGTTAGTCTATGTAGAAGTGAGACCCAAACTTCTTTGAATGATGAGACTGAAATACGTTGAGGTGTATGATGATATGAATGCTAAATCAGTGAGTATAAAACAAACTTCAACCATGACATTACTAAATCCTATATGGAACTTCTCATAACCGCCTGATAATGCCTCTGATCCTTTGGCAAGAATACTTATATATAGGAAGTACCAGCGGCGTATCCACCATATTCTTGTCAAATTTTCATTGGTTTTATCAGTAAGTTATGATTAGTTCTATGTGACTCTAAAACATAAACAAACACAACAACCAAAGCTTGAGTCTAAATTCTGAAAGTATACATGTTTGAATGATGACAGTACCTCCCTCGTTTGTTATGATGAAGAGGTTAGTCTATGTAGAAGTGAGACACAACCCAACTTCTTTAAATGATGAGACTGAGATACGTCGTGAGGTATGATGAATGTTAAATCAATGAGTATAAAACAAAACTGAAATAGTAATTTGCATTAATATTCTTGGATAAATTTCCAATTTATAATTGAGATACGTGAAGATTGAGATAACATAAAGAAAACATAAAAACTAAGCGGTTGGAGTTGAATCTTGATTTTTGGTGAAGAAAACTAGTTGGGTGGTTCGTTTGGGTCGTCATTATCTTCAACAGGATTGGCGTTGATGTTGTAAACTCTTTCTCTTGCTGGTGGCCTAGTGGTTAGGTTTTCTTGATTTGCTTGGTTAACTGGGTTTGCTTGAGCTTGGGCGTTTATGATGTTAACCAATCGAGGGCACGTGTTTCTAAAGTGGGTAGGATCGCCACAATTAAAACAAGCTCGAACATATGGAAACATGGGGTATTGGGGTTGTTGATATGTTTGAATCATGTTTTGAGTAGGGGGTGAGGTTTGGTTTTGAGGGGTGCGGCAAACCTTGCTCAAATGACCATAGCGTCCACAATTCGCACATAGTCGACAAGGTAAGGTAGATGGATGGTGATAAAAACAGGTGTTGCATTGAGAGTAAGGTCCAAGGTAAGGTTTCTTATTTGGGTAAGTTGAGTTGGGTGCTACTTGAGTGATTGGGATAGCTTGGAGGGGTATGGCTTGTGAAGTTGGTTGATTGTGTTGGGTGACAGCGAAGATTTGCCCATCTCGTTTTCTCTTAGAAATGGGTTGAGAAGGGGATTCGGTTTGGGTGGAGTTTGAGGTTTCAGTTGATGCTTTATCCTTCTTCTTCTCCTCCTTGAAGTCTTTATTACGTATGCGGTCTTCGGTGAGCTCTATAGCTAACTCCATTGCTGCTTCCAAAGTTGCAGGTGTGGTACTTATTACAGAGTCTTGGATTTTTAAAGGAAGACCTCGAATGTAATGCTCGATCAAACGGTAGAGGGGAGTGAACAAGTTGGGGACCATTTGATTTAACTCAAGAAATCTCTTGTTGTACGTGGTGTGGTCGCCTTCCTTTTGTTTCAAAGAATAGAACTCATCCTCTAATTTCTTGATTTCGCTTCTTGGACAGAAACGTCTTGTCATGATCTCTTTCAGCTCTTCCCAAGTCAAAGTCATAGCATCCTCAGTACCTCGCTTGGCCTTCTCTGTATTCCACCATGTAAGTGCTATTCCAAGTAAACGACCGGTAGCATATCGCACCTTGCGATCATCGGGGCAATCGCAATTTAGAAAAGTGTTTTCCATTTCCTCAAACCAATGGAGGAGAGTGGTGACACCTTCAGTCCCTTCGTATTTTGGAGGGTCGCAGGATTTGAAATGCTTGAAGGTGCATTTAGTGGTAATTGGGGGAGGATTGACAACATTTTGATCTTCTTGATTGACGGGATTAGCGGTAAGGGCTTGTTGAACTTGAACTACGATGTTGGGTATTATGGCAACCATTTGTTGAGCGATTTGGGCAGCCATGCGCTCACGGGCTTTTCCTGATCTCATCTTCCTACGAGCGAGACTAGAAGACATCTACAAGGAATACGTATCAAGAGTATGAGTTGGACGTTTTAGGGGTCATGTGTCGTATTTAGGAATGAACATTCATAAAATAAATATAGAATAATAAATCTACTACATCCATAGGATGTCTTGGGCTTTGATCGTAATTGGGCCTTGCATGCCGCCATACTTCACCTTCGTAATCATGTGGGCCCCCATGATTACCGGGTTTTTCATATGGTTCGCATGTGTTAGCCTGGTTACGTACACTAAAACCCAGAGAAAATCGAGAAATATGTATGTAACGTATGAGATTCGGAGTACATCCAGGTGTGGACACGGTGACAACTCAAAGTGGGGTTAGTTCGAACGACGTTTGGTGTGGCATGCTTTGGCCTAATAGGTCCTTCGTACTTTCATCGTTAGTCCCCAGGTAGGCAAACTGGTCCGTTATATTGGATTTATACGAATGTCAACCTATACAGGACGTTCCGACTACCGGTACTTGTACCCTTACAGTTACTACATGCCCGTCGCAGAACTCACTTTGATGAGATTTGAAAAATGAAAAATGCGACAAAATCTTGAATAACGGAAGTATGAAGGTGATTTGAATATGTGAACATTGAAATATGTATTATGAATGTGTATGTAAGTATGTATGTTTGACTGTAAGTATAATTCACTATGTATCACAAAATGTAATATTGGAAGTGTTTGCATGCATTTGAGTGTGTAATAAATACGAAACAAATAAACATCATAAGTTTGCATGTAACCACATAAACAATTTAAAATCTAATCAACTATAGTATAGGCTCTAAGGGTCTAATAACCTATCCTATATCCCTATAGTCAAAAGCTCTGATACCAATCTGTCACACCCCGACCCGCAGCGGAAAAAGGTGATCGGGGCATGATTGGGTTTTCATCAAAGCTCATGACATTTATTATAATGTTTCATATTTATTATTACAATTTAAAGGAGCTCATACAATCAAATCGTACAAGTACAACATGTTCTATACATCTTTCTAGACTTCATTGTTTTTCTTCTAAGGCAATTTCCTATGTGTCCCTTGCTTCATCCTGTCCACCTGTATCATGTGTAAAAATGGTTTTTGGGTCAACAAAAAGTTGGCGATTGAATCCTATGAAAACATTTAAACGTGTTTATTGCATTGATTATAAAATAAAGTGCATAACCACATATGAGTAAATGTAGATGTAAATTTATTCACAAAACACCTAATATTAAATATTGCACACACATACAACAAATGATTGTTTTAAGGCACGCGTTGTTCAAACTCGTCTCCCACGAGGAACTGATGGGCCTAATGAATGAGTTTTGAGGCACGCGTTGTTCTACGAACTGATGGGCCTAATGAATGAGTTTTAAGGCACGCGTTGTTCAACTCGTCTCCTACGAGGAACTGATAGGCCTAACAAATAATTTGCATACAATTTGACAATATGTAATACATCACAACAAACAATATTTAGATCATAATATGGTATAGCACGAGTTTGAATAAGCGAATTAATTTAAGCGACACATGATACACCCCAAAACATGAATAAAAAAGGGGAATTTGTAAGAATTCACTCACAGTGGTTGCGTTTCTTGGATTGATGATGAATGCGCACGAATTTGGATTTAACCACGAGAGAAACTAACCTAAATAATAACATAATGGTTCGGTAAATAAGTGGATTTTATTAACAACTTTAATAGGATTTTTAGATTTATTCTTGTGAGTTTAAGGTTATTTTCTAACTTTAAAAATATTATTTTTTAAGTATTTTTAAATAATTTTCTGATTAAATAAATAAATAAAAAAATATAAAAAGATGTTGACTTTTTGACTTTGACCGTTGACCGTTGACCATTGACCGTTGACCGGTCGGACCGTGTGTTTGTATGCGCTGAGTGAGGTTCGAACTCGTGACCTCCCGTACGCGTGCACGTAGCTCTACCAACTGAGCTACGTGTCTAACCCGAAATATTTTTGTTTTTAATTATACTTATATACTATTTAGATTTATCCAGAAATCATTTATTTAAAAAGGTTTTTAAACTAGTCGAACCGGTGCGCATGATGAGTTTCGAACCCGTGACCTGTGGTTTAACTTTGCACACAGTCCACCGCTGGACTGTGTGTCTAACCTGGTTAAATTACTTGTTTTTATTAATTTTATATACTAACTGAAAGGCTCCGTATTTGGGTTTTATAAAAAGGTTTGAATATTGTGACGAATTGGAACAAGGACAGACTTGAACTCGGTATCTCTATGTTCCAAATGCACACAGTCCACCGCTGGACTGTGTGTCTAACCCGAGATATAACCCGATTTATATTAAATATATACACAACCTAAACTTCATCTTCTTCGTTAAAACAACCCAGAACTCCCAATCCCGACTGTTAGCCCACATAATTTCGATTCCCAGTGTTAAACAAATGCATATAAACAGTATTGAAGAAAGTTAAATGTTTGTACCGATTGGGCGAGGTGTTAGACCTTTCGGTTTAACTCCGACAGTAAATTCCGGTTGACTTCCGACGATAGCAGATTATTCTGGCGAAGTGTAACTTGTGACAGAGGATCTACAGAGAGTTTGAGGTGAGTGTGGTGCTTTCTGTCTGAGCTCTAGAGGTCTTATTTTAGAGTAAGGCAGAAGGGATGAAATGGATTCGGTTTTCCGACGACTTGCAGAGAATTCTGGCGAAACAGAGACTGGTTTTCAAAATGCGGTGAGAGTGTGGTTATGAATTGAACGAGACTTACAATCTTCGGACTTGATATTCATAGCTAACATGCTCGACGGTTTTCGACCAAGTGACTTAATCATCCTTCGGTTATGATTTTGACGATTTGAATGAGTGGCTTTAAGGTTTTCGGTTATAACTGACGTTAATCGTCAATTATACTTGCTTGATTCCGGAGTCAAAGGAAAACGGTCGCAAATTTGCGTATTTTCCGGCGACTGCGGATTTGGGCGCGCTGGTTACCTATCTTTGAGTTTCGAGTTTTATATTAAGTATTAATTGTTTCAGTATTATTCCAAACTAAGCGGGTGGCGGAGTGGTGTGTTGGCTGTTTGGTTAGCCGGCTGACCCGGGTTCGAAACCCGGCAGCCTCGATTGTTTTTTTATTCTTTTATTTTTGTTATTTATTAATTTTGGTTTAAACTTCTATCAATGTTTATTAATTATGTATCGTTTAAAATTAAAATAAACAATATATACGCGACAAAAATTTTGACTGACTATTCGGTAAATAAACGAAGCGGGTTTTTTTTGGAAACCCGGTTTTTGACGGATGTTACAGAATATCCATCACATAATAAAAATACAACACAATAATAAAGAAAACATCGTCATTAGAATTTAAAAACGCGTAATAGAAAATATTCTTCATAATTGTTCATCTTTTTTCTCTTCAATACAGTTGTTGAAAATGAATTTATTTCATCACCTATTTTGATTGTAAAGCCATGGGTTGCTGCTGAAGTTCGTTTCAACCACGTGAGCTAGGTCTGGCAAGTTATACACATTTATTGATAAACGAGTCGATATGGATTATGTTTTACCTAACACGGGTCATATATGTAATCGTGATAAAAGTGGAAAATCTAAACGGATTCAACGGGTTAAAAGTCAAGCAAAGTACACTTACAATGAATAAAACCTCTTAAACATTTTCAAGAATTAAATTCTAATTCAAAGGGATTACATATTTCAACCAAAAAAAGTATAAAGAAGATCCAAAATCAGAGTATGCCCTCAATTAATCATTCACAGCTAAATTTTAACAAAAGTGACTTGAGATAAAGAAGAATCCAGTGGTCTGTTCGATGTGATGATTGCAATGTTTCAAGCAGTGTTGATTTTTAGTTAAACCCTAACAATGGGTTTTAAATTTTAACAACTAAAAAAACATGCTAGGTAGAGTCGAACTCGAGATCCTCCAGTGCTTGAAAAGGGCGGGTAAAACCACTAGAACACTGAACATCTTTTGTTATGGGTTCACCCGTAATTTATTAATGGGTTCATATTGTATTTTCTATATACATTTTCGCTAAAAGTTATAAACCGAATGAGTTCCTGGGAACTCGATGTTTGCACGTAAATCCGCCCTGTACACATATATATGTAAATGTAGGGTGTAAGTAAGGCAATAGGACGGGGTCAGCCACACCCCATGGAGTTTTTTCTTAGTATTTGTATACATGATAAACTCACGAACGAACCCTATGAATTATTGACATCGACCCTCATAAAATTTTTGAAAACAGGTCAACAAGCCTCATTTATTTTGACATTGATCTGAAAAGAATAATTTAAATTTTTTATATTAAAATTATATAATACAATAAAAAATATAACAAATATGAAACAATATAAATATTTAAGAAAAGACTAAGCAAATAAAAAAAACCGCTATCCTAGACTGGACGACTTATATATTAAAATAATAATAATACTAATAGTAGTAGTAGTAACTTAGTAAGTAATATTGTTTTGGGTGATCCATAACTTTATAGCCTAGTGATATCTTGAAGGTTAGATAAAGCTTTAAGACCTATAGGTTCTGAGCTTGATTTTCACAAAGGGGATTTATTGGTTTTCTTTCTAAACTGGTGTATAAACATTATGCCTAGTAGAGATGAATATGATCAGGTAGTTTGACTAATGACATGATAATACTCCAATGATACGTTAATGATTTAAATTTACTTTTAAAAAAAATTTGTTTTTGGGTGGAGCGGGGGTGACTCATAAGTTCACATCATAACATTATCCAAGAGAGTGAGACAGTCACTCCCCGTCTTCTTACAACACTTGGTGATGTCACTTTACACTTGGACGCGATTGACGGCGATGACTCTTTAACCGTTATTAACCCACCGCTTTTCCGTTATTAGCGCACGTTAGCAGCCCCTATCATATCTCCCTCTTTCTTTCTTTCACAATCGTTCATTTCACTCGTTTATCATACCTAATTTACATCCTCTGATTCGCTTGATATTTTGGCTATATGATTTGTGAGCATTGTTCGTGATTTTAGCAGGTGATCTAGCTGCTGCCTTTTTCTGGTAGATCTGAACCGTTCATCTCCGTCGGTGCCGCCGGTGATGTCGGAACCTGTAAAGTCGCTTGCTGTCTTCACCTGCACTGGTGCGGTTTGACCTAATTTATCCGCTAATTTCTTGTTAATTAATTCTAGTTTTCACTTTACGGTTTGGAGATTAGGTTTTTATATGTAATGTGAACGCACTTGTTAATGTTTTTTTTTCAATTTAGATGTTACTTGTTGATTTCAGTTGGTAAATTAGGGTTTTCATTCTTTAAACCCTAATATATAGTCATAGGATATTTAAGGCTTAGATGTTAGAAAATTATTCTCTATGTGCAATTGCTAACTATGTTTGCAATATAATTCATCATCAAACTGTTTAATTATCAGTCATCATGGTTGTAAAAAATCGCTAGGCGCTAGTCTGCTGGTGGGTGGGGTACCAACTAGATATTATTCGGGATTTAATCGGATTGGAAATTTTATATGTAATTTTCAGTTTTATATATATATATATATATATGTATATATATATATATATTCACACATTTTTATAGCTAAATATTTACATAGTTTGGGTGGAAATTGGACAAAATTTACAGGTAATGGCCGGAATCTGTCCGGAATCGCCGGTTTTTGGCCGGCCGACTAGAGTCAACTGCCGATTAATGGACCGATTAACGAAAAATTACTCAGTGACCGGCCCGACTAGCGATTAATTGTCGACCAGTCTCGATTTTTACAACACTGTCAGTCATTTTTCGTCCTGATTTTTTAATTTACTTCATATATAATGTGAACGCGCTTTATAATGTTCTATCATGTAAGATGTTACTTCTTGTTGTTGATTCCAATTGACAAATTAGGGTTTTCGTGGTTTAAACCCTAATTTATTGTACTCTATTTATCATCAATCATATTCCAGTTTTAATACAAGGATATCTGAGCTTTAGATGTTAGGAAATTATTCCACATTAAAATTTTTTAACCATGTTTGCAATTTGATTCATGGTTAAGATGTTTAATTTTATCACTTATTATTGAAATTTTGTATTGTTATGAATTGTTTTGCACATGGTGGATCTGATTTTGCTTCACCTGATCCAAATTGCAGGATCAGCGAACAATATACGATATTTCTTGTTGAAACAATTACTTATTCTATATGTCATTATATCCACCGTTGATGCTGGTTTTACGGATATCCGAAACGGCGCTCAAATCGTACATCAACATAAGAGATGGCTTTCGGACCATGGTGCACCCAAGCTTGTGCTAGCACCAGCCGAACCACCTGACTATGGACCATTTGTGACCTCTGCCCACTCTCCTTCAAACTCACATTTCTCAAAACCTTCAATGAGGAAGAGTGAAGCCGCACCTCCTGTTGCTGGACTTACACCTTCGACGTTAGCCGATATTGCTCCTAGTCAATCTGGTGCTGGTGCATTTCCCACTGGCTTAGCCCAGCCACCGTTGTCTCCTCATGCATCCAGTAAGATTTCTTTTCTCATTTTTTTTAATTTTCCAAGTAATTAAAACAGGCGACAAATTATTATCCTTTTTTACTACAACAACCGTAGTTATTAACAGCGCTCATAGCGTAGCACTCATGTGTCGTCGCTATTTGATTTTGGTGCCTCCATAGCGGGATTTTAGGTTTTTTTTTTGCTTTAATATAAATAGCTGGTTTTATAGTTATAGGAGGATTTTAGTTTTTTTTTTGTTAAGCATACATATAAAACAGCGTATAAAACAGCTTATTTGGATATATATACATAAAAAATATTTCGAAAATTTTTCCTAGTGTGTCGCTAAACATAAAATAGCGCCCGCTATTTCATCGCTATCGCTACGTAGCATATGGGTAGCTTGTCGCTATCGTCCGCTATTCGCTATTAATAACTATGGCAACGACCATTTAAATTGTTTTATTTAAAGAAGTAAAGAGTTAGGTTTATTATTGTGACAATGTTTATTGTGATCATAGGTAACCATTACTTATTTATTAATTATTTTTAAATAAAGACAAAAAAAATATTTGCAGGTCAATCCAATCCAAACCAATCTGGACCTTTTTGAGCCATACTAAAAACAACTTGTATTAACCTGAACACATTTTGTCCTGTTACAAACCTGGACTTCCTGCTCATTTTTCTTGTTTCTTTTGTTGACATTTGTTTATATCTATTCATGGCAGATTGTTGTGGACCTGAAACAGTGCTAAAACGGCACACTGAAGGGTGTCACTGTGTGTATCCAATAAAGCTCGACCTTCTTCTTTGAAACGTCTCATCGAGACAAACTGGAATCAGTTATTCGATCAATTTGCTACTCAACTCGGTCTTAACGTTTCTCAAATTGAGCTAATAAACTTTTATTTACTCAGTTTATCAAGACTTAATATTTCTATGGATATAACTCCACAAACGGGAGTCAGTTTTTCTTCCCGTGAAGCTTCTGTGATAAACTCTTCACTTTCTATGCATAAAGTTCATCTGGACCCCAAGCTCGTCGGTGGCTATGAGCTTCTTAAGTTAACCTGGTTCAAGTCCATTGCTCCTGCTCTCGGTAATTTCTTAATTGTGATATATTACACATTGTAACATTGTTTGTTATAAGTGAATTTAAAACTAGCAAAAACATGAACAGTCATTCGTTGCTATAAATTAGTAATAAAATGTAACTGGGTTGCTAAAAGCAGTCGCAAAGTATAATGTTCATTTGCAGTTTTCTCTTAAAACTTTATATGAAGTTTTGACCTGGTTTCTTTCTTTCTTCCTTTTAGAGTAAAATGCCATTTTCGTCCCTTAGGTTTGGCCAGTTTTGCGACTTTCATTCAGGGGTATTTTTGTCTTTTAACGAGCCGGATGAAAGTGACAGGATTTTAAACCTTTTGGATCCAGATGCGGAAAAACAAATCTTTGGACGAAAGTCGCAAAACTAGCCAAACGCCCAAACCACAGGCTTGGTTTTAAAAAGCGCGCGCCTGAGGCGCGAGGCGCAGATTCTGGGGCTTTTTCGCTCAGCGCCTTGTAATTACAAGAAGCACCCAAAAGGCGCAGATTTTAGGGTTTTTGGGGGCTTTTTGGCCTAGGGCGCACGCCTCATGTATCTGAGGCGTTTTACTGCAGAAAAATGTTGTACCTTGGGTTTTTTGACTTGTACATGTAAGTAAAATGGTATAAAAGCCTTATTTATAGCTATATTTTGGTTAAAGGAAGCTAAAAACCTATGGGATATATAAAAAAAATTATATAAACATCTTGCGCCTCGGGTACGTAAAGCCCACCGCTTTTGGGTTGCGCTCCTCAGTTTTAGACCTCGTCGCTTTTGTGCGTCTCACTTTTTAAAACCAAGACCACAGGGCCGAAAATGGTATTTTACACTTTTTTTTTTTTTCATAATTTGCATTTTAAATTCTCATTTCTACAATATCCTTGCAGCACCTCATGTCGCCACACCGCCTGCAAAACCACCTCCTTTAATGTCTTCAACTCCAACATCATTGAACACATCAAGTAGTGGAAAACGACTAAGTTTGATTCTTGTTGTTGGAATTGGTGCTGGAATTGTTACGGTTGCTGTTATTTGTGTTCTTATACTTTGTTCATGCCGACGAAAACCTGAATCATTGCCGAAAAAAACGGGTATGAATTTACGCTAATTCTGGACCTCAACCTGATTATCTAATTATTGCATTTTCAACACGTTTGCTAACCTTTTGTAAACAGTTAAGCCAAGGGTAGTGGAATCTCTTCCAACTGCAGGATCTTTTCAACATCCAACGAGTACACGTTTTCTTGCATACGAAGAACTGAAAGAAGCAACAATAACTTTGAACATGCTAGCATACTTGGTGAAGGCGGATATGGAAGAGTTTTCAAGGGTGTTTTAAGTGACGGGACCCACGTAGCTATAAAGCGGCTTTCTAGTGAGGCCAACAAGGCGATAAGGAATTTTTGGTAGAAGTTGAAATGCTTAGTCGGTTACATCATCGAAACCTTGTGAAACTTGTTGGTTACTATAGCAACAAGGATAGTTCAGAAAATCTTCTTTGTTATGAACTTGTACCGAATGGAAGTATGGAAGCTTGGCTCCATGGTAAGTTTCTCTTATTTCTAAGTGTAAAGTGTCATTTTCGTCCCCTAGGTTTGGCTACTATTGCAACTTTCGTCCAAAAGTTTGTTTTTTTTTGCATCAGGATCCACAGGGTTTGAAATCTTGCCATTTTCATCCAACTAGTTAACTCCATCCATTTATTAATGCTAAGTCAGGGGTATTTTCGTTTTTTAGACATTTTTTGTGATGATTAAAGGGTTTGGGTGGGGAGAGAAAGTCAAGAGAGGTGGATCTTTATTACTTTCAGTGTTTTCATTTTAATAAAAGTGTCTAAAAAGATGGAAATGCCCTTCATTTAATGGAGAAAAATGGATGGAGTTAAGGAGTTGGATGAGAAGTTGCAAAAGTGGCCAAAAATGGTATTTTACTCTATTTCTAATGTAGACGTACCTTTTTTATGGTTAAGGGTATTATTGTCTTTTGTAGGCCCACTAGGGGTTAACTGTCCGTTAGATTGGGATACCAGAATGAAGATTGCACTTGATGCTGCAAGAGGACTTGCGTATCTGCATGAGGATTCACAGCCTTCTGTTATTCATAGAGATTTTAAGGCCTCCAATATCTTACTAGAAAACAATTTTCATGCTAAAGTTGCCGACTTTGGTCTAGCTAAACAAGCCCCAGAAGGCAGAGCAACTTATTTGTCTACTCGTGTTATGGGTACAGTCGGGTTAGTTCTTATAAAGCTTTTTTGCTATATCAAAACATTTACTTATCTGTCTACATTTTGTAATATCATAACTATCCTTTCAAACCCTTTAAACTATCATATGTACTCATTTCATAGTCAATAAAATCACATATGACAGTCAACGAATAGGAAAATAACATGGTTAATTGTGAGTCATCCCAACGCATCATTTTTCTTCGTGTATTTAGTTGTTGCTGAGATGAATTCATTTACAGCTATGTCGCTTCTGAATATGCTATGACCGGGCATCTGTTAGTCAAGAGTGACGTGTACAGCTATGGGGTGGTCCTGCTTGAATTGTTGACCGGAAGAAAGCCTGTGGATATGACCCAACCATCAGGACAGGAGAACCTTGTCTCTTGGGTGAGTTGTATTTGTTTTAGTTTTGATTTAAGTTAAAACTTTAAATTTTAGTAAACGCCGTTTCATAGATGACTTAGAATTAACAATAATCAGAGGTGCATCGATGGCGGGTCTAACACTTGGAAAAAGGTTTTCGTAATATTTAGATAATGTGTTATTTATAAAACAGTTTACAAGGTTTCATGCTTTAAACTTACACTTAGGGCGGCTTTTGACATGTTTTACCTTTGACACAAGTTATGATATTTTAATTAATAAAAACGTAATTTTGTAAAAGGAACGATTTTGTGGATTAAACAACACTTTGGATATTCTTCGGCCTGTTGGACATGTTTTCTTTTATGCTATTATTCTTTTTTGTTTATTATTTTACCTTTAGAAATAATACACAACCGAGGTACTAATGAATTTTGGTTACACAGTCGAGGCCAATCCTTCGGGATAAGGACCGTTTGGAAGAACTAGCTGATCCAAAGCTTGGGGGAAAATACCCTATTGAAGATTTGGCCCGGGTTTGTACGATTGCAGCAGCTTGTGTAGCCCCGGAGGCGAACCAGCGGCCCACCATGGGGGAAGTTGTACAGTCACTGAAAATGGTACAGCGTGTAACAGGGTATCAAGACACGTCAGCAACAACTACACGGCCCGCCCAGAAGCAATCATCAACCACTTTTGAATCAGATGGGACATCTTCTATTTTCTCATCGGGTCCATACTCGGGCCTAAGTGCATTTGATCATGACAATATTCCACGTGCAGCTCTCTTTTCCGAAGACCTTCATGAAGGCAGATAACCGGTTCTTCATATCTGAATATGACTTTTGGGCCCGGGTTGAATTAAGTTCGGGCCCATTTTCAAATCATGATTAAACATTTAAACCTCATGTTCAGAAACAGAAAGAGGAAAGCGCTTCAAAAATTGCGCTGTACAGGGGGTGGTGTTATGGCGCTTTCCCCTTTGCGACGAACCTAATTGTTAAAAGATTTTTGCTAAGGATTAGTTTCTTCATTTGTGTTTTTACAGTCATATCAGGTGTAGATCATGAAAATACCCAAATTTGTGTACTCTTTTCTTCTTCGTCGAAACCAGTCCGAGTATTAACTTATGTAGAACTAGAAACGAAAATATAATACAAGCTAATCTAGTGAGAACAGATAGAAGAGTACGTAAATTGTGAAATGTTGTAACACCGCAATCTATGGGCAACGTCACTCTTGTTGGGTTTGCACATCAAATACACAGCGAAAGACTTTTAAAACCCTTTTATAATTCGTTAAATCGTTATGAAGTTTCAGTTATTACAAAAGAGTTTACATTTAACTTATATTCACTTAAAAGCACTTCACTGTGGAGGGAGGACTCGTTTCTTTTTGCAGTTGTGCTGGATAAGTTGCCAAGTCGATTCAAGAGGCAGTTCCGTGGTGCATGCTTTTTGCAGATGATATACTGTTAGTTGCGGAGACTAGACAAAGCTTGAACGTGATGCTAGAGGATTGGAGAGCAGCTTTAGAGGGCAAGAGTTTAAGGATTAATCACTAAGACTGAGTACCTCTATTGTGATTTAAGTGGTGCAGGTGATGGGGACACTCAGATTATCATTGAGAGTCAAGTGGTCCCGCTAACAACTAAGTTCAAGTACTTAGGATCGTTTGTGCAGAGGGACGGGGAGATAGATAGTGACGTATCTCATCGCATCCTGGCAGGTTGGTGTAGGTGGAAAGTAGCCACTGGGATTTTGTGCGATAAGTGGTTCCCAACTAAATTAAAGGGGAAGTTTTATAGGGTCAGAGTCAGACCTGTTATGTTGTACAAGACATATTGTTGGGCCATAAAGAAGATACAAGCGTGCAAAACGGAGGTAGCGTAGACGAGGATGCTAAGGTGGATGTGTAACCACGCAAGGTGACTGGACAAGAAATAAGGTTTTGAGGAAAAGGTTATGAGTAGCTAGTATATCGGACAAGATAAGGGATTGGAGATTGAGATGGTTTGGGCATGTGAAGAGGAGGCAGTTGACGGAGTCGATTAGAGCAATTAAAACCCTTACAATGGAATGAAGGAGAAGTAGAGGTAGGCCCAAGTTGACTTGGGACGAGTGTATTAGGCATGTTTTGATAGATTTGCACCTATCTGAGGACATAGTCTAGGATAGGAGTATGTGAAGACGTAAGATTACGGTTAAGGACTTTTAGGGGACGGCATGGTTGTGTCCTAGCTTCGTCTTAAGCTTAGTTTTCTTGTACACTTTAGGTAGGCCTACATCGGTTGGGTTTCTTGTTTTTTTATGATGATACGAGTTTCTTGTTTTTTGCTATTTGGTGTTTTCTGATGATATATTTGATTATTGCTACACTTAAATTTCCATCTTTTGTTGTGTCTGTGTCTGTTGTTTGTTTAGAGATGGGGGTCTCTCTGGAAGTAGCCTTTCTATTCTTGAGATAGAGGTAAGGTTTGCTTACATCTCATCCTTTCCAGACCCTACCAATAGTTTTTACTATTTATAGGACTTACTGGGTATGGTTGTATTTGTCACTTAGCAGTTCATTATCCTAGGATGCCCCTTTTCTCTTGTCAGATAGCCTGATATGCCTCTTCATCAATCACCCAAATTACGCTAGTGAGTTCATAAATCTTTAAAATCTTCTTATATGTATCACACTTTCTCAATACCTGTCCATATGCCTAACACAACGCAAAATGAATGCAACAACATAACAAGCTAAGTTGCTGCTAATTAACCCCTATGTCTCCTTTCACTTTCTTTTATTAAAATTCTTTAGAATGAGTTGATTCCATGGATGAAGCGGAACAAAAAAACAAGGTTTGATTTTTAAGGTGGATATAGAAAAGGCATATGATTCCTTGTCTTGGGACTTCCTTGAGTCAATTTTAACTCAAATGAATTTCCATCCGAAATGACGCTCTTGGGTCATGGCTATCGTTAGGGCGGCACGAGCGTCGGTTTTGGTGAATAGTTCACCGACTCAAGAATTCCCTTGCCATAGGGGTCTTAGACAAGGGGATCCTATTTCTCCATTTCTGTTTGTTCTTGCTATGGAGGCATTGACCGGCATTATGAAAGAGGCGTGTTCTATCGGTTTGTTCAAAGGTTTCCCTATATCTCCCCTTGGTCCATCCGTATCCCACTTTTTGTACTCCGATGATGTGGTTTTTGTGGGTGAATGGTCGTTGCAAAATGTCCTTAACCTTAAGAGACTACTTAGATGCTTCTACCTCTCATCGGGTCTTCGGGTCAATCTTACAAAAAGTTACTTGTATGGGGTTTGTATTGAAGAAGCACAAGTACAAAGCATGGCTGAAATATTGGGGTGTAGAATAGGATCATTTCCTTTCAAGTATCTTGGATTACAAGTGGGAGCCAACATGAACTTAATAAAAAATTGGGACCCGGTCGTTAACACTTTTAAAAAGAGGCTCTCTTTGTTGAGGGCGAATACTCTCTTTTTTGGGGGTCGGGTTACATTGGTTAGATCCGTGCTTAATGCTCTTCCGACGTACTACTTCTCGCTTTTTAAAGCACCTATGGGTGTCATAAAGAGCTTGGAAAAATAAGGAGAGATTTCCTTTGGGGCGTTACACCGGAGAATGCAAAGATGAAATGGGTCGCTTGGAATAATGTGATGACACCTAAAGACTATGGGGGCATGGGTTTAGGGTCCTTTCGGGAAGCGAATTTGGCTATGATGGCCAAATGGTGGTGGCGCTTCAAGGTAGATACAAGGGGTCTTTGGCGTAGAGTAATTTGGAGTTTGCATAATAACTCAAGAATGTGGAACTTTATTCCGGTAAAATTGTCCCTTCCCGGGACATGGAAACAATTAGCAAGGATATCTCTTGACGTGGAGGAGTTCGGATGTGACCTTGCATCCATGTTTCGTGGGACACCGGGCCACGAGTCTCACATCACATTCTGGAAAGAAAGCTGGCTCTTTGATGAGCCTTTATGCAGAAAATTTCCCCGCCTTTTCGAGCTGGAATCTCAAAAGAATGTCGTTGTTTTGGATAGAGTAAGGTTGGAAAATGGGGTTAACGTTATAAGTTTCGCTTGGACTAGACAACCGGCCGGGCAGGTAGAAGAATTGGAGCTGAGTTTGTTATCTGCAGCTATCGGTTTGGATCTGGAGAAGATAGGTGGGTCTGGGGTTTGGAGAGCTCGGGGGTCTTCTTAGTAAAGAGTTTGAAACACCACATTCTTCACCTATCTTTCACGAATCTAGTCCTGGAGTTTGAATGGAATAAGTGGAGTCCTATAAAGGTTAATTTTTTGAACTGGAGGTTAATCCAAAATAAGCTCCCGACGGCGGATGCGTTATACACAAGAAACGTCGTCTTGCCTTCCCAACGGTGTAACTTGTGTAATGAAGAAGATGAAACGGCTCTTCACCTTTTCGGGCCGTGCCGTATCGTGCAACAGGTATGGGACTTTATCAGCGGATGGTGTAGGATTAAGCCTATTTTTGTGTTGGATTTAAAAGATTTAGCGAACTTACATAACCGCAATCGTGGGTCGAAGAACTGGAAAATGCTGGTGAATTTAATCATTCAAACAGCAATCTGGAGTATATGGAAATGCCGAAACAATGTGATTTTTGACCAGAACGGGTCATCGTGGCGACCTTAATTGAGGAAGTTAAAGTTCTTGCCTTCTTATGGTTCCGGAGCAGAACGAAATGGCGCGATCTCACCTGGGAAACATGGATTTCTTTTGATTTAGCATTTTGGGTTTGTAATATGTATTGTGGTTGCTGTATGTTTTTTTTGGTGGTCTGGTTAACAAGATGTTAGCCTGCTCACATTTTTAATGAATAAAAGCTTTTTGTTTATCTTTCAAAAAAAAAAAAATAGATTTAGTAGCCTAAGTTGGGAGAGGTGACGCGAATTCAATGCAAGAGAGATTGTTATGTAATTACCTTTCTTTGTATTGGGACTCCTAGCTTCTCGCTGGTCCGTTTTTCTATTTGAAAAAAAGATTTCTTTTGAAAATTTCTTTTTTAACAAATTTTGTGAGTTAATACTCTTACTCTACGTTTTTTTACATCCGTGCCAGACCCCTTACTCACTTACCCAAGTTCCCTTACTCACTTACCCAAGTTTGAACCTTGAACCACTTTTTCAAGAGGCACATGTCTCTATCAAGTGGGCTAGATTCATTTACAAAAGATCTTTTCATTTTACAAAGCTTTTGTCCGTTACAAATTAACATGCCAAAAGAACTAGGTTAAGGTAGTATTAAGGGTTTGCGAATCGTGTATAATACATATTATTCTGCTAGGACTTTCTGACTTACGAGAAGTACATAGTTTTTTTTTGCTTGATGGCCTTTCTGGCTAACAATAAGTCTATACTATCTTGCCCAAAGGTCCTTTAGCAATTAAGCAACTTTTAAAATGATATTTTAAACACATAGTTACATTTAATTATAAACTATTACTTGTATGAACAACTTTTGAAGATAAAAATACAAAAGAGGACTCCCAATGATCTTCTAAGGCACCAGAGACCTTCAGATTAATCGAGAAGGATATCCAACAGATCAATCACATCTCTTAGGTAGTGTTCGTTTCACAGAATGGAAATGAATCTTGAGGGAATTGGAATGTTGATTTCATTTCTTATTTTGTTGGTTTCAACAAGAAAATGAATTGGAATTGAACAACAATATAAGGAATGAAATCTACGTTCTAACATCAAAATTTTATTCCATTTTGCAAAACAAACAACCTATATGACAAATCATATTTCAATTTCTGCGCGAATTTCCATTCCAATTCCATTACAATCCATGAAACGGATTTCATTAGCGATGAGAAAATATTTGAATTCTCTTGAAGCCAGATGACGCCAACACAAGTTGACAAACTGTGCGCAAACATCATAGTTTATTTAGCCGCAATCTCTATAAAAGGTAAGACAACGACATGGAATGACAACGTGAACGAGAGTTATTCACAAGTTCTAAAGATCTTTTCTCTCACTCATCACAAAACTTATCAAATATTTGTTTCATCTTGATAGAACTTTTGTGAAGATAATTTAGCTAGAACACTTTTTATTCATGTATGTAATCTTTTAGATCACCCGTAGTGGTAACATGATTAGGCGTGAAGGACAAAAAAAACACCGTCCCCACCGCCCCTTGGGCGTGGTTTTCAAAAAAAAAATGCATGGCGTATTATTTAAAATGCTGGATCGAGATTCATTTTGGCCAATGACCGTTGGCAACGGTCAACTCAATCGCTATGATATTTTTTTTTCTTATTTCGTATATATATATATACACACACAAACTCTCACATTCCATTTTCTATAAACCATAAACCAAATCCTACAATAACAAACCCAAACTACACACCATTTTCTATAAAAAATGGCAACGGACGACGAGGACGCAGGGTAATCCATTTTCTATAAAAATTGTCCGACCGCATGGTGATGTCAACACGCAGGTGGTTACGAGTGCGTGCGAACTCACGGGTCGCGACGCGGTATATGAGACATGTTCGTCGGCCTCAACGTGAAATTTTGCCAAGAGAATATAAGGAACCAGACCGACGTTCGGCACACGATTTATTGATGAAAGATTACTTTGATGAAGCGCCTATTTACCCAAACCCAAACGTTTTTAGGCGTCGTTTTCGGATGAGTAAACGTTTATTTCTACGCATTGCTAGAGACTTGGAAAACAAGTTTGATTAATTTAAACAAAAAGCGGATGCGAGATGGACACTTGGATTTACCGCTATTCAAAAGTGTACTTCAGCGCTACGAGTCCTTGTGTACGGAAATACGACTGACATCAACAATACTAGTAACGAGTATTTAAAGATGACCGAGAAAACAACGCGCGACACCTCGGAGCATTTTTGTCACGGTACACTACAATACTATAAATATTACATGCATTCATATTTTTTTAGTTAGCTTAAAATTGTATGTGTTTGTTTTTTAAAGGTATAATAAATTTGTATGGTGCCCGTTATCTCAGAAAGCCTATAGGTACGATCTTCAACAAATTTCCGAGGTCCATTCTAATCAACATGGTTTATCGGGCATGATCAGGAGCTTAGATTGCGCCATTATCGGTGGTATAATTGTCCGACTGCATGGTGATGTCAACACGCGAGGTGACCAAGACGAACCATTTGTTATTCTTCAGGCGGTTGCTTCACACGACCTTTGGGTTTGATCGGCTTACTTTGGTGTCGCAGGGTCATACAATGATATAAATGTTTTCAAACAATCTCTATTAGTAGATGATTTCATTTCTGGTAGAGCTGCAAAAGCATATTTTTATGCAAAAGAGAAACTACCACTCGCATGGATACTATTTTTGTGATGGAATATTTCCTAAGTATGTCATGAAGATGTTTAGGGACCCGGACAATGAAAAAATAGCTCATTTAAAAAAAGTTCAAGAGTCTTCGCCGAAGGGCATTGAGAGATGCTTTAGGGTTCTTCAACAACAGTGGAATTATTTGAGAAATCCTTGCCGTGCATGGACCAAAGAAAAATGAGAGATGCTATGTACACTTGTATAATCATGCATAATATAATATTGGAAGACGAAGGAAAAAGAATATGCCAAAATTATGTACCAGAAGCTGTTCAGTAATATCCACAAGCAACAATGGAAGAAAGAGTGAACAATGCACATGAAATGCGGTCTGAAGCCGCATATTCCACGTTAGCGGTTGATTTGGTCAAACATGCATGGTCAGTTCGGTATATTCCAAACGAGGGTGAAGAAGAAGATGATGACTAGGAAGACGAAGATGACAAATACGACGAAAGCGAAGATGAAAATTAAGACGAGTAGGATTCTTTGTGTGTGTTTTATTATTTTGTAATTTTTATCTATTATTATGAGTTTTAATTTTAAAATAAAAAAATAATAATTGGTAATCATTGAATGAGACATTATTGGACATTATACCACTACACCCATTTTAAATTAAGACTGCTCGGCATGGGGACCAGCCTAGGGCCGGCGGGCTCTGGCGCCCGGCCATCACACCTCCCTTTAGGACCGGCCCCGTCTTCCCCTCGACGTCCAAGCCGAGCCAAGTTTGTTACATAAATGCCGTTTAACAGCTAATTTTTAAACAAAAAAATTAATATATTTTTAAAATAAATGCCCCTTAAATGGCTACTTTAAAAAATTAATTAATTATATTTTCTGTAAATAAACATCTTTCACCCCATTTTTAAACCATTCTAACCCAATCTCTCTCTCAACTTCATAAAAATTTTCATCTTTTTTATAAATTTAGCTATGGATTCATACAATCTAAACAACCCGAACCCAAACCCAAACCCAAAGCTGAACCCAAACCTAAACGTTTTCTTGGTACCCGGCTACTATCCAACGATGGATCTGAGTTGCGTCGACATCACAATTCTCTTTTTCGGGTTTCCAACAAATCCCAACGCTTTCACTCAAATGAAAACCAAATGCAATCCATGCAACAAATTGTAATGCGAAATCCGTTCAGCTCACAATTTCAATCGCAACTACAACCTTCACCGCCACTAGTAGAATCGTCTCAACCCGTAGAAGATTAAGTTGAAGAATATGTGCCGGAGACGTAACCCCAAACCTTCAAAAGAAAAAAAGGGAAGCAAGTGGCGCGTCTAGCCGGTGATCAACCTTCGAGAGCGAAGGCGCAACCATGGTCAAAGATCGAGGATGAGGTGTTAGCTAAGGCCTGGATTAGCACGTCAAAATGCCCAATTGTTGGTATGTAAAAATATATAAATTTTAAACCCTTTTAATAGATAAACTTTAAAATTTTATATATATAACTTTTGTTACATTTATAAAATACAGGAAACAACCAAACCTGGGATGGTTTTTGGAAAGAAATACAAACAAAATTCCTTGCGATTGTAGAACAAGGTCCGTATCGCGATCTCGATTCCGTCGCTTCGAAGTGGCGAAAGATGCAGCCGGTCGTGAACCGATTTTGCGGGTTTTATAATAATTTATATGTTAATCTTCCAAGTCGGTGGAGTGGCGAAAGCGTTTTTAAAGAGGCGATACATAGATACGAAGATGAGCATTGGTAGGGGTTTTCCTACACATCCGACATTGGAGATTATGTGAACTAAAAAGAAGTGGGCGCCGGTTCCAAACGAGGTTGCAAGTGCTAAACGGACGAAAACCTCAGAGACTGGAAGTTATAGTGCGAGGGGCTCGGACGCACGCTGTCAGATAAATATAAACGACGAGCCGGAATTTGACTACGAAGAGAACGTAGTTCCCAAGTAGGGAGAAAACTAAAAAGGCAGCAACTGCAAAAAAAAGCCTCATCGAGGGCAGTTCGAAAATGGACGACTTGATTGCCCACTTCCAAGCATCCACCAAGGTCACAGTCCAAAAGGCACAAGCGAAGCAACATGAAGTAGACGAACATGTTCGGTTGAAGCAAGAAGCGGTAGAACTAGAGGAAGGGAAGATAATGACAACCGATATCAACACGTATCCGGAAGAAGACAATCCCGTTTTGCGTAAAATGAAAGAAAAGATCGCCAAAAATAAAATAATTAGGATTTTTATTTTTTAGCAATCTAGTAGTTTTTTAAGTTATGTAATGTTTTTTTAATATTAATGATTTTATTTTTAAGTTTTAATGTTTAAAATTTTGTTGAATTTAATGAAAAGAAAAATTAGAAAATGGGGGGGGGGGGGGGGGGGGAGGCCCATCCTCCACCCCTTTGGTCCATCCTTGACGAGGCATCATCATTGGATGTTGATGTGGCGGGTGATATGGAGGGCCATCCACCAAGGACTAGCCTACTCCACACCCTCTACTATAATGCCCAATTAGTGACTAAACTGTCACATATTGCTTTATGTCCAAAGAAGAAACATTAGTTTCAAGCCCCACTATACATAATCTTAAAAGCGAATAAAACACAAAAAAAAAAAATCTATACTTGGTTGTTTAAGGTTAATTTCATTTTCGTACAAAACCTTCCTAAATCACCGTTTTATTAAAACCAGGTGTTGCACTCATTTTAAATATTGAGTAAATAACTATTTTGGCCCATGTGGTTTAACCAGCTTAACTTTTTTCAATCTAAGAAAGAATCTTTTGACATATTGGACCCTGAGATTGCATTTTATAACGGTTTTGGTCCTTAGCACTAACTATGTTACTTTTTTCTAATATTTTTATTTATGTAATTACTTAATTTTTTTATTTCTTTATTTCAGGATTATTATTTAATAAAATACGTTGCAATATACAAATAAATACATATTTCTTTAACAATTTGTTTTTTTATAAATGTCGTTTTAAAATAAATTAATCTTTTTTAAGATCGTTTCTTTTTAAACCGTTTGTTTTTAATATCGTTCTTTTTTAAGTCATTCATTTTTTTAAATTGAAATGTTCATTTTTTACCATTTTTCTGAAACCAATGTTTTTTACACAATTCATTTTTTAAAGTCGTTCTTTAGAACCGTTTATTTTTAAAGCGTTTCTTTTGTAACATTTTTTTTTGTAAAACGTTCATTATATTTTTAAAACTTTATTCGAATTGTTCATATTTTTTGAAATCTTTCATTTTTTGGACCGTTCGTTTGTTCGAAATATGTTCATTTTTAAACCCTTTAAATATTAAAACAAAACGCTTTTGAATTCTTATATTTTAACATAATTTATAGTACCTTTTGCTTTATTTTTATAAACGTCATCTTTTAGATCTTAGAAAAGGCCATTCGTTTGTTTAAAATTATGCATTTTTAAATTCTTTTAATTTTTAAAATCATTCATTTTTAAATTCCATTGATTTTTAAAATCGTTCATCCTTTCAAGTTTTTTTTTTGCTATCGGCAATAAATAAATCACAAAATAAAAAGTTTAAAACGATTGTTAAGAAAAAAGGGTAAAACAAGAACAATTTTAAACAAGCGAACGGTTTTTTGGATGATTTTTAAAAAACAAATAGTATTAAAAATTATATTAAAAACTTAAGGTTTTAAAAAGCGAATGATTTTAGTAAACAAAGGTTTAAAAAATGAACGAATTTCGAACAAATAAACAATCCAAAAAATAAAGGATTTTAAAAAGGATAAACGATTCAAATAACGCTTTAAAAATAATAGTAAGGCTTAACAAAAACGGTACTAAAAGGAACGCTTTAAAATAAACGTTTTTATAAATTAACGATTTTATAAAATGAATTGTTAAATTTTTTTTTAATACGTATGAGTTAAAAAAGAATGGTAAAAAATGAAATGTTAAATTTAAAAAACACTTAAAAATGAACGATATTAAAAGCATAAAGTTAAAAAGAAACGAATTTAAAAATGTTGACAGTTTTAACAAGGTTAAAAGCAATTTTTTTATTAAAAATGTGTATTTTGTTACTTATAAAAAATGTTAAAAAATATGTTTTTATTTGTATATTTAAAACGTATTTTGTTAAATAATAATCATGAAATAAAGAAATAAAAAAAATATGTAATTACACAAATAAAAATATTAAAAGAACTTTATAATTTATATAAACAACCCCTAAGCTATAAAAAGACCATAATATCCTTAGGCTTAACAAGCAAAAAGTAACATGGTTAGTGTTAGGGGCCAAAACCATTATTAAATGCAATCTTAGAATCTGATATGTTAAAACAATAATTTTTGGACTAAAAGTGTTAATATGGTTAAAACACAGGGGCCAAAATAGTAATCTACTCTTAAATATATTTGGGACAAACAATTCACATTAGAGCCATTTAATCTAGAGTAAATTGCACAAAACATCCTTTATGTTTCCTCAAACTTGCAGGTTCCAGTCTTAATGTTTAAAAGTTACTAAAAACAGCCTTTAAGTTTATTTTTGTTGCGGGTTCAATCCTTTACAGCTAACCACGTTATTTTCTTCAGTTAAGTTCCCTCACATGCATAACATGTAAGGGTATATTCGTCATTTTGGTTGATCTTCCACCCACTTCAATTATAAAAAAAAAGAATATTCAAGTTTTAACCTAGTTTAAACAAAGTTTGGTAAAACGTACTCGACTACAGAGGAGCACGATTACCGTTTGATAGTGTTTAAGTCTAACTTGCGGCGTCCTAAGCGTCACCAGTTGCTAGATCCGACTACTGAACACGGCGTTACGAAGTTCTCTGATTTGACGGCATCGGAGTTCCGTCAGAGGTATCTAGGGTTGAAGAGTCGTTTGTCGTTTCCGTCTGATGCGAATAAGGCGCCGATTCTTCCAACTGATGATAATCCTGAAGAGTTTAATTGGCATGATCAGAATCTGTGTTAATCTTTACAGCTTAGTGGGCTAGCTTAACAAGATTCCTATCTTAATTCCGGGTTCGCCGGAATCCGGCGAAGTCGCCAGAGAAGAAGACCGGAAAAGAGGGTGTTTGGTTTTTAAAAGTTTGGTTTTATTGCACATTAGTCTCTGCGGTTAGAATTTTTTTAAAATAGGTTAAACCTTAAATATTTTTTTTCCTTATAATTGACGTGGGTGGAAGATCAACCAAAATGACGAATATACCCTCACATGTTATGCATGTGAGGGAACTTAACTGAAGAAAATAACGTGGTTAGCTGTAAAGGATTGAACCCGTAACAAAAATAAACTTAAAGGCTGTTTTTAACAACTTTTAAACATTAAGACTGAAACCTGCAAGTTTGAGGAAACATAAAGGATGTTTTGTGCAATTTACTCTTTAATCTATTGGTTCTTGTTTTTTAACGAGAGTAGCAGGTCTGGTCTAATAGATGGATCAATGGTTCTTGTTCTTTATATAAAAGAATTATTTTATATGTATGTATATAGATAATAGTAATTAGAAAAATATATTTTTTTCTTTTCTTCAAAAACGAGTTATTATATACCAATTGGTCTTTTCAAATAGATAAACAAATAAATAAAATTTATGACTTATACTCAACCAAATTTTTTTCACGAATAAATCAGTCTATACCCTAAATAATTATACTCTCCGGTGGTGACATAAGACACCTATATCCTATGTTTTTTTTTTGAACGGCAAAGGACATTTTATTTAACACCTACAATTCTTTGGGCAAGCAAGACACTAGAACATACGACACTATACACACTCACTCATCTTTTCGCTTAACTTTTGTTACATTCGATATTCATTCACATTATATAAAAAGACACCCGGTTTTGCCCACTCCAAATTGATTTTTTTCGCCCAAAGAAAAGTTGTAGTTTGGATTTCGCCGAATATCTTGTCGATGCTTATACGTTTGCCTGAGAAGATTAGTTCGTTTCTCGCTTTCCATATCTCCCAACATGTTAAGACTATTAACTGGATCGCCTTCTTTTGTTTTGTTGTTGCTATCTTCTTGTGTATCTCTATCAAGTCTTTCATTGTTGTGGCCAAGATATTTGGGATGTTGCACCATGTACAGATCTTATTCCATATGACACATGATATGCCGTACGATACAAATAAATGATCCGCATCTTCATCTTGATCTAGACATAATCTACATGATTTTGATCTATTAAGACTTCTAAGTGTTGGTAGCCTTTTTGAATGCCTCTCCATCCAAAAAATTCGGTGCTCATTTAATCCACCCAAAGGGGTAACACGGAACCGAGTTTCTGGTTAGTATTTCCTGTATGATGATACCGAAAATACTCCATCTTTATCTGGTTCCTATTGCCAATTATCTATACCTGCACTTAAAAAAAGTACTCATACAATTATTAAGTTGTGCCAATTGGTTTTGTTCTATACCTGCATAAACAGGTCCGGATACCTGTCTTTCATCGGCCCATCTTTGCTCCACTTATCTATCCAAAACCTCGTTGTGTTGCCGTCTCCTACCACTGTTTTGAGTAATTGTGAGACCTGTATGTTTACATCTAAAAGATCCTTTTCTACCTTCGCAATTCCATTCCATTCCCCTGACCTGTATGTTTATATCCTATGTTATTGGGAGAAAAGATACAATGATTTAGTGGGTGAACTTGTGTGTGCGAATTTAAGACTTAAGAGGGAACTTTCTTTTGACCTTGTTGCAAGTTACCATTTATAACTCCTTTGACATGATTTTAGTTAATTTATGACTATGCCGGTGTTCAACACTAGCTACTATTTTAGTTTGATCATGATCCGCACCTGCTCTTTTTATTTTACAAATAATCCAGAAACTATGATTGTCTATTGCCCCACTAAGGCATTGAATCTTTGTCTTCATTCACCATCCATGACAAAAGTTTTTCCTACACGTTTTGAAAATATGCTTTCTTAGAGCACGTGTGCCACAGTTCTCTTATCTTTAACACGGCATCGGACGGACCCGAAGGTTAAATAAATCGATATCACGAAAGAACCTTTGTACGTCTTCTTATAGACATGACAAATATATTTTCCTACATCTATTGTATTCTTATAGACAGACACTTGTCGTCTGTCGTCCCTATAGGTGTTGTTTTCTTGTAGTGAATTATTGCTTACGGATGGCCGAATATCTCATATCTTTAACACAAGTTCGATGCCCAAAAATTAAATGAACCAATATCACTAAAGAATCTTTGTCTTCTTACAAATATGACAAATGTTATTTTCAACACGTTTTGTATTATTAGGTCGTCCCTATAGGTGTCGTTTTATTGTAGTGTTATCGCTTTCGGTTTGCCAAAGATCTCATATCATTAACACAGGTTGGGTTGCCCAAAGGATGTATATAATAAACCGATATCACTAAATCTTCCCATTGCCAACAATTAGCACTTGATACACTCACTCACTCACTCACTCACCATGGTTAAGGAAGAATTGGGAGAGCTAAACAAAGAATCTTTTGTCACACTTCTCTCAAAGCTCATAGGAGAATCCAAGTATGTGCAGAACAATCCACCCGAGCTGATCCCGGAGGAGGATAGGGTCGTCCGCCATGTTCTTGATGTCCTCCTCCCTCTTTCCACCACCACGGGTGGAGGCCCCCTCATCGTCAATCACATTACCTACAAACCCAACCGAGGAATCTCATAGTGGAGTACCCTGGAACCGAACCCAACAAGGTGGTTTCGTTTGTTGGCATGCACATGGATGTTGTCACTGCTAATCCAGAAGAATGGGTAGCTAGTTTGTTCATCTTCTTACTTACTTTATATATAATTAACTTATAAGATTATGTATTTACTTAGTGTTTTAATTATGAACAAATTAATATTGGTGTTAGGATTTTGACCCTTTTAGCATGAGCATTAATGGAGACAAGCTGCAAGGGCGCGGAACAACTGATTGTTTAGGACATGTCGCCCTTGTAACCGAGCTTATGAAGACCCTCGGCCAAACAAAACCGAAGCTTAAATCCCCTATTGTTGCTGTCTTCATAACCAGTGAAGAGAACTCTTCTATTCCAGGTGTTGGTGTTGAGGAACTTGCTAAAGATGGATATCTTGATAAGTTAAAACCTGGACCTCTGTACGTATTCTTTGCAAAACAAGTTACTGTTTTTTTTAATATAAATTTTAGAGGTATAAATTGTTACAAGAATATAATTTACAGGTATTGGATCGACTCAGCAGATAGTCAACCTTCCATTGGTACAGGCGGTGTGATACCATGGCACCTTCATGTTACTGGGAAGCTTTTTCATAGTGGTCTACCAAACCAGGTATTGAAGCTGAATTTTAATGGTTATGTGATTATTTTGTTTTTATTTGTGTAATAAAGGCTGATATATGTAAAGTTCCCTATTTAATTTTTTAGGTAATTTGATCATGAACACAATTACTAACATTTATCTTCATAACTAGTATTTAGGTCCCGTATATTAAGCCGAACGGAAAGTATACGAAAAACGCTGAACCACGGCTGTGTTAATACGCAAAAATTAGACCGAAAAGTAAAACATAGAAAACAATAACTAAGTTGACTTCGGACCCGCATATTGCGACGTTACCGTTAAACGAGAAAAAAAAGAGTGAAAACGTGAACCAGACGCTCATATTGCATAGTGTTAACTCGCAAGATTTAGACCGGAACATACAGCAAAAAAATTGTAAATTATGATCGAAAAGTATAGGGGAGCAAAGTTGAAAGTGTAAAAGTATTGATGTTAAAAATAAGAAAAAAACATTATATATCGGAAGTTATAAAAGAAAAAAAAAACACAGATATGAATTTATCAATGTCACATCACATAATTAGTGCAAATAACAAAAAGTTGGGTGTAAATCGTAGCATAAAAAAAATATTAACAAAGCAGAACTTACAACTATTAAATCATAAGTAAGTTGGTAATTAATATATATATATATATATATATATATATATATATATACAGCGGAAACATCAGGATGAGACGAAAACGAGATTGCTCATTGCTCATAACATTAATAAGTGACAATAATTAATTAAACCATATTTCATTTCATAAGAATTGTCAAATACATCAATGTAACAAAACAAAGAAAGAACATAACATTTGCAAAGTCATAACAAAATTGATATATCGACATTAAACCTAACGTCTAATTTGTGTGTATCTAGTCCTTGCTATATTGTTTTCATAGCATCATCTCCTTCAACCTGTAACATGTTTTAAAATAATGTCAATGCGAAAGCAAAGGCAAGTACACAAGTTTAGGCATAGCGTACGTATACGAATAAGTTTAAACAATCCTCATGGCAACCAAATCTATACAACAGCAATATCAAGGCATGCAATACTAATAATCAAACCCTTAACGCAATCACGATGTTTTAACATGACCTCACGAATAACACGATGGAGGTGGATGCGTGAATTCCTATAGCGCTAAGCTGTCAAACAAATGCTAAAAATAGTTAATGACTAAAGATAGCATAACGAATATCCAAGACAAGCATCAAGTATAAGATTCAAGTTTTCATGTATATGGGATCGTTTGTGTGTTTAATAAAGTTTAAGTGTTCGTGATTTTGTATATGAAAACATGTTACACTCGAAAAGTGTTATAAACAAAAGTGGGTCGAGTGTACTCACGGTTTTGCTAAGTCTTTTCTACACTTGACAATCCGTGAAGACGTTGGTTCGAGGATGACGCCGAATTATCCTACAAGAGGAAACGAGGCGTATGAGTATAGAGTTTCAACGGGAGATTAGGAGTATTCGAGCATGATTAAAAATAAGTTTGATAAAGTATTATGATACGAAAGTATTCACTAAGATGTAACACTCGTTCTTGACACTATAGTAACTCTTACGAGTTGGATGTGATTTCATAGGTTCGGGACCTATTAGAATCGTGACAAGGAATTACATACTTTAGTGTTAAACTTAATAATTTGATAGGTGATTATAAGTTCATTATCAAGGTTTCGGTTTTAGAATTATAATATAGTTATATATATATATATCATTATAATCATGTAGGAGGTGGGAGGATGAACCATCCATTTTGTAACCTCTAGTGTCATGTATGTCAAGTATGAGGTGGGAGGTTAAACCATCCACTTTGAACCTCGGATTATGTTCACCACTACACAAGTTACCATTGGTAACAAGGAGTGTACAAGAACTATATACTATACAAGAATGTAAAGACAAGAATGATAAGGTGTCATCTAGATACCAAGTAGCCAAGTATTCAACAACCCGACGAACACACGAGGACAATCGTCAACGGCTTTGTGGGGTTGAGACACTTTAGGTCTAGCAAACTAGTTTGGGATCTTGATGAAAATAATCAAGTGATGTGTGGTCTGAAGTTAGGATAGCCCAAGCTTCCTTGTGGACACACATGAACAAGCATAATAGCTTGCATCACTTGTGAGCTTAATGCTCTTCAAAAACAGAAAGTTTAGGGTGTTAAAACAGCCCTTAGTTCATGTTAACAAGCTTGGTTAGGCTTTACTAATCATAAGCTTGATTGTAAGCACAAGAACACAAGTTTGTTGAAGTTAAAACACAAGTTTGATAAAAGTTAGACAAAACAGAAAGTTTGTGGACATTTTGGGGCATTTCCAGGTCTGGATTCTCCATGGAGAACCCTAGGAATTCAACCCAAAGTTTATCCAAGCAAGTAGGAAAAAGAATGGAGTGATTTCGTTAAGAAATGAGTGAGTTACACTCACTTTAGTGAAGATGAGTAATTCTGCTCGAACTTGTAATTTTGCAGCTGATTTGGAAGGTTTTGAGAGAGATTTGAGGGAGATTAAAGTGTAAAAGTGCTTGGATTAGAGGTGAGTTTTATAGGGGAAAGATTAGGGTTAGTTAGGTGGGGTTTAAGTAAGTATTATTCAAAAACACAAAAAAATATAAAAAACCCGCCCAAAAGGGCTGCTGTCCGCCCCCCTTTGCGACCAGCCTTACCCGGAAACAAAGCTTAACAGGTTTGTGTTTCCGGGTTCTAACACAAGTGGCCCGCTGGTGGAGTGGCTGTGTTGCTGTTTGTTGAACCGGAGGTCCCGGGTTCGAGTCCCGCGGATCCGGTTTTGTTGATTTATTTTTTTTTCATTTAAAAATCATTAAATCAGGTTTCATAAATGACAAGAATAGCCCTGTAGTTTGAGAATCCAAGAATTACACTTTAAACCTTGGACTTATTAAAAAAAGGGTAAATATTTACATCTAAAAACTAAATGTTAATATATATATATATATATATATATATATATAAACTAAATAGCATTTTATTTTTTTTGTAAAAAGAAATTAATTAATTTTATTAACTAATTTAATTAATTAATTAAATTAAATTAATTAATTTAATTAATAAATGAATAGGTAATTATATTTTCGTAACGAATTTAGTTTAACGATTACAAGTTTTACGTTTAAGTCTCGATTACGCATACATACCATGTTTGCAAGTTATCGTACGTTTACGATTGAGAGTACCACGAATGCGTTTACATGTTTAAAGTATGAACAAGTATAAGTGTAACAAGATTATGATTAACACAACATGAATAAAATACGAGTTTCTCATTATGATCCAAGTCTCGGTTTACAACGTTTACAACAAAAGACGAATACAAGATACAACGATTACAGAAAATAGAAGTACGGTACAAGGTTTCCAAATACAGAAAGTATAGAAACGCGGGGCGTTATAGTCTCCCCTCCTTTAGGAAATTTCGTCTCGAAATTTAGGAATATGTAACGAAGAGATACGGATACTTAGTCTTCATATCACTTTCAAGTTCCCAAGTGAATTCGGCGCCACGTTTACCTTCCCATCGAACCTTGACAATAGGAATACGACTACGCCTCAGTTGCTTGGTTCCTCGGTCCATGATTTCGACCGGTTTCTCCACGAAGTGCAAAGTATCATTGATTTGAAGATCTTCGAGTGGAACTTGGAATCCTTCTTCAGCAAGACACTTTTTCAAATTTGAAACATGAAACACAGGATGCACGTTGCTGAGTGCTTGAGGTAGATCCAGTCGATACGCTACCTTGCCAATCCTTTCGAGAATCTTGAAAGGATCCACATAGCGAGGAGCGAGTTTGCCTTTCTTACCAACACGAACAACACCTTTCCAAGGTGCAACCTTGAGAAGTACATGGTCACCTATGTCGAATTCCAAAGGTTTGCGTCTTCTACCAGCATAGCTCTTTTGTCGGCTTCGAGCTCTGAGCAAGTTGTCACGAATCTGTAGGATCTTGTCCGTCGTCTCTTGTATAAGTTCAGGACCGGTTTTCAACATGCGTGATTAGGGTTTTTGGGTTTTATAACGTGCATGATTTCCCAGCATACACATCGTACGTTAAGGATTATTCTACGTTAACTAACCCCTATATATATATGTATTTATATAAAATCATAGTCATTGTTATTTCTTTTTAAGTATGCTGGTAATTAATATATATAATCATAGTCATTTCTTATTTCTTTTCGTATACTTGTTAGGCTATTAATCCTCTTGAGCTAGCGATGGAGGCGATTGAAGAGATCCAAACAAGGTTTTATAAAGATTTCCCTCCACACCCATGAAACCATGAAACCAACTCAGTGGAGCTGTAAGTCCTTGAGAACCAAAAACAAATTCAGTTTTTTGAGTCTTATTTTAAGAATTACTCACCTAAATGTATTTTAGACCCCGGAGGCGGAATCAATCAAATTCCTTCTGAGTGCACCATTTCAGGAGATGTTAGGTTGACACCGTTTTATGAGTAAGCGCTTACGTCTCTCTAATTTTAGTTTACGTTGTGTTCTTGAGTTAAGTGAAAGGAAGTGGAAAGAAAATAAAAAATATTTGTGTTTCAGTTTCATTAACAGAAGGTATCTCTTATGCATGTAAAGAATTTTTCATCTCTTATTGGGGTGTAAAGAGCCAAACTCGGCATGTTTATTATTTATTCAGTAATATAATTGTGATTATTTTTCTATATATCAAATTATATGTTATTTAGATAATTTTATCATATTTTATATACAATAATATATATTTTTTAATCATGTATTTGTTATATAAAACAAAATTCATTATACACACACATTAGGCACTTGTCTTAGGTATGTTTTAACAAAACATAGGCGAACGATCTCGACTAGCACACAAATGGCTCAGCTCATTCATACTTGTGCCTCTTATTGCATTAATTTTGATGTTGTGATAATGTTTCAGCGTGCCAGATGTAATCAGTAAGTTAAATGCATATGTAGAAGATTTAAACAAAAATATTGAGAAGATTCCTACAAGGGGCCTGCGTCAAAATACGTTCTACCAGAAGAGAACCTTAGAGGGAGGTATGCCAAATATTTATGTATATTAAGTGTAGCATAGTGTCTCAAAAAAGCATATATCAATTTTTACTAGTTTACATGATAAATGGGTTGATTCGGGTTTATGTTTTCCTTCTCCAACGGGTTGAACATGCGAAATAAATACGTAGTTAAAAAGAAAAACATACCATCGTTTTCACTACCAGAAAGCTGCTTTTTTCTACGAAAATTTCTGACAAATTTCCCACAACTCCACATTTACGACAAGTTTCATTCAAACTTCCAACGAAAAGTAAAACAAAAAACAACCCTAAAATTTTGAACATGTTTAAGTTTTTTCACACTAAACTGATTTGTCGCAAAGCCATTTTTGACAAATTTGCGACAAATATGGCTGTTGCAAATGGCTGTTTTCTAGTAGTTTTTTAATGCATAGAAGTTGTAATCATATTTGAAATCACCATTAATTGTTAATAAACTAATATATAATTTTGGCATAAATTACTCATTTGACCCATTACTTTAAAAAAAGGGTGTACGTATTGGCACACCAATGTGCCTATATGCACATCAAACCCTATTAAATCTGCCTTTACCTACGCTGCGTATAGACTTATACGCAGCGTATAGGGTTACCCCTATACCCTGCGTATAGAGCTTTACGCTGCGTATATTTTGCATGTGTTTCAGAGCCTTATCACCAATCATTGCACAGAAAACTAGGGTTTATATACGCTGCGTATAGTTTATATACGCTGCGTATAGGTCTATACGCAGCGTATATAAACCATCAGAATTTTTGGGGTCATTTAGGTGGGTTTGAAGCATCAGTTTTTTTTCACAAAGTTTATATATGTTACGTATAGGTCTATACGCAGCGTATATAAATGGTTTTTTTTAGAAACATTTAGACAATATGAATCATTTTAGAAAAGTTTTATAAAAGATAAGTTTTCTATTTTAAATAAATTAAAAAGAAAGTATTTCTTACAAACTTTTTTATACAACATTAATTATTATTATACGATAAATATAGTATAAGGCTCGTATTGAATTATAGATGTAGTATCGTAAGCATATACGATACTTATACTACACTCTACGACACGACACGATACTATACATATGATATAACACCCGTATAGGCCTATAGGTGTAGTATAGGCTCGTATAGAACTATAGATATCGTAGGCCTATACGAGACTTATACTACACTATACGATACGATACTATACGATATGATATAACACTCGTATAGACCTATAGGTGTCTTCTAGGTCCCGTATAGTAGAGGCCTATACGACACCTAAACTACACATATAGTCATATACGGAACCTATACTACACCTATAAGCCTACGTGGGACCTATACTACATCCATAGGCATATACGAGACCTATAAGCCTATACGGGACCTATACACGACTTATACTGCACCATATGATAAGATACTGTACGATACTACACCTATAGGCCTATACGAGACGATACTACACATATATGCCTATACATGACATATACTACACTATAAGATACGATAGGATATGATAGGATAAGATACAATATTATATTAAACGTATAGGTCTATGCGAGATTTATACATATAGATACGATACTACATCAGTTCTATACGATATGATACTATATGATACGATATAACACCCGTATAGGCCTATAGGTGTAGTATAGGACTATAGGTGTGGTTTAGGTCCCGTGTAGGCCTATAGGCATATACAAGACCCATAGGGAACCTATACGAGACTTATACTATACACTATACGATATGGTACAATGCAATATGATACGATACTATAGGATACCATACAACACCCGTATAAGCTTGTAGGTGTATCATAAGTCCTTTATTGGCCTATAGGCATATACAAGACCCATAGGGAACCTATACGAGACTTATACTATACACTATACGATATGGTACGATACAATATGATACGATACTATAGCATACCATACAACACCCGTATAAGCTTATAGGTGTATCATAAGTCCTTTAAAAGGATAAACAATGTATCACAATGTTTCTTTAAAAAAAATCTTTTATATACACTGCGTATAGACCTATACGCAACATATATAAAGGGTCAAAAACACAATTTTACACCTGCTTTAGGGTGTGTATAGCCCCTAACCCAAGGGTAAAATGGTATTTTTGACCCTACGTAGCGTATAGGCCTATACACGGCGTATATAAAGGGTCAAAAAGACCATTTTACCCCTGAATTGGGGGCTATATGGAGCCTAAATCAGGGGTAAAATGGGTTTTTTTGGACCCTTTATATATGCTGCGTATAGGTCTATACGCAGCATATATAAAGGGTCAAAAAACTCATTTTACCACAGATTTGGGATTAAGAAACCACCTTTTATATATGCTGCGTATAGAGCTATACGCACCATATATAAAGGGTCAAAAACCCATTTTACCCTTGCTTTAGGCTGCGTATAGCCCCTAATCCAAGGGTAAATGATTTTGACCCTACGCAGTGTATAGGACTATATGCGGCATATATAAAGGGTCAAAAAGACAATTTTACCCCTGCTTGGGGGGTTATACGCAGCTTAAATCAAGGGTAAAATTGTGTTTTTGACCCTTTATATATGCTGCGTACAGCTCTATACGCAGCGTATATAAAGGTTTTTTTTTAGAAACATTTTGACAATTTTAATTATTTTAGAAAAGTTTTATAACATAGTAAGTTTTCTATTTAAATAAATTAAAAAGTAAGTATTTCTTACAAAGTTTTTTATACAACATTAATCATTATTATATGATATATATAGTATAGGCTCGTATAGAACTATAGATGTAGTAACGTAGGCATATAAGATACTTATACTACACTATACGATATGATACTATACGATACGATATGATATAACACATGTATAGGCCTATAGATGTTGTATAGGCCGTGTTTAGAACTATAGATGTAGTATCGTAGGCATATACGAGACTTATACTACACTATATGATACGATACGATACGATACTATACGATATGATATAACACCCGTATAGGCATATAGGTGTAGTACACGTCTCGTATAGTATAGGCCTATACGACACCTAAACTACACATATGATCCTATGCGTGACCTGTACTACACCTATAGGCTTATGTGGGACCTATACTACATCCATAGGCCTACGTGGGACCTATACTATATCCATAGGCCTATACGAGACCTATAAAACACTTATACTACACCATATGATAAGATACTATACTACACCTATAGGCCTATACATGACTTATACTACACTATACGATACGATAGGATACAATATTATATTACACGAATAGGCCTATATGAGATTTATACTACACTATATGATACGATACTCCGTCCATAGGCCTATAGGAGACCTATATTATATACTATACGATATATACCCAACAATGTTTTTACTACATTATACGATACAAAAGGATACAATATTATATTACACGTACAGGCCTTATACGAGATTTATACTACACTAAATGATACGATACTCTATCTATAGGCCTATACGAGACCTATATTATATACTATACGATAGAATACCTAAAAATGTTTTTACTACATTATACGATAGGAAAGGATACAATATGATATTACACGTACATGCCATATACGAGATTTATACTACACTATATGATACGATACTATATCCATAGGCGTATACGAGACCTATATTATACGTAGTATACGATAAAATACTTAACAATGTTTTTTATTTATTTATTTATTAAAAATTACTTATTATAAAAGTTTGTTAAAACGATAAACAATGTATCACAATGTTTCTTAAAAAAAATAAAAAAAAACATCCTTTATATACGCTGCATATAGGTTTATATGCAGCATATATATAGGGAGAAAATACATCATATCAGATATTCTCTTGGAAATTGAAAAAGGTGGCTATATGCTGCGTATAGGTCTATACGCAGCGTATACGTGTAACCCTATACGCTGCGTATAGATCGATACGCAGCGTAGGTAAACCCTAAGTATGCAAAGGCAGGGTTGGTGTTCAGATAGTTTAAGTCTAAAAAAAATTACCATTTTTGGTGACTTAAGAATAATGTTGTGTTAAAATACCAGAATTGAGATTTCGTATGATGAAGCGTTATCGGGAATAGCAATGAAGTTGGATTCTCTTGGCTACCGTGTGTTGTGCGAAGCTACTGAAGAAGTTGTCGGTTATGTAAAACCCTACTCAATAACTGGGAGTTTGCCACTTGTACGAGAACTACAAGTGAGATACGATTTGTAACATTTATGTTCTCACTTTTTTAATACTCTCTAACTCTAGAACTTTTGTTATTGTAAACAGGATGAAGGTTATGATGTTCAAAGTACAGGTTATGGTATGTATCTTTTTCTTTGTAATCTCCTAAATTGTTTTATTATTAAAAGAACTAGTAATCTCACGTTGAATTCAAAACCTACTTTTTTTTATAACCATTTATTTATCTATGATGACTACATTTTTTATTTAATTATCTTATGATGACTACATTGTTTATGCAGGTTTGAACGATACATACCATGCGGATAATGAGTATTGTCTTCTTTCTGATATGGCTCAAGGATACCAAGTGTTCGCGATTATCATTGCTAAGCTAGAAGAGCTAGAAAAGAGATTCGACTATGTTTAGAAGTGGAATCGTGGAAAAAAATAAGTGGAATCACAGTTACCGGTTTACCATCTATGTGTTGATGTGCAAAGCCACATCGATCTTCTGCATGGCTATGCTACATATTTTATGCTTGTATGAAGTGTCTTTTTCATTAAGGTTATTTTTTGCTTTTTGAGTCTTATTCTAGAAAAGAGTCTTTGGGTAAAACTGGGTAGTCACGTGTTGTCTCTGTAATGGGTAGTTCCTTCTTCGGCTTGTTTGTTTAGGTGGGTCATCATGTGCTAGTTTTCTTTGTTCCCTGCTTGTATTTAAGTTCGTGTGATGTTATGAATAAAGTATCCAGTTCCAACACTTTGTGTGTTCACTTTGTCTATGATATTCCAATGCTATATATGAACTTTTACTTTCAAAAAACAGTTATGAAATATTATCTTCAGTTTGTTTGTGATTAGGTTGAGCTTATTTTAAACAAATAAAATAAATGTGCTCTTGATTGGTTTTAAATGTTATGAGTTTGAGTTAGAAAATAGCAAAGGAGGTTAAAGATGAAATCCAAAGACAATGGGTTTTGTACATTATTAAACCATAGACAACATGTTAAAAACAAACAAGAATAGTATAAACTATTTCGTTAGTAAGTAAACTCTTGTTTTAGTCCACATAGCTCTTTTGATAAATTTTTTAAAATTTGCCAAAAAAAAACAACTTATCATTTAAAATTCTTGCAATTATGATTATCCAAGAAGCTGGTTAAGTTTTCCATGATGGAGTATCGGGTTTTTTGGTTGGTGAGCACCCGAGTGACATAGTAAATTAGTGCTTGAACTCCCTTTCTGTCAACCAGGAAATGATTATTTAATTAACTAATTAAATAGTAAATGAATAAATAATTTATTAAGTAAATAAATGAATAATTTAATTGAATAAATAAGTAATAAATGATTTATTATTTAATAAATGTATTTAAATAGGAAAAATAAATGAATAAATAATTAAATAGTTTAAAAATAATTAATTAAATAAATAATTAAGATAAATAATAAATAAATGAATAATTTTTTAAATAAATTGGACAACCAAATAGAAAAGTGCTTATATGATTTAATATTAAACGTGTTTAGCGATACGGATTTTAAGAGATTCCTCGTCGAGGGTTAGGATCCGATATTTACAAGCTTTAACGAGCTTCACATGTTTAACAAGAATCAAGATTCGAAATTGTTTAACGTTCCAAACACGACTAATCACGCAATAAGATACGAACATTATTAGAATCTCCTTCTCATTATGATAAAAAAAAGTCTCCGAATACAAAATTCGAACGAACGGAAAATACAAATGTTTAAATAATGAAAGTCCAAATCATCTAGCTAAAATAGGAGAACACGAAAGCACAGAGCGTTACACGATGCACATGCGCTAGCCTCCTGTTGCCTTGGCGACCATTACTGGATTTCCCACCCATGTTTGGTAGCGGACCTCGCGGATGATTTCGGCGTTGAGGTCCGTCACCTGTTCATTCATTGCTCTTGTTTTCTGGCACCCATGCTCCGCTTCCGCCGTACAAAAGGCTATAGAAGGGAACGTGCTGAGCATGTGTTCTACTATGTCTAGGGGGACCCCATACATGTCAGCGTGTTGCCACGCAACTGTCTATGTTTCAGAACAGTAATTTCTTCATGTGAGAACGGTTGTTCTATGAAACGGCAGGTCCCAAGGTGATGGTCTGCTCCGGAAATTTGGGATTGAGAACCTATTTCCCCGATTTAGTTCATGTAGTTGTTTTAGCTGACTTCTTGTGTAACACCTCGTAAAAATCATGTCCAGTAATGTGTAAACACCTGTCCCTATTCGTATTTTTGTTTATTGTTGGCTGGGAGGGACTAATTTTGCCAAGTTGTGGAAAATATGAACGTCGAAGGACTAAAGGTGTCAACATGCTAAAACTATGCCTCTGAGTGACCCTTTACGATGTCCGTACTCTCAAATGAGCCACTTATTGGACGAGAGGGACCATTTGTGAGTTTATATAAAAGTTAGACATTGGAAGGATTAAAGGTGTCAACATGCTGAAACTATGCCTCTGAGTGACCCTTTAACGAACCGAGAACTTAATGATGTTCGGTCATACTCCCGGGAATGCCAAATATTGGTCATGAGAGGTTATTTTATGCTATTATGATAATACATAAGGGTATAGAGTTTAAGGGGCTAAAGGTGACAAAATTTCAAAGTTATTTGGGGTCTCGCGAGCCGCGAGAGAGTCGGGCTAAGCCACTCGCGGGCCGCCAGAACATTCCAGCGACATAATTTTTGCTTGGGGGCCACTCCAAGTTGCAAAACACCTCAAACTCGAAACCATAGGCTTATTGTCTGCACTAGACACGTACATAGAAACTTGTAGGCACCTCCTAACTCCCCTTAACACCTGGAAGGTTTTCCTTAACCCTCCCCAAGTATAAATAGGTGCCATGCTTCACTTGTTGAACTTGCACCTTCTTGAATTTATTCTATCTCCCTCCTCTGGAAGTTCCTAACTGAAAGGAGCATCCAACTCGGTCTATATTCGTCAAAGGATCACTTGTAAGTGTTCCTTTCCCCTGCATTTTCGTTTTATAGGCTTTAATAGCTGAAAGTCAAGCAAAAACGACTTTTTTGCTTTGACTTTCGGTTTAGACCACTATGGTCCACCCATTGTTCGAATCGAACATGGCTACGTGATCATAATAAGGTAGGTGATAATCCCTCAAAAGGGTACCTCTTGCAAATCACGTTAAGTTTGTCAAATGATGGGTCAAAGTTATCTTAATTAAAAAGTCAAAATGTTAATTTTACGGAAAACTTATAAAATGAACTTATAAACATTTAAACACATGTTTTGAAACTTAAATAAGTTGGTAAGTAATATTAGAACATGTATGAACATGTTCAGCCCATCATTTCCAGTTTTAGTGTCGGTTTGCAACCGAAAGTCGAGCAGTTTGACTTTTGCTTTGACTTTCGATTCTCACCCGATTTAGCAACTTTAGCTACTGATTCTAAGTTGCATTATGATCATATTATAATGTAGGATAACCCTCTTTGGTTATACTACTTGATCATTAGATTCTGAGTTTATATGCAAATCCTTATAGTATGCCTAACTTTGACCAAAATGCCATTTTTGCATAAAACTTAGTTTAATCAAGAATGAACATGAATATGCTTTACCTACTGATATGTTAATATAATTAACATATTTTAATGTTATGAATCTGTTCATAACCTGAGTTATGATTAAAATTCGTAAATGTCGTTATTTAATGACCAAAACGCCCTTTTGGCGCATAGTATGGTTTCTAACCATAACTATCAATCAAAACATATATCCTACTGATGTTAAATCATAATTAGAGTATTTTCTTATATCCTACTGATATTTTTAGTAGCAGGAATATTAGTGTTAATGGACAAGTTACCAGCTTGGCGATTTTGGCCATATCCTGGATCTCTCACAGCCGATATCCTGGCCGTTGAGGGTATCTCTGGAATATTGCTCTGAGAACGGCTCGGTATGATATTGCCCTGGTTATCCTCAGTATATACTGTTGAACTGAAGTTCAACATCCTGGGCTACAAAGGGGTAACAATATCCTCAGCAGGTCTTTGGGAGTTGGACTTCAAGAGTTGTATTTCCTTCATCATGAGCTGGTAAGTTTCCTGTTGCTTTCTCATTTGATCCTGTATGCTGCCAAACAAAGACATAATCTCATCATTAGAAGCAAAAATAGGAGTTCTCCCTGAAACTAGGGGTGTGCAATAACCGAACCGCAAACCAAAACCGAACCAAAAACCGATAAAACCGAACCGAAATTAACCGAAACTGAATTAACTGAAAGTCGGATAACGGATATTTTTTTACCATCGCTTAATCGAAACGAACCGAACCATTTATTTTCTTATATATTTCTAGCTTTTATACCTCCCTTTCATGTATTTCATGTTTTATACTTTCATTTCATGTAATAATACCTCCATTTCATTTATTTATACCTTCATTTTATACCTCCATTTCATGTATTTAAACATCTATTTCATGCATTTACACCCCCATTTCATTTATTTATACATCCATTTCATGTATTTATACCTCCATTACATGTATTTTTAAGCAAAAAAATTAGCCATTGTTTGAATTGGTTATTAACCGGAAATTAATCAAACCGAACCGAAAACCGACAAATTAACCGAATTAACCGATGACTTCGGTTACGGTTACGGATAATGCTAATAACCGAATCGAACGGCGCTGTGGACACCCCTACCTGAAACACCGGATCTGGAAGCATTTTGAGCAGCAGTAATGTCTCGAGGTGTTTGACTTTCATTTCTCCTTTGGAAAGTCTGAACTTGTGGAGGTGGAGGAGGTACTGAATCAGTTGCAGCAGAGGTTGATGTAGGCGTCTAAGAAGAGCTTAAACCTGACTGAGAAGCCATTGAAAATAGTTTTGCAAAAATCTTCGAGAACAAAAAACCGATTAGTGATTTTAGCAAAGTTTTGATTAAAAATAGCACCACTTGCCCCACGGTGGGTGCCAAATTGTTTTGGTAAAAAATTACCGGAGCAATTAAGTGATCAACTTAGTATGTTAGGTAGCGTGCTATTGTGATTTGCAATAATACATTTAGTTGGTTGATTGCGAAAATAGTTTCAGGATAATGAACTATATTCAAGTGATAAGTGAATGCAATAAAAGTAAATGTTAACACAGGATATACGAGAAAAGCCATTGATCAATCTAGATCGCCGGCATAAAACCTCGGGAGCTGACAACGTCAACTGCCTTGTTCTTCTTATTGATTGCAACAGCAGGATACAACTTCGGGATAATGTTCGGATCAGCTCTAAGTGTGAGTGTTTGGTAGCAGAAATAGCAAGTGTACGAGATTGTGTGCTCGAAATTGTGTGTCTAACCACTGATCCGGCACCCCCTTATATAGTAACAGAAAATAACTAACTATCCTACATTCTAGGGATGCTGGACTTCTTCTACAGCTTCCAACGTTCGTCTTCCAACTGTCTTGAGCGAGTCTTTAGGAAGACTAAGCCCATGTACCTGTTGGTACCTTGCAACCAAAGAAAAACGTTAGTGGCGAATAGGATACCTCCGCAGGATGTTACCAATATCCTGGTCGCAGTATCAAACATATAATTATCAGGATATGTATTTAGGATATGGGTCAGAAAATCCACCCATAACAATACTTAAATGGGTTAACGGGTCAATACCTTTTAATACGGGTCAACCTAAACCCGAACTGTTTTTAAAACCCAAACCCAACCCGCTTTTTAATCGGGTCGTGATTTAGATTGTGTCAGTAATTGCCTCCCCACTCCATATGGCGCACCTTTTTGGCACGTGTATATGTGAAGCCTGTGAATGACGTGGCGTTTAACGTGTGTGTGACGGATGCAAATGGCACAGACTTGCTGGTTCAATAGCCTACGTGTAGTGAAAGAGCATGTGCACTCGCTCGCTAGTTACGGCGTGTGTACAGCTACAAAACAATTTTAAAATTTCAAAGTTAAATCAGACGAGTTAAATTACATTAAAGACGTTCAAAGGAATTTAACTTTTTTTTTGTCTTTAATTCTTTTTGTTGTTTCGTCTCAAGTTTTGACTATAAATACTAAGGGCTCGTTAGTTGCAAAGACACACTAAAAATCAGGAACACTTGCAAAAAGAGTTCCAACTATATTTCTGATGTTCTACTTCTTGTCTTCGAGGTAGCATTCGGGTTTCTTGAGTCAATCTCGGCAGTACCACTGTTTAGGTTGTTGCATTTGAGGAAACAAACGAATTCTCTTAGGAGATTCGAAATTTGTTTTAAGAAACCCATGTTTAACACGATCCTTAGCCACTTTACATTCTTTTCTTCTAATCCTTCTTGTATTTGGTTTATTTCTTTTATTCAAGTCATTTATAACCCTGTTTGTCTTATGTTCTTCCATGTGCACTTATGCTTGTCACAAGCGTAGTCATGGGACATATAATATGGCTTAGCAATGTCATGCTAGAACAATAATACGACGACTCTTTTTTTTGTATATATGGTTGACGACTCTTTTTTATGTATATATGGATATTTTTTTTTAAAATTTTAAAGAAATAAGGGGTTAGAATGGTTTTTATGTATATACGGATATTTTTTTAATTTTAAAGAAATAAGGTGTTAGAATGTTTTTTTATGTATATAAGAGGATGTAGATACAAATAATACGCTTTTGATTAAGATTACAAGTATCCAAACATGTAAACTGATTTCATCGTTTATAGATTATACAATCTCCAAATAAATAGGAACCCACTTATTCATATTGAAAAACCATTTGAGAGACAAACTATCTGTTGCTGTGGTGTAGTGGATATCACGTCTGTTTTACACGGAAGGTCCCCAGTTCGATCCTGAGCAGCAACAAAGTCACTTTATTTTATTTTTTTGCCAATCCAAATGATTCACAACTTCAATCACCTTCCTTTTGGATCAACAATCTGCGAGAACGCATTACCATCATCATCACTGTCATAGTTATACTCGTCGTCATCAAGATTCAACGTGTTCATATGCATCGCGATTATATCGCTATTTTGAATCGGCACTTCAACCATCCCCGAAGAGCCCGACTTCTTCTCATTTCTCGTCTCTTCGCCGTTTGCTTCAAGTTTAAGAATGAACTCCAAAGTCCACAACAAATCACCCATCGAGGGTCGTTCCAGCCCGTGATCCGCCAAACACCGCAATGAACAATCAGTAAATTTCTGAAACGCCTCGGGTTTAATCGTCCCTTTCAAATGCGGGTCCACCATCTCCTCTAACGTCCCTTTTCTCGCTGATTGCAATGCGTAATCCGCTAAACTCACTTGCTCTTTCGGGAGACTCGGGTTTAAAGCGGGCCGGGCACATAACACCTCGAAAAGAACAACCCCGAATGAGTAGACATCTGATTTTTCCGTTAGTTGTTGCCTTCTAAAGTACTCGGGATCCAAATACCCGAAACTACCCTTTACCACGGTGCTAACGTGGTTTTGGTTCATATTCGGGCCCGTTTTTGATAACCCGAAATCTGATACTTTCGCGACCCAATTATCATCAAGTAAAATGTTTGTCGTTTTCACGTCTCGATGGATGATGGTGTATTTTGCTCCCGTGTGTAGGTAATGTAGCCCCTTCGCGGACCCGATTAAGATATCGAGCCTTTGTTTCCATGTAAGCGTAATCTTGTTACCCTTATAAAGATGTTCGCGTAACGTTCCTTTACCCATGTGATCATAAACCAAAATCATCTCGTTGCCCTCTTCGCAAAACCCGATTAGCGAAACCAAATGCCGGTGTCTTAACTTCGATAACATCTCGATTTCTGTCACGAACTCGTTAACGCCTTGATCCGAAGACGGGTTTGCTCGTTTTATCGCCACTTTCATATTCCCGTCGATTATCCCCTTATAAACTTTACCAAAACCCCCGATCCCGATAACGTTACCCTCCTCGAAATTATTCGTGGCGCTTTTGATCTCGACTAAGGAAAAATATCGCGAATTGCACACAGCGTCCGTCGACAAACTACTACCACATTGGCTTTTCCCGGATCCACTCGATTTGCTAGTCAAGTTCCCATACAACGGGAGCCAACTCGTGACACCCGAATCCGACCCCGCAACTTGTCGTTTACGACGAATCACGAATAACAAAGCCATTGCCACCCCAATAGTCGCGACCCCACCCATCGCCCCACCCACAACATGTTTTACTCTGATCGCGTCCGGGTCATAAGCTTCCCGGTTCGCGATCAGTTGTTTCTGCATCATCTCCGACGGGACCGGATTCCGTCCCGCCAAACTCGATTTCGAATCACTAATTTTAAAAACCTCCAATCCATTCAAAAGTATGTCATAAAACTCAGGCTTCAAATCAATATTAGTATGCAAAGTCACCCACAACTCTTCATCACCGGACTTATCTCCGACGTAAATCGCGTAATCCTTCCTCGTCGGAATCCCTTTCCCACCCGTCCACGCGATAATATCCGCGGTCGCAAACGCAGTTTCGTTGTTCAAATAAATCTCAAACACCCTCTGATTAATCTTATCAACCTGATACTCACAAAAATGAAACCTAACAAGATAAGTAAAATTAGCATCCACATTAAACAACCATGTCACATTACTTTGCTTGTTTATATTCGGATCCGGTCCTTGAGACCTTGCGGTCCGATAAACATCATCCGGAGCTATAGCCTCCGGATAATCCTTATAATCAATCGTTATATTCGCCTTGTGCGAAACGGTACCCGCACCAAACATATACGGTGTATCATCATACCAACTCCTCATCAACCCACCCGAATCATTCGTAGGCCGGATATACTGCCCGCCTACGTTTAACCGGAACATATTCTGCATGTTTGCGGACACGCCATCAATTGTCCCAGAATTCTCCGCGACTCCAACCAATCCGGCTTGATCATCGAACAACTCCGGTTCAGGAATAAGTTCGATTCCATTAACAAACGCAAATGATTTATCCATGGGTTTAAATTTTACTAACATGTTATCAGAGCCGGTTGCAGCAAGCGAATACTCTTTAATGAGGTACGCTTGCGACAATGCTTCAGCGGTTATATACGCGCTGAAGTTTTTTAATAGCAATATCGAATTCGCGCTCACGATTGCATATGACTGCGAAATGTTATAGTTAGGGTATTCTGAAGGGTAGAAATGAAGGCGGAGGATGTGTCGGCTGGTCGAATTAACGGTAAACTTGTAAGAGATTTCTCCGGTGAATATTCTGGCGGTCATGTAAGGTACGTCGGAGGATAATGATGGGTCTTGTGTTAATGCGGTTGATGATATGGATTTGCCACCGGAGACGAGGTATTTGGTGTCGGTTGCCCATTTTCGGTTATCGGCGTCGTTGCCACCGTCTTTTGATCCGCAGTTTAGGGCTAAGGAAGCGGCGGAGGACGGTGGAGGAAGGGTGAGGAGATTGGGAAGAAGATGTAGATATATGATCAGGTGGATCAAATTAGGGTTCATGATATGTTGATCAATGGAGGTTTAAAGATTATAGATGTTGAAATGCATGCAGAATCTTTGTTCTATTTTTTTGGTTGTTAGAATCACAGAATGAAGAAGAGGGAAAATCGCAAAGGAGGATTATGATTTGTATATATTAGGTTTTAACTTTGTAAACGGTATTTAACTAATAAAAATTTCACTAAAAATAAATAATTTGAGTAAATTACAAACGTGATGTTTTTTCTATGTATACCCTCTTTGGAGAATAACAATTGACATATTTATTTAACATTCAATCAATCAAGTATGCTTAATATAATTTCAGCCATAGCTAAGCAAACTTTTTTATTTAATGGTATTGTAAAATTATGTACACATATTTACTTAACAGTATAATGAACTTAACCACATATTTTGATCAAACTCATACATGTATAAAAATATAAAAACCAATTATAAACTAATTGTGCAGTTTATAAAAGGGTGAGGGTATTGTACATCCCTCAAAATTATGTGCACATCCCCAGCAACAGCGTATAGAGCTATTAGTGGAGTATAAGGGTTCAATTCATTAAATGCGCCAGAAAAACCGAATCTATGCGTCTCTCATTGCCCTATGAGCGACATATAAGATGGTGGTAGTTGAAGCATTAAACCATATAGTCTCTCATTCCCTATGAGCGACATAGAGATACGATGTGCGAGTAATTTAAAGTATAAACATTGACAATGCAGCGAGTTAGGACTGAAAAGTCTGAAAAGGTGATCCCTGTATGAGCTCATTGACCTAAACGTGACACATCGTTGGAAAAATTGTTATTAATCCAAGCATATGGGAACCATTTCATTTAAAATGTTGAAAATACACAAAATAATGATTCAAATGATGAAAATTCACAGGTAAAACGGTCGATCAAACCGTGAAGCATAAAGATGTCGTCTTGGGACATTGGTCATGGTTTTGGCGAAGATTTGAACCAGTCATACTCTTCGAAAGCGTTTGGTTATCCGACATTGATCAAGGTGAGTAGGAGGTTGTGTCCGTGCTTCATTGTGATGACGAGAGTGTGCGGCCCGTGTTGCCTAACTTCAACCAGGTAAAAATGTTGTTGGGATTGAACCCTACAAAAGAACAGATGATAGAAAGCCAAAACAGGTCTGCTCTATATGATCCAGAATAAACAGTATTTAGAATCACTCTTTACAAAGACTAGCTACCAAACCGCTGATAGTTCTAACAACCGCCTATCAAAGCTCTGTCAGTTAGTAAAGTATGTTGAATCACAATCCACTAGTGGGTCAAAGGTCTGTTAGAAGTCAAAGGTCTGCTGGAAGTCAAAGGTCTGATCATCCTTTGAAGAACATCTCCCAGTACTTTATCAGAGTTTATGCTTATCACAGGATAGGTCATCAGTGCTTTGTTGTCAGTGTTTATATCTATTTATCAGAGGATAGGTAAGGCAGTGGTTAGAGTTTGTTATTGTTGTTAGATGTCATTGTCAAGATGATGTCAGCATAGACGATCAGTGGTTAGGAGTTGTACTATAAATAGAACAGTGCATGTACTGTTCTACCTAGCACACATATTCTTAATTTCGTACTATCTTTCTGTGTAGCTCGGTCTGAGGGGGAGCTTAGTGATTCATACATGTATTTACTTTGTATTTGATATCAATCTTTGGAGTAATGAAAATATGTTATGATGAAAACTATTCTCTCATTGATTGGATTATATAGTTTTAACTGTTCTTCCGCTGCAAAGTTCTTATCAAGTTATCATTCGGTAATCAAATTTGTTAAAACTATTCAATCAATCCAAACTCAGATCCTAACAATTGGTATCAGAGCCTGGTCAGTCAAATTTGATCTAATCGTCAATTTGACATAAGAAGATCAGCTCGATCCCGTTGTTATTGCGTTATCTATATGTGTTGAAATCAGAGTCTTAGTTTGTGCGGAAAATCGCATTTTATGTGGTCTAAGTGTTGCGTAGGTGTGTTTGTGTTGATTTTATAACAAATTGATGGAGAGGATTGACTTTAATCTCATAAAATGACTGAGGTAAACTCTTAAATCATAAATTTCTCAAAAGAATTATTAGAGATCTATGAGATCTAATTGATTCATTTATCAAGAATTTTTTACAGATTTTATAGTAAAAATTTTGTGTTTATATCAGGATATGTATCCTCTTTTGAGTTTTTCTAAGAAGGTCATACACATTGAGTTTTGCTTGTTTTAGATAGTCCAAAACTCATGAACCTGGCTGGAGTAGTACCCTAATTTTTTATAGGGAAAATACTTCCACTGATTAGTGAATCAAAAGGACTCTGTATGATATTCAGTACAATCAGATTGAAGTATTCTTAACGACTTGCCTCTATAGACAAAATAGTTTGTACTATCTGGGATACTCAACCTCTGCCAAAGTCTGTAAAATGTTTCTACACAAGGACTAGCACGTGAATGAGGCTTTGACTGAAAAGGTTTGAAAACTTATGTCATTGAAAAATTCCAGTTGGACATGTGAGATGGTCTGTCAAAACTAAACTTGCATATAATCAAAATTTCATCAGACATCACTTTGTGAAGGATTGTTATGTAGAAGGTTTGATTTCTTGACAACGTGTCCATACGAAAGATCAACTAACAGATGTGTTGACAAAGGCACTTGATGCCTCCACATTTGATAGCTTGATATCTTGGTTTGAAATGCTGAACATGGGTTAAAAACAAGTTTTCTTGTAATTCATGTATAAAAGCATCAAAATATTTTGGAAAATCAAAATTTCTTTCTTAAAAATAGTTTAAAATTGAATTTCTCAATAAATCCTCAAAGTCTGTTGAAAGCTCTGATAGCCTAAAAACAGTGTTGGATAGAAAAACCTATCCGCTGATGTGGAACCTCTGATAGTGTTAACATTTGGTCACAACCACTGATAGTTTAGTCTGTTAGTGGTTAGCCAGACAACTATTTTCCACTGTCAATCAGAGGTTACACGTGGACAGATGTTTTTCGACCGTCGTTGCATCAGATGCCATGTCATCATCACTTTTTGAAAACCCTATAAACCCTATTTCATCCGCAAACAGAGTTTTCACTTCTACTGTGCCAATTCAAAAATTTTCAAAACCATTTTCTCTGAAAATCATGGCACCCAAAGCAAAATCAACACAAGAACCACCAAAACACACTCTTAACATCAAAAATCCACACAATTACCTTTGTACTTTTGAAAAGACCAAGAAAAATACAGAGTTTCATGAAGTCATCGATATCTTGTCTTCCTCAAAGTATAAGACTCTGTTAACCTGTAATGCACCAATTTATCAAGATGCCCTTCGAGATTTCTGGGTAAATGCTGAGATTGAAAGTCAAAACAAGAAACCTTGGGCAATCACGTCAAAAGTGGGAGGGATTTTGGTTCCAATAACCCCACAAACCATCTCAGAGGTTTTTCAGACGAACGATCTAGAAGGTAAAATTTCTTTCTCTAAAGATGAGTATCAAGTTAAGTTAGTAAACAGGGGGTATACAGGAGATGTATCAAAAGCTACTATGAAAAAGGGAAAATTCCCATCTCCTATAAAATTTTTATTTCATACCATGCTTACCTGTGTTTCTAATAAGACCACTGGATTTGATGAAATGCCATTGAAAATTCAATACTTGGGGTATGCCATTATGTCTAAAACTAATTACAATTACTCCCAAGCATTATTTAATGATTTGGTAATAAATCTAGAAAATGTGAAAAACAAAAGGGAAAATGCTTTTCTGTTATTTTCTAGATTTTAAGTTATTATTTACAAAAGAAAATCCCAAAAGAGAGTGCACATGCTCTTATTCAAGGTGTGCCCTTTCAAATAAACAGTTTATCATCTGAAACATATACTCGCCTTATGATCAAAGAGTCAAAAGTTTCAAAAACACAAGCAGGGGAGTCTGAGCAAAATTTAGATGAGTCCACATCTGCTCCTCAGACCTCAGCTGCTGAGCCCACTGCTCTTGGTGACCACAGCAGCACAACCACTACTGTGCAACCCACACCAAAAACCACTAAAAAGACCAAAAAGAAACCTTCAAAACCCACCAAACCTATCAAAAAGGACCTTCTGGAAGATGAGATCCCAGAAGCTAATCCAGTGACAACACAAAAGTCGCATGAAACCACTGCTGCTACTTCCTCACAGCAGATGGTAGAAAGATCTCCATCCAAAACCATAACTCCTCATGATTCCTCACAAAAGGAACATATTATAGGCTTAGGGATCCCACAACTGATAACATCACCCTCATTTGAGAGTATGTTAAAATGTCCATCTCCCAGGACTAATTTGCTTTCCATACCACCTTCCATACTTCAAAACATGATTATCACCACATCACTTTTTGAAACCTCTGATAGTCAGTCACAAAAAGGCCACTCTCACCAACACATTACTGAGAGCATATCTTCAACAATGGCTGTGTCTAATAAAAATCAACTGATTATCCAACAAACAGTTGAGGAGGCTACATCACTTGGATTTCACGAAATCCTTGTTGATAGTTTAACTGGAGCAGCTACTACAGATGTTGAATCCACTGATTTACATCTGGATAGTAGTTTCATATATAAGTCTCCGTTGAAGACAACCACTGTTGAGATTACTAAGGTAACCTCTGCTCCAGTGGGAAGACCCCAGTACCAAGAAAAAGGGGCATCTAAGGTTGAAGCAAGTGATAAATCACATGCTCATGATACCCTAGATAAAACTACCATCTCTGGTAGGAGCTCAGATGATCCTATTAACTTAGGAGATGAGCTAAAACATAAGGAATTGACGGACAAAGTTACAAAGATTGAGACATCAGTGGGAGATATCAAGAATGTGCTGCAACAGATGTTACTCTCTGCAAAATCTCGAAACACTGCTCAATCCTCTGCTCAAGCCACCAGAATTGCAAAACAAGTGTATCCTCTGCTTCAACAACAATATCAGCATGCTAATCAGTTATATGATTCAAAAGTGCAGACATTCAAAGAAGAAGTTGAAGCAAGGTATAAAGACACACAGGAAGAGCTTAAAGATATAATGAAAATTTTCATTCCTGACACTACCCCTGCATCTGTCTTCGAAAGAGTTGATGATGCCAAAGAAGGGGAGAAAAATGATTCTGAGGAAAATTCTTCAGTAACTTCTGCGGAAACATCTGTTAATTAAAAAGAAAAGGGAAGTGATGAAACCCTAAAAATTCAAGCAGATGATGAGGATACACAAATGAGGATAGTTCAAAGTCAAGTTGGGATAAAAGAGAAGGAGATGAAGGAAACCACTGTTGGTATCAAAACCACTGCTGATGGTATTAAAAAGCTAACCGCTGACAGTTCAATCTCATTACCCTCATCTCAGCAACCACCTGTCAATGTAGCAAATGCTGATACTACCAAAAGTACAACATATGTTACAACAGTAGCGGTTTGCAAACTTGCTCCTGCACAAAAGCTGGCTTGTGCAAGAAAAAGAAAAAGAATGGCTATAGTGAATGATGATGACATACCATCTTTATTTGTTAGCCAAACAAATCCAAAACCAGTTATCACCCATTCATCATCACTACAAATCAGTTTTGCTGAATCACTCAAAGGTCAAAAACCAAATAAAAATATTCCTATGTAAACATCATATCCTTTAGAGTTGGTGGCAGTAAACGGAGAAATGCTACAATTCTATACAGAGACTGTTCCATCCAAGAGAAACTTCCCATCTCTTCATGGCTATAGAACTCCTAAAACCATTGATGAGTATCTAATACTTAAAACAAGACAAGCAAAAGTCATAGCAAAAGAAGAAAGCAAAGGGAAAGGTAATACCTATTTAACAAGAATGGAGCAGCATGAGCTAAGCAAAGTTGAGAAACTAGAAGAGTATGCAAAAGAGCTGAATGAGAAAATGACAAAAGAATCTCCAAAAGATGATCCTCAAAAGAAGCTAAGGGAAAACCTCATAAGATTTATCATGAAAGAAAAACCCTATCAAGCTGAGGAAGATCAATTCAAGGAGTGGTCCATCCCAGCTCTCAAACAAGAAGCTAATAGAATTGGAAGGATGAAGAAAGACCCTCAAATGAAATAGATTGCACCAGACTGGAAAGATACTAAAAATCTAAGTGCAGATCTTGTTTTAGATTCAATCATCCAAGCCCTCAACCAAAGGAAGAGGCAGTTGCTGATGGTTAAGGAAGATCAACAAAGGGATGCTAATATGCAGGCTATCACAAATGAACCTTTGTCTGACTTCAAGCCTCAAGCTAAATCTGAAGATCCTTTTCAAAGGCTTTCAAGAAGTTCATCTTTTCAATTCTCATCACAAATAACTCTTCTCCCAAGAAACCCATTAAACTCAAAAATACTAAAGTGGCTCTATGATAAAAAGACCCATGTATTGACTCTGCTCAGGTCCAATGGGAAAGTTGTGAGTATATCAAGGAAGGATACACTAAGCCTGAGTGTAGCTGACCTTCAAGATCTTTTGGAACTACAACTGTGCAGGGATGAGGATGATGAAAGTTCCCAGAACTTTGAATCTAAATTCAAAGATTATATCAGGGAAAAACTGATGAGACATAAAGATCATGAATAAAGAAGAGTTTTGGCATCATCTCTTCTAGGGGGAGATTGTTGGGATTGAACCCTACAAAAGAACAGATGATAGAAAGCCAAAACAGGTCTGCTCTATATGATCCAGAATAAACAGTGTTTAGAACCACTCTTTACAAAGACCAGCTACCAAACCGCTAATAGTTCTAACAACTGCCTACCAAAGCTCTGTCAGTTTGTAAAGTATGTTGAATCACCAATCCACTGATGGGTCAAAGGTCTGTTAGAAGTCAAAGGTCTGCTGGAAGTCAAAGGTCTGATCATCCTTTGAAGAACATCTCCCAGTTTTTCATCAGAGTTTATGCTTATCATAGGATAGGTCATCAGTGCTTTGCTGTCAGTGTTTATATCTATTTATCAGAGGATAGGTAAGGCAGTGGTTAGAGTTTGTTATTGTTGTTAGATGTCACTGTCAAGATGATGTCAGCATAGAGGATCAGTGGTTAGGAGTTGTACTATAAATAGAACAGTGCATGTACTGTTCTACCTAGCACACACATTCTTAATTTCGTACTATCTTTCTGTGTAGCTCGGACTGAGGGGAGCTTAGTGATTCATACATGTATTTACTTTGTATTTGATGTCAATCTTTGGAGTAATGAAAACATGTTATGGTGAAAACTATTCTCTCATTGATTGGATTATATAGTTTTAACTGTTCTTCCGCTGCAAAGTTCTTATCAAGTTATCATTCGGTAATCAAATTTGTCAAAAATATTCAATCAATCCAAACTCAGATCCTAACAAATGTATATAAGATGCGATGCTGTTTTGGTTACCAAAGTATCACCATTAAGTTGTTTCAGGTGTTTGTAGATGAGGCGGAACCATCTTGCGTGGCTCAAAGTTATCTGCAACACGCGACGAACGTGGTGACGACAACAAAGGTGCTAACGAGGAAGGTGCTAATGACCAGAAAAATGTATAAAATAATCGTCCCTTACATGTTATTCGTTATATATAATGTTTATTAGGTATGACATTGTATTAGGTTGTATACAAACCCGACTCGACCCGACCCAAAATTTCATACAAACCCCACCCAACCCGAAATTTCATACAAACCTGACCCGAATCGAAATATATATATAATATTTGAAAACCAAACACCTGACTTTATCTATCATTTTCTATTTTTATTATATGCAAACTGTAAGACCCGTATTAGATATACGTTTATATTTCCATAGATTATAATAAAACAACCTTATCCAAAGTGTGAATGTTTAAAAACTTTCATCTAAATACATTAAAACTTAACAAAAGACCGAATCATCACCATCATTGTTTAATTTAACAAAACGGAAGCAAGCATCTTGATCTGTGTAAGGTTCATCTTGTGACTTGACCTTCACCCGGTGCATTGATTCGAAATACCTGTAACATGTTAATCAATCAAAATGTTAATATACGCAAGAAATAAACGTGTTAGAAACTTTGATCTAAATACATTAAACTTAACTAAAGACCGAAGTCATCATCATCATTGTTTAATTTAACAAAACGGAAGCAAGCATCTTGATCTGTGTTAAGTTCATCTTGTGACTTAACCTTCACCCTGTTCATCGATTCAAAATACCTATAACACGTTAATCATTCAAAACATTAATATACGCAAGAAATAGACGTGTTACACGAACCCACACAACAAATTAATAAAATGTAACAATTTTGCTAGTTTTACTCTTCATCGCGCGACGTGACGGAGAAATAAAAGGCTTGCCGCATGACGCGACGAGCTTAGGTTGACCAGAGGCTTTGACCTCCCTCCCTCGTATCACGCGAGGGACATCTTTCATGCCTGTCATGTGACACGGCAGGTCAATTTTTTCCAGAAAAATTGTTTATCTGAGCTGGGTATTCCCAGCTTTGCCATTTTAACCTTTTTGCAACCAAACTCAGCCAAAACATACACTGCTAGAAAATAAGCCTAATCCAACCTTTTAGAAGCAACCTTTTTTCAAATAAGTTGCATTTGACTCTAATTCAATTTCGTTGAATATAAAAGTTGCATTAGAAGATCTAAGGCAACCTTTTTTCATAAGAAGTTGCAATATTATATTGGATTTGCAACCTTTATCTTGAAAGGTTGCAAATTTTTTTTTTGAAACTTGCAACTTATATTAAAAAGGTTACATTGTCAGATATTAAAAGCAACTCTTATTTTAAAGGTTGCTTTTGTGCAACTATTATCTTAAATTGTTGCATCTAATAGGTTTGAACCGTATGTATGGGTGGAATATGATAAAGTGTGAAGAATATATGATGTTTTGTGGCAAGTCGATTGGAATAAAGTGAAACTTATGAATTATTAATTGGTGTATACATGCATTGGGCCCAAGATTTTTTTTCAATGGGGTCTGGTGTTTAAATTTTTCACAATGAATGTTAAAATTTTCGGGTCGGGTATTCTTCGGATCGGGTAGAGAAACATGTAACAAAAATATATAATTTTTACTAATTAGAAAACATACATTAAAAATATAATATAACTCAAAACAAAAACAAAATATTGAAATGTTTTAAAGTTCAAATTCATAGGGGTTGGTTGGGTTGGTGGTGTGTGCATGCCTGTATTCTATATTTTGGTGTTCAAAAAAGCAACACACAAAAACTGGTTGTAGAAGGATTTAACATGTGGCTTCTTGTTTATATAGAGAAGTAATTACCACTACAACAGTTTTTCTTTTTTCTTTCTATGGTGTCCACCTACTTATCTTTATGGAGTCCTTAGAAAATTTAATATACCGGATCACCTAACTTTTTACAAAAACATTGAGTCCGGGGACCCCGACCCACCCTATGTGGGTCGATCCGTCTCTATATACAGGGCCGACTCGATGGTAATAAAAAACAAGCTGCTGATCGATGACTAGATAAATTATTTAAAATGAGAAACTAAAATAGCACAACAATCATCGAAAACAAACATGCTGCACACAACAAGAATAAACTATGAGAGAAGAAACTCTCAAAGGATATGCTTTTGTTTCCATATGAGCTCTCAGAATGTTCTTAGATCCAAATGAGGCTTTAAACATGACAGACAAACATGGGTCTGGTTGCTTTGAATTTTGTACAAACAACGTTACATATCCACGAATCAGAGTAATGATGAGTATCCAAATGTGATATAGTCATATATTTTGGAAAAATGGAGGGAAAAGAGATTTGGCGGGATGGAATAAAACTGTTTATTTTAGTCTTTGACAAAAATAAGTTTATAATAATAAATATTGATATGCAATATAAGTTAAAAACAACTATTTAAAAAGTAAAAGTTATAAATATAAAAATTTTACTATTTTCTTTTTACCGAATGATCTAATAGTCTAATGGTATCAGTACCCCCTCTATCTATAAGGTAGAGTGTTCAAGTACTACAATGTGTAGGTATGGATGGTTAGTAGGAGTAGGGTTGTTCACGAGCCGAATGGACCTTTGCTCGTGCTCAGTTCGTTTACAAACCGAACCAAGCCGATTGACTCGTTTTCAACCGAGTTGAAAACCGAAAGAGTATTGTCCAAACAATAATTTTCCAAGTGAGTGTCGAGCGAGCGATGAAACGACAATTTCTATTCTCTAATCCTTATGGTGTTGTTGATTGAAGAGGTGGCGGTTATGAATCGCTATCGGAGACGAGAGTCGGTGATTACGAATGTGACCCGTACCTATATTTGTCAATACTCGTTCTCATCCAAACCCGTTTTGACCTGTCACCCAACCAACCCACCCGTTTCGGGGCAGATATGTGTCTGAGGGGGTATACCATGTTACGAGGATTTTAAATGGTTTTAACAGTGAAACACTTGTAATAATTCTTTAGGTATATATCACACATCATTTGAATTAGTTATCGTTTTTGGAAAAATATATTAGTGTGTTCCTCTATCGGTTTTAATTGAAAATAAAACATGTTGGATGAATTCTGGATTTTTGGTTGAACCCATTGTCCCATTGGTTAAGTATTGGAAAGATATATTTGACTCCTTAGCACTAGAAGCTATCTACTTCTTGATGAGGGTTTAACGGGTCATCCGTAGCAATTGTTCAACCCCGGGGGCAGAGGTTTGTCTTTGGAAGGTTAGGGTTTGTAATTCAGAAAGGGTTGGCGGCGTAGCTTGTTGCCCGTTTACCTTCTGTTTTGATGTAACTTGGCAAGTTTTCTGCTTTATATAGTACCATATTTGTTTGGTTTTCATATAAAAATAGTCAATTTAGTTTGGTTTGTTCATATAACTTATGTTATTTGAGAATGTTGCTACAACAGATATGAGACCAAGGGTAGTGGACTGTCTGGTTAAGCTAAAAGGCTTCAAGGGTTTCAGTTAGCCTAACGCAGGTCGTGGGGTCCTCCCACGTTTGTAGCACGTGGGGTGGATCACTTGGTTATTGATCGCTTTTGATTCCAGCTCGAAGGGAATTCGAACCGGAATGTAGTTGTAAGCGAATCAATGCTGTTTGTAGTGAAGAAGAGAAACAAGTATGTAACTTGTTCTCAAGAGAGGGAGAAGATCAGAGAGTATGGGTGAACTCAACTGATCTGGAATGTCGATGGTGGTAGTTGAGGCTCGTTCTTATAGGCAAAGGATATTCTATAAGAAGAAGGCCGTGACCAAGAATCCGAGGCTACAGTGGAGGAATTACCGTTTGAGGGTTGAAGGCTTTGGACCTGCGGTTAATAGGTTGTTCTCTGTGCACAGAATCTCTTTTGCGGCTGTGAGAGGTTGGTAAAGCAATCAGTGAAGTGATGGTTTACTGTTCACATACTTTTTGCTGTTCACCCGAGTTCGCGGGTTATGAACCCTTTGGCCCTTTAACCATTCAAGCGTTAATGTGTAAAGTCCATTTTATTGAGGCTTGAGCTACCCCAGTCATCAGTCCCCCAAGTCAGAGGTTTTTGGGATGTATGCTCAAAGGCTTCTGACTTTCACACTTTATTTTTATTGCTTAAAGGTTTCAAGGCTTTAATGCTTGAAGGGTTCGTTGCAGTTGAGATTTTGAAATTTGAATTTTGAAAAGACAGTTGATGTGACTACTGGCAATTTTTCGTCAGGCGGCGGTTGCAAGTGCCTGGTGGGTAATGATAACCTCTATTACTTCATTTATTCATTGTCAAAAACTAACTTTTCACATTATTCTCAAGTTCATATCCATATCTTCATTTCCTTGATACCAGGTTAGTCTCAATCTTTCCTTCTTTCTTCATATTTTTCTTTTTAGTCTCTGTTCATGGTTGCTCGTAAGGATCTGTCGGTGACTTACTCGCGCTTAACCCAAGAAGAAGTAGAGGCGTTCTGTGTAGAATGGGGTATTGATTTGAAATTCAAACCGGTTGCACCGGGTTGCGATATCTCTATTGATCGATGTCCCCCTGGGTCGATTGCTCCGTGTTGTCGCCACTTCGAGTTTTCCAATCTTCGTCATCCTTTTTCAACATTTGTGTTGAATGTTTTAGAGTATTATCGTGTTTCATTTGGCCAAATCCATCCTCATGGTTTGGCTAGGGTTTCTTATTTTGAACTTCTTTATCGGGCCAATGGATATGACCCAACCTTGTTGTGTTTCCGTCGCTTCTTTCGTCTGGCAAATAATGGCAACTGGTTTACCTTTGAAATCGCTAAAGTCGATACTTGCTTGATTTCTTCTATGGTTACAACTCTCTCTTCTTGGAAGGACCGGTTCTTTTGGGTTGCTGATGAAATTGTACCCTTTAAAATGGTTTGGAGGCATCCAGGCGCCATTCTTAATGAATCAGAGTCCCTTGAATCTGATTTGAATAGTTGTTTTCTTAAAGCTCTTAGGTCTTGTCCTTCGAGGCTTCGTCCCTTCCCTGAACACTTGTTAGTTTTGTTGGGTGTTAGCAAACTGTGGGATAAAAGGGATCGAGATCCTGTTTTAATGAGGAATGAATAAGGTATGCATTTTGTTTTTGGTATGTGTTGTTCTTTGCAGTTATGTTGGCGCTTGACTTTATCAAAAGTGATGATACATCGGACGTTGTGTTTACTGATGCTGAAGCCACGAAGGGGGAGGATGCTGTTGTTAGAGGGATGGAGCATAGGTTCGAAGGATCTGGTTATGTGAATGTGCCGAATGTGAAGGAATTTTCTAAATCTGTTGTTAAGGGTGCTACCTGGCGTTCAAATCGTCGTTTGATCAAAGGTGCTGACCAGCCTTCAAGTTCCGGTCCTGTTGATCCAAGTGATGAGATGGAGGCTTCGGATGACTTGGGTACTGCTGTTGAGGGTGAAAAGAAAGGGTTATCTGTGATGGTTGGGAAGAAAAAAGTCGGAGTTCAAAAGGGCGTAGCTGTGGCAGGCTCATTTGCCAAAAGTGTTAGTGCGTCTGAAGGGTTGGACGTAGATGCCATTTACGTACCCCACTAGAGTGTCAAGGTTGGTGACAGCTTCAAGGATGTAGCTGTTTGTGAAGACGTGCTGAACCATTTTGCCCCTCCTATGGTTCATGGTACTATTGCTCAGATGGAAGACGACATGATGTTATCCCGTCTGATGCTGGGTGCTTGTAACTTTGTTGCGATGCTTCCTCAAGGGGTTGCCCGTTTTCATAAACGGATGCATGAATATGAGGCATTTTCCAAGAATAGAGACAAGATGAAGGCCTCTGTTGATGACTTGAAGAAAGAAAGCGAGGGTTTTGCTAAAAAGAGGAGGTACGGGTGAAAAGGTTGGGGAGCTTACTCAAAGGCATAAGGCAGAGATTGGTGATTTGAAGAAGCAGTTGGAAGCTTCTATGGAGGAGAAAGATAGGATGGCAGCCTCCCTTGCTCAAGCGACTAATGATAACAAGTGGCTTATTGAGTAAGGTTTTCAGCAGGTAGTTACCTACCTTCTTCATTCTGTCGAGTTTAACAGCGTCCTGGGTGGTGGGTATGGCAAACTTTTAGCCCATGGAAGGTATCAGGGCTATGTTGCTGGTTACAAGCCTTGTGAATCCGGTGATCCTCGGGAAAAATCCTCTCTTTACCAACCTAAAGCTTTTCAAGTGTTTCAAGATTCGGTCCGGGATATGGAGCAACTGACCTATCCTTATGTGGGTGAGGTCTCTGAGTGTTATTGCAAACCTTTGTCTGTTTTGCAGGATTTGAAACCTCGTGTCTTGATGAGGCCGTTTGTAAGAAGGTGTTAAAGTCTTTGTCCAAGAAACGCTCATGCTCGGGGGATAGTGAGGAAACCTTTTCTGGTGGTGGTGAAGGTCTGAAGGATCCAAGCCTTGAAGCCTTTGAGGTGGCTGGTGAGGGCCGGAAGAAGAAGAAAGCAAAGAAAGCAAAAAGTGTTGAAGCTGGTGCATCAAAGTCTGTTGTGAGTGATGCAAAATGAAACTTTTTTAAACCCCATTCGTAGCTTTCTTAGCATCTCGTTGAACAATGTTATGTTATGTCTTTTGAACAATGTAGGTTAAGCAGAAACCCTTAAGGTTTCTATTGGTGGTTGTTGTTAGCCTTTGTGGCTTATTTGAACAATTTCTAGGTTTTGAAACCCTTAAGGTTTGTTATGTTGGTTATCCTTGATGTCTATTGAAACAATGGTTAGTTATTATGGCCCTTATGGCCTTTATGAATATTTTGTGTTGATACTTTCGTTTGTGTATTGATGATGATTGTCTTGTTTGTTTGATGCGTCCATTTATCTAATTTCCTTAAAAAGTTTTAGTGTTGCAGTCACTTTAGCTTCAAGGCTTCCTTAGGTCACTGGCACATGTTGTCTATCCTTTATACCATTACTTGGTGTGTTTGTGTTTCGTAAACTTTTTAACGTTTAAGGAACGATTCATGTAGGCTGTTCAAACCTATCTATGAGACACGTTTGTTTAAAAAAAATAAAAAATTCTAAGTCTCATGGAGTTGTGTTGATTTAGGAACTCACCCCTTATATAGGTTCATTTAACCCTTGAACCTATTGAGCGATGTGGCCTGGGAGCTCATCCCTTTACATGGCCCTTGCCATGGAGTTTTTTGCTAGGTTCTCAACCTGATTGGAGGATAGATAAGACAAGTTATGATAAAAGCTTCATCATTCATTCAAGAGGTTTTTCGTTTACAAAAGGGGAGATTATACAACTCTTGACATATATTCTAAATTTCTTGTCTAGACATGGAACCTTTTAAGTGTTTGGCCATTCCAGTGCCTGGGGAGCTTCTTGCCTTCTGCGTCGGCCAACTTGTAGGATCCACCTTTATGAGCCTCAAGGATTGTGTATGGCCCTTCCCATTTCGGGCCAAGTTTTCCTTGGTTTTCTTTTTTGCTGGCCTCGTTGTTTCGAAGCACGAGATCCCCTGGCTTGAAACGTTCGTGCCCTTGCATTGTAATAGGCTTCCATCTTTTGCTTATATTTGGCTTCTTGAATGGCGGTTTGATCACGAATTTCTTCGAGGAGTTGTAAGTTCAACATGGTCTCGTTGTTGTTTGTTTCGAGATCCATGTTGAGCGTTCTTTGTGCCACAACTCCGATCTCCGCTGGAATAACAGCTTCTGAGCCAAATACTAAGCTGTATGGTTCTTTTATGGCTTGTTTTTTCCATTGTTCTTATCTCCCACAGAACGTTTGGAAGTTCTTCGAGCCAATTGTTTTCATGTTTTCCTAACCGGGTCTTGATACCTTCTACTATACTACGATTTGTTCTTTCGACTTGACCATTGGATTGTGGGTATGAAACTGAGCTGAAAACTTGGGTTATTCTGAATCCTTGCACCATGTGCTGAAAGGCTTCTCAGCAAATTGTTTTCCGTTGTTTGTGACCAATGCTCCTGGTAACCCAAAGCGACAAATGATGCTTTCCCACACGAAGTCGATGACTTGTTTGCCCGAGATCTTTGAAAGTGGCTTGACTTCAGGCCACTTGGTAAAGTAGTCCACAACCACCAATAGGACTTTCACTCCACCCTTGGCCGGTGGGAATGGACCGACAATATCCATTCCCCACTTGTGGAAGGGCCAGGCTGAGGAAATAAGAACGAGATCGTGCTTGGGGCTTTTGGGAACTGGGGCATGTATTTGACAAGCTTCACACTTCTTCAGTTGTCCGGTTGCGTCTCGATGCATAGTGGGCCAGAAGTATCCGAGATTCATTAATTTTGCAACCACTGATCTTGGTCCAAAATGAACTCCACATATTCCCTCGTGAACCTCTTTGACTAGATATTGGCTTTGTTCATGACCAACACATCTTAGCAACGGTGCAAGGTATCCTTTCTTGAAAAGGGTTTCCCCTTGCAACACGTATTGTCTAGATTTTATTCGAACCCTTTCGGCCTCTATCAGATCAATGGGTAATTCACCATTTTTGAGAAAACTTTCAATAGGAGTCATCCAATTAGGGCCTTCTTCAGTGATTACATCTTGAACCTCCAATTCTTGAATGGAGGGGGTTTTCAACACTTCAACCAATACTTTCTTGGTAAGGTGAGCAAACGTAAGAGATGCAAGTTTGCTCAAAGCGTCGGCTCTCTTGTTTTGGGATCTGGGGACTTGCTTGATGGTACATGCTTGAAATGTGTTCATCAATTCTTTTGACTTCTCCCGATACTTCTTCATGTTGGGCTCTTTTGCTACATAACTATCATTGACTTGACTTGAAACAAGCAACGAATCTGTGAAGACTTGAAGCCTTTGAACCTTCATTTCTTTGGCTATCCTTAAACCAGCGATCAGTGCTTCGTATTCAGTTTCGTTGTTAGTGGTCTGCAATTCAATTCGAAGAGCGTATATAAACTCTAACCCTTCAGGGTTGATTAAAATGAGCCCAGCCCATGACCCTTCAATGCTGGAAGCCCCATCGGTAAAAAGCTTCCAGGCTTCAGGGTTAGAAGGTTCAGTGGCTGTTACATTAACTTCAGTGGTGTCTTGCTTTGGTATTTCAACGATAAAATCTGCCAGGACTTGGGCTTTGATAGCTTTTATAGGGACATAGGTGATGTTATGTTCACCTAGTTCCACAGCCCATTTGGCTAACCGTCCTGAATTTTCTGGTTTTTCAAGCATACTTTTGATGGGTTGGTCAGTGGCCACTTACATTAGGTGTGCTTGAAAGTACCTTCGAAGCCTTCTAGCCGTTTGGACTAGGGCAAAAGCAAGTTTTTCCAAAGGAGGATGTTTGATTTCAGCCAGTTTTAACGTTTTACTGAAGAAATAAACGGGTACCTGAACTTTGTCTCGTTCGATGGTTAAGACCGCGCTTATGGCTTCCTCAGCAGCTGAGAGGTAGACAGAGATTGTTTCTCCCGTTTCTGGGGCTACTATGGCCGGGAGTGAAGCTAAGTGTTGCTTCATCTGGTTAAAAGCTTCTTCTGCCTCTTCCGTCCACCTGAAATCTTTTTTATTTGCTCACCCTTTGAGTGTCTTGAAAAATGGGAGGGACTTCTCAGCGAGCTTGGAGGTAAAACGCTTCAAGGCTGCAAGCCTTCCGTTTCGACTCTCAACTTCTTCTTTGCTTGGTGGGGACTTGGTGTCCAGAACAGCTCTGACCTTGTTTGGATTGGTTTTTATACTTTGTTTTCCCACAATACGCCCCAGAAATTTGCCTTCTTCAAATCCGAATAAACATTTTACCGGGTTGAGCTCCATGTTGATTTTTCTCAGGTTTTGGAAGGTCTCTTGAAAGTCGTCGAGCATTTGATACTCGGTTTTGCTTTTTATCACTAAATCGTCGACGTAAACCTCCATGTTTTTTTTTCCAATTTGACTAGCAAATGTTTTGTCAATTAGGCGTTGGAAAGTCGCACAGGCGTTTCTTAGACCAAAAGGCATTTTTTGATAGCAAAAAATACCCTTGTCTATGTAAAATGCGGTTTTTTCTTCATCTTCTTTTTTCATGAGAATTTGGTGATAACCTTTGTAAGCATCAAGGAAATATTTAAAAGGATAACCAGTAAGAGAGTCGACTTTGAGGTCAATTTCTGGCAAGGGATAACAATCCTTTGGGCATGCTTTATTCAAGTCTTTGAAGTCGATACACATCCTCCAAGACTTTTCGGGTTTTTGAACCATAACAGGGTTGGCAATCCATGATTGGTATTTCACTTCTCGAAGGATTCCGACGAGGACAAGCTTTTCAACTTCTTGGCATGCTGCCAGGCTTCGTTCCCGCTTCTTTTGGACCACAGGCTTGACATCTGGTAGTATTCTTAACTCATGTTCAGCAATGCTTCGAGGGATACCCGTCGTATCTTCCGGGCACCAGGCAAAGACATCGCTGTAGTGTACGAGCAGCTTCTCAAGGTATGGGAGAGTTTCTTGGGATAGGTTTGGGTTAACCCTTATCCTCTGCTAAGGGTACTTCAGGTTTATGATCAATCCTTCATTGTCTTCATTTTTTGAACTTTCCCCTTCGACCATGTAAGCTTCCTGGGTCGGTTGAAGGGTTGCAATTCCTCTTTCAGTGGGAAACTTGACAGTGCCTTGGCCAACTGAGACAGCCATACCGAATGCACACTGTCCTGGCCTTCCTATGATAACATCATAGTTGAAAGGGATGTTGATAACCACAAAGGTGAGTGGTCTGGTTCTTTCCATCTGGCCTTCACTAAAATAGACATCAAGGGTTAGCTGGCCTAAAGGCTTGAGGGGTATGTCAGCGATACCTTTTATAGAGGACCCCGAGGGTTGAAGCCTTGAACGTTCCTCTTCAGTGAGACAGTTGAAGAAGTTTTCAAACATGATCTCAGTGGTTGCCCCTGTGTCGATGTAGGCTTTGCTTGTCTTACTTGCTCCCCACCATTGCTTTGACCACCAGGGGATTTGAGAGTAGGTTTCCTTGTGGTGGTGGGAAGCAGACACATTGAAGCTCCCAAGCCTCCAAGCGTTGTCTTTTGCGGGAAACCTCTTGATCGATACTTACCATGTTTACTTCTTTGCCTTTTCCTTCAGCCATCTTGTCCCTGACCCCTTTCACTAAATGAGCCAATTTTCCGGACTTAACGGCCTCCTCAATTCTTTTCTTGAGTTGAAAACAATCGTTCGTGTGATGGGCTTTTTCTTCATGGAACTCGCAGTATTGAGTGGAGTTTTCATTCTTCTTACTTTTGGGTAAAGATCTTGGGGTCGGAAGCTGTGTTTGATTTCCTCGGTTGCTAGGATTTCTTGAGGGGTTTTGGTCAAGGTTATGAAATTGCCGGTTCTTTCTCTGCTTGGAGGGTTCCGAGGTTCAGGTTTTCGGGAGTCTGAACCCTTAAACCGTTTATCATAATGGCCGAAATTTCCCCTCTTTCTGCTTGGGCTGCTACTTAGCCAGCTAGGTGCCCGTTTCCTTTGTTCTTTGATATCCACTGCTTCCTCTCCTCGTATATGTGCTTCGGCCCTTTCAAGGGCTTCTTCAAGAGCCTTGGGTAGGCTTTTGTTGAAGTCTCTTGTGAGATAATTGGAGGTGATGGCGTTCATAAAACCAGCCACCCTCATTTTTTCGTCTGCACCCACGTAGGTGAGACTTTCTTTTTTGTATCTTTCAATGAATTCTCGGAGAATTTCGTCGTCCCTTTGCTTGATTTGGAAAATCACAGTGGCATCCTTGACGTATCTCCTTTGCTGTGAAAAATTGGCCAGAAACCCTTTGCTCAGATCATCGAAGCTTCAAACGCTTTTGGCGGGTAGGTCATTGAACCATATTCTGGCGGATCCAACGAGAGTTTGGCTGAACATGAGGCAGCACTCAGCGTTGGACCATTTTTTGATTCTAGCTGCACCGGTATAGATTTGGAGGTGATCTTTGATCCTCGGTTCCATCATATGTTTTTATGTGAGACGGCATCTTGATCTTTGTTTGGAAGTCATAGTCGGCGATTTGTTGGGAAAAGCACGACAGGTTGCTGGGCTTGTAAGGTTTTGCAAGGTCTTCCTCTGCCATTGTAGCAAGATTATGACTTGTCGTTCCTTGGTGAGTACTCAACACTTGATTGATGAGCTGAGACCAAGGGAAATATGCCATCATCTGAGCCATCATTTGGGGCATCAGGTTAAAGCCTTGAAGGCTTTCTGGCTGTGCAGCACAAGGCATTCCCATGGAAGCATTCATAACGACGCCTCGTGCCAAAGGCAAAGTAGCCAATGCTTGCTCCCATGTGGAGGCAACCGGAGGGGAACGCTTGTCAAAGGGGACTGCCATAGCTGTTCAAAGGTGGTTTCGTGCTCGACGGGTGCACTTTTTACGACCGGTTGAGAGGTGAATATGGGAAAGGCCTTCCATAAGAATAAGGGGTAGGGGTGAAAGGTTGATATACCATGCTGGGACCAGCTTCACGTCCAGAGGCCATGGGTTGTGAGTGGCTGAAAGGTTGAGGTGGTGGCCCCGGTGATAAAGTTGGTTCTGGCTCATCATAATCCAACCTTATTCGACCCCCTTTTCCCGTTCTTGACTTACGTGTTGGTTGAGGAGAGACCTCAACCGCAAGAAATTTCTGGCAACTCCTTCTGGGGTTAAATCAACATGTTCTGGGTGTAACATTCGTCGAAAAACGGGTTTCAAAAACCCGCTTCGTTTAATAATCAAATATTCAGTTATAAGTTCGTTGCGTATTTATTGGTCAGATTATTTTAAATAATACATAATTAATAAATATTTTAGAATTTAAAAACCATAATTAATAAATAATAATAATAAGTAAAAAAATAAATAAAATAGGGTAGCCGGGTTTCGAACCCGGGTCTCCCACGAAGACACACACATACCACACCACTCCGCCACACACATGTTTGTGTTCAATTAATGAAACAAATAACACTTATAGTAAAAGCCGAAAGTCAAAACCTGTAAGACCGCGCACCCAGAACGCGAAATCGCTGGAAAAAAACCGAAACTTCGCAAATGTTGTCATTTCCCCTTGACTGAAACGCGTAAACTGATTTCGACATCAGTTATAACCGTTGCATAACACTCAATTTGGTCAAAACCGTTACCTTTGAAGATTGAAATCTTGACCGCGAAATCATGGCCTCTAATTCGAACCAATTGGCCTGTTTCCCTTATAAATACCCACCCAAACTCCTTGTAAACATTTCGCTCAGAATCACACTCACTTCCTGAAGCTTTAGTCCTTTCAGAGCACGTCGCCGGAGGTTTTCGCACTCGCCGGAATATCACCGGAAAACCGAAGCTTTACTCCTAATCGGTATGATTCTCAACTCTTTTTGATAATCCATTATTCAGCATGTATAAGTCTAAGTCAGTCAACCAGATTCTGTTTCAAACCATTTTCGGTCAGATTATATGTTCTGTGTTTTTTAAAGCGAAGAAGATGAAGTTTAATATGTGTACAAATATAATTAAAATCGGATATTTAACCGGGTTAGACACACAGTCCAGCGGTGGACTGTGTGCAATTACAAAACACAAGTCCCGAGTTCGAATCGCGCCTGTTTCCGACTTTCAGAAATAGGATCAACATTTTTAAACTTATTCAGATCAATTCACAGCATATGTATAAAATTTATATAATCCAGTGTTTATACAGATTAGACACACAGCCCAACTGGTTGGGCTGTGTGCACCCGAACCACAGATCCCGAGTTCGAGTCTTGTACCACTCAAATTCTCTGAAATATCACACCCTTTTTATAAAACCAAATTATGAAACTCAGCAGTAAGTGTATAAAAGAAATAGAAATCGGATATTGAATGGGTTAGTCACACAGCCCAGTTGGTTGGGTTGGGTGCACACGAAGCCAATGGTCTTAGGTTCGAACCGCGCATGTTACACCGGACCGCTGTAATATCATTGTTCTTTTTAAATGAAGGTAATCAGACTCATGTAATAAGTGTATAAGTATAATTAAAATCAGGTATTCTTCAGCTTAGACACGCAGCCCAGTTGGCCGGACTGCGTGCACACAAACGATAGGTCGCGGGTTCGATCCCACACGCTGCCTGAATAATAAACTGTCCGACCGGTCAGACCTGACAAGTCAACCCGAATTTTTATATTTTTTGTTTCATTTTTATTTATTTATGTAATTGAAAAATTATTTAAAAATACTTAAAAATAAGATTTTTAAAGTTAGAAAATTTCATTAAACTCACAAAAATAAATCTAAAAATCTCATTAAGAGCACTAATTAAAAATATTAATCTCAAATAAAATTTATTTATTTATCGAATCATTTCGTTATTATTTAGGTTAGTTTTTCACTCGTCGGTTGAATCATAAATTCGTGCGCATTCATTGTCATCAAAGAACGCACCCACTGTGAGTGAATCTCTACCAATTCCCCGTTTTAATCATGTTTTGGGGTGTATCATGTGTCGTACTATTCTTTTATTTTATTTAAACACTTGTGCATACATCATATCCGTGATCAAATGTGTATCAATTGTTGTGTGAATTATATGTAGATTGAATTTATCATTTCAGTACACGCATTTCATTAGGCCCATCAGTTCCCCGTGGGATACGGTTGAGCATCAGGAGCCTCATTAGATCGGCTCCGTTTGATTGAGCCTTGATCTCAAATACATTATCATTCATGTCATATACTCATCCAAAGTGGTTTGTGATTGTTTATCTATATATGTTTGCTCACATGTGATTAATGTACGAATTTTCTTTATTAAATAAAACAAGAAATTAGTAAAAATGTTTTATCAAGGTTCACTCGCCAACTTTTGTTGACCCAAAACCTCCCCCGTTTTACACATGATACAGGTGATCCAGCCGAGACAGGAAACACTTAGGATGACCTAAAAGAATAAACAAGTTCATGCTGTGGGATAAATCTATAGTTTCATTTCTTTTTGTAATTGTATGAAATTTTTTTTTGGATATTTAAGTTTGTAACATTGAATTTAATAAATATGAACCATCTTAGTAAATATCATGATCTTTGGTGATAACCCAATTATGCCCCGACTTTTATTCCGCTGCGGGTCGGGGTGTGACACTGGGGCACTTGAAGTGCCAATCTGTGGTGAAGGAGATCCAGAGCGGGAAGGAGTTGGTGTTTGGAAGAACTCAGGGAACGAGATCCCGCAGAAGTGTCTCCAGGGGTGGAGAGTGGGGTTGTCACAACCGGTGAGGCTGGACTAACGGTGGACGTTAAAGTACGTGGTACTTGGTTAACTTCCCCGGAGATCCATTTTCTAACATGCTACTCTTGAAGAAAAATGGTGCTACACTACTGGTGTTTTGAGAAGAATAAGCGGCGTTGCCCCACGATGGGCGCCAACTTGTTGCTACAACAGATATGAGACCAAGGGTAGTGGACTGTCTGGTTAGGCTAAAAGGCTTCAAGGGTTTCAGTTAGCCTAACGCAGGTCGTGGGGTCCTCCTACGTTTGTAGCACGTGGGGTGGATCACTTGGTTATTGATCGCTTATGATTCCAGCTCGAAGGGAATTCGAACCGGAATGTAGTTGTAAGCGAAGCAATGCTGTTTGTAGTGAAGAAGAGAAGCAAGTATGTAACTTGTTCTCAAGAGAGGGGAGAAGATCAGAGAGTATGGGTGCACTCAACTGATCTGGAATGTCAATGGTGGTAGTTGAGGCTCGTTCTTATAGGCAAAGGATATTCTATAAGAAGAAGGTCGTGACCAAGAATCCGAAGCTACAGTGGAGGAATTACCCGTTTGAGGGTTGAAGGCTTTGGACCTGCGGTTAATAGGTTTGTCTCTGTGCACAGACTCTCTTTTGCGGCTGTGAGAGGGTTGGTGAAGCAATCAGTGAAGTGATGGTTTACTGTTCACATACTTTTTGCTGTTTACCCGAGTTCGCAGGTTATGAACCCTTTGGCCCTTTAACCTTTCAAGCGTTAATGTGTAAAGTCTATTTTATTGAGGCTTGAGCTACCCCAATCATCAGAGAACATAGAATAAATTACTGGAAGTAGCTAATAACGAGTAGAAAATTCAAAGTGTAGCTTATTTTATACCCTAATATTATGCTTTGACATAATTTGTTAAAATTCAGACCCATAGTTGTCAATAGCGATTGTAGTGATCGATATAGCGTGCCACGTAGCGTATAGGTATAGTGTCGCTATTAGGGTTGTAGCAAGAATAGTGACATTTTATTTTGTTTTTTTTAATATTAATAGCAATTAAATATAGCTCTAAAAAAACCGGATTTTAGGTTTTTGTTAAATATACATGTAAAATAGCATACATGCCAGGGTATTTTGATATAATGTATATATAAATTTAAAAATAAAAAAATTAGTGTATCGCTATTTATAAAATAGCCGCCTGCTTTTTATCGTTATTCGCTATGCAGCATATAGGTACCTTATCGCTATTTGTTGTTATTCGCCATTAACAACCACATTCAGACCTATTTCAATTGGATTTAGGATGGTTTTTTCCTATGTTTGTCACTTTGTCATACATGATACAACATTTTTTTGAACGAATAACAACCCGGCTACCCGAGGTAACCTAATGGAAAAAGGCGACCCCATTCGCTCGCGACCGCAGATAGTGGTGGGTGGCCCAAACCCATCATCCCCGGTTCCGGGGAAAACCCGTCGCCTGAAGGCCCACTTTGGTAAATCCTGGTTCGAATTCAAACTTGAGACCTATGATCTCAAACTCAAATCTTCACTTCCCCTCTAATGCCAATTTTTTTTTGAACGGCCAACTAAATCACCGAATAAGCATCCTGGGATGCCCTCAATCGAGCAAATGTACCTCCTCCTCCATAACGGTCAGAGTTGGATGCATACCTGAGCCACCAAGCCACCAGTTCCGGGGAAAACCCGCCTGCCCGAAGGCCCACCGCGGTAAAACCCGGTTCGGCTCGGTTTCGAACTTGCGACCTCCAGAGAGGGCTAGTTCTAAACTTCATTGCCACCACCAATGTCTTTCAAAGTGATGCTAGTGGGAGTCGAACTTGGGACCTCAAGGAGAGATACCAAGTGACTAACCACTAGACCAACTTGTCAGGACCCCCTCTAATGCCAATTGAACCATAGCTCATGGCCATACAACTTCTCTTTGACTAATGTTTTTCCTTAATTTAAAGCTGAGGTTGTAGCAGGTTCATCGTGATGGCTTTGGGAAGACCGTTTTTCCTTAATTTAAAGCTGAGGTTGTAGCATGTTGTTACAACAGATATGAGACCAAGGATAGTGGAGTGGACTGGTTAGGCTAAAAGGCTTCGAGGGTTCTGGTTAGCCTAACACAGGTCGTGGGGTCCCCCTACGTTTGCAAGACGTAGAGAGAGGTTCACTAGTTTTTGTTGTTGTTATTCACTTAGGATCCGAGACCGAAGTGAGTTCGGTTCTTGGATGTTGATACTAAGTGTAGTTGTGTTATTTGAAGTGAAGAGAAGGAACATGCATAGAGTAAGTTCTCAAGGAAGAAGAGAAGATCAGAGAGTATGGTCTAGTCTTCACTGATCTAATGTGTTCCTGCATGGCTGGGTGTTGCCTCTTTATATAGGAAAATGATCTTCCTAAAGGGGAAACCTTTGACTGGTGAATCTTTGCTGCAGTGGGGGGTTTACCCATTTTGAGGGTTGAAGGCTTTTGACCTGCGGTTAATAGGATGCTCTCTGTGCACATGTTCTCTTTTCGGCTGTGTGAGACTTGGCCAAGCAATCAGTGAGTTGATGCTTCACTGTTCACATGCTATCTCCCGAGTTGGCGGGAAATTAACCCTTTAACCTTTTAACCTCTCAAGTGTTAATGTGTGAAATCCATTTTATTGAAGTTTGAGCTACCCCCGTCATTAGCCCCCCAAGTCAGAGGTTTTTGGGAAGTAAGCTCAAACACTTCTGACTTTTGCACATTTTTTCTTTTGCTTAAAGGCTTCAAGGATTGAAGGGTTTATTGGAGTTGAGATTTTGAAATTTGAATTTTGACATGACGGTTGACACGACAGGAGCAGTTCTTTGCAGGAGGGCGGTTCCCGAGTAACTGCTGGGTAATTATAACACCTATTATTCATTTATTTATCTTTTTATTTTAGAGATAATCATCAAAACTCTTTCATTTACTTCCAAGTTTTTCTCCATATTCTTCCTTCTCTTACCAGGTTAGTTTTCTTTTCTGCTTTCTTCTTTTGATTAGTTCATATGGGTGCTAATAAGGATCTGTCGAGTACATATTCCTGTTTGACCCAAGAAGAAGTAGAGGCCTTTTGTATCGAATAAGGTATCGGTTTGGATTTTATACCAGTTACACCAGGTTGTGATGTTTCGATTGATCGATGTCCTCCTAGGTCGATTGCTTTGTATTATCGCCACTTCGAGTTTTCTAACCTTCGTTATCCGTTTTCAATGTTTGTCTTAAATATTCTGGAGTATATCGTGTTTCATTTGGTCAGATCCATCCACAGGGGATGTCTAGGGTTTTGCATTTTGAACTTTTGTGTCGTGCTAATGGGTATGACCCTACTATTTTGGCCTTTCGGCGGTTCTTTCATCTTGCAAAAAATGGTGACTAGTATACATTTGAAACCGCTAAGGTTGATACCTGTTTAGCTTCATCTATGGTTACCAGTCTTGGTGTTTGGAAAAATCGTTTCTTTTGGGTCTCTAAGAATAGTTCCTTTTAAAATGGTGTGGAGGCATCCGGATGCTGTTCCAATGAGCCGGAACCCTTAAATCTGAGGTTAACAGTTGTTTCCTTGATGCCCTTAAGGCTTGTCCTTCAAGGGTTCGTCCGTTCCCTGAGTACTTGCTGGTGCTGTTGGGTATAAGTAAATTGTGGGATAAACCTAATCGAGATCCAGTTCTTATGAGGGATGGACAGGGTATGCCTTTTGATTTGGCGTTTTGTTGCACTCTTTGGTTTTTGTTTACTCATACTTTGTTTGTATGTGAATTTTGTAGTTATGTCGGCGTTGGATTTTATCAAAAGCGACGATACATCAGACGTTGCATTTATCGATGCTGAAGCCACCATTGGTGAGGATGCAGTTGCTCGTGGTTAAGGGGGTCGATTTGAGGGTAAAGGCTATGTTAATGTGCCAAATGTGAAAGGGTTTGCTAAAACCCCTGTCGTGAAACCTACTACTCGTCGTTCTGGCTGTCATTTGATAAAGAATGTTGATCAGACCCTCTGATTTTGGTCCTGTTGATGACATAGAAACTTCGGATAACTTGGAAGTTGTAGGTGAGAAGAAGGAGCTGTCGGTGGTGGTTGGCAAGAAAGAGTCTGGGACTAAGAAGGTTATTGTTGTAGGTGGTTCTTCCGCTAAAAGTGTTAGCGGTTCTGAAGGTCTTGATGTGAATGTTGTGTATGTGCCGGACTGGGGTGTTATGGTTGGTGATAGTTTTAAAGATCCCGATGTTTGTGAAGATGTGCTGAACCATATTGCTCCTCCTTTGGTTCGTGGCACTATTTCTGAGATGGATGATGATTCCATGTTGTCCCGTTTGATGTTGAGTGCCTGCAATTTTTCTGCCATGCTTCCTCAAGGAGTGGCTCGCTTTCGCAAGTTGACGCATGAGTATAAGGAATTTTCCAAGAAGAAGGATAAAATGAAGGTGTCTATTGAAGCTTTGAAGAAGGAAAAAGCAGACTTGGTGAAAAAGGAGGAAACTTTAGCAAAACGGGTTGAGGAGATTACCCAGAAGCACGAGATGGAGGTAAATGGGCTGAAGGAACAGGTGGGAGCCTTGGAGGCTTCAAAGGTTCAACTTGCTGAAGACAACAAGTGGTTGATAGAGCATGGGTTTCAACACGTTGTTACTTACCTTCTTCATTCGGCTGAGTTTAATAGCGTCTTGGGTGATGTCTATGGTAAACTCTTGGAGCACGGGAGGCATCAACGCTTTTTTGCTGGGTATAGGCTTGTCAGGCTGGTGAGCCTCAAGACAAGTCTTCGCTTTATCAACCCGGGGCCCATAAGGTTTTCCAGGATTCCGTTAGAGAGATGGAGCATTTGTCCTATCCCTATGTGGGTGAAGTCTCAAAGTGTTTTGGCAAGCCTTTATCTGTTTTGCAGGGTTTGAAGCCACGTGGGCTTGTTGAGGCAGCGTGCAAAGAGGTGTACAAAGATTTAAAGAAACCTCTTGTCTGGTGATAGCGAGGAAGCTTATTCTGGTGCCGATGAAGGCTCGAAGGATCCAAGCCTTGAAGCTTCTGGGACGGCGGTTGAGGAAGGTAGGAAGAAAAAGAAGAGGGCCAAGAAAGCAAAAGATGATGAAGTCGGTGCATTGGGACCTGTGGTTGGTGATGCGAAATGAAGACTTTTTATAAACTTATTCGTAGCTTTCTTAGCATCCTGTTTAAACAATATTATTTTGCTATGTCTGTTGAACAGTTTTAGGTTTTGTAGAAACCCCTAAGGTTTCTGTGTTATCGTTGTGGTTGGCCTTGATGGCCTTTTGAACAATTTCTAGGTTTTGAAACCCTTATGGTTTCTTATGTTGGTTGGCCTTGATGGTTGTATGGACAATGTTTGTGGCCCCCTAGGCCTTTATGTTTATGTATCCTTATGCTTTTATGTTTTTGTTATGTTTTGATGGTTGCTTGTCTTGTTTATTTTATGTGTCTGTTTATCTAATTTTCCTTAAGAAGTTTGAGTGCTGCAGTCACTTTGGCTTCAAGGCTTCATTAGGTAAAAAGCACATGTTGTCTATCCTTTATATTACTACTTAGTGTATTTTTGCTTCGTAAACTTTTTTCAAGAGTTTAAGGAACGAATAGATGTAGGCTGTTCAGATCCGTCTATGAGACAAGTTTGTTGAAAATTTTTCTAAGTCTCATGGAGTCGCGTTGATCTAGGAACTCACCCCTTATATAGGTTCATTTAACCCTTGAACCTATTGAGCGATGTGGCCTGGGAGCTCATCTCCTTACATGGCCCTTACCATGGAGTTTTTTGCAAGGTTCTCAACCTAATTATAGGATAGTTAAGACAAGTTATGATAAAAGCTTCATCATTCATTCAAGAGGTTTTTCATTTACAAAGGGGGGATTATACAACTCTTGAAATACATTCTAAATTTCTTGTCTAGACATGGAACCTTTTAAGGGTTTGGCCGTTCCAGTGCCTAGGAAGCTTCTTGCCTTCTGTGTCGGCCAACTTGTAGGATCCTCCTTTGTGTACCTCAAGGATTGTGTATGGCCCCTCCCATTTCGGGCCAAGTTTTCCTTGGTTTTCTTTTTTGCTGGCCTCGTTGTTTCAAAGCACGAGATCCCCTGGTTTGAAACGTTCATGTTTTACCCTTGCATTGTGGTAGGCTTCCATTTTTTGTTTGTATTTGCTTCCTGAATGGCGGCCTGATCACGAATTTCTTTGAGGAGTTGTAAGTTCAACATGGTCTCTTTGTTGTTTGTTTCGAGGTCCATGTTGAGTGTTCTTTGAGTCACAACTCCAACCTCTGCTGGAATTACAGCTTCTGAGCCAAATACCAAGCTGTATGGTGTTCTTTTATGGCTTGTTTTTTCTGTTGTTCTTATCGCCCATAGAACATTTGGGAATTCTTCGAGCCAATTGTTTTCATGCTTTCCTAACCAGTTCTTGATACCTTCAACTATGCTGCGATTGGTTCTTTGGACTTGACCATTGGATTGCGGGTATGCGACCGAGCTGAAGACTTGGGTTATTCTGAATTCCTTGCACCATGTGCTGAAAGGCTTTTCAGCGAATTGCTTCCCGTTATTCGTTACCAAAACTCCTGGTAACCCGAAGCGACATATGATGTTTTCCCAAACAAAGTCGATAACTTGTTTCCCTGATATCTTTGCAAGTGGCTTACTTCGGGCCACTTGGTAAAGTAGTCCACGGCTACTAATAAAAAATTCACTCCAGCCTTGGCCTGTGGGAATGGCCCAATGATATCCATTCCCCATGTGTGGAATGGCCAGGCTGAAGTGATGGGAACGAGATCGTGTTTGGGGCTCTTGGGAACCGGTGCATGTATTTGACAAGCTTCACACTTTCTTAGTTGCTCGGTGGCATCTCGATGCATAGAGGGCCAAAAATACCCGAGATTCATCAATTTAGAAACCACTGATCTTGGTCCAAAATGAGCTCCACATATTCCCTCGTGAACCTCTTTGACGAGATATTGGCTTTGCTCAGGACCAACACATCTCAGCAACGGTGCAAGGTATCCTTTCTTGAAAAGGGTTTCCCCCTGCAACACGTATTGTCTGGATTTCACTCGAACCCTTTCGGCCTCTATCGGATCAATGGGTAATTCACCATTTTTGAGAAAATTTTCAATGTCATCCCCCTTCTTCAGTGATTACGTCTTCAACCTCCAATTCTTGGATGGAGGGGGTTTTCAGTACTTCAACCAACACTTTTTTGGTAAGGTGAGCAAACGTGAGGGATGCAAGTTTGCTTAAAGCGTCGGCTCTTTTATTTTGAGATCTGGGGACTTGTTTGATGGTACATGCTTGAAATGTGTTCATCAACTCTTTTGACTTTTCCCGATACTTTTTCATGTTGGGTTCTTTTGCTATATAGACTTGAAACGAGCAATGAATCCGTGAAGACTTGAAGCCTTTGAACCTTCATTTCTTTGGCTATCTTTAAACCAGCGATTAGCGCCTCGTATTCAGCTTCGTTGTTAGTGGTATGAAATTCAAGTCGAAGAGCGTATGTAAACTCTAACCCTTCAGGGCTGATTAAAATGAGCCCAGCCCCTGACCCTTCAATGCTGGAAGCCCCATCGGTAAAAAGCTTCCAGCCTTCAGGGTCAGAGGGTTTAGTGGCTGTGATATTAACTTCAGTGGTATCTTGCTTTGGTATTTCAACGATAAACTCTGCCAAGACTTGGGCTTTGATAAAATTTTCTAGGGACATAGGTGATGTTATGTTCACCTAGTTCCACAGCCCATTTGGCTAATCGTCCTGAATTTTTTGGTTTTTCAAGCACCCCTTTTATGGTTGGTCAGTGACCACTTGCATTGGGTGTAGGACCGGTCCTCGATGCTAAGGAACCTAAATTTGATATCTAACGTCCATAATAGCGGAAATATTACGTCGTGTTTACCAATAGACAAGATTTAATCAGTTAATCATCAGTTTCATTGATCAAACGTCAAGAGTACAAACTGACAGAGCTTCGCCTCCAAAATGCCAAAGTTACAAATGAGGAGCACTAGCTAGGTATTTATAGACTTGCAAGTTCGCCCTTGGGAGACTATAGTTCGCCCGAACTTGGCTATACATGAAGTTTATGGGCGAACTTGTTACAACACTACATAAATACTTCATACACCTAGCCTATCCAGCTCTATACTATACAGACTCGATATAAGACTATGACATAGACATTATGCACCAACAGACTCCCCTTGGATATAGTCTTCGTCTTGTATCAGTCTCCAAAACTCTGTCTTAATATAAACGTTAACGCACACGATCGAAAAAGTTCTTATACGACTTCTTTCGTCGTTCTTGCTTAGGATCCAGCGTCTGGTCTGTAGGAGGCACTTTGTTCAAATGTTGAAATCTCTTAACACTTGCCTTCCTAGTTCTTTCATGAATTGCTTCAAGATGCTTCTCCTCTTTCAAAAACTCTACTCTTTCTAGATCTCTCCACTTTGTTTGCCACATCTTTCCTGAATTAACTTCGTGTGCATATCAAACATTAACAACTTTCTGAAACTGCATCGCTTGTACCTTTTCACATTCTTCAAATACAATCTTGTTGTAGAACAAGGTTTTGATGTCTTCTCTTGAGCAGTTAACCAACCACATAGGATAAAGAATCCAGATTGTTCTCCATAACCCCCTCATACCCTGATATCCCAATACCTCAACTCTTTCCTTTGAAATATCCAAATGTTCTTCAAACTTTAAAACAATAACTGCTTCACAAGTCGATGGATCTATCTGCCACCACTTGAACAATGGATAGAAGTCTTGTTCAATCGGCATCAGCGGCATGTTTCTCATTGCCCTCGGTCGCTTCATTATCAATGTGATGTCTTTTTCACCCGTCTTTTTGTTTGTCTTGATTCTGCGACCAGGAATAAATGGCTTCCAATATCTAAATCCTTTCACCGCTTCAAACTTGATCAATTTCCACAACAACTGATCAATCACTTTCATGTGGTATGTAACATTCACAGTCTGTACCAACTCTTCCACATCCCAATACGGTAAGGTCTTGAAATCAGCAAGGTATTTGAAGTATTGCACTCCAAATTCCCTCTTGATTGCATAAACGTTCAGCTCCTTGAACCAACCCCAACTCAAAATATCTCCTAAAGAAACATCTTTGTCTCTGGTAAAGAATGCTAGAGGACATCGAAACTTACGTTCGCAAGGCATCTCTTTAAACCAGGACTTTTTCGCTTGAGCAATTTCTTCTTTAGTCATTGGCTTTGGTACTTTTCCTTCACGCAAAGATTCTTCAATCTTTTCTTTTAACATATCTTCATCGAGTTTCTTGTACATCATTGAAAGTTGGAAAACTTTCAGAATTAAGACCGACGTACTTCGCAGTATGATTTGTTTCATCATCAGAAGACCAATCTTCCACAATCACTCTATTATACTCGTCAGCCTCAAATCTTCTAACATACTGATAATCATTCAGCTCAAAAGTGTTAACATTCAACACATCTTCTTCGAAATCAAACTGTACATCAACTTCAACTAACTTTGCAAGATCTTCCTTAGTATAGTTATGTATAAACTCGCCTTCCTCCACATTATGTTCAAGCATTAACAATAAAGGCTTTGTGGGAACTGCAGCAACTGGCTTAGCAAATCTATCAACATTCAACAAATCAATCTCATCAGTTGGCCCTTTCTGCCCTGACTCCCCCTCACTTTTATCATCCATTCTGTTTGATTCATCATCCATTAGCGAGGAGAAATCAAATTCACTTGAGACTTTAGCTTCAGTGATTCTAATACCAATACCACCCTGATCATCATCATCGTCATCGTGTGCTATATTCCAATCTTCATATTCCGAATCATCTTTCTCTTCATCATCATCTTTATCCTCCTTTTCAGCTTCTTCATCATCCTTTTCAGAAGCAACTATAGGATCAGAAGGCTTGACAGATTCGTCAACCTTTAGAATATCAGACTCAGAAACTTTAGAAACATCTTCAACAGATTTCTCAGCATCTTCAGAAGATTTAGGGGCTCACCCTCAACATTCTTTCCTTTACCACTCACTGCTCGTTCTTTCCCAGACTTTTCTTTGGCTTCTTGTTGATCCAGACGATCATATTCTTTGATGAAATCGATATCCATTGCATTAGATAAAACTTTCTGCAACCTGGAGAATTTTCGATCATTTAGGGCTTGGATAGACTTCAAATCAGCTATCTCAGTTTGCATCTTTTTGTTAGCATCTTGCAAACTCTCTATCAACGCTTTAAGTATTCTCGCCCATCCTCCAACACTTTAACTTTATCGTCTAGCATTTCTTTCTCATCATTGCTTTGACTCATCTTTTGAATAAGCTCTGCCTTTTCAACTTCATTTTGTGCCACTTTGTCTGCTAAAACCTTCACACGCTTTCCAGAAGTTCAACATTCGTCTCTGAAAAGAAGTCATTTAGATCTTGCAGGCTAATCGGATCACTATGCATATCACCAAATATATTAGGCCCTGAAGATTTTGGTGTTGACTTTGGAGTAGCAGCCTTTGGTGTAGACTTCCTTGGAGTAGAAATTTCAAGATTTGAAATCGTTGGAGCAACAGGTTATTGAATAACAGGTACTTCCACAAAACTAGACACAGGAGGTTCTTGTGTAGCTCCTGGCCTTTCAGCTTCCGATGAAACAATCACAGAAGGTTCTTGTGGGACTTCTGGACGTTCAGCTTCACTTGTATCAACAACAGGAGGTTCTTGTGTAGAAGGTTCTTGTGTGACTTCTTTCTCCTGTGCGCCAGAAGGTTCTTGTGTAACTTCTGCGCTTTTCAATTTCCCTTTGTATCTTTTGCTGACTGCTTTTTGATCTTTCTTTGATTTCCTCTTGCCTTTTATCTGAGTAGACCCTGTAGTCTTTGTCGACGAAACAGTTGCAGACTTTACACGTTTAGATTTCTTCTTTGGTCTTTCCTCATCAGACTCTTTTTCTTGATTTGGATCGAAATCAGCATCCATTTCTTTTTCTTTTTCTATTGCTGTCTTTTCAGGTTCTTTCACCTGTTCTTCGTCAGATTCATCATCGTGTTCAGAAGTAGCAGATATAACATCACCTTGTGTTGTTTTCTCAGCCTCTTGACTTTCAACAACTAGCTGCACTAGAACCTACTTCGCCTTGAACATTCTCAGGTTCATCTTCGTCAACAAGCATAGTTTCAATTTTCCTTGCAGCTCGTTTCTTTTTCGTCTTTTCAACCTCGGCCTTTAAGAACCGTTCACTTCTCGCTTTCAGCTTGAAGTCTTTGAACCATTCTTTTTCAGCATTAAGCTCTTTCTCATCGTCACTACCGTCTTTTCTTCATTTGTTTTCAGGTGGCGCAATGTAGTTCGAATCTTTGATTGCCCCGAAAACTGGCTTTGCAACAGGAGCTGATGCTTGCTTCTGAAACTTGATTAGCTTTTTCACTGTTGTCTCATCAAGATGAACTAGATAAAGCACATCATTCGGATCTCGTGCTATATTCTTGAACTTCTCACCAATCAACACTCCACAAATCTCAGATATAAACATAACCTTGAATCCTCCATATTCTTTGACATGTGTGTAAATACAAGCTTTGAAAAGTTGAACGGCTTTTTCAGAATCAATGCCGTTGCCATACAGGCCAAATAATCTTGCACGTCGTCTAATCCAGCCTTGCGATGACTAAATGTGTGAATAATAGCGTGCATGAGAAGCTTGGAGGGGTTAGGCACTTCCCCTTTCTTCAACGTCGACTTATTCACACTTCCTTTGTAGCCCATTCGAAAGAAACAACCACGAACCATCTTTTCATCGAGATAAATTGGATCGTCTTCGTTATCGTTGAATTGTAACCCTCTGCGTATATCATCTTTTGTAACAGTGATCGGTTTGACTTCATTGATGACTTGCACGGTTGAAATAATCGACTTCTGATCATCACTTAAACTCGCGTTTGTCCAAAAATGGAAAGTGTGTGATCTATACGATACTGTGCGCTCTGTTATAGCTCTATGAATAGGACTTTCTTCCAAAATTTTCAATATACTCTCGTACTCCTTCAAAGATGGACATATCGATTTGTCGAGGGTAATACATGTGTTGTGCGTCTTAGAAAATTCTATCGAGATCGCACGCGCTGGAATTTGTGCCTGAAAAACGACCGCAAAACAATTAGTACACTTATCGAGAAAAAGTTACAAAAAATTTCTAACACATTTATCAAGTTCGGGCGAACTTGATTATGTGTTATAACAATTATATTAAGTCAAGTTTGCCCGAACATGTAAAACAACATGTTCAATAATCAGGTGTAAGTTCGGGCGAACTTATACCTTTTACAGTTCAGAATTCAACAATTCAAGTTCGGGCGAACTTCCATTTAATCTTTCAGAAACAATTTATGAAGTTTGGTCGAACTTATGTTTTATTTAGCTTTAATCTGATTTATTAACAAGTTCTTTATGCGAGTTCGGTCGAACTTGACAACAAGTTCGGCCGAACTTGTCGTCTTCTCCAACTTCAAAACCTGTTAACCATTCCATCAACCTTTTCATTCAAATTAAAATCATTTACACGATTGATTTATGTTTTAGAACCAGATTCATAGTTAAATTTTGTCATTAAACCCCTAGATCTAATCAATTTATCATCATAGATCTGAAATCTTAAATCCAGGTCAATCAAAGGTCCAATGATCAAATACACACCTCAGACATTGTAGTTGGTGTGTAAATCACCAAAAACAATCAGAATTTGGGCAGAGTAACGGTGTGATTTTGCCAAAACTCAAAATCGCTCAAAGGAAGTAAGTCGCTCACTGAGTTTGAATATCAGACAAATGAGTTCGGCCGAACTTGCTGAGGTACTTATACCCTGGCAAGTTCGGGCGAACTTGTTGAGCCCAAAACTATCACGGCCATTAACTAGCAAGTTCGGTCGAACTTGCTTAAATGTTAAACTTGTTCAGTTTAGCAAGTTCGACCGAACTTGCCAAACAGAAATTCAGAATTTTTTCAATTTTTACATTTTAACCCCTGAACTTTCCAACTTTTACCAGTTATGAAATCCACTCAGTTGACCAAGTCCAAGTTAATGACCTTGGTTAACCGATTTGTCTGCTGAGTCCAAGTTAATGACCCCGGTTTGACCTGTTACGAACAAACTGTTGATATTTTCAAAATCAAAGTTTCAAATTAATGAACTTTTTATCATTTTGGCTTTTCAGATTTTACAGATTAGCTCCCAGCCCGTTGTCAATGAGATTTCCACCAGATCTAGCATCTTACCAGACTTCGAAGACCCATTCTCCAACATTGGTTTGCTGAAAACAATGTAGAAATAAAATCTTTTTGAATTTTTGAAAGTTTATGCTAAAACACACTGAAAATCTTTTTGGTTTTAATATGTAAAGCTGATAAACTATGTACAGAACAAAGTAAACTATTTACAAACATATTTACAGACATATTTTTGTGAAATCGTGTCTAAAGGATCATATCAGTTAATTGAGACATATCACCAGTACCGTTGACCTTTAAATGACTTTAAGCTTTAAACTCGTTTACCTAGATTGTCAATATGTTTGTCCACTTAAACTTTACCATTTCTCAACTATTTTAAGATATGTTAAAGTATGAATTATGAAACTTGACTTATCTATGGTTCCCACTTCTTGAATATACTCCCGTATCAAGATTCCCTAGATTTCATCTTACAGGTGAATATAGCGTAATTGATATCTGTATCTGGGTAATGCAAGACCTTGAGAGCTCAGGTTAGTACTACCGTACAGACAAAGAGATGAAGGCTCGTCTTTAAAGTGTGTTCCACTTAAGGAATCTTTTTAGCACTGCAAATGAATTTAGATCTTTCGATACTTTTCAAGTTTGCATGCAGTTTGGGGTTTATAGCGAAAGTATTATAGAGTTCTAGGCTATTGCTTCCGCAAAATCAGAAGAACTTGTATAATACCCCAGATATCAATATCTATAAAGACCTCGTATCTTAGAATCAGGCAATCTCTCAAACGAATTTCAGAGTACTAAGTCCATATATCCAAGATGTGTTAATCCACAAGAATAAGCAGTTGCTAAATTTAGTTTATATCTCGAAAACAGTTTACTGAACATGTTAAGCCTATCGACATATCCACAGTAAGACTCATTTATTACTTTTAAACTTTTCATTTCTTTAACGTAATGTGATAGTCCACTGATATACTATCATTTCCTTTTTGTGACATCGAATTCTTTTTGTCTTTTTCAACGTTTTTGTACATTTTTTTTTAATTTTTCATATGTTTTTGTATTTTCCCAAATATTTCTCCCCCTAAAATCAAAAACATATTTTTGGATTTTAGATTTTTAAGAAATACTAAACTAGAAAGATATTTACAAACCATACAAACCAATGCGGATCACGTGAATTCGTCATCCGATCCGTATTCAACCTCAGCTTCCGCACCTGTAAGCAAATTTTTAATACCGTTAAGTCGCATTAGATACTTAAATCTTGTTAAGGGAAATGCTTTTGTATAAAAATCAGCCATTTGTTTGTCGGTGTGGATTTTTTCTATTCGAACCAATTTCTTTTCGTAGCAGTCACGAATGAAATGGTATCGAATTTCAATGTGTATTGTACGTGAGTGATGAACCTGATTTTTAGTTATATCGATGGCTGCTTTGTTATCTACAAATAAAGGCGTGTCAAGAAACTGCAGACCATAATCCATCATCTGTTGCTGAATCCAGAGGATTTGAGAGCAACAGCTGGAATCAGAAATGTATTCCGCTTCACAGGTTGAGAGAGAGACCGTGGTCTGTTTCTTACACTGCCACGTTACCAAACGTGTGCCAAAGAACTGGCATCCTGCAGATGTAGATTTCGAGTTCAGTTTGTCCACTCCGAAGTCCAAGTCAGCGTATCCAGTGAGATCAAAATTGTCGTTCTTGGGGTACCACAGGCCGGTGCTTGGGCAACCTTTCAAGTAACGGAAGATTCGCTTGACTATCTGTAAGTGTGACATTTGAGGACTTGACTGATATCTCGCACATAAGCATGTAGGATATATGATGTCCGGGCGCGATGTCGTTAGATACATCAATGAACCGATCATCGATTGATATAGTGTTTCATCAACTTTCGTTCCCGTCTCGTCTTTGCAAATCCCATGGTTCAGTGCCAGCGGTGTTGAAAGCGGCTTCGAAGAATCCATTTCAAACTTTTTGAGAAGGTCGTGAACATACTTAGTCTGATGAATGAATATCCTGTCTGGAAGCTGATCCACTTGAAGAACTAAGAAGAACTTCATTTCGCCCATCGAGGACATCTCAAATTTCTTCTTCGTGATTTTCTCGAACTCTTTGCACAGACTGTCATCCGTAGAACCGAAAATGATATCGTCCACATAGATTTGTACTATTATCAGATGCGATCCAACTTCTCTGGTAAACAAAGTGTTGTCCACTGTGCCTCTTGTGAAGCCATTTCCAACGAGATGTTGCGATAACGTCTCGTACCAAGCTCTCGGGGCTTGGTGTAAACCGTACAAGGCTTTGTCCAGGAGATATGCTTTGTTCTTATTCAGTGGATCGACAAACCCCAGTGGTTGGCCAACATACACTTGTTCACGAAGTTTCCGTAGAGAAATGTAGATTTTACATCCAACTGGTATACCTTAAATCCTTTCCAAGCTGCGAACGCTAGGAAAATGCGGATAGACTCTAATCAAGCAACCGGTGCGTATACCTCCGTATAATCTATACCTTCTGCTGGTGGAATCCCTTGACAACCAACCGAGCTTTGTTTCTGACTATAACCCCCCGATCGTCCCTTTCACACTTGAAGACCCACTTTGTATCAATAGATTTTTGCTTCGGTGGCAAGTCTACAAGCTTCCAAACACTCAACTTCTCGAACTGTAAAAGTTCCTCTTGCATTGCTACCCAATTCTAGTCTGCCAGAGCCTCATTAACTGTCTTTGGCTCAATTTGAGAAATGAAACATGAGTAGTAGCAGTAATTCTGAGTTGGTGCAACTCGGGTGTAGAAACAACTAAGTGGTTTGTTGATTTGGTTTCGTGTACGCACACCAGTTTGTAGTTCTCCTATAATATTCGTTGAAGGATGGTACGAATGTGATCGCGACATTTCTTCTGTTGGAACATCAACTGAGCTTTGCTGATTTGAAACAATCAGATCACTGTTCACATCAACATTAGGAGTATTTGTTGAAGCTTCGTTCTGATTTCTCGGACTAGCAGATTGATTCAACAGGTTAGAAATCTGCTCGACTTCTTCATCCGATGAAGTTTCATCATCAGCATTAAATGTCGGTGCTTCATCTGAATCAGAATTCTGATTCTGAGGCGTACTGGGCACTGTTGTGTTTTCTGGTTCATTAAAGGCATTCACTAGAGGTGTAGCAGGTGTTACTTCTGTTTCAGAAGTATTTTCAACTTGAACACTACTGCTATTGCTTGGACCTGCTCCGGAAGATGAAGAATCCAACGTGTGTTGATTAACCACAATTGGTCTAATGATTTAATCTTGATTTACTGACTGGTGAAGATAGTATAACACTGCAACTTCTTCGTCAGACGGTTCTTCCGGCAAGTCGAATGACTTCCAAAGGTCTTGATAGTTAAACAGCCACGCGTCACCTCTCCTTTGAATAGGATCCGTATAGTTGAAACAATCCACGTGCTGTGCTTCAATAACCTTCCTCAACGAAGGAACATATACTCTTTTTAACGGACTCGCATATCCGACAAAGAAACCCTCAAGAGATTTAGCTCCGAATTTGCCATCTTGATCGATTACAATGCATGGCGCACCAAATGGTTCTAAGAACTTCAAATTTGGCTTCCGTCGGTTTATCATCTCAAAACATGTTTTCTTTGTTGGTTTGACAGTGAGAACTCTGTTTAGCGTGTAGCAAGCCGCAGCGACCGCTTCACTCCAGAAGCTGATTTAGAATCTGCAAGCATGGTTCTCGCAGTTTCAATCAAAGTTCTGTTTTTCCGTTCAGCTACTCCGTTTTGCTGTGGAGTATAGGGAGCACTAAACTCATGCAGAATCCCTTTTGCGTTGCAGAAATCCTTCATTTTGTTATTCTTAAACTCTGTGCCGTCTTCTAATGCGTCTGACCGGTAGATGATAAAGACTCTCGAGTTTCTTGGATAGAATGACCAAGTTCTCGAACGTTTCGTCTTTTGATTCCTGAAAGAATACCCAAGAATATCTCGAATAGTCATCTGTCACGACTAAGCAATATAAGTCTCCTGAGATGCTTCGAACATTTACAGGACCAAATAAATCCATGTGGAGACGTTCTAATGGCAACTTGATTGAGTTTAGAATTTTCTTCGGATGAGATTTCTTGATCTGCTTTCCCTTTTTACATTCTAAGCAGTGATCAGACATATGAAAGCTCCGAAGATTTACATTGTCTACAAGATCATAATGAACCAAGTAATTCATTTTTCGCAAATGAATATGCCCCATCTTACGATGCCAAAGAATAGAATCCTTTTCAGTAGCCTTTGTCACAAAACATTGTGCTGAATTTGATGAAGTGGTAGCGACGCCCATATCAAGAACATGTAAATCATTCTCACATGGTGCTCGCATCAGAATCCACTCATCTGGTATTTTGAATCCCGGCTTCAAGATAATACACTCTTTGTCGTTGAAATGCACCGTGAACTTCTTGTCACAAATCTGCGATATGCTCAAAAGATTATTTTCCAATTCTGTAATAAAATTCACGCGATCGAATGAAACGACGCCATTGGAGAGTTTTCCCTCGGCGACTATCCTTCCACCCTGGTTACCCGCAAATCCAACATATCCACCATTGATAGCTTTTATGTCCAATAGCAACGCTTTCATTCCCGTCATATGCCTGGACGCTCCACTATCCAAAATCCACTTAGAAAGTACGGATCTCAGGAGCCCTTTCACATTTCAACAATCTATTTAAAAAGCGAGACCCAAGCCTTTTTGGTCTTGGGTTGAATTGGATAACCATCGTCAAAATCAAACTCACACTCATCAGCATAATCGAATCCACACTCATCTGCATAATCAAATTCATATTTATCATCTGAATTTTCTATGATGTTTATGTTTGAAAACTTTACTGTCTTTTTATCTTTTGAATTGTTACCACTTGTAGTTTTGACATTTTCAGATGTGGTTTGAATTATTATTTCAGATTTTGATTCTTTCATGCTATCACTAGTCTTAACAAGCTCAGACTTAGTGATCTCAGATGTTGCTGACCGTTTCTTTGCAATCCAGGCTTGAGATTTTATGTTAGCCTTCTTGATGTAAAAATTGTTTTCATTAGCCTTTGAAGTTTCACCTTTTTGAAAAATTGAATTTTCAAACTTAGGTTTGACTTCAGCTTTTGATTCATTTCTTTTCAAAATCTTTACAGGTTTTACAAACACTGGTTGCTTCGGTTTCACAACATTTGAACTTTCTTTCCTTCGAAGATAAGCCGGCTTTGATTTCGTACAGTAACGTGCAATATGAGCAATTTCGTTGCACTTGAAACAAGTCCGAGAATCATGTGGATGTCCTTTTGTGGGTTTACACCACTTGTTTTGGCACCACTTGCAATTTTGGCTTTATCTCGAAGTTCTTTCTGTTTCTAGAACTCATCGTTTGATTGTTTCCCGATCAAACTTTCCTCATGAACCGTGTTCGTCCCATACACAAAATTCATGTTTTTATTCTTGTATTCATGAAATGGTGACACTTTCTTTTTAGGTTCATCTGATTCCTCTAATGCCAACCCAGCTCTCCGGTTTTTCGGATGATCACCACCATTATTTCGGTAGTTATTTCTTTTAGGTTTGGAATAGAATTTCTTTTCATTTATCTCCAGATCATCTGATGTGACTTCCACGAGTTTAAAAAATTTGTCTAACAATTCTTCCTTCAGGTTCTGAATCGGAAAACTGTCATCAAAGTATAATCTATCAGATTCCTTAATATTGTACATTACAATATTAGGATCATCACATAGATCATTCTCCGATGATGTATCATCATCTTCGGACTGTGAATCAGAATTCTTTGAACTCGAGTCGGCGCTTTTAAAGCTGCCTTCATCAGAATCGTTCAAAACATTTTCAACAACATTTTTAACCACAGCATTGTCATCATCTGTTTTAGTATAGATTACATCAATGTTCTCTGATAACTCAGTTTTCTTTTCAGATAACAACTCGTATTGAGTGCCTTATCCATCCCATCAGCGGATTTGCGACAATACTTCTCGCATAGGGGTGGAGGAACATTGCTGTATTCTTTACCAATTTTCTTTTTAGGTTTCTCTTCCAATGGAATAGTCGGAAGGATGTGATCAATGATATATGCGTTACCGTTGTAACTTCTCAAAAGTTGTTGAACACGCTCTGTTTCAATTGTCATGTCCTGAAGTTGTTGCTTAGTTTCAGCACTGGTGTTAATATAGATATTAATCGCTTTTTGCTTATCCATTAGTGTTCCTTTTAACATCCTTATGGTATCATGTTGTTCGATATTATTTCAATCGAGCCTAGCATAATCATTTTTCATTTTATCATACGCTTCCTTCATTGTGCGATAATCGTATTTCAAAAGTTCATTATGCACATTGTTTTCAGCGATGATCTTTGATTTTTCAGCACATTCAAAACATGGTTCGGTACATTTTGTACAAGGTTTCTCAACCTCTACAACTTTTACTTTGACAACTTCATTTACCTCTGGACCTACCTTGGTTAGATTTGCCATCAATGCTTTGTCGGCAATATCCTTGAAGTTTTCGGCATTCACTTCTTGAGTAACATCAATGATTACTTCATCAGTTGATTTCTTCTCGGGAACTTGTTCCTGAGAACTTCCATCAAAATGACCTGCAAAATTATCACACGAATTAGGAGATAAAATTCCTTGCTTCTGCATGTGGATATACTCCTCTTCTTCACGTAGTTGTTGCAGATATTGTTCCAGCAGAATATTCTCCAAAGCAGCTGCTTCTTCTGCAGAAGTATCTTCAACAATTTCAGCCATTAATGCAACTCTAGTCTTCTTACCGATGTAGGAATTCCAGTCGAAACCGTCATCTTCGTTTGATGCAACCATAGCCTTCTCAGTATTGCTGCTATTCGATTTCTCTTGAATTTTCAACCTAAGTCTTCTTCAGGAAAGGCTTGTACTGAAGTGACTTCTTGTAATACTTGTTGCCTCCTTCGAATGAACTCTGATTTCCCGTTGCTTCAGGATTTTTACACTCTCTCTTGAAATGTCCCTTTTGGCGACATCCGAAGCATGTTACTTTTGTCTTGTCAAAACCCAGTTTATTGCTTGAGTTTCCGATATCTCGGCCAGTGAGAGCAACGAACTTTGTGACCCTTCGAATGATAGATGCTAAACACCACTTGATATCCATCAACTTGAGTTCTTCTTCATCCACTTGGTCATAATCTTCTGTCTTCATTTCGGGATTTCCAATTTTACCGACTACAAGACTTTCGTATGACTCCAGAATAGTGGCAAAGAAGCGACATATGTTGTTTAGCGACTTGTTCCGAAACAACATTGTTCAAATTTACTGCGATGTTGCACTTATATACATTCGAATCAGAATTTGTTTGTTGATTCTGATTTGCTTGACTTTGATAAGATGAATTTGAACCAGTACTTGAGAATGAAGACTGTGGACTTTGATCATATTGAGGATATGACTGATTCTGATTCTGCTCCAAATTGTTCGAAGAATTCAAACTCGCATTAAATGCTGTCTGAATCTTTGGACTTGAAATGTTATCTTGAATTCCACTCTTGTAGTACAAACCAACGTCTTGAACAACATTAGCGTTATTTGACTTTGCAATCTTCAAGAGTTCCATTTCATGGATTTCGAATTTATCAATAAATGTTGAAAGCTTGAAGAATTCCCATTTATCGCTTTCCTTCAGAACCATTAGATAAGTAGTCCACTCTCCATCTGGTAGAACATCTGCAAGCTTGTCGATGTACTCTTGTTCCGTCTTCTCGAGACCGTGTCTTCGCATTTGGACTTTAAGATGACAGAAGCATTCAATCATCTGCTTCATGGTCTCACCCTTCAGCATGTTCAAGATATCGAACTCTTTCATAATGAGCGCCTTCTTGCTCTTTATCATCTCCGCGCTTCCTTGATACTTCTTTTGAAGTGAGAGCCAGAGATCTCTTGTTGTTGTGTATTCTGGTAGCAAGACGAGAATATCTTCTTTGACGGATTGTTGGATAAGACTGATCATCTTTTTCTCAGCAATGTATTCGTCTTTCTATACAGTCGTGTAGTTGTACTTTTCCAGAACTTGCTGATGTTCATCCACCGGAACAATGTAACCTCTTTCTATCGACACCCAGCCTGCAAAGTGCATGGCTTGAACCCAATATGTAAACTTCTCCTTCCATGCTTCATACTCGTCCATGCTCATTAGCTTGGGCGGTTTAACAGTCGTGCCCATTTCGTTATCAAGATTGACTTGATGGATCACGTTGGCATTTGACGAACTAGTTCCGGACATAAAAGCTCTTTGAATATCATCCATTTTGAATAACGAGACGTGTACGCTGAAAACAATCAAAAACTTTTGAAAAAGTTAGATCTATTACAAGTTCGGTCGAACTTGTAGTTAGGATGAAGAATTCTTGAAATTTATTACAAGTTCGGTCGAACTTGTGATTTAAGATTTTGAAAAGATCCCTTGAACTTCGGTCGAACTTGTAGAATGAAGTTTGTTAACATTCTTGTAAGTTCGGGCGAACTTATCTTTGAAATTCCTTGATATTACCCAAGTTCGGCCGAACATGATATATCAGGGAAAAACTAGTAACTTCGAGCGAACTTACAGAAAGAATTTTCTAAAAGTTAGCAAGTTCGGGCGAACTTAGCTAAATCTCTTGACTTTTTATCAAGTTCGGTCGAACTTGATAGAAAATCAAAGAAAATTTAACAACTTTGATCGAACTTTACTAAAATTTCTTCACAAACCACTAAAGTTCGAGCGAACTTAGTAAAAAATACTTAAAAGTGACTTTCTAGCACAAGTTCAGCCGAACTTGGCTAACAAGTTCGAAATTGAGGGTTTTCCAAAACATGGTTTTTTCAAAATTTCGACATAAATTCGGTTGAATTTGGTCTCCAAACTTTCAAGGGTTTATCTAGGTTATGTTTAACATGATATATTCAAAATCGAAAAGTTTTTGACCGTGAATTCTTCATTTTTGATGAAAAAGTTAAGAAAAATAGATGAATGGAGATGAAATAGAAGTGTTCTTGTCTTGATACTATCAAATCAGGCTGTTCTAGCTCTGATTCCACTTGTAGGACCGATCCTTGATGCTAAGGAACCTAAATTTGATATCTAACGTCCATAATAGCGGAAATATTACGTCGTGTTTACCAATAGACAAGAATTAATCAGTTAATCATCAGTTTCATTGATCAAACGTCAAGAATACAAACTGACAGATCTTCGCCTCCAAAATGCCAAAGTTACAAATGAATGAGGCAAGCTAGCTATTTATATTAGAACAAGTTCGCCCTTAGGAGACATGAGTTCGCCCGAACTTGCCTTTACATGATACATCATGAACGAACTTGTCCTCTAAATCTATAAATACATCATTCAGCTCAGCTCTATTCTATACATACTCAATATAAGACTAAGACATAGACATTATGCACCAACATTGGGTATGCTTGAAAGTACCTTCTAAGCCTTCTAGCCGTTTGGACTAGGGCTAAAGCAAGTTTTTCCAAAAGAGGATATTGATCTTAGCCAGTTTTAACGTTTTACTGAAGAAATAAACTGGTACCTGAATTTTGTCTCGTTCGATAGTTAAGACCGTGCTTATGGCTTCTTCAGCAGCTGAGAGGTAGACAGAGATTGTTTCTCCCGTTTCTGGGGCTGTTATTGAAGAAACCCTAGATCAACTGGACCGGGATCTAAGTAAATCTATGGAATGGGCTCCGCATAAAAGGGTTAACCCTTCATTTGGTTTCACGATGAGGATAAATGAAACAATACTCCGGCTGATCCTGCAAAACAGAACACTGTTAGCTCACCACGGGAGAAGGGGGGTTCTCTCCGTGACCACCCTCCAGCGTGAGAATAAGTACAGGTAGTCGGAAGTAAAGTATTGTAAGAGAGAAAGTAGTTGAGAGTGAATACCTTTCCTTGAACTCCAAGTCACTTATTTATAGCCGGTGTTTGGCGCCAAAAGGAGAGATTGTTAACTTTAACGGAATCTTCTGCTATTCCGTTAATGTTTGTTAGCAATCCGTTAGTGCACACGGATCGTGAGCTCATTAGCGGTTAGGGAGGTGCCACGTGTCAACATGAGATCACTACATTTTATAAATGTGAGCATGCCATCACTGTGATCTTCCTCAGCCATCCAGATGCTGCCATGTGGCAATTGGTTATAACCGAAAAGATGCTTGCACGATTGGGTGTTAATGGCTTCTAGAAGATTTCATAGCTGTTACCCATCTGTTGTTCACCACGTGTACATTCTGTTACAGACAGAAAAGATTCCCTTTGCTTCTGCACCAAGTCAAGGATTTTGCTAAGGGAAAGTTTCTCAGGGTTAACTGTTTCCTTGCGCGAGAAGCGCAAGTTAGTTAACTGATCTTCTTTCTTCTCCTTGCTGCTTAGCGCAATGTTTGGTGGATACTTGCTTTGATATAAATATCCGCGCAAGGTTTGTGCATGAGGCATTATCAAACGAGATTATTCAAGGTTAACTTTGTACCTCGCGCGAGCCCGCGCAAGGTAGTTAAATGAAGCATTTTATCCCAAGAGAATGTTCAAGGTTAACTTTGAACCTTGCGCGAGCCCGCGCAATGTAGTTAAATGAAGCATTCATCCAAAGAGAATGTTTGGGCTTTTAACTTTGAACCTTGCGCGAGCCCGCGCAAGGTAGTTATATGATCCTTTCCTCTCTTGGATATTTAGCGCATAGTTCTAATAAATCTCATTTTGGCAAAGAAGTCTACATGAAGTTTCCTTAGAAGTTATTAATGGGTATGGTTTCCTTGATTGACGCAAGGTTTTTGGGACCATACCCCTTCAGCTATGGTCGGGAGTGAAGCTAAGTGTTGCTTCATCTGGTTAAAGGCTTCTTCTGCCTCTTTCGTCCATCTGAAATCTTTGATGTTTGCACACCCCTTGAGTGTTTTGAAAAAGGAGAGAGACTTCTTAGCGAGTTTGGAGGTAAAACGCTTCAAGGCTGCAAGCCTTCCGTTTAGACTCTCAACTTATTTTTTGCTTTGTGGGGATTTTGTTTCGAAAACAGCTCTGACCTTGTTTGGATTGGCTTTTATACTTTGTTTCCCCACAATATGCCCCAGAAATTTGCCTTCCTCAAACCCAAATGAACATTTTACCGGGTTGAGTTTCATGTTGATTTTTCTCAGATTTTGGAAGGTTTCTTGAACGTCGTCAACCATTTGATACTCGGTTTGCTTTTTCACTAAATCATCGACGTAAGCTTCCATGTTTTTTCCAATTTGACTGGCGAAGGCTTTATCAATTAGGCGTTGGTAGGTTGCACCGGCGTTTCTTAGGCCAAAAGGCATCTTTTTATAGCAAAAAATACAATTGTCTGTGTGAAACGCAGTTTTTTCTTCATCTTCTTCTTTCATGAGGATTTGGTGATATCCTTTGTAAGCATCGAGGAAACACTTAAAAGGATAGCCGGTAAGAGAGTCGACTTTGAGGTCAATTTCTGGCAAAGGATAACAATCCTTTGGACATGCTTTATTTAAGTCTTTGAATTCAATGCACATCCTCCGAGACTTGTCGGGTTTACGAACCATAACAGGGTTGGCAATCCAGGATTGGTATTTTACTTCTCGAAGAATTCCGGCAAGGACAAGCTTTTCAACTTCTTGGCATGTTGCCAGGCTTCGTTCAGGAGCTAAACTCTGTTTCTTCTGGACCACAGGTTTGATATCTGGTGGTATTGTCAACTCATGTTCAGCAATGCTTCAAGGGATACCCGTCATATCTTCCGGGCACCAAGCGAAGACATCGCTATAGTGTATGAGCAGCCTCTCGAGGTATGATAAAGTTTCTTGGGACAAGTTCATATTAACCCTTATCCTTTGTTCAGGATACTTGGGGTTTATGATCAATCCTTCATTATCTTCATTTCTTGAACTTTCCCCTTCAACCAATAAGCTTCCTGAGTTGGTTGAAGGGTTGCAATCCCCCTTTCAGTGGGAAACTTGACAGTGCCTTGGCCGACTGAGACGGCAATACCAAATGCACATTGACCTGGCCTTCCTATGATAACATCATAGTTGGAAGGGATGTCAATAACCACAAAGGTAAGTGGCCTGGTTCTTTCCATCTGGCCTTCACTAAAACAGACATCAAGGGTTAGCTGGCCTAAAGGCTTGAGGGGTATGTCAGCGATACCTTTTATAGATGACCCAGAGGGTTGAAGCCTTGAATGTTCCTCCTCAGTGAGACATTTGAAGAACTTTTCAAACATGATCTCGGTGGCCGCCACTGTGTCAATGTAGGCTTTGCTTGTCTTACTTGTCCCCACCATCGCTTCGACCACCAAGGGGTTTGAAAGTAGGTTTCCCTGAGGTGGTGGAAAGCAAACACATTGAAGCTCCCATGCCTCCAGACGTTGCTTTTTGTGAGAAACCCCTAGATCGACACTCACCATGTTTACTTCTTTGTTCTTCCCTTCAGCCATTTTGTCCCTGACTCTCTTTACTAAATGAGCTAATTCCCTGACTTAACGGCTTCTTCAATTCTTTTCTTGAGTTGAAAACAATCGTTCGTGTGGTGACCTTTTTCTTCATGGAACTCGCAGTATTGAGTGGAGTTTTCGTTCTTCTTACTTTTGGGCAAAGTTCTTGGGGGTCGGAAGTTGTGCTTGATTTCCTTAGTCGCTAGGATTTCTTGAGGGGTTTTGGTCAGGGTTGTGAAATTGACAGTTCTTTCTCTGCTTGGGGGGTTCCGAGGTTCAGGTTTCCAGGAGTCTGAATCCTTGAACCGTTTATCGTAGTGACCGAAATTTCCTCTTTTTCTGTTTGGGCTGCTGCCTCGCCAGCTGAGTGCCCGTTTCATTTGTTCTTTGATACCCACTGCTTCCTCTACCCGTATATGTGCTTTGGCCCTTTCAAGGGCTTCTTCAAGAGTCTTGGGTAGGCTCTTTTTGAAATCTCTTGTGAGATATTTGGAGGTGATAGCTTTCATAAAACCAGCTACCCTTATTTTTTCGTCTACACCTACGTAGGTGAGACCTTCTCTTTTGTATCTCTCAATGAATTCTCGGAGACTTTCGTTGTCCCTTTGCTTGATTTGGAAAATCACAGTGGCGTCCTCTACGTATCTTCTTTGCTGTGAAAAATTTTTCACACCCCGACCCGCAGCGGAAATAAGAGTCGGGGCATAATTGGGTTATCACCAAAGCACATGACATTTACTATTATGTTTCATAATTAATGAAGTCAAAGTTACATTTTCAAACATCCAAACATGTTCATTCAATACAAAGGAAAATAACCAAACATAGCAATCCCAATACTAAATCGTTTTATTCTTCTAATCCAGGTCCTATGTGTTCCTAGCTGCTGCTGGTTCACCTGTATCATGTGTAAAATGGGAGTTTTTGGGTCAACATAAGTTGGCGAGTGAACCTTATTAGATAAACATTTGATAACGATTTTATGGTTAGTTTATCAATGAAATATCGTGCATAATCATAAAAGAGCAAATGTAAGTAATCAAGCATTGGCAAATAGCAGTTACAATTATAGCATATATAACACTTGACAGCATACATGAACATACCAATATCATACGATAACTAACATAAATGAACTGTGCGATCAAGGCTCAATCAAACGGAGTTGATCGTATTGCATGAACTGGAAATGTAAATTGAACTGTGCGATCAAGGCTCAATCAAACGGAGCCGATCGTATTGCATGAACTGAAATGTAAATTGAAATGACCGATCAAGGCTCAATCAAACGGAGCCGATCGTTGCGGGCACGCCAGGTTCAACCGCATAATAAAATGGGGAACAGGCTCAAACCTCATAATAAAATGGGGAGCGGCGGCCTCGGCAATTGCATGTACTGAAATAATAATTTGCATCCAATAATAACTACTTAACAGCAACAAACTAGATACACATGTCATGATATGATGTATGCACAATAGTTTAGTTATAATATGTATATAATCGAAGACACATGATACACCCCAAAAACGTGATTAAAACGGGGAATTTGAAAGGTTCACTCACCTTGGGTGCGTTGAATTGGAGATGGTGAGATGCGCACGATTTAGATGAGCGAGTCGACGAGGAATACTAACCTAAATAATAATGGAAAAATATATTAAGTGGATGGATGTTATTAGGATTTTAATGAAATTTTTAGATATATTTTTATGAGTTATGGCTATTTTCTATCTTTAAAAATGTTATTTTTAAGTATTTTTAATTGATTTTTAAATTAAATTAAATAATTAAATATATAAAAAAATATAATTTTTTAGTGTTGACCGTTGACCGGTTCGGTCAGCGGTTAATTCTGCGCCGGGTGGGATTCGAACCGGCGACCTTCCGTTCGCGTGCACGTAGCTCTACCAACTGAGCTACGTGTTTAACCCGTTATAAACTCGGTTTTAATTATATTTATACTCTTATTTGAATTAACCGAAAATTCCTTTATTTGCAAAAACGTTTTATTTCAATTGAACCGGTGCTCGTGACAAGATTCGAACGCGCGACGTGAAGTTAATGTTGCACACAGTCCACCGCTGGACTGTGTGTCTAACCCGGTTATATTCTTGGTTTTTATTATACTTAACAGCTATCTGTTTTAAACCCGGTTTAGTTCTGGATTAAAAAGGAATGTTATTACACAAAGCGTGCGCGTAGCAAGGATCGAACTCGGGACGTGTATAGTCGTTGTTTGCACACAGTCCACCGCTGGACTGTGTGTCTAACCCGTTAATAATCCGGATTTTAATTACTCTTATGTCATTATTGAATTCATCTTCTTCATTACGAACACAGACCTTACTCAAACATCCGATTCGTGATTAATCTAGTTAATAAACATGATGACTAGCTTGAATGTACTAAACCGAACAGTTTGGGGAAAGAAGGTACCGAACAGGTTGTCTTCCTCAGAGAGTCCGGCGAGAATTTGACGTCTCTGTTTTTGAACCTTCGGCTGAGAGGGTCTACCAACAGAATTAAGGGATTAGATATGAAATTGAACTAGTGTGTATTGATTATCAGTACGTTTGAATGTGCATACCGATAACTAACGAGTTTCCGGCAATTCCAGAATTTTTCCGGCGAACACAGAAAATCCAGCAAAGTCGTCTGTGGTTGATTTTGAGTGATGGGTTAATGTTAGTAAAGTTCTAACAATAGATTGAAATCGTAAAGGAGAAGTATTTTACCGGTTTGTGTTGAATACGGTTTTCCGGCGACTTTTGCAGAGAATTCCGGCGAACTGTTTTAGGTGCTCAGATGATTTGAAAATGCGACGAAAGGAATTGGAGTGTTGTTGTGATAGTTCTGAATCGCGAGAATGGACTGAAACTTGAGTTATCCAGGGATTTGATGAACTTTCGGTTTCAAATACCGAAAATGATGAAGTTTTAAGTTCAATCAATTCTGACTTAATTAGAAACCGTCGAGCATCGGTTATAACTGAAATTGTGAGGTAAACAGTCGATTTGACGATTGGTTTGCCGATTATCGGTTTTCAGATGGCATCATCGGTTAAATCGAGTTTGTGTATAAGTTCCATTTGCTTTCCTAGTGTTAACAGAAAACACGTTGTGGCGGAGTGGTTTAGGGAATGGATGTTAAGTCGTTTGAGCGACTCAGCTGACCCGGGTTCGAGTCCCGGCAGCTTCAAATATTTTTTATTTGTTTTATTTTAACTTTTTATCAAATATAATTTTTATAGTTTAGTTTATTTATTAATTATGTATCGTTTTAACTCAAAATAACCATAAATAATTAATGCACTTTCATAACTTGGTACTTGATTACAAAACGGAGCGGGTTTTGGAGACCCGATTTTTACAAATGTTACAGTATCCCCTACTTTTAGGAATTTCGTCCCGAAATTTAAATAGTTGAAGTGGTAGGAAAAAGATGCGGGTATTTTTCACGCATTGAGTCTTCACGTTCCCAAGTAAACTCAGGTCCCCGTTTCGACTCCCAGCGTACCCTAACAATTGGAATGCGACTCCGTCGAAGACGCTTTTCTCCGAAGTCCATGATCTCCACTGGTCTTTCAATAAAAGGCATGGATTCATCGATCTGAATATCTTCCAGCAGAATATTGGAGGTTCTCATCAGCGAGGCACTTCTTCAAGTTCGACACGTGAAATGTGGGATGAATCCTGTCGAGTTCTTCCGGTAGGTCAAGCTTGTATGCTACAGGACCTACTCTTTCGAGTATCTTGAAAGGTCCTACGTAACGTGGTGCTAGCTTTCCCTTTTGACCAAAACGAACTACTCCCTTCCACGGTGATACTTTTAAAAGCACATGATCACCAATGTTAAACTCCAAGGGCTTCCATCGTTTATCTGCATAACTCTTTTGACGACTTTGAGCTGCTAAAAGATTGTTTCAGATTTGATGAATCTTGTCTGTGGTTTCTTGGATCAATTCTGGACCAGTAATTTGTGCTTCCCCAATTTCGTGCCAACAAACAGGAGATCGGCACTTTCGACCATATAAAGCTTCAAAAGGTGCCATGCCGATGCTCGAATGATAGCTGTTGTTGTACGAAAATTCAACTAACGGTAGGTGGGCGTCCCAATTTCCCTTGAAGTCTATGACACATGCTCTAAGCATATCCTCAAGAGTTTGAATGGTGCACTCAGACTGTCCATCAGTTTGAGGATGATAGGCGGTACTGAGGTCTAATCGAGTGCCCATAGCGGATTGTACTGCTTGCCATGTTCGTGAGGTGAAACGACCATCACGATCAGAAATAATACTTAATGGTACCCCATGTCGGCTTACGATTTCGTTGATATAAATACGAGCAAGCTTTTCGTTCTTGAAATCTTCTCGAATAGGAATAAAGTGAGCTGATTTTGTAAGTCGGTCTATAATCACCCAGATAGTGTCATACCCACCAGAAGTGCGAGGTAACCCGGTAATGAAATCCATGGTTATATTTTCCCACTTCCATACAGGTATTTCCGGTTGGACTAGAAGTCCTGAGGGTCTTTGGTGTTCAGCCTTCACCTTAGAACATGTGAGACACTTGGAAACAAAAACGGCAATATCTTTCTTCATTCCAGGCCACCAATAGGTGTATCGTAGGTCTTGATACATCTTATCGGCTCCTGGGTGTATAGAATATCGCGTTTTATGAGCTTCATTCATGAGAGTTTCACGAAGATTGTTGTGGTTAGGAATCCAGATACGATCTAGGTAATACAGAATACCATCAGATTTAGTTTCAAGTTTTAGCTCGGCTCCACAGGACATCTCTTTTCGTACGTCTTCTTCTGTTATCGAAACGTGTTGAGCTTCTCGAATTTGATCTTTAATATCGGTTATAATTTGCGAACATAGAAGATGAATGGAGTTCGCATAACCCTTTCGACTAAGTGCATCAGCCACCACATTTGCTTTACCAGGGTGGTATCTAATTTCACAGTCGTAATCATTTAGGAGTTCGACCCATCTTCGTTGCCTCATATTTAACTCTTTTTTATTGAAGATATGCTGAAGACTCTTGTGGTCAGTGTATATTTCACACTTAGTACCATAGAGATAATGTCTCCATATCTTTAGAGCGAATACAACGGCTCCAAGTTCTAGGTCATGAGTGGTGTAGTTCTTTTCATGTGTCTTGAGTTGCCTCGAGGCATAAGCTATGACTTTTCCTCTTTGCATGAGAACGCAGCCTAATCCTTGCCCTGACGCGTCGCAATAGACTACAAAATCATCACAACCTTCAGGAAGAGTGAGGATTGGTGCATTACAAAGTTTTTGTTTAAGAGTTTGAAAAGCTTCTTCTTGCTTGGGTCCCCATATGAATGGTTTTCCCTTATGGGTTAAAGTCGTGAGTGGCACCGCAATGCGAGAGAAGTTTGAAATGAATCGATGATAATAGCCAGCTAGTCCAAGAAAAGATCTTACTTCAGTTGGTGTACGTGGGGCTTGCCATTCTTGAACTGCTTTGATCTTTGAAGGGTCAACATGTATTCCTTTGTCATTGACTACATGCCCGAGGAATTGCACCTCTTTTAACCAGAATTCACATTTAGAGAACTTGGCATAAAGCTTTTCCTTTTCTAGAAGTGCAAGAACGAGTCGAAGATGACGCTCATGATCAGCTTTAGATTTTGAATAAATGAGAATATCGTCGATAAAGACTATAACAAATCGATCAAGGTAAGGTTTGCAGACTCTGATCATTAGGTCCATGAAGACAGCTGGTGCGTTGGTTAATCCAAACGGCATAACCATGAATTCATAGTGGCCATAACGAGTTCGAAAAACAGTCTTAGGGACGTCTTCTTCATGCACTCTAAGCTGATGATAGCCAGATCGAAGGTCGATTTTTGAAAAGCAACTGGCACCTTGTAGTTGGTCAAGAAGATCATCTATGCGAGGTAAAGGATAGCGATTTTTTATGGTTAACTTGTTGAGCTCTCTGTAGTCGATGCACATACGAAAAGATCCATCTTTCTTCTTTACAAAAAGGACAGGTGCACCCCAAGGCGATGAGCTGGGACGTATGAATCCCTTGTCAGTCAATTCTTGCAATTGACTGGCTAGCTCTTGCATTTCAGAGGGGGCTAACCTATATGGAGATTTTGCAACTGGTGTAGCACCAGGTATAAGATCGATACGGAATTCGACATCTCTGATTGGAGGAAGTCCCGAAATGTCGTCAGGAAAAACTTGTGGAAAACCTTTTACTACAGGAATATCTTCAAGTTTCTTCTCTGTGGTCCCCTTCTTGATGATATGGGCTAAAAACGCGACATAATTCTTGCGAAGGTATTTTTGAGCTTGAAGACAAGACATTAAGTTGAGCCCTTTCGACGAGGTTTCTCCAATGATTCGAAGAGTCTGACCGTTTGAAAGAGGAATACGAATAAATTTTTCACGACATACAACTTCCGCATGATGTTGACTGAGCCAATCCATACCGATTATGATGTCGAAACTTCCCAGCTTCATAGGAATAAGGTCGACTGAGAAATCGTGGTTGTTTAAGGTGAGTGTACAGTTGCGTAAAATAGAGTCTAATGAAACTGGTTTTCCGTCCGCAACTTCCACCGTTATGGATTCCACGAGCTTATCCCGATTTTTGCTTAAGATAGGTTCAAATTCTAATGACACGAAACTTCTATCCGCACCAGTATCAAATAACATAGAGGCATATCTACCATTTATAAGAAACGTACCGTTGACCACATTGCCGTCAGCTCTGGCCTGGTTCGCGTTAATATTGAAAGCTCTTCCTCTAGCAGGTGGAGGAGCTTGGTTCGCTTGATTCACAGGGTTGGCTTGGGCCTGAGCATGAATAATATTAACCAGCCTTGGACATGTGTTTCTGAAATGACTTGGGTCGCCGCAATTGAAACAAGCCCGCATAGGTTGGCCCATAGGGTAATTGGGTTGATAGTATGTTTGGGCTAAATGTTGGGTGGGTGGAAATGGTAGTTGTTGTTGTGCTTGACCCATTAACTGTTGGTGGGTTTGGGTTAAAGGTTGGTGGCGGTTTGTTCATTGAAGCGTGCGGCAGTTTTGAACAGTATGTCCTGCGCGACCGCAGCCGGTGCAGTATTGGCAAGGATAATCAGGGGAGTGGTGATACTGACAACGGTTACATTTTGGTAATGGGCCTGTGTAGGGTCTTTTGTATGGTGCGGGTGAAGGAGTGACTTGAGTGATGGGTGCAACATGAATAGGGGTGTTGGTTTGGGTGACTGCAAAATTTCTGGTGTTACGCTTCCTCTTGTTAGCAAACTTAGAGGAAAGAATGGGGTGGTTTGAGGTTTGTCCCTCAACAGGGGCTTTCTTCTTCTCTTCTTTGAACTTCCCATTGCGAATTCGGTTTTCGGTCAGTTCAGTTGCCAATTCCATGGCAGCTTCGAGTGTTACTGGTGAAACGCTGAGAACCGAATCTTGAATTTTCGAGGGAAGTCCTCGAATATAATGTTCGATCAGACGATAGGTTGGAGTGAATAAGTTTGGAACCATTTGGTTCAACTCCAAGAACCTCTTGTTGTAAGTAGAGTGATCACCCTCTTTTTGCTTTAAGGCATGAAATTCATCCTCCAATTTCTTAATTTCACTTCTAGGACAGAAACGCCTAGTCATGATTTCCCTTAACTCCTCCCAAGTTAAGGCCATCGCATCTTCAGTTCCCGGCTTTCCTTTCTCAGTATTCCACCAAGTGAGAGCAACACCAAGTAGTCTCCCGGTGGCGTAACGAACCTTGCGATCTTTAGGACAATCGCAGTTTAAGAAAACGTTTTCCATCTCCTCGAACCAATGTAGGAGAGCAGTGACTCCCTCAGTCCCTTCGAATTTGGAGGATCACAGGACTTAAAATGTTTGTAAGAGCATTTGATGGTAGGAGGGTTGGCGATGTTCTGGTCCTGTTGTTGAGGAGGGTTAGTAGGATTTGCAGCAAGGGCTTGTTGTACTTGTACCACGATGTCAGGCAATATCGTGGCCATTTGATTCGCGATATGCGTGGCCAAACGTTCCTGAGTCTTTCCCGATTTTTTCCCCCTTCGATGCTGTCTAGATGACATCTACAGGATCATAAAATGAGAAGATTGTGAGTTTATGGTGTCTTTTTAGGTATCATGTGTCTTTAAGAAAATGAAAATAACATAAATATCAATAATGCAACTACATCCATAGGATGTCTTGGGTTCGCTCATGTTGGGCCTCAAATGTCCCCCATACCTTCACCTACATAGTCATGTGGGCCCCCATGGCTATTGGCTTGGTAGGATTCACATTTGTATTGGCAATTTAACACTCGCATCCCCCGAATGCAAACCACAAAATATGTTCATGAGATGTTTGGTCGGAACGTGTCCAGGTGTAGACACAATGACAACTCAAAGTGGGATTAGCTCACACGACGTTTGGTATAGCATGCTTTGGCCTAATAGGTACTTCGTACTCTCATCGTTAGTCCCCAGGTAGGCAAACTGGTCCTTTATTTTGGATTTATACGAATGCCAGCCTAGACAGGACGTTCCGACTACCGGTACTAGTACCCTTCCAGTTACTACATGCCCGTCATGAGAACTCACTTTGATGAGATTTGAAAACACGAAAATCATTGTAAAATCAATCATGATGTGGTGTGTGCTTTCATGGATGTGATATGTTATGATCATACGATTTCATGATAGGCATTATTTGATAATACATACTTATGAACATGCTTGTACAATATCAAATGTAACATTTAACATAAAACATATAAACATCATGAAATTTGGCATATAACACACAAAATTCTTATAAGTTTCTAATCGACTATAGTATAGGCTCTAAGGGTCTAATAACCTATCCTATATCCCTATAGTCATGGCTCTGATACCAATCTGTCACACCCCGACCCGCAGCGGAAATAAGAGTCGGGGCATAATTGGGTTATCACCAAAGCACATGACATTTACTATTATGTTTCATAATTAATGAAGTCAAAGTTACATTTTCAAACATCCAAACATGTTCATTCAATACAAAGGAAAATAACCAAACATAGCAATCCCAATACTAAATCGTTTTATTCTTCTAATCCAGGTCCTATGTGTTCCTAGCTGCTGCTGGTTCACCTGTATCATGTGTAAAATGGGAGTTTTTGGGTCAACATAAGTTGGCGAGTGAACCTTATTAGATAAACATTTGATAACGATTTTATGGTTAGTTTATCAATGAAATATCGTGCATAATCATAAAAGAGCAAATGTAAGTAATCAAGCATTGGCAAATAACAGTTACAATTATAGCATATATAACACTTGACAGCATACATGAACATACCAATATCATACGATAACTAACATAAATGAACTGTGCGATCAAGGCTCAATCAAACGGAGGCGATCGTATTGCATGAACTGGAAATGTAAATTGAACTGTGCGATCAAGGCTCAATCAAACGGAGCCGATCTATTGCATGAACTGAAATGTAAATTGAAATGACCGATCAAGGCTCAATCAAACGGAGCCGATCGTTGCGGGCACGCCAGGTTCAACCGCATAATAAAATGGGGAACAGGCTCAAACCTCATAATAAAATGGGGAGCGGCGGCCTCGGCAATTGCATGTACTGAAATAATAATTTGCATCCAATAATAACTACTTAACAGCAACAAACTAGATACACATGTCATGATATGATGTATGCACAATAGTTTAGTTATAATATGTATATAAACGAAGACACATGATACACCCCAAAAACGTGATTAAACGGGGAATTTGAAAGGTTCACTCACCTTGGGTGCGTTGAATTGGAGATGGTGAGATGCGCACGATTTAGATGAGCGAGTCGACGAGGAATACTAACCTAAATAATAATGGAAAAATATATTAAGTGGATGGATGTTATTAAGGATTTTAATGAAATTTTTAGATATATTTTTATGAGTTTATGGCTATTTTCTATCTTTAAAAATGTTATTTTTAAGTATTTTTAATTGATTTTTAAATTAAATTAAATAATTAAATATATAAAAAAATATTATTTTTTTAGTGTTGACCGTTGACCGTTGACCGGTTCGGTCAGCGGTTAATTCTGTGCCGGGTGGGATTCGAACCGGCGACCTTCCGTTCGCGTGCACGTAGCTCTACCAACTGAGCTACGTGTCTAACCTGTTATAAACTCGGTTTTAATTATATTTATACTCTTATTTGAATTAACCGAAAATTCCTTTATTTGCAAAAACGTTTTATTTCAATTGAACCGGTGCTCGTGACAAGATTCGAACGCGCGACGTGAAGTTAATGTTGCACACAGTCCACCGCTGGACTGTGTGTCTAACCCGGTTATATTCTTGGTTTTTATTATACTTAACAGCTATCTGTTTTAAACCCGGTTTAGTTCTGGATTAAAAAGGAATGTTATTACACAAAGCGTGCGCGTAGCAAGGATCGAACTCGGGACGTGTATAGTCGTTGTTTGCACACAGTCCACCGCTGGACTGTGTGTCTAACCCGTTAATAATCCGGATTTTAATTACTCTTATGTCATTATTGAATTCATCTTCTTCATTACGAACACAGACCTTACTCAAACATCCGATTCGTGATTAATCTAGTTAATAAACATGATGACTAGCTTGAATGTACTAAACCGAACAGTTTGGGGAAAGAAGGTACCGAACAGGTTGTCTTCCTCAGAGAGTCCGGCGAGAATTTGACGGCTCTGTTTTTGAACCTTCGGCTGAGAGGGTCTAACAACAGAATTAAGGGATTAGATATGAAATTGAACTAGTGTGTATTGATTATCAGTACGTTTGAATGTGCATACCGATAACTAACGAGTTTCCGGCAATTCCAGAATTTTTCCGGCGAACACAGAAAATCCAGCAAAGTCGTCTGTGGTTGATTTTGAGTGATGGGTTAATGTTAGTAAAGTTCTAACAATAGATTGAAATCGTAAAGGAGAAGTATTTTACCGGTTTGTGTTGAATACGGTTTTCCGGCGACTTTTGCAGAGAATTCCGGCGAACTGTTTTAGGTGCTCAGATGATTTGAAAATGCGACGAAAGGAATTGGAGTGTTGTTGTGATAGTTCTGAATCGCGAGAATGGACTGAAACTTGAGTTATCCAGGGATTTGATGAACTTTCGGTTTCAAATACCGAAAATGATGAAGTTTTAAGTTCAATCAATTCTGACTTAATTAGAAACCGTCGAGCATCGGTTATAACTGAAATTGTGAGGTAAACAATCGATTTGACGATTGGTTTGCCGATTATCGGTTTTCAGATGGCATCATCGGTTAAATAGAGTTTGTGTATAAGTTCCATTTGCTTTCCTAGTGTTAACAGAAAACACGTTGTGGCGGAGTGGTTTAGGGAATGGATGTTAAGTCGTTTGAGCGACTCAGCTGACCCGGGTTCGAGTCCCGGCAGCTTCAAATATTTTTTATTTGTTTTATTTTAACTTTTTATCAAATATAATTTTTATAGTTTAGTTTATTTATTAATTATGTATCGTTTTAACTCAAAATAACCATAAATAATTAATGCACTTTCATAACTTGGTACTTGATTACAAAACGGAGCGGGTTTTGGAGACCCGATTTTTGCAAATGTTACAAAATTGGCCAGGAACCCTTTGCTCAGATCATCGAAGCTTCGAACGCTTTTGGCGGGTAGGTCGTTGAACCATATCCTGGCGGATCCAACGAGAGTTTGCATGAACATGAGGCAACACTTAGGGTTGGACCATTTTCGATTCTAGCTGCGCCGGTGAAGATCTGTAGGTGATCTTCTGGGTCCTCGGTTCCATCATATGTTTTTATATGAGACGGCATCTTGATCTTTGTTTGGAAGTCGTAGTCAGCGATTTGCTGGGAAAAGCACGACAGGTTGCTGGGTTTGTAAGGTTTTGCAAGGTCTTCTTCTGTCCTTGTAGCAAGGTTCTGACTTGTCGCTCCCTGGTGAGTACTCAACACTTGATTGATGAGCCGAGACCAAGGAAAATATGCCATCATTTGAGCCATCATCTGGGGCATGAGGTTAAAGCCTTGAAGGCTTTCTAGCTGTGCAGCACAAGGCATTCCTGTGGAGGTATTCATAACAGCGCCTCGTGCCAGAGGCAAAGTAGCCAATGCTTGCTCCCATGAGGAGGCAACTGGAGGGGGAACACTTGTTACTGGAGATTGCCATAGTTGCTCAAAGGTGGTCTCATGCCCGACTGGTACAATAGTCATGACCGGCTGAGAGGTGAATATGGGGAAGGCCGTTGGGTTAGGCCTCCCATAAGAATAAGGGGAAGGGTTAATAGGTTGGTAAACTGTGCTTGGACCAGCTTCATGGCAAGAGGCCATGGGTTGTGAATTGCTGAAAGGTGGAGGTGGTGGTCCTGATGATAAAGATGGTTCTGGCTCGTCATAATCCAACCTTATTCTTACCCCTTTTCCTCGTTCTTGACTTACGTGTTGGTTGAGGAGAGTCCTCAATCGCAAGAAATTTCTTGAAACTCCTTCAGGGTTTAAATCGACGCTTTTTGGGGCACTCGAGGTGCCGATTTGTGGGGAAGGAACCCCAGAACGGGAAGGAGTTAGCGTTTGAAAAAACTCAGGGAAAGATATCCCGACGGAAGTGTCTCCAGGAGTGGAGAGTGGGGTCGTCACAACCGGTGAGGTTGGACTAACGGTGGATGTTAAAGTTCGTGGTACTTGAATAACTCCCCCCGGAGATCCGTTTTCTGACATGCTGATCTTGAAGAGAAATGGAGCTACACTACTGGTCTTTTAGAAGTATAAGCGGCGTAGCCCCACGGTGGGCGCCAACTTGTTGTTACAACAGATATGAGACCAAGGATATGGTTAGGCTAAAAGGCTTCAAGGGTTCTGGTTAGCCTAACGCAGGTCGTGGGGTCCCCCTACGTTTGCAAGACGTAGAGAGAGGTTCACTAGTGTTTGTTGTTGTTATTCACTTAGGATCCGAGACCGAAGTGAATTCGGTTCTTGGATGTTGATACTAAGTGAAGTTGTTATTTGAAGTGAAGAGAAGGAACATGCATAGAGCAAGTTCTCAAGGAAGAAGAGAAGATTAGAGAGTATGGTCTAGTCTCCACTGATCTGGTGTGTTCCTGCATGGTTGTGTGTTGCCTCTTTATATAGGAAAAGGATCTTCCCAAAGGGGAAATCTTTGACTGGTGAACCTTTGCTGCAGTGGGGGGTTTACCCATTTTGAGGGTTGAAGGCTTTTGACCTGCGATTAATAGGATGCTCTATGTGCACATGTTCTCTTTTCGGCTGTGAGAGACTTGGACAAGCAATCAGTGAGTTGATGCTTCACAGTTCACATGTTTTTTGCTGTTCACATGCTGTTCTCCCGAGTTGGCGGGAAATGAACCCTTTAACCTTTTAATCTCTCAAGGGTTAGTGTGTAAAATCCATTTTATTGAAGCCGGAGCTACCCTCATCATCATAGCAGGTTCATCGTGATGGCTTTGACACGTCTTCTGTGTTTGTGTTCAGGTAAGTTATTAATCAAGTCTAGGAAGTCACCAATCATGTTAAGATAATAAATACATTATTGAACCTACCATGTCAAAACCAGTTAACTACCAGTGACGGATCCAGTATTTTTTTTAATGATATCACAGTTTTTTGATGTTTCAATTTCATAGAAGCGGACATAAAATTTCAGAGTTGGTTCGACGGTTCGGGTTGGGTAAGGTTTATCACATAACAAAATTAAGAAACAATAATAAAAACAAACATCGTCATTAAAAAAAACCATAATATAATTTTGATGGTCTTTATAAGTTATATATATATATATATATATATATATATATATATAGGATGAGGTTCATGAGTGAACCACATCCTTGTTTGTGAACCTTGTGAACCAATTTAAGCCATTAATCATTTTTTTAAATGTAAAGGATATGATGTTAATTAATCAATTTAAATAAGGAAGTTATAACATAAAACTAACTACCCCTTACGATCTTTAAATCGTTATACCTTTTTCATATGTTAATATTTTTTTCTTTTAAATACACCATAAAAACGGGTTTTTTATTCTCTTTAGTTTGAGTATAATATTGCTATAGTTTTTTTTAATAAAAAGGAAAAACATATGAAGTTTCGTTTTTTCAGCGTTTTACTGTTTATATACACAGTGTACATAAGTTCCATATACAAATGTACAACAGTGTACAAACAGCTTGTACACTTGTGTACGTTGTAGGAACAACGACCTATACACTTGTGTACACATAACCTCAGCGAAAATTAAATAAAAATACAAATATTCAGTTATGATAGGATAGCAAAATTACCAATACACCCTTATCTTTAATTAATAATTAATTATATCATTAACCTCTTTATGTTATTGTCCTTTTTATAACCGTCCATCTCAAATAGATCAATGATTGAGGATGGTTCTCAGGGTTCACAAATAATATTAGGTTCACTCTAGAACCCTACCATATATATTATATATATATATATATATATATCTGTTGTCAAGGCTCATGTGGTGGCGTTGATAGCCGAAAGACAAAGGGGTACATGCACTAATCAGCTTTTGTCCCAATTGCTGAGTGTTATGTGCCTTATGTCCAAGGCTTGATGCAAAACTACTATCGAGCTGGGGGTCTCATTGGAAGCAGCCTCTCTATTCCTATGGGGTAGAGGTAAGGCTGTCTACATCTTACCCTCCTCAGACCCTACCTTAGCTTTGCTATTGGTGGGATTAACTAAGTATGATGATGATGATGATGATGATGATGATGATGATGATGATGATGTTGTTGTCAAGCCTCATTCAGGCGCGCGCCTAGGCCCACTTTTCAGGCACATCCCAGCCTTCTCGCCTCGCTTCAAAAGTCCCACTTTCAAGCCATCAGGCACATTTTCAGGCCAAATTCCGATGAAATTCCGGTCAAAGATCGTTTAAACAGGTTTAAACATGTTTGAAACAATTATAAGAACCCTAAACAAGCATGGAAACAACTTAAACTAGCCCTAAAGAAGCCTAAAACATATCTAAAATCCATAAAAGTTGTATTTTTATACTAAACAACTCGCCTAAAAAACTCTTTCTTTTTAAGCGCCTTGCATTGAGGCCCAAGGCTCACTCTTTACGCCTTGAGTGCGCCTTGCGCCTTTGACAACTATGATATATATATACACACACACACTTATAGTTGTTCCCTATGAGTTTTCATCTTTTGAAAGCGTTGCATTACATCTTTGACTGAAACTTGTTGGAAGAACTCTTTTTCAATGTAACAAATGCAAGAATCGTTCATGTATCCATCACCCATCCTATTGCGTAATTCCGTCTTCACATGCTTCATTGACGAAAAACTTCTTTCTACACTAGCCGTTGCAACCGGTAAAACTAGTGATAATTTTAGTAAACGATAGACCAATGGATAATCAATGTGTTTTCTTGTTTCCACCATCCGTTTGGCAAGATCACTTACCCCATTCATGTTGGCAAACCGCACATCTTCTTTCACATTAACAATGTAGTGGCCAAGTTCATACTTAAGATTATCTTTTCATCAAAACTAAAATCATATGGATACAAATCGGTCAACTTTAGCAAGTTTGTTACATTAAAGGCACTAAAATTACGACATGGGCTCAAAGAACTCATACATGTAAGCAACTCGGTGCTTACCTCACTAAAATGATTTCCAAGCTCTTGAATTTGCATATCGAGAACTGTGTTGAAATTATTAACCTCAAAGTGATGACGATTGGTGATGTTAGTCTTCCTTCTCTGATGTTTCGGGTCAACATACTCGCCTTCCATGTTAACCATTTCAATCTCATACTTGTCACAAAGGATGTGACATCTTTCAAAAGGGAATCGAAACCCTCAAGTCTATACCTTTGTAATTCTTTTTTAGTGGATTTAACCATCCCAACCACATTCAATATATCCTGATCCTTTCTTTGAAGAGCTACACACAATATGTTAGTAACTCCCGAAAGATATGTTTCATTAAATGTAAATAATATACAAATTTAAAAGATTTCATGTATATCTGAAGTCCATTTGCTTGACTTTTGTGAGCATCATCAAATCCCGAAGTTTCGAGATATTCGAGCACATCAATTACATTAGGATATAAAGCCAACAAACGAAGAAGCGTTTTTTTCATGAGAACTCCAACACGTATCTCCCGCTCTTGCAAATGACAATTTTTGATTCTTTCCTCGTCTGGTTTCAACTTCCGGATTCAATCCCAATCTCTCTCTCTCTTTGACTTTCTCTTATCAAATCTATTCATTTGCAAGATGCACCATCAACAATTGTTAAATCTAATACTTCTTTAAAAAACTTGCAAATTTCATGATGTTTGGTTGCAAGGGCCACAACAACAAGTTGAAGCTGGTGAGCAAAACAATGAACAAAATATGCCGAATAATTTTCTTTCAAAATTAAAGCCTTTAAACCACTAAACTCATCGGACATGTTGCTTGCATCGTCATACCCTTGGCCTCTAACCCTACCCAAACTCAAATTGTAGTGAGCAAATAATTCATCAATTGCAGATTTAAGAGATAATACAATTATTTTCGTGACATGAACAAGACCTATAAATTGCTCCTTCACAAATCCTAATTTATCAACATATCTCAAAACCACAACCATTTGTTCTTGTTTAGATATGTCTCTTGATTCATCAACTAATATGGAAAATACATCATCACCAAGCTCTTCAAATATCTTCTTTAATATGTGCAAAACAATTACAAATGTCTTTTTGGATTGACGGGGATGTCATTTGGCTATTCCCTGGAGCATTGCTTAATATAACCTTACCAATATCTTCATTTATTTCCCCCAACAATTTTAAGAACTCTATAAAATGTCCTCTATAGAGGGATTCTTCAGACTCATTATGGCCACGAAAAGGTAACCCACCATTCAACAATGCTTTAGAAAGTCTAACCGAAGTACTTAATCGGATTCTATATTCTTTTTTGTGTTTATCAAGGTTATTTTTTCTGAGGCCACATGTATAGATTGAGCTTGTTTAAGTAAGTCTTCCCCTTTCTTGCGTGCTCTGCTGTGTAAACTATTATTATTATCACCAAGATGAGTTTTAAGTCTTTTGATATTATTCCAACCATTGAAACCCTCACCTATAAATGCATCCTTTTGTCCACTTTCCTTAAACAAGTAACAATACAAGGAATACACTTTATCTTTTTTGACACTATATTCTAACCAATTTTCATATTCTCCTTTAAACCAATCCGGATTAAAACGCCTTGATTTACCACTCATATTTGTGTGCGGAAAATCATGCCCTGTCGGTTGACATGCACCTCTAAGCAAATAGGCTCGTCTAATTTTATCTTTTTGATTTGGGTGATAAGATGAAATCGGTTTCTTTTCAGGCGGATCCCATAGAAGATCATCTAAATCTATTTTTGTTGATTTACTACTCGAAGATGATGATCTAACGTTTGATGGTGGTTCTCTTTGTAAAAATCTCTTCATGATATTAACACCTAAAATTTAAGTCTCAACAAATCAATAAAAAAAAACAAATAATCCTATTATATTCTAATTTTAATTCGTAGACTAATGGTATCTTTTGTTAAGTAACAAGAAAAAAGTAATTGAAAACCAAACATAAATTAAACAAGTAGTTAAGCAACAATTCTAATTAAACAAACAATAAAAGTATATAAAACTAACCTCCTTGATCAGCCATCTCTGATCTATAAGTAGATTTTGGTTTTTTTTTTAAATCAAAGTTCAGCAGCCCTTACGACTAGCATTACTGAGTCATCAAATTTGAATCAACACTGTATGCCCACTAGAGATGGGCATAATCAGGTTTTCTTAGTACCGGAACCGGTTCCAAACTTAACCCGGTTCCATTTGGTTGACAATGGAACCGGGTTTGATGTGGAACCTGGTCCGGTTCCTACCCGGGTTTACACAACAGAATCTGGAACCGTTTAGAATCGGGTACGGGTATTCCGGAACCAGGTACGGGTACTGTGTGGAACCGGTTACGGGTACAATGTGGAACCGGTCATGTGGAGATGTTTATTATGTTTAATTTTTACTAATGTTTAGTAAGTTTAGTAAATTTAATGTTTCTTTTATTCATTGATAATAAATTAGTTACATTAAAAACATTAATAATAACTAATTATTAGGAACCGGGACCGGGTATGGGTGGAACCGGGTACATTAGGAACCGGGTAGTAATTGGGTACGGTTTGGAACCGGGTACGACCCGATTAAAATTAAAAAATGTGGAACCGAGTAGGAACCATCGGCTATTTTGAACCCGGAACCGGTTCAACTTTATGTCGGGTAGGAACTGGAATCGGGTCCAGTTCAGTTCTATCGGGTCGGGTTTGGAACCGGTTATTATGCCCATCTCTAATGCCCATTAACCATGTTTACCAATCTTTTTGGGCTAGGTTATTCACTTATGGATACTTAATTAGAATTAGGCTGGATATTTAATTAGAGTTGGGCTTCTTTATAACCTCATTATATATTTTATTGGGCTTTGATTAATGGGTATTTAATTGCAAGTACAAATATTTCACTTTCACCCTTCGTCCCTGTTTCCTTGTTTCCTGACCTGAGTTGCAGGGAAGTTTTAAGAGTTCAAGCACATCTAAGTAGCTAATCTACTTTTTGAGATGTAGGGGTTATATGTGTATTGTTTTTTTACTAATGGAGTCATCGATTAAGAAATCATTGATGTCACTCAAAAAACCTATGCATACATGTCTAGATACGGCCAGAAAAACGTTGATGTCCGGTGACTACGTTCCGATAAGCCTACCTCCGCCCCTGACTACATATATTCATAGATGTAGGTAGTTTGGTACAAGCATAAGAATCTTATTTATTTTGTAATACAAAGGCTGCTAAGCCAGTTAAATGCAGCCTATGATTCTTAGACATCAGGTAAATCTCTTGATGTGATACCACTTATTTAATTAAAAGAACACATCCTTGTTGTTTTGTATATCTTGCGTATTATTGATGTTTTTTAGGACGTTGTGGAAGGTTACCTTTCCATGAAACGAGTAAGGTTTGTTTTTTAGGTGTTGCGAAACGTACACCCCTCCCACAAATTTAGAGGTACTTTCAGTCGAAGGGAGATAAGTTTAAACACACCCATGTTTTTATCTCATAATTATAAAGGTTGAATCTATTGTCATACCTTTACTAAAACATGAATGTAAACAGAATTGAGAAAGATTACCAAGCCTAACATGAGGTAAAAATGTTTAACGATTAGAGTAAATTACAAGTTTTGTCCTTTATTTTTTATACCAAATTGAAGACGTTGTCATTTAGCACAAAAGTCGACAAGTTCTGTACTTAATGTTCCAAAATCTTGTACGTTATGTCCTTTAGGCCAAACCCGATTAGATTTTTGGGTTAAATCTGGTCATGTGCCTTGTCCATGAAGGCATTGTTGACATTCATCTCTTCAGATACTACTGTGTAAAACAACTTATGTTTAAGGACTAGTTTGTAATAAATTGAAAAATAAAAAAATATAATCTCTGTCTCCCTCTCTCTCTCAACGGAAACGCCCTCTCTCTCTTCTCTCTCTCTCTCTCTCTCTCTCTCTTTAACACAATCTGAAGGGCCAAGATTCAAAACCCAAACACAATCGTCACCACTGTAAATTCCAAATACAACCATCACCTTTTTGCTTACCCTATCAATTGTCGACATATAACCTAACCTGATGGTTATTTTGGGATAATCTGTTTGGAAGCTTCTCATCATTAGAATCGAACCTTCTCTCTCTGTCTTTTATGGAAGAACAACAACAAAAACAAGAAGCTGGAGATGGCAAACCCTAATTTCGCCAGAAACATCAAACCCTAATTTTGCCGGAGCAGCGGAAGCACAACCAGGTGTCAGAAGACAGAGAAGAAGGACGGCGAATCGTCGTTACTTATGTCGCATCAATCGGTGGGGGCGGTGGCAGATGGTGGTGTTGACAGTGGCGGTGGTAGGTGGGGTGGGGGTAGCTGGTGGCGCCGGTGGTGGTTGGGTATAGAGGGAGATGGTAGTTGCGGTGGTGGACGGTGGTTGCAGCGGTGGGGATGGTGGTTGTGGTGGTGGTGGTTGCAGGGGTGGGGATGGTGGTTACGATGGTGGATGGTGGATGGTGGTTGCAGGGGTGGGGATGGTGGTTGTGGTGGTGGATGATGGTTGAGGAGGTGGATGATGGTGGTAGATAGAGAGAGAGATGTAGATAATGAATTTGATACATAATAATAATAATAATAATAATAATAATAATAATAATAATATTATTATTTAAATAATATTATTAAATATATAGGTAAAAGGACAAAAATACCTTTTGATGAGCAAATTTAACAAAAAATTTTACTGGGTTTGACCTAAAGGATACAACGTGTAAGATTTTGAAATATTAAGTACAAAACTTGTCGACTTTTACGCTAAAGGATACGCCCGCAATTTAGTATAAATATAAAAGACAAAACTTGTAATTTATTGTAACGATTATATTTTTTTTGTTTATATGTAAAAATATTGGTTACATACTACTTTCTTTTATTTTCCATGAAACGAGTAAGGTTTGTTTTTTAGGTGTTGTGAAACGTACACCTGTCTCACAAATTTAAAGGTACTTTCAGTTAGAGAGAGATAACTTTAAACACACCCATGTGTTTATCTAATAATTATAAAGGTTGAATCTCTTGTGATACCTTTACTAAAACATAAATGTAAACAAAATTGAGGATTTTATTTTATATGATTTTCTTGTAAGAAGAATACCAATGGTCCTTTTTTTTTTTAAGACAAACAGTGACCTAATTTTTTGAGAACAATGCAATTGTGTGCTCATATATAAGCCAGAAAATTTGACAAGTTACATTAAAATAGAAGGTAGCCGGGCAACAAGCTGTGCCACAAATCCTTTCTGGATTGCAAACCCTAACCTTCCAAATGCAAACCCTTGCCCCCTTGGGGTTGAACAATTGCTGCAGACGACTCGTTGAACCTTCGTCAAGAAGTGGATAGCTTCTGACGCTAGGGAGTCAAAAGTATCAAAGACAAAAGGACAAAGACATGCTGATTCTTTGCGCAATATTGCTTTCTCCTAAGAAGGTGACCTAATTGGGTGTACCCTTTCAAGCAAATTCAACTTAGTCAAATGTGCAAGCAACATCATGACTTAAATAATTGTGTTTTTTAATTAGCAAATAACATAATAGCAAGGACAGAAATGGAACGACTAGTAATTCAAGTCGGATGTAAAAATATTGGTCACAAAAATGAACCCCTCACCTTACCACCATTCAAAAACCTAAAACTAAATACCAAAAAACCTTAAAATTAAACTCAAAACTAAATGCTAAAAAACCTTAAAACTAAACTCAAAACTAAATGCTAAAAAATATTTTCTTTTAAATTTTTCCATTAAAATCGTGACCTTTTTTTAAAATAAAAAAAATAATAATAAAAATTTACGATTTTAATGATTTCTTTTTAAATTATGTGTTTTTAAGCTTTTAAGGTAGTTTAGGTTGTTTTCACAAGTGTTTCTCGCGATAAATGTTTGTTCCTAAATGATATTCACCCTAAGAATCATTTAGGAACCACCATTTATGTCGAAAACCACGAGAACCAGTTTGAACATTAAAAAACACACAATTTTATTGTCATTAAAATCATAATATTTTTTAATTAGCATTTAGTTATGTGTTTTAGTTTTTTGGATTTAGTTTGAGTAAGGAGAGGTGGGGAGATGAGGATTTAGGTTTTTAGGGGTAGGGGAAGGAGTAGGTTTTAAAAGGAGATAATAGATATTATTTTATTTTACATACACAAAAGATAGTTATATCATATGACATGACACTGCCTTTAAACTTAGCTTATGATATAGTAATATTTATAATAACCACTCAAATTTCCCCTCTTTAATTTAGCAAAATTCTTGTTACTCAGTAGTTTACTGTTCGATTTTCCACTAATTTTATTGGTCAGTACCACCACACCATCACTCCATCTCTTTCTTTCTCCGAGTGGTTCCCTTTCTTTCTTTCCTCTTTCTTTCTTTCTCTCTTTTTCTGATTGTTAACCCACAGATCTCACCACCACCGCAAATGTTATCACCATTGTCGGCTGCAAAAGGTTGCAGTGGCTAAGACGATGGGGGGACTAAGGCAGGTCGAGTGAGAGAGAGAGATCCTCGATAGTGTCGGTGACACCTATATTACAATCCACTGCCACAACCAAACCCTAAGTTTAACGACCACCTTTTTTTTAAGCTTTTCATCTGCTTTATCCACTAGATCTGATTGGAAAGTGGTGAGTAGGGACCAACAGGTGGTGGTGGTGATGATGAACATAGACAGAAAGGGAGGAAAACCTTCGTCATAATTGAGAGAAGAGAAGATGGGCTTGGTGGCAGTGGACCGGTGGTGATACGAAAACAAGAAGATGAAAAGTATTAAGGAGAGAAAATACAAATGTAGAAAGAGAAATAGGACTGATAGGAGCTTTACCAAAACAACTGACAAAAAAACTAAAATATTTGTAAATGAGATATCAAAATCTATCTATTATACTAAAAGAGGCCAATCATTTGGTGAGGTGGACATCCTCTTTATCAAGAATATAGAAGTTTGGGCGGCATTTCTCCAATTCTTCTTTCTCACTACGCAACCTTCACACGCGCTCTCTCTCTCTCTCTCTCTCTTCAATCAATTCAATCTTGCCAAAAATATGAATTCGATTCTGTTTCAGTTCAAAAGTTCTAAATGTTAAGCAATCATCTACATTCGTGAAAGTAACTCACCAGCTTTCTCTCTACCTATCTAGGGTTTGACAGTGATTCCAGGCGACGGCTAGGACTAAAAGAATTCAGTATTTTATATTAATCAGTTAGTTGCTTATGTTTCGCATATAACCATTGTTTATGGAAATATTGTATCAACAAAACCTGTTAGTTAATTTAAAGATATCACTCTAAAAGAATTCAGTATTTTTTAATAATCAGTTAGGTAGGTGACAGTGCTCTCAAATAGTTCTCGATTGCGTTTTTAATTGGGAGAAGCTCTAATGTTGTTTTGACTAGATACATGCTATCATGGCCAAGAATGATCGTGCTGGAGTAGATGCTTATATGCATGCAAAATCGCAATTAAATGCTCAAGCTATGTTAACTTAGGATACATGCATGAACATGGCCAAGGTATTCCATTTGATTGGCGATCAGAAGAATAACTGATCATCACACTCTAACCAACCACCAGATTCAACCATTGCAGATCATGAACACACTCTCCTACCATGGCAACACTATTCAAATGGAGACGACAGCGTGGTGGTGGTGGTGGCGACAGTGTTACACCGTCACGTTTCTTTGATCGGATATTCAGAATATTCTTCTACAGAAAGTACGTCTTTTGGTGCCTTATTTCAATCCTCACACTCATCGCTATCCTTCCTTCGGTTTATTTTAACTCCAGTCACTATCATTTTCATCAGGTATCTATTTTGTTTTCTTTCTTGCAGTTTACGAAACTTATATTGATCGATGTTCATAATATTATGTTTTGAAAATGCTTTTCAATGTTATTCTGTTTCGAAAATACTTGTGAAATAGTAATTTAAGCTCAGATTTGGTCCTGATGTTATGACTTTTGTGAATTAGGTTTGTTATTTTGGTAATATTATGACTTATGTATTTGAGTCAACTTGACCTGAACCATTTTGGCATTTACTAATATTTGACATGTTTCAATACAAAACCTAGCCCTTTTTCAGTTTATATATTCATTGAACAGGCCGGGGTCTCGGGTTGAATCACAACTTACTTTGTACAAACTCATAGCCGAATCAATGCATGAAAGGCTGCATTTTAAATGTAATTTAATAATAACTAGAAAGCAGCTGCACCACCACATATTGTGAATCTAATTTTGAGTCTTCAACACACTCTTAGAGGTGGCAAGTAGGTTAGGTTGATCGGGTTGGATAGACATCTATGATAGTCTATATTGCAATTTGTTTTGTTGCATTTTCTAATGATCATGTTTATATATTCCAATTTGTTTCTAAAATTATACATTTCGCTGCATATTTGTTTGGCATGTGCATGTGCAAAAACCAAATCATTCTTCAAAAGACAAAGACTACCATTACAAAGTTCGCTAAAAAGCCATCATCTTACCAAAACCTAAGAGTACAAAGATTCAAACCATACATATATAGTTCAATTATATGTTGCAAATACAAAACTATATTACAATGGCAGGCAACTATTTTAGTTAAACTTAATAGCTACTAAAGAAAATAAAACTAATCTGACTAAAAAAATACTTCTTTAGTTTCATTCTTTATAATGACACCTTGTGCATTCTTTATTTTTATTTTGGATCTTTCTTTCCCAGGTGCCAAGGACATGAAAAAGCAAGAAAAATGCTCATCTGGTTGTTAGTAAGATGATTCTTTGAGGCTATTCGGTTATCATTGTGCTTAGAAATCCCAGGTGAAAGGTATTATTTTTTGTATGGTACATGTTGAAACGCCATGGTTTAATCTCTTACAAGTCTTGGATATTTATGTGAATATCAAGGATTTGTATAAATTGTAGATTAAAAGTTATAGTGTTTAATTAGTTATACGTCATGGGGTATTCCATTTTTTGAAATGTGATGTAAACTAATACAATCATATGGCTGCCATGGTACATAAAAGTCTAAGGAAGTAAATTTTCATTTTGGTTGTGTTTGAAGATTTTGTGGATACAGTTTTCTTTTAGAATTTCATTTGAAAGTGCTAGTTTTGACTTTGACAATCTGACTTTAACTTGAAAGTCTGGTGTGAATTTGTGTGGTTATGTATTTGAGATTGATTGTTTCTAACAAAACCATACATGGAGTACATCATTAGGGGACAAAAGAATAAAGATTTTATTTAAATTTTGACTGTTTAATCACTAAAAAGTGCTTTTGGCTGTGAAAGTCAAACCTGCTCATCTTTACTTTCAAGTTTGATGTAAATATATTTATGAGTTAAATGCTTGGTTGGTCCATGTGGTTTGCAAATCTTGCAGTCTTGGTCCCAGTGGTTCACTAATTACACACTTGGTCCCAGTAGTTTCAAATTTTGCACTCGGGTGGTCCTTACCACTAACCTTTGTTAGATTTCTCAGTTAAGTATATGCAAAATTACTATTATACCTCTCGTCTTCTTCATCCTTTCTACTCTCACCCTGTCAACCACCTGCAACCACCTGCAACTACTCTGCTACCACCACCCTCACCCTCGCCGCTTTTCACCGCCATACCACTCAGCCACCACTGCCACAACCACCCTCCGCTACAACCACCCTCTGCCACATCCACCACCGCCGCACACACTTCATCTTCCCCATTGCCACAAAACAGAGTTTAAGCAGTTCATTGTCGATAAACTGACCTGCCATCGCCGGAAACTGGTTCACTGTCGATACTAACAACCGAAGATCTATCCGCACAAGTTATTTTCAGCAATTGCGGTTGAAGAAACTGAGTTTGAGCGGCTGAATCTTCCAATCATTGTTTTTATGGAATCAGTACTTTAAACATCGTTTAAACCCATGTTGAAAAGATTGAATGAAAATGATCTGTTGTTTTGACAAATTTTGAGACTCTATTTCCTCTATATTTTTTTCTATAAATTTTTTCTCTCTCTGATGAGAATGTACAAGTAGGGATTATGATTTATTATTTATTTAATTATTATTACTTTCATGTTAAATATGATGATAATGGGTGTACAATATTTGGTTTAGATGTGTGAATTTGAATGTTTCGATCTTGATTCTGGAAAACAGAGCATCTGAAGCAGGGTTGTGGAATGTGGAGAAAAAGATGTGATTTATTTAAAATGAAAATGGGTGTACAAATTTTGGTTTAAAAGTCTGAAATTGACTGTGAATCATGAATTTGGAAAACAGAGCAACAGAAGCAGCAGGGGGTGTGAAATGTGAAGAAGAGGATCTGATTATTCAATTAATTTCATATTATTATAAAGAGTTAAATGCTTGGTTATCGACAATGAACTGCTTAAACTCTGTTTTGTGGCAATGGGGAAGATGAAGTGTGTGCGACGGTGGTGGATGTGGCGGAGGGTGGTTGTGGCAGTGGTGGCTGAGTGGTATGGCGGTGAAAAGCGGCGAGGGTGAGGGTGGTGGTAGCAGAGTAGTTGCAGGTGGTTGCAGGTGGTTGACAGGGTGAGAGTAGAAAGGATGAAGAAGACGAGGGGTATAATAGTAATTTTGCATATACTTAACTGAGAAATCTAACAAAGGTTAGTGGTAAGGACCACCCGAGTGCAAAATTTGAAACTACTGGGACCAAGTGTGTAATTAGTGAACCACTGGGACCAAGACTGCAAGATTTGCAAACCACAGGGACCAACCAAGCATTTAACTCTATATTTATTGATGCATAGATTATTTTATGTCACAAAAGCAAACGTGAATCACTTAAAGGGGCAAGACGATTAAAAATATTCTATCAAAATTTAGCCTTTAAAACTACCCCAGAGCTATTCCTATTTTAAAAAGGGGGGCTAAAAAATGTCTAGAAAAACAAGTACAACTTTATAGAGGTTCCTCGCTGACGCCTTCATTTGTCTTTTTTATCTCTTTATGATATGCTATCTTCCTTTAGCCAGACTTCCCGCATTACTGTGATCAAGAGGAAGCGCTAAGGTATATCCTTTCCTTAAGTTAAGAGTGAAGCCCTTCCTATCTGATAGAAAAGGATCCCATGATCCTGGACCAATCTTACCTGGGATCGCAAATCCCAAATTTGTCTATGAAGAGCGATCTAATTGTATTAGTATCTATAATTTATTCCAATTTTGACTTTCAATTATACAGGTACAGGTACACCGAGCTTGCTAGGAGGAAGATGGTTACTGCTATGGATGTCGTCTATGCGTTAAAGAGGTAAGGTCGGACTCTGTACGGAGTTGGCGGGTAAATTGAGAGATAGAGTTGGGAATGGAAGTAGTACCCGTGCTGTAACGAAACGAAAGGAACTGACGCCGATTGAAAACCCGCTAAAATTTCTTTTATATTTTTTTTCTTTCAAATCATATCCTAGCCATATAAAACACGTGATGGACATTTGGGTTTTGTTTTCTTTCTATTGCTATAGCATGTATTGGTACCGTGACGGACTGAGATGATATCTTTAAATATTCTTTTGGTTTTTATTCTTATGTTTATATCAAAAACCTTGGTTTTGTGTACTGAAATCGATGTGGATACAAAGAAATTAGCTTCCTTAAATATTCTCGCTGTAACATGATATTGTCATTGTTGTTTTTTTTTACTCTTCATAAATCTTGAATATGCAACACGAATTAGTGATTGATTATCTCCTTTTTATTGTGCTATTTGAATTGTTTATATTCAATAGTTCATTCTAAATTGGTATTTGTTTGTCCGTTAATTGTAGTTTAGTCTTTAACTTAAGTAAACATTTTGTTTATTCCAATTTTTATTTAAAGACTTAAAATAATATAATTGACAATTTGACATCGGGTATAGTGGTGCACAAATTGGGTTTTTTTGAATATCCGGTTCTGGGTATGGAATCGGGTTCGGGTACGACTGGGTTTTACAAAATCGGGTATTGACAATACCCGGGTCTGGTCCGGGTCCGGTTTTATACAAAAAATGTATACCCTATATGCCCGGGCTCAGGTAGGGTCCGGGTCGGGTTTTCTAATACCTGGGTATTCCCTATTTCCGGGTTCGGGTAGGGTCGGGTATGGATCGGGTTTGGTTCAGGTTTGCCTCGGGTATTCATATTTTTTTGCATAAAACATAGAAATATAAAATGCAAAACCTTTTTATTTCATAAAATATAGAAATACATGACATCTAAATAATTATAGAACTGGGTCGAATAAGATTATTAACATAGATAAGCTTCGAATAACTTGACCGTCTTCGTTTATTGTTCGTCTCGATGATAAGACTGTGGTTAACCATACCGAGCATTTTCAGTACCGGTAACCAGTTTTAACGATTTTCTGGATCAGTACCTTCGGTACCTGTATGCTCATCCCTATGTAAGGCTTAATTGTATTGTTCACGTAAGAAATGGGTTAGTGATGTAAGATTCTTTTTAGTTAGGTTTATTTTTTTAAGTTGATTTGATATTTTCTAATATTTGGTAAGGTAAGATGGGTAGGATTATTAGATGGGTCGTGTTCCGGGGTCGGATATGAATATTACATAAACCTCAGAACTTTGGCAAATCTGAAAGTTTAGTAGTTGAAAGCTTCATGTGTAAATGGTTAGTAGATCTAATCTAATATATTCGTTTGTGTTTTAACGTACATACAAGCATAATATTTATGTCGACGATGGTATTGAAGATATAATTTTTTAGCAACCCATGAAATTTACGGGTTCTTAAACTAGTTGGTTAATAAAACGGTTCAAGTCCGATTAAAAGAAAAGTCAATTCAAGTCCAATTATTTTAGTTAACTTTTCCTTAATTCAAACCTACAATGCATAATATTAAATCAAATAAATATATATTTTTTATTGTAATAACAAACTAATATGGCTTTTTAAATCAAATAAATTATATTTTTAGTTGTAATAACAAACTAATATGGCTTTTTAGGTTGATTTTTATTTGAATTTAATTAAACTTTTAAACAAAATTTGAACTCTGAAAAGAATCATAGCCGCTACTATACTAATTTAATTTAGTTTTATATTTAATTTGATTATAATATAAAACTTTAGTCTCACGGTAATTACTAGCATGCAAAAACGTAATGTAAACTGTGTAAAACATGAACTGCGCCAATCTATTATAATTAATTAAAACTGGGGATCAAAGTGGAAGCGCACATGTTATCAAACAAAACAATTTGGTTTAACGCGCCACAATGTGTGTGGGTATGAAAACTTGTTATAACAATTACGCAAATCTAATATTCAACAAATTAATATAGAGTCCATAAAAATGTTAGGTTACGAATATTATAAACACGTTTGAATATAGATGGCTTGTTAAAAAGTCCTCATTCGATCTAAGAGCAATATTCTTTAAATGACTATAATTTCATATTTTTTTATAAAAAAACACATTAAATTATTTATAACAAAAAAGGCTCAAATAAATATCTTGTGTGCTCCAAAATGGCAAAACCTAATTCAAGAGGGTAAAAACTAAAAACAACCTAACCAAAAAAAGTGAAGTGGTTGACTTGTTAAACTAAACCTATGTGTATATGTGTGTGTATCTATATTCCAATATTCCAACACAACACACTTTCCACCTCACCTACCCATCACCTTCACCTCCTCTATCTTCTCATCTCCCCCATCAAACCCTACTCCACCTTATCCACCACCAATGGCCTCCTCCACCCCACCCACTTTATCCACCGCTAAACCCTACCAGAACCACCACATCCACCACCCCCACCGCCGCACCCCCAACGGCCACACCTCCCTCCACCCTCCCCCTCCAAGAAACCCCACCACCACCAAACCCCCTAACCCCATCCCCACCACCGTCGCAGCTGCCCCACACCACCGTAACCCTAATTTCACCCCTCTTTCCTCTTCAAAATCCGAACTTGCTACCGATTTCTCCGGTCGCAGGTCAACCCGCTTCGTTTCCAAGATGCATTTCGGCCGCCCGAAAGCCGGCGGCTCCGTTCGCCACTCTGTTTCAGCCGAAGAAGCTCTCCAGCAGCTGATTCGGGCTAGTGGTGATGATCGGTTGGTTGAAAACGTTCTACATGGTTTTCAAATGAAATTATGTGGGTCTGATGATTATAATTTCTTGTTACGTGAATTGGGTAATCGAAACGAGTGGTCGATGGCGATCCAGTGCTTCGAATTCGCGGTTAACCGCGAAAGAAGGCGGACCGAGCAAGGTAAGTTAGCTAGCTCTGTTATTAGTGTGCTTGGTAGATTGGGGAAAGTTGAATTAGCTAAAAAAGTGTTTGAAACTGCTGTTAGTGAAGGGTATGGGAACACTGTTTATGCTTATTCTGCTTTGATTAGTGCCTATGCGAAAAGCGGGTTGTGTGATGATGCAATTAAGTTGTTTGAGACGATGAAGTTGTCGGGTTTGAAGCCGAATCTTGTTACGTATAATGCGTTGATTGATGCGTGTGGGAAAGGGGGTGCGGATTTTAAACGGGCTTCGGATATTTTCGATGATATGTTGAGTAACGGGTTTCAGCCGGATCGGATTACTTACAATTCGCTTTTAGCGGTTTGTAGTGGTGGCGGGTTGTGGGAGACCGCCATGAATTTGTTTAATGAAATGTGTTATCGAGGGATTGAGCCGGATATTTATACGTATAATACGCTTTTGGACGCTGCTTCTAGTGGTGGACATATGGATTCTGCTTTTCAAATAATGGCGGAAATGACAGCGAAGAATATTATGCCTAATGAGGTTACGTATAGTACGGTGATTCGCGGGTGTGCGAAGTCAGGGAGGTTAGATCAAGCACTAAGTTTGGTTAGTGAGATGAAGTATGCGAATATTCGTCTTGATCGCGTTTCTTACAATAATCTTTTGGCTATATATGCAAGTTTAGGAAGGTTTGATGAGGCTCTTAACGTCGTGAAAGAAATGGAGAACACGGGGTTTAGAAAAGATGTTGTGACTTATAACGCACTTCTTGACGGGTTCGGAAAACAGGGGAGATATGATAAGGTTAAAGAATTGTTTAATAGGATGAAAAACGAGCGGGTGCCTCCTAATTTACTGACTTATTCGACTCTAATAAGTGTTTATTTAAAAGGCGGGTTGTACCAAGAGGCTACAGAGATGTACAAGGAGTTTAAGCATCAAGGTTTGAAAGCCGATGTTGTGTTATATAGTGAAATAATCGATACCTTATGTAAGAAAGGGTTCGTAGAATCTTCGGCTTTGTTACTTGATGAGATGACTAAAAAAGGGATTCAACCGAATGTTGTAACATATAATTCGATCATAAATGCTTTCGGGCAGTCGGGCGAAACTAGTTTATCAGTTGATGATAAACGCGAAATTGTGCGTTTGGAAAATGGTGATAAAAAGGTTGATAATAGAAACGAAGATCGGATAATAAAGGTTTTTGAGCAGTTAGCTTCTGGACATTTGAATATTGGTGAAAAGGGTAGCAAGGAGATTATATGTGTTTTGGGTGTTTTCCGGAAGATGCATGAGCTGGAAATTAAACCGAATGTGGTGACGTTTTCGGCTATTTTGAATGCTTGCAGGTCTGTACTTAACCCTGATTGTTCGAAATTTAGTATTTATCTAGACAAATGCAGCTTTTGGTTATACATAAATCTTGTGTAGTTGTACGTAGAGCAACACTTCGCGTACGTAAAGCTCACACTTTTGGACTTAAAAGCTTCGGAGCGCATTGCAGATTTTTAAACCATCATATTCTTTAATTCCAAACACAAATAATAAATTGTTACAATTATTTTATATATATTTTTTTTGCAGCCGTTGCAGTTCGTTTGAAGAAGCTTCATTGTTATTGGAAGAACTCCGATTATTTGATAACCAAGTTTATGGTGTGGCCCATGGGCTTTTGATGGGCTATAGAGAAAACGTCTGGGTCCATGCTCTTTCTCTTTTCGACGAGGTCAAACGTATGGATTCTGCAACTGCATCTGCCTTTTATAATGCTTTGACTGACATGTTATGGCATTTTGGACAGGTAAATCAGCGTTACTTATTATGTTTACAATTAGGGGTGGTTAGGTAATTTCACACTTATCCTCAGCAATGAGTTTCTTTGCAGATAGATAATCAGTTTTTTCCGAGTGTTTGGCTGATTTTGATTATTTAAGGGTTTATTTACATGTAAAATGACCCTAAATAGTTTTATGCGATGTTGTAAAAATTTCAGAAACGTGGGGCCCAGTTGGTGGTGCTTGAAGGGAAACGTAGACAAGTGTGGGAAAATACATGGTCTGACTCTTGTTTAGATTTACACCTCATGTCTTCTGGTGCTGCACGAGCCATGGTTCATGCATGGTTGCTCAATATATGTTCGATTGTTTATGAAGGCCATGAGTTGCCTGGTTTATTGAGGTACGTTTTTATTTATTTGTTGTTGTTATTAATATTAATATTTTTATTATTATTATTATTATCAAATAGTTTAGAGGTGCACTGAGCCCAGGCTCAGTTGGGCCAAAATAAGCCCGGTCTTGAGTCTTGACTCATAAACTAGCCTTAATTTGGGTCCAAACGGATATGATAAAAGTAGAATTGATTGTAACTTTTAGTATAATTTTTCTAAATTGGTTCGAAACTACTTAGATAAGATATAAATTCAATATAATTAATAATATGAGATTATAACTTTACTTAATTTAAATTAATAATATAAAATATATACAATCAAACATTTTTTTTACTTGTTCTTCTGTACACCACCACTAAGGCTTTTTAAACGTACACCACCACTAAGGCTTTTTAAACATACACCACCAGTAAGCTTTTAGAGTAAATTAGACGAGGCGCAACAAGGCACACACCCCAGGGCTTCGCTCAGCGCCTAGAATAATTAGTAATTACAATAGGAATAAGCTCTCCAATGAATCGTGTCTAAGCCTGTAAGAAGCCCTAGGGTGTGCGGCTGTGCGCCTTGTTGGGATTTTTCTGGGCTTTTTGGTAATTACGTTTTCGCCGTTTTAGGATTTTTCCAGGCTTTTTTGGCCTGAGGTGCGCACCTCTTGTACACGAGGTCACGAGGCCTTTTTATGCATCTAACTGTTATACCTTGGGTTTTTTGGCTTGTACATGCAGCTAAAATCATACAAAAACCTTACCTTATAACTATATTTAGGTTAGGGAAAGCTAAAAACCTACGGGATATATAAAAAATATACACATAATTAGCTTTTGCGCTTCACGCTTCTCACCTCGGTTTTAGACATCGTCGCTTTTGTGTGCCTCTCGCTTTTTAAAACCAAGCTCTGGTTATGCTTAAGAAATAGATATATGGTCCCTATTTACAAAACATGTTGCACATAGTCCATGGATTGGATGGTCTTTAAAGTTTTTACATTGATCCAAATCTCTCTCTCCCGTCTCTGTTGGTGCCGTTCAGTAGTAGCGACGGGTTGGTGTTAAGCAGCTTCACTCTCGTCAAAAGATGAGACGATGGTGAGGATGCTGGACCATCTGGTGGTGGACGTAGTGGTGGTAGTTGGTCGACCAAATTACTCTCCTGTGTGTTGCACATAACAAACGCTAACAAGCCTTAAGATGCCCATCCACTCCAGGGACTATTCTTGCAACAACTTCTTAAAGTAGGGTCCATTGGCATAATTTTTTGGCTTAAGGACCAAACTAGTAATTTCATACATCAAATGGACCATCTGAGTAATTTTTTGGGTTTGTTAGACCAGACTCCAAAGTCACCAGACCTAAAGGACGGGGCTTTGCGTAAAAAAAAGTTTAGCACGTATTGGGCTTTCTGGCCCACCCAGGCCCGGACCAAGATTTTCTAGACCACACTTTTGTTGAGCCTGGATTCGGTCTCCAACGTGCTGAGTTTCGTTTTGTAAACATTAATTAAACTTTTTGACGCATTTCTGGTTACCATTGTCGATGCAGCATTCTAACAGGATGGGGTAAGCACAGCAAAGTTGTAGGCGATTGCGCACTTAAACGAGCCATTGAAGCCCTACTGGGTAGCATGGGCTCGCCATTTAGGGTTGCTACGTCTAACATCGGTAGGTTTATATCGCCAGGGCCCATGGTGACGGCATGGATGAGAGATTCAAACACCCCAAAATTGCTTGTTCTTGAAGATGATAGAGCTTACCCTCAAACCGTCAATTTGCAACCGATTATATTGTAGTTTATGTGTATTTGTAACCCCCTTTCCACCTTTTAGTTGGTAATTTTGCTTGTGTTAATAAGGGGGAATTGACTGTTGTTAGGTTGGTAACAATTATACCAACCATGTAAATTATATTATAACTTGAAACAGTAAATGTGTGTTAACAATCTGGTCTCATTTTCACTATTTTAACCATGAGAGCCTATTATACTTGAATGTTTATTTAGTAAAGATTCAAATAATTTAAATTTCATAAATTGTAGCACCGGTAAAATTACCTTTAAGATTTGATTTGTAGCGCTAAATATATTATTAGTTTACAATACTTGTATAATGTAGTTATTACAGCCTGTTAAAGTATTTTAACAAGAGAGTATTTTTAAATTCGGTTCCTAGATTTATTGAATTATCTTTATAAACACCTTTCAAAAATAAATAAAAAACAAATCTCAAAAACATTCAAATTTTATTAACAAATTTACTAACCAAACACGTTAAGAATTTTCAAAGGATTCTACTCAATTTCAATTCCAGTTCTTTTACAAAATATTCCACAAACCAAACACTGTGTATTATTGTTTCACAAATTTTCATTGTCACGGAATAAAATTCTTGCCACATTGGTGCATGTGGTTATGAGCTCTCACTCACTTTTTTCATCTTTAGTATGTAATGGTTTTACATGTTTTCACTACCTAGTAGTCATGGATCGTACCCACCATTCATTAATATAATATTTATATCTAATAAATTAAAAAAAGAAAAGAAAATATTTGATCGGTTAAAAAAGAAGGGGTCCCACATCCTTTTCTTCCTTTGACGCCATTACCTACCAACTCCCACCACCTTAACCTCGGGTTTAACACCTCATTGGACGGTGTTACACGCCCCCTAACGCCGTCGCCACCTCACCGAGGGCACGAGGTAGTAACGCATAGCCTAGAAAGATCTACATATGTACAAAAGTAGATAAAGATTCCAACCCGTCAGAATAACTGTTTCCATGGGCAGAACCAGAGGAGGGTCAAGAGGGTTCGCTGACCCTCCGATCATGAGAATTTGTAGGAACTTTATGTATAAAATCAAGATTTTCCTAAAGAAACATAATCTGAAGCCTCTATTCGTAGCTGGTAGAGATTAAAGCCCTATAATAGCCCCGGTATAAAGAAATTATAGTTCCGCTACTAATTGTTTCATCTTTTCTGTTTCATCTACATATAAAACTTATATCGTGTAGTAGTATATTAGGCTACTAGGTATGGGTGATGGCCCTTTCACAAGGATGACCCTCCATGTCAGCGCCACGTAGAATGGGTGTGAGGATGGGCCTAAAGGGGATAGACCTAGAAAATGGAGGATGAAGCAATATATATATATATATATATATATATATATATATATATATATATAGGTAAAGGATCCTGTAAAAATGACCATTTATGTGAGAAGTGTAAGAAGAGTTTTACACCCTTAGATCTGGTTATTAATGGTGAAGATTATAATGGCAAAAATGTAAATATTGTTTCAATTTTAAATAAATGATTTGTCTTGATAGGGGTATAAGTGTCAATAACATTAATTAAATTAAGAAACTGCATAACTTCTCTTCTTAAAATCATGATTCTTCCTCTCTCTCTCTCTCTCTGCTCCATAGAAACCAGAGATTATCTATCTTTCTCACCCTAATCCACCATTAATCATTATCTCTAGCCACCGTAAAAAAAATTCCTAAACCTCCTTCTATGAACATCCACGATTTCTTTCTTACCATGATAATACAGATGCAAAACATCATGTGTTAACACATGGGTTTTAAGTCACGATGTTTAAAACAATCTGAAAATACAATTGTGTAACTCAAGATATAGTGTTTTAAAATCTATAATGAATGAATCACTATTCAAGTCATGGTGTTTAAACATTTGGAAGGGTTGTATACGATTCAAGACATGGTGTTCTAACAGATAGAAGGAATGTATTTTATGAATCCCTGTCATGGTGTTTTAAACAATCTAGAAACATTATATTAGTGATTCAAATCATGGTGTTTTAAAAAATATGAAAACACTGTATTTGTGATTCAAGTCATAGAACATATTCTAGAAATACAAGTTTAAACACCATGTGAAAATGCAGGTTTAAAACACTATATTAAGATTACATCTATAAATGCAGGTTTAAAACACCATGCGAAGAACATGTGTAAAACACCATGAAGTGCACTACAAATTTATTAAAACACCATGTTATGAATTTAGTTTATTGTATTTGTGATTCAAGTCATGGAATGTATTCTGGAAATGCAGGTTTAAGACACCATGTGGAAATACAGGTTTTAAACACTATACTAAGAACATATTCAGTAAATGCATGTTAAAACACCGTACGAAGAACATGTACTGAACGGAGGTGTAAAAACACCATGAATTGCACTACGAATTTATTAAAACACCATGTTATGAATTTAATTCTAATGTGTTGTGAATGACGTATTATACAAACGGGTGGTTATCAAACCCTAAAAATTCTCCAGCTTTGTAACTACTTATTTATTACCATATTTGAATTGTTGATACACTTACAATTATACCTTCAAGTATTAATTTTAATTAATGCCATATGTTCTCTCCATATCCTTTCTTACACTTCTTACACAAAACCCTTTTTTTACAATAACCCTCCCACACACACACACACACACACACATATATATATATATATATATATATATATAACATTTTTATTTTTTTCTAAAAATTAGGGAATGTAAGTTACATCTTAATGAACGTTTTGAAACAAAATAAAAAATAAAAAACGCCGAGTGGATTTTTTTATAAAAAATTACAAAAATTCAGTTTTTTAGCATTTTTTGTAAACATTGAAATTTTTAAAAAAATTTATAAAAAAACCATTCGGCGCTTTTTATTTTTTTTACAAAATGTTCATTAACATGTAACTTACATTCCCTATTTTTTTAAGAAAAAAATAAAAATTTACATAGGGTTTTCTTTAGTTTTCTCAACTCAAGTGGATTTTCTCTCTCTCTCTCTCTCTCTCTCTCTCTCTTATATATATATATATATATATATATATATGTATGTATAGGTGTGTGTTTAGAGGAGAAGATTTTTGTCTCCACATGCCCCGTCTTCAACGTCTCCCCCTGACGTGAAGGACGATGACGGCCTACAGGAAATGGTGTTGAGAGACGTCGTCAGACCAGACCAGGCGACCCCACACCCAGTAGCCTAATAAGGGTATAGAACACATGAAATACAAATAAAGCAAATCTCAACTCGTTCACAGGCTCATGCTGGCACTAGAAAAAGAAAAAAAGCATATGTGGATGTAATAAGCCACTTTATAAGTCCATAATCCCATTGGTCCACCCACTCTCATAAATGTAGAACCAAAACCATTAGTTTGCACGTTCAAAAAGGCCATAGTTCATGTGGTCATATTTAATGTATGTTATTACTTAATTATCCTTTTAAAGAAACAATTATTGATTCTAAAACCGACGTCCATATTTGAAAAAAAAAAGAAAAAGTACACTGTATATTACATGTAAAAATCAAGTAATAAATACCATAAAAAATAGTATATTGGTCCGCCAGAGGACACTTATGCAGCATTTGATTCGCAGAATGTTTTGAATTAGAATTGGAATTTGTATAAGAATTAGAATTTGAAAAAAATTAGATTTGGAATTTAAACATTCCAATTGGAATTGGAAATTGTTGGAATTAGAAATTGTTAGAATTGGAATCTCAATTCCATTTTTGATGTGTTTGGTTGTCAAATGAATTGAAATCCATCACCCCGACACCCACCGCCCCCGGTTCGAATCGAAACGGTACGGGTGGAAACGGTACGTGTGGAAACAGTACGGGTCGAAACGGTACGGGTCGAAACGGTTCGTGTCGAAACCATTCGGGTCGAAAAGGTGCGGGTCGAAACTGTATGGGTCAAAACAGTTCGGGTCGAAACGATTCAAATCGAAACGTTCCCATCGGAACGATATGGGTCGAAACGGTTCAGGTCAAAACGGTACGGGTCGAAACGGTTCGCGTTGAAACGGTCGAAGATTCCAATGAATTTACTTTAATTCTTTCACATATGAATTCCTTTAGTTAAAGGAATTTGAAGGAATTCATGTAAATTCCAATTCCAATTTCATTGTGAACCAAACACATAAAGATTGGAATTGAGATTCCAATTCCATCAAATTATGTGAATCAAACATCTTAAAAAATGGAATTCAGATTTCAATTCTCTTAATTCTTGCGAACCAAACGCACCCTTAGTATATACATTTACTAATGGCCATGAAATGAAATTGAATTGTATTACATAAATTTTTTACACGAAACAAATAAAATATCTATATAAGTATAAAGATCACCCTTTCCGTATTTCTTACAGAAGAATTAATATTTTTTTTGGGAGGTTTTAATGAAAAAAAAACTTTAATCCATCTTACTCTATTTGTTATACATGTATGAAAATCACCTTTTTCGTGTTGCTTACGGAATAATTAATATATCTTTTTGGGAGGTTTTAATGAAAGAAAAATCTTTAATCCATCTTACTCTTGTTGTAAAGCCAATGTTATAAAGCTTCATCAAATAATACCATAAAAGTGGGTCAAACATCATTTTCCATGCACTAATCACAACAAAACCAACGGAAGTAGGTGTTATTCGTGGACATCCTATACATTACATGGTCTCAAATTCCATCATAGTGAGAGGCATGAAATTTTGAGAAAAGAAAGAATCTAAATTTGGATTTACTTATTAGGCTAGACGGTGTGGCTTAGCGTCACCCCGCCACCTCATCTATTTTAGTGTTTTGGGGTGTTATTTGCCGCACACCCATCACCAAACAGGGGGCGCCATTGAAAGGGCTTCAGCCCACTAACGAGCGCTAATGGCAGCTGCATGTGAGACCCATTGTTTTCAACCAATCAATTATTTTCTCTTTGTTTTTGTTTAATAGGGGGTTTTAAACCATACCGTGTAAGTTAACGATAAAGTCCTCGCTTACATTGTGCATACGTGGCTCTGACGTTGCACTATAAAGCCCTTAGAGGCTTTAAACCACACTCCACCGCCTTAAAATTAGGTTATAGTCAGTTTTATATAAAACATGTAAACCCATTAGATAAACATGGTAAGCGTAGGCCAACTTAATGGGTTCGTAGGTTGATCCGTTTAACTCCTCTCTCTTTCTCTAACAGAAAAGTACATAACTAAACAGAAATAATCAAACGTGAATAAATAAATAAATCATATTTGAAAACAATGAATTTTTTATACCAAAAAGTTGAAGACTTGACAGGGAGGTAAGCTAGGGCCTAGGGGTGAGTTATATGTCGTGCGCTGATTGGATTACATGGGCCGTGAGGCCCACTAAACACATATGACAACCAAACAAGTTTGTATCTATATCTGCCACGTGAAAGCAGCCCATCTACCACATTTAATTATGCTTATTATTCTTTAATAAATATAAATATTATATTTTCAATTATACTTGTTCACATATATAACCAAAAATGGTTGAAACGAATCGACCCATCGTCACAAACCTAACCCTACAACTAGACTTGTTGCACTATTGTCTTCGAGCATGTGTGTATATGTATGTGAAGACAAAATACTTTATTGTGATATTTTCTTAAATTGACACCAAGTAATATTGATAAAATGTTTAGAAGTCACAATCAAAGAAATTTATGTATGAATTTCATCTTTTATGACTTGTCGTATATATATGTTGTCGGTTTACACCTAATGACATAATATCACATAATATTAATTATAGGCTATGCTCCTATAATTTCATTTTTTTTCTTAGCGGCATATATTCTTATAATGCATGTAAACAAAGATGTAACTGAAAGCGTGACATACTACACCATACATAATGGCATTATAGGAGTATCAAAGAGTTTAATGCTCTCACACCATCCTATAGATATTACAAGGATATGAAAAAAGATGAACATTTATAGAATAATGTCCAGTTAGGAAGAAAAAACATAAAAATTAATAAATAAAAGGGCATTAAAGGGCCTTACGTTATGATGCTAACGTGATGAAAAAAATATCCCCTAAAGGTCATTAACCATTACGGATGTCCCACGTAAAGCTCAGGCCCTGGAATCATATATGTAAATGGTATTAATCAAGTTTATATATATATATATGAAGGGGGTAGGGATCCTAAGAGAAGTCTACCCTATTTGAGAAACTTAAGAAGCATTCTGGACCACACATTTCATTAAGCTTTTCGTAATATACACATATGTATAGTTTAAAATTGACTATATACATATATGTATATTGAATTATACACATATGTATATAGTCAATTTTGAACTATACATATGTGTATATTACGAAAAGCTCTGGGAAAATGTGTGGTCCAGAATGCTTCTTAAGTTTCTCAATTAGCTTAGTGCTTCTCACATGATCTAACCCTATATGAAGGTAAGAAAAAAAATCATTTTGAATACTTATACTGAAAGTCCTTTACCAACTTTTTTTATGTGAAAGTCTTAGAACCCACTTTTGTTATATACTAAGGAGGACGCGTTGAGGGTATCTTGTTCAGGTTAAGTTTGTCGTTTGGGTAAGGGGTTGAGAGTTAAGATTTTGGAGAGTTTAATGTTTAGGGTGTATGTGTGATTGGTTGATGGAGTAAAAAAGTAGTGTCTATGGTTCCAGGCTATTTAATGTAACATTCGTTGGAAAACGGGTTTCAAAACCCGCTTCGTTTATTAATCAAATATTCCGTTATATGTTCGTTGCGTATTTATTGATTCAGTTTATTTTTAAATAATACATAATTAATAAATATTTAAAATTTAAAAACCAAAAATTTTAACCAACAATAATAAGTATCAAAAAAATAAAATTTGGGGCAGCCGGGTTTCGAACCCGGGTCACCCACAAACACAAACACACACCACACCGCTCCGCCACACACTTCGTTTGTGTATAATACTAAAACAAATAACATTTATAATAAAACCGAAAGTCAAATCCGGTAAACAACGCGCCAAGACTCGCAATCACCGGAGAAAACATAAACTCCGCGAATTTGGCTGTTTCTCCTTTGACCGAAACGGATAAATTGATTTTGACGTCGGTTATAACCGTTGCCGGCAATCAATTTCGGTCATAACCGCCGGAAACCTTTGACCGCGAATCAAGACGCAAATTCGAACCCAATTAATCCAGTTCTTCCTTATAAATACCCACTCAAACATCTGGTAACCCTTTCGCTCAGAACCGCACACTCTTTCGAAGCTTTAATCTTTCCAGAACACGTCGCTGGAAATATTCGCATTCGCCGGAATTCCACCGGAAAACCGAGACTTTACTCCTAATCGGTATAATTCTCAACTCTTTTTTTTATAATCCATTATTCGGCATGTATTAACCTTAATCATTCAACCAGAGTCTGTCTCAGACAACGTTGCCGGAAATCCCCGCACTCGCCGGAATATCACTAGAAAACCGAAGCCTCACTGTCGATCGGTATAATCATTTAAACCCCCTTGCTATCTCTTGCTTAGTGATCTAATTGCTCAACACAATAATCAAAACTGTTAAACAGTTCACTCAGCCAGAAATCACAAATCAGAGCCGACGAATCTTGCCGAAAAATCTGAAGAAAACACTCTGTGTTGGTACATCTTATTCCTTAATCTTCCTTCTCTATTCCAATTCAATCAATTATAAGTGTTGTCGATCGATTAAACAGAACAGTCGGATTTCACTGTTCTGTGTTCTTGTAAACGAAGAAGATGAAGTTGAATATATGTATTAATATAATTAAAACCGGATATTCAAACGGGTTAGACACACAGTCCAGCGGTGGACTGTGTGCACAAACAATACACACGTCCCGAGTTCGAATCGCACATGTTACCGACTTTCAGAAATAAAACCAACGTTTTTAGAACCTAATCAGATAAAGTCACAGAATGTTTATAAGAGGAATATAATTCAGTAGTTAAAGCAGATTAGATACACAGCCCAACTGGTTGGGCTGTGCGCACTCGAACCAAAGGACCCGAGTTCGACTCCGGGTCTCTGCAACCGGTTCGGCCATATAAATCATTTTTAATAAAAACCAAATAAGTTTAAGGTTAATTAGTATATATATATATATATAATTAAAACAGAGAATATTTCGGGTTAGACACGTAGCTCAGTTGGTAGAGCTGCGTGCACGTATACGAGAGGTCCCGAGTTCGAACCTCACTCAGCGCATAGAAAACACAGTCTGACCGGTCAAGACCCGGTCAACGGTCAAAAAGTCAACCTTTTTATTTCTTTTTATTTATTTATTTAATTGGAAAATTATTTAAAAATACTTAAAAATAAGATTATTAAAGTTAGAAAATTTCCTTAAACTCACAAAAATAAATCTAAAAATCCCATCTAAGAGCACTAATTAAAAATATTAATCTCAAATAAAATTTATTTATTTATCGAATCATTTTGTTATTATCTAGGTTAGTTCTTCCCTCGTCGATTGAATCATAAATTCGTGCGCATTCATCGTCATCAAAGAACGCACCAATTGTGAGTGAATCTCTACCAATTCCCGTTTTAATCATGTTTTGGGTGTATCATGTGTCGTATAATCCTTTTATTTTATTTAAACACTTGTGCATACATCATATCCGTGAACAAATGTGTATCAAATGTGTATCAATTGTTGTGTGAATTATATGTAGATTGGATTTATCATTTTCAGTGCACGCATTTCATTAGGCCCATCAGTTCCCCGTGAGAGACGGGTTGAGCATCAGGAGCCTCATTACATCGCTCCGTTTGATTGAGCCTTGATCTCACATACATCATCATTCATGTCATATACTCATTCAAAGTGGTTTGTCTTTGTTTATCTATATATGTTTGCTCACATGTGATCATTGCACAAATTTTCCTTATTAAATAAAACAAGAAATTAGTAACAATGTTTTATCAAGGTTCACTCGCCAACTTTTGTTGACCCAAAATATCCCCCGTTTTACACATGATACAGGTGATGCAGCTGAGACAAGAAACACATAGGAAGGCCTAGAAGAATAAACAAGTTTAAGCTTTGGAATAATTATATAGTTTCATTTTCTTGTAATTGTATGAATTTTGTTTTGGATATTTAAGTTGTAATTTGAATTTAATAAATATGAAACATCTTAGTAAACATCATGAGCTTTGGTGATAACCCAATTATGCCCCGACTTTTATTCCGCTGCGGGTCGGGGTGTGACAGATTGGTATCAGAGCTTATGACTATAGGGATATAGGATAGGTTATTAGACCCTTAGAGCCTATACTATAGTTGATTAAATTTTAATTGTTTATGCGTTACATGCAAAATTCATGATGTTTATATGTTTCATGTTTATTTTCACACTCAATGTTATGCAAACACGCTCATAAATACATGTTATTATACAATGCTCATCATGAATCATATCCTCATAACATATCATATCCATGAGAGCACACACCTCACGATTTCCATGATTTTTGCAATGATTTTTGTATTTTTCAAATCACATCAAAGTGAGTTCTCATGACGGGCATGTAGTAACTGGAAGGGTACGAGTACCGGTAGTCGGAACGTCCTGTCTAGGCTTGGCATTCGTATAAATCCAAAATAAAGGACCATTTTGCCTACCTGGGGACTAACGATGAGAGTACGAAGGACCTATTAGGCCAAAGCATGCTATACCAAACGTCGTGTGAGCTAACCCCACTTTGAGTTGTCATTGTGTCTACACCTGGACACCCTCCTACCATACATCTCGCAATCATATTTTACGATTTTCATTCGGGTGGTGCGAGTGTTAATCCGCCAACACCAATGTGAATCCTACCAAGCCCAATAGTCATAGGGGCCCACATGACTACACAGGCGATGGTAGGCCCAAACATGAGCAAACCCAAGACATCCTATGGATGTAGTTAAATTATTGCCAATTATGTTGTTTTACATTCTTTTTACGACACATGACACCTAGAAAATTCTTAAACTCACAATCTTCCTATGTATGTTCCTGTAGATGTCGGCTTGGCAACTACGTGGAGGTAGAAAGTCAGGAAGATCAAATGAACGCTTGGCGACACAAATTGCTAAACAAATGGCCGCAGTTGTAACATCCGTCGAAAAACGGGTTTTCAAAACCCGCTTCGTTTATTAACCGAACAATCAGTTTTAAACTTCTGTTGTTTATTTATGACTTATTTTAATTTTAAACGATACATAATTAATAAACAAATTAGAAGTTATAAATTATAATTGTTAGAAAGTAAAAATAAATTAATTAAAAAGAAAAACCGGCTGCCGGGAGTCGAACCCGGGTCAGCCGGGAACCACAAAGCCTTAACTCTCACTCACCAAACCACTCCGCCACTTGTGTTCTTTAGGAATATATCAAATCAATTAATTCAAATATCCAAACCTCGAATTCAAATCGGTCAACCGACGCGCCCAATTCGCAGTCGTCGGAAATCCCGACGATTTCGCCGATAGTTGACGGTTTCTTCTGATTTAACCGAAGAATTAACCTCAACGTCGGTTATAACCGATGTCTGAACCCGCGACATCAGTCGTAACCGCCGGAGAACGGCTGACCATGAATCGAGACTGAAATCAGACCCCATGCGTCTCGATTCTTCCCTATAAATTCACCCACAAATCTCTGGTAGCCTTTTCGCTCAAAATCGCACCTTTTCTCGACAAAATTTCACTCGCGGAAATATCCTGCCATCACCGGACTTTCGCCGGAAACCGAGACTCACATCCACACGGTAAATACCTCGACTCTTTCTGTTTCAATCCGTTGTTAGACTGTTACTAACACAAATCCACCATCCAGAATCAATCCCAGACGACGTTATCGGAATTTCTGCCTTCGCCGGAACTTTTCTGAAACTTCCAGAATCACGCTGAGAGCCGGTATGATCATTCAAACTTCTGTTAATCCTTGTTTAAGTACCTCAATTTCATAACTAATCGAACAGAACTGTTAATTGATTCTAACAGCCGAAGTTCACAAACAGAGACGACGGACCTTTGCTGGAGTTCTGTGAAAGACACGGATCAGTACCTCCTATCCTCAAACTCTCTCCGTTCATTACCTTTCAATTACTTATAATGTTTGATAATCGAATTAGACATAAATCAGTCAAATTATCATCGTCTGTGTTCTTGAGCGAAGAAGACGAAGTCCGGTTATGTTATAAGATTAATTAAAATCAGTTTTATGAACGGGTTAGACACACAGTCCAACGGTGGACTGTGTGCAAACAAATACATATACGTCGCGAGTTCGATTCCTGTCCCAACCTTACTCTCTTGAAATAAAAATGCCTTTTTTAACAAAACCGGGTTAACTCACAGAATCATGTTAAGTATAATAAAAACCGGATTATTAACCAGGTTAGACACACAGTCTAGCGGTGGACTGTGTGCACGTTAACCCACAGGTCCCGGGTTCGAGACCTGTTGTCAGCACCGGTTCGATACATTTAAAATCCTTTTTAAAAATAAATAATTTCTGGATAAATCTAAATAGTATATAAGTATAATTAAAAACAGAATTATTTCGGGTTAGACACGTAGCTCAGTTGGTAGAGCTGCGTGCACGCGTACGGGGGGTCTCGGGTTCGAGCCTCACCCAGCGCATACATGCACACAATAGAACCGGTCAAATAGTCAACAGTCACAGTCAAACGGTCAACGGTCAAAAGTCAACATTTTTATTTATTTATTTTTTATTTATTTAATTTAAAAATCAATTAAAAATACTTAAAAATAACGTTTTTAAAGTTAGAAAATAGCCTTAAACTCACAAAAATATATCCAAAAATCCTATTAAAATAGTTAATAAAATCCACATACTTACCGTACCTTTTCGTTATTAATTAGGTTAGTTATTCCTCATCGATCAATCCTCTAAAACTCGTGCGCATTCAACATCTTCAAGCAAACGCACCCAATGTGAGTGAATCTCTACCAATTCCCCGTTTTAAGCACATTTTGGGGTGTATCATGTGTCGCTATTTATTTATTATAATTAAACACTTGTGCATCCATCATGTTCATGATCAAATGTGTTGCCAATATATATCAGTTGTTTGTGTGGTTGATGTTTAGATTTAATTTATCATTTTCAGTACATACATTTCATAGGCCGCCGCTCCCCGTTACCTATGAGCGTGAGCTGTTCCCCATTACCTATGAGCGTGAACCAGGCGTTGCCAACATAAGATCGGCTCCGTTTGATTGAGCCTTGATCTCACATACATTAGCATAGGCCATCCGTTCCCCATTACCTATGAGCGTGAACGGGACGTTGCCAACATATACATTGTCATTCTTATTATATACTTAAGCAAGGTGGTTTGTGATCGTTATGTTTACATACATTTGTTCATATATGATTATTGCACAATTTTCCTATATTAATTACAATAATGAATCAATAACAAATGTTTTTAACAAGGTTCACTCGCCAACTTTTGTTGACCCAAAGTTCCCCATTTTTACACATGATACAGGTGATCAAGTTGAAGCAAGAAACATATAGGGCGGCCTAGAAGAATAAACCAGTTTAGATTTTGGATTGTTTTAGTTAATTTTTCCTTTCCTTGTATTGTATGAATTTGACTTGGAACTTTGAGATGTAATTTGAATTTAATAAATATGAAACATATTAGTAAACATCATGAGCTTTGGTGATAACCCAATTATGCCCCGACTCTTATTCCGCTGCGGGTTGGGGTGTGACAGATTGGTATCAGAGCCATGACTATAGGGATATAGGATAGGTTATTAGACCCTTAGAGCCTATACTATAGTTGCTTAGAATTTTTAAATTTTTGTGTGTTACATGCAAAATTCATGATGTTTATATGCTTTATGTTTATTGTTACATTCAATGTTATGAAAGCATGTTCATAAGTACATATTATTATACAATGCCTATCATGAATCATATTCTCATAACATAACATATCATATCCATGGGAGCACACACCTCACAATTTATACGATTTTTACAACGATTTTTGTGTTTTCAAATCACATCAAAGTGAGTTCTCATGACGGGCATGTAGTAACTGGAAGGGTACGAGTACCGGTAGTCGGAACGTCCTGTCTAGGCTTGGCATTCGTATAAATCCAAAATAAAGGACCAGTTTGCCTACCTGGGGACTAACGATGAGAGTGCGAAGGACCTATTAGGCCAAAGCATGCTATACCAAACGTCGTGTGAACTAACCCCACTTTGAGTTGTCATTGTGTCTATACCTGGACACCCTCCGACCATACATCTCGCAAACATATTTCGTGGTTTTCATTCGGGTGATGCGAGTGTTAAACCGCCAATACCAATGTGAATCCTACTAAGCCAATAGTCATGGGGGCCCACATGACTATACCGGCGATGGTATGGGGGACATTGGAGGCCCAAACATGAGCAAACCCAAGACATCCTATGGATGTAGTTGCATTATTGATGATTATGTTATTTTATTATTTCTAACGACACATGACACCTAAACACTTCTTAAACTCACAATCTTCCTATGTATGTTCCTGTAGATGTCGGCTAGGCAGCTACGTGGAGGACGAAAGTCAGGAAGGTCAAACGAACGCTTGGCCACTCAAATTGCAAAACAAATGGCCGCGGTGCTTCCTGATATTGTAATTCAAGTCCAGCAAGCTCTCACCGCGAATCCTGTCAACCCACCCAATCAAGAGGATCAAAACATCGACAACCCTCCCTCCAAGAAGTGCTCCTACAAACACTTCAAGTCTTGCGATCCCCCAAAGTATGAAGGGACCGAAGGTGTCACCGCTCTCCTCCACTGGTTTGAGGAAATGGAAAACACCTTCCTAAATTGCGATTGTCCCGAGGATCGCAAGGTACGTTACGCAACCGGGAGATTATTTGGGGTAGCCCTGACCTGGTGGAACACCGAGAAGGGTAAGAGAGGAGTTGAAGACGCGATGGCCTTAACCTGGGAAGAGTTAAGGGAAATGATGACAAAACGCTTCTGCCCAAGAAGCGAACTCAAGAAGTTGGAAGACGAATTCCACTCGCTGAAGCAAAAGGAAGGGGACCATACTTCCTACAACAAAAGATTTCTTGAGCTGAACCAGATGGTTCCTAACTTGTTCACCCCAGCATACCGCTTGGTTGAACACTATATTCGAGGCCTCCCCTCGAAGATTCAAGACTCAGTCCTCAGCACTTCGCCTGCAACTCTCGAAGCTGCTATGGAATTAGCCACCGAACTTACCGAGAACCGCATCAGAAACGGTAAATTCAAAGAGGAGAAAAAGAAAGCCCCGTTGAGGGCCAAACTTCCAACCATTCCACCTCCTCCTCAAAATTTTCAAACAAGAGGAAACGAAATACCAGAAACTTTGCTGTCACCCAAACCAATTTCCCTATCCCTGCTGCACCCATCACTCAAGTTTCCCCTTCACCCGCACCATACAAAAGGCCATACTCCGGCCCCTACCCAAAATGCACCCGTTGCCAATACCATCACTCCCCCGAACACCCCTGTCAATATTGCACCGGCTGTGGCCGTGCAGGTCACACCATCCAAACCTGCCGCTCACTACATCGAATGAACCGCAACCAACCTACAACCAAAACCCACCATCAAATAATGGGTCAAGCCCAACAACCCCTACTACCACCACCTACACAACATACGGCCCAAACCTACTACCAACCCAACTACCCCATGATGCAACCCATGCGGGCTTGCTACAATTGTGGAGACCCAAACCACTTTAGAAACATTTGTCCACGCTTGGTGAACATCATACATGCTCAAGCTCAAGCAAATCCGGTGAACCAAGCTAACCAAGCTCCTCCACCTGCTAGAGGAAGAGCATTTAACATCAACGCCAACCAAGCTAGGGCCGACAACAACGTGGTTAACGGTACGTTTCTCATCAATGGTAGTTATGCATCCGTGTTATTTGATACTGGCGCGGATAAGAGTTTTGTGTCCTTAGAATTCGAACCCATCCTCAACCAAACTCGTGATAAACTTATGGGATCCATAACGGTAGAAGTGCTGACGGAAAACCGGTCTCATTAAACTCCATTATCCGAAATTGTACTCTTACTCTAAACGATCACGATTTTCCTGTTGATCTCATTCCTATGAAGTTGGGAAGTTTTGACATTATAATCGGCATGGACTGTCTCAGCCAACATCATGCTGAAGTGGTATGCCGCGAAAAGTTCATTCGCATTCCTCTTGCAGACGGTCAAACCCTACGAATCTTTGGAGAAACCCCTTCGAAAGGACTCAAACTGATGTCCTGTCTTCAAGCCCGAAAATATCTCCGCAAGAATTATGTAGCATTTCTAACCCACATTGTCAAGAAGGGAAATAAGGAGAAGAAACTCGAAGACATACCTGTAGTGAAAGAATTCCCGCAAGTCTTCCCCGACGACATCTCAGGACTTCCTCCCAAGAGAGAAGTCGAATTCCGCATTGATCTTATACCGGGCGCTACGCCCGTCGCGAAATCTCCTTATAGGTTAGCCCCATCCGAAATGCAAGAGCTAGCCAGTCAATTACAAGAACTGACCGACAAAGGATTCATACGTCCTAGCTCATCGCGTTGGGGTGCATCTGTTCTGTTTGTGAAGAAGAAAGATGGAACGTTTCGCATGTGTATCGATTACAGAGAACTCAACAAATTAACGTTCAAGAACCGCTATCCATTACCTCGTATCGATGATCTTCTAGACCAACTCCAGGGTGCCACTTGTTTTTCAAAGATCGACGTTCGTTCTGGCTATCATCAACTCAGAGTACATGAAGAAGACGTCCCAAAGACCGCCTTCCGAACTCGCTATGGTCACTATGAATTCATGGTCATGCCCTTTGGTCTAACCAACGCTCCAGCCGTCTTCATGGATCTAATGAACAGAGTTTGCAAACCCTATCTCGATCGCTTTGTTATAGTCTTCATCGACGATATTCTCATTTACTCAAAGTCTAAAACTGATCATGAACGGCACCTACGACTCATCCTCACGCTCTTAAGAACCGAAAAGCTCTACGCTAAATTCTCCAAATGCGAATTCTGGTTAAAAGAGGTACAATTCCTTGGACATGTCGTCAATGACAAGGGAATACATGTCGACCCCTCAAAGATCAAAGCAGTACAAGAATGGCAAGCGCCACGTACACCAACCGAAGTAAGATCTTTCCTTGGTTTGGCTGGTTACTACCGCCGTTTCATATCAAATTTCTCTCGTATCGCTGTACCACTCACGGCTTTGACACATAAAGGAAAACCCTTCATATGGGGACCTAAACAAGAAGAAGCCTTCCAAACCCTTAAGCAAAAGCTTTGTGACGCACCTATCCTCACACTCCCTGAAGGTTGCGATGACTTTGAAGTTTATTGTGACGCATCAGGGCAGGGACTAGGCTGTGTATTAATGCAAAGGGGAAAAGTGATAGCCTATGCTTCTAGGCAGCTCAAAACTCATGAGAAGACTACACTACCCACGACCTAGAACTTGGAGCCGTTGTGTTCGCTCTTAAGATATGGAGACATTACCTCTATGGTACCAAGTGTGAAATTTACACTGACCACAAGAGCCTCCAACATATCTTTAATCAAAAGGAGTTGAATATGAGGCAACGAAGATGGGTCGAACTTCTTAATGACTACGACTGTGAAATTCGGTATCATCCTGGCAAATCAAATGTGGTGGCCGATGCACTCAGTCGAAAGGGTTATGCGAACTCCATTCGTCTTCTATGTTTGCAAATCATAACCAACATTAAAGATCAAATCCGAGAAGCTCAACATGTTTCCATAACAGAATACGACATACGAAATGAGTTATCTTGTGGAGCAGAACTTAAACTCGAAACAAAATCTGAAGGCATTCTGTATTATCTAGATCGCATATGGATTCCCGATCACAATAACCTTCGCGATACCCTTATGAAAGAGGCGCACAAAACACGATACTCTGTACACCCAGGAGCCGACAAGATGTATCAAGATCTTCGATACACCTACTGGTGGCCTGGCATGAAATAGGATATTGCTGTTTTTGTTTCCAAGTGCCTTACCTGTTCTAAAGTGAAAGCTGAACATCAAAGACCCTCAGGACTTCTAGTCCAACCTGAAATACCTGTATGGAAGTGGGAAAACATAACCATGGACTTCATTACCGGGTTACCTCACACTTCTGGTGGGTATGACACTATATGGGTAATCATTGATCGTCTTACAAAATCAGCTCACTTCATTCCGATTCGCGAGGACTTCAAAAATGAGAAACTAGCTCGTATCTACATCAGCGAAATCGTAAGCCGTCATGGTGTACCGTTAAGCATTATCTCAGATCGTGATTGTCGTTTCACTTCACGAACATGGCAAGCTGTACAAGCCGCTTTGGGTACACGATTAGACCTCAGTACCGCTTATCATCCCCAAACTGATGGACAATCTGAACGCACCATTCAAACTCTTGAAGACATGCTTCGAGCATGTGTCATAGACTTCAAAGGGAATTGGGACGCTCACCTACCATTAGTTGAATTTTCGTACAACAACAGCTATCATTCAAGTATCGACATGGTACCTTTCGAAGCGTTATATGGTCGTAAGTGCCGATCACCAATATGTTGGCACGAAATCGGAGAAGCTCAAATCACCGGTCTAGAATTAATACAAGAAACAACAGACAAGATTCATCAAATCCGAAACAACCTTCTAGCGGCACAAAGTCGTCAAAAGAGCTATGCAGACAAGCGACGAAAGCCCTTGGAATTTAACATTGGTGACCAAGTACTTTTAAAAGTATCGCCGTGGAAGGGAGTAGTTCGTTTTGGCCAAAAAGGCAAGCTAGCACCACACTACGTAGGTCCTTTCAAGATACTCGAAAGAGTAGGACCTGTAGCATACAAGCTTGACCTACCAGAGGAACTCAACAGAATTCATCCCACATTCCACGTATCGAACTTGAAGAAGTGCCTTGCCGATGAAAATCTACATATTCCTCTAGAAGACATTCAAGTCGGTCAATCTATGCATTCATTGAAAGACCAGTAGAAATTATGGACTTCGGAGAAAAACGTTTAAGACGAATCCGCATTCCAATTGTCAGGGTACGCTGGGCGTCGAAACGAGGACCTGAGTTTACTTGGGAACGTGAAGACTCAATGCGCGAGAAATACCCACATCTATTTCCTGTAACTACTACTACTTAAATTTCGGGACGAAATTTCTAAAAGTAGGGGATACTGTAACATCCGTCGAAAAACGGGTTTTCAAAACCCGCTTCGTTTATTAACCGAACAATCAGTTTTAAACTTCTGTTGTTTATTTATGACTTATTTTAATTTTAAACGATACATAATTAATAAACAAATTAGAAGTTATAAATTATAATTGTTAAAAAGTAAAAATAAATTAATTAAAAAGAAAAACCGGCTGCCGGGAGTAGAACCCGGGTCAGCCGGGAACCACAAAGCCTTAACTCTCACTCACCAAACCACTCCGCCACTTGTGTTCTTTAGGAATATATCAAATCAATTAATTCAAATATCCAAACCTCGAATTCAAATCGGTTAACCGACGCGCCCAATTCGCAGTCGTCGGAAATCCCGACGATTTCGCCGATAATTGATGGTTTCTTCTGATTTAACCGAAGAATTAACCTCAACGTCGGTTATAACCGATGTATGAACCCGCGACATCAGTCGTAACCGCCGGAGAACGGCTGACCATGAATCGAGATTGAAATCAGACCCCATGCGTCTCGATTCTTCCCTATAAATTCACCCACAAATCTCTGGTAGCCTTTTCGCTCAAAATCGCACCTTTTCTCGACGAAATTTCACTCGCCGGAAATATCCTGCCATCACCGGACTTTCGCCGGAAAACCGAGACTCACATCCACACGGTAAATACCTCGACTCTTTCTGTTTCAATCCGTTGTTAGACTGTTACTAACACAAATCCACCATCCAGAATCAATCCCAGACGACGTTGTCGGAATTTCTGCCTTCGTCGGAAAACTTCTGAAACTTCCAGAATCACGCTGAGAGCCGGTATGATCATTCAAACTTCTGTTAATCCTTGTTTAAGTACCTCAATTTCATAACTAATCGAACAGAACTGTTAATTGATTCTAACAGCCGAAGTTCACAAACAGAGACGACGGACCTTTGCCGGTGTTCTGTGAAAGACACGGATCGGTACCTCCTATCCTCAAACTCTCTCCGTTCATTACCTTTCAATTACTTATAATGTTTGATAATCGAATTAGACATAAATCAGTCAAATTATCATCGTCTGTGTTCTTGAGCGAAGAAGACGAAGTCCGGTTATGGTATAAGATTAATTAAAATCAGTTTTATGAACGGGTTAGACACACAGTCCAGCGGTGGACTGTGTGAAAACAAATACATATACGTCGCTAGTTCGATTCCTGTCCCAACCTTACTCTCTTGAAATAAAAATGCATTTTTTAACAGAACCGGGTTAACTCACAGAATCATGTTAAGTATAATAAAAACCGGATTATTAACCAGGTTAGACACACAGTCCAACGGTGGACTGTGTGCACGTTAACCCACAGGTCCCGGGTTCGAGACCTGTTGTCAGCACCGGTTCGATACATTTAAAATCCTTTTTAAAAATAAATAATTTCTGGATAAATCTAAATAGTATATAAGTATAATTAAAAACAGAATTATTTCGGGTTAGACACGTAGCTCAGTTGGTAGAGCTGCGTGCACGCGTACGGGAGGTCTCGGGTTCGAGCCTCACCCAGCGCATACATGCACACAATAGAACCGGTCAAACAGTCAACAGTCACAGTCAAACGGTCAACGGTCATGGTCAACGGTCAAAAGTCAACATTTTTTTTTATTTTTATTTATTTATTTAATTTACAAATCAATTAAAAATACTTAAAAATAACGTTTTTAAAGTTAGAAAATAGCCTTAAACTCACAAAAATATATCCAAAAATCCTATTAAAATAGTTAATAAAATCCACATACTTACCGTACCTTTTCGTTATTAATTAGGTTAGTTATTCCTCGTCGATCAATCCTCTAAAACTCGTGCGCATTCAACATCTTCAAGCAAACGCACCCACTGTGAGTGAATCTCTACCAATTCCCCGTTTTAATCACATTTTGGGGTGTATCATGTGTCGCTATTTATTTATTATAATTAAACACTTGTGCATCCATCATGTTCATGATCAAATGTGTTGCCAATATATATCAGTTGTTTGTGTGGTTGATGTTTAGATTTAATTTATCATTTTCAGTACATACATTTCATAGGCCGCCGCTCCCCGTTACCTATGAGCGTGAGCTGTTCCCCATTACCTATGAGCGTGAACCAGGCGTTGCCAACATAAGATCGGCTCCTTTTGATTGAGCCTTGATCTCACATACATTAGCATAGGCCGTCCGTTCCCCATTACCTATGAGCGTGAACGGGACGTTGCCAACATATACATTGTCATTCTTATTATATACTTAAGCAAGGTGGTTTGTGATCGTTATGTTTACATACATTTGTTCATATATGATTATTGCATAATTTTCCTATATTAATTACAATAATGAATCAATAACAAATGTTTTTAACAAGGTTCACTCGCCAACTTTTGTTGACCCAAAGTTCCCCATTTTTACACATGATACAGGTGATCAAGTTGAAGCAAGAAACATATAGGGCGGCCTAGAAGAATAAACCAGTTTAGACTTTGGATTGTTTTAGTTAATTTTTCCTTTCCTTGTATTGTATGAATTTGACTTGGAACTTTGAGATGTAATTTGAATTTAATAAATATAAAACATATTAGTAAACATCATGAGCTTTGGTGATAACCCAATTATGCCCGACTCTTATTCCGCTGCGGGTCGGGGTGTGACAGCAGTGCTTCCTGACATCGTGATTCAAGTTCAACAAGCTTTCATCGCAAATCCCATCAACCCTCCCAATCAAGAAGACCAGAGCGTCGCCAACCCTCCTTCCAAAAATGCTCCTACAAACACTTCAAATCTTGCGACCCCCCAAAGTATGAAGGGACCGAAGGTGTTACCACCCTCCATCACTGGTTTGAAGAAATGGAGAACACTTTCCTCAATTGCGATTGTCCCGAGGACCGTAAGGTACGTTATGCAACTGGAAGACTGTTTGGGGTAGCCCTTACCTGGTGGAACACGGAAAAAGTTAAGCGAGGAGTTGAAGATGCCATGGCCTTAACATGGGAATAGTTAAGGGAACTCATGACAAGACGCTTCTGTCCAAGAAGCGAAATCAAAAAGCTGGAAGACGAATTCCACTACGAAACAAAAGGAAGGAGATCACACCTCCTATAATAAGATATTTCTCGAACTGAACCAGATGATCCCTAATTTGTTCACCCCCGTGTACCGCTTGGTTGAACATTACATTCGAGGTCTCCCCTCGAAAATCCAAGACTCGGTTTTAAGCACTTCGCCTGCAACACTTGAAGCCGCGATGGAGTTAACTAGAGAACTCACTGAAAATCGCATTCGAAACGGCAAATTCAAAGATGAAAAGAAGAAAGCACCCATAGAGACCTCAACTACAAACCACTCAGTCTCATCCTCAAGGTTTGCTGGTAAGAGGAAACGTAATGGCAAGAATTTTGCTGTCACTCAAACCAACCCTCCTATCACTGCTGCACCAATCACCCAAATTGCTCCTTCAGCTGCACCATTTAAAAAGCCATACACCGGCCCACACCCAAAATTCAACCATTGTCAATACCATCACCCTCCCGAAACTCTTTGCCAACATTGCACAAGCTGTGGCCGTGCAGGTCACACCATCCAAACCTGCTGTATTCTTCAACGAATGAACCGCAGTCAACCACAAACCCAAACCCAAAATCAGATAGTGGGTCAAGCCCAACAACCCTTACTTCTACCACCTGTACCACATGCAGCCCAAACTTACTACCAACCCAACTACCCCATGATGCAACCCATGCGAGCTTGTTACAACTGTGGGGACCCAAACCACTTCAGGAACACTTGTCCACGCTTGGTGAACATCATCCATGCCCAAGCCCAAGCAAACCCGGTAAACCAAGCTAACCAATCTCATCCACCTGCCAGAGGAAGAGCTTTCAACATCAATGCCAACCAAGCTAGGGCTGACAACAACGTGGTTAACGGTACGTTTCTCATCAATGGTAGTTATGCATCCATATTATTCGATACTGGCGTGGATAAGAGCTTTGTGTCCATAGAATTCGAACCTATCCTCAACCAAACTCGTGTTAATCTCATGGAATCTCTAACGGTGGAAGTTGCTGACGGAAAACCCGTTTCATTAAATTCTATTATACGCAATTGTACCCTCACTCTAAACGATCACGACTTTCCAGTTGACCTCATTCCTATGAAGTTGGGAAGTTTCGATGTTATAATCGGTATGGACTGGCTCAGCCAGCATCACGCTGAAGTAGTATGCCGCGAAAAGTTCATTCGCATTCCTCTTACAGAAGGTCAGACCCTACGTATTTTTGGGGAAACCCCTTCGAAAGGACTCAAGCAAATTTCCTGCCTTCAAGCCCGAAGATATCTCCGCAAGAACTATGTCGCAGTCCTAACTCACGTCGTCAAAAAGGGAAACAAGGAGAGGAAACTCGAAGATATCCCAGTTGTGAAAGAATTCCCACAAGTCTTTCCCGACGACATTTCAGGACTTCCTCCGGTGAGAGAAGTCGAATTCCGCATCGATCTTGTACCTGGCGCGACACCAGTCGCAAAATCTCCTTATAGGTTAGCCCCATCCAAAATGCAAGAGCTGGCCAGTCAACTGCAAGAGCTGACTGACAAAGGATTCATACGTCCTAGCTCCTCGTCTTGGGGTGCACCTGTTCTCTTTGTGAAGAAGAAAGATGGAACGTTTCGCATGTGCATTGATTATAGAGAACTCAACAAGTTAACGGTTAAAAATCGCTATCCACTACCTCGCATCGATGACCTCCTAGACCAACTTCAAGGCGCCACCTGCTTTTCAAAAATCGACCTTCGTTCTGGTTATCATCAGCTCAGAGTACATGAAGAAGATATCCCAAAGACCGCCTTCCGGACTCGTTATGGTCATTACGAATTCATGGTCATGCCATTCGGTTTAACCAACGCCCCCACTGTCTTCATGGATCTAATGAATAGGGTATGCAAACCCTACCTCGACCATTTCGTCATAGTCTTCATCAACGACATCCTTATCTACTCCAAGTCTAAATCCGATCATGAGCGACACCTTCGACTCATCCTTACACTTTTAAGGACTGAAAAGCTCTACGCTAAGTTCTCAAAATGCGAATTCTGGTTAGGAGAAGTACAATTCCTTGGACATGTCGTCAATGACAAGGGAATTCATGTCGATCCTTCAAAAATCAAGGCAGTGCAAGAATGGCAAGCGCCACGTACCCCTACCGAAGTAAGGCCATTTCTTGGTTTGGCTGGTTATTATCGACGCTTCATTGTCAATTTTTCCCGTATTGTTGTACCACTCACGGCATTGACTCATAAAGGAAAACCCTTCATATGGGACCTAAGCAAGAAGAGGCCTTCCAGACTTTAAAGCAAAAACTCTGTGACGCACCTATCCTCACACTCCCTGAGGGTTGTGATGACTTCGTAGTTTATTGCGACGTGTCAGGGCAAGGACTAGGCTGTGTATTGATGCAAAGAGGAAAAGTGATAGCCTATGCTTCTAGGCAACTCAAGGTTCATGAGAAGAATTACACCACCCACGACCTGGAACTTGGAGCCGTTGTGTTCGCTCTCAAGATATGGAGACATTACCTCTACGGTACCAAGTGTGAAATATACACTGACCACAAAAGTCTCCAACATATCTTCAACCAAAAGGAGTTGAATATGAGGCAACAAAGATGGGTCGAACTTCTCAATGACTACGACTGTGAAATTCGGTATCATCCTGGCAAGGCAAACGTGGTGGCTGATGCGCTCAGTCGAAAAGGTTATGCGAACTCCATTCGTCTTCTATGTTCGCAAATCATAACCGACATCAAAGATCGAATCCGAGCAGCTCAACATGTTTCTGTAACAGAAAATGACGTACGCGATGAGCTGTTGTGTGGAGCTGAACTAAAAATCGAAACCAAATCCGACGGTATTCTATACTATTTAAATCGCATATGGATTCCTGATCGCGATAACCTTCGTGATTTCCTCATGAATGAGGCGCACAAAACACGATACTCTGTACACCCAGGAGCCGACAAGATGTATCAAGACCTACGATACACCTACTGGTGGCCTGGCATGAAAAAGGATATCGCTGTTTTTGTTTCCAAGTGCCTTACCTGTTCCAAAGTAAAAGCTGAACATCAAAGACCTTCAGGACTTCTAGTCCAACCCGAAATACCTGTATGGAAGTGGGAAAACATAACCATGGATTTCATTACCGGGTTACCTCGCACCTCCAGTGGGTATGACACTATATGGGTAATAATCGATCGTCTTACAAAGTCATCTCACTTCATCCCGATTCGCGAGGACTTCAAGAACGAGAAGTTAGCTCGTATCTACATCAGCGAGATCGTAAGCCGTCATGGTGTACCATTAAGCATCATTTCAGACCGTGATGGTCGTTTCACTTCACGAACATGGCAAGCCGTACAAACCGCTTTGGGTACATAATTAGACCTCAGTACCGCTTTTCATCCTCAAACTGATGGTCAATCTGAACGCACCATCCAAACCCTTGAAGACATGCTGCGAGCATGTGTCATAGACTTCAAAGGGAACTGGGACGCTCATCTACCATTAGTTGAATTTTCGTACAACAATAGCTATCATTGAAGTATCGGCATGGCTCCTTTCGAAGCTTTATATGGTCGTAAGTGCCGATCTCCAGTATGTTGGCACGAAATTGGGAATCACAAATCACCGGTCCAGAATTAATTCAAGAAACAACCGACAAGGTCATTCAAATTCGAAACAATCTTCTAGCGGCTCAAAGTCGTCAAAAGAGTTATGCAGACAAACGACGAAAGCCCTTGGAGTTTGACATTGGTGATCAAGTACTTTTAAAAGTTTCACCGTGGAAGGGAGTGGTTCATTTTGGCCAGAAGGGCAAGCTAGCACCACGCTATGTAGGACCTTTCAAGATACTCGAAAGAGTAGGTCCTGTAGCATACAAGCTTGACCTACTAGAAGAGCTCAACAGAATTCATCCCACATTTCATGTATCAAACTTGAAAAAGTGCCTCGCCGATGAAAACCTCCATATTCCTCTAGAAGACATTCAAGTCGATGAATCGATGCACTTCGTTGAAAGACCAGTAGAAATCATGGATTTCAGAGAGAAGCGTTTAAGGCGAAGTCGTATTCCAATTGTCAAGGTACGTTGGGAGTCAAAACGAGGACCCGAGTTTACTTGGGAACGTGAAGACTCAATGCGCGAAAAATACCCGCATCTTTTTCCAGTTACCACTACTACCTAAATTTCGGGACGAAATTTCTAAAAGTAGGGGATACTGTAACATTCGTCGGAAAAAGGGTTTCAAAACCCGCTTCGTTTATTAATCAAATATTCCGTTATATGTTCGTTACGTATTTATTGATTCAGTTTATTTTTAAATAATACATAATTAATAAATATTTAAAATTTAAAAACCAAAATTTTTAACCAACAATAATAAGTATCAAAAAAATAAAATTTGGGGCAGCCGGGTTTCGAACCCGGGTCACCCACAAACACAAACACACACCACACCGCTCCGCCACACATTTCGTTTGTGTATAATACTAAAACAAATAACATTTATAATAAAACCGAAAGTCAAATCCGGTAAACAACGCGCCAAGACTCGCAATCACCGGAGAAAACATAAACTCCGCGAATTTGTCTATTTCTCCTTTGACCGAAACGGATAAATTGATTTTGACGTCGGTTATAACCGTTGCCGGCAATCAATTTCGGTCAAAACCGCCGGAAACCTTTGACCGCGAATCAAGACGCAAATTCGAACCCAATTAATCCAGTTCTTCCTTATAAATACCCACTCAAACATCTGGTAACCCTTTCGCTCAGAACCGCACACTCTTTCGAAGCTTTAATCTTTCCAGAACACGTCGCCGAAATATTTGCATTCGCCAGAATTCCACCGGAAAACCGAGACTTTACTCCTAATCGGTATAATTCTCAACTCTTTTTTTTATAATCCATTATTCGGCATGTATTAACCTTAATCATTCAACCAGAGTCTGTCTCAGACAACGTTGCCGGAAATCCCCGCACTCGCCGGAATATCACTGGAAAACCGAAGCCTCACTGTCGATCGGTATAATCATTTAAACCCTCTTGCTATCCCTTGCTTAGGGATCTAATTGCTCAACACAATAATCAAAACTGTTAAACAGTTCACTCAGCCAGAAATCACAAATCAGAGCCGACGAATCTTGCCGAAAAATCTGAAGAAAACACTCTGTGTTGGTACATCTTATTCCTTAATCTTCCTTCTCTATTCCAATTCAATCAATTATAAGTGTTGTCGATCGATTAAACAGAACAGTCGGATTTCACTGTTCTGTGTTCTTGTAAACGAAGAAGATGAAGTTGAATATATGTATTAATATAATTAAAACCGGATATTCAAACGGGTTAGACACACAGTCCAGCGGTGGACTGTGTGCACAAACAATACACACGTCCCGAGTTCGAATGGCACATGTTACCGACTTTCAGAAATAAAACCAACGTTTTTAGAACCTAATCAGATAAAGTCACAGAATGTTTATAAGAGGAAAATAATTCAGTAGTTAAAGCAGATTAGACACACAGCCCAACTGGTTGGGCTGTGCGCACTCGAACCAAAGGACCCGAGTTCGACTCCGGGTCTCTGCAACCGGTTCGGCCATATAAATCATTTTTAATAAAAACCAAATAAGTTTAAGGTTAATTAGTATATATATATAATTAAAACAGAGAATATTTCGGGTTAGACACGTAGCTCAGTTGGTAGAGCTGCGTGCACGTATACGAGAGGTCCCGAGTTTGAACCTCACTCAGCGCATAGAAAACACAGTCTGACCGGTCAAGACCCGTTCAACGGTCAACGGTCAACGGTCAAAAAGTCAACCATTTTATTTCTTTTTATTTATTTATTTAATTGGAAAATTATATAAAAATACTTAAAAATAAGATTATTAAAGTTAGAAAATTTCCTTAAACTCACAAAAATAAATCTAAAAATCCCATTTAAGAGCACTAATTAAAAATATTAATCTCAAATAAAATTTATTTATTTATCGAATCATTTTGTTATTATCTAGGTTAGTTCTTCCCTCGTCGATTGAATCATAAATTCGTGCGCATTCATCGTCATCAAAGAACACACCCATTGTGAGTGAATCTCTACCAATTCCCCGTTTTAATCATGTTTTGGGGTGTATCATGTGTCGTATAATCCTTTTATTTTATTTAAACACTTGTGCATACATCATATCCGTGAACAAATGTGTATCAATTGTTGTTTGAATTATATGTAGATTGGATTTATCATTTTCAGTGCACGCATTTCATTAGGCCCATCAGTTCCCCGTGGGAGAAGGGTTGAGCATCAGGAGCCTCATTAGATCGGCTCAGTTTGATTGAGCCTTGATCTCACATACATCATCATTCATGTCATATACTCATTCAAAGTGGTTTGTGTTTGTTTATCTATATATGTTTGCTCACATGTGATCATTGCACAAATTTTTCTTATTAAATAAAACAAGAAATTAGTAACAATGTTTTATTAAGGTTCACTCGCCAACTTTTGTTGACCCAAAATATCCCCCGTTTTACATATGATACAGGTGATCCAGCTGAGACAAGAAACACATAGGAAGGCTTAGAAGAATAAACAAGTTTAAGCTTTGGAATAATTATATAGTTTCATTTTCTTGTAATTGTATGAATTTTGTTTTGGATATTTAAGTTGTAATTTGAATTTAATAAATATGAAACATCTTAGTAAACATCATGAGCTTTGGTGATAACCCAATTATGCCCCGACTTTTATTCCGCTGCGGGTCGGGGTGTGACATTTAAGGTAGGCGTCGCCAACGTTTTGTGATTCTAGGGTACTTCGGTGTATAATTGACATGGCAGCACTTTGGTGTATAATTGACATGGCAGCGTGAGATTGGCCGAGACTAAGGTTACCCTAGGGTGCCCCTTGTGACATTTGTGCCTTTACAACCATCATACAACTCTGAACGATTTCAAATCCAATGAAATCTTGCATTTCATTCCCGTAAGCTTTATAATTACATGTGACATTCACACATTTAAGTCCATGTACAATTTCGACACCTCAAAGCTTTTCTGGAAATTTTACGTAAAGTGTTACGCAAACGTAATCAGTTTAACGAGACGAACACTCCGAAAATAATGGCATAAGCTAAACATACCTTAAATATCCTTTACATAACTTAGAAATAAGTTTTGAAGGATTCGGTATGGCAAAAACACGCTTATGCAACTCCAGGGGCTATTTTGCAAAATCTGTGAAAGTAGGCTGATTCGCGTATTTCGTAATACGGAACATGTACGCACATTCAAAAAATTTTGTAATAAATCTTATATTTTAGTGATGTGAATGCAAAAATATCATTCGTTGCGAAATTACGGTCGTTTTCGCATTAATTAAAGCGTTCGTCGTAATTAAGCGAAATGCACAACCATACAACCGAACGAAGCGAAATCCTTGACTTTTTTAGCATAATTCAAGTCACATTCACTTTATTATCCTCATAGAGCTTAAAAATGAGGTTAACGGGTGTTAGAAGTGACAAAACGCGACGAAACAAGTCCAGGGGCCAAATCTCCTTTTGAAACTTTTGCCCCTGCTAGGGCCTTACGGACCGTAAGGCAAAACCCCATACGGTCCGTAAGGGGTCCCCAGCTCAGCAGAATCATGTTTGCAACATGGCAGCCTCTCCTTCCAAGCCTTGATCTCCAAGGATTCGATTTTGCTAGCTTCTAACCTACAAGAGACACGTGTTAAGACCTCCCTAGGATCATGCCACCTCCATGGACACTTGGCTTGATCTTGTGAGCTTCAAAACACTATAAATAGAAAGTAATCTTCACCATTTTTCCTTGCTCAATTTTGTTTCTTTCTCTAATCTGCTCTAAGTTGGAGTGCTACCATTTGTGGAGGCCTCCCATCTGAGCATTCTTCATCCTAGAACACAAGTAAGTGTTCTTCCTAATATTGTTCATTATTTTTGGCTATTTTGAAGCAAAAGTCAAACAGTTTGACTTTCTGTTTGACTTTTGATTTTGACCATGAATTGGTCAAGTCAAAGTTCAATTGAACTTTGCAACGTGATCGTAATCACGAAGGTTATGATCCCTAGCGATCATACCTACTGATTACCACGTTTACTAGTCGAAGTGACAAGTCAAAGTTTCGGTCAAAATGCGTATTATGTGCATTTTACAACGGAACTATTTTCGGGTATCAAAACACCAAGTTTTGATACCAAATCAGTTTTATAAACTAAGTTAGACATGTTTGACATGTCTAGCTCGTTACTTCTAGTTTAGTGCTTTATTTGGGTCGTAAGTCGAGCAGTCTTGACCACCGCTTTGAGTTTCGAATCCGACCCGTTGGTCGATCTTAGGATCCGATCAAACACTTATTTGTGGCCATAGTTGTATAGGGAATAACCTACTGAGGTTATACCTTATGGTCATGTCGTTTGGTTAATGTTATGATGAGTCACTTATTATGCCTTTAATAATGACCAAACGCCCTTTTTGCGCATAAAACAATTTTAAGCATATGTGACTAAAGTTTTGACATATAAACTAATGTTACAACATTATTAAACATGTTTTGGCATATAAGACTTATCATAACACATATCTAACCATCTGAACACATATTTACGCAAACGACACGTTAACGTAGCATAAACTACCTTAACGGGTCATAACAGGTCAAAAGTACTTAGGATCCATTCAATGTTAAGCTTATTAAACCATATCATATGAGTTCCAACACTCGATTGGTTTGTAAGACTTCATTCTACCCGATCTCCAGTTTAATGTCCCGACTTATTTACATGTTATCCGACTCATTAGGACACACTTGACTCCTTGATCTTTGGGTTTTGTTCACACATTCATAAAAGGCTTATTCGCAATCCCAAGTGAGTACATAGCTCCCCTATTTTACGTTTTCTAAATGTTTTGGGGTGATTCATATGTGCTAAACCGTTTTTCAAGTTTTCATAACAAAGTCGATGGTTATATAAACAATACGATTTCAATAATGTGAACGAACTTGTTGGTGCGTTATCCATAACACGAATGACATTCATTAACTTTGACAAAAGCCGACCAGTAGTAATATGGTACCATAGGACTGGCAATCCCGTTACTAGGCTATTCACTAGAATTTGGTGGGTAGTTTGGGAAGCGATAGAAACTGTTTCTGATTAACAATTCATTCGTTGATTTGTTAGTCTTGTTAAAGAGATCTTTTAGGGTCTATTAAAGATACCCTTGGGGTATAGGGTATGTTTGACATGAAGCTTTTAGGAGCTTTTAAGAGCTTATAGCTTTAAGCTTTTAAGAAAAAGCTTCTACTCAATAAAAAATCTTGTTTGGTTGAAGGAGCTTGAAAGCTTTTAGGTTAGGAGCTTGAAGCTTTTGGTTGAACGCTCCTACTATTAGCGTTTAAAAGGAACTACAAGCTTTTAGGGAAAAAATGACTATTTTAACCTCTAAAGCTCCAGCTACTATGCCAAACACCTAAATATATTTTATTAGCTATGTCCATTTTGGTCATTTTATAGATTTTATTAAAAGATACAGCTACTCTGCCAAACGCCTAAATATCTAAAAAGCTACAGCTACCAGCTACTAGTTACCAGCTTCCAGCCACCAGTCACCAGCCTCCAGCTATCAGCCAGCAGCAAATTTTCCAAACATACCCATAGTCAACACAGGCTTGAATGTGTTCATTAAAGAACGACCAAAAGTTTTCACAATTAAAACACAGACGATTAACTGATGACATGGACGATTGGTTTATGATACGGGCAATGGTTTATGACACGGACAATGGTTTAAGAAAAGAACAATGGTTTATGACAAGGACAAATGGTTTTGGACATTGACACACAATGATTTACACTTAAAGATATAAACCATACAATGTTTTCTTTTAAATCGACTTATTACTCGGTTTTACAAAAGAAAAGTTTTCGGTCAAGATTCATGGTTACAAGGTTTTCTTTTATTTATATCAACTTGTTAAGTTGATTATATATTGCAAAATTAAACACTTCTGTTTTCAAGGTTCATACTCGTCGACTCTTGAAGTTGGACAAGGTTTTGAAATATAAATAGAAACCACGAATTTGACACACACAAAACCTATGTTACTCACAGGCATTTTTATGCTGACGTACCTATTTTTACATATGTTTCAGGTTTATCTATATGACGATTGTCGCCGCATGCTACACATAGGACGGACTCGGGCCTTAGTGACTTTAAAATTTGAAAGACAAATTGATTGTATTTTATTTCCGTTATTTCCAAACATTGTAATCCGATAATTCAATAAAACAAAACTTTAAGTACTATGTGTTGCGAAACAATTTATAATGTGACTCCCCAAGTGTTTCCGTCGCCTGTTGTATTACGCGATTTGGGGTGTCACACCCCTCCACCCTAAAGTGTAAATATATATGAATCCATGTATGTGTGAATATAAATATATTTAAAACAATAACTTATGACTTATAATTACTATTAGTAAAATGACAAAATAGTCCCTAAGTTTAGGTTACTTTTGTCACTTTAGTCTAAAAAATGAAACTTTTTGTATTTGCATCCCTTAGGTTTCATTTTTGTTATCATTTCTATATAAATTAATAACTCAGTTAAAATGTATTGTTAAGTCAAACCTTAGAGAGGATTTTAGCAATTTACCCATTTATTCTTTTACTTTTTATATTTTCTTTGTTTACTTTAAACAAAAAACAAAAAGAATACAAATATAGTATATACACACACATTTGTATATACACACTTATTTCTTTTAATTTTATTTTTTACCATTAAGATATAAAATGATAAATTAACCGTAATATATATATATATATACATATACACACACATTTATAGTTTTATATATACACAAATTGGCGAAACTTTATTGGGGCCTGGGGTAGCCCGACTCCCACCAATATTTGCTTGTAGTGATAAATGAACAAAAACAAAAAAAATGCTATAAACAGTAACGAGATGATTCAATAACCTTGACACTGGAAATATACACACCATGCATAAAAATAAAGCCAACATTATAATTTAATCATACATAATTCATAAAACTTGACAATGGAAAAATACACGCCATGCATAAATTAAAGCCAACATAGTCGTTTAATCATATATGATATATACGCCATTAATCGTTGATAATTAATAAATAATAAGAAATTAAATAAGTTTTATATATAAATGGAAACACCATAAAAAATGAAAACGTCATTTGTTAAATCAATAACGAGTCAAAAAGAGTTGACGTGTGACACCATTACTTAAAGAGTTGTTTGGATTAAAACGCCATTAAACACATAAAAACATGATTAGATTAACGAGTTATTTGGAATGAAACGCCATTAAATACATCAAAACATACTTAACGAGTTGTTTTGATTGAAACGCCATTAAAAACCATTAATCGTTCATAATATACTTTCCTTAACCAACTGTTTGGATTGCATAAAACACCAAGTTTAATACATAAGAACTAAATACAAATATAACCACATGAAAAAAGCAAAAATGCCAAAGCATTTACATGATTAGTTCGACAAAAAAAACAAAATAAAATGCCATCACTTTTTTGTTGTTGGAATTGAGACACCATTTAACATATCAAGACGTGAATAAAAGAGATAAAATAAACGCCATTGCTAATTTTAGTTTGTATTAATCCCAAAATACACGCTATTATAAGATATATAATAATCAAAACACCATTGTTTTTACATAATTTTCTCCAAGAACAAAACACCAAAAATTAAGAAAAAAAACGCCATCAATTTTATATACTATGCTCAAATAAAAACTTAACTGAATACCCTGTAACTCGCAATCCATTTTAAACGCCATAGATCTCGAAAACTTGTAGAACAGGTAACAGCTAACACAAAAATTTTGGAGTTTTGTTTTAAAAAGGCGCTGACCAATAAGAGAATGTTCAAAAATTAACGTGGAATGACACTCCTACCATCTCCTATTATTTAGCGCCATGGACACGTGTCACCTCCAGATACGTTTTCACACTTTGAATCGTTTTCACCAGAACCCGTCTCTCTCTCTCTCTCTCTCTCTATCTATATATATATATATATATATATATATATATATATATATATATATATATATATATATATATATAGGGATGGATTATAAGAGAAGTCCACCCTATTTAAGAAACTTGAGAAGCATTATGGACCACACATTTCCTTAAGTTTTTCGTAATATACAGATATGTATAGTTTAAAATTGACTATATACATATACGTATATTGAATTATACACACATATATATAGTCAATTTTAAACTATACATATGTGTATATTACGAAAAGCTTTGGAAAATGTGTGGTCCAGAATGCTTCTCAAGTTACTCAATTAGCCTAGTGCTTCTCACATGATCCTAATATATATATATATATATGTATATGTGTATATATAGGGGCTAGTTAACATACAATTAACGTTAACGTACAATGCGTATGCGATGCGAAAATAACATGCAGATTTAGTTTACAAACATGCGAATTTGGTTTATGCGGATTTAGTTAATAACATGCGGTTTTGTCAAAACATAACATGCGATTTATCAAAAACATAACATGCGGGTTTATAAAAAAAGTAACATGCGGATTTAGTTTTCAACATGCAGCCGGATTCCTTTTTGAAGTTTATAACGTGCGGAATTCTCATCGCGTACGCATCGTACGTTAAGTGATATTGTACAGTATACTTTCTCTCTCCCTCTATCTCTTTATATATATATATTGTGAGGTTCATTGAGGAACACTTGAAAAATGGAGAACAGTGAGGAACCGACTCAAACGAACTCCGATTGGACTCATTACAGCGGTGTTGGAACCGGCTCGTCGAACCCTAACTAGGATCTCTTAACCCTAAACCCTATATCCTAACTCCTAAACCCTAAATATATTAGGGTTTGGATTTAGGGCTTATATTAAGGTTTAGCCTTAGGGTTTAGCTTTAGAGTTTAGCTTTTAGGGTTTATAGCTTAGATTTTACGATTTACCTTAGGTTTTAGCCTTATTTTTTTAGCTTTAGGGTTTAGGGTTAGGATTTAGGGTTAAGAGATCCTAGTTAGGGTTCGACGAGCCTGTTCCAACGTCGCTGGAATGAGTCCAATCGTAATTCGTTTGAGTCGATTCCCCACTGTTCCCCACTTTTTTAGCGTTCCCAATGAACCTTTCCATATATATGACGTTCTACATAGCTTAGTAACTTTAATATAGCAAAGTAGCAAACTATTTTTTATATGATATTAACCCAAATATTTATTACATAATTGTTTCCCTTGGACCCACCGTAAACAGTAATCACATATTCAGATTGAAATTTAGAAAGCACTTAATTTGACAGCTCAAACCTACATGCACCCATGTTCGTGAAAGTGGCTCGAACACTACGTGTAGTTTGCTTCATCATATATATAGATCCAATAGAACCCATCGAATATGATTCAAGTTAAATATAACTTGCTGTCTAATTAATCAACCACAAATTTATGACACGTGGCAGAGCATATAATCTTCGTTGATATAATAGTTTAGAGACGGCTAGCTCGATCTATTTAAATATACCACACAAAATAAAGTAAATGATTACGAGTTTAAACATCATAAAACATATAAAATCAACCAGTAATAAACGAAACATTTCGTTCACTTGTCTTTATTTTTGTTTTAACAAAACCAATATGTTTTGACATGCTAGCTGATAGATGGTTTTAGTTAAGGGCAGAACCAGAAAAGGGTCCACCGATCTCCGGTCACTTGAATTTTCATATATAAAACTTGAGGGTTTTTTTTATAACAAAAACATGAGTTCAACCTCTAGTTGTAACAAGTATTGATGAGAACCTTATGATAACCCCCTGATTAAAAAATTATGATTCTACTCTGAAGTTTAGAGTAGGGCCGGGTCGGATCTGGTCGGGTCAAGTCAAGAGCCATTTGGATCTCCAATAATTTAGATCAATCACATTTAATAATTTCAAATACTTTAAGTTTGAATATATATAGGGATTGAACATGCCAAATGCTATATTTGCATATGCATTAATCTTCAATGAAATAATAGTTTAGAGATGGCAAGCTCGATCTATTTAAATATACCACACAAAATAAAGTAAATGGTTACGAGTTCAAACATCATAAAACACATAAAATCAACCAGTAATAAATGAAACTGTTCGTTCATTTGTCTTTATTTTTGTTTTAACAAAACCAATATGTTTTGACTGTGCTAGCTGATAGATGGTTTTAGTCAAGGGCGGACCCTGAAAAGGGTCAAGACAGTCCACCGATCTCCGGTCACCATAACTTGTTAAATTTTTATGCACAAAACTTGGGATTTTAGCAAAAAAACATAAGTTCAACCGCTAGTTGCAACAAGTATTGATGATAACCTTTAAAAAGTTATGGTTCTGCTCCAAAGTTTAGAGTAGGGTCGGGTCAAGAGTCAGTTGGATCTCCAATAATTTAGATCAATCACTTTTAACAATTTCAAACATTTTGGAATATATATAGGGATTGAACATGGCTAATGCTATATTTGCATATGCATGCATGTTTATTGGAGGTGATAGCATGGATATTGCAGTATTCGTGGCATGAGATTAACCACACAACAACGTTAGCAGACAGAAACTGAACATGTTAGAACATACAACCTAGACATGATATCTTCATCATATTATTATATAAGAAAATGTTAAGCTTCGTGTTTGGGAACATCCTAGCTAACCCAACCGCCGTGTGCATATGATGAATCCAGCTGGATTTAAGGATGAAAAAGTCTAAGAAAGTATACAATATTTGTTTTCAGATTTTAAATGTGCATTGAATTTGGGAAGTTATGAGGAATAATCCAGAGTGTTTTGATGAGAATGAAACATAAGTTTCTTTTTTTCTGGTGGTTTTTTAAATAAATAAAACAATCATTTGATTCCATGTGGCATTATTCTCTACTTCAGAACATGCCTCCCAATAGAACCCTAAATCATCTAGCATCCGTACATTCGTTTTAGCTTAATTTCAATAAGGGGGTAGGAGCGCCTTCACTCACCACTCACAACATTCAATCATCATACGTTATGTCATCGAGCATTATTCCATCACTAGTAATGAATTTTAGTGGAAATAGCCATCACTCACCATACCCAACAATTTCCCCACAACCCACAATTTCCCTCACACTCTTCTACTTATTCATGTGTTTTGGCCATAACGAGTTATGCTTTTAACGAGTGATGGAAGGCAGCGGCGGTGGTGTATAACGGCACACCACGCGTGGTGGTGCGTGGTGTGCCTCACCACGGGACGCCCCGCCTGCTCTAAGAGGTGATATGGACCTCATATAAGTTTAAATAATGTTTGTTAATTTTTTTAATATTATTTACATTTCATATTGTATAGGATCCGACCCGTGTATACTTAGATTATAACTCTTGTAGCTAGAGTTCCTTATAGTTGACCTACATATAATAGATTTCAATCCCCTCTATAAACCAAGGTTAACCACGTTAATAGTTCGTTTCTTGTTTTTCATTTGTGTTATCGCGTTGCTTGATCTAGGAAAGTCGAGCAATTTAGACGAACCACATTTTCTTCTAACAAATATTAAATTTGGTTCTAACGAATATCACTACAAGAAACTGGAGTTCAGCGACATTTGTCGTCCCTAATGATACCCAAAATCGTCGCTAAAAGTATTAGCGGCGACATGTTGTCGCTAAAGATCGCCGCTATTGACCCGTCGCTATTGGCAAGATGTCGCCGCTAAAGAGTCGCCGCCTATTGACGTCACTTTTAGTGTATCAATATCTCCATAGGAATTGATGCCTCTTATTTGGAAAACCAGAAACACCTTAAGATGAAATTGTTCATATTGGCCCTAGTTAAATTGAGAGAATGTGAATATTATGTATAATTGTGTTACAAATTTGTGAATTTCTGACACATGCATTTCAAAGTTAAACTTTTATATAGTTCTGATATAATTAATGTGTTCTATGATATTTTATTAAATGTTTTCGATTTTTTTATTTCAAATTTAATGATATAGACCAACTATATATATAAAGAAAACATAAAATATTCCCATCCTTAGGTCTAGGCAGGTACACGTATCACTTCCTAAAGCATAATATAACATATATTATCCATAAATAAATAGTAATTAACCCACCTCAGAAAACATATATAAAAAGCCCTCAATGCCACCACTATATTCCGTCCATAATTGAGTTGATTAGTTACAATAACAAAAGCTCAAACTCTATCCACTTTCTAAACAATCAAAACTCTTTGAAGGTCAAGTTCTACAAGCCATGGGTGATCAAGATCTGCATCAAACACTTGGTGATTTATTAGAAATCAAAAGCAAATGCAACAACAATTCTTCAAGAAATCAATTATGGAAGAAACTTATGGAAGCTCAAGCCATAAAGAAGACTAGAAGAACTCCCACAAGGAATAACACACTAAAGATGATAAAAAGGAGGCGGGCTCGAAGGGCTGGTCAAGGTGGTTCTAGAAGGTCTACGATGATCGAAAAGAAGGTTCGAACCTTGAAGAATTTGATCCCAAATGGAAACTCATCGGTTGGTTTGGATGGGCTTTTTAGAGATACTGCTGAATATATATCCAACTTACAAATGAGAGTGAGTATTATGCAAGCTGTGGTAAATGCATTGTCAAATCCGGAGTGAGTTTGTTTGTTTATTAATCCATCTGATTTATAAAATCATAATGAAGATGGTGTATGATAAGAGTGATTATATGGTTTAATGTAGTTGATTAAAGATTCATATTATTGTCATGGTAATGTATTTAATCTATTCGTTTACTTGCATTTTAATCCTAATCATGACATATAATCATGATTAATGTCCTTTAGTTTCTGTCTTCAATTATTGTTTCTTTAAACGACACAAGTTTAATTATCAAAAGATAAGTGGCTCAACAATAGCGAACCATAACCATCGTTGTACACACGTTGAACGGCTTAAGGCTAGCTAGCCGTATCCAACTTTGGGCATAAGCTAGGCTCGATGAAGGTTTCATCATGTAGATTGAGGCTCATTGAGCTAGCCGGGGCCTCTAGATTACTAATATTCACATTATTTGTTGGGTGTGCATAAAAAGGATTAACACCCGGTTCACGAGGATAGCCAGGGAACACCGGCCCGCAACAACCACCAAGGGTTCACTATTCGGCTTTAGTTCCGGGTTCATAAACCTGAGCCAGATGTGTAGTGCGTTAGATGGAGATCCGACACAATATTATTAGATGATGGGTTAAAATGAGTAGTGAGTTTAACTAGACGGTTGCCTCCTCCTTTAAGGTTGATTTGAGTTAAGTGGATTTAAATGAGATGACATCATCTTATCCTTTGGAGTATTGGTTAGGTTCATGTTAAAGTGGGTTTTAAAATGGGTGCCCTTCCACCCTAAAATCACTGAGAGTTTTTTTTAACTACATAATCCAATAAAGTTTCACTACTATTTCATTGTTGTGAAGGTTTTTTTTTAAATACTACTACACTAAAACTAAAATTAAATGGTCAAATTGGAACATATATAAAACATAGTTACTATTTAGTGATTATTCTTTTAAGTTTAATTTGAAGCATGAGGTAATTATTAAGAAAATATAAGCTATTAAATAATAGCCAAATTTCATAACTATTTAATTCAAATTATTCAATTAAATAATTATGAAAATTCTCACAACAATGAAACAATATTGAAAGTTTAGTGACTTTTATAACTAAAAAAGATAGGTGATTTTATTATAACAACATCGAAATTTCATTAGTATTTCTTGGTTTTATCCAAATGAAATTTTAATTAACTAAGTATTGATACGGAATAAAAGATTGTTGTTTAGTCTTTTAAGATACGTACAACAGCTGATAACTAAGTGATTTTTTTCTTTATCATATGCCATTTAACACTCATAATATATATCATGTTATATGCAATGTTTGAATTTTTTCTGGTTGAAGTAGGTCTGATATTTTTTTTTCATTATCATCATTATTCTGTTATTCGTATTTTTTCAACTGCTCTAGTCTTGTCCCAAATCCACTGCTCTAGCCTTTTCCCTTCACTTTCAGTTCTTCCTGATATTATTGTATGGGTGTGCCTATTTGCACACTACATTGTCTATTTGCACATCAAACCCTAACAAACTCTATCTTTACCTACGCTGCATATAGGTCTATACGCAGCGTATAGGGTTAAACCTATACGCTGCGTATAGTTCTATACGCAGCGTAGGTAAAGCATTGATTTCAGAGCCTGTTGACCAATCATCGCACAGAAATCAAGGTCTATATACGCTGCGTATAGACCTATACGCAGCGTATATAAACCATCAGAGTTTTTGGGGTCATTTAGGTGGGGTTGAAGCATCAGTTTTTTCACCAAATTTTTATACGCTGCGTATAGACCTATACGCAGCGTATATAACCTTTAGAAAAAAAAAATTCCATTTCGCTTATATGTCATATAAATTCTCATCCGGTTACAACGTTAACTCGTTTAAAATATATAACAAGTTAAAAATATATAGTGTTTTTTTATTATTTAGTCGATGTAGTCGTAACGTTGCTACGTCAGTTTCACGCGTCGAAAAGCGTATAACGTTAAAAAAAATTTGAAAAGCGTGTATACGGTTCAAATATATAATATTGTTATCGAGGTTTTACAAATAAAACGTTATACCAAGTCTAGTGCCGTTAATTATTTTTAAATACTATAAACGTTTAAATATAAATATTATACCGTTAATTATTTTTAGATACTCGTGTACGGTCCGTATACTATAACGTTAAAAAATTATAGCGTTAAATATTTTGATATATACAGCAAAAGTTTGTACATACATAACATAAGATATAATAGTATATACAACATAAGTTTGATATATACAACAAAAAGTTTGTACATGCATAACAAAAGATATATAACTACGGTAGCGGGTCCTCCTGATGCTGCTGCTCCTGCTGTTGCTGATGCCATTCCGCAGCCGGAACGAAGTGACGTGGAGCTAACCCGTCACGCTGCCGGCGCTCCTACAGCTCCACAACCACCCACTCCATCACATAGTTCAGCCGGTTAACGTCGCGACGTAGCCGCTGAAACTCCGCGTATGAGGGGGCAGGACCGGGCCCAACATGTTGTAGGAACTGAGGCGCCCCGGGTGGTCCATGCAGATGTGGTGGCTCCAGAATGATCACTTGTGGCTCATGCTGCGGCACCACCGGATCGTGCAGGGGATATATCAACTTGAATGGCTTCGTTGCATATTAGGTTTTTCAGACTTTACAAACGAACCAGTTCCATGAGAGCCCTATGACGGTACGTATGAGCTGTGTCGGGGTAAATCGTGCCTACAGTGTGAGGAATCGGTTTATACGTTGCTTGCCTCCTCATAGGAGCTTTTTCTCGCATCTTCGTCTAACCTCGCAGCTTCTTCTAGCCTTTGTTGTACTTTTTTTGTTGTAGGCCGACCGCGAGTGTTTTGCTGGACAATCGGTGGTTTCTTAGTTGAGGACTTCGCAGTGAAGACCGCTTTTATCTTTGGAAGCAGACTTTTTTGCTGAATAGGGGATTCTGACTCTAGCTGTTGCCGCACAATATTGAGCTCTTCTGCAACATCGACCTCCTCGTCTACCAGTTACACGGTAGTAAGTCAAGCTTACACAAGAATACATCAACGTCGTCGAGTTGTATCTTACGCCCTGCACAGTTAAATCAGTCCGATGAGAGAAACAGCTAAAATGGTACTAATAACAAAAGGTTTGTCGGTTTACTATTCCGTACCTGTTCGTCTGTACTTTTCCAGCCTGCAAGCACACAGCAACCCACAACTAAGCCACAAATGGCAACCACATGATGTGTTAAGTTTTCGCAACACCTCCAGCTTCCTCATTAGCTCTCCTTCCAGCAGATCAAGCGCTGTATGCGAAACTTTTCCACGTAGGTTGTCCAACAGTGGTTGTCGTAAATGGTGGTTCATTGTTTTTTCTATGCTTTCGGTGAAACTTTTTCTTATTTCCCCTATCTGAGTTTCAACTATATCAATGACGCAACCCACAATTTTCTCCAATGAACTAATGTGCTCAATGTATCTTTTAAAATTTGCGTGTTGGCTCTCAACTCTGTTAGTGGTGTGTTGACCAAAGTTGCGACGCGTATTAGTCCACGCAAAAACGAACATTTCTTTAAAGTTTTCGAGCCAGTTTTCGTATACATAATTAAAGACCCCTGCAAAAAGAAATGAAATGTAAAAGCGTGTGTAAATATAATAGATTGTGTGAGTTACTTGTTGAAGACACACTTACTCTTACGGTTGGCAGCCACGAGTCGGTTATACATTTTGTCCAGGTTGTATGTGTATATGGGCTTTGAAGCAAACTCGCACACTCTCCACTAGTACGACAGAAATTTCTCCCAATCTAATTTGTTGAACCCTTGCCTGCAATTTTTAACTATATTTTGTTCAATGTGAAAACGGCATAGAAACCTGGACGCGTTCGGGAATACTTTAGCACACTCGTTAATAAGGGCTAGCTCTCTATCCGTGACTATCACACGCGGCATCATACATTCCTGCAACATTGCCTTGATCCGCTCAAGAACCCACACGAAGTTATCCCTTTGTTCCTTGCAAATAACGGCATGTGCGATACAAAAAGACTTGCTGGTCGACGTCAAACCTTAACCTGGACAAATGGCATGTTGTAGATGTTTGTTTTGTACGTTGCGTCGATAAACATCACGTGCGGGAATGCACGCCACATAGTGATTGAATGAGGATGAACAAAGAAAAGCTCAGTAACGACATTTGTTTTTGGATCCTGGCGGGTGTCGTAAATGAATCGGTGGGCATGCAACATGCTTTCCAGTGCCTGCATGGGAGTCTTTCCGTCCATCCGTGACGCTCTAATCTTTTGTACCGCATTTTGCACGTCTTTCTGAACATGGATGCTGTCGGGAAATTGCTTTCATAGGGTTAGAAATATGTAACGTGGTTCCATGTTTTGGGCAGTTAGCTACTCGATTAACCTATATTCGACTTCAATAAATCTTCGCACGAAGACGTGGCCCAACAGACTCTGCGTAGGTTCGTGGTTATGTTCCGTGCAGTCCACTTTTAACTCCCACGTGTCATTCGTCACGTCCCGTATAGCAGTTAATGTAAATGGGCAACCAATTTTTTTGCTACCAGCTTTCCTAACTGTTGCTTTACTACGGGGTTCACCAACACGGTCGCACACAAGCCATACCATCCCCGTGCTACCACTAAATTTTTCGATCGGCGGGTAACAATAACGTAACCATTCTCATTTCCCGTTGCTTGCACCCAATTCTTCAGATCAGTTAGAGACATGAAACGCTAAAAAACAGTTACGTTATAACAACAATTACATACTTTTAACAATAATAACAATAATTATATAATTTTAACAATAATAACAATAATTATATAATTTTAATAATAATAACAATAATTATATAATTTTACAACAATTACATAATTTTAACAATAATAACAATAATTATATAATTTTAACAATAATAACAATAATTATATAATTTTAACAATAATAACAATAATTATATAATTTTAACAATAATAACAATAATTATATAATTTTAATAATAATAACAATAATTATATAATTTTAATAATAAAACAATAATTATATAATTTTAACAATAATAACAATAATTATATAATTTTAACAATAATAACAATAATTATATAATTTTAATCATAATAACAATAATTATATAATTTTAACAACAATTACATAATTTTAACAATAATAACAATAATTATATAATTTTAACAATAATTATATAATTTTAACAATAATAACAATAATAACAATAATTATATAATTTTAACAATAATAACAATAATTATATAATTTTAACAATAATTATATAATTATATAATTTTAAAAATATTAACAATAATTATAATTTTAACAGTAATTATATAATTTTAACAATAGTTATATAAACAATAATAATAATTATATGATTTTAACAATCATAACAATAATAATATAATTTTACAATAATAACAATAATTATATAATTTTAATAATAATAACAATAATTATATAATTTTAACATCAATTACATAATTTTAACAATAATAACAATAATTATATAATTTTAACAATAATAACAATAACTATATAATTTAACAATAATAACAATAATTATATAATTTTAACAATAATTATATAATTTTAACGATATTAACAATAATTGTAATTTTAAAAGTAATTATATAATTTTAACAATAGTTATATAAAAAATAATAATAATTATATAATTTTAACAATAATAACAAACAATTATAATTATATTTTTAACAATAGTAATAACAAAAAAGTGATACCATGTTATTTTGAAACGGATTGCTCGGGGTGCTGGGTTCATAGTCATCATATAGTGGTGTGTTAGGAGGCTGATTACTGCATCCTCCATATCCACCATATCCTCCGTATCTATTTAAACTATCTTCTTGCATGTAATAATCTTCACCACCGTATCTGTAATCAGGATACGATTGCTGCGTCGGGTAATATGGATCATCAACAGGGGCATTCTGAGCACCGTATCCTACGTATCCATGCAGATTATCTTGTTGCACGTACGGAGGTTCAAACCCGTATCCGTAATCCGGATACACTTGATGTGCCGGGTAATATGGTTCATCAACAGGTGGAGTCGGAGCCTCGTTCAAGTCTGGAAGTTGTATTTTTTGATTAACTGGGACGCCGGACACAACCTCCTCCTCCTCATTAGCATCATTTTCTTCCCATTTGTCGTTAGAATAGCGATTAAAGAAATAATTCCCGTCCCAAAATGACGATATTTTATCCCCACCGAAAAAAGTATATAAAGAAATTGAAGAAGAATGCGAGTAATTGTGAGAATTCGTAGGCAGAGATGGATGTCTAAATACAGTTTGAAATTCATCTTTATCAGCCTCGTATAGGTCTATACTCTGCGTATAGCTTTATTCACGTGCCTAGACAACATCGTATCAATGTCAAATCTGTCTGACATACGCTGCGTATGGGTCTATACGTAACGTATATTGTACTTTACATACGCTGCATATAGACCTATACGAAGCGTATGTCAGACAGATGTGACAAGGTACTAGGTTTGACTGACTGGTCGTGTACCTACCCCTTATCTACGCTGCGTATAGGCCTATACGCAACGTATATTTGAAACCCTATACGCTGCGTATAGGCCTATACGCAGCGTATATAAACCCTAAGTGTGCAAATAGGCAAGGCCGGTGTGCAAATAGTTTGAGCCTATTGTATAGCGTTGTTGGTGTGGTGCCTCTCCCACTCTGCATGAAAACTAACGGTAACAGGGCAATTTGGTCATTTCGCATATGCTTAACGGAATAAATGGATGGGGTTAACGAAGGTGGACTGTAATAATTACGAAAGTGAAACCATATATGGGGACTGTTTTGGCAATTTTTAAACTAACAGAATAAAATAGTGATTTTTGACAAACCACATAGACGAAAAACGTAATGAACCTCTTTTTTTCCCTTAAGTATAAGCTAAAAAAAGATAAACCCCTTGCAAGCATGTCTTAACATGCCCCAAGATTTGACTCTTCTCGATCAATGAAGGCTTGAATCATCCAAATATGTCCAGATTAGATGTTATCATTGTCACAACACACAATTCCAAGTGTTCCCCATTCGGTATTCGCTAATTTGAGATTGTGATATACCCTTTATGTTGCTACAACCTTCATAAAGGTTTCATTCTTAATCGCAATACTAATTCTGAATATGTGATACACGTGGAGATACAAGACCCTCGACATTCACCTACAAAAGTTTGGGTTCCGCTCTTTAAATGGAGAAAAGGCCGAAATCAGGTTCCATCCGCCTTCGGTCAACACTCATAAGTCACCGCTCCCCATGTATGTCTTAAGAGTAGTTGTTACTTCTTTTTATGTATTGTTAGAATTTGAATGGTTGGTTTCAACGTAGTTTATGGAAATGTTCAAATGTCTAGTGATCAAACATGGATGATCTTGGAACATTCTAGTGTTTGGTTTTAATAACATTGGTCATTGGTTATGAAGAAGCAAATATATAATCAATTTAACCAATAGTAGAATTCAAATAATTTAAAGTCTTAAACGAACTTATTGGAGCATAGCCATTTTGACGAGTTAGATAGTTAACCTTACTCTCCTAACAAGTTAGTATAATGGTTAGTCACTTAGTTTCTCTCATTGAGGTCCCAAATTCAACTCTCACTAGCATCACTTTGAAGGACAGTGATGGGGGCAATGAAGTTTAGAACTAGGCCTCTATGGAGGTCACCGGTTCAAAACCGAGCTGAACCAGGTTTTACCGCAATGGGCTTGGGGTGGACAAGTTTTCTCTGGAAATGGTGGCTTGGTGGCTCGGATATGCTTCCAACTCTGACTGTTATGGAGGAGGGGATGCATTTGCTCGATTGAGGACATCCCAAGATGCTTATCCAGTGATTTAGTTGGTCGTTAAAAAAAATAGATAAACTCACTTCCTTTTTATTATATCATATCATATGCTTTAATTAATTCAATTTACTTCTCACCGAACTTCTTGTTTATTTAGACATTAAGAGACCAACAACTAAAAATGATCATATCATATGTTATAATGTTATGGTAGTTGTTTAAGAAATTTTTTATTTCGTCAACATATGATTCTTAACTCCATATGTGTTTTTTTATTTATTTTAAAGTAATTTGATTATTAACCATAACCGTAAAAGCTTTTTTTTTAAACCAAATTGTAAATTGGTTGTTAATCATAACCTAAAGGGTTGCATTATCTATTAACATTTCAACTCATTACATGGAATAGAAAATTCTAACTAGAAACTTTTAGGTTCAATATTGTCTTGAATGTGTGTAATTATGTATCCAAGTATATATATACACTAATCTCTTCTTATGTTTAAAATTCTAAGAGTTCTAAAGTGTTAGAACTCGAACTTTCAGGTTAGTCTTAAAATGATTTGATGCTTAAGGAACGATCTCAACAAGTGCCACCTTAGATTAACTATCAAAAGCACTCGTTACCACACATGTGTTTTAGTAAAAAAATTAACAAAGTAATTTAGTGATCAAACTGATATGTGAGATAGTGAGCTTTTTGGGATATTGCAATGCGAATAAAGAATAAAGTAGAAAAAAATAACAGCCCTTAATCCATAGGGATCTCTGGCATAAAACCTCGGGAGGCGACAATCGTTGCTTCCTCTAGTACTTGCATTAATGGTAAATTCGATACAACTCGAGAACTGATTGCGATGTGAGCTACGTGTTACAATGAGTAGAGAGTGTAAAGTGTTGTGTATTAATGTTGTGTTTCTATCAATCACATCAGCCTCATTATATACAAAAAAGAAAATAACTAACTATCCATGATGTATTGCAAAATACATCCAGTTTTTGTGTATAGTTTGTACATTTTCCGAGTCCAATTGTGTTGTTTTTAGTTAGATTTTTTTAGTTAGATTTTGTATATTACAGTTTCGGGAGATAAAAGGAGCTGAAACAGGCGAAAACGAGCCAAGTTGGAAGAAAACCGAGCCCCGTAACATGTAAGGTTGATTGAATGGTCGAACGACGAAAAAATTCAGGAAATAAGCTATGTTGCGTCGCACGACAGGGAAGGGAAGGTCCTCTCGCGTCATGCAAGAGGAAATATTGACCGATTGACTTTTGTCATGGTCGTGTCGCTCGACAATCATCACCAACACCCCTCACGTCGCACGAGGTTTCTTGTTCGTAGAAGAGTCGGGTTTGGGCCAGCAGTTGCATATTCTTATAAACTAATTGCAATCATAATTAGGGTAGAGACAACTTGGACGAATTTGCAACCCTAGAGACGGATTTGCAATTGTTTTGAAGGTGATTTTGGAGTTTGGAAGCAGCTTTGAATCACGGGATAGTGATTTCTTCGGGTTTTCGCAATACGGGTTTCACATTCTTGTTATCTTTGCTTTAACCATGTCTTGTGAGCTTATCAATATGATTGTTTATGTGTTAAAGACCATGCCAGGCTAAACTTATTAAACACTGCCTAGGTCATTGATGAACACCATGTTTTTTCTTTCGCTTTATGGAATTTTAATTGTGGATTAATTATAAAGTAAAAAAAACTTTGGTTTTAATGATTATCTGTTTATGCATATTTAATCTTGTTTGAACTTTATCACATGTTTCACTTGTGTTTTTGTGGATGTCTTCCATGTATGAATGCAAGTTAAGTCGTAGACTGTGTGTTAGCGACTAGTTTACGGTTAATTATGCATGATTTTCGTAGGAACTGTGATTGAGTCTTTGAATAGGATTAAGTGTTCTACCAATATCAATAGCTGTGAGGTGAGAGGTTGTCGGTTTGTCTTTAGTGTTAGATTGTTGGGGTTAGATGCTTTGTGAGACCATCCCCTTAGTTTCCCTTTCACTACTTGCTTATTGAGTCTAATCAAGAACCATAGTTACATGTGACTTTCGTGCTGTGAGGTAGATCGTTTAGAGGGTACTTTATTATTACAGTAGGAAAACCGTGAGGCAATCCTCTAAACCAGTGGTTTAGTGGCTTTTAGGTTTCCATAGGTTTCTTCTCGAGAAGGGTCGAGGGTCCTTTAGGTTATCCTTTAAGTTTAGTATTTTCAGATCTCGGTTTCCACAATAGTTCCATAACCGATAGAACGTGTCAAACGTGTATAGGAGTCTAACCTAGGTAGTGTATTTCCTATCATTTGATCACTTCTTCAATTAACTCGTGTCTATTTAGTCCAGCTATTAATTTAGTCAATTTAGTAGTTTGTTAGAACCCCCCCCCCCCCAAAAAAAAAAAGAAACAACAAAACAAATTAGTCGAATTAGTTTAGTAATTAGTAATCGGGTCTAATATTCGTAATTAGTAGAGTCTTGTGGGTTCGATACTCGGACTTACTTAAGTTTTACTACATTGACCGATACACTTGCTGTGACAAATGGCAAATAACCGGTAATTCCGTACAATTTAATCACCTATTTTATTTTATTATCTCATGCATTTAATCGTAATTAACTTACGTGACTGAGTCGTACGACACATAACAAGTATTAGGACAAGAAAAATATGATATAACATCTATTGGTTTTTGTTACAACGCGAGACAACTAAAACTATGTCCTAAAAGTGTTGGGCGCACTATTCACGGTTGCACTATTCATGCCAGCAACCGCTATAGAACAATAAACCAAGACACACAAATGACGAAACTGAGTCCATATATATATATATATATATAAACACAAATGTGGGAATAATTCTATTAATATTACACAACCTTCCGGTATGACGCACTAAACACATATCGTTCGATCGGCTAAATATATGACACTTTCAATTCGTCCGTTATAATAATTCAACAATTCTGGAACTCCGGAATTGTGCTAACTGATGTAAAACACACTAAAACATTTTGGGAATATCCTAAAAGTGTTGGTAGGGAGTGCTGGGCGCACTATTCACGGTTGCATTATTCATGCCAGCAACCGCTATAGAACAATGAACCAAGACACACGAATGACGAAAATGAGTCCATATATATATAAAAACACAAATGTGGGAATAATTCTATTAATATTACTTGCTTATTGAGTCTAATCAAGAACCATAGTTACATGTGACTTTCGTGCTGTGAGGTAGATCGTTTAGAGGGTACTTTATTATTACAGTAGGAAAACCCGTGAGGCAATCCTCTAAACCAGTGGTTTAGTGGCTTTTAGGTTCCCATAGGTTTCTTCTCGAGAAGGGTCGAGGGTCCTTTAAGTTATCCTTTAAGTTTAGTATTTTAAGATCTCGGTTTCCACAATAGTTCCATAACCGATAGAACGTGTCAAGCGTGTATAGGAGTCTAACCTAGGTAGTGTATTTCTTATCATTTGATCACTTCTTCAATTAACTCGTGTCTATTTAGTCCAGCTATTAATTTAGTCAATTTAGTAGTTTGTTAGAACCCCCCCCCCCCCCCCCCAAAAAAAAAGAAATACAAAACAAATTAGTCGAATTAGTTTAGTAATTAGTAATCAGGTCTAATATTCGTAATTAGTAGAGTCTTGTGGGTTCGATACTCGGACTTACTTAAGTTTTACTACATTGACCGATACACTTGCTGTGACAAATGGCAAATAACCGGTAATTCCGTACAATCTAATCACCTATTTTATTTTATTATCTCACGCATTTAATCGTAATTAACTTACGTGACTGAGTCGTACGACACATAACAAGTATTAGGACAAGAAATATATGATATAACATCTATTGGTTTTCGTTACAACACGAGACAACTAAAACTATGTCCTAAAAGTGTTGGTAGAGAGTGTTGGGCGCACTATTCACGGTTGCACTATTCATGCCAGCAACCGCTATAGAACAATGAACCAAGACACACGAATGACGAAACTGAGTCCATATATATATATATATATATAAACACAAATGTGGGAATAATTCTATTAATATTACACAACCTTCCGGTATGACGCACTAAACACATATTGTTCGATCGGCTAAATATATGACACTTTTCAATTCGTCCGTTATAATAATTCAACAATTCTGGACCTCTGGAATTGTGCTAACTGATGTAAAACACACTAAAACATTTTGGGAATATCCTAAAAGTGTTGGTAGGGAGTACTGGGCGCACTATTCACGGTTGCACTATTCATGCCAGCAACCGCTATAGAACAATGAACCAAGACACACGAATGACGAAACTGAGTCCATACATATATATATAAAAACACAAATGTGGGAATAATTCTATTAATATTACTTGCTTATTACCATAGTTACATGTGACTTTCGTGCTGTGAGGTAGATCGTTTAGAGGGTACTTTATTATTACAGTAGGAAAACCCGTGAGGCAATCCTCTAAACCAGTGGTTTAGTGGCTTTTAGGATTCCATAGGTTTCTTCTCGAGAAGGGTTGAGGGTCATTTAGGTTATCCTTTAAGTTTAGTATTTTAAGATCTCGGTTTCCACAATAGTTCCATAACCGATAGAACGTGTCAAACGTGTATAGGAGTCTAACCTAGGTAGTGTATTTCTTATCATTTGATCACTTCTTCAATTAACTCGTGTCTATTTACTCCAGCTATTAATTTAGTCAATTTAGTAGTTTGTTAGACCCCCCCCCAAAAAAAAAAGAAACAACAAAACAAATTAGTCGAATTAGTTTAGTAATTAGTAATCGAGTCTAATATTCGTAATTAGTAGAGTCTTGTGGGTTCGATACTCGGACTTACTTAAGTTTTATTACATTGACCGATACACTTGCTGTGACAAATGGCAAATAACCGGTATTTTCGTACAATCTAATCACCTATTTTATTTTATTATCTCATGCATTTAATCGTAATTAACTTACGTGACTGAGTCGTACGACACATAACAAGTATTAGGACAAGAAAAATATGATATAACATCTATTGGTTTTTCGTTACAACGCGAGACAACTAAAACTATGTCCTAAAAGTGTTGGTAGAGAGTGTTAGGCGCACTATTCACGGTTGCACTATTCATGCCAGCAATCGCTATAGAACAATGAACCAAGACACACGAATGACGAAACTGAGTCCATATATATATTATATATATAAACACAAATGTGGGAATAATTCTATTAATATTACACAACCTTCCGGTATGACGCACTAAACACATATTGTTCGATCGGCTAAATATATGACACTTTTCAACTCGTCCGTTATAATAATTCAACAATTCTGGACCTCCGAAATTGTGCTAACTGATGTAAAACACACTAAAACATTTTGGGAATATCCTAAAAGTGTTGGTAGGGAGTGCTGGGCGCACTATTCACGGTTGCACTATATCATGCCAGCAACCGCTATAGAACAATGAACCAAGACACGAATGACGAAACTTTTTTTTTTTTTTTTTTTTTTTTTTTTTTTTTTTTTTTTTTTTTTTTTTTTTTTTTTTTTTTTTTTTTTTTTTTTTTTTTATCCTTTAAGTTTAGTATTTTAAGATCTCGGTTTCCACAATAGTTCCATAACCGATAGAACATGTCAAACGTGTATAGGAGTCTAACCTAGGTAGTGTATTTCTTATCATTTGATCACTTCTTCAATTAACTCGTGTCTATTTAGTCCAGCTATTAATTTAGTCAATTTAGTAGTTTGTTAGACACCCCCCCCGAAAAAAGAAACAACAAAACAAATTAGTCGAATTAGTTTAGTAAATTAGTAATCGAGTCTAATATTCGTAATTAGTAGAGTCTTGTGGGTTCGATATTCGGACTTACTTAAGTTTTATTACATTGACCGATACACTTGCTGTGACAAATGGCAAATAACCGGTATTTTCGTACAATCTAATCACCTATTTTATTTTATTATCTCATGCATTTAATCGTAATTAACTTACATGACTGAGTCGTACGACACATAACAAGTATTAGGAAAGAAAAATATGATATAACATCTATTGGTTTTGTTACAACGCGAGACAACTAAAACTATGTCCTAAAAGTATTGGTAGAGAGTGTTAGGCGCACTATTCACGGTTGCACTATTCATGCCAGCAACCGCTATAGAACAATGAACCAAGACACACGAATGACGAAACTGAGTCCATATATATATATAAAATTAACAAATGTGGGAATAATTCTATTAATATTACACAACCTTCCGGTATGACGCACTAAACACATATTGTTCGATCGGCTAAATATATGACACTTTTCAATTCGTCCGTTATAATAATTCAACAATTCTGGACCTCCGAAATTGTGCTAACTGATGTAAAACACACTAAAACATTTTGGGAATATCCTAAAAGTGTTGGTAGGGAGTGCTGGGCGCACTATTCACGGTTGCACTATTCATGCCAGCAACCGCTATAGAACAATGAACCAAGACACACGAATGACGAAACTGAGTCCATATATATAATAAAAAACACAAATGTGGGAATAATTCTATTAATATTACTTGCTTATTACCATAGTTAAATGTGACTTTCGTGCTGTGAGGTAGATCGTTTAGAGGGTACTTTATTATTACAATAGGAAAACCCGTGAGGCAATCCTCTAAACCAGTGGTTTAGTGGCTTTTAGGTTTCCATAGGTTTCTTCTAGAGAAGGGTCGGGGTCCTTTAGGTTATCCTTTAAGTTTAGTATTTTAAGATCTCGGTTTCCTCAATAGTTCCATAACTGATAGAACGTGTCAAACGTGTATAGGAGTCTAACCTAGGTAGTGTATTTCTTATCATTTGATCATTTCTTCAATTAACTCGTGTCTATTTAGTCCAGCTATTAATTTAGTTAATTTAGTAGTTTGTTAGACACCCCCCCCCCCCCGAAAAAAGAAACAACAAAACAAATTAGTCGAATTAGTTTAGTAATTAGTAATCGAGTCTAATATTCGTAATTAGTAGAGTCTTGTGGGTTCGATACTCGGACTTACTTAAGTTTTACTACATTGACCGATACACTTGCTGTGACAAATGGCAAATAACCGGTAATTCGTACAATCTAATCACCTATTTTATTTTATTATCTCACGCATTTAATCGTAATTAACTTACGTGACTGAGTCGTACGACACATAACAAGTATTAGGACAAGAAATAATATGATATAACATCTATTGGTTTTCGTTACAACACGAGACAACTAAAACTATGTCCTAAAAGTGTTGGTAGAGAGTGTTGGGCGCACTATTCACGGTTGCACTATTCATGCCAGCAACCGCTATAGAACAATGAACCAAGACACACGAATGACGAAAATGAGTCCATATATATATAATATAAAGGCAAATGTGGGAATAATTCTATTAATATTACACAACCTTCCGATATGACGCACTAAACACATATTGTTCGATCGGCTAAATATATGACACTTTTCAATTGGTCCGTTATAATAATTTAACAATTCTGGACCTCCGAAATTGTGCTAACTGATGTAAAACACACTAAAACATTTTGGGAATATCCTAAAAGTGTTGGTAGGGAGTGCTGGGCGCATTATTCACGGTTGCACTATTCATGCCAGCAACCGCTATAGAACAATGAACCAAGACACACGAATGAAGAAACTGAGTCCATATATATATATATATAAACACAAATATGGGAATAATTCTATTAATATTACTTGCTTATTGAGTCTAATCAAGAACCATAGTTACATGTGACTTTCGTGCTGTGAGGTATATCGTTTAGAGGGTACTTTATTATTACAGTAGGAAAACCCGTGAGGCAATCCTCTAAACCAGTGATTTAGTGGCTTTTAGGTTTCCATAGGTTTCTTCTCGAGAAGGGTCGAGGGTCCTTTAGGTTATCCTTTAAGTTTAGTATTTTAAGATCTCGGTTTCCACAATAGTTCCATAACCGATAGAACGTGTCAAACGTGTATAGGAGTCTAACCTAGGTAGTGTATTTCTTATCATTTGATCACTTCTTCAATTAACTCGTGTCTATTTAGTCCAGCTATTAATTTAGTCAATTTAGTAGTTTGTTAGACACCCCCCCCCCCCCCGAAGAAAAGAAACAACAAAACAAATTAGTCGAATTAGTTTAGTAATTAGTAATCGAGTCTAATATTCGTAATTAGTAGAGTCTTGTGGGTTCGATACTCGGACTTACTTAAGTTTTACTACATTGACCGATACACTTGCTGTGACAAATGGCAAATAACCGGTAATTCCGTACAATCTAATCACCTATTTTATTTTATTATCTCACGCATTTAATCGTAATTAACTTACGTGACTGAGTCGTACGACACATAACAAGTATTAGGACAAGAAATATATGATATAACATCTATTGGTTTTCGTTACAACACGAGACAACTAAAACTATGTCCTAAAAGTGTTGGTAGAGAGTGTTGGGCGCACTATTCACGGTTTGCACTATTCATGCCAGCAACCGCTATAGAACAATGAACCAAGACACACGAATGACGAAAATGAGTCCATATATATATATATATAAAAGACAAATGTGGGAATAATTCTATTAATATTACACAAACCTTCCGATATGACGCACTAAAACACATATTGTTCGATCGGCTAAATATATGACACTTTTCAATTGGTCCGTTATAATAATTTAACAATTCTGGACCTCCGGAATTGTGCTAACTGATGTAAAACACACTAAAACATTTTGGGAATATCCTAAAAGTGTTGGTAGGGAGTGCTGGGCGCATTATTCACGGTTGCACTATTCATGCCAGCAACCGCTATAGAACAATGAACCAAGACACACGAATGAAGAAACTGAGTCCATATATATATATATATATAAACACAAATATGGGAATAATTCTATTAATATTACTTGCTTATTGAGTCTAATCAAGAACCATAGTTACATGTGACTTTCGTGCTGTGAGGTATATCGTTTAGAGGGTACTTTATTATTACAGTAGGAAAACCCGTGAGGCAATCCTCTAAACCAGTGATTTAGTGGCTTTTAGGTTTCCATAGGTTTCTTCTCGAGAAGGGTCGAGGGTCCTTTAGGTTATCCTTTAAGTTTAGTATTTTAAGATCTCGGTTTCCACAATAGTTCCATAACCGATAGAACGTGTCAAACGTGTATAGGAGTCTAACCTAGGTAGTGTATTTCTTATCATTTGATCACTTCTTCAATTAACTCGTGTCTATTTAGTCCAGCTATTAATTTAGTCAATTTAGTAGTTTGTTAGACACCCCCCCCCCCCCCCGAAGAAAAGAAACAACAAAACAAATTAGTCGAATTAGTTTAGTAATTAGTAATCGAGTCTAATATTCGTAATTAGTAGAGTCTTGTGGGTTCGATACTCGGACTTACTTAAGTTTTACTACATTGACCGATACACTTGCTGTGACAAATGGCAAATAACCGGTAATTCCGTACAATCTAATCACCTATTTTATTTTATTATCTCACGCATTTAATCGTAATTAACTTACGTGACTGAGTCGTACGACACATAACAAGTATTAGGACAAGAAATATATGATATAACATCTATTGGTTTTCGTTACAACACGAGACAACTAAAACTATGTCCTAAAAGTGTTGGTAGAGAGTGTTGGGCGCACTATTCACGGTTGCACTATTCATGCCAGCAACCGCTATAGAACAATGAACCAAGACACACGAATGACGAAAATGAGTCCATATATATATATATATAAAGCAAATGTGGGAATAATTCTATTAATATTACACAACCTTCCGATATGACGCACTAAACACATATTGTTCGATCGGCTAAATATATGACACTTTTCAATTGGTCCGTTATAATAATTTAACAATTCTGGACCTCCGGAATTGTGCTAACTGATGTAAAACACACTAAAACATTTTGGGAATATCCTAAAAGTGTTGGTAGGGAGTGCTGGGCGCATTATTCACGGTTGCACTATTCATGCCAGCAACCGCTATAGAACAATGAACCAAGACACACGAATGAAGAAACTGAGTCCATATATATATATATATATAAAACACAAATATGGGAATAATTCTATTAATATTACTTGCTTATTGAGTCTAATCAAGAACCATAGTTACATGTGACTTTCGTGCTGTGAGGTATATCGTTTAGAGGGTACTTTATTATTACAGTAGGAAAACCCGTGAGGCAATCCTCTAAACCAGTGATTTAGTGGCTTTTAGGTTTCCATAGGTTTCTTCTCGAGAAGGGTCGAGGGTCCTTTAGGTTATCCTTTAAGTTTAGTATTTTAAGATCTCGGTTTCCACAATAGTTCCATAACCGATAGAACGTGTCAAACGTGTATAGGAGTCTAACCTAGGTAGTGTATTTCTTATCATTTGATCACTTCTTCAATTAACTCGTGTCTATTTAGTTCAGCTATTAATTTAGTCAATTTAGTAGTTTGTTAGAACCCCCCCCCCCCCCCCCCCGCCGAAAAAAAGAAAACAAAAAACAAATTAGTCTAATTAGTTTAGTAATTAGTAATCAGGTCTAATATTCGTACTTAGTAGAGTCTTGTGGGTTCGATACTCGGACTTACTTAAGTTTTACTACATTGACCGATACACTTGCTGTGACAAATGGCAAATAACCGGTAATTCCGTACAATCTAATCACTTATTTTATTTTATTATCTCATGCATTTAATCGTAATTAACTTACGTGACTGAGTCGTACGATACATAACAAGTATTAGGACAAGAAAAATATGATATAACATCTATTGGTTTTCGTTACAACGCGAGACAACTAAAACTATGTCCTAAAAGTGTTGGTAGAGAGTGTTGGGCGCACTATTCACGGTTGCACTATTCATGCCAGCAACCGCTATAGAACAATGAACCAAGACACACGAATGACGAAACTGAATCCATATATATATATATAAAAACACAAATGTGGGAATAATTCTATTAATATTACACAACCTTCCGATATGACGCACTAAACACATATTGTTCGATCGGCAAAATATATCACACTTTTCAATTCGTCCGTTATAATAATTCAACAATTCTGGACCTCCGGAATTGTGCTAACTGATGTAAAACACACTAAAACATTTTGGGAATATCCTAAAAGTGTTGGTAAGAGTGCTGGGCGCATTATTCACGGTTGCACTATTCATGCCAGCAACCGCTGTAGAACAATGAACCAAGACACACGAATAAACGAAACTGAGTCCATATATATATATAAAAACAAAATGTGGGAATAATTCTATTAATATTATTTGTTATTACCAAGTTACATGTGACTTTCGTGCTGTGAGGTAATCGTTTAGAGGGTACTTTATTATTACCGTAGGAAAACCCGTGAGGCAATCCTCTAAACCAGTGGTTTAGTGGCTTTTAGGTTTCCATAGGTTTCTTCTCGAGAAGGGTCGAGGGTCCTTTAGGTTATCCTTTAAGTTTAGTATTTTAAGTTCTCGGTTTCCACAATAGTTCCATAACCGATAGAACGTGTCAAACGTGTATAGGAGTCTAACCTAGGTAGTGTATTTCTATCATTTGATCACTTCTTCAATTAACTCGTGTCTATTAGTCCAGCTATTAATTTAGTCAATTTAGTAGTTTGTTAGAACCCCCCCCCCCCCCGAAAAAAAGAAACAACAAAACAAATTAGTCAATTAGTTTAGTAATTAGTAATCGAGTCTAATATTCATAATTAGTAGAGTCTTGTGGGTTCGATACTCGGACTTACTTAAGTTTTACTACATTGACCGATACACTTGCTGTGACAAATGGCAAATAACCGTAATTCCGTAAATCTAATCACCTATTTTATTTTATGCATTTATCTAATTAACTATGACTATCGTAGATACTAACAGTATTAAAAAATTTATACTATGGTTGTTACACCTGAGATAAACTGTACAAAAGTGGACACATAAGCCACTTAGTTGATATTCATGCGCACGTAGACATGACAAAACACAATGAGATGAATATAATATAAACATTACTATTAGTTTTCGTTACAAAACTACGAGACAACTTAAAACTTTGTCCATTAAATGAGTGTATTGGTAGAGAGTGTTGGGCGCACTATTCACGGTTGCACTATTCATGCCAGCAACCGCTATAGAACAATGAACCAAGACACACGAATGACGAAACTGAGTCCATATATATTATTATATAAAAACACAAATGTGGGAATAATTCTATTAATATTACTTGCTTATTACCAAGTTACATGTGACTTTCGTGCTGTGAGGTAGATCGTTTAGAGGGTACTTTATTATTACAGTAGGAAAACACGTGAGGCAATCCTCTAAACTAGTGGTTTAGTGGCTTTTAGGTTTCCATAGGTTTCTTCTCGAGAAGGGTCGAGGGTCCTTTAGGTTATCCTTTAAGTTTAGTATTTTAAGATCTCGGTTTCCACAATAGTTCCATAACCGATAGAACGTGTCAAACGTGTATAGGAGTCTAACCTAGGTAGTGTATTTCCTATCATTTGATCACTTCTTCAATTAACTCGTGTCTATTAAGTCCAGCTATTAATTTAGTCAATTTAGTAGTTTGTTAGAACCCCCCCCCCCCCCGAAAAAAGAAAACAACAAAACAAATTAGTCGAATTAGTTTAGTAATTAGTAATCAGTCTAATATTCAATTAGTAGAGTCTTGTGGGTTCGATACTCGACTTACTAAGTTTTACTACATTGACCGATACACTTGCTGTGACAAATGCAAATAACGTAATTCGTAAATCTAATCACCTATTTTATTTTATTATCTCATGCATTTATCGTATTAACTTACGTGATGAGTCGTACGCACATAACATGTATTAGGACAAAAAATATGATATAACATCTATTAGTTTTCGTTACAACTCGAGACAACTAAAACTTTGTCCTAAAGTGTGTAGAGAGTGTTGGGCGCACTATTCACGGTTGCACTATTCATGCCAGCAACCGCTATAGACAATGAACCAAGACCACGAATGACGAACTGATCCATATATATATATATATAAAAACCAAATGTGAATATTCTATTAATATACGCTTATTACCATAGTTCATGGACTTTCGTGCTGAGGTAGTCGTTTAATACTTTATATTACAGAGGAAAACACGTGAGGCAATCCTCTAACATTTTGGGCTTTTAGGTTTAATTTTGTCATTTAGTATATTTAGAACCCCACCACCACGGAAAAAAAGAAACAATAACAAATTGTCATTATTTAGTATTAGTAATCAGTTATATTTAGTTAATTTAGGTTAATTTAGGTAGTGTATATACCTAATCAAATTTAGTCAATTAGTTCAATTAAATCGTGTCTATTTGTAGTATTATTTGTTTGGTTCATACTCGGACTTACTTAAGTTTACTACATTGACCGAATACATTGCTGTGACAAATGGAAATAACCGTGAATTCCGTACAATCTAATAACTATTTATTTTTATTATCTCATGCATTTAATCGTAAGTTAACTTACGTGACTGAGTCGTACGACACATAACAAGTATTAGAATAAGAAAAATATGATATAACATCTATTGGTTTTCGTTACAACGCGAGACAACTAAAACTATGTCCTAAAAGTGTTGGTAGAGAGTGTTGGGCGCACTATTCACGGTTGCACTATTCATGCCAGCAACCGCTATAGAACAATGAACCAAGACACACGAATGATGAAACTGAGTCCATATATATAAAAACATAAATGTGGGAATAATTCTATTAATATTACACCACCTTTCGGTATGACGCACTAAACACATATTGTTCGATCGGCTAAATATATGACACTTTTCAATTCGTCCGTTATAATAATTCAACAATTCTGGACCTCCGGAATTGTCCTAACTGATGTAAAACACACTAAAATATTTTGGGAATATCAACGGGATATCCAAAACTATAAGCTTCCGAAGTTATATCGCTATACACTAACTAGTCCGATATCGACCCGATGGACTAGTAAACGGTATGTCCGTCACTACAACAACCAAACGAAGGAACTAGTGAGCTAGTTAAGCCTAAGTTGGGACTCGGAATCACTTCATACAACTTTTGGATGTGAGATAACTTACGGGAATGTTCGTCGGTACGACATAAAAGCACCGTTAGTGCATCGACGCTTAAACGAAAGCCGTTTAAACTAGTGAATAGCCATTTTAACTAGTCTACTGAACTAGTTAGTGTTACTACAAGTCCTAATCTCTAATCATTCCCTTAATTGTGTGATTAAAACCCTAAACATCCTATTTCATCTAATGGCTAAAATATCTAATGTTTAAACCTTTAATCACCCAACATTTACACTTTACCCCCCCTATTGTGGACGGTTATGGTGGGCCCAATAGGCCTCGTCATTTTGTTCATTTTTCAAAGACTGTAAGAAATGAGTATGGTTATTGAAAGGTGTCTTGACTTTAGAAAGAAGCATGGCCTTATAACCTAACTAATATCACCACTTATCGTCATCATTATTCAACTCATTCAAAACTCAAAAACCCCTCTTGCCCTCCTTCTTGCTCATGGCCAACCATCACCACCATAACACCACCATTAACTCACCTTCAAACACCATTTCTACTCCTAATCTAAGCCTTACAAGATCACTCATACATGGGTTAAGCATGGAGCATCCTTGGAGCTTATTTTTCTTCTTGCTTGTGCACTTTGTAAGTTTACTAAACACCATATTTATGATCCCTATTACTAGTAGATTATTATTGTACAAGTTGATTATCTTGATATAAAAGATGAACATAAACAAAAACCCTAATCTCAAAGTTAAAGAACATTAAGTATAACTATCTTATGTGTTGATTTGTGTAGAGTAGTGTATGATAGTTGTATGATCATGTTGTTTATGTTGATCTTGTTAATATTAGTGATTTAAAGATTATGTTATGACGATCATGTTGTTAGTTTCATGTAGTAATTTATATTTGTGTTCATCTCACCATGATGAACATATTATGACGATCATGTTGTTAGTTTCATGTAGTAATTTATATTTGTGTTCATCTCACCATGATGAACATATATATGTGATTTAAACATGGAAATGTTTAAATCAAGAAAGATCATCATGTCCTCTTCCATGAACTAATCGTAAAATTTTTAGATAAAATGAAGAAACAAGTGTTTAAATGGGTTTAAAACTTAATTTGTGGAGTTTATTACACTTTGTTTTTTTACAAGATAAAATTTAACAACTTGTTTATCATAAAAATCACCTTAAAAAGTTAAAATTTTTTAGTATAAAAGTGTATTATGGAAGTTCATAAAAAATTTGGAATTTATGCTACTAAATGTACATGTTTGGAAGATACTTGATGGATAATGGTGATTTGGAAACTTGGCTATGATTTAAATACGTTTTATAATATGGAAAACGCCATAGTTTTAGGGGAAACTATGACGGATTTTTCTAAAAATCTAATCGCGATTAAAATCATGAAATTAGGAATTTATGCTACTAAATGTACATGTTTGGAAGATACTTGATGGATAATGGTGATTTGGAAACTTGGCTATGATTTAAATACGTTTTATAATGTGGAAAACGCCATAGTTTTAGGGGAAACTATGACGGATTTTTCTAAAAATCTAATCGCGATTAAAATGGGATTAAAAGGGTGATTAACAAGGTTAAATGCAATTAGTGGTCTTAAACGTCATTATGGAACCCTTGATGAAAATGATTAAGTCCTTAATGCACAAGAGTTCTTGAGGACTTGAATATATATTTTTCATAAAAATAAATGATGAAAAACAATAATAATATATGTGTATAATTTTTGGGCAAAAATTATATATATTTTGGAAAAACCCCTAAGTTTATGTATTTGTGTGCTATGTGTATATATTAGATATACTTAGGGTGAATCAAAATTACTTGTATGAAACTAGTGTGAGAATACATACGAATACATACTCATATTCCCAAAAGTAATGGCATAAAAATGGTAATCACCAAGTCATACACATATTACATAAACGGTTAAAAGGACGAATAAAGTAAAATGGCTAAGGTCGAACTACAAAGGCGGACTATTAAGAAATAATAAGTATTTTCGACACCGGACTCAAGTAAATATATACATGCGTCGCCAAGAGTAAAATCCGGAAGTTGAAGGTGTATAAAATTTACTAAGTGTTATAAAAATATACTTAGTTAAAAATACATGTATGCAATAATTCCCACTAATGGACTCAATCTATGGTAATGGGCTAAGCCCAAATTACGTAACACATGTGGGCTAGGCCCAATCATATAACCAAGTGGGTTAGGCCCAATCATAAAACTAAGTGGGCTAGGCCCAATGATATAAACTACGTGGGCTAGGCCCAATGACATAAACTAAGTGGGCTAGGCCTAATGACATGAACTAAGTGGGCTAGGCCCAATGACATAAAACTAAGTGGGCTAGGCCCAATGACATGCATGCAAGGCACGAGGATAAGGGAAGGGCAAGGCCCGTCCACATACGATTAAATACTCGATAACAAATATATATTTGTGAAATAAATATACAAATAATAATCAAACACAAAACTACCAACACTATAAATATAATGAAGTTGTTCCAAGAAAACTAATAAATACATAATAACAAGTCAAGATGAACAACTTGTACGAGGTTCGATTAGACCTGAAAGTCTAATGAATTAAATACACATGTAGGTATTACACGTGTACGCACACATGTACGACTACACGGAACGCAAAGTAGTGAGTTCATGTTCCCCACTTTTCCTTTTAAACGTTTTCCAGTTTTCTAACAATCGGGGGTGAAATACATGCTCTGACACTTTACGACAAAGGGGTATGTTAGCTACGGGTTTAGAAAATAACTACATCAATGTGTGTAAGTAGGATTGATAACATAATAACCGTAATCACTTAGTGACCAAGGTGCAAAGGTGTAGATCTATTGAGCTTGAGACACGCTCCACTCTGAATAAAACAAGTCCGTTCAGAGTGCTATTGTAAACCCTATGAATGACAGAGTTGTCTCGGTTTGGTTATTTACTTATGACACAAAATGTCAGGGGGCTCGCTACCCACTGATAGATCCTTAAACCCTAGGAATAACAATAACATACCGGGATTTTCAATATTGATGACAATTACTTATACGAAAACAATATTACATGAACTCACTCAACTTTTGTTGATTTTTCAAAATTACATGTATTTCAGGAAACAAGACATGAAAGATGATAGACTCCGGGCATTTGGGAAGGAAGTAACAATGGTTGCCACTTTTGGAAGGTTTGCCTCTTATATCCCAACTGCGTGTGGTTATATAGGAGTCAAAGCTTCAGTTTATTGTATGATGATAACAAGTTAATTTTTATGACGTATTGTTACTTAAACTATATTTTTGGATGTTAACTAAGTAACCTATTCTAAACTTGTAATGTGGTTGAATCTTAATCTATGATATGGCAACATTGTTATTTATTACATGGTTACTCGATTAGACACAATGATTACCTTACAGTCACACGTTGTGCTTCCACTACGACCAGGGTGTGACAGACTGGTATCAGAGCTTCGATTGTAGTGAACCGGGGAAAAACTTTTTACTAAGTTTGGTCTACAATCACTAAGACTCTCACATGAAAAACAAAGTTTATAACATCATGAAAATGATTTCAAAATAAAGTAAATATAAAAATTGTTTGTCATTGTGTCGTAATGACATAAGGATCTATCACACAAGCTCAATCCTAAGTAGTGACTATGGATATACATGATTAGTATATGGAAGATAGACACGAGAACATTAAGATTACACGTGAAACCAAAGAAACAAGGCTTGCATAAGAATTGGTGATTAATATAAAATGTACTATAAGTAACCATTAAATACTAACCCATATATGCATATGCATTGTACGGATTATTTGCCAGGACCATGTCATCATCTTCTTCGGCTATTATGGACACTGACCCGATGGAGTTAGTTTCAGACAACGAGTATGTGCCTGATATCGTGATTATATCATCTGACAAGGAGTTAGATCATGAGGCTATGTCAGACGATGATGATCTGTTGGATGACTTCCAGCCGTTTGCCCTTATCGATCCCGCACTAGACGATGCTCCCTTAACAGACGACGTCTTAATCCCTCCCTCTACACATGCATGGCAGGATCATTTACGGACACCCTGAGGGGAGCAACTTGTCGTATACTTAGCCATACCTCTTGACGTCATCCCACCTATCATCGATCTTGATGATGACCATGATGACATCCCGGTATTTCATGTTGACCATCTCGAGGATGACCTCAGTGGTGGTGAGGTCTTTGATATCGCTATCCTTGAGATACCTTTGCCTGTTGTTTCTGCAGTTGATGTCTCATCCACTGCCTCTACTGCCCCACTACACCCTCTCACGAGTCCTCCCCCACATCAGTACTACATGCCCCTGCTTCAGTACCACCTACCCCTACTACCAATCCCATGCATTTGTCGGGATTCTCACACTCTCTGCATTCTCCACCTCATTATCACTTGGGACAATCTTCACACCAGCCAGATACCCACCCTTATCATGATCCATATGCTGCTGGACCATGCCATACCACCGGACATGCTCCTTACCACCCTGTATTATACGCTTCGATCCCACTACCGGGCATGAGCCTGTCTGACCCCTTATCATCCCTCGCATTTTCCTCCATCTACTATGGAGGATAGACAGCTATCGTCTGAGATACAGATTACCATACTCTTTCGTAGGATCAGAGAGCTTCAGACTGAGTTAGCAGCTATCAGGGCCGCTATCACTCCCAGCCACCACCTGCATCACCACTACCACCCCTACCATCCTCACCCCCTCCATCACCACCTCCACTACCACAGTCACCACCCCCACCCTTTCCACCTCAGTAGCATGGCTACTATCATCTTTTGGGGATTAGTCCCGCTCTTGTACATATAGCTTTTGGAAGACTTCAGCCAGAAGATTCAGCTTTTGAAGACAACTAAAGACATGAAGATGCTATGTTGAAGAAAAGTTTACTTTTATATTATATTAACCTTTATTGACTAGGGCTTTGTACCCCTAAGTCCCTTTTGATCTTCATGAACGAATTGTAACAAGTTGTCATTATGTATAAAAGTATGCTTTATTTATCTCGCATTGTATTTCTGTTATGTTATGGTGATTATTGTGGGTGATGATTTTACTTTATGTTGTGGTGATTATCTACACTTTGAGTTTCCATAGTCATTGTGATGATTGGTGTGTTCATGCATGTTCGCGATCGTGTGATTACGCCGTTTATATATAGTTATTACATACCCGACGTGTTGGTTATATATATAAATAAATAATAAATAAATAAATAAAGGAATAAATGATGGACACATAATACTTTTTTAGTATATATTGGTGATAATAAATATTTATTTGATTATCAAACAATCGTCTAATTACGGTTGATATTCCTATTAGAAGACGATGCCGCCACGACGAAGGAGGATCAACACTGACGTGTTACTAACAACTCAGGAGGCACTGAACGAGCGTATCTCTCAGGCAATTGCTCAGTACGAAGCCAACCGCACTGAACATAGCGGTGGAACCGAAGGGACATCCGGAACCAACCCTCCGACTGGTAACTCTTGGTTAATTATATAGCCACATAACACCCTCATTTATTCCATTCGTGCTTTTGTTATCCTCACTCTTGAATTGGTGTGTGTAATGATTTCAGGTTGCACCTACAAGCAGTTCCTAGACTGCAAGCCTCTAAACTTTGACGGTACAGGAGGTGTTGTTTCCTTCGTACGATGGAATGAGAAGACTGACTCAGTCATTCGAATGAGCAAGTGCCCAGCGGAACAAAGAGTCATTTATGTCACTGGACTCTTCATTGATGGAGCATTATCGTGGTGGAACCTCCAGGTTCAAACCAAAGGTGACGATGCAGCATACGGTCTAACCTGGGAGGAGCTGAAAGAACTTATGAGGAAGAAGTACTGCTCGAGATCAGAAATTCAAAAGCTAGAGACGGAATTCTGGAATCTAAAGATGGTTGGCTCAGACATCGCAGGATACATACAGAGGTTTCATGACTTGTCACGAGTGGTTCCGTACTTGGTAGAACCAGAGTTTAAAAGGATTCAAAGGTTCATATGGGGACTTGCCCTTGAAATTCTAAGTTTGGTTACCTCTTCGAAACCCACCGACATTAGTGAAGCAATTGAACTAGCTGTCACTCTTACCGAGGAGGCTGTGCGTCAGAAGAAATTACCTAAGCTAGGGGAGAACAAAAAGGAAAACACTGTGGAGACCACGAACTCCAACAAAAGAAAATCCTCTCATTTCAAGAAGAATACACGGGGTAACAACAATAGGAACAAAAGAGAAGCCACAGGGGAAAACAGAGAAGCAAAGTCATACGTTACCACCACTACAAACAATACCGACAAGAAGCTTTACATTGGGGATGCTCCAAAATGCCCCAAATGTCCTTTCCACCATTACGGGGAATGTCGAGTCCCCAAGTGTGGCAAATGTGGGAGATGGGGGCATACCACTACCGCTTGTCGAGGAAACCCAGGAAACCAAGGAAATCAGAGAAATCAAGGAAACCAGTGAAACCAAGGTGACAAAAGGGACCAGGGCTATTATAACTGTGGTGCCAAGGGGCACTTCAAGAGAAATTGCCCAAAGGAAAAACAAGCACGGGGGAGAGCTTTTGTACTAGGTGCCTAGGACGCTCGCCAGGACCCAAATGTGGTCACCGATACGTTCCATATAAACAATCACTTTGCATCTATACTTTTTGATACCGGGGCAAACTAGCTGACGGGAAATATACTTGGAGTAGAATCGAGTAAGTTAGACATTCCATACTCGATTGAACTAGCTGACGGGAAATTGGTAGAATCGGGTGAAGTCATAAGGAAATGCACCTTAGAACTGGGTGGATGAAAATTCGATATAGATCTCTTACCGGTTCAATTAGGCAGTTTTGACGTCGTTGTCGGTATGGATTGGCTGTCCGATAATCAAGCCGAATTCGTGTGTCACGAGAAGATCATTCGTATCCCCTTACCTGACGGAGAACACTTGTTGGTGCACAGAGAGAAACATGATACGCCTTTACGAATTTTTAATTGCATGAAGGCTCAAAAGTGTCTGAGAAAAGGATGCATCGCCTTCCTTACCCACGTGGTTGACGAGAAGGCCGAGGAGCGCAAGGTGGAAGACATACCAGTAGTAAAGGAGTACCCAGAAGTCTTTCCTGAAGACTTGCCCGGTTTACCTCCATAGCGACAAGTCAAATTCTGTATCGACTTAGTACCAGGAGCTGCACCTGTGGCGAAAGCTCCGTATCGACAATCTGTCACACCCCAACCGATGGCGGAAACATCAGGGTTAGTGGCACTAGGCGACCAGATTGTCTCACGAGAATTCCATAACAATTAACTAGCAACATTACATAACGTTTAACATCCGATACTATCAAAATAACATTTCCAATCAATTATTACAGAAACTTTGTTTTCCCACAAGACTAATCGGGTTCGATTTCCCCTAGATTTCATTACATTTTAGAATTAAACAAAACAAACTAAACTAAGCAAAACTACGTCCAAAGCATCCAAGCTAAAATCCTCAACCTGTTACATACGTTAAATTACAAGTTAATACATTTAAGTAAAGGTGAGCATACAGGTTTTAGTAATACTAGCATATTAGAGAAATCGTTCGCGAAATAGTCTAATTACATATCATGATACACCAAAACACATTACACAGAAACTAGGCGTATTTCTCATGCTAACTTCCGTGAGAAGGCTAGCGCGTCCATCCTAACTAGACCCCGTTGGGTGTTAGCCACACTATAGTACCATACTAGCTAAGGAGGTAAGTTAACGAAAATAAGTCCTAGTCACATGTTTCTAGTATCACGTATTGAGCATACATAATCAGATTACTCGCGTGTGATAAACAGTTTGATTTGTGAAGTGATTTTGATAGAGGAACGTATGTAACACCCAAAAAGTGCATTAAAGCAAAACGGGTCAAGTATACTCACAGTCGGTGCGTTTAGGAGAGAGTAGACGATTGTCGGGAGGTGAAGAGGAGCGCCGGATTAGCCTGCATACGCGAACGGAAGTGCATCAGTCTCCGAAAAGCTGAAACGGTGAAGTTTGGTCTAGGCAGTAGGCAAGTTCGAGCGAACTTGTGTTGATGGGTTGAGATCTGAGTCAAGTTCGAGCGAACTCGTAAGTTTCTCAAGGAAACTTGACAAGTTCGGGCGAACTTGTGAGATTTGTCAAGTGAAATGACAAGTTCGGCCGAACTTGTCAAGTTTCCTGAGAAACTTTACAAGTTCGAGCGAACTTGGGGGACTTCTTGTTGAAAGTTGATCAATGATGCTCAAGTTCGGCCGAACTTGACCCTTAGAGGGCAAGTTCGAGCGAACTTGACTAGCATGCTGTAAAAAATTAGTTAAATCTCGAGCGAACTTGATGTTTTCGGGTCCAAAATCTTGCATTTTCGCGTAGTTTGCTGAGGAAGTCGAGTGTCCAACCCTCAAACCTTAAGCCACTGAGTAAAGCTTAGGCTGTAGAGGTGTTTTGGAGCGAACTTAGCCATTTTGGAGAAACTCAGGCTAATCCGGGAGAACTTGAAGATTCGTACGGGTTAGTCCAGCTTATGTAAAGTGACGATTTCGTCTTTGTGCTTCCGGATCTGAGATCTAGCTTCGACAACGCCTCGTTCCACTCAAAAGTGAACGAAAAATACGTCATTAGTCCGAAAACGGTGTAAAAATCAAGGTTCTAAAAGGTTTTGCTCAGATCTAGTATAGATCTGAGTGAAAACAGAAGTTTTTATGGAAAAAGATGAAGATTTTCGTAAACAGAAGAGATTTGATGAAAACGAAGGCAATGCATTGTGCAAAATCGTTGTAAAACATTGTTATTCATCGTTGTAGTTGAAATCGGGTTGATTCTTACTTAGAAAACAATGGATTTCGGGTTTGAGAGCTCTGGGCGAACTTACAGCAAGTTCAAATGAGAGAATGGAGCTAGGTATTTATAGGTGAAGGCAAAATGAGGGAGCTCGTGAGTCAAGTTCGGCCGAACTTGCATGGAATCATGCAAGATCGCGCGAACTTGTGAGATGTTTAAGGAATTTGAGTCAATTTCGGCCGAACTTGCTGAATCTTTAAGGATTCAGGCAAGTTCGAGCAAACTTAAGGGAAAAAGGAAGTTTCTGAGTTGGCCAGTCAAGTTCGGCCAAACTTGGCTTCACCCAAGTTCGAGCGAACTTGGCCCAAAACTCAGATTTTCCTCGTTTTTCGTTCGTTTATCGATTGTTCAGTGATGTAATTGAGTTATAAAGTAAAGTTAAGCGATTTAGCGATGTTTTAAGCGTTGTACTAGCGAGTTAACGCGTGAGAACGAGTTACGTGAGTTTGCAAGCGATTACGTGAGTTTGCGAGCGATTAAACCACAATAAATCCAATCCACATAAACACATAAACACGTATAACACATAAATATGTAAACTAATATTACCACATAATTCCAATATACCAAATAAGTAATTGCGTTGCGATTGTGATGAGATAGCGATGATATATGTGATGCGTTGCGTTAAATAAGCGTTTAGTTGTGATGTAATAATGCGATGTAATGACAAAACATATTTAATTTAACATGCACATTTCTATTAATGAATCTCGGAGTACAAGACTGGAAATCAAAAGTAAATACACGAAAACAGGAACAACAGAAATGCGGGTTGTTACATTAGCGCCCTCAGAGATGCAAGAATTATCTACTCAGCTTCAGGAACTACTCGATAAAGGATTCATAAGACCGAGTTTCTCACCTTGGGGAGCTCCGGTACTATTTGTTAAAAAGAAGGACGGAACTTTTCGAATGTGCATTGATTACAGAGAGCTAGACAAGTTAACCATCAAAAATCGGTATCCGCTACCGAGGATTGATGACTTATTCGATCAATTGCAAGGCTCGAGTTTTTATTCCAAGATTGACTTAAAATCCGGATATCATCAGTTGAGAATCCAAGAGGATAGTATTCCTAAGACAGCGTTCAGGACTCGCTACGGTCATTACGAATTCCTTGTTATACCCTTTGGCTTAATAAATGCTCCTGCCGTGTTCATGTACTTAATGAACCGGGTATGCAAGCCCTATCTCGACAAATTTGTGATCGTGTTTATCGATGACATCCTAATATACTCACGAACCGAGAAAGAGCACGGGCAACACTTGAGAACTATTTTGGAACTTTTAAATAATGAGCAATTGTACGCCAAGTTTTCGAAATGCGAATTTTGGGTTCGCGAGGTACAGTTCCTCGGTCACGTTGTGAACCGAGAACGGAATACATTGTCACACCCCAACCGATGGCGGAAAACATTGGGGTTAGTGGCACTAGGCTACCAGATTGTCTCACGAGAAATTCCGTAACAATTACCAAACAACATTACTTAACGTTTAACATCCCATACTATTAAACATAATATTTCAAACAACCATTACAGAAATTATGATTTTCTCATAAAAACAACATGGTTTGATTTCCCCTAGATTTTTATTACAACCATTCTAAACAGATAAGCAAAATACTAAATAAAACTACTCCAAAGCAATCCAAGCTAAATCCTCAACCTGTTACATACATTAAAATACAAGTCAATACAATTAAGTAAATGTGAGCATACGAGTTTGGATAATACTAGCATAGTCGAGAAAACGTTTGCGAAACAATCTAATTACATATTGTAACATTCGTCGAAAAACGGGTTTCAAAACCCGCTTCGTTTATCAATCAAATATTCAGTTATAAATTTCGTTGTGTATTTATGGTTCATATTAATTTTAAACAATACATAATTAATAAATATATTAGAATTTAAAAACCATAATTAATAATTAATAATATATAATGAATAAAAAAAATAAATGGAGACGCCGGGTATCGAACCCGGGTCACCCGCATGAACAAACACACAACACACCACTCCGCCACACGCTTTCTTTGTGACAATACTGAAATAAATAATACTTAAAGTAAACCCGAATTCAAAACCAGAGATCACCGCACACTCAGAACTCGCAATCACCGGAAAATCCGGCAATCCGCGATTTTGGCCATTTCCCTTCTGACTAAAACGCAATAACCAATCGCGACATCAATCATAACCGTTGCCGGCCGTCAATTTCGGTCATAACCGCCGGAAAACCTTTGACCGCGAATCAAGACTCAAAATCGGACACAATTCATCCAGTTCTTCCCTATAAATACCCACTCAATCTTCCGAAAATCCTTTCGCTCAGAACCGCACACTTTTTCGAAGTTGAAATTCCTCAAAAGCTCGTCGCCGGAGATTTCCAATTTCGCCGGAATCCTGCCGAAATCGCTAGTCAGAAAACCGCGTTCATTCATCGGTCAGTATAACTGTCTAAACTTCTCTGCTATCTCTTAATTTATACTTTAATCGTTCCAACCAATAATCAAAACTGTTAAACAGTTCATACAGCCGGACATTGCAAAATCAGAGCCGACTCTTGCCGGAAATTGAAGAAACCACTCTGAGTTGGTACATCATAATCCTTATTCTTCTTTTGCTATTCCAATTCAATCAAATTATAAGTGGTGTTGGTCAATTAAACAAACAGTCGGCTTCACTGTTCTGAGTTTTTATATAATGAAGTAGACGAAGTTGAGTTGTGTATTAATATAATTAAAACCAGATAATTAAACGGGTTACACACACAGTCCAGCGGTGGACTGTGTGCACAAACAATACCACGTCCCGAGTTCAAATCGCACACGTACCGACTTTCAGAATTAAAACCAACATTTTTAGAACTGAATCAGAACAAGTCACAGGATGTTTATAAGAGTAATATAATCCATTTGTTAAACAGATTAGACACACAGCCCAACTGGTTGGGCTGTGCGCACTCAAACCGAAGGACCCGAGTTCGACTCCGGGTCCCTGCAACCGGTTCGGCCATAGAAATCATTTTTAATAAAAAACCAAATAAGTTTAAAATTAATTAGTATATAAATATAATTAAAACAGAAAATATTTCGGGTTAGACACGTAACTCAGTTGGTAGAGCTGCGTGCACGTATACGAGAGGTCCCGAGTTCGAACCTCACTCAGCGCATATAAAAACATAGTCTGACCGGTCAAGACCCGGTCAACGGTCACGGTCATAAAAGTCAATTCTTTTTATTTCTTTTTATTTATTTATTTAATTAGAAAATTATTTAAAAATACTTAAAAATAAGATTATTAAGGTTAGAAAATTTCCTTAAACTCACAAAAATAAATCTAAAAATCCCATTTAAGAGCACTAATTAAAAATATTAATCTCAACCAAAATTTATTTATTTATCGAATCATTTTGTTATTATCTAGGTTAGTTCTTCCCTCGTCAATCGAATCATAAATTCGTGCGCCTTCATCATCATCAAAGAACGCACCCATTGTGAGTGAATCTCTACCAATTCCCCGTTTTAATCATGTTTTGGGGTGTATCATGTGTCGTATAATTCTTTTATTATATATATAAACACTTGTGCATACATCATATCCGTGATCAAATGTGCATCAATTGTTGTGTGGATTATATGTAGATTGTTTTTTATCATTTTCAGTGCACGCATTTCATTAGGCCCATCAGTTCCCCGTGGGAGACGGGTTGAGCATCGGGTGCCTCATAAGATCGGCTCCGTTTGATTGAGCCTTGATCTCACATTCATCATCATTCATATCATATACTCATCCAAAGTGGTTTGTGTTTGTTTATTTATATATGTTTGCTCACATGTGATTATTGCACAAATTTTCCTTATTAAATAAAACAAGAAATTAGTAACAATGTTTTATTAAGGTTCACTCGCCAACTTTTGTTGACCCAAAATATCCTCCGTTTTACACATGATACAGGTGATCCAGCTGAGACAAGAAACACATAGGAAGGCCTAGAAGAATAAACAAGTTTAAGCTTGGGAATAATTAAATAGTTTCAATTTCTTGTAATTGTATGAATTTTGTTTTGGATATTTAAGTTGTAATTTGAATTTAATAAATATGAAACATTTTAGTAAACATCATGAGCTTTGGTGATAACCCAATTATGCCCGACTTTTATTCCGCTGCGGGTCGGGGTGTGACAGATTGGTATCAGAGCCATGACTATAGGGATATAGGATAGGTTATTAGACCCTTAGAGCCTATACTATAGTTGATTAAAATTTTAAATTGCTTATGCGTTACATACAAAATTCATGATGTTTATATGCTTTATGTTTATTGTTACACTCAATGTTATGCAAGCATGATCACAAATACATAATATTATACAATGCTCATCATGAATCATATCCTCATAACATATCACATCCATGAGAGCACACACCTCACGATTACCATGATTTTTGCAATGATTTTTGTATTTTCAAATCACATCAAAGTGAGTTCTCATGACGGGCATGTAGTAACTGGAAGGGTACGAGTACCGGTAGTCGGAACGTCCTGTCTAGGCTTGGCATTCGTATAAATCCAAAATAAAGGACCAGTTTGCCTACCTGGGGACTAACGATGAGAGTACGAAGGACCTATTAGGCCAAAGCATGCTATACCAAATGTCGTGTGAGCTAACCCCACTTTGAGTTGTCATTGTGTCTACACATGGACACCCTCCTACCATACATCTCGCAATTATATTTCCCGATTTTCATTCGGGTGGTGCGAGTGTTAATCCGCCAACACCAATGTGAATCCTACCAAGCCCAATAGTCATGGGGGCCCACATGACTACACAGGCGATGATATGGGGGACATTGGAGGCCCAAACATGAGCAAACCCAAGACATCCTATGGATGTAGTTGCATTATTGTCAGTTATGTTATTTTTATTCTTTTAACAACACATGACACCTAGAAACTTCTTAAACTCACAATCTTCCTATGTATGTTCCTGTAGATGTCGGCTAGGCAACTACGTGGAGGTAGAAAGTCAGGAAGATCAAATGAACGCTTGGCCACACAAATTGCTAAACAAATGGCAGCGATGCTTCCTGACATCGTAATTCAAGTTCAACAAGCTCTCACCGCAAATCCCATCAACCCTCCCAATCAAGAAGACCAGAGCGTCGCCAACCCTCCTTCCAAAAAGTGCTCCTACAAACACTTCAAATCTTGCGATCCCCCAAAGTATGAAGGGACCGAAGGTGTTACTGCCCTCCTTCACTGGTTTGAAGAAATGGAAAACACTTTCCTCAATTGCGATTGTCCCGAGGATCGCAAGGTACGTTATGCAACTGGAAGACTGTTCGGGGTAGCCCTTACTTGGTGGAACACAGAAAAGGGTAAACGAGGAATTGAAGACGCCATGGCTTTAACATGGGAAGAGTTAAGGGAACTCATGACAAGACGCTTCTGTCCAAGAAGCGAAATCAAAAAGTTAGAAGATGAATTCCACACGCTAAAACAAAAGGAAGGCGATCACACTTCCTATAACAAGAGATTCTTGAGCTGAACCAGATGATCCCAAATTTGTTCACCCCCGTGTACCGCTTGGTTGAACATTACATTCGAGGTCTTCCCTCGAAAATTCAAGACTCGTTTTTAAGCACTTCGCCTGCAACACTTGAAGCCGCGATGGAGTTAGCTACAGAACTCACTGAAAATCGCATTCAAAACGGCAAGTTCAAGGATGAAAAGAAGAAAGCACCCATAGAGACCTCAACTACAAACCACTCAGTCTCATCCTCAAGGTTTGCTGGTAAGAGGAAACGTAATGGCAAGAATTTTGCTGTCACTCAAACCAACCCTCCTATCACCGCTGCACCAATCACCCAAATTGCTCCCTCAGCTGCACCATTTAGAAAGCCATACACCGGCCCACACCCAAAATGCAACCATTGTCAATACCACCACCCTCCCGAAACTCTTTGCCAACATTGCACAAGCTGTGGCCGCGCAGGTCACACCATCCAAACCTGTCGTACTCTTCAACGAATGAACCGCAATCAACCCCCAATCCAAACCCACCATCAGATAGTGGGTCAAGCCCAACAACCCTTACTTCTACCACCTACACCACACACAGCCCAAACTTACTACCAACCCAACTACCCCATGATGCAACCCATGCGAGCTTGTTACAACTGTGGGGACCCAAACCACTTCAGGAACACATGTCCACGCTTGGTGAACATCATCCATGCTCAAGCCCAAGCGAACCCAGTAAACCAAGCCAACCAAGCTCCTCCACCTGCCAGAGGAAGAGCTTTTAACATCAATGCCAACCAAGCTAGGGCTGACAACAACGTGGTCAACGGTACGTTTCTCATCAATGGTAGTTATGCATCCATATTATTCGATACTGGTGCGGATAAGAGTTTTGTGTCCTTAGAATTTGAACCTATCCTCAACCAAACTCGTGTTAATCTCATGGAATCTCTAACGGTGGAAGTTGCTGACGGAAAACCCGTATCATTAAATTCTGTTATACGCGATTGTACCCTCACTCTAAACGATCACGATTTTCCAGTTGACCTCATTCCTATGAAGTTGGGAAGTTTCGATGTTATAATCGGTATGGACTGGCTCAGCCAGAATCACGCTGAAGTAGTGTGCCGCAAAAAGTTCATTCGCATTCCTCTTGCAGACGGTCAGACCCTACGTATTTTTGGAGAAACCCCTTCGAAAGGACTCAAACTAATGTCCTGCCTTCAAGCCCGAAGATATCTCCGCAAGAACTATGTCGCATTCCTAACTCACGTCGTCAAAAAGGGAAACAAGGAAAGGAAACTCAAAGATATCCCAGTTGTGAAAGAATTCCCACAAGTCTTTCCCGACGACATTTCAGGACTCCCTCCTGTGAGAAAAGTCGAATTCCGCATCGATCTTGTACCTGGCGCTACACCAGTCGCAAAATCTCCTTATAGGTTAGCCCCATCCGAAATGCAAGAGCTGGCCAGTCAACTGCAAGAGCTGACTGACAAAGGATTTATACGTCCTAGCTCCTCGCCTTGGGGTGCACCTGTTCTCTTTGTGAAAAAGAAAGATGGAACGTTTCGCATGTGCATTGATTATAGAGAACTCAACAAGTTAACGGTTAAAAATCGCTATCCACTACCCCGCATCGATGACCTCCTAGACCAACTTCAAGGACCCACCTGCTTTTCAAAAATCGACCTTCGTTTTGGTTATCATCAGCTCAGAGTACATGAAGAAGATATCCCAAAGACCGCCTTCCGGACTCGTTATGGTCATTACGAATTCATGGTCATGCCATTCGGTTTAACCAACGCACCCGCTGTCTTCATGGATCTAATGAATAGAGTATGCAAACCCTATCTCGACCGTTTTGTCATAGTCTTCATCGACGATATTCTTATCTACTCCAAGTCTAAATCCGATCATGAGCGACACCTTCAACTCATCCTTACAGTTTTAGGGACTGAAAAGCTCTACGGTAAGTTCTCAAAATGCGAATTCTGGTTAAGAGAAGTACAATTCCTTGGACATGTCGTCAATGACAAGGGAATACATGTCGATCCTTCAAAAATCAAGGCAGTACAGGAATGGCAAGCGCCACGTACCCTTATCGAAGTAAGGTCATTTCTTGGTTTGGCTGGTTACTATCGACGTTTCATTGTCAATTTTTCCCGTATTGCTGTACCACTCACGGCTTTGACTCATAACGGAAAACCCTTCATATGGGGACCTAAATAAGAAGAATCCTTCCAAACTCTAAAGCAAAAACTTTGTGACGCACCTATCCTCACACTCCTTGAGGGTTGCGATGACTTTGTAGTATATTGCGACGCATCAGGGCAAGGGCTAGGCTGTGTATTAATGCAAAGAGGAAAAGTGATAGCCTATGCTTCTAGACAACTCAAAGTTCATGAGAAGAATTACACCACCCATGACCTGGAACTTGGAGCCGTTGTGTTCGCTCTCAAGATATGGAGACATTACCTCTATGGTACCAAGTGTGAAATATACACTGACCACAAAAGTCTCCAACATATCTTCAACCAGAAGGAGTTGAATATGAGGCAACGAAGATGGGTCGAACTTCTTAACGACTACGACTGTGAAATTCGGTATCATCCTGGCAAGGCAAACGTAGTGGCCGATGCGCTCAGTCGAAAAGGTTATGCGAACTCCATTCGTCTTATCTGTTCGCAAATCATAACCGACATCAAAGATCGAATCCGAGCAGTTCAACATGTTTCTGTAACAGAAAATGACGTACGCGATGAGCTGTCCTGTGGAGCTGAACTCAAAATAGAAACCAAATCCGACGGTATTCTATACTATTTAAATCGCATATGGATTCCTGATCGCGATAACCTTCGTGATTTCCTCATGAATGAGGCGCACAAAACACGGTACTCTGTACACCCAGGAGCCGACAAGATATATCAAGACCTACGATACACCTACTGGTGGCCGGGCATGAAAATGGATATCGCTGTTTTTGTTTCCAAGTGCCTTACCTGTTCCAAAGTAAAAGCTGAACATCAAAGACCTTCAGGACTTCTAGTCCAACCCGAAATACCTGTATGGAAGTGGGAAACATAACCATGGATTTCATTACCGGGTTACCTCGCACCTCCAGTGGGTATGACACTATATGGGTAATAATCGATCGTCTTACAAAGTCATCTCATTTCATTCCGATTCGCGAGGACTTCAAGAACGAGAAGTTAGCTCGTATCTACATCAGCGAGATCGTAAGCCGTCATTGTGTACCTTTAAGCATCATTTCAGACCGTGATGGTCGTTTCACCTCACGAACATGGCGAGCGGTACAAACCGCCTTGGGGACACGATTAGACCTCAGTACCGCTTTTCATCCTCAAACTCTTGAAGACATGCTTCGAGCATGTGTCATAGACTTCAAAGGGAATTGGGACGCACATCTACCATTAGTTGAATTTTCGTACAACAATAGTTATCATTCAAGTATCGGCATGGCTCCTTTCGAAGCTTTATATGGTCGTAAGTGCCGATCTCCAGTATGTTGGCACGAAATTGGGGAATCACAAATCACCGGTCCAGAATTAATACAAGAAACAACCGACAAGGTCATTCAAATTCTAAACAATCTTCTAGCAGCTCAAAGTCGTCAAAAGAGTTATGCAGACAAACAACGAAAGCCTTTGGAGTTTGACATTGGTGATCAAGTACTTTTAAAAGTATCACCGTGGAAGGGAGTGATTCGTTTTGGCCAGAAGGGCAAGCTAGCACCACGCTACGTAGGACCTTTCAAGATACTCGAAAGAGTAGGTCCTGTAGCATACAAGCTTGACCTACCAGAAGAGCTCAACAGAATTCATTCAACATTTCACGTATCAAACTTGAAAAAGTGCCTCGCCGATGAAAACCTCCATATTCCTCTAGAAGGCATTCAAGTCGATGAATCTATGCATTTCATTGAAAGACCAGTAGAAATCATGGACTTCGGAGAGAAGCGTTTAAGACGAAGTCGTATTCCAATTGTCAGGGTATGTTGGGAGTCAAAACGAGGACCTGAGTTTACTTGGGAACGTGAAGACTCAATGCGCGAAAAATACCCGCATCTTTTTCCTGTTACCACTACTACTTAAATTTCGGGACGAAATTGCTAAAAGTAGGGGATACTGTAACATTCGTTGAAAAACGGGTTTCAAAACCCGCTTCGTTTATCAATCAAATATTCAGTTATACATTTCGTTGCGTATTTATGGTTCCTATTAATTTTAAACAATACATAATTAATAAATATATTAGAATTTAAAAACCATAATTTATAATTAATAATAAATAATGAATAAAAAAATAAATGGAGACGCCGGGTTTCGAACCCGGGTCACCCGCATGAACAAACACAAAACACACCACTCCGCCACACGTTTTCTTTGTGACAATACTGAAATAAATAATACTTAAAGTAAACCCGAATTCAAAACCAGAGATCACCGCGCACTCAGAACTCGCAATCACCGGAAAATCCGGCAATCCGCGATTTTGGCCATTTCCCTTTTGACTAAAACGCAATAACCGATCGCGACATCAATCATAACCGTTGCCGGCCATCAATTTCGGTCATAACCGCCAGAAAACCTTTGACCGCGAATCAAGACTCAAAATCGGACACAATTCATCCAGTTCTTCCCTATAAATACCCACTCAATCTTTCGGAAATCCTTTCGCTCAGAACCGCACACTTTTTCGAAGTTGAAATTCCTCAAAAGCTCGTCGCCGGAGATTTCCAATTTCGCCGGAATCCTGCCGGAATCGCTAGTTAGAAAACCGCGTTCATTCATCGGTCGGTATAACTATCTAAACTTCTCTGCTATCTCTTAATTTATACTTTAGTCGTTCCAACCAATAATCAAAACTGTTAAACAGTTCATACAGCCGGACATCGCAAAATCAGAGCCGACTCTTGCCGGAACTTGAAGAAACCACTCTGAGTTGGTACATCATAATCCTTATTCTTCTTTTGCTATTCCAATTCAATCAAATTGTAAGTGGTGTTGGTCAATTAAACAAACAGTCGGCTTCACTGTTTCTGAGTTTTTATAAATGAAGAAGACGAAGTTGAGTTGTGTATTAATATAATTAAAACCAGATAATTAAACGGGTTAGACACACAGTCCAGCGGTGGACTGTGTGCACAAACAATACACACGTCCCGAGTTCGAATCGCACACGTACCGACTTTCAGAATTAAAACCAACATTTTTAGAGCTGAATCAGAACAAGTCACAGGATGTTTATAAGAGTAATATAATCCATTTGTTAAACAGATTAGACACACAGCCCAACTGGTTGGGCTGTGCGCACTCGAACCGAAGGACCCGAGTTCGACTCCGGGTCCCTACAACCGGTTCGGCCATATAAATCATTTTTAATAAAAACCAAATAAGTTTAAAATTAATTAGTATATAAATATAATTAAAACAGAGAATATTTCGGGTTAGACACGTAGCTCAGTTGGAAGAGCTGCGTGCACGTATACGAGAGGTCCCGAGTTCGAACCTCACTCAGCGCATATAAAAACACAGTCTGACCGGTCAAGACCCGGTCAACGATCAACGGTCATAAAAGTCAATTCTTTTTATTTCTTTTTATTTATTTATTTAATTAGAAAATTATTTAAAATTACTTAAAAATAAGATTATTAAGGTTAGAAAATTTCCTTAAACTCACAAAAATAAATCTAAAAATCCCATTTAAGAGCACTAATTAAATATTAATCTCAACCAAAATTTATTTATTTATCGAATCATTTTGTTATTATCTAGGTTAGTTCTTCCCTCGTCAATCGAATCATAAATTCGTGCGCCTTCATCATCATCAAAGAACACACCCATTGTGAGTGAATCTCTACCAATTCCCCGTTTTAATCATGTTTTGAGGTGTATCATGTGTAGTATAATTCTTTTATTATATATATAAACACTTGTGCATACATCATATCCGTGATCAAATGTGTATCAAATGTGTAATCAATTGTTGTGTGGATTATATGTAGATTGTTTTTTTTATCATTTTCAGTGCACGCATGTCATTAGGCCCATCAGTTCCCCGTGGGGGACGGGTTGAGCATCAGGTGCCTCATAAGATCGGCTCCGTTTGATTGAGCCTTGATCTCACATTCATCATCATTCATATCATATACTCATCCAAAGTGGTTTGTGTTTGTTTATTTATATATGTTTGCTCACATGTGATTATTGCACAAATTTTCCTTATTAAATAAAACAATAAATTAGTAACAATGTTTTATTATGGTTCACTCGCCAACTTTTGTTGACCCAAAATATCCCCCGTTTTACACATGATACAGGTGATCCAACTGAGACAAGAAACACATAGGAAGGCCTAGAAGAATAAACAAGTTTCAGCTTGGGAATAATTAAATAGTTTCAATTTCTTGTAATTGTGTGAATTTTGTTTTGGATATTTAAGTTGTAATTTGAATTTAATAAATATGAAACATTTTAGTAAATATCATGAGCTTTGGTGATAACCCAATTACGCCCCGACTTTTATTCCGCTGCGGGTCGGGGTGTGACACATATCATGTTACACCAAAACACTTAACATAACATAGGCTCATTTCTCATGCTAACTACCGTGAAAAGGCTTGCGCGACCATCCTAACTAGACCCCGTCGGGTGTTAGCCAAACTATAGTACCATACTAGCTAAGGAGGCAAGTTAACGAAAATAAGTCATAGTCACATGTTTCTAGTATCACGTATCGAGCATATACAATCAGATTATTCACGTGTGATGAACAGTTTTGATTTGTGAAGTGATTTTGATATAGGAACGTATGTAACACCCAAAAAGTGCATTTAAGCGAAAATGGGTCAAGTATACTCACTATGGGTGTGTTTTGGTAAGACTTAAGATTCTGAGGAGAGTTGCGGAGTGCGCCGGATCAGCCTGTAAACGAACAGAAGAGCATCAGTCTTCCGAAAAGCTGAAACGGTGAAATTTGAGTTGAACAGTAGGTAAGTTAGGGCGAACTTGTATGTAAACATACAAGTCCGAGCGAACTTGCATGGTTTTGGTGAGTTGAGAGTCAAGTTCAGGCGAACTTGCCAGTTTCTCAAGGAAACTTGACAAGTTCGAGCGAACTTGTGGTTAATCTTGACAGGTGATACAAGTTCGGCCGAACTTCCTGAGAAACTTGACAAGTTCGAGCGAACTTGGGGGTTCCTGAAGAGAATTCTGTGTATTTCCACTCAAGTTCAGCCGAACTTGACCCCTAGAGGGCAAGTTCGAGCGAACTTGACTGCTGTGTTGTCAAAAATCAGTGAAATCTCCAGCGAACTTGATGTTGTCGGGTCCAAAATCTTACGTTTTCGCGTCGTTTGATGAGGAAATCGAGTGTTCATCCCTCCAACCCTGTGCTACTGAGCAAACTTAGGTTGGAGAGGTCTTTTAGAGCGGTTTTAGCCGTTTTACAAAAGCGTGGGCTAATCCAGACGAACTCGGGGTTCGTTCAGGTTAGTCCGGCTTGTGTAAACCAACATAAACGTCCTTGTGCTTCCAGTTCAGGGATCTTGAATGATAAATACTTCGTTTCATATCAGAAAATGAACAAAACATCTTCAAAAGTTTGTATTTTGTGTAAAAATCAATGTTCAAAAGGTTTGCTTAGATCTAAGCATAGATCTGAGTGAAAAACAAAAGTTTATGGAAAAAGATGAAGATTTTCGTAAACAGAGAGGATTTGATGAAAACGAAGGCTATGCCTTGTGCCAAAATCGTTATAAACAATTGTAAAACGTTGATAACGTTGTTGTAGTTGAAATCGGGTTGATTCTTATTTAGAACACGAAAGTTTCGGGTTTTGAGAGCTCTGGGCGAACTTTCAGCAAGTTCAAATGAGAGGAATGAGCTAAGTATTTATAGGTGAAGGCAAAGATGAGGGCTTGTGGAGTCAAGTTCGGCCGAACTCGTACAAATTTGTACAAGTTCGCGTGAACTTGTAGGGTTCTGGGAGAAAGAGAGCCAAGTTCGACCGAACTTGACCACCCTGAGGTGAAGTTCGAGCGAACTTGAGGTTTCTGAGGAGCTTAATTGGCCAGTCAAGTTCGGCCGAACTTGGTAACACCAAGTTCGAGCGAACTTAACCCAAAAGTTGGGTTTTCTTCGTTTATTTCGCGTTAAGTGTTTGTTTGGCGATTCGGTTAATATTAGTTAGTTATATTAAACGTTTTAGTAAAACGTTAAGCGTTATACTTAATAGTGCGATTTAGCGACTCGAGAGTGTGAGAGCGATGCGATAGCGAGCGTAATCATAATCACAAACACTCACGAACACGTAATTATCATATAAACACGTAACTAATATTACCACATAATTCCAATAAACCAAATAATTAATTGCGTTGCGATTGCGATGAGATAGCGCTGATATTTAATAAGCGATTAGATGCGATAATAACGTACAATACCATAATTAATTAACATAAACTTTATTATCAACCGAATCTCGGGATTACAAAAGATAGGTACATCGGGAAGACAAATGAAAAGATAACAACGAATTTTCGAGTTGCTATAGTCTCCCCTACTTGAGGGAATTTCGTCCCGAAACTCATGTAGTAGTTGTAACAAATAGATGCGGGTACTTGGCCTTCATATCACTTTCCAATTCCCAAGTGAACTCGGCGCCACGTTTGCCTCCCATCGGACCTTCACGATAGGGTTGCGAGAGCGTCGTAGTTTCTTAGTCCCTCGATCCATGATTTCCACATGCTTTTCCACGAAATGGAGAGTCTCGTTGATTTGCAAATCTTCGAGAGGGACATGCAGATTTTCTTCAGGTAAGCACTTTTTGAGATTAGACACGTGGAAAGTCGGATGTACATTATTAAGTTCCGCCGGTAGTTCGAGACGATAGGCTACCTTATCGATCCTTTCTAGAATCTTAAAGGGTCCAACGTATTGAGGCGCTAGCTTTCCTTTCTTGCCAAAGCGGACCACTCCCTTCCAAGGTGCAACCTTTAGGAGAATGTGATCGCCCACTTCGAACTGTAGGGGCTTGCGGCGTTTATCGGCGTAACTCTTTTGACGACTCCGAGCTTTCAAGAGATTGTCTCTGATCTGGAGGATCTTGTCCGTCATTTCTTGAATTAGCTCGGGACCGGTGATTTGTGCTTCTCCGATCTTGTGCCATGCAATAGGCGATTGACATTTTCTTCCATACAGTGCCTCAAAAAGAGCCATTCGAATGCTGGTATGATAACTATTATTGTACGAGAATTCGATTAAAGGGAAAATCGTTTCCCAGTTACCACCAAAATCTGTGATCCACGCACGAAGCATGTCTTCGAGGGTGCGGATCGTTCGTTCAGTCTGACCGTCGGTTTGAGGGTGAAAAGTGGTACTTAGATTAAGAGTAGTACCGAGGGCGGATTGAAAAGTCTCCCAGAGACGTGAAGTAAAGTGACCGTTTCGGTCAGAGATGATGTCACGAGGCGTCCCGTGTCGACATATAACTTCGTCGGTATAGATTCGGGCTAACCGTTCGACCTTAAAGTCTTCTCGTATAGCAATAAAGTGCCCTGATTTAGTAAGACGACAATGATAACCCAGATGCTATCGTGACCAGAGGAAGTGCGGGGGAAGTTTCGTAACAAAGTCCATAGCTATACTCTCCCACATCCACATTCGGATTTCGGGTTGCTCGAGTAAGCCAGAGGGCCTTTGATGTTCGGCTTTAACTTTCGAGCAAGTTAAGAATTTTGAAACGTACACGGCGATATCCTTCTTCATGCCCGGCCACCAATACTTAGGACAAAGGTCCTGGTACATCTTGTCGGCACCGGGGTGAATGGAATATCGAGATTTATGAGCTTCGGTCATTAGCAATTCACGAAGATTGTCACGGCTGGGAATCCAAATACGATTGAGATAGTAATAAATACCATTAGGCTTAGATACGAGCTGAGTTTTGGCACCACATTTCATTTATTCCTGGAGGGTATTCTCGTTAGAACAAGCAAATTGAGCGGAGCGAATCATGATTTCGAGATCCTTCAAAGCTTGAGAGTCACAAACACTATATACATAGCTTCGTCGACTTAGAGCATCGGTGACGACGTTTGCTTTGCCGGATGGTAGCGTATCTCGCAATCATAATCGTTGAGAAGTTCAACCCGTCGACGTTGTCGCATGTTTAGTTTTTTATTAAAGATATGTTGTAAGCTCTTATGGTCGATGAAAACCGTACACTTAGTACCGTAAAGGTAGTGTCGCCATATCTTCAATGCAAAAACAACTGCATCGAGTTCGAGCTCATGGGTAGTGTAGTTCTTCTCGTGGATCATGAGTTGTCGAGACGCATATGCGATAACCTTGTCTCGTTGCTTGAGAACACAACCAAGACCAAGATTAGAGGCATCGCAGTAAACAACGAAATCGTCGTTTCCGTCGGGTAGAGCGAGAATGGGAGCGTTGCATAACATACGCTTGAGAGTTTGAAAAGCTTCCTATTGCTTAGAATCCCAAACAATTGGTTTGGCCTTATGAGTTAAAGCGGTAAGCGGAACGGCGATTTTCGAGAAGTCGGTGATGACTCGACGGTAGTAACCCGCCAATCCAAAAATGAACGGATTTCGGAAGCATTCTTCGGTGTAATCCAACTCTTGGCGGCTTCAATCTTTGCAGGGTCGACGTAAATTCCTTGACTATTAACGATGTGGCCGAGAAATTGGACTTCTTCGAGCCAGAATTCACATTTAGAGAACTTGGCATAAAGACGATTACCTTGAAGAAGTTCGAGGACTAAACGAAGATGGCGCGCGTGTTCGTCTCTCGACTTCAAATAGATAAGGATATGATCGATGAAAACAATGACGAAGCAATCTAAGAAAGCTTTACACACACGGTTCATCAAGTCCATGAAAACCGCGGGTACATTGGTTAGACCAAAAGGCATGACCACGACTTCGAAATGGCCATAATGAGTTCGAAAGGCGGTTTTGTGAATATCTTCTTCCAATACGCGTAACTAATGATAATCGGAACGTAAATCAATCTTAGAAAAACAAGTGGCACCTTGAAGCTGATCAAATAAGTCGTCGATTCAAAGAAGAGGGTAAAGATTCTTTATTGTAAGCTTATTAAGCTCACGATAATCGATGCACATTCGGAACGATCCATCCTTCTTTTTCACAAAAAGGACGGGTGCGCCCCAAGGCGAAGTGCTCGGGCGTATAAAACCTTTATCAAGAAGCTCTTGAAGTTGGCTTGATAGTTCGCGCATTTCGGATGGTGCGAGGCGATAAGGAGCTTTAGCAACGGGAGTAGCACCTGGAATCAATTTGATACGGAATTCAACATCTCGAGTAGGGGGTAAACCAGGTAAATCGTCGGGAAAGGCTTTAGGAAATTCACAAACAACGGGAACATCTTTATAAGTCTTTTTTTCTTTCTCCGGGTTCACGATATGAGCGAGGAAAACAACACATCGCGTTTGCAAGCATTTGTGTGCTCGAGTACATGACAAAAGCGTCAACTTCTTTGAGGGAGTCTCACCGTATACATGAAGTTGATCACCGTTTGGGAGAGGGAATCGGATCATTTTATCGAAGCAAACAACTTCAGCATGATTCTTACGAAGAAAATCCATGCCTACTATGATATCGAAGCTACCTAACTACATAGGTATGAGATTGATTGAGAAGACATGGTTGTTGAGATCGAGAGAACAACCACGTAGGATGGAGGTAACGGTGACGGATTTTCCGGTGGCGACTTCCACATCAAAAGTCTTTGGGAGTTTAGCGCGCTTACATTTTAAAACCTTTTCGAATTCTAACGATACAAAACAATTATCGGCACCAGTATCAAATAAACATGAAGCATAAATACCATTAACGAGAAACGTACCATTGACAACACTGTTGTCATTCTGGGCCTGGCGGTGGTTGAGATTGAAGGCTCTGCCACGCGCAGCTTGTGGTTGCTGCTGCTGCTGCGGCGGCTGAGGCTGCGGTGCTGGCTGCTCTTGCTTGACAGGACGATTCAGACAGACATTGGCGAAATGATTCGGATCACCACACACATAGCACACACGTGCCTTTGGAGCTTGCTGCTGATTGGCTTGAGGAGGAGCGGGTAAAGCTGGAGCTGCTGGAGCCTGAGGAGTTGGCTGACGAGGACCTGATCGGCAACTCACAGTAAAGTGGCTGTAGATATTGCAGTTTGTGCAAAAACGGCAGTTGCCGCCAACGGCATGATGATAAGTGCACTTAGGGCACAGAGGGTGAGGTCCGGTATACGCACGCTTAGCTGGAGGTGCGTTTGGAGCGACTGAGGGTTTGCTGGAGCGGCGAGAGCATAGTTCTTACTCGGGTTTCCTCTTTTGCATCCCTGATGCTTTCCCTTCGGTTCACTTGATGATTCGATAGCAGCGGTTGGTTCGACGACGGCTTGATTGGCGACTTTAGCAGAGTTCTTGAAATAACCATCCTGAACTCGCTGGTCGTTGATCTCAGCGGCGAGCATGTAGGTTTCCTCGATGGTTGTAGTACGAGCAACTTTCATGAAACTTGCAACACACTCGGGTAAACCACAGATGTACTTGTTGATAGCTTTCTCCGTCGTATCAACCTGGCTGGGACAAATGATGCTCAAAATCTTAAACCGAGCAGTAAAACCAGCATTGTCGGGATCCTGTTTGATACCCCAAAACTCATTTTCGAGCTTCTGCATTTCATGCGGAGGACAGAACTCCTTCATCATTACTTCCTCGAGTTCCTCCCAAGATAGACTGTAGGCTTCATCATTTCCACGCTTGTTTCTCTCAGCTGTCCACCAGTCGAGAGCACGGGACTGGAAGACTCCGGTAGTGTTCACGGTACGAAGGTCATCGGGGCATCCACTTTGCCTGAAAGTGACCTCAATAGCATCGAACTAGTGAAACATAGAAGTCTGTTCGTCATTGCCTTGAAGGCGAGAGGTGCACAAGCCTTGAGGTTCTTGAAGCTGAATCGCGGCTTGGGATTCTCAGTCTTTGAGTCGACTGATGAGTTACTGCTCACGGCATGAATTTCTGAGACGATTTGTGGAATGACTTTAGCTATCTCCTTGGCTACCATTGTAGCGATACGCTTGTCGGCGTTGCTACGTTGGAGATTCCTTCGGGTGTGCGATCCCATAGAAGACATCTACATGAAGGATTAGATTAGATGAGATTCGATTATAATAGAGTTATGTTTAAATATTTATTATTATTATCATTCATTCAAGGCACAAAATCACATAAACACGTAGGCACGTAAACACGTAAGCACGTAAGAACATAAGCACATAAGCATACACTTTGCACATATTCACCTTCTTATAAGTAAAGCGTAGCGTGTTCGAGATGCGATATAATAGCGAGATATAAGCGATATATATAAGCGAGGTATGCGAGTAACATTGCGCATTAGGTCATGCGTGTAAGAGAGATGAGCGTTTTAGTTTGGTTGGTGTATTAATTAGCTTTTTAGATTTCGAGAGCTGTGCGAGTAGTGCATGCGTTTAGGGAGCGTCAAGCGATAAAGCGAGAAATCGAAAATGCGAGAAATAAATAAAGCGAGAAATCAAATAAAGCGAAAATTCTCAAAATTTTAAACACATAATAATAAACTCGATGATGCGTAAATCGACGATATAGGCCTAAATCAATTGGTAGTGTCCGGGGTTTTGAGACGTTGACTACCCAAAGTGGTTCGACTACCCTTTGGATTTGGACCCACGCTTTGGCCTAATAGATAAACGTTCTCACCGTAAGCGGCTAACGACGTTTACCCTTCCAGTTAATACGTGTTCCAAACCATCAGCATAACCGAGACTTTGGTGAGATTGAAAATCGAAAGGCGGAATTTGTTACTAAGATGCGGGTGCTCCCCCAACTTAGCAACGTCATTCCTAGTTGTGGCTACACGCACCGATCACATGGGGCGTTTCACTAGATAGAAATGGAGATTTTCGTAAAGGGATGGATTTCACTCCTAACTCAACGAACGTATCTCGTGCGATAGAGAATGCGCGAAGAGAATGATCTCGTCGAGAGTTCTAGGTTTTCACACCTAATCTCGACTTGATCACTCGTTTTGTGTGATACGAGCGTTTCATAATCGTGTATATTGTACTAACCTTAGGAAAGGCATATTTAAGCATTTATGGCAAGTAGATTAGCATTTAATTCAACGATTGGTCAATCGGGTACTTAAACATGCTACTAGGTCAATCATGGCAATTCTACCTATTATCCTAAGGAATTCGCTCTGATACCAATTTGTCACACCCCAACCGATGGCGGAAAACATCGGGGTTAGTGGCACTAGGCGACCAGAGTGTCTCACGAGAAATTCCGTAACAATTATCCAACAACATTACTTAACGTTTAACATTCCATACTATTAAACATAATATTTCAAACAACCATTACAGAAATTCTGATTTTCTCATAAAAACACATGGTTCGATTTCCCCTAGATTTTTATTAAAACCGTTCTAAACAAGATAAGCAAAATACTAAAGAAAAAACTACTCCAAAGCAATCCAAGCTAAATCCTCAACATGTTACATACATTAAAATACAAGTCAATATAATTAAGTAAAGGTGAGCATACGAGTTTGGATAATACAGGCATAGTCGAGAAAACGTTTGCGAAACAATCTAATTACATATCATGTTACACCAAAACACTTAACATAACATAGGCACATTTCTCATGCTAACTACCATGAAAAGGCAAGAGCGACCATCCTAACTAGACCCCGTCGGGTGTTAGCCAAACTATAGTACCATACTAGCTAAGGAGGCAAGTTAATGAAAATAAGTCCTAGTCACATGTTTCTAGTATCACGTATCGAGCATATACAATCAGATTATTCGCGTGTGATGAACAGTTTTGATTTGTTAAGTGATTTTGATACAGGAACGTATGTAACACCCAAAAAGTGCATTTAAACCAAAAGGGGTCAAGTATACTCACTGTGGGTGCGTTTTGGTAAGACTTAAGATTCTGAGGAGAGTTGTGGAGTGCGTCGGATCAGCCTGTAAACGAACAGAATGCATCAGTCTTCCGAAAAGCCGAAACGGTGAAGTTTGAGTTGAACAGTAGGTAAGTTCGGGCGAACTTGTATGTAAACATACAAGTTCGAGCGAACTTGCATGGTTTTGGTGAGTTGAGAGTCAAGTTCGGGCGAACTTGCCAGTTTCTCAAGGAAACTTGACAAGTTCGAGCGAACTTGTGGTTAATCTTGACAGGTGATTTAAGTTCAGCCGAACTTGTGAAGTTTCCAGAGAAACTTGACAAGTTCGAGCGAACTTGGGGGTTCCTGAAGAGAATTCTGTGTATTTCCACTCAAGTTCGGCCGAACTTGACCCCTAGAGGGCAAGTTCGAGCGAACTTGACTGCTGTGTTGTCAAAAATCAGTGAAATCTCGAGCGAACTTGATGTTGTCGGGTCCAAAATCTTGCGTTTTCGCGTCGTTTGCTGAGGAAATCGAGTGTTCATCCCTCCAACCCTGTGCTACTGAGCAAACTTAGGTTGGAGAGGTCTTTTAGAGCGGTTTTAGCCGTTTTACAAAAGCGTGGGCTAATCCGGACGAACTCGGGGTTCGTTCGGGTTAGTCCAGCTTGTGTAAACCAACATAAACGTCCTTGTGCTTCCAGATCAGGGATCTTGAATGATAAATGCTTCGTTTCATATCAGAAAATGAACAAAACATCATCAAAAGTCCGTATTTTGTGTAAAAATCAATGTTCAAAAAGTTTTGCTCAGATCTAAGAATAGATCTGAGTGAAAAACAGAAGTTTATGGAAAAAGATGAAGATTTTCGTAAACAGAGAGGATTTCATGAAAACGAAGGCTATGCCTTGTGCCAAAATCGTTGTAAACCTTTGTAACACGTTGATAAACGTTGTTGTAGTTGAAATCGGGTTGATTCTTACTTAGAACACGAAAGTTTCGGGTTTTGAGAGCTCTGGGCGAACTTTTAGCAAGTTCAAATGAGAGGAATAAGCTGAGTATTTATAGGTGGAGCAAAGATGAGGGCTTGTTGAGTCAAGTTCGGCCGAATTTGTACAAATTTGTACAAGTTCGCACGAACTTGTAGGGTTATGGGAGAAAGAGAGCCAAGTTAGACCGAACTTGACCTCCCTGAGTTTAAGTTCGAGCGAACTTGAGGTTTCTGAGGAGCTTAATTGGCCAGTCAAGTTCGGCCGAACTTGGTAACACCAAGTTCGAGCGAACTTGACCCAAAAGTTAGGTTTTTTTCGTTTATTTCGCGTTAAGTGTTTGTTTGGCGATTCGATTAATATTAGTTAGTTATATTAAGCGTTTTAGTAAAACGTTAAGCGTTATACTTGATATAATAGTGCGATTTAGCGATTCGAGAGTGCGAGAGCGATGCGATAGAGAGCGTAATCATAATCACAAACACTCACGAACACGTAATTATCATATAAACACGTAACTAATATTACCACATAATTCCAATAAACCAAATAATTAATTGTGTTGCGATTGCGATGAGATAGTGATGAGATTTAATAAGCGATTAGATGCGATAATAACGTACAATACCATAATTAATTAACATAAACTTTATTATCAACCGAATCTCGGGATTACAAAAGATAGGTACATTGGGAAGACAAATGAAAAGATAACAAAGAATTTTCGAGTTGTTACATCCATGTTGATCCAGCAAAGATTGAGGCGATAAAGAACTGGAATGCTCCAAAAACCCTCACGGAAGTACGACAATTTCTAGTCTTAGCGGGATATTACAGGAGATTTATTGAGAACTTTTTTAAAATTGCTCAGCCACTAACCTCTCGTGCACAAAAGGATAAAAAGTTCAATTGGGGAGAGAAACAAGAATCGGCCTTTCAAATGTTGAAGGACAAACTATGCCAGGCACCGATATTATCCCTACCAGACGGTACCGATGACTTTGTGGTGTATTGTGATGCATCGCATCAAGGCTTGGGTTGCGTGCTAATGCAACGTGAAAAGGTCATCGCGTACGCGTCACGCCAACTAAAAGTTCACGAAAAGAATTACGCCACTCATGACCTAGAGCTAGGTGCAGTTGTATTTGCCTTAAAAATCTGGTGCCACTATTTATATGGCACTAAGTGTACCATATTCACAGATCATAAGAGTCTTCAACATATATTCGATCAGAAAGAATTGAATATGCGCCAACGACGCTGGGTGGAACTGTTGAATGATTATGACTGTGAGATCAAGTATCATCCGGGCAAGGCTAACGTTGTGGCAGATGCCTTGAGCCAGAAGGAACGAGTCAAGACTCTACGAGTACGAGCTTTGGAAATGACAATTCAGACGAACTTTACTACTCGTGTGCGTGATGCATAACAAGAAGCTCTTAAACCAGAAAACATTCCAGCAGAATCGTTAAAGGGAATGGAAAAACAATGGAACCAAACAAAGACGGAACCTTATATTTCATGGGAAGAATCTTGGTTCCCTATTTTGGGGAATTACGAGACCTAGTACTAGACGAGGCACACAAGTCTAAATACTCAATTCACCCAGGATCTGACAAGATGTATCAGGATCTGAAGGAGTATTATTGGTGGCCTAATCTCAAAGGAGATATTGCGACCTATGTTGGGAAATGCCTAACTTGTGCAAAGGTCAAGGTCGAATATCAGAAACCATCGGGATTATTACAACAACCCGAAATTCCCATTTGGAAATGGGAGCAGATATCAATGGATTTCATTACAAAGTTGTCGCGGACCTCTCGAGGTCATGACATGATTTGGGTTATTGTTGATCGATTAACCAAGTTAGCTCACTTCTTAGCAATTCGAGAGAAAGACAGTACCGAGAAGTTAGCTGAGCGCACAGAGTGCCAGTGTCGATAATCTCAGATAGAGATGGTCGCTTTGTGTCGTGAATATGGCAATCATTTCAAGCTTCGTTTGGATCTCGTTTAGATCTAAGCACAATGTTTCATCCGCAAACTGATGGCCAAGCGAGCGGACCATCCAAACTTTGGAAGATATGCTTCGCGCCTGTGTGATGGACTTAGGCGGAAACTGGGATACTCACTTACCGTTGGTAGAGTTTTCCTACAGTAACAGTTATCACACCAGCATAAAGGCCGCACCGTTCGAAGCACTTTATGGACGTACGTGCCGATCTCCGCTATGCTGGGCGGAAGTCGGTGACAAACAACTCGTTGGTCCGGAACTAGTCCAAGAAACCACAGACAAGATATTCAAGATCCGCGAGCGAATCAAGACAGCTCGAGACAGGCAAAAGAGCTACGCAGATCTACGACGCAAACCACTATCCTTCAAGGTCGGAGACAAAGTGTTACTGAAGTTCTCGCCTTGGAAAGGCGTAGCTAGGTTCGAGAAGCGAGGAAAGCTAAACTCGAGATATACTGGACCATTTGAAATTCTGGCTAAGGTTGGAACCGTTGCTTATAAGTTGAAACTGCTAGAAGAACTAAACAATGTCCACGATACATTCCATGTATCTAATCTCAAGAAAAGTCCAACGAAGGAAACAGTTATCATCCCAGCAGACGAAATTCATATAGATGACAAACTTCAGTTCACCGAAGAACCTGTTGAGGTTATGGACTGGAAAATTCAAAAGACTCGGAGGAGTCGAATCAAACTAGTCAAAGTTCGATGGAACTCGCGTCACGGACCTGAGTATACTTGGGAACGCGAATATCAGATCAAAGCAAAGTACCCCCACCTGTTCGAGAATAATCCTTCAGAGGATGCCTCCAAGTGAATTTCGGGACGAAATTCTTTCTAACAGGGGGAGTATGTGACAAATGGCTAATAACCGGTATTCCGTACAATCTAATCACCTATTTTATTTTATTATCTCATGCATTTAATCGTAATTAAATTACGTGACTGAGTCTTATGACACATAGCAAGTATTAGGACAAGAAAAACATGATATAACATCTATTGGTTTTCGTTACAACGCGAGACAACTAAAACTATATCCTAAAAGTGTTGGCAGATAGTGCTGGGCGCACTATTCACGGTTGCACTATTCATGCCAGCAACCGCTATAGAACAATGAACCAAGACACATGAATGACGAAACTGAGTCCATATATATATATAAACACAAATGTGGGAATAATTCTATTAATATTACACAACCTTCCGGTATGACGCACTAAACACATATTGTTCGACGGCTAAATATATGACTCTTTTCAATTAGTCCGTTATAATAATTCAACAATTCTGGACCTCCGGGATTGTGCTAATTGATGTAAAACACACTAAAACATTTTGGGAATATCAACGAGATATCAAAAACTATAAACTTCAGAAGTTATATCGCTATACACTAACTAGTCCGATATCGACCCGACGGACTAGTAAACGGTATGTCCGTCACTACAATAACCGAACGAAGGAACTAGTGAGCTAGTTAAGCCTAATTTGGGACTCGGAATCACTTCATACAACTTTTGGATGCGAGATAACAACTTACGGGAATGTTCGTCGGTACGACATAAAAGCACCGTTAGTGCACCGACGCTTAAACGAAATCTGTTTAAACTAGTGAATAGCCATTTTAACTAGTCTACTGAACTAGTTAGTGTTACTACAAGTCCTAATCTCTAATTACTCTCTTAATTGTGTGATTAAAACCCTAAAACATCCTACTTCATCTAATGGCTAAAATATCTAATGTTTAAACCTTTAATCACCCAACATTTACACTTTACCCCACCCCCTATTGTGGACGGTTATGGTGGCCCAATGGCCTCACCATTTTGTTCATTTTTCAAATATTGTAAGAAATGAGTATGGTTATTGAAAGGTGTCTTGACTTTAGAAAGAAGCATGGCCTTATAACCTAACTAATATCATCACTTATCATCATCATTCTTCAACTCATTCAAAACTCAAAAACCCCACTTGCCCTCCTTCTTGCTCACGGCCAACCATCACCACCATTAAATCACCTTCAAACACCATTTCTACTCCTAATCTAAGCCTTACAATATCACTCATACATGGGTTAAGCATGGAGCATCATTAGGAGCATCCTTGGAGCTTATTTTTCTTCTTATATTCTAATCTAGCTTGTGCACTTTGTAAGTTTACTAAACACCATATTTATGATCCTTATTTCTAGTAGATTATTATTGTACAAGTTGATTATCTTGATATAAAAGATGAACATAAACAAAAACCCTAATCTCAAAGTTAAAGAACATTAAATATAACTATCTTATGTGTTGATTTGTGTAGAGTAGTGTATGATAGTTGTATGATCATGTTGTTTATGTTGATCTTGTTAATATTAGTGATTTAAAGATTATGTCATGTTGATCATGTTGTTAGTTTCATGTAGTATTTTATATTTGTGTTCATCTCACCATGATGAACATATATATATGATTTAAACATGGAAATGTTTAAATCAAGAAAGATCACCATGTCCTCTTCCATGAATTAATCATATAATTTTTAGATAAAATGAAGAAACAAGTGTTTAAATGGGTTTAAAACTTAATTTGTGGAGTTTAGTACACTTCGTTTTTTTACAAGATAAAATTTAACAACTTGTTTATCATAAAAATCACCTTAAAAAGTTAAATATTTTTTAGTATAAAAGTGTATTATGGAAGTTCATGAAATTAGGAATTTATGCTACTAAATGTACATGTTTGGAAGATACTTGATGGATAATGGTGATTTGGAAACTTGGCTATGATTTAAATACGTTTTATAACGTGGAAAACGCCATAGTTTTAGGGAAAACTATGGCGGATTTTTCTAAAAATCTAATCGCGATTAAAATGGGATTAAAAGGGTGATTAACAAGGTTAAATGCGATTAGTGGTCTTAAACGTTATTATGGAACCCTTGATGAAAATGATTAAGTCCTTAAAGCACAAGAGTTCTTGAGGACTTGAATATATATATTTTTTATAAAAATAAATGATGAAAAACAATAATAATATATGTATATAATTTTTGGGCAAAAATTATATATATTTTGGAAAAAACCCCTAAGTATATGTATTTGTGTGCTATGTGTATATATTAGATATACTTAGGGTGAATCAAAATTACTTGTATGAAACCAGTTTGAGAATACATACGAATACATACTCATATTCCCAAAAGTAATGGCATAAAAATGGTAATAACCAAGTCATTACATAAACGGTTAAACGGACAAATAAAGTAAAATGGCTAAGGCCGAACTACAGAGGCGGACTATTAAGAAATAATAAATATTTTCAACACCGGACAAATAAATATATACATGCGTCGCCAAGAGTAAAATCCGGAAGTTGAAGGTGTATAAAATGTACTAAGTGTTATAAAAATATACCTAGTTAAAAATACATATATGTACTAGTTCCACTAATGGACTCAATCTATGGTAATGGGCTAAGCCCAAATTACGTAACACATGTGGGCTAGGCCCAATCATATAACCAAGTGGGCTAGGCCCAATCATAAAACTAAGTGGGCTAGGCCCAATGACATAAACTAAGTGGGCTAGCCCAATGACATAAAACTAAGTGGGCTAGGCCTAATGACATGCGTGCAAGGCACGAGGATAAGGGAAGGGCAATGCCCATCCACACACGATTAAATACTCGATAACAAATATATATTTGTGAAATAAATATACAAATAATAATCAAACACAAAACTACCAACACTATAAATACAATGCTGCTGTTCCAAGAAAACTAATAAATACATAATAACAAGTAAAGATGAACAACTTGTTCGAGGTCCGATTAGACCTGAAAGTCTAATGAACTAAATACACATGTAGGTATTACACGTGTACAGACACCTGTACGACTACACGGAACGCAAAGTAGTGAGTTCATGTTCCCCCTTTTCCTTTTAAACATTTTCCAGTTTTCTAACAATCGGGGGTGAAATACATGCTACGACACTTTACGACAAAGGGGGTATGTTAGCTACGGGTTTAGAAAATAACTAGATCAATGTGTGTAAGTAGGATTGATAACATAATAACCATTAATCACTTAGTGACCAAGGTGCAAAGGTGTAGATCTATTGAGCTTAAGAAACACTCCACTCCGAATAAAACAAGTCCGTTCAGAGTGCTTTTGTGAACCCTATGAATGATAGAGTTGTCTCGGTTTGGTTATTTACTTATGACACAAAATGTCAGGGGGATCGCTACCCACTGATAGATCCTTAAACCCTAGGAATAACAATAACATACCGGGATTTTCAATATTGATGACAATTACTTATACGAAAACAATATTACATGAACTCGCTTGACTTTTGTTGATTTTTCAAAATTACATGTATTTCAGGAAACAAGACATGAAAGATGATAGACTCCGGACATTTGGGAAGGAAGTAACAATGGTTGCCACTTTTGGAAGGTTTGCCTCTTATATCCCAACTTCGTATGGGTATATAGGAGTCAAAGCTTCGGTTTATTGTATGATGATAACAAGTTAATTTTGATGATGTATTGTTACTTAAACTATATTTTTGGATGTTAACTAAGTAACCTATTTTAAACTTGTAATGTGGTTGAATCTTAATCTATGATATGGCAACATTGTTATTTATTACATGGTTACTCGATTGGACACAATGATTACCTTACAGTCACACGTTGCGCTTCCGCTACGACCAGGGTGTGACACTTGCCGGTTATGTGGTCTACGTTTTAGAGAGTCTTAGTTTATAAATTTAAAACTTAGAGTGTCTAGCTTAGGGTTAAAATTGTTAGTTTTAATTAACCACTGTGAGCCATCAATCCACTAAATCTGGGAATATAGAATATCCCCTCTTGATCGTTGTAGACGAGTTCAACACAAGCATAATAACTAAAACACCGAGTCTTCAACTACCACTTCGTCATTAAATCAGTTCATGCAAATATCAAATAAGAACAATGCAACATATATTAGTTAATTGTCATAGATAAGTTCAGGATATCGAAACTGCCTAAGATCCGAGATATCCGACCAAAGTTTAGTGGGCCTAAGTTTGACCTATAACAAGATACATGGTAAAGAATTAGTTTTTTTATATACATGTGTGACCAAACAACCGAGATTAGTGATTAACATACTTTGTCAATCAAAAGTGTTACGGTATAGTTGCCATCATCTTCTATAATGTTTAAGAAAATGATAGTGGTCAATTCATAATTCATGAATGCACTGAATTGTAGGCTTTTACCCTTACCATCGTTTTGACTCACAATGTCATATTTGAGCATTAGGCTAGCTCCTGTTGTTTTACACCTTTTCACTCTACTTCACTATCACATCATAAAATAATTACCACCTCACTAACACATCACCACCCCACTTTCCTTCACTAACACCTACTATCACTTCACCTCCTTTCACTACCCGCTACCCAATATAATAATACTATTTTCAAATAAGTTATAAAAAACAAACAAAAAATTGTTATTGATTGAAAATAGCATGGCCCCATACCACTTCCCTCTTCACACCGAGTTCCCTACATTGCGTCCCCCTTCACATGCCAAACTCCACCCCTTACTCCGATGTTCCCCGCCCTCTCACGCCGCCCCCCATTGCCACTTGGTGGGGCGTGTGATGATAGTAGATGGCCTTAGAGGGGAATCAAGGTTTATCAGTTTGACTTTATCTAAATATATTTCTTTCTTAAATAGATCTAGAGAAATGAAATTAACTTCTAGAAACGAGTCTTCATACTCATAACACTCAAAATTAACCATTTTAAAATAGTGTGATTGTTTATTCTTAAATGAAGCTCTAGCATGTCAACCTCTTAACAATATAATGTCTCATAGGGCATTAGCATTCACAATAAGTTCTCAATCCCTATCACTATAATTTAACCAATATACACATTTTTCTATAAACCTTATATATTTTTTACAATCTTTCACGTCAGATTCTTCATCTCTATTTCTATCTTACTCACAAAGCACTTGTTTATTGTTTTTTCTTAGTTTCATAAACTCATAAGTTATATTTAGAGATGACTAGTGAGTCTCAGTACTTAGAAACTATAATTGGTTCTATAAACCTTATTTATGTTTTAGAGATGCTGATGGAAAATGCAAATGTTAAAAAATTATGAAGTGAAGAGGAGAGAGAGAGAGGGGGGGGGGGACTATCCCCCACACCCACCACTCAATACCGCACAAAATCTCCAACTCGAATACTTATCACTGTATTCCGTGTAGCCTTATAGGTCTTAATTTTTTTAAAGTAAACTTCATTAAACACACCCCCAATCCAATCGGGCAAGAGGCTAAACAAAATACATACCCCCGACCCAAACAAGCAAGAGGCCAGCTTTACAACATATACAAAGGCTAATTACACCAATCCTTCCATATAATATTTTTAAAGGAAGACCTATTCTTAAGCCTAACATAACCTCTAGCCTTGACTTCACCTATCACATCTTGTGGGCTACATTTTTTTATTTTGAAACATAGCCTCATTTCTCCCTTTCCAAATGCACCAAACCGTGAATAAAGTTAGACCATGAATAATCTTCTTCGCTTTCTTTCCCATCTAAAGGTAACCATGCAATTCCATCAAATTTATAACCGCGAACACGAACATAGGAGGGATTTTATACCAAGAGCTAAAACTCAACCACACTCGATTTGAGAATATGCATGCTGTGAATAAATGTTTCGTCGTTTCCTCAAGCTCATCGCACATCAAGGATAGAACCGATGGAATGTTCAGGTTTCTCCTACTCAAATTCACTCGGGTTGCTAATTTAACTCTCCAAGCCATAATGTCGTATTTTAGTGGAACCAACTTGCACCACTTAGAATCTATGCCAGTTCCGCCTCCTCTATGGCTTCCATCAGATTTTTACCAATTTAACCGAAAAGATTCCAGTGTCGTATCTCGTTCATTTCCATTTGTCTATAGCATTTGACAGTCGCACATCTGTTAAAGTATCCTGACATTCTAACCACTCTATCTCCGTCATCGGGTCTCTTTCCCACTGCCATGCGCATCCGAACATCTCCTCCTCCCAATAAACCCTATCCACTGCTTTACACGTCTTATCCAACTCCAGATTAAAAAGATGAGGCCATCTAACTTTGAGCGACAGATCTCCCAACCACGTATCAACCAAAATCTAATATCCCTCCCATTCCCCACTATCCTCGTAATGAAACTCTGAAGGCTCTTCCCATTTAATTTCAATTTCAATTCTATTTTTGAGATATTGTTTGAGCAACCTGCAATAGATTCATTATAGAAAAAAGAACTCCATCCGGTCTCAATTAACTTATGTAAACGATAAGGACTTTTTGTGCATCAAACCAATAATTCATGGATCTTATTTGGCAATCCATCGTCACCTTAAAAACCAATGGAATTTTCTAGAAAGTAAATAAAGACGCAAATAAACGGCGAGCCCTAACTGCTTCTTCTGCATCTGCTCTCTGTTTACGTCGCCGGCCGGTGCTCCTCCGTGGTAACATCACCGGAACCCTAATTTCTTTCCATATCCAGTTACTATTTCTTCATATTCCATATGACCTGAATTATTATATGCTTAATATTCTAGGGTTTCTTATGTGCGATAATCTGTTTTCTGCGTTTTAACCTAAATAATCGTTGTTAATTGCTTGATATTTGCATATGTTCATGTGACACTGAATCGTTGCTTATAAGAATTTGGAAATGATAGTGTTTCAAGCTAATTTTATAAAGCTTTTGATTTGTATGATAGTTTTCTTTCAGAAACATTTTTTTTATTAATATTGTAAGTGGTGATTTGGTTTAAATACATTTTACAAGAATTCTCGAAATCTTCAGCAATAGTTTTAATATTAAAGTGGTAATTGTTTTGCTTGTGTGTTACTAGGGCTGTAACCGAAGAGAACGGAGACTTGTTTATGTTCGTTCATTTAGCGTTAAACTTGTTCATGAACAGTCACGAACACACATTGAACGGAAAATTCTTGTTTGTGCTCGTTAAGGAATTGAACTTGTTCACAAATGGTTCCCGAACACAAACGAGCGTATACCATTTGTTAAACGAACAAACTTAAACGAACTTTCCGCCGAACGGTTCGCTGAAGGTTCGGTTTGTTTACTGCCTTTTGTGTAACTTTATCGATTTTAAAGAGTAGTTAACTTTAAACAATGTTTATGGAACAATTTTTCACCTTGATCAGAACTGATTTACAAAATGATTGTAATAGAATTCAATTTACAGAAGGTTGGGCTGTTAAATGAATGCATTCAAGGTTATACACACGCTGCATTGTCATTTTATTCTGGTTTTATCACTTTATGCTCTTTTGTTGTGATGATGATAAGTGATAACTTACTGTGTCACGTGCTTGCAGATCAGGTTTAAATTATTTAGCAACCTTAAGAATGTCGAATAGAGAAGATTCAGACATTGATGATGATTTTGCTGATCTCTACAAGGAATACACCGGTCCAGTAAGATCTACTACCACTAGTGTTCCTGAAACCAAAAAAACTAGCAAAAGGTCTCGTGCTGATTCGGATGAAGAAGAACAAGAAACCCTAGACCCTAATGCGGTCCCCACTGATTTTACCAGTCGTGAAGCGAAGGTTTGGGAGGCAAAATCTAAAGCTACTGAAAGAAACTGGAAAAAAAGAACGGAAGAAGAAATGATTTGTAAAATATGTGGAGATTCCAGTCATTTTACACAGGTATTTGTTACAATGATATAAAGTAGTCTACAATAGTTTGTCTGATTGTGTTGCATAACACAGGGCCCGTGATTGTAACTATTGGGGGTGTTTGGGATTGTTTATTTAAATGGCTTATGTTAATGCGCAGCAGAAGATAATCAGTTTATCGGAAACTTATTTCACTCTTAAGGGTACTTAAACTTGTAATTTAAATCCACTCTGGCGTCTGGCCCTTAAAAATGTTCTGTTCGTATTTTAAATAAACTGACCCATATATCTTCAAATATATATTGTCGTTATTATTGTTTAGTTTTATTATCAATTTTATTCTAAGTAGTTAATGTGGTAAAAAATCGGATATCGGTCAAGGATCGATATTTGTGATATGCGTTATCGCAGTGGGATACCGGTAATTTTAATATCATGCTGAATTTATATATATAGCAATTTAACACTAACAATTCAATATACTTTCCTATCATAACCTTTTGCAACTTGCAAAACACTACAAGTGTAGCAAGTAGGAACTGATTAAGACTCAAAACACTAACATTTAACACTATCATCTAACAATTAAGACTTAAAACACTAATGGCAGCACTAAGAAGAAAGGCTAATGGTAGAACTAAGAAAAAAGGTACTGATATCGGGAATATTGGTGATATACCGATATTTTGCACTGATATCTCAGTTGGGACCGATAACCGATATATATCGCAATATTAACTGCATTGTTTATTACAAGAAATTGAATTTCTGAACATGGTAAAATCAATCATTGTTCTAACTTCAATGACCCCAGCTATACACAAAAAATTAATGACCCCATAGGAACCGTAGTGAAAGTGTGTTATTCTATTTGAGTAACCCTTTGTCGTAATTCTGGCAGAATTATCTTTTGTGTATTGAGTGTTTTTTTACACTAGTTTAAACAAAAAAATATTTTTGGTGTTCAACGTACGATTTAATCGTAACAGGGTTGTCCATCTACTCTTGGGGCTAGTCGCAAGTCACAAGATTTATTTGAACGGGTTCCCGCAAGAGATCCTCAAGTAAAAGCGCTTTTCACCGATAGAGTGGTTAAAAACATTGAGAAGGATATCGGGTGCAAAATCAAAATCGAGGAAAAATTTATAATCGTTAGTGCCAAAGAAGGACGTATTTTATCAAAGGGTGTAGATGCCGTTCACAAAATTAAGAACGAGGGTGTCAAAACGGGTGAATCCAATTCAAACATGGTTGAATCTGATTCCAGGTCACCGAAAGGTAGAATTTCTGTTGCCCCTAAAGTAGGACCTGCTGATTCTCCGAGGTCTAACCCTAGTCCAAGAAATGTTTCAAATTACGACCAGAGGTTTGGCAGGCATGATAAAGTGATTAAAGAACATGTGCGTGAGGAATTTCAGAAGTACCCAAGGGGATCCCCACAAGGTAAAGACAACTATGCTTTATTCATTTTGGGTTCCAGTTGATGGGTCCATGTGTATAACTAGGCTTGCAAACGAACACGAACAAAACCTTGTTCATGTTCGTTTGTTAAGGAAATATATGTGTTCACGAACGGTTCATAAACACTTACCGAACGAGATATTCTGTTCGTGTTTGTTTGTTAAGGAAATGAATGTGTTTGTGTTCGTTTGTTAACAGACGCTCATGAACACAACTAATATTCATGAACCCTGATGGAAACAAACGAACACAAACAAGCGTTCGTGAACAAAATATATAATACATTTTTACTTATTAAATATTTATTTGTCGGAATTTTGAGGTAAATAAAATATGAAAACTAAAAACACTAATGTACTATCGAACACAAACGAACACGTTCACGAACGTTAATGAACGAATGCGGCCTCTGTTCATGTTCGTTCATTTAACTAAATGAATGAAAGTTCTTGTTCGATGAACTTCCCGCCAACGTGTGGTTCGTTTGCAGCTCTATGTATAACCCAACCCCAAAATGGATTATATTCGTTATTCATGTTGAAAAGTTGAACCCTAACCTCTCTTGAGAACATTTTAGATATGCTGTATGTGTATAGATGTCAAAATCATGCTTTTAATTGATAGAAAATCCTTTTGATGGTTCTGTGGTAAATAATGGTCGTTTATTACTTACCAAATATCATTTTGGTGGCTAAAAAACGTGTAATAACTTTGCTTGTTTATTTGTATATTTGCAGCTAGAGGTAAGTGACTAAGTTGTTATATTCAAGAATTATGTGTTGGATTCTTTAGTAACTTTCTGGGTGGCTCTGAAATCTGAATTGAACCGATTATCATCATGAAATGAAAGAATCTTGAATCAAAGTGTTTAACACACTCTTCATTTGGTGAATTAGCTTATCGGAATGATGGCATTCAGATCCGATCAACACATTCAAAATCTCCCGCTCGCCGTCCACCATACTCTGGTGGCTCATATGACTTGAAAGATAATCACAAATGCGGGCCCGGGCTCAATTCACACCCTACTCATAAGGAAGGCCGTTCTACGTTTTCACTAGCATTGGAGGAATTAGAGTTGGAGTATATGAGGGATGCAATGGATATTGCAAAAATTAGAGATAAGGAAGAAGATGAAGAGAATTACAGGCATCGTAAGGTAATGGCGTTTTTGTAATTTTACATTTCTGTTCGCATTTTCTTAATCTGTTGGTAGCGATTTCGACCTGGTTTAGCAATGAATGGGTCCATTTGGTTAAATGAAAAAATCATCAGTTTCTCATATTTTTCAAAAGAGTAAAATGCCATTTTCGTCCCTGAGGTTTGGCTAGTTTTGCGACGTTCGTCCAAAGGTTTGTTTTTCCGCATCTGAATTGAATTCAAAAGGTTTGAAATCTTGCCATTTTCATCTGGCTTGTTAACTCTATCCATTTTACTCCGTCAAGGCAGAGTAATTTCGTCTTTTTTGTTAACTTAAGGGTATTTTCATCCTTTTTGAATACTTGTACTTTATGCTAAATGCTTGTACATAAAATGAAAAAGACCGAATTGCCCTTTAAGTTAACGAAAAAGATGGAAATACCCTTGACTTAAAGGAGAAAACTGGATGGAGTTAACAAGTCGGATGAAAATGGCAAGATTTTAAACCTTTTGGATCTATATGCGGAAAAACAAGCTTTTGGACAAAACTAGCCAAACCTCAGCGACAAAAATGGCATTTTACTCATCAAAATAAGTTACACTTTTCATTCACCTATTGATCATTTGAAAGAATAAACGGTCGTTTCTGACTTCTCCATGTGCACAAACAGGCGATTGAAGAAATCAGGGGAATTTGCATGAAAAAGTTGGCTACAACAAGGGAAATGCATGCAAAACAATGGGAAGAATTTCTTCGATTTGAAACATATGAAAGACAACAAGAAACTCGTCAAGAAACGCCTAATGTAGGGTTTGGTGGTTATAGAAATAATAATCATTATGATTATGGTGATGCTGCTGCTGGCAATCCTTATATTAACAATATGCAAATGGAATCAAGATCAAGGCGTCCAGAAATTGACAACTATCCTTCTTTGAAGCCCGGTAACAATTATACTGATTTTCAACGCCAAAGGCCTGAGGATTACGGGGAAGCATATAATCGTTATTAAGTTGTTTGTATCAGGTGAGTTAGTTTTTACTTTTTAGGGATAATGTATGTCGAGGTCATCAAGTATTCCACTTTTATTTTAATTAAGGTCATCCATATATTGAGATGACTTTGTCGGCCACCTGGTTTCATTTAAATACAATATCTGGAAAAAAACATATCGGATGACGAAAATGCCCTTTTATAGTTTTTGAGAGGGCAGATTGTATGGAAATGTATCCATTCTTACACCTTTTTTCTTCTAATGTAATTGAGGTTTAAAGCTTATGTTTAAATTTTTGACATAAACCAACTATTAAAACGTTAGATGGTAATTAAGTTTTAAAAATTGGGTACATCAAAAGGTAAGCTTTGGAGTCATATACGTACAATAACATGTGTCAAGCTGGATACATTTTCATACAAGTGGTTACATCAAAGGGTAAGCCTTGTAGTCCTATACATACAATAACAATAGGTGTCAAGTTGGATACTTTTCATGGATTTTGCTTCTTTAACGTATAACATGGTGAAAACCCGTCAAATTCTTGTATTTTCCGAAAATTATAAACCATCCAACTTGGTACCTTAGCTCGAATAACATTATCAACTTTATAGGTTAAACAAGTATGTTTGTATGTGGTTTTGTTTATACGAATTCTGAAAAGAACATGTGGAGTGATGAAAATTCCCTTAAAAAAAGGTTTTTGAAAATACAACAGTTTTAACATAATCTACTATATCTATTTGGAGTTGTTTTTTTTATATTACCTTTTTTGACGTTACATCGCATGCATTAAATTTTTTCTTGCAAATATTCAGGGACCGGCATTCATGTTGGGAAGGTATTCATGGCCGTATGATAACCATGTTCTTGTTTAGTTTTGAATCTGTTGCTACTATATTGTTCCTTGTATTTAAGGAAATCATGGTTATTGAGTTGAACATGACTTCTCTTTGCTTAGTCTTTTAGATCTGGAATTATAAGTAGTTGGTGGATTTTATTTCTCACTTCTGAGCCTTTGGTTTGTAGTATCCCCTTAACTAGAATTTGATATACGATTCTTGTTGTGGAAGTATAATTTGGATAGAGGGTGTTAAACTAAAGGGGTGTTTGGTTCGCTGGAATTCAACGAATTTAACATGTTAGGTTTGCAGAATATGTTGTGTTGCTATTATAAATTGATGTCAAGAGAATATCTTTTAGTTTGAGAATGAAGAAATAAAACTGGAATGAAACTTCTTATATTCCTTAAAGAACGTATTCAACATGAAGTGCTTAAACCAAAGAATTAGAATCGTCTTCATCACCACTGTTACTGCCAACTGCCACTAGCAATGTCGTGGCGAACCAATCAAAAGGACAAATCTTGAATGAATCCATGTCAGGTGGATGTTGGTAGACTATGCATCAATGCTTTACTGGGTCATAACTGCACGACTCCCGAGTGAAGGTTCTATAGAAAATCAAGTTTTAGCAAACATGGTGAGTAGAGGGGTTTGCCGCGAACACATTTTTTTTTTTGTGGAGATTTAGAACTTGATCCCGATTTCTGAGTCTTGTAGGTAAGATCTAGTGCTCGCTTGCGGAGCTTAGGAAACACATCCTAAGAAAAGGATAGCATGCTTTAATAGATTTAAATATGAAAAGTGAAAACATACAAGACTTTATGGTAAACCGGTGCATTCTCCAATCAAATAGATGTGGGTTCAAATCTTGCGGAATGCAGGTGTGGTGGTTTTTAGGAATATAGTAGGTGTATAGTAGAGAGCGTGATTGTTTGCCGGTAAAAAACATAACGAAATGGGCGGCTGTCGTGACTTGTGATGTCAATGAAATAATAACAACGAAATGGGCGGCTGTCGTGACTTGTGAGGTCAATGAAATGGAGTATATGCAATGTGTACGAAGCGGTCCGGAAACCCAAGTGTTGTTTCCTTCGGTAGCATCTTTTTCAAATAACTAGCAATTAATTGATTGAGCAAGCGATGGTTAACCACACAACAAATTGCTTTAAGTTGACTACTTCAATTCTATGCCATTCTAAAAAAACTAAACCTCATTTGTTATTCAAGTGTAAAAAATTGCTATTGATTATAGAGGCCCAGAGGTTTGTTAATCATTTAAGGATAAAATCGAACTTATATATGAATTTCCACATGTATTTTTTTAACAATCTTACTTCTTTTAATAGGCGTGTGTCAATTGTTTCAGCATCAACATGGGATATATTAAGACTGTGGGTTGTGGGGCTTGGGTTTGAGCGTGGGAAACCCACTCAAGGCCTACACACCACCCTCATGGGGCTTGGCTTTGGACGTTGCACCTTTAGCGGCAGTTTTGTGCCTGGCGTGGGGCGTTAGCTGGGCTGATATGGCTGGCTGGCCATGCCTAAGAGAAAAGCCACGCCACCCCACACTCAAAAAATGCCAAGCCACACCATGTTGAGCCCTTCTCCGCCACATGTCAACCCATGCCCCCAACCCAAGCCCCCCACACCCAGCAGTCTAAGGATGTTAATCGTGTGAGGTTGACAGGTTACACATTGAATTCTAAAACCAAAACACGACCTATATTTTTATTTGTGTAAAAAATTATAGGAATATTGGATTTTAATAATTCCAATTATTCGACATTGGCGACTAAAAGTCACAACTTAAAAAATAACCACTGATAGTCCCAACTATTGACATACTGGCCACTAATGAACACTGACTAACAGAACCCTAACGCCGTTAGTCTCCGGTCGCCAGAAAAAAGTTTTTGGCCGGAAAACTCATTTTTGGTCAGGAAACTCAACATTTTCATCCCAAACCTCTTTGTAACTATATTACGGACCGTTAGGAAGTTTTTCTAGTAAAAATCCCAATTATTGAAGTCGCCAGAAAACTCTTTTTTTCGCCGGAAAACTAAACTTTTTGGCCGGAAAACATAAAATCTTCGTCCCAAACCTCTTTATAAACTTAGATCGGACCTTTAGAAACTTTTTTCTGGCCAAAAACTGTTTTCTGGCAACCGGAGACTTAACGGCGTTAGGGTTCTGTTAGTCACGGTCCATTGGTGGCCAATATATCAATAGTTGGGATTGCCAGTGGTTATTTTTGAAATTGGGACTGTTGACAGGCAACGATAGATAGTTGAAATTGTCAAAATCCAATATTCCGAAATTTTAACCCTAACACGGACATATATAAAATCTTGTAACTGAGACATGACCCATTAACCTATATTTCTAAGCATGTCAAACATGTCCCATTTAATCTATATTTCTAAACAGGTCAAACATTTAACCTATGCTAATATAATCAAACATATAAATAATAAAATTATAGTCATAAGGTGCAAGTCAACTTACAAATTCAAATCAATATTCAAAAAGCAAGCAAAAACAAGTAACATTTAGTTTACTGATCACAAACTAAAATTGATTGTTATTAACTCTCCATAAGGAAATTACATAGAAATACAAGGTACACGAGCAATAAAATGTGCCGTTAATCTTTTTCAATATGTAACACCCAAAAAGTCGAATTGTTTAAATTCACCGATATATGTCCATGCCTTATAGTGTGAAATAAAATAACTAGGTTATTTAACCTAGTTAAATGATTGGTAAAACTAGTAAGGAAAGAAGGTTATGTCATTAGTGACCAAGTGGCAATTAAGAGGGACTAAAAGTGAAAGTTTTAGGTTAAGTTTATAATTAAAAAGAAAGAGCATGAGTTTAGTGTGTGTAGTCTTGGGTGTATATGTGTGTGTCGACATACATGAGAGAGAGAGAGAGCAAGAGAACTCCTCAAACAACTACAAGAAATTGATGAAGAAATTGAAGCCAAGCTCTTGCATGAATGAAGAAATAACATCATCTAGCCTTAATAATCACTTGGAAAGTTGTATGATTTAATTTGGCAAAGCTAGTATGAAGTGGGTTATGATGAAGTCATGAATTGGTATGAATTGAGCACGAATGTATGTTAGAATCATCTTACGGAACATGAATTATACAAGATTTTGATGTCATTTGATGTTTTGGGGTGAAACTAACTTGTAGTAGCAAGGATGATGATATGGGTAAATCTTCCTTGTTCAATGTTGTGTAATTGTTGATGTAGTATATTGCATGTGATGAATTATTATTAGACAAGTCGATTATTATATGAAATTGATGGATGTTTAGTTTGTCACACCCCGACCCGCAGCGGAAAAGGTGATCGGGGCATGATTGGGTTATCATCAAAGCTCATGACATTTATTATAACGTTTCATATTCATTATTACAATTTAAAGGGAAACATACAATCTTAATTTCATCATGTCCTAAACATCATTCTAGACTTCATTGTTTTCTTCTAAGGCATTTCCTATGTTTTCCTTGCTTCATCCTGTTCACCTGTATCATGTGTAAAAATGGTTTTTGGATCAACAAAAAGTTGGCGAGTGAATCCTATGAAAAGCATTTGAACAAGTTTATTGAATTGATTATAAAATAAAGTGACAACCACATATGAGTAAATATAGATGTAAACATATTCATAAAACACTTAATATCAGATAATGCACACACATACAATAATAAATTGTTTTGAGGCACGCGTTGCTCAACCCGTCTCTCACGAGGAACTGATGGGCCTAATGAATGAGTTTTGAGGCACGCGTTGTTCTACGAACTGATGGGCCTAATGAATGATTTGCATACAACTTGACAATATGAAAGACATAACTACAAACAATATTTACACTCTAAGTTTAGATCACAATATGGTATGGCACAAGTTTAAATAAACGAGTTAATTTTAGTGACACATGACACACCCCAAAACGTGTAATTAAAAAGGGGAGTTGTAAGATTCACTCACATTGGGTGCGTTCGGTTGATGATGTTGAATACGAACGAAGTTGGATTTAACCACGAGTGAAACTAACCTAGATAATAAAATAATGGTTCGGTAAATAAGCGGATTTTATTAATCAACTTTAGTAGGATTATTGGATATATTTTTGTGAGTTTAAGGCTATTTTCTAACTTTAAAAATGTTATTTTTAAGTATTTTTAATTGATTTTTAAATAAAATAAATAAATAAAAATAATAAAAAATGTTGACTTTTTGACCGTTGACTTGTTGACCGTTGACCGTTGACCGGTTTTATTGTGTAATTGTGTGCGCCGGGTGAGGCTCGAACCCGAGACCTCCCGTACGCGTGCACGCAGCTCTACCAACTGAGCTACGTGTCTAACCCGAAATATTTCTGTTTTTAATTATATTTATATACTAATTGAATTAATCCGAAAATCATTTATTTTAAAAACGATTTAATTGCATGATTCGGTGCTCGCCACAGGTCTCGAACCCGGGACCTGTGGTTTAGGTTGACACACAGTCCACCGCTGGACTGTGTGTCTAACTTGGTAATTAATCTGGTTTTTATTATACTTATATACAAACTAGATAATTTCATTTCTGCCTTATATAAAAAGTTTGATAATTGCCAGAACCGGTGCGGTAGTCTGGACTCGAACCCGCGACGTATGGTTTAAACGCGCACACAGTCCACCACTGGACTGTGTGTATATCTTGGTTATTATTCCGGTTTTTATTAAACTTAACATCTTTTTGCAAGTGAATCCGGTTCAGTTTTAAAAAGGAACATTTTTATTAAAGCGAGTGTGCGTGGGACAAGAATCGAACTCGGGACGTATGCGTGTTTATTTGCACACAGTCCACCGCTGGACTGTGTGTCTAACCCGAGATATAAATTGATTTAAATTAAACATATATAATACCGAAAACTTCATCTTCTTCGTTAAGCTTAACCAGAATCGATGTCCGACTGTTTTGACAAAAATAATCAGTTTCTTTAGTGTGTTGTGATTAGCTACATGTGAGTTTAATAAAAACGAGAGAGATTAGGTGTAAGATATACCGAACAGAGCTCCTCTATTTCGCCGGCGCAACTCCGATGATAGCAGGTTATTCCGGCGACGTGTGTTTTGCGGCAGAGGGTCTTCAGGAAGCTTGAGGTGAGTGTGGGTGGCTTCGGTATGGGCTCTAGGTGTTCTGTTTTTAGAGTAAGGCACAGAGGTGAAGGGGTTCGGTTTCCAAGCGAGTTGCAGAAAATTTCCGGCGAGTGAAATTACGTCGAGAAAGGGTGTGATTGTGAGCGAAAAGGTTAACAGAAGTTAGAGGGTGTATTTATAGGGCAGAACATTGACGAATTTGGTCCATTTACCGTCTTGTTTCGTCGGTCAATGATTTTTTCGGCGGTTATGACTTGTGTCGCGGACTGGACATCGGTTATAACCGATGATGAGGTAATTGCTTCGGTTAAATTAGAAGAAACCGTCCAATCTCGACGAAATCGTCGGGATTTCCAACGACTGCGATTTTGGGCGTGACTTGACTGGATTTGATTTCCGAGATTCATTATTTCAATTAATTGTTTCGGTATCTTAACAAAAACCCAAAGTGGCGGAGTGGTTGAGCGCGTGTGTGTTAAGGCTTTGGAATCCTGGCTGACCCGGGTTCGAAACCCGGCAGCAGCAATATATTTTTATTTCATTATTTTTAATGAATTTTCGAATATAAATTATATATTCCAATATACTTATTAATTATGTATCGTTTAAAATTTATTTGAGCATTAAATACGCAACGAAATTTTTAACTGATTGTTCGGTTAATAAACGGAGTGGGTTTGGTAAATCCGTTTTTTTTACGGATGTTACAGTATCCCCTACTTTTTAGAAATTTCGTCCCGAAATTTAAGTAGTGACATATTTGTCTAAAAAGGATGGTGTTTAATTTGACAGTTACATACTTAGAAAAAGAGTAAGAGTTTAAATTTTTGTTTGAGGCGGTAACGTTCCTTGTAAGGGTTGAGTACCCTGCTACAGGAATCGCTTTTTGTTGCCTACGGTAAAAATATTGATAAGCGGAGTTGATTCACTGAGTAATTTCATGCAATAGTTTTGATATGTTTGGAAGGGTAAGGTTATATCCTAAAACAAAACTTCTAATACTACAACCTACATGGAACTTCTCATAACCGCCTGACAATGCCTCTGATCCTTTGGCAAGAATACTTATATATAGGAAGTACCAGCGGCGTATCCACCATATTCTTGTCAAATTTTCATTGGTTTTATCAGTAAGTCATGATTGGTTCTATGATACGACTCTAAACATAAACAAACACAACAACCAATGTCTGCGTCCTAATTCTGATAGTATACATGTTTGATTCGTGACATAATCCAATTTCTTTAAATGATGAGATGATATAAATGCTAGATCAGTGAATATAAAAACAAACTTTAACCAAGAAGTTACCAAATCCTACATGGAGCTTCTCATAACCGCCTGACAATGCCTCTGATCCTTTGGCAAGAATACTTATATATAGGAAGTACCAGCGGCGTATCCACCATATTCTCGTCAAATTTTCATTGGTTTTATCAGTAAGTTATGATTAGTCCTATGTGACTCTAAAGCATAAATAAACACCACAACCAATATCTGAGTCCAAATTCTGATAGTATACATGTTTGAATGGTGGCATAATCCAATGATGAGATGATATGAATGCTAAATCAGTGAGTATAACTCATTTTCAATCAAGACAATACTAAATCCATATGGAACTTCTCATAACCGCCTGATAATGCCTCTGATCCTTTGGCAAGAATACTTATATATAGGAAGTACCAGCGGCGTATCCACCATATTCTTGTCAAATTTTCATTGACTTCATCCGCAAGTTATGATTAGTTCTATGTGACTCTAAAACAAACACAACAACCAAAACTTGAGTCTCAATTTTGATAGCATACATGTTTGATTTGTGACAGTTCCTCTCTCGTTTGTTGTGATGGAGAGGTTAGTCTATGTAGAAATGGAACACAATCCAATTTCTTTAGATGATGATATGATATGAATGTTAAATCAGTGAATGTAACACAAATTTCAATCAAGACAATACTAAATCCTACATGGAACTTCTCATAACCGCCTGATAATGCCTCTGATCCTTTGGCAAGAATACTTATATACAGGAAGTACCAGCGGCGTATCCACCATATTCTTGTCAAATTTTCATTGACTTTATCCGCAAGTCATGATTAGTTCTATGTGACTCTAAAACAAACACAACAACCAAAACTTGAGTCTCAATTCTGATAGCATACATGTTTGATTTGTGACAGTTCCTCTCTCGTTTGTTGTGATGGAGAGGTTAGTCTATGTAGAAATGGAACACAATCCAATTTCTTTAGATGATGATATGATATGAATGTTAAATCAGTGAATGTAACACAAATTTCAACCAAGACAATACTAAATCCTACATGGAACTTCTCATAACCGCCTGATAATGCCTCTGATCCTTTGGCAAGAATACTTATATATAGGAAGTACCAGCGGCGTATCCACCATATTCTTGTCAAATTTTCATTGACTTTATCCGCAAGTTATGATTAGTTCTATGTGACTCTAAAACAAACACAACAACCAAAACTTGAGTCTCAATTCTGATAGCATACATGTTTGATTTGTGACAGTTCCTCTCTCGTTTGTTGTGATGGAGAGGTTAGTCTATGTAGAAATGGAACACAATCCAATTTCTTTAGATGATGATATGATATGAATGTTAAATCAGTGAATGTAACACAAATTTCAACCAAGACAATACTAAATCCTACATGGAACTTCTCATAACCGCCTGATAATGCCTCTGATCCTTTGGCAAGAATACTTATATATAGGAAGTACCAGCGGCGTATCCACCATATCCTCGTCAAATTTTCATTGGTTTTATCAGTAAGTTATGATTGGTTCTATGATGTGACTTTAAAACATAAACAAACTGAAATAGTAATTCGCATTAAGATCCTTGGATAAGATTCCAATTTATAACTGGGATACGGGAAAATTGAGATAACATAAAGAAAACGTAAAAACTAAGCGGTTGGAGTTGAATCTTGATTTTTGGTGAAGGGGACTAGTTGGGTGGTTTCGTTTGAGCCGTCATTATCTTCAACAGGATTGGCGTTGATGCTGAAAACTCTTCCTCTTGCTGGTGGCCTAGTGATTGGGTTTCCTTGGTTTGCTTGGTTAACTGGGTTTGATTGAGCTTGAGCGTTTATGATGTTAAACAATTGAGGGCACGTGTTTCTAAAGTGGGTAGGGTCGCCACAATTGAAACAAGCTCGAACATATGGGAACATGGGGTATTGGGGTTGTTGATAGGTTTGGATCATGTTTTGAGTAGGGGGAAAGATTTGGTTTTGAGGGGTGCGGCAAGCCTTGCTCAAATGACCATAGCGTCCACAATTCGCACATAGTCGACAAGGCAAGGTAGATGGATGGTGATAAAAGCAGGTGTTACATTGAGGGTGAGGTCCAAGGTATGGTTTCTTATTTGGGTAAGTTGAGTTGGGTGCTACTTGAGTGATTGGGATAGCTTGGATGGGTATGGCTTGTGAAATTGGTTGATTACGTTGGGTGATAGCGAAAAGTTGCCCATCTCGTTTTCTCTTAAAAATAGGTTGAGAAGGGGATTCGGTTTTGGGTGGAGTTTGAGGTTTCAGTTGATGCTTTATCCTTCTTCTTCTCCTCCTTGAAGTCTTTATTCCGGATGCGGTTCTCGGTGAGCTCTGTAGCTAACTCCATTGCGGCTTCCAAGGTTACGGGTGTGGTACTTATTACAGAGTCTTGAATTTTTGACGGAAGACCTCGAATGTAGTGCTCGATCAAACGGTAAAGAGGAGTGAACAAGTTGGGAACCATTTGATTTAACTCGAGGAATCTTTTGTTGTAGGTGGTGTGGTCACCTTCCTTTTGCTTCAACGAATAGAACTCATCTTCTAATTTCTTGATTTCGCTCCTTGGGCAAAACCGTCTTGTCCCATTGATTTCCTTCAACTCTTCCCAAGTCAAAGTCATAGCGTCTTCAACACCTCGTTTGGCCTTCTCTGTATTCCACCAAGTAAGTGCTATTCCATATAAACGACCAGTAGCATATCGCACTTTGCGATCATCGGGGCAATCGCAATTTAGAAAAGTGTTCTCCATTTCTTCAAACCAATGGAGGAGAGCGGTGACACCTTCAGTCCCTTCGTATTTTGGAGGGTCGCAGGATTTGAAATGCTTGTAGGTGCATTTAGTGGTATTTGGGGGAGGGTTGATAACATTTTGATCTTCTTGGTTGACAGGATTAGCGGTAAGTGCTTGTTGGACTTGGATTACAATGTTGGGTATTATGGCAGCCATTTGTTGAGCGATTAGGGCAGCCATGAGCTCGCGGGCTTTTCCTTCTCTCATCTTCCTACGAGCGAGGCTAGAAGACATCTACAAGGAATACATATCAAGAGTATGAGTTGGATGTTTTTGGGATCATGGGTTGTATTTAGGAATGAACATTCATAAAATAAATATAACATAATAAATCTACTACATCCATAGGATGTCTTGGGCTTTTGCTCGTAATTGGGCCTTGCATGCCGCCATACTTCACCTTCGTAATCATGTGGGCCCCCATGAATACCGGGTTTTTCATATGGTTCGCATGTGTTAGCCTGGTTACGTACACTAAAACCCGGAGAAAATCGAGAAATATGTAACGTATGATATTCGGAATGTGTCCAGGTGTGAACACGGTGACACCTCAAAGTGGGGTTAGTTCGAACGACGTTTGGTGTGGCATGCTTTGGCCTAATAGGTCCTTCGTACTCTCATCGTTAGTCCCCAGGTAGGCAAACTGGTCCGTTATATTGGATTTATAAGAATGCCAACCTAGACAGGACGTTCCGACTACCGGTACTTGTACCCTTACAGTTACTACATGCCCGTCGCAGAACTCACTTTGATGAGATTTGAAAAATGAAAAATGCGACAAAATCTTTGAATAACGAAAGTATGAAGATGATTTGAATATGTGAACATTGAAATATGTATGATGAATGTGTATGTAAGTATGTATGTTTGACTGTAAGTATAAACAAATATGAAACAAATAAATATCATAAGTTTGCATGTAACCACATAGACTATTAAAATCTAGTCAACTATAGTATAGGCTCTAAGGGTCTAATAACCTATCCTATATCCCTATAGTCATGGCTCTGATACCAATCTGTCACACCCCGACCCGCAGCGGAAAAGGTGATCGGGGCATGATTGGGTTATCATCAAAGCTCATGACATTTATTATAACGTTTCATATTCATTATTACAATTTAAAGGGAAACATACAATCTTAATTTCATCATGTCCTAAACATCATTCTAGACTTCATTGTTTTCTTCTAAGGCATTTCCTATGTTTTCCTTGCTTCATCCTGTTCACCTGTATCATGTGTAAAAATGGTTTTTGGATCAACAAAAAGTTGGCGAGTGAATCCTATGAAAAGCATTTGAACAAGTTTATTGAATTGATTATAAAATAAAGTGACAACCACATATGAGTAAATATAGATGTAAACATATTCATAAAACACTTAATATCAGATAATGCACACACATACAATAATAAATTGTTTTGAGGCACGCGTTGCTCAACCCGTCTCTCACGAGGAACTGATGGGCCTAATGAATGAGTTTTGAGGCACGCGTTGTTCTACGAACTGATGGGCCTAATGAATGATTTGCATACAACTTGACAATATGAAAGACATAACTACAAACAATATTTACACTCTAAGTTTAGATCACAATATGGTATGGCACAAGTTTAAATAAACGAGTTAATTTTAGTGACACATGACACACCCCAAAACGTGTAATTAAAAAGGGGAGTTGTAAGATTCACTCACATTGGGTGCGTTCGGTTGATGATGTTGAATACGAACGAAGTTGGATTTAACCACGAGTGAAACTAACCTAGATAATAAAATAATGGTTCGGTAAATAAGCGGATTTTATTAATCAACTTTAGTAGGATTATTGGATATATTTTTGTGAGTTTAAGGCTATTTTCTAACTTTAAAATGTTATTTTTAAGTATTTTTAATTGATTTTTAAATAAAATAAATAAATAAAAATAATAAAAAATGTTGACTTTTTGACCGTTGACTTGTTGACCGTTGACCGTTGACCGGTTTTATTGTGTAATTGTGTGCGCCGGGTGAGGCTCGAACCCGAGACCTCCCGTACGCGTGCACGCAGCTCTACCAACTGAGCTACGTGTCTAACCCGAAATATTTCTGTTTTTAATTATATTTATTTACTAATTGAATTAATCCGAAAATCATTTATTTTAAAAACGATTTAATTGCATGATTCGGTGCTTGCCACAGGTCTCGAACCCGGGACCTGTGGTTTAGGTTGACACACAGTCCACCGCTGGACTGTGTGTCTAACTTGGTAAATAATCTGGTTTTTATTATACTTATATACAAACTAGATAATTTCATTTCTGCCTTATATAAAAAGTTTGATAATTGCCAGAACCGGTGCGGTAGTCTGGACTCGAACCCGTGACGTATGGTTTAAACGCGCACACAGTCCACCACTGGACTGTGTGTCTATCTTGGTTATTATTCCGGTTTTTATTAAACTTAACATCTTTTTACAAGTGAATCCGGTTCAGTTTTAAAAAGGAACAATTTTATTAAAGTGAGTGTGCGTGGGACAAGAATCGAACTCGGGACGTATGCGTGTTTATTTGCACACAGTCCACCACTGGACTGTGTGTCTAACCCGAGATATAAATTGATTTAAATTAAACATATATAATACCGAAAACTTCATCTTCTTCGTTAAGCTTAACCAGAATCGATGTCCGACTGTTTTGACAAAAATAATCAGTTTCTTTAGTGTGTTGTGATTAGCTACATGTGAGTTTAATAAAAACGAGAGAGATTAGGTGTAAGATATACCGAACAGAGCTCCTCTGTTTCGCCGGCGCAACTCCGATGATAGCAGGTTATTCCGGCGACGTGTGTTTTGCGGCAGAGGGTCTTCAGGAAGCTTGAGGTGAGTGTGGGTGGCTTCGGTTAGGCTCTAGGTGTTCTGTTTTTAGAGTAAGGCACAGAGGTGAAGGAGTTCGGTTTTCCGGCGAGTTGCAGAAAATTTCCGGCGAGTGAAATTACGTCGAGAAAGGGTGTGATTGTGAGCGAAAAGGTTAACAGAAGTTAGAGGGTGTATTTATAGGGCAGAACATTGACGAATTTGGTCCATTTACCGTCTTGATTCGTCGGTCAATGATTTTTCCGGCGGTTATGACTTGTGTCGCGGACTGGACATCGGTTATAACCGATGTTGAGGTAATTGCTTCGGTTAAATTAGAAGAAACCGTCCAATCTCGGCGAAATCGTCGGGATTTCCGACGACTTCGATTTTGGGCGCGACTTGACTGGATTTGATTTCCGAGATTCATTATTGCAATTAATTGTTTCGGTATCTTAACAAAAACCCAAAGTGGCGGAGTGGTTGAGCGCGTGTGTGTTAAGGCTTTGGAATCCTGGCTGACCCGGGTTCGAAACCCGGCAGCAGCAATATATTTTTATTTCATTATTTTTAATGAATTTCAAATATAAATTATATATTCCAATATACTTATTAATTATGTATCGTTTTAAATTTATTTGAGCATTAAATACGCAACGAAATTTTTAACTGATTGTTCGGTTAATAAACGGAGCGGGTTTGGTAAATCTGTTTTTTTTACGGATGTTACATAGTTGTATTTGTTGAATAAATGCACGAAATAGGAAGATGTGCATTAGATGCTTGTACACTAAGCTTAGTATGTTGTATGCACGCCAAGTGCTTGATGAAATGTCTAAAAGACAATAACATGTAAACATGTATGTTAACAATAGACGAACATGGGTCGGATGAAACAATGACATAAGTGATGGTAGTTAAGCATGAAAAATGCATTGTAGAAGGATTTCATTAGAAGGTGTAGTTGATGGTATGATTTGGGTAGTAACATGCATTAGGAGCTTGTACTCTATGCTTGAATGGTGAGGTGCACACCATGTGATGGACCAATCTCTTATTGGTAATTTTTAAATGAATGTACATTAAGTATATAACATATGAACTTGCTAGTGAATAATGATGTGGTGGTTGTTAAATTGACTAACATTATGTGCGGTTGCCAAGTATAAGGTAATAAAAGCAATTAGCATGTGTAAGATCGATCTTGTGTATAAATGTATGTAACTAGGAGATTACAAGGTTGTATGTACTTTACTACATTGGTGCGAATTGTTTATGGAGCAACTAGCATGACCGACTACGCCGATATGAACATAGGTCCTAAGTTGGTAATTTGTATACTTGATCGTTGACTTTTCTGAAAAGTCAACGAGTAAGAGAATAGCATGATTAGGAATCCTAATATGATTGTAAGACTAGAAGTAATAAATGGTGCTTGATGGATCCATATATATATTATGTTCGATGATATGTTAAATTACGTGAAATTTGAATGATGTATTGTTGAATCTATGCCTTGTGTTTGTTACAAAGGATTATTGAAAGTCAAATGCGAAACATGAATTTGATGTGACCGTTAAAATATACAATCATGCATGCTAACGAGAATATGAATATGTTAACATGAAAGTATAGGAATCATGTCAAGATGGATGGAAGCATGGAAGGCTAAAGGGGCAAAAGAGCCAAGAAACTGATACGATTACGGACGCTTAAAGTAAGTGAACTCCGAAACTCACTTCTTAGTATATAAATGAACTTATTTGTATGAATGTTGGAAGTCATGTAGGAATGATTATGTGATGTAAGTAAATGGATAAGAAATGTTGTCATAAGATGCTTATAGTTCAAATGTAAAGGGAATTTGCTTGGTATAATCAAACGGGTCAAAATGTGGAAAGTAACATAGCAAGATGTGGTAGTTGGTTTGAAACACGGGGTTAAGTATTAGAAGGATATGGGGGCTTGAACATTGATATTTCATGTTTCAGAACTTCCGAGATACGCGACGAATGGCTGAAACGAACAAAAAACGGAAAACAACGTTTTGAGCTGGGCCATTTTGCTGCCGACGCAAAAAGTCGCTGTCTACGCGGGTTTGATGCCGGAAACCCGTTTTTCGCACCTTTGCTTGTTTCCTAAGCCCCATTTAGCTTCCCAAAGGTATCCCAAGCCTATCTTAAAGTTTTTATGGGGTTCCGGTAAGAACGAAAGCCTTTGGAACGCGTACGAAGACGTGATATGTACACTAGATTATGTAAATGTGATCAGATGTGATTATACGTGTAGACTAATATGTAAGAGAATTTACGCATAGATGTTGTGTTTATGATGCATTTAAAGGTTATGTAAGCATGTAGGACTTATGTAAGAGATTTGGTAGGGAGGTATGTAAGTTCGTAGAAACTCTTTTATACACGAAAGAGTTGGATTAGATGGTTTGTATATGTGTTATTATTTTATATGTTTCCAAAGAACGAGACTCGTACGAAGAAATACATGGTGTTAATATATAGGAATTGATAATATTAACCGAATTGTTTGAGAATGAAATGGAGTGCAGGTATATTATTGTATACTTATCAAAGGATAGACTTTGGAGTGAAATGCTCGAATTCAGAAGGATAACTAGATGGAATCTACAAGAGGATAAAACTCGAAGTGATCCTTTAGTTATATACTTAGATCATATAATGATTCAAGTACTAATAATGTAATGTATGTGGTGAATGCAAGTTGTGTAAATTTATGGGTCATAATCATCAAGAGACGTAAACGATTGAAGATCGAGTTATAATACGGATTGTACGGGAATGTGTGGTCTTGCTGTCATTAAAAATATGATATGTTTATGCATCAAATGAAACGAAAAATGTAAATATCGATAAAGACTTACCATAGAAAGGACTTTTAATCATGATGGAATGTTTTTAACAAAAGGAATTTTATTATGCGTTTTTCCGCTGCATCTTTTCGGTTTAAGAATGTTAGGGTCTTACAGAATAGCATAACCAAATCTTGTTAAAAGTATATCTATCATTCTTGGGGTCCAAACATTATTATGCAGAGGCACAACATAGCAGGGTGGGATGGGGCGACCGACCCCCCGAAATTTTTGCTCAGTAGTGGAGAGTATGTAGTTTTTGTATAGAAATTTTTGGGTATATACGTTTTTGACACCCCGGTGTATAGAAATTTTTTGGTATATACGTTTTCGACCCCCCGGTCAGAAATCTCAAGCTTCACCACTGATATTAAGCATGACCCTTTGGATATTAAATCAATGATAAAGTAACTAAATTCTTCATTTCTTCTTCTACTTGCATTCCTTTTACGCTACAGTAATTGTCATCCTCGATATGAACTTAAATCATGAGGTAATAAGGCAGTAAACAAAGATTATAAATGCTATATTTTTCGACAAACAACCAATCCTGGGTACATAGTAAAGCTTCAATACTACATGGTAACATTGAGCTTCGATATTGATCCAAAACTATTTCACTGCGGATTCGGATGCAACAGTTAAAACCGGAACACAAAGAATATCCATAGCTAATCTAGTAACATCTGGATACCTATACTGTTGAGTTTTCTAATAGTCTAGAATACAAATAAGAGAAGTTGTTTAGTCCTTGGCTCATTAATGTACTCGGTCAGTTGACATGTTTGTTTTAAAACACTTAAATTTAAACGGGTTAATCCGTTTTTATACAGGTCAACTTGGAACCAACCTGTTTTAGAAAACAAGTGAATCCAAACATTTTTTTTTCATGTCATGTTCAGGTTGCGGTTCAGGTGTCAAGAATTGCCGCATGATCCGTCGACCATCAAAAACTAATTGTGGAAGAAAGTTGCGGGCATGAAAGAGAGAGGGTGAATCTGGTCCGTGGGCATGGAAATGAGAGAGAGGGACATAGAAGGGGATGGTGGTCTATGACTCCATGCATTGCGGTACCCAATTTTTCTGTAACAACCCGCATTTTCGCAGCTCGTTACTCTCGTTACGCCTAGCACCAGAGATTCGGATCATAATGTAAACTATATCGCTTACTACGCTATATCATTTATTTTCGCACTATATCGCACCTCACAACGCTTATAACGCACTCGCTAAATACTATAAACTTTGCGTGATGTTTCCAAGTCTATCTGCTCGCTTAGACAACGCGACTCTCTCATGACTTGGGAACTGAGACACCTAATAAACGCTTAATACACGCTCTCGCTTAATTCGCTTTATCGCATTCATACGCAACGTTTAATAGAATTAACTAATACGAACGAAATAATTACAAAAGGATTTTTAATAATTTTTAGGAATTTTTCTAGCATAGGTTCCTTTTGTAAAAAGTACGTGTTTTAATCATTAGAATAAAAAATAAATAAATTATTTTCGTACGAAAATTGAAAATTCATATTTTTGTACGAAAATTGAATTTTCGTGCGAAAATGTTGCATGTTTTGGCTCCGAATGGCAGTTTTCATGCGAAAAAGACATATTTCATGCGAAGATCGCATATTTGGTTTTCGCACGAAAATATGGATTTCCGCACGAAAATATCACCAAACCACCTCCATTCCTCTCCGCCTATAAATACAACCCTTCACCATTCACTCCAACTTGCTGCCATTCCGCACCAAAACGCTCTCCAGCCCGATTCTCTCTGTTCCAAGTAAGAAAACTACGTTATTCACACTAATCACAACGGTTTTTACAACAATTTTGCACGAGATTATCTCCGATTTCATCTAAACTTCTCTGTTTTAAGAAAACCTTCATCTTTTTCATAAAACCTTCTGATTTTCTTAAAGATTTAGCACTTAACCGAGCATGTTTGGGTTAGCCTTGGCTTCTCAGACCCGAAACCTTGTTGTTTCAAACTCACCAAGTCTTTATCCTAACAAAACTGTTTTATCAAATCGATTTTCACACGAAAACGGATCAGACCGACAAATGTTTCGTTGACTAAGTAGTGGAACGAGGCGCTGTCGAAACCGTCACGAAATAGACTCGAAAATACATCTGTTTCAGATGAAGTCTTAGTCCTGAACGCACCAAGACGCAAGAACAGTCACTTGTGCGATCTGGACTGGCTCGCGTGAACCATACTTGGTTCACACGGTCCAGTCCGAGTTCATACAAGAGACTCACTCGCTCATAAGACCTCTCCGATGCTAGGTTGATCAGTAACCTAAGGTTGGAGGGATGAACACTCGATTTCCCGAAGTATGACGAAAACCACCAAAATTTTTGAATGACCAAAATTGTCGCACGAAATTTTCTAATTTCGTGAGTTGAATGACCAAAATTTTTGCACGAAATTTTCGTAAGAAAATTTCACAAGTTGAATCACCAGAATTTTTGCACGAAATTTTCGCATGAAAATTTAATCAAAATTTTCGCACGAAAACTAATTTCGTATGAAAATATCTGTTTCCCTCGCACCGACTCTCCATTTCAACTGTTTCAACACTCTGGAAGACTGATGCCCTTCCGTCTCTACGCGCAGGCTAAGCGACACTCTTTTCTCTCCTCTCATTAACTCTCGGTGTTCGCTGTTACGCACCCATTGTGAGTATACTTGAACCCTTTTTCGCTTTAAACACACTTTTGGGTGTAACATACGTTCATATCAAATACACAACGCAAAACTAAACTGATTATCACGCGCGAATATCTGTTATACATGTTTATACGTGATGCTAGATACATATAAGCACCCTCGACCTTTACTCTTTGATTCCAACTTAACTAGTATGATATCATAGTTCGACTCACACCCGACGGTGTCTAGTTACGCACATCTCAATCGCGCATCGCAGTCATCTCGGAATTTAATTGGAGTATTTGTCCCCCGATTTATATGTTATGCTGTATCTCGTTATTGTATATGTGGTATTTCGCGAGGCTTTTATCTACTATGCTATTATATCAAAACCTGTATGCTCGCCAACACATTTTTGTATTGACAATTATTTTAACGTATGTTGCACGTTGATGATTTCTACTGTTGCAAACAGACTTAGGATATGCTTTAGAAACTTGTAATAATCTAGTTAACGAATATCGAATTGTTTGAGAATGATGGATTTGTAATGATCATGGAATGATTGTATGTTGATTGTATGGGAAATTGACATTTTAAATATTGTCGTTTATAATAATCGTTATGGATTCTCTCGAGCAATCTGAACCGCTTAGTGTCCCGCCCCGATGATTCCGCTATCGGTTGGGGTATGACAGATTTGTATCAGAGCCATAACTATAGGGAATTAGGTAATTTGCCTAGTGTATAGTAGGAAACTATGTGCTTATCCTTGGCTTATCCGCTTAAAACATTGTCTTTGGATGTAAAATACTATACGAAGTCTTTCCTAAGACTTGGACACAACACACGAAGCTGCAAAGATACTCGTACATCACAAACGAGTCGATTTGTCGAGATTAGGTGTGAAAACCGCGAACTCTCGGCAAATCACTCACTCCGTGTTTTTCGATTATCACGAAATTCTCCGTTAAGTTAGGAGTGATATCCACATCTTAACGGAAATTTCCCATTCTATCCGGTGGAAACCTCCTGATGGGTCCGGGAGGGAAACCACAATCAGGTATTTAAGTTATTAAGTTAGGGGTGAAACCCGAACCTTGAAAACTCGTCCCACTCGATGATTTTCAATCTCACAAAAGTGTCGACTATTTTGCGGATTTGGGACACGTAGTAATCGGAAGGGTAATGTCGTTACCCGCGAGGCGGTGAGAGCATTTATCTATTAGGCCAACGCATGTGCCCAAACTCAACGGAGTGATCGAATCACTTTGGGTAGTCGTTGTCTCAAAACCCAGGACGCTCCATTAATTTTAAGCCTGCAATCGCCGATTTTACGCATCATCGAATTTTATTATGCTTATATGTTTTCGAATAGACGTTTTTACGCTTTATCGATTTCTCGATTTATCCCTTTTCGCTCCATAAACGTACGCACAACTCGCACAGCCATCGCAATCCAAAACAAGAGCTAATACTCGCAACAAAACTAAATCATAACAACCCTCTTAACCGCGTCCTCGCGTTATACCTGCAAGTATATACATACCTAAATATATACATGTATAGTATGTGGTTACATGTGCTTATGTGAATACGTGATAATTTAGGAGATATGTGTTTCCTATGTGGCTCCTATGTGAATACGTATTATTATATCAACTAAAACAAGTTTCTAACGCGCTAAATCGCATCGCAATTTCAAAATCATTATGATCGAATCTCATTCCAAACCTCTTTGTCTAGATGTCTTCGAACACTTCCAACTCGCGATGCCAAGCCCGAAGAAACGCCGATAAGAGGATCGCATCGCTCATGGCCAAGGAAATGGCCAAGGTCATTCCTCAAATCGTTACTCAGGTTCAAGCCCTCAGCAACTCTCAGACATCGGAAGATTCTAAGTCCGACGCACCAAAGTCTACTTTCTCCTATAAGCAATTCAAGGCCTGTGACCCGATGGTCTTCACAGGTGAAGGAAGTGTATCTCAAAGCTCCAGTGGTTTGATGCCATCAAGGTTACCCTTCGTCAGAGTGGGTGCCCTGGGCATTTTCAGACCACATGCGCTACCGGAGTATTTCAATCCGAGCCCTCAACTGGTGGACAACCGAGCGCATCAACCGTGGGAACGATGCAACTTACGCGTTATCATGGGAGGAACGAAAGGAGCTCATGAAGAGAGATACTGCCCTCCCACGAAGTCCAAAAGCTAGAAAACGAGTTCTGGAAGATCAAGCAAGTTGAAGGTGACAACGCCGGCCTCACAACAAGGTTTAAACAGCTTAGCATCATCTGCCGAAGCCAAGTCGACACTCCCGAAAAGGCTATCAAAAAGTACATACGTGCTCTGCCTGAGTGTGTGGGCGATTTTGTCGAAGCTACAAGACCGGCTACCATCGAAGAAACATATCAGTTGGCCGCGGAGATCAATGACAAGCGGGTCTTGGATGGATATTTCTCCACGAATCCTACCAAGAATCTGGACAAAGCTACTATCGAGCTGTCCGACAACGACGAAGACGATGACGTACCACTGCAAGCCACCGCCGAACCTAACCACAAGAGGAAAAGCTCGAGTCTCAACTACTCAGCAACTGCACCGCTCAACCCTGAACCTCTCCAGGCAATTCCATACTACCCAAGGCGTAACTACACAAGGCCTCATCCCCAGTGCTCGACATACACGTATCACCACCGAGTCAGAGCCAGCTGCCTCTATTGCATCAACTGCAACTGCTTCGGTCATCTCACCAGTAAGTGCCGCACAGGGCCTCGAAAACAAGAAGCGCTAGCCCTTCCAGCACCGCCAGCTCAACTCGCAGCCCTAGTACCTGTCGTACCAGTAGCACCAGCTGCCGCAACCCTCGCAGCAGAAGATGTCGACACCAACACCGACCAGGCGTAGAACGATGTTGTAATAGTACGATTTTCGACATTTGTACTTATGCTTTCTAATTATTCCATTGTACGATGTCGTTTTAACATACGACGACATCTTTTCTCTTTCTCTCTCTCTCACTCGAGTCACCGCACTAGTCTAGGCTCACACACTAAATCTACTTATTAACGCTATAATTTATGACAATATGATATGTTTCTACCCCCACAATGCATCTTTAGAATAAGTTACTATAATCATGCAAACACTAATTAATCTCGGGTGCACACGGGATTAACCTGGTGTCTGCATGGGGATCGTAGTGAGTTCTAATGGTGCCATAACGTTAAAAGCATGGTTAAGCGTGGTGGATACGCCGCTGGTACTTCCTATATATAAGCGTCTTAACCATGTCGACAAAGCGTGACACCTATTCACGGCATGGAGGTGGTGTGGTTAAAGCATGGTGGATACGCCGCTGGTACTTCCTATATATAAGTGCTTTGCCATACTAACAAACTCCCGTGGAGAAGTGCCATGTGTAGTTTAACGTTATTAGACCTTTAATATTATGATGATTATTTTCACACGCAAACTCCTTCGCAAGGCGTAACATCCCATCACTTCTCGAATCGCACCACCGCTAGACTTTTCGTAAGTCTACATTGACGCGAACCCGCTTTCGATGAAGTCTATATCGCATCGCTTATTGCTTATCGCTATCGCATTATCCTCTCGACGTCGTATCGCTGTCCTTTGCTTATCGCTATGGTTTCGCTTATCGCTATCTCATTATCCTCTCGACGTGTATCGTTGTCGCTTCGCTTATCGCTATGGTTTCGTTTATCGCTATCGTTTCGCTTATCTCTACCGCTTCACTTATCGCATTCTCCGTCCGACGACCGAACGCTATCTCTTCGCTTATCGTCTTTACCTCGTGACGCTTTAATGCTTATCGCATCTCTCATTCTTACCGCTTCGCTATTCCAATCGCCAAACCTCTCCCGCGCGCTTTTATTGCTATGGTTTTGTTTATCGCTATCGTTTCGCTTATCCCTACCGCTCCGCTTATCCTATTCTCCGTCCGATGCCCGAATGCTATCTCTTCGCTTATCGTCTTTACTTCGTGACGCTTTAACGCTTATCGCATCTCTCATTCTTACCGCTTCGCTATTCCAATCGCCAAACCTCTCCCGCACGCTTTTATCGCTAACCAAGTATGCAATCAACTTCTCCATGCAAGCTACTTGGCTCCCTATTCAAACTTGGTCCAACCATTCGCCGCTTGGATCAAAGTCCATCCATGTCATGTTAGCATACATGACATCATTCCACGGAACGGAGGCGATATGGCTAAAACATGGTGGATACGCCGCTGGTACTTTCTATATATAAGTGTTTTAGACATACTAACAAACTTCCGTGAAAAGATGCCATGTGGGGTTCGACGCTATCTAAGCTTTGTAATTACTTGGTCCTATTCTTCACCGCATGGACCAAGGATATCGAAATCTAGCCATAACATGTCAACACACCTGACATCGCTCCACGAGACGGAGGCGATATGGCTAGAACATGGTGGATACGCCGCTGGTACTTCCTATATATAAGTGTTTTAGCCATATTAACAAACTTTCGTGGAAAGATGCCATGTGGGGTTCGACATAAATTAAAATTTTTTGATAGCGTTAAAACCGATTTTTACCGACGTGTTTGGAAATAAATAATGATTTTGAAGTGTTTACAAAAAATTGGGGCCATTTACCAAAATTTTTAAATTATTTAAAACCTTTGACGAACAAAAACATTTCTTACAACGTGGGTTAAATCGACTCAGCCAAACACCGCCACGTAAGAAAATTTTCATAAATCGAGTTTCCTTTAAAAGCCTTTCTGTAATAGGTTAACAAAACTTTTCAAAAAAAACTTAAAAACATTTTTGGATCGCCAACTCGTGGGTTATCAACCACGCGTCAATTAAGCCGCCTTTACTCATCAATTCCCTACACAACCGACACGCTTTCACTTGTCAATCCTCATTCGAACGCTCGTTCAATCCTCATTCGACCAAAACATTCTTCGTTCACCCTAATGCTTTTATCGCTACCTATTCATGTGAATTCTCAAGGTCTCCCTTTCGAATAAATTTTGGGACAAAATTTCCTAAAGCAGGGGAGACTGTAACAACCCGCATTTTCGCAGCTCGTTACTCTCGTTACGCCTAGCACCAGAGATTCAGATCATAATGTAAACTATATCGCTTGCTACGCTACATCGCTTATTTTTGCACTATATCGCACCTCATAACGCTTATAACGCACTCACTAAATACTATAAACTTTGTGTGATGTTTCCAAGTCTATCTGCTCGCTTAGACAACACGACTCTCTCAGGACTTGGGAACTGAGACGCCTAATAAACGCTTAATACACGTTCTCGCTCTCGCTTAATTCGCTTTACCGCATTTTATACGCAATGTTTAATAGCATTAACTAATACGAACGAAAGAATTACAAAAGAATTTTTAATAATTTTTAGGAATTTTTCTAGCATAGGTTCCTTTTGTAAAAAGTGCGTGTTTTAATCATTAGAATCCAAAAAAAAAAATTATTTTCATACGAAAATCCCAATTTTCGTACGAAAATTGTATTTTCGTGCGAAAATGTTGCATGTTTTGGCTCCGAATGGCAGTTTTCATGCGAAAAAGACATATTTCATGCGAAAATCGCATATTTGGTGCGAAAATGACTATTTTCGCACGAAAATATTGATTTCCGCACGAAAATATCACCAAACCACCTTCATTCCTCTACGCGTATAAATACAACCCTTTACCATTCACTCCAATTTGCTGCCATTCCGCACCAAAACGCTCTCCAGCCCGATTCTCTCTGTTCAAAGTAAGAAAACTACGTTATTCACACGAATCACAACGGTTTTTACAACGATTTTGCACGAGATTATCTCCGATTTCATCTAAACTTCTCTGTTTTACGAAAACCTTCATCTTTTTCGTAAAACCTTCTGATTTTCTTAAGGATTTAGCACTTAACCGAGCATGTTTGAGTTAGCCTTGGCTTCTCAGACCCGAAACCTTGTTGTTTCAAACTCACCAAGTGTTTATCCTAACAAAACTGTTTTATAAAATCGACTTTCACACGAAAACGGATCTGACCGACAAATGTTTCGTTCACTAAGTAGTGGAACGAGGCGCTATCGAAACCGTCACGAAATAGACTCGAAAATACATCTGTTTCAGACGAATTCTTAGTCCCGAACGCACCAAGATGCAAGAACAGTCACTTGTACGATCTGGACTGGCTCGCGTGAACCATACTTGGTTCACACGGTCCAGTCCGAGTTCATACAAGAGACTCACTCTCTCAAAAGACCTCTCCGATGCTAGGTTGATCAGTAACCTAAAATTGAAGGGATGAACATTATATTTCCCGGAGTATGACGAAAACCATCAAAATTTTTGCACGAAATTTTCGTAAGAAAATTTCATGGGTTGAATGACCAAAATTTTTGCACGAAATTTTCGTAAGAAAATTTCACAAGTTGAATCACCAGAATTTTTGCACGAAATTTTCGCACGAAAATTTCACCAAAATTTTCGCACGAAAATTTCATCAAATTTTCGCACGAAAACTAATTTCGTACGAAAATATCTGTTTCCATCGCACCGACTCTCCGTTTCAACAGTTTCAACACTATGGAAGATTGATGCCTTTGCGTCTCTATGCGCAGGCTAACCGACACTCTTTTCTCTCCTCTCATCAACTCTCGGTGTTTGTTGTTACGCACCCACTGTGAGTATACTTGAACCCTTTTTCACTTTAAACGCATTTTTGGGTGTAACATACGTTTATATCAAAATACACAAAGCAAAACTAAACTGATTATCACACGCGAATATCTGTTATACATGTTTATACATGATGCTAGATACATATAAGCACCCTCGACCTTTACTCGTTGATTCCAACTTAACTAGTATGATATCATTGTTCGACTCACACCCGACAGGGTCTAATTACGCACATCTCAATCACGCATTGCAGTCATCTCGGAATTTAATTGGAGTATTTGTCCCCCGATTTATATGTTATGCTGTATCTCGTTATTGTATATGTGGTATTCGTGATGTTTTTATCTACTATGCTATTATATCAAAACATGTATGCTCGCCAATACATTTTTGTATTGACAATTATTTTAACGTATGTTGCAGGTTGATGATTTCTACTGTTGCAAACGGACTTAGGATATGCTTTAGAAACTTGTAATAATCTAGTTGACGAATATCAAATCGTTTGAGAATGATGGATTTGTAATGATTATGGAATGATTGTATGTTGATTGTATGGGAAATTGACGTTTTAAATATTGTCGTTTATAATAGTCGTTATGGATTCTCTCGAGCAATCTGAACCGCTTAGTGTCCCGCCCCGATGATTCCGCTATCGGTTGGGGTGTGACATTTTCAGGGTAGTTTTCTGGGTAGGTGATATGGCATGGTTCCATACTTTGATTGTCATGCATTATTGGTACTCTTCTTATAATCGAAAAATCAAAAAGGTTAAATACAAAATAGTTTAAACTGTTATGAATGCAGATATTTCACCCTGATTTTTCTCCTATTATGTTGTATTTTCTAGTTACATGTATATAAATTAATATTTTTATTGTGATTCAATCTTTCAAAATATTATTCAAAGTCATATGAGTAGGATATTGAAATCGATAATCAACATTTTGTTTCTCGTAGTTTATTATATTATAAACATGCTTATAGATCTAGACCTTTTTAACTAGAAAAAAGAGACTGGTTGTTTTGATTGCTGCTGAAACCCTTATCGAACTGCACCGTCCATCACTGTCGATGAAACCCCTTTTTCCAGACTCTCTTCGTCATTGAATGTCAAAGCCATGCAAGCTTTGTTTTCAAACGCTTGATGTTATTGATCTTTGTTTTTCGATCTCCGATGACCCCTCTTGTCAACACTGGTTCGAATCGGAAATAAAATGTGAAAACTACATGAGCGCATATTCGGGAGAAACAGACTTGGTAAACCCAAAGCCTTACTGTGTGTTTTTTGCTTTCCTGATCATTTTATATGTATTCTCTACCAATCAACGTTTCAGTTGATCTTCTTCCAGACCCTTCTTAGTTGAGTTTTCTTCTTTTCTTTTAGAAATCTACGCTGGAACATGTGTGTTACATGGATTGAATAAATAAATATCATCTAAACGAATAGTTTTAAGAAATATAATATCGTTAATTTGTTGCTTATAATTCTCATGAAATTGATAAATAAATTAGTAGATTAGCATTTTGTTGTTAATAAATAAGTGAGTGATACGTAACATTCTTTGGAAACCCATATATTACACAGGTTGAATATCGGAAAAAGAAAATTATAAATTATAACGGATTGGCATTATTTGGAATCCTTAATTATGAAAAAGGTAAATTTCTTTAATTAATTATTAAAAAGTTAATATTTTAGTTGTAACATATGACGAACCCGTTGCACTGTATTACATTTAATAACATATTTTAATTAAACAAAAATTCATTGCTCATTGTGTTATATTGATACGCTAATATTTCTGCGTAAATATAATATAAATATGTAAATTAACTTTTAGATACTATAGAAACCCATGATTCGTAACTAATTAATTTTTTTTAACCTTTTTAATTAGTTAGGTTTTTGGAGTCATTTTCAAATTAATTTTATTAATTTAATTAATAAAGATAAGTGATATTCGTATATTAATTAATTGTTAAAATAGTTAAAAGAAATTGTTAAAATAGTTAAAAAAATTAGGTTAAAGGGTAGAATGCTATTAATTATTAGAATTTAGATTAGAAAGAAGATTAGATTTACAGGTTAAAGGAGAAAATGCTATTAATTATTAAAATTTAGATTAGATTAGAAGATTAGATTTAGATATTGATGTTTTATTTAGAAAATGATATAATAATTAATTTTAATTAAAAGTAATTATCCATAAGTAGAAGATAAAGGTTTTAAAAAAGTAATTATCTATAATAAGTAGAAGATAAAGACGAGAAACCCAAAAAATAGATAGTTTTAATGAATGATACGTGTCCTCTATCGATTTATTTTATATAGTAATAACTACGTGTGTGTATATATATATCATTTTTTCAACACTATTGCATAGTATGCAATTTTTTTATATAGTGGTACATGTGGAAACCAAGTTATCATAATCCTTCTCGTAATCTAACATAGTTATTATTCTATATATACGTATACTAGATTAGAATCCCGTGTATTACACGGGCTGAATAAATACAATTTTATATACAAAGTAATAAAACAATATATCTTTAAAAATCTTGTTTATTACACGTGTTGAATAAATGTAATTTTATATATTAAACAACAAAAAGGTTATATCTTTAAGAACCCTGTATATTATACGAGTTGAATAAATATAACTTTATATACCAAATAATAAAAAGTTATATCTTTAAAAACTCCGTTTATTACACGAGTTGATAAATGTAATTCTTTATGCTAAATAATTAAAAAGTTATATCTTTTTAAAACCCACTTTATTACATGGTTTGAATAAATGTAATTTTATATACAAAGTAATAAAAAAGTTATAAGTTATAACCACACAAACATGTAAAGTAATAAAAAAGTTATAAGCTATAACCACACATACATGTATATATATTTTAATAAAATAAGGATGGAATTAAGCAATTTGTAGTTGATAAATATAATTACAAACATACCAACAATTTTCATTTATAAAGAAGTATCTATAAATTTGTAAATTTTAAAGATTGGATAAATATAAATGAAAAATAAAAAGGTAACAGACAAAATATTTATGTGATTAAAATAATATGTAGGGGTCATTATCTCTAAGCTTTTTGATAATTTTTAATTTGAATCTTATTAACAAATATTATATATATATATATATATACATATATATATTAATTTAGGCGGGAAAAGACGATTTAGATCACCTTACAGAGCGCCATATGTCACCAACTGATTATAACCACACATACATGTATATATATTTTAATAAAATACGGATGGAATTAAGCAATTTGTAGTTGATAAATATAATTACAAACATACCTAACAATTTTCATTTATAAAGAAGTATCTATAAATTTGTAAATTGTAAAGATTGGATAATATAAATGAAAAATAAAAAGGTAATAGATAAAAAGATAATATTTATATGATTAAAATAATATGTAGGTTTATTATCTCTAAGCTTTTTGATAATTTTTTATTTGAATCTTATTAACAAATATTATATATATATATATATATATATATATATATATATTAATTTAGACGGTAAAAGACAATTGAGATCACCTTACAGAGCGTCATATGTCACCAACTTATTTACTTTATTATATGATATAGATATAGATGTTAAATTGTTACCATTCAACATTAGGCTACTTTTTTTTTCTTTTGTTTTTTATTTAATCTTATGTACACTGATTTAGACAGTTACATATATATTTCTAGAACCTATTTATAATATTTTTTTATTGTAAAACTTAAATATTTCTGGGCTATACAATCCAACTTAAACATAAGTTTATTAAAACGTCAACTTTCAGTTTATTTTTCCATCTTTTATTGTGTAAAAATAGCCTTAAAATATAGAACGATTTCTACCTATATAAAAATAGTCTTAGAATCTGCAATTTTACCCTAAGAGAACCCGGATTTCTTTCTACAATGTACATTGTATGCACAGGCTCGTTTTTTCAAATGCTTGATTATTTCACCTGTAGATAAAATGTGAAATTTGTCAAAGCTTAAATTCGTAGCACTTGAAATCTCTGGGAACAACTATCTTGCGTGGACTCTTGATGCTAAAACTCATCTGGAAGCAAAGAGTCCAGGGAGACGATCATTGATGGGAATAAAACACTCCTCAAGAAAAGCTAAAGCTATGTCATTCCTTCGTCATCGTCTTGATGAAAACCTGAAGAGAGAATACCTTACTGTTGAGGACCCATTCGAGTTATGGGATAATATTCAAGAAAATTTGACCACCTAAAGTTGGTCTTACTCTCTAAAACTCGCTACGAATGGGCTCCTTTAAGGCTACGAGATCATAAAACTGTTAGTGAGTACAACGTTGCCCTTTTTTGCATCACATCTGAGCTTAAATTATGTGGTGAACAAATCAGTTGTGAAGACATGCTTGATAAAACGTTCTCAACGTTCCATTCATTAAACTTACTCCTGTCACAGCTGTACAGGGAACGTAAATTTACAAAATATACTGGTCTAGTGTCATGCTTGTTAGTTGTGGAGCAAAATAACAAGCTCCATCTATAGAATCAATAAACGCGGCCCATTATTTGTTGGTTTTTTTAGATTATGTTTTTTTTACTTTTCCTTATTTTGATTTTGTTTCAACTCTTGGGTAGTTTTGTTTGAACTATTATTATGATTTCATATAACATCTTGTGATGTTTGATTTATAGCTGTGTGATGTTTTTTTTAATCATACTCAAACAACTAGTTTATTATATTTAATGTGTTTTATTATTTACATGGGAAATATGTTTATAGGCTCTAATATAGCTATTAATGGTGATGAATGTCTCATAGATAGTGGTAGTATCAACAACATTCTCAAACATAAGAAATTTTTCGAAGTTATCTTCTGTAGAGATACTTATTGGTACAAGTACTAGTGTATGTGATCTTATCGAAGGCTCTGGAAGAGCAAACATCATATTATCATCGGGTACTAAACTAATTATTGATGATGCATTATACTCTAGTAAATTAAGACGAAAGTAACCTAATTTTAAAAGTATTTGACAAAACGGTTACCACGTCAAAACAACATCCGAAAATAATATTGAATACTTACAAATTACTGCAAATGAAAATGAAAAAGATACCATTGTAGAAAAGCTAAAAGCATTATCCTCTAGATTAAATTGTACTAATATTATTCCTATTGAATCATACTTGGTGGTGAGTAACCATAAGTTACTAGATCAAGACACATTCACAATATGACATGACTGACTAGGTCACCCAGGTAACATAATGATGATGCGGATAATTAAAAGTGCAACTAGGCACCCTCTTAAGAATTTAAAAGTCTTGCTATCACAATATTTATCATGTGCGGTATGCTCTCTAGGAAAACTCATTACTCGACCCTCACCAACTAGGTCGACACAAGAAAACCCCTCATTTTTGGAAGGAATCCAATGAGATATTTACGGGCCAATATATCCTCCTTGTGGTCCATTCTATTATTTCTTAGTCTTAATTGATGCCTCATTTCGATGATCACACGCGAGTCTTTTAGCTACCCAAAGGTAGCGGTTGCTCGACTATTATCCCAAATCATACAATTGAGAGCTCATTTCCCTGAAAATCCGATTAAAACCATACGGGTGGATAATGCAAGAGAATCCACATCCCAAGCTTTTAACGATTATTGTATGTCGATTGGGATAAAGGTTGAACATCCAGTAGCGCATGTTCATACACAGAATGGTTTAGCTGAATCATTAATTAGACAATTACAGATAATTGCTAGACCTCTCCTGATGAGATGTAAATTGCCATCTTTTGCATGGGGACATGCTATTCTACATGCTGCTGCACTTATCAGATTAAGACCAACTGTCGATCATGAATACTCCAATTACAACTTGTCTCCGAAAGAGAACCAAATCTGCCTCACCTCAAAATATTTAGTTGTGCGGTATATGTACCGATATCGCCACCACAATGTACCATAATGGGACCACAGAGAGACTGGAATTTACATTGGTTTTAACTACCGTCTATTACTAAATATTTAGAACCATTAACGGGTGACATGTTTATAACACGCTTTACTGACTGTCAATTTAAAGAGATGGTATTCCCAGTCTTTGGGGGAGATAAGACTAAAGAAAGACTGGTAACACAAGAGTTAACTTGGAATGCATCATCGTTATCAAATCTCGACCCCGAAGTGGTCAATGTGAATCTGAAGTCCAAAAGATTATACATTTGCAAAGAATCGCAAATGAATTACCAGATGCATTCACAGACACAAATAGGGTGACAAAGTCACATATACCAACATCAAATGCACTTGCTCGGATTGAAGTAATCTAAGAAGCGATTACTGTACAAAGAAAGCATGGGAGACCAATAGATTCCAAAAATAAGAACCCACGTAAACGAAAAGAGCATAACAAATTAGTAGGTAAAAACTTAGTAAATGAAACCCTAGAAGAGGTAAAAGTCCTATAATAGACTAATATAATTCCAACGGAAAATGAAATTCCAGAAGACACACCAGTACCAAACGAGAATGAGATCTCTATCAATTATGTACAAAATAGTACAATATGGAACCAAAATGAAACAAGTGTTGATGATATATTCGCATATGCCATAGCAACAGATGTAATTAATGAAAATGATTATGTACCAAAAACTCTAGAAGAGTGCATGCACATAGTTGATTGGCCGAAATGGCAAGATGCCATAAAGGCTAAATTAGGTTCGCTTAAAAAGCGAAATGATTTTGGATATGTAGTCCGGACACCCATAGACGTCAAACCAGTAGGTTATAAATAGGTGTTTGCTACAAAAAGAAACGAAAATAATGAGATTGTATGATATAAAGCACGCCTCGTAGCACAAGGGTTTTCCTAAATCCCCGGAGTTGATTATGAGGAAACGTATTCCCTTGTAGTGGATGCGATAACCCTGAGATTTCTAATTGGCTTTACAATCTCACAAGGACTTCGAATGAGAATCGTAGATGTCGTCACTGCATACTTGTACGGGACACTTGAAAATGACATCTTCATGAAAATACCGAAAGGGTTAAAAATGCCTGAAGCATTAAAATCAATACCCCGAGATATGTGTGCTATAAAGCAAAAAAGATCTTTATATGGTTTTAAACAATCTGGCCGCATGTGGTACAATCAGCTCAGTGAATATCTCGAAAAAGAAGGATACAAGTCTAATGTAATCAGCCAATGCGTCTTTATAAAAAGATCACTCTCAAAAACATCATTGGAGCTCTTGAAGAGATAGAAAAAACTGCTAATATATTAAATAAAGAATTTGAGATGAAAGACCTTGGTACAACAAAGTTATGTCTCGGACTGCAGCTCGAGCATTTACGCAATGGTACATTCGTCCATTAGTCAAACTACATCTAGAAGATGTTAGTACGTTTTAATATGGACAAAGCTCATCCGTTTAGTATACCCATGGTTGTCCGACCGCTAGATCCACATAAGGATCCTTACCGCCCTCACGAAGAAGGCGAGGAAGTACTTGGTCCATAAGTACCGTACTTAAATGTGATTGGTGCCCTTATGTATCTTGCAAATAACACGAGCCCCGATATTGTATTCTCAGTACATGTACTAGCGAGATACAATTCGAATCCAACACGTAGACACTGAAATGGAATAAAACACATATTCCGGTATATTTGCGGGACACAAGACTCAGGTCTTTTCTACCAGAAAGATCAAAAGTCCTAGCTTATTAGGTATGCCAATGCTAGATATTTATGAGATCTATTTAAAGCAAAATCTCAAATAGGTTATATATTCACATATGGTGGCACAACAATTTTTTGAAAATCAACGAAGCAAACACTTACAGCAACGTCATCTAATTATTCTGAAGTAATAACACTATATGATGCCGGTCGAGAATCTGTGTGGTTGAGATCAATGATTACTCACATACAAGAAGCATGCAGATTAGAACAGATCAAGAAGGACCCGACGATTATTTATGAAGACAACGCTGCGTGCATAGCTCAAATTAGAGAAGGTTACATCATGGGTGATCGAACAAAGCATATCTTACCAAAGTTTTTCTCAACATATGACTTGCAGAAAGAAGGGGAAATTGATGTTCACCAGATCAAGTTAAGTGAAAATTTAGTTGATCTATTTACAAAATATTTACCTAGAAGCAGGTTCCAACAGTTTTCACACAAGATCGATCTTCGCAAATTGAAAGATGTTTGTTGAACTCAGGTGCAGAATTAGACACGCTGTACTCTTTTTCCTTTAACTAAGTTTTTATCCCACTGGGTTTTCTTAGTAAGGTTTTTAATGAGGCGACATAACTAATCCAGTAGTATTAATATATTTATTTAAGTCATGAATATTTAACATCATCCGGAAGTATGTTGTTAACATTGTATAATAAGTAGTAATTATATCTGAGGGGGAGTGTTATGAATGCAGATATTCACCTTGTTTTTCTCCTATTCTGTAGATGGAATTTGTTATTTTGCTCCGCGACTAACAAGCATGATATTAGATCATTATATTTTGTAAATTTAAGTTCCCTGTACAGCTGTGACAGGAGCAAGTATGATGAATGGAATCTTGAGAAAGTTTTCTCAAGCAAGTCTTCATCAGTGATTTGTTCACCACATAATTTAAGCTCAAAGGTGATGCGAAAAAGGCAGAGTTGTACTCATTAATAGTTTTATGATCTCGTAGCCTTAAATGAACCCATTCGTAGTGAGTTTTAGAGAGTATGACCAACTTCAGGTGGTCAAATCGTTCTTTAATGTTTTTCCATAACTCAAGTGGGTCCTCGATAGTAAGGTATTCCCTCTTCAGGTTCTCATCAAGATGATGAAGAAGGAATGACATAACTTTAACTTTTTCTTGAAGGGTGGTTTTATTCCCATTAACGATCGTCTCCCCTAGACTCTTTGCTTCTAGATGAGTTTTAGCATCTAGAGTCTACGAGAGATAGTTGTTGCCTGAGATTTTAAGTGCTACGAGTTCAAGCTTTGACAAGTTCGACATTTATCTAGAGTCAAAAATCAAGCATTTATAAAACGGGCATGTACATATAATGTAGAGCTAATTTCCGGATAGTCCCTATGGTTTGCCATTTTTTCACCTTTAGTCCCCATCTTTTCAAAATAGCATGTTCGTTCCCTGTGGCTGGCTCAATTGTTACTCGGATAGTCCCTAAAATGGATGGATGTTAGTTTTTTTCAGTTAAGTCCATATAAAGTGTCACACCTCAACCGATGGCGGAATCATCGGGGCGGACGTATTGTGATTGCTCGAGACATCATAACTTCTATTTTTGTGACAAGTATTTAAGATAATAAAATTTCATTTCATTAATAATAATCAAGTACAACTGTTTGGAATCAAATACAACATGTTTGAAACGAATTACAAGTACAACAACATATCTAATAAAAATCTAGATGAGTATCTAAGTCATCTACTCGTTTCCAATGTCAGCCTCATTAATATTCAACCTGCAATGCATGTTAAAGTAGAGTTCAACACACAAGGCATTGGCGAGCATACAAGTATAAGTGATAGCATAGTAATAAAGTTTTAAACGAATCTTTCATGCATAATTGTCTATTCTCGTGGCTAACATACATTAAACTAGCATGCAATTATACAAGTCAACCAAAAGTTTCCCGCTAGCGTAATCTAATCATAGCTATGAAAAGACCGTATGTGTATAACTTAACATGACCTCAAGTTTACGGGCGGTGCGTTACTCCTATAGCGCTATACATGTTAAGGGAGGCTTGATCGAAGTTAATGACTAAGTATAAGCATGTGTGAATTCAAGTTTAGCACAATGAACATGGATAAAGATTGTCTTGTGATTTATGAATAAGCATGTTTATGTGATTTTGTATAAAGTACAGGTATTGCACCCCAAATATGTAAAAGTAAAAACAGGGTCGAGTATGCTCACAATTTTGCAAGCTTCCTAGAAATCCGCGAGTTGTTGATTTGGAGTGTTGAAGTGATGCACACGAAGTCACCCTATAAGGGGTAAACAGAAGTGCAAGAGTAGACTGTAATCGGTGAAAGGTTCAGATTCGGAGTTGGAAGATACAAAGAGTAGAAAATATGAAAGTAACGAAAAATGCCACTCCGTACGAAGTGTCCACCTCGTGCGAGTTGACAATCCATTTCGTGCGAAGTGCCAGTCCACCTCGTGCGAAGTGACTAGCTGCCTCGTATGAAGGGACTGTTTCTGGAATGATTTAGCTCGTTTTGCACCCGTTTCGACACTGATTTTCGCGAACATGGTATTGACAACGAGACAGAACAGTCTAGGACCAGAATACTTAATTAGGAAGTGATAAATACTCTATTCAGACCGGCTTGTTAAGAAAATACGAGTCTTATGTATAGTTTAGGTATGTCTTAGTCAAGTTCGTCATAGAAGTCAAGCATGGAGATGTTAAATCTCATTATATGATTCACCAAAGCACGAGGTTGCAATTAACAACCCGGTTGGTCATGAATTAACAGAAAGAAAAAGGGCGAAAATGTTCAAGTGAGGTGTGGAATTTAATTCGGGTAGCCAAAGCTCCCAACGTTCTCACTAGCTAGAACACTAATCCAATCCTATGAGGATGCTGAACTAGGTTAGCTTACAAAACTTGTTACAAAAGAAAAAGGAATAAGAAGAAGAAGAAGAAAAGTTATAGATTGTTAAGCGTTAGTGAGTTAAACTCACTTAGGAGAATCTGAGATACTTCTGCCAACAATCAAGAGATTTGGGGGTGAAAGTGAGAGTGTAAGAAAATTTGGAAAGGGTGAAGTGTGTCTGTATCTCTAGGAAAACTCGCTGCCAGTTCTGCTTCGTGCGAAGTGTGCCACTTCGTACGAGGCGTGCTCCACCTCGTACGTGGGGGTTATTTGAGGCTGATTTTACGTGTTTTAGTCGGGTTTAAGTGTTTTAAGCACAAGAGGATGAAGTGTAAGTATAAAGCACCTAAAATTGAGCATCTCGAGTATTCATATATATGTTTCTCGCATATAATCACGTTTTAAAGTTTGCAAAGTGTGAATCAAGTGTACGAAGACGTATAAGTATTGAATAAATTTTTTCCATTATGATCAAAAGCATGGATTACAAGAGTGAAATGAGAGATACAAGGTACTATACAAGTTTGTAAATATAGAAGTATGGTTACACCTTCTAAATAAGGAAAATCCAGAAATACGAAGCGTCACATAAAGTGACTTAATTACCCTTGTATATTACAAAAGAAAATTAAATAAATACACAAAACTAAACAATAAAAGATGGGTCGCACCCTACGATAAAAAGAATAAACATCACCGGCCACCATCACCGGTGGATTCCGACTATCAACCCACCCTCCCCCACCCTATCTCTATTCCTTCCAAACCAGCCACCAGCACCGGTGGATTCCGACAGTTCACCATCCACCCACCTCTGTTCTGCTAGCGTTCAAATCCGCCGTCTCCGGTTAATACCAGCAATGCAACTGCTATAGAGGACCTACATCCGAGTTCATCTTTCTCGCTCTCTATGGAAGTCACCAATTGTAGTTTGTGAAAACCGACTAGATACGAACGAGATTTGTTGTAGGTATAAAACCGGTTCCATTATTTAAATCCTGATGGAGTCAGATACAAGAAACAAAAAAAATCAATGTGTAAATAAAAGACCAAACTAGAACCAGTTTCAAAATTACAAGATACAAAATCATCAAATCAGTTTCGGAATCAAAACCGTTCCAGAACAGACGATTCAGTAAATCATCTGAATAGCAAACCCATTTAATATGGACGAAGATTTGTAGGTCATCCTCAAGATTGAGAATTGTCACGATCCACAAATGAACCTTGTAATAGATCCACTTACCGCTATTATCCCAAAAAGAATTTCACCCGGGCAATGTTTAATAATGAAACCTACTTTGAAGTAGAGAGATGAAGAAGATGGTTAAATGGGATGAGGTGGGTGTGAAGTGGGGTTGTAGGTGGATAATGGTGGTGGGGGAAGACGTGGGAGTGGGTAGGGTGGGTTTAAGAAATTTGTATTTATGACAAAGAGTAAACTTTCGTTTTGCTTCTTGTGGTTTGGTCGTTTTAACGATTTTGTTCCAATCATTTGAAAATAGCCATTTTACTCCCTGATCTATGAAGCTTATCACCATTTTGCTCCCCGGCTTTAACCCCGTCTAAAATGTATGTTACAAGTAAGGGTATGTTGGTAATTTTACAGATAAGTATTTTAGTAATTTATTATTAATTGTTAAAATCCATTTTTAAGTTTTTTATTGATTTTAAAATAAAGATTAATTTATATATATAAAATAAAAAAACTCATCTCTCTCTAACTCACCGCATCCCCCTCTCTCCCTATACATTCTCTACAACCAGTCACCACCACCGTCACTGCCGGTTGCTGCCATTACCAGCTGGTCGTCGCCACTTGCCGACCACCACTAGCAAGTGGGTGTGCAAAATTTGAAAAATTCAACAATTTGTTCAAAAAATCTCATCTTTTTATCCAAATCAAACAAAATTGCAAATGGGCATTTGGAAAATCCCACAGTTTCTTAAAAAAAACTGAACAAGAATTATACATGAACAAATTATACATCTTTTCCATTAAATACCTCAAACAAAGCATAAATCTATCCAAACTATGTATCAAGAACAGATAAATACAAGCATTTGCCAACACCTGTAGAGGCGGTGCAAGATACCCGACCCGGATCCAAAAACACCCCAAACAAAGCATCAATCTATTTAGTATCGGTGCAGCCACTGGAGAAAGAAGGTGATGACGGCTGGATTTGGAGTTGTGGTGGTAACGGTTGGATTTGGGGTTGTGGTTGCAGTAAGACTTGGGGTTTTAGGATTTGGGGTTGCGAACGGGTTTGTTTTTCAGGTGAGGTGATGGTGTTCGATAGTGGTGGTGAGGTGGTGGTAGTGGTGTCTGATGGTGCTGGTGATGACTGGTGGCTGTAACAAAAGGGGGAAAGAGAGAGATACAGAGTGAGAGGAGGGTGATGAATGAGGAATGTTTTTTTAATGATTATAATTATAAACAATTAAATTCTTTTTGTAAAGTTACTAAAAAACCTTTCTCGTTATATGTAACTTTAGCAAATTGCTATTCTTTTTAACAAACATTTTGGATGGCGTCAGGGACAGGGAGTGAAATAGAGATAAGCTTCATAGACAGGGAGTAAAATGACCATTTTTAAAGAATTAGAGCAAAACCGTTAAAACGACCAAACCACTGGGAGGAAAACAGGACTTTACTCTATGATATATAAGGTGGGGCCCATATATTTTAGTTTAGTTTATTTATCTTAATTTTCTTTTATAATATACAGGGGTATTTCAGCCATTTTACATAAACCTAATTGAAAAAAACTAACATTCATCCATTTTAGGGACTACCCGAGTAACAAGTGCGTAAACCATAGGAAACAAACATGCTATTTTGAAAAGATGGAGACTAAAGGTGAAAAAATAGCAACCACATGGACCATCCGGGCAATTAACTCTACAATTTATATGTATAAAAAATGAATTACTGTTCTGGATTAGGATCAAATACAAATGATGATATAAATAAGAATGATAAAAAGGATTCTAGACAATTAATCTTAGATTTGCAGGGTTGAGATTGGTTTTAGAGAAAAGAAGATAATGAAAGGCATAAAAGGAATCCTATATTTATAAATTTTCTCTCTCCACATGTAGGGCATATGCTAATTTCCCAATCAATTTAAAATTTCCAAAACTTTTTCATAAATAAGGGAATCCTATATTTACAGATTTTATCTCTCCACATGCAAGGCACATGCTAATTCCCCAATCAATTTAAAATTTCCAAAACTTTTTCATACGACTTTTTAAAAAAAATTCACCATAACGAGCGTTTTTTATCTTTAATATGAGTATTATATTGTCTTATAAAAATAAAATAGAAAATTTCATTTTTACTGATTTTTTTTTGCATTTTGTTAAAGGATTCGGTGATTGTCTTTTAACTGGGTTTTGGCAATTACGTTTTATTAAGGTTTCTATACATTGTGTTATTATCAAAACCTATTACACAATGTTAATTTGGGTTCTACTCATTGCGTTTTATAAGAACCTTAACACAATATATGACACAATGAAGATGGTGTTATATCTGGGTTTTCTATACACTGTGTTATTGGTTCTAGGCATTGTGTTTAATTTGTTATCATTGTGTTTTAGTCTCTTATCCATAGTGTTTTAGTTTATTGTGTATTGTGTTTTTAGTTTGTTGTTCATCGTGTTTTAATCTGCTCTATATTATGTCTTTTATCTGTTGTTATCAATTGTGTCTTTTATCTGTTGTCATCAATTGTGTTTTTATTTAATTTGATACTTATTGTGTTATACGGTATGATCATTGTGTTATATGTTATGGTCATTGTGTTTTAGTCTATTGTACATTATGTCTTTATCAGTTGTTATTGATTGTGTTTTTTATCTACTTTCCATTGTGTTTTACGTCATGTCCATTGTGTAATACGCAACTGGGTTTTCAATTTTTTTTAAAAAAAAATAACAATATGGTACTCATATTAAAAATAAAAAGATGTTCGATTTTATGGTATGATTTTTTTTAAAAACAAATGATGTATAAAAAAGTTACGGGCATTTAAAAAATGGGTAGGGGAAATAACATGGGACTTGCATGTGCATATTTTTTTTCCGCTTGTGGACAAAATTACCCTTCCCATTTAATTCATTTTAAGACACTTGTTACTCTCTAGTGACTACTTACACTTCTTATTTGTACTATTTATTTTTTTAGTAATTTCTTTTACTTCTTATTTTTAAATCCTTTTGTAGTATTTATATTTTTTAAGTAGATAACATCATATAGTGCAAATGATATAAACATCAACCGTACGGTTTAAATTTAAATTTGACACGATGATATATAGACTAGTCATGGAAATTAAATATATAAATCGTTCTCAATCATATACTTCACATCTAGTTAGGTTTATTAAATATAGGAGAGAATTTGGATGGTTAACATTGATAAAGAAATAAATATCAATGTATAAGACGTCATTATTTCTGGATATGAAATAATAAGGCAACTACATTTCTTAATGTCAGGATTACTAATGGACCACTAGAGTATTATCGTATCATTAACGGAGTTATCCGATCATATCCATCTCCACTAGGCAATAATGCCTACACGAATTCAGAAGAAAACCCAATAAATCTGAGAAACCCCATTATAAAAATCGAACCCAGAATTTAATAATCTCTAAACCTTATCACGCCCCTAAAATAAAAATACACTATAATGTCATGGCTTTCTAATATCTTATTCACTTTCGTTTGTCAAATATATGAAATCCATCCCCTTTTAATAAGGCAATTATATTTCTCAATGTCTTATTCACTTTCGTTTGTCAAATGTTATTTCATATATGAAATCCATCCTCCTCTTTCGGTGGTCACAGAAAGGGCTCGACACTGCATGATATGATTTAGACGAGTTAAACAAAACGCCGATATTGTTTTTTTTTATTCGGACATGCGTGTATTATTAAAAACACACCTGGCAAGGCGTTAGGGCAAATAAAAAGTTACATGTACAATACTTGGTTTTGATACTGCTAGATAAGATAAATTTTGCATTTCCGGTTCCACCATATACCATATAAACGTAAATGAATAATATCATCAAATAGCGTTTGTTTGTTGTGGAGTATTGATTAAAGTCTAATTTGATTGCACTTGCAACAATCTACTTTAGAAAAGGAAAAATAGCAATAAGTCGAAAGATATTTATGGATCATGAAAATGATATCTTTGACAAGTATTACGATAATATTAATAAGGGCAACCAAAATAGAATTATAAGTAAATATTTATTCTTTAAAATTTAAACTAGATGATTAATATATATTTATACTAGGTTATTGCACGCGTGAACACGCGGTTTTACAAACGAAAATAATATTAATTTCTTGAAATTTAAAATCCTTTATAAAGACAAATACATTGGAAAAGACAAATAAGAAAATAATTCAAAATTCAGTGAAAATTTCCTTTTAGAGCACATTGTTTGTCTTATTTGTAACATTTTCGTCTTTATCTATAGTTGACTATGTGAGAATATGAGATATTAAAGAAATTTTCCTTTTAGAGCACATTGTTTGTCTTATTTGTAACATCTCCGTCTTTATCTATAGTTGATTATGTGAGAATATGAGATATTAAAAGTACAATTCAACCCTTGATAGAGATTGTTCTTGACTTTTGTACAATCTTCTTTTTCATAAGTTTCAAATTTTTGTTCAACTTTAGTTTTAGAATGATTTAAATCCATCAGAATGCGACATGTTCTCAGTAGCAATTTGAAACTTTTTTAGTTCTGTAAGTTGGTTACTTTTTCTATGGAACAGAGATAAACAATGAATGTAAAATATTGTTGTTAAGAAAATCATCATCAACTGAAGCGATCATATATGAACCAACATGAGTACTTGACTTGGTTGAAGAAGACTGTTTTACAGGTAACATAAAAAACTGAAACTAACAAAGAAAGTCAACACAAATATATAAAATGTAAACAAATAAAACAAACACTTTGAATTTGTTCAGATTTAAAATAGTTTAAAAAAATAAATACATCTGAAGAAAAAAAACAAATAATTCAAATTCCACTAAGAATTTCTCTAGACCTCATTGGTTGTTTTATGCTTCATGTTATGTCTTTTAGTATCTACTTGTAGCTTTCCAAACTTACGACGTTCACCTGTATTTTGACAATCGACATTAATAGAGGCAACTGTGCAACAATTATAAATAGAATGATGGAAAAAAATAATAAACTTTAATATTTAATAATATATAATTGACATGTTTATAATATTAAGAGTATTATGAAATGCAATAAAATAAAATAAAATACCATTTGAAATGTGAAAGAAGTAGAAAATGTATTTTTATAAAGAAAATATTAATAATACTTTCTAGAACTTAGTATGTATTTGTAATAAAGTTAGTTATTTAAATAAGGAAACAATTTAAATTATTTTTTAAAATTCTGTTACTTATTTAGATAAGAAAAAAAATTAAATATTTTTAAAAATATTTGGTTTAAAATACTGAATGGTACCAAAAGTTTTAAAAAGGTAACTTTTCGATTTTTAAAATTAACTTGAAAGTTAAAACTGATATTTACCTATTTAGATTAAATCAATTCTTTGTATAACCTAAAAATTAATTTGAAAGTAAAACTAATATTTACTATATTTAAGTGAAATCAATTATTTGTATAACATAAAATATAAATATTGCGATTAGTTAATTGATTGAAATCTATATTAGTTTTGGTAGTTTGGTATAATTAAAAAAATTTAAGATTTGAAAACACAAAGATTTAAAATATTATTTGGAGAAATATAAAAGAAATGATATTTTGTATTGTTTAAATAAATGATGACACCAAACTATATAATGAATATGAGAATAAATATCAATATATATTATTCTATATACATGTAAATGAGTGAAACTATATAAAAGTTACTAAAAAATAAAATTTACTTACTATGGAATTTCTCTTGTTGTCCAATACGAAAAGTAAAACACCATGAACATTTCAAAATTGTTTGGTAAACCTATTATGAAAGCAAAAAATCAAATAACATACTAAAAGGTTAATTAATTAAATCAAGTTTAAAAGGGAAAAACAAACTAACATGATTAAATTTTTGTTGTATAAGTAAATAACATAAATATGTAAATAAGATATAATTAACTAAATTTGAAAAGTGGTTTATATGTTACTGATTTCAATCTTGACATAAATTACGCATTATTTGGTATTCAAATATTCATGTTAGAAATTTAGGTGATAAGATATTTAATGGTTATATAACTTGAAATTTAAATTTTATCAAATTTTGGAAAGTGGTTTAAATGTTGTCAATTTAAATCTTTACAAATTTAATTATTAGTTTAAATTTTTGAAAATTGTCTAAATTACTAAAATAATTAATGTTAAATTAGAAAATAGATTCAAACATTATCAATTGAAAATTTTCAAACTTAAGTGTTCGCTTAATTTTCTAGAAAAAAACGTTTGAATTACAAAAATAGTTACAGTTTACATCTTATCAATTTCAATCTTTAGATATTTAATTGTTAGATTATTTTAATATTTAATTGTTAGATTAAAGTTGTAAAGAAAAACGTTTGTATTGATGTGAAAAAAAATATTAATATACTTTTAAACACAAAATAAATTAATTAAAATATTAAAAGCTAAAACCTTTTTATTTTATTTTAATTCCAGTTATAAACACAGTTTAACTAAACTATTTCAAAGAAAAACAAAAAGATTTTAATAAAAATCAAGAAACTTATACTCAACCTCTCATCTAACTGATTAAGTTACATAAATCACAGAAAACTTGATTAAACCAATCATCAAAATTCTTAAAGATTCAAAACTTCTAACATACATACACAATCAAATCAAACCATTTAAAGCTCAGACTTAAACTTCAATTTTTTTTTTCAAAAAAGTTTGTGTCTTTTTAAAGATTTGAATCACAGAAACCTACGAACATATCTTAAAGTTTAAAAAAAAGTGCAACCAAATCTAAAAAAAGATGCGTCAATAAAAATAATAATAATAATAATAGGGTTAATGAAAAAGATTAAAAAAAAGATTGAAGCTTTACCTTTCGGAGTAGAACCAAAGATCAGACGAATCTCTCAAACGGAATTGAACACTGAAGTAAAATGATCCAAATTTATGAGAATAAAAAAGAAGGATCAAATGGATTTACCAACGTAATCTTGATGATGATGTTGTAATCGATTGATTAATGAAACGATAAACATACCTTTGATTTGAATTTCTCTGGTATTGTTCTGCAAAATCGATTTAGATGACATAACATAGATTTGCATTAGCATACCAATCAAAACAAACGCCATTTAAAACAAAAAACAGATAACGATAATCTTAACACCAGATTCACAAGTCGAAGTGTTTACATTCGATGACGCGGATAGTTGTTGATGATTTTCAGTAGAGTTCTTAAAATAATCTGCCACAATATTTGAGAGGAGAGATGTGAGATGTAAATAAGGTTATAGTAATAATTTAGGATATTATTAAGTGTAAATCATTTTTAGGAAACATATTAAAACCGGGTCGGGTCAATCTATTTTAAATGATGGAGCTCCAAATGAGAAAACTCTAGTAGATTAATAAGGGTGTAAAATTGGCGTGAAAACACAATTGAGGTTAAATCAGAGAGTTACACGTGTCACCCAATGGTTTCTTTATATGATATATAGATAAATTGGAAAATATGATAAATGTTGCATGTATTTCAATAAAAAGGATAGTAATCAAAGTAAACAAATGTTCAAACGATGTTATTGAAATTTCATAAACTAGAATTGATTCCTCGTATTACGGGTTTGTTTTTTAATGTGATTTGAGCGTACTAATATTTTTCTTTTTGCAATTACTTATCGATCAAAACATAGAACAACTGAAAACGTCCATAAAAATAAGCACATAAACGTGTTATATTTGGCATGACTCATTTTCGAAAATAATTATGTCGAAACGTAAGCCAAATTGAATTTATAATATTACGTACAAAAAGATAAGCACGTAAAACTCGAGTGGGTCAAAATGTCATTACGTCAAAATGTAAACCAACTTGATTAGACCGACACGTACATAAACGTGAAATCGTAAACTAACTGAAAACGCCAATAAAATAAGCACCAAAACTTATTATATTTGACATGACTCGTGAAATGTAAAGTAACACGAATTTGTACCCTCTAATGAAAATGTATTATATTTTACCAGACTCATTTCCAAACAAAATTTACGTAAAAATGTACACCAACTGAAAACGTCCATAAAAATAAATATGAAAACTTAGTATGTTTGATGTGACTCATTTTTTAAATTTTTTTTTAGCACGAAACGTAAATCGACTTTATTTATATCAACCCATATATAGAAAAAGACGCACGTAACACCCGAGGGGGTCAACATAACATTTTACAAAAAAATTAAAAGTTAAAGGGTGTAACGTGAACGCAGAAAATTGGAAAGGTGAGTCTCAAAATAAATAAAAAAGTCAACACACTGTAGCTAAGCGGTCTTCCTTTTAATAAGACGAAGCCAATGATCTCTAGATTAAGTGATGGAAGGCTTGCATTTTTCTCATGAGAGATGCAAGTAAAACTTCTATTTGGTGCAAAGCGAGGCATTGGTGGCCAATAATAGGAGACCCATAGAAACTTGGGTTCGATCCTTGAGCCAAACGAGTTTTACCGGTAATTTTACTGTCGTGCCTAAGGGCGCGTGGGTTACTGGTTTTCCACGGAATTGGTGGTGGACTCGAGTTACTCTCAGAGTACTCCGTTTTGTCCAGTGGGTGCCCTGAGAGTGCTCGGGATTGGTCATTCAAAAAAATTAAGACGAAATGTAAATCGATTTGAATTTATATCGACCTGTATATAAAAAATACACATGTAAAACTCGAGGGAGGTGAAATGACATTTTTAAAAGTTAAAGGATAAAATTGTGAATGCGGTTGAAATTGTGAGTTTCAAAATTAAAAAAAAGGTAAACCACTCTAGCTAAGTGGTCTTCCTTTTATATATATATATATATATATATATATATATAATAATTAGCGATAGTAAGGATACAATTAGTTGATTAAATAATAGGTTCAGGAACTTTTCTTATAGAATGTAAGAGTGTTTCGGATTTTTATTTAGTTTTAGAGATTATGTACAAGAAATAATTCACGCATGAAGTATACGCAAGAAGGAGAAAAGTGACAAGTGTCCTTGGCAACGAGGGTAATTTAGTCTTTTCTCACTTGAACAACTCCTCATCTTGATTTTCAAACCGATATAACTTTTTAATATGTTAATATTTTTTTAAATTATACCGTATTAATGAACATTTCATTCTCGTTAATTGCTATATTTTTTCTTAAAAAAATTACAGGATTTTGAATATCAGTTAGTCCATTACTTGATTACGTGATTTTAAATACTAAACAAATGACTACATGATTTTAAATATCCATTACGTGATCACACGTTCAACATAAATCATTACGTGAGACATATTCAATACAATTCCATTACGTGATTACATATTTAATATGATTTATTGTAACTGATATTATTACAATTATGCTTATTACGTGATTACACATTCAATAATAAGAACTTGATTGTTTATGTTTTATTACGTGATTAAATCTCAAATATACGGCAATTTGTGGTTATTATAGGTGTAACATCCGTAAAAAACGGATTTACTAAACCCGCTCCGTTTATCGACCGAACAGTCAGTCAAAAATTTCGTTGCGAATTAAATGCCCAAAATATTTTTAAACGATACGTAATCGATTATTATACGGGAATATATATTTAGTTTTTGAAAAACTGTTGAAAATTGCAAAATAAAAATAAAAGTCCTCTGCCGGGTTTTGAACCCGGGTCTGTACCGGCTCAACAAACAAACTTAACACGCGCACTTAAACCACTGCGCCACGGATGCTTCTTGTGAAATATTGGAATCATTTAATTAATATTATGACGTAACGAATTCAAAACCGGCGCCCAATAGTTTAGTCGTCGGAAATCCCGGAAATCTCGCGAGTCTTAACGACAATTTACGTTATAACGTAAACCATTACTAAGACATCGGTTATAACCGACGTCTGAGTCCGCGACCAAAGTTATAACCGCCGGAGTTTTTATGATTTACGAATACAGTCGGAAATCAGACCAGGTTCTTCGACGATTTGCTCTATAAATTCACCCACAACCCACGACAAACCTTTTCGCTCAAAACCACACCTTTTCTCGGCGTAATTCCACTCGCCGGAAATTCTTCTCTTTGTCACCGGATAACCGGGTTCCCCATTGCCGAGCCTTATTGAACCTCCTAAGCTTATACCGAAGTCACCCACACCTTTTGTAAACTTTCTGAAGGCTCGCTGCTGCAAGACACACGTCGCCGGAGGTGAGTTCTGTCGCCGGAGTTCTGCCGGAAAACAGAGGAAAGCGAGTCGGTATACCTCACGCTTATTTTTCCTTCTTTTTACTTATATCTCATCTATAATTAACCTAAAACGTTAAAGGAACCTGAATTAATCATTGAACCAGTCCGTCGTCTTTTCTGGTTATACCTTGATGAAGAAGACGATGTATTCGGTATCTTATAAGTATAATTAAAATCAACTTATTAATCGGGTTAGACACACAGTCCAGCGGTGGACTGTGTGCACATAAAACGCAAAGGTCTCGAGTTCGAATCCCGTTTCACACACGCCGCCTTAATAAAATGCCTTTTTGTTTTGTTAACCGAACCGGAGTCGCCACAGGTATATGTTAAGTATATTAATAAGCGGAATAATAACCAAGTTAGACACACAGTCCAGCGGTGGACTGTGTGTATGTTTAATCAAAGTGCACGAGTTCGAGTCTGTTTTCTGCATCGACCCGGTCAATTGTTTACCTTTTTAAAATAAGTCAGAAATGAAAACAAATAGTTTGTATTTAAGTATAATAAAAGTTGGATTATATAACATGTTAAACACACAGTCCAGCGGTGGACTGTGTGTTAGTTTAAGCCACAGGTCCCGGGTTCGAGACCTGTGGAGCGCATCGTCCTAGTAAATTAAACTGTTTTTAAAATAAAATGATTTTCGGTTTAAACTAATTAATATATATATATAATTAAAATCAGATATATAACGGGTTAGACACGTAGCTCAGTTGGTAGAGCTGCGTGCACGCGTACGAGAGGTCTCGGGTTCGAGCCTCACTCAGCGCACTTGTATACATGAATCGAACCGGTCAACGGTCAGGTCAACGGTCAGTCAACGGTCAACGGTCAGAAAAAAAAATCAAAATTTTTTATTATTTTTATTTAATTATTTTAATTAAAAATCAATTAAAAATACTTAAAAATATCATTTTTAAGTTTTGAAAATAGCCTTAAACTCATAAAAATACACCCAACAATCCTACTAATATAGATTAAGAAAACCCGTTTACTTACCAAACCATAATGCGATTTATCTAGGTTAATCTCACTCGTGGTTAAAACCACTTCGCGTGCATTCAACATCATCAACCGAACGCACCCACTGTGAGTGAATCTTACAACTTCCCCTTTTAAATTACACGTTTTGGGGTGTGTCATGTGTTATGAAAATAATTAATTTATTTATTTAAACTTGTGCCATACCACATCATGACCTAAACTTAGATTGTTTATATTGTTGTGATTTACTTATTTCCTTTTGTCAAATTATATGAAATTCATTCATTAAGCCCATCAGTTCCTCGTGGGAGACGAGTTGAACAACGCGTGCCACAAATCGAATTCATTATTGTTTATGTGTGTATCATTGAGTTTATATTGTTTGTAGTTGTGTCATTCATATTATCATGTTTATGCAATTCATTCATTAGGCCCCTCAGTTCCTCGTGAGAGACGAGTTGAGCATCGTGTGCCTCTAAATGTTCCATTATTGTTCATGTGTGTTTCATTTAATATCTTATGATTGTTGATTAAGTTTACATCTATTTTTACTCATGTATGGTTGTGCACATATTTCATAATCAATTTAAATGAATTTGTTCAAATGTTTTCCATAGGATTCACTCGCCAACATTATGTTGATCCAAAACCTTTTTACACATGATACAGGTGAACAGGTTGAAGCAAAGAAAACATAGGAAATGCCTTAGAAGAGAACAAAGATGCCTAGATTGATAGCTAGAACATGTTGTAATCTTTATTGTAAATTTCCATTAAATTGTATTAATGAATATGAAACACATAATAAATGTCATGAGCTTTGATGATAACCCAATCATGCCCCGATCACCTTTTCCGCTGCGGGTCGGGGTGTGACAGATTGGTATCAGAGCCATGACTATAGGGATATAGGATAGGTTATTAGACCCTTAGAGCCTATACTATAGTCTGCCTAAATTTTAATTGATTAGGTGGTTACATACAAACTTGTGATATTTATTTGTTTCGTATTTGTTTACATTTACAGTCAAACATACATGCTTATATACATATTCATTATACATATATACATATTCATTATACATATATCGATGTTCATGTATTCAATTTATTTTCATACTCTCATTATCCAAAGATTTTGTGCAATTTTCAAATCTCATCAAAGTAAGTTCTGCGACGGGCATGTAGTAACTGGAAGGGTACAAGTACCGGTAGTCGGAACGTCCTGTCTAGGTTGGCATTCGTATAAATCCAATATAACGGACCAGTTTGCCTACCTGGGGACCAACGATGAGAGTTCGAAGGACCTATTAGGCCAAAGCATGCCACACCAAACGTCGTTCGAACTAACCCTACTTTGAGTTGTCACCGTGTCTACACCTGGACACATTCCGAATATCACACGTTGTATACATATTTCTCGATTTTCTCCGGGTTTTTGTGTACGCAACCTGGCAAACCCGTGCGAACCATATGAAAAACCGGTATTCATGGGGGCCCACATGATTACACAGGTAAAGTATGGCGGCATGTAGGGCCTAACAGCGAGCAAACCCAAGACATCCTATGGATGTAGTAGATTTATTTATCTATAATTATTTTATGAATGTTCATTCCTAATGCGACCCATGAACCCAAAAACATCCAACTCATACCCTTTTCATATATTCTTTGTAGATGTCTTCTAACCTCGCACGTAGGAAGACGAGAGCAAGAAAAGCCCGCGAACGCATGGCTGCCTTAATCGCTCAACAAATGGCTGCCGTAATACCCAACATTGTAATTCAAGTTCAACAAGCACTTCAAATCATGCGACCCTCCGAAATACAAAGGGACTGAAGGCGTCACCGCTCTCCTCCATTGGTTTGAAGAAATGGAGAATACTTTTCTAAATTGCGATTGCCCTGATGATCGCAAAGTGCGTTATGCTACCGGTCGACTATATGGGATAGCACTTACTTGGTGGAATACAGAGAAGGCCAAACGAGGCGTCGGCGATGCTATGACCTTAACTTGGAACGAATTGAAGGAAATCATGACCAAACGATTTTGCCCAAGGAGCGAAATCAAGCAATTAGAAGATGAATTTTATTCGTTGAAGCAAATGGAAGGAGACCACATCACCTACAACAAAAGATTCCTCGAGTTACATCAAATGGTTCCCAACATGTTCACTCCCTTCTACTGTTTGATCGAGCACTACATTCGTGGTCTTCCGTCAAAGATTCAAGACCCTGTAATAAGTGCCAAGCCTGCAACTTTGGAAGCAGCAATGGAGCTAGCAACAGAGCTCACCGAGAACCGAATCCGAAACAAAGACTTCCAGGAGGAGAAGAAGAAGGATAAAGAAACGACTGAAACCTCCGACTCCACCCAAACCGAAACCCCTTCTCAACCCAATCCTAAGAGAAGAAGAGTCGGGCGACTTTTCGCTGCTACCCAACACGAATCAACCAGTTTTACACGCTATACCCATCCGAGCTATCCCAATCACCCAAGTGGCACCCGACTCAGCTTACCCAAATAAGAAACCATATCTTGGACCTCACCCTCGATGCAACAACTGTTTTTATCACCATCCTCATACCCTACCTTGTCGTCTATGTGCAACTTGTGGACGCTATGGTCATTTGAGCAATGTTTGTCGCACCTTTCAAGACCAAACCTTTTCCCCTACTCAAAACATGGCCCAAACCTATCAACAACCCCAATACCCCATGTTCCCATATGCTCGAGCTTGTTTCAATTGTGGCGACCCTACCCACTTTAGAAACACATGCCCTCAATTGGTTAACGTCATCAACACTCAAGCCCAATCAAACCCAGTTAACCAAGTAAACCAAGAAAATCCAAACTCTAGGCCACCAGCAAGAGGAAGAGTCTTCAATATCAACGCCAATCCTGTCGAAGATAATGACGGCCCAAGCGAAGATACTCAACTAGTCCTCTTCGCCGAAGATCCAGATTCAACTCCTATCGTTTAGTTTTATGTTTTTCCATGTGTAGACTGTTAGAGAAATTATTGGATATTATATATTATATATTGTTTTCAGTATATGCTTTTGCCGAGGCCGCAGCTCCCCATCCATCGAGGTTGAGCTTGATCCCCATTTTATTATGCGGTTGATCTTGGCGTGCCCGCACGATCGGCTCCGTTTGATTGAGCCTTGATCGGTTATTTCATTTTACATTTCAATACATGCAATACGCTCGGCTACGTTTGATTGAGCCTTGAGTGCACAATTCAATTTACATTTCCAGTTCATGCAATACGTTCGGCTCCGTTTGATTGAGCCTTGAGCGCACATACATTTTCATTATCAGTATCTTATGGTTATGGTGTTTGTTGTAGAGCCGCATAGAACTAATCATAACTGGCGGATAAAGTCAATGAGAATTTGACAAGAATATGGTGGATACGCCGCTGGTACTTCCTATATATAAGTATTCTTGTCAAATGATCGGAGGCATTATCAGGCGGTTATGAGAGGTTCCATGCATAGGCTGTTTGTGTGATTGTTGTTTAGATTAAGTTGTTCAATTTCAGTACATTCAATACGTTCGGCTCCGTTTGATTGAGCCTTGAGCGCACAGTTCAATTTACATTTCCAGTTCATGCAAAACGTTCGGCTCCGTTTGATTGAGCCTTGAGCGCACAGTTCAATTTACATTTCCAGTTCATGCAATACGTTCGGCTCCGTTTGATTGAGCCTTGAGCGCACAGACAATTTCATTATCAGTATCTTGTGGTTGTGGTGTTTGTTGTAGAGTCGCATAGAACTAATCATAACATGCGGATAAAGTCAATGAGAATTTGACAAGAATATGGTGGATACGCCGCTGGTACTTCCTATATATAAGTATTCTTGTCAAATGATCGGAGGCATTATCAGGCGGTTATGAGAGGTTCCATGCATAGGCTGTTTGTGTGATTAAGTTATTCAATTTCAGTACATGCAATACGCTCGGCTCCGTTTGATTGAGCCTTGAGCACACAGACAATTTCATTTTCAGTACATTCAATACGTTCGGCTCCGTTTGGTTGAGCCTTGAGCGCACAGACATATCATTTTCAGTACATGCAACACGATCGGCTCCGTTTGATTGAGCCTTGATCGCACGGATATATTTCATTTCAGTATTTTTATTATTGTTGTATTGGTTGTAGAGTTATAGGACTAATCATAATTCACTGATAAAACCAATGAAAATTTGACAAGAATATGGTGGATACGCCGCTGGTACTTCCTATATATAAGTATTCTTGTCAAAGGATCAGAGGCATTATCGGACGGTTATGAGAAGTTCTATGTAGGATTTATTAGTTTCTTGGTAACCAATCATAACTTGTGGATAAAACTAATGAAAATTTGGCAAGAATATGGTGGATACGCCGCTGGTACTTCCTATATATAAGTATTCTTGCCAAAGGATCAGAGGCATTATCAGGCGGTTATGAGAAGTTCCATGTAGGATTTAGTATTGCCTTGGTTGGAATTTGTGTTACATTTATATCATCATGCTATTTAAAGAGATTGGATTGTGTTCCATTTCTACATAAACTAACCTCTCCATCATAACAAACGAGAGAGGAACTTCCACCATTCAAACATATATGCTATCAGAATGTGGATTCAATTATTTGCTGTTGTGTTTATTCATGTTCGAATATTAGCTGTTGTGTTTATTTATGTTCAAATATTAGCTGTTGTGTTTTTATTTATGTTCCATGTAGGTTGTAGTGTTAGAAGTTTTGCCTTAGGATATAACCATACTTTCCCAAACGTATCTAAACTTTTATGCATGATATCATTTTTAGCAAATCATTTCTGCTTATCAATACTTATACAGTAGGCAACAAAAAGCGATTCCTGAATAGGGTACTTAACCTTTACAAGGAACGCTACCGCCTCGAACAAAAACTTAAACCCTTATTTTTCTAAGCATACAACTGTCAAACTAAACATCATCATCCTTTTAGTCAAAATATATCATTATTTAAATTTCGGGACGAAATTTCTAAAAAGCAGGGGATACTGTAACATCCGTCAAAAACGGATTTACCAAACCCGCTCCGTTTATCAACCGAACAGTCAGTCAAAAATTTCGTTGCGAATTAAATGCCCAAAATATTTTTAAACGATACGTAATCGATTATTATACGGGAATATATATTTAGTTTTTGAAAAACTGTTGAAAATTGCAAAATAAAAATAAAAGTCCTCTGCCGGGTTTCGAACCCGGGTCTGTACCGGCTCAACAAACAAACTTAACACGCGCACTTGAACCACTGCGCCACGGATGCTTCTTGTGAAATATTGGAATCATTTAATTAATATTATGACGTTACGAATTCAAAACCGGCGCCCAATAGTTCAGTCGTCGGAAATCCCGGAAATCTCGCGAGTCTTAACGACAATTTACGTTATAACGTAAACCATTACTAAGACATCGGTTATAACCGACGTCTGAGTCCGCGACCAAAGTTATAACCGCCGGAGTTTTTATGATTTACGAATACAGTCGGAAATCAGACCAGGTTCTTCGACGATTTGCTCTATAAATTCACCCACAACCCACGACAAACCTTTTCGCTCAAAACCACACCTTTTCTCGGCGTAATTCCACTCGCCGGAAATTCTTCTCTTTGTCACCGGATAACCGGGTTCCCTATTGCCGAGCCTTATTGAACCTCCTAAGCTTATACCGAAGTCACCCACACCTTTTGTAAACTTTCTGAAGGCTCGCTGCTGCAAGACACACGTCGCCGGAGGTGAGTTCTGTCGCCGGAGTTCTGCCGGAAAACAGAGGAAAGCGAGTCGGTATACCTCACGCTTATTTTTCCTTCTTTTTACTTATATCTCATCTATAATTAACCTAAAACGTTAAAGGAACCTGAATTAATCATTGAACCAGTCCGTCGTCTTTTCTGGTTATACCTTGATGAAGAAGACGATGTATTCGGTATCTTATAAGTATAATTAAAATCAACTTATTAATCGGGTTAGACACACAGTCCAGCGGTGGACTGTGTGCACATAAAACGCAAAGGTCTCGAGTTCGAATCCCGTTTCACACACGCCGCCTTAATAAAATGCCTTTTTGTTTTGTTAACCGAACCGGAGTCGCCACAGGTATATGTTAAGTATATTAATAAGCGGAATAATAACCAAGTTAGACACACAGTCCAGCGGTGGACTGTGTGTATGTTTAATCAAAGTGCACGAGTTCGAGTCTGTTTTCTGCATCGACCCGGTCAATTGTTTACCTTTTTAAAATAAGTCAGAAATGAAAACAAATAGTTTGTATTTAAGTATAATAAAAGTTGGATTATATAACATGTTAAACACACAGTCCAGCGGTGGACTGTGTGTTAGTTTAAGCCACAGGTCCCGGGTTCGAGACCTGTGGAGCGCATCGTCCTAGTAAATTAAACTGTTTTTAAAATAAAATGATTTTCGGTTTAAACTAATTAATATATATATATAATTAAAATCAGATATATAACGGGTTAGACACGTAGCTCAGTTGGTAGAGCTGCGTGCACGCGTACGAGAGGTCTCGGGTTCGAGCCTCACTCAGCGCACTTGTATACATGAATCGAACCGGTCAACGGTCAGGTCAACGGTCAGTCAACGGTCAACGGTCAGAAAAAAAAATCAAAATTTTTTATTATTTTTATTTAATTATTTTAATTAAAAATCAATTAAAAATACTTAAAAATATCATTTTTAAGTTTTGAAAATAGCCTTAAACTCATAAAAATACACCCAACAATCCTACTAATATAGATTAAGAAAACCCGTTTACTTACCAAACCATAATGCGATTTATCTAGGTTAATCTCACTCGTGGTTAAAACCACTTCGCGTGCATTCAACATCATCAACCGAACGCACCCACTGTGAGTGAATCTTACAACTTCCCCTTTTAAATTACACGTTTTGGGGTGTGTCATGTGTTATGAAAATAATTAATTTATTTATTTAAACTTGTGCCATACCACATCATGACCTAAACTTAGATTGTTTATATTGTTGTGATTTACTTATTTCCTTTTGTCAAATTATATGAAATTCATTCATTAAGCCCATCAGTTCCTCGTGGGAGACGAGTTGAACAACGCGTGCCACAAATCGAATTCATTATTGTTTATGTGTGTATCATTGAGTTTATATTGTTTGTAGTTGTGTCATTCATATTATCATGTTTATGCAATTCATTCATTAGGCCCCTCAGTTCCTCGTGAGAGACGAGTTGAGCATCGTGTGCCTCTAAATGTTCCATTATTGTTCATGTGTGTTTCATTTAATATCTTATGATTGTTGATTAAGTTTACATCTATTTTTACTCATGTATGGTTGTGCACATATTTCATAATCAATTTAAATGAATTTGTTCAAATGTTTTCCATAGGATTCACTCGCCAACATTATGTTGATCCAAAACCTTTTTACACATGATACAGGTGAACAGGTTGAAGCAAAGAAAACATAGGAAATGCCTTAGAAGAGAACAAAGATGCCTAGATTGATAGCTAGAACATGTTGTAATCTTTATTGTAAATTTCCATTAAATTGTATTAATGAATATGAAACACATAATAAATGTCATGAGCTTTGATGATAACCCAATCATGCCCCGATCACCTTTTCCGCTGCGGGTCGGGGTGTGACAATAGGTTGATTTGGTTAATGTTTGTATATAATTTATCCTTCATACGTTATTAAACCTAAATATTAGGTATTCCATATGAAAGACTATGTATTACATGTTTTACTTTTACGTAATTATGTAATCACTCAACGTGGTTTGAGATAAAATACTATAATGAAATCACGTAATCACGAAATGAGTACTAAAAATCACGTTGTCACATAATAATACATAGTCAACGATTGTTACGTAATGACATAATTACTTAGAGTGGTTTCACACACTATAGTAAAATTACGTAATGAGTATTCAAAATCATGTAGTCATGTGTTGGATATTTAAAATCACATAATCACGTAATGAGTATTCAAAATCGTGTTATTTTGTTAAAAAAAATTATAGTAATAGGTTGCTCGTATTAAAGAGAATGAAATGCTCGTTGATACGGTATAATTTTAAAAAAAGTTATTAACGTATGGAAAAGTATAACCGTTTGAAAATCAAGGGGGAAACTAGTTCAAGTGAGAAAGGACTAGAATACCCTTTCTCTATTTGTTTCTTCAATTGTTTAAACATGAGATTTAACAAATTGCCACCGTCTAATTTTCAGCCATTGATCTTGGGAGATCATCAATGGCTGATTCTGTCACATGTGCTTCGTACAAGAAAAGCCTCTTGTACAGGAACCGCCCTCTGTTTATTTAACTAGAAAGTGTTTTTTTAAAAGTGCTCATTGACTTATTACTTTTCCAAAAGGAGTTTTTGAAAAAGTATTTGTGGTTGAAAAAGTAAAATGACCAAAAAGGGTCGTTGTAAGTTTCCATGTTTGGTTCGTATTTTATGTTTAAAAAGCAAAAATGAAAAGCACTTTTATTGATCAAGTTAGATTAGAAATTTTATGTTTGGTTGCCTGTCATAAGGTTATTCGCCCTATTGATCAAGGAGGTGTTGGGCTTGGTTCGCTCAGTGATGCAAACGTCGCTTTGCTTGCAAAGTGGTGCTAGCGGATCAAGACAGGCCAAAAGGCTATATGGAGGAAGGTAATGTTTGTTATTCATAGTGGGCCTCAAATTAGGGACATTGTCCTTGGAAAATTATCCATCGCTGGGCCTTGGAAATATATCATGAGCATTAACCGTGACCTACTCAACCGTAATTTGAATCTAATGTTAAATATGAAAGCCTCAGTGGGAATGGGGAGACCCATCTTTTTTGGTTTGATGTTTGGATTGGCCAAAATCTGTTGAGGTTTTTTGTTTGTGCTTGAAGGCTCGAAGATATGTATATTTGCGGATAAGGTGGAGATTAGGTCGGGAACTGTCAAGCTTAATTGGTTCTGGTCAAAAAGCAACATGTCGGCCTTAGAAGTTGCAAAATTACAGTGCATTGTGGGCATGCTGGGATGGATTATGTTTGGCCAAGGAAGGGATACATGGGGTTGTGTCACACCCCTAATTTCCACGTGTAACCCGGTAGGCCCAGTTGGGGAATATCGTGATGTAAGTTGATATCATCATTACCAAACAATACAATAATACACAACGGAAGTCTGGATAGTTACTATTACAAACGTTTGAATGTTCAAAGTTCAAAAATAATAAATACAACGTTTGTAACTAGATCCACAGGCGGATCGAAATGTGAATATAAAATGAAACTTGACAAACTAAGGCATTCTAAGCAAAGGGTTGCAATTCCTCTTAAGCTTCGCCGAGCACTTCCAGCCTAATTACGTATACTTGTCACCTGCGCTTAGTCTTTTGAAAATACGTCAGTTTTCACTGGTAAATACATTTAACCGACTCATTTTGAAAACATTTTGAAAACGTTTAGTGTACACAATGGTACTTTGTTTATAAATAACTTGGGATAAATAATTTCATGTTACATGCTAATAAGACATTTAGAGCCCGAAAACTATGCCGGGTCATGATTAATCGACACACCACTTTAACACCTTTAATAGGTGCACCCTATTGGGTAATATTTTATTTTAGCATCTAACGGGTGTATGCCTACACCCCGTGCTTAGGTCGTGGCCATTTACAATTAAATGAGCCGTGGATATCCAAGACACGGTCGTTTTAACCCCCAAATGTTTAATATTAAGCAATACGAATTAAAATGGATTATTTGAATTCCCGACTCATTGGTCTTCGATCCCATATCCAACCATGCAGCATTAGTATACCATATCCCAAGCCCGTATAAGGGAAAATAAGTTAAAGTATTTACCTGGTTTGCAAAATCTTCTAAGAAATAAGAAAATAAGCAAAGCGCAGCCATAATCAAAATAAATTAGCTTGGCAACAATCTACCGGAAGTCTCTAGTCTGGAATGGAGGGTTTTATTAACCGATTAGTTAGCTAGCAGGTCTTTATTTAGTCATTGACTTAGACCGGCTAACTTAAAATAAGAATAACGGTACGAAACGCTAGATTAAGCGGTGACCGGAAAAGAATGTATTTTGGACCCGGCAAGTACTAGGACTTGTATAATATGGGTTACCATTTACATTATGGAATATGAGGATATTTTGATATGATTAAACCCGTTTCGGTTAAATTATGTAAACTAGTCACGTAGGCTTAACCGTACACATATAAGCGAAACCGGGTAGCCGGGTGAGTCCTATACAAGTTCCATATGCCATTATGTTTAAAATATGTTATTATAACAGTAGGTTATTGATATGACGGCCCGTTATGCTTTTGAAAGTGAATTATGCCTTTAAGGGCATTTTCGTCATTTTTAAAATGTAATAAACTGGCTTATATGTAAACTGATGTTATTAATATAAACACTCTGTAAAAATACTTATTTTATGATGTTGTATCAGTAGGACATCATTGGTTTATGGTTTAAGACCAAACTATGTCCCGAAAGGGTAATTTCGTCATTTCACATATAATTCGATACTTATTTGGGAATCTGACTTTGAGACATGTACCTACTGTTAATTAGTTGAAAATGTGTTTTGAAATCAGTAGGATCAAGTCTTAATGCTCCAATATGGTTTTAAACCATATTGTGCGCCGAAACGGCGATTAAGTAGCTAAATAACGATTTAAACGGTAATTTAAGTAAAACCGAAGTTATAATTTGTTTTGGTATGACCAACATATGTTATTGTCATAACATATTAGTGTGTAAAAGGTTTGGTTTATTAAACGCTTTAAATTCCATTTTATCTGTCAAAAGGGTAATTTCGTCATTTAAGGCTTATTACCCGAACCTAAGTGTAAACTCAGTCCTTATTCAGAATTCATACCCCAAACAATTCCTAACATGATAACACATCAGTAGGTATTTGGTTTATAGGCCAAAGTTATGTTTAAAATCATCTTGTATGAAAAAGGCTAATAAATCACAATTTGCGTAATTCTCGTTAATTAGGCACCTTTTATGTTCAATTCAGAAAGTTGGCCCCTAAATAAGTTTAATAACTTATTACATCAGTTCCTAGCTCATAAGCATGCTTATTTGGTGTTAAAATCTCATTTTCGAATTACAGGGACTATTTTGCAAAAATTGGCATATATTATGGAAACTTGCATAATCACTCGAATTTGTATGTGACCATGTCTTATGATAACAGAGGATCATTCTAAACTTATTCATGGTCACATTACAACATTATTTCAGTTTCATAAGTTCCTAAATCGGGTCAGAATCGAAAGTCAAAGCGTGAGTCAAATCGGGCCACATGGGTTAAGACATGTTTTAATAATATTTACTAAATTGTTGGAGTGTCAAAACGGATTTTATGACCTTCACATTGTTAGTTATGTAATTATTTATAATCTGACCCGTAGACTTTCAGTTGACTTTTCCTTTGACCCGACAATTGACCAAGCAAACGTGGTAATCAGTAGACATTATTTTGAGGGATTAAAATCTACATAATTACGGTCACGTGACCATATTCGTTGCGATAATAGACTGAGCGGATGTGGTTTTAAGTCAAAGTCAAAGCGTTTTTACGTCAACGCTTTGACTCGAGCCATAATCTTTATGAAACTAAAATGAATGAGTTAGGACACTTACTAGAGGTCCTATGCACGAGTTCCTACTGATTTGGAAGCTCCTTGTAGACCAGAAACCTCCAGAGGAAAGCAAGAGTTGGAAAGTAGCAAATGAGCAAGTTTTGGGACAAGATCAAGTGTCCTTATATAGTGAAAGAGGAGCAAGGAGGTGAAGCCAGGTGTTGGGGAAGATTGGGAGGAGTTGCCATGTGGTTTGGGACGTGTCAAGACCCAGATGAATGTGGTAAAACGCGCATAAGGTGGCAGAAACTGCAGATTGCAGCTGGCATGCAGAATTCTGCGAAACGCATGCCGTCACGCCACGCGAGGGAACCACATGTTCCCGCACGACACGCGGGGGTGACCATTTCTCAAAATTTTCAATTTTGGTCCCTGGACTTCCCAAACTTCCATATTTTGACATAAAAGCATGTTTTATTCAATATGGCACTTGTTTAGCACTCTCGGGAGTATAACCGAACATCATTAGGCTCCGGGTTTGTTAAAAGGTCACTCAGAGACATAGATTAAGCATGTTGACACGTTTAACCCCTCGACTTTAATATTCACCACTCAGAGGTTATAAAATAACATGTTGGCGATTTTAGTACCTTTCGTTTAGCACGTGGCAACCAAAGATTTCGGGACACGTGTCGAAATTTTATTAGATAAAATTTTCGAGGTGTTACAAGTTGGGATCTGGACGAGTCAGGCTTGTTCTCTGAAGGTTAAGCTGAGCTATTTGCATAATCTGCAGCCTTCGAAGAAGTTTTCGTGGAATTCCTACGTTCCAAAAAACGTATGCTTCGTGGCATGGAGAGCGGTCCTTAACCGGCTCCTAACTGCGGATTGTAACATTTGTCGAAAATGGGTTTTACCAAACCCGCTCCGTTTGTAATCGAATATCAAGTTATAAATGTGTCGTTGCCTATTTATGTTTATTTTAATTTTTAATGATACATAATTAATAAACAAATTAAACCATAAAGTTATAATTGATAAAAAGTATAAATAAAGTAATAAAAAATAAAATGGGGCTGCCGGGACTCGAACCCGGGTCAGCCAGGTTGTAAACTCCAAAGACTTAACACTCACACGCATAACCACTCCACCACTTGTTTGTTTTCTGTCAACTCTAGGAAACAAATAAATCTTATAAACAAACATAGATTAACCGGTTGCGCCAACTGAAAACCGAAATCGGCTATTCAACCGTCTAAAACGTTTGAATAATCGCGAATTCAGGTTTATAACCGATGCACCGACGATTCTAATCAATTCAGACTTGAATTGACTTAAATTCTGATGATGATGGGTTTTATAACCGAAAATATCCCATAATCTGAATTACTGCAATCAAAGATCTTCTCGTGACTCAGAAACATTCCACACCCTGCCATTTCACTTTCGTCATACTTTCAGTTCATCAGAAAAGTTTATTTTACTCGCCGGAAAATTCTGCAAGTTCGCCGGAAAACCGTATTCTTCATCAAAACGGTAAGTCTTTCAATACCGTCGTAGTCTATCAATTGTTAAGTTGTTTCTAACTCGGACCTATCAATTGAAATCGAATTCAGACGCTGCTATCGGATAATTCCAGTTCGCCAGAAAATTTCTGGAAATCTTTATTTTCATCTGTGAATCGGTAAGGACATTCAAACACTCTGTTAACGTTTGTTTATCACTTCAATTCCACGATTAGCTAATCAAAACGGTTAATTGGCTTGCTCAGTTGAAGTTCATAAAAACAGAGACCGACGCTTTGCCGGAATTCTGAAATAAATCGTTCACCGGTATGTTTACTTCTAATTATCGTCTCTGCCATTTCATATTAGTCTGTACAATGTTTATCAATCGAATTAAACAAGATATAACGGTGTAATCCGCTGTCTGTAAAAACTAGCGAGGAAGATGAACTACGCTAACAATATAAGGTTAATTAAAATTGGTATTTTAAACGGGTTAGACACACAGTCCAGCGGTGGACTGTGTGCAAATTATACGCACACGCCGCGAGTTCGATCCCTGATACACGCACCCTATATGTAATAAAAACGTTTTATTTTTCTAACTGAACCGGGTTAATTCACGTTAGTTGTTAAGTATAGTAAAAATTGGTATATTAACCAAGTTAGACACACAGTCCAGCGGTGGACTGTGTGTAACGTTAAAGCACAGGTCCCGGGTTCGAGACCTGTTAGTGGCACCGGTTCGATGAATTAAAATGTTTTTGAAAATAAAAGAATTTTGGATAAATTGAGTTAATATATAAGTATAATTAAAAACAGAATTATTTCGGGTTAGACACGTAGCTCAGTTGGTAGAGCTGCGTGCACACGTACGGGAGGTCTCGGGTTCGAGCCTCACCCAGCGCATTTCAATTACACAATAAACCGGTCAAACAGTCAGAGTCAAAAAGTCAACGGTCAACCCAAAAAGTCAACATATTTTTATATTTTTAATTATTTAATTTAATTTAAAAATCAATTAAAAATACTTAAAAATAATGTTTTTAAAGATAGGAAATAGCCTTAAACTCGTAAAAATATATCTAAAAATTTTATTAAAATCCTTAATAAAATCCACTCATTTACTATATTTTTCCGTTATTATTTAGGTTAGTTAATTCTCGTTGTTCCGCTCTTACAACTCGTGCGCATCTTACCATCTCCAATCAAACGCACCCAATTTGAGTGAATCTTTACAAATCCCCGTTTTAATCACGTTTTTGGGGTGTATCATGTGTCTTACTACTTATTATACTTAAATTATTGTGCATACATCATATCATGGACAAATGTGTATTCAGTTTGATTCAATGGTTTGTGTGGTTATTGTTAGATTCAATTCATTACTTTCAGTACATGCAATTTCATAGGCCGCCGCTCCCCATTACATTATGAGCGTTGAGCATGTTCCCCATTACATTATGAGCGTGAACCTGGCGTGCCAACATACGATCGGCTCCGTTTGATTGAGCCTTGATCGCACAGACATTTATCATTTTCAGTACATGCAATACGATCGGCTCCGTTTGATTGAGCCTTGATCGCACAGTTTCATTTATGTTATATATTTATGCAAGTTGATATGTTATGGTATGCTGTTGGTATGTTATCGTATGTTATAATTTGTGGTTAACATTGTTGCTGATTGATTATTTATCATTTGCTCACTTATGATTATGCACAATTTTTCCTTGACAAAATAACAAGAAAATCAATTATAAATGTTTATCTAACAAGGTTCACTCGCCAACTTATGTTGACCCAAAAACCCCCATTTTTACACATGATACAGGTGAACCAGCTGCAGCCAGAAACACATAGGATTGGCCTAGAAGAATAAAATGGTTTAGAGCTTGGAATTGTTTAGTTGGTTTTGTATGGACATGTTTGGATATTTGAGAATGTAATTTTAATTTAAATAAATGTGAAACACAATAGTAATATCATGAGCTTTGGTGATAACCCAATTATGCCCCGACTCTTATTCCGCTGCGGGTCGGGGTGTGACAGATTGGTATCAGAGCCATGCCTATAGGGATATAGGATAGGTTATTAGACCCTTAGAGTCTATACTATAGTTGTTTAGAAATTTTTATGATTTTCGTGTGTTACATGCCAAATTTCATGATGCTTATATGTTTTATGTTAAATGTTAAATTCAATGTTATGCAAGCATGTTCATAAGTATATATTATCGTATTATGCCTATCATGAATCATATTCTCATAACATATCATATCCATGAAAGCACACACCACATCATTTTCATGATTGCTTTTACAACGATTTTTGTATTTTCAAATCTCATCAAAGTGAGTTCTCATGACGGGCATGTAGTAACTGGAAGGGTACCAGTACCGGTAGTCGGAACGTCCTGTCTAGGCTGGCATTCGTATAAATCCAAAATAAAGGACCAGTTTGCCTACCTGGGGACTAACGATGAGAGTACGAAGTACCTATTAGGCCAAAGCATGCTATACCAAACGTTGTGTGAGCTAACCCCACTTTGAGTTGTCATTGTGTCTACACCTGGACACATTCCGACCATACATCTCGTAAACATATTTTGTGGTTTGCATTCGGGTGATGCGAGTGTTAAATCGCCAATACTAATGTGAATCCTACCAAGCCAATAGCCATGGGGGCCCACATGACTATACAGGTGAAGGTATGGGGGACATTTGAGGCCCAACATGAGCAAACCCAAGACATCCTACGGATGTAGTTTCATTATTGATATTTATATTATTTTCATTTTCTTAAAGACACATGACACCTAAAAAGACTCCATAAACTCTCAATCTTCTTATGTATGTTCCTGTAGATGTCGGCTAGACAACAACGAGGGGGTAAAAGATCAGTAAGGTCTCACGAACGCTTGGCCGCACAAATCGCGAAACAAATGGCCACGGTGCTTCCTGACATTGTGGTTCAAGTACAACAAGCCCTCGCTACAAATCCTACTAACCCTCCCCATCAAGAGGACCAGAACGTCGACAACCCTCCCTCCAAAAAGTGCTCTTACAAACACTTCAAGTCTTGTGATCCCCCGAAATTTGAAGGGACCGAAGGTGTCACTGCTCTCCTCCACTTGTTTGAGGAAATGGAAAACACTTTCCTCAATTGCGATTGTCCCGTGGATCGCAAGGTACGTTACTCAACCGGGAGACTATTTGGAGTAGCCCTGACCTGGTGGAACACAGAGAAGGGTAAGAGAGGAGTCGAAGATGCTATGGCCTTAACATGGGAAGAGTTAAGGGAAATAATGACAAGGCGCTTTGTCCAAGAAGCGAAATCAAGAAGTTGGAAGATGAATTCCACTCGTTAAAACAAAAGGAAGGAGATCATACTTCCTACAACAAAAGGTTTCTAGAGTTGAACCAAATGATCCCCAACTTGTTCACACCAGTGTATCGCTTGGTTGAACACTATATTCGAGGTCTCCCCTCAAAAATTCAAGACTCAGTTCTAAGCACTTCGCCTGCGACACTTGAAGCCGCGATGGAACTAGCTACCGAACTCACCGAAAATCGCATTCGAAACGGTAAATTCAAAGAGGAGAAAAAGAAAGCCCCCATCGAGGCTCAAACTTCAAATCATTCTGGTTCCTCTTCGAAGTTTACTGGTAAAAGGGATCGAAACACAAGAAACTTTGCTGTCACACAAGCAAATTTCCCTATCCCTGCTGCACCCATCACTCAAGTTGCCCCTTCACCCTGCACCATATAAAAAGCCATACTCCGGCCCATTACCAAAATGCAACCGTTGCCAATACCATCACTTTCCTGATCATCCATGCCAACATTGCACTGGCTGTGGTCGCGCAGGCCATACTGTTCAAACCTGTCGCATACCTCAGCGAACGAACCGCCACCAGCCTTTAACCCAAACCCACCAACAAATAATGGGTCAAGCCCAACAACCCCTACTAATACCACCTACCCAACATTTAGCCCAATCATACTACCAACCCAACTATCCCATGGTGCAATCTATGCGGGCTTGTTACAACTGTGGAGACCCAAACCACTTTAGAAACACTTGTCCACGTTTGGTGAACATCATTCATGCCCAAGCTCAAGCAAATCCGGTGAATCAAGCTAACCAAGCTCCACCACCTGCAAGAGGAAGAGCTTATAACATCAACGCCGATACTGTTGAAAATAATAACGGCCCAAACGAATCACCCAACTAGTTTTTCCTCACCAAGAATCAAGACTCAACTCCAATCGTCTAGTTTTAATGTTTTCTTTATGTTATCTCAATCTTTCCGTATCCCAGTTGTAAAAATTTGGAAATTATGTATCCAAGAATTTTAATGCGATTTGATATTACAGTTTTGTTCTATACTTATTGATTTAACATTCATATCATCATACATCTCGACGTATCACAATCTCATCATTTAAAGAAGTTGGGTTGTGTCACACTTTTACATAGACTGACCCCTTCATCGTAACCAACGAGAGAGGTACTGTCATCATTTAGTCATGTATCATTTCAGAATTGAGACTCAAGTTTTGTTCGTTGTGTTGTTTATGTTTTAGAGTCACAAAGAACTGATCATGATTTACTGATAAAGCCAACGAAAATTTGACAAGAATATGGTGGATACGCCGCTGGTACTTCCTATATATAAGTATTCTTGGCAAAGGATCAAAAGCATTACCAGGAGGTTATGAAAAGTTCCGTGTAGGTTTAAATATCGTTATGGTTGAAGTTTTTGTTTTATGATACATACCTTACCATTACAAACGTATCAGTTCCCTCAAAACTATTATGTATAAAATCGTAAGCGACATCAAAGATCAAATCCGAGAAGCCCAGCATGTTTCAGTAACAGAAAAGAGACGTACGCAAGGAGCCGTCTTGTGGAGCTAAACTAAAAAAAAAATTGAAACTAAATCCGACTGTTTTCTATACTGTCTAGATTGCTTATGGATTCCTGACCACAATAACCTTCGTGATTTTCTTATGAATGTGGCGCACAAAACACGATATTCTATACACCCAGGAGCCGACAAAAGGTATCAAGACCTTCGATACACCTACTGGTGGCCTGGAATGAAAAAGGATATTGATGATTTTGTTTTCAAGTGCCTTTCATGTTCCAAAATATAAGCTGAACATCAAAGACCCTCAGGACTTCTGGTCCAACCTGAAATACCTGTATGGAAGTGGGAAAACATAACCATGGACTTCATTACCGGGTTACCTTGCACTTCTGGTGGGTATGACACTATATGAGTAATCATTGGTCGTCTTACAAAATCAGCTCACTTTATTCCGATCCGCGAAGATTTCAAAAACGAGAAGTTAGCTCGTATCTACCTCAGTGAAATCGTAAGCCGTCATGGCGTACCGTTAAGCATTATTTCCGATCGTGATGATCGTTTTACTTCACGAACATGGCAAGCCGTACAAGCCGCTTTGGGTACACGATTAAACCTCAGTACCGCTTATCATCCTCAAATTGATGGGCAATCTGAACGCACCATACAAACTCTTGAAGATATGCTTTGATCATGTGTCATAGACTTCAAGGGAAATTGGGACGCTCATCTACCATCAGTTGAATTTTCGTACAACAACAGCTATCATTCAAGCATCGGCATGGCACCTTTTGAAGCTTTATATGGTCGTAAGTGCTGATCTCCAGTATGTTGGCACGAAATTGGGGAAGCTCAAATCACTGGTCCGGAATTGATTCAAGAAACCACAGACAAGATCCATCAAATTCGAAACAATCTTCTAGCGGCCCAAAGTCGTCAAAAGAGTTATGCAGATAAACGACGGAAGCCTTTAGAGTTTAACATTGGTGATCATGTACTTCTAAAAGTATCACCGTGGAAGGGAGTAGTTCGTTTTGGTCAAAAAGGCAAGCTAGCACCACGCTACGTAGGACCTTTCAAGATACTCGAAAGAGTAGGACCTGTAGCATACAAGCTTGATCTACCAGAAGAACTCAACAGGATTCATCCCACATTCCACGTATCAAACTTGAAGAAGTGCCTCGCTGATGAAAACCTCCACATTCCTCTGGAAGATATTCAGATTGATGAATCTATGCAATTTATTGAAAGACCAGTAGAGATCATGGACTTTGGAGAAAAACGTCTGCGACGAAGTCGCATTCCAATTGTTAGGGTACGCTGGGAGTCGAAACGGGGACCTGATTTTACTTGGGAACGTGAAGACTCAATGCGTGAAAAATACCCGCATCTTTTTCCTACTACTTCTACTACTTAAATTTCGGGACGAAATTCCTTAAAGTAGGGGATACTGTAACATTTGTCGAAAACGGGTTTTTACCAAACCCGCTCCGTTTGTAATCGAATATCAAGTTATAAATGTGTCGTTGCCTATTTATGTTTATTTTAATTTTTAATGATACATAATTAATAAACAAATTAAACCATAAAAGTTATAATTGATAAAAAGTATAAATAAAGTAATAAAAAATAAAATGGGGCTGCCGGGACTCGAACCCGGGTCAGCCAGGTTGTAAACTCCAAAGACTTAACACTCACACGCATAACCACTCCACAACTTGTTTGTTTTCTGTCAACTCTAGGAAACAAATAAATCTTATAAACAAACATAGATTAACCGGTTGCGCCAACTAAAAACCGAAATCGGCTATTCAACCGTCTAAAACGTTTGAATAATCCCGAATTCAGGTTTATAACCGATGCACCGACGATTCTAATCAATTCAGACTTGAATTGACTTAAATTCTGATGATGATGGGTTTTATAACCGAAAATATCCCATAATCTGAATTACTGCAATCAAAGATCTTCTCGCGACTCAGAAACATTCCACAAACCTGCCATTTCACTTTCGTCATACTTTCAGTTCATCAGAAAAGTTTATTTTACTCGCCGGAAAATTCTGCAAGTTCGCCGGAAAACCGTATTCTTCATCAAAACGGTAAGTCTTTCAATACCGTCGTAGTCTATCAATTGTTAAGTTGTTTCTAACTCGGACCTATCAATTGAAATCGAATTCAGACGCTGCTATCGGATAATTCCAGTTCGCCGGAAAATTTCTGGAAATCTTTATTTTCATATGTGAATTGGTAAGGACATTCAAACACTCTGTTAACGTTTGTTTATCACTTCAATTCCAAGATTAGCTAATCAAAACGGTTAATTGGCTTGCTCAGTTGAAGTTCATAAAAACAGAGACCGACGCTTTGCCGGAATTCTGAAATAAATCGTTCACCGGTATGTTTACTTCTAATTATCGTCTCTGCCATTTCATATTAGTCTGTACAATGTTTATCAATCGAATTAAACAAGATATAACGGTGTAATCCGCTGTCTGTAAAAACTAGCGTGGAAGATGAACTGCGCTAACAATATAAGGTTAATTAAAATTGGTATTTTAAACGGGTTAGACACACAGTCCAGCGGTGGACTGTGTGCAAATTATACGCACACGACGCGAGTTCGATCCCTGATACACGCACCCTATATGTAATAAAAACGTTTTATTTTTCTAACTGAACCGGGTTAATTCAAGTTAGTTGTTAAGTATAGTAAAAATTGGTATATTAACCAAGTTAGACACACAGTCCAGCGGTGGACTGTGTGTAACGTTAAAGCACAGGTCCAGGGTTCGAGACCTGTTAGTGGCACCGGTTCGATGAATTAAAATGTTTTTGAAAATAAAAGAATTTTGGATAAATTGAGTTAATATATAAGTATAATTAAAAACAGAATTATTTCGGGTTAGACACGTAGCTCAGTTGGTAGAGCTGCGTGCACACGTACGGGAGGTCTCGGGTTCGAGCCTCACCCAGCGCATTTCAATTACACAATAAACCGGTCAAACAGTCAGAGTCAAAAAGTCAACGGTCAACCCAAAAAGTCAACATATTTTTATATTTTTAATTATTTAATTTAATTTAAAAATCAATTAAAAATACTTAAAAATAATGTTTTTAAAGATAGGAAATAGCCTTAAACTCGTAAAAATATATCTAAAAATTTTATTAAAATCCTTAATAAAATCCACTCATTTACTATATTTTTCCGTTATTATTTAGGTTAGTTAATTCTCGTTGTTCCGCTCTTACAACTCGTGCGCATCTTACCATCTCCAATCAAACGCACCCAATGTGAGTGAATCTTTACAAATCCCCGTTTTAATCACGTTTTTGGGGTGTATCATGTGTCTTGCTACTTATTATACTTAAATTATTGTGCATACATCATATCATGGACAAATGTGTATTCAGTTTGATTCAATGGTTTGTGTGGTTATTGTTAGATTCAATTCATTACTTTCAGTACATGCAATTTCATAGGCCGCCGCTCCCCATTACATTATGAGCGTTGAGCATGTTCCCCATTACATATGAGCGTGAACCTGGCGTGCCAACATACGATCGGCTCCGTTTGATTGAGCCTTGATCGCACAGACATTTATCATTTTCAGTACATGCAATACGATCGGCTCCGTTTGATTGAGCCTTGATCGCACAGTTTCATTTATGTTATATATTTATGCAAGTTGATATGTTATGGTATGCTGTTGGTATGTTATTGTATGTTATAATTTGTGGTTAACATTGTTGCTGATTGATTATTTATCATTTGCTCACTTATGATTATGCACAATTTTTCCTTGATAAAATAACAAGAAAATCAATTATAAATGTTTATCTAACAAGGTTCACTCGCCAACTTATGTTGACCCAAAAACCCCCATTTTTACACATGATACAGGTGAACCAGCTGCAGCCAGAAACACATAGGATTGGCCTAGAAGAATAAAATGGTTTAGAGCTTGGAATTGTTTAGTTGGTTATTTTCTTTGTATTTGTATGGACATGTTTGGATATTTGAGAATGTAATTTTGATTTAAATAAATGTGAAACATAATATAATATCATGAGCTTTGGTGATAACCCAATTATGCCCCGACTCTTATTCCGCTGCGGGTCGGGGTGTGACACGGATGCACTTGCTTCATGAAACATATCTATTTCGGACCTGATTTGTCAATTTTGTGAGGATTATCTTGAGACTGTGGAGCATTTATTTACAGGTTGTCAATTCGCTCAATTAGTGAGGTTCGTTCTCGCTCAATGGTGGAAAGCTCCATCTGTTTTGACTTTCCACGTTTCCGATCTGCTGCAAATTCATAGGTTCCAAAAGTCAAAGGAAGGTTGCACGGGCAATCATTTACAACTTTATGGAGTGTTTGGCGAGCACGAAACGAGGCTGTCTTTGATGCGAAGTAGCCATCTGTTTCAAAGTTTGTTGAAGAAATAAAGATTTTAAGCTTCCTTTGGGTAAAAAACAGATCGCGAAGAACCGGTTTTTCATGCGAAGACTGGACATGTTTTAGTATCTGTTGTTTTGTTTAAGGGGTTTTCCTTTCTTTTTTGTTTTTCTTCGTGTTCGGTATGTAAGTGCTAGCTCCTTGCTAGTTGGAATATTAATAAATTTATGGTTTTGTTGGCCATTATAAAGAGCACTTTTATTAAGGCCAAACACCTTTTTAACTTATTGGTTTTTATTTTTTTGAAAAAACCAATAAGTCAATAAGTCATTTCCAAACTAGATCCCTAGATATCAATGTATTTAAGATCTAAAATTTTGTAAAACGATATTTTAAAATTAAATATTCTAAATTAAGTTATTCTATAAGAAAATTTTCACTTATCAAACATAGGGGTGCAAACGAGCCAAGCGGCTCAAGAGCTTCTCGAGATCTGCTTGAGAAAAAGCTCTAAACAAGCTGAACCTTATCGATCCTGAGTCGAGCTTGAGCCTAAAACAAAGCTCGTTTATTCATCGAGCCCGAGCTCGAGCTCGAGCCTGGCATGTGAATCTTGTCACACTCCCAAATTACCACCTGCGGGATTATACCGCGAGGCGTGTGACGTACCAGGATCCAACCACTAATCATGTCGAACTAATAGTAAACAACATAAAACACAATCATCGAGTCCAACACGAATAATGTATTTCCAATTAAACATTTCATACAAAGTACGTGTTCAGCGGAAGCATAAATAAGTTCAAACAATAAAAAAACCATTTTTGTTCAAAACGTAAACGTAACATTAAGTTTTTCATCAAATGATACGACCCATGACAGCTCCCTCTCCTCAGACTGCAAGTTCCCAATCAACCACATATTTAACGACCATCAAGCATGTAGAAAAGTGTATCAGTGATAAATCCGGCGAGTTCACAGTTTTGTTCAACGTAAAATAAGTAGGTGTTTAGTTTAAAGATATTAACAAACTCGATACCGAATGGCTGTTATGTTTGTTGTGCCCTCATCAATGTCTATCAGCATTGATCGAAGTGTTTAAGGTCCTTAGTTCACGCCCGTCTACCAGCACGGTGTGATGTTTGTCAAACCTAATAACGCTATCAACTAATACCCCGTTGCCTTCCAGGCAACTAGCTCGGTAGTAAGTAGGGGCTTTCGTGATAGAGTTTGAGTTTCTTAACTAACATCGAATTTAAACTACAACGTATAAAAGTATTCCTCCCAGGAATGTTTAGTTTATCCCCCGGAGACACATGCTTGTGAAAGAGTAGTGAACTCACCTTAGTTTGCTCGGTAATTGTTAACATGCTTTTAGCGTTAATTAAGTGATAGGTCCATCACACGCGGCCTAATGTACGATAAACGTAAGTATGTATGCATGTGGGGTTATACAATCACTAATGGTCCAAACAACTCAGTGTTTTAATGATCAGGTTAACATGTTTTATCATACACAGTGAATTCTCTAGTTGGTGACAAGTATAGTGATTTAAGAGACTCGGAAGTGATGATTATCAGTAAACACGGACATCACAAATGCACACAAGTTCGTATTTCACATAAACAGTTAAATTTGGATTCACCTAACTTACAACTCCAACCCCACTTAATCATATAACTCGAAACTCATATTTAGACTTAGGCATATGCTTAATTCCGGACTCATGTATACTCAGACAACAACATTCATAATCAAACTCGGACTCAATCACATATGATAAACTCGGACTTGATTATGTGTATAAACTCGGAAACATCATTTACTTCAACAAACTCAGACTCTTATAACAGTGAATAAACTCGGAAAATATATATATATATATATATATATATATATATATATGTATATATAAACCCGAACCCTTTTGTCCTTTAAATCAACTCGGAATGTTATATCTTGCTAAGAATCTCGGAACATATAATTAAATTCGGAACATGATGTTCAAATCCGGAGCATGATGTTCAAATCCGGAACATATACTTAAACTCTGAACATATACTTCAACTCAGAACATGAACATGATGTTCAAATCCGGAACATGATGTTCAATCCGAAACATATACTAAACGCTGAACATATACTTAAACTCTGACATCATTCTCATGAAGTTAAACCCGAATCCTGAGTTCCTGAAACTCGGACTTTGTGACTTCACAAAGTCGGATCATTTGCAAACGCACAGTAACACAAAATTAAGGAGAATCCACAAACGGTCTCTCAATACAACAGTTTCAAACTACGATCAAACCCTAATCTCAACAATGTATCAATCACATCAGTAGTTTATCATTCCTATCATGTCAATGGCTAGGGGTGTTTATCGGTTCTGTTTATGGTTTATTTGGTTTTCAAAATTTTGTACCCCAAACCAAAAACCAAACCAAACCAAATAAGGAATATGCAAACCGATCCAAACCAAACCAAATTCAATACGGTTTGGTTTCGGTTAGAAACCAAATAAACCAAATCTTACCGAATTGTACCTAAGTACTTTTTTTCCTAATTTATATTTATGTTTGTGTTCCAACTTTCGAACATCACAACTAATTTACACCTAACAATATATCAATACAAAAAAGTTTCATTGCGAAATAAAACAAACACATCCATAAAATAGTCATAGACACAACCACAAAGTTAAAGCTTTAAAACATAGATCTATACTGAAGGTCTGAAGTTCTATTATTTTTTAAATTAGTGGGTTTAAGTTGGGCTTTTAGATTTACATTAGGTATTTTTGGCATTCATAAAAAAATAACTATTTTGGGCTAATAAATTGTATATGATTTATAAAATATTATTATTTTTATTTGATAATTATTTAAGTTAAACGGTTTATTCGGTTATCCAAATAAACCAAATAAACCAAATAAAATAAAATGTGGATCCATAAACCAAACCAAAAACCATATTCACAATTCGGTTTCGGTTAGAAACCAAACCAAAAACTGAATTCGTTATTCGGATCGGTTTATTTGGTTACGGTAACGGTTCAGTTTACGGTTTTTATTTGGTTATGGTTTTTTTCTAAACCCCCTATAGATGGCATCACTACTTATCAAACAACAGTTTCATATTCAACAAGCATGAGCAATACACACAATCAATTGTTTGGATTATCTAGGGTTTGGATGAATCAAAAGAACAAGTTCTTAACATAACCATAGACACATACCTTGGATTAAATCTAGTGTTGTTCTAGGAGGTTTGGAATGATCAAGATTGAGGATGAGGAGTTGTGTTGAAAAAGCCAAAATGATCAGAGAATGTTTTGAGAAGAATTAACTGCCATACAGTGATTATGAGGAATGATTAGGGTTGCAGGAGTTTTATTTCATTTTCAATATTAGCTCTAAACACCCCTAACTTTGTAACTCTCACATAAAGCATATAACAACTTGTAATTCACAACTAAAGCATATAACTCACGTATTTGTCATACATCACATAAGTTTTGAATAAACAACCCGTTAATAATTATTATTTGTGTTAGTCACCAACGTTCGAGAGTTATCATGTGAGTGTTACGGTAATCCCCCGAATTACCAAAGTAGACTCATTTAACTAACCCTAGTTAAATGAAGTGCTATGAATGTGTGTCAAAATTAACTGTGGTTAGGTTAACATAGTAACTAAAGTTGCAGGTTGTCACAAATCTCGTCAGGCTCGTCGAGCCTTAGTGTAATATTAGTTCTAATTAATATTTGATTACATTTACCTCTCATTTATAGTTGTTTAGTAAACGACCCCGAGCCCGAGTTTCACTTATCGAGCACGAGAGCCTAAACGAGTCTAGTACATACGTACATGCCATTCATTCTTTCTCAGCGTTTTGTTTTTTAATATATATAAAGTGACACTGTTTACTTCTTTCGACCACTGAACCTTTTCGTTATTTTAAAAAATTTCGAATATTTAGTCACAACGTACTTATTTCTATCATCATTTCCATAAATGGAGTTGTATTAGCACCGATATTCATTTTTATTCTTGGACTATAATGATTGGACGTATCGTACTGCTACCGTAATGGTAGCATAATGAACTAATACCGACCAAAAACCTAAAACTTGATGCAAAGTGGTGAAAATCCCACTAGTTAATAAGAAAATGAAATTTATGTGAATAGTAATGCAAAGTATGGTAGTACAAGTCCTTAAACATTGTCACATTTTTTATAAGTATCAATTTCACTATTTATACTACAAATAATATACATCTTTAACCCAATTAATTTTTGTAATAAGATTTCATATCATTTAATTTTTCTCTAATAACTTATGTTCATTAATTTAAAAAAATTAAATAAGGCGCGTGTACTTAGGTTTTTTCTTGGCATTTAGATATGAATTTATTAAAAAGGGTTGTTTTCAAAATAAATTATTATTTTTTGTATCATAAACTATGTTACGTACCGGTACACTACAAACACCATCCGACCTCTCGTACCACAAATATTTGTTTCGCCCTTGATGGGTTGTCCATCTAGAAGCTAACAAATTTGTTTTTGATTGCTTTAGTGGAATCTTCTCAGGAGGTCACCCATACTAATACTATTAACACCTGAACATGCTTAATTGTTGATTATAACTTGTCCAAAACCGATGCGCCTAAAACGCGTTGTGATATTTGAGGTGGGGAATTTCTTATGGCCCAATATCTTTCATCCTTAATGAGATTTGCCTCACCATTGTTAACTAAACAGAACATGAGTGATAATGATACTATTTGTAACATCAGACCTCTCATACCACTAATATGATCAGTTTTCCCTTAATGGGTTGCCTATCCAGAAACTCACAGATTTGTTAGTACTACTACCACCATATTACCTTAATTGTGGAGTTACATCTGCTCCATATCTGATGCACCCAAACCACATTGGTGACATCTGAGGCAGGTAATTGCTTATAGAATAGTATCTCTTCTGTCATAATTAGAACAGAACAAAATGATGTGAGATTTGTCTAAGGTGTTACAGTAACGAATCAAATCGTTATCGACCAAACAACATCGGTACATGTATCAATATTCGTTTTTACGGTTTTCAATCGATAAGAAACATGTGTTAATATCCTTTTGGGCATATTACGACTTTACTTTTTGAGCTATACGAGACAATTATTGTGTAAATATACCATTATAAATAAAATTTTCTTATTTTGTAATACACATAATTTTTTTATCGAACAAATATCGACCAAACAACATCGATAGCGGTTTCGCCATTCATTTTATGGTTTTTAGTTTCGATATGAATCGATTTTGGTGTTTTTCTACATTTTTCACTACTGGTACCAAAGTGGTATCATACCTCAACATAACTTTGTAACTCGAAACTTTATCCTTGTAGCTATTATAAACAATATTTTATGTTTTTCGCATATACCGAATTCCGGCCACATTACCAGGGGTGCAACATAGTGGGGCGGGAGGGGTGGCCGCCCCCGAACTTTCGCTCAGTAGTGGAGAGTACACGTAGTTTTCGTGTAGAAATATTTGGTATATACATATTCGACCCCTCGGTCGGAAATCTCAAGATTCGTCACTGCACATTACACGAGGGAGTTTCAATGGTTTCTATATGTTAAGTATCCAAATTAGAAAAAATAATAACAAATGAATATCTATACAACGTATAGTGTGTAAAAGAATACCAAAACAAGTTTATAGTTTGAACTATGCGCAAAGATGATAAGATTTGATTTTGAACTCATCGTTCATCGTTTGTTACTTGTGGAATTAACGTGCCCTTCATTACCGGCTAATACGGGATACTTGTCTTTCCTCGTAAGGCTTGTGCATTCAAAATCCAATGTCTTCCCAATCTCACGTTGCACATAATTTGCAACATCGAACCGTGTAGACTTTGGATCACTAGTTGTCACACCCTCAATTTCCACTTGCGGAGTTTTACTGCGAGGCGTGTGAACAAACCAGAATCTGGAACACTAGTACGTCGAACGACTCTATATGATTTGATTATACGTTTTCAAAAATCATTTGTCGTAGATTTTATATTGTCTTAATTAGTTACCAATATTTAGCGGAAGCATTAGTTCTTAAAGTTGAGCGGAAGCATAAAATAAGTAGAGAAACGGGCGCCAACACAAACGCCAAAACAAATGAAAAACCCAAAACAACGTTTGTAAATGAGACTCGATAAAAGATGTCTTGTTCAATGCATGTGAGTGCACCTAGAGCTCCTAGCGTCCTGAGAAACATGTAAAGAAACAAGTGTCAACATTAAAGATGAGTGAGTTCACAGGTTTTCATAAATTCGTTTGTTCGGTTATGAGTTTGTTTCCCCCGTCATCCCTAACCCGGGATAACGATTTAGTTCCATTATTCCAAACCCGGAATAATAATGATGTTGGTTCCATTATTCCAAACCCGGAATAATAAGTTGTTGTTTCCATTATCCTCAACCCGGGATAATATAGTTGTTTCGTAATTAAGTTCAATGTTAACATATATAGGTAGCTAGCCTAAAGTTATGTCACGTAAGAGTTCGCGATCGAAGCTGACTGTTGGGCCTCCGTGTTGCCAGGCCTATCACTGACCATGGCGAAGTTAGGCCAAATTATTCACCCGTTGACCATACCCGGTCGGCTAGCGCGACTAGCTCGGATGGGGCTTGTCGGGCCCAGTAGTACTACTTATAATTCCCCCGCTATTAAAACCCAATACTAACGATCCGAGAGATTGACGAGGACTTAAGTGATATAGCTGCTTAGTGACCATAACATTACATTAACATCAACTTAGTTACCGAATAGTTATGTGACGTTAATTTCGTATAACGTAAAGAGATTGAGTTTGAAGAGTGTATACATGTTTCTCCCCCTGTTGTTTAAAAAACCGGATAAAGTTAGGGGCCGTGAACTCACCTTTATTTGCTCGGTTAGTGTAGCAAAGAAGTTGTAAAGGATGGGACCGCTAATTGCGTCCTAACAAACCAATTGATTTCAAGTCAGTGTGTGATCACACCAATACAAATTCTACACGTAATTTACGCACAAAGTGATACACACAACAAAATATCTAACACTCAAACATGCATGCAAGTATCCTCATGTGATCATAGTAATCAAAACAGTTTATCATGAACATAATCCAATCCATACAACACTTTGGTGCACACGATCACAAGTTATCAAATTTCAGCTTAATACTCATAATTCAGCTGTTTTCTAGGATTTTTATAAAATAGTTCCAACGTTCCAAAAATTCCAATTATTTTACAGCAGGTGACATTTATAATGTAGAAATTTATATAAATTTTCCAAGTCCTAAATCTTTACCAATTAACCATAAATATTAATATACTAGGCTGCAGTCAGATTCGTCGCTTTCTGACTGCAGTCCACGGAAGAATTTATTTAAAAATCACTGATCGTCCAATTAACAAAATTCCAATTAGAGTTGCCCGGAAATTTCCATACCTAGTTTCTGTACAAAATTCATGACTCAACTCCCTACTGATTATAAAATCCAACTCGATAAACAACTAACAAAATTTCAGGATTTTCACAGCTTTAGTTACTGAACTTATTTGGCCATTTAAAAATATCAAACGACTTCAGAAAAATATGAATCCAGCGCCGTTAGATTCGTTATTCAAATCTCTACGTTCTAGACATCAGAAAATCCGTTTTTCGACAACTACTGACCGAGTTACAGTCAGATGAAGTCGGTTGTAACTATTACTCAGCAAACTGTTTCAGCATTCTATCGCATAAACCGTCCATATTAGTAACCTAGGTGATCAAGAACCGGTTTTTCTAATCATAGATCAATACATATAACATATCCATGCAAACCCTAATCCACACCTCTAGTTTTTATAAACAAAACATACTTGGCAAACTTATAAGTTCCGAAAACAATCATACATGTAACAATGATAAATCAGCCGATTCAAACACATATAATCCGAAAACAAACCAATCACTTCATTCAAGCACATATATCCGAACATGATCTTGTAATCAAAAGATAAATCCTAACCTTTAATAACTAGGTAAATAACCGAGACTTGGACAAGAATGATTCGGCTGTTCAAGCAAGATCACGACCGAACGAGGTGAGCAGTTCTGCTGTTGCGACCGAGGCTGAAAGGGACTGAAAGGGGAGGCTGCTCGCGATCAAAAGGGACGAGAGTAAGGCTGTTTGCGGTCGAAGAGGATGAAAGGTTGGCTGCCGACGGCTGTTAGCTATTAGGGTTTTATGTTGTGAATGAAGCATGCATGTGGGTTTGTATATATAGCGCAAAGAGAGATAAGGGTCACGGTTTGGGTTTGATCTCGTGGCCGAGGACTTGGGTTGGTTCGGTTTGGGTTTGATCTTGCGGCCGAAGACTTGGGTTTAAGGTTTGGGTTGCACACAATGGGTTTGCGGTTTGGGCTTGAACTCGGTTAGAGTCACAAGGAGTTTAAGGTTTGGTTTGTGTCGCGGTTCGGTTCGGTTCGTGTACATATTTACCATAATTATTTTATAACTAAAAACAATCACATAATCGCACATCACGTATTCAGTAACTCGTACACGTTTAATACGTAGTATATAATTTATTCGACAAGTATTGCGTTTAAGTTATCCGAAAAACCGGGATGTCACATTATCCCCATGTTGAAAGAATTTTCGTCCCGAAAATTGAGTAAACGCGGTTTAGCATGTAGCGTACATGTTTAGAGTGCTACGCACAAAGAGTTAGTTCGTTTATGATGGTACGCGAAGTTACAAGAAGTTCCCAAGTGCCATGCACAAAGATTTCCAAGTGCCATGCACAAGAATTTAGTTAACAATGGTACGCGAAAGTATGAGAAATTTCCAGGTTGTCACATCATCCCCATGTTGAAAGAATTTTCGTCCCGAAAATTTAGTTGTTGGTATCGTTAGTTTGCTGCTCAGTTGCGAAGAGGTGTGGGTATTCGCTTTTCATTTGGTCCTCTCTTTCCCACGTGAACTCCGGTCCACGCTTAGAGTCCCAACGAACCTTAACGATCGGAATTTTGTTGTGCCTTCGAGTTTTGATCTCACGATCCATGATCTCGATAGGCTGTTCCACAAAGTGCAGTTGTTCATCCACTTGGATCTCATCCAATGGAATGACTAGAGTTTCATCTGATAGACACTTCTTCAGATTTGACACGTGAAATACGTTGTGAACTCCACTGAGTTCGGCAGGAAGGTCTAATTGATAAGCTACTGGTCCAATACGTTTCAAGATTACAAACGGGCCTACGTACCGTGGGTTAAGTTTGCCCCGTTTTCCAAAGCGGATTACACCCTTCCAGGGTGACACCTTTAGTAGGACGCGGTCGCCTACTTGAAATTCGAGCGGTTTGCGTCGTTGATCAGCGTAGCTTTTCTGTCGATCTCGTGCCCCCGCCATGCGGTTTCTGATTTGTACAATCTTTTCAGTAGCCTCAAGTATTAACTCAGGGCCTGTGAGTTGACTGTCACCGACTTCTGCCCAACAGACCGGTGATCTACATTTACGACCGTATAGTGCCTCAAACGGTGCTGCCGAAATACTCGTATGATAACTGTTGTTATATGAGAATTCCACTAAAGGCAGGTGGATTTCCCAACTAATTCCGAAGTCTATGACGCATGCCCTAAGCATGTCTTCCAAGGTTTGTATGGTCCTTTCACTTTGACCGTCAGTCTGAGGGTGATAGGCTGTGCTCATATCTAAGCGTGTTCCCAACGCTTTCTGGAGTGACTGCCAGAAGTTGGACGTGAAGCGAGCATCTCTGTCTGAGATGATGGACGTTGGCACTCCGTGCCGAGAAACTACTTCCTTTATGTAGATGCGAGTCAACTTCTCCATCTTATCTGTTTCTTTAATAGCTAGGAAGTGTGCGGACTTAGTTAAACGATCCACAATTACCCAGATGGTATCGCAACCACCCAAAGTTCGCGGGAGTTTAGTGATGAAGTCCATCGAGATCTGATCCCATTTCCACACTGGGTTCTCAGGTTGTTGGAGTAGCCCCGATGGCTTTTGATACTCTACCTTGACTTTTGCACAAGTCAAACACTTGCTCACGTAGGTGGCTATATCGGCTTTCATGTTGGGCCACCAATACGCAGCCTTTAGGTCTTGATACATCTTATCCGAACCCGGATGGACAGAGTATCGGGATTTGTGAGCTTCATCCATGACTAGCTCTCTGAGGTTTCCCTAGAGAGGTACCCATATGCGATTCATGAAATACCGGGCTCCGTTGGGTTTTACTTCCCAATCGCGTTCCATTTTTCCCACCGATTCGGCCTTGATGTTTTCCTCCTTAACTGCTTCTAACTGGGCGTCGCGTATTTGTTCGGGTAGCCCCGAATGAATAGTGAGTTATAATGCTCGTACACGGCGAGGTTTCAAGTGTTCCTTCCTACTGAGGGCATCAGCTACCACGTTAGCTTTACCCGGGTGATACCGAATGGCACACTCATAATCGTTCAAGAGTTCGACCCAGCGACGTTGTCGCATGTTCAACTCTTTCTGATCAAAGATGTGTTGGAGGCTCTTGTGGTCTGTAAAGATTGTGCACTTCGTTCCATAGAGGTAGTGTCTCCAAATCTTAAGTGCAAACACTACTGCTCCCAATTCCAGGTCATGCGTCGTGTAGTTTTTCTCGTGAACCTTCAGTTGTCGCGACGCATACGCGATGACCTTATCGCGTTGCATGAGTACGCATCCCAATCCCTGAATGGAAGCATCACAATATACTACAAAGTCATCTGTCCCTTCCGGCAAGGACAGAATGGGTGCACTGCAAAGTTTCTGTTTCAGCAATTGAAATGCTGCCTCCTGCTTGTCACCCCAAGCATACTTGATGCCTTTCTGGGTGAGGGTAGTAAGCAGTTGTGCGATCTTTGAAAACCCCTCGATGAAACGTCTGTAGTAACCAGCCAGACCCAAAAATTGGCGGATCTCCGTCGGTGTCCTGGGTGCTTCCCAGTTTTTGATGGCTTCAATCTTGGCAGGGTCTACATGGATACCCTTTTCATTCACGATATGCCCGAGAAACTGAACTTCCCAAATCCAGAAATCACACTTCGAAAGCTTGGCATATAGCTTTTCCTGTTGAAGTAATCCTAGCAGTAATCGTAGATGTTCAGCATGTTCTTCTTCACTTTTGGAGTAGATGAGTATGTCATCGATGAACACAATGACAAACTTGTCGAGGTATGGTTTACACACGCGGTTCATGAGGTCCATGAACACCGCAGGTGCGTTGGTGAGACCGAAGGGCATGACCAAGAACTCATAATGGCCATACCGAGTGTGAAATGCCGTCTTAGCGATATCCTCCTCCCTGACGCGTAGCTGATGGTAACCAGACCGTAAATCAATCTTGGAGTAGTAACTTGACCCTTGAAGTTGGTCGAAGAGATCGTCGATGCGAGGTAACGGGTATCGGTTCTTGACCGTAACCTTGTTGAGTTCCCTGTAGTCGATGCACATGAGGAAAGTCCCGTCCTTCTTCTTGACAAAAAGGACTGGAGCTCCCCATGGCGAAACGCTTGGTCGGATAAATCCTTTTTCTAATAGCTCCTGAAGTTGGGTAGACAGCTCCTGCAGCTCGGCTGGAGCTAGGCGGTATGGAGCCTTGGCGATAGCAGTTGCATTGTTCGCCAATTCGATTTCAAACTCCAATTGTCGATGGGGTGGAAGACCAGGTAGTTCTTCTGGGAATACATCGGAAAAATCACGGACGACAGGGATGTCTTCTATACGTTTCTCGTCCTTAGGCTGTTCAGTAATCAGTGCGAGTAAAGCGAAGGAGTTCTTCCTCCGAAGATACTTCTGCGCTTGCATGTAAGAGATGATGTTGGTGACGGCGCTTGCCTTATCGCCTTGTACCGTCAAGATTTCGTCGTTCGAGAGCGGAATACGGATAGATTTTTTGAAGCAGAGAACTTCAGCCCGGACGTCGGATAGCCAGTCCATTCCGACTACCACGTCAAAACTACCCAGGGTAGTTGGCATCAGATCAATGGTAAAAGTGTGACCCGCGAGTTTGAGTTGACAGCCGGATACTTTTTGGGTCACATCTACAGATTTACCATCGGCTAATTCTATAACATAAGGGGTCTCTAATGGTTTAGGCGTGAGCTTTACGTTCTTCCTAAAAGACTCAGATCTAAACTCCTATCCGCACCCGTATCAAAAAGCACAGTAGCATAATGTTCATTAAGGGAAAACTTACCGGTGACCACGTTCGAGTCGTTTCTGGCCTCTCCGCGGCCCAATGTGAATGCGCGACCTTTGGCACCTCCTGTGCCACCGTTTCCATTATTGTTGTTGTTATTGTTGTTGTTGTGGTTATTGTGGTTGTTCCCACCATTGTTGTTGTTGTTACGCAGCTGTGGGCAGTCTCTTTTGAAGTGGGCAGTGCTACCACACTGATAGCATCCCCGGTTAACACCCTGATGTGGGCCTTGGGGTTGATTTTGGTTCTGTCGGGACATGATTTCCCCACGACAATCCTTTGCTGCATGTCCCATCTTGCCACATCGTTGGCAGCGATTTCCGGCACAAGGGCCGTTATGATGAAGATTACAGCGGTTGCACTGCGGCTTTCGACCTGCATAGCCGCTTGCGTTCTGGTTGTTGTTGTTGTTGTTGTTGGCGGGCTGATTTTGGTGACCCCGGTGGCTGTTGTAATGATTGAACCATTTCTGGTTCCCCTGTTGCGGCTGGGATGACGAAGACTGTCGAGCAGACGAGTCTTCAAACTTTCTTTTGTTATCAGGGGCAACTTCAGTTGTACCCCGTACTGGCAACTTCTTTTGTTCCACCGCCTTATCGGTGAGTTTGTGAGCCAATCGGATTGCTTGATGTTCAGTTGCAGGGTTACTAGCCATTACCATACCCTGAATCTCCGGAACCAGACCCCGAGATAGAACTCGAGTCTTTTCTCCACAGTGTTGGCCAAATCGGGACATAGAAATACCAAGTCATGATGTTTTGCGGTGTAAGCTTCGATTTCAGATCCCACCATCTTGTGGTTCCATAAGGCTTGCTCCAACTATTGCACTCTGTCTCGTGGACAGTACTCCTCTTTGATTAGGGCCTTGAACTCGGCCCAGGCCATTGCATTTGCAACTATAAGTCCACGCGTTTGGACCTGTGCTTTCCACCAAGTTAGTGCCCCATCTTCCAGCGTTGAGGCTGCATATTTGACCTTGTTGGCCTCTAAACAGTTGCACATTTCAAATACGGATTCAGATTTTTCGATCCAGCGGACCAGTCCAATGGGTCCTTCCGCCCCGAGAATTTGCTTGGTTTCGCGTCGAGGAACATTTTGTAGGGGTTAAAGCCCCCTCCTGCTGACAGAGAACAGGTAGTCAGCGAGGAATTCTACTAGCCCATCTATTAGATTTTCACACGAAAATTTAATAATGGTTACCTGCCGGTTGGTTCTGAACACCCGCTAAAGCTGCGTTCACGTGTTCTTGAATCATGGCAGCTAGTTCTTCGGGCGTCAAGTTAAGGTTTCCACGTCGTCCAGTTGCCATTTAGATCTTCGAAACACAACACAAACACACCCCGATAAGTCTATATATCCAATATAGTTATCCTACTTCGTACTTTAATAATTATCAAGTTATGTCAACTCAATATATTAAATAGCCAAAAGAAATACTTGATTAAATGAAATTTCAACGTCTTACAAAGTGTTAACCAAACATATGAATTCACTATAAAGTCTCAAATTTAAACACAAGTGGGAAAATAAATAGACTGGAGGAAAGTAAATAAAATAAGCGAGACGTGTCAGTCGTCTACGTCTCCATCCCCCAAATCACTGTCGTTGCCGTCATCCTGCGCGGCATTTCCAGCTTCTACAGCTGGGTCCTCCTCCGGATCCTCCTCTGGATCCTCTTCTGGATCCTCTTCAGGGTCCTCCTCTGGATCCTCTTCCGGATCCTCCTCTACCGGCACTGGAGGGACCGGTGCTGGTGCAGGTGCTTGATTTTGCTCTAACTCATGAATGTTCCAACTATTCTCCAGGACTCTGTCCTCGAGCCAGTCGGCTCTTATCTGCTCAGCACGCAGATCTCTGGCTAAGGTGTTACGAGCTATCTTACTCGTGTGTTGCTCTTCCTCGAGCGAGTCGGTTTTACCCGTCAGTTGTCGGATCATCCATCCTTGTGCTAGGATGGTTTCCTGCATTCTTTCTAACTGTTCTTGTTGTTTCTGTATCATGATTCTAAGTAGGTCATTTCCTACTTCTACAGAGTTAACCGGTTCAATCGGCACAGCGATGGTTGGGCGTGATGACGACTCCTCCCCTAGAGCGAGCCTTTTCCTCGCAGCTGAGCGTGTCTCCACGCCATAAGATGGTAAGGGTTCCCCCATAGGTGCCTTTCCTGGCGCTCTTGGTGGCGTAAGTTTGTCGGATGATGATGACGATGATGATGATGACATTGCCTGTTAGGTCGTGTAGTTAGTTACGAGTTGTTTTCATTTCTTATTATTAAGTCATAATCCACATAACACTGTTGTGGTACATCGCATAACAAGATATAACAGTTCGGTGCCAAACTACGTCTAGTGTCGTGTATTCAGCTATAGTTTAGGTCTACTTCTAATGCAAACCTGGTTCTCTATAGCTAGTGGCTCTGATACCAATCTGTCACACCCTCAATTTCCACTTGCGGAGTTTTACCGCGAGGCGTGTGAACAAACCAGAATCTGGAACACTAGTACGTCGAACGACTCTATATGATTTGATTATACGTTTTCAAAAATCATTTGTCGTAGATTTTATATTGTCTTAATTAGTTACCAATATTTAGCGGAAGCATTAGTTCTTAAAGTTGAGCGGAAGCATAAAATAAGTAGAGAAACGGGCGCCAACACAAACGCCAAAACAAATGAAAAACCCAAAACAACGTTTGTAAATGAGACTCGATAAAAGATGTCTTGTTCAATGCATGTGAGTGCACCTAGAGCTCCTAGCGTCCTGAGAAACATGTAAAGAAACAAGTGTCAACATTAAAGATGAGTGAGTTCACAGGTTTTCATAAATTCGTTTGTTCGGTTATGAGTTTGTTTCCCCCGTCATCCCTAACCCGGGATAACGATTTAGTTCCATTATTCCAAACCCGGAATAATAATGATGTTGGTTCCATTATTCCAAACCCGGAATAATAAGTTGTTGTTTCCATTATCCTCAACCCGGGATAATATAGTTGTTTCGTAATTAAGTTCAATGTTAACATATATAGGTAGCTAGCCTAAAGTTATGTCACGTAAGAGTTCGCGATCGAAGCTGACTGTTGGGCCTCCGTGTTGCCAGGCCTATCACTGACCATGGCGAAGTTAGGCCAAATTATTCACCCGTTGACCATACCCGGTCGGCTAGCGCGACTAGCTCGGATGGGGCTTGTCGGGCCCAGTAGTACTACTTATAATTCCCCCGCTATTAAAAACCCAATACTAACGATCCGAGAGATTGACGAGGACTTAAGTGATATAGCTGCTTAGTGACCATAACATTACATTAACATCAACTTAGTTACCGAATAGTTATGTGACGTTAATTTCGTATAACGTAAAGAGATTGAGTTTGAAGAGTGTATACATGTTTCTCCCCCTGTTGTTTAAAAAACCGGATAAAGTTAGGGGCCGTGAACTCACCTTTATTTGCTCGGTTAGTGTAGCAAAGAAGTTGTAAAGGATGGGACCGCTAATTGCGTCCTAACAAACCAATTGATTTCAAGTCAGTGTGTGATCACACCAATACAAATTCTACACGTAATTTACGCACAAAGTGATACACACAACAAAATATCTAACACTCAAACATGCATGCAAGTATCCTCATGTGATCATAGTAATCAAAACAGTTTATCATGAACATAATCCAATCCATACAACACTTTGGTGCACACGATCACAAGTTATCAAATTTCAGCTTAATACTCATAATTCAGCTGTTTTCTAGGATTTTTATAAAATAGTTCCAACGTTCCAAAAATTCCAATTATTTTACAGCAGGTGACATTTATAATGTAGAAATTTATATAAATTTTCCAAGTCCTAAATCTTTACCAATTAACCATAAATATTAATATACTAGGCTGCAGTCAGATTCGTCGCTTTCTGACTGCAGTCCACGGAAGAATTTATTTAAAAATCACTGATCGTCCAATTAACAAAATTCCAATTAGAGTTGCCCGGAAATTTCCATACCTAGTTTCTGTACAAAATTCATGACTCAACTCCCTACTGATTATAAAATCCAACTCGATAAACAACTAACAAAATTTCAGGATTTTCACAGCTTTAGTTACTGAACTTATTTGGCCATTTAAAAATATCAAACGACTTCAGAAAAATATGAATCCAGCGCCGTTAGATTCGTTATTCAAATCTCTACGTTCTAGACATCAGAAAATCCGTTTTTCGACAACTACTGACCGAGTTACAGTCAGATGAAGTCGGCTGTAACTATTACTCAGCAAACTGTTTCAGCATTCTATCGCATAAACCGTCCATATTAGTAACCTAGGCGATCAAGAACCGGTTTTTCTAATCATAGATCAATACATATAACATATCCATGCAAACCCTAATCCACACCTCTAGTTTTTATAAACAAAACATACTTGGCAAACTTATAAGTTCCGAAAACAATCATACATGTAACAATGATAAATCAGCCGATTCAAACACATATAATCCGAAAACAAACCAATCACTTCATTCAAGCACATATATCCGAACATGATCTTGTAATCAAAAGATAAATCCTAACCTTTAATAACTAGGTAAATAACCGAGACTTGGACAAGAATGATTCGGCTGTTCAAGCAAGATCACGACCGAACGAGGTGAGCAGTTCTGCTGTTGCGACCGAGGCTGAAAGGGACTGAAAGGGGAGGCTGCTCGCGATCAAAAGGGACGAGAGTAAGGCTGTTTGCGGTCGAAGAGGATGAAAGGTTGGCTGCCGACGGCTGTTAGCTATTAGGGTTTTATGTTGTGAATGAAGCATGCATGTGGGTTTGTATATATAGCGCAAAGAGAGATAAGGGTCACGGTTTGGGTTTGATCTCGTGGCCGAGGACTTGGGTTGGTTCGGTTTGGGTTTGATCTTGCGGCCGAAGACTTGGGTTTAAGGTTTGGGTTGCACACAATGGGTTTGCGGTTTGGGCTTGAACTCGGTAAGAGTCACAAGGAGTTTAAGGTTTGGTTCGTGTCGCGGTTCGGTTCGGTTCGTGTACATATTTACCATAATTATTTTATAACTAAAAACAATCGCATAATCGCACATCACGTATTCAGTAACTCGTACACGTTTAATACGTAGTATATAATTTATTCGACAAGTATTGCGTTTAAGTTATCCGAAAAACCGGGATGTCACACTAGTCACCCCGTGAATCTGGTCCAGCAACTGAACTTTATAAGTCGGGTTAGGGTTCATCATAAACAGAAACGGGTCCAACTATTTTAACCCGTCGGCTGTTGTTCCGTAAAACATGGTAACATAACTATCCAATGCGACCGGGACTATAAGATCACTAAGTTCCGCAAACAATGGGCTAAACCGTAACAAATATGGTTCCCTACAAGTTGTCCCTTCTGGGCAAACTACAAGGTCCCCAAGTTTTAACATCTTGTCTATTGTTTTTGCATCTTGATCCCGATCCTTGTTAATTGTATGGTTTTGATTGGTGCTAAGACTCCGACATTCTACTGAGACTATACGTGACTATGGTGAACGGTCTCTTGAGTCCAAATGAGAGGTATAGCGGGTCAAGTAAGGTTCGATGGTTACATACATATAAACGACCTTATGATCATGAGATGTCACGTCTAATTTTGGGTTATTGTTTTTGAGCTTGAGTTGCATACCGGTGAAAGCTAAGATAGGGATCAATGCACCATATGGCATGGTGAGTGCGATAATAGCTCGGAAAATGGACAAAAGTATGGCGAACAGGAACCATATGAACATGATTAACATTCTTAGCGGTTCATTTTGAAGGCTAATCTTCCATCATGGAAGATTAGGTCTTTTGGATATCTTTCCCTTGGAAGAGTTCGCCATGCCTTCTTTTCTCTATTACTAACCATAAAAACCTCTTGCGAAAACACAAACAAATCAATAAATATTGCAAGTATGTGAAACAAAAGCCACTACTGGAAAAGTCGATTTTTGTAACCGTATTTTCCATCGCAAATAGCCTGCTTCGCGACTGAACTATTTTATGATCAAATCTAGGTACTGGTTTGCCGTGACAAATTTTGCGACTGTTGTGCGACTGCTTGTCTTATGACCATTCCACGATCACTTTTTTTTGTGACGGTTTTGCAACCTATGTTCAGGTTTCTAGTGATTTTTTATTAGTGAACAACACTACATTGCTATTTTGTTAACGGTTTGTATTTTTCTAAAAAAGTAACTTCAGATACACATGTGTATATTATGTACATAAAACCACTAAAGTAATGTGTTTATGTGCCTTTTTAACTTTTAAACATTTACCTACATGTATGTATAGGCTCTACAAATAAAAGATATTTGTTTATACATGTATATATCATTTCAAAATATCCATGTAAATATCGCATTTAAAAATTTACTTATATTGTAAAAAATATTAAAGATTAAATAATCAACGATTGAGGGGGTGGGTCCAATCGAAAAAATTATTGACGCTAGGATGTTGCTCCTCTTAAAATCAATGGTTTAAGTCTAACTGAAGATGAATTGGTGTAATTTAAGCCGTTAATAATAATAATAATGACTAAAAACATTGTGTTCCTTTAAGTTCTCGTAAAAAACTTCTTGTGTTGTTCTTGTTTTCTTTCATGAGACCAACAAAGTAGCCACCAAAACCTTTAGCTCCCTTTCAAAAACATAATCATTCTCCAAATAATCTTTCAAGCAACATTCAACCATGACTTGTAATTGTCTTCTTTCCTATTCTCAACACATCAAAACTGTCTTTCAAGAAGAACTTGGGCAAAAACCGAACTTCCAACACGAAACCCATCTTTCTTGATCCCAAAAAAGGAAACCATAATCGTAATCTTGATCGATAACTCATCATTAACCAAGAAAAGAAGTGGGTATAGAGCGAAAAGCACTTCCGGATTCAAATGCAATCAACATGAGGTATGTAAACACGGATGATGATCTCAAACGCGTTTCTTCGACATCAAAGATCAACGTCTTTCATGAAAGATCTGAATCCTGAACTGAAGAAATTCAGGTTTGTGATTTGAATTGAGAGCCATGATTGTTGCTTAGGGTTTTTCTGAGAGCTATTGTTTGGTTTTTATGAAGCTCTAAAAGAACACGAAATACGTAAAGAATGAGTTTGAGTGCGTTTGGTAAACCTTTGAATTCCTTTGTCTTTTTTTGGATGTTAAAGATCAAAATGCACTTGGACTTTTCGATATTAACGAATTTGACACTAATAAATACAATCATGTGCTGGAAATTGTAATGCATATAAGTTGACTTCAACTTCTGTATGCAGTATGGTAACAATAATATAATTTGAAAATATGAAGAGGTCAGTAACTAAATTGCTTCGAGAATTCGTCGTGCCTGACGACTTGTTGATTAGTCAACGAAAAAGAGCCGGTTCGATTGTTTACATGACGTGGGTAATGTACTGGATCTACTAGGGGTCGTACCCTAAATTTTAATAATATTAATATTAATTTTATATTAATTTGTATATACTAATAAAATACCCCGTGTATTGCGGCGGCATGTTACGTTATAAATTAAACAAGAGTAAAACCATTAAGATATAGATTAAAACACTCTTTACTTTAGGTTGGCAAATCACGAAAAAATTAAGTCATAAATTAAACTCGAGTAAAACCATTAAAAGGTAGATAGAAACACATGCGACGGTATATTCTCCAATCACAAAAAAGTTACGTAATGAATTAAACTCGAGTAAAGTCGTGGCCTGATGAAGTTTATTACAGTTGATCTATAAATTAAATAAAAGAACTAGATAAAACTATAACTATTCTAAACTAAAAGATGTATAGAATAAATAAAACACAAATTATTTAACATATCTAATAAAATCATAGGAAAAAAATATTTGAGTATAAAATTTATAATTATTTATATTACGTTTATAAAAATAAAATAAAAAAAGATATTAATTTCATGTGGCTAAATTAAGAAAAAGAAAACTTTTAGTGATTAAAACAGAAAAAGCAAACAAATTTATCGTAGTTATCATGATGTAAATATGTAATATAATATAATATATTATAATATAATATTAATAAAAGGAAGAAAAAGATGAAAAAATAAAATCTAAAACTAAAAAACAACTTGGGGTTAAAAGAAAAGCAATTATGTTATCTGATGGTTGTCACTAATGATAAAACAAAACAACCATAGGCTAGTTTTAAGATAATTCGGAGATCTAGATGTTATTTACACTATTACAAAACTGCTACATTTTCTATGTCAATTTTTGTGGGAGATTTCTCACGAAAATGGGTAGTAGGAATTTTATTCGTGGGTAATCTTTTTCTAACGCATTTCCTATAAATTCTCCTACTCATTGCCCACACAAATGTTTCGTTAGAATTCTCCTACTCATTCTCACGTAATTAAATTTCTTAACTTTCAAACGCATTTCCCACGAAACATTACTTTTTTTGAATTTTGTGTTTAAATCAATTATATTATTTTTATTATATGTTTTAATTTCTTACACAATTCCTACAATAAAAATTTCTTCCTACACAATTCCAACGGAATGTATTCATTTTTCCTACATAGTTTCTAAGAAAATATTTTTTTCCTACACAGTTCCATCGGAATGTATTCTTTTTCCTATGCAATTTTTGCGAAATTGCCGACATTTTTTCTACGCATACCGATTCCTACGAATTTCTAACTAATGTTTAAAATGAAAACGAATCACTTTAGAAATCCGTCGAAAAGTTCCGACACTTCTCCTACACAAACCAATTTGTCATTTTTTTTGTCACAAAACTAAGACCCTTTCTTGTTTGTCAGAATTTCGTAGGAAAAGTGTCGGCATTTTCGTTGGTAGGAAATGCGTAAGAAATTTTGGTAGGAACAGTAACAGTTTTCTAGTAGTGGTAGATATAGTAATGTAGGGTAAAGAGGTGTTATATAGATATAGAAATGTAAGGTAACATGCTAAACATGTGATGTGAATGACGATTTTTTTTATTTAAGTATGAGGTTTAATTGCAAAGTGAAAAGAAAAAAAAAGCACTTCATTCAAGTCTCATGTTATGTATGTTATCCATGTGTCTTTGATCTTTACCTTATATGTGAAATTATTGGGAGAAAACCCATAATTAGGGCCGAAACCTAGGAAACTCTAACTTCACAACATTTTATTTTTCAAAAAAATAACACATGTAATATACATGTTTTTAAGGGTTTTGAGCAAAAAAATAAATAAACAAAAACTTGAGAGGATTTTTTTTAAATAAACAAGTTTTGGGTAATGCGACTATTACATATGTTACACAAGATTATTACATATGTTACACAGAAACTTGATTATTTATAAAAAAAATTAGTTGAGGATTTTTTTATTTTTGTTTACTCAAAACCCTTAAAATATGTATATTACACGTGAAATTTTTTCAAAAAAATATATATATATTAGGAGGTTAGAGTTTCTTGCGTTTCCACCTTAACTATAGGGTTGTTCAACGAATCGAATTACGAATTTTCGAATTATTCAAAATTTTATTTTGGTACATGAATTCGTATTCGATTCGTATTTGATTCGATTCGAATAGTATTTGAAACTCGAATTCGAATAAATTCGATTTAATTCAAATTCACCCTAAACAATAAATTATTTTACTTTCATTTTTAAAAGTACTACAAATAATTATATTCAACATAAAATACAATAATCTGTAAAATTAATTAACTATTAATATATCAAAACACCAAAATTTAAAAGATAGGTTGGTTACTGGTAGCGCTTTAAGTTAGGAAAAATTTGGAAATAAGTAGTATGAGCTATTTGTCAGAAGGTTTGGTAATGTTGTGAATAAACTATCACTTATGGAAGTAGTTTATACTTTGGCTAAGTTTAGAAGTTATATGTGTGTGTATATACATATATTAAATATATATATATATATATATATATATATATATATATATATAGGGGGGTTATCTTGAGAACGCTAAATATCGCGAGAACGAATGAAAAAACCAATCAAAACTATTTTTTTAATACAAACCTCATTGTAATTAAAATACAACATAAAAATAAAAATTTACAACATCAAATTATTCATTTCTCCCCTCAAAATCACTCTTATTAGATTTTTTACACATGTGTAAATATAACAAATTTACACATGTGTAAATGACAAACTTACACATGTGTAAAAAAAATTATTTACGAATTCATGTAAATTTAAACGTGTAAATTAAATTTCTAACATTGTATTCGAATAATAATGATAAGTGTAAAAAGAAATTTTAAATTTGAAATGTTTTTGACCAAGTTTTTGCGGTTTTTTCATTTGTTCTCACGATTCTCACGATATTTAGCGTTCTCATTTAAACCCTCCCATATATATATATATATATATATATATATATATATATATATATATATATATATATATATATATATATATATATATATATAGGATTAGGATCAAGGAAAACCATTACGAGTTGTGAGAACTTAGAGAACTTGGCCTTCCCGTGCGATTTTCGACCCCATTTTTTCACACCCCTAGATTAAAATATTAGAAAAAACTGCCGTAAAAAATAAAAAAAATTTGAAGTAGTGTTTTTTGCCCCCTTACGGTGGCTGTAAAAATGTGATGACATAAGCATGAAATCACCTTTTTCAGCATTTATGGCAGCCGTAAATGAAAAAAAAACCCTTTTTTTGAAAATTTGATTTTTTTAGGATTTTTGGTAAAAAAAATTTGAAAAACCTTCCGTAAGGCCGAGTTCTCTAAGTTCTCACAACTCGTATAAATTTAAAACACCATGCTAAGAACATTAAGTAGTGTGTTTTAAGTGTTAAATAGTGTTTTCTTAAATTTCACGCCTATAATACATTGCATTGTGTTTTAAATTGTTATGTTTGGTGTTTTTCTTGCCAAAACAACTCAAAACATCATGGTTTAGTGTAAAAACTCCGAATTTTCGTTGTTATTTTTATTTCTGTTGTATCTATCATTTTGTAATCTCGAGATTCGGTTTATAAGAAAGTTATGTTAATTTAATTATGATGAATTACAGTTATATCGCATCTAATCGCTTATCAAACGCATCGCTATCTAATCGCAATCACAAATAGTTACGCTATTATACGAGCCGAGTGTGTTATTGTTTAATAAACACTCGTGCCATCGCATCGCTTATCTCATCGCATCGTAAAACGCAGTTAATTATATGGTTTTATGTTATTTATGTGTTATGTGTGTTTATGGTTATGATTACACTCACCATCACATCGCTTAATCGCTTGATGTAACCTTATAATTCAATTACATCGCTGAACAATCGATAAACGAACGAAAAACGAAGAAAACCCAACATTTGGGTCAAGTTCGCTTGAAATTGGTGTTGCCAAGTTCGGTCGAACTTGACTGGCCAAACACAAAACCTCCCACTTTCCCACAAGTTCGCCCGAACTTGCCTTGATTCTTCACAGAATCAGCAAGTTCGGCCGAACTTGTCTTGCATCCTTTGGAAAACTAGCAAGTTCGCCCGAACTTGCATGAAATCATGCAAGTTCGACCGAACTTGACTCCCACCAGCTAACTTTTTGCCTTCACCTATAAATACTCAGCTCCATTCTCTCATTTGAACTTGCTGCAAGTTCGCCTAGAGCTCTCAAAACCCGAAACCCTCTGTTTTCTAAGTAAGATTCAACCCGATTTCGACTACAACGATGTTCAACAATGATTTACAACGATTTGAACTCTGCCTTCATTTTCATCAAATCTTTTTTGTTTACAAAAATCTTCATCTTTTTATGCAAAACTTCTGTTTTTCACTCAGATCTATGCTCAGATCTGAGTAAAACCTTTAAACCATTGATTTTTACACAATATTCGGACTAAACGACGTATGTTTTGTTCACTTTGGAGTGGAACAAGGCGTTGTCAAGCTAGATCTCAGATCCCGAAGCACAAGGACGAAATCGTCACTTTACACAAGCTGGACTAACCCGTACGAACCTTCAAGTTCGCCCGGATTAGCCCGAGTTTCTGTAAAATGGCTAAGTTCGCTCCAAAAGACCTCTCTAGCCTAAGTTTTACTCAGTGGCTTAAGGTTGGAGGGATGGACACTCGATTTCCTCAGCAAATAGCGCAAAAATGCACGATTTGGATGCCAAAAGGATCAAGTTCGCTCGAGATTTACTGATTTTTATGCAGCTCAACAGTCAAGTTCGCTCGAACTTGCACCCTCAGGGTCAAGTTCGGACGAACTTGAGTCAAAAACCTTCAACAGAACACCATAAGTTCGCTCGAACTTGTCAAGTTTCTCAGGAAACTTCACAAGTTCGGCCGAACTTGCAAACTCTGTTAGCACCTTATACAAGTTCGATCGAACTTGTCAAGTTTCTTGAGAAACTTAACAAGTTCGCCCGAACTTGTCTCAAAATCTCAACAGGTTTCACAAGTTCGCCCGAACTTGTATGAAAACATACAAGTTCGCCCAAACTTTCTCTCTGCCCAATCCAAACTTAACCGTTTCAGCAATTCGGAAGACTGATGCACTTCTGTTCGCTTACAGGCTGGTCCGGTGCTCTCCCCGACTCCTCACAGATCCCGAATCTCTCCTAAAACGCACCAACAGTGAGTATACTTGAACCCTTTTACGTTCAAACGCACTTTTTGGTGTCACATATGTTCCTATATCAAATCACATCACACAAATCTCAAAATGCTTATTCGCAACCCGCTGTTACATGATTATACGTGAAATCTGCTGAATTGTATGTATTGCTTGATTGCTTGTACGCTATTGGTACAGTTTTGTGTCTATAGCTTGTTCTTAGCTTTTGGTAGTTTGTACGGTCTTTATTTTACGTGTATGTATTTTGGTCGAGTCGGCCAAGTCGAGATATCCTCCTATCTCGACTTAGCATGATGTTTATGTTGTCTATGATGTAAAACAGTTAGCAAGTCTACTACTGTTATTGTGTTAGTTGTTGTAACTTAGTGAACTGTTGACTGTTATGTGATTGTCTGTGTATGGGCTCCCTACGAAGAACCCATGTTCTTCATAGGATTGATCATCAATGAACAACAGAATGTTCATTGTTTTGGAAGGCCACGAAGATTCAATCTTCATGGTATATGTTGTTCGTTGAGAAGGCCTACGAAGAATCATTCTTCGTAGGATTGCTGATTGTTCGTGGCCCTGCACATTCTTCGTAGTGTGCAGGGTGTCTGGGCATATATATATGCAACACACTTCACAGTTTCATCTAAGAGAGTCCTCATAGAGTATTTGCACTGTGTGTATGTGTAAACTGATTCTCTTCATATTAATCTAAAGATAGTGAATCTTTTGGTTACATTGTGTTTGCTATATACTTTGTTTTGCTTCGGTTTGCATATACACTTGGATTCCGCACTCGTGTGTGTGTTAACAAACAAGGAAGTAGGTAACTTGATCCTCCAAGTGGACTTACAAGTGGTATCAGAGCTTTGGCTCTCTTCCTTGTTTAAAACCGAGCAAAATCGTGTGTTTGAGCAAGTTGTGAAACATCTTAATAGTGTTCTTGAACTTGAGAACAAGAAAAGTTAAGTTTCCCAGAAAAATCACTAAAAAGCTTGACTTAGACTTGTTATTTGAAGATAATCTTTACTAAAACTTAACTAAAACATGTGTAGACATGTTAAGGTTTAGTTTTTCTTAAGAATTTCGTTCAAATATTGTGTTCGACAAACTTTCCGGCAAGTGTGTTCACCAGAAAAGTCACCGGAATTAGGTTGGTAAGGATAAGATTCAAAAAGATTTGACTGAAAAGGAAATATGTCAAAAGTTTGTTTTTAACTAAGTTGGGATATCCAGCTACCACCTTTCCAATTTTCAGAAAAAGCAAGTTTCCAATTAAAGGAGAATCTCACCTGCCCAGTTCTCTACGAAGAACCTGCCTACGAACAACTCACCTACGAACCTCTGGTTCTTCGTAGGATCTTCGTCGACGAACAACTGCATTGTTCGTTGACTAAGTCTTCCAACGAAGAATCTATTCTTCGTAGACCCTCATTGTTCGTTGACACTGATTGTTCGCTGAACAGGTTGTTCGTGGACTCCCATTGTTCGTTGAAAAGTGTGTTTGAATTTTCACAGAAGCCTTTTATTTTTCTCAAAGTTGGCAAAGTTGAATTTCTAAGTTCATATTCTGTTTTAACCAGTCAAAATGAGCTCTAATCCATGGGATTGGGCCACCGGGTCAAATGTAAGTCAAGATGCTTCACAATGGGTTAAATCACTAATGCCTCAACAAGCCTCAATGATTACCGCTAATCAATGGGCTTGGGTGGCGAATCAAAATCAAAACATTCAAGACCTTCTGATTAGTGAGAGTGAAACCGGTAGCAATAATCGTCCACCTAAACTAAATCACATGAACGACTATCCCGCCTGGAAAGGTCGTTTTCATACGTATATTCTCAGTCAAAATACCGAATTGTGGACATGTTTTTACTATGCCATACAATGAAACTCTCGAAGAAGCTAGGTCGAATCCAACCACTTTAGCAAACATGACCGAATTTGATAAGAAAGCTTATGATCTTGAGAAGAAAGCTTTCTCTATCCTTACACAAGCTCTTCATAAAGATATCTATCATCAGTTTGTGTATTGTACGTTGACAAAACAATTGTGGGATACACTGGAAGCTAGAGGGGAAGGAAACGCCGCTTCAAGGAAGATCCATCATGATCTTTTAAAGAAGGAATTTGAAGGATTCATGTTTATGGAAAATGAAACCTTGAATGATATGATAACACGATTTTATCATCTCCTAAGTGAAATGTTTTCATACAGGGTTACTGCATCTCAACAGGAGATTGTTACACGTTTTGTAGATGCTCTACCACCCAAGTGGAGTCAATTTATTGATATGTTAAAACACACGGGGGTAATAGATACACTCAGCATTTATGAATTCGTTCAGAGGCTCGATAGTAAGGATGAGGAAGAAATTCAAAAGGCCAAACGTGTTCCGGTTCCACAAAACCCCTTCATGCCACCTCTCAGCAACCAGATCTTCAGACAGCCTTTGTCTCAAATGCAAACCCCTTCATGCCACCTCCAAAACCAGATCAATCTACCCAAACCTATAGTCAAGGATTTGATCCTAAAGCTTTTCTGCCTCGACCTCAAGATATTGCTTCTCAATCACAAAAGCAAGCACCTCAACAAGCTTGTTATGGCAATAACTTTCATCCGTCAAACCCTAATAATGTGAGATTCGATACTTCACATCTTTCCAAGGTCAGTGTAGAAGTTGCCAAAGAACATGTGGAACTTCTAAACATGATGGTTAGCACATATTGTGGATTAGTCTCAGGTCAAATTGGAAATATTAATTTTACAAATGAAGACTATCAACAAATCGACAAAGATGAGATAGATCTTATGGACATTAAATGGGCTTTTGCAAGCGCGGTGAGAAGAGCTAAGGATTACATGACTAGAACGGGTAAAACAAGTTTGAAAAGTAAACAGGATACTAAGTATGGTTTCGACAAAGACGTCGTTACATGCTTCAACTGCGGTGAAAAAGGTCACTTGAAGCGTGAGTGTACTCGACCTCCCAAGCAAGGAAACCAAAATCCTTTTCGAAACCAATCCAATCAATCAAACACAACCCAAGTTAACAATGAAAGAAGTATAGTAGTTGTTAACAATACTAACCAGCATGGATGTAACACCTCGTGTTTTTACGTCCAATATTTTTCCGACACGTGTCCGGTAATTCTCGTGTGCCGTGTGCCAGAACAGGAGGGACCAACGTCGTTGAATTGTTTATTTTATCCTCGTTATGCCTGGAAATAAAGTTGAGGGGCCAAATATGAAAATTTGAAAATTTTCATGTTCTAAAGACCCCTTGCGGACCGCAAGGCCCTAGCCATACGGTCGTAAGGCCACCTAATTCTGTGGGCGCCTGAGGTCCTTACGGACCGCAAGGCAAAGCCCATACGGTCCGTAAGGACCTGCTAGCAAACAGAAAGGTGGCAGCAGCTTGTTCTGCCACCTTTGTCGAGATTTGGCACCATCCTTGCATGCTTGACATGACTTGGGGCACTTGTACTCGTCCCATAACATCTGGCAAACCTCTGAACTCTTCCCTGGCTCCATATGAGATGAATTTGCATAAGTTGCAACCATTTCTTCACCATTTTTCCTCACTCTCACTCAATAAGTTCTTCAAGAAGAGTTCCAGGCAACATTCAAGCATTCCTTTCTGATTCTAGCATTCATTTAGACATAATGTAAGCGTTCAAATTCGTATTTAGTAATTTATTATAGCTTTTAGCCTAGAACAAAGTCTCCTCATAATTACGCCTTGATCTTGTTCTAAATCTGTGAATACTCCGTCATTTTGAGTAACAAAAGTTCCTATACGTTCATATTAATGGAGGTGTTAATCCCTCCATAGGGCATCTCCATATTTTCACGGATTCATGACCAATTGACGAGTCAACCGAAAAGTCAAATAAAATCAAACTGTCCAGTTTTTATAAAAATCATAACTAATGATCTAGATGTTATAAAATATGTTTTGATGCACTAACAACCTAAAAATAAGTATTAGAACATATGTCTTCAGATTCGGCTCGTCAAGTTTTGGTCTAGGCTCGGTTTGTAGCCAAAAGTCACAATAGTTGATTTTTGTTGACTTTTGGTTCTGACCCGTTTCGAGCCATGTTGCTACTGTATTTTGACCATTTTAAGACCATAATTTCTTTAGAATGACCATCTAAAGTTTCGTCACTCGATATTTTAGAAATCGGAGTTTACATACAAGTTCCGCTAAAATTGTATAAACTTTGCAAAAAGGTCCTTTTTGTGTAAATCTTGATTTTAAACACACATGCATGTAAAATTAAGACATAAACTGATTTATAAACATTACTAAATTATGTTAGTGTCAAGAATCTGATTGTAATATAAAGTTTTCGCAAAGGACGTGTTTATGACATTTAAATGGCCAAAATGCCATTTTTGGCATTTTGGAAAGAATAAATAAGGTTTAATCATCAAGATGATATATTCACTGATGTAATAGGATAAGTAAAATCATTTGGGATGTTCATTCAGATTATAACCTGAATGAGGGCTTAAGATTCGTTAAGTGTCGATAAATGACTAAATTACCCTTTTTCGCGTAACATGATTTTAACCAAAATTTTTATAACCAAATATTTTACCTACTGATTAAACATGATAAAACTTATTTTGGTTATATAAAGCAGGTCCTAACCTCAGTTTATCTTAAACAATCGAATATAATGACGTTTAGCGACTTTTACGCCTTTCCAGCGCATAGTATGGTTTAAAACCATAACTATGAGCCAAGACTTGTTACCTACTGATTTATAAACTTATTTTCAATATCTTAACAGTAAGTACAAGTCCCGAACTCAGAATCCCAATTTTGGCTTCAAAGCTATGTGTGAAATTACTAAAATGCCCTTACGGGACATAGATTATTTCAAAATCGTCAAACACACATATATTTGATATCCTACTTTTATAGTATTATAAAATAACTATTTATACAGAATATTAACAATCTTGACATCAGATTCATTTTAAACATCTTTTATAAACTTTAAAATGACCAAAATGCCCTTAGGCATAACTCGGTTTTAAATATACCTCGGGCCTATCTTTTGCAAAACTACTGATCTTATAACATATTTTTAAACATATATTCATATGGAACTTGTATATGACTCTCTCGGTTACCCGGTTTCGCCTATGTGCGTTCGGTTAAGCTTACGTAGCAAATTTACGTACTTAAACCGAAACGAGTTTAACTTCGTCATTTCTCTATCAAATTCTGGAATGTTATTGGTTTACTCATATTAGACAAGTTGATAAAATTGTCGGGTCCAACTAACATCCTATTCTGGTAACCACTTAATCTAGCGTATCATACCGTATCTTATTTTAGCGTAAGACTAACCGGTCCAAGTCTAGGACTTAATTAAGGACCCGTTAGCATTCTAATATTGGTTATTATTTACCATCACTCCAGACTAAACGCCTTCTGGTAAATTGTACCTGTACTTGCTTTGATCTGCGGCTGAGTTCTGACTTTCCGAAGACTTAACTTCAGGTAAATACCCTTAACTTATTTTCCCTACACGGGCCTGGGATACGGTAAATTATTACCGCTCGGTCGGGTATGGGATTATGTTTTATTCAGTTGTGATAATTAACTAAAATCTTGCATAACCCGGTTATGATCTGTTTTGTCTGAAACTAAAACATTGGGGTGGACTTGACCGTGTCCGGGATATCCTTGGCTCACTAAAGTACTAGTGGCCACGACAATATAGCATTGCGTGTAGGCATACACTGGGAAATTGCTATCTGCTTTCTATGTAAAAGTTCAGAGTGGTGTGTCAGTCGATCAGGTCTTGGTTTCTGTAGTGGGCTCCATATGTAAAAGCCTGACATGTAAATCTGTATACAAGGTCATTTGTACTATCCCAAGTTATTTATAAAAATGTGCCAAGTGCACCTTAAACAATTTTTGAAAGGATTTTCAAAATGAGTCAGTTGAGTGTATTTACCAGTGTAAACTGACGTATTTTCAAAGATTAAACTACAGGTACAAGTACGAAATAGGCTGGAAGCTACGGGGCGTTGACATTAAGGAGTTGCGACCTTAGAATTTGAGCCTGTAGAGTTTGTTATCATTTTGTCTATGTTTATTTCCGATCCGCCTGTGGATCTTATTACAAGCCTTGATGTATATTTGTGTTTCGAACTTTTGGACACTTTATGGTTTGTAATAGTTTATATTTTACTCTAAGACTTCCGCTGTGTTGCTCTGTGTTGTAATTAGTTATGATGATATCAACTATACGTCATGATACTCCCCACCAGGCCCACCGTAATACACGTGGAATTCGGGGTGTGACACTGGACCTTCAAACAACTAGGGCCTTCGTTGTTCAAGCAGATGAAGGATGTGACTGGTCGGTTCAATTGGGTGATGGAAATCAAGGAGGAACTGCATGTTATGCTAAGATTACCAATCATATCAAACATGTCCAACGAGAGGTGCTTTCTGAAGATGATGATAGTTCTGGAGATAGCAGTAGTTCTGATGAGGAAAATAAAGGTGTGGGTGGTTATAGGTCGGATGCAGAGGTAAAGGAAGATATTGATGCTGAAGTTGATAGCTTGCTGAAAGAAGCTGAGATAAGCAAACCCAAAGATCTGTGTTGGTCAAGAAAGCTGAATCTGCATCAAAGGAATTGGAGAAATTATTCGCAGAAGATGGATCCTTTTCTTGCAATACTGCTTTCATGGAAAATGTTGCTCCTTCATCCAGTCAGGTACAATCCGACACTCCTAGGGTATGCAATGATTGTGTAGAATTAAAACGAAAGTTCGAAACAATTAATATTCACAATCAAAATTTGGTAGTTGAACTTCCAAAGTGCAAAGAAGCAAATATGGCACTAACTCGAAATGAAAAAGAATTTAAAACTGTCATTGATACACTTAAGAAAAGCGTTTCTGAGCTAACCAAAACAGTTTTGAATAAACAAACCGGTATTAATAATTACATTAATATCATTGAGGAAACGAAAAAGGAGTTAGATGTTGCCAAATGCGAGCATGATGCAATCAAGCTCAAATTGGAGAGTTATTCAAACTCCTGATATGTGCTAGATCACATCATTGATGTTCAAAAACTAAAGGGCGATGTCAAATGCATTGGGTATAAATCATGTCCGCCTCCGGTTAGACACAATTATACCAAAATGCTCGATGAAGAAGAAATGCCAAGATTTGAACCATCTGTACCTCTCAATCCTGAGGAATTTGCAGCATGATTAGGGTTTAAGTTGGATAAATCATCAGATGAAGTCAAACAAACTGATAACACTTCGTCAGTTTTAGATCAAAGTCCTCCAGTCGTTGAGGATGATGATTCATCTGATGATGATTCAAATGTAACTGATCAAGATCAATCTCTTGATAAAAGGAAAGGAGTGGAAATTCCAATCGAGAATCATATTCTATGTCATCCTCCTCCTCCTGTTGCAAAACAAGAGATTGATCCTATCAAGTCTGTTGAAGCACTTGTTGATACCTTTGAAAGCAATAATGTGTTGTACACACTTATTGGTAATGAGAGAATTTATTCTAACAAGGACTTTCCGATTCGAAATGTCAATCCAGCCTCGATTGACCAAGTTTTTGAAAATTCAACAAACAAATTTTTAGGAAAGAAAAGTCCTAATGTTATAGTAACTCAATGTGAAAAACTGCCTCTCAAATCACAACAACCAACCGCTTCAAAGGATAAACAACAGGAAAAACGAGCTGAAAAACCCAAGGCTCGCAACAAGAAAAAAGGAAAAGAAGGATGTTAAGTTTGTACCCTCAAATGGTACGGATAAAATCGAGACTTTTGAAAATACATCTAATACTGATTTTGTGAAACAAGTCAAGATTTTAAAACGAAATGATCAAAACAATTATTCTTAACACACAAATGGGTGTGATGACGAACCAAGTACTTCGAGGCCTCAAGGTTCAACATCAAGTCGTCAAAATGAATCTCCAAAATTTGTTGAAAGGAGATCATGTTTTAAATGTGGGGAGTTTGGACATATCATCAAAAACTGTACAAATCCCCCAAAACCAAAGTTCGTTGAGAATTGCCCCTCTGAAAGAAATGAGCAGCGTCGTTCTGTGTCACCTAAACAAGACAAACGTATTGTTAAGGAACAAGAAGAAAAACAAAGACGTAAAAATGTGAAAGTCATCGAAAAGGCCTTAAAACCGGAAGTTGTTCAAAAGGAACCAAGTTCTTCAAACTCGTCAAAACAAGAAATTTCTAAAACTGTAAATAATAGTGATAATCAATCTGGTAAACGAGAACAATCTTGGAACCCTAAAACTGGTACTATTTCAGGGGTAGGTACGCAATTTCCAAATCATCAAGAAATAGAAATCACATTTCTTGACGATAAGGGTCGACCCAAGACCACTAAGGCTTGGGTCCCCATCCCAAACTAATCGTGTAATTGCATGTGCAGGGTGCTTCAGGAGGAACTGTTAATAGTCACTGGATTGTTGACAGTGGAGCTTCTAGGTACATGACGGCGACTTAAGGCTCCTTTTTTATGTGAAAGGCATTAGAGGAGGTTATGTTGCTTTTGCTGGAGATAAGGGCTGTTACATCACTAAAGAAGGAATGATTTCCAATGGTGTTGTGAGTTTTGACAAGATCAATTACGTGCAACAAATTGATCACAATCTTCTTAGTGTTTCTCAAATTTGTGACAAGAAGTTCACCGTGCATTTTGATGATGCCGGTTGTTATGTGCTGAAGCCCGGTTTCAAGATTCCTAAAGAATGGATTCTTCTGTCGGCTCCAAGAATTAATGATTTGTATATTCTTGATATGAGCCAAGCTATTACATCGACTGCAACAAGTTACCTGTTTTGTCTCTAAAGCGACTGAAAAAGAATCTATCTCTTAGCATAGACGACCTGAGGAAAATGAACCATTTGGTGAAAAACAATCTTGTGAATGGTGTGCCAGTTAAGAATTTTCATCTTCAAGACGTCTATGTTTCGTGCATGAAAGGGAAGCAAGCAAAGAAATCACATCCTATCAAGAAAGTCAACACTGTGAACATGCCACTTGAACGTCTTCATATGTACCTCTTTGGACCAATGAAACACAAGGCTACATTTGGCGATTCTTATTGTTTAGTCGTGACTGATGACTACTCACGTTTTTCTTGGATAATAGTGATGGCACACAAGAGTGAGACTCCAGATATCCTCAAGAATCTCTTTACTTTAATTGAAAATTTGTATAAGTTGAAGATAAGGAGAATCAGAAGTGACAACGGCACTGAATTCAAAAATCGGGTTATGGATGAGTTCTGTACTTCTAAGGGAATTTTGCATGAATACAGTTCTCACTATACTCCTCAACAGAACGGTGTTGCTGAGAGGAAAAATCGGACGCTTATTGAAACTGCAAGAACTATGTTGGTAGAGTCGCAACTTCCAATTCAGTTTTGGAGGGAGGCTGTGGCTACTGCTTGCTACACGTTGAACAGAGTTCTTACAGTAAAGAGACATGGAAAAACTTGTTTTGAATTGCTGCATCGTCGGAAACTTGATGTTTCATACTTAGAACCTTTCGGAGCTCCATGCACTATGATTGAACAAACTGATAAGTTTGGGGCAAAGGCGATCGAAGGATTCTTTCTTGGGTATACTACTCCAAATTTTAGAGTTTGGAATCTTTCTACTTGAAAGATTGAAGAATGGGGTGAAGTTAAGGTTCAAAGATACACTGAGTCTGTTAGAGCTCCGGGTGATCCGTGGATGTTTGACTATGATGGTCTTTTTGGGTCCTTAATCTGCCAACTTTTGATGAAGATTCTGCAGCAGCACAAATGTTACTGGAAAGTGATACTGCAATTGATTCGTCATTAGTGAGACCGATTATTGTTAATCCTCAATTTCAACTTCGGTTAACAATAATGTCCAAATGAGGAGTTTGATGATACTGTAGATTACAACATTTCGTCTGAAGATGATCACGATGCAAATGAAGCTACATCAGTCCCTGTTCAAGGTGTCTCTGAAGGTGTTTCTGTGGAAAACAATGTAGGCACTGGGGAAGGTAATGCTTCGACATCCTCGGCGATGCCAGATATTGATCTGGTTGTAGATCTGAACTTCAACAATTTGGGTATAAATGCTCGTGTTCCTGATGTTCCTGAAACACGAATTCATAATACTCATCCTCAGCAGAATATTATTGGAGATGTTCAAAGCGGTGTGCAGACACGTAATCAGCTTCGAAGCAATCAGAATGCTGGTTTGTATGCAGCAATCAGGGAATCTGGGGAACAAAATGATTGGTCATTCGCCTGCTATGTTTGCCAAGTTGAACCAAAATCTTGGAAGGAGGCAATGAAAGAAGATTCATGGTTTGAAGCAATGCAAGAAGAACTTCAGCAGTTTCAGAAATTGGGCGTGTGGAAATTGGTTGACAGGCCCGAGAACTACAAGAAGATTGGCACGCGCTAGGTTTTCAAATGCAAGAGGGATGACGAGGTGTTGTTGTACGAAACAAAGCAAGATTGGTTGTCCAGGGCTTTTCTCAAGTAGAAGGCATTGATTATAATGAAGTTTATGCACCAGTGGCACGTCTTGAAGCGATAAGGATTTTCTGGGCTTATGCGTCTTACAAGAAGTTCACTGTTTACCAAATGGATGTTAAAAGTGCATTTCTTCATGGTGTGGTGGAAGAGGAAGTATATGTTGAACAACCGCCTGGTTTTGAAGATCCAATCCATCCTGATAAGGTTTGGCTTCTAAACAAGGCGCTTTATGGTCTTCATCAAGCTCCAATGGCTTGGTATGAAACTTTTTCTTCATATCTTCTCAAGAATGGTTTTCGAAGAGGTTTGATCGACTGCACTCTTTTCATCAAGGAAAGGGGTGAGGATTTGTTATTGGTTCAAGTTATGTGGATGACATCATCTTCGGGTCTACAAATGATGAAATGTGTAAAGAATTCGAGCGGGTGATGCAAGACAAGTTCGAGAAGAGCGCGATGGGAGAAATGACTTTCTTTTTAGGTTTGCAGGTACATCAATCTAAGGAAGCGATTTTTATTCATCAGACCAAGTACGTCGGGGATATTCTCAAGCGATTTCAGATGGAAGATTCAAAGCCTGCTGGAACTCCGTTGGCACAGAATCATGGGATTACTCCTGATGGGTCGAGTGAACATGTGGATCCGTCTCTTTATCGTGCTATGATCGGATCTCTTATGTATCTCACTGCTTCAAGACCCGATATTATGTATCCGACATGTCTTCTTGCTCGTTACCAGTCAAGTCCAAAAGTGTCTCATCTAATGGCTGTGAAGAGGATTTTTTGTTACTTGAAGGGTTATCCGGACACTGATCACGGCGGCTGCAAAATTGATGCAAAGTCAACATCAGCGGGATGTCAGTTTTTGGGAAATCACCTAGTCACGTGGCAATGCAAGAAGCAAACCTTTGTAGCTACCTCAACTTGTGAAGCTGAGTATATTGCGGCTTCTAGTTGCTGCTCCCAGGTTCTATGGATCCAACAGGAAATGCGCGACTACGGTTATGAATTTCTAACTACTCCTATTTATGTTGATAATGAAGCTGCTTTACAGATCACCCGTAATCCTGTACAGGATTCGAAAACCAAACACATTGAAATTAAGTATCATTTCATACGAGATTGTTATGAAAAGAAACTTATCGATGTTGTTAAAATTCACACTGATCACAAACGTGCCGACTTGTTTACAAAAGCTTTTGATAAATCACGTTTTGATTATTTGCTTTTGGTAAATGGCATCAAGGTGAAGCCCGAGTAAATCATAATCGACTAATCGTTTTTGTAAATATTTACGTAAAACTTTAAAAATACAAAAAGATTTTCATTTTATTTATCTTTCTGCATTTTAGGGGGAGAAAATTCCAAGAAAATACAAAAACATCAGAAAAATTCAAAAATACAAAAATATGTCTTTTATTTATTTACTTTCTGCATTTAAGGGGGATAAATTCAGAAAAATACAAAAACAATAAAAAATCGAAAATTCAAAAATGAGTTTCTTAGAAAGATAAGAGAAGATGATGATACACCAGTGGTCTGTCAAATACGGTCAAAAATGTAAAATGAAATATGATAAGTAGCTTTACTAACGATGTACCGGTAGACTCACAATCAGATTAAAACATGCAGATTGATATAAACATAACGAACTGAAAGTCAGGTGGGAATCATTCATTGGCATATGGTCTTAGTACCGAAATTTCGTTTGATAGTATGCCGAGGTTCTGAAATGCGTGGTGCTTATGTTGTTTATCATCTGGGTATCATGGTTGACTCTTTTACCGAAAAATAACGGGGACGCAAGTCAAGAACTTCCACGATACCATACATACGTGTAAATATTGCATACGACCATCAATAAGTGATAAACATATCACATCCACCAAACGAATAAGTGATAAAATATTACAGTTTATTGCGGGTGTCAAATTCGTCTCTTTGTCGGTACAATGGTACTAACCTGTTCACGGACTTGCACATGTGCCCTGCATGCATCCGAAAATCAAGTTCCTCATCAATAAGTGATTCTATCACATAGGACTTGTTTTCAATCAAAATAAGTGAGTATCTCACATCATATACGTCAAAACAGATGATAAGCGGTATACTCGCCGGTAAGATGAATTTTCGTGCATGTCTTGATACGGGAATGTGTCGTGAAGTGGATGAACACCGGCTAGTAAGTATAAATCATATATTAAATCATATCTCCAAATCGTGATTACGTCTGATAAGTTGAGTTTATGAGGACAACAATATCGGTAATCGTAGTAAAATACTTATCCAATTTATAATGAGTATCGTAAAACTTTTTTTACAAGGCTGTAAGCTGGTATGATTCTCTTACCTTGAAACTCGCAAAAGAGGCTTGAAGTAATGTACAATGTAGATCGTAGTTCATTAGCGTAGTCTGTTTATTTTAAGTTGTTTTTAGTCTTATCGTTAATGTTCGTTTTGTCGATGTTGAAACTCGAATGGTTTCTACCGGTGAAGTCCTAAAATCAACCTTGCTTAAAAAACCCAAATTCATAAAGGTCATAATGCATTCTGTTAAATCCAAAGATGTTCAAAATCTGTTCTGTTAAAATAACTTCATAAGTTGGTACTGGTGATCTGCGAAGAATCTGGTTCTACGAAGAACTAGTCAACGAAGAATCATATCAACGAAGAATAGGTTCTTCGTTGAAATGAGTTGGGCCCAAGTGTTGAGTCCAGTAACTGGTTGTTCGTTGGCCTACGTAGGATTCTTCGTAGAAACCCTCGACGAAGAATGGTTCTTCGTCGAGCTGGATGTTCGTCGAAGAGGCGGTGGGGGCAGGGTGGTTTAAAAAGGCATGGCCCCTCACAGAATCCCCTTATCACTTTTCAAAAGGTCACTTTTACACTCATCCTCTTTCTCTCTCAAGAAAAAAACTGCTCATCTTCTTCATTGTGAAGAAATCTTAACCAACATTGAAACTCTTGTTATCTGTTCTTTGTTAGATACAAATCTAAGGTAGAACTCGCGTTTATTAACAAGTGTGTCATAATGTTTCAGTGTTAGGTTCACAAACAAGATCATTCACTTGAATCCATTAAGAGTCATGTTGTAACCCTCATTGTTCGTAAAGAATATAAACTTGTAATCGGTTGGTCTATTAATGTTTTTGATTTGGTGTATTAACGATAGATTCATTCGGATTATGACAGACATGAATGGGTTTTTACTTGGACTGTGAAGTTTTTGGGTTTGTACCAAGAATGTTGGTAAAATTAAATGAACTGAGTGTTTTGATCTTGTTTGTCAGGGAGTTTTAACCATTTAGATGTTTGTCTCTGACATGAAATTAACTGTGATGAAGAATCCTTCCGGCGAAGAATCCGATTAGACGAAGAACCGTAGTCAACGAAGAATCCATTCTTCGTTGACCAGGGTTGTTCGCTGGAAAGATGTTGACGAAGAATCATAGTCAATGAAGAATGGATTCTTCGTTGACCTTGATTGTTCGTTGGATTTATATGATTCTTCGTCCAAACTAAATGTTCGTAGGAGGTTCTTCGTGGAAAGAATGAATTCACAGTGGACACAGAATGGTTCGTAGGAACACTTGAGGATTCACAGTGAACTCATACCTCCACACAGTTAACATTTTTGAGTGTGTTCTCAGTTATTATGTTTCTTTCTTCACATGGTGGTTGTGTTTTTGTAGAGAATGGCTCCTGAAACTCAGAAGCGAAAGCCTGCTACGAAGAAAGAAGATAAAGCGGAGGTTGAAATCATGTCGGAACCTCGTCACAACATGATCGCTTATTTGGATCCGCAGGACAAACTCGCTGATTACAACGGAATCATGAAATGGCTAAGGGAATCAAGGATCAATCACGCCATCACTCATCAAACTGTCGTATACAAGTCCTTGATCAAAGCCTTTTGGGATTTAGCGAAAGTTGAAGAGATTGACGAAAAGGAAGTTATAAGAGGACGTGTGAGCAATCAAGACGTTATTGTTTCGGTTGAGATTCTCAACATGGTATTACAGCTTCGTGATGACCCTGAAGCGCTATATTCAGTTCCGATAATGTGTCAAAGAGGGTGTTTGTTGCGTATGAAGTGTACTGGAGATATATTTGGAAATCAGTTTAACAAGTCGGGTTTACCTCTTCGTTACAAGTTTCTGTTACATGTGTTGATACAATGTTTGAGCAATCGACGAAGTGGTTATGATATGGAAAATCCAGACTTAGTTGGGTTGATGGTGGCCTTAGTGCTGAAAAAGCCATTTAGCATATCTAAGTATATATTCTCCAACATGAAAGAAAATCTATCAAGAACGGGAGCCGTCACAGCAGGAAGCAACTTCTGGATGTATCCTAGATTTCTGCAGATGGTTTTGAATGTCCAACATCCCGATCTTCCTAGAGAGGAAAATGAAGTTCTACAAATTGATACAATGACAGAACGTTCATTGAAGATTTTTAAAGGATATGCTGCAAAAAGTTACAAGGAAAGCGATCCACCTTGGAAGTTATTTTGAAAAAGATTCATACGTGGCACCGGAGAATGACAAGTGGCGACACGACAACAGCGACCCGGACAATGAAGAGCCTACTTTAAGAAAAATGCTTGAAGATAGGTTTGGGAAAAAGAGTGATGATGATAATAGTGATGATGATGGAGGAGATGGTGATGACGGTGGAGATGGTGGTGATGGCGGTGTTGACTTAGGAAAACAACCAGAAGGTGCCACAAATGTTGAAGATGAAGATAACCCTCCTGAACCTGGTTATGAATACTATGTTGATAATCGTGGTGTTCGACAGGTGAGAAGAATTAGTACTGAAAGAACCAAAGCTGACCCTGATTATGTTCCTTCTGACACTAAGTCTGAGAAGGCTCGAAAGAAGCAAGTTGCTCTCTGCCGGAAGAAAAAGAGTCTGAAATGAATTGGTTCTTCATTAGTGCAACTTGAATCTACTCACAATCTGATCCTTCCGCAGGACCAATACCAGAAGAAGTCTTCACTGCCGAGGAGACTGAAGCCTTGGTAGCTTCTCCTAGTAGGTCATCGGGAACTGTAACTGCTACTTTTAGCCCACGACAACCTCCTCCTCAGTTTACAGCCCCTGCTGCTACTCAAGCTGCTCGTGAGAGAACTCGCAAACAAAGTTCAGAATCACTTGAGGAAAGATTTGAGCACATGAACGATAGCGAGAAAATACGCTTTTTGTTCACACAGCTTCGGGCTTCGACAGCCCAAGTAAACTGTCATATGGATTTCATGTCTGCAACAAGAAACACCACTGTTAAACAACAGATGGAGATCAACACTTTGAGCGCAACTTTTCAGAAACAACAGGCATAAATCATACGATTGAGGGCTGAGAATGCTCGACTGCAAGCTACAGATGAAGAACATGCAAGACAATTGCAGCAGATGCGAGTGGCTGACAACGCTCGAGGTATAGAGATGAACAGATTGAAAGAACGAAGTACTGAAGTGCTGAGAACTGGTGAAAATTAACTAAGATGTATGATGATATCACCGAGTTCTACAACTCCCGTAACAAAATCATTGCTGAAAACGTTAAATAGATGAGGAGTAGTTATGAAGTTACGAGGAAGAGAGTCAACACTCTGTGGGGGGAGCGATGCAAAGCACATGAGGTTCTTAGAAAGCGAGATCATGATAGTGAGGATCCCGAAAATCCTGATGCACCTGCATCATCTGTACAACCGGAAGGTTCTGCTTCTACCCTAGCCGGTACTTCTAGTTCTGTTCAGGTTGTTGCTAGTTCCAGTGATGTTCAAGAAGCTTTGGATAACATAGATTTGCAGTTGGTTCTCGTGGAAGATCAAGATGATGTGGTTGTTGATGAAGGTTCAAGATCTAGTCAGGTTATTTATACTTCTGTTGGCTTTGATGTGCCACCGCTGCAGTCTCTACATCCTGTTACCGGTGAGGAGTTAGAGGAAGGGGAGTTTGTTTCTGAACTCTCTCAATAACAGATTTTGAAGCTTAAGGAATTGAAAGAGGTAGACGAAGCTACCATTGACGAGATTCCTAGTGAACCCGAGGTAGAAAACGTTGAAGGTTTAGAAGAAATCGTGTTTGAAGGAGATGTTGGAAAGTCAAAGTATGTACGTGATGACGGGTCTGTGTTTGAGCCATTTGATAGCGAAGGGCTTCGAGAGAATGTAGATGATATTGATGAGAAGTTGAAAGGTCGAGATACATCTGACATTCTAGCTTATTCTTTTGAAGAATGGAGGAAGCAGTTTCTGGCAAAGGCGAAAAAGCCATCTCCTCCACCGCTCAAGTTGATTATTTCAAGTACCAGAAGGATCAACCACAGGGAAGGATCCTTAGTTGGATGTTTGTGAAAGACATACACTGCATGGCGGTGAAAAGAGAACGCAGAATCCAGTACTTTAATTCTTTGCTGAGCATTTTAACTTTGCCCTTTTATGATGTTGCAGCGCTATCAAAGTTAAATCTGATAAACAGATCCAACTACGAAGGAGCATCGTTATTTGCAAAGAAGATAAGGATTGAGCGAAGACGAGGTTGGAAGGATGAGATGTACAAGCCTCAGTTCCCAATGCATGAGCAGATAAAGTATACTTTGGATCCGGATACCAACACAGCTCGTTACAAGCTTGTGTACCAGCCGGTGAAAGCATTGGAGAAGATTCCTCTCATGCCCATGCCTCAAGATTTTCTAGTTAATATGAAGCTTTGGTGTTACGACTCAGACACTCAAAAAGCGGTTATTGTGTTCAAGAACAATGAAGACAACTTCCGTATGCTTGATCCGATGTGGATTGTGAACATGTCATCCCGCGACATCAAGACTCTTCTACAACACGATATTTTCTATGAAGACAAGGATGCGTACCAGGCGTTGCTATTTCAAGGCTTCGCTTATTTCTATTTCTATCGAGGCATTCATGCCGGAAGTTCATGGACTGAAGCGCACAAGGAGTGAAGACCAAAGACCAAGCTATAGACAAGGGAGAGTTTGTTGGTACAGTTTTGTGTCTGTAGCTTGTTCTTAGCTTTTGGTAGTTTGTACGGTCTTTATTTTACGTTTATGTATTTTGGTCGAGTCGGCCAAGTCGATATATCCTCCTATCTCGACTTAGCACGATGTTTATGTTGTCTATGATGTAAAACAGTTAGCAAGTGTGCTACTGTTATTGTGTTAGTTGTTGTAACTTAGTGAACTGTTGACTGTTATGTGATTGTCTGTGTATGGGCTCCCTACGAAGAACCCATGTTCTTCGTAGGATTGATCATCGACGAACAACAGAATGTTCGTTGTTTTGGAAGGCCACGAAGATTCAATCTTCGTGGTATATGTTTTTGTTGAGAAGGCCTACGAAGAATCATTCTTCGTAGGATTGTTGGGCATATATATATGCAACACACTTCACAGTTTCATCTAAGAGAGTCCTCATAGAGTATTTGCACTGTGTGTATGTGTAAACTGATTCTCTTCATATTAATCTAAAGATAGTGAATCTTTTGGTTACATTGTGTTTGCTATATACTTTGTTTTGCTTTGGTTTGCATATACACTTGGATTCTGCACTCGTGTGTGTGTTAACAAACAAGAAAGTAGGTAACTTGATCCTCTAAGTGGACCTACATACGCAACCCTTAACATGATAGTATACTAGAGGTTGACCCACCACCAGGAGGCCCGGGTTGTTAAGTCTCACATTTTTATTTCGCATTTATTTTTCTCTTTTAGGATGTGAACGCTTGTTCGCATGCCTCGATCAATCGCGGTTTGTTGGTTTGCATGAATCTAAGTAGTTACATCATTCACAACTATTACGTATGTCATGCGGTGTACTCTAAACGCTTTTATATCTATATTGTATGCAAAACTCGTATGATCACCTTTACTTAATTATATTGACGTTTTATTTTAACATATGTGGCAGGTTGAGGTTTAGCATTGGATGTATTGGATTTTGCTTAGTTTAGTTGTTTTACTTTGTTTTGATTTGGAAACTCATTTATAAAATCTAGTGGATATCGAACCTGATTAGTGCTTATGAGAAAACAAGTTTCTGTAATAATTGTTTGGAAATGTTATGTTTGATAGTATGGATGTTAAATGTTAAGTAACGTTGCTAGATAATTGTTATGGAATTCTCGTTAGACAATCTGGTCGCCTAGTGCCACTACCCCGATGTTTCCGCCATCGGTTGGGGTGTGACATTTAGTTCAAAACATGATGCCTACATGTTAATTCCTATGCCTTCTCACACTTCTCTCGAAAAGGGTCCTTTTTACAGGAACCCCACCCTATATATATGTGTGTGTGTGTGTGTGTAAATTGAATTCGAATTTTGAATCGAATTAAAAATCATAAATTCGTAATCGATTCTAATTTGATTACCAGACTCGAATACGAATCAACTCGAATTCGAACATTTTTAATCGAATTCGAATCGAGTCGAATTTCGAATTTTTTATATCCGAATCGAATTTTGAACAACCCTACATAACCATAGGTTTTCTATATATCATTTCCTTACCCTACATTCCTATATCTACACATAACATCTAGATCAAATCCCTGTCGCTTTAGTTCCGCTCATAATTTAAAAGTTATATTTGGTTTCTTAAAATGTCAAAACCTGCTTATTGTTTTTTTCTTGGTTCAGCATGATATTTCAATATTTAGTTTATAATTCAAGGTGTGCAATTTAATCTTTATTGAGTACCAATAGTTAAATACTATAAAGCAACATTAAGATTTAGCCGTAAATGTTGTGTTCCCACAAAAAGCAGCCGTGGTTCACCTTTTTGCAATGGTTGAGTATTAATGCAGCATATATATTATCCTGATTTCATGGAGTAGCAGGATACCGTTAATTTAATCAGTAGGGGCCCGCATGAATAATATTACAGAAACATCACACGTTATTGACACATAAAATAATTTCATTAATACTTGCAGCTGCACAATATTTATTTTGATATCCCAATATCATATAATATACACAATGTTTATAATAATGGCAAACGGGCATTAAAACTTAGAGCAGATCAAGAAAATTAATACAGTTGGTTTTTCTCTTTTCATATTTGTGATTCCATATCTTGTGATTAGGTTGAGTAGATCAAGTATTGGGGTTGGTGGCCCAAGCTTCAAGGAGCATTTAAGTTAGAAGAGAGGTTATGGATTCAAGTCTTACAAAGGGAAAAATGAAAATTTTCATTTAAAAAAACGTTGAGCCGATGGATTTTCGTGCTGAACACCCTTTTTTAATTTATTTTAAGTAATTTGGCCTTTCTCTAAGCGGTTATATATGATTTGTGGTAGTGCTTTCATGTAAAACGTGTGACCTTTGTTACATATTACGCATAACAAAAGCATAAAAGATAAAAAGAAGTCTTTTTGCATGGAATCCTAAATTTTGGAAGTTTGCCAAGTTTGAAATTACAAATTGTCTAATAGTGAAATTAAGTTCATAAGGCTGCTCGGTGTGGTGATGGTCCTCTCTTGGAGGATGGTCCGCCACGTAGGATGGGCATGAGGATGGGGCAAAGAGGATGGAGGTATGGGAATGGAGGATGAGCCTAAAATATATATGTATATGTATGTATATGTTGTGTGTGTGAGGGAAATTTGTCTTTTTGTGGCCAGTATCAACGGCGTAGGCATGCCGATCATGCCGGGCATGGAGGGGGGGGGAATGGTGTGCGGGCCGGCGTCGGGCCTTGTCGAGCCCTTGCCGAGCCCCACACCTTGTAGCCTAAACAAACACATAAACTAACTCAGTCAGGCATTTACTCGTTTTTAGACGAAAAGGGAAAGAATAAAAAGTTAGCTAAAAATTAGGGAAAGCCTTTGATGCTGAAATCAAAGCCCTAAAATCGATCGAAATCGGGTTTAACAATTGGGCCAAATCGCATATTATCATTTGTCACATAACCGGATAATCAAGAACTTTTAGTCCATTGGTTGTGAGTCGTGTAACTACACTCTTAGCCCATGCTCGTTTGGAATACGGTTCCTCTTTGCTATGTATCACTCAGCTCAACAGATCTAACTAAAAGTCTGTCAGTTCTTAGTTCAACCATTTATAATATCCATAAATAATAATGAGTCTTAAGTTAACCTAAACGCATGAGTGTTGCCACCACATTCTCGAGTTTTAATGTATAATCATTAAAAGATCTAGCAAAACAATGTATCCTGATGATTAACTGGTTTGCTCCACAATCGAAAGAATAAAAGTTCAAATACCACAGTGAACAGATAGTGAATAGGGTTAAATTATCTAAACTTATCTATTATAAAATCCAGATTCCGATTTAGGTCTTAATAAAACTAGGTTTTTGATAATCGCCGCGTTGCGGCGAACTTCTTTTGTTATTTAGTCCGTGTTTACATGTGTTTTGAAATCACTACAAGCGCGTCGCGCACGGAACCGCTCACAAAAATAAAAAGAAAATATAAAAAAAAACACTAAAAGATAACGAAAGAAAATCAACCAAAAAAGTTGTATGGTTATGATGTTCGTATGAAACCCGTGGTCAGAGATGAGCAAATGGTTATGGGTACCGGTACCGAATTTCCCGAACCGAAATATCTTAAGTACCAATTCGGTACCGACTTTTGGCGTTCCTGGTACTGGTTCGCTACCGGTTTTACCTTTATATGCTGGTAGTAAGCGGTATTTTCGGTTCCAGTACTGATTCGGTATCGGTTGACACCGAACTTGTCACACCCTCAAAAATCCACTTGCAGGGTTTTACCGCGAGGCGCGTAACGAACCAGGATCACAGTCATTAGTCATATTGAACGACCACTATATGAGTTTAAAATTTTTCCTGTTTGTTCATTCATGAGAAAATACTGTTTATACAATTGAGTTTCGAAAGCGTAAACAATTACAAAACAAAATAGCTAATGTAATTTAAAGTTGTGTCTAAATATTTGGTAAAATCAATGCGACTCCAGCATGCACCATAGTCCTGATGTGTAATACTTAAGCAACCTGAGAAAGACATCCAAGAACAAGTGTCAACAATAATGATGAGTGAGTTCACAGGTTTTAGTTTACAGATGTAATATAAGTTGTTTCCATTGGTTCAAATCCCAAACCAGTATGTTATGATAGGTATCCCCTGATCCAAACCCGAATCAGAATGTTTAAGTTTACCGATTCAAAACCCGAATCGTGTTGTTATAAGTTGTTCCCGATTCAAAACCCGAATCGTGTTATCATATTGATTTGCAGTTTATGTTATATGTTTAGTTAGCTAGCCTAGGTCATGTCAACAAAGTGTTCGATCCGAAGCTAACGTTGCTGCCCCTGTTGTGCCAGGTCTATCACCAACCATGGCTAAGTGTTCGGTCAAACTGGCGCGACCAGTTCGAGTGGGCTTGTCAGGCCCAGTAGTACTACCAAAAATTCCCTCGCTATAATCCAATACTAACGGCATCGTAAGTTTTAAGGGGACTGACATGTGATATAATGCTTCCTTGTGACCATAACCGTATAACATAACCCTAGTAGTTGTGACGTTACTTACCGTAACATTATGACATTACTTTACCGTAATGTAGCGCATGCTTTCTCCCCCTGTGTTTTTAAAATATTTAAAAGAGTAGGGGCCGTGAACTCACCTTTCAATTGCTCGGTTAGACTTTTAAGGTGATTACAAGTTGAGGTTGGTCAATCACGTCCTAATATGATTACCATTCAGTTTATCAGTATGTTCATGTAAGACACGACATCCATACACATATCTTGACACATATCATGCAATCACGTTGACATCTTATATGTATTCCATGTATATATTTACATATATGCATATATGGACATATGATCATAGCAGTTAACAATTTGATAATGTCTAAGTTAACACAAATCATGTTCGACCCTTCTCAAATGGCACATACAACAATTAGTACATACAATTTCAACTTATCATGTTTCAGCATTATTACTCAAAACTGGACTGTTTTCGGGAATTATAATAAAATAGTTCCCATGTACCAAAAATTCCGTTTAATTTACAGAGCATGTCAAACGTTCCGTAAAACCTTGTGTAAAATTTTCAAGACCTAATTCATTACCAATCATTTATAAAAAAAAATCATTTACTAAGCTGCAGTCAGATTCGTCACTTTCTGACTGCAGCTCACGGAAAAATATGTTTAAAAATACTCGTTTGTCCGAATGACGAAATTCTAGTTGGAGATTTCTTTGAACACCTAGGAGTATCTGCTATATAAATTTCATGACGTAACTCTTTTCGGTTTACAGGTTATGACAGAAAACATTACGTGAAATTTCTGCAAAACAACGCGGCTTCAGCTGCTGTACTAAACGACCTTTTAAAAATAGTAAACGGTGTCCAAAAATTGTCATTCCAGCGCCATTAGAAGCGTGTTTCAAAAATACACGTTTTAGGCTTCAGAAAATCCATTTTTCAATTTGTTATGACCTGTTTACAGCCAACAGAAGTTGGCTGTCTACACTACTCAGCTTACTGTTTTCTATCTAATCACTACCCGAAACGCATTTAACGATCACGACACGTTATAATAACGACTTGTAGCAGTTTACGTCAATTATCATGTATCCATATTCATAATTTCATAACCCTAGATATAACATCCTGATGTTTATAAAGAAAACGCAGCCTATGATTCTTATATGCAAACATATCATCATAAACGCAACAATTCGCATAACTCATCCGAACTAATCATGCACATCGAAAATCCTATCAGGACATATATCATAACAACACATTATCATAATAACGTTTACACAAATCACACCATGAATCATAAACCAATCAAGACTCTAACCTTGAACAAAGAGAACTAGGGAATGAGGGAGAGGCTTGCGATCGATCAAGAGGGGGGCTGCCTTGCGTGAACGAGAGGGGGGGGGGGCTCCGCTGCCATCGACTTCCAGGGGGGAAAAGGATTAGGGTTTTTTTTTGTTTCACCCATGCACACATATACGTATATAACTAAAGGGGGTGTGGGGCGGTTTGGTTATCTTGGGCCGCAAGGGGATAGGGTGGCGGGTTGGGTTGATTTGTTTTTGGGCCGAGGGTAAATGTGCTTATGGTTTGGGTTTCAGGTTACGTTCGGTTTCTAGTTGTAATTATAATTTATGACTTACTAATTATACGCAACGTGTGCTAATTATATTTTATATAATAAAATATAATATACAATTATAAGAAACCGAAACGGAAATTATACCTGATTTTTCTGGGATGTCACATTATCCCCAACTTGAAGGAATTTACGTCCCGAAAATTGAATGAGCTAGAGTTTTGAAAGTTGTTGGAGTGAAGAAAGATTTTCGAGTTGTCACACTCTCCCATAGTTAAAGGAATTTTGCCCCAAAATTCAGTTCGCGTTGCTTGGATTTTGTGATTCGGTTGCAAAGAGGTGTGGAATTTGTCTCTCATTTGATCCTCTCTTTCCCAAGTGTACTCCGGTCCACGCTTAGAGTTCCAACAAACCTTGACAATAAGTATTTTACTATGCCTTCGTGTTTTGACCTCTCGGTCCATAATTTCGATTGGTTCTTCAATGAACTGCAGTTGTTCGTCCACATGGATCTCCTCCAGTGGAACGGCTAATGTTTCATCTGATAGACTCTTTTTCAGATTCGAGACATGAAAAACGTTGTGAACTCCACTGAGTTCATCAGGAAGGTTCAACTCATAAGCTACATGACCGATTTTCTTTGTTATTTCAAACGGGCCAACATATCGCGGGTTTAGTTTACCTCTCTTTCCGAAACGAATCACGCCCTTCCAAGGCGATACCTTCAGTAGGACCCGATCGCCTACTTGAAATGCTAACGGTTTGCGTCGCTGGTCAGCATAGCTCTTTTGGCGATCGAGCTGCCGCCACGCGATTTCGGATTTGCACTATCTTTTTAGTTGCTTCCAGAACCAACTCTGGACCCGTGATCTGACTATCACCAACTTCCACTCAATAGACGGGCGATCGACATTTTTGTCCATACAGCGCCTCGAATGGTGCTGCTTGGATACTCGTGTGATAGCTATTGTTATAGGAAAACTCTACCAAAGGTAGATGTTTCTCCCAGCCTTTACCAAAGTCGATTACACACGCTCTAAGCATGTCTTCGAGGGTCTGAATGGTACGTTCACTTTGACCATCAGTCTGAGGATGATATGTTGTGCTCAAATAGACCCGTGATCCCAAGGATTTCTGTGCTGATTGCCACAGATGAGAAGTAAAACGTGAATCACGGTCGGATATGATAGATATTGGCACTCCGTTTCGGGCTACTACTTCCTTCAAAATTGATGTCTGCAAGTGTAGGAAACTTGTCAGTTTCCTTGATTACAAGAAAGTGTGCAGACTTTGTCAGTCGATCAACAATCACCCAGATGGTGTCATTTCCTCGCTGGGATCTGGATAAGCCAGTGACGAAATCCCTGGAAATTTGCTCCCATTTCCATGTTGGGATCTCTGGTTGTTGAAGTAGTCCTGACGGCTTTTGGTATTCAACCTTAACCCTAGCACAGGTCAAGCATTTACTAACATAAGTCGCTATGTTAGCTTTCATGTGGGGCCACCAGTACAAAGTCTTGAGATCCTGATACATCTTTTCAGAACCAGGATGCACCGAGTAACGAGACTTGTGTGCTTCGTCCATCACAAGCTCTCGTAAGTTTCCATAGAATGGGGCCCATACATGTTCCATGAAATAATAAAGTCGATTTCCTTGCGTTAAAGTTTCTTCTCCATGCCCAGTAGGGATTCTGCTTTAAGGTTCTCTTCATTAAATGCTTCAATCTGAGCGTCACGAATCCGGGTAGGAAGACTGGAGTGGATAGAAAGTTGTAACGCACGTACATGCTTAGGTTTGGTATCCTTATGACTGAGGGCATCGGCCACCACGTTGGCCTTGCCTGGATGATACTAGATCACGCACTCCTAGTCGTTGAGGAGTTCGACCCATCGACGCTGTCGCATGTTCAACTCCTTCTGATCGAAGATATGTTGGAGACTCTTGTGATCGGTATAGATGGTGCACTTGGTACCGTACAAGCAATGTGTCCATATCATGTCGTACAGCCGTAGCGAAACAAAAATTATCGTAGAAAAGAGAAAAGTGGTTTCTTTATTCGTGGAGGTTTCATGGAAAAAGGGTGTTTTGGATCGGGAGTAACCACTAGTGATAGGGCAAAAAGAAGGGGGAAGGAAAAAAAGAGAAAAAGCTATGGTTTCTCTAAAAAAGGCCCGCTGTACAGTGTTAACTATTGTTTTTTAGGGTGAGATAGGGTCAGAGGGCCTCACTCGAGTGTCTGCACATTATTTTATTCTTTATTTCTTTTTATTACTAGCTTTCATTCTGATTTATCGAATAAGGAGAATCAGGGAAAAAAGGATTCTCTTATGTTCTTCTTTATTCTTTTTCTAATTTCGTTTTCGGGTGCTTGGCTGAAATCTTATTTGATTTCTTTTGGTTTTGGCTCCTTTTTATTCTTTTTTGGTGGCTCTCCGGGCAACGGTGCCGAAAGAGGGCTTTCTCTTCCTTCCGCTTCTTCCGGCCCATTGGGCCCTGAAGATGATTCTTTCGCGGTCGATGTGTTGATGGAAAGCTGGTCAACATCAATGGAGAGCGGAGAAAGCAACACGACGGTGAATCAGCCAGAGCCTAGGCGCGTGCCGCCTGCGGCTCATGTTGCTCCGCGGGGGGACGAAGCTGGCCCATCGAATCAGCCCCCACAAGGGCAAGGGGTCCCCTACCCAGTGGGTAGTGTAGTTCTTTTTCGTGAACCTTGAGTTGGCGTGATTGCGTAAGCGATGACTTTTTCTCATGTTGCACCAACACGTAACTTAGTCCTTGGATAGACACGTCATAGTAAACAACGAAATCGTCTGTGCCTTTTGGTAACGAAAGAAATGGGTGTACTACAGAGTTTCACCTCCAACTGTTGAAACGCGGATTACTGAGCAGTCTTTCGAGTTAGAGTTGCGAGGGTTTGTGCCTATGATCAAGAAAAGCGGGCTTCGCAACGTCAAAATTCGTTCGTTAGAAGCTAAACATAAGGTTGTTTGTGTGGTAGGGGCTCCATGGTAAGGTGTAGGTATCGTTCGGATTCCTACTAGTTCTTGGAGTAGATCGAATATAGTCAAAGAAAACAAGTGGCATATTCGTCATGGTAGGCTAAATTCGAATGTCGTGACTGGGAACCTGCCTCGTTCGTAACGAGTTCTAAGGACAGTTCTCGTGATACCTCCATATCTGTGATATTAATGGCCCATTGCTCCTCGAGTAACGTTCGTAGAGAGTAACCCCTCCAAGCGAGAGTTTGCGAAGAATGTTGTTAGGATAAGGATCATAGAATCCGGGAAGTATATCCTGAATGGATGTGGAAACATGTAAAAAGGGTAGTCGCAATCGATGCGTAAGTGTGTAAGGATCCGTAACAGGGGTTTACTTGATGTCAGGGGTATAGCTGGTCGTATACAAGTTGCATAAGGTAAAAAAAATTGAAGAACACCATTTGTCAAAAAGGGGTGTCACGTGGATATATCAATCATAACAAGAATTAACCATCAAAGAATGGTTGCCGCACGAGTTTGTAGTGTTAAGATTCATTGAAACCTCCGTCTAAGTTGTCGGGCTCGTCCACACGCGAAGGAGGAATAATTCACCTTGATCCATGAACTTAGATGAGTGTGCGATTTATCGTGTCAGTAAGCAACCAAATTCGGAGGAGTTTCCTTAGGTCATTTGAATGAATCTAAAATATGCCCGTGGAGTCAAGAGGTTTCAAAGAAAGGACGCGAAAACATGTTTAAGGGGCTATGATCGTATCAACAACTCATGACCATCCTCAAGGTTTCAAGAAGTGATCACCAAGGATCAAAAAGACGAGTTCACCGAGTTCTTTAAAAAAATTGAACACAGATTTGATGGGAGATTATGCGTAAAGTTTCGAAGATGTAGTGCGACCACGACAATGGAGTGAGAGATTTGTCTACGTCGTCAACAGTAACTAACTGTTGCATTAAACAGTAAGCATCGATCAATGCAATGGCTAGGAGATAGACTAGCTCATAAGGGAAAAATGTTATGGAATAACTATCCTAGCAATACGAGGAGTAAGATTATTGTTTATGTCATCGTGTTTATCTGGGTGTTGAATAACTTACATCTTGTTTTCTGATGTCCATAAGATGATGGGACCATTTTGTGGAAATCCGCTTGTAGGGTTGGATATGTTGCTATGTTCATCAGGTTAGACTAAAGATTAGCAACAGGACCGAGTATAAGGGGTCAAAGGAGATTTTATAGTTAAGGCAAGGGATAAGGTGTGAGCGTACGAGAGATTCTTCATAATTCGTTTATATGCTGATGTTGAAGGGTTTACCCTACGATTTCTGATAGGGTTTCAATCGAGATAACAGGTTCTGATGAGAATCTTAGTTTCACTAAGACTCGTACATGGGAAAAAATAAATAAATAAATAAATAAATAATAACGAGGGATTCCATTGACGATAGCTCAATGTGTCTACAAAGATCTTAAATCTAATTGTTGCGTCCATCAACTGCTGGACAAGTTTAATGACACCAGTTAGTCGTTGAATGAGTTACGAGAGATTCTACTGACAATGGAAGTTTTAAATATGAGATTCACAGGTTAGGACAATTTATCCACACACAGGATTTCACAAGAGTTCACATACATCACAAATTACTATTACGTGTGCACCCGTAATGATAAGTTGGTTTGCATGTTCACCCTAGTTCCATCTATCTTGTGTCAAAATGTCCCTCAGATTTAATTTTTGAAGTACGAAGTGTTATCAAAATGATAGGGTTATCAAAAGCTTAGTCAATAATCCAAATGTTGATAAACTCAGAGTTATATCAGAAAGAGTAATGTGGGATCAATTGATCTGAGGATCTACTCAAGTTGAAACACACCATGAGAATCCAATCCAGCGGATCGTAGAGGTAAGAGTGCGCATGGAACAAACATGCACATGAAATGTGACTTCGAGAGATGAAACTGGTTCATTAACGTAGGTTACCAGAAAAAGCAAAGCAACCGCTACACCTCCGAGTCAGGTTAGAGTTCAGGTGTGCAATAGGCAAAGTGTTCTTAGCTTCGTGGTCAACCATTCTCTAGAAGAATATCAACCAAAGATGTAGAATCGTGGCTCGGGAAAAATGATGACATCTCGATGTCAATGGTTAATAGCGTGTGCAACGAACTGCCCTAATGCGGGGTGCCTCACGCCAGGCCCACGTGCTCAGGTTGAAAGAAAGTAGAACTAGTGGGGCCGAGGTAATGTCGTTGGTAGGTAGAGAAAGGACTCATTTTCGATAAACTCAACTCCTAAGAGATATACATAAATGTTGTATGTCGTCCCAATCATGGACTTGAGAAAGCTCACCATACACGATAGTACCATCGGTAGGCTCAAGCTAGTGTTTTGCTCATCTGTGTGGTGTAGGAAGAAGTACAGATGATTGTGATGGGAAACGCTCCTCTAGAGGCTCCGTCTCACGGACCTCAGATAGGAGTTGATTCACGTTGTTGGCGATTCCACATACATCACCACTAGGGATGAATATACAAAGTGTTTGGTGTGTTCCTCGTCAGTAGAGGGTTTAGTGGATGCTGTAGACATCCCCGCAATTTCAATGTAAGTTTTGGTGCCGTGTCCGTAGGCATATCATGTATGAGTGTTCTTGTATGTCAGGTATGAGTGTTTATGTTGGTGTGTGACTAGTGCATTGTCTAAGGCTATAGACTAAGTCTACTCTCTAATGCAAACCTAGTTCACTATAACCATTGGCTCTGATACCAATCTGTCACACCCTCAAAAATCCACTTGCAATGTTTTACCGCAAGGCGCGTAACGAACCAGGATCACAGTCATTAGTCATATTGAACGACCACTATATGAGTTTAAAATTTTCCTGTATGCTCATTCATGAGAAAATACTGTTTATACAATTGAGTTTCGGAAGCGTAAACAATTACAAAACAAAATAGCTAATGTAATTTAAAGTTATGTCTAAACGTTTGGTAAAATCAATGCGACTCCAGCATGCACCCTAGTCTTGATGTGTAATACTTAAGCAACCTGAGAAAGACATGCAAGAACAAGTGTCAACAATAATGATGAGTGAGTTCACAGGTTTTAGTTTATAGATGTAATATAAGTTGTTTCCATTAGTTCAAATCCTAAACCAGTATGTTATGACAGGTATCCCCTGATCCAAACCCGGATCAGAATTTTAAGTTTACCGATACCGGAATCGTATTGTTATAAGTTGTTCCCGATTCAAAACCCGAATCGTGTTGTTATATTGATTTGCAGTTTATGTTATATGTTTAGGTAGCTAGCCTAGGTCATGTCAACAAAGTGTTCGATCCGAAGCTGACGTTGCTGCCCCTGTTGTGCCAGGTCTATCACCAGCCATGGCTAAGTGTTAGGCAAATTCTACACCCGCAACCATCATGGTTTAGTGAAACTGACGCGACCAGTTCGAGTGGGCTTGTCAGGCCCAATAGTACTACCAAAAATTCCCTCGCTATAATCCAATACTAACGGCATCGTAAGTTTTAAGGGGACTGACATGTGATATAATGCTTCCTTGTGACCATAACCGTATAACATAACCCTAGTAGTTGTGACGTTACTTACCGTAACATTATGACATTAGTTTACCGTAATGTAGCGCATGCTTTCTCCCCTGTGTTTTTAAAACATTTAAAAGAGTAGGGGCCGTGAACTCACCTTTCAATTGCTCGGTTAGACTTTTAAGGTGATTACAAGTTGAGGTTGGTCAATCACGTCCTAATATGATTACCATTCAGTTTATCAGTATGTTCATGTAAGACACGACATCCATACACATATCTTGACACATATCATGCAATCACGTTGACATCTTATATGTATTCCATGTATATATTTATATATATGCATATATGGACATATGATCATAGCAGTTAACAATTTGATAATGTCTAAGTTAACATAAATCATGTTCGACCCTTCTCAAATGGCACATACAACAATTAGTACACACAATTTCAACTTATCATGTTTCAGCATTATTACTCAAAACTGGACTGTTTTCGGGAATTATTATAAAATAGTTCCCATGCACCAAAAATTCCGATTAATTTACAGAGCATGTCAAACGTTCCGTAAAACCTTGTGTAAAATTTTCAAGACCTAATTCATTACCAATCATTTATAAAAAAAATCATTTACTAAGCTGCAGTCAGATTCGTCACTTTCTGACTGCAGCTCACGGAAAAATATGTTTAAAAATACTCGTTTGTCCGAATGACGAAATTCTAGTTGGAGAATTCTTTGAACACCTAGGAGTATCTGCTATATAAATTTCATGACTTAACTCTTTTCGGTTTACAGGTTATGACAGAAAACATTACGTGAAATTTCTGCAAAACAACGCGGCTTCAGCTGCTGTACTAAACGACCTTTTAAAAATAGTAAACGGTGTCCAAAAATTGCCATTCCAGCGCCATTAGAAGCGTTTTTCAAAAATACACGTTTTAGGCTTCAGAAAATCCATTTTTCAATTTGTTACGACCTGTTTACAGCCAACAGAAGTTGGCTGTCTACACTACTCAGCTTGCTGTTTTATATCTAATCACTACCCAAAACGCATTTAACGATCACGACACGTTATAATAACGACTTGTAGCAGGTTATACGTCAATTATCATGTATCCATATTCATAATTTCATAACCCTAGATATAACATCCTGATTTTTATAAAGAAAACGCAGCCTATGATTCTTATATGCAAACATATCATCATAAACGCAACAATTCACATAACTCATCCGAACTTAACATGCACAACGAAAATCCTATCATGACATCTATCAAAACAACACATAATCATAATCACGTTTACACAAATTACACCATGAATCATAAACCAATCAAGACTCTAACCTTGAACAAAGAGAACTAGGGAATGAGGAGAGGCTTGCGATCGATCAAGAGGGGGGGCTGCCTTGCGTGAACGAGGGGAGGGGGGCTCTGCTGCCGTCGACTTCCAGGGGGGAAAGGGATTAGGGTTTTTTTTGTTTCACCCATGCACACATATACGTATATAACTAAAGGGGGGTGTGGGGCGGTTTGGTTATCTTGGGCCGCAAGGGGATAGGGTGGCGGGTTGGGTTGATTTGTTTTTGGCCGAGGGTAAATGTGTTTATGGTTTGGGTTTCAATTTATGACTTATTTATTGTAGGAAATGTGTGCTAATTATATTTTATATAATAAAATATAATATACAATTATAAGAAACCGAAACGAAAATTATACCTGATTTTTCTGGGATGTCACAGAACTCATCCCTACTCTTAAATCTAAAAAAATCATTAAAAGTTGAAAAAAAATCAACAAAAAAAAGTTGCACGATACCGTTGTTCGTACAGTACTCGTGATCAAGGATAAGCATGGCACCGGGAGTACCGAATTTCCCGAACTAAAAGATTTTCAAAATCAATTCGGCACCGAGTTTTTGGCCTTTTTTGTACCAGGCTGGTGTCAGTTTTTACCTTCATGTACCGATAACAAACCAGACCGTACCGGTATTTTGGATACCAATACCGGTTGACATCAAGTTTATCCAAGTCAAAAAACAAAGAAAATAATTATTATTGTAGTATTAAAAAATTATATATTATTATAATATTTAAAACACTATATATAGAATTTGTTTTTTAATAAATATATATATATATATATATATATATATATATATATTAAAAAGTAAAGTCTATATATAGTGTTTTAAATATTATAATAATATATAATTTTTTGGATACCAATACCAGTTGACATCAAGTTTATCCAAGTCAAAAAACAAAGAAAATATTAGTATTGATGTATTAAAAAATTATATATTATTATAATATTTAAAACACTATATATAGACTTTGCTTTTTAATATATATATATATATTAAAAAGCAAAGTATATATATATATATATATACTAGTATTAAGCCTCTGTGTTGCAGCGGTTGTCGTAAAATTGTGTCAAGTAGTATCATGCTATATCATTTTTAGCAACCACCAACACCGGAAAAGCTCGTAAAAACAAAATAAATAAAAAAGAAAAAAATAACTCCGAGCGAAAAGCAGACGTAAAATCTTTGATCACGAACGCTCGTTGCAAAGAATTAAACCAAAACGTAAAACATAGAAAAAATAACTAAGTCAATCCAGGACATGCGCGTTGGACGAACTTGTCAAACGGAGAAAAATAAATGTGCTGTGACGGGCCAGTCAAACGGGAAAAAATATACAAAAATATGTTAAACCCCACACGCACGTTGTGGTGCGTTAACTCACAAAATTTAGATCGAAACGAAAAACTTGGGAAAGATGAAAAGTATAGTGGACCAAAACTGAAAATAAAAAGAGTTGGGATTAAATTGCAAAAGATGAAAAACTTTGGGTTAAAAGTAAAAAACAAAGGGTTTAAATTGCAAAATTGAAGTTATTTATTAATATTAGATAAAAATAAGGATAAAGATAAGGTTAAAAATAAGTGATATATATATATATTATTTATTAATATTAATATTAAATAAATATTAATAAAATTTATGAGATTGAAGGAGAGAATGCCATGTGACATTTTTTGTAGTCTTTTATTATAAGTTAGATTAGAGTAGATATATATTTAAATTGCAAAATTGAAGTTATTTATTAATCTTAGATAAAGATAAAGATAAAGATAAAAATAAGTTATATATATTAGTTATTATTATTAATATGAATATTAAATAAATATTAATAAAATTTATGAGATTGAAGGAGAGAATGCCATATGACATTTTTTGTAGTCTTTTATTATAAGTTAGACACATACACACACACACAGATATATATATATATATATATATATATATATATATATATATATATATATATATATATATTATAGAGAGAGAGAGAGAGAGAGAGAGAGAGAGAGAGGACAAGGATCCGTTAGGAACCATCCTTTATTGCGAGAACCGCGAGAACTAGTGTGAACACAAACAGTAATACCTAAAAAAATCAAAAAAAAATACTAATTTTTTTTGTTTTTTTAGTATTGTTTTTGAAAAAGTCGTTATATTTACTCAACAATAAAAAAATAAAAAAATTTCAAAAAAAATTTGAGTACAACTATCGATGCACATGTGCATTTTCGTCATTTCTTTGACAAATTCCATAATACATAACAAACATTAGACAATTGTACTTTAATTTACACTACTATGTGTAACACACTACTTTTTACGTTACCAATATTAGCAATGCACATGCGTATCTATATATATCAACATGAAATAAGGTGTTTTGTTACACTAATTTGAATACATTTTCTCTTTCATCTATCATACCATCCATAATATACTACCATGCACATGGTAGTGTAAATGAAAGTACAATTGTCTAATGTTTTTAATTTATTATAGAATTTGTCAAAGAAATGATGAAAATGCACATGTGCATGATAGCGTATTATGGATGGTATGATAGATAAACGAGAAAATGTATTCAGATTAGTGGATCAAAACACCTTATTTCATGTTGATATATATAGATACACATGTGCATTGCTAATATTGGTAACGTAAAAAATAGTGTGTTACACATGGTAGTGTAAATGAAAGTACAATTGTCTAATGTTTGTAATGTATTATGAAATTTGTTAAAGAAATGACGAAAATGCACATGTGGATGGATAGTTGGTACTCAAATTTTTATTTTTTTTGAAATTTTTTTTATTTTTGAGTAAATATAGCGACTTTTTCAAAAAAAATATTAAAAAAAAACAAAAAAAATTGGTATTTTTTTTGGATTTCTTTAGGTATTACTGTTTGTGTTCACACTGATTCTCGCGGTTCTCACAATAAAGGGTGGTGCCTAACAGATCCCTTGTCCTATATATATATATATATATATATATATATAATAATTCTCAATTTCGCATGTCAAACATCCAAGGAGTGCGAAGATAGCTGGAACCTCGCGACTTCTTTCCTTGCAAATAACTATTAACTACCAATTAACGACCATTCAAACTGATCAACCAAGTGACTAGGGAATATATATATATATATACATATATATATATATATATATATATACATACAGAGAGGATCATGAGAAAACTAGATATAAATGAGAAAACTAACTAAAAAGCAAAAAAAAAAAAAGCATAAAAAACATACAATTTTTTTTACAATTTTTTTTATAAAAAAATCGTTGCATTTAATGTATAAAAAAACTTTTTTATCAAAAAAAAGTTGTACTGTAAATGTGCAACATATACATATAATGCACATGTGTAGTACACATTTAGTGCAGCACTATATGTGTACTACACATGTGCATTATATGTATGTGTTGCACATGTGCATTATATTTTTTTAATTTTTTTTAAAAAAAGTTTTTTTATATAATATATTTAACGAATTTTTATAAAAAAATGAAAAAAATTGATATGTTTTTTTGGCTTTTTTAGTTAGTTTTTTTGTTTTCTCATTTAAACTAGTTTTCTCATAATCCATCCCCTATATATATATATATATATATATATAGGGGCTGGTGTAACACCTCGTAAAAACCTGTCCCGTAAAATTTCGACACGTGTCCCGCTGATCCTCGTATGTCGTGTGCCAGACGAGAGGGAATAAAATCGCCAACATGTTATTTTATAACCTTTGAGTGGTGAATAATTAAAGTTGAGGGGTTAAACGTGTCAACATGCTTAAACTATGCCTCTGAGTGACATTTTAACGAACCAGGAGCTTAATAGTGTTCAGTTATACGTTCATGAATACCCGAAACCTAACTTGAGGGGCCAAAGGTGCTGAATATGGAAGTTATTCGAAGTTGTAAGGTTGAGGGACTGAACTTGACAAGAAAGAAACATGTTTGGCGGTCTCGGAGCCAGGTCGCGGGCCGCGACCGGCCTAGCCTACCTCTCTCGCGCCCCGCGAGAGGGTGCCAGCGACAGCCAGCATGTGGAGTCGTGGCAGCCTGCATGTTTTGCACATATACGCGAGTTTGTCACCCTCTAGCAGCTCAAGACACGTCCCTTAACACTTGTACTCATCCTAAACTGATCACCAATACCTGGAATGATCTGGTTCAAGCTCTTCAAGTATATATAGAGGCCTTGTGTGCCTTAAATCCTTGCTCATTTCAAAAACTCATCTCTTATCTCTTGCTCTGGCTTTCTTGGAGATTCCTGACCACAAGGAGACTCCACTTAGTTCTAGTTCCGTGTTAGGACGTTGAGTAAGTGTCCTTAACTCCTCTTGTTAAGTTTTATTAGGCTTTAAGCCAAAGTCAAAGCGTTGACGTAAAAACGCTTTGACTTTCAGCTAAGACCATTACGGTCCAGCCATTGTTCGGTACGAACATGGCTACATGATCGTAATTAGGTAGGTGTTAATCCCTAAAAAGGGCACCTCCTAATTACCACGTTTGCTTGGTCAATTGATGGGTCAAAGTTATTAATAAAAAGTTAAACTAGGTCAGATTTGAAAATAAATTCATAAATGATAATGTAGGTGTTATAAAATATGTTTTAACACTTAAACAACTCAGTAATAATTATTAGAACATGTGTAAACATGTTCGGCTCGTCAATTCCAGGTTTAAGGTCGGTTCGCAACCGAAAGTCGTGAAGTTTGACTTCTACTTTGACTTTCAGTTCTGACCCGATTTAGTAACTCTAGATACTGAAATTAAGTTGTATTGTGACCATGTTTAGTTGTAGTATAACCCTCTGGAGTTATATCACATGGTTACATAGTAATCCGAGCTTTTATGCAAGTTTACGTTAATTATGTCAAACTTTGCTAAAATGCCCTTTTACTTAAAAACAAGGTTTTAATTACAAATGAGCATACAAATGAATTATGTACTGATGTATAAACATCACTAACTTATTTTGATGCCAATAATCTGGTCATAACCCAAGTTTTGTTTAATTATCGCAAATCATGCTTTTAAAGGACCAAAATGCCCCTTCGGCATCTAAAATGGTTTTTAACGTAATTCTTCAACAAAACTCATTACCTACTAATGTAATATCATAAATAGGATTACTGGGGATATCGAATCAGATTGTAAACTGAATTTGCACACAAGTCCTTGTATAATGCCGATAAATGACGATGTTGCCCTTACGGTGCATAAAGTGGTTTTAAAGATACTTTTTATAACAAAACCTTTTACCTACTGTTATAATATATTAAATAACTTATTTTGGTTATATAAACCTAATCATAACATCAGTTTTCCTTAATCATCTTGAATATCGTCATTTAGCGACTTTATCGCCATTTAGGCGCATAGTATGGTTTAAAACCATAATAAAGCACCAAGACTTGATACCTATTGATTTCAAAACTCATTTTACATATAATTACAGTAAGTACATCAACTAAACTCAGATTCCCAAGTAAATTATCAAGCTATGTGTGAAATGACCAAAATGCCCTTACGGGGCATAGTTTGGTCTTAAACTCTAAACCACACACATACTCGATATCCTACTGATATAACATCATAAATAAACTATTTTTACAGTAATATTATGATCATTACATCAATTTGCTCATAATTTCTTTTACAAGTCATAAAATGACCAAAACGCCCTTTTGAGGCGTAACTTAATTTTAAAACCATAACGGGCATACATGTTGATATCTTACTGATGTTACAACATGTTTAAAGTATAATGGCATATGGAACTTGTATAGGACTCACCCGGTTACCCGGTTTCGCTTATATGCGTACGGTTCGGCCTACGTAACTAGTTTACGTAATTTAACCGAAACGGGTTTAACCTTATCATTTTATTATCAAAATCCAGAATGTAATATGTTTACCCATATTAAACAAGCCTACATGCTTGTCGGGTTTAAACTACATTCTATTCCGGTCACCGCTTAATCTAGCGTCTAGTACCGTTATTATCCTTAAGCTACCTGGTTCGAGTCTACAAAGTAGATAGGACCCGTTAGCATTCTAATTGGTTATAAATACCATCTTTTCCAGACTAATAGCCTCCCGGTAGATTGCCATCTAAGCTTACTTTTGAATATTCGGTTAAGTTAATTATCTTATTTGAAGAACTGCTCAGGTAAATACTTTTAACTTATTTTCCCTATACGGGTTTGGGACACGGTATATTAATACCGCTTGGTCGGGTATGGGATCATGTTATCGGATTGTGATTTACTAAATCCTTATAACCCGTTTTATTCTGTATTGTTTGATAACTTAAACATTGGGGGTTAATTCGACCATGTCTGGGATATTCTTGGCTCATTTAAGTTACTAATGGCCACGACCTTAAGCGCGGGGTGTAGGCATACACCTGACAGATGCTAATGCTAATAAAATATTAAATCCCGCTGGTGGATTATTTAAGTGGTGTGTCGGTTAATCAGATTATTCGATTTCTGCACCGGACCCATATGTATTGACAAACATGTAAAACTGTAAACAAGGTCATTTTGAACTACCTCAAGTTAATTATAAAATGTGCCAAGTGCACCGAAAATCATTTTAATAAATGTTTACAAATGAGTCGGTTACTAGTATTTACCAGTGAAAACTGGCGTATTTTCAAAAGACCAAGTTACAGGTGACAACGCGGAATAGATTGGGAGCTGCGTAGTAGCTAAATAAGGATCTTGCAAGTCCATAAGCTACCAAAGTCTATAGAACAACTTCCTTTGTAAATATTTATTCGATCCGCCTGTGGATTCGTTATTACAAGCCTGTAATTATTATTTCGAACATTTGGACATTTGGTTTGTAATAGTATTTAAACTCCAAGACTTCCGCTGTGCTGTGTGTTTGTTTGGTTATGATGATATCAACTTACGTCACGATATTCCCCAACCGGCCCACCGGGTTACACGTGGAAATCGGGGTGTGACAGCTGGTTATTGTACAAAATGCCTTATCCTACAAAATGTACGCAATAATCTCAGCCGCCCGATCCCATGCGAAATCACTCTATTCCATGCGAATTCATCTCCTCTCATGCGAAATTAGTGTGCGAATTCACTCTACTCCATGCGAATTCATCACTAAAGGGTGCGAAATCACATGTCGTACGTAATGTACGTTAAGCCATTTTGTACAATATACTTCTCATATATATATATATATATATATATATATATATATATATAATTCTCAATTTCGCATGTCAAACATGCAAGGGGTGCGAAGATAGTTGGAACTTCACGACTTTTTTGCCCATGACTTTATAGTCTAGTGGCATCTTGGTAGTGGGATAAGGCTTTGGACCAATAGGTCGTGGGTTCGATTCTCACAAGGGGGGTTTTCCCATGTTTATTTGGTTTCCTCCTGAATTGGTGTGGCATTATACCTAGTGGAGATGGATACAATCGGGTGATTCCTCTGGTGACACGATGATACTCCAGTGATCCGTCAGTGATCCCAATTTACCGTTAAAAAAAAGGGACTACCCACCAAACATATTAAATAGCCTTGATTAGTTGAGTTGACTAATTTATGTTTCTATCTGCGGATGACACAACGCGTTTATATGAAGTTAGCAAAAACATATTCATCCGTTGTAAAGTAGATGACTTCGTGCAATGGAAAATGTATCAACATCGAGTTAAGGTTTCGATTTATGTTCAAGGTGTTGATATAGACTAGCTAATGGTCAAAACGAAATATTTGAATTGGTCCCAATCTATGGTTCACATCAAGGTAGGTTTATTAATTATGTAGAGCTTAATATGTATCAAGTGGATGATTGATATTTGGAATGGAACAAATATCTTACCCCTAAAAATGTCACTTGATATTTGGCTCGTTAAATGCTAGTTACGCCCCTGGCGGGTGATGAACCTTTTAAATTGTTGTTCCCTGCAATTTTTCGCTTAGATAAGAATAAATTATGCCTTGTAAATGAGCGTCTAGCGACAAACGAGGTTGGGTTAACACACAATTAGGATTGGTCGGAGCTTCCGTCATCGTCCCAAGAGGTAAATAAATTGGTAAATTGCATGAATCTCATCTCTCATTTTAACTTGCAACATTAATCTAACAAGTGGAAATGGCTTGGGAGCTCGGATGGAATCTTCTCGGTTAAATCATTAAGGGGATTGCTGGACGGGTCTTGTAGTGCAAACGGAAGCAATGTGTATCCATGGAACAATTGGATACCCATAAAAGTCAATATATTCGGGTGGCGAGGGGCGATTGACAGACTCCCAACTAGACCCACACTAGCAAGGAAGGGTGTTCCTATAAAATTAACTCTGTGTGTGCTTTCTGGTTGTATGGAGGAACATATCGAGCATATCTTTACTAGTTGCTTTGTATCTTCGATTCTTTGGCAATGGGTTTCGGCATGGTGCTCTCTGCCTCCAATATTCGCTTTCTCTTTTGGTGGCCTACTAAACATCCATAAAAGAATTGGCGGGTCTCCAATAAAGCAAAAGACAATTCAGGCCGGAATCTTAATATCTTATTGGGTCATTTGTCACACATGAAATGAAGTTGTGTTTGAATCACTAACTATGGAAATAGAGCGGATGGTGGAAGAAATAAAAACTTTGGGTTACTTTTAGATCAGGAATCATTCAAAGTTGGAGTCGTTAAAATAGTCATCTTGGTGTAGTTTTAAAGTCGCTAAAGTCATCTTGGTGTAGTTTTGATATGTAAATGTAACTTATAACCTTTGGTTTGTTTATATATATGTTCAAGTGATATAATAAAAATAAATGTATGCCTTTAAAAGAAACTAAGACTAATAAGTGAGACCACACAATAGGAATGACAATGGTCTGGGTTCGGGCCAGGTATTGGTAATCCCATGTCCGAACTTGTTGTAATTCTTAGTCCTATAACCGTCCTATTACCCGTCGGGTATTTATTAGGTAATTACACGTCATGTATCGGGCACAACCTGCGGGTATCAAGTATACCCGTTAATTTATTAAAAATACCATTTGGGACAAAAGTACAATTTTTACTCTAATATTTATAAAATATTTTCAGACACATATACCAAATGAAATAAAAAATGATTAATTAATTAGTAATTATATCAGATACACCAGATTGCATAACATTCACATGATAAAGGTACTCCTACCTTCTATAGATATTCAATATCCATTTTCTAAAAATAAGTTTTTATATGGTGTGGGGGGCATTATTGGGTTATCTATCACCACATAGGACCATTAATGGATTGTTACACCACTTCCTTGTCTCATCCACCATGATTCTCATGGATTAAACCATGTCAACCATTGATCTTCTTTCCTTATTCAACATGTCATTTCACTTTCACAAAAATAAATAAAATACAAGAATAGTAGTTTGGGTCATGACGACGCTCTTACGGTAGTGGTTTTAGATGATTGATTAAAAGTAGGTGACATGATGTTGATGTGGAGGGTCATGACCACTTTTATATCCAAATACGTATTCCAAAAAGTAAGTTCACTTGTAATAGCCAAATATGTATTCAAGTTTATATATATATATATATATATATATATATATATATATATATATATAGGACAAGGATCCGTTAGGAACCATCCTTTATTGCGAGAATCGTGAGAACCAGTGTGAACACAAACACTAATACCTAAAAAACTCCAAAAAAATACCATATTTTTTTTAATATTTTTTTTGAAAAAGTCGCTTTATTTACTCAACAATAAATAAAAATTTTCAAAAAAAAATTGAGTACCAACTATCCATGCACATGTGCATTTTCGTCATTTCTTTGACAGATTCCGTAATACATTACAAACATTAGACAATTGTACTTTCATTTACACTACCATGTGTAACACACTACTTTTTACGTTACCAATATTAGCAATGCACATGTGCATCTATATATATAACATGAAATATGGTGTTTTGGTACACTAATTTGAATACATTTTCTCTTTCATCTATCATACCATCCATAATACACTACCATGCACATGTGCATTTTCATCATTTCTTTGACAAATTCCGTAATACATTACAAGCATTAGACAATTGTACTTTCATTTACACTACCCTGTATGTCACACCCCGACCCGCAGCGGAAAAGGTGATCGAGGCATGATTGGGTTATCATCAAAGCTCATGACATTTATTATAACGTTTCATATTCATTAATACATTTTAATGGGAAATATACAATCATAATTACATCATGTCCTAAACATCAATCTAGGCTTCATTGTTTTCTTCTAAGGCATTTCCTATGTTTTCATTGCTTCATCCTGTTCACCTGTATCATGTGTAAAAATGGTTTTTGGATCAACAAAAAGTTGGCGAGTGAATCCTATGAAAACATTTGCACAGGTTTATTTAATTGATTATAAAATAAGTGCACAACCACACATGAGTAAAAATAGATGTAAACTTATTCAACAATCATTAAATATTAAATTAAGCACACATGAACAATAATGGATCGTTTTGAGGCACGCGTTGCTCAACTCGTCTCCCACGAGGAACTGATGGGCCTAATGAATGATTTGCATATAATTGACAATATGAAATACATAACTACAAACAATATAAACAATCTAAGTTTAGATCACAATATGGTATGGCACAAGTTTAAATAAACAAGTTAATTTTGGTGACACATGACACACCCCAAAACGTGTAATTAAAAAGGGGAGTTGTAAGATTCACTCACATTGGGTGCGTTCGGTTGATGACGTTGAATACGCACGAAGTTGGATTTAACCACGAGTGAAACTAACCTAGATGAATAGCATTATGGTTCGGTAAGTAAGCGGATTTTATTAATCAATTTTAGTAGGATTGTTGGATGTATTTTTGTGAGTTTAAGGCTATTTTCTAACCTTAAAAATGTTATTTTTAAGTATTTTTAATTGATTTTTAAATAAAATAAATAAATAAAAATAATAAAAAAATGTTGACTTTTTGCGACTGTTGACCGTTGACTTGTTGACCGGTCAGGCTGTGAAATTGTTTGCGCCGGGTGAGGCTCGAACCCGAGACCTCCCGTTCGCGTGCACGCAGCTCTACCAACTGAGCTACGTGTCTAACCCGAAATATTTCTGTTTTTAATTATATTTATATACTAATTGAATTAAACTGAAAATCATTTATTTTTAAAAACGATTTTAATGTATCGAACCGTGTTCTCCACAGGTCTCGAACCCGGGACCTGTGGTTTAGGTTAACACACAGTCCACCGCTGGACTGTGTGTCTAACTTGTTAAATAAACTGATTTTTATTATACTTATATACAAACTACCTTATTTCGTTTCTGCCTTATATAAAAAGTTGGATAATTGTCCGGACCGGTGCGGTAGTCCGGACTCGAACTCGTGACCTGTGATTAAACATTCACACAGTCCACCACTGGACTGTGTGTCTATCTTGGTTATTGTTCCGGTTTTTATTAAACTTAACATCTATGCGGAATGAATCCGGTTCAGTAATAAAAATGAACATTTTTATTAAGGCGAGTATGCGTGGGACATGTATCGAACTCGAGACGTAAGCGTGTTTAATGTGCACGCAGTCCACCGCTGGACTGTGTGTCTAACCCGAGTTATATCTTGATTTAGATTAAACTTATATACTACTGAAACTTCGTCTTCTTCGTTAATCTTAACCAGAAACGGTGACTGACTGGTTCAACGATTTTAATCATGTTCTTTAGTGTGTTATGATTAATTATAGGTGAGATAAATAAAAAGAATGAAAGATTAAGCGTAAGGTATACCGAACTGGACTCCTCTGTTTCTCCGGCAGAACTCCGGTGACAGCAAATGATTCCGGCGACGTGTGTCTTGCGGCAGAGGGTCTTCAACGAGCTTGAGATGAATGTGGGTGGTTTCGGTATGAGTTCTGGGTGTTCAGTAAGGCTCAGAAGTGAAAGGGTCGGTTTTCCGGCGAGTTATAGAAATTTCCGGCGATTGGAATTACGTCGGGAAAATGTGTGATTGTGAGCGAAAAAGCTAACAGAGGTTAGAGGGGCTATTTATAAGGCAGGACATCGATGAATTTGATCCGATTTCCGTCTTGATTCGTTGGTCATTACGTTTTCCGGCGGTTATAACTTGTGTCGCGGACTCAGGCGTCGGTTATAACCGATGTCATAGTTAAAGCTTCTGTTAAAACTAAAGTAACCGTCCAATCTCGGCGAAATCGTCGGGATTTCCGACGACTACGTTTGGGCGCGTCGGTTTTGAATTTGAGAAATATAATATGTATTAGTTGTTTCCATTAATTAACAAGAAACACAAGTGGCGCAGTGGTTGAGTGGTTAAGTGTTAAAGCTGTTATTGCTGGCTGACCCGGGTTCGAAACCCGGCTACAACCTTTTATTTTTATTTCATTATTTTTAACAGTTTTTCAAAAATAAATTATATATTCCAATATAATTATTAATTATGTATCGTTTAAAATTAATTTGGGCATTAAATACGCAACGAAATTTTTAACTGATTGTTCGGTTAATAAACGGAGCGGGTTTGGTAAATCCGGTTTTTTTTACGGATGTTACACTGTATAATACACTACTTTTTACGTTACCAATAAAGAAATGCACATGTGCATCTATATGTATCAACATGAAATAATGTGTTTTGGTACACTACTTTGAATACACTTTCTCTTTCATCTATCATACCATCCATAATACACTTTCATTACCTCCTACCATCCATAATACAATACCATTACCTCCTACCATTTATAATACAATACCAATACCAATATTTTCATTTTATTACATGTATATCAACACCGTTTATACCATCCAAATAACATATTACATCATAAAGTGACAACTATAATGAACCCATCAACCACTAGATATAACTAACCAAAAATCATATATATGAGCCTACTTCATCATTCAAAATCACAAACTTTTTGTACCAAAACACCATATATAATTGTTATACATAATGATGCACATGTGGATTTAAGGTAAAATTGAGTGTTATATGGATGGTATTGTAAATTAAAGTGCAATTGTCTACTAGTGATAACGTATTATTGAATTTGTCGAAGTTATTATACATATGCACATGTGCATGGATAACTGTTACTCGAAAAAAAAAGTTTTTTTTTTGTAACGAATTATAACGATTTTTATTAAAAAATTATTAAAAAAATTTGAGTGCTTTTTGATTTTTTTAGATTTTATTTTGCAATAAAGGTGGTTCTCGCGGTTCTCACAATAAAGGTGGTTCTCGCATGAACCTTACCCTATATAGTATGGTTAGTATAAAAATGGGTGGTTTTGTGAGAAGTGTAAGAAGTGTTTTAAGCCCTTAGATCTTGTACTTAATGGTTGAGATCAAGAAGGGCTTAAAATGTAAATTATGTTTTATTTTTTTGACTAATTTGGTTAGATTAGGGGTAACAGTATCTTTTTATATTGTATTTTTAAACAAATAAATTGTCATCAACTTTAATGCATATGCAAGTTCCACCCATTCTTTTTAACGTTAATAACCTTTATACGTAACGTTTTTTTTTTAAAATAATTACACCATAATAACGAGTTTTTTATCTTTAATAAGAGTACCATATTGTTATATTTACACTAATAAAAAAATTACGTATAGCATGATATGAAGCCTACTGGAATGCAGATTTAAAACACCATACAAAGAACATATACTAGAATACAGGTGTAAATGCAGCTTTAAAACACCATGCGAAGAACAACGAAAAACTGTACTGCAGGTTTAAAACACCATACGAAGAACACATACTGGACTGTAGGTTTAAAACACCATGAATGCAGGTTTAAAACATCATACGAAGAATACATACTGGACTGCAGGTTTAATACACCATGAATGCAGGTTTAAAACACCATACGAAGAACACATACTTGACCGCAGGTTTAAAACGCCATGAATGCAGGTATGAAACACCATAAGAAGAACACATACTGGACTGCGGGTTTAAAACACCATGAATGCAGGTTTAAAACACCATACAAATAGATTTCCGCACAGAACATAAAAGAAACCGTATTACAATGATGATGATAACTTTTTGCCATCTTGAAGATTTATACGAGATGACAAATAAATCATAGATTTTTAAAGGATCTTAAAAAAATAAATTGGAATCCTAATATACCTCTCAAGCAGTTATGTGAATATTTATCATTTAATTGAATTATTGAGTAAATTACTTTTTTTACCCTTTTGAATTAATGTAACTCAAGGACACATGTCAGCCCCACAATAGTTTTCATACTTCTCACACTCAAGCCCCTTTTTTTACAGGATCCTCAATCTCTTTCTCTCTATCTCTTTCTCTCCATATATATATATATATATCATTTAATTGAATTATTGAGTAAATTACTTTTTTTACATTTTGAATTAATATAACTCAAGGACACATGTTAGCCCCACAATATTTCTCATACTTCTCGCACTCAAGCCCTTTTTTACAGGATCCTCAACTCTCTCTCTCTCTCTCTCTCTCTATATATATATATATAATGTATATATATGTATATATATATATATATATGGGAAATTAAAATTAAAATAAGATACTTTCAGGTATTATTCGGGAAAATGAGTCGGGTATCGAGCAGGTATCACTAAATCGTATACCCGTACATGAACCAGAATTTTTTTTCCTTTTTTAGTCCCATACCCATCGGACTTCAGGTATTCTCGGCCTGTATGTTTCGGGTTTCGGTATGCCCGTTAGGCTTGGTTTTTTTGCCATCCCTACCACACAATGATATCGGGGAAAACAATGAGAAGTTCATTTCTATATGTTTTTAGTATATACACGATTACTACAACCACCTCTCTACCCAACCCACCACCGTATCTCCACCACCCACTACCGTATCTCCACCACAGCCCCTCATAAAACCCCAACTCAAAACCCTAATCCTCTCCCACTACAACCAAATCCAGCCCACCACTACCAGATTCATCATCATCTTCATTCAGCAGGTGGAGGAGATGGGGGTGGAGGTCGATGGTGGAGGTCGACGGTGCAGCTACTGCAGCGGGTGGAGGTTGATGGTGGAGGTGGTAGGTGTGTGTCGGGTGGAGGAGATGGGGGTGTCGGCTGGAGAAGGTGGGTGGCGGACGGTGGGTGGCGGACGGTCAAGTAGAGGAGATAGGGGTGGAGGAGAAGGGTTGAAGAGATGCTAGAGTGTTTTGGAGGAGAAGACGTCTGCAGACTCATGAAGACATTGATCCATGTCTGCACCAAGAAGAGGCCTCGCAGAATTTTTTTAATGAATGGTCTTCGAGAAAACAAACAGTCTTCAGACGCAAAAGTCTGCGCGTGGTCTGCGTGGCGCAGACATAAGAGCTCCTGAAGACCTTTTCAGGAAAAACAAACACCACCTATGTTTTTAGCATATTTATATCAGGGGCGAAACCAGTGATTTGTTAGCCATAGCAAAGGCTAGCCTTAAGTCGGTATTGGTAGTGTATTTTTTATAGACGTTTTTGCTTTTATACATATATATAACATGTCATTTGATTTTGCTTTTATACACACATACACACACACACATATATATATATACCGACACAATTTTTTTGCAAAACAAAAGTCTATAGAACAACTTCCTTTGTAAATATTTATTCGATCCGCCTGTGGATTCGTTATTACAAGCCTGTAATTATTATTTTCGAACATTTGGACAGTTGGTTTGTAATAGTAATTTAAACTCCAAGACTTCCGCTGTGCTGTGTGTTTGTTTGGTTATGATGATATCAACACCGTTTATACCATCCAATCAACATATTACATCATAAAGTGACAACTATAATGAACCCATCAACCACTAGATATAACTAACCAAAAATCATATATATGAGCCTACTTCATCATTCAAAATCACAAACTTTTTATACCAAAACACCGTATATAATTGTTATACATAATGATGCACATGTGGATTTAATGTAAAATTGAGTGTATTATAGATGGTATTGTAAATTAAAGTGCAATTGTTTACTAGTGATAACGTATTATTGAATTTGTCGAAGTTATTATACATATGCACATGTGCATGGATAACTGTTACTCGAAAAAAAAAGTTTTTTTGTAACGAATTATAACGATTTTTATTAACAAATTATTAAAAAAAATTTGAGTGCTTTTTGATTTTTTTAAATTTTATTTTGCAATAAAGGTGGTTCTCGCGGTTCTCACAATAAAGGTGGTTCTCGCATGAACCTTACCCTATATAGTATGGTCAGTATAAAAATGGGTGGTTTTGTGAGAAGTGTAAGAAGTGTTTTAAGCCCTTAGATCTTGTACTTAATGGTTGAGATCAAGAAGGGCTTAAAATGTAAATTATGTTTTATTTTTTTTGACTAATTTGGTTAGATTAGGGGTAACAGTATCTTTTTATATTGTATTTTTAAACAAAGAAATTGTCATCAACTTTAATGCATATGCAAGTTCCACCCATTCTTTTTAACGTTAATAACCTTTTATACGTAACGTTTTTTTTTAAATAATTATACCATAATAACGAGTTTTTATCTTTAATAAGAGTACCATATTGTTATATTTACACTAATAAAAAAATTACGTATAGCATGATATGAAGCCTACTGGAATGCAGATTTAAAACACCATACAAAGAACATATACTAGAATACAGGTGTAAATGCAGCTTTAAAACACCATGCGAAGAACAACGAAAAACTGTACTGCAGGTTTAAAACACCATACGAAGAACACATACTGGACTGTAGGTTTAAAACACCATGAATGCAGGTTTAAAACATCATACGAAGAATACATACTGGACTGCAGGTTTAATACACCATGAATGCAGGTTTAAAACACCATACGAAGAACACATACTTGACCGCAGGTTTAAAACGCCATGAATGCAGGTATGAAACACCATAAGAAGAACACATACTGGACTGCGGGTTTAAAACACCATGAATGCAGGTTTAAAACACCACACAAATAGATTTCCGCACAGAACATAAAAGAAACCGTATTACAATGATGATGATAACTTTTTGCCATCTTGAAGATTTATACGAGATGACAAATAAATCATAGATTTTTAAAGGATCTTAAAAAAATAAATTGGAATCCTAATATACCTCTCAAGCAGTTATGTGAATATTTATCATTTAATTGAATTATTGAGTAAATTACTTTTTTTACCCTTTTGAATTAATGTAACTCAAGGACACATGTCAGCCCCACAATAGTTTTCATACTTCTCACACTCAAGCCCCTTTTTTTACAGGATCCTCAATCTCTTTCTCTCTATCTCTTTCTCTCCATATATATATATATATATCATTTAATTGAATTATTGAGTAAATTACTTTTTTTACATTTTGAATTAATATAACTCAAGGACACATGTTAGCCCCACAATATTTCTCATACTTCTCGCACTCAAGCCCTTTTTTACAGGATCCTCAATCTCTCTCTCTCTCTCTCTCTCTATATATATATATATATATATGTATATATATGTATATATATATATATATATGGGAAATTAAAATTAAAATAAGATACTTTCAGGTATTATTCGGGAAAATGAGTCGGGTATCGAGCAGGTATCACTAAATCGTATACCCGTACATGAACCAGAATTTTTTTTCCTTTTTTAGTCCCATACCCATCGGACTTCAGGTATTCTCGGCCTGTATGTTTCGGGTTTCGGTATGCCCGTTAGGCTTGGTTTTTTTGCCATCCCTACCACACAATGATATCGGGGAAAACAATGAGAAGTTCATTTCTATATGTTTTTAGTATATACACGATTACTACAACCACCTCTCTACCCAACCCACCACCGTATCTCCACCACCCACTACCGTATCTCCACCACAGCCCCTCATAAAACCCCAACTCAAAACCCTAATCCTCTCCCACTACAACCAAATCCAGCCCACCACTACCAGATTCATCATCATCTTCATTCAGCAGGTGGAGGAGATGGGGGTGGAGGTCGATGGTGGAGGTCGACGGTGCAGCTACTGCAGCGGGTGGAGGTTGATGGTGGAGGTGGTAGGTGTGTGTCGGGTGGAGGAGATGGGGGTGTCGGCTGGAGAAGGTGGGTGGCGGACGGTGGGTGGCGGACGGTCAAGTAGAGGAGATAGGGGTGGAGGAGAAGGGTTGAAGAGATGCTAGAGTGTTTTGGAGGAGAAGACGTCTGCAGACTCATGAAGACATTGATCCATGTCTGCACCAAGAAGAGGCCTCGCAGAATTTTTTTAATGAATGGTCTTCGAGAAAACAAACAGTCTTCAGACGCAAAAGTCTGCGCGTGGTCTGCGTGGCGCAGACATAAGAGCTCCTGAAGACCTTTTCAGGAAAAACAAACACCACCTATGTTTTTAGCATATTTATATCAGGGGCGAAACCAGTGATTTGTTAGCCATAGCAAAGGCTAGCCTTAAGTCGGTATTGGTAGTGTATTTTTTATAGACGTTTTTGCTTTTATACATATATATAACATGTCATTTGATTTTGCTTTTATACACACATACACACACACACATATATATATATACCGACACAATTTTTTTGCAAAACAAAAGTCTATAGAACAACTTCCTTTGTAAATATTTATTCGATCCGCCTGTGGATTCGTTATTACAAGCCTGTAATTATTATTTTCGAACATTTGGACAGTTGGTTTGTAATAGTAATTTAAACTCCAAGACTTCCGCTGTGCTGTGTGTTTGTTTGGTTATGATGATATCAACACCGTTTATACCATCCAATCAACATATTACATCATAAAGTGACAACTATAATGAACCCATCAACCACTAGATATAACTAACCAAAAATCATATATATGAGCCTACTTCATCATTCAAAATCACAAACTTTTTATACCAAAACACCGTATATAATTGTTATACATAATGATGCACATGTGGATTTAATGTAAAATTGAGTGTATTATAGATGGTATTGTAAATTAAAGTGCAATTGTTTACTAGTGATAACGTATTATTGAATTTGTCGAAGTTATTATACATATGCACATGTGCATGGATAACTGTTACTCGAAAAAAAAAGTTTTTTTGTAACGAATTATAACGATTTTTATTAACAAATTATTAAAAAAAATTTGAGTGCTTTTTGATTTTTTTAAATTTTATTTTGCAATAAAGGTGGTTCTCGCGGTTCTCACAATAAAGGTGGTTCTCGCATGAACCTTACCCTATATAGTATGGTCAGTATAAAAATGGGTGGTTTTGTGAGAAGTGTAAGAAGTGTTTTAAGCCCTTAGATCTTGTACTTAATGGTTGAGATCAAGAAGGGCTTAAAATGTAAATTATGTTTTATTTTTTTTGACTAATTTGGTTAGATTAGGGGTAACAGTATCTTTTTATATTGTATTTTTAAACAAAGAAATTGTCATCAACTTTAATGCATATGCAAGTTCCACCCATTCTTTTTAACGTTAATAACCTTTTATACGTAACGTTTTTTTTTAAATAATTATACCATAATAACGAGTTTTTATCTTTAATAAGAGTACCATATTGTTATATTTACACTAATAAAAAAATTACGTATAGCATGATATGAAGCCTACTGGAATGCAGATTTAAAACACCATACAAAGAACATATACTAGAATACAGGTGTAAATGCAGCTTTAAAACACCATGCGAAGAACAACGAAAAACTGTACTGCAGGTTTAAAAACACCATACGAAGAACACATACTGGACTGTAGGTTTAAAACACCATGAATGCAGGTTTAAAACATCATACGAAGAATACATACTGGACTGCAGGTTTAATACACCATGAATGCAGGTTTAAAACACCATACGAAGAACACATACTTGACCGCAGGTTTAAAACGCCATGAATGCAGGTATGAAACACCATAAGAAGAACACATACTGGACTGCGGGTTTAAAACACCATGAATGCAGGTTTAAAACACCACACAAATAGATTTCCGCACAGAACATAAAAGAAACCGTATTACAATGATGATGATAACTTTTTGCGATCTTGAAGATTTATACGAGATGACAAATAAATCACAGATTTTTAAAGGATCTTAAAAAAATAAATTGGAATCCTAATATACCTCTCAAGCAGTTATGTGAATATTTATCATTTAATTGAATTATTGAGTAAATTACTTTTTTTACCCTTTTGAATTAATGTAACTCAAGGACACATGTCAGCCCCACAATATTTTTCATACTTCTCACACTCAAGTCCCTTTTTTTACAGGATCCTCAATCTCTTTCTCTCTATCTCTTTCTCTCCATATATATATATATATATATATATATATATCATTTAATTGAATTATTGAGTAAATTACTTTTTTTACATTTTGAATTAATATAACTCAAGGACACATGTTAGCCCCACAATATTTCTCATACTTCTCGCACTCAAGCCCTTTTTTTACAGGATCCTCAATCTCTCTCTCTCTCTCTCTCTCTATATATATATATATATATATATATATATATATATATATATATATATGGGAAATTAAAATAAGATACTTTCGGGTATTATTCGGGAAAATGAGTCGGGTATCGAGCAGGTATCACTAAATCGTATACCCGTACCTGAACCAGAATTTTTTTTCCTTTTTTAGTCCCATACCCATCGGACTTCAGGTATACTCGGCCCGTATGTTTCGGGTTTCGGTATACCCGTTAGGCTTGGTTTTTTTGCCATCCCTACCACACAATGATATCGGGGAAAACAATGAGAAGTTCATTTCTATATGTTTTTAGTATATACACGATTACTACAACATGTCATTGGATTTGGCTTTTATAGGTATACCGACACAGTTTTTTGCAAAACAGAATTTAAAAAAAATAAAAATTCCCATCCATACCACACAATGATATTGGGGAAAACAATGAGAAGTTCATTTCTGTATGGTGTTGTTTGTTTTTTTGGATGTAAAAGGTCTGCAAGCGTCTGCACGAGAAGAGGTGGACCAAATGTCTGTAGAGTGTAATAAAAAGAGTGTTTGATAAACTCACCTCTTCTTAAAACCAACATCTACAACCTATGTTCCTTACCAAAACCCTAATTCCTACAACCACCTCTCTACCCAACCCACCACCGTATCTCCACCACCCACTATCGAATCTCTACCACGGCCCCTCATAAAACCCCAACTCAAAACCCTAATCCTCTCCCACTACAACCAAATCCAGCCCACCACTACCTCGTCATCTTCATTCAGCAGGTGGAGGAGATGGGGGTGGAGGTCGACGGTCGGTGGAGGAGGTCGATGGTGGAGGTCGACGGTGCAGCTGCTGCAGCGGGTGGAGGTCGATGGTGGAGGTGGTAGGTGTGTGTCGGGTGGAGGAGATGGGGGTGTCGGCTGGAGAAGGTGGGTGGCGGACGGTGGGTGGCGAACGGTCGGGTGGAGGAGATAGGGGTGGAGGAGAAGGGGTGAAGAGATGCTAGAGTGTTTTGGAGGAGAAGACGTCTGCAGACTCATGAAGACATTGATCCATGTCTGCACCAAGAAGAAGCTTCACAGACTTTTTTTAATGAATGGTCTTCGAGAAAACAAACAGCCTTCAGACGCAAAAGTCTGCGCGTGGTCTGCGTGGCGCAGACATAAGAGATCCTGAAGACCTTTTCAGGAAAAACAAACACCACCTGTGTTTTTAGCATATTTATATCAGGGGCGAAACCAGTGATTTGTTAGCCATAGCAAAGGCTAGCCTTAGGTCGGTATTGGTAGTGTATTTTTTATAGACGTTTTTGCTTTTATACATATATATAACATGTCATTTGATTTTGCTTTTATACACACATACACACACACACACACATATATATATATATATATATATATATATATATATATATATATAATATATATATATATATATATATATACCGACACAATTTTTTTGCAAAACAAAATTTAATAAAATAAAGTTAGGGTATGCAACCCCTACTAGATCCGGCCAATCTCCCACCTCAGGTAAACAATCGAACCGGCTTTTTTACCTTGACTAATCAACAAGTTGTAAGGGGCAACGAGGTATATGCGGCTAGAGGAATCGGCAAAAGATTTGCCGATAGGCAACTCCACCGCTACAATTGATTGCCGCGCGGGAAAGATAAAAATCGGTAATTGTTTGCCGCTTGGGGAAATGATGAAGGAATTGTTTGCATGTTACCGTCTGTAATCTTTTTGAATGTTGGGCCATACCAACGGCTATACCATTCATGTAAAAACAAAATTTAATTCCTTTGTAAAAACAATTCTATTCTAAACATCTTATACATTTTACACCAATTTAAAAAATTATCAAGCACACTATGGATAGACAAAACAAGAGCGATGGAAAGAAAAAAATATCAGCTTCTGGTTCGAATGCGAGAGGGTGTGGCTCGCAAAGTAGACGAGGCGGATCAATGGCGTACCGACCCGATTTCCCACCACCTTTTTTTCCGCAAACGGGCTTTTACAACACCCAACCCCAGCCCAACTACCCACCACTATTTTTTTCATTACCACAAGGTCCCACGATGATTGCGCCGGGTGTGTACGAGTATCCTACGGAATCTCAAAACACTTTTGACCCGTTTGCTTATCGGAGTCCACCGTCTCAATCTCCAAGAGATAATGTTGAACACATGCGTCCCCTATATGATGGCAACGAAGATGAAGAATTCGTACCCGATACTCAACACTTAAATGAAGATGAGGAAGCCGACGAAGAGGAAGATGTTCAAGGTGAAGTAGAAGCCGAAAATGAAGGGAATAGGGCGGATCCGCAAAGATGGACAAAAAAGCAAGAAGAGGCTTTAGCGATGACGTTTGTGCATTGTAGTCTTAACAAGAAAAAAGGAAAATGCCCAAAAATCGGATGGTTTTGGAAGAAAGCTCTCGCACACTACAATGCAACTGCTGGAGGAAGCTCACAGACCGTTCATCAAGTCCATCCGAAATGGAAAAATATGCAAGCAAAGTTGAACGAATTCAACGGTTTTTGGCATCAAGCGGTATAACTTTTAACTTTTACATAGTTTTTATTGTTTACCATAAAATATATTCTTATTTTTTACATTAATATAATTTATATTTTTATTATAGGATCGTTTACGTCCTAGCGGGAGTGACGATGCTCATGTTATGAAACAAGCACTCAAAGACTACCAAAAACGACATTTGGGTGGCTTTCCTCATATTGAGGCGTGGGAGGTGGTTAGAAAGCATGAGAAATGGGCCCCGATACCATTGATGGGTGAGGATAGTGGTGGTTCGGGGCAAAAAAGAAAGTCATCCGATTCGGGTAACTATGAAGCGGGTAGTGATATACCCGACACAAACGTAGACCCCTCTCTAACAAGGAAAAAAAGAAAGAGAAAAGATAAAGGACCCACAACATCGAGCGAAAAGTCAGTTGGTATGTCCGACAAGCTCGAAGAATACAAACATATGAAACAACAGTTGGTGAAAATTAAAAAGAAACGAGAGGAAAAATATATCAATTTGGCGGATGAACATCGAGAGAAGTTGAGATCGATTCGGTTTGATAAGGATTTGGAGACTTTTAACAGGCCACACGACAATGTTGCACCAAGGATGTTGGAAATCACACTAGCTCGAAAACGCGAGATTGCAAAAAAATATGGATGGCCATGTAGTTTTTAAATTTTTTATAGTTTTAATTTTCTGGAAGGTTTAATGTAATGTTTTTTTTAATTTAATGTACTTTTATTTTGTTAAATTAAGTTTCTTTTATTAATTATGTAATTTAAAAAAAAGAAAAAAATTAGTTTGTCTAATCTCATTTTAGACATACACTCCTTATGTTTTTTAGATAATAAGCAAAAACTTTTTACATGGAATAATACGATTAGATGAGGGAAAACTTTGCTTAATTGTTTTAGGCATGCATCCTTTCACCTTAAGTCATGACTAACCAGCTTGTTGACCTTTCCAATTTTTAATTAATATTATTGTTACGATACACCAATCAGTGATTCCAGTCAACATACACGCATGACAGTTTCCAGCTAATGAGTGTATTTATTAGGGTTAATGTCAATTTCGTAAATATCGAAAAAACCAAGTGCTTTTTGTCAACTCAACTACCATTAATAATGCCACCGTTCTCCCACACCTCCATATCTTGCATTTGCTAAAAAAACACAAATGGAACTCAAAGCTTTACCAAAACCACTCAAGTTCATTCTTTTTGTGTCTCGTGTTCTTCTAAAGCTTCATAAAAATCAAACAAAAGCTCTCAGAAGAACCCTAAGCAACACTCATGGCTCTAGTTTCAAATCACAAACCCTACTTTCAGAGGTTGATCATACTACTAATCTTTCACAAAAAACGTTAATCTTCGATGTCGAAGAGACCCTTTTAAGATCATCATCCGTGTTTCCATACTTCATGTTGGTTGCATTTGAAGCTGGAAGTTTGATTCGGGCCTTTGTGCTTTTCGCTCTATACCCACTTCTTTTCTTCGTTGATGACGAGTTATCGATCAAGATTATGGTAACGGTTTCCTTTTTTGGCATCAAGAAAGATGGGTTTCGTGTTGGAAGTTCGGTTTTGCCTAAGTTCTTCTTGGAAGATGTTGGTGTGGAGGGTTTTGATGTGTTGAGAAGAAGAAAGAAGACGGTTGGTGTAAGTAAGTTGCCACAAGTCATGGTTGAAAGTTTCTTGAAGGATTATATGGAGATTGATTATGTTTTTGGAAGGGAGCTGAAGGTTTATGGTGGCTACTTTGTTGGTCTCATGAAAGACAACAAGAACATCATCGAACATCGTATAAACGAAGTGCTAGAAGAAGATGATCAAACGATTTACTTCTCAAACAAGTTCGCTAAGCACGATTGGATCTCTAGTAGTAAGGTATGTACTTAACATCTGTATATATATATCTAAGATGCAAGTGAAAATAACAACGTATTTTTTTCACTACTAAAAAACTAACCACATACCACTAAAGTTTGCGACCAAAAACGGTCACAAAAATACGTCGCAGGTTGTAAAAATTGGTTGCATAATAGTCCCAGTCGCAAAGCTGTCTTGAAATAGGATCACCCACGGAGGATTTTTTTTTTTTTTCAACCGTATTTTTAGTCAAAAATACCCAGTTTTCTAGTGGCCTGACATGCACATAATTGGAAGCTTATTTATTTGTTCGTGTTTTTACAGGAGGTTTATGTGGTTAGAAATGAAGAAAAGAAGGCATGGCAAATCCTTCCAAAAGAAAGATATCCAAAAGACCTAATCTTCCATGATGGAAGATTAGCCTTCAGACCCGAACCGCTAAGAATGTTGGTCATGTTCATATGGTTCCCATTCGCCATACTTTTGTCCATTTTCCGAACAATTATCGCACTCACCATGCCATATGGTGCATTGATCCCTATCTTAGCTTTCACCGGTATGCAACTCAAGCTCACAAACAATAACTCAAATCTTGACATAACATCTCATGATCATAAACAACATAAAGGTCGTTTATATGTATGTAACCATCGAACTTTACTTGATCCATTATACCTCTCATTTGGACTCAAGAGACCATTCGCCGCAGTCACGTACAGTCTCAGTAGAATGTCCGAGATCTTATCACCAATCAAAACCGTACGATTAATAAGAGATCGGGATCAAGATGCAAAAACAATGGACAAGATGTTAAGGCTAGGGGACCTTGTGGTTTGCCCGGAAGGGACAACTTGTAGGGAACCATATTTGTTGCGGTTTAGCCCATTGTTTGCAGAACTTAGTGATCATATAGTCCCAGTTGCTTTGGATAGTTATGTTACCATGTTTTACGGGACAACAGCCGGCGGGTTAAAATGCTTGGACCCATTTTTGTTTATGATGAACCCAAACCCGGTTTACAGGGTTCAGTTCCTGGAGCAGATTTATGGGGTGTCGTCACAGGCTAGTGACACAAAGTATACACGGTTCGATGTTGCGAATTATGTGCAAAGTGAGATCGGGAAGACATTGGATTTTGAATGCACGAGCCTTACGAGGAAAGACAAGTATCTCGTATTAGCCGGTAACGAAGGGTTCGTTAATTCCACAAGTAACAAACGATGATAACCGCTGAGTTAAAATCCTATTGATCTTTGAGCGTGTTTCATGGATTATAATTGAGACACAAGTCAATTATTTGGATTGAAGTTTTGATTCTTATACTGTAAACTATATACAAATTTGTATTTATATTCTTTTACTTATGTTGTATATAAATTCATTTGCATATTAAGAAAAATGTTATTTGGGGGCTTAATATACCATAGAAATAAAACATCTTATATCTAAAGTCCTGTAATTTTGTTATATCATGTAGTGTGAAAATTGTAACCAAAATTATAGTGCTAAACTAAAGTCGTAGCAGAATATTAACAGTCATTTGTCTACATCACAAGCAAACTACAAGAAAATACATCTGCCGAATTCTTTAATTATTATTAAAAAAGTTTAATCTCCACCGAGCCTCCTATAATTCATCAAATTTGACGAACTATTGATATTTGTTACATCGTTACATATTAGACTACTACAAATTAAGTATTTGAATCAGTGATTGTTCTTATGAAAAATAGAGTATATATTAAGGATTTCCATCCACAATCATTGTTTTCATTTTGACCTTTAAATGTCGAATCCACCAATTTTATTATATTAATTAAGAAATAATTAAGGCTGGTCCACATACATAAATGTTAATTATCATTATTATTATTTTTTTGAATGACGAATATCAATAACAAAAAAATCTAGCTAGACGTCAAAACCATACAACAACAACAATTACAAAGAACAAAACTGCCATTTATCTCATTCCAAATCGCTGGACTGAATCCTATTATGGTTCCAAAAATAGCTCAGACCCTTTATTTCACCCAGGAGATTGGCATGAGCAACCTCCTTGGCTTCAAAAATCGCTTTGTTCCTTTTTTTTTCCACAGAACCCAACAAGGAGTGAAGAGAATCCATTGCAACTTTAATTTCTTTTTACTATCAAGGTTGCATGAGTCTTGAATCATTTCAACATCCTTAAATGAGAAAGTGAATATACGAGAAATCCTACATCATGAGGAAATGGCTTGCCAAACCCGAGAAACACCTCGCACGAACTGAAAATATGGTCGCATGATTCCTCATATCCGCCGCACAAAATGCACCTAGAAGACTCGACATTCCCACCCCTTTCCCTTAATTCCGGGCGCGTAGGCAGCCTATTTTGAGCCGCTTTCCATATAAAAATATTGTGTAGGTCCACTTGGAGGATCAAGTTACCTACTTCCTTGTTTGTTAAAACACTAGCAAGTGCGGAATCCTTGTTAGTATGCAAACCGAAGCAAAACAAAGCATAAACAAACACCGAGAAACCAAAAGATTCACTATCTTTGATTAAAAGGAAGAGAATCAATACATACACATACACACAGTGTAAACTCTCTGAGGACTCTCTTAGATGAAACTTTGAAGTGTGTTGCATATATATAGACCCAGACACCCTGCACACTACGAAGAATGTGCAGGGCCACGAACAATCAGCAATCCTACGAAGAATGATTCTTCGTAAGCCTTCTTCAACGAACAACATATACCACAAAGATTGAATCTTCGTGGTCTTCCAAAACAACGAACATTCTGTTGTTCGTCGATGATCAATTCTACAAAAAGAAGATACTGTAGGGAGCTCTCAGACATACAGACAATCACATAACAGTCAACAGTTCACTAAGTTACAAATACTAACACAATAACAGTAGCACACTTGCTAACTGTTTTACATCATAGACAACATAAACATCGTGCTAAGTCGAGATAGGAGGATATCTCGACTTGGCCGACTCGACCAAAATACATACACGTAAGATAAAGACCGTACAAACTACCAAAAGCTAAGAGCAAGCTACAGACACAAAACTGTACCAACAAACTCCCCTTTGTCTATAGCTTGGTCTTCGGTCTTCACTCCTTGTGCGCTTCAGTCCATGAACTTCCGGCATGAATGCCTCGATAGAAATAGAAATAAGCGAAGCCTTGAAATAGCAACGCCTGGTACGCATCCTTGTCTTCATAGAAAATATCGTGTTGTAGAAGAGTCTTGATGTCGCGGGATGACATGTTCACAATCCACATCGGATCAAGCATACGGAAGTTGTCTTCATTGTTCTTGAACACAATAACCGCTTTTTGAGTGTCTGAGTCGTAACACCAAAGCTTCATATTAACTAGAAAATCTTGAGGCATGGGCATGAGAGGAATCTTCTCCAATGCTTTCACCGGCTGGTACACAAGCTTGTAACAAGCTGTGTTGGTATCCGGATCCAACGTATACTTTATCTGCTCATGCATTGGGAACTGAGGCTTGTACATGTCATCCTTCCAACCTCGTCTTCGCTCAATCCTTATCTTCTTTGAAAATAACGATGCTCCTTCGTAGTTGGATCTGTTTATCAGATTTAACTTTGATAGCGCTGCAACATCATAAAAGGGCAAAGTTAAAATGCTCAGCAAAGAATTAAAGTATTGGATTCTGCGTTCTCTTTTCACCGCCATGCAGTGTATGTCTTTCACAAACATCCAACTAAGGATCCTTCCCTGTGGTCGATCCTTCTGGTACTTGAAATAATCAACTTGAGCGGGTGGAGGGGATGGCTTTTTCGCCTTTGCCAGAAGCTGCTTCCTCCATTCTTCAAAAGAATCAGCTGGAATGTCAGATGTATCTCGACCTTTCAACTTCTCATCAATATCATCTACATTCTCGTGAAGCCAGTCGCTGTCAAATGGTTCAAGAACAGACCCGTCATCACGTACATACTTTGACTTTCCAAAATCTCCTTCAAACACGATTTCTTCTAAACCTTCAACGTTTTCTACCTCAGGTTCACTAGGAATCTCGTCAATGGTAGCTTCGTCTACCTCTTTCAATTCCTTAAGCTTGAAAATCTGTTATTGAGAGAGTTCAGAAACAAACTCCCCTTCCTCTAACTCCTCACCGGTAACAGGATGTAGAGACTGCAGCGGTGGTACATCAAAGCCTACAGAAGTAGAAATAACCTGACCAGATCTTGAACCTTCATCAACAACCACATCATCTTGATCTTCCACAAGAACCAACTGCAAATCTATGTTGTCCAAAGCTTCTTGAACATCACTGGAGCTAGCAACAACATGAACAGAACTAGAAGTACCGACTGGGGTAGAAGCAGAAACTTCCGGTTGTACAGATGATGCAGGTGCATCAGGATTTCTGGGGTCCTCACTATCATGATCTCGCTTTCTAAGAACCTCTTGTGCTTTGCATCGCTCCCCCCCCCCACAAAGTGTTGACTCGCTTTCTCGTAACTTCATAACTACTCGTCATTTGTTTAACGTTTTCAACAATGATCTTGTTACGGGAGTTGTAGAACTCGGTGATATCATCATACGTCTTAGTGAGTTTTTCACCAGTTCTCAGCACTTCAGTACTTCGATCTTTCAATCTTTTCATCTCTATACCTCGAGCGTTTCAGCCACTGGCATCTGATGCAATTGTCTTCCACGTTCTTCATCTGCAGCTTGCAGTCGAGCATTCTCAGCCCTCAACTGTATGATTTCTTCCTGCTGTTTCTAAACAGTTGCGCTCAAAGTATTGATCTCCATATGTTGTTTAACAGTGGTGTTTCTTGTTGCAGACATGAAATCCATATGACGGTTTACTTAGGTTGTTGACGCCTGAAGCTGTGTGAACAAAAAGCGTATTTTCTCGCTATCGTTCATGTGCTCAAATCTTTCCTCTAGTGACTCTGAACTTTGTTTGCGAGTTCTCTCACGAGCAGCTTAAGTAGCAGCAGGGGCTGTAAACTGAGGAGGAGGTTGTCGTGGGCTAACAGTAGCAGTTGCAGTTCCCGATGACCTACCAGGAGAAGCTACCAAGGCTTCAGTCTCCTCGGCAGTGAAGACTTCTTCTGGTATTGGTCCTGCGGAAGGATCAGATTGTGGAGTAGATTCGGGTTGCACTGATGAAGAACCAATTGTTTTCCGACTCTTTTTCTTTCGGCGGAGAGCAACTTGCTTCTTTCGAGCCTTCTCAGACTCAGTGTCAGAAGGAACATAATCAGGGTCAACTTCAGTTCTTTCAGTACTAATCCTTCTACCCTGTCGAACACCACGATTATCAAGACAGTATTCATAACCAGGTTCAGGAGGGTTATCTTCCTCTTCAACATCTGTGGCACCTTCCGGTTGTTTTCCTAAGTCAACACCGATTGGTGCAGCACCACTATCACCGCCATCACCACCGTCTCCACCATCACCACCATCACCATCACCATCACCATCGCTATCATCATCATCACTCTTTTTCCCAAATCTATCTTCAAGCATTTTTCTTAAAGTAGGCTCTTCATTGTCAGAGTCCCTGTTGTCGTGTCGCCACTTGTCATTCTCCGGTGCCACGTATGAATCCTTTTCAAGAAACCCAAATAACTTCCGAGGTGGATCGCTTTCCTTGTAACTTTTTGCTGCGTATCCTTTAAAGATCTTCAATGAACGTTCTGTCATTGTATCGATTTTTAGAACTTCATTATGCTCTCTTGGAAGATCAGGATGTTGAACATTCAAGACCATCTGCAGAAATCTAGGATACATCCAGAACTTGCTTCCTGCTGTGACGACTCCCGTTCTTGATAGATTTTCTTTCATGTTGGAGAATATATACTTAGATATGCTAAACGGCTTGTTCAGCACTAAGGCCACCATCAACCCAACTAAGTCCGGATTTACCATATCATAACCACTTTGTCGATTGCTCAAACATTGTATCAACACATAAACTTGTAACGAAGAGGTAATAAACTTGTAACGAAGAGGTAAACCCGACTTGTTAAACTGATTTCCAAATATATCTCCAGTACACTTCATACGCAGCAAATACCCTCTTTGACACATTATCGGAACTGAATATGGCGCTTCAGGGTCATCACGAAGCTGTAATACCGTGTTGAGAATCTCAACCGAAACACTAACGTCTTGATTGCTCACACACCCTCGTATAACTTCCTTTCCGTCAATCTCTTCAACTTTCGCTGAATCCCAAAAGGCTTTGATCAGGGACTTATATATGACAGCTTGATGAGTTATGGCGTGATTGATCCTTGATTCCCTTAGCCATTTCATGATTCCATTGTAATCAGCGAGTTTGTCTTGCGGATCCAAGTAAGCAATCATGTTGTGACGAGGTTCCGACATGATTTCAACCTTCGTTTTATCTTCTTTCTTCGTAGCAGGCTTTCGCTTCTGAGTTTTTGGAGCCATTATCTACAAAAGCACAACCACCATGTGAAGAAAGAAACATAAAGACTGAGAACACACTCAAACATCTTAACTGTGTGAAGGTATGAGTTCACTGTGAATCCTCAAGTGTTTCTACGAACCATTCTGTGAATTCATTCTTTCCACGAAGAACCTCCTACGAACATTTAGTTTGGACGAAGAATCATATACATCCAACGAACAATCAAGGTTAACGAAGAACCCATTCTTCGTTGACTATGATTCTTCGTCTACATCTTACTCAGATGCTTCCAACGAACAACCCTGGTCAATGAAGAATGAATTTTTCGTTGACTACGGTTCTTCGTCTAATCTGATTCTTCGCCGGAGGGATTCTTCGTCACAGTTAAGGTTCGTCACATTCAATTTCATGTCGGACACAAACAACCAGGTGTTTAACATTGTATAACAAACAAGATCAAAACACAGTTCAACACCTAGTTCATTAATTTTTATTCCCAACATTTATGGCAAAGACCAAAAACCTCAAAAGTCATGTAAAACCCATTCATATCTTTACAATCTAAAAATATCAATCAATAATTCTATTGCACCGAATCGAACACAATGTGTTTTCTTCAATGTAAGAATGAATCAAACATTAGAAGTCCAACCGATTACAACTTTAACAACAATGAATGTCTTATCATGAACTTTATTGGTTTTAACTATATGAACTGTTTGTGTGTCTAACACTAAATCGATACGTCACACTTGACAAAACTCATTAAATCTACCTTTGATGGGTATCAAACACACAAAAATCAAAGATTTCGAAGTTGGTTAATGGTTTCTTCACAATGAAGAAGATGAACAGTGTTTAATCTTGAGAGAGAAAGGGATAAGGTAAAAAGGTGATTTTGCAAAAGTGATTGGGTTTGGTGAGGGTCCATCCCTTTTAACCATCCCTGACCCACGCCTCTTCGACGAACATTCAGCTCGACGAAGAATCATTCTTCGTCGAGGGTTTCTACGAAGAATCCTACGTGGGCCAACGAACAACCAGTTACTGGACTCAACACTTGGGCCCAACTCATTTCAACGAAGAATCCCATTCCTCGTCGATATGATTCTTCGTCGACTAGTTCTTCGTAGAACCAGATTCTTCACAGAACACCACTACCAACTTATGAAGTTATTTTAACAGAACAGATTTTGAACATCTTTGGATTTAACAAAAAGCATTGTGACCTTTATGAAGTTGTGTTGTTTAAGCAAGGTTGATTAGGACTTCACCAGTAGAAACCATTCGAGCTTCAATATCGACTAAACGAAAATTAACGGTAATATTAAAATATCTAAAATAAACAACCTATGTTAAATACCTACAAATTACATTGTACACTACTTAAACATCTTTTTGCGAGTTTCAAGGTAAGAGAATCATACCAGCTTACGGCCTTGTCAAAAACGTTTTGCGATACACATTATAAATTGGATAAGTATTCTACTATGATTACCGATATTGTTGTCCACATAAACTCAATTTATCAGATGTAATCACGATTAAGAGATATGATTTAATATATGATTTATACTTACTAGCCGGTGTTCATCCACTTCACAACACATTCCCGTGTCAAGACATGCACGAGAATTCGTCTTACCGGCGAGTATACCGCTTATCATCTGTTTTAACGTATAGGATGTGAGATACTCACTTATTTTGATTGAAAACAAGTCCTATGTGATAGAATCACTTATTGATGAGGAACTTGATTTTCGGATGCATGCAGGGCACATGTGCAAGTCCGTGAACAGGTTAGTACCATCGTACCGACAAAGAGACGTACTTGACACCCGCAATAAACTGTGATATTTTATCACTTATTCGTTTGGTGGATGTGATATGTTTATCACTTATTGATGGTTGTAAGCAATATTTACACGTATGTATGGTATCATGGAAGTTCTTGACTTGCGTCCCCGTTATTTTTCGGTAAAAGTGTCAACCATGATACCCAGATGATAAACAGCATAAGCACCACGCATTTCAGAACCTTGGCATACTATCAAACGAAATTTCGGTGCTGAGACCATATGCCAATGAATGGTTCCCACCCGCTTCAGTTCGTTATGTTTATATCAACCTGCACGTTTTAATCTGATTGTTAGTCTACCGGTACATCGTTAGTAACGTTACTTATCATTTTTCATTTTACATTTTTGACCGTATTTGGCAGACCACCGGTGTATCATCATCTTCTCTTATCTTTCCAAGAAACTCATTTTTGAATTTTTGATTTTCTATTGTTTTTGTATTTTTCTGAATTTCTCCCCCTTAAATGCAGAAAGTAAATAAAGAAATGACATATTTTTGTATTTTTGAATTTTTCTGATGTTTTTGTATTTTCTTGAAATTTTCTCCCCCTAAAATGCATAAAGATAAATAAAATGAAAATCTTTTTGTATTTTTAAATTTTAAGAAAATATTTACAAAAACGATTAGTCAATGATGATTTACTCGGGCTTCACCTTGATGCCATTTACCAAAAGCAAATAATCAAAACGTGATTTATCAAAAGCTTTTGTAAACAAGTCGGCACGTTGGTGATCGGTGTGAATTTTAACAACATCGATAAGTTTCTTTTCATAACAATTTCGTATGAAATGATACTTAATTTCAATGTGTTTGGTTTTCGAATGCTGTACAGGATTACGGGTAATCTGTAAAGCAGCTTCATTATCAACATAAATAGGGGTAGTAAGATTCAAAACCATAGTCGCGCATTTGCGGTTGGATCCATAGAACCTGGGAGCAGCAACTAGAAGCCGCAATATACTCAGCTTCCCAAGTTGAGGTAGCTACATAAGTCTGCTTCTTGCATTGCCACGTGACTAGGCGATTTCCCAAAAACTGACATCCCGCTGATGTCGACTTTGCATCAATTTTACAGCCGCCGTGATCAGAATCACTGAACGTGATTAACCCAAAGTTATTATCCTTAGGGAACCAGAGACCAGTGTCTAGATAACCCTTCAAATAACGAAAAATCATCTTCACAGCCATTAGATGAGACACTTTGGACTTGACTGGTAACGAGCAAGAAGACATGTCGGATACATAATATCGGGTCTTGAAGCAGTGAGATACATAAGAGATCTGATCATAGCACGATAAAGAGATGGATCCACATGTTCACACCCGACCCATCAGGAGTAACCCCTTGATTTTGTGCCAATGGAGTTCCAGCAGGCTTTGAATCTTCCATCTGAAATCACTTGAGAATATCCCCGACGTACTTGGTCTGATGAATAAAAATCCCTTCCTTAGATTGATGTACTGTAAACCTAAAAAGAAAGTCATTTCTCCCATCGCGCTCATCTCGAACTTGTCTTGCATTACCCGCTTGAATTCTTTACACATTTCATCATTTGTAGACACGAAGATGATGTCATCCACATACACTTGAACCAGTAACAAATCCTCACCCCTTTCCTTGATGAAAAGAGTGCAGTCGATCAAACCTCTTCGAAAACCATTCTTGAGAAGATATGAAGACAAAGTTTCATACCAAGCCCTTGGAGCTTGATGAAGACCATAAAGCGCCTTGTTTAGAAGCCAAACCTTATCAGGATGGATTGGATCTTCAAAACCAGGCGGTTGTTCAACATATACTTCCTCTTCCACCACACCATGAAGAAATGCACTTTTAACATCCATTTGGTAAACAGTGAACTTCTTGTAAGACGCATAAGCCAAGAAAATCCTTATCGCTTCAAGACGTGCCACTGGTGCATAAACCTCATTATAATCAATGCCTTCTACCTGAGCAAAGCCCTGAACAACCAATCTTGCTTTGTTTCGCACAACAACACCTCGGTCATCCCTTTTGCATTTGAAAACCCAGCGCGTGCCAATCTTCTTGTAGTTCTCGGGCCTGTCAACCAATTTCCACACGCCCAATTTCTGAAACTGCTGAAGTTCCTCTTGCATTGCTTCAACCCATGAATCTTCTTTCATTGCCTCCTTCCAAGATTTTGGCTCAACTAGGCAAACATAGCAGGCGAAAGACCAATCATTTTGTTCCCCAGATTCCCTGATTGCGGCATACAAGCCAGCCTTCTGATTGTTTCGAAGCTGATTACGTGTCTGCACACCGCTTTGAAAGTCTCCAATAATATTCTGTTGAGGATGAGTATTATGAATTCGTGTTTCAGGAACATCAGGAACACTAGCATTTATACCAAAATTGTTGAAGTTCAGATCTACAACCCGATCAATATCTGGCATCGCCGAAGACGTTGAAGCATTACCTTCACCAGTACCTACATTGTTATCCACAGAAGCACCTTCAGAGACACCTTGAACATGAACTGATGTAGCTTCATTTGCATCGTGATGTTCTTCATCTTCAGACGAAACGTTGTCATCTACAGCATCATCAAACTCCTCATTTGGACAACTATTGTTAATCGAAGTTAAAGTTTGAGGATTAACAATAACTGGTCTCACTAATGACAAATCAATTGCAGTATCACTTTCCAGTAACATTTGTGCTGCTGCAGAATCTTCATCAAAAGTTGGCAGTTTAAAGGAGTCAAAAAGACCATCATAGTCAAACATCCACGGATCACCCGGAGCTCTAACAGACTCAGTGTACCTTTGAACATTAACTTCACCCCATTCTTCAATCTTTCGAGTAGAAAGATTCCAAACTCTAAAATTTGGAGTAGCATACCCAAGAAAGAAACCTTCGATCGCCTTTGCCCCAAACTTATCAGTTTGTTCAATCATTATGCATGGAGTCCCAAAAGGTTCTAAGTACGAAACATCAGGTTTCCATCGATGCAACAGTTTAAAGCAAGTTTTTCCATGTCTCTTAACTGTAAGAACTCTGTTCAACGTGTAGCAAGCAATAGCCACAGCCTCCCCCCAAAACTGAATTGGAAGTTGCGACTCTACCAACATAGTTCTTGCCGTTTCAATAAGCGTCCGATTTTTCCTCTTAGCGACACCGTTCTGTTGAGGAGTATAACGAGAACTGTATTCATGCAAAATTCCCTTAGAAGTACAGAACTCATCCATAACCCGATTTTTGAATTCAGTGTCGTTGTCACTTCTGATTCTCCTTATCTTCAACTTATACAGGTTTTCAATTAAAGTAAAGAGATTTTTGAGGGTATCTGGAGTCTCACTCTTGTGTGCCATCACTGCTATCCAAGAAAAAAGTGAGTAGTCATCAGTCTCGACTAAACAATAAGAATCGCCAAATGTAGTCTTGTTCATAGGTCCAGATAGATCCATATGAAGACGTTCAAGTGGCATGTTCACAGTGTTGACTTTCTTGATAGGATGTGATTTCTTTGCTTGCTTCCCTTTCATGCACGAAACACAAACATCCTGAAGATGAAAATTCTTAACTGGCACACCATTCACAAGATTGTTTTTCACCAAATTATTCATTTTCCTCAAGTGAATGTGTCCCATACGTCTATGCCAAGAGATAGATTCCTTTTCAGTCGCTTTAGAGATAAAACAGGTAACTTGTGCAGTTGATGTAATAGCTTGGCTCATATCAAGAATATACAGATCATTAATTCTTGGAGCCGACAGAAGAATCCATTCTTTGGGAATCTTGAAACCGGGTTTCAGCACATAACAAACGGCATCATCAAAATGCACAGTGAACTTCTTGTCACAGATTTGAGAAACACTAAGAAGATTGTGATCAATTTGTTGCACGTAATTGATCTTGTCAAAACTCACAACATTATTGGAAATCATTCCTTCTCCAGTGATGTAACCGCCCTTATTTCCAGCAAAAGCAACATAAGCTCCTCTAATGCTTTTCACATCAAAAAGGAGCTTTAAGTCGCATGTCATGTGCCTAGAGCTCCACTGTCAACAATCCGGTGACTATTAACAGTTCCTCCTGAAGCACCATGCACATACAATTACACGATCAGTTTGAGATGGGGACCCAAGCCTTAGTGGTCTTGGGTCGACCCTTATCATCAAGAAATGTGATTTCTATTTCTTGATGATTTGGAAATTGCGTACCTCCCCCTGAAATTGTACCAGTTTTAGGTTTCCAAGATTGTTGTCGTTTACCAGATTGATTATTACTATTATTTACAGGTTTAGAAATTTCTGGTTTTGACGAGTTTGAAGAACTTGGTTCCTTTTGAACAACTTCCGGTTTTAGAGCCTTTTCAATGACCTTCACATTTTTACGTCTTTGTTTTTCTTCTTGTTCCGTAACAATATGTTTGTCTTGTTTAGGTGACACAGAACGACGCTGGTCATTTCTTTCAGAAGGGGCATTCTCAACGAACTTTGGTTTTGGAGGATTTGTGCAATTTTTGATGATATGTCCAAACTCCCCACATTTAAAATAGGATCTCCTTTCAACAAATTTTGGAGATTCATTTTGACGACTTGATGTTGCACTTGTAGGCCTCGAAGTACTCGGTACATCATCACACCCATTTGTGTGTTGAGAATAATTGTTTTGATCATTTCGTTTTAAAATCTTGACTTGTTTCACAAAATCAGTATTAGATGTATTTTCAAAAGTCTCGATTTTATCTGTGCCATTTGAGGCTACAAACTTAACATCCTTCTTTTCCTTTTTCTTGTTGCGAGCCTTGGGTTTTTCAGCTCGCTTTTCTTGTTGTTTATCTTTTGAAGCGATTGGTTGTTGTGATATGAGAGGCAGTTTTGCACATTGAGTTACTATAACATTAGGACTTTTCTTTCCTATAAATTTGTTTGATGAATTTTCAAAAACTTGGTCAATCGAGGCTGGATTGACATTTCGAATCGGAAAGTCCTTGTTAGAATAAGTTCTCTCATCACCAACAAGTGTGTACAACACATTATCGCTTTCAAAGGTATCAACAAGTGCTTCAACAGACTTGATAGGTTCAATCTCTTGTTTTGCAACAGGAGTAGGAGGATCACATAGAATATGATTCTTGATTGGAATTTCCACTCCCTTTCTTTTGTCAAGAGGTTGATCTTGATCAGTTACATTTGAATCCTCATCAGATGAGTTGTCATCCTCAAAGACTGGAGGACTTTGATCTACAACTGACGAAGTGTTATCAGTTTGTTTGATTTCATCTGATGAATTATCCAACTTAAACCCTAATCCTGCTGCAAATTCCTCAGGATTGAGAGGTACAGATGGTTCAAATCTTGGCATTTCTTCCTCATCGGGCATTTTGGTATAATTTTGTCTAACCGAAGGCAGACATGATTTATACCCAATGCATTTTACATCTCCCTTTAGTTTATGAACATCAATGATGTGATCTAGCACATATCGGGAGTTTGAATAACTCTCCAATTTGAGCTTGATTGCATCATGCTCGCATTTGGCACCAGCTAACTCCTTTTTCGTTTCCTCAACGATATTAATGTAATTATTAATACCGGTTTGTTTATTCAAAACTGTTTGGTTAGCTAAAGAACGCTTTTCTTAAGTGTATCAATGACAGTTTTAAATTCTTTTTCATTTCGAGTTAGTGCCATATTTGCTTCTTTGCACTTTGAAAGTTCAATTACCAAATTTTGATTATGAAGATTAATTATTTCGAACTTTCATTTTAATTCTACACAATCATTGCATACACTAGGAGTGTCGAATTATACCTGACTGGATGAAGGAGCAACATTTGCCATGAAAGCAGTATTGCAAGAAAAGGATCCATCTTCGGCGAATAACATCTCCAATTCCTTTGATGCGGATTCAACTTTCTTGACCAACACAGATCTCTGGGTTCGCATCTTCTCAGCTTCTTTTAGCAAGCTATCAACTTCAGCGTCAATATATTCTTTTACCTCTGAATTCGACCCATAACCACCCATTCTTGTATTTTCCTCGTCAGAACTACTGCTATCTCCATATTTATCATCATCTTCAGAAAGCTTCTCTCGTCGGACATGTTTGATATGATTGATAATCTTGGCATAACATGCAGTTCCTCCTTGATTTCCCTCACCCAATTGAACCGACCAGTCACATCCTTCATCTGCTTGAACAACTAAGGCCCTAGTTGTGTTTGAAGATCCAGGTTGGTTGGTATTGTTAACAGCTACTATACTTCTTTCATTGTTAACTTGGGTTGTATTTGATTGGTTGGATTGGTTTCGAAAAGGATTCTGGTTTCCTTGCTTGGGAGTCGAGTACACTCACGCTTGAAGTGACCTTTTTCTCCACAGTTGAAGCATGTAACAGCATCTTTGTCGAAACCATACTTCGTATCCTGTTTACTTTTCAAACTTGTTTTACCCGTTCTAGTCATGTAATCCTTAGCTCTTCTCACCGCGCTTGCAAAAGCCCATTTAATGTCCATAAGATCCATCTCATCTTTGTCGATTTGTTGATAGTCTTCATTTGTCAAATTAATATTTCCAATTTGACCTGCGACTGACCAACAATATACGCTAACCATCATGTTTAGAAGTTCCATGTGTTCTTTGGCAACTTCTACACTGACCTTGGAAAGATGTGAAGTATCGAATCTCACATTATTAGGGTTTGAAGGATGAAAGTTATTGCCATAACAAGCTTGTTGAGGTGTTTGCTGTTGTGATTGAGAGGCAATATCTTGAGGTCGAGGCAGAAAAGCTTTAGGATCAAATCCTTGACTATAGGTCTGGGTACATTGATCTGATTTGGGGGGTGGCATGAAGGGGTTTGCATTTGAGACAAAGGCTGTCTGAAGATTTGGTTGCTGAGAGGTACCAACACCGGGGTTAATACCTCCAACGTACATTTCCGGGTTTTGTGGAACTGGAACATGTTTGGCCTTTCGAATTTCTTCCTCATCCTTACTCTCAAGCCTCTGAACGAATTCATAAATGCTGAGTGTATCTATTACCCCCGTGTGTTCTAACAGATCAATAAATTGACTCTACTTGGGCGGTAGAGCATCTGCAAAACATGTAACAATCTCCTGTTGAGATGCAGTAACCCTGTATGAAAACATTACACTTAGGAGATGATAAAATCGTGTTATCATATCATTCAAGGTTTCATTTTCCATAAACATGAATCCTTCAAATTCCTTCTTCAAAAGATCATGACGGATCTTCCTAGAAGCGGCGTTTCCTTCCCCTCTAGCTTCCAGTGTATCCCACAATTGTTTTGTCGACGTACAATACACAAACTGATGATAGATATTTTATGAAGAGCTTGTGTAAGGATAGAGAAAGCTTTCTTCTCAAGATCATAAGCTTTCTTATCAATTTCGGTCATGTTTGCTAAAGTGGTTGGATTCGACCCAGCTTCTTCGAGAGTTTCATTGTATCGCGTAGTAAAACATGTCCACAATTCGGTATTTTGACCGAGAATATACGTATGAAAACAACCTTTCCATGCGGGATAGTCGTTTGTGTGATTTAGTTTGTGTGGACGATTATTACTACCGGTTTCGCTCTCACTAATCAGAAGGTTTTGAATGTTTTGATTTTGATTCGCCACACAAGCCCATTGATTAGCGGTAATCGTTGAGGCTTGTTGAGGCATGAGTGATTTTAACCCATTGTGAAGCATCTTAACTTACATTTGACCCGGTACCCCAATCCCATGGATTAGAACTCATTTTGGTCGGTTAAAACAGAATGTTAACTTAGAAATTCAAATTTGTCAACTTTGAGGAAAATAAGAAGGTTCTGTGAAAATTTAAACAACACTTTCCAACGAAGAATTGAAATCAACGAACACCAGAGTCAACGAAGAATCCCTCTACGAAGGACTTGATCTCCACAAAGAATAGATTCTTTGTGGAAAGCCTTATCAACGAAGACCTACTTTCTTCGTCGGATATATGTCCAACGAAGAATAGGTTGTTCGTAGACCAGTTTCTTCGTCGATATGTTGTTCGTTGACATATTTTTCGTAGATAGATTCTTCACAGGAAGCTGGTAGGTGAGATTTTTCCTAAAATGGAAACATTCTTTTTCTGACAAAGAATAAAGCAAAGATTTTGTTTCCATTTTTAGTTAAAAAGGTAAGATTTGAAACAACCTATTGTCCAGTGGTTTGTTATCTCACCAACCTATTCCGGTGACTTTTCCGGTGACTACACTTGCCGGAAATTTGCCGAGAACAAGATTTGAACGAAATTCTTAAGAAAAACTAAACCTTAACATGTCTAAACGTGTTCTAGTCAAGTTTTAGTAAAGATTGTCTTCTAATATCAAGTTTAACACAAGCTTTTGAACAATATTTCTGGAAATACTAAGTCTTCCAGATTTTAAGTTCAAAAACCCGTCAAGAACACTTCACAACAAGCTCACATACACGGTTTTGCTTGATTTTGAACAAGGAAGAGAGCCAAAGCTCTGATACCACTTGTAGGTCCACTTGGAGGATCAAGTTACCTACTTCCTTGTTTGTTAAAACACTAGCAAGTGCGGAATACTTGTTAGTATGCAAACCGAAGCAAAACAAAGCATAAACAAACACCGAGAAACCACAATATTCACTATCTTTGATTAACAGGAGGAGAATCAGTACATACACATACACACGGTGTAAACTCTCTGAGGACTCTCTTAGATGAAACTGTGAAGTGTGTTGCATATATATAGACACAGACACCCTGCACACTACGAAGAATGTGCAGGGCCACGAACAATCAGCAATCCAACAAAGAATGATTCTTCATAGGCCTTCTTCAACGGACAACATATACCACGAAGATTGAATCTTCGTGGTCTTCCAAAACAACGAACATCCTGTTGTTCGTCGATGATCAATTCTACGAAGAACATGGGTTCTTCGTAGGGAGCCCATACACAGATAATCACATAACAGTCAACAGTTTACTAAGTTACAACAACTAACACAATAACAGTAGCGCACTTGCTAACTGTTTTACATCATAGACAACATAAACATCGTGCTAAGTCGAGATAGGAGGATATCTCGACTTGGCCGACTCGACCAAAATACATACACGTAAAATAAAGACCGTACAAACTACCAATTCTCTTGATAAATCTGATGATTGTTGCCTTTCCTAGCCTCCATATTCTTTAAGTTTTGGAGATGAAGGTTTGCCAATTCTCTTGATAAATCTGATGATTGTTGCCTAATTCTCTGATCGATGTTCACCGCCTGCTCATTCCACCTGACTCTTGAGTTTCCTCCTCTCTTTCTTTCTTTCCATTCTTTTTGTCTCCTTTTAAACGCTAATTACTATGTATTTAAGTTTTTAACTCCACGTATGCAAACTATCTATTATATAAGGTTTAGGATCTCAGATTATTGCTTTAGAGCATTCAAATCCCTTTCACCATTGCTACCTTAAAATTACATTAAAAATTACTATATTTTCTATTTTATTTTCAATTAAAAATATTTTTATATCTTTATGACTGATGTACTGCTAAGTACATATGTTTATAGGGAGAGGATCAAATAGGAAGTGTAACATCCGTCGAAAAACGGGTTTCCAAAACCCGCTTCGTTTATTAATCGAATATCCAGTTATAATTTTTCGTTGCATATTTATTGCTCAAATTACTTTTAAACGATACATAATTAATAACTATAATAGAATATAAAAACCATATTTTATAATAATCGTAAATAGTGAGAAAAAAATAAAATGGGGACGCCGGGTTTCGAACCCGGGTCACCCACAAACTCAAACACACAATACATCGCTCCACCACACGCCTCCTTTGTGAAAATACTGAAACAAGTAATACTTAAAATAAAACCCGAATTCAAAACCGGAGATCACCGCGCTCAGAACTCGCAATCACCGGAAAATCCGGCAATCCGCGATTTTGGCCATTCCTCTCTTGACTAAAACGCGATAACTGATCATCGACACAAATCATAACCGTTGCCGGCCCTCAATTTCAGTCGTAACCGCCGGAGAAACTTTGACCGCGAATCAAGACCAAAATTCGGACCCAATACATCCTGTTATTCCCTATAAATATTCACCCAAACCTCTGGTAACCTTTTCGCTCAAAATCGCACAATCTCTCGAAGCTTTAGCTCGTCGCCGGAGATATTCTGCATTCACCGGACTTTCACCGGAAAACCGAGACTTACTTCAAATCGGTAAAATTCTCGACTCTTTTGTTTGCAATCCATTATTAGGCAAGTATTATCATAAATCGTTCAACCAGAATCTGTCTCAGACAACGTTGCCGGGAATTCCTGCACTCGTCGGAAAATCACTGGAAATTCCGAAGTCTCACTGTCAATCGGTACAATCATCTAAACCCCCTGATATCCCTTGTTTAATAACTTAATTGCACAACTCATTGATCAAAACTGTTAATTGATTCACTCAGACGGAAGTCACCAATCAGAGCCGACGACTCTTGCCGGAAATCTGAGAAAAACATTCTGTTCGGTATATTTTACTCCGTAACCCTCTTTATCCATTTCATTCCAATCAATTATATGTTCGATGACCGATTTAAACAAGAACAGTCGGACATCATTGTTCTGTGTCTTTGTAAACGAAGAAGACGAAGTTGAATATGTGTACAAGTATAATTAAAAACGGATATTTGAACGGGTTAGACACACAGTCCAGCGGTGGACTGTGTGCACAAACAATGCACACGTCCCGGTTCGAATCGCACACGTTACCGAATTTCAGAATTAAAACCAACATTTTTACAACTGAATCGGATCAGGTCACCGAATGTTAATAAGTATAATTTAATCCATAAGTTAAACAGATATGACAAACAGCGCAACTGGTTGGGCTGTGCGCACTCGAACCGAAGGACCCGAGTTCGACTCTGGTCTCTGCAACCGGTTCGGCCATATAAATCGTTTTTAATAAAAACCCAAATAAGTTAAAAGTTAATTAGTGTATAAATATAATTAAAACAAAGAATATTTCGGGTTAGACACGTAGCTCAGTTGGTAGAGCTGCGTGCACGTATACGAGAGGTCCCGAGTTCGAACCTCACTCAGCGCATATAATTAACACAATCCGACCAGTCAACGGTCAAAAAGTGAAATTTTTTATTTATTTTAATTAATTTATTTAATCATAAAATCATTTAAAATACTTAAAAATAAGATTTTAAAGTTAGAAAACCTCTTTAAACTCACAAAAATAAATCTAAAAATCACATTAAGAGTATAAATTAAAAGTGCTAGTTTACCGAATCATTTCGTTATTATTTTAGGTTAGTTTTCCTCGTCGATCAAATCCTAAAATTCGTGCGCATCTAACGTCATCAAAGAACGCACCCAATGTGAGTGAATCTCTACCAATTCCCCGTTTTAATCACATTTTGGGGTGTATCATGTGTCGTTTAATTCCTTATTATATTTAAACACTTGTGCATCCATCATATCCGTGATCAAATGTGTATCAATTATGTATCAACTGTTGTGTGAATTATGTTTAGATTGAAGTTATCATTTTCAGTACATGCATTTCATTTGGCCCATCAGCTCCCCGTGGGATACGGGTTGAGTATCAGGTGCCTCATTCGATCGACTCCGTTTGATTGAGCCTTGATCTCACATACATCATCATTCATGTCACTCGATCGGCTCCGTTTGATTGAGCCTTGATCGCATATACATCATCATTCATGTCATTTACTCATCCAATGTGGTTTGTGTTTTTGTTATATATATATGTTTGCTCACATGTGATAATTGCACAAATTTTCAATATTAAATACAACAAGAAATTAATAACAATGTTTTTCTCAAGGTTCACTCGCCAACTTTTGTTGACCCAAAATATCCCCCGTTTTACACATGATACAGGTGATCCAGTTGAGGCAAGAAACACATAGGAAGGCCTAGAAGAATAAATCAGTTTAAGCTTGGGATTGTTTTACTTAGTTTCATTTCCTTGTAATTGTATGGATTTGATTTGAATATTTAAGTTGTAATTTGAATTTAATAAATATGAAACATTTTAGTAAACATCATGAGCTTTGGTGATAACCCAATTATGCCCCGACTCTTATTCCGCTGCGGGTCGGGGTGTGACAGATTGGTATCAGAGCCATGACTATAGGGATATAGGATAGGTTATTAGACCCTTAGAGCCTATACTATAGTTGATTAAAATTTTAAATTGTTTATGCGTTACATACAAAATTCATGATGTTTATATGCTTTATATTTACTGTTACATTCAATGTTATGCAAGCATGTTCATAAGTACATATTATTATACAATGCTCATCATGAATCATATCCTCATAACATATCATATCCATGAGAGCACACACCTCACAATTCCCATGATTTTTGCAACGATTTTTGTATTTTTCAAATCACATCAAAGTGAGTTCTCATGACGGGCATGTAGTAACTAGAAGGGTACGAGTACCGGTAGTCGGAACGTCCTGTCTAGGCTTGGCATTCGTATAAATCCAAAATAAAGGACCAGTTTGCCTACCTGGGGACTAACGATGAGAGTACGAAGGACCTATTAGGCCAAAGCATGCTATACCAAACGTCGTGTGAGCTAACCCCACTTTGAGTTGTCATTGTGTCTACACCTTGACACCCTCCTACCATACATCTCGCAATCATATTTCATGGTTTTCATTCGGGTGATGCGAGTGTTAAACCATCAACACCAATGTGAATCATACTGAGCCAATAGTCATGGGGGCCCACATGACTATACAGGCGATGGTATGGGGGACATTGGAGGCCCAAACATGAGCAAACCCAAGACATCCTATGGATGTAGTTGCATTATTGATAGTTATGTTATTTGTATTCTTTTAACGACACATGACACCTAAAAAACTTCTTAAACTCACAATCTTCCTATGTATGTTCCTGTAGATGTCGGCTAGGCAACTACGTGGAGGTAGAAAGTCAGGAAGATCCAATGAACGCTTGGCCACTCAAATTGCTAAACACATGGCCGCGGTACTTCCTGACATCGTGATTCAAGTTCAACAAGCTCTCACCGCAAATCCTATCAACCCTCCCAATCAAGAAGACCAGAGCGTCGCCAACCCTCACTCCAAAAAGTGCTCCTACAAACACTTCAAATCTTGCGATCCCCCAAAGTATGAAGGGACCGAAGATGTTACTGCCCTCCTCCACTGGTTTGAAGAAATGGAAAACACCTTCCTCAATTGCGATTGTCCCGAGGATTGCAAGGTACGTTATGCATCAGGGAGACTGTTTGGAGTAGCCCTTACCTGGTGGAACACAGAAAAGGGTAAGCGAGGAGTCGAGGATGCCATGGCCTTATCATGGGAAGAGTTAAGGGAACTCATGACAAGGCGCTTCTGTCCAAGAAGCGAAATCAAAAAGTTGGAAGATGAATTCCACTCATTGAAACAAAAGGAAGGAGATCATACTTCCTACAACAAAAGATTTCTCGAACTGAACCAAATGATCCCTAATCTGTTCACCCCCGTGTACCGCTTGGTTGAACACTACATTCGAGGCCTCCCCTCGAAAATTCAAGACTCGGTTCTAAGCACTTCGCCTGCAACACTTGAAGCCGCAATGGAACTAGCTACCGAACTTACCGAGAATCGCATCCGAAACGGCAAATTCAAGGATGAGAAAAAGAAAGCCCCCATTGAGGCCCAAACTCCAAATCATTCCATCTCCTCTTCAAAGTTTGCTGGTAAGAGGAAACGAAACAGCAGAAATTTTGCCGTCACACAAACAAACCTTCCTATCACTGCCGCACCAATTACCCAAATTGCTCCCTCAGCTGCACCATTTAAAAAGCCATACACCGGCCCATACCCAAAATGCAACCGTTGTCAATACCATCACCTCCCCGAAACTCCTTGCCAACATTGCACCAGTTGTGGCCGTGCGGGTCACACTATTCAAACTTGTCGCACGCTTCAACGAATGAACCGCAATCAACCCTCAACCCAAACCCACCATCAGATAGTGGGTCAAGCCCAACAACCTTTACTTCTACCACCTGCACAACATATAGCCAAATCCTACTACCAACCCAACTACCCCATGATGCAACCCATGCGAGCATGTTACAACTGTGGAGACCCAAACCACTTCAAGAACACATCTCCACGCTTGGTGAACATCATCCATGCCCAAGCTCAAGCAAATCCGGTAAACCAAGCTAACCAAGCTCCTCCACCTGCTAGAGGAAGAGCTTTCAACATCAATGCCAACCAAGCTAGAGCTGACAACAACGTGGTTAACGGTACGTTTCTCATCAATGGTAGTTATGCATCCATGTTATTCGATACTGGCGCGGATAAGAGTTTTGTGTCCTTAGAATTTGAACCTATCCTCAACCAAACTCGTGATAACCTCATGGAATCTTTAACGGTGGAAGTCACTGACGGAAAGCCCATTTCATTAAATTCTATTATACGAAATTGTACACTCACTCTAAACGATCACGATTTTCCCGTTGACCTCATTCCTATGAAGTTGGGAAGTTTCGATATTATAATCGGTATGGACTGGCTCAGCCAGCATCACGCTGAAGTAGTATGCCGCGAAAAGTTCATTCGCATTCCTCTTGCAGACGGTCAGACCCTACGTATCTTTGGAGAAACCCCTTCGAAAGGACTCAAATTAATGTCCTGCCTTCAAGCCCGAAAATATCTCCGCAAGAACTATGTCGCATTCCTAACTCACGTCGTCAAAAAGAGAAACAAGGAGAAGAAACTCGAAGATATACCAGTGGTGAAGGAATTCCCACAAGTCTTTCCCGACGACATCTCAGGACTCCCTCCTATGAGAGAAGTCGAATTCCGCATCGATCTTGTACCTGGCGCTACACCAGTCGCAAAATCTCCTTATAGGTTAGCCCCATCCGAAATGCAAGAGCTGGCCAGTCAACTGCAAGAGTTGACTGACAAAGGATTCATACGTCCTAGCTCCTCGCCTTGGGGTGCACCTGTTCTTTTTGTGAAGAAGAAAGATGGAACGTTTCGCATGTGTATCAACTACAGGGAACTCAACAAGTTAACGGTTAAGAATCGCTACCCACCACCTCGCATCGATGACCTCCTAGACCAACTTCAAGGCGCCACCTGCTTTTCAAAAATCGACCTTCGTTCTGATTATCATCAACTCAGAGTACATGAAGAAGACGTCCCAAAGACCGCCTTCTGGACTCGTTATGGTCATTACGAATTCATGGTCATGCCATTCGGTTTAACCAACGCCCCCGCTGTCTTCATGGATCTAATGAATAGGGTATGCAAACCCTACCTTGACCGTTTTGTCATAGTCTTCATCGACGACATCCTTATCTATTCCAAGTCTGAATCCGATCATGAACGACATCTTCGACCCATCCTTACACTCTTAAGGACTGAAAAGCTCTACGCTAAGTTCTCAAAATGCGAATTCTGGTTAAGAGAAGTACAATTCCTTGGACATGTCGTTAATGACAAGGGAATACATGTTGATCCTTCAAAAATCAAGGCAGTACAGGAATGGCAAGCGCCACGTACGCCTACCGAAGTAAGGTCATTTCTTGGTTTGGCTGGTTACTATCGCTGCTTCAATGCCAATTTTTCCCGTATTGCTGTACCACTCACGGCCTTGACTCATAAAGGAAAACCCTTCATATGGGGACCTAAACAAGAAGAGGCCTTCCAAACTCTAAAGCAAAAACTTTGTGACGCACCTATCCTTACACTTCCTGAAGGTTGCGATGACTTTGTAGTATATTGCGACGCATCAGGGCAAGGGCTAGGCTGTGTATTGATGCAAAGAGGAAAAGTGATAGCCTATGCTTCTAGGCAACTCAAAGTTCATGAGAAGAATTACACCACCCACGACCTGGAACTTGGAGCCGTTGTGTTCGCTCTCAAGATATGGAGACATTACCTCTACGATACCAAGTGTGAAATATACACTGACCACAAAAGTCTTCAACATATCTTCAACCAAAAGGAGTTGAATATGAGGCAACGAAGATGGGTCGAACTTCTTAAGACTACGACTGTGAAATTCGGTATCATCCTGGCAAGGCAAACGTAGTGGCTGATGCACTCAGTCGAAAAGGTTATGCGAACTCCATTCATCTTCTATGTTCGCAAATCATAACCGACATCAAAGATCGAATCCGAGAAGCTCAACATGTTTCTGTAACAGAAAACGACGTACGCGATGAGCTGTCATGTGGAGCGGAACTCAAAATCGAAACCAAATCCGACGGTATTCTATACTATTTAAACCGCATATGGATTCCTGATCGTGATTTCCTTATGAATGAGGCGCACAAAACACGGTACTCTGTACACCCAGGAGCCGACAAGATGTATCAAGACCTACGATACACCTACTGGTGGCCGGGCATGAAAAAGGATATCGTTGTTTTTGTTTCAAGTGCCTTACATGTTCCAAAGTAAAAGCTGAACATCAAAGACCTTCAGGACTTCTAACCCAACCTGAAATACCTGTATGGAAGTGGGAAAACATAACCATGGACTTCATTACCGGGTTACCTCGCACCTCCAGTGGGTATGACACCATATGGGTAATCATTGATCGTCTTACAAAATCAGCTCACTTCATTCCGATTCGCGAGGACTTCAAGAACGAGAAGTTAGCTCGTATCTACATCAGCGAGATCATAAGCCGTCATGGTGTACCTTTAAGCATCATTTCAGACCGTGATGGTCATTTCACTTCACGAACATGGCGAGCCGTACAAACCGCCTTGGGTACACGATTAGACCTCAGTACCGCTTTTCATCCTCAAACTGATGGACAATCTGAACGCATCATCCAAACTCTTGAAGACATGCTTTGAGCATGTGTCATAGACTTCAAAGGGAATTGGGATGCTCATCTACCATTAGTTGAATTTTCGTACAACAATAGCTACCATTCAAATATCGGCATGGCTCCTTTCGAAGCTTTATATGGTCGTAAGTGCCGATCTCCAGTATGTTGGCACGAAATCGGGGAATCACAAATCACCGGTCCAGAGCTAATTCAAGAAACAACCGACAAGGTCATTCAAATTCGAAATAATCTTCTAGCGGCTCAAAGTCGTCAAAAGAGTTATGCAGACAAACGAGGAAAGCCCTTGGAGTTTGACATTGGGGATCAAGTACTTTTAAAAGTATCACCGTGGAAGGGAGTGATTCGTTTTGGCCAGAAGGGCAAGCTAGCACCACGCTATGTAGGACCTTTCAAGATACTCGAAAGAGTAGGTCCTATAGCATACAAGCTTGATCTACCAGAAGAGCTCAACAGAATTCATCCCACATTCCACGTATCAAACTTGAAGAAGTGCCTCGCCGATGAAAACCTCCATGTTCCTCTAGAAGACATTCAGATCGATGAATCTATGCACTTCATTGAAAGACCAGTAGAAATCATGGACTTCGGAGAGAAGCGTTTAAGACGAAGTCGTATTCCAATTGTCAGGGTACGTTGGGAGTCGAAACGAGGACCTGAGTTTACTTGGGAACGTGAAGACTCAATGCGCGAGAAATACCCGCATCTTTTTCCTGTTACCACTACTACTTAAAATTTCGGGACGAAATTTCTAAAAGTAGGGGATACTGTAACATCCGTCTAAAAACGGGTTTCCAAAACCCGCTTCGTTTATTAATCGAATATCCAGTTATAATTTTTCGTTGCATATTTATTGCTCAAATTAATTTTAAACGATACATAATTAATAACTATAATAGAATATAAAAACCATATTTTATAAATAATCGTAAATAGTGAGAAAAAATAAAATGGGGACGCCGGGTTTCGAACCCGGGTCACCCACAAACTCAAACACACAACACATCACTCCACCACACGCCTCCTTTGTGAAAATACTGAAACAAATAATACTTAAAATAAAACCCGAATTCAAAACCGTAGATCACCGCGCTCAGAACTCGCAATCACCGGAAAATCCGGCAATCCGCGATTTTGGCCATTCCTCTCTCGACTAAAACGCGATAACTGATCATCGACACAAATCATAACCGTTGCCGGCCCTCAATTTCAGTCGTAACCGCCGGAGAAACTTTGACCACGAATCAAGACCAAAATTCGGACCCAATACATCCTGTTATTCCCTATAAATATTCACCCAAACCTCTGGTAACCTTTTCGCTCAAAATCGCACAATCTCTCGAAGCTTTAGCTCGTCGCCGGAGATATTCTGCATTCACCGGACTTTCACCGGAAAACCGAGACTTACTTCAAATCGGTAAAATTCTCGACTCTTTTGTTTGCAATCTATTATTAGGCAAGTATTATCATAAATCGTTCAACCAGAATCTGTCTCAGACAACGTTGCCGGGAATTCCTGCACTCGTCGGAAAATCACTGGAAATTCCGAAGTCTCACTGTCAATCGGTACAATCATCTAAACCCCATGATATCCCTTGTTTAGTAACTTAATTGCACAACTCATTGATCAAAAATGTTAATTGATTCACTCAGACGGAAGTCACCAATAAGAGCCGACGACTCTTGCCGGAAATCTGAGAAAAACATTCTGTTCGGTACATTTTACTCCGTAACCCTCTTTATCCATTTCATTCCAATCAATTATATGTTCGATGACCGATTTAAACAAGAACAGTCGGACATCATTGTTCTGTGTCTTTGTAAACGAAGAAGACGAAGTTGAATATGTGTACAAGTATAATTAAAAACGGATATTTGAACGGGTTAGACACACAGTCCAGCGGTGGACTGTGTGCACAAACAATGCACACGTCCCGGGTTCGAATCGCACACGTTACCGAATTTCAGAATTAAAACCAACATTTTTACAACTAAATCGGATCAGGTCACCGAATGTTAATAAGTATAATTTAATCCATAAGTTAAACAGATATGACACACAGCGCAACTGGTTGGGCTGTGCGCACTCGAACCGAAGGACCCGAGTTCGACTCTTGGTCTCTGCAACCGGTTCGGCCATATAAATCGTTTTTAATAAAAACCCAAATAAGTTAAAAGTTAATTAGTGTATAAATATAATTAAAACAAAGAATATTTCGGGTTAGACACGTAGCTCAGTTGGTAGAGCTGCGTGCACGTATACGAGAGGTCCCGAGTTCGAACCTCACTCAGCGCATATAATTAACACAATCCGACCAGTCAACGGTCAAAAAGTCAAATTTTTTTATTTATTTTAATTAATTTATTTAATCATAAAATCATTTAAAATACTTAAAAATAAGATTTTAAAGTTAGAAAACCTCTTTAAACTCACAAAAATAAATCTAAAAATCACATTAAGAGTATAAATTAAAAGTGCTACTTTACCGAATCATTTCGTTATTATTTTAGGTTAGTTTTCCTCGTCGATCAAATCCTAAAATTCGTGCGCATCCAACGTTATCAAAGAACGCACCCAATGTGAGTGAATCTCTACCAATTCCCCGTTTTAATCACATTTTGGGGTGTATCATGTTTCGTTTAATTCCTTATTATATTTAAACACTTGTGCATCCATCATATCCGTGATCAAATGTGTATCAATTATGTATCAATTGTTGTGTGAATTATGTTTAGATTGAAGTTATCATTTTCAGCACATGCATTTCATTTGGCCCATCAGCTCCCCTTGGGATACGGGTTGAGTATCAGGTGCCTCATTCGATCGGCTCCGTTTCATTGAGCCTTGATCTCACATACATCATCATTCATGTCACTCGATCGGCTCCGTTTGATTGAGTCGTGATCTCATATACATCATCATTCATGTCATTTACTCATCCAATGTGGTTTGTGTTTTTGTTATATATATATATGTTTGCTCACATGTGATAATTGCACAAATTTTCAATATTAAATACAACAAGAAATTAATAACAATGTTTTTCTCAAGGTTCACTCGCCAACTTTTGTTGACCCAAAATATCCCCCGTTTTACACATGATACAGGTGATCCAGTTAGGCAAGAAACACATAGGAAGGCCTAGAAGAGTAAATCAGTTTAAGCTTGGGATTGTTTTACTTAGTTTCATTTCCTTGTAATTGTATGGATTTGCTTTGAATATTTAAGCTGTAATTTGAATTTAATAAATATGAAACATTTTAGTAAACATCATGAGCTTTGGTGATAACCCAATTATGCCCCGACTCTTATTCCGCTGCGGGTCGGGGTGTGACAGGAAGTATGTTTTGGATAGGAAGGATAGGAAGTAATCTTAGCCGTCCATCTGGAAAAGTAGAAATACAAGTGGGAAGGGTATTTTAGTCAATCTTCTTTTATCTATTCTTTCTATTTCTCTTCTCTGTATCTTGAAAACCCAGATGTTCAAAACCCACCATCTTCAACAGTTCATTTCTTTTCTCTCTCTAGAATTATACATCACGATGCAATTTTTCTTCATCAATGAATGTTTCGAACACTCAATCATCGTGTTCTTCGATTTCTTTGGTGAAAACCCAGTTTATGTTTCTATAATTTCCCGTTTTTTTCAATTTAACATGATGCGATGGAACATGAGATTCTGTTAAAACAGGTACTCCTCTTTTCAAATTTCTCAAACATTTTTGAATTCATAGTGAAGATATCTCTGATTCTACTCTTTCTCTTGATGTATTCATGCGTTTGGGCAACATCATTAGTTCCAATTTCATTGAGAAATCATTAATAAAAAGTTGCACACCAGGTGTTTGACAAAATGTCTCAAAGAAAAATTGCAAAATACCTTTCAGTTTAGACTTTCATTTAATTGTGTTTTACAAAAGAATGATAAAACACATTTTTATGTGTTTTTTGTCCATTGCGTTTTACAAAATAATGAAAAAACTTAGTTTTTTGTCCATTGCTTTTACAAAAGAATGAAAAAACACACTTTTTGGGTGTTTTTTGTCCATTGCGTTTTACAAAATAATGAAAAAAAACTGTTTTTTATCCATTGCGTTTTACAAAAGAATGAAAAACACACTTTTTGGGTGTTTTTTGTCCATTGCGTTTTACAAAATAATGAAGAAAATGTTTTTTATGTATTGCGTTTTACAAAAGAACGAAAAAAAAACACATTTTGGGGTTTTTGTCCATTGCGTTTTCTGTATAAGTGACTAAGCATCAGTAATTTTGGTATCTTGCATATTTATATAAGTAAAAGTCAATAGATGTGAAATAGAATTAATAGAAGCAATTACAGGCAGCAACCATAATTGTGAATCCCAATTTTCAAATTTCATACCGGTAAATGTAAAAATAACATATTTTCATATTAATTTCTTTTAAGACTAAATTAGTGTAATACTTTTAATAACATTCATATTATTATTATTATTATTATTATTATTATTATTATTATTATTATTATTATTATTATTATTATTATTATTATTATGTCCATTGCGTTTTACAAAAGACATTTTTTTGTGATTTTAGTCCATTGCGTTTTAGAAAGTACACTTTCTTTTATACTTTTAGTTAATTGCGTTTTAGAATTAAACTTTGTTTTGTGTTTTAATTCATTGCTTTTTAGAAGAAAAAAAAACAATTTATTTCATGTTTTTTAGTCCATTGTGTTTTATGATGGTTTGTTGAACTTGAAATGAAACTATATGATAATAATGTTGGAAATTAAGTGTGTTTGAATGAATGTCCCAAAATGGTAAACCACTTGTCCCACATTGTTGTGGAGACAAAGTATAAGGTTATTTATAAGGTGAAACATTTGCCTGACCCACATAATTCTATGACATGTTTTACCATAAGTCCTACGCGCGGGTGCGCAGGGGGGTGCAAATTGGAACCGGAATTTAGTCGAACTCGTGTGCACCCGCACGTCCTGTGGACACGAATGCAGTTCCAAAAACCTGACTGTTTAACCTGCGTTTTTTTAGCTGTCCAGATGTTGCGTTTTTAAACTGTGTTCAGCCATTGCGTTTTAGTTTCTAACTGTGTTCAGCCAGCTGCGCTTTTTAACTGTAGACTGTCTGCGTTTTTTAATTGTAGACGGTGGTTGCGTTATACAAAAAAAACACTGCGTTTTTTATTGCGTTTTACGCAACTGGGTTTAAAAAAAATCGAAATATAGCAATAGCATATTCGTTTTAAAGATAAAAAAACACTCGTTTTTTGGTGCAATTTTTATAAAAAAAAATAATGTCGTATGAAAGAGTTATGAACGTTTAAAAAATGAGGGGGAATTGGAGGAGAGAGAAACTATTACCTTAGATTGACTAGAATGCCCCTACAAAAACCCACGCGCCTCCTCTTTTTGATTCAATTTAATTCGTTTAATCTTAACCCTTGATTACTAAATTGATGGACAAGATTACTTCCTATCCTTCCTAGTGATAGAAACTTCCTATTGTATCCTAACCCTATGTTTATAATGTATATTTTGGTCAGTTTTTAGGTAGTTTGAGTCTAGTTTAGGTTAGAATTTCGATACTGCTGACGTAAGCTTTGATTTCAGGTCCCGTTGCTGAAAGTGATGAAAAACGAGTTAAAACGAGCAGTTTAGAAGAAAAATGGGAGTCGTACGCGAATCGGGAAGCTGAATGAATGGATAGAAAAATAAAACAGCAGTTAAGGGGGCGCCGCGCTACGCGACCTCCCCACCCCATACCCGTCGCGTAGCGCGACGGGGTCCAATACGCAGAAAAGGGTTGTTTTGTTAAGTTTTGATGAGATGTTTTCGGGTATAAATAAAAACTAAGCTGCCTCCGGAAAAGGGTTACGAATTTGGAAGTCCAAAAGCTTAGTTTAGAGGTTGAAGTGCTGCATTTGAAGAGTTTTGATCACGGGAATCATTCGTTCGAGTTCGGTTTGAAGATTGAAGACTTGCACGGGTTTTGAGTTCCTTGTTTGTTTGATTTCTCTTTTTCCGAAACTTATAACCATGAATTCTTGTTTGAACAACTTTGTTTTGCTTTCATTGATTAACATGCTTGGCTAAACGCTTAAACTGCCTAGACTATGATGAATGGATTTGAATAAAGTTTGAACATTTTTTAGTTAATCGTATGTATATTATGGATTAATTGTGTTTTGTAAGAAGTTTGGTTGATTGATTTGTTGTGCATGCGTACTTTAATTTGGTTAATTGTTATCTATTGCTTCGTATGAATCAAGGTGGTTGTCTGCTACGGAATAGGTTCATGCTAGATCTCTGACCTTGTTTCTTTGACATTTAGGATGAATTGGCCAATAAACCTTAGAAGTGATAGTTGATAATTTGCTAAATTTCAGTATTCTACTAGTCCTTATAGCTGAAAGGTACGCGGCTATTGGTATATCTTACCCAACGAATTGCTTTAGTCAGTCTTTGGAAAAAGCCAGTGCTCTTTTACGTTGACTAATCAACAACTCGTGAGCCATAACAAACCAAGTTGTTGACATCCTCCAATTTTTAATTAATATTATTGTTGACATACCCCCATTCAGTCAACATACACGCATTGCAGTTTCCAGCTAATGGATATATTTATTAGGGTTAATGTCAATTTCGTAAATATCGAAAACACCAAGTGCTTTTTGTCAACTCAACTACCATAAATAATGCCACCGTTCTTGCATTTGCTAAAAAAAACACAAATGGAACTCAAAGCCTTACCGAAACCACTCAAGTTCATTCTTTTTGTGTCTCGTGTTCTTCTAAAGCTTCATAAAAATCAAACAAAAGCTCTCAGAAGAACCCTAAGCAACACTCATGGCTCTAGTTTCAAATCACAAACCCTACTTTCAGAGGTTGATCATCCTACTGATCTTTCACAAAAGACGTTAATCTTCGATGTCGAAGAGACCCTTTTGAGATTATCATCCGTGTTTCCATACTTCATGTTGGTTGCATTTGAAGCTGGAAGTTTGATTCGGGCCTTTGTGCTTTTCGCTCTATACCCACTTCTTTTCTTAGTTGATGACGAGTTATCGATCAAGATTATGGTAATGGTTTCCTTTTTTGGCATCAAGAAAGATGGGTTTCGTGTTGGAAGTTCGGTTTTGCCCAAGTTCTTCTTGGAAAATGTTGGTGTGGAGGGTTTTGATGTGTTGAGAAGAGGAAAGAATACGGTTGGTGTAAGTAAGTTGCCACAAGTCATGGTTGAATGTTTCTTGAAGGATTATATGGGGATTGATTATGTTTTTGGAAGGGAGCTAAAGGTTTATGGTGGCTACTTTGTTGGTCTCATGAAAGACAATAAGAACATCATCGAACATCGTATAAACGAAGTGCTAGAAGAAGATGGTCAAACGATTTACTTCTCAAACAAGTTCGTTAGCACGATTGGATCTCTAGTAGTAAGGTATGTACTTAACATCTGTATATATATATCTAAGATGCAAGTGAAAATAACAACGTATTTTTTTTCACTACTAAAAAACTAACCACATACCACTGAAGTTTGCGACCAAAAAACGGTCACAAAAATACGGTCGCAAGTTGTAAAATTTGGTTGCATAATAGTCCCCAGTCGCAAAGCGGTAGTGAAAATAGGATCACCCACAGAGGTTGACATGCACATAATTGGAAGCTTATTTGTTTGTTCGTGTTTTTACAGGAGGTTTATGTGGTTAGAAATGGAGAAAAGAAGGCATGGCAAATCCTTCCAAAAGAAAGATATCCAAAAGACCTAATCTTCCATGATGGAAGATTAGCCTTCAGACCCGAACCGCTAAGAATGTTGGTCATGTTCGTGTGGTTCCCATTCGCCATACTTTTGTCCATTTTCCGAACAATTATCGCACTCACCATGCCATATGGTGCATTGATCCCTATCTTAGCTTTCACCGGTATGCAACTCAAGCTCACAAACAGTAACTCAAATCTCGACGTAACATCTCATGATCATAAACAACATAAAGGTCGTTTATATGCATGTAACCATCGAACTTTACTTGATCCATTATACCTCTCATTTGGACTCAAGAGACCATTCGCCGCAGTCACGTACAGTCTCAGTAGAATGTCCGAGATCTTATCACCAATCAAAACCGTACGATTAACAAGAGATCGGGATGAAGATGCAAAAACAATGGACAAGATGTTAAGGCTAGGGGACCTTGTGGTTTGCCCGGAAGGGACAACTTGTAGGGAACCATATTTGTTGCGGTTTAGCCCATTGTTTGCAGAACTTAGTGATCATATAGTCCCAGTTGCTTTGGATAGTTATGTTACCATGTTTTACGGGACAACAGCCGGCGGGTTAAAATGCTTGGACCCATTTTTGTTTATGATGAACCCAAACCTGGTTTACAGGGTTCAGTTACTGGAGCAGATTTATGGGGTGTCGTCATAGGCTAGTGACACAAAGTCTACACGGTTCGATGTTGCGAATTATGTGCAAAGTGAGATCGGGAAGACATTGGATTTTGAATGCACGAGCCTTACGAGGAAAGACAAGTATCTCGTATTAGCCGGTAACGAAGGGTTCGTTAATTCTACAAGTAACAAACGATGATAACCGCTGAGTTAAAATCCTATTGATCTTTGAGCGTGTTTCATGGATTATAATTGAGACACAAGTCAATTATTTGGATTGAAGTTTTGATTCTTATACTGTAAACTATATATAAATTTGTATTTATATTCTTTTACTTATGTTGTATATATTCTAATATTCATTTGCATATTAAAAAAAATGTTATTTGGGTGCTTAATATACCATAGAAATAAAACATCTTAAATAGCTAAAGTCATATAATTTTGTTGTGTGAAAATTGTAACCAAAATTACAGTGCTAAAGTAAAGTCGTATCAGAATATTTACAGTAATTTGTCTACATCACAAGCAAACTACAAGAAAATACATCTGCCGAATTCTTTAATTATTATTAAAAAAGTTTAATCTCCACCGAGCCTCCTATAATTCAACAAATTTGGCAAACTATTGATATACTACAAATTAATTATTTGAATCAACCATTGTTCTTATGAAAAATAGAATATATATTAAGGTGGTAGGAGTGCTCATCAAATGAGGAGTGGTAAAAGATTTTTGTAGTCAGTAATTTTGTGTCATGTCAACTCCTCACTCCACTAGATATGGGCATAAAAACCGGTTCCAAACCCGAACCGGTGGAACCGAACTGGAACCGATTCCAGTTCCTACCCGACATTAAGTAGAACCGGTTCCGGGTTCAAAATACCCGTTGGTTCCAACCCGGTTCCTCAATTTTACCATTTGAATCGGGTAGGAACCGGTTCCTAACCGTACCCGGTTCCTACCCGTACCCGGTTCCTACGTGGAACTGGTTCCTGACCGTTATAATATTACTGTTGGAACCGGTTATAGCCGTTAAAAATGTTACCGTTGGAACCGGTTATAGCCGTTAAAAAAGTTACCGTTGGAACCGATTCTATATATATTTTTTTGAAATCTATTGTTTAGCACACAATTTCTCATATCTATTCTTCTTGTTACATTTCTTTCTTGTTCTTTTTTACATTCTAATCAACAAATGGCCTCAAAGAGTTCCAAAAACGCAAATTCCCAATCCGTTAACAATGTTCCTCAAGAACATTCGGTTCCATATGTGGTTGGAACATTGTCTCATAATCGCAGTAAGGAAGTTTGGAGCAATTGGGAGTTGGTCGAGATGAGTGACGGCTCGCAAAAAGCTCAATGTAAACATTGTGGATCGTTATTAGCCAAGGAATCAAACTCAACGTTAACGAAGCATATTAATAAGTATTGCAAAGTTTTAAAGGAAATGACATCCGGTCAAGTTCCACTTTCCAAAAATGGTACCATTTTTCGTTATGAGCAAAAATTAGCTCGCGATCGGATGGCGAAGTTGGTGATACAAAAAGCGTTGCCGTTTGGACACTTCGACGACCCCGATCTTACAAATCTTATTCGGGAGACTCTACAACCTCGCTATAAACATGTAAGTCGTCGCACTTTAAAACGTCTTTGTTTAAGTTTATGGGAAAATGCAAAAAAAGATTTAATTGTTTTTTTTTAAGAATTTAAAAACTAGTGTAAACCTAACTAGTGATGTGTGGTCGGCTCCACATGGTTTACCGGAATCGTACATATGTGTCACTGCTCATTGGGTTGATCCCGATACATGGCAAATGATGAAGCGTACGATTGCGTTTGACGAGTTTCCTTCTCCTCATACGGGAGAAAATATTTATAAAATTATAAATGGCACAATAATTAAATATGGTTTAGAAGATAAAATTTTTTCAATATCCTTTGATAACGCTTCAAACAACACAACGGCGATTGAAAAATTAAAGTTGAAGTACAAACCAATACTTGATGGTGTTTTTTTTCACACACGATGTGTTGCACATATTATTAACTTAGTAGTGCAAACCGGTTTAAAAGATCAATTTGTATCGGATTTTATTGTAGCATTTAGAGCTATGCTCCAAGATGTTTTCAAAAGTGGAAAAGAAAGATATCAAGAATATAAAAAACTTTGTAAGGATGTCAACCAAAAAATTATTGGACCGAATTGGGATATACCGACTCGTTGGAATTCAACTTGTCATATGTTTGAAATGGCTATAAAGCAAATGGGCACTTTAAAATCTTTTCATACAACTTTAAGTGATGAGTACATTGTCGTCCCCTTTCCCGACACGGCTTGGGAAAATATTAATAACCTAAGTACTTTTTTACAAGTTTTTAAAACTACAACGATTTTGATTTCCGGTGTTTATTATCCTACTAGTTCTAAAGTTGTGGACCAATTGTATTTGATAACAACTAATTTTAAAAAGTTTGAAAATTCTAGTGACATGTTAAGGAATATGACGAGACCAATGATTCAAAAATTTTAAAAATATTTTTTAGAACTACCACCCGTTTTTCTATGTGCCGCTGCTTTAAATCCAGCTTTAAACGTACCGAGTGTTGAAGCTTTAATTGATGAAATTTATGACAAGTTGGATATGCATGAGGAGGATCCAACTTTAAAAGCAAAAACAAAAAAAATATTCAATGAGTGTATGGCCAAACTTTATGATCATTATTTAAAAAAATATGGTGAAAAAAATCAAACAAATTTGTTTGAGTCTCGGTCCACGGCCTCTAACGATGAAACAAGCGGGGATCCACTTATAACCATGTTGAATGTCGTTAGAGACGAGACCGCTAGACAACAAAGGGGTAGTGAACCAACAAGTGAACTTGGGAGATATAAAAAAAATCAGTATTCGCTTACTATGACCACCGAGGAGTATAGGAAATTTGATGTTTTGGCATGGTGGAAATCGAAAGAATCCGAATACCCGATTCTAGCCACCATGGCTCGTGATATACTAACGGTCCAAGCTTCCACGGTAGCTTCGGAAAGTGTGTTTTCTCTTAGTGGCAGGGTTTTGTCAATTAGAAGAACAAGACTAACTCCGGAATCGCTAGAGATGGCAATATGCTTAAAGACCATTTGGATGCCGTTGATCGTGTTCAACATAAAACTAGTCTAGAAGATGAAGTTGAGTTAGAGCATAAAATTGTTGACGAAGAGGAGGACGAAGAAGTGGAGACTAACGATTCGGACGACGATTGTACCGAGGTACCCGTACCTAAAAGAAACTCGTCGGAAAGTGTTGCACCTGCCGCTAGTAAACGATCAAAGAAATAAAATCTTACTAGAACCGGTTCTGAGTAATTTTTTTTTTTTTTGTAACCGGTTAATTTTTTATATATTGTAACCGATTAATTTGTTTTTTAATTTTAATCGATTATTGTTACTATTTTTATTTATCAATGTAACTAATAATAAAAATCAAACATAACAAACACAATAGAAAGAAACATTACACAAACTTTATTAAAACACCAACGATAACATTTATCAGGAACCGGTAAGTAGGAAGGGGTTTATATACAAAAAAAAACGATTTTTTAATCAGGAACCGGTTCCACCAGTAACATTTTATCAGGAACCGGTTCTGAACAGTAAAAGTCAGATTTTTACTGTCAGGAACAGGTTCTGACACTATCAGGAACCGGTTCCGCACCATACCCGGTTCCACACCATACCCGGTTCCATAATACCCGTACCCGGTTCTACACGGTTCCATATTCTTGGCTGTGAACCTGGGTAGGAACTGGACCCAGTTCCACACCATACCCGGTTCCAATGACATCCAAGCAGAACCCGTTCCGGTTTGGAACCGGTTCCGGGTAATAATAATACCCGATTTTGCCCATCTCTACACTCCACTTCTCATTTTACACTCAAACACTAGGTGTGCCTCAAACCAATGTTTTTAGAACCGGACCAGACATCAAACCGGTCGTCTTACTGGTTCACTGGTCGGACCTCTCCGACCGGTCGAACCGGATTTAAGAACCGGCTAAAATTATATATTATTTAATATATATATATATATATACTAAAAATTATAACACATTATTTAATAGTTAGATTAAAAATATAATCACTTGAAATAATATAAGTTGGAATTGTTCTATATCAACTAATTTAAAACCCTTAAATTATGTGAATTAGTTTAGAAAACTTAAATTATGAATTAATATCTAATAAATTGATTTGAATAATAAATACATGAAGATAGCTGGATACTTGCACATAGTTGCATCGGGTTTCCAAACATATAATTATATTTTATTTCCTTTTATTATTATCAATTTAAATCTAATTTATATTATCAATATATATTTCTATCCCATCTTCATCGTAGACTCTCTGCAACAACAATGCTACCCATTATCCATTATCAAAGTTCTTGCAAAACAAGTACTTGCTTATGATCTAATCGAACACAAAGCTTCAACAAGAGATAGACAAGAAAGAACATTCATTTCGCTTTACTAATACGGGCTGACCGTTTTCGCCGGTTTTCCGGTCTGGCCGCCGGCCACCGGGTCGACCGCCCGGCTACTTGCTGAAACGATCCAACACTATGAACCGGACCGCGTAACGCTCCGGTCCCCGGTCAGACCGGCCGTCCGGTCCGGCCTTCAAACACTGCCTCAAACACATGGAAAGTGGTAATCAATTTTTTTTAAAAATTGAGATAAATTTGTGATTGGTTGAATAAGGGTAGAGCCCACCATAACCCCCTCCTCTCCTCCCTCTCTCCTCTTCCCCACTCGGTGAGTACTCACCGCCTACACCTTTCCCCACTCACCGCACAAACACCGGCATCACCTTGCCACTTGGTAAACCCTACTCCACGCAAGACTCCCCGAAGGTACTCCTTCTACCCGTAAGGACTTCCATCCACAATCATTGTTTTCATTTTGAACTTTAAATGTCAAATCCACCAATTTTATTATATTAATTAAGAAATAAATAAGGCTGGTCCACGTACATAAATGTTAATTATCATTATTATTATTATTATTGAATGACGAATATCATTAAAAAACTAGCAAGACGTCAAAACCATACAACAATTACAAAGAGCAAAACTGCCATTTATCTCATACCAAATCGCTGGACTGAATCCTATTATGGTTCCAAAAATAGCTCAAACCCTTTATTTCACCCAGGAGATTGGCATGAACAACCTCCTTGGCTTCAAAAATCGCTTTGTTCCTTTTTTCCACAGAATCCAACAAGGAGTGAAGAGAATGCATTGCAACTTTAATTTATTTTTACTATAAGGTTGCATGAGTCTTGAATCATTAGAACATCCTTAAATGAGAAAGTGAATATACGAGGAATCCTACACCATGAGGAAATTGCCTGCCAAACCCAAGAAACCACCTCGCACGAACTAAAAATATGGTCGCATGATTCTTCATATTCGCATAGAAGACTCGACATTCACACCCCTTTTCCTTAATTATGGGCGCATAGGCAGCCTATTTTGAGCCGTTTTCCACATAAAAATATTGACTTTTTTCGGGATCAAGATACACCAGTTAACATGAGTAGAGATAGTGGAATTGCGAGACTTGAGCAGCATATCCTTCATCGAAGAAACATTAAAAATCCCAGATGAATCACCCAACCAACGCCACTTGTCCGGAATATGAGATGGGGAGATTTGAGCCAACATTCTAGTACAATCTTTAAGCTCTTGCAACTCAATGCTGCTTAGAAGACTTAATTTCCAACGCCACCTCCAATAAAACGAACCATTGACTCATTCATAACAATTTTTGTTAATGCATTGTTTTTTCTTCTCCAACTTAAAAAGATTAGGAAAAGTTACCCGAAGAGGATCCGAAGCGAGCCACGGGTCCAACCAAAAGCGGATTTTGCCACCTTTACCCAATTCGCCTTTGATAAGCCTACCCATGCTAATATTCATCGACATGAGCTGGTTATCCAATTTTGCTATAGAACTCCAAGTGCCCGGTTGACTATTAGAGAAAGGAAGCATTGGACATGACCTATTAGAGGAATGCATAAAGAGAAACACTTAGCATTTTCCTCAATTTTTAACCTCCACCACCATTAAAAGGAGCGACGTGTTCACATCCTTAAGAAGAGTTAGACCGAGACCGCCCTCCTATAGTGGAGTCGTAACTTTGCTCCAAGAGACCAAATTGATTTTATTCTTTTCATCATCCCACCCAAAAAAAAAATTTGGGGTTTTGCTTCCAACCTTTTAATAATAGTCATCAGAGCTTTAATAAGAAAAAGAAGTAAGTAGGAAGTGTTTCCATCACCGACTTTATGTGGGTTAACATCTCGCCAGCCGAAAGCACTGAAGATTTCCACTCAGATAACACTAAGGACCAACTAGAACACAAAAGACACCAATGGTGAGCCCGAGATACTTACAAGGAAAAAGGCCCGCCTCACACCCAATCAACTTGGCAAGATTTGAGACTTCCCCTACGTGAGCTCCAATTCCAAAGAGCTTGGATTTGGAGTAATTAATTATTAGACCCAAAACTAGATGGAAGCATCTTAATAACCTGGCCATATTGAGCACATTGTCTTTAGACCATTTGCCAATCAAAAGAGAGACATCCACAACAAGGATACAAGAAATAGTGGGGCCATCATTCAGACACTTGAACCCTTGAAAAATACCATGGTCCATCGCCCTTTTTTGAACATACAAGAGAAAGCCTCCTACTAATGATGAATAAGAAAGGGGAAAGAGGATCGTCTTGCCTCACACCATGTTGGAATTGAAATTCAAAAGATGGGGAGCCATTAATAAGCACCAAATATCTTGCCGAAGATCAAGCTCCCCGAATCCATTTGCACCAAATAGGGAGAAGTTCATTTGCTCCATAATGGAAATAATGAACTCCCAATTGATATGGTTGAATGCCTTTTCGAAGTCTTTAAAGAGAAGAGCATCAGAGTTCTTCTTCTTGAGCCCAGAGAGTAATTCATTAATAATCAAAGGCTCGCCAATAATGTTTCTGTCTTTAGTGAAAGCGGATTGGGATTCTGAAATGATTGAGTTTAAGACCTGTTTGAGCCTATTAGCAAGCACCTTAGAAATAATCTTGCTAATGACCCTGATGAGGTTGATAGGTCTATAAACATGCAAGCACAACGGGTCTTCGACTTTTGCGAGAAGAGAAATAAATGAGGAGATGCATCCTATTGAAATCTCTCCTTTCACATAAAATTCATTCAGAACCACGCTAACACCGTCCCTTAAAAGATCCCAGGAGCTCTTACTAAAGCAAAAATTAAATCCGTCAGGCCTTGGGGCTTTGTCATCCACACCTTCCCAAATTGCGGATTAAATTTCATTGTCCGTTGTTCGAAAACGGGTTGCGATGGAATCGACTTCAATAGATGAAAGATCTTCATATCATGTCAATAAAGCCTCGGTCTAAAAACTTATGCGCCTCCATTTTAACTAGATTAGGGATGTTGCACCAAACACCATTAATAATAAGACCATGAAGTCTTCATTTTGCTTCATTGCTTTTTATGATGCCATGAAAATATGAGGTGTTATCATCTTCGAAGGATGCCCATTTAACCCACGATTCCTACTTAAGGTCCTTGATTTTGTTGACTTACCATTTAAGAAGACCAACTTTACATTCTTCATAATCCAAAGCCCGCCCTTATCTAGTCTATGTATTCTATGGTCTCTTCTAAATGAAAGAAATCATTTGAAAGGATATCTCTAGATTCTTCTTTTTTATCTTTTAAGGCCTTCACCCAAACTTTAATATGCTTCTTAAGATGCTTCGGTTTATTAGCTAAAAATAAATCCTCTGGCCTTGAAAAGCTGAATGACTCACATGCCTCTTTCACCATTAAATCAAACCTCGGTTTGTCACACCAAGAATTGAACACACAGAATAAAAGCAGGCCAAAGTCAACTGGTTCAATAGCCAAAACCATTGAAGAATGGTCCGAAAGAAAATGGAGCAGCGCAATAAGACAAGCGTCTAGCCATTTCTCGACAAACCTGTTGTCACAACCCCCGACCCCACCCTGGGCGGGAGCCGTGACCAGATACAGTGGTACCGGTGTTTATTTTAAGTTTTGCGGCGGAAATTTCATCAGGACCGGGTATAAGGAAAATGTATCAGAGTTTTTAAATCACCAAATTTTTCATTTCTTAAACTGTGGGGTAAACCCCGTATTTACATAAAGGAATTTCACTGGGAAATCCTTGATCACCGAAAACACGTTTATTTTAGGTTTACATAGCCAACTTACTTTTCTTTCACTTCACGGTAATTCACCTGAAACGTGTTTTAAAAACATTTGGTTAGTGGAAAATAGTGGTGAGTTCATTCGATTTATGAAAAACACAGTATTGTAATTACATCATTTAAAAGTAAAGAAATTACTTTTAAAAGTATTTGTCACTCGACCGGATCTGTGACAGTGGTCATATCACTAATTGGCCAACTCGTTGTCCAATAGTGACGCATAACAAGTAATGTATACAAAACCCCACATACTGGCAGTAATTTTAAATACGAAGACTTAATCACTATAAATACAGTTTGTAAAACATTTAGGGTTTTGCAAAAGCAGTTGAGAAAATGAGAATGATTTACAATGTTGTGAGAAAAATAGAATGACTCACTTTGCAGGTTTAAGTTGACAGGTCGTGCCTACTAGTTTAAGGTTGATATACCTAATTAAATACACAATGTGCACGTATTAGTGTATTAACTCAATGCAACTTTTACAATAACCGCGAGATCAAAACCCACAGCGAATGACAAAGTATAGCCGAGTACCGGTAGCACTTAAACATCCATTGGATCGTTTCAATCGATCGGATATAGTACTGTGTCAGTGAATAGAGTAATTACCCTGATATCACGGCAGCGTTTCGGGATTTAGGGCTTCTAATATTCCAACAGAGCTTCGAAGGAGAAAGAAAGTCGATGTTGAAATCGATTTGGTGCACTGAGCGTTGTCCCACATGTGCCCTTATATACCCAAAGTGAGTTTCTCCCGCGTGTCGTGCGGGAATCAGGGACTCCCCTCGCGTGGCGTGGGGACACCTAGCTAGGGCTAGGTCAGCCTCATCACGAGCATAGCCTTGCCACTTATCGCGAAACGGAGCCACGTGGCTTGGACCTCTCCCGCGCATCGCGAGAGACGACATGGATTCTGGCGCGTGGCGCCTGGGCTGTCAGGATAAGATTTCTCTGTTTTTCACATTGGGTCTCGTTTGTGCATGTCCGGGGTTCCGATCAAGGCTCTTTTTAGGGCGTTTTTGGGTATTATTACACCTGTGGCAAACAAAGACATGATCTATCTTACTAAGTTTAGGTTTCAAACCAATACCTTTGTAGAAATTAAACTTTCTGCCTTTTTGAGCAAATTCGTGTAGGTCCGCATCATATATGAAATCGTTAAATCCTTGGAACTAGAAGGATCGAATCTGGAATTCTTCCGATCTTCTGGATAGCGTACAACATTGAAATCTCCGGATATAATCCAAATACCCAGTTTGGACTAGCGTAACTCCCGAATGGTGTTCCATAACACGCTCTTATCAGCCGAATATTAGGGAGCATACACTTTGAGCAGGTTAAACGCAAGAGAGTGACATATAACATTGCTAGAGACCATGAAATTTCTATTCTTCACCACCGAGGTTTTTGAAAAAATTAACGAGTCTTGAAAACTTAAAATTCCTCCTAAGCAACCCGTTGATTCCACAAACTCAAAGTCCATATTAGCCCTACTGCATAAGGCTGAAGAGAACCGCCATAAACAACATTAAATAGAGATTCTTGAAAGCCCAGAAAAGCGATTTTATGTTTCCTGATGATGTCTCAAATCCAAGAGTGTTTTCTTGAATCCCCCAAACCTATGATGTTAAGGTTTAGGTACTCATTTAGAAAAAGATGTAGACACCTCTACGAAAATGAAATCGTGGGCCTGTAGGTCCCCGGGACGGCGGTTCCAGACGGAAGTTTGGGCGTATGATAACCGATTTGGTAGAATGTAATTAAAGAAAGGAGTAGAAACAGAATCAGCGGAAGCTTTTATTCATTGATACCAAAAGAGCATACATCTTGTTAGGCTGGCGGTAATCCTGGAGAGATTCCGCCAGCGTCTCCCCTCAGGGAGCCTCCAAAACTTACAAACAAATAAACACACAACACATATATATAGGGATGAGCATCCCTCGTATGAGGAGTTACTCGTACGAGGCAGGATGTCACTCGTACGAGGGAGGATGTCACTCGTACGAGGCATCACTCGTACAAGGATGTCACTTGTATGAGGATGACATTTTTGCTCATCTAACGTTCGTACTAGGGTCGTGTGTTCATATCTATTTTTTACAGTTTTCAACACACGCTCTATGTAACCTATTCGCACAGTGACGGACACAAAGTGCATCAACAGTTTCCCCCCTGTCTGTTACTCTCGAAGCTTTATCTTGATCTTCAAATCTTCAGAGCCGTGTTTGAATATTCTGCAACTTCAATCAAGGTATCTGCCGATGTCGTAGAACGCGTCAAAAAATTACCCTTGATTGATGATCCGGGTTTGCATTGTCAACATTAAAGTACCAATTCCCCCTGAAATAATTGTCTCCAGCAATAAATCTTCAGTTCTTTGGTTGCAAGGCTTTCGACCTCCTCAGATTTGCTTAAATGACAAATTTTCTTGAGTAACCAACAACTTGAAACTAAACAATGCAGCATCGCTGTTTCTTCTTTAATCACATCCGTGTTCAGTTTAGCGCATTTCTCTTAAGCTTGATCCTCTGATCTTCAAAACTCAACCGGCAATTGAGAGAAACTTCGAATTACCACACCAGTAAACTTCAAATCAATGAATACCCATGAAAATCTGAAATCCCAATTTCCGTAATCATATCTAAGCACACTCCTAAAAGATAGATCAGCAAATCGGTATTCTTCTCAATCAGCAAATTATCATCGAAATCAAATCATCTGTCAATACGCAGTAATCTTCTCTTCTTTGTTCAAAATCAATAAAGTAATCTTTGTCTTTCATAACGATCCCAAATGTATAGTCTATTTCATGAGAAACTGGTACACTTCTTTGTCTGAAAGATCCATTATATCATCTTCTTTAGTCATGATTCTTCGTACAACCCGGAGCAACTGAAACTACAAAAATCCTTATTTCCTGGCAGTTAATCCAGAAAACAGTTCATTTGCCTTGCAGAGTTAAAGATAAGCAGCCGTATGTGCTTCCACCACCATACGAAGATTATGACGTCAATCCGCGGCCATGACCTTAGAATATGATAAACAACTCTTCCAAGACTCAGTCTTGCACCCCACTTTTACGAAAATTAGACATCAACTTGATCTAATCACTAAAGAACTCAGACTATACTTTGATCTCATACAGAAGAATCCAAGACACATTGCATTTTCCAGATAATCTGCAGTCAGAGCCACCAGAATGCTAGCTGCACTGTCTGAATTTCTAAAAGTGCTGGAATTTTCAATGTTTTTATAAATTTTTATTCCCCCTCGTTTTTAGCAAATCCTGGCGTTTTGAGCATCGTCTCACAAAACTCAAATTTTGCGAAAATTTCCCAAAATTGCAGTTTTGATGAAATGTGGATTTGACGTTAGGCCAAATAATAGTCATGACACCAAACGATAAACATTTTGAACAGGTATCAGTGACTCTCCCAATATCTTCAACATTTTTTGACTGTATCATAAAATCTATACTCTAAAGCTCTAGACGGTGTCCCCGAACATGCTATATCAGTCATAAAAATTTCAAAAAAAATCTATCACCAAATTTTTTTCTGGACACTCCTCACGTCAATACGATTAACAAAATTTTTCCATGCTTCGCACGAGGTGTGCTTCATATGAGGAATGACTCGTACGAGCAGGTCACTTGTACGAGAAGTGACTCGTACGAATAGGTCACTCGTATGAGGATGCCTGGTTACGTTTTTCGAACCAGAATCTTCGTTTCTTCGATTTTCAAGACGATTTTTGCACAGATCTGGTTGAAAATGGTTTTCTAACAATCCTATAAGTTCAATTTTACGTTTTGTCCGTGGATTATCCGTTTATTTGATGCTATACGTCTAAAACCCCTCCTAAGTTCATAATTCATGAGCATAGGTGATTCAATCAACTGTTAGATCGATTGAATCGGTACCGTAGCTCTGATACCAGTTGTAGGTCCTCGGGACGGCGGTTCCAGACAGAAGTTTGGGAGTATGATAACTGATTCGGTAGAATGTTATAAAAGAAAGGAGTAGAAACAGAATCAGCGGAAGCTTTTATTCATTCATACCGAAAGAGCATACATCTTGCAAGCTGGCGGTAATCCTGGAGAGATTCCGCCAGTGTCTCCCCTTAGGGAGCCTCCAAAACTTACAAACAAATGAACACACAACACATATATATATAAGGATGAGCATCCCTCGTACGAGGAGTCACTCGTACGAGGGAGGATGTCACTCATATGAGGGAGGATGTCACTCGTACAAGGCATCACTCGTACGAGGATGTCACTCATATGAGGATGACACTTTTGCTCATCTGACGTTTGTACTAGGTTCGTGTGTTCGTATCTATTCTATACAATATTCAACACACGCTCTATCTAGCCTATTCACATAGTGACGGACACAAAGTGCATCACCAGGGCCAGATCGTCATTGTCAGCTTGTTCGACCCCATCTGCTTCACCAACAATAATCGTGAGATTTGTTTCATCCAAAATTTCAGCCTCCGAGATGGCTTTTCATTGATCCACTTCTGACTCGACGTTAACAGAATCGCTAGTTCCGCTGATTTCCAATTAAATTACTTAGCTTTGTCGCTGCCCATATCTGGTATAACCTGATTCGAGGGGAACGGGATAAGCCACTCAGTAGATACCTAATATGCACCTCTTGTTGCGACCTTGGAGCAACATCTCCGGTTCCAATGTTTTGGAAAGGATTTCTTGCAATGCCAAGATGATCTGTTTCCCAAAAAGCATGTGGCCGGTGATGGTTAAGAATTTAAGTTAAGAAGACCTTTCAACTCAAAAGGCGTTGTCAAAGGAAGGCGAGTTAGTAAGGAGCAAATGAACACCCCCCAAATAACAGAACCCCACCTCCTTAACCCCCAATTGGTAAGAAAGGTATGAGCTTTACAAATCGACAAGACGGATTTGGCTCCTACCATGACCGAGGCGTTTTTCCATATTTTCACAACATCGGCTTCTTCCGGAGCGAGAAAAATCGTCTTAGAGGAAGTGTTCAAACTCTCCGTAGCAAGAAGTCTCTATAGGTTCCATCAATAAAATTAGGAATGGCCGTCCAAACAACACCATGAAGACCGTTTGCAAAATGTTGAGGCTTAGAAGGTTGAGCATGGTCCCGGTTCCCTTTGGAAACTGCAGCCGATGCCCATTTGTCGTATCTAGCCAGATTAACCTCTTGCCCCCCCCCCCCCACATAGATATTGCCCAAAGACTTCACAAACTCTTCCTTGTCCTGAATGTGCACGAAACCGAAATTGTTACCATGGACATCCTTTCTCCTTGCAAGTTATACTGTAGCGAGATCCCCAAATCCCTTGAATTGTTGTTTGATGTATTCCTTATAGACTCCATCTGGGATATTGGAAATAAATAAGCCGGTGCTATCCAACTTTGGTCTCCAAGACTTTGCCTTTCCTAGCCTCCATGCTCTTTAAGTGTTTGGAGTTGAAGGTTTACCATTCTCTTGATAAATCTGATGATTGTTGCCTGAATTCTCTGATCGATGTTCACCGACTGCTCATTCCACCTGACTCTTCAGTTTTCCTCCTCTCTTTTTCCATTCTTTTTGTCTCCTTTTAAACGTTAATTACTATGTATTTGAGTTTTTAACCCTACTTATGCAAACTGTCTATTATATAAGATTTAGGAGTTCAGATGATTGCTTTAGAGCATTCAAATCGCTACCTTATAGTTACATTAAAAATCACTATATTTTCTCTCTTATTTTCAATAAAAAATATTTTATATCTTTATGACTATCTTTCTCTCTCCTCCATCACAACCACTTTCAAAATATGTTAAAAGGTATAGCGTTAACAATGTCCCCTCAAATATACAGATAAACAGTAAGATTTTCTCTTCCCTCCACTCACAATCACTTTCTATAATATAAAGAACACACACAAATATTTGATAGAAGGGAAGGCTCTTAGGAGGACTATAGCTATTCCGTTTTTGGTAGCATGTACATATAATAGTTTCCCTGTGTATGTACTTGACATGTTATCCAATTCATATTATATGGATTTTACTAATTTTATGTTTGGATGCATATCCTCGATGTTTTTTAGAGTGAATTGAAAGTTTTGTCCTTTATTTTTATACTTAATGATTCAAAATCCTGCACGTTATGTTCTTTAGACTAACCCATTTAATTTTAACTATTAAGTGAAGGACAAATTGGTTTGTTAACCCATTTATTTAACAACCGTTAAAAGAATTTTTATTGATTAAAACAAAACCATTTTAATAATCTTACAAAACTCATAATATATCACTCACTCTCACACGCAAAGCCTTCACCCACCACCACCCTTCTTCACCTCCACAAGGTTCCCAATCACACTATGTTTCTCTCTACCCACCATTAACAACCACAATTAACCTTCGTTTCAACCAATTGCATCAACAATCTCCAAATTACACATCCGGAAAGCATCTCACACCTTCAATTCATTCCAAAGGCTGACAAAATTCACCCTTCCTCTAAATAATCCGCCTAATACCCTAACCTACCACCGCTACCGCAGGATCTATTGTTGTCGTCACATTGCTCCTACTACCGTTAAATCATTGTTGTTGTTGTTGATAGGTCATTATTGTTGTTACCGACAAATTACTGCCCATCTAACACTGTACCCGAAACCCATCACATTGCTGACAAAATTCACCATTAAATAATTTGTCACATCCATTCACATCTGACACCCGTTAAATCGATGTTGCTGTTGTCGTCACATCGCTGAATGGAAGATGGAAGACAGGTTGCGCAACTAGAATTCAGGGTGTTTTGCTAAACTGGTGATGTTTTTTGTTATATCTAGAATTGGGGAACTAAGGGTAAATTAAGGTTAGGGTTTGAAAATTAGGGGATTTGAAGGGATGGGGAGATGGTGGCTGGTGGTGGTGGTCAGGTCGGGGTGGTGGTGTTGATGATAGTGGTAGAGAGAGAGAGAGAGAGAGTAGATAGAGAGAAAGGTAAGGATATGTATATGTATCTTTTTGTTTTAATTATTAGAATGGTTTTTAAATACATAAGTAAAAATACCAATTTGCCCTTCACTTAACTACTAAAATTACTTGGGTTAGGGCCAAAGGCAAACCGTGCAAGATTTTAAATCATTAAGTACAAAACTCATCAATTTTAAAGACAAATAACACACCTGAAATTTGGTATAAAGATAAAGAAAAAACTTTCGATTTCACACATTTTTTTGTTTCTTTGAGTGGCTTATGCCTATCAACATATTTATTTGGATTTTTTTTTTTTGGTTATATCGTGGAGTTGGTGTCTCATTGCTAGACGCTTCTTAGGTTCTTGTGATAGAAAAAATGTTTGCTTACATCATGTGAACCTAGACCATAACAACAGTTCTTTTTTTCTTTTTGCTATGAGTGGGTAGGGACGGACCCACCAGGTATAGATCAGGTTCACACGAACACGTTAATTGTAAAAGTTTTAGTAGAGGCAATGAATCTATTTTTTGAGTGAACCTATAAGAATTATTATACTAAAATCATAGTAATAATCAAAAGTGTTGCATTGCTAAATCTCGTCTCCTTGATGAAAGGTCATGATTTTAAGTCCATCTAGCCTTGTTTTTTTTAACAAGCCATAGCTTCCCTGATTACTTTGTGTATAGAATTGTTCACTTGGTTTTGTCTCTGAATGTAGCGTGGTCAATATTTTTGTTTATACCCAAAAGTTTGAATTACTTGTAATTGCATGTCTGTGTGTATCTTTCATTTTGACATTTGGTTTAATAGTTTGAGGAGTATGTTTGTGTGCACCTTTCATTTTGACATTTGGTTTAACACTTTGAGGAGTAAATTGTAATTTGTGTCCATGTGGGCTAGTAGAGGGATCATTATTTGTCCCAACTTTTTGGAATTGTGTCCCACCCGTCATCTCCCTATTAACCGAAATGTGAATTACATCTTTACTTCATTAATTAAGAATATTATTACCCCTGTTTTTTTTCTTCTCCATTACACAAATCAAAAATCCTAACCATTGTCTAAACCACACCTGATGTCACACCCCAACCGATGGCGGAATCATCAGGACACGGCACTAGGCGAATCAGATTGCTCGGGAGAATCCATAACAACTATTTACGCACAATATTTAAACATTCGTTATTCCATACTAACAAACATATAATCCATAAACAATTATTACAAATATCCAAACATCTCTCAAACAAACATAATTCGATCTTCCCTAGATTCTATTACATGCGTTTATAAAGATGAAATCCTACGTCCAATTGCAGCAAGTAGAATTCAATAACCTGCAACATACGTTAAAATAATTGTCAATACAAAAATGTATTGGCGAGCATACAGGTTTTGATATAATAGCATGATAGATAAAACGGTGTCGCGAATTTCCACATACATAAACATGATACACATAACATATAAACTCACAAGACAAATTTCTCATGTTAAGCTCTCGACAAGGCTGCGATGCGCGATATGTGCTTCCTAACTAGACCTCGTCGGGTGTTAGCCAAACTATAGCACCATACTAGCTAAAGTGGAGTTAATGAAAATGTGTCCTAGTTTACATGTTCCTTGCATCACGTATAGATATTTAAAACAGATATTCGCGTGTGATAAATCAGTTTAGCGTTTTTCGTGTGTTTTGATATAGACGTATGTTACACCCAAAAAGTACATTAAAGCGAAAATGGGTCAAGTATACTCACAGTTGGTGCGATTAAAGGAGAGATGGAAGCTGAGACGAGTTAAGGAGAGCGCCGGATCAGCCTGTAAGCGAACAGAAGCGCATCAGTCTTCTGAAATGCTGAAACGGTTAACGGTTGATGGAGCAGCAGACAAGTTCGGGCGAACTTGTACCTTGGGGTATAAGTTCAGGCGAACTTGACTAACTAGCTTACTGAGGGAACAAGTTCGGGCGAACTTATCATGTTTCCTGAGAAACTTGACAAGTTCGGGCGAACTTGTCCTGTCTGATGGAGGGTGATACAAGTTCGGGTGAACTTGTGTGTTGAAACACGGATTCACCTGAAGAGGGGGTTTGAACCGCTTTCTCCAAGAGATTGGTAATCACACCTTGATCTTCCTCTTCCACCTAGATCTGCAATGGAGGAGACAAAAGTGGAACCGTAGAGATGGCCGGTAGAGGAAGAATCCTCTTTCTCCAGCTACAAAAGTGTGGAGGCTCCCAGTTGTCTACCCTAATAATGAGGTGAACACCTCTTTATATAGGGGACATGGGCCTCCCCTAACCTCAATAGGCCAGGCCCAGTTAGGGGTTATCTCTACAAGTCCCGACCCAATGATGCGTTGGGCCTCGCGGTTGGGTTAGTAAGCAACAATAATAAAGAATTAAATATAAAAGCAATAAGTAACCGGAATGTCTGACCGCTCGGGTCGGATCTAATACCTTACCTTTACATTGTGTGAATTTGGTGAAGATTTGATCAAGTTCGGGCGAACTTGGTCATCAAACCGGTAACAAGTTCGACGAATTTGATGTATTCCGAGCAAACTGGACTGTTTTGGCATCCAATTCGTGCGTTTTCGCGTCGTTTGCTGAGGAAATCGAATGTCCATCCCTCCAACCTTAGGATATTGAGCAAAACCTAGGCTAAAGAGGTCTTTTGGAGCGAGTTTTAGCCATTTTACAGAAACTCGGACTAATCTGGGCGAACTTGAAGGTTTGAACGGTTTAGTCTAGTTTGTGCAAAGTGATGATTTCGTCCTTTTGCTTCCGGATCTGAGATCTAGCTTGACAACGCCTCGTTCCACTTCAAAGTGAACGAAACATACGTCATTTAGTCAGAATATTGTGTAAAAATCGATGTTTAAAATGTTTTACTTAGATCTAGACATAGATCTAAGTGAAAAACAAAAGTTTTTGCATAAAAAGATGAAGATTTTCGTAAACAGAAGAGTTTTGAGGTGGCTATAGGTGGTGGTTCATAATGGAGACATCGAAGGTCTAAAGGTGGTGATGACGGTGATCGTGGGAAGATGTCGGTGAGTGGTTATCCTGCTACCACCGCAACCTCCACCACTGCCACCAAAACTGTCCACGATTACACACCGCTAACTCAATCATTGCCACCTGCTACACCCCACCATCTAACATCCACTGCCAACCCCACCATTATTACTCTCACCACTATTCCCAACCTTCAACTATCTCACCACAGCAACAACATAACCCACCATCTTCTCCGAACCACATCAACACCTGTGCACAACCATGACCCAGTTCGTTTCTTCCCAGCACACCGCCAACAACCATTATACACAACCCACTACTATTTAAGGTTTGACTACTTCATAGAGATAGATGAAGAAAAAAGGAGTGTGGTTGTTGTTGTCGATTAAGTAGATAGAAAGTTAGAGACAAAGTAGAAAAATAGTAGTTGGTTATTTTTTAAAATTTAGGGTTTGGTTCATGGATTAACTAGGTATGATGATGATGGTTGGCCTTTCCGAATGAGTCCCTGTGGTGAGATTACGAAAATACCTTCCAGTTTAATGTTTAGTTAACAGGGAGATAACAACGGGGAGAGACAAAGTAAAAAACTGGTAAACAACAAGGACTCTGAATCCAAGAAATAAAAAGGACGAACAGACAGTTATCCTGCCACTAAACTCCAAACTGTAGTTTACTCAAGTTTGAATATGAAAATTAAGGATAGGGATTCTAAATGTTATTAATGAGTTAAACTCTGTTAATTTCACTTTCTATAGAATGGTGCTAATCTATTAGTGTATATTGTAGGATGGTGGTATAGGGACATTAGATGGAATAAAACGTGTCCAAAAAGTCAAAGGTATGCAAAATTTGACTTTCTTCAAGTCAAATTAGATAAGTTTCAAAATCAAAATTAACATGACAATTTTTTCAAGTCAAATTAGATAAGTTTCAAAATCAAAATTAACATGACAATTTTATAGTTTCTGGAAGAATTTTATGAGCTAATTGATTTAGACTGAGAAAGAAAATTCAAAAGTGAAATAAATTTTACGAAATGAAATGAAAAAAGAAAAAACTTTACCTCAATAGTAAACGTGTACTGCTGACTACTGTAATGGTATGTAGGACACCCGTTCACAAAATAAATAAAATAATAATTTTATTAATCACGATTCTGATTACAATACAAAAATGGCTAGAGCCAAAAAGAAGGAAATGCAAAGAAATGTAAACTATAGAAAAACATATTACAAATAAATAAACGAACACGAAAACAAATGGAGACTGAGGCACGTGAAGATCACGCTTCCCTTAAAACAGATTTCGGGCCACCCAGGTGAACCCGTCTGCTTCCCAGGGTACAACAGCCTAAGCAGATTGTACTGCCGGGGTTAGCCTAGCACCCGAAAGTATACCTGAAACAAGAGTGCGCAGAGAATCGAATTTAGGGAATTCGTTTGTGTGTGTTGTATCAACCATACGATTTCTGAGTTCTGGTATCTAAAACAAAGCACAAAGCTTTGTATATAACAACTGAAAAGAATTTGAAGTGATAAGTCCCTATTGAATACAGAATTCAATAAAAATAACCTCTAGAATTCAATTACACAATGAATTCTGAGACTTAATCACTTGTCAGTTAGGAACTTGAAAAGTCTCTTGCTGACAACACCAAGACCCATCTAAAAAATACTAAAGGCGGCTCCAAGCGGCTCGCGGCGATGCGAGCGTGCGAAGTGCAAAGTGCGCCATCAAAGCGCCACATTGCGCCCATCGCCCTCGTCCCGGTCCCGTGCCCGTGCCCGTGCCCGGGCGCGGGCGCGTGTCGGGTGCTTCGCACCCTCCTGGCTGCCATTGGGTGTGAGTTGTCACACAAGAATACATTCGTGTAGATAATTCTAATTATAAATCTACAAAAGATTTATCTCTCCACCAATGTGGGACAAGCACAATTTCCCACACATTAAGGTTACAACACATAATTAAAGCTTATGATCTCTCATTCATTTGTTTTAATCACTAAATAATTATTATATTAATTATTAATATAATATTATTTTTCATTAATTTCCAACAATCCCCCACATGAATGGAGATCATCCCACACACACAAGTGTCACGATAAAACTTCAGCGGTCAAGTAATGCAGGATAGGTAGGTTTCCCTTTGAACCCTCCTTTGTGACGTATACGTAGTCTCCTAGTGATTAGTAGACGCGATGTCCTTGAACCAACCCCTTTTTTACGTAGACGTTATTACACATCACGCATTACTCTTCCTGGTCTGGCTAACCCCTCATAGTTGTGTCTGTTATGGTCATGGAACACCATCCTGGTTCTGCGAGAGCTCTAGGAATTGTGCCCCCAATTCCATTCGAAGCGACCCCACTTCTCTCTAACATAGGTGATTTACAAATCATTAAAAGCCATATGCTTAACCTCTCTTGATATCACTGATTTCATGTAGGAATGGACTAGGAAGTTTGTAACTCCCTTTTGTAAATTGAGGTACTCCCCCACAGTTACCTTAGCTCGTACAGTTAGGTGGTCTTATTGAGCCTAGATCATGGGATCTCCAATCTTCTAGGATAGGTTTTCCGTTGTACAAACTTACTCCAAGGGCTTTAGTCCCATTCCCATCAACGACTTATGTACTACCTCTCTGCTTAAGCCTTTTGTAAGCGGATCCGCAATGTTATCCTTTGACTTCACATAGTCAATCGTGATAACTCCAGTTAAGAGTAGTTGTCGTATCGTGTTATGCCGACGTCGTATGTGCCTTGATCTGCCATTATACATTGCATTTTCAGCTCTACCAATAGCTGATTGGCAATCACAAATAATGCATATGGCCATCACAGGCTTAGGCCATCTTGGAACATATTCCAAGAATTGACGTAACCATTCTGCCTCTTCTCCAGCTTTATCTAACGCGATAAACTCAGATTCCATCGTGGATCTAGCTATAAGAGTTTGCTTGGACGACTTCCAAGAAATAGCTGTACCTCCAAGGGTAAACACATATTCACTTGTAGATCTAGAATCTTTCTGATCGGATATCCAGTTGGCATCACTGAATCCTTCCACAACTGCTGGATTTTGGCCATAATGCAGTCCATAATTTCTCGTGTATCTCAAATATCTTAATAATCTTGTCATACTCTTCCAATGCTCTGAACTAGGATTACTAGTATATCTACTTAGCCTGCTCACAGCATATGCCAAGTCTAGCCGAGTACATGACATGAGATACATAAGACTGCCAATGATCCTTGAGTATTCCAATTAAGCAACACTCTCGCCTCTATTTTTTGAAAAATGTTGAGAGGTATCAATTAGAGTTTGAGCTACACTCGTGTCCTCTGGATTGAACTTCTGAAGGATCTTATCAACATAATGAGATTGACTTAGCACCAAGCCAGTTTGGGTTCTAATGATCTTTACTCCAAGAATCACATCAGCTAGACCCATATCTTTCATGTCAAATATCGCTTTCAACATGTCTTTAGTAGATCTGATCATCTTATCATCACTCCCAATGATAAGCATATCATCTACATAAAGGCATAAGATCACATAACCTTTAGAAGTGTCCTTCACATAGACATATTTATCGCATTCATTTATTTTGAAACCATTGTTAAGCATAACTTAGTTAAACTTTTGATGCCATTGTTTTGGAGCTTGCTTCAAGCCATATAATGACTTGACGAGTTTACACACTTTGCCCTCTTGGCCAGGAGCAGAGAAACCCTCTGGTTGCTCCATGTAAATCTCTTCCTCTAATTCCCCGTTGAGAAATGCGGTTTTTACATCCATTTGATGTATTTCCAAGTTTCTCAAAGCTGCTATTGCAAGCACCAACCTAATAGAGGTTATTCTAGTCACAGAAGAGTATGTGTCAAAATAGTCAAGACCTTCCTTTTGTCTAAACCCTTTGATCACAAGCCTTGCCTTATACTTGTCGACAGAGCCATCCGCTTTCATCTTTTTCTTAAATATCCATCGATATCCAAGTGGCTTGCACCCTGGTGGAAGATTCACTAACTCCAAAGTATGATTCTGCAAGATAGAATCAATTTCACTCTTGATGGCTTCTTTCCATTGAGGTCCATCTGAAGAGGTGACTGCTTCTCGATAGGTTTGAGGCTCACTCTCAACCATGTATGTAAGAAAGTCAGGTCCAAAGGATTTCTCAATCCTTTGCCTTTTACTTCTTCTTTGCTCACCCTCTTCAACCTCTGGTTGTTCTTGAGTTTCCTCTCAAACAATCTCATCAACCATTGTTGATGAACTTGCATGATTTGAAGAACTCGTATGATTTTGTACTAACATAGGAAACTCTTCTTCAAAGTAAGTCACATTTCCTGGCCTTGTCTCTATGATAGAGTCCTTGTGCACATCAGGATTCTTAGATTCATATACAAGAAAACGATGTGAACTACCATTTTTGGCATATCCAATGAAAATGCAATCAACAGTTTTAGGCCCTATTCTAAGTGCCTTAGGGGGTGTAACAATCACCTTGGCCAGGCACCCCCACACTTTCAAGTGTTTATAGGATGATTTATGTCCCCACCACAACTCATGAGGTGTTACATCCTTATTCTTGAAAGGTATTTTATTCAACAAAAAATTGGCCGATAAAATGGCCTCCCCCCACATGTCCTGGCTCATCCCAGAACTTGTCAACATGGCATTCATCATTTCTTTTAATGTACGATTCTTTCGTTCCGCAATACCATTTGATTGGGGTGTATAAGGAGGGGTACATTCGTGTACGATGCCACTTTGTGCACATACTTCCCCAAATGGTGAAACATATTCACCTCCTCTATCACTTCTCACACGCTTTATATTTTTGTTGAGTTGATTCTCAACTTCAGCTTTATACAAGTTAAACTTGTCAATTGCTTCATCCTTACTCTTAAGTAAGTAAACATAACAATATCTTGTATTGTCATCGATAAAAGTAATAAAATATTTATTACCGCCTCTTGTGGGAATTGATTTTAAGTCACACACATCAGTGTGAATCAGATCAAGGGGTTCAGTTATTCTTTCAACTGATTTGAAGGATGATCTTGTTCGTTTGGCTTCAACACATGTTTTACATTTTGTTTTAGAGTCAATGGCAAAATTTGGTATGTAATCTAATTTAATTAAACGATGCATCGAATTAAAATTACATGACCAAGACGTCCATGCCAAACATTAGGAGACTCAACCATATAAGCAGAAGTACTAGCATTTTTATTTATGTTTTTCTTAAAAGCCATTACATTAAGTTTAAACATGCCATTTTGGGCATATCCCTTTCCAACAAACATACCATGCTTACTTAAAACAAACTGGTCACTCTCAAAAACCAAACGAAAACCAAACTTGTTAAGCATCCAACCCGACACAAGACTCTTGCGCAGGTCAGGAACATAAAGCACATTCTTCAAAGTGATCTCTTTCCCAGAAGTCCACTTTAAAATCACATCACCTTCTCCCTTGATATCAGCTGTAGCAGCATTTCTCATGTACAGCTTCTCTTCTCCCACCACCTTTTTAAACGTATTAAAGAGGCTCTTGTCTGGGCACACATGGCGGGTTGCCCTAGTATCAACCCACCACCCTTTTGGCTCATTACCCACCAAGTTTACCTCCTCCATCATGGCAGTGAGGTCTGAAATCATGGCCACTAATGGCATATCATCATCAATCATAAGAGCCTTGTCACGTTTAGGCTCTTTGCATTGGTCAGCACGGTGACCAGTTTGTTCACAATTGTAACACTTCCCTTTAATGGGACCAACCTTCTTCTTCACACCACCTTTCTTTGGCCCAAGGGCAACACCTTTGTTCTTTCCCTTGCCATTGAACTTGTGGCCTTTGTTACCCTTGTGATCCCTTGAGGATTGACCATGTTCCACAAGGTTTGCTTTTGCTGAAGCTTCAACTTGACTTCCTTTGTGTGACAGCCTATTGTCTTCCTCAATACGAAGACGAACCACAAGGTCTTCAATTGTCATTTCCTTTCGCTTATGCTTAAGGTAGTTCTTGAAATCCACCTAACTAGGAGGCAACTTTTCAACAATTGCTGCCACTTGGAATGTTTCACTAAGATTCATTCTTTCAGACAAAATGTCACTAAGAATAATCTGCAATTCTTGAACTTGACTCATAACAGTTTTTGAGTCAATCATTTTATAGTCCAAAAATCTTGCCACAACAAACTTCTTAGTACCCGCATCCTCAGTCTTGTATTTGCGTTCCAATGACTCCCATAATTCTTTGGCAGTTGGAACCTTGAAATACACATTATATAATGCATCTGAGATGCCATTCAACACATAGTTGCGGCATAGGTACTCAGAATGTTTCCATGCATCAACTGCACTCACAGATTGGGCATCACTGGTCCCTTCTGCAAGAACAGGAGGGGTCTCAGTTAAGAACCTCGCAAGGTTCAAGGTGGTCAGATAAAACAACATTTTCTGTTGCCACCTCTTAAAGTTCAAGCCAGTGAACTTTTCTGGCTTCTCAGCATGATTAGCCACAGCTTGGGCTGCTTGGGTACCAACTAATGGTCCCATGGTAGTGGATGTGGATCCAAAAGTGGTTGATGTGGTTGCTTGAACAGTAGCCATTTCTGAAACAAGATACAAAAAATTAGAGAAGGCAGAAATAAATTGGTTTGCATAAACCAATGCAAACTACAAAAGTTTGCTAATAAAAAAACAGTTTATAAAAACTTTTAAAAACCAAAATAGTGAACGGGTTTTTAAAATCTGTTTTAAGCTTGTAGGACACCCGTTCACAAAATAAATAAAATAACAATTTTATTAATCACGAATCTGATTACAATACACAAAATGGCTAGAGCCAAAAAGAATGAAATACAAAGAAATGTAAACTATAGAAAAATAGATTACAAAGAAATAAAGGAACACGAAAACAAATGGAGACTGGGGCACGTGAAGATCACGCTTCCCTTAAAACAGATTTCGGGCCACCCAGGTGAACCCGTCTGCTTCCCAGTGTACAACAGCCTAAGCAGATTGTACTGCCGGGATTAGCCTAGCACCCGAAAGTATAACTGAAACAAGGGTGCGCAGAGAATCGAATTTAGGGAATTCGTTTGTGTGTGTTGTATCAACCATACGATTTCTGAGTTCTGGTATCTAAAACAAAGCACAAAGCTTTGTATATAACGACTGAACGAAGTGCAAAGTGCGCCATCAAAGCGCCACATTGCGCCCATCGCCCTCGTCCCGGTCCCGTGCCCAGACGCGGGCGCATGCGCGTGTCAGGTGCTTCGCACCCTCCTGGCTGCCACGGGGTGTGAGTTGTCACATAAGAATACATTCGTGTAGAAAATTCTAATTATAAATCTACAAAAGATTTATCTCTCCACCAATGTGGGACAAGCACAATTCCCCACACATTAAGATTCCAACATAATTAAAGCTTATGATCTCTTATTCAATTGTTTTAATCACTAAATAATTATTATATTAATTATTAATATAATATTATTTTTCATTAATTTACAATATGTTACAAGAAAAATAACATCCAACTTTCAGTTGATTATAGTCCGCATGCCAAACACATGATGATCATATTTCTTATGAATGAGCCCGGCAAGTGTTATTATTTCTAAAAACATTGTAACTTTATTGTATGTTTTCAAGTATTTATGTATTTTTATTGTGATATCAAATTTTATTATGTTCCCCTCCCCTCCTCTTTCCAACCCAAAGATTCTAACATTTGATTATGAAAATCTGACCAGCAAAGAAAACTATATGCATAAAAAGATATTGGGTCCGCCATTATGAGTGCAACTATAGTAAGAATGGTTTGTGTTAGCGTGTATAAAAGGTTTCGTTTAGCAAGCGTTTATTAGTTTTTCTTACTGACACTTATAATTTTTCTTATCATTTTTTGTTATAGTTAATATTATTTATCATTTTTGTTATAGTTATGTTATTTTATTGTTTTAGAAAAATGAAATGATAAGGATAGTAATGAAAGAAAAGGCGTCTGAACTTGTATCATCGATTATATTTATTATCCAGATCGTCCCGGCGTATTATATATTATTTTTTCAAGTTTACTCTATGGTCCAATTAAATAATTTTTCAATAACTAAGCTATGTATTGTCGCGTCATCTTTTTATTATATATTAGGCTTGGGTCGTTTGTATGGTTTCACACAACCAGCTCACTAATTAACCACCTGCCTAGTTGTTCCATTGCCCCCCGACCAAGTATTATTAATTTATGAATGTATATATTCATAGGCTTTTATAACTTCAAACGCATGTGTAATACATATATACGTATCTCTTGTATAACGGTTTAACACCATACTAAACTTGAACCGAACATTTGAAGATACTTCCTTCAATCGTAGAACTGAACCACATAGTGCATGTCGTTCCTAAACCATTGAAAACTTTCGGCTAATGGCAGTTTTTTCGTTAAACAATGTTATTTCATTAACATGAGAAAGAAAATCCGATATTGAACCAATTACCAAATCGAACATAAACCAAATCAAACCAAATAAGAATGTATTAAACTGGATATGTCTCAAAGCCGAACATTTATACCAAGGACAAAGGATCGGAAAGTATATAACTACTCCAAATCCGTGTATGGTTCAAATTATCTTTTAACAATAAAAAAAATGTTGATCCTATAAGGGGGTGGTCAACTCTTGTACAAAGGTAAATTTTCCACCCACCCAATCATTTTTTACCATGTCAACTCTCTCTGAGTCCCCTCTTGCACAAAAACATAAGCGTTGGTCATCTATCTTGGGTAGAGGTAAACTATTTTTTCTATCTTGGGCTACCGACTATACTAGGAAGGTGATGTTTCTCCTCATGAGCTTGGTACAAAAGCGTCATGTCGTGGCTTGTTAGTCTACGTAAGAACTCGGGAGCGTATATTTTACATACCGTTTCGCAGTAATACTCGTCGTTCTAGTTTGGAGGGTTACCGGTTGCAAGTTGTTTAATCCCCAATGTAACTTTTTGCAATGGTGTAAAACCCTTCTTTATTCTTGCATCCACGCCCTCTTCAAACCACAGGTTATTCGCTTCCACGTCGCTCACAATTTAAAAAAAAAAAACGTTTTGACACACAGAACCTATGACGAAAAATATCATCGTTGTATTTCGGCTCCTCGACAAAACAATCCGCCATAAGGGTTTTGTGGCCACTCTCACGATCATGGCGAACATATCGTTTTTTGCTAGATGTGTCTGTGTCTGTAGTTTGACTTGCTCGATGAGATTTTGAAAAAAAAATATGCTACTATCGTTTGAAGCTAACTCGTTGTCACTACTATCAAGTGGAAAAAACAATGGTATTTCATCCGCCATTTTAAATAATAGGGGTAGAGGTTAGGTTTGGAGAAATGAGAAAATGAGTTGGTTCAATGGTCATAACTCATAAGGATTCAAACGTTCAAGCTTTTGGTTCGATGATTAGTCACCAATTGAACCTATCCGTAAAAAAACGATGGCGTGCGGTGTTTCCCGCGTGATAAAAAGGCTTATCGCACCCTTCACCGTTTCCACCCCGTGCACCCTAAAGAATGTCTAACCTAAAGTACCGTAAACCCGTTTTGAAATTGTTGGTTGTAGACTAGAAGAGAATTCTACTTAAAGTGTATTTTAGTGGGATCAATCCATGACCTATGACTAGGTAAGTTAATTTGTGCACGTATTAGGTTAGTTTTAAATTTAATTTTAAAATAATGTTTTTAATGTTGTGCTCCCACAAAAGCAGTCGTGGTTGACTCTTTGTGGTGGTTGAATAGCGTGGCATAGGGTGTATTTTATCCCGATGTCATGGAGTCATAACTCGAGTTGCAGGATACCGTTAATTTAATCAATAGGGGGGCACACATGCAAAAAATATATATATATTGTAGAAGCACCACATATTATTGATACATAAAAAAATATGTAAGGTTGGACAACATTTATTTTGATCTCCGAGTATCATATCATATAAACTAGATGTTTTATCATATAAACTAGATGTTTTTTAAATAATGGTAAATGCGCTTTGTTTTTGTATATTAAACCTTATTATAGTAGATCAAAGATAATACAATCGGTTGCTGTTTTTTTAGGATTTCAAACTTTGTTCCAGGTGTTGGTTTTTCGGAAGAGTGTAGAGGGTTGTACACAACCATTTCTCGACGTCAAGGAACTAAGGTTTTATTTTCGGTAAAAATAGATTTGCTATTTAAAAGAGGGTTGCGGCGCAACTTGTTGTCCATTTACCTGTCATTCTTATGTAATTTTTCTATTGTTAATAAAATATTAAATATCTCGTGATCATGTACTGATCGGAGTTGAACCGATCAACTTTTGTTACTCGAGAAACCGACCTGCTAAAGTGCCGTTTTTTAATTAGTTATTTGAAGTATTTTGACCTCACTCTGATTGTATATGTGTTTTTTTTTGTAATTTTCTATCGTTAATATTAAATAATGTACTGATTGGAGTTGAACCGATCAACTTTTGTTACTCGAGAAACTGATCAGCTGAAGTGCCATTTTTTTAATTGGTTATTTGAAGTATTTTTGCCTCACTCTGATTGTATATGTGTTTTCTGGTGGTGTTTCTCATAGAACCTATGTCCTCGGCCATATGCATAATGAATCTCATTAAACTTATTTGAAGTATTTCGGCCTCTATGATTATTTGGTTCTTAATTAGCATGGTATATTGGTTGTCCTAGGCTTAATCATTTCCATCTTATTGTTCTAGCTTTGTACTATATTTAACTTGTTTTTTAAGCAGGAACATGCCGCCTAAATTCAGATGTGGAGGAAAGGGCAAAGGACCCATGAGGGGTGGACCCTCAATGACTGGACCATCCTTTAGACCTCCATACAGGCCCTCTCTGGCTGGAGCAGCCAATTTGCCCGAGCAGAATCCCTACGAAGGATCCGGAGATTCTTCGTCCCCCTTTGAACCTTACCGACATTCGATCTCACATGAATACTCCCCGCCTCAATCGCATTCCCAACACTCTTACCATTCTCACCATTCTCACCAATCACACCATTCACACTCCCATTCACACCAATAATACTTCAACTTTAACTTTGATAACCTTGTTAACCAACCCTCAGCTGAAACCCCTCCAGTTGACTCACCGACACATATGGAGGAAGATTCCGACCCGAAGGAATTCCCGCAAACCGGATCGTATGGTCATCCTATTGAGCTGTCTAGCGGCTTGAACTCAGTGGCAGGATCTCCATTTAGAGGTCCCGATGAATTTGACCAAAGATGGGCACAATATGTGTTCGTCAACACACCCTCATACCATAGCACTCCCCATCATCAAGCCCCTTCACCTCATCATCACCAAGAGGATGTTGATATGCAACAGGTGGATCAACCTCAGCCACCACCTGAATCATCATCACGCCGGAGGCGTGAAGTGTCACACCCCAACCGATGGCGGAAACATCGGGATGAGACGAGCAAATTGTTCAAAAGCATCGTAACACTAATTGTGATAATATAATTAAATCAAATTTCGTAAATACTAAAGATTCAGGTACAATGTTCAAGTAAACCAAACATAACAACGATTTAAAGTGTGTTTCTAAAGGTTGTCATAGCTTGATTTCTTCACTTCTTGACTTATCAATCTACAACATGCATTAAAATATGATCAACAAAATGCTGAGCGAGTATACAAGTTTAATACATAGCATAATAGAATAAAAGACTCGTATCCAACACGAAAACATATAACAAGTTTCAACATGCTAGCTTACGCAGTCCAAGTGATAGCCCAAGTTTCCAATGCGTTAACAAAGCCTATCCCAAAGTTTAACGGGGGGTAAAAGTTTCAACTTTACAATACCCAAAGACTAACGGGGAGGTGCATTACCCCTATAGCATATGCATAGTACTACCATTGTTATGGCGGAACTACACACAAGGATTAAACGTTCACATAGCATCAAAGTCTCAAGTATCACAAGTTTCATGTTTCATGTTTAAATGGATAGAGTATGTTTCAAATAAGTTTCAAGTGTCAAGTGTCTTGATATAGAATACATGTTGCACCCCAAAAGTGATAAAACAAAAAGAGGATCGGGTATACTCACCTTAGGTTGCGTTTAGGATTCTTGGAATCGCACGAGTAAGGATGAAGGATCTAACGAAAGCATTTAACCTAGAATACGTTAATGAGTTCGTTATTGTTATTGAATTGCTCCAATTTGATTAGAATATGTAAAGAAAGCGTTCAAATCCCGTGTTAACTAATTAGCGAAGGAGACTTGATTATTTTGAAACAAACAATTATAATAGTTTAAATAAAGTTTATAAGGTTAATGGTAATAATAATATCAATATTATTCGAAATAATGAATAAAATCTTAAAATTTAATAAATATTGTATTTACATAATGAGTAATAACCATAATAAAAATTATTAGTACAAATAATATTAATAATATAATAAGTTTAATTAAAATAATTTATAAAAAAAATGCTACTTTTGTTAATGATGATAAATCTGATTTTTAACCATGTAATAGTTCAGCCCAATTTTTAGCCCAAATACATAACTGGCCCTAAAATAATTAAATAAAAAAAATGTTTGGCCCAGAGAAGGGCCGGCCGAAACACAGCAAACAACAGCAGTATCACAGCAACAGAACAACAAAGACGGGCACAAGGGAGACTCAAGCTCGGCTCTGCCCATGGAAGAAGCAAGGCACACACCAGCTGGGCTATGGCTCAGTTGGTGCTGTGATTGAGTTTTAATTTTGTATAAACTTTCTTTCAGTTCGTCTTCTTCATGTTATAATAAACAAAACAAACAGTCGATTAATAACATCAAATTCTGTTTTGATTTGTAATTAATCTGGGTTTAGCAGGTTATATAAATGTGTAAAAAAATGTAATTAATCGGAGGTTATACCGAGCGAAGATGCGGCGAGTTCCGGTCGAGATGCTAGTCTTCCGGCGACTCCTTCTTCTCCGGCGATCCTCTCCGGTGGCTCCTGTTTCCGGCGAACTGTTTTAAGCGGAGAGAGTTTGAGAGACTGCTTATGTCAGAGTGTGCGAGAGATGAGAGGAATGAGGGTTGAAAGGATCGGTATTTATAGGCGAAAACAAGAAACCGACGGGTTTACGATCGGTCCCGGAAATAAATTCGCCGGAAACTTAAAGGTTATGGCGGCAAAAAGGAAACTCAGTTTGCAATGAAGCTGATATATATATTAACTGTTTTATAAGAGAATCTGAATGAGGCTTTTGGCCGACCGGTTAGTGTATGCGTATGTTAGGGTTAGACCCGGGTTCGATTCCCACGGACTACATTTTTTCCTCCTTTTTTGATTTTAAACTTTCAGCAAATTACAAGGCAGCCCCTGAAGTTTAAGTTTAATAAAAGACACCAACGACCCCTCAACTAGTTACTTGATAGATTAACTAGGTTAGTTTTCTAGTTTAATTCATTTGAAACTAACTAAGTTAGTTAAAAATTACCCTTTTAAATAAAAATCCTTTTTCTTAAAAAAATAAAAATAAAATAATTGATTTAATGTATAAATAATTATTTATTTTAAATAAATGAATAACATGATTACTTATTTAACAAATTAATAAATAAAAAAATTGATTTACTATTTATCAAATGAATTTGAATAAGAAAATAATGTATTTTAATATTTAAATAAATGATTTATTTAATTAATAATTGTATTTAATTACATAAATAAATGAATAAAAATATTTAAATAGTTTAATAGTTGAATATATGATTAAATGAATAAATGCGAAAATACGGAGCGTTACATGGAGCACGTATGTCAGTACGTGCTGGTCAAAGTCGGGTTCATTACCACCTTTACCACCCTCATACCCAGTTATCCCCGAGGACCCGCAAATGGGTGGGCCCTCAAACACATCGCCAGTGGCGGAACCCCCGCCGCAAACTAGCTGTTGAGCCTCTGCCTCAACCACCTCTACCACCGCCGAATTTTGTCAACCCAATACCTGAATATACAGGACCATCAGGGTTTCACATTGTTGACCCTCCTGGCTTGTATAATTACATCCATCATGGAATGGATCAGGACCCTTATTATGATGCAGTCATTCATAATAACATTTATCATTCCTCTTACCCTTCCTACCCACCTCCTTATACCTCTACCGGGCATCCACCTTATGGATATCCATATCCAGTTGCGCCTCAGCCGCAACCGCCTCCACCTCAGCCGCAACCCAACCACAAGTACTACTCGAGGCCATTAATGAGGCCTTGGATCAAGTAAGGGAAATGCAACAACATGTCAAGAAATCAGAGAAGAAAACAACGAAATTTATCAAGAAGCTGTACAAGGCCGTTAAAGGAAGGGAGGATGACTAGTTTTGTTATTTCATATATGTAATTTAAATTCCAAAAGTCCCTGCGTGGACAATGTTATTTCCTTTTCAGTCCCTGCGAGGGCATTATTATTTCTATTAGGTTCCTGCGTGAACGATTTTGTTATTTCCAAGTCCTATATACTAGGCAATTATGTAATGTCCTTTTTAGTAAGATTTCTTATTTATGTGTTTTATTTAATCAATCATCATGATTTTTAATCAAATTTTATTGATACGCTATATTATCCCAAGATCTATTAGCCAATGACTATGATTAACTAGGAATTGGCAAATGAAAATTTCGAAAGTAACCTTCTGTCTAGCAAAGGTGAACAATGTTCAACTTCCAAATTTATCATTTCTCTATAGTAACTCTCAATGAGGAGTTACCCTTAATTTCCCGTGACAATCATTGCCACATTAGTCAAATAGGTAGATAACAATGTTCGCACCCTGTCGCCTAAGTGATCCAGTGAGATCCTGATTAAAATTATTCAAACACTCAATAGTAGTGTAAAGCCAATGTGCAAAATACAGTAGTGACACTTGTGCACTAACTGATAAATTCTGGACTATGTCCAATCTATAAATGCCTATGATGGTCCTTCGAGACCTAGGTTATACATGAATATACCACATTTAAATATTTAAATTCTATATGGTCATAGAACCATGTCATGAATAAGGGTACGCCATAGCAACTAACCGAATCCATCTTGATCTATCGAAGTAAGCTACAGAAATGGCTGATTCAAATGAAGTGAACAGCAAGCGCAATGACGATGATGCCAATGAGAACATTCTTATTAGTAAGAACGATTTAAGAGAACTTATTGCCGCAGAAGTTGGTAAGGCCTTAAAAGACATATCCGATCGTCAACCGGAGTCGAGTGCATCTCGCTCCAAGCCTGCTTCCAAACCTAAGTCTCAGCCTAACCCCTCTGAACCGAAAAAGGGTGAGGCACACTTTTCGAATGGTGAAAAGTATAACGAAGAGTGATGCGCATCCCAAGAAATCGAGTGTTGATGGCGACGGTTGCTCCTACAAGTACTTCGTGTCTTGTAGACCCCGAGACTTTAATGGGGAAAAAGGAGCAGTAGAATGTTTGAGATGGCTGGATGAGATGGAAACAGTGGTGGATATCAGCGGTTGCGCTGATAAAAATATGGTGAAGGATGTATCTCAATCATTCAAGAGCGATGCCCTTATATGGTGGAAAGCCTTAGTCCAGTCCACGGGCAAGGTTCATCTCTACAACTTGAGTTGGTCCAAGTTCGTAGATCGTGTAAAGGATACCTACTGCCCACCTCATGAGGTGGAGAAAATCGAGTCAGATTTTCTAAATCTGACCATGAAGAACATGGATTGTCGGAAGTTTGTCACCGACTACAACTCTCTTTCAAGGCTAGTGCCTTATTTGGTTACCCCGGAGCCCAAAAGTATCGCACGTTTCATCAATGGGCTAGCTCCTGAAATCAAGTATATGGTCAAGGCGGTGCAGCCTGGCACCTACAAATCTGCTGTTGAGTTATCCCTCTCCCTCACACAGGACTATGTGAGGCAATTGTCAGTCAAGACTGACAATGATGGAAAGAGGAAACGGGAAGATGGAAACTCCCAGAAATTTAACAAGAAAAGCAAGCATGAGTTTAGCAAAAGTAATCAGAAATCGGGCGACAAACCCACGTGCAAAATGTGTGGGAAGCAACACTATGGACAATGTCGCTAGAACAAAAACCGAAGCAATGCAACATCTACAAGAAAACCGGGCATCGGTCTCATGAGTGTCGTAATATAAAGGATGCTACTTGCTTTGGATGTGGTGAGAAAGGCCACATCAAAACAAGTTGCCCAAAAGCAAATACCGAGGGTAAACCCAAAACTTCAGAGGCAAAGAAGGCCACTGCTAGAGTTTCCAAATGAATGATAAGGAAGCAATAAAGGATAACAATGTCATAACGGGTACGTTCCTTATTAACGACGCTTTTGCTAGAGTTCTTTTCGATTCGGGCGCCGATAAATCGTTTGTAGATCATAAATTTAGTGAACTATTAAACTTGCCCGTAAGAACTCTAGACATAACTTATGAAATAGAGCTCGCTGATGGAACTATAGAAACCGCCTCTTCCACTCTTGACGGATGCTTCATATCCATCAAGAATAATTCTATCCCCTTCTATCTTTTGCCCATGAAACTAGCGGGATTCGATGTAGTCTTAGGCATGGATTGGTTATCGCATAACCAAGCACGCATTGCCTGTGATAAGAAACTCATCGAGATCAAACCCCGTCTGGTAAAATCCTCACCATTCATGGAGACAAACATTTTGGATTGCCTGATAAGGCAGTTTTACTTAAGGCATCTAGATGTATGACGAAGCGATGTGTCATCTACATGGCACAAGTCACCGTTGATGAACCCAAACCAAGGATTGAGGATATCCCTATCATCTCTGAATACCCGGACGTGTTCCCAGAAGAATTACCTGGCCTACCTCCTGATAGGCAGGTAGAGTTTCGAATTGACATCATACCTGGAGCAGCTCCCATAGCTAAAGCTCCATATCGTTTAGCGCCAACCGAGATGAAGGAACTGAGAACCCAGCTGGACTAACTATTAGAGAAAGGTTTTATTCAACCTAGCTCTTCGCCTTGGGGAGCCCCTATCCTTTTCGTTAAAAAGAAGGACGGATGAATGGAAATGTGCATTGATTACCGTGAGCTCAATAAGATAACGATCAAGAATCGTTATCCCTTGCCCAGAATCGACGACTTGTTTGATCAATTACAAGGTGCAAGTTATTTCTCGAAGATAGATTTAAGATCGGGATATCACCAACTAAAGGTTAGGGACGAAGATGTTCCGAAAACTGCTTTCAGGACAAGATATGGACATTACGAGTTTCTAGTGATGCCTTTCGGACTCACTAATGCACCCGCAACATTCATGGATCTCATGAATAGAGTCTGCAAGCCATACTTAGATAAGTTTGTCATTGTCTTCATAGACGACATACTCATCTACTCTCAAAATCAATCAGATCAAGAGAAACACTTGCGGTGCATTCTTGAAATTCTACGCCAGGAAAAGTTGTATGCAAAATTTTCCAAATGCGAATTCTGGCTACGTGAGGTTCAGTTCCTTGGTCACATAGTAACTGAACACGGTATTCAAGTAGACCCAGCAAAGATAGAAGCAATAATGAATTGGAAGCCCCAAAGACACCTTCTGAGATACGTAGTGTCTTAGGATTGGCTGGTTATTATCGAAGGTTCATCGATAACTTCCCTCGAATAGCCACTCCTTTGACAATCCTAACTCATAAGGATGCTAAATTTAACTGGGGCCCAAAACAACAAGAATCCTTTGAGACGTTAAAGCATAAGTTGAGCAATGCCCCGGTGTTAACTCTGCCAGAAGGAATTGAAGAATTTGTAGTTTATTGTGATGCATCGCACACTGGCATGGGATGTGTGCTTATGCAGAGAGGCAAAGTGATTGCCTATGCATCACGACAACTAAAAGTGCACGAGAGAAACGACACCACCCATGATTTAGAATTGAGTGCGGTAGTATTCGCACTTAAACTTTGGAGGCACTATTTATATGGAACAAAGTGTATCATCTACACTGACCATAAAAGTCTGCAACACTTGTTCAATCAAAAGGATTTGAACATGAGGCAACGTCGTTGGATGGAAACACTCAACGACTATGATTGCGAGATTCGATATCATCCAGGAAAGGCGAATGTAGTCGCTGATGCACTTAGTCGCAAGGAAAGAATCAAACCTTTAAGGATCAACGCCAAGAACATTGAACTGAAGAACAACTTGAATGAAAAGCTACTAAATGCACAAAAACAAGCCATGTCTAAGGACAACATTGCCAAGGAAGGATTAGGTGCAACCATCGATCTGTTAGCATCTGGAAAGGATGAAATGTTTAGGATGAATGATCGGATCTGGGTTCCGATCTACGGAGGACTTAGAGGTGTAATCCTCCAGGAAGCACATAACTTTAAACACTCGGTTCACCCGGGTAGCGACAAGATGTATCAAGATCTTAAACCCAGCTATTGGTGGATGGGTATGAAGAAAGATATAGCCAATCATGTAGCAAAATGCTTGACATGTTCTCAAATTAAGGCAGAACGCCAGAAACCGTCAAGACTTCTACAACAACTTGAGATCCCAGTGTGGAAATGGGAAATGATAACAATGGACTTCATCACTAAGTTACCCAAGACCAAGCGTGGCAATGACACGATTTAGGTTATTGTAGATAGATTAACCAAATCCGCTCACTTCTTGCCAATTAAAGAAACAAACGACTCTGACAAGCTGGCTAAGCTTTATGTTGATGAGATTGTGTCCTTGCACGGTGTGCCGGTATCCATTGTATCTGATAGAGATACAAGATACACATCTCACTTTTGGAAAAGCTTCCAACAATCTCTAGGCACGAGATTAAACTTCAGTACGACTTACCATCTGCAGACGGACGGACAGAGTGAACATACCACTCAAACCTTGGAGGACATGCTTCAAGCTTGTGTGATCGATTTAGGTGGAAGTTGGGATGATCACTTACCCCTAATCGAGTTCTCTTATAATAATAGTTACCACACAAGTATTAAGGACGCTCCATTTGAAGCCTTATACGGAAGAAAATGTAGGACGCATGTGTGTTGGGCCGAAGTTGGAGAAGCCCAACTATCTGGACCCGAAATCGTCCTCGAAACCACGGAAAAGACTGTGTAAATCCATGATCGACTTAAGGCAGCTCGTGATAGACAAAAGAGCTATGTCGACAAAAGCCGTAAACCTTTACGGTTCCAAATTGGGGACAAGGTTATGTTAAATGTATCACCTTGGAAAGGTGTAATGCGTTTTGGGAAGAAGGGCAAGCTAAACCTGAGGTATATTGGACCATTCGAAATAATCGAATGTGTCGGAATCGTAGCTTATAGGCTTAAGCTACCAGAAAAGCTCAGTGGAATCCATGATGTTTTCCACGTCAGCAATTTGAAGAAATGCCTCGTGGATGAGTCCCTAGCAATGCCTCATGAGGATATACAGATTGATGAAAACTTGCGTTTCATAGAGAAACCAATTGCGCTCGAGGATCGGCAAGTTAAGAAGCTTCGTTAGAAGCACGTACCTATTGTGAAGGTCAAATGGGATGCCCGTCGAGGTCCCGAATATACTTGGGAGGTCAAGTCCAATATGCGACAAAAGTACCCTTATCTATTTGAATAAATCTCGAGGTCGAGATTTTTATTAAGGGGGTGAAGATGTGACACCTCGAAAATTTCATCCAATAAAATTCCGACACGTGTCCCGAAATCTTTGGTTGCTACGTGCTAAACCAGAGGGACAAAAATCGCCAACATGTTATTTTATAACCTCTGAGTGGTGAGTACTAAAGTCGAGGGGTTAAACGTGTCAACATGCTAAATCTATGCCTCTGAGTGACCTTTTAACGAACCCAGATCTTAATGATGTTCGGTTATTGAAGAAACCCTAGATCAACTAGAGCGGAATCAAAGTAGATCTATGGAATGGGTTCTGCATAAAAGGGTTAACCATCCGTTTGGTTTCATGATGGATGATGAATAGAACAATATTCCGGCTGATCCTGCAAAACAGAACATCGTTAGCTCGCCACAGGGAGAAGGGGGGTTCTCTCCGTGACCACCCTCCGGCGTGAGAATGAGTACAGGTAGTCGGAAGTAAGTATTGTAAGTGAGAGAGTAGTTGAGAGTGAATCCCTTTCCTTGAACTCTAAGTTACTTATTTATAGCCGGTGTTTGGCGCCAAAAAGAGAGATTGTTAACTTTAACGGAATCTTTTGTTATTCCGTTAACCTTTGTTGGCAATCCGTTAGTGCACACGGATCGTGAGCTCATCAACGGTTAGGGAGATGCCACGTGTCAACATGAGATCACTATACCTTATAAATGTGAGCATGCCATCACCGTGATCTTCCTCAGTCGTCCAGATGCTGCCATGTGGCAATTGGTTATAACCAAAAAAATGCTTGCACGATTGGGTGTTAATGGCTTCTAGAAGGTTTCACAGGTGTTACCCATCTATTATTCGCCACGTGTGCATTCTGTTACAACAGAAAATATTCCCTTTGCTTCTGCACCAAGTCAAGGATTTTGCTAAGGGAAAGTTTCTCAGGATTTACTGTTTCCTTGCGCGAGAAGCGCAAGTTAGTTAACTGATCTTCCTTCTTCTCCTTGCTGCTTAGCGCAACGTTTGGTGGATGTTTGCTTTGATATAAATATCTACGCAAGGTTTATACATGGAGCATTATCAAACAAGAATGTTCAAGGTTAACTTTGAACCTTGCGCGAGCCCGCGTAAGGTAGTTAAATGAAGCATTATCAAACAAGAATGTTCAAGGTAAACTTTGAACCTTGCGCGAGCCCGCGCAAGGTAGTTAAACGAAGCATTTATCCAAAGAGAGTGTTCAAGGTTAACTTTGAACCTTGCGCGAGCCCGCGCAAGGTAGTTAAATGACGCTTTCCTCTCTTGAATATTTGGCGCAGAGTTCAAATAAATCTTATTTTGGCAAAGAAGTCTGCGCGCAGTTTTCTTAAAAGTTATTAATGGGTATGGTTTCCTTGATTGGCGCAAGGTTTTTGGGACCATACCCCTTCAAGTCCCCCCAGTCCAGTGTTGCTCCTATGTAAGAATAAAAAGTAGGTGGAGCACTGGACTTAAGATAAATGGCTGCGCTAGGTAAGGACTAGCTTTTTGTTGCTTTATGCATCTTGATGACGTGTCGTAAGTGAATTTTGAAAAGTATTTGAATTTCAAATATGCTTAGACACGTGTCACTTATCTGGATGGTGTAGTTGGTGACGACGCACGTTCTTGAGACGTGGTGGTGTTGACAGGCTGTCAATAGTACATGTCTTACCGTATTTAATGCTTTTTAGCGACACTCGCGCGCGTGGGGCGGTTACTGTTCCCCGCTCGCCCCTGCGGTTACTTGGGGATACATGATGGTCGCAAAAGTCGCTGCAGTCAAATCGTGCATTAATTGCGGTTAGTATATAAAGGGATCAACGATCCATTTGCTTCCTCACCCAATTATAACTTGAGAGAAATTTGTGTTCAAAAATTCCGGCGACCTTCAAAGTTTTCTAAGTTTTCTTCAAAGTCCGAGTTATGGCCCGATGCAAGTTCTGCTGAGATGTCATTGTCATGTTTGCCACCGCTAAAGTGGTCGAAGAAAGATTTTGATAATCTTGCCACCAACTTCCTTTTCGCTCAGTCCTGGAAAGCTTTTTTCCGGTGGCGAATGCCACGGCGGCTGATGCGCCGGCCGGCTACATTACATTATTTTATGATTATTTTCCCGAAGGGAACTTCCGGCTGCCGGTGACCCATTTCTTGCTGGAAATTCTTGGTTTTTACAAGATTCACATTCTCAGTTGAGCCCGATGGGAATGGTGAGGATCCGGCATTTTGAGTTCGTTTGCCGATCGATGCAGATCGTGCCGTCGGTCGAGAAGTTTAGAATTTTCTACCAGTTGCATTGCTCGTTGGGTTTTTATTCGTTCCAACAGCGTGTGCAAGCCAAACGATTGCTGTTGGTGTCGCCGAAGTCCTACCACGACTGGAAGCAGAAGTTCTTCTTTATCAAGGCGGCGGTGATCCCGATGAAGATGACATTCCGGGCCGGTGATGAGATCGAGCTGGAGACCCTTCCCATACCTGCCGACGAGGTATGGTATCAAGATATTAAAGATGTGCCCAATATTGTTTTGCCGGAGAGGGCCCTCATCGCTGCCGGGAGGAGTTTTTTCTGGAAGAAGGAACACCGGGAAAAACCGGTGTATACAGAAGATGGAACTGGTATGTAACCCTTTAACTTCCTAGCAATATCTTTCAATAGATATGTACTGATGCAAAAATGTTTGATATGTAGCTGCGCCTCTCTACTTGGTCTCTTTCAAGAGAGAGAAAGGAAAAATGGACGTCGTGCCTATTGCTGATGGTGAGGAATCTTGGTTCTCACAAATCTTGGTGAACTTTGAGTTGCCCAAGATGGAGGATCTGGAGGCGCAACCATATTGGAAGACTGGTAAATAAGTCCTTACAAAGCCTAAGTTGATATTGCAATATTACTCTTGAACATTTTTTCTAAGTAATATTGCAATATAACTAATGGCACAACCTTTTCTCAATATGATTGATTATGTAGGTGATTTGCTAAACTTGGGTGTAGGCCCTGATTCGAAGAAGAAGAAGAAGAAACCAACTGCTGCTGCAGTTGTTGCGCCTCCCCCTTCCAACCCAGAGCAATAACCCAAGCCATCAACTGCTGCGAAAGCTGAGGGCAAGAAAGGTACGCTTCCTGTATCTGACTCTTGGTGCAATTATGTGGTGGTGTCGGACTCACTGGAGGGTCTTGCGCCTGTAGGTTTGAAGAAACCGAAGCCAGAACCCGTTGACACCTCATCTCTTCCTGCTGCGAACCCAGATGATCATTTGGAAGTACCTTCTAGCCCGGAAGAGGCATTGAAGCGCACTTCTAAGAAGAGGAAGGAGGCGGAGATTAAAACTCCTACACCAACCAAAGTTGCGCGCCCGCGCATTGGTAAGAAGGGCAATCTGGATGCCTTTGCAAAGAAGTTCTCACCTGGTACGTTTAGTTTGTTGCGCATTTCTGTCATAAAAGTTGCGCAGAATCTTATACTTGGTATTTGTTGATATGCTTTGCAGAGAAAATGGTGAAGGCTGCGCCGGCCACCTCATCTGCTATACCATCGCCACGCATGCCTGAGAATGTTGAGGGAGATGCGGGGCAAGAAACTCCTGTTCCTGAAGTCGACCATATCGTCCCGGAACATATTGAGAAAGTGGCTCCAAAAGAAGAGCCCAAAAATTTTGATACTGAGAATCCTGCTGGCGAGCAGGCTAAAGATACGGCTACAGATGTTGGGGAACCGTCAAAGTTGATATCCAAGGGAGCCGGACCTTCAACACAAAGCGAAGGCTTTGTGTTTGTTGAGGATTCGGAGGAGTCGCCTATTCGCCCAGAGGAGACGCCTGGGGACTATTATTATCGCTCTTATTCTGAGAGGCGGGCCTCTGCGATTAATCAGCCCGTGTGGAAAGTTAAGCAGGGTGATGTTTTCACTGATTGGCACTCCTGCAGGGAGTGGTATAAGGGCATCTTCCCACCGGCAGAGGTGAAGCGCCAGGAAGAAAAAGACCGCAAGGCTACCTACGAGTCGTATTTGCAAGAGTCTGCCCTTGCCTCTTCCAGCATAAATAGGATTGTGCGCGAATGGCGCAGCATGAACAAAGAGTGGGATGAGGTTGTGCTTGAGAAGGCAAAGGCCAAACTTGAGAAGGAGAAGACGTTGAAAATGCTCGTCGATTTTGAGGCGGAAAAGGCCCCGTTTGAGGAAGAGAAGAAGACTGAAGAGTGGGCTGCGCTGTCTTGGAAGCGCAAGTGTGAGGCGTCTACTGCGCAATATGCGGACGAGCGCAAGCGCTTTGTGGAGGCTTGGGAGCGTGACAATAAAGAAAAAATTTCTCTGCGCAACGAGATTGAGAAACTCAAAAAAGAGAAAGCTGATGCAGTTGCGGCAGCAGAAGAAGCGCGCTCACACAGAGAAAGGAGCGAGCAAAATGAGGTATCAACCAAAATGACTCTCCTTCTTAAGAATAAAGAAATTGATGATCTAACTGCTATGCTATTTGACCAGGCGCGGCTGCAAGATGAGGTTGATAGTTTGAAAAACGATATCAACCTTCACCGAACAGAAAAAGCTGAGTCGATCCGCCGTTTGACTGAAGGCTAACAAAAAATTATCGACACGGAGGTCGCTCGCGCTACAGCAGAAAGCCTCACCGAATCCCTCATGAACCAGCTTACTTGGTTGCGGTAGTATGGGATTGTGGAGGTAATATTCCCTTTTCTTTATACGTCTGGTTTGATTGTTGCAACATATACTGATTGTATTTGTGTACAGATCGCAAATGCCATCCTTAACTCTACGGAGTTGGATGAGAGAGTGGCGGAATTGATGATGGCGGCGCGCAATGACGGTCATGCCGAGGGCTATAGAGAATGCACTTTGCACGTGGCCCATGCGCTGAAAACCGAATGGGATACCAGCCATGCTGCCACGCATGGGCTAAATACTGCCGCTATTTATTCTGCTGCCAAAGAAAAATATGATCAATTGCAAATTCCGTTTATGCCCTTGTGGACGCTGCGCTGCAACAAGACGACTTTGTTGATAAGCTAAAGGAGATCTTTTCTTCAGCAGAGAAGCAGGCGGGAACCAAGTCCATAGAATAGGAAATATGTAATTTTTTACTGTATGATAACTTGTAACGTTGCGCTTCTGCGTAAGTATTGTGAATATACTATATTTCAATTTTACAATGTTTGCATGGAACCAATTACTTGTGTAGGATAGACAAATGAACAATTTATTTTCTAATGTGTGAGCGTAAGTATTAAATTAGCTTGTGGCTCATGAGTTTGTGTTTTTGTTTATCCAAAGGAATTGCATGCATTTGTAAATGAACATATATAAGACTGTAAGTAGTGGCAAAGTATTTTATTCATACTGACAAAGCGCAAGGCTATGGCTGCCACTAAGATTACATAACAAAATAAAGTAAGCAGTCTCGTTACGCAACGCTCAGAAGTTGCTTAGAGGACTGAGATTACATATAACATCGGCGTAGTTGTTAGGCGTTCCAGGTTCGAGGAACGTTGGATCCGTCCATACGCTTTAGAGTGTACGCGCCTTTTCCCAATACTTCATTTATCACGTACGGACCTTCCCATCGCGGGGCTAACTTCCCCGGTTTTTCGGCATTCGACGCTTAATTATCGCAAAGAACAAAGTCACCAGGCAAAAAGGAACAGATGCGCGCCCTTTTGTTGTAATACTTTTCAAGCTGGGACTTGTATTTAGCTTCGCAAATCGCTGCATTTTCTCGTCGTTCTTCCAATAAGTCTAGGTCGATACGCCGTTGTTCTTCGTTATCTTGTTTTTCCAAAGCTAGCATTCTTGGAGATGGTAACCCAATTTCGCCAGGAATCACAGCTTCCGTGTCGTACACAAGGCTAAAAGGAGTTTCTCCAGTGCTAGTCTTGGGCATAGTTCGGTGTGCCCACAAGATGCTAGGCAATTCGTCAACCCACCCCCGCCGTGCCGTGCCAAGGCGGGCCTTGATACCGTCGACCAACTATTTGTTTATGCTTTCAACTTGACCATTTGCTTGTAGGTGTGCAACGGAAGCGAAAACATGTTGGATTCCCATTTCGGTCATCCATGTTTGCAACTCTTCAGCCATTAAATTTGTACTGTTGTCTGTAATAATGCGCATGGGCAGACCAAACGGCAAATAATGTATTCCCAGATGAATTTGCGAATTACCATTGCTGTAGTAGAAGCTAAAGGTTTGGCTTCAACCCATTTGGTGAAGTAATCGACCGCAACAATGATAAACTTTACTGCGCCGGGGGCATCCGGAAATGGTCCCACTAAATCAATGGCCCATTATTGAAATGACCAAGTTGTTGTGACGGGTACCAAAGGATTCTTTGGGCGCAACATTTTAGGGGCATGCCTTTGGCAGGACATGCACTTGCGCAAGATCTCTACCGTGTCAACGTACATTCCGGGCCAATAATACCCTGCGCTTTTTACTTTGGCTACGACCATGCGCGGCCCAGAATGTATGCCACATAGCCCTTCATGAATCTCCCTGATCAGGTATTGCGCGTGATGTTTGTCAACACAGCGGAGCGAAGGACCCATGTAAGAGCGTCGGTACAGAATACCGTCAATCATTTCATAATTGAGGGCTTTGCATCGTAACTTTCGTGCTTGTGCTCTATCTTCTGGTAAATAACCATGCAACAGATACATCATTATTGGAGACATCCATGATGGAACTCCTACTTCGACCATTGTCACTTGCCTGAGAGGGACTGATAGATTACTTAAAACCTTGATGCGAACCTCTTTTGCCAAATGCTTGAAATTAGTTGCAGCAAGTTTACTTAGAGCGTCAGCACGTTTGTTTTCGCTTTGCTTGACGTGTGTGATTTTAAATTGTTGGAACTGTGCTATAAGAGCCTTGGCTTGCGCCAAGTATAGAGCCAAGATATCTCCCTTTGCATCGTACGTTCCAACTACTTGCTCAGCAACTAGTAATGAATCAACATGGGCTTCTAAATTTGTTGCGCCCATTTTAATAGCGAGGCGTAAGCCTGCTAGGAATGCTTCATATTCGGCCTAGTTGTTTGTGCTTTTAAAATCCAACCGAATTGTATATGTGAATTCTGCTCCCTCTGGACTGATTAATCGAAGACCTGCTCCAGCCCATCACTGTTTGATGCGTCATCTGTAAACAATGTCCATGCTCTGTTGTTGATGACTGGGACTGGGTTTTGGATTGCTTGGCATTCTTCAAGCTTATCAGCAGGAATTTCAGCAATGAAATCTGCCAAAACTTGGCCTTTGATAGCTGGTCTAGGTTTATAACAGATGTTATAACCTCCCAATTCTATTGCCCATTTCGCAAGTCGTCCAGAAACGTCTGGTTTGGCCAGGACTTGGCCAATGTGAAAATTTGTTGAAACTGTAATAACATGTCCTGAAAAGTATCTTCGCAGCCTGCGAAGCATGGACCAATGCTAAAACTAATTTCTTCATGATTGAATACATTGTCTCTGGATCGTTCAACATCTTGCTGATATGATAAATTGGAGACTGGACCCCTTTGCGTTCTACCAACAAGACAGCACCTACTGCTACCTCAGATGCAGCAAGATATAAGACCATGGGTTCTTTTTCTCGAGGAGCAGTAAGTGTGGGAAGTTGAACTAAACAATCTTTCATCTGCTGGAACGCTTAATCAGCTTCAGGAGTCCATGCGAACTCTTTGCTCTTCGTACAGTTGCGCAAGGTTCGAATAAATGGATAAGATTTTGCAGCATGATTGGCGAGGAAGCGGTTTAGCGCAGCTAACCGTCCAGCCAAACGTTGCATCTCTTTGATGGTAGTAGGAGAAGACATTTTTTGTATTGCATCGACCTTTTCGAGATTAACTTTGAAACCGTCTTTGGTGACGATGAAACCCAAAAATTTGCCCTCCTCCATGCCGAAGGAGCATTTGCTCGGATTTAACATTAGATTTAACTCGCGCAGAGAATCAAAAGTTCTTTGGATGTTATCTAGCATAGTGTCTTCCGAATTACTCATAACGACCAATTCATCAATGTAGTCTTCCACAGTTTTCCCGATGTCATCTCCAAACACTGTATCCATCAATCTTTGATAAGTAGCTCCCGCATTGCGGAGACCAAAAGGCATCTTGGTATAACAAAAAATGCCCTTCTCCGTGCGAAAAACGGTTTTATCTTCGTCCTCTTTTTTCATCAAGACTTGATAATAACCTTTATAACAATCTAGAAAATATTTCCAGCGAAAGGAAGCTAATGAGTCAACCTTTTTGTCAATCTCAGGAAGAGAATAACAATCTTTCGGACATGCCTTGTTTAGATCTTTAAAATCTACGCACATCCGCCATCCGCCATTATGTTTCTTTACCATGACTGGGTTTGCCACCCAGGTCTGGTATTTGACTTCGCACAGAATACCAGCATTTAATAACTCGGTGACTTGTTCGTTCATTGCCTCTGTGTTTTCTGACCCGAGGCAGCGCTTTTTCTGCACAACTGGTTCTGCTGATGGAAATACATTCAGGCAATGTTCCGCAACGTCGCGCGGGACACCAACCATGTCGGCAAGTGTCCAGGCGAAAATGTCTTTGTTGCGAAACAACAGTACTTTAAGCTTTGCGCGAATTTCAATACTGACTGCAGGTCCTAATAAGATTGTCTGCTCAGGGTACTTATTGTTGAGTACCCACTTTTCTGGTTCATTGCTTGGCAATGTCTTGCCAGCCTTCATAACTGGTTCCTCAATTGACATGATTTCTTTTCATGCATAAAGTATAGCTACGCCATTAGGTGTCGGAAAACCACAAGCAGCATGCGGAGCGGAAGTAATCATACTAAAATCACGTTGCGCGCGGCGTCCCAATAGTACATCGTGACGGGAATTTGTCGGCATCACCATGAAGTTGACGTTACTCGTTCGAGAACACCTCCCATCAGATAAAGTAACAGGAAAGAGGATTTGTCCTAGTGGAAAGACAGCCTCATTGCAGAACCCAGTTAATGGAAAATCAACTGGTTCCAAGCGTGCCTTATCCTCAGGATCTAGTTGCTTGAAGCACTGCTCATACATGATATCCATGGAACTACCCGGATCTATAAACATATAGTCTGTTTGGTAGTGCCCAAATATACCGGTGATAACTACTGGCCGGTCTTCTTGAGGACCTCCTGGAACGATAGGAAAAATGACTTGCTGTTTGCGCCAAGTGTTGTTTTGAAAATGTTGAAGGCTACGCTTGCGCAATGATCCACCTTGAATCATGGAAACGTACTGTTTCATTTTCTTGTTGCTAGGCCCTTCGTTCTCGTGCGTGATCTGGTTAATCTCTTTGCACACATTCTGGACTAGATGTGTCAGCTTCCCACTTTTTAATGCTTTTTCAATCTCCGTGCGCAGACTGATGCAGTTATCTGTTGTGTGGCCCGTGTCCCTATGATAGTCACAGAACAAATTTGGGACTTGCCCTTTTTGTTTTTCATTGGTTGTGGCTGTTTAAACTGATAATTCTCAGTGCTGAGAACCTCAGTCGGAGATTTCGTTAAGGGAGTCCACTGACGTTCCCTATTCTCCTGCTTAATCGCTTTTCGAGTTGTTATCTTGTTGATTGTTGCTCGCGCATCAATTGGTGAATAAGGAGAATACGAATTCTGACTTGACTCTTTCCAATTTCTCTTATACTTGCGACTACCTCTACTCAAGTCTTGCGGACGATTCTGAGGCAGAGGTGGCCGGTTAGAACTTAAGTTGCACTCAGTCTGGGCATAGACCTTGGCTGCCGCCATGAGTTTATCCCAATTTTTTGGAAGGCCAGTTGTACCGGACAACACTTTAATCATTTCGTCGCACCTTACCGCATACTTGAACTGCGCGCGTATAAGGTTTTCATGGACATCTCCAATCTCCAACACCTCTTTATTGTAACGCGTTATAGAATCTTCGAGGCTTTCATCGTCCCTCCGCCAGATGTTCATTACATCAGAGGAGTCGCGCACGTATCGCCGTTGCTAGCTAAAGTGTGTAAGAAATTTATCTTTTAAGTCGTTCCAAGAGGAAAGTTTACCTGCCGGCAAATTATTAAACCAAAGGCGCGCAGCGCCGGTAAGGGTCTGTACAAATAAGTGACACCACATTGGCAATGTCCAGCACCCAAGTAACCCTGCACCGATAAAGAGGCGCATGTGATCATCAGGATCGGTCAAACCGTTAAACTTTCCAACGTTGGATGGTAATTTCGCTCGCTCCAACGGAGCCAGTGCTATCTCTCTGGTAAACTTTGATTGTTCAGCTGCTTCGGTTGGGCGGTACACCAAATTGTAATCATGCTCAGCTTCTGGATTGTATACTGCGCGTATTTTTGGCCTGTAACTAGCATGATCTGCAGATATTCGATTAAAAATACTTGCACTATCCCCTTCCTCATAGGTTCTATCGAGCTCATCGTGTTGGGTGTCCCGTTTCTTCGAAGATGCGGGCCCAAACGAGAGTGGACAGATGCGCGACGCTGAACGTTGTCTTCTTGCCTTCTATTACCAGAATGAACAGGATCATTCCTAGTTTTAGAATACATTTCTGTTCCAACTCCAGGCATGCGCGAAGGGGAACGAGCATGACTTTGAGTATTATAACTCAAAACTCGAGGTGCCGGCGAAGCACGGACCTGAGGAGCGTTAACTGGAGCTGGAAAAGCTGGAGTGCTGGTTTGGGCACATAACTGAGCATACATAGCGTTTAGAGTCGCTTGATATTTGATTAACCACGACAATGGAGTCTCTCCAAGTGGTAAAATCGACGTAACATCAACCTGAGGAGCCGCCGGCGTTACAGGAATACTCGCATGATTAGGATCATACTGAGCATTAGCTTCGCAGGAAGAATCCTCAACTATTTGTCCATCGACCTGAGGTCCGACAACAACGCGTCGAATCCCTGATCGAGGACCTTGAAAAGATGATTCGTCAGCCATGACGCTGCAGATCTAAGTGAAACGAAACGAAAGGTGAGAGAATCGAAATCGGTGGGCACCAATGAAGAAACCCTAGATCAACTAGACCGGAATCAAAGTAGATCTATGGAATGGGTTCTGCATAAAAGGGTTAACCCTCCGTTTGGTTTCACGATGGATGATGAATAGAACAATATTCCGGCTAATCCTGCAAAACAGAACACCGTTAGCTCGCCACGGGGAGAAGGGGGTTCTCTCCGTGACCACCCTTCGGCATGAGAATGAGTACAGGTAGTCGGAAGTAAGTATTGCAAGTGAGAGAGTAGTTGAGAGTGAATCTCTTTCCTTGAACTCCAAGTTACTTATTTATAGCCGGTGTTTGACGCCAAAAAGAGAGATTGTTAACTTTAACGGAATCTTTTGTTATTCCGTTAACCTTTGTTAGCAATCCGTTAGTGCACACGGACCGTGAGCTCATCAGCGGTTAGGGAGATGCCACATGTCAACATGAGATCACTACATCTTATAAATGTGAGCATGCCATCACCGTGATCTTCCTCGGCCGTCCAGATGCTGCCATGTGGCAATTGGTTATAACCGAAAAGATGATTGCACGATTAGGTGTTAATGGCTTCTAGAAGGTTTCACAGCTGTTACCCATCTATTATTCGCCACGTGTACATTCTGTTACAACAGAAAAGATTCCCTTTGCTTCTGCACCAAGTCAAGGATTTTGCTAAGGGAAAGTTTCTCAGGATTTACTATTTCCTTGCGCGAGAAGCGCAAGTTAGTTAACTGATCTTCCTTCTTCTCCTTGCTGCTTAGCGCAACGTTTGGTGGATGCTTGCTTTGATATAAATATCTATGCAAGGTTTATGCATGGAGCATTATCAAACAAGAATGTTCAAGGTTAACTTTGAACCTTGCGCGAGCCCGCGCAAGGTAGTTAAATGCAGCATTATCAAACAAGAATGTTCAAGGTAAACTTTGAACCTTGCGCGAGCCCGCGCAAGGTAGTTAAATGAAGCATTTATCCAAAGAGAGTATTCAAGGTTAACTTTGAACCTTGCGCGAGCCCGCGCAAGGTAGTTAAATGACGCTTTCCTCTCTTGTATATTTGGCGCAGAGTTCTAATAAATCTTATTTTGGCAAAGAAGTCTGTGCGCAGTTTTCTTAAAAGTTATTAATGGGTATGGTTTCCTTGATTGGCGCAAGGTTTTTGGGACCATACCCCTTCAGTTATACTCCCGAGAGTGCTAACCAGGGGCCATATTGAATAAAACATGCTTTTATGTCGAAATATGGGAGTTTGGAGAAGTTCAGGGGCCAAAATGGAAATTTTGTGTTTTGACACCTCAGGCGCCATGCGCCAGGGACTAGGTGTCCCCGCGCGACGCGCATGAGAGGTCACTTCGCAGAAACAGCATGTCAGCTGCTGATCTGCATGCTTGTCCACCTCTAAACCCACCTACACTCTCACAGCTCGAAACCATGGCCTCAATTCCGGTTTTGGACACCTCATAGCACACTTGGAGGGATCTCTGGTGTTCCCATAACACTTGTCTCAATCCTAGATCACCCACTTCAAGTATAAATAGGGGAGTTCATCAACCCCATTTCTTGCACCTCTCAAAATCTCTTCTCTCTATCACTCACTTGGAAGGCTCCTAATCTTTAAGGAGCAATCCCCTGAGTTTCTTAAGTCATCCTTGGTTCACTTGTAAGTGCTCCAATCCTTTCTTTTCATTTTTATTAGGCTTTAAGCCAAAGTCAAAGCGTTGACGTAAAAACACTTTGACTTTGAGCTAAGACCATTACGGTCCAGCCATTGTTCAGTACGAACGTGGCTACGTGATCATAATTAGGTAGGTGTTAATCCCTCAAGAGGGTACCTCCTGATTACCACGTTTGCTTGGTTAATTGACGGGTCAAATCTATTAATAAAAAAGTCAAACTGGGTCAGTTTTTAAAATAAATTCATATATGATAATGTAGGTGTTATAAAATACATTTTGACACTTTAATAACTTGGTAATAAGTATTAGAACATGTATAAACATGTTCAGCCCGTCAAGTCCAGGTTTAAGGTCGGTTCGCAACCGAAAGTCACAAAAGTTGACTTTTGCTTTGACTTTCAGTTCTGACCCGATTTAGCAACCTTAGCTTTTGATTCTAAGTTGCTTTATGACCATGTTTAGTTGTAGTATAATCCTCTGGAGTTATATCACATGGTTCATAGTAATCCGAGCATTTTGCAAGTATCCGTTAAATATGCCTAAAACGCCATTTTAACACATAAAATGGTTTAAACATAATTTTGACATCAAAACTCAATACCTACTGATGTAATATCATTATTAGGACTATTTGGGATATTCATTCAGGTTGCAAACTTAGTTTAAGCTATATTTTGCCCATTATGCCTTTAAATGACGATATTGCCCTTTCGGCACTTTAAATGGGTTATAAACATTTTTATGAATCAAAACATCATACTTACTGATGCAATATATATCTTAACATATTTTGGTCATTCGAACCTGGTCACAACAACAGTTTTACTTAAATATCATTTAAATCGTCATTTAACGACTTAATCGCCAGTTTGGCGCATAATGTGGTTTAAAACCATATTGGAGCATTGAGACTTGATACCTACTGATTTCAAAACATATTTTAAAATTTTTAACAGTGGGCACATGTCCCAAACTCAGATTCCCAAATAAGTTATCAATTATATGTGAAATGACCAAATTACCCTTTCGGGACATAGTTTGGTCTTAAACTATAAACCACGCATATAATTGATGTCCTATTGATATAACACCATAAAATAGGTATTTTTACAGAATGTTTATATTAATAACATAAGTTTACATATAAGCCCGTTTATTACATTTTAGAAATGACGAAAACGCCCTTTAAGGCATAGTTTGCTTTTAAAACCATAACGGGCCGTCATATCAATAACCTACTGTTATAATAACATATTCTAAACTTAATGGCATATGGAACTTGTATAGGACTCACCCGGTTACCCAGTTTCGATTATATACGTACGGTTAAGCATACGTGACTAGTTTACGCAACTTAATCGAAAACGGGTTTAACCATATCAAAATATTCTCAAATTCCAGAATGTAAAATGGTAACCCATATTATACAAGTCCTAGTACTTGTCGGGTCCAAAATACATTCTTTTTCGGTCATCGCTTAATCTAGCGTTTTCATACTGTTATCTTTATTTTAAGTTAGCCGGTCTAAGTCAATGACTAAATAAAGACCTGCTAACTAACTAATCGGTTAATAATACCATCCAATCCAGACTAGAGACTTCCGGTAGATTGTCGCCGAGCTAGTTTATTTTGATTACGGCTGTGCTTTGCTTATTTTCTTATTATTTAGAAGATTTTGCAAACCAGGTAAATACTTTAACTTATTTTCCCTTATACGGGCTTGGGATACGGTATAATAATACCGCATGGTTGGATATGGGATCAAAGACCAATGAGTAGGGAATTCAAATAATCCATTTTAATTCGTATTGCTTAATATTAAACATTTGGGGGTTAAAACGACCGTGTCCTGGATATCCACGGCTCATTTAATTGCAAATGGCCACGACCTAAGCACGGGGTGTAGGCATACACCCGTCAGATGCTAAAATAAAGTATTACCCAATAGGGGTGCACCTATTAAAGGTGTTAAAGTGGCGTGTCGATTAATCAGGATCCCGACATAGTTTTCGGGCTCTAAATGTATTATTAGCTGTAAAACTGATAACATGAAATTATTTATCCCAAGTTATTTATAAAACAAAGTACCATTATGTACACTAAATGTTTTCGAAATGTTTTCAAAATGAGTCGGTTAAATGTATTTACCAGTGAAAACTGACGTATTTTCAAAAGACTAAGCGCAGGTAACAAGTATACGTAAATAGGCTGGAAGTACTCGGCGAAGCTTAAGAGGAATTGCAACCCTTTGCTTAGAAGACCTTAGTCTGTCAAGTTTCATTTTGTATTCACATTTTGATCTGCCTGTGGATCTAGTTACAAGCATTGTATTTATTATTTTTGAACTTTGAACATTCAAACGTTTGTAATAGTAACTATCCAGACTTTCGCTGTGTATTATTGTATTGTTTGGTAATAATGATATCAACTTACGTCACGATATTCCCCAACCGGGCCCACCGGGTTACACGTGGAAATTAGGGGTGTGACATCATGGGTCAACGTTGAGTTCGTTTTTTTGCAGTGGTCCTAGATGAGTTGTCAAAGCTGATTCATGAGCCAATTATGTGGTGCTTGCTTTTTGAGGATGATATTATGTTAGTTGCTGAGAGTAAACAAAGCTTGAATGAGAGGTTTGAGGAGTGGCGAGCAGCCTTATAAGGCACAGGTTTAAGGACTAGTCGCTATAAGACTGAGTATCTTTACTGTAATTTCAGTGGTGTAGGGGACAACGAGGACACTCAGATCACCATTGAAGGGCAAGTAGTCCTAGAGACAACTAACTTCAGGTATTTAGGATTGTTTGTATACAGGGATGGGGAATTGGATAGTGACGTAGCCCACCTTCCAAGTTAGATGGTGTATGTGGAGAGCAACCACCATGATATTGTATGACAAGAGAACTAAATTAAAGATGACATTTTATAAGGTTGCAACTAGATCTGCTATGTTATATGAACAAATTGTGGGGCCATCAAAAATACACATGCGTGTAAGCTGGAGGTAGCAGAGATGAGGATGCTAAAGTGGATCTGTGGGCAAACCAGGTTAGATAAGATAAGAAATGAGATGTTAATGGAGAGGTTAAGAGTAACTAGTATATCAGATAATGTAGAGGATGTTAAGATGGTTTGCGCATCTCAGGAAGAGACAAACGACATCCATAGTTAAAATGATAGAAAGCCTCATTGTGGAGGGGAGAAGGAGTAGAAGCATGCCGAAACTAACCTGGGAAGAGCTAATTAGAAAGAATTTGTTAGACTTGCACATTTTTAAGGACATGACCGAGGATAGAAGTTCGTGAAGACGTGTGATTAAGGTTCAGGACTTTAGGGGTTGTTACCTTTTTGTATTACTTTATTGTCTTAGGAGCTTAGCATGTTTTTTTTTTCTTAAGGATTAATGTTCTCACTTGTATAATGTGTTAAATGTCTGATACCTTACTAAGGTTTTTTAAGTATAACATGTTTTCATGCTATCTTTTGTCTGGTTATGTGCATATGTTTGTCTTCGATGACTCTTATATATGGAAATGTCTTTTGAACCGATGATCTTATCGAAAGCAACCACTTACAACACATCCTTCTCAGGTCTAACCAATAGTTGTTGTGAGTTATGACTATAATAATAATAAGTGGGATGTTGTTGATTTTAACACCACCTAGAGCAAGGATTATTATGCAATGTTGCGAACGTTCAAACCGAAAGGCTTCTTTTTATATAAAACTAAAACTTAAGCCGAGTATATATCTTTTCTCTTTCCCTCGTGTGAAATAGGCCAAGCCGTCGACTCATATTAGGGAAATCGCTGGTAATCCACAAAGATTCGTTATTTCTTCTTCGATTACCAAACCCTAGGGTTTGAACATGGGTACCGAAAGGAAACGGAAGGTCAGTCTATTCGACGTCGTCGACGAATCGTCAGCGGCGGCTAAACTTCACAAATCCAACGGCGGAGCCGCTGTACACGGCGGCGTATCTCTGTTGAACAAGTGGAATGGACGCCCTTACTCACAGCGGTATTACGATATCTTGGAGAAGAGGAAAACCCTACCGGTTTGGCATCAGAAAGAAGAATTTCTCACGGCGCTTAAGGAGAATCAAACCCTAATTTTGGTCGGTGAAACCGGTAGTGGTAAAACTACTCAGGTTAGTGAAATTTGTGGTGCATATTATTGTTTTATTTATTGATTGTGTTTGTAATAATCAATAGGAATTAATCTGATTGGAATTTTATATGTAAATTTTCAAACTTATATATGTATATACTATGTTAAAATCCCGATTCTGGCGTATTACCCGACTTGAGTAAATGTATGTTATATATGTATATGTATATGTATATATAATTGATAACAGATATTTTATATGTAATGTTATTTTGGTTGCTAAAAAGGTTGTTGAGGTTTAAGTTTGAATTGTTTAAAACTGTGAAAAATAGATTCCTCAATTTGTGTTGGATGCTGTGGAATTAGAGAGTGCCGATAAACGCAGGAAGTTTATGGTGGGTTGCACTCAACCGCGTAGAGTGGCTGCAATGTCGGTTTCTAGAAGAGTTGCAGAGGAAATGGATGTCACAATCGGAGAAGAAGTAGGTTACAGCATTCGGTTTGAAGATTGCAGCAGTGCAAGAACTGTCTTGAAGTAATAAGCTTTATAAAAACTAATTGTTTTCAAATCTTTTAGTTTCATTTAAGGTTAACAGTTTTGACTAATATGTGTTCTTTGGTTCTGTAGATACTTAACAGACGGTATGCTGTTACGAGAAGCCATGACCGACCCACCAGGTATAAAGTGATAATTCTTGATGAAGCTCACGAAAGAACTTTAGCTACTGACGTTTTATTTGGGCTTTTAAAAGAAGTACTGAAAAATCGGCCCGATCTTAAGCTAGTGGTTATGAGTGCTACTCTAGAAGCTGAAAAATTTCAGGGATATTTCTTCGGTGCACCGTTAATGAAAGTTCCGGGCCGACTTCACCCGGTCGAAATATTTTACACCCAGGATCCCGAACGGGACTATCTTGAAGCCGCAATCCGAACCGTTGTACAAATCCACATGTGCGAGCCACCTGGCGATATCCTCGTTTTCCTCACCGGAGAAGAAGAGATCGAAGACGCGTGTCGAAAAATAACCAAAGAAATCGGCAATCTTGGAGACCAGGTGGGCCCCGTGAAAGTGGTCCCGCTATATTCGACGCTCCCGCCGGCAATGCAACAGAAGATATTCGAGCCCGCACCAGCTCCATTAACCGAAGGCGGGCCCGCTGGCAGGAAGATTGTGATTTCAACGAACATTGCCGAAACGTCTTTAACCATAGACGGGATAGTATACGTTATCGATCCGGGGTTTGCAAAGCAGAAAGTTTACAATCCGCGTGTACGTGTGGAGTCGTTGTTGGTTTCTCCTATATCAAAGGCGAGTGCGCACCAGAGATCGGGTCGTGCGGGAAGAACACAGCCTGGCAAATGTTTTAGATTGTACACGGAAAAAAGTTTTAATAACGATCTTCAGCCGCAAACGTACCCGGAGATTCTTCGGTCTAATTTAGCGAATACGGTTCTTACTTTGAAGAAACTTGGTATTGATGACCTTGTTCATTTTGATTTCATGGACCCACCTGCTCCTGAAACTTTGATGCGGGCCCTTGAGGTTTTGAATTATTTGGGTGCGTTGGATGATGAAGGAAATTTGACTAAATTGGGTGAGATTATGAGTGAATTTCCGTTAGATCCTCAAATGGGGAAGATGCTTGTTGTTAGTCCTGAATTTAATTGTTCAAATGAAATCCTTTCTATTTCGGCTATGCTATCAGGTACAAATTACATTTTTGCCCGCCATTATAATTTTTTTGCATATCATCTAATTCTTAATCATGCATTTGAGTGGACTGCAACCTTTGCATGTACATAACTATATATATGCAGTGGTGGGGTGCTTAAATGTGCTTTTTGAAAGTGAGTTAACTGATATCACATAACTAGAAATTAAGTCGCACTGAAAATAGTGTTTAGATGTGTTCCAGTGGTCTAGTATATTTTTTTCCATAATTAAATATTGTTTAGAGTAAAATGCCATTTCCGTCCCTAAGGTTTGGCCAGTTTTGCGACTTTCGTCCAAAGGTTTGTTTTTCTGCGCATCTGGATCCAAAAGGTTTGAAATCTTGCTGTTAAATGAGGGGCACATCCGTCTTTTAAGACATTTTTATTAAAGTAAAAAACACCATAAGAAATAAAGATCAACCTCTGTTGACTTTCTCCGCATCCAAACCCTTTAATCATCACAAAATAGACTAAAAAGACGAAAATACCTCTGACCTAACGTTAAAATAATGGATGGAGTTAATGAGTTGGATGAAAATGGCAAGATTTCAAACCTGTTGGATCCTGATTGGCTAAACAAACATTTGGACAAAGTCACAAAAGTAGCCCAACCTCAGGGACGAAAATGACATTTTACTTAAGTGTTTAATATGATTACGAAGTTTATGTTATTCCAATCACAATGTAATTGTTTCATGAAGATGATTCAGGAAATATTTTTCTAAAAAACACACTTTGAACAACTTCTGACCCTGTTCAACCCTTCTGTTTCCGAGTGAATTGAAATTGTCACTAATAATAATTTGACTTCTAGTTAATCGGATAATCAAATGGTGTGGTATCGAATCTGCTGACTCACTGACTGACCTACCGTGGGCCTCCTCTGTGGTAACCCAATTTTTTCTTTAGTACCCAATTGCTTTGTCCGGCCCAGAGAAGCCCAGAAGGCTGCTGATGAGGCAAAAGCTCGTTTTGGACACATTGATGGGGACCATCTCACGCTCTTGAACGTGTATCACGCCTACAAACAAAACAGTAAGTAATTATTTCTTCTATTTTGACATTCTTTTATTTAAGCTACTAAATTTATACAAAACAATTTGATTTAATGTCTGCTTTGGTTTATTTTTGTTGGTTTCAGATGAAGATCAATCATGGTGTTATGAGAACTTTGTGAATCATCGGGCTCTCAAATCGGCTGATAATGTGAGGCAACAGCTAGCCCGTATTATGGCCCGTTTCAATCTCAAATTATGCAGCACAGATTTCAATAGTCGTGACTATTACATCAACATCAGAAAAGCTATGTTATCAGGGTATTTTATGCAAGTGGCCCATTTGGAGCGTACGGGCCATTATTTGACTCTTAAAGACAATCAAGTTTGTTATTTTTCCCTTAACTGTTTTATGATTTGTGTTATATATTCTTAATGTATACATTGAAATCAGGACTGACTTTTTCTCTTATTTTCAGGTGGTTCATTTGCACCCGTCAAACTGTTTAGACCACAAGCCTGAATGGGTTATTTACAATGAATACGTTTTAACAAGCAGGAATTTCATACGCACCGTTACAGATATCCGTGGTGAATGGTTAGTATTTTGCTCACTATCTTCATATTTTTTTTAATTATAATCAAGTTTTAGTATTTGACCTATTGGGGATTAAATTCAAATTAAACTCATTACAATCAAATTCTATTGTATGACTATAATATTGTTGGTATATCAGGATTGTTGATATCGCGCCATACTACTATGATCTTGAAAACTTCCCGAATTGCGAAGCAAAACGCGTTCTTGAGAAGCTGTATAAGAAACGGGACAAAGACAAAGAAGAGAGCAGAAACAGAAGATAGAAACGAAACCTTTCATTTTCATCTACAAACTGTTCTGAATGAAGTTATTACTATACTATGTATCTTTTTTGAGTTTAGTAACAGTTGGTTTGCTCTGCTATGCACGGAACCTTGAAATCAGTTCCATGTTTTTATTTTTGAAATTACCTTATGAATTGCCTGCCCAGTTTTTTATTCCTTCTAATATATAGTTATTATATTACTTTCACAAGCCGTCCACGTTTATCACGCAATTCATCAATCTGACTATCAGTCAACACTATGTCTCTCTTGCGCTCTTGAGATTATCTTCAGGGTTTTTTGACCCAGTTTCAAGTGCCTCCCGTTTGTCCTTCAGAATCGACATCAAACCCATGGGTTTCCAGTTCCAGAAGGGTCTGCAGTTGATCTTCAATTTCGCTTCTTGGATGATCACACCAAACCCGTGGGTTTCCAGTTCCAGAAGGGTCTGCAGTTGATCTTCGATTTCGCTTCTTGGATGATCACACCGTAAGCGACACGTGTCCTCGAAAATGACTTCTCAAGACTTCTCAACGCCTGAGAAGTCGACTATTTTATAGATTGCGTGGCGCTTCCGTTGATAGTATCAATGGGGCGAAAATGCGGATTCTGCAGAGATATACGGAATGCTTCCATCGACTGGAACATTACATGTCTGGATACAAACAACTTCGTCAAGCATTTGTTGTTGGAAACAAAAGGCATGGTTTTTTTTTTTTTTTTTTAACTTTTTAAATTTGCAATGCTTGTATGCATCATTAAACATGTCTCCACTCATATAATCATGCATATTAAATCAGGTTAATTAAAAATAATTTTTTTATGGCTAAACAAATGTTCATGTTTTACAAGTTCAGGATCCATTCGTTAGCTTTTGAATGATAGTTCGCAAACGAGAATCTTTTCCTACGTTTGGGATCCGGGGTAGTAAATTCTCAAAAGTAGCATAATCAGGCATAAAACATCGGTTTATCATTTCTTCAAGAAATATCTCAGCTTCTCCACACTCGTTTTTCTTCAGTAACTCTCGAACAATTACATTGTATGTGAAGCTATTTGGCAAACAACCATTCTCTTCCATCTTCCTAACCAATTCTTTACCTTTAACCAATAACCCTTCTTCGCAATATACACGTATCATCACACTATACGTCCTCACGTCCGGTTTCAGTCCTTTTGATAAAAGTTCAGCAAACAGATCCATAGCCAAGTTACGCTTCCCACATCTTCTACAACCATCAATCAATATCGTATACAACCCTACACCATTCTTCATTTCATCGCTTCCCAGTGAACGAAAGATGGCCAATGCATCCAAACACTGTGAGTTTTTGCACATTCCTTGGAACAAGATACCGTAAGTCAATACAGTTGGAGCCTCCCCCTTTTCTTGCATGTCGTTAAACAGTTCTCTAGCCGCTGCAGGCTTACCCGATTCAAACAAACCTTGTAACAAGCTACTGTAAGTAATCACATCAGGAATCAAACCCTTGTCTACGATTTCTTGAAAAAGACGCATAGCCTTAGCGATCTGCTTCTTCTTACAGTATCCATTTATTAGGCTGTTATATGTGATGATACCGGGCACAATATCCCTTTCCATCATGCGATCTATAACTTTCTCTGCTTCATTTATTTCGCCACGTAAACAGTATCCATCGATTAGTGCAGTGTAAGTGATTGCGTTTGGATGTAGACCTCTTCTTACCATTTCTTGTACAGCAAGCACCGCATCTTTTACGGACCCTTGCTTGCAAAACGCATTTACCAAGATATTAAACGTTTCGGCTGTTGGAGATACTCCTTCGTCCTCCATATCTCTCAACATTTTGGCAGCTTCTGTCTCTCGACCAAAGTTACATAGACCATGAATCAAAGAGTTATACGTGATAACGTCTGCAACGACACCCTTTTCGGTCATCTTGGCAAACAGCTCTAGTGCAGGATCAACCATTTTGTCTTTGCAAAGGCTGTCAATGACTACATTGTACTGTTCTACACACGGTTTACACGAGCCTGCTTCCATAAACCTGAGCAGTTCAAGGGCCTTGCGAGTGTGACCGACTTTACACAGCCCGTTAATAACGGTTCCATACATGACTTGATCAGGATCACAAAGTTTATCTCTAAGCAGTTTCTTAAATAACTCAACAGCTTCAAAAACTCGATCAGCAATCACAAGCCCATGAAGTAGAGTGCTATAGGTGGCCAAATTAGATGGATGACCTTGCTTGAAGATGGTTGCGAGTAAGGCAAAACCGTAAGCAACTTGATTCAACCGGCAATGACAGTTAATAGAGATGTTGATTGCATAAAGATCAGTAGGAATACCCATCAACTTTATGTTGTTATAAAGTGAAAGGGCAGTGGAATAATGCTTCATCTTTACAATAAGAGTGATGAGCTTATTAAATTGGATGATGGAAGGTGGAGGTTGTCTTTGAAGCATTTCATCGACCAGTTGGAGGGCATCATCGAGCTTAGTGGGTCCAGAAGCGTTTTTGAGATGCAGGATTCTTTGATTGAAATGAAAGGTTGAAGGTGAAGCAGTAGAGGAATAAAGAAATCGAATTCTTGTGGAGTTCATCCTTACTTTCAATTTCATATCAATCAGGCAGAAAAGACCAGTACACTTTTGTTTAGTGAAGGCTGATTTAGTGATTTAACACCAACATGGTTCTAAAAAATCCTTATTAGTCGCCGATTAGTCGGAGGTTTACCAGCTAATTGGCGGTCTACAGTGGTCAAATCTAGTCCTAATTGCCAAAAATCGTCACAGGCTAGCGATTTAGGCCAAATTTTGGCCAGACCAAACTTGTATATCCTGGCAATTGATCCTATCTATTTGAAAATGTGGGTCGAAGAAGGTATTAAAACATGTCTACTTAAAAAAATACATATAAAAATGTGTGTGTATAAAAATTACACGTAAAATCTCAATCTAATTAATCAATGTTAATCTCGATTACCCACTAGTCGGTACCCTACCGGCCGATTAGCGTCTAGCTATTCTTGCAATATGGACCACCAACCGTGTTTAAAATAAGAAAGATCTTTTAAAATATTATTATTATTATTATTATTATTATTATTATTATTATTCATAATCAGGGACATTTACTACATATACAAAACACAAATGGGGGAATAGTGCCAGGCAGTTGGCCTGGCACTCCCCCATTGTACCAACCGTTTATTAAACTTTTTTACACTTTAAAAATACGATTTTGCCCCAGTTTAAAATTACGTTCTTACCCCCTACTCAAAATAAAACTACGCTTTTGTCCTCAGCCAAGAATTACGATTTTGCCCTCGACTCAAAATTACGATTTGGCCCTCAGCTCAAAATTACGTTTTTGCCCCCGTTAAAAAAAAATATATGTTTTTGCCCCACCTTAAAATTACGATTTTGCCCTCACTTCAAAAATAGATTTTTCCCGTTTAAAAAAAATATGATTTCGTCCTCAGTTAAAAGTTACGCTTTTGCCCCTGTCCAAAATAAAATTACGCTTTTGGCTCCAACTCAAAATTACGATTATGCCCTCGGTTCAAAATAAAATTACGGTTTCGCCTCCAGCCTAAAATTACGATTGTACATTTAGTTCAAATTTATATTACTGTGTTGCCCCAAGTTCATATACAAAACACAAATGGGGGAATAGTGCCAGGCAGTTGGCCTGGCACTCCCCCATTGTACCAACCGTTTATTAAACTTTTTTACACTTTAAAAATACGATTTTGCCCCAGTTTAAAATTACGTTCTTACCCCCTACTCAAAATAAAACTACGCTTTTGTCCTCAGCCAAGAATTACGATTTTGCCCTCGACTCAAAATTACGATTTGGCCCTCAGCTCAAAATTACGTTTTTGCCCCCGTTAAAAAAAATATATGTTTTTGCCCCACCTTAAAATTACGATTTTGCCCTCACTTCAAAAATAGATTTTTCCCGTTTAAAAAAAATATGATTTCGTCCTCGGTTAAAAGTTACGCTTTTGCCCCTGTCCAAAATAAAATTATGCTTTTGGCTCCAACTCAAAATTACGATTATGCCCTCGGTTCAAAATAAAATTACGGTTTCGCCTCCAGCCTAAAATTACGATTGTACATTTAGTTCAAATTTATATTACTGTGTTGCCCCAAGTTCAAATTTACGATTTTGCCCCTGGTTTCAATTTATAGTACCGCCACCCATTTAACTTTTGGCAAATTACGATTTTACTCCTGTCAAAAAATATAACTTTCCCTTAGTTAAAAATAACAGTATTGCCATTGTTTTAATTTTTTAGCAAAACCATAAAAGTGTTTGTTTTAATTGGTTGACACGATTTAATTGTTTTTCGTGTCAAGGAGCTGCCTAACACTCGCTCATTACTCGACCATCGCCTCGGCATCAAGTAGTTCTATATATAGTATATTAATTTCAAACATGAGTGAGGAACAGTAACTTAACGATATTGATAACGGCGTCAGAAAAAAGCGTACCCTCATCTTTCCACACTTCCGGTTTCTTTTCTCCTCCTGCTTTCCCCAATTTTTAACAACTTGGTTTTGTTTTTGCCACAACTGTTTTTGAGCTTTTATTGTTGCTGGACAATGTTAAGAGAGAGGGAGTCGACCGACATAGAGAGAGAGTTCGGGAAAGGGAGGGAGAGAGAAACCAGTCAGGCTCTCCGGTGACTATTTCGGCGCGTGCATCATTCATATCCAATAAATCAAGAACAGTGATCAAAGTGGTGATGTTTGCTTGACCGATTAAGAGCTGGTGATGATTCGATCAAAGCCTCAGACGCGATGACCTGACGGCAAAGGCAATGGTCAATATTAGGGCTGAATCGTATATGGCGGTGGTTACGGTGTGAACCGTCGCTGCCCCAAATCGATGCTCAATGCTAACTTGTTCTCCAGATTCTAGGGTTTTTCTTGAACATCTGAAGTTGCTCTTTGCCGGTGAGTTTTCACCTACTGAATTACTTTCATTCGCTACATCAGTGGGAAACAAAATTAATAGCCTGAAGACAAGCTTATATGGACATCTTCCTACGTGTTTGTAGGTGACAAAGTTGTTAGCTCTGTCATGTTTTGAGGCTGTGATGTTGATATCTGTTAAATACACTACTTGGCATGGCACTATTGTTGCAGCCGTAGTAGTGTAACTGACCCTCTTTTATGTTGTTGCATACGTTGATTTAAGATTAAATTGCACAAAACGTCCTTTAAGTTTCACTAATCTTGCTTGTTTCAGCCTTAATCTTTAAAAGTTGGCAAAACCAGCCTTTAAGATTAATTTTGTTGCAGGTTTCATCCTTTATCACTAACCCAGTTACTAATCCATGTTAAATGGCCCCACATGCATAGCATGTGAGGGTAAAACCGTCTTTTCATCTCTCTCTCTCAATCTTCTCACAAATTCACAAACTGTTTCACACCTGTAGAATTATGAATGTAATCAACACCGTGAGCAAGATCAGCAGCTATCTGAATCCGAGACATCCAATCGGAAAGTATCGTAAAGCTAGGGTTTCTACTGTTCTTCAAGCAATCAGAGAGACTAACGCCGTTAACATAATCATAAACCATATATATATAACTACCAGACATCGAAGCTCCTCAAAGCTTAATCAAACTCGAGTGATGACTTTTACATATCACGAGAAGTCGTTGAAGAAGCTCCTGTTCATCAATCGGACGCCTGAATTTCCGTTGGAAGACGATGACATCATCGCCGCGGATGACGCACCGCCACGCGGCGGAGGACGACGACAATGAGTATTTTGCGAATAGAAAACCGTTTGTGGCGGTGAAGAAGCTCCTGTTCATCAATCGGACGCCTGAATTTCCGTTGGAAGACGATGACATCATCGCCGCGGATGACGCACCGCCATGCGGCGGAGGACGACGACGATGAGTATTTTGCGGATAGAAAACCGTTTGTGGCGGTGAAGAAGCTCCTGTTCATCAATCAGACGCCTGAATTTCCGTTGGAAGACGATGACATCATCGCCGCGGATGACGCACCGCCACGCAGCGGAGGACGACGACGATGAGTATTTTGCGGATAGAAAACCGTTTGTGGCGGTGAAGATCTCTTTTCCCCAATTTGAGAGAAGATAGAGAGAGAGATGAATCCCCACCGACACCACCTCCTCCACCGACACCCTCAAAAAACACATCACCTCCAAAAAAACACATCACCTCCTCTGCCACCACCTCCACCTTCGACACCACCTCCTCTGCCACCACCTCCACCTTCGACAAAACCCCCAAAATCCCCAAATAACTCCGCCACCATCATCTTCAACTGCCACCACCACTACCGCCACCTGATATATCACCACCGTAGGGTTAGGGTTTCGGTTTGAGATTGTGGACCGATGATGTTTGTTGGAGGATATGGAGATGCAGAGGCGAAATTGCGGGGATAATTATTGGAATTTGCAGTCGAATTGGGGGGTGTTGATGGAATCACCACCGCATTCTGTTGGGGTTTGCAGCCGAATTTGCAGTCTTACAAAATCTTCTACCGAAAATCACACACCAAGCAGTAATGTTAATATTGGCCCTATTTCAGAAGTAATCTTTAGGTTATAATTTCCATCGGCATGTTGCTCTTCTTGTATTTCGTAAACTGATTCTGTAACAAAGTTGCTACAACAGCTAATTTGGATATGCTCGAGTGTTGGGATGTACCTCATTTCAGGGGGAATCCGTTCAAGGTGTATGCAGTCCACCAAGAATAATTGTTTGAGACATGGGAAGGTGATGCTAGAGGCTTCCCACTGGATGAAAAGACGGTTTTACCCTCACATGCTATGCATGTGAGGCCATTTAACATGGATTAGTAACTGGGTTAGTGATAAAGGATGAAACCTGCAACAAAATTAATCTTAAAGGCTGGTTTTGGCAACTTTTAAAGATTAAGGCTGAAACCAGCAAGATTGGTGAAACTTAAAGGACGTTTTGTGCAATTTACTCTTGATTTAATTATGATATATGATTACGTCTGCTGCCTGATGATGAGAGAATCAGTTCGTCTGAAGGCTTCTTGGTCATCCAAGCGATTGGTAGCATGGTAACAAATGTTGCAACCAAGCAGGGATTTGATAATACTGAGTTTCGCCTTGTGGTTTTATTTAGTTTGTATTTTGCAAAGGCCACTTCTTATTTATCAGATCAAAAACATGATCACTCATTCACTCTAAATTGGTGGTTTTCTGATATGGATCAAAATGGGTAGAATGTAAAGTTGGGTTGACCAACCAGCTAAAAACACACAAAATCCAACTATGCTTCGTTTAATCTTCTTGAAAAATACACAATACGCTGCGAAGAAGCGCGGGGTCAATACCTAGTTTCTAAGAATTCTTAAAATTTCACTAGCCGTGTCAAGTTAAAAAAAAGTGGGTCCCTACCATCTTACAAATGAAACTAGGATACAATACTTGCTCTTACCATATATTATTTCATATGTTCCTTTTCTTTGTTATGACTTTTTATTTTTTATGTTATTTATTGTAGCAAAAAATTAACTCTTTAAGTTTACGACTTTAGCATGGCAAGAAAGGAAGTGGGGTTGGATTATTATATTTTAAAAGTTAAGATTATGAAATTTCCATGCATATGAAAAAAAAAAAAAAAGATATGTGTCATGTGATCATGAAAAAGGTCACCAAGTTCTAACAGAAGATTATTTCGTCGACAGCCCAAAATACAATGAAGCTATGTTTTGAGCAAGGTTCCGTTTTTGTTTTGTTGCCTTGTGATCTGTTTTGGCATGTCTTGCTAGTAGCCTGCCCTGATTTCCATTCCTTCAATATATAATATGATTGTATTAATGGGTGGGTTATGCGGGTTCAACCCATACAGCATTGCCTGTTTTGCTATAAATTTAAGCTCACTTAACTTCGAGTTGACCCTGAAAGAGAAATGAGTTGACTTTACTCGGATCAAGTTACTTCAGAAGTTGCGAGTCATGGTTCCAAGTTACTGTGTGAACTTACTCGACTCTTATATAATTTTTTTAAAATAAAAGAATGCGGGATGCTGTAAAGGGTAAACAATAGAGAAACGCAGTTTGTTCCAGGCAAGTGACCTTTAAGATGTGATAATATACGGAAACTTCAAAATAGAATTGGCAGTAGGTTTCAACAGATGGTATTCGAGATACATATGAATTCAAACCTAAGTGATCTTTGGTGAAGAGACTCAAAACGGTTATCACTACGCCAACCTTTGAAGGTTTGATGAAAACGTACGACCAATAACTGAACCACAAAACCGAAGCATGCACTATCAATTTATACATAATATAGTAGTAATACATGATTCGAACATGTCATTTGGTAGTGGTATCAATTGTGAACCCATTTAAGTATGCACACATCTTTTTGTTGTTTTTTATATAGCTTTATAAATAATAAATACTTTGATCACCTTCAATCCAGTTCAGTTCAACCCATTTAAGATAAAATAGAATAAAACTAAAAAATATAATAAAATAATACACACAACCACCCAAACTGGCTTGTTTATAAAGCAAATGGGTCAGAATTAATCTGGTGTAAGTTATGGCCACATGGATTACTATTCAAAAATCCATGTCAAGCCTTGAAGTACTTGATAAGCTTAAGATAACTACTATAAACTAATCATCCCTCAGCATCTCTAACAAACTAATCTTGATAATTTAAAAAGGAGCAGTCGCTAATGCATAGAATTTGCGATCACAATCGCTAATGCATAGAATTTGCGATCACATTCGCACTTCGCTTCTTCAATTTCTTCAACTTCTTTTTCCCAAGAAACTATAGTCAACGTACTCTCCTCATTTTCTTTCACAAGCCGTTCACGTCTATCACACAATTTCGTTAATCTGACTATCAATCAACACAATGTCTTTCTTGCGTTCTTGAACTTTAACACGCTCAATCTCAAGATGATCTTCTGGATCTTTTGACCACATTTCAAGTGCTTCTCGTTTGTCCTTGCAGGAAAGCATTTCCATTAAACGGTTTCTTAAAAAATCAACATCAAACCCGTGAGTTTCCAGCTCCAAAAGGGTCTGCAGTTGATCTTCGATTTCGCTTCTTGAATGATCACGGCGTAAGTGGCACACGTTCTCGAAAACGCTTGAGAAGTCAACCATTTTATAGATTGCGTGGCGTTCACAGGCACTTTCGTTAAGATTATCAAGGGGGCGAAAATGCGGATTCTGCGGAAACATACGGAATGCTTCCATTGACTCGCTAGTCTCCCAAAATGAACTCCGTTTTTCGAAACTTGGCCTTTGATCATTGCAGTTTGTGATGGAGAGAGGAATATCAACACTTCCAGACGGTTTTTTACCTGCAAATGGAGAAGGGTATAACCACAAACTGACTTTACCTGTGATTTGCGGAAATGGCTCTGGTTGAATAACAAATCATGTATCGCGCAAACAACCTCAGATGTCATGTCACGTGATGTACACATATACCCTATAACGAGGCGATCACTTGCAACCTCTCCAATATTTAAAAACAATATAAATCTGGTCTCTAAAATCGATTAAGAAAGTGTAAGTTGGTTTCTTCTATTTTGCGCTTAATCTAATGTTGGTTGCTAAAATCATGAAAAAACGTAAAACTTGCTTCTTTTTGGTGCAGTTTGCCTTCAAAATTCACAGACTTTAACCAAAAATAAGAACAATACAAACTCAAAGAATACACAGAAAACTACCTGCGGACTCGAGAGATACTGGAAACGACTTTGAAAGAGGTAGATTTTCAGACACTGGGTTGAGTGATTTCTCAACAATAATATCGGAATTTCCATTTACTGTTTGTGCAGAAGAATCTTGAAGATCTACAGAAACTGCAATGAGTCATACGAAGAAGATGGATCTTTTAAGTTTATATTATACTATTATTAATATATCTAATAATCTACTAATCTATAAATAAAGCGACTGCGCACCTTTCACCAATGTATTGAACTTTCCCTGTTGCAAAGTCTCTGCCCCCCTTCTATTTGATCCATTTTGATTATTTACTGCAAACATAAAAATAAGTTGGTCTTTTTTAAATAAGAGATATGTGTAGATATAAATGTCATGCAAATCAGTTAAAGAATGAAGTTATACAAGCTAAGGAAGACTTGCGGTTCGTGGGTTGCCTTCTGAATGTCTTTCCCCACTTACTTAGTGTTGATATGTTGCCATCAGTTTCTATAACCTGCATGAGAAACAATAAAGATTTACACTCACAGAGTCACAGTAACTAATTTCTGAAATAATAGATAGAATACGTGTTGATTTCTATAAACCAATTTATAACCATTAATAAAAATTAAGCAAAAGCTAGAGATTGCAATGTAGATACATTAACTAGTGTTTTTCATTTCAAAATAATCAAATATGAATGGGTCAGTTTCATGTATATATCATTCAAAATTTCGAACTAGCGATATTTAACTGTTTCAAAACACAGAAAATAACATATTTATCCATCCCATAGCATATATAATACACCTGGTTAATAACTTTTTTTACCAAATAAATGAAAAAAACATTATCTTCTGAGATGATTCATGTTAATAACTTTGTTTTCTAATACGTGTATACACTGAAACATCTTGTTACTGATTTAAAAGGATGTATATGAAAATCTGAACTTGAAAAAGGATAATATATAAGAACCTAATCCGTATTTTCTTACTTCATCATGCACAGCATGTTCTGCCTCAACAGCGTTTGGAGTTGTTGCTGGAGTCAAATCACCTGCAGCCGTTTTCCTTACACGAAGAGGTCTCTTAGTTTGACCAGCAGATTGGTTGCTGACTTCTTTACTTGGAGCCCCATTTGATAAGCTCGGATCAGGAGAAGCAATTCCAGACTTTAACTTCTTACAAGGCTTTATAAGCTTATCATTGTTTGACGCTTTTGATCTCTTCGCTGATCTTGTTTCGCTACAAGTTTGTGTATCAAGACAAGTAGGTGTGTCCCCACTCCACCAGCCATGATCATAAAAAGCATCTACTTCTTCTAACAAACTGAAACTTGTAAACGTAACTTGAGGAATCGAGGGGCGAATGTGAAGATGATCGATATTAACTCTTTGAAGCTCTTTGTATTCAACCAAGAACCGATTGTTGCCCAGATCTTCATCGATAGTTGTAGGGAACCAAACGTCACGCTCTAAAGATACTTCCACCTTTCTGCCTTCCCTGCAGATGAAATAAAACTTTATATTTTCTTATAATTACCCAAAAGAAAATGAAATCAGAACCCTTTTAATGCAGATCCATCCACTATCTAACAAAAAGTTCAAGATTATAATGCAGATATCACATTCAAAGCATAAAAAAATGAAAATGAGCATATAAAATTAAGAAAGTTAGTCATATAACAAAAATTTCAATCGGATACATAAACAAGCATAAATTCTCAAAAAAAAACGATCAGGTGTAGTTACTCACCAGAATCTACCCATCTTCCCCAAATGCAATTAAGAAACCCTAAAAATGATAGAGACGGCGAGTGTGTGTATAATAGCAGTAGCATAGAAAAGGGGGTACTTATGAAGTGGAAATGTACTTAAGCTAAAAGTATAAAAGTGCAGCCTGTTTCTCGGACAGGGTCCATTTGCCATCAGCCCAGCTCTGTCAACCGGATTCAAAAGTGAAATTCAGTGAAAAGAGTTTTATGCCACCTGTCTAGAACAACAGGCCGACGACGTCGTTCAACTAAAAAAAAACAGATTTGTTACTAAATGGATAGAGGTTACAGTTGACTGAAATAAACGACGAGTTGTTCTCTCAAGTGATTATCAAAATATTTAGAGTATAAATTGTTGATTTTGTGGCTACCCCCTAATTATAGATATAAGGTTCACAACAATTAGATCATGTGGTCTTAATTCCAGATGACTATATTCTTTCCCTTTATTTGTGAGTTTAAAATACACAAATGCATCTACTATCAGCAAGTTTATTTGGTAGTTACTCCACTCCACTAGCCAAAGTCATAAAAAAGCATCCACTTTTTTCAACAAACCAAAACTTATAACTCTAATTTGAGGAACCGAGAAGCGAATGCAAATACGGTCTATACTAACTCTTTGAAACTCTTGACTCATCATTGATCCCTGAACAATTGCATTCAACCAAGCATAAATTGTTTCCCAAATCTTCAACAATAGCTACGATGAACCAAGCGTTCTCCCTCTAAAAGTACTTCCACCTTTATTCCTTACTTTTCCCCAAAGGGAAACAAAATCAGAACCATTTAATGCAGATATATCCCCTACACCACACTAAGGCTATGCGATGTGGCATAGCACCACCCGCCACCTCACCACGTTAATGTTAACGCCCCCTACACCGCTGTAGGGGCGCCATTGGCCGGCGCTAAAGGGGGGTCACCAAGGTGATAACGAGCGCTAACCATGTTAAACCACCTACGTGTCGCGATAACTAACATGAGGGCTTTAACTAACTAACTAACTAAATATTCAAGATTCTAATACAAATACCTCATTAAAAGCAGCAGCATCATCATCATCATCATCATCATCATCATCATCATCTCATCATCATCATACTCAGTAAATCCCATCAATAGCAAAGCTAAGGTAGGGTCTGAGGAGGGTAAGATGTAGACAACCTTACCTTTACCCCGTCGGAATAGAGAGGCTGCTTCCAGTGAGACCCCGGCTCGATAGTAGTTTTGCATCAAGCCTTGGACATAAGGCACATAACACTCAGCAATTGGGACAAAAACCGATTAGTGCAATGTACCCCCTTGTCTTTCAACTATCAACGACACACATGATGCATGATTAACCGTCCCTCTCCTTTTAACGTTATTTTCACGAAATTAGTAAAATAATGTTAAAATTAGTGCACTTAAATAAAAATCTGCATACATAACCGAACCAAAACAGTATCATATCAAAAGAATTCAACCAGAAACTTAAACAAACACAGATCCTCACATTAAAAAAAAAACATTGCAGCAAATAATTATATACTTTCAACAAAACACACACACACACAAATGCGATCATGCTAAAACTATAAAAACTCAAACCTTTTTCTCGGAAAGAACCCATTTGCCATCAGCCCATTTCAGTCGATCCGGTTTCAGACATGAATTCTGTGAAAAGAAGGCTTATTACTGACCGAAATTAAACGATCAGCGGTTCTTTGAGACGATTATCGAAGCTATTATAGAAAAGATTGTTGCTTTATGCGTCGTTTTAGTCGTGGAAGTGGAACTCAATCGAATGCTTTTTGGTTGACATGTTCTGACAGAATCCCAATTTCTAAAACGAGTAAATTACAAAACTCGTCCTTTATGTATGTTACTTGTTACAAATTGTATCCTTTATTTTTAATATATACAAAAAATATACTTGATGTTTGCAACCTTGCAAGTTATGTCCTTTAGCCCTAACACAGTTAACTTTCATTGTTAAATTATATCACACAAGAGTAGATGAGTCTTTTCACCTATTTATCTAAAATATCTTAATAAATCAAATGAAAACAAAATTAAAAACTAATATATCACCCATCTTATCTGATTCTTCTTCTTCTCTCTCTCACACACACACTTCTAGCAGCCACCACCTATCCCATCGCACGGCCACCACCATCTCTTCCGTCGGACGGCCACCGACATCTGAATCCTAACTACACCTCCTCTGCCATCGCATAGCCACCATCATCTGAATCCTTAACCACCATCGCATCCACAAGCCACCATCCCCTCTCCCACCGCACCACCCACCATCTATGGTGATGTGCTCATGTTCTCCGTTGAGGCTTGTGATGTTTTTTATTTAACTTCTGGATTTGATGATTGGATTATGGGTTTCGATTTATCGTATTCAATTCATGAGGCAATTAGTGTTTGTGATAATTTTGGTTAGAAATTTAGAAGCTTGATTTTTCTTTTAATTTTCAATTTGTTATTAATGACATAGCAACCGTTTGTTTTTGCCCCCTTTAAGGTTTGGATTTTTATGCTTTATGTTTGTTTATAAATTTTTTGTGATTAAGGCAGTATACATCACAAATTGTGAATTTGTGATGATGTAAAGTTTTAGAATTAGTGTCTCCATTTTGTTATATATGAGGATTTGGGGATTTCTAGAAAAAAAAAAAAAAAAAGTATTACTTTTGTCTTGCAATTTGAAGTGATTTGTATTCATGTTCTTTAAATGTTCTTTTCAGCACAGTAACACACATTTATCCATCTTGAATTGTGGTTAAAATTCTGAATCCTTTTCCGACGGGTTAGAATCGTGTAAGAATGTCGGATTTGTGATATTTGGAATGTGTTTGGATGTTGGTGTAGGGTACTAGAGAAGAAATCAGTTGGGGCTTTGAGCTATTTCAACCACGCCGGTGACTGTTGTCGGTGGTGGTTGGTTCTGATAGCGGCGAACAGGTGGTGTGGTGGTGGTGCCAGGTAGGTGGTGATGGTGGGGTTCGGCAATGTATGTGTGAGGGAGAGAGAGAGAGAGGAGTTGAGAAGGATAGTGAGAGTTTATTATTATTTTTATTATTTGTTTTAGTGTTTATAGTAAAATGACTAAAATACCGTTGTTTGGGGTCCATTTAGTCAGATTTAACCATAAAACTAACTGAGTTAGGCCTAAAAGACATAACATGCAAGGATTTGAAAACATCGAGTATGTTTCCTGTATATATTGAAGACAAAGGACACGAGTTTTGTAATTTACTCATCTAAAACCCTAATTTTTTTATCTCCCTTTCCCCCGTTTTTTTTTAAATAATCCTAACGTTAACAACTTACACATCCGTTACAATTTTTTTTAAAATAATATATTGTGCTTATTTTAAGGTAACTTTACATGAGCTCACTTGATCAGGATTATGGATTGAAAATGTATGCTTATTAGGCTTTGGGTGTATTCGATGTTAAGGGTGCATGTCATGTTAATTTTTTTTTCTTTTCAAAAAAAAAAAGTATTGTATCTTAACATCTCGGACGTTAAGGATGGCATGGCATATTAACCGGCGTTGTATACCACTCCCTCTTTGTATTAAGGAGCGTTAAAAGGGTTGTTTGTTAGCATATTAACGGGATGCTATAAGACTTAATTAATTTTTTTTATCTTTTTCTAAAAGGTGGAGCTAACAAGATCATTTGATTGGATTGAGGTGAAGTGAAATCTGGAAATGTGGGTGATGTGACACCTAGGTGGAGTTGATGAGGCTTAAAGTATACCCATCAGCCTTAGGTCTTGGGTGTGCTCTGACATGGCATGTTAACCGTTGTTGCACATCACTCCCTTCTTGAATTAGGGAGCGTTAAAGGGTTATTTGTTAACATGTTAACGGGATGCTAAGAGATTTAATTGGTAATATTTGTTCCATATTAAAAATTGGCTCTCCGCCACAGTTATTTTTGAGATGATTACCCGTATGTGTAGAGCTTTAAGTTATTGGTGTCAGATTCATGCCTCGAGTGGTTAGGCTTTAGGGTGTGGTATAAAGCCCCTAGGGTTTTATTACGCCACATCACATAGGGGGCTTTAAAGACTCCCCCTTTAACATTCTTGAATCTTGCAATGGTTTAAAGCCCATTTTTAAACAATATAAAAAAAGAAAAAGAAAAAAGAAGGAAATCTGATTGGTGGAAAAAGGAATGGGTCCCATATACTGCCGCTAGTTTGCTCGTTAGTGGGGTGGCAAGAGGGCTTTAGCGCCCCTTCAATGGTGGGCTCGGAGTGGGGTGAGGCGCCAGAGGGCGCTAATTTTGATGAGGTGACAGGATGGCACGATGCCACACCGTGTTGGAAGGGGAGTTTACCTTGTCATTGAGCATTAATTAACCTTTAAAAAATAGTCGGATGTAAAATGTAGTTTATGTGTATTTAGTCATGTTGATTAACATGCTACCTATTAGACATGATTCAATGATTTAACAACGATAGATGTGTAAATATGTGATACCAATTATTGTTACTTTGTGGTTCCAAGTTAAGTTTTGTTGTCAGCTTGGAAGTGATAGTGAAAGTTGAAAGTGGGGAACCTCGGTTCTTCTAACGCTTTATACTATATATAATATATATAATACTAGGTTATCACCCGGGTGATAACCCGGGCAGGTAAATTTGAATTACATTAATCATAAGTGTATCAATAAAAGTAATGTGAATAAAGTGACATCACATAAATTAGTGACAGTAGATTATAAGCCGTGTACAAAAACATCAAGAAAATGACAAATAATATTACATTTAAAATTTACTAAAAGTAACATGTGCTCAGTCACGTTGGTGTAGCATGCCCTGCCACATCCAACGTTATAGATACAAGTCCTCTTTGATTTAACAAACACCTAAAATTCGATATCCTTAAAGTCACTTCATAAATCATAAAAAATCATTGAGAGTGAGGCAACAAAAAAGGGCCATTTTGAGCTCAATTTCATCCGTCAACATTTCTTCTAACTCCATAATCTCCCTTTTGTGGTCAACCCATACACAATTGGTCTCCCCATCTACAATGTCATATGATATCATGAGTAGGATGGTTATAAGAGATAGCAAGAGATAAGATCGAACTAAAAATAGTACCTAAGGAACACAAATGACTCCCAATTACTAATCTCCGTCATGTTGCCCTTGACAGATGCCTTCGCGGTTAACTTCTAAATACCCATGTTTCCCTTCGACACGTATGAGAATAAAATGGCATTAACATCTCCGTTGATCTACAAAAACTGGAAAAAAAGAGTCATGTTGGGTGAAAAGTTTCGTGGATCAGCCGGTTTTACGGTTTAAAAGTTTGGTTTTACCGGTATATCTCAAAAATACTAATTTGTATCAAAACTTTTGAGATCATGTGAGTCAAATGTCAAAATACTATCGAGATTTCCATGTCAATAACACATGTCATTTGCAATTTAGTAATACATAACAAAATATTAAAATACCATCAAAGCAAGTGTGAGTTTACCTCATTGACCCATCGACGTGATGCCTCTGCCCCTAAATTATACACATAAATTGGAACAATTAGTGTACAAGTATAAAGTAAAGCATATAAACGAAATAAAAAAATCGACATTCTAGACTAACCTAGAGCAAATGAAATTTCTGTAGCTTTATCCAATGGCCTGGCATCGGGCCGTATAAACTCGAGAAAATGGAACTCATGACATCGTAAGGGGAAAAGACTTTTGAAAGCACCACAATGTTACAGTTTCACTATATTCAATGAATGGGGCCCTAAACACCACAAATTTTAAAAACTTTCTAATATACTTATGAGATTATACAACTTATTTGTATATACAATTAATAACAACCATGACTTGTAATTAACTTTAGTTAGCACTGGATTATAGTTTCCAAAACCTTGAATTACAAACATGAAAAGCTAAAACATACCTTTGGACCCATGGGCCCCTAGCCCATTTTCCATGTGATTTTACTTCTTTGAGTTAACCATATGAGCTCACATCCATAATATTGCTGAAGTAAAATCAATACTTAGTAGGCGTAATACCCTTTTTTCTTAATAAATATTTAAAAAAACAATGCAAAACAAATTAGAACGTATATGTAACCCTCATATCACCAGTATTGTGGACTTCGTTTGCTGAAAAATCGGCAAGTATGTTCCTTTCTTTTGCATTTACTCGCAACTTGTTAAGCAAGAATGATGGCTCACATCTGTACAATAGAACAAACAAAATTGAAAGGCATCAATATTATGTTGTTTATATGATATAATTATATGAACTTTACTTAGACCAGTTTTGACCCACATGTGCATACAGCGCCACCTTAGGCGCACTTTCCATAATACCAAGACTCTATGCTTTATAATATTAAACATTATCACATGTAATGATAGAAAGCAGACTTCAAGCCTCTATTTCCTCACATGTCTGACCTTGTTTCTTCTCAACAAATCTTTTGGTCGAATTATTTTCTACACAGACACACACACAAAAAGGCCACTTTCATCTATAAACGATCCAGGAAAAAACGGAAGAAAGAAACATATATATTTTAAAATTTTTACCTCTTAACAAAATCTCATAAAGCCTTTAAAACTTTAACTACGTGAGAGCAATCTGGCATAAATCATCAGTTTGATGTTGAGCAGATGTCCGTAAGTCCAAGTTCCATGGTGGTGAGACAATCTGGATACTCTCGGTGACGATCCGTTGGGTAGTACTCTTCTCTTTACCCATGTAATCCTGAGCAACAATGCCATTGCAACAGAATTCCTTCTTGAGGTCCTTCAAAATCTTATTGTAACTAAAATATTTTTTTTAAACCCTGCACCATTCTCAAGTTGTTCCTACCATTATGTTCGTGGATGCGGATATGACCGTACTCTTTTGACCCAACATCAGAATGCTTGAGCATTAGCTTGAGCAAACGGGTCTATAAAAAAAAAAACAATTAATATAATAATAACAATAAAAAATAAGTTACATCAATCTTAGCAATGTTGAGTTCAGACATAAATTTAGTTGGTATAGTAGAATGAGACCGAAGCTTTTCTTAACAAATATGTTGATCAAATCTAATTAAAAAATTAGGGTAAAATATAGCCCAAGTAAATATCATATTACACCAGCCAAAATGTACATAACTATACAGATATAAATAGGATATATAGGGAGTGATTGAGGAGGATCCAAGGGTAAAATGGATCAATCTTTAATAGCTAGATGTTTGGACGGTCTGAATTCTCCACACATTAGTGAAGAACTTAATGAATGATCTAGTGATTCTTAAAGAACTACAAAGTGAACGTGGAGTTTATTGATGAATGCTTGTAAGCAGACGTGGGCTTGCATATGGAGGAACCCGACTGGATTAACGTGTCTTCCACTGCCCGAACTACCCAATGAAATGACAAAACCAACAAAACCGGTACAACAATACTAAGCACAATGTACAACTCTTATTAGAAACAAAGTGAAGACATATGTATTGACACGTAGAGATAATGTTACACAATAAAGAAGTAAAGTACCAATAAATAACATGGTTGCTAAGAACAAAGTAAAGAGTACAATACTTGCTTCAAGAAGTTGATTTTGAGTTTGTAATCGTTTATCAGACAGTTCCAGCTAGAGCCATGGTTCGCTCAGTAAGCGCTGAGTTCTTGGATCAAGATAACAAAGTCAAAAGGTAAGTTAGGGTTTCACAACTCTAAATTAAAATTATATTGCCAGCTAATTCTTGCAATTGTACCTAATTTTACAACTTTAGACACACATCATTCAGTTACATAACTCAATCCACAAATCTCTAACTTAACGCATCCATAATCAATCATTAACAAACACAATAATGAACTAATTAACAACAACATTCGATTAAAACAACACATGAAGCACAAAAAACTTACAGTTCGCCGGAACCCTAGATAGTTGATGATCTGAACACAGTGCCGGAACCCTTGATCAAATAATCAAGTGATCATCCCAATTGGCATCATAACTAACGTCATCAAACAAAATTACTTTGAAACTGGTCAATATAAATCAACAATAAACGAATTTATACAAAAATATATATGTAAACCCAAATTTCTTCAATATCTAGACTGAAAAATCAAATTGATAAACAGAGAATTAGTTAACTTTAAAACCCTAAATTCTCAAACGAATTAAAAAACCCATCAACAAAATTACATTACCAGTTGAACAGAAACGTGAATACAACGATCCAGAGGATTTCGAATAGGGTTTCGTAGGAATAAATTAATTTTTTTTTCTGGTAACAAAATAGGAGACTCTTAACATTTTTGAAGATGCTAGGGCTTTTACAATACCTGAACCAAGATATTGTAACCGCCGATTAATCAAATGAAAGAGAAGTGTGGAATCTATCACCATCGTTACAACCGGAGCCGTCGCCCTGTCGCCGCCTTGAACCACAACAATCACAAGACCACCACTGGAGAAACCCTAAATCAACACATGTCGTTGTCATTGTTTATCTTCAGGCCACCACCGCCATCACCATCTTCCTCAATGAAACATAATTTATTTTTTTTTGAAAATTTTGAGCTAATGAAACGGATAAAATGTTTAATATCAATATCAACAACAAAATCGACATACCTGGAAGAATTGAGATATGAGAGAAATTGCAGAAGATGCAATATGATGATAACGGTGTAGAAGAGATTTGAATCTAGGGTTTAAGGTATAAAGCCGTGAAGGAGAATAATGAGGTGATAAAAGGAAATTTAGGGTTTTTAGATGGATTATATACTCGGGTCGTATAACGGGTCAGGATTAGTAAAACGGGGCTTCATTAATGAAAAAAAAACCCACACATTTTCCCTCCTAAAACCATCCAGGAAGCTCTAATAACATGCCACATTAGCCCAAATTTAACATGTTTATTATATATAATAGATACGCAGGCAATTCGTTTAATTTGATTTTCCTCCGGGAACTTGTTTTTGTTAACTGATATTAGGGTAATTATCTCAGTTTTAACATGCTTAACTAGATGGTTTTAACTATATAATCATGAGAAATCCATTTACTTGGAGCTTGATTTGATTTGCATGTATCCGAAGCTTAATTGAGGGTTTTCGGGAGCCAACGAGGGTTTCGAAGCATGTGGATGGAACGCAAATTGAAAATATGAAGAAACTGGACGAAATTAGGTTCACACGCTGCATTTTTTTTTACTCAGTTGAATTTCAGAATCCGGATGAATACCTGTGCAACATAAAACAAACGGGGGAACTGTGAAAGAATACCGTCAAGACTTCGCCAAATGGTCCTCACGGGTGACAAATTGGCCCGATCAGTGTCTTCTTGGAATATTCTTAAACGGCCCGAAAGACGAACTCAGGGCAGATGTCAGAATTCACAAACCCTGAACAGTCTACAAAGCCATGAGTTTGGCTTTAGAGTTTGAGCCCAACGCGAATCTTAACTGTTTAGAAAAAAAAATGTCAACTTTACCTCCACCAACAAAACCAACCCATCTCCCTCATTCACAAATCCGAAAACCACAGCTGTCACAGCACATAAACCATCAGAACTTCGTATTTCTGATACGGAGAAGCAGTCCCGGGTCCTTAAGGAGGAATGCTTCAGTTGCAGGGACAGATATGAGCCTGGACATCGATGCAAAACAGGAAAATTTCAGCTTCTAGAAGTGGCTCCTGCGATCACCGAAGAGTATTAGTGGTTAGCGGTTTAATAACTGTAGTAGGAAAATTAATAGGCTATCTCCTTGGTTTCGAAGTGGGTTTTGACGGATAGTATTAGAGATACAGGATCTCTCCACTCGATCTATCCGTTGGGCTATTCTGGATCTGAATTAAGATACATAAATCACCACGTAATCAAAATCAAGTTTCCACATAACACCATTCATTTGGCCAAAATTGAATTAGCAGTGATATGCTTAACTTTCCAAGAACAAGAGATAGATTATATGTAATTTCACTCTAATAGCATTGATCATTCGTTTGCGATTACATAGAAGAAAAATAAAACCACAACTGGTCTAAAAGCTATGGCCACATGGATTACTATACAAAAAACCATGTCAGGCCTTCAAGTACTTGATAACCTTAAGAAAACTACTAGAAACTTATCATCCAAAAACTCTTCTCAGCATCTCTAACAAACTGATCTTGATAATTTAAAACGGGGCAGTCGCTAATTCATAGAATTTGCGATCACATTCGCACTTAGCTTCTTCAATGTCTTCAATTTCTTTTTCCCAAGCAACTATATTCAGCGTACTCTCCTCGTTTTCTTTCACAAACCGTTGACGTTTATCACGCAATTCATTAATCTGACTATCAATCAACACAATGTCTGTGTTGAGTTCTTGAACCTTAACACGCTCAATCTCAAGATTATCTTCGGGATTTTTTGACCCAGTTTCAAGTGCTTCTCGTTTGTCCTTCCAAGAAAGCATTTCCATCAAACGGCTTCTTAAGGATCCAACATCAAACCCATGGGTTTCCAGTTCCAAAAGGGTCTGCAGTTGATCTTCGATTTCGCTTCTTGGTTGATCATGCCGTAAACGGCACATGTCCTCGAAAACGCCTAAGAAGTCAACCATTCTGTGGATTGCATGGCGTTGCACTTTCGTTAATTTTATCAAGTGGGCGAAAATGCGGATTCTGTGGAAATAAACGGAATGCTTCCATTGACTTGCTGGTCTCCCAAAATGAGCTCCGTTTTTCAAAACTCGGCTTTTTATCATTGCCAACTGTGATAGAGGGTGGAGTATCAAAATTTACAGACAGTGTTTTACCTGCAAATGGAGAAAGGTATAAGCATATAACAGAAACCGATATAAAATCTATTACGGATTTTAGCAACAAGCATTATTTCAACTGACTTTACCTGTGATTTGCTCAAATGACTCTGGTTGATGCCAAACCACATAATCAGAAAAAAATATGTGAAGAAGAAAAAACTAGAAAAATACATTTATACAAGTTTAAAAAAATGATCTAATCTTTGTAATCATACTTCAAAATAATCATAAACTGAGAAATCATGTATTCCGTAAAACAACCTCATATTAACAGAACTCAACGTACTACTTATTACAGTTTTAACGACCAACCCCACTTTAACTGATTTTACAGGTATATTACGTTGCACTGATCGTCGATCAATGTCACGCCAGCCGCCACATATATGAAAAAACAATCTCTTGTGTAATAAGTTTAAAAACGTTTTTTTTTTCGAAAAATTGTATCTAATTTTGTTTAATTCAAATCAGATGTCATGCCACAGGACATACAGATACCCGATAATGAGGCAATCACATGCCACTTCATCAATATTTTTTAAAAATAAACCTGGTCTCTAAAATCGATTCAAAATGTTTCTTCTATTTTGCGCTTAATCTAATGTTGGTTGCTAAAATCATGAAAAAACGTAAAACTTGCTCCTATTTTGTGCAGCTTGCTTTAGAAAGGTGGAAATGGAACTTCTGAGTCGAGTGATTTCTCAACAATATCAGAAGTTCCATTTCCTATTTGTGCAAGAGAATATAGATAATCTACAGAAAATGCAATGAGTAATATGAGGAAGATAGATCTTTTAAGTTAATATTATATTAATCGTGATATTATCTAATAATCTACAAATAAAGTGACTGTGCACCTCGTTCTTCACACTCGATGTTTGAAACAAAAGTACTTCTTCCTCGTTTTCCTTTCGTCGGGGTGTTGGACTTTTCCTTTTGCAAAGTTAACTCTGCCCCTCTTATACTTGACAACTTCTTAACACTGCCATCTCCATTTTGATTACTTACTGCAAACATAATAGTAAGTTTGTTTTTTTAGTCAAAAGATATGTGTGTGTATAATGCAAATTAGTTTATACAATCTATTGTGCAGTTTGCCTTAAGAAGTCGCAGATTTTAACCAAAAATGAAAACCATACAAACTCAAAGAATACACAGATAACTACCTTCAGACACTGAGCCCAGTGATTTCTCAACACTATTAGAAGTTCCATTTACTATTTGTGCAGAAGAATCTTGAAGATCAACAGAGCTGTCAGAGCAGCTGCTGCTGCTGCTGCCGCTGCCCCTGCCCCTGCCCCAGCCCCAGCCCCTGCCAGCATCCTGAAAATAAAATATAACATAATAAGGTTTTTCATAATACGTTTTAAGGTAACAGTTTCTCTTAATTCTGCTTATTGTGTTCTCATACTATTATTATAAGATTGCTTATTAAAACTACTTAACTGCTAACTGTGTTTTGGTATGGCAAGCAAGCAAAAAGTTGTTTTGAGGTATTTGTGATTACTTATCGAAACTGCTTATTTTATTATTTGTGAGTGAGTGAAAAACTTGTTTAATCAAAAGAGCTTCTTTCAAAAAGCAATAAGCAGTTACAAAAAGTAAATCTCAAACTGTGTATAGGTCTAGGCTCGCTATTAGCGTTGTAGCGATAGATAGCAATATTAGCGACAGTTTATTTATTTTTTGGTTTTTTTAAATATAAATAGCAATTAAATATAGCTATAAAATAGCTGGATTTTAGGTTTTTTGTTAAAGATTCATGTAAAACAGCATATATACCAGGGTATTTTGATATAATATACATATAAAAAAATTAATATTTTTTTCTATTGTATCGCTATGTATAAAATAGCCTCCACTTATTTATCGCTATTCGCTATGTAGCATATAGGTACCTTCCTTATCGCTATTTGTCGCTATTCGCCATTAACAACTATGCCCCCTAATAATAATTAAAAAGTTAATGACAATCAGATCAGTCTATTAGAGATACCTCATAAGGAATGAACCAAATTTCCTTTTCCCAATGCCATTTCAGCAGTGTTCTTAATTCCGAACGACTAAATTCTTTCACCTTATTTGTGTGTTTAAAATACACAACGTATCTACCGTCAGCAAGTTCTTTGGTAACTACTCCACTCCACCACCCAAAATCATAAAAAGCCTCCACTTTTTTTAACAAATGAATTTCTTGATGCGGAAAATCAGGTCTCAAGGGGCGAATGTGAAGACGATCTACACTAACTCTTTGAAGCTCTTTGTATTCAACCAAGAACCGATCGTTGCCCAGATCTTCGACGATAGTTGCGGGAACCAAACGTCACGGAAACGCTCTTCTTCCTCTAAAGATATTTCCACCTTTACGCCTACCCGGCAGATGAATCTTTCTCCATCCTTATTTTTACCCAAAACAAAATGTAATGTAATCAGAATTCATGCAGATATCACATTCAAAGCATACATACACAAATAAAATATAAAACATAAATTTTCATCAGACTGACACATAAACAATCACAATAATGATTGCAAAATCATATACAAATAGAAAAAGACTTAACTGACTAACTAACCTGCCTAACTGAATATATTAACAAACTTAACTACTGTTATGAATTATGTATACACTAACAAACACAGAAGCCTGTACTTGCAAAAAATTAATAATGTAGTAAACACAGCGTGCGTGCGTGCGTGCGTACATAATTCGGACGGACAATAACCCACTTGCCATCGATATAATCCTCTCGAACCATTTCTGTACGCCACCTCCAAATCTAAGCACACTCACCGGTAATAATAATACACGATTATACAAATATTTTCTTCATCACCAAAACCCTAATTTTTTAATCCCTTTCCCCCCTTTTTTGAAATATAAGAAAATGTGGTTACTTGCATTCACGTGTACATGTTTATTTCACTAGGGCTGGAAACGAACCAAATGTTCGGCGAACTGTTTGGTGGAAAGTTTGTTACACGAACAAGAAATTGCGTGCGTTTAGTTAAATGAACAAATATGAACAGAGGTCGTGTTCGTTCGTTTTTGTTCGTGAACGTTCGATAACGTGTTTGATAGTTCACTAGTGTTTTTAGTTTATATATTTATTTAAATAGTTCAAAATTAAATATGTAATAAGTGTCAAGTGTATTATATGTTCTGTTCATGAACGATTGTTTGTGTTCGCTTATTTCCATTTGTGTTCATGAACATTAGTTTGTGCTCATTTGTGTTCGTCAACGTTCGTTGCCTAAAATTAACAAACAAACACAAACGAACACGAACAATTTCATTTCCTTAACAAACAAACACATACATAAAATCTCGTTCGATAAGTGTTCGCGTACGGCTCGTGAACACATATATTTTTTAACAAACGAACACGGACAAGGTCTTGTTCGTGTTCGTTCGGTTTGTTTGCAGCCCTACTTGAAAGAGTGTATAACTGTTCGTGCGATGCGATGGTAAACAAGACACCGTCAGGATGTGTGCTGTTCGGTTGGTTCGGTTATTATCCTCAATCAAAATCAAAGTCAACGGTTAGTCTCTTTCATTAACTAGTCGGTTTTCTGATAACCTGTTTGATTTATTCGGTTAAATTGATGGTTTTTGGTTTCATTTGTTTAATAGCGATTAATAGCCAAAACCAAACTTTTGCTTAAACTACATGAAATTGAGTTGTGAATACACGAAATGGATCTATAAATACATGGAGTGTAAGTATAAATACATAAAATGGAGGTATAAAATATGAAATACATGAACTGGAAGTATAAAAGCTTGAAATATATGAAAATAGTTCGGGTTAGTTAATGATTCAATTATTGCTGATTCTTAGACACTACTAATTCTTAAACACTATTAATCACGTAACTTATCAATTTTTTAATTAGAAAAAACTATCGCAACAGTAAGCTCAAATCAAAGAGAATAAATACTCGTTTTATGGTGTAAATTTAAAAATAATAATAATAATAATAGCGTACAAAAAAGTCATGCATGTTTAAAAATCGTGGGGGTACTTAGTTTTTTGTAAGGTGATAAAGTGTAACTACTAACTAATTATCTATAATTTTGTTAAAGGCGGTGGAATTAAAGTGTAATTAAGATGACATGATTAAAGTGTAATTAGTGTTCGAAAGACCAATTTACACTCATTTTCGGTTGTACATTATGCGTTAAACCAATAAAAACTTCTTAACTTTTTGGTATTTTAAAATGTCCTTATCCCATCCAATATATATATATATATATATATATATATATATATAAGTTCACCATATTTGAGAAACTTGATAAGCATTCTGGACCACACATTTCCCTAAGCGTTTCATAATATACATATATGTATAGTTTAAAATTGACTATATACATATATGTATACTGAATTATACACATATGTATATAGTCAATTTTAAACTATACATATGTGTATATTACGAAAAGTTTTGGGAAAATGTGTGGTCCAGATTGCTTCTCAAATTTCTCAATTAGCCAAGTGCTTCTCACATGATCCTAACCCATATATATGTATATATATATATACATATATATGTATATATACATATATATGTATATATACATATATATGTATATGTATAGTTTAAAATTGACTATATACATATGTGTATAATTCAGTATACATATATGTATATAGTCAATTTTAAACTATACATATATGTATATTACGAAACGCTTAGGGAAATGTGTGGTCCAGAATGCTTCTCAAGTTTCTCAAATATGGTGAACTTATATATATATAGGATGGGATAAGGGCATTTTAAAATACCAAAAAGTTAAGAAGTTTTTATTGGTTTAACGCATAATGTACAACCTAAAATGATTGTAAATTGGTCTTTCGAATACTAATTACACTTTAATCATGTCATCTTAATTACACTTTAATTCCACCGCCTTTAACAAAATTATAGATAATTAGTTAGTAGTTACACTTTATCACCTTACAAAAAACTAAGTACCCCCACGATTTTTAAACATGCATGACTTTTTTGTACGCTATTATTTTTTTTTTTAAATTACACCATAAAACGAGTATTTATTCTCTTTGATTTGAGCCTAGTGTTGCGATAGTTTTTTCTAATTAAAAAAATTGATAAGTTACGTGATTAATAGTGTCTAAGAATTAATAGTATCTAAGAATAAGCAATGTATATACATATATATATGTATATATACGTATATACATATATAGGTATATATACGTATACATATATACGTATAGATACATATATAATACATATATACGTATATATATGTATATATATGTATATATGTATATATACGTATATATATATATATATATATATATATATATGGGATGAGTAAAATGAGAACAATCTCCAGTTGCGAGAATCGTAAGAACCACTTTTTAACCATTAGATCTTAGATGATGGATGGATGAAATTAAAAGTAATTAAAAGTAATATTAAATCCTTTTTTCTTATTATGTTTTTTATATTTTAATGCCAAAAGGGTAGTTTGGTAAATTTGTTTTTTTGTCTTATTTTATTTATTGTTTTTTATTACTTTTTTGTTTCTATACGTATATATGTATACGTATATATACCTATATATGTATATATGTATATATACGTATATATATATATATATATGGGATGAGTAAAATGAGAACAATCTCCAGTTGCGAGAATCGTAAGAACCACTTTTTAACCATTAGATCTTAGATGATGGATGGATGAAATTAAAAGTAATTAAAAGTAATATTAAATCCTTTTTTCTTATTATGTTTTTTATATTTTAATGCCAAAAGGGTAGTTTGGTAAATTTGTTTTTTTGTCTTATTTTATTTATTGTTTTTTATTACTTTTTTGTTTTATTATATTTATTGTTTTTTATTAAAATCAGAATTTTTTTTATTAAAAAACATTTTGAAATCGGGTTTTTTTTACAAAAAAACATTTTTACGAGCTTTTTTTTTACGTTTAGTTTTTTTTACGTGCCCGTTTTACGCCCGATTTGTTTACGCGCCGTTTTTACGCCCCGTTTTTTTCGCGCCGTTTAGCGCCGTTTTTTACGCCACGTTTTTTACGCCTCGTTTTTTCGCGCCGTTTTTTTACGCCCCGTTTTTTACGAGCTGTTTTTTACGCTCGGGTTTAAACTGTTTTAACACGCCGGTATATAAACTTTTTTACGCGCGGTTTTAAACTTTTTTTACCGGTTTAAAAACTTTTTTTACGCGCCGGTTCAAAAAACTTTTTTTACGGTTCGTGAACACATATATTTTTTAACAAACGAACACGGACAAGGTCTTGTTCGTGTTCGTTCGGTTTGTTTGCAGCCCTACTTGAAAGAGTGTATAACTGTTCGTGCGATGCGATGGTAAACAAGACACCGTCAGGGTGTGTGCTGTTCGGTTGGTTCGGTTATTATCCTCAATCAAAATCAAAGTCAACGGTTAGTCTCTTTTATTAACTAGTCGGTTTTCTGATAACCTGTTTGGTTTATTCGGTTAAATTGATGGTTTTTTGTTTCATTTGTTTAATAGCGATTAATAGCCAAAACCAAACTTTTGCTTAAACTACATGAAATTGAGTTGTGAATACACGAAATGGATCTATAAATACATGGAGTGGAAGTATAAATACATAAAATGGAGATATAAAATATGAAATACATGAACTGGAAGTATAAAAGTTAGAAATATATGAAAATAGTTCGGGTTAGTTAATGATTCAATTATTGCTGATTCTTAGACACTATTAATCACTTAACATATCAATTTTTTAATTAGAAAAAACTATCGCAACACTAGGCTCAAATCAAAGAGAATAAATACTTGTTTTATTGTAACACCCCAACCGATGGCGGAAACATCGGGATGAGACGAAAACGAGATTGCTCATTGCTCACAACATTATTAAGTGACAATAATTAATTAAACCATATTTCATTTCATAAGAATTGTCAAATACATCAATGTAACAAAACAAAGAACAACATAACATTTGCAAAGTCATAACGAAATTGATACATCGACATTAAACCTAACGTTTAATTTGTGTGTATCTAGTCCTTGCTATATTGTTTTCATAGCATCATCTACTTCAACCTGTAACATGTTTTAAAATAATGTCAATGCGAAAGCAAAGGCGAGTACACAAGTTTAGGCATAGCATACGTATACGAATAAGTTTAAACAATCCACATGGCAACCAAATCTATACAAGAGCAATATCAAGGCATGCAATACTAATAATCAAACCCTTAACGCAATCACGATGTTTTAACATGACCTCACGAATAACACGATGGAGGTGGATGCGTGAATTCCTATAGCGCTAAGCATGTCAAACGAAGGCTAAAAATAGTTAATGACTAAAGCATAGCAATACGAATATCCAAGACAAGCATCAAGTATAAGATTCAAGCTTTCATGTATATGGATCGTTTGTGTGTTTCATAAAGTTTAAGTGTTCGTGATTTTGTATATGGAAACATGTTACACCCGAAAAGTGTTATAAACAAAGTTGGTCGAGTGTACTCACGGTTTTGCTAAGTCTTTTCTACACTTGACAATCCGTGAAGACGTTGGTTCGAGGATGACGCCGAATTATCCTACAAGAGGAAACGAGGCGTATGAGTATAAAGTTTCAACGGGAGATTAGGAGTATTCGAGCATGATTAAAAATAAGTTTGATAAAGTATTATGATACGAAAGTATTCACTAAGATGTAACACTCGTTCTTGACACTATAGTAACTCTTACGAGTTGGGTGTGATTTCATAGGTTCGGGGCCTATTAGAATCGTGACAAGGAATTACATACTTTAGTGTTAAACTTAATAACTTGATAGGTGATTATAAGTTCACTATCAAGGTTTCGGTTTTAGAATTATAATATAGTTATATATATATCATTATAATCATGTAGGAGGTGGGAGGATGAACCATCCACTTTGTAACCTCTAGTGTCATGTATGTCAAGTATGAGGTGGGAGGTTAAACCATCCACTTTGAACCTCGGATTATGTTCACCACTACATTGTTACCATTGGTAACAAGGAGGGTACAAGAACTATATACTATACAAGAATGTAAAGACAAGAATGATAAGGTGTCATCTAGATACCAAGTAGCCAAGTATTCAACAACCCGACGAGCACACGAGGACAATCGTCAACGGCTTTGTGGGGTTGTGACACTTTAAGTCTAGCAAACTATCTTGGGATCTTGATGAAAAATCATCAAGTGATGTGTGGTCTCAAGTTAGGATAGCCCAAGCTTCCTTGGTGGACACACATGAACAAGTTTAAGAACTTGCATCACTTGTGAGCTCAATGCTCTTAAAAAACAGAAAGTTTGGAGTGATTAAACACTCTTATTTACAAGTTTAACAACCTAAGTTAGTCCCCATAATCATACATGTGATTAGGAGTTCAAGAACACTAGGATGAATGAGAAAAGTAAGAGATTAAAAAAGTTTATGAGAACATAAAGTAAAACAGTCCACTTTGGAACCTTTTTCTGGTTATTCCAGAGCTTGGTTTTCCATGGAAAACCAATGGAAATGATCCTTAGGTTAATCCAAGCAAGTGGGAAAAAGAATGGAAGGATTTTGTTAAGAAATGAGTGAGTTACACTCACTTTAGTGAAGATGAGTAATTCTGCTCGAACTTGTAATTTTGCAGCTGATTTGGAAGGTTTTGAGAGAGATTTGAGGGAGATTAAAGTGTAAAAGTTCTTAGATTAGAGGTGGGTTTTATAGGGGAAGGATTAGGGTTAGTTAGGTGGGGTTTAAGTGAGTATTAAAGGCCTCAAAAACACAAAAAGATATAAAAACCCGCCCAAAAGGGCTGCTGTCCGCGCTCCCTTTGCGACCAGCCTTACCCGAAAACAAAGCTTGACAGCTTTGTGTTTCCGGGTTCTAACACAAGTGGCCTGCTGGTGGAGTGGCTGTGTTGTTGTTTGTTGAACCGGAGGTCCCGGGTTCGAGTCCCGCGGATCCGGTTTTGTTGATTTATTTTTTTTCATTTAAAAATCATTAAATCAGGTTTCATAAATGACAAGAATAGCCCCTGTAGTTTGAGAATCCAAGAATTACACTTTAAACCTTGGACTTATTAAAAAGGGGTATATATTAACATCTAAAAACTAAATGTTATATATATTAAACTAAATATCATTTTAATTTTTTTTTTGTAAAAAGAAATTAATTAATTTTATTAACTAATTTAATTAATTAATTAATTAATTAATTAATTTAATTAATTAACTTAATAAATGAATAGGTAATTATATTTTCGTAACGAATTTAGTTTAACGATTACAAGTTTCACGTTTAAGTCTCGATTACGCATACATACCATGTTTGCAAGTTATGACACGTTTACGATTGAGAGTACCACGAATATGTTTACATGTTTAAAGTATGAACAAGTATAAGTGTAACAGGACTATGATTAACATAATATGGATAAAATACGAGTTTCTCATTACAATCCAAGTCTCGGTTTACAACATTTACAACGAAAGACGAATACAAGATACAACGCTTACTAAATATAGAAGTACGATACAAGGTTTCCAAATATAGAAAGTATAGAAACGCGGAGCGTTACAGTCTCCCCTCCTTTAGGAAATTTCGTCCCGAAATTTAGGAAGATGTAACGAAGAGATATGGATACTTAGTCTTCATATCACTTTCAAGTTCCCAAGTGAATTCGGCGCCACAATTACCTTCCATCGAACCTTGACAATAGGAATACGACTGCGCCTCAGTTGCTTGGTTCCTCGGTCCATGATTTCGACCGGTTTCTCCACAAAGTGCAAAGTATCATTGATCTGAAGATCTTCGAGTGGAACTTGAAGTCCTTCTTCGGCTAGACACTTCTTCAAATTCTAAACATGAAACACAGGATGAACATTGCTGAGCGTTTTAGGTAGATCCAGTCGATACGCTACCGTGCCTATCCTTTCGAGAATCTTGAAAGGACCCACATAGCGAGGAGCGAGTTTGCCTTTCTTACCAAAACGAACAACACCTTTCCAAGGTGCAACCTTGAGAAGTACGTGGTCACCTATGTCGAATTCCAAAGGTTTGCGTCTTCTATCAGCATAACTTTTGTCGGCTTCGAGCTTTGAGCAAGTTGTCACGAATCTGTAGGATCTTGTCTGTCGTCTCTTGTATAAGTTCGGGACCGGTGAGTTGTACGTCTCCGATCTCGTGCCAACAAATAGGCGAACGGCATTTGCGACCATACAGTGCTTCAAATGGAGCCATTTGAATACTTGCGTGCTAGCTGTTGTTGTACGACAATTCTACCAAGGGTAAGTGCAAATCCCAGTTGCCGCCAAAATCGATTACGCATGATCGAAGCATATCCTCTAGAGTTTGAATAGTACGCTCGGTCTGACCGTCAGATTGAGGATGAAAAGCGGTGCTAATATTCAAACGAGTGCCAAGGCGGATTGGAAAGTTTGCCAATGGCGGATTGGAAAGTTTGCCAAAGGCGAGAAGTGAAACGAGCATCACGATCAGAAATAATATCAAGAGGAGTACCGTGAATACTAATGATTTCACTCGTGTAGATACGGGCCAATTTCTCGACTTTGTAATCTTCACGAATGGCGAGGAAGTGTGCGGATTTGGTCAAACGATCGATGATAACCCAAATGCTGTCGTGACAGACGAGGTACGAGGCAATTTCGTGATGAAATCCATGACTATGCTCTCCCATTTCCAGACATGAATTTCTGGTTGTTCGAGCAAACCGGAGGGGCGTTGATGTTCTGCCTTGACTTTGGAACACGTAAGGCATTTGGAGACGTAGAGAGCGATATCAAGTTTCATTCAGGCCACCAATAGGATGCGCACAAGTCATGGTACATCTTATCAGCTCCAGGGTGAACGGAGTATCGGGATTTGTGAGCTTCGTCCATCAAAGTAGTCCGAAGATTGAGACGATCGGGAATCCAAATGCGACTATGGTAGTAAAGAATACCATCAGGCTTAGCTTCGAGTGGGTTTTCGATTCCACAATTAAACTCGTTATCGAGGTTACCCTCGTTAATGACGGCAAATTATGCTTTTCGAATCAACTCATTGAGTTTTCCCACGATTTGGTAGCAACGAGCACTCTTGACATGAGTCTTACGACTAAGTGCATCGGCCACGACATTCGCCTTACCAGGGTGGTAGCGGATATCCCAGTCGTTGTCGTTTAACAATTCTACCCAACGACGTTGACGCATGTTGAGTTCCTTTTGATCAAAGATGTGTTGGAGGCTCTTATGGTCGGTAAAGACCGTACACTTTGTACCATAAAGGTAGTGTCGCCAAATTTTTAATGCAAAAACAACTGCACCAAGTTTAAGGTCGTGAGTAGTATAGTTTTTCTCATGAATTTTGAGTTGTCTCGACGCGTAAGCGATTACTTTGTCCCGTTGCATGAGAACGCAACCAAGACCCTGGTTAGAGGCATCGCAATACACGACGAAATCGTCGTTCCCATTGGGGAGAGTGAGAATAGGAGCATTACAAAGCATGTCCTTGAGCATTTAGAAAGATTCTTCTTGTTCGGGACCCCAAACAAAAGGTTTATCTTTTTGAGTCAACGAAGTCAAAGGAACGGCAATCTTCGAGAAGTTCGAGATGAAACGGCGATAAAACCCAGCTAGGCCAAGAAACGAACGAATTTCAGAGGGCGACTTAGGTGCAATCCAATTCTTCACAGCTTCTATCTTTGTAGGGTTAACATGAATACCAAGTTCATTGATGGTGTGACCTAAGAATTGAACCTCTTGTAGCCAAAATTCACACTTGGAGAATTTGGCATAAAGACGTTCGGTTTGCAAAAGCTGAAGAATAAGACGCAAATGTCGTCCATGTTCTTCTTTCGTCTTGAAGTAGATTAGGATATCGTCGATGAATACAATGACGAAATTATCGAGAAAAGGCTTACACACACGGTTCATGAGATCCATAAACACTGCAGGAGCGTTGGTCAAACCAAAAGGCATGACCACGAACTCGTAGTGTCCATAACGTGTGCGAAATGCGGTTTTGGGTACATCTTCCTCGGAAACCCGAAGTTGATGATAGCCAGAACGGAGGTCAACCTTTGAAAAGCACTTCGCGCCTTGCAATTGATCGAAGAGATCGTCAATACGAGGAAGTGGGTATCGGTTTTTTACTGTAAGTTTATTGAGCTCACGATAATCAATGCACGTCCGAAAAGACCCATCTTTCTTCTTGACGAACAACACGGGAGCGCCCCAAGGGGAAGTACTAGGGCGTATAAAGCCTTTATCAAGAAGCTCTTGAAGTTGGCTTGATAACTCTTGCATCTCCGAGGGTGCTAAACGATAGGGAGCCTTCGCAACAGGAGTTGCGCTAGGAATGAGGTCAATACGAAAATCGACAGCTCGAGGAGGCGGAGGACCAGGGAGATCCTCGGGGAAAACAGAAGGGAACTCACAAACGACAGGAACATCACTTATGCTAGGACCTTTGTCTTTCTTTTCCACGACGTGGGCGAGAAAGGCAAGGTACTCCTTACGCAAGTACTTGTTCGCTTTGATGCACGACATAAGCTTGAGACCCTTAGAAGGTTTCTCACCATAGACGTTTAAAGAGTCACCTTGAGGTAGGGGAAGGCGAATGAATTTCTCAGAACAAACGACTTCAGCGCGAACTCGCTTAAGCCAGTCCATGCCTACTATGACGTCAAAGCTACCCATTTGCATAGGTATGAGGTCGATGGAAAACTTATGATCGTTTAAGATTAGGGAGCAACCAGAAAGAACAGAGTCAACGGAGATGGTCTTACCATTAGCGACTTCGACAGCAAAAGGATGAGGCATTTTAGTTCGTTCGCACTTAAGCAAGGGTTCAAATTCAACGGATACAAAACTTCTATCCGCGCCAGTATCAAACAGACAAGTAGCATAGATATGGTTCACAAGGAACGTACCAGTGATGACGTCATTCGAACTTTGGGCTTGAGCTGAGGTGAGAACGAAAGCTCGTCCTTTCGCAGGTTCGGTTTGTTGTTGTTGTTGGTTGTTGGTGCGTTTCGGGCAAACGTTGGCGAAATGGTTAGGATCGCCACAATTGTAGCAGGTTCGACCAGGTGTAGCTTGGGTTTGGCGGTTTGGGTTAGGATTGGGTAAAAGGGCTTGGGTTTGCTGGTTCTGGGGTAGGCGACAGTAGTTGGAGAGGTGTCCCAACCTATTACAGTTGGCACATTTTCGGCATGAGGTGCCAACAGGGTGATGGTAGTTGCAAGTGGTACACTTGGGGTGAGAGCCAATGTAACCTTGTCCAGGTTGGTTGGTGTTTTGGGTAGGCGGAGTGACAGACAGCATTGTTTTGAGAAGAAGCCTTCCGCTTCTTGTTCTTGTTGTGGGGCTTCTTGGCTGGAGGGGTAGGTGATTCGGTGGTGTTGGCAATGGCTTGGTGCGCACGCTTCGTAGGGACCTTGCCGTAGGCCCCCTGAAGGATGCAGTTATGGTTGAGTTGGAGGGTTATGGCATAGGCTTCCTCGAGGGTTTTCGGGTTGGCTGCGGCTACATGGTTCATGGTCACCGGTGAGAGGCAACGGATGAGCTTGGCGATTGACTTGGGAACAGTATCGACTTGCCTAGGACAAATGATACTTAACTGTTTAAAGCGCGCAATCAATCCTTCAGCGTCGCTCTCCTGTTGTGTGAGATTCCAGAACTCGTTTTCAAGTTTTTGAGTCTCATGGGGAGGACAGAATTGCTCCTTCATGAGCTCCTTAAGCTCTTCCCAAGTCATCGGATGGGCTGCTTCGTTTCCACGCATGTTTCGTTCGGTGGTCCACCACTCAAGGGCTCTCTTGCGGAAGACCCCGGTGGCATTAAGGGTCCGGAGTTCCTCAGGGCAGCCGCCCTGAAGGAAGATAAGCTCCATTGAATCAAACCAATTGATCATGGCGGTAACACCGTCCATGCCAGTGAATTCCACTGGTTTACAAGCCATGAAATGCTTGAATTGGTAAGATGGTTTGAGGTTATCGGCTTTGGAATCAGCGGATGATTTAGGTGTGGCTTCGGCGTGTATGGTTTGGATTTGGCTAACAATGTCGGGTATGATCTTAGCCAATTTCCTGGCCATTTGCTTCGAAACGAGCCCAATCAGTTCTTGCTTCGATATCGAGTCCTCGTTGTTGGATTCCTTCTGGGAATCCGTCTTCTTGGACTTCTTGAGGCGGTTCAACGAGTTACGGAAAGGAGGCATCTAGAGGTTGTAAACAAGACAAAAGCATGAGACTTGATTGTAATAAAGAAAATAGGTTTTGCATGCATGAGTATTAATAAAATTCACATAAGTTTCACATAAGAAGCATGTGTTCATCAAATATGGTTCACATAGTTTGCATGAGTTCAACAAGTATAACATGTATACTCATATATGAATACAAATAAAGAGTATAAATTTAGTTTATTCACGACGATTAGTATTGTTTTTTATTGCGATAAACGTGCGAGTGTGTAACGGTTTGAAATGAACGAGGTAACAAGTATCAAAACACATAAAATTTGAGTCACATAAAAAGAATAGGCTCGTAAAACAGGGGAATGATTCGGGTAGAGAATCGTCGAAAATTCCAAAGTTAATCGAAGATCTTTTCGAATTAGAGAAGCGTGCTTTGGCCTATAGGTAAAATGCTTTCATCGAGAAGCGACTAACGACATTTTACCCTTCCAGTTACTACACGTCTCTAACCGATCGGAAAATCGAGACTTTGGCGAGAGTGAAAATCAAGGAATGGGACTTAATCGACAAGGTGCGGGTTTCACCCCTAACTTGACGATTTCGTACCCTAAGTGTGGTTGGTACTTACCAAACGAAGAGCAAATTCCGATTCGTTGGTAAGGGTCCACTAGAGTTTTGAGTTGGAAATTTTCCATCAAGGTTTGGATTTCACTCCTAACTCGATGGCATAATTGCGTGCAAAAAGAATAAGTATAGCGGATTGAGAGTCGTTCACCAAATTGCGGTTTTCACACCTATTTTAGTGAAGTCGTCTCGTTTATATTACGAGTGTCTTCAAGCGTCCAAACGTGTATTGTGTAAAAGTGTCTTAGGAAGACACCATGTATATGTATTAAGACCAAAATGAAAGAGAGAAGCAAAGTAGGAAGCATAAAGTTTTAAGCATAATCAAGAATGGTCACAACGGGTACTTAGAACTATAGACTAGGTCGAACATGGAAATTCTACCTAATTCCCTATAGTTATGGCTCTGATACCAATCTGTAACACCCCAACCGATGGCGGAAACATCGGGATGAGACGAAAACGAGATTGCTCATTGCTCACAACATTATTAAGTGACAATAATTAATTAAACCATATTTCATTTCATAAGAATTGTCAAATACATCAATGTAACAAAACAAAGAACAACATAACATTTGCAAAGTCATAACGAAATTGATACATCGACATTAAACCTAACGTTTAATTTGTGTGTATCTAGTCCTTGTTATATTGTTTTCATAGCATCATCTCCTTCAACCTGTAACATGTTTTAAAATAATGTCAATGCGAAAGCAAAGGCGAGTATACAAGTTTAGGCATAGCATACGTATACGAATAAGTTTAAACAACCCACATGGCAACCAAATCTATACAAGAGCAATATCAAGGCATGCAATACTAATAATCAAACCCTTAACGCAATCAAGATGTTTTAACATGACCTCACGAATAACACGATGGAGGTGGATGCGTGAATTCCTATAGCGCTAAGCATGTCAAACGAAGGCTAAAAATAGTTAATGACTAAAGCATAGCAATACGAATATCCAAGACAAGCATCAAGTATAAGATTCAAGCTTTCATGTATATGGGATCATTTGTGTGTTTCATAAAGTTTAAGTGTTCGTGATTTTGTATATGGAAACATGTTACACCCGAAAAGTGCTATAAACAAAGTGGGTCGAGTGTACTCACGGTTTTGCTAAGTCTTTTCTACACTTGACAATCCGTGAAGACGTTGGTTCGAGGATGACGCCGAATTATCCTACAAGAGGAAACGAGGCGTATGAGTATAGAGTTTCAACGGGAGATTAGGAGTATTCGAGCATGATTAAAATAAGTTTGATAAAGTATTATGATACGAAAGTATTCACTAAGATGTAACACTCGTTCTCGACACTATAGTAACTCTTACGAGTTGGGTGTGATTTCATAGGTTCGGGGCCTATTAGAATCGTGACAAGGAATTACATACTTTAGTGTTAAACTTAATAACTTGATAGGTGATTATAAGTTCATTATCAAGGTTTCGGTTTTAGAATTATAATATAGTTATATATATATCATTATAATCATGTAGGAGGTGGGAGGATGAACCATCCACTTTGTAACCTCTAGTGTCATGTATGTCAAGTATGAGGTGGGAGGTTAAACCATCCACTTTGAACCTCGGATTATGTTCACCACTACACAAGTTACCATTGGTAACAAGGAGGGTACAAGAACTATATACTATACAAGAATGTAAAGACAAGAATGATAAGGTGTCATCTAGATACCAAGTAGCCAAGTATTCAACAACTCGACGAGCACACGAGGACAATCGTCAACGGCTTTGTGGGGTTGTGACACTTTAAGTCTAGCAAACTATCTTGGGATCTTGATGAAAAATCATCAAGTGATGTGTGGTCTCAAGTTAGGATAGCCCAAGCTTCCTTGGTGGACACACATGAACAAGTTTAAGAACTTGCATCACTTGTGAGCTCAATGCTCTTAAAAAACAGAAAGTTTGGAGTGATTAAACACTCCTATTTACAAGTTTAACAACCTAGGTTAGTCCCCATAATCATACATGTGATTAGGAGTTCAAGAACACTAGAATGAATGAGAAAAGTAAGAGATTAAACAAGTTTATGAGAACATAAAGTAAAACAGTCTACTTTGGAACCTTTTTCTGGTCACTCCAGAGCTTGGTTTTCCATGGAAAACCAATGGAAATGATCCTTAGGTTAATCCAAGCAAGTGGGAAAAAGAATGGAAGGATTTTGTTAAGAAATTAGTGAGTTACACTCACTTTAGTGAAGATGAGTAATTCTGCTCGAACTTGTAATTTTGCCGCTGATTTGGAAGGTTTTGAGAGAGATTTGAGGGAATTAAAGTGTAAAAGTTCTTGGATTAGAGGTGGGTTTTATAGGGGAAGGATTAGGGTTAGTTAGGTGGGGTTTAAGTGAGTATTAAAGGCCTCAAAAACACAAAAAAATATAAAAACCCGCCCAAAAGGGCTGCTGTCCGCGCTCCCTTTGCGACCAGCCTTACCCGAAAACAAAGCTTGACAGCTTTGTGTTTCCGGGTTCTAACACAAGTGGCCTGCTGGTGGAGTGGCTGTGTTGTTGTTTGTTGAACCGGAGGTCCCGGGTTCGAGTCCCGCGGATCCGGTTTTGTTCATTTATTTTTTTTCATTTAAAAATTATTAAATCAGGTTTCATAAATGACAAAAATAGCCCCTGTAGTTTGAGAATCCAATAATTACACTTTAAACCTTGGACTTATTAAAAAGGGGTATATATTAACATCTAAAAACTAAATGTTATATATATATTTAAACTAAATATCATTTTAATTTTCTTTTTGTAAAAAGAAATTAATTAATTTTATTAACTAATTTAATTAATTAATTTAATTAATTAATTAATTAATTTAATTAATTAACTTAATAAATGAATAAGTAATTACATTTTCGTAACGAATTTAGTTTAACGATTACAAGTTTCACGTTTAAGTCTCGATTACGCATAAATACCATGTTTGCAAGTTATGACACGTTTACGATTGAGAGTACCACAAATATGTTTACATGTTTAAAGTATGAACAAGTATAAGTGTAACAGGACTATGATTAACATAATATAGATAAAATACGAGTTTCTCATTACAATCCAAGTCTCGGTTTACAACATTTACAACGAAAGACGAATACAAGATACAACACTTACTTAAAATAGAAGTACGATACAAGGTTTCCAAATATAGAAAGTATAGAAACGCGGAGCGTTACATTTATGGTGTAATTTTAAAAAATAATAATAATAATAATAGCGTACAAAAAAGTCATGCATGTTTAAAAATCGTGGGGGTAATTAGTTTTTTGTAAGGTGATAAAGTGTAACTACTAACTAATTATCTATAATTTTGTTAAAGGCAGTGGAATTAAAGTGTAATTAAGATGACATGACTAAAGTGTAATTAGTGTTCGAAAGACCAATTTACACTCATTTTAGGTTGTACATTATGCGTTAAACCAATAAAAACTTCTTAACTTTTTGGTATTTTAAAATGTACTTATCCCATCCTATATATATATATATATATATATATATATATATATATATAAGTTCACCATATTTGAGAAACTTGAGAAGTATTCTGGACCACACATTTCCCTAAGCGTTATGTAATATACATATATGTATAGTTTAAAATTGACTATATACATATATGTATACTGAATTATACACATATGTATATAGTCAATTTTAAATTATACATATGTGTATATTACGAAAAGCTTTGAGAAAATGCGTGGTCCAGATTACTTCTCAAGTTTCTCAATTAGCCAAGTGCTTCTCACATGATCCTAACCCTATATATATATATATGTACATATATATATATAGACATATATATATATGGGATGGGTAAAATGAGAACCTCCAGTTGCGAGAACCGTAAGAACCACTTTTTAACCATTGGATCTTAGATGATGGATGGATGAGATTAAAAGTAATTAAAAGTAATATTAAAAACTTTTTTATTATTATGTTTTTTATATTTTAATGCCAAAAGGGTTGTTTTGTTAAATTTGTTTTTTGTCTTATTTTATTTATTGTTTTTATTACTTTTTTGTTTTATTATATTTATTATTTTTATTAAAATCAGATTTTTTTACTAAAAAACATTTTGAAATTTGTTTTTTTAACAAAAACGATGGTTTTCAAGATTTTTTTTACAAAAAAAACACTTTTACGAGCTTTTTTTTTACGTTTAGTTTTTTTACGCGCCCGTTTTACTCCCGATTTTTTTACGTGCCGTTTTTACGCCCCGTTTTTTACGCCTCGTTTTTTCGCGCCGTTTTTTTGCGCCCCGTTTTTTACTCGCTATTTTTTTACGCGTGGGTTTAAACTTTTTTTACACGCCGGTATATAAACTTTTTTTACGCGTGGTTTTAAACTTTTTTTACGCGCCGGTTAAAAACTTTTTTAAGCGCGGGTTTATACTTTTTTTAAACGCCGATATAGAAACTTTTTTTACGTGCGGTTTTAAACTTTTTTTACGCGCCGGTTTAAAACTTTTTTTACAAGCCGGTTTACACTTTTTTACGCGCCGGTTTAAACCTTTTTTTACGCGCGGTTTAAAATTTTTTTTACGCGCCAATTTAAAACTTTTTTTACGCACGGGTTTAAACTTTTTTTACACGCCGGTATAAAAACTTTTTTACGCGCCGATTTAAAAGTTTTTTACGAGCGGTTTTAAATTTTTTTACGCGCCGGTATAAAACTTTTTTTACGCGCGGTTTTACGCGTGCATTTTAAACTTTATTTACGCGCAGGTTATAAACTTTTTTTACCCGCCGGATTTAAAACTTTTTTATGCCGGTTTTTACGCGTGCATTTTAAAGCTTTTTTACGCGTGCATTTTAAACTTTTTTTACGCCGGTTTTTATGTCTCGTTTTTACGCCTGTTTTTTTCACCCGTTTTTTTCGCCCCGTTTTTAAACTTTTTTTTACAAAAAGTTTTTTATAAATTTTTTTACAAAATAATAAAAAGAAGAGAGAGAAACTGAAAAAACTTTAAAAGTGACTTTAATGAGGAGAGAGAGATGATTTGATGGTTTTGATTAAATGACTATAATACCCTTTTGGTTGTCATTATCTTATTGGTGGAGAGTGGTTCTCGCGGTTCTCGCAACTCGGCTTGGTTCTCTCTTGAACGGATCACTATATATATATATATATATATAGGTCTAGGATTCTGTAAAAAAACTATTCTTCGTGAGAAGTGTGAGAAGACATAGGAATAGACATGTAGGCATCATGTTTTTGGACTTAGGCATGATGTTTTGAGTTGTTTTGGCAAGAAAAACATAAAAAAATAAACAATTTAAGACACAATGCGATGAATTCTAGGCTTAAAACTTAAAACACCATGCCAAGAACGTTAAGTAGTGTGTTTTCAGTGTTAAATAGTGTTTTTAAATTCATGTTATACATTAGGTATTATATCATAACAAGTTGCTAATAATTTTGTATAGCTTAGTGATAAAGTAGTCTCGTCATTCATGTCATAACGATACCAATACTTTAGTATGCATGTACATACGATGTTTTATATTGGATTGTATTATTGGGACAACCCAAAGGGCTTATTTTGACACCAAATATACGACTCGTATAGCCTGATACGAGTCGTATAAGCATAAGGTTAATACAAATCTCAAAGTGACATTTCCTGTCACATGGGAACCCTATACGCATCGTATAGCTCTATACGATGCGTACAATGACACTAGTGCTAAGTGCTAACCTGACGTTGAATAAACACAATTTGCTCAGAATACATGTTTAGCGACTTTTGACCTGTTTAACCAATGTTGGATCAATCGGGTCTAAAGCTATGGCCACATGGATTACTATTAAAAAAACCATGTCATGCCTTTAAGTACTTGCTAACCTTAACATAACTACTATAAACTAATCATCCAAAACCTCTTCCATCACATCTCTAACAAACTAATCTTTATATTTCAATAAGGAGCAGTCGCTAATTCATAGAATTTGCGATCACATTCGCACTTGGCTTCTTCAATTTCTGCAACTTCTTTTTCCCAAGCAACGATATTCAACGTACTCTCCTCGTTTGCTTTCACAAGTCGTTCACGTTTCTCACGCAATTCATCAATCTGACTATCAATCAACACGATGTCTATCTTGCGTTCTTGAACTTTAACACGCTCAATCTCAAGATGATCTTTGGGATCTTTTGACCCCGTTTCAAGTGCTTCTCGTTTGTCCTTGCAGGAAAGCATTTCCATCAAACGGCTTCTTAAAGAATGGACATCAAACCCGTGGGTTTCCAGTTCCAAAAGGATTTCCATTTGATCTTGGAATTCGGTTCTTGGATGATCACGCCGTAAATGGCACATGTTCTCGAAAATGCCTGAGAAGTCAACCATTTTATAGATTGCGTGGCGTTCACGGGCACTTTCGTTAAGATCATCAAGCGGACGGAAATGCGGATTCTGCGGAAATAGGCGAAATGCTTCCATTGACCCGATGGTCTCCCAAAATGAACTCCGCTTTTCAAAACTCGGCTTTTGATCATCATCACCGTTTGTGATGGAGAGTGGAATATTAGAAGTCCTAGACGGTTCTTTACCTGCAAATGGAGAAGGGTATAAGCAGAAAACAGAAACCAATAGCAACCAGCATTATTTCAACTGACTTTACTTATGATTTGTTGAAATGGCAACATCACATAATCAGAAAAAATACGTGAAGGCAATCACTTGCCACATCATCGATATTTGAAAAAATAAACCGGGTCTCTAAAATCGTTTAAAAAAAGTGTACGTTGGTTTCTTCTATTTTACGCTTTATCTATTGTCGGTTGCTAAAACCATGAAAAAACGTAAATCGTGCTTCTGTTTTGTGCAGTTTGCCTTAAAAAGTCACAAACTTTTAACCAAAAAAAACCATACAAACTCAAAGAATACACTATACTAGAAACTACCTGTGGACTCGAGAGAAGCTAGAAACGACCTTGAAAGCGATTCATTTTCAGACACTAAGTCGAGTGATTTCTCAACAATATCAGAAGGTATTTGTGCAGAAGAATTGTGAAGATCTACAGAAACTGCAATGAGTAATATGAAGAAGATAGATCTTTTAAGTTGATATTATACTAATTGTAATACATCTATAAACAAAGTGGCTGTGCACCTTGTGGTGAAGACTCAATGTTTAAACTACTGATATTTCTTCCTCGTTTTCCTTTCGCCGGTGTATTGGACGTTTCCTTTTGCTTTTTAACACTGGCATCTCCATTTTGATTACTTACTGCAAACATAATAGCAAGTTTGTTTTTTTAATCAAGAGATATGTGTGTATATATATAGTTCAAGTTAGTTAAGAATACTAAAGTTATACAAGCCACGGAAGTCTTGCGGTTTGTGGGTTGCCTTCTGAATGTCTTTCCCCACTTTCTTATTGTTGACGAGTTGCCGTCGGTTTCCTTATCCTGCATGAGAAACAATGAGACATACACTCACAATCACTAATTTCTGAAATTATAGATGGCTAACATGTTATGGAAAAGAAAACGTAGGCCTCCGGTACCTGAATGGCAGCCGTCTTAGATGCCAATGGAACACTTGACTGAGGTTCACCCACATTTTCAGGACTTTTGCAAATCAACTTCTTTGATGTTTTGTTTTGTGATGACGTCAATGCCTTACATTGCAAACCTATAACAACATGAGATGGAATATTTTCGGTAACACGGTCTCCCGTAGCAGTGTTTGGAGTTGGTGTTGTTATGATCAAATCACCTGCAGCTGTGTGATCAAAGATAAACAAGTAAAGCAACAGAAAAATATTATGTGTTTATCTTGTTTACTGATATATAATGAAATAATCCTTTAAATAGCTACGCACTGTTATGTAAAGCTTTCGGGCCACTAGAATCAGCTGATAATTTCCCTTTCTTTCTTGCAGATGTAATCATAGGACGCTTCAAATCAACAGTTTTGTCTTCCTCAGCAGGCTGCACAAGTAATAATAAAGATGCTAATTTACTAAAAAAAACTTCATATGTTGTTTACCAAGAGAAATTCAGCTCACCGTTTTCCTTCCACGATGAAGTCTCTTAGTTTTATCTACGGTTTGACACGCAGATTGGTCGCTGACTTCTTTACTTGGAACCCCATTTGGCTTTAGTTTCTTACAATTAGGCTTTATAAGCTTATCATTGCTTGTTGCATTTGATCTCTTCATTGATCTTGTTACACTACAAGTTTGTTTATCAATACTAGTAGGTGTGTTCCCGATCGGATTTGTAAGGTTTAAGGTAGCACTTTCTCTTAATTCATCATTAGAAACAAGAACCTGAAAAAAAAAACATGACATCATAAGTTGTTTTCATAATACATTTAAGGTAACAATTTCTCTTAATTCGGCTTACTACTTATGCAAACTGCTTAGTTTATTATTTGTGAGTGAAATAACTTGTCTAATCAAAACGGCTTCTTTCAAAAAGCAATAAGCAGTTACAACAAGTAGATCTCAAACACCCCCTAATTATGATCAAGAAGTTAATGTCAATCAGATCACTCAATTAGATACCTGACGAGTGGTGAACCATTCCATTCCAAATGTGATCTTAATTCCAGATGACTAAATTCTTTAACCTTATTTGTGTATTTAAAATACACAACGTATCTACTGTCAGTGAGTTTTTTCGTAATTACTCCACTCCACCACCCAAAATCATAAAAAGCATCTACTTTTTCTAACAAACCAAAACTTGTAACCGTAAACTGAGGAGCCGGGGGGCGAATGTGACGATGATCTATACTAGCTCTTTGAAGCTCTTTGTACTCAACCAAGAACCGATTGTTGCCTAGATCTTCAACGACAGTTGCAGGGAACCAAACGCCACGCAAAATTTCTTCCTCTAAAGTTACTTCCACCTTTTTGCCTACCCTGCAGATGAACATTTCTGTTTTCTTATTTAACACAGATCTACCCACTACACCACACTATCTAATGAAAATAGCAAGATCTAATGCAGATATTACATTCAAAGCATAACAAAATTAAAACGAGCATATGACATTGAAGCAAGTTAGTCACATAACATAAATTTTAATCAGATACATAAACAAGCATAAATCATCAAATGATTGGGTGTAATCACTCACCAGAGTCTATCGATCCTCACCATATGCAATTAAAAACCCTAAAAATGAAAAGAGACGGCAAGTGTGTGTATAATAGCAGTAGAACAGAAAAGGGGGTAAAAGTATAGTGGAAATGTGCTAAAGCTAAAAATATAAAAGTGCAGCCCGTTTCTCGGACAGGGCCCATTTGCCATCAGCCCATTTCGGTCAACCGGATTCAGAAGTGAAATTCAGTGAAAAGAGTTTTATGCCACCCGTGTTAGATAGACAGGGCAACGGCGTCGTTCAGCTCAAATCAAAGCAGACTTGTTACTAAACGGATGAAGTTAACAGTTGACAGATATAAGCGACGAGCTGCTGTATAAGTTGTTGATTTAGTGGCTACACCGCCTAATTATAGATATAAGGTTCACGACAATTAGACCACTCAGATCATTTAATGAAGACATATCTCCTAGACCACACTGACAAAAAAAAACCTCAAGAATCGAATGCAAGTATCACATTAAAAGCATACAAAACTGAAGCAAAACAGTATCATAAACAAGCATAGATCCTCACAAAAACAATTAGGCGTAATCAATCACCAAAGTACTTGCATCAAACACACACAAATGCAATCAAGTGGAATGTGCTAAAGCATCCACTTGTTCAAACAAACCAAAATTTCTAACCCTAATTGGAAGAACCGGAAAATAAAGCGATTATGTTCTATATTAACTCTTTGAAACAATTGATTCATCATCATTGATCCCTAAACAATTGTATTCATCCAAACACAACCTGTTTCCTAAATCTTCAACAATAATTACAGGGAACCAAATTGTTACGTGCCATTTTTGGAACCACTCCCCATGTTCCCATGTAGTTAACATTTCCTTTGCAGTTAGCTATCTAAGTAGTAGATTAAAGTTATCATCAATTTCTATGAGTTAAGCTTATAAAAAGCTATTTGTTTTTTGAATGTTATGTTATGAATTAAGTCTCACTTATCTCTCTATTTTCTTATGTTCTTTCTATTCCTCTAAAAACCAATTTGGTTCACATCACAAACGTCACGCAAGCGTTCTTCCTCTATAGATACTTCCACCTTTATACCTACCCTCAATGTTGTAAAACAAGGTCTCGAGGGCCGAGCAATCACTACGAGGTAGAGTGCCGAGGCGATTTTCTTCAACTCCGCCTAATTATTCGGAATCGATCAAATGCGGTCAACCTCGACCAGAATCTGATCTAGTTGATCAACTCGGGCCGAGTTTGACTTAAAAAAAATAAAACAAAATTCTTAGTCTATAATATTAAAGAATGAATATCAATTTTTGAAAAAATTTAGTATTTGGACATGTATTTTTTTTATTTATATTGATATTCACGTATTTTGTTATAAATATTAGTAAACTAATGATATTTGACATACATATAATTTCCCAAAAACTAATTTCTTTACAATTTATCATGTCCGAGGACTACTCACAACTCCACGGTTAGCCGACCAGGGAGCGCCTAGCAGCTTTTGCAAGCATGCCTATCCTGAAGATAAACCTTTATGTTTTGTAACTTTTGCCCAAAGGGAAACAAAATCGAAACCATTTAATTCATATCCCTACACCACACCATCTAACAAATAATTCAAGATCCTAATACAAGTATCACATTAAAAGCATCCAACAATCATAAACTGAATATATAACCAAACCAAAGTCCAAAACAGTAGCATATCAACCAGACACATAAACAAACACAAATCCTCACAAAAAAACAATTGCAGCAAAGAATCATGTACATGTACTTACAAACAAACACACACACACACACACACAAATGCGGGAGCTAAAACTATAAAAAGGCAACCTGTATGTAGGAAAAAACCCAATTGCCATCAGCCCATTTCAGTCGACCCGGTTTCAGACATGAATTCTGTGAAAATAAGGCTTGTTACTGACCGAAATTAAACGATCAGCGGTTCTTTGAGACGATTATCGAAGCTATTATAGAAAAGATGGTTGCTTTATGCGTCTTTTCAGTCGTGGAAGTGGAATTCAATGGAATGCTTTTTGGTTGACAAAGGCTTTTTGATTCTTGTTGTTCTGACAGAATCCCAATTTCTAAACCCTAATTTTTTATATCGTCAACATAACCCTTCCCACCTTTTTTTTGAAATAAAATATGAATAATCAAAACGTTACAAGTTACACGTCCGTTAGGAATATTGTTAGAAGTTTGATATGGTTTCAACATTATCGTATCTTTGTAATCATTCATGTGATTTCAACGTGATTTTAAGGATAAGTATTAGGTATAGTTAGTAGTTGATGCGTATGAACATGCTACGTTTTATGTTATGTTCTCGAAGCGTAAACATTTCTTTCATATTAAAACCGGCTCACCCGTATGTGTAGAACTTTAAGTTATGGTATGAGTTTCATACCTCAAGAGGTCAAGAAGTGAAGCATACATTGTCATTGAGCATCATCAATTAATGATGATTAACGTTTAACAAATAGTAGGATGTAAAAGATGCTTTATGTGTATCTGGTCAAATTGGTTAATATGCTATTTATTAGACGTGTAACAAAGATAGTATATAACGTTTTTTTTCTCAAGTACGTAATACCCACTTTGTTAGAGATGTAACTATGCGATACAAATTATAGTTGCATTATGTGGTTGCAAGTTTTGTATCAATATAAATGCATAGGAATGATATTGAAGGTGGGAGAACCTCGTAAACCAATGATAGAAGGTGGAAGTGTTATTAGAGTGGGAAATGGAGTTAATCTATATATTATATAAACAAATAAGATTTGGGACGATGTCCTGTAACCATTTTAAGTTTTTGGCGGGAAAATATGAGGAAAAAGTGTTTTTTATATGGATTCAAAGCGTTGATGATCCATACCCGGCTTGTGACCCACATATAAAAGCAATCTAATTAACCTAATTCTCTCATACGCCTCATTTGCTACGATCAACCTACGAAACCCTAACTTGTCTTCTACCGCCAGAGATGCACCCTTCATCGATCTATTGGAGAAATTTGTCTTCTATGACGACCGTGATCATCTCCCGATTCTTGCATAGGATTCTTCCTCATAGTGTTTCTTTGGAGTTGAAGGTGACGACGATTAGGGGAAACAAGTCGCTAGGGTTTGACAGTCGTTCCGGCGACCCTAGCGACGGTGGTGACCGGTGGTCTTCTAACAAAATACGAACTAGGGTTTCGTCAGCCCTCGACGACAGTGATGGTGTTTCAAGGTAGTACGATCGTGGCTTGTTTGCGGTTTAAAGGTACATAACTATATATCTGATTCGTGATATTCCAGTTGTTCGTATTTCAGCTTTCTCCTCCGTCCTTTCATTTATATGACGATTGTATCTTGATTATTCATGTTTTGGTGAGTTAGATAATTATATTTGTATCATAGACATATTAGAAAAATTGATTGCATATGGATTATTATTAATTTCTCAATTCGCAGGGTTACATTAGACGCACTGTTGGAGAAGATGAATTTCATGTGTTCATATGCCTGCTAACTTTCCCACAATAACTAGGAAATTCACTTTGAAGAATGGTTTTGAACCATAGATGATGCAAACATGAATACTGTATGTGACATTATATCATATAGAACTGAGACATGTTTACAAAGAAAACATATCAACCCTTGTCTCACAGCAGTCAGACTAGACTATTCGAAGGCTTATGGTATAATTCACATGGTGTTATCCAAACGTAAATGTGTATATATTGAACAAATATTAGTGAATATACACCACATATGACTATGTGAAGTTTTGATAGCGATGAGTTAATACAATCCCTTGCAGCATCCCCATTTCTGTTATAAAAAAGCTTGACCTGAATGCAAAGACTAATAATGATATTAAATACAAGAAAACTGTCTGATTTCATTAAATCTTTTGCAGTGCTGGAGATATTCCTAGAAGATCATGCTGGAAAGTATGCAACTAGGAATGGAAGTTTCCTGGTATCGATTTTTTTTTGCATATACTCTAGCATCATACTAACTAAGCTGATCACTTAAAAGTAGTCATGTGTAGAGCACACGACCACTGAACAACTTAGCGGTTGAAGTGCTGATGAAGTTTGATGTGACTTTGGTGTTCCCGAGGTTGATGGGCATGGAGCCTATCGTTTTTACAGGATTTGATCCAAGAACAGGTCAATAGCTACATGTTTTATACCTTTATGTGTATGCTACTGTAGAAGGTTTAAGTAAATTACCATATAATTAACTTACTATAGTTTTGTAAAATTCATTTTAGAAGTACATCTTGTAGTATAATTAGTCAATGTGAAGATAAAGTCACTTCCATGCATTGAGCATGAGCACATGATATGGATCTGGCGTGCAAATGAGCCTTCTTCGCCCATTGTTTCTTCATTTAACCCATCCCAGGATACCAAATATACGCAAAGGTCTATGTTTTTTTAGTGATTATGTAACTTAGAAAGTAGAGATGGCAACTTCACATATGTTATTGTTAATGGGTCATTTTTTTTGTTTACGGATTGACCGATTTGACCTGATCCGTTTTAAGCAGACCTAAAAGTTATTTGTTTGAACATGAACATGTTGTAGGGGTGTGAATTTCTGACACGACCCGAAAACCTGACACGAACCTAATACGAAATTCGTGGGTTTAGGTTTCGTCTAAACGGGTTCGTGTCAGTTTCAGGTTGAACCCGCGAACCCGTTTAGGTTAACGGGTCAGGTTCGGGTCAACCTGGTCGGGTTGGCGGGTTGACCCATTTAACACATTTATACTATATTGAATTTTTATAATATATTTTATGTCATAAACTAAATGGGGCGTGTATTTTATGTCATGATTATAACTTACAAAGAGAAATTAACATGGATTTTATAATTTAAATATGATAATATTATATACATTTGTGTTTTTTAAGTAATTTTTAATTTTAATATATTAATTTCAGAATAAAAATTAAAAAATTCGGGTTAAACGGGTCATGTTCGGGTCAACCCACAAAACTTCGGGTCTTGTTCGGTTCATATATATGATACGATTTTCGGGTTCGGGTCGGGTTCGGGTTCATGTAAAATTTTCGAGTTCGGGTCGTGTTGAACCTGCCAACCCGCGAACACGACCCGTTTAGCACCCCTAACCTGTTGTGACATGTTTACCAAGCTGACCATATTGCCCACCTCCATCATAAGCTATATACTAATGATAATGAAATACTCACATTCAATTTTTTTGACACAATGGAAGTAAAATTTGATGTTTATCTTGCTTATTAGGAAAGACAGATTTGTAACAACTCTAAATTTCGTTGTTACTTCATTTCCGTTGTATTTCCATTTGTATTCCGAGATTCGTTTATAAGAAAAGTTTATGTTAATTAATTACAATTATGTATGTTATATCACATCTAAATCGCTTATTAAATCGCATCGCTAATCTCATCGCAACTCGCAGTTAATTATATGGTTTTATGCTATTTATGTATTATGTATGTTTGTGGTTATGATTACGCTCGCTATCGCATCGCTCTCGCACACTCAAATTGCTAAATCGCATTATTATATCAATTATACCGCTTAATATAACTATTTAAGACGAACCGAATCGCCAAGCGAACACTTAACGCGAAACCTTTGGACAAGTTCGCTCGAACTTGGGTGACCCCAAGTTCGGCCGAACTTGACTGGCCAAACTCAATTTCTTCATTAATCACAAGTTCGCTTGAACTTGTACAACTATGTACGAGTTCGGCCGAACTTGACTCATCTCCCTCAAATACCTAGCAATTTCGTCCGAACTTGCATGAATTCCATGCAAGTTCGACCGAACTTGACTCCCAGCTCTCCATTTTTGCCTTCTCCTATAAATACTCAGTCCCATTCTCTCATTTGAACTTGCTGCAACTTCGCCGAGAGCTCCCGAAACCCTCAGTTTTCTAAGTAAGAATCAACCCGATTTCAACAACAATGATGTTCAAAACGTTTTACAATGATTTTGCACAAGGTATTGCCTTCATTTTCATCAAATTTCTTCTGTTTACGAAAATCTTCATCTTTTTCCATCAAAACTTCTGTTTTCACTCAGATCTATACTAGATCTGAGCAAAACCTTTTAAAAATCTTGATTTTTACACCATTTTCGGACTAATGACGTATGTTTCGTTCACTATTGAGTGGAACGAGGCGTTGTCGAAGCTAGATCTCAGATCCGGAAGCACAATGACGAAATCGTCACTTTACACAAGCTAGACCCGTACGAACCTTCAAATTCGCCCGGATTAGCTCGAGTTTCTTTAAAATGGCTAAGTTCGCTCCAAAAGACCTCTCCGGCCTAAGCTTTACTCAGTGGCTTAAGGTTGGAGGGATGGAAAACGACGCGAAAACGCAAGCTTTTGGACCCGAAAACATCAAGTTTGCTCGAACTTGCCCATCTGGGCCAAGTTCGGCCGAACTTGAGCCAAAACTTCACAAAGAATCAACAAGTTCACTCGAACTTGTCAAGTCTCTTAAGAGACTCTGCAAGTTCGCTCGAACTTGTCACTCTCCCTAATCCAACCCACAAGTTCGCCCGAACTAGACAAGCTTCCTAAGAAAACTTACCAAGTTCGACCGAACTTGTCTCAACATCTCCAATAGTTATACAAGTTCACTCGAACTTGTATGTTTACATACAAGTTCAGCCGAACTTGCCTACTGTTCAATCCAAACTTAACCGTTTCAGCTTTTCGGAGACTGATGCACTTCCGTTCGCGTATGCAGGCTGATCCGGCACTCCTCTTCACCTCTCGGCAGTCGTCTACTCTCTCCTAAACGCACCAACAGTGAGTATACTTGACCCGTTTTCGCTTTAATGTACTGTTTGGGTGTTACATACGTTCCCCTATCAAAATCACTTCACAAAATCAAACTGTTTATCACACGCGAATAATCTGATTATGTATGCTCAATACGTGATACTAGAAACATGTGACTAGGACTTATTTTCGTTAACTTGCCTCCTTAGCTAGTATGGTATTATTGTGTGGCTAACACCCGACGGGGTCTAGTTAGGATGGACGCGCAAGCCTTCTCACGGTAGTTAGCATGAGAAATAAGCCTATGTTTATCTGTGTGATATGTTTTGGTGTATCATGATATGTAATTGGACTATTTCGCGAACACTTTCTCTATTATGCTAGTATTACTAAAACCCGTATGCTCACCTTTACTTAATTGTAGTGACTTGTATTTTAACGTATGTAACAGGTTGAGGATTCTTAGCTTGGATGCTTTGGACGTAGTTTTACTTAGTTTTGGCTTGTTTTGTTTAGTTTCCAAATGTAATAAATCTAGGAAAAATCGAACCCGATTAGTTTTGTGGGAAAACAAGTTTCTGTAATGATTATTTTGAAATATTGTGTTTAATGGTATGGGACGTTAAATGTTGAATGTGTTGATAGATAATTGTTATGGAATTCTCATGAGACAATCTGGTCGCCCAGTGCCTCTAACCCCGATGTTTCCGCCATCGGTTGGGGTGTGATACGAACATTCATATCGGTGTTAGGACTTCTTGATTTTGGTATTTGGTACAAACAATGTATTTTTTTCTCAGCATTTTGGTACTTGGTACCGATTTAGAATGCGAATTTTTTTTAGGAAATTTCTAACTTTCTCTTAAATATCTTGGTTAATATTACCTAAATATCCATTTAAAATACGTGTCCCTATCTACTTCACACTAAACCAATCAAACGCATCATCTCGTAATAGGTTTCTTTGACAAAACAATTTTGAGTCTTAGTATATATACTATGATAACGGATCATAGATCTCAATTGTGTTTTACATTAGTATGAAAAATCCAACTAATTAATAATATAAAGAAAATTAGGTAAAAATAGTGAAAACATAAAAACCAATATCAAAGTTGTAAAGTATTACAAAACCGGCACTGATACCATACCGATAACGAACAAATACTCGGTACCCACTTTTTATCAATTTCGGTATATTAGTATTTTTAGTACCGGTACCGATACAATGTCGGTACGAATACGATCTCGATCCCATCCTTAGTTAGTAATACACTATTTTTAGTACCGGTACCGATACAGTATCGGTACGATCCCGATCCCATCCTTACCAAGTAATATGTCAATGTAATTACTAATTAACAACAAATACGAATAAATATAAACATCATATTTCAAAATAATATAAAACTACATACTGGTCTTGAGGAAGCTAATTTGGACGAAGGAATCTTTGTAATGTTACTTTGCAATCTAATCATTTATTATAATATATCACTGTTAGTGATTAAAAAAGACCCCAATACCTTAGGATGCAGAGTGCATATGTTTGAATTTGTCATATGCAACATGAAAAAAACTAAGTAAACAAACTACTTTTATTTTGAAGATGAACAATAATTTTATTCCACACCAAATCTATATACGTTACAAGGACATGTACAGTACATCGCTCGTACCATTTAGCCCATACACCAGTACATAACTACTCACCCCACACACCAATTACATGTGTAACTTGTTACTTCCAATCAGACCATGTTGATTATACATGACAGTCTATGAAATATATGATCAATCCCCCATAAAGTGAAATATTACAACTAATCGAGAAGGGGATGGAGGAGGGTATTACCTCCAACTTTTTGTTGATCCTCTTAGATTTATGAATCCACCGGAACCCTAAAGCCAATAAAAACTAAAACATGTAATAGTTACCTAAATTGAAATCAAAACTCACCATCATTGTGAACAATCCAAGCATTCCATTTACTAAAGACTATGCATACATGAACTAAACATTACACTTGGATATATAAAGTTCAGGTTAGTCAGAAAACACAAAAGACTAAACTCCTACCATACTCATAAACACGAATCCCCAAATCAGAATATACAAACTGAAAATAAGTATTAAGTAATCGGAACAAAGAAGCAACTAAATAGATAAAATAATACGAATCAAAGCGAAACATTGAAGATGTATTCGACCAACATAAAAACTGAATTGTAGAAAAAGAACTTCATACAACCGTAAAATGATAAAAAGTAAATCGATCGAAAGAAAAAAAACTCACAATCATATACATCATAAGATACCTGGAATAATAAACGGAAAAAACAACACAAAACAAACATAACAAAAGTCAAACTTCTAAGCTAAACTCTCCATTATTGAATTGAGAACTTTGTACGGTTCACCAACCACAACAATGTTGAGTCCTAATATCGTCCAGACCTTTAAAGTTGACACCAACTTCCCATTAAGGACTCTCATTTTAAGAAGACACAAAATCTAAAAGCAAGTATAAACTATGACCAGAATGACCCTTTTTTCTATTTGCAGAGCAACCCCATTCATTAAAGTATTGAAGGGAGGGATTTTAAATCAAAGGCAAATTTGACTCAAAACAGAATTGGCAAACGGGCAAGCGATCAGAATATGGTTCGCGACCTAGTTCCCAACACCACAGATGGAGCAAACTGAACTGCCAAAAGAAATAACTCTATACTCCAGTGGCACTTTAGTTGGGATTCCAGTCAGAGGATCTTCTGGCAGAAGCTAAATGGATGCTCACATGATCTCTCTAGTGATGCGCCTCACGATAAAATATAACATACAAAAACATGTGACTGAAGCAACTATTTACATCTAGATACGAGCATGTAAAACCTCAATAGATTGATGCACATTAATATTAAAACCAACACCATTAGCAATCTTTGATTGGTCGAAAGAAAAATCGAAAAGTGCAATCACCTAACCTTAAGCTTGCGACAATGCATACTTATAAACATAAACAACAAATGATAACCAACCAAACAAAACCTAAGCTTGCAAATGGTAACTCCAAAGTCCAAACTAAGCATCTAAATATAGCACTTAAGGAAACTTGAGTATGTTGGTAGAGAATAAAAACCTCACTAATTCACCATAAGTATCTATTGGAACTTTATTTTCTAAGGTAGAAAGCAGAAAATGGAATGGAACTATTGGTGGTTGGAGATGGTGCTTGGAAGAACTAAAGGGCGAGGACAGTGGTTGAAGGTGGTTAATAATATGCATCCCCACTCAATCACCTTGAGGTCCCACCACAACATGCCAAACGTAATCTTGTATCATGTACAAAATCATTGCAGCAAGCTCATCACAGGGAACTATGTGCACTTGGGATTGGTTTCTAAAGTCCATAAAATTGCATTCAAATATAACACGTAAAAAATATAATAAGAATTGAACTAATGGAAAAAGAAACATACAACTGTGTTGATCCATGGGAGCAACTAAAGAACAGAGAACTTGATTCATGATAGCAACTTTTATGTTTTCTTCATGTTCTTCACTCCTTGTCCATACACAGCTATACCATAAATCATATTTTTCCTACAATAAATTTGAACAAAACCAAACAAACCAGATTTAAACGAAGTTGGGTCCCATTCAATCAAACCCGATGAAGAATGAAGGAAGGAAAAGAGGATGAAACTGCAGGTAGATAAGCAAAAGAAATGGGAAAAACTTCATTAAAGAAATCACATAACAAAAATTAAGAGCACAATATTATTCAATAAAGCCTGACTATACATAAATACAATGGCGTAGCTTGGCCAAAAGTTTCGAGGGGGCGTAAAGTAATGAGACCCAATTTTTTTTTCCTATTGTTATGTTTCAGGTCTGGTCGGCTATCGATTCGGGTCAGGTCAAATAATAATAGTTCCAAATAAAACTAAGAAATTTCATTCATTCAAAGGACCCATTCTTACACATAAGAACTTGAAATTAAGTTCATTGTGTGGTGGGTAATCTAGGGTTAAACAAATAAGAGTTAAAATATATTTATTAAACTACCCATCACCATCACTTATATACAAAGTGGTAACAAACTTTACTTTAATTTATATATTGTATAAATATTTAGGAAAAATAATAGGGGGGCGATCCTATATAAGTTTTAAAATTTTCGGACGAAAAATCAAAACCTATACACTTCTAACCGAAACCGTATTGGTCCTGTGACAGTACCGTATCGGTCCTGTATATATAACGGTACCGAATGAAGGAGAGCTAGGAAGTGTATATATAAGAGAACGAATTATGTATTTGAAGAAATTGTATAATAGTTTAATGTAAAAAAGATATTGATTAGGTTGGACATAAACATTTTAGGAATAAGTTATGCAAACTTTTAATTTATATTTTAATACACTTTCCTAAATATATTTAGGGGAACGTTTTGTTTTTTTCTGTAACATAAGTAATCTATTTTAACGTAAAGAATTAAATATGAAATTTAGTAAAAAATAATAAGATAACAAATTTTGTTAACAAATAAATCGGATTTAACGAATAATTCGGTATCAAAAAGTTGAATTGAATAATGGTCAATCATCTGTACTATAAACAACATGGAGTTATGTTTAGAAATTACATAATCTATTATTATATAAAGAAAGTATTAACTTAAAAATACAATTGAGGCTTAAAAGATAAGTAATTTAATGTAACGTAAAAATAACAGAAAACCAAAATTATAGGGATTGTTTAAATAAAAACATCATATGTATAAAATAAAAAAATATTATGATATTTGTAACACATAAATTGTAGTTATTGTTGTAATATTTAATTTTAATATACGATTATGTTAATTCTACAAAAATATACAAATGATGGTTTGTTGATATAAAATGACATGCATTATAATTAAAAAATAAAATTAAAATACGTTAATATACTTGTCTGTCCAGTTGCGAGAAAGTTTGACTAATTTGATGACATAAGGTTACATACATTATGAAATTAATTGGTATTTTGGAACCAAGTGTGAAAATTAGTTAACAAATTAATCGGTATCAAATTTTGTTAACATATAAATCGGTTTAACAAATGATTCGGTATCAAAATTCAATATTGGCCAATCAATCAATCTGTACTACAAATAAGATGGAGTTAAGTTGAGAAATTACTTTTTTGAATTATATAAAGAAATTATTTAATTAAAATTAATTAATATATTCTATTTTATAATTGAGTTCATGGAAGAGTATATTGTGATGAGAGTAATTAAAACAGACAGTACAAACAAAATACCATTAAGGCTTAAAAGATAACTTCAACTAAATGTTTGAAAATTTACAAAACTTGGTAAATTTAATATATGATTAGAGGCTAACTTAAAATATGCAAAGTAATGATATTAAACTAATGAATACTAATACTCCTCTGTACTTACTTCTTACAAACAACTTCGAAAGACAAACCATTTGCGCATTTGATTATAACTTCACTGTTTGGGATCACATTTGTTCCAATATTGATATGGTATTTTTACATATTGACTTGTGCCTGGATATAAAAAAAAAATTTAATTTCCAGATTCACATAAACTAATCAGAAAACAAAAAAACAGGGTACAAATATAAATGAGAATACAAAGGTACATATTGGAACTGCAATCCTTAAAAAAAAAAAACGGTAATCGATTAAAAACACAGAAACCAAAACACATTCATCAAAAACTTGAAAGGTGCAATACAAAGACGATGATAACTTCAAAAAAAAAAAACCAAAAAGGACAATGGATTACAAATCTTAAACTAAATACTCGAAGAAAGTACATACCTTTAACTATAACGGATTGAATTGAAGATATAAGGGTTTTGGGAATTCTTGAATATCAAAGGGTTTTCTGGGGTTTGGTGAAGAGAGTTTTGAAGAGAGAAGAAATTTATGACAGATATTATTAGCTGTAGAGAATATATATAGGTTTTATAAGATCCATGTAGGTGGGTCGGGTTTTAACCATGGGCCTTTACGGAAGAATGAAAAAACAAAGAATTGATTTTGGAGCCAAAAACCAATTTTAGATAGGCTTATCAAATGACACATCAGCTAATATTAACATGTTTATTATATATAATACATACATTCATTCAAAACAAGTGTTTTTTTTTGTTATGCAAGTCTGGTACCTTAACAAACCAAACCGATTCTGACTGAATAACATTTATACTGACATCGATATAATTGGAACCGATACAAATATTCGTTTTAATAGATATTAAACACATGTTGATATCTTTTAGCCATGTCACAAATTTTTAGGTTTTCTCTTTCGACTACTATAGCGAGTGTTATTCTGTAACAAGGAGGCCCGACCCAAATTGGGGGCTGGGTAGGAGACCGCCCAGGGCCTAGTCTATCGAGGGGCAATTTTTTATTTTAAAGAAACTTATATATTTTTTAAATAATATATTTAGTGTAAAATTCATTTATTGTACATCAAAATCTTGTTAGTGGAGTTGGAAGACCCTTTTCAAAATACGTTTTTCCTTGACAAACTCGCATTTTAATGAAAACTCGTTGTACGTTTTCGTTGTAAATCTACTAACATAATTTTTTTTAAATCTTCTAAATCTAGCCTATCAACAGGGCTATATGACCCAACCCGTATAGGGGCTAAAAAAACTAAGAAAAAGAAACCAAAAATAAATATTCATTTGCTCGTATAATATTATATTGGTCGTATATCATCTATACGGCGCGTATAATGTTATACGAGCTGTATAGGCAAAAACAAAAGAAAAAAAATCCTTTGACTTTTAGAATGTAATCATTCATCTATGTGACACCTAACAATTAACCGGGTTAATCCGTACACCTAATTAATCATGTTTGCATTAATTACATACAATTAGACTTAATCATGATTAAATTGAGTCTATAAAAATTATAGCAAAGCCTAGTGAAATGTATATGTTTGCATTCGTTAAGTAATGATATTTGTCGTATCGCGTAGCAGTATTATTAATACTAAACTGACATTGGTGGTCACCTGATAAATTTTAATAACTAGAATTGTTCCAATATGCCAGGAACATTAAATTATCGGTATCATTATGTGAATTGGTGCAAAAGTGTGTAAAAACCCATAAATAAATGAATGTTAAATTGGCTGGTTTTTGAGTGTTTTTATTAATTACTTCACTAATTGACATTTTAGCACCCAAATTAATATTAAACCATGTGTAAATTTTTATTCAGCAATGTCTGGTAAATAAATTAGGATAAATGGCTTAAAACTTCGTAAAACGCTCTAATTAAGCCTTAATCACCCCTAGTTACATCCTAAACATTTCATACTCCTTCCAAAGAGCTACAAGACAAAGGACATCATCATGAACCCCATCCTACTCCATTTGCGTGCATCCGACTTTCCACGTCTCAAACCTCAAGAAATGCCTAGCCGAAGAAAATCTTCATGTTCCACTCGAAGATTTGCAAATAAACGAGACTGCACTTCGTGGAAAAGTAGAGATCATGGACCGAGAGACCAAGAAACTTCGACTCTCTCGCATTCCTATTGTGAAAGTCCGATGGGAAGGCAAACGCGGTGCTAAATTCACTTGGGAATTGGAAAGTGATATGAAAGCTAAATATCCACATCTCTTTATTACGGCCACTACTTCAATTTCGTTATGAAATTTCCTAAAGTAGGGGAGACGGTAACAACTCGTAATTTTGTTGTTATCTTTTTCCGTTTATTCCGTTTGTATCTTTCATTATAAATCCGAGATTTGATTAATGGAATGGTTTATGTTAAGTAAATGTATTTTGTCACAACTATAACGCATTTAAACGCTTATTAAACGCTAATTCAACGTAATCACAAGTAACTATGTTACCTTAAGAGCCGAGTGTGTTATTGTTTGATAAACACTTGTGCCTTCTCCATCGCTTATCACATCGCATCGCAACGCAGTTAATTATGTTACTTTATGTTATTATGCGTTATGTGTGTTTTATGATTTATGGTTATACTCGCTATCACAACGCTCTCACTCGCACGAATCATCTAATCGCATTATCTTATTATTTAAAACGCTTAATATAACTATCTAATACGAACCGAATCGCCAAACGAACACCTAACGTGAAAATAACGAACAAAACTTCGCCAATAGGCCAAGTTTGGCCGAACTTGGGCATCCCAAGTTCGCCCGAACTTGCTCAGGCTATCAAAGCAGCATTATATATCACAAGTTCGCTCGAACTTACACCTTTCAAGCAGAACTGGCCAAGTTCGCCCGAACTTGTGCCAAGTTCGCCCGAACTTGTGCCAAGTTCGCTTGAAAAGGTGTCAAGTTCGGCCGAACTTGATCTATTCCAACCCATTCTCACCTCACCTATAAATACCTAGCACCTCCATTCGTGCACTCCTTGCTGCAAGTTCGCGCGAAACCGCGTGAAACCGAAAACCTTTGATTTCCAAGTAAGAATCAACCCGTTTTCATGCAAACAACAACGTTTTACAACGATTTTGCAAAAGGTTTTACCTTCGATTTCATCAAAACTCTTCTGTTTACGAAAATCTTCATGTTTTTCTACAAAACTTTTCTTTTTCACTTAGATCTACACTAAGATCTAAGTAAAACCTTTTAAACATCGATTTTTACACAAAATACGAACTAAATGACGTATGTTTCGTTCACTATGAAGTGGAACGAGGCGTTGTCAAGCAAGATCTTAGATTCGAAAGCACAAGGACGATGTCGTCACTTTGCACAAACTGGACTAACCCGTACGAACCATCAAGTTCGCCCGGATTAGTCCGAGTTTTTGCAAAATGGCTAAAACTCGCTCTAAAAGACCTCTCCAGCCTAGGTTTTGCTCAGTAGCTTAAGGTTGGTGGGATGGACACTCGATTTCCTCAGCAAACGACGTGAAAACGCACGATTTGGTGACCAAATAGATCAAGTTCGCTCCAAATTGATCAAGTTCGCTCGAAGTTGTCACATATTTGTGACCAACTTCGGCCGAACTTGTAAATTCCCAAGAAATTCAACCAAGTTCGCTCGAACTTGCATGGTTTCCAAGGAAACCAACCAAGTTCGCCTGAACTTGTTCAAACCCCAACAAAACAAGGCAAGTTCGCCCGAACTTGTACTTCTAGTAAGTCAAAACAGTCAAGTTCGCCCGAACTTGTGCCAAATCCAGGAGATTTGGTACAACTTCGCTCGAACTTGTACTCTGCTCCTTCACGTTTCGACCGTTTCAGCATTTCGGAAGATTGATGCACTTTTGTTTGCTTACAGGCTGAACCGGCGCTCCCTTCAATCCACATCAGATCCCGCCTCTCTCTCTAATCGCACCAACTGTGAATATACTTGAACCCCTGTACGCTTAAACGCACTTTTGGGTGTCACATATGTTCTTATATCAAATCACATCACACAACCCAAATTCTTATTTGCAATCCGCTAATACATGACTATACGTGAAATCTGCTGATTTATATGTGTTACTGGATTGTTAGTACGCCACCCTTAACATGATAGCTTTCTAGAGGTTGACCCGCCATCCGGAGGCACGGGGTTGTTAAGGCTCACATTTTTATTTCTCATTTATTTTCTCTTTAAGACGTGGACACTTATTCGCGTGCCTCGCACTCGCGGTTTGTTGGTTTACTTGAATCTGACTAGTTACATAGTTCACATCTCTTACGTATATCATGCGGTGTATGCTAAACGCTTTTATATCTATTATGTACGCAAACCTGTATGCTCACCCTTACTTAGTTGTATTAACGTTTTATTTTAACATATGTGGCAGGTTGATGACATCGCTGAAATGGATTAGGACTATCTTTTAGAAACTCATGTATTAAAATCTAGGGAAGATCGAATTTGATGTGTTTTCGTAGATATTATTTTTTGTAAGGATTAATGTGAAATATTGGTTGATTGAATGGGAAGTTGACTATTTAAAGTATTGTCATATTAGTTGTTACGGAATTTCTCTTGAGACAATATGATTCGCCTAGTGCCGCACCCCGGTGTTTCCGCCATCAGTTGGGTGTGACAGATTGGTATCAGAGCCATAACTATAGGGAAAATTAGGTAGAACTGCCATGTTTAACCTAGTCTATAGTTAGGACACCAAACTAGACTGTTACGCATCGATTAAACGCCCGAAACTCATACGAACTGATAACTTTGCTCGAAGTAGGCCAAGTTCGCCCGAAATTGATCAAGTTCGCCCGAACTTGACCAAGTTCGCTCGAAGTTAGCCAGTCCCCTCTCAAGGGCTAAACAAGTTCGCCCGAAGATCAAGTTCGCCCGAAGTTGGTCAACTTCGCCCTAACTTGATCATATGTCTTCGAAACAGACTTTTAAACTACGTATGCTTTTCCTAAAGCAACCACAATACACGTGAAGAACGCTCGTATCACACAAAACGAGTGATCAAGTCGAGATTAGGTGTGAAAACCAAGAACTCTCGATAAGATCATTCACTCCGCGCATCCTCTCGCACGAGATACCTTCGTTGAGTTAGGAGTGATATCCAAACCTCGACGAAAATCTCCATTTCTATCTAGTGGAACTCCCGATTTGATCGGTGAGCATAACCACAACTAGGAATGAAGTTGTTAAGTTAGGGGTGAAACCCGCATCTTAATAACTAGTTCCACTCCTCGATTTTCAATCTCACCAAAGTCTCGATTATTTCGATGACTCGGAACACGATGTAACTGGAAGGATAAATGTCGTTAACCGTTGTACGGCGAGAGCATTTGTCTATTAGGCCAAATCGTGTGTCCGAACTCAGAGAATACTCGAACCACTTTGGGTAGTCGTTGTCTCAAAACCCAGGACGCTCCCAATTGATTTAAGCCTGTAATAGGTGATTTTACGCATCATCGAGTTTTACATTAATTATGTGTTTAAATTTGTGGATTTTTACGCTTATTCGATTTATCGCTTTATCGATTTCTCGATTTATTACTTCTACGCTCTCTCGATATATGCACAACTCGCACAGCTCTCGCAATCTAAAACGCTAACTAATCACCAACCAAACTAAAACGCTCAACTCTCCTATGCGAATGCCCTTATACACAACCTTACTCGCTTCTTACGCATATATCTCGCATCTCGTACGCGCTACGCGTGTTTTAGATTGAAGATGAATACGTGCAAAATATGTGCTTACATGCTTATGTGCCTATGTGATTATGTGCTTACGTGTTATGTGCTTACGTGTTTACTTGCCTACGTGCTATATGCTTTTATGCCTTATCTATATAATAATAATAATAATGAAACTTTTGAACATAAACCTATTATAATCAAATCTCATCCAATCAAATCCTTCATGTAGATGTCTTCCATGGGATCTCACGCTAGGAGGAACATCCAGCGCAACAATGTTGACAAGCGCATCGCCTCGCTAGTAGCCAAGCAGATGGCTAAGGTCACTCCCCAGATCGTTAGCAAAATTCAGGCTGCCAGCAGCAACACGTCAATGGATTCAAAGGCCAACACACCCAACTCCTTGTTCAGCTTCAAACAATTCAAAGCGTGCGAACCTCTAACTTTCACCGGCACGGAAGGACCAAGTGCTATGTTTCATTGGTTCGATTCCATTGAGGTCACCTTCCGCCAAAGCGGATGCCCTAAAGCTCTACGCACCATCAACGCTACCGGCGTGTTCCAATCGAGGGCACTTGATTGGTGGACCGCGGAGCGCAACAAGCGCGGAAACGACGAAGCTTACGGGCTCACTTGGGAGGAACTCAAGGAAATCATGGTGAAAGAGTTTTTCCTCCCCATGAAGTTCAAAAACTGGAGAATGAATTTTGGGATATCAAGCAAGATGGCCCCGACAACGCAGGTCTCACTGCCCATTTCAAACAGCTAAGTATCATCTGTCCCGGTCAGGTGGACACCATTGAAAAGGCAATCAAAAAGTACCTATGTGCTCTACCTGACTGCGTCGCTGATTTTGTTCAAGCAGCGCGTCCTACTACCATTGAGGAGACTTATCAGCTTGCAGACGAAATCAATGACAAGCGTGTCAAGGCTGGTTACTTCAAAAGCCACAGCAAAGTCGCGAATCAAGCTATCACCGAGCCGAGTGCTACTACCGATCCGTCTCGAGAATCAAAGTCCAGTCGCCAAGGTCGCAAGAGAGAGAACCCAAGCAAGAACTATGCAGCTGTTGCACCATTGAACTCTCAGCCGTTTCAAGCTGCTACACCAAACGTACCGCCTGCGAAACGTGCGTACATAGGTCCTCACCCGTTATGCTCGAAGTGCACCTACCACCACCCAGTTGGAGGCAATTGTCGTTTCTGTACCAACTGCAACATTTACGGCCATTTTACTGTCAGCTGCCGTTTTGGTCCTCGTCAGCCAGCTCCTCAAGCACCAGCAGCACTGCCAGTTCCACCTCGTACTCCTCAAACCAACCAGCAGCAGCCTCAACAGCAAGCACCAGACCAAAAGCACGTGCTTGCTACACTTGTGGTGATCCAAACCTCTTTAGCAATGTCTGCCCACGCAAAGCCGTGAAGCAAGAGCCGCAACAGCAACCTCAGCAGCAGCCACCGCAGCAGCAGCAACCACAGGCTGCGCGTGGAAGAGCCTTCAATCTCACAAATGCACACGCAATCTTTATGGATTTGATGAACCGTGTGTGTAAAGCTTTCTTAGATCGTTTCGTCATTGTGTTTATCGATGACATCCTTATCTACTCGAAGTAGAGAGATGAACACGCGCACCATCTCCGTTTAGTCCTCGAACTTCTCCAAGGTAATCGCCTTTATGCCAGGTTCTCTAAATGTGAATTCTGGCTCGAAGAAGTCCAATTTCTCGGCCATATTGTTAACAGTCAAGGAATTCATGTCGACCCTGCAAAGATAGAAGCTGTAAAGAGTTGGATTACGTCGAAGAATACATCTAAAATCCATTTTTTTCTTGGATTGGCGGGTTACTACCGTCGACTCATCGCCGACTTTTCGAAAATCGCCGTTCCTCTCACTGCTTTAACTCATAAGGACAAACCTTTCGTTTGGGATTCCAAACAAGAGGAAGCCTTTCAAACTCTCAAACGTATGCTATGCAACGCTCCTGTACTCGCTCTACCCGATGGAAACGACGATTTCGTTGTTTATTGCGATGCCTCTAACCTGGGTCTTGGTTGTGCCCTCATGCAATGAGACAAGGTTATCGCGTATGCATCTCGACAACTCAAGATCCACGAGAAGAACTACACGACCCACGATCTCGAACTCGGTGCAGTTGTTTTTGCATTAAAGATATGGCGATACTACCTTTACGGCACCAAGTGTACTATCTTCACCGACCATAAGAGTTTACAACATATCTTTAATCAAAAGGAACTGAACATGCGCCAACGCAGATGGGTTGAACTTCTCAACGACTACGATTGTGAGATACGCTACCATCCTGGTAAAGCAAACGTCGTAGCCGATGCTCTCAGTCGACGAAGCTATGTGTATAGTGTTCGTGACTCTCAAGCTTTAAATAATCTCAAAATTTTGATTCGCTCCGCCCAGTTTGCTTGTTTTAATGAGAATACCCTGTAAGAAGAAATGAAATGTGGTGCCGAAACCCAGCTCGTAGTTAAACCAAATGGCATTTACTATTATCTCGATCGCATTTGGATTCCTAGCCGTGATAATATTCGAGAGTTGCTAATGACCGAAGCTCATAAATCTCGATACTCCATTCATCCCAGAGCCGACAAGATGTACCAGGACCTTCGTCCTAAGTATTGGTGGTCGGGCATGAAGAAGGATATCGCCATTTACGTCTCAAAGTGCTTAACTTGTTCAAAAGTTAAAGCCAAACATCAAAGGCCCTCTAGTTTGCTCGAACAACCTGAAATCCCGATGTGGAAGTGGGGGAGCATAGCCATGGACTTCGTTACGAAACTCCCTCGCACCTCCTCTGGTCACGATAGCATTTGGGTTATCGTTGATCGTCTTACTAAATCCGCTCACTTTATTGCCATACGAGAAGACTTTAAGGTAGAACGATTAGCACGAATCTATACCACCAACGAAGTCATTTGTCGACACGGGATGCCTCGTGACATCATCTCTGACCGCGATGGTCGCTTTACCTCACGTCTCTGGGAGACTTTCAATCCACTCTCGGTACTACGCTTAATCTCAGTACCGCTTTTCATCCTCAAACCGACGGTCAGACTGAGCGTCCGCACCCTCGAAGATATGCTTCGTGCGTGCATCATATATTTCAGTGGTAACTGGGATACGCATTTACCTTTAACAGAATTCTCGTATAATAATAGTTATCATACTAGTATTCAAATGGCTCCTTTTGAGGCACTATATGGAAGAAAATGTCGATCGCCTATTGCATGGCACGAGATCGGAGAAGCACAAATCACCAGTCCCGAGTTGATACAAGAAACGACAGACAAAATCCTCCAGATCAGAGGCAATCTTCTGAAAGCTTGGAGTCGCCAAAAGAGTTATGACGATAAACGCCGCAAGCCCCTACAGTTCAAAGTGGGAGATCACGTTCTCTTAAAGGTTGCACCTTGGAAAGGGTGATCCGTTTCGGAAAGAAAGGGAAACTAGCGCCACGATACGTGGGTCCCTTTAAGATTCTGGAAAGAATTGGCAAAGTGGCCTATCGACTCAAACTACCGACAGAACTTAACAACGTCCATCCGACTTTCCATGTCTCAAACCTCAAGAAATGCTTATCCGAAGAAAATCTTCATGTTCCACTCGAAGATTTGCAAATAAACGAGACTCTGCACTTTGTGGAAAAGCCAGTAGAGATCATGGACCGAGAGACCAAGAAACTTCGACGCTCTCGCATTCCTATTGTGAAAGTCCGATGGGAAGGCAAACGCGGTGCCGAATTCACTTGGGAATTGGAAAGTGATATGAAAGCTAAATATCCACATCTCTTTGTTACGGCCACTACTTCAATTTCGTTATGAAATTTCCTAAAGTAGGGGAGACTGTAACAACTCGTAATTTTGTTGTTATCTTTTTCCGTTTATTCCGTTTGTATCTTTCATTGTAAATCCGAGATTTGATTAATGGAATGGTTTATGTTAAGTAAATGTATTTTGTCACAACTATAACGCATTTAAACGCTAATTCAACGGAATCACAAGTAACTATGTTACCTTAAGAGCCGAGTGTGTTATTGTTTGATAAACACTTGTGCCTTCGACATCGCTTATCACATCGCATCGCAACGCAGTTGATTATGTTGCTTTATGTTATTATGTGTTATGTGTGTTTTATGATTTATGGTTATACTCGCTATCACAACGCTCTCACTCGCACGAATCACCTAATCGCATTATCTTATTATTTAAAACGCTTAATATAACTATCTAATACGAACCGAATCGCCAAACGAACACCTAACGTGAAAATAACGAACAAAACTTCGCCAATAGGTCAAGTTTGGCCGAACTTGGGCATCCCAAGTTCGCCCGAACTTGCTCAGGCTATCAAAGGAGCATTATATATCACAAGTTCGCTCGAACTTACACCTTTCAAGCAGATCTGGCCAAGTTCGCCCGAACTTGTGCCAAGTTCGCTTGAAAAGGTGTCAAGTTCGGCCGAACTTGATCTATTCCAACCCATTCTCACCTCACCTATAAATACCCAGCACCTCCATTCGTGCACTCCTTGCTGCAAGTTCGCCCGAAACCGCGTGAAACCGAAAACCTTTGATTTCCAAGTAAGAATCAACCCGTTTTCATGCAAACAACAACGTTTTACAACGATTTTGCATAAGGTTTTACCTTCGATTTCATCAAAACTCTTATGTTTACGAAAATCTTCTTGTTTTTCTACAAAGCTTTTCTTTTTCACTTAGATCTACACTAAGATCTAAGTAAAACCTTTTAAACATCGATTTTTACAAAATGACGTATCTTTCGTTCACTATGAAGTGGAACGAGGCGTTGTCAAGCAAGATCTTAGATCCGAAAGCACAAGGACGATATCGTCACTTTGCACAAACTGGACTAACCCGTACGAACCATCAAGTTCTCCCGGATTAGTCCGAGTTTCTGCAAAATGGATAAAACTCGCTCCAAAAGACCTCTCCAGCCTAGGTTTTGCTCAGTAGCTTAAGGTTGGAGGGATGGACACTCGATTTTCCTCAGCAAACGACATGAAAACGCACGATTTGGTGAACAAATAGATCAAGTTCGCTCCAAATTGAGCAAGTTCGCTCGAAGTTATCACATATTTGTGACCAACTTCGGCTGAACTTGTCAAATTCCCAAGAAATTCAACCAAGTTCGCTCGAACTTGCATGGTTTTCCAAGGAAACCAAACAAGTTCGCCCGAACTTGTTCAAACCCCAACAAAACAAGGCGTTCGCCCGAACTTGTCCAGTTTCCAAGGAAACTAGACAAGTTCGCCCGAACTTGTACTTCCGGTAAGTCAAAACAGTCAAGTTCGCCTGAACTTGTACCAAATCCAGGAGATTTTGTACAACTTCGCCCGAACTTGTACTCTGCTCGTTCACATTTCGACCGTTTCAGCATTTTGGAAGACTGATGCACTTCTGTTCGCTTACAGGCTGAACCAGCGCTCCCTTCAATCCACATCAGATCACGTCTCTCTCTCTAATCGCTCCAACTGTGAGTATACTTGAACCCCTTTACGTTTAAACGTACTTTTGGGTGTCACATATGTTCTTATATCAAATCACATCACACAACCCAAATGCTTATTCGCAATCCGCTAATACATGACTATACGTGAAATCTGCTGAATTGTATGTGTTACTTGATTGCTGGTACGCCACCCTTAATATGATAGCTTGCTAGAGGTTGACCCGCCACCCGGAGGCCCGGGGTTGTTAAGGCTCACATTTTTATTTCTCATTTATTTTCTCTTTAGGACGTGGACACTTGTGCGCGTGCCTCGCCCTCACGGTTTGTTGGTTTACTTGAATATGAGTAGTTACATAGTTCACATCTCTTACGTTTTTATATCTATTATGTACGCAAACCTGTATGTTCACCCTTACTTAATTGTATTGACGTTTTATTTTAACATATGTGGCAGGTTGATGACATCGCAGAAATGGATTAGGACTATCTTTTAGAAACTCATGTATTAAAATTTAGGGAAGATCGAGTTTGATGTGTTTTAAGAGATATTATGTTTTGTAAGGATTAATGTGAAATATTGGTTAATTGTATGGGAAGTTGACTATTTAAAATATTGTCATATTAGTTGTGATGGAATTTCTCTTGAGACAATCTGATTCGCCTAGTGCCGCACCCTGATGTTTTTGCCATCGGTTGGGGTGTGACAATTCCATCACTAGTGATAGATTTTACTAGGGGTGCCCATCACTAGTGATGGTTTTTTTTTTTGCCGCCACACATCACTCCTATATCTATACAGCTGGCAGTGTCATCTTCCCCATATCACTCCTATATCTATACACCAATCTGCCATTAAAACACAAAAACCTAAACCTTCATTTCCACCATTTTTCACCTTAATTCAACCTCTGGACTCCAATTCTCGAGCCACACAGGGCTCTGAAATGCATACAAAACTATTGCCGTTGTTCAAACTGTTGTTTATCGGTGGAGAAGTTGTTGAAGAAGTTGTGTGGGAGAAAGAACGGTTAAATTGTTGCGAGATTTGAACGTTTGATAGTCAATCACGGATTCTGGGGAGTTTGATTTTGTTGATTTTGAGATTTGAATGGCAAAAGCATACATACAAACGGTCATATTTCATCATCAACAGTCATCTCCAATGTTACAAAAATTGAATTTCAACGCGTGATGGTGAGGACGCATTATCTAATCCATGCGTTGTGGAAACCACCAGCGGTGGTATATCACGCGCGACAACGCGTGATGGATCTTCACCACGGGGTGCCCCGACCCCCTAACTTCATGCAAGACCAATTTCCTTTATTACTTATACTTTGTACTCATTTTGAATAACAAAACTCCCTTCATCACTCTTCACCACCTCTCATCTTCACCATTTTCAAGTTTCCTTCAAGATTCAAGCTCAAATTCAAGTGTTCTTAATGCCATGGCCAGCTTTGAAGAGTTACAACTCACTCCTTTCACCCATAAGTTGAGTGATTCTTCTTCTGCATTTAACCTCTATCTGGTCCCTAAAGATCCCCATAGGTTCACTCAGATCCAGGGAGTATTCGACCTCCAAGCCTGATCCCAAAACATTTCTGTCCAGAAACAAAACTAGTATGTTAGGCTGGTGGGTATGGGGACCGGCTTAGGCCCGGTTAGTCGCCCCCCCCCCCCCCACACCGCCCCCTAGGCCCGGCATCGGCAAATCACTACCGCCCAAGCCGTGCCTCTTCCTCTCTCACACATCTATACATATATACATACATATATATTAAGGGGTACACCCCCCACCCCCTAGGTCCATCCTCTTTAGCCCCATCCTCACACCCGCTACGTGGCATCATACGTGGCAGCCCATCCTCCCAAGGATGAGCCTCACCATACCTACTAGCCTTATCTCATGTTAGTCATGACCTTTCAAGGGTTACACATATCCGAATTCAGTGATTCTTTCTCCTATTTACTTGGACTTCAATAAACTTTACTATGGTCCAAAACCCATACATATTTGAGCCCTAAAACCGTACCCAAATCCCTTCTTCATTTTCGAGTTTTAAGCATTCAAATTCAAGCACCCAACCCAACTCACATGCAAGTGTTTTTCAAGTGGTTTCAAGGCATATTCTTGGAGATTCCTTACAAGAATCTTCATCGAAACCCTAATCTTCAAGTGTTCATCTTGGTGGTATGAATAATCACTTCCATCGGTTGTTTTCTTGTTTTGCCTTCATTCTTGGTGCAAGATTGTTCACCAACATTAGGGGGTTTTATAAAAAACAAATAACACAATTAAATACATGTTTAAGGAAAGGTTTTGATGTGTGTATGCGCTTGTAAAACCGTGGGTGTGTGTTTGTTCTTGTTGCATTATTTTATGCCTGTAAAACTTTTTTAAGATAGCTATAGTAATAAGCTGCTCGAATTTAAAAGAATGAAATGATCGTTGATGTAGTGTAATTTTTTAAAAAAATTATTAACGTATGAAAAGGTTGTCGTTTGAAAATAAATTGGGGGAGAAGTTAAAGTGAGCAAGGACCGGAATACCTTTTTACTATTTGTTTTTTCAATTGTTTAAATCTCATATTTACAAAAATGTCATCGTCTAATTTTCAGCCATTGGTCTTAAGAGATCAATAGCTGAGTAATTTTTGTGTTATTGTAATTTTCTTATTTAAAAAAGGGTCCTTCAAAAAAAGAAGAGTTTAAAAAGGGGAAGGGATTAAAGAGTAAATTGCTATTTTAGTCCTTGAGGTTTATCCCAATTGCCATTTTAGTCCAAATAGTTTTTTTCTCCTCTGGGTCCATGAGTTTTCCATTTTCTTGCCATTTTGATCACATTGCCTAACTCCGTTAAAAACCTCAGTTTTAACCAGGGTATTCTTGGTATTTTCGTAATAATTATAATATTAATAATAATATTTATAATATAAAACACAAAAGGTGGGTGACACTGGTGGTTGTGATAGGGCGGAGGTCGGTGACGGTGGTGGAGGTGCCCCTAGGTTAACTGGCGTTGTGGTGGACATTTTGGTGGCGGAGGTCAGTGACGGTGACAGTGGTTGGCGGAGGTGAGTGCCGGGGTGGGTGATGACTGTGGATCGGTGGCAGTGGCACCAGTGGTTGTGGAGAGAAAGAAAGTAGAAGGATGAAGAACGAGAGAGAAGGGGTGGGGGTGGGGGGTGTTAATCAGATTTTTATAGAAACAAAAAATAAAGTTAGTTTTTTTTTGTGTTTTATATTATAAATATTAGAGTAAAATGCACAAAACGTCCTTTATGTTTCCTTAAACTTGCAGGTTTCGGCCTTTATGTTTAAAACTTGCTGAAAACAACCTTTACGTTTATTTTTGTTGCGGGTTCAATCCTTTACGACTAACCAAGTTAATTATCTCAGTTTAAGCTCCTCACATGCCTAACATGTGAGGGTATATTTGTCTTTTTAATTCTTCTTCCTATCAAACCCCAAAAAACCCATCGTACCATTTTCATTCATCTTCATCACCTTCAACTAAAAACCATATCCTATGATTCTTCTTCACCTTCAACTGAGAACCCTAGAATCAATTATAATGAAATGGTTATTGTGAAAGGATTCACAGATCCACATGTTCTTATTCACCATTGCGATCAATGAAAGGAAACGACATGCTATTCCACCTTCAGGCTTCAGCCCTGTCGATCCAAACAAAGAGGTGGCACAACCCTGATAATCAACAAAGCATTCCCACCTCCTGCAATCACCACACAAGCCACGGTGTCAACACTCACGTTACCACCAGTCACACCAAAGGCAAAAGCTGTTAAGAGGAAGACCCCCCACCCCCTGCAAATATTGGGAATCTTAGATCCCTTGGTTTTAAAAATATTAAAAGCATTTACATTACCTATGCATATACCTATGGTTAAACTTCCGATCAAGGCAGCATGCAATAAAATTAGATCATGAAGATTTTGTAGTCTAGAAGTTCATGAAAATTTTGTAGTCTAGAAATGAAGTATTGAATAATTCTGCCATATCAATCAAATTATTAAACTTTTATGTGTTTCTTTGATTTAATTTCATTTTATTTAACACACATATGCCCATACTCCTAATCAAACATCAGATACCCGATTGCTCGGATTTCTGAGTTAATCAAACTTGAAAGCTCATACCCGTTTAAAATAATTAAGAGACTGGAACAAGCATAAGATGCATATCTAATCTAAATGCACCTGAATGTCGTGCATATATTTATTTCTCAGCTGATAAATTATGTTTATCTCATTGCCCATGTTAATGAAATTGAGCATTTAAACAACAATACACAAGCAATTATAACCAGAAACCTAACATTGAAACCTGCTTTAAAATTTGACCTGCTCAAATAATGGATATAGAAACAAAAATTTTCAGCCAATATTGCTTTGTAATTCGTCTGCCGTACTTCAATTATGATGTTGGATTGTCCAACAAAAGCAATTAAGAATCATGGGTAGGATTTTTAATTGAAGGTAAATGGTACAGTGGCTTTTTTGTAGGTTTTACAGGAAGAGGAATTAAAATTACAAATGTACCCTCACATGTTAGGCATATGAGGAACTTAAACTGAGATAATTAACTTGGTTAGTCGTAAAGGATTGAACCCGCAACAAAAATAAATGTAAAGGTTGTTTTCAGCAAGTTTTAAACATAAAGGCTGAAACTTGCAAGTTTGAGAAAATATAAAGGACGTTTTGTGCAGTTTACTCTAAATATTATTATTAGTATTATAATTATATGAAAATGCCAAGAATACCCCTGGTTAAAACTGAGGTTTTTTAACGGAGTTAGGCACTGTGATCAAAATGGCAAGAAAATGGAAAACTCAGGACCCAGAGGAGAAAAAAAACAATTTGGACTAAAATGACAATTTGAGACAAAACTCAGGAACTAAAATGACAATTTACTCGGGATTAAATAATCAGGGTTTTGTCAGAAAAATAATAATCAAAAACCCTTTGTAACCAGAAGGATCAATAGCTGAGCTTATTATGTCATCTTTTTTCAGGTTCCTGTAATTAATGATGTTGTGCATGATGAATTAAGAGAAACTGCTACCGTAAACCTTACAATTCCGATTGGGGACTCACCTACTAGCTAGAGGTGTAAAAAAACCGGTTTTAGAATCGAAAGCGGTTTTTTAACCGGTTTTTTAACCTGTTTTTCTAAAACCGGTTTTAGAACTGAATCGAATCGGCGGTTATAGACCGGTTAGTAAAAACCGGTTTTTTTATAAATCGGTTAAAAACCGACCCTAACCGGTTGGACCGGTTATTGTTTTGAGTATAAAAAACCAGTTAGTAACCGAAACCGGCTATAAAAGAACCGGTTTTTGTTTTTGATGAGGAAAACCAGTTCAGTTAATAACCGGAACCGGTTTTTGAAAAGCCCATTTGTACACCTCTACCTACTAGTATTGATAAACAAACTTGTAGTGTAACAAGATCAATGAAGAGATCAAAACCAACAAATGTTGAAGCAATGATAAACTTATAAAGCCTAATTGTAAGAATCAAAGTCTGCAATTGCTTCCCCTGATCTGAGCTTATCAAATGGGGTTCCAAGTAAAGAAGTTAGCTTATCAAATGGGGTTCCAAGTAAAGAAGTCAGCAACAAGGTCATGTGTAGATTATTAGATATATTAATTGTAATTATATTATTAACTTGAAAGACCTATCTTCTTCATATTACTCATTGCATTTTCTGTAGATCTTCAAGATTCTTCATAAATGGTAAATAGAACTTCTAATATTGTTGAGAAATCACTCGGCTCAGTGTCTGAAGGTAGTTTTATTTATGTGTATTCTTTGAGTCTGTATGGTTTTTAATTTTGGTTAATATCTGTGACTTTTTAAGGCAAACTGCACAATAGATTGTATATAGGTTTCTGTTTTATGCTTATACCCTTCTCCATTTACAAGTGAAAAACCGTCTGGAAGATCTAATATTCACCCTCTATCACAAACGTCAATGATCAAAAGCTGAGTTTTGAAAAACGGAGTTCAGTTTGGGAGACGATCGGGTCAATGGAAGCATTCCGTTTGTTTCCTCAGAATCCGCATTTTTACCCCTTGAAAATCAAAACAAAAGTGCCCGTGAACGCCACACAATCTATAAAATGGTTGACTTCTCAGGCGGTTTTGAGGATATGTGCCATTTATGGCGTGATCATCCAAGAAGCAAAATCGAAGATCAACTGCAGAACCTTTTGGAACCGGAAACCCACGGGTTTGATGTTGATTCCTTAAGAAGCCGTTTGATGACAATGCTTTCTTGGAAGGACAAATGGGAGGCACTTAAAATTGGGTCAAAAAACCCTGAAGGTAATCTTGAGATTGAGCGTGTTAAAGTTGAAGAACGCAACAAAGACATTGTGTTGATTGATAGTCAGATTGATGAATTGCGTGATAAACGTGAACGGCTTGTGAAAGAAAATGAGGAGAGTACGCTAAATATAGTTGTTTGGGGAAAAGAAGTTGAAGAAATTGAAGAAGCGAAGTGCGAATGTGATTGCAAATTCTATGAATTAGCGACTGCTCCTTTGTAAATTATCAAGATTAGGTTTGTTAGATATGCTTTTTTTTGAACGGCAAACAACTTCTTTATTCATCACCCAAAATTCACAATTACAAAACTGGTTAGTAAGCTACTAAACCAACCACCTATTACAATCTCACCCAATAGAAACAGATAGTTCAGGACTTTAATACCATAAAAAAATGAAAATTAACGGAATCAACTTAAAAACTCAAAGTTCACCCATTTCTCCAATCCAAATTTGATTGCTTTGCTCGATGTTTAATCCACAGGAAAGTATCCACCTTCATTTCCTCAAAGATCCCATCTATACTCACTCGCTTCCCATTGAAAATTCTTTTGTTCCTTGCTTTCCATATGCTCCAACACGTCGCAAATATTATGGTTTGAACATATTTTCTTTTTGGTTCTTCGATAGAATGTGATTCGTAAAATTCCAACAAATCTTTCATAGAAAAGGCAAAGATCGGTTGAATTCTGCACCATGAACTCACCTTATTCTACAAAACCGCTGCTACCAAACACCCCGTAAATAGATGATCAGCATCTTCTTCTCAAACTTCACATATTTTGCATATTGATGAGCCTGAAAGCATACCCCTTTTCTTTAATCCAGTCATTGTTGCTAGTCGGTTTTGGATTCCTCGCCACCCGAAAATATAGATCTTTTTTGGTACCCACTTAATCCAATCATAAGGATAATAAGGAACCGCGAATCTGTTAAGAAATGCCCTGGTTGACGTTACTAAAAATGAGCCATCAGCGGCTGGAACCCACATCCATTTATCTGGCCAATTGTCCAAACTAATTCTTTGTCTCAGGATTAAAACTTCTGTGAAGTTTGTTCGTTTGTACTCGGAACCGCTCTCCATTCCAATTCAGCCAAACGATCTTCCGCTATTGCATGTTTGTATTTTTCTAGTTCAAAAAGCTCCGGAAACCTTGCCTTCAAAGTGTCTTCCCCTACCCACAATCCAGCCAAAACCGAACCTCTTTTCCGTTTCCTACCTCACCTTTAATAAGCCTTTCCACAAAGACATTTACTGTTATCCAAATCTTTCCGAATCCGAACAATGTTATTCCAAGTGCCAAGAAGGCCTTCTCTAATCGGGACATAAGAATATGAATGCGGATGCGAATGAATTGCCCTGATGATTTTTCCCCATAGTGAATTCTTTTCATGTTGGAAGCGCCACCACCATTTTAATAGTAAGCTCTCATGTTCATATCTTTAAGTGATCCCAGCCCCAGCCCCCCCTTTTTAACAGGACCAATAACTTTCCCAGCACACCCATGCTGTCTTTGCCTTTTCATCATTACCTCCCAAAAAACCTTCTTCTATTTGCCTCTAACTTATCCAAAACACCTTGCGGTGCTTTGAAAAGCGAGAAGAAATATAGAGGCAGACTGTCTAAAGTTGCTTTCAAAAGAGTCAGTCTCCCACCCGCAGAAGAGCATCTTGGATTTACATAATGACAACCGGGTTTTAAAACAATCGATTATACATTTCCAATGACGAATTTGATTCATGTTTGCCACCACCGGCACCCCAAGATATTTGCAAGGAACTTCCCGACATTACAGTTTATTGTTGAGGCCATGTGATTAATCAGATTTTCCCCCCCCCAACCCCAACCCCAAAAAGATTAGTTTTTTTGTGGCTATTTTTTAAGCTAGAGATGTAATAGAAACACTTCATGAGCCTTATGATATTACGAATAAAATTTTCACCCCAATCCCCATGAACACCACATCATCCGCGTACATCATGTGTGTTAACACCATCCCATTTTCAGGAAGTGAGATGCCTTTTATTTTCCCAATTTCCAAAGCCTTATTCAGGAATCCAGTAAGAGCTTCCATTGCGATTATGAAAATAAAAGGAGAGAGTGGATCATCTTGGCGAATCCCCCTATAACATTGAGATTCTAACATTGGGGAGCCATTAATTAGAACCGATACTCTAGAGGACACCAAAATGCCCCTAACCCATTTTCTCCACATCGATGGAAAACCCATTTGCTGGAGAATCCGGTCTATAAAATCCGAGTTTATTGTATCGTAAGCCTTTTCGATGTCAATTTTTAAAATAAAAGCTTTCTTTTTATTCTTTTTCGCCCAAGAAATCATTTCATTTAAAATTAGTGGGCCATCTAAAATGTTCCGCGAAGCTAGAAAACCGGATTAGCATTCCGAAATAACCGATCCAACCACCCCTTTAAGCCTATCGGCGAGTACCTTAGAAATTATTTTTCAGATACACCTAATTAGGCTAATTGGTCTGTAATCGTTAAAAGAAATGGGATCCGTACCTTTTGGAATTAACGCTAGGAAGGAGGAACCACAACCTCTACTGATATTCCCATCCTCATAAAAAGCATCCATGATCTTCACCAGGTCTTCTTTAAACAACTCCCAGTAGTGTTTAAAAATCCAAAATTAAACCCATCCGGCCCGGGAGCTTTATCGCTATCACAATCCCACACCGCCTTCTTGATTTCTTTAAGATTGAATGGACCCACCAAAGAATTTGCGTTGTCATTTGAAAGTTGTTTTAGATTCGGGACCGCAAAATCCGGTCTTTGTTGCATAGGTTCCCGAAATTTGAAAGCAAAAAACTTCCTCGCTTCCATTTTTATTTTTTCCGGATCCGTTACCCAAACCCCATTTAGACTTACCCCATTCATGCGTTTATCAATATTATTTTTATTTATAAGACCATGAAAAAAACGCTGAATTCTCATCACCCTCGACTGCCCAATTTACTCTAGATTTCTGTTTTAAATCACTCGTTTTCGTTAAAAGCATATCATGTAGTTGTTTTTTGCAGTCCGTCCACTCAGTTTTTTCTACGTCGGTTAATTGACGCAGTTCCATGACCCCCTCTAAGTCATGTAATTTTGTTTCCACATGCCTAAGTTTGTTAGATATGCTAAGAAGAGTTTTTGGATGATCAGTTTAGTTATCTTAAAGTTATCAAGTACTTAAAGGCCTGACATGGTTTTTCGAATAGTAATCCATGTGGCCATAACATAGACAAGATTGATTTTGACCCATTGTTTATTAATGCACAAAACTTTTAAAGCTAACGTATTTATTATTAATAAAGATATATAAAAAACAACAAAAAGGCGTGTGCATACTTGAATGGGTTAATACCTGATACCACTACCAAATGACATGTTCGAATCATGGATTTCTACCATAATAAGTATAAATTGATAGTGCATGCTTCACCTTTGTGGTTCAGTTTTTGGTGGTATGTTTTCATCAAACCTTTATTCTAGCCTTCAAACTTTAAAGGGTGGCGTAGAGATAAGCGCTATGAGTCTCTTTACCAAAGATCTTAGTTTGAATCCAACTTCCCCTTTTAACCTGACAGCCAAGCCACATCCAATTCAAATATGCTAGCCGATGAGAATGTCGACGCAACAATGGTTAGCACTGCCAATTCTATTTTGGAGTCTCTGTATACCATAAAACCTTAAAGACCACTTGCGGGGAGCAAACTGGTTTTTCGCTAACACTGGTTAGCACTTAGCGGGTTATTGGTGTAACATTCGTCGAAAAACGGGTTTTCCCAACCCGCTCCGTTTAATAATCAAGTATTCAGTATAAGATTTCGTTGCGTATTTATTGTTCAGATTATTTTAAATGGAACATAATTAATAAACATCTTAAAATTTACAAACCATAATTTATAAATAATAATAAATGTGAAAAAAAAATTAAATGGGCCTGCCGGGTTTCGAACCCGGGTCTCCACTCAAACCAAACACACAACACACCACTACACCACTTGCTCACATCTGCTACATCTCAGAACAATTATGTATTTGTAATCACATTTCCTTTGATCCGGGTTCAAACCAGAAACAGTCGCGCTAAGTCACCGGCTATCATCAAGAAACCGGATTCCTCGTCAATCATCGAATGTAACTGATAGACTCAATCAGGGAGTCAACAATCCCCAATCGGTTATGCAATCAGTTAGGCAATTACATCTTGACTGAAATTTTGAAACCGAAATCATGTGTTAATAATGCGCACTATAAATATCGATGCATCTCATCTCAATTTCACTCGCATTCCATCTCAAAACATTACCCAAACTGCTCTCGAACCTTCTGCTCAACTCTCTGCAAGTCGCCGGAATCCTCAAGTTACTCGCCGGAAAACCGAAGAATCCATTCCAGTGTTGCCTTACTCTATAAATAGGACTTCTAGAACTCAGACAGAAATCACCCACACTCACCTCAAACTCCCTGTAGAGCCTCTGTCGCAAGTTATACATCGCCGGAAATTGCTGAACCCGCCGGAGTTAGTCACCGGAAAACCGGGCCCCTATGTTCGGTATGCATTCTTAATCTTTCTGTCAGTTCTATTCGATTTATTTGTTCAAACTCTAAAACAACAGAGCAGTGAAATCAAATGTTTAACAAATCTGTGTTCGATCTGAGATTAATGAAGAAGACGAATATCGAGTTGTTTATGAATATAATTAAAATCAGTATTTTAACTGGGTTAGACACACAGTCCAGCGGTGGACTGTGTGCAATTTCAACGCGTACATCCCGGGTTCGAGCCACACTTGTTTCGACTTTCTGAAATAAAACCAATCTTTTTAAAACCTATTCAGATCATCCTTCAACATGTATATAAATATAGTATAACCCCTGATATTGATGGGTTAGACACCCAGCCCAGTTGGTCGGGCTGGGTGCAAGTTAAGTCGATGGTCACAGGTTCGATCCCCGCTAAGCCAGCCGGTCAGATGATATTTGAAACATTTTTAATTAAATAAAATTCCGAATAAACAAAAAAGTATATAAATATAATTAAAATCAGAAATATTTCGGGTTAGACACGTAGCTCAGTTGGTAGAGCTGCGTGCACGTATACGAGAGGTCACGAGTTCGAACCTCACTCAGCGCACGATTAACCACAGTCTGACCGGTCAACAGGTCAACGGTCAAAAAGTCAAAATTTTTATTTCTTTTTATTTATTTATTTAATTTAAAAATCAATTAAAAATACTTTAAAATAACATTTTTAAAGTTAGAAAATGTCCTTAAACTCACAAAAATAAATCTAAAAAAATCCATTTATTTACCGAACCATTTCGTTATTATTTTAGGTTAGTTTTCCTCGTCGATCAAATCCCAAAACTCGTGCGCATCCAACGTCATCAAAGAACGCACCCACGGTGAGTGAATTCTTACAAATTCCCCTTTTTATTCATGTTTTGGGGTGTATCATGTGTCGCTTTAATTATTTCATTTATTCAAACTCGTGCTATTACCTGTATATGAACTAAACTCGAGATGTAAATATTGTTTGTTGTGATGCGTGTTTACATTTAGTCTAGTTGCGTGCAAATCATTCATTAGGCCCATCAGTTCCTCGTTGGAGACGGGTTGAACATCGCGTGCCTCATTGTTCATCATTTTGTGTGTGCTTGTGCATTAATTGAGATTATGTGATTATATGGTTTGTTGTGATGTGTGATTACATATTTGTCAAGTTGCGTGCAAATCATTCATTAGGCCCATCAGTTCCTCGTGGGTGACGAGTCAAGTTGCGTGCAAATCATTCATTAGGCCCATCAGTTCCTCGTGGGTGACGAGTTGAACATCGCGTGCCTCATTGTTCATCATTTGGTGTGTGCGTGTGGATTATTTAATATTAAGTGTTTTGTGATTAAATTTACATTTACGTTTATTCATATTTGGTTATGCATAATTTTATTCAAATAACCAACATAACTAAACCTTTCAAATATTTAAATAAGATTCACTCGCCAACTTTTGTTGACCCAAAACCCTATTTTTACACATGATACAGGTGATCCGGTTGAGAAAAGAAACACATAGGATGGCCTAGAAGAATAAACAAGTTAATGCCTTGGAATGAATGTTTAGTTTTGTTTTCCTTTGTAATTGTACTCTAGTTTGTAATTTGAATGAAAATGTATTTGAACATATTGTGTTTGAATGTTTATTGTAACTTCTTCTTTAAAGGGAAATAATAAATATGAAACTTTATAGTAAATGTCATGAGCTTTGATGAAAACCCAATCATGCCCTGACTACCATTTCCGCTGCGGGCCAGGGTGTGACAATTGGTAGGTTGGTTGGATTTGTTGTTTTATCCATACAGAGCAGAACAAACAAACTGTTGCTACACTCATGAAAGATACACAATAACTAAACACAACCGCGTATTCACCTTTTTTTAGAGTTAAAAAACGCAAGTCAGCGAAGGTAACAATAAAGGGTAACACATAGTTACATATCTAACAAAGTTGGTATTATGTACTTGTGAAAAAGAAACTTTGATCGAGAATTTCTCATTAAAACGCCAAAACGACAAATTACAAGCAAATGGCAGGTAAACGGGCACCCCTTTTGAATTGCAAAACCTATCTTAATAAATAGCATATTAATCGTTGATTCACGTCTGATAAATAACATATTAATCTATTGAGTAAATTACATAGTTTGTTCTTTAACTTTACACTAACTTGCATCGTGTGTCTTTTATCTTTAGAAATTACTTCGAATGTCCTTTATTTGAAACTTTTGCACACTGCATGTCCTTTATACTAACTCCTATCAATTTTCATGGTTAAAACCAATCATGTGCCCCTTATATGAGGGGCAAAAAATGTCGTTTTATCATTTTCTATATAAGATTTTATATTCCACATATGTAAACTATTTTTTTACATATATGTAATTACTTATAATGCTATATATATTTTCGTTATTACACATATGTAAATTACGTTTAACATGTATCGAATCATAAAAATACATAAATAAATGATAAAAATATCTCTCTCACACACACACATGTATATATATATATATATATATATATATAGGGGATGGGTAAAATGAGAACCACCTTAAATTGTGATAACCATAGAAACCAATATAAGTCATTGATCAAAAGTGTTTTAATGGATGAGATTAGAAGACAATAAAGTAGTTATAATCATTTTGCTTTAATTAATGAGTTTTTGTTTTTAGTGAGATAAGGGTAAATTGGTATTTAAACTAAGCTCTTTAATGATTGGTAATTAAAGTTGTAATCATTGTGCTTTAATTAATGTTTATGATTTAACTATTGTTATTTTTGAATCATGCAATAAGAAAATTATTTTACGTAGGGGTTCAAACTTTTTTTGCGCGCCAATTTTAAACATTTTTACGCGTGAGTTCAAACTTTTTTTTACGCGCGGGTTCAAGCTTTTTTTACGCCCCGTTTTTAACTTTTTTTACGCGACGGTTTTAAACTTTTTTTTACGCGCGGTTTTAAACTTTTTTATGCACTGGTTCAAACTTTTTTACGCGCCATTTTAGAAACTTTTTTTACGCGATGGTTTAAAACTTTTTTACGCGCCGGTTTAGAACTTCTTTTACGAGCCGGTTTTAAACTTTTTTACGCGCGGTTTTAAACTTTAAAACAATTTTTTTACAAAAAACAATTTTTTTACGGGTTTAAACTTTTTTACAAAAAAACAAAAAATATTTTACGCCAAACAAAAATATTTTATTTTTATAAAAAACTTTTTCACAAAAACTTTTTTTACAATTTTTTTTCAACAACTTTTTAAAAAAAAATTACGCCAAACATCTTTTTACGCCCCCGACACCGCGATTTCGGTTTACGAAATTTGAGAATCTTACCAAACGAACACACCCCAAAAATCACGACTCAATAGATGTCTCATTTTGAATTTTAAATAGAAGAGAGAGAAAAGATGTTATATGTTGAGTTTTAAATAGAAGAGAGAGAAAAATGTGATATGTTGACTTTTAAATAGAAGAGAGAGAAAAGATGTGACATGAAAAGTAAAAGACTAAAATGCCTTTTTGATTTAATTTGGTTATGGGTGATGTGTAAATATTAGATGATAGGAGTTCTCATGGTTCTCGCAACTGGGATTGGTTCTCTCTTGAAATGAATCCTATATATATATATATATATATATATATATATATTGAATGATTGTTTATTAGGAGTTTTGAAAGTTAGTTTAAATGAGAAAATTAAAAAAACTACCAAAAATAGTCTAAAAACATATCAACTTTTTACAATTATTTTATTAAATTTCGCTTTTTTATATAAAAAATAAAAAATAAATACTACACATGTGCATTACTACGAAAAAACCTAAACTCCCTAACCCACCCTCACAACCAACCCCCCGCGCGCGCCCCAAACAAAAAAAACCTAACTTGCATGTGCAACATATACATATAATGCACATAATGCTAATTATTTATTTATTTTTTAAAAGTTTATATATATATATATATATATATATATATATATATTAAAAATAGCGACTTTTAATAAAAAAGTTATAAAAAACTAAATTTGGTGTGTTTTTTAGGCTTTTTTTAGTTTTCTTATTTATATATAGTTTTCTCGTTATCCTCTCCATATATATATACACACACACACACACACGAGATGTTTTTTAAGGACAGTACACGTAAATTAAATAAAAATGACAAAATAATAGTTTTGCCCTTCATGTGAGGGCGTATGATTGGTTTTAACCAAGAAAATGGATGGAGGTTAGTATAAAGGACATGCGGTGTGCAAAAGTTTTAAATAAAGGACACTTGGTGTAATTTTTTAAGATAAAGGACACACGATGCAAGTTGGTGTAAATTTAAAGGACAAACCGTGTAATTTACTCTAATCTATTTCACTAAATACACATAAAGGACTTTTTACATCCGGTTATTTATTAAATGTTAATACACATTACTTGATGCTCAATCACAAAGGTAAACTTCACTTCTATACCACTCGAGTCATGAAGTGACAACCATAACTTAAAATTCTACATATACGCAGTGACGGATACTGAATATTTTTGTCGGGAGGCACAATTCATGTCGGCTAAAATTGGTCGGCAAATAAAATGATGATAAAGTAACATTGTTACTAAATATTAAATATAAAATAAAAATGCATCGATTATAATTACCCTCTGGGTGTTTTCATGTTTTAATAACGATTGATTAAACCTTAGTAACATTGAGAAGTTCATGTATTTATACCGCACAAATTATGCATTTGAGATTAATTATAAAACTTGATTTTTATCTAATGATTCTTTTTATGTTCAGAATTGTTTAATTAGATTTCTAAACTTGATTAATAAATCAAACGACATTTCTATTAAAAATGGTGATCTTATGCACTTAGATGAAAAGATATGTGAGTAACATTAACCAGTATCTTCTCCAATATGTTGTTTTCATTCATACTAAAACAAGTATCACCTAAAATTTATTCATAACAAAAAATTGGGCCTTTAATATATTACATATGTGGGCTGGAGCACGGTGGGCCTCTGCCCACCCTGGACAAAGCATGCATCCACCACTGCATATACGGGACGTAATATGTTCATACGCACCAATAGTAAAGGTAGATAGAAAGTGGACTAATTTTAACGTTATGTTACTAATTTCGTAAAAATAATGTTAAAAAGCGAGGGATGGTTAATCATACATCATGTGGTGGTGTTGATAGCTGAAAGACAAGGGAGTACATGCACTAATCAGCTTTTGTCCCAATTGCCGAGTGTTATGTGCCTTATATCCAAGGCTTGATGCAAAACTACTATCGAGCCATGGGTCTCACTGGAAGCAGCCTCTTTATTCCTATGGAGGTAGAGGTAAGGTTGTCTACATCTTACCATCCTCAGACCCTACCCTATCTTAGCTTTGCTGTTGGTGGGATTAACTGAATATGATGATGATGATGTAAATGTGAAGTTACCTTAAATTAAGCATAGAATTACAAACTATAAATTTGCAACATCTTTGTGTATAGAGAAGTTGTACCAAATGATTGGGAGGTTTTCAAAATAAAATTGATATTACATTTTAACCCATAATTATTTGATTTTTCACTTTTAACTCAAAAGTTTTCATCTTTTACAACTTAACCTGTAATTTATTTTTACTTTCAACTTTGTTCCTCTGTACTTTTCATATTCGCAAAGTTTGTGTTTTACGATCCGTTCTAGATTTTGTGAGTTAACTCGTGCTTCTCTGGTTCAATGTTTTTATGTTCCGTTTTAATTTTTGCGAGTTAACACAACGCAATGTACGTGTGTGGGTTAACGCTTTTACGTCACCGATTTTTCTCATTTGAAAGTTCTGTCGCAACGCACGATCTTAAATCGACTTAGTTATTATTTTTAATGTTTTACGTTTTGGTCTAATTTATTTGCATTAATACGCTACAACTTAAATGTTGATGGTCACTGACGGTTGTATAACATTGGTACTATTTGACACGGTTTTACACCCTCACGGTACTGCGAAGAGCCTCCGTCCTAGCATTTAAGTCGTAACGTTTTGATTATTTCAAAAAAAAGGTGGGAAGTGGTATAAAAAATAGGGTTTAAGAGATTGGGATTCACAAACGTCTGTAGGAACACGAATCAAAAACCCTTTTAACCAAAACGGCATTCGATTGAATTTTACTTCCACGAAGCATAAATCAACAGTTTTTTTCGGTAATCAACCGCTGATCGTTGATTTCCGGTCAGTAACAAGCCTTATCTTCACAAAATTCATGTCTGAAATTGGGATTTGTGTTTGTTTATGTGTCTGTTTGAGTTTTTTGTTAGATGGTGTGGTGTAGGGGATATATCATGCATTAAGTGGTTCTGTTTTTGAAAAACGGAGCTTATTTTGGGAGAGCATCCGGTCAATGGAAGCATTCCGTTTATTTCCACAGAATCCCCATTTTCGTCCACTTGATAACCTTAACGAAATGCCCATGAACGCCACGCAACATATAAAATGGTCTGACTTTTCAGGCGTTTTCGAGAACATATGCCGTTTACGGTGTGATCATCCAAGAACCGAATTCCAAGATCAACTGGAAATCCTTTTGGAACTGGAAACCCACGGGTTTGATGTTGATTCTTTGAGAAACCGATTGATGGAAATGCTTTCCTGCAAGGACAAACGAGAAGCACTTGAAACTGGGTCAAAAGTTCCTGGAGATATTCTTGAGATTGAGCGTGTTAAGGTTCAAGAACCCAACATAGACATCAAGTTGATTGATAGTCAGATTGATGAATTGCGTTATAAACGTGAACGTCTAGTGAAAGAAAACAGGGAAAGTAAGTTGAAAATCGTTGCTTGGGAAGAAGAAGTTGATAAAAATGAAGAAGCTAAGCGCGAATGTGATCGCAAATTCTACGAACTAGCGACCACCCCTTTTAAACCAAATGATGTGTGTGTGCCGAGGGCAGATTTACAGGGTGGTTAGGGGCAGCCGTGCTACCCCTCAAGTCCGTCTTCGAAGTGCAAAATGTTTTTTTCTTTGATTTATGCAAATGATACCTCTGAACAAATACGGGGATATAAAATAGAGAAGAGAGCAGAAAGGATATTTGGGTGGCAGTTGAATTGTTTGAAATGCCACTGATGGAGGCCGGCCAAAGAAAAAAAGTTGCAACTGCGTTTTGAAGTGGTTGTTTGAAACCGCTTACTGGAAATGCTTTCCTGCAAGGACAAACGGGAGGCCCGTGAAACTGGGTCAAAGAAACCCGAAGATAATCTTGAGATTGAGCGTGTCAAAGTTCAAGAACGTAACAGAGACATCATGTTGATTGATAGCTAGCTTGATGAATTGTGTGATAAACGCGGACGGCTAGTGAAAGAAAACGAGGGAAGTATGATGAAAATAGTTTTTTGGGTAGAAGTTAAAGAAATGAAGAAGCTAAGCGTGAATGTGATCGCAAATTCTACGAATTAGCAATTGCTTGTAAAGAAATAGTTGCTTGTGAAGATTAGTTTGTTAGAGATGCTGAGAATTTTTTTTAGCAAGTACTTAAAGGCCTGACATGGATTTGTGAATAGTAACCCATGTGGCCATAGCTTAGATCGACCGGGTTGATTTTGACCCATTTGCATATAAACTAGCCAGTTTGGGTGGTTGTTTATTTTATTTATTTTATTTTATTTTATTTTATCTTAAATGGGTTGAACTGAACAGGATTGAAGATGATCAAAGTATCTATTATTTATAAAGCTATATAAAACAACAAAGAGATGTGTGCATACTTTAATGAGTTCACACCTGATACCACATGTTTGAATCAACTATTACTAGTTTACCACCATATTTCCATACTATCAATTAGAAACTTTTTTGTGTTTTTTTTTCATGTTATTTATAATAAAACAGAGACGTTTACAGACTAATGGCAGGTAGACGGGCAACAAGTTGCGCCGCTACCCCTTCTGAATATCAAACCCTACCTTACTAAACACAAAATTTTGCTCCTTAACATGCGCATTGTTACTACTTATCACCTACTGAACCCGCTTGAGGAACCGCACCGTGTCAGGGGCGAGAGCGCCAAAGGTATCAATAGCGAACGAGACGAACACGTGCCTTAGTTATCGATGCAAGCTTTTTTGTGATTAACTACTTTGCCCACCTCCACCTTAGTTATCGCCTGGCCCACCACAAACCCGTGGTCCCTTAGCCCAACGAGGGGAGACACACCTATCAAATCGACGCATGCGTGTTTCCCTCATTCCCATCCAAACAAGAATGTTAGCCGGCCGTAACGTAGATCTCCCTTCTAACGGATCGGTTAAGAAGTTCACCGGGGCTTCCTTTTTTGCCGAGATCCCTGCCCACTTAAGAACATCATGAAGCACATATCGAATTAAATCATGTCGATATTTAAATCCCGGTAATTCTTTGCAATGGACTGCATGCTCCCCAAAAGAATCCAAACAAGCCTTCCGACATACGGGACACAGGTCATCAACCGGGAAAAGGGCTATCGTCAGCCGATACTTGAGGATAGCCCCGTATTCCTAGCCGGCACATTGCCCTAAACCCTCAATGGGAACAACAGACATGAAATCCTGAGCATGGGGGGCTCGCAAACACTCAAACACAGCTAGCTGCCGTGGGGACACGACAAACTTCTCTTCATCTGTTTTGATGATTTCACCATATAAGGCATTCACCATAATTTTCTGGGCTTTAAGGGGGCGATGTCTTTAATGTAGAAACCACGAAGATCAAGAACAGGAAGAGAACTATGCAAAGTGTCCAACGCTCCCCTGTAACCGGAGTCCAATAACCCACCGCCACATTCACGAAGATGTAGTCTTGAAGAACCCACGATTGGGCCCTTGAAGCCACAGAAGCGTAGGAAGAGGCATCCTCAGCTGAGCAAATCCCAATACCCCCAAAACGGGTCAGGAGGGAAGCTAACCTCCATTGGAGGTCCCCGAAAAAGGCACCCCCACAAACAGCAATGTACTCAATCACATTCCGAAGCCCCTTATCAAAAACAGAGACGGCTCCCCCGACATAACAAGGCTACCATGTCATGAGCCCAAACAACAGTTTAGCAACCCCCATGCACGAACGAAGTATGATGAGTTCGCGCTGAGGGTACCGGAGATGTTTAAGGCATCCCATCAACTCAACCACACATTCGGCTCTTTTGAGGGCCAAACCACTAATAAACTCCCCATCTCTACTGACAGCACCACCCAAGAGTTTCACACCATTCACCGGCCTACCAATCTCCTGTGGAAATAAAAACTCTTGTGTCTTCACCCCGTCACATGTAGGCAAAAAAATTTAGTCTTTTTGATGTTGAGAAGGAGGCCCAAGGAGGGGCCCTCCACTCTGATGATGTCTAGAGCCTTGGCAACCTGAGTAGCATTTCCAATAAGGGTCCCATCATCCAGGTACCAGACGTGAAAAAGAAGCTTGCAGACAGGGGGTATAAAACAAGGGCAAAAAGGAGAGGCCCTAAGGGATCCCCCTGCTGAACCCCCGTGGAAGACCAAATATTACCATTCCCCACATAAAGCCTAGCTGGTTGCCCGCATAAAAAATCAACCCAAGCAGAGATGGATGGACACATTTTCCTTACTTAATTTAAAAGAGTAGTTCTATCCACAAGGTTAAAAACATTCGAGAAATCGACGGTAAGCATAGCCAACGACCCGTCTTGGTGGTGCGCATTTAAGAACCTGTTCGCACTAGGAAGAACCGCCTCAACCTCGTTTGGAACCCCGACCCCAAACGGAAAGTCGCCAAGATATTTGGCCATATCCTTCCCCACCCCTTCATCGCTACCTTGGATACCACTCTCCTCCAGATCGAACCCACTGCAATAGGCCAAATCCCATTATCGGGCTTGAGAAGGGGCGTAAGGGGAGCAGATGCAACAAACTCCACCAAACTCCTCGGGCATTCTCCCCACAAACATAAGTTAACCACAGCTGAATTCGCCCTGAGAAGACTAATCGCAATCACGGACCCTTCCCACCGAGGGCGTCCAAAAGGTGTTGAGCCCTCAAACCATCTCTCCCACATGACGTCCCTTTAAGGAAGGATTTGATACACCCTAGCACACAATCAGTCTCTGTTACAAGGTGAGGCTCTGACGATAAGAAAACGGGCATGTTAGGGGGTGGCATGCATGGGTGTTTATCCACGAGAGCCTTCATAGTTTTCTTATCAAGTGGTGCAACCCCAGAAGAACAAAGGACCTTAACCGCAACGATAAAATGACCATCAAAAACCTTACGTAGACACTGCTTGACATTAGAACTCGCATTATGGCTGTCTTTATCAGACGTTTTCTTAAAACCCTCCAGACCCTCCTTAACAAATTGAGCAAACAAAGACTGAATGAGAACGCCAAACCCCTCACGGTCACCCCATTGGGCCAACGCCCGCTGTATACTGAGATATCGACCATTTTTCCTGTTGCCCGACCTCTTATCCTGGCGGCTGACCGGCGTAAATACACGCAGGGTACACCGAGGTAATAGTAGAAATCGAATCCATGCATCAACTGAATCAGGCATAGCCACCACATTATCCAAAACTGTGGTTAAGGCTTGGGCAAACGCCATGCGACAACTAAAGGGGATGCTCTTAATAGTTTTAATTGGAAGAGAGAACTCAGTCAAGGAGAGAAACATCAACACATACCTCTCCATTCGTTCTAACCTCCGTTGCGACACACGGTCTAGGGACTCCCACAATAAAACCCACTTCCGTTGGCACAAACTGAACAACTCGATCTTCATGGTGACACCCCCGCAGGAAAAAATGAAGGCACATGCACTCCTAACACAACCATTGTTCAGACAACCTAAGGGCTTCACAAACAGAGGTAAAAAGATTGGGGAATCTTCAGCAATGGCAAACCTCAAAATATCTCTTCTATCATCCGAACCAAAATGGTGACGTTTAATGTGAGTTATAAGTCTAGGGATTCCCTTAGACCCAGTAACCCCATCGGAGCAACAATGGAACCCTTTGAAAGGTCAAGGCCAAAAACCATTCGACATGGCCTAAAAAACGAAAAGAAAACAACTACAGCAAGACACATAGGCAATGTCTCCACCCAAAACAAGAAGGAAAACGGAACTAGAACTAACACCCGACAGTTAAAGGCTTTTTGAACCCAAGCTCATTGAAAAGTGAGTTCGAGCATTTCATCGAACACCTTGCGGGCGCCGGTTTCTTGGCACAATTTCACACACACACATAGTTACAGAGGTTTTAAAGAGAAAGTGTGATATCATATTTGAAGGGGCAAAGATAAAATACACAAATCAATAACAAAGTTCCAATTTGAACTATGATGGACGGCTATAGAAACACCGGAAAATAGGCAACTGGGATAGGATAGGAAGATTAGTAAAGAGATTGTGGAAAACTTTGTTTAAAGGCTTTGAAAAATGTAGTGTAAGAACATAGAGTTGTGTGAGTTTAGTGTGTGAAATGGTTTCTTTGGAAGACAAGATTAGCCACAGGCTGCAGGGAACAGGGAGTGGGGAATGAGGAAATTACAAAAAAAAAAACATTTCTATTTGACCTAACTATAAGTGAATAACAGAAAGTAGGCACCAGTTAGTTAGAAAGTTTGCAGAATCACATGATATATTTTTGAAATGAAATTTAAGTTTTTGGTTGGAGTTTGGCGGAATCACATGATATATCTTTTGAAATGAAATGGTGTTTTAGGGTATTGGCCTTTATGTATAGGGGGTTTTTCAAAAAAAAAAAAAAACTTTGGATTTTTAACTTTTGACCCAAAGTTTTCATCTTTCTAATTTTAACCTCGTAAATTTACGTGTGTTCTTTTTTTTTTAATGCAAAACTTTTCATTATTTTTATCAACTTTGGTCCTCTATGGTTTTCATTTTCGCAAATTTTTGTTTATGTTTCTTTCTAAATTTTGCGAGCTAACACGTCGCAACGTGCATGTGTGGTTAAGTTTTTATATTTTTCTTTCCCGTTTAACAGGTTTTTCATAACTCGCGTGCCCTAGATCAACTTAGTTATTCTTTTATGTACTTTACGTTTCGGTCTAATTGATTCGCGTTAACACACCACAACTTCAGTTTTGATGGTCACTGACGATGTTGTGACATTGGTGCTATTTAGCATCATTTTACGCCCCCGTTGCAACGTGGGCGGGTTTAATTCTAGTTAAGTATAACTTGATAGCACACTCTTCGGCTTTGTGGTTCAATTTTTGGTCGTACGTTTTCATCAAACCCTAAAGGGTGGCGTAGTGATAAGCGTTTTGAGTCTCTTTAACAAATATCTTAGGTTTAAATCCAACCGCCACTTAAACCTGATAACCAAGGGAGAAGGTGAAACCCGAGCTTTAAAGTGCTTATTTTGTGAGTTTTGTATGCGTTTTATGTGTTTACTTGGGTGGAATAGGATAACTACGAGTATTCGTTGATTTGTAGGTTAAACATGTAATTCGGTGAAGTTACCATGGTTAAGGTTGAAGTGGAATGTTCAAGAATGGAAATTGCAGCTCGTGGTACAGATTTGGAACTTATTCGGTTGAGAAAACGGATTGGAGTTGCAAGGAACAAGAATGAACAAAGTCCGAGGGCCATTTGGTACTTCATGGGAAGTAGTCTATAGCTTAGATGTACAAGAAACGCAAAAGATAAAGTTTAGGGATCTGAATGACATTAATTGAAAGTTACTTATGAAGGAGAAATGAGCCGCCCAAAACCCGTCGTAGCCTACTGTCCTGTGACCGTAGGTTACGATCAACTTTGTCCAATAATAGAGTAACCAGAGATTGGGGGCCGTAACCTACGGTCCACCACCGTAGGTTACGGTGAGGTCTAAGAGTTGAAACAGCAAACAGGACCGTAGCTTACGGTCCTAGACCGTAGCTTACGGTCCTAGACCGTAGCTTACGGTCTGGAGACGTAAAAAAACGCGGGGAAGAGTTGCTAGGGTATATTAGGGTTTGTTTAACATCTAATCATTATCTTTTACTCCAAGGACGAGTTTGGCACTTCTAGGGCTCCAAAGTTCAAGGTTTTTCACTTCCAATCATCACAATTTTGCATCTAATCACTGGATTGATCATAAATTCTTCATCTATGTAAGTGTTTCGATTAAACACATCTTTGAATTCGATTGTAGAACCTGAAATCTAGAGGAACCATTCTTCCTTTTATTGATTTAAAACTCAAACTTTTAGTTGTTAATTTAGACAAACAATCAAATCACAAATTGAATTTACTTTTTCAGTAATTGTTAATCAATACTAAACATTACACACTTTCCACAATCCTCCTCTGCTTCGATAACCAGAGGTAGAACATCTCGTGTCAGCACACCCGGCCCAATCAGCATTAGTATAAGCCCGTACCGACAAATCTGTGAATGAACCAAGTGACAATCCATATGAAGAGGTGCCTTGAAGATACCAAATAATACTTTTGAGAGCGTTTCAATGATCCATGCGTAGTGAGTGCATATGCATACAAACCTACTGAACAACATAACTAATACCAGGTCTTGTAAAAGTTAAGTACTGAAGAGCTCCATCGAGACTACGATAAAGTGTGGGATCATCAAATAAAGGGGTTTCAGTTGCGTTTAACTTTGACTTGGTATCTACCGGGGTTGAGACTGGTTTGCATGACGACATACCTACGCGCTCAATGATATCACTCGCATAGGATTGTTGAGATAAGAACATATTATTGAGATGTCGCGTTACATGAATTCCCAAAAAATGACTTGAGGGGCCTAAATCTTTCATATCAAACTCTGCGGCTAGCTTTTGCATGAGGTGAACTCGAAGTCGTCGACATAAATGAGAAAATAAACAACGTCATAACCATGGTGATAAATGAACAATGAGTTGTCACACATACTCTGCTAAAAATCAATAGTCAACACAAAATCATTGAAACGTTGGTACCATGCTCTTGGTGCGTGTTTTAACCCACACAATGATTTCTTTAACCGGCATACGTGATTAGGATACCGTCGATCACGAAACCCCATAGGTTGATACATATAGACTGTTTCACGTAGAGTCCCATGAAGAAAAGCATAAGTAACTGTAGGTCCACTTGGAGGATCAAGATAACCTACTTCCTTGTTGTCTAACACACACACGAGTGCGGAATCCAAGTGCGTATGCAAACCAAAGCAAGAGCACAACCAATAGAACACAAGATATCACTTAAAGATTCACTATATTGATTAGTTGAGAGACCCAGTACATACACTCTTTACAAACTTCTTATCTCTCACTATGCACTCTTACAGAACCCAAATAACATATGTGGGTATATATAGGCCATGACCCAGCTAACATTACGAAGAATAGGCATGCCCCACAAAGAACAGGCCAGGCCCACAAAGAAGGAGGTTCTTCTTGGCCTGACCCACGAACAACCAAGGAGACCCACAAAGAACCATTAGTTCTTCGTTATTTTCATAATTCATATATTGCATGGGTTCTTTGTTTATATATAATAAATACAATATACACACATGCAAAGTTTTGCATGTTCTTCGTGGACATGTTTGGAGTATAGCCATGACATCATCATATTGCATCATCATGATGATGTTATCTCAACTATCTTCGTTCTCGTATCACAAGTATCGGTTCGTATGATGGAGGAACGTCGTCGAGTTCGGTCTCAAACTGAGCTGAACTGAACCGAACCGAGCCGAGCCACATCCACACAAATATGCGTCAACAAACTCCCCCTTGGATGCTGCTCGTGATGGTTCGTTCTTCACATTGTCGGATCTTCAGATGTCTTCACTTGTCACAATAAAAAACGGTGCATCAGCAAACTCCCCTTGAATGTAGCTTGTGAGACGTTGATATTCAAATCTTTAGATCCTTGTGGTGTTGATGGGTGGTCAGCTATGAATTGATCTTCTTGATTCACAACTTGTATACATGTTGTGTCTTCACTCCCATAACCTTTCTTCAAACATGTTCTCTTTGCCTTTAGCTTGCTTGAATGCCACATCTGCACACACAACAAAGCTAAACGCGTAATGAGAACAACCGCTAGGAATTTAATCAACCTAAGAGAATTTTCATTTGAAAACTTCACGAAGGATTGATTTTAAACAGAATTAACACATGACACACATGAGACCAACTCTCATTCAACTACCAACCGACAAAACTTTGAAAGATTTAAAATTGTTCAGTTTGAATCATTTAACTTTCAAAACTTGTCAACTTCAATTATTAATGAAGATGCACTTGTTTTCCGGCTTACAATCAGGATTTTGGGTAGGATAGACTCGAGTTCTAACATCGGTTAATCAAGAATAAAATAGAAGCAAAATCTTTTTGGCTTTTATAAAATTTATATTAAAACTCACCTAAAATCTTTTTGGTATTTTTCAATATTTCAAAGTAAAGACGGAGAACAATAAATAACTATTTACATACAATCTTTTTGCGAATTTGAGGGTAAGAGAATCATATCAGTGTACCGTCATGCCAAAACACACTTGTTCTTCGATTAGTTAGAATTTAGATAAGTATCCTATAACAATTATCGGTATTGTTGTCCATATAAGCTCAACTTATCAGATGTACTCGAGGTTAGGGGATACGATTAATGTATGATTTATACTTACCGACCGATGTTCATCCACTCATGACACATTCCCGTATCAAGGTATGCACGAGAGTTCATCTTACTGGTGAGTATACCATTTATCATCTGTTTTGACGTATATGATGTGAGATACTCACTTATTTTGAGGATGAATACAAGCTATGTGTGATAAAATCACTTATTTATGAGGAACTTGATATTCAATGCATGCAGGGCACGAGAGTAAGTCCGAGAACAGGTTAGTACCATCGTACCGGCAGAGAGACGAACTTGACTATCAGATGATAGATGTGATTAAAAATCACTTATTCAGGGGGTGATTGTGATATTTTTATCACTTATTGATGGTCGTATGCAGCATGTATTATATACATGTATGTATAGTATATACACGTATATATGGTATCATAGAAGTTCTAGACTTGCGTCCCCGTTGTTTTCGGTAAAAGAAACAACCATGATACCCAGATGATAAACAACATAAAAACCACGTATCTCAGAACCTCGGCAATCTATCAAACGAAATTTCAGTACCAAGACTATATGACAATGAACGGTTCCCACACGGTCTTCAGTCGATTATGTTTATATCGCCCTGCACACTTTAAAATGATTGTGAGCCTACCGATACATCATTAATAGAGCTACTTATCGTTTTTCATTTTAAGTTCAAAGAGGTTTTGATAGACCACTGGTTTACTATAATTTTTTCTTTTTCTCGCCAGGAAACTCATTTTTGTTTTTCTCTTGTTTTTGTCCTTTTTGATGTTTTGCAATGTTTTTCAATTTTTCTGATATGAATTTACTCCCCCTAAAATGCAAAAAGTAAATTTAAACTTTAAATAACATCTTTTTGAATTTTCTTCAAGAAAAATATTCACAAAAACGATTTCCCGATGTGGATTAACTCATGTTTACCTCGATGTCGTTTACCAAAATTAATTTAATAAAAAAATGATTTATTAAAATTTTGGAAAAATGAGTTGGCACGTTGGTAATCGGTGTGGACCAAGACAACATCAATAAGTTTCATATTGAAACAATCACGTGTGAGGTGATATCGAGATCAATGTGTCTGGTCAAGAAGTGCTGTACGAGATTTTAGTAATCCGTAATGCAGCTTAAATATCGACAAAGATTGGAGAGATTAGAAATTTAAAACCGTAATCCTGCAATTTCGTGCATTGCCAGGAATCTATGTGCTCTCCCAACTGGATATCCACCCAGTGTGGATTTCAAGGTCGATTTTGTAGCTACTTCCGATAATTTTCTCTACAGCAACAAGAACGGAAACCTTCGGGTCCGGCTGGTAAGAAGCAAGTCAGCATGTGGGAAAGCTTGTACACATCATCTTTGGGCGGTCCATACATGATATTGTCCACATGCTTTTGCACCAGCAAAGGTCTTCGTCTTTCTCCTTGAGAAGTAGTGTGCGGTTGTTCAATCCACGGCAAGGCATCCGCACACCCGATTGGTTTGTTCAACAAACACATTTTCTTCAGTCACACCGTGGAGAAATGTACACTGCACGTTCGTCTTGTAGACTTTGAACTTCTTGTGGAAGATTAAGCCATGAATTTTTGAAAAGCTCCAGACGTGCTGCAGGCGCATACACTTTGTTGAATCTATTCTATAGACCAGATCCAAGCCTTAAACAAACAAATTGTTGGTCGTTTTTTCTTCTTCTCGAAGTTCTCAACTTCATTCACCACAAAATTCTTCTTTTTCTCTCCAACAAAAACAACATATGCTCCTTGATTTGACGATGTTTTGGAGTCGTATGTCGCTGATCTTGTGCTTGGATGCTCCACTATCAACAATCCTATGACTATCAATAGTTCCTCCTGGAACATCCTGCACACTCACTAAAAGATTAGTTGGAGAGGGGGACCCGAGCCTTCATTGAATTGGGTCGTCCGACATCATCCAGAATTGTGACTTCGATTTCCTGATGATTATGAATACATTGAACTCCTCCTGAGACAGTTACCGATTTTGGTTTCCAAATCTGTTTCTATTTTTCATTCTTAAGTTCTAGTTTAACAGACTGTGTTTGGATAACCTTGGGTTTCAAAGCCTTCTCAATTTATTTTCTTTGTTTCTTTTTCTGTTTCATTTCTCGTTGCTTAACAAGACGAGGGTCCTGTTTTGGTGAAACAGATCGTGTATGGTAACCATTACCATGGGGGGGGGGGGATCAACTTTTGCTTTTCCCTTTGTGAGATATGGACAGTTCTTGACAATGTGTCCATACTCACCACACTCAAAGCATGATCTCTGCTCAACAAACCTCTGAGTATCATAATTGTGATAGTTTGGTGATGAACTTCGTGATCTTGAGGTACTTGGTCCTATATCACAACAGTTTGTGTGTTGTGTGTAGTTGTTCTGATTGTTTCTTTCAAATTTTACTTTGTTTAACAAAATCCGTGTTGGATTTGTTTTCAAAAGATTCAATTTTATCAGTCCCTCGGGATTTCATGAAGTTTATCTTCTGAATCTTCTTCTTGTTTTGGCTCTGTTTGCCTTTTCCTTTTCCTTGAGTAACATGATTTTGCTTTCGTTGATTATTTTGTGGTTGCAATTTTTGATTCCCGTATTACTTTCTAACTTCGGATTTTGGCATAGGAGCACACTGAGTTACGACAACTCCTGGGCTCGACTTTCCCAAAAACTTACTAGTAGAATCCTCGAAAACTTTATCAATTAAGGATTGACTGACATTTTTGATTGGGAAATCATTATCTGAATATATTTTATCAGAACTAATCAACGTGTAAAGCAAGTTCACGCTTTCACAACTCGAAGATGAAGATTCAACAGACTTGACTTTAGTAGTCACAAACGGTTTTGTGGGTGGATCACAGAGAATGTGATTCTCGAGAGGTATATTTTCCTCTTTTGTTACCGTATCGGACTGCTTAGGCATGTCCTCATTCGACTCATCATCCGAACTATCATAATCCTCAACAATGGGAGGACTTTGATCATTCACAGACTTTGAGTCATTGATGTCATCTGATTGACTTTGACTAGAGGATGTGCCATTAGTGAACCTTAGACCTGCTGTAAATTCAGCTAGATCCAATGGAACGGTGGGTTCAAAATGTGCCATATCCTCGTCATCTGGCATTTTGGTGTAATTGTGTCTAAACGGAGGGGGACATGCCTGATAACCAATGCATTTCACATCACCTTTCTTCTTTTGAACATCGATGATGTGATCCAAAACATATCTTGAGTTGGAGTAACTGTCCAACTTGAGTTTGATTGCATCATGTTCACACTTTGCACATGCTAACTCCTTTTTCGTTTCTTCAAGCATGTTAATATAATTGTTAATGGCTGTTTGTTTTCTCAAAACATTCTTTGTTAATTCAGAAACATCTTTCCTTAAGGTTTCAGTTGTCGTTTTAAATTCCTTTTCGTTTTTCTTAAGAGCTGTGTTTGCCTCAGTGCACTTTGTCAGATCTATAATCAAACTCTGATGATGTTTCTTCATGTGATCAAATATACCTTCAAGTTCTAAGTATTTGCCTTTTAAAACTATACATTCAAAACACTTAGACAAGATAGGTTTATCGAAACTTACCTGACTGGATTGGCAATCTAAAGGAGCCATGAAAAAGATCCAATTGTTGAAAGATGCTTGGAAAATTCATCAGATGACTCTTTAGTTTCATGCTCCAAAGCTGCTTCGTCGCTATCCGTCGATTCAGTTTTAGTAATCACATCATCTACCTCAGCATCAACATCTTCAGATCGATCTTCACTTGAAGTCGATTCTGCTTCATCTGAACTACTGCCATCCCAGGAATTGTCATCGTTTCTGGAAGATTCTCCATCGCTATCATTCTTTGCAATTTCGGCATAGTATGCAATGCCTCCTCCACCGCTGTTTCCCAATTGAAAAGACCAATCACAAAGTTCATCTACCTGAACAATCAAAGCTTGGTTGGAATTGTTTGCGGGAACCATTGCTTTTTCATTGTTAGCGCCTTGATTTCTGTTGAAAGGATATTGATTCCCTTGCTATGGAGTCTTCGTGCATTCTCTTTTAAAATGCCCATTTTCTCTACAATTAAAACAAGTAACCTTCCTTTTGTTAAAACCGTATGGAGTATCCTTGTTGCTCTCCAGATTAGTTCTTTCGATTTTCTCCATGAATTCTTTTGCTCTTCTCACTGCACTTTCAAACGCCCATTTGATATCAGTCAACTCCATTTCCTCTTTATCAATTTGTGCGTAGTCTTCACTGGTTAGATTGATGTTGCCAATTTGCCCAGCTACCAATCCGCAGTAAGAACTCACCAAAGTGTTTAGAAGTTCCATGTGTTCTTTGGCAACCTCTACACTTACTTTGCTATGGTTTGATGTATCAAGTCTGATGATGTTAGGGATTGAAGGTTGAAACTTGTTACCATAGAAAGCTTGTTGTGGAACTTGTGATTGAGGAAGAAAGGCTTTTGGATCAAATGCGTGTTGTGGAACTTGTGATGCAAAATCTCGTGGTTGAGGAAGAAAATCTTTTGGATCAAATGCGTGTTGTGGAACTTGTGATGCAAAATCTCGTGGTTGAGGAAGAAAGGATTTTGGATCAAATGCTTGTTGAGAAACTTGTGATGTAAGATCTCGTGGTTGAGGAAGAAAGACTTTTGGATCAAAGTCGTGTCATAGGCTTGAGTAGATTGATCTGGTTTAGGTGGTGGTAGAAAAGGGTTTACATTCGATACAAAAGCTGTTTGAAGCTTCGGTTGCTGACTTGTACTTGCACCTGTGTTAATGCCTCCAAAATACATCTCTTGGTTTTGCGGTACTGAAACTCGTTTAGCTTTTCTAATTTCTTCTTCATTCTTGTTCTCCAGTTTCTGAACAAATTCATATATGCTAAAAGTATCCAACACCCTCGTATGCTTTAGTAAGTCAATGAACTGACTCCACTTGGGTGGCAATGCATCTGCAAATCGTGTGACAATCTCTTATTGAGATGCGATAACCCTATAGGAATACATCTCACTGAGCAAATGGTAAAACCACGTTGTCATATCACTCAAAGTTTCATTCTCCATGAACAGAAACCCTTCAAACTCTTTCTTTAAAAGATCATGTCGGATCTTTCTTGTCGTTGCATTTCCTTCCCCTTTTGATTCTAGAGTGTCCCACAAAGTCTTCGTAGATGTGCAATACATAAATTGATGAAAAATATCCTTGTGAAGAGCTTGTGTAAGGATAACAAAGGATTTCTTCTCTAGATCATAAGCCTTTTTTATCATTCTCATCCAATCCGGCTAAAGAGGTTGAATTTGCGACTACTTCTTCGATAGATTCTTTGTATGGAGTAGTAAAACATGTCCACAATTCGGTATTCTGACCAAGAACATATGTATGAAAATGATTTTTCCATGATGGATAATCGTTCATGTGATTTAACTTTGGTGGACGATTGTTGCTTCCAGTCTCACTTTCGCTAATGAGAAGAGTTTGAACACTTTGATTTTGATTCGTAACACACGCCCATTGATTAGTGGTAATCATGGTCGTATGTTTAGGCATTAAAGATTTTACCCATGAGGTTGCGGAGCTAGTTTGTGATGGATCCTGGCTTGTACTTGAACTACTACCCCAATCCCAATGATTTAAACCCATTTTAGTTGTTAAATTGGTAATATTTGCTTAAAACCACAATTTAATAATTTAACTAGAAAATAAAACCTTCTGTGAAACAACAAATGAACACTCCACGAAAAACCGAGATCACAAGAAATGGATATTAGTGAAAGACCTTTTCACGAAGGACTGGTCTTGCACGAATACCTACCACTTCCCACGAAACACTAGTAATGGTCACGAAGAACAAAATATTTATTATTATTATAATAATAATTCTTTAATAAAAGCAAAAACATTTTTATTATTATAACAATAATTCTTTAAATGATATGACAACTTAAATATTATTATTATTATTATTAGTATTATTATTATTATTTACCCAAAAAAAATCATGCACGAAGAACCAAATAATGGTCCAAGATGAGACAAAAAAAATATTATTATAATAATAATAAAGTAGTCTATGAAATTTCGTGGGTTTGATCTTTCGTGACTATATGTTGTTCGTAGGGGTATTTTGCAGGCGAATTCTTCGTGAGTTGTAGGTAAAAACAATCCTTTTACAGGAGAATCTTATTTCTGACTTTGTGAAAGGTCTAAAGCAAACATACCCAAACTAGTTTGAAAGTAATCCTTTTTCCGGTCACTTTTCGGCCAAACACTTTACCGGAGAAGACGGCGAACTAAAAATTTACTTGAAATTTTAATAAAAACCGTATTTTAACATGTCTTCATGGGATTTAACAAGGTTTTTATAAAATTTTTCTGCAAACAACTAGTTTTTCTTAAGTTTTAGTTCACTTTTCTTTCAAAAACTTTTAAGTTTCTTGTTCAGGTTCAAGTACAGGAGACACCCAAACTTGCTCAAAACCCATCAAAATGCTTGGTTTTCAACAAAGAAGAGAGCCAAAGCTCTGATACCACTTGTAGATCCACTTGGAGGATCAAGATAATCTACTTCATTGCTGTCTAACACACACACGAGTGCGGAATCCAAATGTGTATGCAAACCAAAGCAAGAGCACAACCAATATAACACAAGATATCACTTTAAAGATTCACTATATTGATTAGTTGAGAGACCCAGTATATACACTCTTTTCAAACTTCTTATCTCTCACTCTGCACTCTTACACAACCTAAATAAAATATGTGGGTATATATAGGCCATGACCCAGCTAACATTACGAAGAATAGGCATGCCCCACAAAGAACATGCCAGGCCCAAAAAGAAGGAGGTTCTTCGTGGCCTGACCCACGAACAACCAAGGAGCCCCACGAAGAACCCTTAGTTCTTTGTTATTTTCATAATTCATATATTGCATGGTTTCTTTGTTTATATATAATAAATACAATATACACACATGCAAAGTTTTGCACGTTCTTCGTGGACATGTTTGGAGTATAGCCATGACATCATCATATTGCATCATCATGACATCATCATGCGATGTCATGATGATGTTATCTCAACTATCTCCGTTCTCGTATCGCAAGTATCAGTTCGTACGACGGAGGAACGTCGTCTAGTTTGGTGTCGAACCGAACCGAACTGAGCCGAGCTGAACCGAACCAAACCGAGCCGCATCCACACAAATAGGCGTCAACAGTAACATCTAACTGATGAATAGACCATGGCTTAGATAATGCAAGTGTTAAGACTGTCAGAATATTTTCCGGTTTGACGACCGGACTGAAAGTCTCCCCACAATCGATACCTACATGATGAGTGCTGCCATCACAAACCATCCTGGCCTTATACCGCTCCAAAGTGCCAGCTGAACGGAATTTGTGGTGAAACAACCATATACTGCAAGTGACGTGCATGTCTGATGTTCGCGGAACCAATTCCACGTCTTATTTTTAATAAGGGCGCTGTACTCAGTAGTCATGGCATAATACGAGTCTAGTTTGGACAAGGTCTCAGTTGGTGTTTTTGGTAGAGGGGTAAGAAGAGAGGTGTGAAGGTTCAATGGGTGTTTGGGTTTGGTAATATTTTCTATAGAGCGAGTACGTATGGTACGGATAGGTGGTGGAGGTTGTGGAATAGGAGACGTTATTGAGGATGGGTGGTTGAGGTTGGATGGTCTGGGCCGGCGAGTATAGGCATGAGTGAATGGCGTGGGCTAGTCCGGTGAAGAGTGGTGTGCAGTTTGGATGGTGGAAGTGTTGGGTCGTGGGGTTGTTGGGTCGTTTGTGGCTGTGTGCGGAACTGGTGATGTTTGTGGGCTGGTGTGGGAACTAAGGGTTGGACCGAGATGGTTGGGTGGATTAGAAGTCGGTACAATGGGCGTTGTTAGTGGGCTAGTTGGTGGAGATTGTATGTGAGGCCAAATAAGTGGGTTGATAGGTTGAGTGAGAAGATCATATGATTGAAGGTCTGAGGTTGGATTGTTGGCAAAGGGGAAAGTGGTTTCGTTAAAGATGACGTGGCGATTTATGATGATTTTCTTGGTGGCAAGGTCAAGACATTTGTATCCTCGATGGTTAGGAGGGTAACCGAGGAAGACACATGGCATAGATCGGTGCTCAAGTTTGTGTATGGTTGTGTGTGGAATGAGAGAGTAATATAAACAACCGAACACACGAAGATGAGTATAGGATGGGCTGGTTAGGTAGAGTCGTTGGGTAGGAGATTGAAAGTGAAGTAGTTTGCTAGGAAGAATGTTGAGAAGGGCGAGAAGGGTTCGAATGACATTGTTGATGGTTCATATTTTTCTTTCTGCCTTTCCATTCTGAGACGAGTTGTGTGGACAAGAGAATAGAAAATGCATGCCACTTTGATTGCAAAATTGTTTAGATTAAGCGATAGAATATTCTTTACCATTATCGCATTGAAATTGCTTAATTTTACGCTCAAATTGAGTGTTAATGAGGTTCCAAAAAATTAGTGAATATGAAAAAAACTTGTGATTTATTACTAATAGGGTATCTCTATTATGACACCACACCCAGATTAGGATGCACCATACACAATTGATACCAACTTACAAGGAAACACTTATTTTATTAATACAAACTGTAAGGTACAAAAGTTGGAACTTAAAAGTACAAGTTTGGTCAAACTACTCTTAGACGCTCATACAAAATTTCCACAAGATAAGAAAGTTTGGGATACTTTGTTCCACTAGCCACGCTTATTTAAGATAAACAACCCGCACAACACTAACCATCATTTCCTGTGACACATGCTTAAAAGACGTCAGTTAACTGGTGAGTTCATGAATATACACAATTTATAAATCACATCATTTAATCATGACTTGTACTCGCCCCTGTCATCATAACCCGACGTCATCACGTAACTTACATAACCATACAGTCAATGCCCACTACACCACGGGTGTAGTACCGACAAATCATGTCTTAGCAGCACGTATAAGGGACCACAAATATCATGTGTATGTCATGCTCAGGTTATATACATGCTTACAACAGTCATGCCATATTATTACAGTTTAAGACAAGCATGTTCACATTTGAAAAGCATTCATAAAACACACCTTTGCTATATGAGTGTTTTACTATAATCAATCCAAACTTGATGTCCTGATCAAGACTAGAATAATCTTAGACACTAGTTAAATAAAGAGTAAAACACTAACCAGTTATTACCCTGGTTATGACCCTAATCTATACTCCCAATATGTTACTACCTTAAACTAATATAGCATATTTAGTTAGTCTAAAAATATAAATCTTAAACTTATAAAACAAATATATAAATTAAATGAGTAACTAACCTGTATGAGAGATTGTTGTAGAAAGATTGTGAACTATGAGCTACAAATTTCTAAAGTGATTTACTTATATGGTTTATTTGGCCGACATCACCATATCTCGGTATCTACATGTTTATCAACTTCCCTCATATCTTTAATACTAAGAAATCTTGATGTGGAAGGTAACTTTCCACAATACACACGTATCAATTACATGTACACGTATATACCTTACGTGCACACCAATTTACATTCATATTTCATTCTTCTAAATTTTATTATTATATTAATTCAGCTGCTCTACTCGTTTTTCTTTTATAACTTTTAAAATATAATATTTTATAAAATTATAAATATACTATTGGAACGAGCGTATTTTTTCTCTACATTTTGACCCAAATTTCATTAAAAATGGAGCAAGGTCAAATATCATATGCTTTATTATTATAGACAAACGGCATCTTATAAAACTAAATACTCGTTCAGGTATCTCATATGTTGAATAGTCATCGTACTCACTTGACAATAAAAGTCCCATACATATTTTATTTGATCACAAAACAGTGTGTTACAACTCTCCCCACCTTATAGAAATTTCGTCCGCGAAATTTAGGCAAAGAGATGCGGATATTTCTGTTTCATCTCATCTTCTTTTTCCCATGTCTCTTCGGGTCATCTCCTTGCATCCCATTTGACACGTACTAGAGGGAACTCCCTGTTTCTCAATTTCTTTACTCGTCGATCTACGATCTGAATGGGGCGTTCTGTGAAATTTAACTTGTCGTTGATCTGGACTTCCTGCCTAGGCATCTTAAGTGACTCGTCCGCTAGACACTTTCTTAAATTAGACACGTGAAATGTGTCGTGAATTCCTTGTAATTCTGCTGGCAGTTTCAACTTATATGCTACGGGACCAACCTTTCCGATTACCTCAAATGGTCCAATATATCATGGACTTAGTTTTCCTTTATTCCTGAAACAAATGATGCCTTTCCAAGGCGAGACCTTAAGTAACACCTTGTCGCCAACTTGAAATTCTAAGGGTCTTCTTCGTCTGTCGGTATAACTTTTCTGTCTATCTCTAGCGGTCTTCATTCTTTCTCGGATTTGTATGATTTTATTGGTAGTTTCTTCAATAATTTCGGGTCCGGCTAACGGATTTCTACCAATCTCAGCCCAACAAACTGGTGAACGACACTTCCTTCCATATAATGCTTCAAAAGGAGCAGCCTTGATACTTGAGTGATAACTGTTATTGTATGAAAACTCTATTAGAGGTAAATGTTCATCCCAGTTTCCTTCAAAGTCTATCACACATGCCCTGAGCATGTCTTCCAGTGTTTGTATGGTCCTTTCACTTTGGCCATCTGTCTGTGGGTGATAAGTCGTACTTAAATTTACTTTTGTTCCAAATTCCTTTTGGAAGCTTTGCCAAAATCTGGATGTAAAACAGCTATCTCTATCTGATATAATGGAGATAGGTACTCCATGACGAGTTACTATTTCCTTGACATAAATTCTTGCTAATTTATCCATTTTATAATCTTCTCGTATTAGTAAGAAATGAGCAGACTTAGTTAAACGATCTACTATAACCCAAATAGTATCATGACTATTCTTAGTTCGTGGAAGTTTAGTAATGAAATCCATGGTTATCATCTCTCATTTCCATTCACGGATCTCGGGTTGGATTAAACATCCTGCAGGTTTCTGATTTTCGGTTTTGACCTACGAACGTGTCATGCATTTTTTCCACATATTCATTGATTGTTTGCTTCATCCCTGGCCACCAATATTCATCTCGAATATTTTTGTACATCTTCGTACTACCAGGATGCATTGTATACTTAGATCTATGTGCTTCTTCCATCACCTTATCTCTTAGTCCTCCCACAATAGGTATCCAAATCCTATTGCAGAGTCTTAGTATTCCATCTTCTCCTTTATCAAGTAGTTCTTGTTTTCCCACCATCCTTTCTTTGCTAATCTGCTCATCGGTTAGGGCATGTGCCTGCGCATCCTTAATTTGTTACAATAAACTTATTTTCACTTCAATTCTAGATGCATGTATTCTGAAAGGTTTAACTATGTCCTTCCGGCTAAGGGCATCTGCTACTACATTAGCTTTTCCTGGATGGTAACGAATTTCACAATCATAATCATTCAATAACTCCATCCATCTCCTCTATCTCATGTTCAACATCTTTTGCTCAAAGATATACTTAAGGCTTTGGTGATCAGTGTAGACCACACACTTAGTTCCATATAAGTAATTTCTCCATATCTTGAGAGCAAATACTACTGCCCCGAGTTCTAGGTCATGGGTGGTGTAATTTCTTTCATGTATCCTTAACTGCCGCGATGCATAGGCAATGACCTTGCCTATTTGCATCAACACACACCCTAGTCCATAATGAGAAGCATCAGAATATACTACAAAATCTTCTGTTCCCTCAGGTAATGCAAGTATTGGAGTACTAGATAACTTTATCTTCAAAAGATTAAAAGCTTCTTCTTGTTTGCTACCCCAGAAAAATGGGGTATTTTTCTGAGTCAGTGTTGTTAGAGGCATCACTATCTTAGAAAAATCTTGAATAAATCTTCTATAATACCCTGCTAACCCTAAGAAACGTCGAATTTCTGTGGGGTTTTTTGGTGCCTCCCAATTCTTAACCACTTCAATCTTTGAAGGGTCCACTTGTATGCCCTTTTCATTTACAACATGCCCTAAAAATTGGACTTCCCTAGTCCAGAGTTCACACTTACTAAACTTGGCATAAAGTTTCTCATCCTTTAGTAACTTAAGAATGGCATGGAGATAACCCTCGTGTGCTTCCCTACTCTTAGAGTAGATTAGGATATCATCTATGAAGACGATTACAAATTGGTTCAAGTATGGCTTGCAGACTTGGTTCATAAGGTCCATGAAGGCAGCTGGTGCATTAGTGAGGCCGAAAGGCATCACTAAGAACTCGTAGTGATCATACCTTGTCCTAAAGGCGGTCTTGGGTATATCTTCTTCTCTAACCTTTAGTTGATGATACCCAGATCTTAGATCTATCTTCGAGAAGTAGCTTGCGCCTTGTAGTAGATCAAAAAGATCATCGATTCTTGGGAGTGGATACCAATTCTTTATCGTGATCTTATTCAGATCTCTATAATCAATACACATCCTCATTGAGCTATCTTTCTTCTTAACAAAGAGAATTGGCGCTCCCCATGGTGACGTGCTAGGACGTATGAATCCCTTGTCTAGTAACTCCTGGAGTTGGTTTCTCAACTCTTCATTTCAGTAGGGGCAAGGCGGTACGGGGCTTTGGCGATAGGGGTTGCTCCTGGGATCAAGTCGATTCTAAACTCAGTTTGTCTGTCGGGTGGTAATCCAGGAAGATCTTTAGGGAATACTTCCGAAAATTCAGCCACTACTGGTACCTCTTCTAGTTTCTTTTCCTCCTTTGTTTCTAGTGCATATACTAGGTAGGCTAGATGACCCTTATGAATACACTTGGATGCTTTTATCATGGAAATAAAACTTATGGGTTTACTAGGTTGTTCTCCTTTAATTGTCAAAGTTCCCCCTTTCGGGTTCTTAATTTGAATTTGCTTCTTATGACACAATATTTGAGCTTGGTGACTAGATAACCAATCCATTACGTCAAATTCTCCAAGTTTCGGTTGTAGTAAGTCTATAGAAAATGGGGTCTTACTGATTTGAAGGGTACAATCCTTTATAACACTCACAATTTCTTCTTCTCTTCCATTTGCTAGTTCTACTATAAATGGCTTATCTAGCTTGCAAGGAGTCTGATTAATCAAAACTCTAGAAGGCTCAGATATAAAACTTCTATCAGCACCAGTATCAAACATTATTTTAGCATAGAAGTTGTTAAGGAGAACTGTACCTGTTATGACATCATGGTTCCTACGAGCTTCTTCAGTATTCAGAACAAAAGCTCTCCCTCTTGCTTTATTGGGTTCCTCATTCCTCTTAGGACAACTATCACTATAGTGGCCCGTCTCTCCACATTTAAAACACTTATGTGGCTCTCTACAATCATGATAGTTGTGTCCAGGTTTCTTACAGTTTCTACAGATTAACTGGTTACATGGACCAGAATGTCCTTTTCCACAAGTTGGGCACCTAGGTGGGGTTCCTCGTTGCCTCTTGAAATCTCTGTAATTGGTTTTCTTTTGTTCTTGGTAGTTTTCCCATTTCCTTTTGGGACAGATTCTGAGGTTTTATTTTGTTGGATTTAGCGGCAATAGTTACCCCAGCCTCTATCGCATCATAATAGGTAGTTGGTTTGGTAGACTTGATAAACGTGCGATATTCTGTTGGTAGTCCCCAAAGGAATCTTCGTATACGATTTTCTTCAATGTTTACTAAGTAAGACACTAGTCGGGACATTTCATTGAAGTCAGTGACATATTCCCGGTATGTTTTATTCCCCGAGTTCAAGATGCAAAAAATTCCTTTTCTATTCTGTCTGTTTCGCTTGGTGGACAGAAGTAATTTGTAAATAGTTCTGAAAATTCCTTCCAACGTAGGCGATGTGCCTGCTCATCACCTCTAGTTTGCTTTTGTATCCTCCACCAAAACAAGGCTTCGGATTTAAACAAATGAACAGCAAACCTAACTTTATTTCTTTCATGGCAATCACTAACGTCTAGAATGGCTTCTACCTCACTTAGCCATTCATGTGCCTTAATAGCACCTTTCTTCACGTCGAATGAAGGAGGATTACAAGAAATGAAGGTCTTGTAATTGCATTCTCTAGAGATTTCTTTTTCTATAGCTTTAGTTACTTTCACACCCTCCGCCTTCTTTTCTTGTCGAGGTTCTTCTCGTGGAGTTGGTGTAGTGCTTCCCTCAGATTGCCCTGATCGTTCTGTATTCTGGCGTTCGCGCCCCTGTGCTTGGCAAGTATTTGCGCAACTTGGATGGCAATCCGATCGATCACGTCATCTCCTAAGTTTACAGGTTCGCTATGCCGAGCAGCAACTGATGGGTTAGGTTGACGATTATTGTTAACCGAAGGTTCTGCCGTCATTTTCTAAATTTTCAAGAAAATAGTATTTCAATATTCTATTAATTAACGAGCAGTTACAATAATCATTTCACATAACACAACACGTTTTCAAATGTAACACATTGAAATAGAACTCTACTATCCACTTTTTTATTTATTTCTATTATTATTATTTTTTATTTTATTATTATTTTTTTTTTGAAATTTTGTAAACATATAGTTTCTTAATAACAAGTAAAGGGGACATGGTTTACGGGTAATTGTTGTTGAGCGCGATGTGAGTGGTAACCCAATGAGTGTTCATATGTTGTAGTTATTACTATAGGTACCTTCTAATGACTCTATATCCTTAGTAAGTTCAGACTCGGGTTTATCTATTACTCGTTTAACAAAGTCAGCTAAAACATTCTCACTTATAAAGTTGATTCCTTTACCACCCATGGCATCCTAATAATAACTTAAGTAGACATGTTCTCTTAGGTTGAAGCCTAGGTATCCATACCAAATACCTAATTCGCTAAAACCTTTGGCTCTGATACCAACTGTGACACCACACCCAGATTAGGATGCACCATACACAATTGATACCAACTTACAAGGAAACACTTATTTTATTAATATAAACTGTAAGGTACAAAAGTTGGAACTTAAAAGTGCAAAGTGTGGTCAAACTACTCTTAGACGCTCATACAAAATTTCCACCAGATAAGAAAGTCTGGGATACTTTGTTCCACTAGCCACGCTTATTCAAGATAAACAACCCGCACAACACTAACCATCATTTCCTGTGATACATGCTTAAAAGACGTCAGTTAACTGGTGAGTTCATGAACATACACAATTCATAAATCACATCATTTAATCATGACTTGTACCCGCCCCTGTCATCCTAACCCGACATCACCACGTAACTTACATGACCATACAGTCAATGCTCACTACACCCCGGGTGTAGTACCGACAAATCCTGCCGTAGCAGCACGTATAAGGGACCACAAATATCATGTGTATGTCATGCTCAGGTTATATACATGCGTACAACAGTCATGCCATATTATTACAGTTTAGGACAAGCATGTTCACATTTGAAAAGCATTCATAAAACTCACATTTGCTATATGGGTGTTTTACTATAATCAATCCAAACTTGATGTCCTGATCAAGACCAGAATAATCTTAGACACTAGTTAAATAAGGAGTGAAATACTAACTAGTCATTACCCTGGTTATGACCCTAATCTATACTCCCAATATGTTACTACCATAAACTAATATAGCATATTTAGTTAGTCCAAAAATATAAATATTAAAACTTATATGTAATATCCCGTTTCAAATGAAGTTGTAAAATAATATTTTATTATTTGTTTGGAACTAATAGTGGATGAAAATAACTTTGGGTAACAATATATTTTAAGGATTGTATTTTAGCAATATAAGCCGAGAAATATGGCGGGTTCGCTTCGGGGAAATACCGTTACCTCATCTTGTGGCTTACCCAAACTTAAAGGGGCATTGTTGTAAGAAATTAAAGTTAAGGGTGTATATTGCAATTATCAAAAAGTTGAATGTATAGAAAGGCATTTTAGGCTCATTTGTGACAAAATTGGCTGGAGTTAGAGAGAGAAATGCATGAAACTAGAGAGAGAAAGGAAGTGGTTGTCTAATGGTGGTCCGATGGCGGTTTGCGGCGGTCGGTGGTGGCCGGAATTGCGAGTTTCAACCCGAAACCATCTCTCGATGATAAGAATGCAATGGTAAGTTCTTTTTCTCAAAAATATTAACTTAAAGTCGTTCTTTTAGATGTCGGAAAGTTAGATTCGTATATGTGATTTCTGTTTTATTTTGTGCGGTCTAAAATAAGTGGCTGGTACTGGAAAACCAACCGTTGGATCGAGCCCAAATTTTTATAGTAGCTTTCTGACTCATTATTGTTAAAATCCAACGGTTGGAAATGTGAAATGTGCTCCGAAGTTAGGTGATTTATAGCTCAAAACATAGCAGTTTGAATTTTCGGAACTGAAAATGCATTTGTAAAGGTTGAGTTATTACAGAAGATCTGACCATTGGATTGAGCTAAAATTTTGACAACAGCTTTTGAAAAGATGGATCTTCAATGCTACCAAAGGAAATTACGATCAGATGTTGGTAAGTATGGTTTTGACACTGATCAGTTTGCAACAGTTTGTTTGTGCGAAAAACAGGAACTCGATTGTGATGCATGGATGGTTTAATGGAGTTTTACATGAAATCCGAAACCGTAGAAACGTTTGTGATGCAAAAATAAACACAAATACATGAGTGGATCTCGTTGCATGTCGGATACAAGAAAATCCGCGTACACAATCAATTACGTTTTCCTACGGGCAAAAGTGAGTGGTTTATATCTGTTCTGGTTTGAGTTGTTACTTTCGATTTTATTGAGATTATGAACACATAACATATGCTATTTTATTGTACTTATTTAAAGTCTATGATGAACGATAAAATTAAGATCATGTTGGTCAAAGATTTGATAATGGAAGTGTGGTATTTCATCTAGTAATTCATAGGCCATATGGGTTAAATATTCAAGCAAAGTTGAAATGTTAAGATATTGTGTTTGGAATTTATTTCGTTAGATTAGAATGATCACTCAACATAAACATAATCTTGAAAGACGTATGGAATAACACTTATGTACTAGAATGGAAGTTTAGAATATGTTACTATATATGTGTGTTTCATTATCATGTGGAGGTATAAGCATGAGTAGTGAACCGTTTGCGATTTAAATGCTCATGGTTGTGCTTTCTGACTCTTGGATATGTTAAGATGGATTAGCAAGTTCAGGTATGCGTGAAGGGAATTTATTCATGAAGATTTGAACGCAGTGATAAACTAGTCATTCATTCGATTTTGTTTAGCCATGATAGTAAGTACTCTAACAGTAAATGCTAGTACAGGTATGGATATTTGAAAAATAATGGTTGTGACAAAGTAACAAATGTATGTCTAGAACACTAGAAACCCTCACTTAGCTTTGCTAATTTAGATTGTGATGATCAATGTCCACAGGTTCACAAGTCTAGTCAAATATGAGATTGAAGATCGGGTCTGAAGATTTGGTTGTACGAGTCAATCAAGGATGGATGATTCATTAAATAGGTTATAAACACCATCTACAAAGAAATAATTGTAACGCCTAGATAATTCTTTAAAAGATTTCAGTTAGGATATATGTTGTTTATGTGTATTAGTAAACAAACAAAATTTTAAGAATCATTTTTCCGCTGCTAATTAAACGGTTAAATCTTGTTTTCAAACTAGGGTGTTACATTATAAAACTAATATATAAATTAAATGAGTAATTAACCTGTATGAGAGATTGTTGTAGAAAGATTGTGAATTGTGAGCTACAAATTTCTAAAGTGACTTACTTATATGGTTTATTTGGCCGACATCACCATATCTCGGTTTCTACATGTTTATCAACTTCCCTCATATCTTTAATACTAAGAAATCTTGATGTGGAAGGTAACTTTCCACAGTACACACGTATCAATTACATGTACACCTATATACCTTACGTGCACACCAATTTACATTCATATTTCATTATTCTAAATTTTAATATTATATTAATTTAGCTGCTCTACTTGTTTTTCTTTTATAACTTTTAAAATATAATATTTTATAAAGTTATAAATATACTATTGGAGCGAGTTTATTTTTCTCTACATTTTGATCCAAGTTTTATGAGCAGGGTCAAATATAATATGCTTTATTATTATAGATAAACGACATCTTATAACACTAAATACTCGTTCAGGTATCTCATATGTTGAATAGTCATCGTACTCACTTGACAATAAAAGTCCCATACATATTTTTATTTGATCACAAAACAGGGTGTTACATCCATAGGAAATTTGTAAAATCATCAAGTAACAGTATGTAGTAGCGGTGACCGTACTACTTAAAGATAGGGGAAGTCCATAAATCACTGTTAGTAATATCAAAAGGACAAGAAGTGAAATTTAACGAATCCATGAAAGGTAATATAATACTTTTACCAAACATGCATGATTGACAAAATATGTTTCAAAGAACCACAATTAATAACATGTTTTTAAGATACTTTATTAAAGTTGAGCCCAAATGACCGAATTGTTGGTGCCAAATATCTTGACTAACAGTAGCAAAAGGTGAGGGAGTGGAGAACTTGTGGACTTGTGCGAGATCCAATATGTAGAGATCACCGGAGCTATTACATTAGAGGATAGGGGTCCGGGTCTTGAGATCCTTCACAAGAAAACCAAATGGTTCAAATTTAACAGAAACTTGATTATCTCGAGTGAAACGCCGTACAGAAAAAAGGTTTTTGATTAAGGAAGGTGTATAAAGGACATTGGTTAATTTGAAATTTTAGAAGGGTGGGGATAAGGTTTGGTCACCATGTTTTGCCATTACCGACTACTATGTTGCGAAACATATTATTATTATATAAATACGGAAGATTAGATAAAATTTTAGTCATGTGATTAGACGCACTTGTATCCATAATCCAGTTGGGATCGGATGAATTTAGAGCCATATGATAGAGAGCTTGAGTGAGATCAGTAGTAGTGTAGGTATCCGCAACTTATTGGGGTGGGCCAACAACATAACTCCGGGCTGGACGTGGGCCAAGGATTCCGATCCCGAACTGTTTGGCTTGTTACTAGTTGGATAAGGGCATGGTGGGACCATCCATGGAGCCCATGGTTGTTATGTAAAATTGCTATTTGGGCTGGCTCAATAGTTAAATGGTAGAGACTAGTGAGAATAAGCCTGCTGCGATGAGCCCCGTTGACAAGGTTGCTGCCAGGAGCCACGACCCCTGCCATTTCACGTCCACGACCACGGGTGTTCAGATTTGTTGCAGCATCCATCTAGTGCGAATCCTGCTGTCTCAGAGCTGTGTGGTCGGTAGTAGCTGTTGCGGAGGGGGCTGTGCTGGCTAGCTGGGCAGCCTGTTTTACTTGGTTTATTTAACGGGATTCTGCCATGCAAAGTGTAGACCGGGTCTCATAAATCAGGAGGTGGCTTGGTTTGTTGGATGATAAGAGGCCACACTTTTGTATTGCTCATTGAGGCTCGTGAGAAGCTGTAAGACCAGTTGTACGTCTGTGATAACAGAATTCACAAGTTGATCACAAAGAACTTTCATGGCTTGACAATATGATGACATAAATGTGAACTGATCGAGACGAGTGTTTGCAAACCGGGTGTTGAGATCAATGGTTCAGGTTGCTTTGTTGTCTTGAAATAGGTTGGATAGGGCAGTACATGCACCATATGTTGTCGTGTTCGGATTTAAGATAGTATGCAAAAGATCAGGAGAGATAGTCCCGTAAATCCATCGTAGAACAATGGAATCCAAACGCACCCAGCTTTCACCAGTAGACGTCTTTTCCATGGACTTTTCTTTGTCTGAAGAAGTAGCAGTAGAGGTGAGACGAGGCTCCAGATGGTCGGAAACTTGATAGGCTTTGCATTGAATCTTGAAGAGCTCCTAACAATGGATGTAGTGGCCGTTCTCCATGTCGAGAGTGACCGGAATTAGAGATCGAATGTTGGTGACAGTTACCGCGGGGTGAAGAGAGTTTTCCATTGGAGAGAGAGGAGGGATGTTATCGGCAGTAAGAGAACATGAAGAAGGAGATGAGGCGGTGGAATTTGGTGATGGTAGGGTTAGGTCAAGGGATCAATATCTTGATACCATGAAAGACTTATAATTCTCATTGATTTCATAACATTACGTCCCTATAAATACACAATACTCTCCATTATTTTGGGAAGAGATATTACAAAATTAGATACAAGATCTATCACTATATCGGATATTCTATTAGGAAGGAAATATTTTAAATCTAAATAGAAACCTGAGGCGTATTAACTTAGCTTCGGGTTTGAAAGTTAGCTAGTTATTTTCGCCCACGCGTTGAGGCAAATGCCATGTCGGAGACTCGGTCGGTATTGCTTTTCCGTGCACTCGTGAGAAGACTTCGTAACATGGCTAAAAGAGATATACATGGTAAATTCATATATGCATGAAATAAAAAATAAAAACACAGGAAACTTTCGTAAGAAACTAAATTAAAGAAAAACACATGATGATTTAACAACTTATATCTCATGACTTGTATATTAATATTCATAACCATACATTTTTCTTACAGTTGTAGATGATATTGTATCTTATTATATGTATTAAAAAAAGAAATCAAATAAATTACTCTTAACAGAACTGTAAAATTCTAAAACTAAATAAAAATCTGTACATTATTTTTGAATCACACACTACCTCTAAATTTCAATGGAAGAAACACTCAAATGCCATCTACTATTTGGCCCTATATATATATATATATATATATATATATATATATATATATATATATATATATATATATATATATATATATATATATATATATACGTACTGCAGTATTTACTATTGAGTAAGTTGACCATTTTTATCCGCTAAGCATATATGGTTTTACTAAAATAAACCAAAACATGTTTAAGAAAATAAATTAAAGATTTAATAATAGGGGTCAAGTGATATATAAAGAAAGAACTCAAAGCATCATTTATCTGTTCAACCAACATATCATGTATCTTCTCATCTCAGTCTCTCAACTGTCAAAAGGGTGAATTTCCATGCACATATCTCGGGCTGGTAGTAGGTGCTATCATGAACAAAATTTCCATTCTTGATAGCAAATAATCTGTTTGGTTACATAGATGGCACAATTCCATCTCCTTCACCTACTATCTCGTTTTCATCCTCTTCTAGGAAAGACAAGGAAGAGACTGTTGAACAAAGGACTCAACACAATCCCCAATGTGCGACATTCGTACCTCGTCCTCTGGGTGGGATTCTAATGTTGTTGATTGCAAATGAGTTTACAAACTCAAACGAGAGGGAACAATGGCTATCACACGTTATAAAGCTCGTTTAGTTGCCAAAGGTTTTAGACAACAACCGGGCATCGACTATCAGGAGACTTTTAGCCCGGTTGTCAAGTCTACCACAATCCGTGTAGTGCTTTCTTTAGCACTTGCCCAAAAATGGCAGCTATGACAACTAGATGTTCAAAATGTGTTTCTACATGGTGACTTAATTGAGACAGTTTATTTGCGGCAACCCCCTGGCTTTGTTGACCCGCAACTACCAAATCGTGTTTGTCTTTTGCATAAGTTTCTATATGGGTTAAAACAAGCCCCTAAAGCTTCGTTTTAGCGGTTGACCGGTTGTCTACACTCTTCTAGGGCTTAGTTTTCAGGGTTCCAAGACGGATCATTCTCTATTTATTTATTCATCAGGGCCCCTATATTATATCTACTTGTTGATGATATTATCTTGACTGGTAACAACCCACAGGCGATTGATCAAGTGGTTCACAATCTTAGCATGCCCTTTGCGGTCCAGGACATGGGCTACCTCTCCTATTTTTTGGGGATTGAGATCATCCACCAGGGCTCAGACTTATGTCCCAATAGACATATATTTTTGAGCTATTATAACGTGCAAGCTTATCCAATGCTCACCCGGTTGACTCACCTATTACAACGACTACCAACTTGGCCTTGGGTGATAGCTCCCGTGTGAGAACCCGGTGAAATATCGATAGGTTGGTGGTGCCCTTTAATATGTCACATTTTCCAGTCCAGATATCTCATTTGCACTCAACAAGTTCTGCCAGTTTATGCACTTGACAACAGAAAATCATTGGTCCACTGTTAAGTGCATCTTGCGCTATCTGAAGGATACTGCCACACATGGTCTTCTTATTAAACAACAGCCGCCTCCAGTTCTTCATGCTTACACGGACGCTACTTACAACAATTTATGTGCTTTCTCTGATGTTGTCTGGGTTAGGTGTCCCGAATCAATCCGCCAGGGAATACGCTATCTATCTTAGGTCGAATCTTGTATATTCGTTGGCATGTAAACAAAAGACTCTCTCGGTCATCCACAAAATCTGTGTAAAGCTCTAGCGGATAATGTTGTTGAATTTGCATGGTTACAAACACTCTTGCGTGAGCTGCGTGGTCCGGTCAGATAAGCTCCAAAACTGTGGTGCGATAATCTTGGTGCAACCTACTTGTCTGCAAATCCTGTCTTCCATGAATGTACAAAGCATGTTGAAGTGGACTTTCATTTTTGTTTGAGAAATGGTTGCTCAAGGAAAACTCTCGTTGCAGTTCATCTCTATAGACAATCAGACTGCAGATGCTTTTACAAAGCCTCTACCTTCTCAGAGATTCATGCTCTTGCAGTCCAAGCTAAGGATCACCCCCGACCTTAGCATCCTTAGCTTGTGGGGGGATATTAGACATAGTTTAATATTATATTATATTATAGAGAAAGGATCAAATACAAAAGACTCTTATTGTAAGAAGGGTAAGAAGGATTCTGGTCCATTGATCTTAGATTTGGAGGGTTGAGATTAATCTCAAAGAAAAAAAAGAATGAAAGGGCATAAAAGGAATCTCATATTTATTGATTTTCTCTCTCCACATGCAAGGCACATGCCAATTCCACCGTTGATTAAAACGTCCATAACTTTTTCTGAAGGGGTATGGTCCCAAAAACCTTGCGCCAATCAAGGAAACCATACCCATTAACTTCTAAGGAAACTGCGCGCAGACTTCTTTGCCAAAATAAGATTTATTAGAACTCTGCGCCAAATATCCAAGAGAGGAAAGGATCATATAACTACCTTGCGCGGGCTCGCGTAAGGTTCAAAGTTAAAAGCCTAAACATTCTCTTTGGATAAATGCTTCATTTAACTACCTTGCGCGGGCTCGCGCAAGGTTCAAAGTTAACCTTGAACAATCTCGTTTGATAATGCTTCATTTAACTACCTTGCGCGGGCTCGCGCAAGGTTCAAAGTTAACCTTGAAACAATCTCGTTTGATAATGCTTCATGCACAAACCTTGGCGGATATTTATATCAAAGCAAGTATTACCAAACGTTGCGCTAAGCAGCAAGGAGAAGAAAGAAGATCAGTTAACTATCTTGTGCTTCTCGCGCAAGGAAACATTTAATCCTGAGAAATTTCCCTTAGAAAAATCCTTGACTTGGTACAGAAGCAAAGGGAATCTTTTCTGTTGTAACAGAATGTACACGTGGCGAATAACATATGGGTAACAGCTGTGAAACCTTCTAGAAGCCATTAACACCCAATCGTGCAATTATCTTTTCGATTATAACCAATTGCCACATGGCAGCATCTGGACGACTGAGGACGATCACGGTGATGGCATGCTCACATTTATAAAATGTAGTGATCTCATGTTGACACGTGGCACCTTCCTAACCGCTGATGAGCTCACGATCCGTGTGCACTAACGGATTGCCAACAAACATTTAACGGAATAGTAGAAGATTCTGTTAAAGTTAACAATCTCTCCTGTTGGCGCCAAACACCGGCTATAAATAAGTAACTTGGAGTTCAAGGAAAGGTATTCACTCTCAACCACTCTCTCTCTTACAATACTTTACTTCCGACTACCTGTACTTATTCTCACGCCGGAGGGTGGCCACGGAGAGAACCCCCCTTCTCCCCGTGGCGAGCTAACGGTGTTCTGTTTTGCAGGATCAGCCGGAGTACTGTTTTATTCATCATTCATCGTGAAACCAAACGAAGGGTTAACCCTTTTATGAAGAGCCCAATCCATGGATCTACTTAGATTCCGGTCTAGTTGATCTAGGGTTTCTTCATTGGCGCCCACCGATTTCAATTCTTTCTCATCTTTCGTTTCGTTTCACTTAGATCTGCAGCATCATGGCTGATGGATCATCTTTTCAAGGTCCTCGATCGGAGATTCGACGCGTCGTTGTCGGACCTCAGATCGACGGACAAATAGTTGAGGATTCTTCCGGCGAAGCTAATGCTCAGTATGATCCTAATCATGCGAATATTCCTGTAACGCCGACGGCTCCTCAGGTTGATGTTACGTCGATTTTACCACCTGGAGAGACTCCATTATCGTGGTTATTCAAATCTCAAGCGGCTCTAAATGCTATGTATGCTCAGTCATGTGCCCAAACCGGAACTCCAGCTTTTCAAGCTCTGGCTAACGCTCCTCAGGTCCGTGCTTCACCGGCACCTCGAGTTTTGAGTTATAATACTCAAAGTCATGCTCGTTCCCCTTCGCACATGCCTGAAGATGGAACATAAATGTATTCTAAAACCAGGAATGATCCTGTTCATTCTGGTAATAGAAGGTAAGAAGACAACGTTCAGCATCATGCATCTGTCCACTCTCGTTTGGGCCCGCGGTCTTCACAGAAACGGGACACCCAACACGATGAGCTCGATAAGACCTATGAGGAAGGGGATATTGCAAGTATTTTCAATCGAATATCTGCAGATCAGGCTAGTTACAAGCCAAAAGTACGTGCAGTATACAATCCAGAAGCTGAGCATGATTACAATTTGGTGTATCGCTCAACCGAAGCAGCTGAACAATCAAAGTTTACCAGAGAGATAACACTGGCTTCGTTGGAGCGAACCAAATTACCATCCAATGTTGAAAAGTTTAATGGTTTAACCGATCCTGATGATCACATGCGCCTCTTTACTGGTGCAGGGTTACTTGGGTGCTGGACATTGCCAATGTGGAGTCACCTATTTGTACAAACCCTTACCGGCGCTACGCGCCTTTGGTTCGATAATTTGCCGACAGGTAAACTTTCCTCTTGGAATGACTTAAAAAAAAATTTCTTACACACTTCAGTCAACAACGGTGATACGTGCGTGATTCCTCAGATGTAATGAACATCTGGCGGAGGAACGATGAAAACCTCGAAGATTTTATAACGCGTTACAATAAAGAGGTGTTGGAGATTGGAGATGTTCACGAAGACCTTATACGCGCAATTCAAGTACGCGGTAAGGTGTGACGAAATGATTAAAGTGTTGTCCGATACAACTGGCCTTACAAAAGCTGCAATAAACTCATGGCGGCAGCCAAGGTCTACGCCCAGACTGAGCGCAACTTAAATTTTAGCAGGCCACCTCTACCTCAGAATCGTCCGCAAGACCTGAGTAGAGGTAGTCGCAAGTATAAGAGAAATTGGAAATAGTCAAGTCAGAATTCGTACTCTCCTTATTCACCAATTGATGCGCGTGCAACATTCAACAAGATAACAACTCAAAAAGCGATTAAGCAAGAGAATAGGGAACGCCAGTGGACTCCCTTAACGAAATCCCCGGCTAAAGTTCTCAGCACTGAGAATTATCAGTTCAAACAGCCGCAACCAATGAAAAACAAAAAAGGGCAAAACCCAAATTTGTTCTGTGACTATCATAGAGACACAGGCCACACAACATATAACTGCATCAGTCTGTGCATGGAGATTGAAAAAGCATTAAAGAGTGGGAAGCTTACACATCTACTCCAGAATGTACGCAAAGAGATTAAACAGATTACGCGTGAGAACGAAGGGCCTAGCAACAAGAAAATGAAACAACACGTTTCCATGATTCAAGGTGGATCATCGCGCAAGCGTAGCCTTCAACATTTTCAAAACAGCACTTGGCGCGAACAACAAGTCATTTTTCCTATCGTTCCAGGAGGTCCTCAAGAAGACCGGTAGTTCCATGGATTATATGTTTGGGAACTACCAAACAGATTATATGTTTATAGATCCTCGTAGTTCCATGGATATTATGTATGAGCAGTGCTTCAAGCAGCTAGATCCTGACGATAAGGCACGCTTGGAACCAGTTGATTTTCCATTAACTGGGTTCTGCAATGAAGCTGTCTTTCCTCTAGGACAAATCCTTTTTCCTGTTACTTTATCTGATGGAAGGTGTTCTTGAACGAGTAACGTCAACTTCATGGTGATGCCGGCAAATTCCCGTCACGATGTACTATTGGGACGCCGCGCGCAGCGTGATTTTAGTATGATTACCTCCGCTCCACATGCTGCTTGTGGTTTTCCGACACCAAATGGTATAGCTATACTTTACGCGCGGAAAAAAATCATGTCAATTAAAGAACCAGTTATGAAGGCTGTCAAGACATTGCCAAGTAACGAACCAGAAAAATGGGTACTCAACAATAAGTATCCTGAGCAAACAATCTTGTTAGGGCCTGCAGTCAGTATTTTCAAAATTCGCGCAAAACTTAAACTACTGTTGTTTCGCAACAAAGACATTTTCGCTTGGACACCTGCCGACATGGTCGGTGTCCCACGCAACGTTGCGGAACGTTGTCTGAATGTATTTCCGTCAGTAGAGCCAGTTGTGCAGAAAAAGCACAGCCTCGGGTCAGAAAAGACAGAGGCGATGAACGAACAAGTCACCGAGTTATTAAATGCTGGTATTCTGCGCGAAGTCAAATACCAGACCTGGGTAGCAAACCCAGTCATGGTAAAGAAACATAATGGCGGATGGCGGATGTGCGTAGATTTTAAAGATCTAAACAAGGCGTGTCCGAAAGATTGTTATTCTCTTCCTGAGATTGACAAAAAGGTTGACTCATTAGCTTCCTTTCGCTGGAAATGTTTTCTAGATTGTTATAAGGGTTATCATCAAGTCTTGATGAAAAAAGAGGACGAGGATAAAACCGCTTTTCGCATTGAGAAGGGCATTTTATGTTATACCAAGATGCCTTTTGGTCTCCGCAATGCGGGAGCTACTTATCAAAGATTGATGGATACAGTTTTTGGAGATGATATCGGGAAACTGTGGAAGTCTACATTGATGATTTGGTCATTATGAGTAATTCAGAAGACACTATGTTAGACAACATCCAACGAATTTTTGATTCTCTACGAAAGGTAAATCTAAAGTTAAATCCAAGCAAATGCTCCTTCGGCATGGAGGAGGGCAAATTTTTGGGTTTCATCGTCACCAAGGACGGTTTCAAAGTTAATCCTGAGAAGGTCGAAGCAATACAAAAAATGTCTTCTCCTAATACCATCAAAGAGATGCAACGTTTGGCTAGAAGGTTAGCTGCGCTAAACCGCTTCCTCGCCAATCATGCTGCAAAGTCTTATCCATTTATTCGAACCTTGCGCAATTGTACGAAGAGCAAAGAGTTCGCATGGACTCCTGAAGCTGATCAAGCTTTCAAGAAAATGAAAGATTGTTTAGTTCAACTTCCCATACTTACTGCTCCTCGTGAAAAGAACCCATGGTCATATCTTGCTGCATCTGAGGTAGCAGTAGGTGCTGTCTTGTTGGTGGAACGCGAAGGGGTCCAGTCTCAAATTTATTATATCAGCAAGATGTAGAACGATCCAGAGACAAGGTATTCAATTATGGAGAAATTAGTTTTAGCATTGGTCCACGCTTCGTGCAGGCTGCATAGATACTTTTCAGGACATGTTATTACAGTTTTAACAAATTTTCACATTGGCCAAGTCCTGACCAAGCCAAATGTTTTTGGACGACTTGCGAAGTGGCAATAGAATTGGGGGGTTATAACATCTGTTATAAACCTAGACCAGCTATTAAAGGCCAAGTTTTGGCAGATTTCATCGCTGAAATTCCTGCTGATAAACTGGAAGAATGCCAAGCAAATTCAAAACCCAGTCCCAATCATAGACAATAAAGCCTGGACACTGTTTACAGATGGCGCATCAAACAGTGATGGGGCTGGAGCAGGTCATCGATTAATGAGTCCAAAGGGAGCAGAATTCACGTATGCAATTCGGTTGGATTTTAAAAGCACCAACAACGAGGCCGAATATGAAGCTTTCCTAGCAGGCTTACGCCTCGCTATCAAAATGGGTGCAACAAATTTAGAAGCCCAGGTTGATTCATAACTAGTTGCTGAGCAAGTAATTGGAACGTACGATGCAAAGGGAGATATCATGGCTTTGTACTTGGCGCAAGCCAAGGCTCTTATAGCACAGTTCCAACAATTTAAAGTCACACACGTCAAGCGAAGTGAAAACAAACATGCTGACGCTCTAAGTAAACTCGCAGCAACTAGTTTCAAACATTTGGCAAAGGAAGTTCGCATCGAAGTTTTAAGTAATCCATCAGTCCCTCTCAGACAAGTAACAATGGTTGAAGTAGGAGATCCATCATGGATGTCTCCAATAATGATGTATTTGTTACATGGTTCTTTACCAGAAGATAAAGTGCAAGCACGTAAGTTACAGTGCAAAGCCCTCAATTACGAAATGGTTGATGGTATTCTGTACCGACGCTCTTACATGGGTCCTTCGCTCCGCTGTGTTAACAAACATGATGCGCAATACCTGATCAGGGAGGTTCATGAGGGGCTATGTGGTATACATTCTGGGCCGCGCATGGTAGTAGCCAAAGTGAAAAGCGCAGGGTATTATTGGCCCGAAATGTATGTTGATGCTGTAGAGATCTTGCGCAAATGCATGTCCTGCCAAAGGCATGCACCTAAAACGTTACGCCCAAAGAATCCTTTGGTACCCGTCACAACAGCTTGGCCATTTCAACAATGGGCCATTGATTTAGTGGGACCATTTTCGGATGCGCCCGGCGCAGTCAAGTTTATCATTGTTGCGGTCGATTACTTCACCAAATGGGTTGAAGCCAAACCTTTAGCTTCTACTACAGCGACGGTAATTCGCAAATTCATCTGGGAATACATTATTTGCCGTTTTGGTCTGCCCATGCGCATTATTATAGACAACGGTCCAAATTTAACGACTGAAGAGTTGTAAACATGGATGACCGAAATGGGAATCTAGCATGTTTTCGCTTTTGTTGCGCACCCACAAGCAAATGGTCAAGTTGAGAGCATAAACAAACAGTTGGTCGACGGTATCAAGGCCCGCCTTGGCACGGCACGGCGGGGGTGGGTTGACGAATTGCTAGCATCTTGTGGGCACACCGAACTATGCCCAAGACTAGCACTGGAGAAACTCCTTTTAGCCTTGTGTACGGCATGGAGGCTGTGATTCCTGCCGAAATTGGGTTACCATCTCCAAGAATGCTAGCTTTGGAAAAACAAGATAATGAAGAACAAAAGCGCATCGACCTAGACTTATTGGAAGAACGACGAGAAAATGCAGTGATTCGCGAAGCTAAGTACAAGTCTCAGCTTGAAAAGTATTACAACAAAAGGGTACGCATCTGCTCCTTTTTGCCTGGTGACTTTGTTCTTCGCGATAATGAAGCGTCGAATGCCGAAAAACCGGGGAAGTTAGCCCCGCGATGGGAAGGTCCGTACGTGATAAATGAAGTATTGGGAAAAGGCGCGTACACTCTGAAGCGTATGGACGGATCCAGCGTTCCTCGAACCTGGAACGCCCAACAACTACGCCGATGTTATATGTAATATCAGTCCTGTAAGCAACTTCGGGGCGTTGCGTAACGAGACTGCTTACTTTATTACTTATGTAATTTTAGTGGCAGCCATCAGTATGAATAAAATACTCTGTCACTACTTACAGTCTTGTATATGTTCATTTACAAATGCATACAATTCCTTTGGATAAACAAAAACACAAACTCATGAGCCGCAAGCTAACTTAATACTTACGCTCGCACATGAGAAAAGAAATTGTTCATTTGTCTATCCTACACAAGTAATTGGTCCTATGCAAACATTGTAAAGTTAAAATATATTATATTCACATCAACAGTACTTGCGCAGCAGCGCAACATTACAAGTAATTACAAAATAAAGAATTACAAATTTCCTATTCTATGGATTTTGTTCCCGCCTGCTTCTCTGTTGTGGAGAAGATCTCCTTTAGTTTATCAACAAAGTTATCTTGCTGCAGCGAGGCATCCATAAGGTCCATAATCGGAATCTGCAACTGATTATATTTTTCTCTAGCAGCAGAATAAATGGTAGCAGTATTTAGCCCATGCGTGGCAGCCCGACTTGTATCCCATTGGGTCTTCAGCGCATGTGCCACGTGCAAAGTGCACTCTTTATAGCCCTCGGCATGCCCGTCATTGCGCGCAGCCATCATCAATTCTGCCACTCTCTCATCCAACTCCGTGGAATTAAGGATGGCATTTGCGATCTGTATATAAATACAATCAGTATATGTTACGATAATCAAACCAGACGTGTATAAAGAAAAGGGAATATTACCTCCACAATCCCGTACTCCCGCAACCAGGTAAGCTGGTTCATGAAGGATTCGGTCAGGTTTTCTGCTGTAGCGCGAGCGACCTCCGTGTCGTTAAGTTTTTGTTCACCTTCAGTTAAACGGTGGGTCAACTCGGCTTTCTCTGTTCGGTGAAGGTTGTATCTTTTTTCAAAATATCAACCTCATCTTGCAGCCGCGCCTGGTCAAATAGCATAGAAGTTAGATCATCAATTTCTTTATTCTTAAGAAGGAGAGTCATTTTGGTTGATACCTCATTCTGCTCGCTCCTTTCTCTATGTGAGCGCGCCTCTTCTGCTGCTGCAACTGTATCAGCTTTCTCTTTCTTAAGCTTCTCAATTTCGTTGCGCAGAGATATCTTTTCTTTGTTATCACGATCACAAGCCTCCACAAAGCGCTTGCGCTCGCATATTGCGCAGCAGAGGCCTCACATTTGCGCTTCTAAGACAGTGCAGACCACTCCTCGGTCTTCTTCTCCTCTCAAACTGGCCTTTTCAGTCTCAAAATCGACGAGCATCTTTAACGTCTTCTGTTTCTCAAGTTTGGCCTTTGCCTTATCAATCTCAACCTCATCCTACTCCTTGTTCATACTGCGCCATTCGCGCACGATCCTATTTATTATGGAAGAGGCAAGGGCAGACTCTTGCAAATATGACTCGTTTGTAGCCTCATGATCTTTCTCTTCTTGGCGCTTCACCTCCGCTGGAGGGAAGATGCCCTTATACCACTCCCTGCAGGAGTGCCAATCAGTAAAAACATCACCCTGTTTAACCTTCCACACGGGCTGATGGATAACAGAGGCCCGCCTCTCAGAATAAGAACGATAGTAATAATCCCCAGGCGTCTCCTCTGGGCGAATGGGCGACTCCTCATCAGATCCTCAACAAACATAAAGCCTTCGCTTTGTGTTGAAGGACCAACTCCCTTGGATATCAACTTTGACAGCTCCGGCACAGGGGAAGATATTTTTTCTTGCTCCGCAGTAGCAGTATCTTTCACCCCAGCATCTGTAGTTGTATCTTTAACCTGCTCGCCAGCAGGATTCTCAGCATCAATTTTTTAGGCTCTTCTTCCGGAGCCACTTTCTCAATATTTTCTGGGACGATGGGGTCAGCATAAAAAACAGGTGCTTCTCGCTCCGCAATTCCCTCCTCAATGCTTTCAGGCCTGCGCGGCGATGGTATAGCAAATGAGGTGGCCGGCGCAGCCTTCACCATTTTCTCTGCAAAGCATATTAACAATACCAAGTATAAGATTCTGCGAAACTTTTCTGACAGAAATGCGCAACAAACTGAACATACCATGTGAGAAATTCTTTGCAAAGGCATCCAGATTGCCCTTCTTGCCAATACACGGGCGCGCAACTTTTGTTGGCACAGGAGGTTTAGTTTCAGCCTCTTTCCTCTTCTTGGAAGTGCCCTTCAACGCTTCTTCTGGGCTTGAGGGTATTTCCAAGGGATCATCTGGGTTTGAAGCTGGAAGATAGGAGGTGCCAATGGGTTCTGGCTTTGGTTTCCTCAAACCTACAGGCGCAAGACCCTCCAGTGAGTCCGACACCACCACATAATCACACCAAGAGTCAGATACGAGACGCGTACCTTTCTTACCCTCAGCTTTCGCAGCAGCTGATGGCTTGGTTTTATCTGGTTTGGAAGGGGGAGGTGCAGCAGCTGCAGTAGCAGTTGGTTTCTTCTTCTTCTTCGAGTCAGGGCCTACGCCCAAGTTTAGCAAATCACCTACATAAATCAATCATATTGAACAAAGGTTGCGCCAATAGTTATATTGCAATATTACTTAGAAAATATGTTCAAGAGTAATATTGCAATATCAACTTAGGCCTTGTAAGAATTTAATTACCAGTCTTAGAAGATGGTTGCGCCTCCAGATCCTCCTTCTTAAGCAGCTCAAAGTTCCACAAGATTTGTGAGAACCAAGTATCCTCACCCTCTGCAATGGGCACGACGGCCATTTTCCCTTTCTCTCTCTTGAAAGAGACCAACTAGAGCGGCGCAGCTACATAACAAACATTTTTTAATCAGTACATATCTATTAAAAGATATTACTAGGAAGTTAAACGGTTACGTACCAGTTCCTTTTTCAGTATACACCGGTTTTTCCCGGCGTTCTTTCTTCCAAAAAATACTCATCCCAGCAGCGATGAGGGCCCTCTCCGGCAAAACAATGTTGGGCACATCTTTATGGTACCACACCTCGTCGGCAGGTATGGGGAGGGTCTCCAGCTCGATATCATCACCGGCTCAGAAAGTCATCTTCATCAGGATTACTGCCGCCTTTATGAAGAAGAACTTCTGTTTCCAATCATGATAAGATTTGGGCGGTACTACTAACAACCGTTTTGCTTGCACACGTTGTTGGAACGAGTAGAAACCCAACGAGCAGTGCAACTGGTAGAAGACTCTAAACTTCTCAACCGTCGGTGTGATCTGCATCAACTGACAAACAAACTCAAAATGCCGGATCCTAACCATTCCCATCGGGCTCAACTGAGAAATATGGAGCTTATAAAAACCAAGAATTTCCAGCAGAAAATGGGTCACCGGAAGCCTAAAGTTTCCTTCGGCAAAATGGTCATAGAATAACGTGATGTAGCCGGCCGGAGCATCAGCTGTCGTGGCACTCGCCACCGGAAAAAAACGCTTTCCAGGACGGAGCAAACAGGAAGTGGGTAGCAAGATTATCAAATTCTTTCTTCGACCACTTTAACGGTGGCAAACTTGACGTCGATGGTATCTCAGCAGAACTTGCACCGGTGGCCATAACTCAAACTTCAAAGAATACTCAGAAAACTTTGAAGGTCGCCGGAATATATGAACACAAGTTTTTCTCTCAAGAATTAATCTGGTGAGGAAGCATATGGATCGTTGATCCCTTTATATACTAATCGCAATTAATGCACGATTTGACTGCAACGACTTTCGCGACAATCACGTATCCCCAAGTAACTGCAGGGGCGAGTGGGGAACAGTAACCGCCCCACGCGCGCGAGTGTCGCTGAAATAACATTAAATGCCGTAAAGCATGTACTGTTGACAGCCTGTCAACAGTACCACCACGTCTCAAGAACGTGCATCTTCACCAACTACACCAGCCGGATAAGTGACATGTGTCTAAGTATATTTGAAATTCAAATACTTTTTTAAAATTCACTTACGACACGTCACCAAGATGCAGAAAACAACAAAAGGCTAGTACTTACCTAGCGCAGCACATTAAGTCCAGTGCTCCACCTACTTTTTATTCCTACATAGGAGCAACACTGGACTGGGGGGACTTGAAGGGTATGGTCCTAAAAACCTTGCGTCAATTAAGGAAACCATACCCATTAATAACTTCTAAGGAAACTGCACGCAGACATCTTTGCCAAAATAAGATTTATTAGAACTGTGCACCAAATATCCAAGAAAGGAAAGGATCATATAACTACCTTGCGCGGGCTCGCGCAAGGTTCAAGGTTAAAAGCCTAAACATTCTCTTTGGATAAATGCTTCATTTAACTACCTTGCGCGAGCTCGCGCAAGGTTCAAAGTTAACCTTGAACAATCTCGTTTGATAATGCTTCATTTAACTACCTTGCGCAGGCTCGCGCAAGGTTTAAAGTTAACCTTGAAACAATCTCGTTTGATAATGCTTCATGCACAAACCTTGCGCGGATATTTATAGCAAAGCAAGTATCCACCAAACGTTGCGCTAAGCAGCAAGGAGAAGAAAGAAGATCAGTTAACTAACTTGCGCTTCTCGCGCAAGGAAACAGTTAACCTCAGAAACTTTCCCTTAGCAAAATCCTTGACTTGGTGCAGAAGCAAAGGGAATCTTTTCTGTTGTAACAGAATGTACACGTGGCGAATAACAGATGAGTAACAGCTATGAAACCTTCTAGAAGCCATTAACACCCAATCGTGCAAGCACCTTTTCGGTTATAACCAATTGCCACATGGCAGCATCTGGACGACTGAGGAAGATCACGGTGATGGCATGCTCACATTTATAAAATGTAGTGATCTCATGTTGACACGTGGCACCTCCCTAACCGCTGATGAGCTCACGATCCGTATGCACTAACGGATTGCCACAAACATTTAACGGAATAGCAGAAGATTCCGTTAAAGTTAACAATCTCTCCTGTTAGCGCCAAACACCGGCTATAAATAAGTAACTTGGAGTTCAAGGAAAGGTATTCACTCTCAACTATTCTCTCTCTTACAATACTTTACTTCTGACTACTTGTACTTATTCTCACGCCGAAGGGTGGTCACAGAGAGAACCCACCTTCTCCCCGTGGCGAGCTAACGGTGTTCTGTTTTGCAGGATCAGCCGGAGTACTGTTTTATTCATCATTCATCGTGAAACCAAACAAAGGGTTAACCCTTTTATGCAGAGTCCATTCCATAGATCTACTTAGATTCCGGTCTAGTTGATCTACAGTTCTTCATTTTCATACGACATTTTAAAAAAAAACTTCACCATAATAACGAGTTTTTTTTATCTTTAATATGAGCACCATATTGTCCTATAAAAATAAAATAAAAATTTTCAAATTTACTGGGTTTTTTTGCATTGTGTTAAAGGTTCACGTCATTGTGTCTTTTAACTGGGTCTTAGGGTGGGGTGGGGGGGTGTTGGGGTGGGGGTGTTAGGTTTTTGGGGGGTGGGTGGGGAGGAGGGTGTTAGGTTTTTGGGGGGTGAGGAGGTGTTTAGGTTTTTGGGGGGTTTAGCTTTTAGTTTTTATCATTTAGCATTTTAGCTTGGGTGGGGGTGTTAGGTTTTTTTTTTTTTTTTGGGGGGGGGGGGGGGGGGTTAAGTTTTTTTTTTAGGTTTTTGAGGGGGTTTTTGGTGAGGTATAGTTTTTTTATTGGGGGGGGGGGGGGTGGGAAGTTTAGGTTTTCGGGTTTTTGCATGTGTATGTTTTGTAAGAACCTATAACACAATATATGACACAATGAAGATGATGTTATATCTGAGTTTTCTATAAATTGCATTATTTGTGCAGGTCATTGTGTTTAATTTGTTATCCATTGTGTTTTAGTTTCTTGTTAATTGTGTTTTAGTTTGTTGTGTATTGTGTTTTTAGTTTGTTTTCCATTGTGTTTAATTTGTTATCCATTGTGTTTTAATTTCTCGTTAATTGTGTTTTAGTTTGTTGTGTATTGTGTTTTTAGTTTGTTTTCCATTGTGTCTTTATATGCTCTCCATTGTGTCTTTTATCTTTTATCAGTAGTGTCTTTTATATGTTGTCATCAATTGTGATTTTATTTAGTTTGATACTTATTGTGTTATACATTATAGCCACTGTGTTATAGGTCAAGGTCATGGTCATTGTGTTTTAATCTGTTGTCTATTGTGTCTTTATCTGTTGTCATTTATTGTGTTTTTACTCTACTTTACATTGTGTTTTACGTCAGGTCCATTGTGTCATACACAACTGGGTTTTTGAATTTTTTTTTTGAAAAATATAACAATATGGTACTCATATTAAAGATAAAAAACGCTTGATTTTATGGTATAGTTTTTTTTAAAACAATGATGTATAAAAAAGTTACGGACGTTTAAAAATTGGGGGGTGATAGCATGTAACTTGCATGTGCATATTCTCTCTCCTCTTGTAGACAAAATTACCCTTCCCACTTGAATTCTCATAGGACACTTGTCACTCTCTGGTGGCTTCTTACACTTCTTACAATTAGATGTATTTGTAGAATAATTTAACCCTTATATTATATTATATTATTGTCTTTTATATATACTCTTGTACATGTATCTATTTTAATCACAAATCACAGTTCTGATTTACCAAGTATAACTCGGAATAACAACGCAGAACCAAGGTCAGTCATTCAAGTGGAGTAGATTAACGGTTCTTAAAGTAAACTGTTTTGTCTGGAGAGCAATAAGCGGAAAAATTCCAACAACGGGTGTGTTGTCCAGTAGAGGGGTGCAAGTGAGAGATGGTACATGCCCTTGTTGTGGTATAATCCCTGAATCAGCAGATCGTGTGCTCCTAGCTTGTCTGGTAGCAAAGACGGTTTGGTGGCAGGTTTGTGTATGGACAAAACTTCCGAGTCCTGATCAATTTACTTCTATAAAGCAGATCTTGGATTATGGATTATCATTAGAGATAGCAGCTAGGAGAAAGGAAATGGTGTATGCAATCCTTCTAATAACAATTTGGGTGGTTGTGTAGGAACCACAAGGTTTTTAAGGGAATTTGTTTCTCGCCGTCTAAAATAGCGGAGGAGATCAAGGAAGCAACGTATCAGTGGATGTGTAAAAGAGGAAAAATGCAAGGTTTAATGCTGGAAAAGTGGTGTCGATTCGAAGGTATTAACTAACATGGAGCTGTAAGTCAAGCAGGTTCGGGATTAGAGGGAATAAAGGCTGGTAACGCGCATGGCTATTTTAATCCCATGCCATATACTTTATCCAACCTTTTTAGCATTTTTTCTTTTCAATATGTTAAATTATTGATTTCATGCTTCATATTCTTGTTAGTTTAGCTAAAGATTACAAGACCGAAAAGTTTCGTTTTTATTGTTATTTTTTTTTAAATTTCTGTTGTTAACCTTTGCCTCAATATCTAACAGGAGTTGCTAGAATTTTTTGGAATTTCGGTTTTAAAAGCAAGTGACAAGGCTGAAGGTCTATATTAGATTGTCTTACTGTTAGTTCTTTTAGTCATGTTTATCAAGGTTGTTGAGTTGGTAATCAACATCAAAAGTTTGTTTCAGAGTTGATGACATTTCCCTTCACTCCACCAGAATGATAACTGATTTAACTTGTGTAGAAATGTAAAATATGGTTCACTAACCAATAATTTAAGGCAGGTATATATGTATGATTGCAGCTATATTATCAAAATAATAATCTATATTTTCCAATGAAAAGGTTTAAGATTTGTATACATTAAAATACACTTTTATTAACATTTGAATGTTCTCTTTTTAGCCTTTTCTTTTGCTTGGCCCATTTGAGAAATGTAAACGATCTCATTTATAAATTATAAATATATAAGTAAACATGTGAACCCGCTAGCTTGCTATTATAAACGGTCTCATTATAAATTATAAATATATAAGTAAACATGTGAACCCGCTAGCTTGCTATTACTACTATTTAAGTGATTCATAATCTAACATAAAATAAAACAATTGATAAACTAATGAAAAACAATCACAACGCCATAAATTGCCACTCCATCGCAACGAGTGATCAAATAAAATAAGTTTGGCTCAACATTCTCAAATACTCGGTGCTAAGTTTGTGATCATTGTGTTTTTTGGTAGAACCATGTTTGTAATCTTCTCTACTTCATTTCTGAAATATTAGTGTTAGAGCAGGGTTTTAAAAATATACGAACAATTTTAGCAACGTATTACTAGGATGTGTGATAGTCATAAATGATATTTGTTAGACTAGTAGCACATACCTTAAGAACGAAACTTTAAAAACTCGCTATATTTGGTTTAACAGGACATCCTAATAATTAAATGATGTGTTTCACGGCTAAAATATTATGAGTTCAAATCCTACTATATATGATCTATCATTATAGAAAAATTAGGAATTGATGTTAAGGAAAAAGAATAGACTATTTATTGCGATATATTAGTAGCAGAAGGGTGCCCACGCGATGTGGCGGGAAACACAAACACTATTAGTTAGGATGTGCACTGTTCGGGTGGTTCGGATATTATCTTCAACTGAAACCAAAGTCGCCGGTTAGTCTATTTTATTAATTAATCAACTTGAACGAGCTACTAGGGAGTTTGATGATGATAACATTTTTATAGTGAAATATATTCGTAAGCACATTGATGATATGGTTATCCCGGGTAATATTTCTCCTACAAGATGGAATCCCCATGTTCCCATAAAAGTAAATATTTTTGGCATGGCGTATTTTACTAAACCAAAATTCTTGTTCGAGTGAAGTTGGCTGATCGAGGTCTACACGTGCCTTCGGTGTTGTGTCCGATATGCAATAAAGAGGAGGAATCTATCGCGCATTTGTTTGGGAGTTGCAATATTGGGGGAAGGATATGGGTTGTTATTTTCAAATGGTTAGAGGTCTCGCCTAGCGGTGACTTAACCCCTTCGGGTATGCTTGTATGGTTGGACTTGCTTCGAATGGATAAAAAGAAAATGAATCTCATTCATGGTATTTTAATGACGACGTGGTGGGTTATTTGGAGATTTGGGAACTATATTATTTTCTCCCAAGATAATCGGCTCAAAGATTTTCTTTTTGACTATATTATGAAAAATTCGTATTGGTGGTACGGTAGTAGGAATAGAAAGATAGTCGTTTCTTGGGTGTCATGGATTCAATATCCCCTCCGTGTAATGTAACGTTTGTGTCACTTTTGCTAGCTTAGCTAGTTTTTATAAATTAATGCAGCTGTTAAAAAAATCGATTTTCGGTTAACCAGTTCGGTTAATATCGGTTAATATCGGTTAATAGACAAAACCAAACTTAGGCTAAAACTTTTGCTTAGAATTACATGAAATTGAGGTATAAACACATAAAATTGATGTATAAATAAATGAAATTGGAGTATAAATAAATAAAATGGAGGTATAAAATATGAAATATATGAAATGAAGGTATAAAAGCTAGAAATATATGAAACTATGAATAGTTTAGTTCGGTTCGGTTAATTTAGAACAAGAAAATGTGGAACGAGAACCACCACTTCATTATGACGTTGATGAAGAAGATGATGATGAATATGTCCAAGAAACGCAATTTGAAGCTAACTTGAAAGAAATGCAAGTTGCAAGTGATGAGCGTAAGAGGAGGATGTGGAAACGCTAAACGCAAGAAAAATGGGAAATTCGTGAACCGGGCCGTGTGGGTGGATTAGACTCCCAAGGAGGAGGAAGAATTGTTAGCTCAAGCATACATGCACGTAACATTAGATCGGGAAAAGGGAAACCGGCAAAGAAAAGATGGTTTGTGGAAAACTGTTTTTAAACACTTCGTTGCGCTTGGGGGTAGTAGCGAGCGAACGCACGATCAACTAGACTCAAAATGGAGTCCAATATTGACTAAAATGTATTGGTGCCTTTACATTCAAGCGATAATTTTTTTTTATTTTAATTTCTTTGTTTTAACTATCTTTTTTTTCACTTTAACGTTTTATTTGTTTATAATTGCATTCTTATATTATTATTATTTTAAACATATAGGATAGCCTACGTAAAAACGGGTGCAATGATATAAACGTTTTGGAAACAACACTTAAAGATTATCAAGGAAAAAAAATAAGCCTTCAAGCACCATAGGGCGTGGAAGCTTGTTAAAGAAGCCGCAATATGGGGTCAAATCAATTTGTTGAACAAAGATTCCGGTGGAAGTTGAATCAAGAGAAAATACTCGGATTCAGCTAATTACGGTGCATTTGATAAGTCGGTGCCGGACTTGAATGACTAAGTTAACCTAACACAACCCAAGAGGAGGACACAAGTTATGACTCCGTGTTTGTCAAGCCCTACAAGCCAAATTGGAATAGTAGGCGATAAAATAGAAGCTTACGCCCAAAAGAAAGAAGCGAGGATGCAAGACAACAAAATCCCATCAAAGCTACAACCTTGATTAACAAACAACGCGAAAGTGTCGCCCAAGCGGTGAGAGATAGAGATTTTCAGACGTATTTAATGCCACACGAAAATCTCGACCACAAAGTGCAAAAAATCTCTATAGCCCACAAACGAGAACTTGCGGAAAAGTATGGTTGGCCGACGAGCCATTTACCATAATTTTAGTTTTTTTTTTATTTCAGTATTTCGTTTACTTTGAATTATGTATTTTTATTTTAATGAAGTCTAATTTTTACCAAACATTTGACTTTATTAAAATAAAAAAAATAGTTTATGACAAGGGTAAGGCGTCGCCGTCGTTTTAGTACCTTATAAGACATTTGGCAGGGCGGGATTTGATTGGTTGGTGGCAATGGTACAAAATGTTTTATTAAATAAATAGGTAAATTGGATTTAAATAATCTGAACCGACTCTTTTTGACCGATAATAATACCAACTCAGTTATTTACCTACAGTGGTCCGAACTTTTCCATTTTGTTTGTAAAATAGTCCGCCGTTTAAAAACATAACGAAGTTAAGTTTTTTCCAAATTACAAACCGTGTTTTCGGGCTTTTGATCAGAACGATAATACGAGTTGATTGATGTAAAACTTATCTCGAAACAGTGCTCTAAACGACTTGATTTTGTTAGTTAGAAGTTCAGACACCCGAATTGAAGCATTGTTTTCGTAGTTTAGAACACTGTTTCGAGGTAAGTTTTATATCAATAGACTCGTATCCTCGTTCTGATCAAAATCCCGAATGCATCGATTGTAATTTGAAAAAAAAAACTTAACCTCGTTATGTCTTTTTAACGATAAACTATTTTACAAAAAAAATATAAAGGTACAGATTTACTTAGGATTATTATCGGCTAAAAAGAGACGAATCGAATTATTTAAATCCAATTCGCAGAAAAAAAAAAAACGAATATCACGATTTTATAATTTATAACATTCTTTTTAGAACAGGAGACATTGGTGTGGCGGAGCTCTCTTCGGCGTACGGTGGTCCAACGATGGCGTTCGCTGCATCTTTTCCGATGTCTCACCCTCAATTTCAACCGTCAATCTTCACAAACCCCACCACCCGGAATATCCCCTCACCGTCATCCATCGTCACAGGAATCAGAACAAAGAGGGTAATTCGTCAAAGTCAAAGATGCACCACCACCGTCAAGGCCATGGCCGGCGGCGGACTCTACTCCGCTCAGCAGTTCGAACTCACTCCTCAAAACCTCGACACCGTTCTCGATGACGTCAGACCCTACGTAATTGCTGACGGTGGAAATGTTGATGTTGTTTCTGTTCAAGACGGTGCCGTTTCTCTTAAGCTACAAGGTATATTTTAGGGCTTTGTATTTAATTTCTGATTAAACATTAGACACTCTCATATCATGTGAGTTGTTTTGAGTAATTAGATTATTGTTATAGAGCAAAAGAGGGGTGTTTGGATGCAAGTGGTTATTGCAAATTAGTTTCTAGTGTTTGGATACATGTTTTTGTTTATGATTACAGAACTAACTAGGTTTATTACATGGGTTGAATAAATGAAATGTTATATAGTTAGTTATGAAGATTTAGTATTTATAATATAATACTATATTTTTAGATAAGATCAATTGTTTTAAGATAAGAAATGGAATACAAAGTGGATTAAGAGAAGCGTAGAATTGTGACATGTGACGCAACCAGTTAAAAATAAAAATATGAATCAGGGGCATGTGAAAGTTGTCCGAGCTCAACAACAACCATGAAAATGGGGATTGAAAGAATACTTAAAGAGAAATTTGGAGATGCTGTTAAGGATATCGTTCAAGTTTATGATCAACAGCCTGCTGAGACGACTGTCGAGGCAAGATTCCTACTTAATTTGCTAACCGTAAACTAAGAAAAGTTATATTAGTAGAGATGGCAATTTCGGCCAATGGGTTGATTTGGGATTTGTTTTATCTTATACGGGTGGGTCGATTGGGTTAATTTTATATACTTCAGCTAGAAGAGAAACACGTTTAAACTTTAAAGTTGACCAAAGTGTATTACTATTTCTCAATGAATACAAATACAACCTTCTAAATTGATTTTTTTTTTCAAAATATTGAGATTTTTACCATAATGGTATTACCTTTGTAATTGTACTTAAGATGGTAGAGTTTATAAAATGATAGACAACAAGTGTTTGCAGGGCCTTCGACCTTTATGCATAAGAAATTGGCCCGTGTCTCCTGAACTTGTTTTGACCCATTACATGTAGACGGAACCCCTAATCTGGCCTGGTTCAGTGGGTTCTGACTCATTCTCATGGGCCTATTAGGGTTGGCCCAATCTTCCCAAGTGGGAAGTGGAATCTTCCACCAGACCTCTTTATCACTCTCTTTTATACATATTTTACCCTCATGATATTTACACATGTGGTTATGTTTAATGCACCTAATGTATGTACGTATACTGTTAACTATTGGAGTGTCCTCGACTATGGCCTCAGGACCCTTCTAATGGTGATGTTCAAAACCTCATTCTTAGCTCAAAGTAAGTGTTCTAACGGATCATTGCTCCACACTCTGAGCTAATTTTAATGTCGTAAGCATCACCACGTGTTAGAAGGGTCCCATGACCGTAGTTGATGACACTCTAACGGTTATGTCATCATACGCTTGGTTTAAAAAAAGCGCCCTTAAGCGCAAAGCAACCCTAGGCGCAAAGAGCTACGCCTTGTGTGACACAAAACGAGCTCTGTACCAAAAGCGAGCTTTTTTGGAAAAAATCCCACTGAGGCGTGCGCTTCTTGTATAAAAGACTTTAAAGTGTTATAAATGTAGCTAAATGGTTGTACATTTAAGTGATTTATACATTAAATCATATATTAACCTTATTTACAACTATATATTGGAGTTTTTTTCTCCCAAAAGAGTGTTATGGAATAAAATATTTACCAAAATAGTGTTGCTTCAAAAATATTTACCAAGTAGTGTGATAGCAATCGGTTCGGTAACAGCTATAAAATTAAAACTCTAAATAAAAAGTGATAGATCTAACGGTCTCTTGTGATACAGACACACCACACAAGAAATCGATTAGGGCAAACTAAACGAGAATCAAGATACAGATACACCACTTGATTCTAATCTAGGCTCTAAGAACACCATTCAAGTTGCCACACTTGAACTAGCATGGAAGAATTAATTACTCTCAAAATCCATTGAGAAAGTTAACACACAAATTTCAAACTCATAAAACTGCCTCTTCTTTTAGAACATACGATTGCATATAGGAAAGATAAAAATAACTAACAACCCATGTTCCTATATTAAAGCTACTAACTAAACACTTTCAAATGAAACTAATAACTGACAGTAAATAAAATGCATGGAAAAGAAATAAAACACTAGAAAATTAAATTAAGCTAATCTAACATGTGAACGTGGGTGTTTGCATGGGTCTTTTTATGCGCATCCATCCTAACCCGACTGACCCATTTTGACCGACTATTGGAACGCGGGTTTCGGTTCGAATGTACCTACGGCTAGCGGGTTTGAATAGCCGGTGGGTCGCCTATCATAGTGTTTTTGGAAAATTGGTTCTCACTCCTAATCTCATTGGATAAAAATATTTACCAAAATAGTGTTGCTTCAAAAATATTTACCAAGATTAGGAGTGAGAAAACAATTTTTCCAAAAAAACACTACTTTGGTAAATATTTTTGAAATAACACCATTTTTGTAAATATTTTCTCCCATAACACTCTTTTGGGAAAAAAAACCTCCTATATATTGGGTAAGGGATGTTAAAACCCTATAGGATATATAAAAAATTATATAAGCACCTTGCGCCTCGTGTACGAAAAGCCCTCCGCTTTTGCGATTTGCGCTTTGATTTAGACCTTGTCACTTTTGTGCGCTTCACGCTTTTTTAAATCAAGATCATACGTGTATTAGATGTAATAAGTATACATATACACGAGAATATCATAAGCCCAAGGGATATATAAGAGAGTAATGGAGAATTGGTGGGAGTTGGAAACAAAGAGCCCACTTTCTGGACCCATCAAAGATGGGCAGGAGCCCACTGGACCGGACACCGTTTACATTACATTGCGACCTCCAGGTAGGGGCAACTGTGAGAAAATGCAATGTAATCTTCACTTCATAAAAAAGAAGAATACATTGCATTTTATGCGGTATTTATTATAGTAATGATATATTATTATATGTTACAATTGCAGGCGGAGAATGCACATCTTGATATATTAAGGCCCGCCATAGCCAACTTTGGTGGAAATGTGGAGGTATTATCAGTAAAAGAAGGGGAATGTGTTGTGAAGTATACCGGGCCCGAGTCAATCGGGTCGGGAGTCAAAGCAGCAATCAAAGAAAAGTTTACAGATATTGAAAATGTGGTGCTCACAGAGTAACTTGCTTTAGAGCTAAAGAAACTCGGGGAACAGTACATTCTACCAAAGTGTTATAGGATTGTTACATATTTTAATTTGCGAAATACTTGTTATAAAATGTAATGGCTTATAAATAAAATGGGTCCAAGGGAATTATTTGCATGAATCTACCTGTGTCTTGTGGCTCCATATATGAATTTGAAAGCTAACGTGTTTATTTAAGAGGTTTATTTAAGAGGTGTACAAAAAACCGGTTTAATAATCGTATAACCGATACAAGAGAACCGGTTTTGCTTAGAAAAAAACCGTAGGTGAGTAAGAACCGGTTACAAACCATTACAATTTTTTTAGCTTTTCAAACTATTTTTACCCATTTTTTGAGTGCTTTTATCATTTGCCCATTACACATTTTTTAATGTTTTGTTTAACTAAATCTATGTATTATTAATTCTAAAAGTTCCAAAAAAACAAAGGATATTGGAGTTAAATAACCTCAACTTTCACCAATTGGCCGATAACACTCTCAACTTTTGATTTATACACTAGCACTTCCAACTTTCAACTTATTGGCCGATAACACTCCCCAACTAACTGAACCCGAACCCAGTTAGTTTTTGCTGATGTGGCATCTAATGTGGCCATTTTTTATGATGTGGCAGCTGATGTGACAGCCTACATGGCATTTTTCGATGACGTGGCAGGTGATGTGGCAGGTGATGTGGCATTTTTGATGATGTGGCAGCTGACATCAGCTAAGTGGGTTAGGGTGAAGTTAGTTAGAGAGTGTTATCAGCCAATAAGTTGAAAGTTGGGAGTGTTGGTGTACAAATCGAAAGTTGGGAGTGTTATCGACCGATTGATGAAAGTTGAGGTTATTTAAATCCAATATCCCAAAAAAGAAAACAAAGTTTATTGAGTGTATATCATATCTTTTATCATTATTTTATTTCTTTTTCATATAAAAAAAAGGTTTTTTCACCTATTATAAGTTAACAGGTTTTTATTAAGTTAATTGGTTTATATAGGTTAAAAATTTTCACCATGCAAAACCGGTTATTAATCTATCCGGTTAACTTATCTGTTCTTACGGTTTTTACATTTAGCACTCTTTTGTAGGATATTCACTTATTCTTTATTACCGGGTTAACTTTTGAAAGAAAATCTAGGTTTATACTTTAATAGCAGCAGATTTTGACCCATCAATTTTTGGATTCGAGTGAATTATGCAGGCCCAAAAATAGCCCAAACACTTTCCATTTCCAAGTTCAGTTATAGCTAGAGATGGGCATAAAAACCGGTTCCGAACCCGAACCGGTAGAACCGAACTGGAACCGCGTCCAGTTCCTACCCGACATTAAGTAGAACCGGTTCCGGGTTCAAAATACCCGTTGGTTCCAACCCGGTTCCACAATTTTACAATTTGAATCGGGTCGTACCCAGTTCCTACCCGTACCCGGTTCCTACCAGTACCCGGAAATTCAGTTCTAGAAGGAACCGGTTATACCCGTTAAAATGTTACCGTTGGAACCGGTTATAGCCGTTAAAATGTTACCGTTGGAACCGGTTCCTGACCGTTGGAACCGATTCTATATATATTGTTTAGAAATCTATTGTTTAGCACACAATTTCTCATATCTATTCTTCTTGTTACATTTCTTTCTTGTTCTTTTTCACATTCTAATCAACAAATGGCCTCAAAGAGTTCCAAAAACGCAAATTCCCAGTCCGTTAACAATGTTCCTCAAGATCAATCGGTTCCATATGTGGTTGGAACATTGTCTCATAATCGCAGTAAGGAAGTTTGGAGCAATTGGGAGTTGGTCGAGATGAGTGACGGCTCGCAAAAAGCTCAATGTAAACATTGTGGATCGTTATTAGCCAAGGAATCAAACTCAACGTTAACGAAACATATTAATAAGTATTGCAAAGCTTTAAAGGAAATGACATCCGGTCAAGTTCCACTATCCAAAGATGGTACCATTTTTTGTTACGAGTAAAAATTAGCTCGCGATCGGATGGCGAAGTTGGTGATACAAAAAGCGTTGCCGTTTGGACACTTCGACGACCCCGATCTTATAAATCTTATTCGGGAGACGCTACAACCTCGCTATAAACATGTAAGTCGTCGCACTTTAAAACGTCTTTGTTTAAGTTTATGGGAAAATGCAAAAAAAGATTTAATTGTTTTTTTAAGAAAAAACTAGTGTAAACCTAACTAGTGATGTGTGGTCGGCTCCACATGGTTTACAGGAATCGTACATATGTGTCACCGCTCATTGGGTTGATCCCGATACATGGCAAATGATGAAGCGTACGATTGCGTTTGACGAGTTTCCTTCTCCTCACACGGGAGAAACTATTTATAAAATTATAAATGGCACAATAATTAAATATGGTTTAGAAGATAAAATTTTTTCAATATCCTTTGATAACGCTTCAAACAACACAACGACGATTGAAAAATTAAAGTTGAAGTACAAACCAATACTTGATGGTGTTTTTTTTCATACACGATGTGTTGCACATATTATTAACTTAGTAGTGCAAACAGGTTTAAAAGATCAATTTGTATCGGATTTTATTATAGCATTTAGAGCTATGCTCCAAGATGTTTTCAAAAGTGGAAAAGAAAGATATCAAGATATAAAAAACTTTATAAAGATGTCAACCAAAAAATTATTGGACCGAATTGGGATATACCGACTCGTTGGAATTCAACTTGTCATATGTTTGAAATGGCTATAAAGCAAATGGGCACTTTAAAATCTTTTCATACAACTTTAAGTAATGAGTACCTTGTCGTCCCCTTTCCTGACACGGCTTGGGAAAATATTAATAACCTAAGTACTTTTTTACAAGTTTTTAAAACTACGACTTTGATTTCCGGTGTTTATTGTCCTACTAGTTCTAAAGTTGTGGACCAATTGTATTTGATAACAACTAATTTTAAAAAAGTTTGAAAATTCTAGTGACATGTTAAGGAATATGACGAGACCAATGATTCAAAAATTTTAAAAATATTTTTTAGAATTACCACCCGTTTTTCTATTTGCCGCTGCTTTAAATCCAGCTTTAAACGTACCAGGTGTTGAAGCTTTAATTGATGAAATTTATGACAAGTTGGATATGCATGAGGAGGATCCAACTTTAAAAGCAAAAACAAAAAAAATATTCAATGAGTGTATGGCCAAACTTTATGATCATTATTTTAAAAAATATGGTGAAAAAAATCATAAAAATTTGTTTGAGTCTCGGTCCACGGCCTCTAACGATGAAACAAGCGGGGATCCACTTATAACCATGTTGAATGTCGTTAGAGACGAGACCTCTAGACAACAAAGGGGTAGTGAACCAACAAGTGAAATTGGGAGATATAAAAAAATCAGTATTCGCTTACTATGACCACCGAGGAGTATAGGAAATTTGATGTTTTGGCATGGTGGAAATCGAAAGAATCCGAATACCCGATTCTAGCTACCATGGCTCGTGATATACTAACGGTCCAAGCTTTCACGGTAGCTTCGGAAAGTGTGTTTTCTCTTAGTGGCAGGGTTTTGTCAATTAGAAGAACAAGACTAACTCCGGAATCGCTAGAGATGGCAATATGCTTAAAGGACCATTTGGATGCCGTTGATCGTGTTCAACATAAAACTAGTTTAGAAGATGAAGTTGAGTTAGAGCATAAATTGTTGACGAAGAGGAGGACGAAGAAGTGGAGACTAACGATTCGGACGACGATTGTACCGAGGTACCCGCACCTAAGAGAAACTCATCGGAAAGTGTTGCACCTGCCGCTAGTAAACGATCAAAGAAATAAAATCTTACTGGAACCGGTTCGAGTAATTTTTTATTTTTTTTTTGTAACCGGTTAATTTTTTTTATATATTGTAACCGATTAATTTGTTTTTTAATTTTAACCGATTATTGTTACTATTTTTATTTATCAATGTAACTATTTTTCCAACGGTAACATTTATCAGGAACCGGTTCCAATGGTAACATTTTATCAGGAACCGGTTCTGAATAGTAAAAGGCAGATTTTGACTGTCAGAAACCGGTTCTGAACAGTAAATGGCTGTCAGGAACCGGTTCTGAACAGTAAATGGCAGGTTTGACTGTCAGGAACCGGTTCCCAACACTATCAGAAACCGGTTCCGCACCATACCCGGTTCCATAATACCGTACCCGGTTCTACACGGTTCCATATTCTTGGGTGTGAACCCGGGTAGGAACTGGACCCGGTTCCACACCATACCCGGTTCCAATGACATCCAAGCAGAACCGGGTCTGGGTTGGAACCGGTTCCGAATAATAATAAAACCCGATTATGCCCATCTCTAGTTATAGCAAAAGGCAGGCCGGGTTTAGTTCTTATCTAATTTGTGCACTAGAATTTTAATATCTTGAAAATTTGGGCTTGTTGGGCTGCAATTACTTTTTGGTCAAAGCTATGGTGTTGCTTCAATGCTTCTTGGGCTCAACTTTTCCTATCCTTAAAAATAAAGAAGTAAAGACAACATCAGAAAAAACCGATGGCAAAACGGGTTCAAATTCTCAAAACCAAATCGTTTGTACATTTGCATCCTAGTTTTCGGTTTTAGGAAAAAAAAAAATTAATCCGACTCGACCCATGTACACCCATAGTCCCATAGTATGTATTAACCATAATTGGTTAAATACAAGACCTTTTGTGAATAAATAGTTCAAAATTATTAATTGAGTATACAATTTAAAAGGTTATAGACATCATATATAATTTTGATGAGCTTTAGCTATTTTTATTCTAGGTAAGTCATTTTTATTAATTTTGATGAGCTTTAGCTATTTTTATTCTAGATAAGTCATTTTTATGGTTAATTATACACATGAACTAGTTCCTTAGTTGAATGACTTAAATTAGTGATCTCGTAAAGAGAACACAGGAACACAATTGATCTATATACTGTGACGGACTTGAATCATTAAACTTTAGTTTCTAATTATATTCGCTCATTGTAACAACTTTCAAATGTCCATTATAATATCCTTACCAAAACAAAATTTAACTGACTTAATGGTCAACTGATCCTCGAACCCCTTCCAGTTTTCCCCACAGAAAGTACAAACATATAACATGGCGATAACTTTCGGTTTGTGAATGTGCTAATTTATGACCATATTCTGTATGTTTAATAAACAATATTATCAAAATCAAGAATCTTTCATGTTAGATCAAGAGGTTGCAATCGTTATGCAACCCAAACCGACGGTCAACCTATAATAAGAGATACATTGAACATTTCCTTTTTCTATTATTAATCATAATAACAATTCCGAATCATTATTTTCTGGTTATTAATGTCTAAAATATGACACATCTTTTTCCATTTAAATAGAATGTAAAAGGAACATTTAATACACATGAACGTGTCGGTTAGTGAAATGGTGACATGTGAGTTCTAATGTTGTGGTTTGGAAGTGCCATGTGGCTATCTCTGACTCATATAACTATATAATACGCCGGCCGGTAACACCGTTACTACGACATTCCTCAATCCCACCGAAACCCTCCACGACATATATTCCCTAACATCCGATTATTAAGCGACGGCATCTTTCTGTCGTTTCTTTTTTATATATATATTTTTTTTCTATATATTAAATAATTTCTTTTCTGGTTCGCCTGCTCCCTTAATTGCATTGTATATAGGAAGTAGTTTTCACATTGCCAAATGATTTATATACACTTTTCTTATGATATATTATTATATTTTATGTGTCATGCAGGCAATAACTAAAGTTTTGCATTGTTTAACATGAATAGATAATACGATTATCTAAATATATAATTGTTTCTCTTTATCTATAAGTTATATTTGACATGCATAATGTAAAAATGTTTATATAATTTTACGGTTTTCTGCTCAAAATTATTTATGTATTGAACAATGAACTCTCTTCATACATACAAATATGTATATTAGAATTATCAATTGCAAAATTATAACTTTTTAGTTGGAAGGTATCGTAAGGTTATCTTTTCTACCAGTTAAGAGTAGGGAATTCAGCTTGTGTCTTTCTAAAAACACTTAGATTTGATATATAAAAATACAATAAATTCTGATGACGGAGGAATTAACGGACGGACTCTCTTGACCCTTTAGTAATCATGACGATAAAACGTCATAACTAAAATCTAGTTTACCAATTTCAAATATACAAGTTTATATGCAGAAATCAGTTTACCAATACTGTGATGTTGGTAACGTTGAATTTATTATTTACAAAAAAAAATTGACTCGGATTCAATTTAGATTTTATAATTTGTATATGTCAAATAAATCTATATATGGTATAATATAATTTTTTTTGACTCGGATTAAAAATACATTTTTTTTAATTTGTATATGCCAAATAAATCTATATGGTATTATGGATAAATAAATGGTATTATATTTCTGATGAGCAATATAAAAATTAGACGGCTTGACAATCTTCCTATCATCCTATAGTAATAAATAACTAAATCTAATTTAGATTATTACGTTGGCATATATAATATTACAAAATAATATTAAATATCATTTTTTATATACGTTATTAAGATGGTAAAGAAAATAACCTAAACATACAAAGCTCGGTAATTTGACCGAACATACTCGCTTAATAATATAAAATATTTATTTGATTGTAAACAACAATACTAATAAAGAATCAAATAATATGTACAAGTAATTAAATTAATAATATAACTTAGGACACAAGCAATACACGAGTTTTTAAATAGATAACTTTTTTTGTTATTAAGTATATAACATTACATTTACTTAATCTGTGTAATGTATGAAATTCTAACCTAGTATAATACTACGATATATATTTGTTCATCACAGGTTATTTTGTATGCGTTGAACGTATCCTTCAGTAATGTACCGGCTAAAAAGATATACATAGGGGTGGGGGATCATTTAAGTTTATTTTTTTTGTGTGTTCACATTAGTTCTCTTGTTACTCTCCTTAAAGCCGATTCTCGCATGAACCCTACCACACACACACACATATATATATATATATATATATATGGTAGGGTTCATGCGAGAATCGGCTTTAAGGAGAGTAACAAGAGAACTAATATATATATATATATAATGTATTTTCAGAAATTGATGTTTGTGATTAGTGTTATTCATGTCACCATGATGACATATATTATGCGTTTAAAACTCTTAGGGTCTGTTTGGTATGAGATAATAGAATAAAGAACGTAATGAAATGCATCATTCCATTCCAGTTGTAATGTTTAGTTACTCATTTGTGCATAGAATGAATCATTACTTTGTAGAGTTTGATAGACAAAAAAAAAGACGAAGTAACAAAACATAATTTATAAAAAGGGATATAATAATAATAATAACAATAATAATAATAGTAATAATACACAATAATAGTAATAGTAAAACTAATAATAATAATAATATATTTATTTTACATTCCTTGAAGGAATGAAAAAGAAATCCTTTTACCAATGAATGATTTTTTTATATATTTTGAAGTAGTTAAATTCCATGTGTAATGCTCTATTCCATTGTCACATGATAATCAAACATGTTTTTTTTATTCCATCAGAATGATCTATTCTATTTTGTCTTCAATTCTTTCATACCAATCGCTACCTATAACTAATCACATACGACTAGTTTTAGGTAAATACATCAAAAAATTATAGCATTGGATGGCGAATAACATTTACATACATAGTATATATCTATTACGTGCATATAATTATTTATAGAATAAATTAAAGATTGATTTACGTGATTTATAGAATACTTAAGTATTAGTCATTAGAACAATTGCCATTAGTTTTAAAATCTCTCATGCATATAGTCTAAACCGTGCCAATTTGTTTTGAAATGGCCTTCAAATCAAATAACAAAATTTGTTAAAAAAGAAAATTAATAAGCTTGTTAAGTATTAACTTACAACCCATAAACGATGACCATCTTATTCAAAGATTTTCTTCTTTCTTGCGAGTCACGGTTTATCTTGTGCCTTGAGGTCTCCACTTAACACCTTTAGATCAAAGACCTTTAGTTGTTAAATATGGTATTAAATTAACACATTTTCTTACCTTACTTACAACGTTCAACACCTAAACCTAATAGGTTATAGTTAAAAATATAACAACGTTTAACATAGGTTATAGCTAAAAATATAAGACTTTAGGTGCAAAATATTGAAGATTGAATGAATAACTTGATAGAAACGGATACATAAAAATAAAATAAAAGTATAAAACGAAGGATCTCCGAGAGAACACCCATAACGCATGGAGTTAATATATATATATATATATATATATATATATATATATATATATATATATATATATATATATATATATATATATAGGATACATAAAAATAAAATAAAAGTATAAAACGAAGGATCTCCGAGAGAACACCCATAACGCATGGAGTGTATATATATATATATACATATATATATATATATGGGAAAGTGAATATGAGGCTGTTACGCATCCAACTTAGACGTGAAACCATCAAAACTACATAGTTTTGATTAAATGCAACTATAAATTTTTTTAAATCCTATAATGATTCTCTACCCTTCAATCAGTTTCGCATCCCCTAGTTTCACCAGTTTATGTCACAATATGCACTGGAGATCATCTTCTCCAACCTCCCCTAATTAAACCTCTCACCGAACATCATCTTCTCCGATCCTCCATCACTAATTAAATTTCTTATTATATTCTTTTTTTATTTACGTCTCTCATTCATTTGTTCCAACCCAATCATCATCACAATCACTAGCAAGGGACTTCTAAACACAACGGCACTTAAGTCTTCCTTCATCAATTTCCGCATCCCCAAGTGGCTGTAGTGTAAAGATTATTTATCTCTTTTAGAAGTCGAAATAATCAAAAAACTCATATACAGTAATATATTACAGAAAGCTTTAGTTAATTTTTATTTAGGATTTTGAATTTTGGCCATCATATCTTCATTGACGGAGGATTAGAGAAGAATACACATGGTGCATATTGTGAAAGACGATGATCAACTGGGGATGCGAAATTAATGGAGGGTAAGAGAATAGTGAGGATAAAAATACTTTTTAGTTAGATTTTATCAAAACTACGTAGTTTTGATGGTTTCGCATCTAAGTTGGATGCATAACTAACTCATATTCACTTTTCCCATATATATATATATATATAATATATATATATATATGAGGATCATTACAGAACACTAATTATTGCGAGAACAAAAAGAACAACTCTAAATCACTAAATTTTGGAGCTAAAGGTTAATATTTTTTGAATTTTATGTTTCTTAATATATGAATTATATAAACATAAATACACCATGTTTTTTTACCTACACGTAGTCTACATTAATGTAGATAATTTAACCTACGTATAACCTACATATGTGTAGGTTATATAAAAACTGAAAATTTTTAATATTTATTTTGAATTTTAGTGTGAGAAACAATAAATCTTATATTTGTAACATTCTCATTCACCTTTTAGGTTTGTAGGGTTGAAAAAATAGGTGATTCATTGTGTTCTGCGTGTTCTCGCAATACTTAGTGTTCTGCATAGAACCTTCCCCTATATATATATATATACAGGGCGCAGCTTAGTGTTCCCCCGAAACTTTTCGATGCGTAGTGTTATGAACAATACTTTCGTATAGAAATTTTTTAGGTATATACGTTTCCGCCCCCCCTCCCCCTCCCCCCCGGTTTCGGAAAAATTGGGGGGGGGGGTCAAGCTTCGCCAATGTGTGTGTGTATATATATATATTTACTTAACTCTCTGGTTTTGCTTTTTCTTGGGTGTTGTTTGGGGTTTTACTAGTCCCTCGCTAGCTTTTTATATGATATCTCGTTGTTGCCGTAAAAAAACTTTGTAATTAGTAATTTATGTAAAACATTAAAACTCAAGAGAGGATTAATATCAACAAAAGACAAAATATTAGGTGTTAATTACTTACTTTACACAACATCAATGACAAATCCAAGACTTTTTTAGGGACGTGATCAAGGGTTTAACCGTACATTTAAGAAGACGATCAGAGTTTTAGCCTAATATCTACACTAATTTTTTTAAGGGGGGCAACCACTCTTCCACAACATCAACTAGGCCAGCCCCCCTCTAACATACTATGTTTATTGTCCATTGATATACGTTTCTATTCAGATAATACCTTTAATAAGTGTCTTTATTTTACAAGCTTATAAAGTTTGTTAATATTCATATATTAACATTATATAGTTCCACTTTCATCTATACGGTTTATTTGATCAAAAATGTTGATAATTTATCTAATAACCAATGCAATCAATCTTGTAACAATAACATGATATAATGTGGCAATGGATATTGGTCGAATGATAACTCATAAGTCAAGCTTTCATACATCCAAAAAATCGCTGATCTTATTGTCTTAAAATAGTAAGACTAAATCAACACAAAATCTAATAAAAATGCTATTTAAATTGTCTAATGGGTATGTAGATGCATCAGAATCATTATGACATTGTCTATGTAAGATTGTAACAATGTGACATAGATATTAACAACATATATTAGAGCCGTATAAAGTTTAGATTCACCCTTTCTTGTGAACATTGCAAATAACAAAGGGTTTGATTGTGACGATGTAATTTTGTAAAAATCTAACGCTTTCCTCATATCCAAAACCCCCCAACTCAAAAAAGATAATAAAAAGACAATGTTTTCTTTGTTAGGTTTGATTGTGACAAATGTAACGGAGATATTAAAGTTAGAATATTGACTATGTATGTAACGCGTCTGCTATAAAAATACGTATACAAGTCAATATTACGCGTAAAGAAGAGGAGCAATCAAACTTGAAAACACGGTAACAAGCAACATTTGTTATTGAATTAGATGAATCAACTAGTCCAAATAGCTATTGTCTACACATATTTAATATTTCCTAGACTTGTTTTCTAAATTACTTCAATGGTCAAAGATTGTGTTTACACGATATAAAGAAGTTAGGTTGACAACTCAAGTCATTGATTTTTAATGAAAAAGAAAACAAAAAGAAAGACTTTCACATAAAATACACCCTTCTCACAATTCTTAATTTGAATTTATAACTTTTTCATCAAATTAAATATATAATCATTAGCCAATGTAAGGGTAACTTGTTTAGAAAAAGATCTTAGATTTAAATAAGAGCAACAAAGCAGTTTAGGATTATTAATATAAAATAGATTAAAATTAACAATCCATTTAAAAAAAGTGTTAATATTCTCAGACCTTTTCTCTCTCTATATAAGATAGATAAATAAAATGAAAAGGGTTTGAGAGTAAGATGTTGAGGGCGTCGAAAGACCCGTTAGAAAACAATATGATTATTTATATCGTAAAATTTAAGTGAAAGGGGTCTAATCTAACGGATGAACATGATTGGTTAAAGAAAGGTTGAATGCCATTTTTTAACGTGGGCACGACCTATGGTCTTTTAATGGAATGATCTAAGTCGAGTTTTCATAATTAATTTGGTTTTGATAAATTATTTTTCATCCTTTAGAAAAACAGCTGTGTGAATTGGATATTTCTCAAAACTAAACACCGGCTTTTGACACCTGGAAACATTATTGTAGATAAGGATGGGTCGTTAATTCATACCAATAAAACTTTTGGATATCTTTTAATCATGTTTTCTTTATTTTTGTTTCCTCTTTTGACCCGCTGCCTAATTTATTCATATGCTTGCTGTATTTTGTTAATTATTTGGTTGAAAATTTAGTCCACTTAATGCCCGATAATTCGACATAGCTTTTGTTTAATATGACTATAATTTATTCAACTCACCTTTTCAATTGAATTAGACTTGTAGAATATACGAAACTAACATCAAAATGTATATATAGGTTAGGGTTTATACAAGAATCATCATTATTGCAAGAACTAATATGAACACAGCGAAATAAACCCACCTCATCATCACCCAAAAATAAAACCTAAACACCCATCCCACCACAACCCCGAAACCTAAACAACCCCCCCCCCCCCTAAAAAAAACTATACCTCATCAAAAACCTCTCAAAAACCTAACCTCTCCACCCTCAAAAACTAAAATCATGTCATACACATGAATCTCAACACGACACGTTAGTAGTTTAAGATTCTAAATATTAAAGTACTTTAAAATTCTAAATTTACATATTGTTTTAAGCAATTATGTATTTCCTTTGAACTTAAATAATAGTTTAGATTAATAAATACTAGATTTAAAAATACATACAAGTTGCCGGCAGTTGGTGTTTGGCAGAGCTCTTCACCTAAAAGGAATTCGATGAATATAAATAAAATGATTTTTACTTTAACTTAATTTGAGTACAACAGACTGGTTTGTGGTTTAACTGATGCGGAGTACAAACACTTTTTACTTTTGCCTTTAATTATATATCAGTGTCTACTATGAGACTTGAATTCTTAACTTTTTTAAAGAGCACTATCATTTTACACATATAGATACTACCAGACTAGAAACCCTTTGATGTGTAGGTGGTTTAAATTACATAAAGGATCTTAAGCTTTTTTAGAAAATATCTATTAAAGTAAACTACTCTTTGGGTTTTTGTTGAATTTTTTTCCTTTAAATTTTGTCAAAAACACATTGTGAAACTTGCAATTCTAGTCCAATCCATTATCAATGTTGCGTAGGTTAAAGGATAGTTTAGTCTTTTTCTCTTTATGTACAAACTTATAAAGGATAGTTTAGTCTTTTTCTCTTTATGTACAAACTTATAAGCCTAATGTATAAGCTTGTATGAAAGAAATAAATTAAAAATAATAAAGCATTGAGACCCATCGATTTTTTTAATTAAAAATATAGTATAAAGATCAAATACAAATGAGTCTTAATATGAGAAGTGAAAGAAAGTTTTTTAATTTTTTTATCTACTTAAGCATTATGTTAGTTATAAAATGTAAAAACAAATCATGTATTTACTATTAGTATAGTAATTATGTATATTTACACTAAAGTGATTACATAATTACCCTACTTGTGTAATACACAAAAAAAAAATTCAAATTACAAGATGTGAAAAATAATTTTCAAAAAACAAAAAACCTTTCCTTCATTTCTTGCGTTTTGTATGTTAAGCCAATTTGTAAATAACTTTACTCTAAAAATATAAAACATATATATAATTATATATTTAAATTAAAATATAACAATTTATTTGAGATTTATTTAATACAACAATATTGGTCACTATCATGAGACATTTATACATTATTTCAATATTTCCATATATGATTTAAGAATAAATCCAAGTTCTAAAAAGTTCAATACGACTATGTTGAGTTAGTTTTTAAGAAACAGTGATTTATATAAAGAAATCACTTTAGGATATTAAGCATTAGAATGAGTTTCTAACGGATAAAATGTTTGAAAATCATTTTGATTTAAGTTTTGCTTAAACGTGTGGATTCCTTGTCGGTTACCATATAATCTTAAAGAGTGTCACAGTTATAAAACACTAGCGTATCCTAAACTTGGTTTCACTTTTTAGATCCCAATGTCCATGAGTTGAGGTCAATCCTGTAATGAGTGCATGAGAAGATGAAATAAATTACCCGTAATTATAAGTGGGGCACATAGGTTGGCCCTCAACCATCCACGAGGATGCCGCATGGGGTCACAAAAGACGACTTCGTGGCAGGTTGAATCGACAACTTTGACGATTAACCGGTTGTATGGTTCCACTTAAATCCAACCCATTCATTTGACCTGTTCCAATGGCTCCCAGGTCCTAACTATACAAGTAACATTGGCTAGTTAAAACACGGAGGTTTTTAACTATTATAAATGGTTTGCAATGATAAAAATGACATATCACGCGTGCAACTAACATAGTTGATTTTGACACCAATATAGCAATGATTATTATGTTTACGCAAAATTTGGGCCTATTAATATAGATGACAAAATTAACAATTGTTATAAGCTGAAAATATTAAATGCTTAATTAGATAAATATATACAAAGGAGTGATGCAAATATTAATTGGGCGCATGTAAAAGTCACAAGTTAAAATTCTGATTTGTAGTTATTCATAAACTTCGACGAAAATTTATTTTGAAAACAGGTCAATCCGACCGGTGTAATAAAAAACCTTAGTGTTGATGATTTGGTTAGAAGCAAATGGCATATTGGTATGGTTGTCCATGAACCAAACCTATTCGAGCCGAGGTAAGGTCAACCTTGACTCAAATTCAAGCTGAGTTGACTTGCTGCGGCTCGGATTTGAAACCGAGCTGGTCATTTGAGTTTGAGCTTGACTCAATGTTTAATCAAGATAGCTCGGGTCGGCTTAATTTGGCTTGGTTTTTGTTAAAACTATGGTATTGTTGATCAATCACAAACACATACAAAATACACAATATGAACACAAAGAAATAGCGACAAAACGGTGACAAAATCTTATTTAACCAACCCAGAGAGTTTGCCCCCCAAATACCCAAATAGATCTTACAAACTGTAAGATCAAGGAACGATGCAGAATACAAACAATAGCCAGATGATCATCTACAGATGATCATCAATACTAGAAGCCTAATCTCTCACACATACACTGAGAGATTACAAAAACAAGGCTGCAACAACAAATAGCAAACCCTAATACAAATACATAGAACAACTGAAAGAGAAAGTGAGTGTGTTGATCTCTCAACTGAAGCAAACCCTTATATATCCTTATCAACAATAAATTACATCCAGGTCCAAATCTTTAGCTCATGATAATCGCAATCCCTGAAACTTTACATAACACCCCTTCAAGTTTCCACCTGTTACAACAACCGACTAACAAACATAACAACTAACACATGAGTCCAATAAGAAGCCCAGCAGACCGAGCCCAATACATAAGAGAACTTGGGCTAACTTAAACCCACACATATGAATGACCATATTTCACCAGGACATATTTCAACATCCCCCCTTCACTCATGTGGCTTAAACATATTTGTCAACTGTCACACCCCTAATTTCCACGTGTAACCCGGTGGGCCCGGTTGGGGAATATCGTGATGTAAGTTGATATCATCATTACCAAACAATACAATATAACACAGCGGAAGTCTGGATAATTACTATTACAAACGTTTGAACGTTCAAAGTTCAAAATAATAATACAACGCTTGTAACTAGATCCACAGGCGGATCGAAAAGTGATTACAACAGGAAACTTGACAGACTAAGGCCTTCTAAGCAAGGGGTTGCAATTCCTCTTAAGCTTCGCCTGAGCACTTCCAGCCTATTTACGAATACTTGTCACCTGCGCTTAGTCTTTTGAAAATACGTCAGTTTTCACTGTTAAATACGTTTAACTGACTCATTTTGAAAACATTTTGCAAACATTTAGTGTACACAATGGTACTTTGTTTTATAAATAACTTGGGATAAATAATTTTCATGTTATCAGTTTTACATGCTAATAATACATTTAGAGCCCGAAAACTATGTCGGGACCCGTATAAGGGAAAATAAGTTAAAGTATTTACCTGGCTTGCAAATCTTTAGTAAATAAGGAAATAAGCAAGGCACAGCGGTAATCAAATTAAACTAGCTTGGCGACAATCTACCGGAAGTCTTTAGTCTGGAACGGATGGTATTATTAACCGATTTGTTAGCTAGCGGGTCTTTATTTAGTCATTGACTTAGACCGGCTAACTTAAAATAAAGATAACGGTATGAAACGCTAGATTAAGCGGTGACCGGAAAAGAATGTATTTTGGACCCGACAAGTACTAAGACTTGTATAATATGGTTACCATTTTACATTCTGAAATTTGAGAATATTTGATATGGTTAAACCCGTTTCGGTTAAATTGCGTAAACTAGTCATGTAGGCTTAACCGTACGCATATATAAGCGAAACTAGGTAACCGGGTGAGTCCTACACAAGTTCCATATGCCATTATGTTTAAAACATGTTATTATTGCAGTAGGTTACTGATATGATGGCCCGTTATGGTTTTAAAAGCAAACTATGCCTTAAAAGGGCAATTTCGTCATTTAAAAAAGTAATAAACGAGCTTATACGTAGACTGATGTTATTAACATAATCATTCTGTAAAAGTACCTATTTTATGATGTTATATCAGTAGAATATCAATTATATGTGTGGTTTATAGATTAAGACCAAAATATGTCCCGAAAGGGCATTTTGGTCATTTCACATATAATTTGATAATTTATTTGGGAGTCTGAGTTTGGGACATGTACCTACTGTTAATAAGTTGAAAATATGTTTTGACATCAGTAGGTATCAAGCCTTGATGCTCTAATATGATTTTAAACCATATTATGCGCCGAAATGGTGATTAAGTCGCTAAATGACGATTTAAATGGTAATTAAGTAAAACTGTTGTTGTCACACCCGACCGATGGCGGAATCACCAGGGTTAGTGGCACTAGGCGACCAGATTGTTCTCACGGGAAATTCCATAACAATTATTCACAACATTATTAAACGTTTAACATCAAATACTATTAAACATAATATTCTAAATAATCATTACAAAATCCAAAGTTTTCTCATAAATACAAAACGGTTCGATTTCCCCTAGATTTATTACATTCCAACTAAACAAAACAAAAGAAAATAAACTAAGCTAAGCATGCATTCATCCAAGCATCCATAGCTAAATCCTCAACCTGTTACATACGTTAAAATACAAGTCAATACAATTAAGTAAAGGTGAGCATACAAGTTTGAATACTACTAGAATAATCGAGAAAAGCTTTTGCGAAACAATCTAATTACATATCATGATACACCAAAACACTTAACATAACATAGGCTCATTTCTCATGCTAACTACCGTGAGAAGGCTTACGCGTCCATCCTAACTAGACCCCGTCGGGTGTAAGCCACACTATAGTACCATACTAGCTAAGGAGGCAAGTTAATGAAAACAAGTCCTAGTCACATGCTTCTAGTATCACGTATTCGAGCATATACAATCAGATTATTCGCGTGTGATAAACAGTTCGATTTGTGATGTGATTTTGATATACGAACGTATGTAACACCCAAAAAGTGCAGTTAAAGCGAAAATGGGTCAAGTATACTCACTGTAGGTGCGTTTTGTTAGGTTTGAGATTCTGCGAGGAGTCGAGAAGAGCGCCGGATCAGCCTGCATACGCGAACGGAAATGCATCAGTCTCCGAAAAGCTGAAACGGTTAAGTCTTGGTTGGCAGTAGCCAAGTTCGGGCGAACTTGTGTGTAAACACACAAGTTCGAGCGAACTTGCTGGGTTTTGGTGGGTTTAGAGTCAAGTTCGGTCGAACTTGAGGAGTTTCCTAAGAAACTTGTCAAGTTCTGGTGAACTTGTAGGAAAACCTTACTGATTTGGCAAGTTCGGTCGAACTTGTATGGTTTCCTACGAAACCAGGAAAGTTCGGGCGAACTTGCAAGAAACTTGGTGAAGAAACACTCAAGTTCGGTCGAACTTGACCCAAATGGGTACAAGTTCGGTCGAACTTGACCTGATAAGCTGGTGATTCTCGAGCGAACTTGATGTTTTCGGGTCCAAAATCTTGCGTTTTCGCGTCGTTTGCTGAGGAAAATCGAGTGTTCATCCTTCCAACCCTGTGCTACTGAGCAAACTTAGGTCGGAGAGGTCTTTAGAGCTGTTTTAGCTGTTTTACAAAAGCGTGAGCTAATCCGGGCGAACTCGGGGTTCGTTCGGATTAGTCCGGCTTGTGTAAACCAACATAAACGTCCTTGTTCTTCCAGATCTGGGATCTTAAATGATAGATGCTTCGTTTCATATCAATAAATGAACAAAACATCCTCAAAAGTCCGTATTTTGTGTCAAAATCGTATTTATCAAAGGTTTTTCTCAGATCTAGAACTTACAAGCCGAGATCTTGCAGATCTCGTATTTGGGAAGCATCTACTAACACCAAACGAACTCGTATTGTGTAGATCTAAGTTAAAAACAGAAGTTTTGAAGAAAAAGATGAAGATTTTCGTAAAAGAATGGGTTTTGATGAAAACGAAGGCTATGCCTTGTGCCAAAATCGTTGTAAACCTTTGTAGATCGTTGATAAACGTTGTTGCAGTGAAAATCGGGTCGATTCTTACTTAGAACACGAAGGTTTCGTGTTTTGAGAGCTCTGGGCGAACTTACAGCAAGTGTAAATGAGAGAAATGAGCTTGGTATTTATAGGTGGAGAGCTGGTGGAGGCATGTTCGGCCGAACTTGCATGAAATTCATGCAAGTTCGCGCAAACTTGATGGATCTTGGAAGAATTATGAGTAAGTTCGGCCGAACTTGATAAAACAAAGGGGTTCCTGGTTGCCAGGCAAGTTCGGGCGAACTTGTGGGAGTCAAGTTCGGCCGAACTTGGCCTGGTGACCAAGTTCCGTTTGCTGATTTTGCGTTAAGGGTTCGTTTGGCGATTCGATTCGCATTTATTAGTTATATTAAGCGTTAAATTAAAGTGTTAAGCGTTATAGTTGATATAATAGTGCGATTTAGCGATTCGAGAGTGCGAGAGCGATGCGATAGCGAGCGTAAACATAACCACAAACACACATAACACATAAATAATATAAAACCACATAAATAACTGCGATTTGCGATGCGATGAGATTTGATTTAATAAGCGATTAGATGCGATAATAACGTAATACACCATAATTAATTAACATAAACTTTATTATACTCGAATCTCAGAAATACGTAAGACGGAAACAAATGAAAAAGATAACAACGAAAAACAGAGTTGTTACAGTCTCCCCTACTTTAGGGAATTTCGTCTCGAAATTAGGCAGCGGCCGTAACAAAGAGATGCGGATATTTCGTTTTCATACTTTCGAGTTCCCAAGTGAACTCGGCGCCGCGTTTGCCATCCCATCAGACCTTCACGATAGGTATGCGAGAGCGTCGGAGTTTCTTGGTTTCCCGATCCATGATTTCAACGGGTTTTTCCACGAAATGGAGAGTCTCGTTGATTTGCAGATCTTCGAGAGGGACATGCAGATTTTCTTCGGCTAAGCACTTTTTGAGATTAGACACGTGGAAAGTCGGATGTACATTATTAAGTTCCTCCGGTAATTCAAGACGATAGGCTACTTTACCGATCCTTTCCAGAATCTTAAAGGGACCAACATATCGAGGTGCTAGCTTTCCTTTCTTGCCGAAGCGGACCACTCCCTTCCAAGGTGCACCTTTAGGAGATCGTGATCTCCCACTTCGAACTGTAAGGGCTTGCGGCATTTATCGGCGTAACTCTTTTGACGACTCTGAGCTTTCAAGAGATTGTCCCTGATTTGGAGGATCTTGTCTGTCGTTTCTTGAATTAGCTCGGGACCGGTGATTTGTGCTTCTCCGATCTCGTGCCATGCAATGGGCGATCTGCATTTTCTTCCATACAGTGCCTCAAAAGGAGCCATTTGAATGCTGGCATGATAACTATTTTTGTATGAGAATTCGATTAAAGGTAACTGCGTATCCCAGTTACCACCAAAATCTATAATGCACGCACGAAACATGTCTTCGAGGGTGCGGATCGTTCGCTCAGTCTGACCGTCGGTTTGAGGGTGAAAAGCGGTACTGAGATTGAGAGTAGTACCAAGAGCGGATTAAAAATTCTCCCAGAGACGCGAGGTAAAACGACCGTCGAGGTCAGAAATGATGTCACGAGGCGTCCCGTGTCACTTCGTCGGTATAGATTCGGGCTAACAGTTCGACCTTAAAGTCTTCTCGTATAGCAATAAAGTGCGCAGATTTGGTGAGACGATCAACGATAACCCAAATGCTATCGTGACCGGATGAAGTACGCGGGAGTTTAGTAACGAAGTCCATAGCTATACTCTCCCACTTCTACATTGGGATTTCGGGTTGTTCGAGTAAACCAGAGGGCCTTTGATGTTCGGCTTTAATTTCGAACAAGTTAAGCACTTTGAGACGTACAAGGCGATATCCTTTTTCATGCCCAGCCACCAGTACTTAGGACGAAGGTCCTGGTACATCTTGTCGGCACCGGGGTGAATGGAATATCGAGATTTATGAGCTTCGTCCATTAGCAACTTACGAAGATTATCACGACTGGGAATCCAAATGCGATTGAGATAGTAGTAAATACCATCAGATTTAGATACAAGCTGAGTTTTGGCACCACATTTCATTTCGTCTTCCAAAGTATTCTCGTTGAAACAGGCGAATTGAGCGGCACGGATGAGGGTTTCGAGTTTAGCACAAGCTTGAGAGTCACGAATGCTGTACACATAGCCTCGTCGACTGAGAGCATCGGCGACGACGACGTTTGCTTTGCCGGGATGGTAGCGTATCTCACAATCGTAGTTGTTGAGAAGTTCAACCCATCGGCGTTGTCGCATTTTTAGTTCTTTTTTATTAAAGATATGTTGTAAGCTCTTATGGTCGGTGAAGACCGTACACTTAGTACCGTAAAGGTAGTGTCGCCATATCTTTAACGCAAAAACAACTGCACCGAGTTCGAGATCATGGGTAGTGTAGTTCTTCTCGTGGATCTTGAGTTGTAGAGACGCATACGCGATAACCTTGTCTCGTTGCATGAGAACGCAACCAAGACCAAGATTAGAGGCATCGTAGTAAACAACGAAATCGTCGTTTCCGTCGGGTAAAGCGAGAACAGGAGCGTTGCATAGCATACGCTTGAGAGTTTGAAAAGCTTCCTCTTGCTTGGAATCCCAAACAAAAGGTTTGTCCTTATGAGTTAAAGCAGTAAGCAGAACCGCGATTTTCGAGAAGTCGGCGATGAATCGACGGTAATAACCCGCCAATCCAAGAAATGAACGGATTTCGAAAGCATTCTTCGGTGTAACCCAACTCTTGACGGCTTCGATCTTTGTAGGGTCGACGTGAATTCCTTGACTATTAACGATGTGGCCGAGAAATTGGACTTCTTCGAGCCAGAATTCACACTTAGAGAACTTAGCATAAAGGCGATTTCCTTGAAGAAGTTCTAGGACTAAACGGAGATGGCGCGCGTGTTCGTCTCTCGACTTCGAATAGATAAGGATATCATCGATGAAAACAATGACGAAACGATCTAAGAAAGCTTTGCACACACGGTTCATCAAATCCATGAAAACCGCGGGTGCATTGGTTAGACCAAAAGGCATGACCACGAATTCGAAATGGCCATAAGGGGTTCGAAAGGCGGTTTTAGGAATGTCTTCTTCCAACACGCGTAACTGATGATAACCGGAACGAATATCGATCTTGGAAAAACAAGTAGCACCTTGAAGGTGATCAAATAAGTCGTCGATACGAGGAAGAGGGTAGCGGTTCTTTATCGTGAGTTTGTTAAGTTCACGATAATCAGTGCACATACGGAATGATCCATCCTTCTTTTTCACGAAAAGGACAGGAGCGCCCCATGGCGAAGTGCTCGGGCGTATGAAACCTTTATCAAGAAGCTCTTGAAGCTGGCTCGATAGCTCGCGCATTTCGGATGGTGCGAGGCGATAAGGAGCTTTAGCAACGGGAGTAGCTCCTGGAATCAAATCGATACGGAATTCAACATCGCGAGTAGGGGGTAAACCGGGTAAATCGTCGGGAAAGACTTTAGGAAATTCATAAACAACGGTAACGTCTTTATAAGTCTTCTTTTCTTTCTCCGGGTTCACGATATGGGCGAGGAAAGCAACACATCGCTTTTGCAAGCATTTTTGTGCTCGAGTACATGACAAAAGCATCAACTTCTTTGAGGGAGTTTCACCATAAACATGAAGTTGATCACCATTGGGAAGCGGGAAGCGAATCATTTTATCGAAGCATACAACTTCAGCATGATTTTCACGAAGAAAATCCATGCCTACTATGATATCGAAATTACCTAACTGCATAGATATGAGATTGATCGCGAAGACATGGTTGTTGAGATCGAGATTACAACCACACAAAATGGAGTTAACGGTAATGGTTCTTCCGGTGGCGACTCCCCAATCGAAAGTCTTTGGGAGTTTGGCGCGCTTACATTTTAAAACCTTTTCGAATTCTAACGATACAAAACAATTATCGGCACCAGTATCAAATAAACACGAAGCATAAATACCATTAACGAGAAACGTACCATTGACAACATTGTTGTCATTCTGAGCCTGCGATGGTTGAGGTTGAAAGCCCTACCCCGCGCAGCTTGTGGTTGCTGCTGCGGTGGCTGTGTTGGCTGCTGCTGAGGCGGCGGTGCTGGATGCTCTTTCTTAACTGGACGATTCGGCCAGGCATTGGCGAAATGGTTAGGATCACCACAAACATAGCACACACGTGCTTTTGGAGCTTGCTGATTGGCTGGAGGAGGAGCAGGTAAAGCTCCAGCTTCTGGAGCCTGAGGAGCTGGCTGACGAGGGCCGGTACGGCAGCTCACTGTGAAATGGCCGTAGATATTGCAATTTGTGTAAAAACGGCAGTTGCCACCCACTACATGATAATATGTGCCCTTAGGGCACATCGGGTGAGGACCAGTGTACGCACGCTTGGCAGGAGGTGCGTTGGGTGCTGCGGATTGGAGCGGCTGCGGGTTCGCTGGAGCTGCGAGGGCGAAGTTCTTGCTGGAGTTCTCACGCTTGCGACCACGGGGACTGTACTTTGACTCGCGAGGCTGATCGGTAGGAGGAGCTGCTGATTCGGTAACTGCTTGATTTGCAACCTTGGCGTTCTTGAAGTAACCAGACTGAACACGCTTGTCGTTGATTTCGGCTGCTAACTGATAAGTCTCCTCGATGGTAGCAGGGCGTGCTGCTTGCACAAAGTCAGTGACGCAATCGGGGAGAGCATTGAGGTACTTCTTGATTGCTTTCTCGGTCGTGTCAACATGACCGGGACAAATGATGCTCAACTTCTTAAAACGAGCGGTAAGACCGGCATTGTCAGGACCGTCTTGTTAGATGTTCCAGAACTCGTTCTCCAATTTCTGAATTTCGTACGGAGGACAGAACTCCTTAATCATGATTTCTTTAAGTTCCTCCCATGAGAGCCCATAGGCTTCATCATTTTCGCGCCTGTTGCGCTCGGCTGTCCACCAATCGAGAGCCCTCGACTGAAACACGCCGGTGGCGTTGATAGTGCGCAATACCTCGGGGCATCCGCTTTGGCGGAAGGTAACCTCAATCGAATCAAACCAATGGAACATGGCACTCGGTCCTTCGGTTCGAGAGAACGTTAGAGGTGCGCAAGCCATTAACTGCTTGAAGCTGAACCGGGATTTCGGAGCATCACTCTTGGAGTCAACAGACGAGTTGCTGCTAACCGCTTGAATTTCGTTGACAATCTGTGGGATCACCTTAGCCATTTCCTTGGTTACCATAGAGGCGATGCGCTTGTCGGCGTTGCTGCGCTGGAGATTCCTTCGGGTGTGCGATCCCATAGAAGACATCTACACGAAGGATTTAGATTAGACGAGATTCGATTATAATAGAGTTATGTTTAAAATATTTATTATAATTATTCATGCAAGGCACAAAAACACATAAACACGTAGCCACATAGACACATAAGCACGTAAGCACGTAAGCACATAAGCATGTAAGCATATATTTGCACGTACTCACCATTCTGATAATAACAATGCGAAGCGCGATATGAGATGCGATATAATAGCGAGATATATGCGATATATAATAGCGAGATAATACCGCGTATGAGGCACACGTACTCATAGGCGTAAGCAAGTTAAGCGATTAGTTTGGTTGGTGTATTAATTAGCGTTTTAGGTTACGAGAGCTGTGTGAGTTGTGCATACATTCGGTGGAGCGTAAATGCGATAAATCGAGAAAACGATGATATGATAAATCATCAAAGCGAGAAATCGAATAAAGCGAAAATTCTCAAAAATTTTAAACACATAAATAGTAATAAACTCGATGATGCGTAAATCGACGATATAGGCTTAAATCAATTGGGAGTGTCATGGGTTTGAGACATTCGACACGCAAAAGTGATTCGACTACCCTTTGCATTTGGACCCACGCTTTGGCCTAATTGATAAACGTTCTCACCGCAAGCGGCCAACGACGTTTACCCTTCCAGTTAATACGTGTTCCAAACCATCGGTATAACCGAGACTTTGGTGAGATTGAAAATCGAATTCCGGAATTAGTTACTAAGATGCGGGTTTCACCCCTAACTTAGCACTTCATTCCTAGATAGAAGTGGAGATTTTCGTCGAGGTTTGGATGTCACTCCTAACTCAACGAAGGTATCTCGTGTGAGAGAATGCGCGGAGTGAATGATCTCGTCGAGAGTTCTTGGTTTTCACACCTATTCTCGACTTGATCACTCGTTGGTGTGATGCGAACGTTTCGAAGTGTGCATTATTGTATTAGCCTTAGGAAAGGCATATTTAAGCATTTATGGCAAGTAGATTAGCATTTAATTCAAGTATAGGTCAATCGGGTACTTAAACATGCTACTAGGTCAAATCATTGCAATTCTACCTATTATCCTAAGTTATGGCGCTCTGATACCAATCTGTCACACCCCGACTGATGGCGGAATCACCGGGCTTAGTGGCACTAGGCGACCAGATTGTTCTCACGAGAAATTCCATAACAATTATTCACAACATTATTAAACGTTTAACATCGCACACTATTAAATATAATATTCTAAATAATCTTTACAAAATCCAAAGTTTTCTCATAAAAACAAAACGGTTCGATTTCCCCTAGATTTATTACACTCCAACTAAACAAAACAAAAGAAAATAAACTAAGCTAAGCATGCATTCATTCAAGCATCCATAGCTAAATCCTCAACCTGTTACATACGTTAAAATACAAGTCAATACAATTAAGTAAAAGTGAGCATACAGGTTTGAATACTACTAGCATAATCGAGAAAAGCTTTTGCAAAACAATCTAATTACATATCATGATACACCAAAACACTTAACATAACATAGGCTCATTTCTCATGCTAACTACCGTGAGAAGGCTTGCGCGTCCATCCTAACTAGACCTCGTCGGGTGTAAGCCACACTATAGTACCATACTAGCTAAGGAGGCAAGTTAACGAAAACAAGTCCTAGTCACATGCGTCTAGTATCACGTATTCGAGCATATACAATCAGATTATTCGCGTGTGATAAACAGTTTGATTTGTGATGTGTTTTGATATACGAACGTATGTAACACCCAAAAAGTGCATTTAAAGCGAAAATGGGTGAAGTATACTCACTGTGGGTGCGTTTTGTTAGGTTTTAGATTCTACGAGGAGTCGAGAAGAGCGCCAGATCAGCCTGCATACGCGAACGGAAATGCATCAGTCTCCGAAAAGCTGAAACGGTTAAGTCTTGGTTGGCAGTAGCCAAGTTCGGGCGAACTTGTGTGTAAACACACAAGTTCGAGTGAACTTGCTGGGTTTTGGTGGGTTTAGAGTCAAGTTCGGTCGAACTTGATGAGTTTCCTAAGAAACTTGTCAAGTTCTGGTGAACTTGTAGGAAAACCTTACTGATTTGGCAAGTTCGGGCGAACTTGCAAGAAACTTGGTGAAGAAACACTCAAGTTCGGTCAAACTTGACCCAAATGGGTACAAGTTCGGTCGAACTTGACCTGATAAGCTGGTGATTCTCGAGCGAACTTGATGTTTTCGGGTCCAAAATCTTGCGTTTTCGCGTCGTTTGCTGAGGAAAATCGAGTGTTCATCCCTCCAACCCTGTGCTACTGAGCAAACTTAGGTCGGCGAGGTCTTTTAGAGCTGTTTTAGCCGTTTACAAAAGCGTGGGCTAATCCGGGCGAACTCGGTGTTCGTTCGGATTAGTCTGGCTTGTGTAAACCAACATAAACGTCCTTGTGCTTCCAGATCTGGGATCTTAAATGATAGATGCTTCGTTTCATATCAATAAATGAACAAAACATCCTCAAAAGTCCGTATTTTGTGTCAAAATCGATATTTATCAAAGGTTCTTCTCAAATCTAGAACTTACAAGCCGAGATCTTGCAGATCTAGTGTTTGGGAAGCCTCTGCTAACACCAAACGAACTCGTATTGTGTATATCTAAGTTAAAAACAGAAGTTTTGAAGAAAAAGATGAAGATTTTCGTAAAAGAATGGGTTTGGATGAAAACGAAAGCTATGCCTTGTGTCGTTGTAAACCTTTATAGATCATTGACAAACTTTGTTGCAGTGAAAATCGGGTCGATTCTTGCTTAGAACACGAAGGTTTCGGGTTTGAGATATCTGGCCGAACTTACAGCAAGTTCAAATGAGAGAAATGAGCTTGGTATTTATAGGAGGAGAGCTGGTGGAGGCATGTTCGGCCGAACTTGATGGATCTTGGGAAGAATTACGAGTAAGTTAGGCCGAACTTGCATATACTCATGCAAGTTCGCGCGAACTTGATAAACCAAAGGGGTTCCTGGTTGCCAGGCAATTTCGGGCGAACTTGTGGTAGTCAAGTTCGGCCGAACTTGGCCTGGTGACCAAGTTTCGTTTGCTGATTTCGCGTTAAGGGTTCGTTTGGCGATTCGATTCGCATTTATTAGTTATATTAAGCATTAAATTAAAGCGTTAAGCGTTATAGTTAATATAATAGTGCGATTTAGCGATTCGAGAGTGCGAGTGCGATGCGATAGCGAGCGTAAACATAACCACAAACACACATAACACATAAATAATATAAAACCGCATAAATAACTTCAATTTACGATGCGATGAGATTAGCGATGCGATTTAATAAGCGATTAGATGCGATAATAACGTAATACACCATAATTAATTAACATAAACTTTATTATACTCGAATCTCGGAAATACATAAGACGGAAACAAATGAAAAAGATAACAACGAAAAACAGAGTTGTTACAGTTGTTGTGACCAGGTTTGTATGACCAAAATAGGTTCATGTATATATTACATCAGTGGGTATAATGTTTTGGTTCATTTAAATGTTTAAAACCCGAAAGGGCAATATGGTCATTTAAGGGCATAATATGCAAACTATAGCTTCAAATTAGTTTGCAACCTGAATGAACATCCCAAATAATTCTAATAATGATATTACATCAGTGGGTATTGAGTTTTGATGTCAAGTTTATGTTTAAATCATTTTATGCGCCAAAAGGGCGATTTGGTCCTTTAAAAGCACGATTTGCAATGATAAAAAAAACTCAGGTTATGACCAGATTATTGACATAAAACTAAGTTAGTCATGTTTATAAATCAATACAGAATTCATTCGTGTGTTTGTTTATATTAAAACAATGCTTTTGAGTATGAAGGGCATTTTAGCAAAGTTTAGGCATATTTATCGGATACTTGCATAACGACTCGGATTACTACATGACCATGTCCTATAACTCTAGAGGGTTATAGTATATTATAACATGGTCATAACGCAACTTAGGGACAGAAGCTAATGTTGCTAAATCAGGACAGAACGGAAAGTCAAAGCAGAAGTCAACGTTTGCGACTTTCGGTTGCGAACCGACCTTAGACCTGGGATTGACGAGCCAAACATATTCCTACATGTTCTTATGATTATTACCAAGTTTTTAGTGTGTCAAAACAGGTTTATAACACCTACATTGTTAGTTATGATTTTATTTCAAAACTGACTCGTTTGACTTTTTATTAACATAACTTTGACCCGTCAATTGACTAAGCAAACGTGGTAATCAGGAGGTACCCTCTTGGGGATTAACACCTACCTTATTACGATCACGTAGCCATGTTTATTACGAACATTGGCTGGACCATAATGGTCTTAGCTCAAAGTCAAAGCGTTTTTACGTCAACGCTTTGACATTGGCCTAAAACTTAATAAAACTGAAAAGGAGGGCTAAGAACACTTACACAAGGTCCTTAGCATGAAATAAGACTAATTAGGAAGCTCCCAAGTGTTAGGAACCTCCAGATGAGATGAGAGAAGAAGGAAAAAGAGGATGAGCAAGGAATGCCAAGCTCAAGCTTGGTATTTATAGCCTAGGAAGAAGATTGGGAGCAAGACAAGTGTCTAGGACAGTTGTGAGGGGTCTCCAAGTGGTTTTGGACATGTCACAACCAGCCAAGAGGGTGGCATTCACGAGTTAAGTGGCAGGGCAGGAAGCTGCCATGCAAACTGCTACTAGCAGTCACTTACGAACCTATGGTGCCCACAGAATTTTATTGGTTACGTACCGTAACCAATAAGGCTTGCGATCCGTAACCGCCTTATTGAAACCATGATTTGTTTGACCTTACGGTCCGTAAGGACCTTCAGAGATTGAAAATTTTGGCTATTTTAACATTTTGGTCCACGACTTTTCTCGATGCTCGTTCAGAGGTTATTAAAATAACATGACGGCGTCATTGGCCCTTCTCGGCTACACGTGGTAACCAAAATTTTCGGGACATGTGTCGGATTTTTATTGGATGAAATTTTCGAGGTGTCACATCTTCACCCCCTTAATAAAAATCTCGACCTCGAGATTTATTCAAATAGATAAGGGTACTTTTGTTGCATATTGGACTCGACCTCCCAAGTATATTCGGGACCTCGATGGGCATCCCATTTGACCTTTACAATAGATAAATGCTTCCTACAAAGCTTTTTAACTTGCCGATCTTGGATCGCAATTGGTTTCTCTATGAAACGCAAGTTTTCTTCGATCTGAATACCTTCGTGAGGCATTGCTAGCGACTCATCTACTAGACATTTCTTGTTGCTGACGTGGAAAACATCATGAATTCCACTGAGCTTCTCAGGTAGCTTAAGCCTATAAGCTACAGATCCGACACATTCGGTTATTTCGAATGATCCAATGTACCTCGGGCTTAACTTGCCCTTTTCCCAAAGCGCATTACACCTTTCCAAGGTGATACCTTCAACATATCCTTGTCCCCAACTTGGAACTATAAAGGTTTACGCCTTTTGTCGGCATAGCTCTTTTGTCTATCACGAGCTGCCTTAAGTCGATCACGGATTTGTACTATCTTTTCCGTGGTTTCAAGGCCAATTTCGGGTCCAGATAGTTGGGCTTCTCCAACTTCGGCCCAACACACAGGCGTCCTACATTTTCTTCCGTATAAGGCTTCAAAAGGAGCGGCCTTAATGCTCGTGTGGTAACTATTGTTATAAGAAAACTCGATTAGGGGTACGTGATAATCCCAACTTCTGCCTAAATCGATCACACAAGCTCGAAGCATGTCTTCCAAGGTTTGAATGGTACGCTCACTTTGTTCGTCCGTCTACGGATGGTAAGTCGTACTGAAGTTTAATCTCGTGCCTAAAGATTGTTGGAAACTTTTCCAAAAGTGAGATGTGTATCTTGTATCTCTATCAGATACAATGGATATCGGCACACCGTGCAAAGATACAATCTCATCGACATAAAGCTTAGCCAGCTTATCGGAATCATATGTTTCCTTGATAGGTAAGAAATGACCGGATTTGGTAAATCTATCCACGATAACCCAAATCGTGTCATTGCCACGCTTGGTCTTAGGTAAATTAGTGATGAAGTCCATAGTTACCATTTCCCATTTCCAAACCGGGATTTCGAGCTGTTGTAGAAGTCCTGGTGGTTTCTGGTGTTCTGCCTTAATTTGGAAACACGTTAAGCACTTTGCTACATGATTAGCTATATCTTTCTTCATACCCATCCACCAATAATTGGGTTTAAGATCTTGATACATCTTGTTGCTTCCCGGGTGAACTGAATATTTAGAGCTATGAGCTTCTTGGAGGATTATATCTCTAAGTCCTCCAAGGATTGGAACCCAGATCTGATTATTTAATCGGAACATTCCGTCCTTTCCAGGTGCTAACTGATCAATAGTTGCACCAAATCCTTCCTTGGAAATGTTGTCTTTAGACATGGCTTGCTTTTGTGCATTTAGCAGCTTTTAATTTAAGCTATTCTTCAGTTCGATGCTTTTGGCATTGATCCTTAAAGGTTTAACTCTTTCCTTGCGACTAAGCGCATTAGCGACTACATTCGCCTTTCCTGGTTGATATCGAATTTCACAATCATAGTCGTTGAGTGTTTCCATCCATCGACGTTGCCTCATGTTCAAATCTTTTTGATTGAACAAATGTTGTAGACTTTCATGGTCAGTGTAGATGATACACTTTGTTCCATAAAAATAGTGTCTCCAAAGTTTAAGTGCAAATACTACCGAACCCAGTTCCAAATCATGGGTGGTGTAGTTTCTCTCGTGCACTTTCAATTGCCGTGATGCATAGGCAATCACCTTGCCTCTCTACATAAGCACACATCCCATACCAGTGTGCAAAGCATCAAAGTAAACTACAAACTCTTCAACACCTTCTGGAAGAGTTAACACCGGGGCATTGCTTAACTTATACTTTAATGTCTCAAAGGATTCTTGTTGCTTTGGACCCCAGTTGAATTTTAACATCCTTACGCGTTAAGATTGTCAAAGGAGCGGCTATTCGTGAAAAGTTCTCAATGAACCTTCGATAATAACCAGCCAGTCCTAAGAAACTACATATCTCGGAAGGTGTCTTTGGCGCTTCCCAAGTCATTATTGCTTCTATCTTTGCTGGATCTACTTGCATACCTTGTTCAGTTACTATGTGTCCAAGGAACTGAACCTCACGTAGCCAGAATTCACATTTGGAAAATTTTGCGTACAACTTTTCCTGACGCAATATTTCAAGAATGCACCTTAAGTGTTTCTCGTGATCAGGTTGATTACGGGAGTAGATGAGTATGTCATCTATGAAGACAATGACAAACTTATCTAAGTATGGCTTGCAGACTCTATTCATGAGGTCCATGAATGCTGCGGGTGCATTAGTGAGTCCGAAAGGCATCACTAAGAATTCGTATCCATATCTTGTTCTAGAAGCAGTTTTTGGAACATCTTCATTCCTAACTTTAAGCTGGTGATATCCCGACCTTAAATCAATCTTCGAAAAATAGCTTGCACCTTGCAATTGATCAAATAAATCGTCGATCCTGGGCAAAGGATAATGATTCTTGATCGTTATCTTGTTGAGTTCACGGTAATCAATGCACATCCGCATTGATCCGTCCTTCTTTTTAACAAACAAGATAGGAGCTCCCCATGGCGAAGAACTAGGTTGAATAAAACCTTTCTCTAAAAGTTCGTCCAATTGGGTTCCTAATTCTTTCATCTCGGTTGGCGCTAAACGGTATGGAGCTTTAGCTATAGGAGCTGCCCCAGGTATGATGTCAATTCGAAACTCTACCTGCCTATCAGGAGGTAGGCCAGGTAATTCTTCTGGGAACACGTCTGGGTATTCAGAGATGATGGGTATATCCTCAATTTTCGGCTTGGGTTCATCAATAGTGACTTGTGCCATGTAGATGACACATCCCTTCGTCATACATCTAGATGCCTTAAGCAAAACAGCTTTATCAGGTAATCCAAAGTGTTTGCCTCCATGAATGGTGAGGTTTTTACCAGACGGGTATTTGATTTAAATGAGTTTCTTATTGCAGGCAATGCGTGCTTGGTTATGCAATAGCCAGTCCATGCCTAAACTACATCGAATCCCGCTAGTTTTCATAGGTAAAAGAGAGACAGGGATGGAATGATTCTTGATGGATATGAAGCATTCATAAAGAATGGATGAAGCGGTTTCTATAGTTCCATCAGCGAGCTCTACTTCATAGGTTATGTCTAGAGTTCTTACGGGCAAGTTTAATAGTTCACTAAACTTATGATCTACAAACGACTTATCGGCGCCCGAATCGAAAAGAACTCTAGCAAAAGTGTCGTTGATAAGGAACGTACCCGTTATGACATTGTTATCCTTCACTGCTTCCTTAGCATTCATTTGAAAGGCTCTGGCAGTGGCTTTCTTAGCCTCGGTAGTTTTGGCCTTACCCTCAGGAGTGGCCTTAGGGCAATTCGTTTTGATTTGGCCTTTCTCGCCAAACAGGTAGCATCTTTTATGTTTCGGCACTCATGTGATCGATGCCCAGTTTTCTTGCAGATATTACACTGCTTTGGCTTCTGGTCTAAGCGACACTGCCCATAATGCTGCTTCCCACATGTTTTACAAGTGGGTTTGTCGCTCGACTTCGAATTATCTTTGCTAAACCCATGCTTACCCTTTTTGTTGAATTTCTGGGAGTTTCCGTTCTCCCGTTTCCTCTTTCCCTCATTGTCAGTCTTGACCGACAATTGCCTCACATAGTCCTGTGTGAGGGAGAGAGATAGCTCCCCTGCGGACTTGTAGGTGCCTGGCTGCACCGCCTTAACCATACTTCTGATTTCAGGAGCTAGCCCATTAATGAAACGTGCGATACGTTTGGGCTCCGGGGTAACTAAATAAGGCACTAGCCTTGAGAGAGAGTTGTAGTCGGTGACAAACTTCCGACAGTCCATGTTCTTCATAGTCAGATTCAAGAAGTCTGACTCAATTTTCTCCACCTCATGAGGTGGGCAGTAGGTATCTTTCACCAAGTCCATAAACTTGGACCAACTCAGATTGTAAAGATGAACTTTGCCTGTAGATTGAACTAAGGCTTTCCACCAGATAAGGGCATCGCCCTTGAATGACTGAGACACGTACTTAACAACATTCTTATCAGCGCAGCCGCTGATATCCACTACTATTTCCATCTCATCGAGCCATCTTAAACATTCTACAGCTCCTTTTTCCCCGTTAAAGTCACGAGGTCTACAAGATACAAAATACTTGTAGGAGCATCCATCGCCATCAACATTTGGTTTCTTAGGATGCGCATCACTCTTTACATTTGAAGAGTGTGCCTCACTCTTTTTCGGCTCTGAGTGGTTAGGCTGAGATTTTGGTTTAGAAATAGGCTTGGAGAGAGATGCACTCGACTCAGGTCGACGTTCAGATCTATCCTTTAAGGATTTGCCAACTTCTGCAGAAATGAGGTCTCTCAAGTCGTTCTTACTTATAATGATATTCTCATCGGCGTCATCGTCATTGCGCTTACTGTTTACTTCGTTTGAATCCACCATTTTTGCAACTCACTTCTAAATATTGAGATGAATTCGGTTAGATGCCATGGCGTACCCTTATTCACAACATGGTTCTATGACCATACAGAAAATTAATTATAAGGTATGGTATATTTATATATAATCTCGGTCTCAATGGGCCATTATAGGCATTTATAGATCGGACATAGTCCAGAATTTATCAGATAGTGCATCAAGCGTCACTATCTTTATTATGGCACATCGACTTTGCACTACTATTGAGTGCTTGAACATTTTAGCCAGGATCTAATTTGATCATTTAGGCGATAGGGTTTGGAACATTGTCATTTACCCAAATTGATTGGTGTGACAATGATTATCACAGGAAATTAAGGGTAACTCCACATTGAGAGTTAATATAGAGAAATGATAAATTTGGAAGTAGAACATTTTCACCTTTGCTAGACAGAAGGTTACTTCCGAAAATTTTCATTTGCCAATTTCTAATTGATCATAGTCATTGGCTAAAAGATTTTGGGATAATATAGCGGATCGATAAAATTTGAATAAATCATGATGATTGATTGAATAAAAATACATAATAAGGAAAATTTTACTAGAAAGGACATTACAAAATTGCCTAATATATAGGACTTAATATAAAAACATAGTTCACGCAGGAACTTAACAGAAATAACAATGTCCACGCAGGTACTTTTGGAATATAATTACATATATGAAAATACAAAACTAGTATTCCTTTCTCCCTTTTACAGCCTTGTAGAGTTTCTTGATAAATTTCGTTGTTTTCTTCTCAGATTTCTTGACTTGTTGCCGCATTTCCCTTACTTGATCTAAGGCCTCATTAATGGCCTCGAGTGGTACTTGCGGTTGGGGTTGAGGCTGAGGTGGAGGTGGTTGCGGCTGAGGCGCAACTGGATACGGATATCCATAAGGTGGATACCCGGTAGAGGTATAAGAAGGTGGGTAAGAAGGGTAAGAGGAATGATAAAGGTTATTATGAATAATTGCATCATAGTAAGGCTCTTGCTCTAAACCATGGTGGATGTAATTATACAAGCCAGGAGGGTCGACAGTTGGAAACCATGATGGTCCTGTATATGCATGTATTGGATTGGTAAAATCCAGCGGTGGTAGAGGTGGTTGAGGCAGAGGATCAACAGCTGGTTGTGGTGGAGGCTCCACCACTAGCGATGTGTTAAAGGGTCCACCCATTTGTGGGTCCTCATGGATGATAGGGTAAGGGGTGGCAAAGGTGGTAGCGAACCCGACCTTTGACCAGCACGCACTGACATGCGTGCCCCACGCCTCCGGCGTGGTTGTGATGATGATTCGGGCGGTGGCTGAGGTTGATCCACCTGTTGCATCTCTACATCTTCTTGGTGAGGATGGGGTGACGGGGCTTGATGTTGAGGGGTACTGTGGTAGGAGGGCTTATTGACAAACACATATTGTGCCCATCGTTGCTCATATTCATCAGGACCTCGGAACGGAGATCCTGCCAAGGAGTTCTAGCCACTAGACAGCTCGATAGGGTGACCGTAAGATCCAGTTTGGGGAAATTCCTCCGGATCGGAATCTTCCTCCATATGGGTGGGTGAGTCAACTGGAGGGGTTTCTGGTACGGGTTCGTTGACAGGGTTATCGAAATAGGAGTTGAAGTATTCCTGATGGGAATGAGAGTGTGAATGGTGAGATTGGTGGGAGTGGTGAGAATGGTAGGAATGCTGGGAGTGTGAATGGTGTGGAGAATATTCATGTGAAATTGAATGCCTATAGGGTTCGAAGCGGGACAAAGAATCTCCGGATCCTTCGTAAGGGTTATAGTCAGGCAGATCAGCTGCTCCGGCTAGAGATGGTCTATAAGGTGGTCTAAAGGATGGTCCAGTCATAGAGGGTCCACCCCTCAGAGGTCCTTTGCCCTTTCCTCCACGTCTAAACTTAGGCGGCATTATTCCTGTTTCAAAAATCAAGTTAAACAAAATACCAAGTTAGAATAATAAGATGGAAATGATTACACCTAGGTCAAAGTCTAGACTCGAAAGTCTAAGAGATATGTGTTAATATGTATTCCCGAGATTAAACACAAAAGGCTAGTGTTTAATTCACTCGAGAGTTGGCTCTGATACCAACCTGTCACACCCCTAATTTCCACGTGTAACCCGGTGGGCCCGGTTGGGGAATATCGTGACGTAAGTTGATATCATCATTACCAAACAATACAATATAACACAGCGGAAGTTTGGATAATTACTATTACAAGCGTTTGAATGTTCAAAGTTCAAAATAATAATACAACGCTTGTAACTAGATCCACAGGCGGATCGAAAAGTAATTACAACAGGAAACTTGACAGACTAAGGCCTTCTAAGCAAGGGTTGCAATTCCTCTTAAGCTTCGTCTAAGCACTTCCAGCCTATTTACGAATACTTGTCACGTGCGCTTAGTCTTTTGAAAATACGTCAGTTTTCACTGGCAAATACGTTTAACTGACTCATTTTGAAAACATTTAGTGTACACAATGGTACTTTGTTTTATAAATAACTTGGGATAATAATTTTCATGTTACCAGTTTTATATGCTAATAATACATTTAGAGCCCAAAAACTATTTCGGGATCCTGATTAATCGACACACCACTTTAACACCTTTAATAGGTGCACACCTAATGGGTTATAGTTTAATTTAGCATCTGACGGGTGTATGCGTACACACATTGCTTAGGTCGTGGCCATTTGCAATTAAATGAACCGTGGATATCCAGGACACGGTCGTTTTAACCCCCAAATGTTTAATATTAAGCAATACGAATTAAAATGGATTATTTGAATTCCCGACTCATTGGTCTTTGATACCATATCCAACCATGCGGTATTAGTATACCGTATCCCTAGCCCGTATAAGGGAAAATAAGTTAAAGTATTTACCTGGCTTGCAAATCTTTAGTAAATAAGGAAATAAGCAAGGCACAGCCGTAATCAAATTAAACTAGCTTGGCGACAATCTACCGGAAGTCTTTAATCTGGAACGGATGGTATTATTAACCGATTTGTTAGCTAGCGGGTCTTTATTTAGTCATTGACTTAGACCGGCTAACTAAAAATAAAGATAACGGTATGAAACGCTAGATTAAGCGGTGACCGGAAAAGAATGTATTTTGGACCCGACAAGTACTAAGACTTGTATAATATGGTTACCATTTTACATTCAATTTGAAAATATTTGATATGGTTAAACCCGTTTCGGTTAAATTGCGTAAACTAGTCATGTAGGCTTAACCGTACGCATATATAAGCGAAACTAGGTAACCGGGTGAGTCCTACACAAGTTCCATATGCCATTATGTTTAAAACATGTTATTATTGCAGTAGGTTACTGATATGATGGCCCGTTATGGTTTTAAAAGCAAACTATGCCTTAAAAGGGCAATTTCGTCATTTAAAAATGTAATAAACGAGCTTATACGTAGACTGATGTTATTAACATAATCATTCTGTAAAAGTACATATTTTATGATGTTATATCACTAGAATATCAATTATATGTGTGGTTTATAGATTAAGACCAAAATATGTCCCGAAAGGGCATTTTGGTCATTTCACATATAATTTGATAACTTATTTGAGAGTCTGAGTTTGGGACATGTACCTACTTTTAAAAGTTGAAAATATGTTTTGCAATCAGTAGGTATCAAGCCTTGATGCTCTAATATGGTTTTAAACCATATTATGCACCGAAATGGTGATTAAGTCGCTAAATGACGATTTAAATGGTAATTAAGTAAATTGTTGTTGTGATCAGGTTTGTATGACCAAAATAGGTTCATGTATATATTACATCAACAGGTATAAAGTTTTGGTTCATTTAAATGTTTAAAACCCGTTTAAAGTGCCGAAAGGGCAATATCGTCATTTAAGGGCATAATATGCAAACTATAGCTTAAAATTAGTTTGCAACCTGAATGAACATCCTAAATAATTCTAATAATGATATTACATCAGTAGGTATTGAGTTTTGATGTCAAGTTTATGTTTAAATCGTTTTATGCGCCAAAAGGGCGATTTAGTCATTTAAAAGCATGATTTGCAATGATAAAAAAAACTCAGGTTATGACCAGATTATTGACATCAAACTAAGTTAGTCATGTTTATAAATCAATACATAATTCATTCGTGTGTTTGTTTATATTAAAACAATTCTTTAAGTATGAAGGGCATTTTAGCAAAGTTTAGGCATATTTATCGGATACTTGCATAACGACTCAGATTACTACATGACCATGTCCTATAACTCCAGAGGGTTATAGTATATTATAACATGGTCATAATGCAACTTAGGGACAGAAGCTAATGTTGCTAAATCGGGACAGAACTGAAAGTCAAAACAGAAGTCAACTTTTGTGACTTTCGGTTACGAACCGACCTTAGACCTGGGATTGACGAGCCGAACATATTCCTACATGTTCTTATGATTATTACCAAGTTTTTAGTGTGTCAAAACAGGTTTTATAACACCTACATTGTTAGTTACGATTTTATTTCAAAACTGACTTGTTTGACTTTTTATAAACATAACTTTGACCCGTCAATTGACCAAGCAAACGTGGTAATCAGGAGGTACCCTCTTGGGGATTAACACTGCCTTATTACGATCATGGTCTTAGCTCAAAGTCAAAGCGTTTTTACGTCAACGCTTTGACATTGGCCTAAAACTTAATAAAACTGAAAAGGAGGGCTAAGAACACTTACACAAGGTCCTTAGCACGAAATAAGACTAATTAGGAAGCTCCCAAGTGTTAGGAACCTCCAGATGAGATGAGAGAAGAAGGAAAAAGAGGATGAGCAAGGAATGCCAAGGTCAAGCTTGGTATTTATAGCCAAGGAAGAAGATTGGGAGCAAGACAAGTGTCTAGGACAGTTGTGAGGGGTCTCTAGGTGGTTTTGGACGTGTCACAACCAGCCAAGAGGGTGGCATTCGCGAGTTAAGTGGCAGGGCAGGAAGCTACCATGCATGCTGCTACTAGCAGTCACTTACGGACCGTAAGGATTATGCCTTGTGGTCCGTAAGGACCATGGCGCCCACATAATTTTATTGGTTACGTACCGTAACCAATAAGGCCTGCGGTCCGTAACCGCCTTACTGAAACCATGATTTGTTTGACCTTACGGTCCGTAAGGACCTTGAGAGATTGAAAATTTTGGCAATTTTACCACTTTGGTCCCTGACTTTTCTCGATGCTCGTTCAGAGGTTATTAAAATAACAGGGACGGCGTCGTTGGCCCTTCTCGGCTACACGTGGTAACCAAAATTTTCGGGACATGTGTCGGATTTTTATTGGACGGAATTTTCGAGGTGTCACATTGTCAACCCCAATTTCTCACAAAACATATTATGTTGAGTTACACTCAACCCTTTGGTAAACAGATCAACTAGTTGATTTTCTGAATCAACTTTTACAGTTTTAATTAACCCAGAAGAAATTTTTTCTCTTATAAAGTACAAATCAATTTCAAAATGTTTTATACGCTCATGAAATACTGGATTTGTTGCTATAGATATAGCAACACTACTATCACATAACAATTCAACTGGCAAGGTACAAGACACATTTAACTCACTGAGAATATTCACAATCCACACAAGTTCACAAGTAGCAGAGCACATAACTCTGTATTCAGCTTCTCCAATAGACCTGGAAACTGTGCTCTGCTTCTTGCTTTTCCAGGAAATAAGATTTCCACCCAAAAATATACAGAAACCAGTTATAGACTTCCTAGTGACTAAGCACTTAGCCCAATCAGAATCAGCATAACACTTCAACTCAAATACACTATTCTTTTTAAACATAAGTCCTTTACCAGGACAAAGTTTTAAATACCTTAACAACCTTAAGGCAACTCTAAGATGTTCAACTATAGGTTTATGCATAAACTGGCTCAGGTATTGAACAGAATAGCTAATATCAGGATAAGTTAAGGACAAGTAAATCAACTTACGAATTAATACTGATAATTTGTAACATCAACAACTTGTTCTTTTTCAGTTTTTGAGTTAACAATATGACTTAGCTCTATTGGAGTATTAACTGGTTTACAAGCAAGATAACCAAACTCAGTCAACAGCTCAAGACAACACTTTCTTTGGTTCAAACACAACCCAGACTTATCATACAACACTTCCAAACTAGAAAATATTTAAGAACTCCTAAGTCTTTAATCTGGAAATTACTACTAAGTAATTCTTTAACCTTAACAATTTCACTCTCATTATTACTAGTTATTACAATATCATCAACATAAACCAATAACACAACAAATACTGAAGGTTTAGAAAGAAAATACAAAGAATGATCACATAGGCTTTGCACAAAGCCAACAGATATAAGTACATCAGACAATTTTTCATTCCATTTCCTAGGTGCTTGTTTTAACCCAAAAAGAGATTTAATGAGTTTACAAACCTTTGTTTCCTGTTTAGAATAATAACCTTTAGGAAGTGACATGTATACATCCTTAGAGATGGAACCATACAAAAATGCATTATTGAGATCTAAATGAAACAAGGTCCAACTATTTTGGACAGCAAGACTTAACACACATCTAATAGTGGTCATTTTCACAACTGGTGAAAAAGTCTCACCAAAATCAAGCCCTTCTCTTTGGTTGTACCCTTTTGCAACCAACCGGGCTTTATACCGTTCAACCTCCCCATTAGCCTTATATTTAACCTTATATATCCATTTACAACCTATTGGCTTCCTATCAACAGGCAAATCAACTAATTCCCATGTCTTATTTCTATGTAGTGCTTCCATTTCTAGATTCATTGTTTCTATCCATTTAGGATCTTTTGATGCCTCACTATAACTACTTGGTTCAACTGACTTGTTTAAGCTACTAATATATGATAAATTATCAGCAGATAAACATGCATAATTCACAACCTTTTCTATACTATACTTCACATTATTAGTTAATACAAAATCTTGGAACTTCTTCGAAACAATGGTATTCCTGGTAGACCTTCTAAGACTAGAACCTATTCCCTCAGATGGGTTGATCTCATCAAGTGACACATCAGTGTCCTCTGCCCTGCTAGACTCCACTCTAACACTACTTTCTACACTAGACCCTAAGTTCTGACTTAACTCAGTCTGTCTAGGAGTGGCAGATGTAGAGGGAACTGGTTGCTGATCATCACTGAATGTGTCATGAGATACAGCAGTACCCTCCTCATCCTTGGGAGTATGAGGTATTTCAGGTGTGCATACTTCATACAAGTTAAAGAAATTAACATGATTTAAACTGTTATCAACAACCATTTGATCAATTTTATCACTGAGGAGTTTAGATCTAAAGGATACACATGTTCATAAAACTTTACATCTCTAGAAAAAAGAATTTTTTTTCTCATCTAAACTCCACAGTTTGTAACCCTTCTCAATATTGGAATACCCAATTAAAACACACTTATAAGCATGATAATCAAAGTTACCAGTTTCCTTTAACACTGTACTAAAGCACAAACACCCAAAAGACCTCAAGTGTGATAAGGAGGATTAAAGCCAAACATAACTTCATAAGGACTCTTTCCTACTAACACAGAAGATGGAAGCCTGTTAATTAAATACACAACAGTTAGCACACAATCACTCCAAAATCTCAGTGGCAGGCCACCCTGAAACATCAGAGCTCTGGCTATGTTTAAAAGATGTCTATGTTTACGTTCAGCTACACCATTCTGTTGTGGTGTATATGAATAAGAAGTTTGATGTATTATGCCTTTATCTTTACAAAAACTGACCATCTGATTATTAACAAATTCAGTGCCATTATCACTATAGAAAACTTTGATTTTTGTTTTAAATTGAGTTAACACAAGTTCATAAAAATACTTTAAATTTTTAAAAACTTCCATTTTATTTTTTAGTAAATAACACCAAACAGACCTAGAGTAATCATCTACCACTGTTAAAAAATATTTATATCCTTCATAACTTGTAACCCTATAAGGCCCCTATAAGTCTAAGTGAATCAGATCTCCAACACTCTTAGACTTATGATCACTTAATGGAAATGGCACCCTCACTTGTTTAGCTTTATGTCAAATTTCACATGGACCATGTTCAATACTATTAATACCTAAACTACTTTTCCAAACAGCCAGAGCTTGATCAGAAGGGTGACCTAACCTACTGTGCCACATATTGGATCTTAACACACTATTAAAACAAGTATTTACAGAATTACCATGCCTACCAACAAAAAACAGCCCATTATCTTGACTACCAATCACCAGAATTTTCTTTGATTTCAAATCCTGTAGCATGCAATTGTCTTCATTAAACAATACTGCTATATTATTGTCCTTAGCTAACTTATGCACAAAAAGCAAATTAACACTATAACCAGGAACATAAAAAACATCTTTTAAGACCACATTATTAATTAACTTTAGTTCACCAATTTTTAAGACAGTAACACTAGTTCCATTTGGGTGACTAACCTTTAAACCACATTCAGAAACATCAATACAATTGACCATATCTTTATCAGACTTAACCATATGTTGATTAGCACCAGAATCAACAACCCAACTATAATCATGATCAAGATTAATAACCCTAGAACAACTAACAAAGTTATTCACATGAGACAACTCACCTCCCATATTAGACTTCAACTGATCTCCCCCAGGTTTATCACCAACTAAACTATTAACTTTTAAATCTGCTCAGGAGTAAAAGGAGAAGTAGATACAACAAAACTAGAAGCACCAGATGAGATATTAGACTTACTGTTATTACTTCTACCAGTTTGACCTACAGTTCTTTTCTTCATACCAGGAGGATAACCAATCAGTTCAAAACAACGATCAACAGTATGACCCAACATATTACAATTAGTACACTTTAAGTTTGGATTAGGTCCTCTAAAGTTCCTTCTTCTAGGGTCAAAAGGCTTACTAGACTTAGATACAAATGAAACAGACTGACCCTTAGACCCACTACTTGAGAGTCTATGTGACTCTTCTCTAGAAATTAAGGCAGAGGCAACCTTGACAGAAGGGAATGGTTCTCTAGTCAATAGGTTAGAGCTTACTGGCTGATACACATCATCAAGTCCCATTAAGAATTGCATTAGTTTTATTAGAGTTGAGAAATCATTAAAGTCCTTAGTAGCTTGACATGAACATGAGGGATGATGCACCATTGCATCAAATTGTTTCCACATGGTTGTTAATTTGTTATAATATTTTGCTACAGAACTTCCATTTTGTGAAATACAATTTATTCTTTTATACAAATCATAGACTATAGAACCATCAACCTTATCATATGTTTCTTTCAAATCTGTCCATACTTCAGATGCAAGTTTAGAAAAAACTTGTCCTAAGAACAATTCATCACAAACAAAGTTTAACAGCCAAGTTAACACCACAGATTTGCATCTATCCCATTGGGCAGCAAATACCTCATCATCCTCAGGCTTCTCACATTTGCCATCAATAAACCCAAACTTATTCTTAGCTTCTAAAGCTAATTTCATTGCACTAAACCAGACAACATAATTTTCAGTACCTTTAAGCTTTACACTAACTATAGTCAAGGAACTAGAATCATTGGGATGCAGGTAAAGAGGATTTCATATATCAAGTTTACTAATCAAAGTAGCAGACGATCCAATATCACCCATAATGATAACACACAATAACAGACAAAGAATAACAAACACCAGACGTATGAAAAGCAACACAACAGATCAATATAGAGGATCAACAGACAACAACAAAACTGTGTTAGAGGCCAGATTCCAGGGTCATCACACTAAAGGTGCCTGGACAAGCATAACACAGATGCAACCCTAGACCAAGACTTACCAAACCAATCAAATAAACAATCAGAATAATCAAACAGATAAACCGATCCTCACCGCCCCGGCATCAACTAACACAACACCAAAAGATAAAAGACAAGAGATAGAAGGATCTCACAGAATCCTATAACTCCAAGCTAATCAGACTAGTTAGTTTGCTCTGTAATCTACAAGGATTACAGAGACCAACGCAGATTTGAGCAAATATCACCAAGAACACCAAACCCTAACCTAGGGTTTGTCTTCACCACCAGTAATACACCTTCGATTCACAGATTCGAGAAGATCTGAGTCACACCAGCAACACAAGGTTTCCAGATGAAGAAACCCTAATAAACACAAGAACTCAACAATCAGTTACAATACACAGCGGAAATACACAAGATCGATCAAAACAAGAGCCGTAGAGCTCTGATACCATGTTAAAACTATGGTATTGTTGATCAATCACAAACACAGACAAAATACACAATATGAACACAAAGAAATAGCGACAAAACGGTGACAAAATCTTATTTAACCAACCCAAAGAGTTTGCCACCCCCCCCCCCAAATACCCAAATAGATCTTACAAACTGTAAGATCAAGTAACGATACAAAATACAAACAATATCCAGAGATGATCATCAATACCAGAAGCCTAATCTCTCACAAATACACTGATTACAAAAACAAGGCTCCAACAACAAACAGCAAACCCTAATACGAATACAGAGAACAATTGAAAGAGAAAGTGAGTGTGTGTTGATCTCTCAACTGAAGCAACCCCATATATATCCTTATCAACAATAAATTACATCCAGGTCCAAATCTTTATCTCATGATAATCGCAGTCCCTGAAACTTTACATAACACCCCTTCAAGTTTCCACCTGTTACAACAACTACAACAACCGACTAACAAACATAACAACTAACACATGAGTCCAATAAGAAGCCCAGCAGACCGAGCCCAATACATAAGAGAACTTGGGCTAACTTAAACCCACACATATGAATGACCATATTTCGCCAGGACATATTTCAACAGTTTTTAAAACTAGAATTTAGTAAACGCATTTCAAGTTCAATAGTTCATATCATTAGAATTAAGAAACACATGCCAAGAAGTTCAACATAATACATAACAAGTCCAAATCAAGTTTAACCGAATACAACATAAGTTCAACCAAATGAAAATATGTTCATTAACATTTGAAGATCAAAATATAAAGTGTGTGTATATATGTAAGTAAAAGTATAATAAGTCGAGCTAAACCGAGCGAAACCACCTTTGGCCCTGGCTCGACTAGCCTCATTTTCAAACAAAGTCAATTCGAGCAAGTTTTTTCAACCTTTTTTGAGTCATGAGTTTTTTGAACAACCGTAGCTAAAGTACCAACCAAAAATACATCAATTGGTTTTGAGTGACTTAGACAAGGCCGGTAGATCCTACCACCACCTTCCTTTACTGGAAAATAGTTTTTGAGACAAATTCGACTAGTTAAACTGATCAATTCTTCCAAACAACTGCTTCGATATAAAAAATAATTGGAATCTAGCAAAACTAACGTTCAAAATATTTTAAAAATATTTATTTAGTTTACAATAGCAAGTACAATATACTTTTAGTTTATGTTATAATAAAGTTAATTGACAATCTTGTTGATTATAATCAGTAAGGTGATGTACGGGTGTGGATGGGAGCTCATCTAAAACATGAGATTGCATTGTTTAATTTAAGCGAGTTTAAGCTTGGCTCGTTGCATGCTTTATTTATAGTATTCAAGTTGAGTTTAGCTAGTGTATAGTTTCTTAAGCCCGAGCTCGGCTCGTTTATTAATTTATTTTTTAGTTGATTGTTATTTCTTTACATGTATAATTATGTTTAATCTATACCATATGTATGTGTGTGTGTGTATATATACATGTAGGATTCGTTTTAATTAAGAACCATCACAAGTTGTGAGAACCGTGAGAACTCCTATTTCCTGTGTGAGTTGGGCCATCATTTTTTTGCAACAAACGTAGATGAAAATGTTATAAACACATCTGTAAAAGAAAAAAAATTCGAGTTAGTAGTTACGCCTTACATCACTAAACTTTTTTTACACCCAATGTAAATTTTTGCATGCGACATTATTTTATTTTTTCACTAGAACAAATGATTTTTTTTAAAGATTTTAGAGAATTAAAAAAAATCTTTTTTAAGGTCTAGTTCTCATAGTTCTTACAACTGAAGGTGGTTTTTATTTTACCATTTCCCTATATATGTATTACTTAAACATATACTTGGTTATTTTTATTCAAGTTATAACTTTAACTATATATACACATATACAAAAATTGTTAAATACAAATTATATAAATTTCAGACTCCGTTAGACTCATGAGATTGGTCTAGAACAATAAATGAAGCTTAGACTCGAGCTCATTTATGCTTGACTCCATTCAAGATTTTAACGAGCCGATCCAAATTAGTTCATGATAAAAAACTTGACTCGCTTGCAACCTGAAACATACATTATATTTGTTCTATTTTTGCTCTGTAGTGATAAACTATTTTGAGTAAATTACCGAATAAACTATATTCAAAATATTGTGTGTGTATACACATAATACTATGAAGCAAGAAATACCAATCTACGACATAAAACAAAATATCATTATATTACTATATTATTGTAGGTTGCCCGTACAAAAAAATATCACACCTTTCAACAGTTTTTTTTTTAACTAAAAGCAGAAATCAATCATTGGATAACCTTTTTATAAACAAAAAAAGAATATATGTAACTTCTATATCACATTTTTAACTTTATTTATACAAGTCGTTATGTATTAACAAGACCCGAAGTGTCTTTATTCATGATAAAGAAAGTAAATAAATAAATAATTATATATAATGATTAAAAAACTCAATTAAATCATATATTGAGTACAATAAACAAAAAACAACTATTTTGTCCTCCATAAAAGAAAAGGTCCCAATAGTTGTGGTACCCTTATCAGTCATCACGCAATCTCAAGTAACAACAACTAATATTTTTCATACATTATTTTATTTATTATGTCAAGAACAACAACTACTATTTAATCCCATTATAACCCTCACTTTCATATTCCCCTTTCTCCTTCAACACAACACAACCCAACCCAAAGCAACCCGACCATGTTTCTCTCTTCTTCTTCCCCGTTAAGAACCAAGAAAACCCAAGCCATCGGGATCCCCGTCATCGACCTCTCACTCGACACCCCCACGTTGTCCCACCACATCATCGCCGCGTGTCAAGATTATGGTTTCTTTAAGCTTGTGAACCACAGCGTCCCCATCCAAGTCATCTCCAAAATGGAGGAAGCCGTTAACGGGTTTTTCTCCAAACCCGCGTCCGAAAAGGTCAAAGTCAAAGCTAACCCACCTAGCCCGTTTGGCTACGGTTGTAGAAACATTGGGTTTAATGGGGATGTAGGCGAACTAGAGTACATTCTCCTTCAAGCTAATTCTCTTTCCACATGCTCAGACAACGTTAGTGTCGTCGCTAATCAACCAACAAATTTCAGGTATGTTATCAATCATAAACCGCATAAAGATATTGTTCGATCAATGATAAAGACAGGTGACTCGTTTATCCTTTTCGTTAACTTTTTCTTTGATTTAACACCCTTTATATTTTGTAATAAGTAAGTGTTTTACCAACCACGTAACATGCTCATCAATCGATGACAAAGAAATGACACACTTTTAACATTGGATGGAAAACCTAGAAAATGTTTGTTGTTTTACCGAAAATGTTAAAAGAAATATTTTAATGTTTAAACAACTGTATGAATGGTCCAAGTGTACGGTATTAACTTAATATAGTCCCAACGTTTTCATGACTTCAATCTAGTACATAGTTTTTCTCATCCGATTTGTCGATAATTTGGCCAACATTTTAATGAGTAGGAGAATATATCATTATATGTATGAGTTGTGGAAGATGTCTTACGACACATGTAATGTTCGTCGGTTGTACTCACCCGTAGGTCCCTATTTTCTAACATTAAATACAAACATACTCGAGTATTCAATACATACACATACATACATACCGCGTTTCTTTATTAACAACACTTATAAGTAGAGAATAAGGCTTTGATGATATTAGGGATTTCATTTTATGCGAGAGAAAAAAATATGTAAACAATAGTCTTACGCGTTAAACTTAAAACAAACAAAAAATTATACGTGTGAAGAATTATAAGAATCAAATAAACATCTATATAACGATTTTTAATCATTTATCTTTCTTTCTCCGTGTCATGAAATGTAATCTTTTATACACTACGTACAAATACTTATACGAATTCTGGGTTTCTCTACCTAATACGTTGAAGATGAGTCTATGTATAAATATAATAAATATAGTGTGGATTAATTATTATATTTAATTTAATATAACAGGTGGTTCAGCTGCCACGCTGGCCGATGATTGGGCTCCTATAAAGTAAACATTATTATTAAAATTAGGTCGTCTTTTTGTTTATGTTTCAAAGCGGCTGAGGTCCACCCCGCTTTTTAGCCGGCTTCCATGCATGAACAAATACTTTTTTCCTTTTTTTAATTCTTTTATCCCAATTTTAGGGATTCCATTTCGTGTCAACAAATTATTATATATATTTTTTTCACAACTAGTATAATTATCTTTCGTAGGTAAAACTTTATATTTTATAATGAGGCCCTTAATTGTCATGTGTTGTATTTAATAATTAAATATAACTTTTACAAGAAACATCATAAAATAATAACATTCACACACACATATATATATATATATAAACACATTAAATAAAACCTACTTTTGTTCAATTTCAACTGAGACACTATTCTCAATATAAAGTAATAAAAATGACTTATCTTTTCATTTTGGTAAATATAGTTTGCTATTTGTTAAATACCAATAGTTTAGAAAGGAGTTAAAAGTGGATCTTTGTAAATAAAAAAACATTTCACATTATAACAAGAAAACCCACTAGCGAAATATAATATGTGGGTATTGAGATCATGCCTTACGCAAAGTAAACCGGTTTTTCGTGAAGTCAAAATAGCTTTGCATGTTCCTCTTAAACACGCTATAATAACGTATTATCATGTCTTTAAATTCGTCATTATTTAAGTAATACATGTTTTAATATACAACGCCACATGAGTGTTGACCACTGTTATCACAATCGGTCAGTTCAAAAACCGGCTACATAACAGATCTAGTTGAGTCCATCTGAATCAAAGCAAATAGTTGGACCATATTTTAAATTTTGTTTTATCTTTTATATATATGTTTCAAAATCTCATTTACTAATTTATTTACACTTCAAACTCTATTTTTTTTATTTCTAGATTTCAAATTTAGCAAATTCACACCAAAACTTAAAATAGGTTCATAGTTTCTTTTAAACTAGATAAATATATATTTTTAAATTTTAAATTATTTATTACTTCATCCAGTTTTTAAAATTGGTGATACGGTTTTTTAAAAATGGTATCACCAGTGGACCTGTAAGGCGGTCTGGTTACGAAGACGTCGCCATCAACTATGACACATTATAATGATGAGTGTGAGAGTGCCCCATTATCGTACTATTTTCTATTGAATTAGGAAAAAGGAGATCGGGAACAGTCCATGTGTCGGTACCCAAAAATAGGGGGGACACGTACATTAGTTTTCATACACATATTGAGGAATCTTTTAGAGAAGGTTAGGTGATGAAAGTTGAACAAGCGTCCTTCATTGCAAACATAAATTAATGTTAGTAACAATTGAAAATTGTGTTTTTTTAATATTGTATCTACAATTCTTGTGTGTAGATGTGCTGTGGACGATTACATTCAAGCAGTGAAAGAATTAACATGTGAATTGTTGGAAATATTGGCACTCGGTCTTTCTTTACCCGACACAAACGTTATCAGTCGTTTGATTCAGGATGTCGACAGTGATTCGTGTTTTCGAGTCAATCATTACCCTGGGGTCAAGCCTGAGTCCAATCAACCAAAACCCGATCATCGAATTGGGTTTGGAGAGCATTCAGACCCTCAGATATTTACCATCTTGAGATCCAACGACGTGCCTGGCCTTCAGATTTCTACCGTTGATGGATTGTGGATACCGGTCACAACTGAGCCTACCGACTTTTGTGTGTTCGTTGGTGATGTCCTAGAAGTACGTTATCAAGTTATATATAAGTTTGATTTGGAACACTAATATATATTTTTTGTTGTTCTTATTTTACGAGTCAACTAAATAAGTTGTGGTTAAAAATACAGGTTTTGACGAATGGAAGATTTAAAAGTGTAAGACACAGAGTAATGGCAAACAAGTCAAACATGTCAAGAATGTCTATGATGTATTTCGCGGCTCCATCTTTGAACGAATGGATATCACCGATCCCACAATTGATCTTGCCGGGAAACCTAAGACTTTACAAGTCATTTACATGGAATGAATACAAAAAAGCGGTGTATTCCCTACGTCTAGGAGATCAAAGGATCGATCTTTTTAAGTGTCAAACAACGTTATGATTACAAATGTTCTGTGACATGGAACAATATATAGGTTAGAGTAGAAGAAAATCAAATGAAAAAAAGTGAATAATCAATTAAGTCATCACCTATGAAAATGATTTTTTGCAGGGAGAATTGTTGGTTGTAGAAAATGGAAAGTATAGATGGTGTCTACGATTCACTCACTATCTTGTAATATGTATTCCATCAATTAATAATATATTTGGTTGATATTTTTTATATCTCGTGCGTGCTTTAAGAGTGACAAAATAGTCTGGTTTAGGGGTGTATATGTATCATGCTTCATATTATTAATGTATGCTTATCCTTTTAAGCAATCCATTAATGATACGAAATTAATTGAAAACTGAGTGAAATAACAAAGAGAATAAGCAGCTAATTTGTAATTTACTGTGTTTGCATAATTACTTTTACTCTTAGCAAGTAAAAAAATTATATAATCATCACACAACTAGCAAGAAGTTAAAAAAAAAAAGAATTACATGATTACCCTGGCTCGACTCAGCCCGACTCGTTTACAACCCTAATCCTGCATCATCTTCTTACCCCGAAAAATTGCAGCATTTTTGAATCCCCGCCACAACACCCACTAGGCAGCTATGATGCACTGGGACGGGTACGGGGACGGGCACGGGAAACGGCAAAACTAAAAAATTTAAGAAGCGGGGACGGGACGGGTACGGGAATAAAAACATATAAAAAAATAAATATATATCAAAGATAATGTAACACAAAAACTCAAATTAGTTATTTATCATTTTATTGAATAAATGATAAACTTGAAATGCCCAACACACAGAAAAATTATAAATTTGAAAGAGCAGGGGTATTATAACTTTGATCAGCAACCCGACCCAAACCTGATAAACCTGTCAGTGTCCTACGGTTTCATATTTTCGTAACTTTTATACCGAGCAAGTGTGCTCTAACTCTTGAATACGATCCTTGTCGATTTTCACCACAAACTTTGCACTTGAATTATTAAAAAAAATAAAAAAAAATCTGGATCTTGTTCTACCAATCCTAATCTCAACAACCCAAATCAATTTTCACAAAATCAAGTGAAATATTCCAACAATGTGCACTTAAACTCAAAAAATTAACTTAAAAATCAAACATTTTTAACACAATTGCTTCTTCAAGAGCACAACGGAGGCTGGACTCCTGATGACCGAGACCTTCGCACGACTCACAGTGTTCTCCGGGACAGTCAATTCGGTTTCCCCAATACAAAAACTTCTCTGAATCACTGTGATGAATGCGATTATTGTGATTGTTGAACTGTAAAATGGGGGTTTGAAGTGGGTTTGATCCGGTGGTTGAGAGTAGAGATGAGAAGAGGTAGAGGAGTGCGATTGCGGAGATGGTGAATGTAAGGAGCCAAATTGGGGATCTGGATTTGGGTTTGGTTCTTGAGAGTTTGTGGATCGCCATTGGGGTTGTCGATTTTCACCACAAACACGCAGGAAACGTTTCGGTTGGACGTTTCTTCGCCGTCCCCTTCGCCTGCCCGTTTCCTCCACGTTTCCTAACCGCCGGGGACGTTTCCCGGCCGTACCCGTCGCGTTTCCGTCCCCTTGCAGTCCCCGGGACGGGAGACGGCTGCTCCAGGACGTTTCTGTGCTTCAGAGCTAGGCAGTCATAATGATCGTTTCTATAACCACCTTCTTAGCCGAGTTCAACACTGAATCTCCTAGCCAATGGAAAATGTCAATAGGGTGTTCGGCTCGACAAGTCAAGATTGAGCCACTTAGCAATGCACTCCAGACTTTAGCAGCAATCAAATAACTCCCAAGGATGTGAACAATATCATCTAAATTAGAAATACATCGAGGACATAGAATAGAGGTAACTGTTGGGATTCGTCGATGTACAATTTAAATTTTAAATAATATCTAATTTTATTTATTGTTAATTAATATCACATATTAATTATATAAAGCGGAAGCGTGTATAATTAAAACCGACTAACCGATTCCAAGGATCCAATTGCAGCCGTTAAAACAAAACACAACCATAGGGGGTTTCAAAAAACGAATAATATGACGAAAAAGTTAAGCTTCACACTTTGAGCCAACGAATCGTCACGCTAATTTATGCTTGTTCATGAATCGCGATCCCGAATTAACTCCTTGATCCGAATCTTCAATACTGAATACCCAAACGTGAGATCCATGAACTCCTTCATGGTCAATTAATTAAACCTGGTCAAAACACAGGTCAAACAACGTCAAAAGCTCGGTCAAATCCCTTTCGATCCAAATACCACGCCCCTTTATCACGATGAGACTGCAAAGAAACTTGATGTACCAACCCTATCATATCCATAATCTGATTTTCTTCAACCCCACTATGAATAGGAAGACGTCAATTCCAGTTATCGCCATTTATCCCCATTCGATCCACCACTTTACAATCTTTATCCCTTTCAAGAGCATAAAGCCTATCAAATCTTGTGCTCAAATACGAATCATCCACCCAAATATCTTTCCAAAAAGATGCATCTCTACCATTTGCAATTTGTTTTCTCAATCACTAAAAAGAAATAATTCCATTCGATTGCAAATCATCAAAGAACTTGACAATCCTAACCCTTATGCTATTTCCTCTAAATCGAGAAACACTCCATGTAACCCTATATTCTCACCATGTATAGACCTTATCAATGTTTTAAAATCCGGTTTTTATATCGTACCGGATTTGGCTCATAAATGGTTTAACCAGGTGTATCGGGCGGTTCAACCGGGTGGTTTAACCGGTTCTATCGAACGGTTCAACCGGTACAACCAATCAGTTTAAACCGGTTTTTAAAACATTGGACATTATCACCTTAACCTATAAACTGCGAGGGTTATTAACAAATCTCCAACGCCATTTTTGAAGAAGTGCACAATTTGAACCCTTCGAAGGAACTAATATCCACTCGCTTTATCTGTCAAAAGCAAACTCTAATTAAGGCTGGACTTATGGAAATTAATCTTTAGACACGAAGCTAGATAAAAACAATAGGGAGTCCTAACAACATAAGAAATATTGTTAATTGACCTCTCTCCAACCATAATAACATCATTCGCAAAAACAATTGTGATAGAATAACATCAACATAGCCAACTTTAAGCCCTAGCATTGTGCAATCCTTCCATAACAATAATAAACCTATGTTTGTGTTATGTAAATCGACTAAGAAATTCAAACTGAATAATTATTCTAATTCAAATAAGTTTTAACATAGAGTTAAGATCCCATTCAAAACTAATTTAATCTAAAAATAGTAAGAACAGATCCTTGATTAATTGAATTAAAGGCTAAGATCAGATACAAATCGTTATTAATAATAACTATATTATTTAATGAGATAAAAAAGTGTTTTAGTCATTTCTCCATTTCTATTAACTATTTCCATGATTTTAGGAATTTCCTCCTATTTTTAAAACTAAAATAACTTTTATATACTTTGATATTTTATTAAAAAGATTACACCACAAAATCAAGAATTCTTTATCTTTAAATTGAGTATAATAATGCTATATATTTTTTTAAATGACATTTTCTTCTAAAAAAGTTACAAAATAGTGTTTTATAAATGTGCTGAAAATTATAACTAGCACATATAGAAGCAATACATGAATTTATATAATCAACACATACATATATACTAGCACATACGTACACAATCATAACTAATACATAATTTATATATGTAACACCTCGCAAAAACGTGTCCAATAAGGCGAAGACACGTGTCCTAAACCCTATTCATTTGAAAGGTTGACTTTAAAGGGGAAAAAGTGTCAACGAGCGAAACTAATGCTTTCGGGTGGTCTACAGACGAACCGGGAGATTTAGAAAAATTATTTTATACTCCTAAATTGCCAAATATCATTTTTGATGGCATAATAATATGTACGAGTCCCAAGATGCGTATATTCAAGTTGAGGGGCCAAACGTGTCAAAATTTAAATTTTGGTTCGCTGATGGACAGCTTACGGACCGTAAGGGTCCTATGCTTACAGTCCATAAGGCCTGTATCTGGGTAGATTTTGGCGTGACCTCCACACATATGCTTCCAAACCGCCTCATTTCGAAACTAGGTGCTATATTCTTGCTCCTTACTCGTTCTAGGACACTTGGAGGCATCATAAAACACCTGAATACACCTGGAGTGATCCTAGCATGGCTCCTTGCATTATAAATAGGTGCTTCAAGTTGCCATTCATCCTTGCACCTTCTAAAATCACTTCTTGCTCTCTTGCTTGGTATTCTCTGGGATTCCTGATAAAAAAGGAAGCCCCTCTAAGTCCATTTTCGTGCTAGGACCAGTTGTAAGTGTTCTTATCCACTTTAGTTTGGTTTTTATGCGTTTAAAGGCCGAAAGTCAAAGTTGCCGCAAAACGGCTTTGACCTTCGGCTTAGACCTAAACGGTCTAGCCATTGTTCGAGGCGAATGTGGCTACGTGATCGTAATTAGGTGGGTGTTAATCCCTCAAAAGGGCACCTCCTAATTACCACGTTTACTTAGTTATTTGTCGGGTCAAAGAAATTAATGATAAAAGTCAAACTAATCAGATTTAAAAAAAAATAAATCTGATAATGTAGAGGTTATAAAACACATTTTATCACTTTAATAACTTGGTAAACATTATTAGAAGATGTCTAAACATGTTTGACCTGACAAATATGAGTTTAGGCTCGGTTCGCAACCGAAAGTCGCAAAAGGTTGACTTTTGCTTTGATTTTCAGTTCTGACCCGAATTAGCTTATTTCCTTTATGCATTAGGGTTCCTTTAGGACAATATTATGTTGTAACATAACCCTCTGAGGTTATATTACCTAGTCCTTTAGTAATCTAAGATTATATGCTTGTCTCCGTTATTATGCTTTATGTTGACTAGTGTGCCCTTTTGTCAAAAATGAGACTTTTAAGGTAGTTGGTCATGCAAACGAATTAGGTACTGATTGGTAAACATATTTAGATTATTTTGATGCCCCAAAACTGGTCATAAACTGAAGTTACATAGAAAAGCGAAAGTCATGCCTTGATAAGGATTAGAATGCCCTTTAGCATGAAAATCATGTTTAAAACATAATTTTGACACAAAACTCTTTACCTACTGTTATGATATCATATTTAGGAATTATTGGGATGTCAGGACAGATTTATTTCTGACCTTAACCTTGGGTTCTTGCATAAAGCTCATAAATGACGATAATACCCCTTTTGCAAATAAAATGAGTTTTACATATAATTAACATGCAAAACCTCTTTGCTACTGATATATTATGAAAATAAAATATTTTAACACTTTAAAGCTGGTCAAATTCTCAGAATCACTTTAACTTCGAAATTGTCGTCGTTTGTCAACTTTTACGCTAAATAAGCACATAGTTTGATTTTAAACTATATTTAGCACCTAAGACTTGTTACCTACTGACTTTATAAATGATTTTAAATGATATTACAGTGGGGATAAGTCATGAACCCAGAATCCCAATTTAGTCCTAAAACCATATGTGAAATGACCAAAATGCCCTTACGGGGCATAGTTTGGCCATAAACTATAAATCACATATATGTATGATATCCTACTGAATTAATATCATAAATCAATTATTTTTACAGAATGTTTATGACCAAAAAAATCAGTTTGCATGTAAACCCATTTTATAAACCTCAAAATGACCTAAATGCCCTTATAGGGCCTAATTCGGTTTCAAAACTTTTAGGGGCACACTTATTGACATCTTACTGATGTTATAACATATCTTGAGCATAATAACTTCGAAAACTTGTATATGTCTTGTCGGTTACCCGTAGATGCTCATACGCGTTCGGTTCGGCTTATGTGACTAGTTTTCACGAACGGACCGAAACGGGTCTAACCTTGGCATCTTCACTTCAAAATCCAGAATGTGTTTAGTTTACCCATATTATACAAGTCTTCAAACTTGTTGGGTCTAAATTACATTCCTTTCCGGTCACCGTGTAATCTAGCGCTTTGTACCATAAACCATCTTTTGAACTAACCGGTCGAAGTCCTTGACTTAAATAAAGACCGTTAGTATCCTAATAGGTTATATGAACCTTCCTTCCAGATTAAGTAGCCCGGTAGAAGATACCTTCATACGGTCTTAAGTATCATACGGCTGAGTAGTGCTTACACATAAACTCAGGTAAATACATTTAACTTATTTTCCCTTATACGGGCTTGGGATACGGTGAATTATTGCCGCTTGGTCGGGTATGGGATCATTTAGTCGGATTGTGATTAATAAATCCGCATAGCCCGTTTTAATCTGTTTTGTTTGATAACATAAACTATGGGGGTTAACAACCATGTCCTGGATATCCTCGGCTCATCTAAGTTATTGATGGCCACGACCTAAGCACGGGGTGTAGGCATACACCTGACAGATGCGAATGCTAAAATATAATTACCCACAAGTTGGGGATAACTCCTTTGTGGGTTTTATATGTGGTGAGTTAGTTAATCATGTTCGGTTTTCAAACCGACCCTAATAGTATGACAAACATGTAAAACTGTATACAAGATTATAAATGTAATTGTCCCAAGTTATAAAAGATTTTTGTGCCTTGTGCATCTAAATTAACATTTTCAAATGTTTAACAAAATGAGTCAGTTATTTGTATTTACCAGTGAAAACTGGCGTATTTTCCAAAGACTAAGTGACAGGTACCTCACGAAATAGGCTGGAGCTACTTGGCATAATAAGAGAACTTTGCAAATCCCTAGATGCCTTAAGTCTGTGGAACTCAGTTTTATGTATTCATTTATAGATCAGCCTGTGGATCCTTTTTGCAACCATCTGTATATTATTTTATTCGTACTTTAAACTTTTGGGTTGTAATAGTAATTTCCTTTCAAGCCTTCCGCTGTGCTATAACTGTGTATAATTGACTATGATGATATCAACTACGTCACGGTACTCCCCACCGGGCCCACTGGGTTATACGTGAAAATCGGGGTGTGACAATATAAGCAACACATGAGTTTGTATAACCAACACATACGTATATAATTATAACCAACACATATACAAGCAACACATGAATTTGTATAATCTGCACATGAATTTGTATAATTGGCACATGAATTTATGAATTTGTATAAGTGTTTCCATGATTTTATGAATTCTTAGAAACCAACTCTATGCTAAAATACAAAAATGCTCTTGATACATAAATTAGAGGGACGAGGTGGCGGATTGTGAATGGTTCTTATTGTTTTTACACAAAATAGAGTTTGTAGCACTATAATTAGATGTTGAGGTTTAACACATGTATTCAATCCTTATATCGAGTCTCAAACCTAAATAGCCATACAAGAAACCAAACCGAATAATCAAACAATTAATCAGTCTTAGTAGTAACCATACGCAAAACAAAATTGGATAAACTAATTTAAACCATATTTGATTTTACAGTTTTCAGGTTACCGAAGTCGCAAACAACCCTATACATAAATGCATGTTTGATGGAAACGCAAGCATTTTTCTTTTAGGGTGAAGTTTGACTACAAAGTTTAAATTTTCTAAAAAGTGTAAAAAGTCATAAAACACTATAATTTCAGCTATAAAACATACCGAAAACTCACAAATAACAGAGTAAAGATTAGTAAAACACCATATTCAAACCATAATAGTCTATAAGAACTTCAACACACAATCGTGAAACTATGAATATAAAACAAAACATGCTAATCAACATAAAACATAATAATGTTTGTCATTCGATAATCAGAGCCTTATCATCAAAAAATACAACCCACATATATGATGTTTTAGTAATCTTCATTTTGTTAATTTTGGGTTTTGGGTGTGTTTTATGGTTAATACTTTAGTGTTTTTTGATGTTTTACACTTTTTAAGAAATTTAGACTTTGTAGCTAACTTCTAGCCTTTCTTTTATATTTGAACTTTAATTTAGTTTAACAATTAATTATTATGTAGTTATAAAAAATATTACATTTTTTTTAAGTTAGAAAAATATACATACATTAATCATACAGTAATGGCAACTACTTGTGAAATTAAATAATGATCTAAACCACATAAATTAAATTATAACCTAAATCACGTAAATAAATGAAATATAGCCCTAAAATAAGGGTCATAGTCGGGCCAGTCGGCTAGTCGCCTAATGTACCAAGGACGGCCGTAAATATATATTTTTCTGTTATTTTAATAAGAATATTTCATATAAATAAATTTTAATAAGAATATTTTAATAAGAATAAATTTTAATAAGAATATTTTATATAAATGAAATAGTATTCCACGTTCTAAAATCAAATATTGGTTAGATGCGTTTAATATTGTCACATCATATTTTATTTTGCAATTTGTAATAAATAAATAAATTATTAACGTCAATAATGCAAAACATTATGAAGATACAAATTCATACAAACTTAATGATTACTAGATTTGTTATTTAAATTTAGTCAAAAGGTATTTTATTTTATTTTGGTTTCGTCACACATATTCTAGGTCCTGCGTCCACCCCGTCACCCCCAATTTTCGAACAACCCACCATGTCTCTCCATCTTTAGTCTCACAAAACCCCAACCCAACTCAACTCTTTGTAACATTTATATATAGCATCCTAAGAATATTCTTTTATAAAAAAAGATTTCAAAGCACGTTTATTTATCCTAAGGGTATTTTTTTATAAAAAAGATTTGCGCGCTTATTTATTTTGCACACACGGCCGGAGTTTATGATAATAAAATGTTGATGATTTACAATGTAGGTACTTGATCCTAAGTTGTGTTTTTTAACTAAACAGTGATCGGTGGCGGATCTAAAAGAAAAAATCAGAGGTATCCTAATTTTTTTGGACCTACGGGTGTATTCTGGTATTTCCTCAGATGGTATATGTTACATTAAACGAAGAAGAAAAGAAAACTTTTGCACTAATTTTGCACTTCGCCGACAATGATGAGGAGTAGCTCATGCTACCCCTAATTAAATGCTAGCTCCGCCCCTGATAGTGATATATGTTCCAACTGTTTTTCTTAATCATAATTTTTTGTTAGTGTTGTGCCAACTGGATTGCATAGTCAAGCTGGTTAAACCGATCCAAGAAATTAAAAGATTATTTTCTATGTTTATTTATTGATTAAAGAGCACACTTGCTCAAAGAGTAAATATTTATTGATTAAAGAGCATTATTGTATTATTGTAAATAAACTCAAAGAGACTTTTTTGTGTACCGTAACTTATGATGCAAAGGTAGTGATGAAGTGGTTGAGGAAAGACTTTGTATTCTTAGTAACTGAGGTTCGACACTCACTCTCTCAATTATTTTATGCGGCATCCAGGTGAACGGGGAATACGGTGGCGCCGGTTTGTCTTGGATGGGAGGCGAGGTTTTACCGATTTTTCCACTGTCGTGCCTTTGGGCGGGTGGAGGCGGGTTTCCGCGCATCTGGGAGAGCTAAGGGGCTGGCGGCGGTCGGGTAGTCGACCTTGGCCACAACGCCCGGTGTCACAGTGGTTGACACGTTGTTCCTTGCCGTTCAAAAAAATATAATATAGAATATATAATAGAGTAAATTGCCATTTTCGCCCCTGAGGTTTGGGCACATTTGCCATTTTCGTCCAAAATGACACTTTGGTACCATTTTGCCCCCCACGTTTGTAACTTTTTGCCATTTTCGTCCAAATACCTAACCTAGTTATTTTATAACGTTAGATGAGTTATTTTTAAAAGAGTAAATTGCCATTTTCGTCCCTGAGGTTTGGGCACATTTGTCATTTTCATCCAAAATGACCCTTGTAACTCCGGCACCGTCTCGGGCACAACCTGCAACTCCAGCACCGTCTCCGCCACAACCTGCTACTCCGGGACCACCTACAACTCTGGCACAACCTGCAACTCCGGCACAAACATGCAAGTCCGGCACCGTCTCCGGCACCGTGCCGGAGTTGCAGGTTGTGCCGAAGACGGTGCCGGAGTTACGAGGGTCATTTTGGATGAAAATGACAAATGTGCCCAAACCTCAGGGACGAAAATGGCAATTTACTCTTTCAAAAATAACCCATCTAACGTTATAAAGTAACTAGGTTAGGCATTTCGACGAAAATGGCAAAAAGTTACAAACGTGGGGGGGGGCAAAATGGTTCCAAAGTGTCATTTTGGACGAAAATGACAAATGTGCCCAAACCTCAGGGGCGAAAATGACAATTTACTCTATATAATATAATATAAATTAAACACTATTGTAGATATTCGTATAAATAACACAAACATATGACGAATCTAGTTGGTAAAGGAGCTTTGTATATTGTATTTGTAATGAAGGTATAATGTTAGAAACATAAATTCAACCACTTCCTTGAAATCCGTTTGGTAAAGGAGCTTTGTATATTGTATTTGTAATGAAGGTATAATGTTAGAAACATGAATTCAACCACTTCCTTGAAATCCGTTTTATAAAATTAAAGGTCAAGGCTTGATTCTTTGGATTAGGACCGAGTGTTAGATTTCATCCGATTCATAAAACAGTGTTTTATATTTATTTTATAACTGAAGATACAAAAACCAGTCCTTCGGATGGAACAGTGATCAAATCTTGTGACAAGGATATGAACTTACAAAACAAAAAACTGTTAGGCTTGTCGTAGATGTGGAAGAGCTACTTAGCGACCACCTTCCGGCGTGAGGATAAGTATTTGGAGTAGAGAGAGAAAGATGGTAAGAGAAACATACTTCAAATGTACTTGGATGTGGGTATTTATACCATTTAGTTGAGATGATGTAAGTAGGTGGTTATGTCCGAACCAGTCCTTGTCTAACTGATGTGCCTTTGTAGCGGAAGCCGGAGTGTCCAGACATCCTCGGTCCTGTTGACCACATTTATGGTTTGATTGCTGATTGGCTAGGTCATTTGTCTTGGTGTTACGATGTTACCTCTTAATTAACAAAGGTAAAATATATATTTTTTTAAATAGCATTATAATTGTGCAAAACATAAATTGGTATAAGAATCCCTTCTATTTATGCCAAGTACACAAGTTTTTTTTTATTGCAACGACTTTTATCAGTTATATTTGAAACCAATCTCAAGTGGTTTCCGAAAATATCTCTTTTAAATATAACAAAGATAATGATATTTCCGTATGTTTTCATAATAACAATCTTTAAATGTATTCATTTGATTATGTACAATATTATCTATCACACAAACTTTACTAAGTCACACATCTTTTCCTTGATCATACCACAAGAATTTTCGACGACGCCATCTATCACTTTCGTCATGCATTACGATTCTTACAATTAAGTATAGAAGTTGTATAAAAAGCTACGTCCTACATTAGTAATACTTTTCATACGTAATACAACCTTACCTTGAACCATTTTGACATTCGAATTGTCCTTAACAAAGTCTCGCACTCGAACCCGTTAGCCGTTCGTGGCGACAATCACCTTCGACATTCTTCAACGAGCTATTTTTCCTTTTTGTCTAACACTCTCACTATTTTTCTACCTCATGCGTTTGGTTAATTCTTGTTGACTAGAAATCTTTCGGCAAACTGTATCTACGCACCCACTTAAACTCCAACATTTTCTTACCGACAAAAAACGATTAGCTATTTTCAAAACGCGTAGTCACTTATCTTAATGCAAAAATTTGTTTTTAACTACTTAATAAACATTCCATTTAAACCTCATCAAATGAGTTTTCATCCTAAGCATCCACTTTATTTAAGTACCCATTCTCACAAACTCGATTTAGCCAAGAAGTTTTTAAACTTCTCCTTCTCTTCCACACTTAGACTTCAACTATCCAACCTATTTACCCGATAAATTCTTTCCTTACAACTATAATTTATATCACCTTATCCTAAATAAAATCTTTTCGTACGATTATAGGTTTTTACCCTCTCAATTAAACCGATAAAACTTCTTTTTACAGTTGTAACTTTTACCAAATCATTTTAAATCGATAAAACCTTTTCTCACAATTATGGTTTTTGCCATCTCATTTTATAGGATTATGTCCTTGTCCACCAAAAAATTTCCCACTTAATTACTCCTCAAGACGGTTTACTCAGACACTCCTTTTTCGTCGCCTATTTTCTAAATTCGGTCACATTACCACCACCTAAACGAAACTCATCTGTTTATTTGCACCATTTAGTTAGCCATTCAAATGGTTTAATCTATCCACAACTCAATGAATCATTAATTTAGCCAAAACATTCGTTAGCCGATTTTGTATGTCACATTTAACTTGCTTTCAATTTATACGCTTCCACATAATACTTCATAAAACTAAACGACAACTTCCCCCTACTCAAATATTCTAACCGATTGTCACTCCTACCCAACCATTAGAATACCATCTCTTAATTCCGAGAAACCGACTCCTAAATAAATTTCGCGACGAAATTTCTCAAGTAGGGGAGACTCTAACGTTCCATATTTTTTGATCTTTTTCCATTTTATTTTAATTCATATTTTATATTCACTTTTTTGCAATTCAGGACTTGATCATAATGGAAAATATATCTTATACCATACTTGTTTAATTATACATGCACAATACATAAACACTCACGACATACTCGTTTTTATTTTAAAAACCGAGCCATACATCAAGATTATATTTTCTCGGAATTATATCCATAAATGTTCATACATTACACATGCTTACATACACCTCAAAACCTTAAAAATATGCTTAACTATGTGTTTTGAGCACCTAAATAACATGTCACACCCCAACCGATGGCGGAATCATCGGGACGTGGCACTATGCGACGATATTGCTCGAGAGAATCCATAATGACTATTTTATGACAATAATTAATAAGGTTCAATTTTCCATGTACGTAAAAGTAAAGAGGGAGCGTGCCTTAAGAAACCCTGAACCTACGAGTGATGGGTCAGTCTATAGTACTATCATGTTCAAGGTGGTATGCAAGTATTCAAACATAACATAGCTTATAGAAATTCAGCATTTCACGTATAGCATGCGAGAGCGGTTTGCGTTTAAAGCGTTTAAAACGTCGTGTGCTGTGTTTTGTTATAGAGAACGTATGTAACACCCAAAAACTGCGTTAAAGCGAAAAAGGGTCAAGTATACTCACAGTGAGTGCTTAAACAGTTAGGCACGAGCGAGATGGGGTGAGGAGAGCGTCGGATCAGCCTGCAAGCGAGAACAGAAGTGCATCAGTCCTCCATAGTTCGGAAACGATTGAACAAGAGGTTGTGCGGGAGAACATGTGCTCTGTACGAATGGAGCTTCGTGCGAGGCAGTGCTTCGCACGATGCATGTTTCGTACAAGGCATCACCCTCGTGAGAGCCATGTCTCGTACGAGCTGCTGTTCATGCAAGTCGTCCTGTTTCGTGTCCAAAATCGAGTGTTTTCGCGTCGTCTTCGGGAAATCGAGTGTTCATCTCTCCAGCCTTAAGCTACTAGTCAAACCTAGGGCCGGGGAGGTCTTTGGAGCGAGTTTAGCCTCTAGTGGGAACTTGGACTGGTTTGTACGAAGCGTGCTTCGTACGAGATAGTCCGGTTTGCACAAGTAACTCTTCTTGCATCTTCGTGCGTTCAGAACTGAGTTCTCGTCTGAATCGGATGTGATTTAGAATCCTTTTCAGGACGGTTTACACGCCGCTTCGTCCCACTAAGTAGTGAACGAAACATATGTCGGTTTTAGTCCATTTTTGTGTAGAAATCGAGTTAAAAATAGTTTTCTTAGGATTTACACTTGATGAGTTTGAAATAACAAGATTTCTAACTTGTGAAGCCAAAGCTAAGCCCAATATACTCATTTAAGTGTGAATCTAAGTAAAAATCAGAAAGTTTTACGAAAAAGATGAAAGTTTTCGTAACACAATAAGTTTGGATTAAATTGGAGATAAACTAGTGTAAATCGTTGTGGTTTGCATGAAAATCGTTGTTACTTACTTGGAAAACAGAGAAGTGCGGGTAGAGAGTGTTTCGTGCAAGTGCCAACAAAGAGAGCACGAATGTACAAGTGAGGTATTTATAGGAGGTGTGGTAGGAGAGCAGGTGGTGCCTCGTACGAGTGAGGTATGCCTCGTAAGAGGGAGTACTCGTACGAGCGAGTGTTGCCTTGTGCGAGGCTGGTGTCCCTCGTGCAAGGCAGGTGTGCCTCGTGCGAGGTATCCAGTCCGTGCGTTGGCTGTTTTGTTCGGGTTTTCTTTCATATTAGTTAGTTTAGGTACGTTAAGCGTGTTAGTGAGGCGTTAAGCGTTGTGTTGCGTATTAGTGCGATAAACCGAGTTAAGTGAACGAGCGAGTGAGTGTTTTAAGCGAGTATTAAATACATATAAAATGTAAACACACATAATAACATAATTAACAAGAATAATATAAATAACCACGTTTGAGTTTGCGTTTGCGTTGAGCATGTAAGTAGTAAGCGTTTTTTAATGCGAAAAATAAGCGAGATAAGATGTGTTTTAAATATAGTTAACCTCGTTATCATAGAATCTCGGAGTACAAACGGTTACAAAACAAAGATAAGCGATAAAACAGAGACATTGGAAATGTCTGGTGGTTACATTCTCCCCTACTTTAGGAAATTTCGTCCCGAAATTCAAGAGGTAGACGTAACAAAGAGATGTGAGTATTTAGCTTTCATATCACTTTCGAGTTCCCAAGTGAATTCGGTGCCACGTTTGCCTTCCCACCTGACTTTCATAATAGGGATGTGACTGCGTCGAAGTTTCTTGATCTCTCGATCCATGATTTCCGCTGGCTTTTCCACGAAGTGTAGTGTCTCGTTTATTTGTAAATATTCTAGAGGTACACGAAGATTTTCTTCGGCTAGACACTTTTTGAGGTTGGAGACGTGGAAAGTCGGATGTACGTTGCTGAGTTCCACCGGTAATTCGAGTCGATAGGCCACTTTGCCAATTCTTTCCAGAATCTTAAAGGGACCTATGTATTGTGGTGCTAGTTTCCCTTTCTTGCCGAATCGGATCACTCCTTTCCAAGGTGAAACCTTTAAGAGAACGTGATCTTCAACTTCGAACTGTAGGGGCTTGCGTCGTTTATCGGCGTAGCTCTTTTGACGACTACGAGCTTTCAGGAGATTGTCTCTAATATGGAGAATCTTGTCCGCCGTTTCTTGTATTAACTCGGGACCGGTGATTTGTGCTATTTCGATCTCGTGCCAAACAATATGCGATCGACATTTTCTCCTGTATAGTGCCTCAAAGGGTGCCATCTGTATACTAGTATGATAACTGTTATTGGATGAAAATTCTATTAAGGGTAAATGCGATTCCAATTACCACCAAAATCTATGACACACGATCAAAGCACGTCTTCGAGTGTAACACCCCAATCGCGTAATACAACAAGACGCGGCGGAAATGTTAGGGAGTCACGTTACAAATTGCTCAGCCACAACTGGTACTAAATTGTTTCATTATTATTACATTGTTTTACAATACAAAGAATACATGTAATTGTCTTTTGTTTAAAGAAGTCTAAAACCCGGATGCATTCCTCTGTGTAGCATGCTCGGATAATCATCAACCTGAAAAATATGTGAAAAAGAGACGTCAACAAACAATGTTGGCGAGCACATAGTTTTGTTAGCCAAATAAATGGCAAAAGGTTTAATATTGCAATACTTTGACAACTACGAGAGTTGCCAATTGTAAATCGACTTATTTTAGCCAAAGAATGGCGAAAAGGGTAAGCATTGCAATACATTAACTTGTTTATGAAACTTGTGACAAAAGAGTTTTGTATATGATCATTACTAAGTAATTTTCATGCCTTTGAAAGTTGTACTTTGTTCTTTGTAAACATATTGAAATCGTCCATAAACTTGTGAGTATGTTATTAGAAATCCTATCAGGATTAACAATAAATATACCAAAATCGGTCATAACTCACGTGAGTATTATTTGAAATCAATCAATGATTTATAATAATAATAAATATCCTTCTAAGAATCTATCATACAAATTATGAAAGGATTCTTCAAGGTTTTGGTTGTCGAACCTTTGAATCAATTGCACACAAAATCCTAAAGTAACTCGAATAATGCTACAAAGGGTAATGCAATAAGAACAATTATATATAGGAAGTACCAGCGGCGTATCCACCATGTTCTTACGGTATTACACTTGTTTCGTCATCCTAACCACAACTAACCACATAAACACATAATCGTCAACTTGTCACTTGTCTTGTCAAATACGCATTAAAGTACACAGAATCCAATCAAGGACTACTAATAGTACTTTAAACATTCCACAAATATCTAACTATAAAGATAGGTAGATGTAATGGGAATTAAGTCTTGTCACATTGTCTTGTCAACTTGTCTTGTCAAATACGCATTAAAGTACACAGAATCCAATCAAGGACTACCAATTAGTACTTTAAACATTCCACAGATATCTAACTATAAAGATAGGTAGATATAATGGGAACTAAGTCTTGTCACATTGTCTTGTCAAATACGCATTAAAGTACACAGAATCCAATCAAGGACTACCAATTAGTACTTTAAACATTCCACAAATATCTAACTATAAAGATAGGTAGATGCAATGGGAATTAAGTCTTGTCACATTGTGTTGTCAAATACGCATTAAAGTACACAGAATCCAATCAAGGACTACCAATTAGTACTTTAAACATTCCACAAATATCTAACTATAAAGATAGGTAGATGTAATGGGAATTAAGTCTTGTTACATTGTATCACAAAATCATAATCCTAATGGTGATTCGGATAAGGCTACGAAGTGTAATACATTAATCACACTTATATATAGGAAGTACCAGCGGTGTATCCACCATGTTGTTATTATATTACTCTAGTTTCGTTATCTAAATCACCAACAATTCTACACATAAACCATAACCATTGTCTTGTAAACTACTTCTTAGAAATCTCACTATAAAGATAGGAAGATTTAAGACTGTACTTCAAACATCCTTTGAGAATCTAACTATGAAGATAGAAGATCCTATAAGGATATAGGCCCTGAAAGACCTCTTTATCTGTCGTGTCATCAATTGTCGGGTTGCATAATCGGAATTAATACATAAAAGCACTTAGTAAACACATACATGCCATAAATTTGAGAAAATTTGATTACACATATGAATCACCCTAAAACATTTGGAAAACATAAAAGAAGGGGAGCAATGTACTCGCCTGGGATTGCGTATAGATCTTGTTCAAATTATATAACAAAGCTCAAAGGATCAAGAGTTCAAGTGTTGAATTTGGTTCCTAGTGTATTGGATAATTATATGTTGTGTGTCGAAACTTGAAAACGAGAAATCAGATAGAATGAAGGATATAAACCAAACAAGAGTTAGATCTTGTATAATATGGTTCATAATATCAAACATTCTGGTTTGGAAGCATTTCAAAGTGTTTTGGCTCGTTACGGCTCGCTAAAGTGGTTTACGCCACTTTAACGGGTCATAAACGTAACTATGGGTTCAGATGGTTAAATATAGCCTATGACAAGTCTAATATGCCATAATTAGTTTATATAAGTTGTATAATCAGTTTAGATGTCAAAACAATGCTCTTATATGTTCAAAACTAATTTAAGTGCAAAAAGGGTATTTTCGGCATTTTAAGGAATGCATATTGGACTTGTCATTTGACTAACCAAGCGGTTATGACCACTGGGTATAACCTCAGAGTGTTATTCCCTATATATTTATGGTCATAAACATGTATTTGGTTGGATCTAAAGATCAACCAAACGGGTCAGATTCGAAAGTCAAAGCGGTGGTCAAACCGCTAGACTTTTGACTCTAAACAAGCACTATAACAAAAGTGACGAATTTGACATGTTTTTGACATGTCTAAATATGTTTATTAAAGAATTTTGGCATCAAAACAACCTTTTTTGATACCCGAAAATAGATCCGTTGCAAAATGCGCAAAAATCGCATTTTGACCGAAACTTTGACTTGTCACTAAGACTAGAAAAGGTGGAAATCAGTAGGCATGATCACTAAGGATCATAACCATCTTGATTACCATCATATTGCAAGGTTTAATTGGATTTTAAGTTGATCAATTCATGATCAATTCTGGAAGTCAAACAAAAGTCAACTTTTTGGCTTTAATCCAATTAAACTACAAGGATTGAACAAAGCATGATAGAGAACACTTACAAACACTATAGGAATGTCAAGGAATCACAGAGGAGCCTTCAATATGGTTGCAAATTCGGAATTGTAGCAGGTGAGAGTAAGAAGGAGGTTGAAAAGATTCAAAATGATGAAGACATGGTATTTATAGATGTAGAGGATGAATATGATCAAGACAAGTGTTGGGAGGTGGTGTGTGGTGTTAACAAGTGTTTATGAGGTGTTATAACCAGATTAAGTGTGGCAATTCTCGAGCTAGGTGTCAAAAATTGCGAATTGGTGGCAAGGGAATGAGCTAGGAAGCTGCTAGCACATGTTTCTGTGAAAACAGGGGCGTCACGCTACACGACGGGTAACCCTCTAGAGCTACGCGCTACACCTAGCCCCCATTTTCAATTCTGAAGTTTCAAAAATGGCAGAACAGGTCCTTGCACGTGTTTTTGTCGTGTTTTGGCATTTCTAACACCCGTTAACCCAATATTTAAGTTCCATAAGGACGCTAAAGTATAGGGAACTTGAAATATGTCCAAAAATATTCCAGAGTTCGGTTCGTTTGGTCCCACGGTCAAGGTTTTTGGTTAATTACGACGAAAATCGTAACGAACGCGTGTGAGACCGTAAATGCATAACGGATGATATTTTTTGCATTCCAATCACTAAAATATGATATTTTAATGATTACAAAATTTTATGGATGTTCGTACATGTTCCGGATAGCGAAAAACGCTTAAAGGCATACTTTCGCAAAATTTGCAAAATAGCCCTGAAGTTACAAAGGTAGGTTTTTGCCATAACGAAGCCCCCCAAACTTATTTCTAAGTTATGTAAAGGGTATTTAAGGTATGTTAAGCTTGTTTCATTGTCTCAGAGTATACATCATGTTAAACGGCTTTCGATCCCCGTAACAAACTTACTAGGATTCTCATGTGTCTATCCTCGTAATTAAGTATGCACCCATAATTACGTGTTTCGTCACATGGTCCACATAGCTCCTCTTGTTAAGTAAGGGAAACAGATAATAAGGTCGAAACAATAACTAATCGGATAATCATCGTCATAACACATCATTGAAATTAAACATACATCATCGCAACACAATAACTATTGAATTCGGGCATGTTTCATACTAGTAATGATATCACTACTTGTTTTGCAAACAACAAAATTAGTAGCAGGTATTTCATTCTAGTACAAATATTAATATATGTTTCACACTAACCATGATGGTACTATGCATCATATATTAAGCATGAATTGTCATAAACAATGTAAGTATGTCGTAAAAGGTCTTGAAATCATGTGCTAGGTATGCTAAGTTAACATACTAAGCAAAAATGTATTTGTAATCATGTGCTATACATGACCGATAACCAATCACGCACGTAATGTCATGAAAACAAAAGTAGTAGTAATAGGCACATAGTATTTGTAGTGTATGTTTTTGCAGCGATTGTATGGATGCACTAGTGTGCAAATCATGATATGTTATTCTTACGAGATTTAGTTCCTAACAATAAAGAACAGAATCCTCGAAGTTGGTATGTAGTTGTAAATTACACACAGTGTAATCATATTGGAATTTGTAACTGAAATGCGAATAAATGAAGGACAACTTCTTGAAATTCATATTGTCATTACAAATATGGCTGAAATATCATTCATAGTTTTTAGATAACATAAGGAAAATGTAAAGGTTCAAATGATCATAAGTGCTTGATCATCATCTTGAACCTCATTGACATTGTACACTTGTCCATTTGCGTTTGCAAGCTTCGGGCAGTTTCGCTTGAAATGATTTAAATCACCGCAATTGAAACATGCTCCAGCTGGATAACGAGGACGTGTCTGAGTAGGGGTAGCTTGGTTTTGGATGCGACAGGTTGCAGCTAGATGCCCAAAAAGACCACAGATTGTACACTGGCGGCATGGAGAATTTGCTGGGTGGTGATAGTTGCAATGATTGCACCGAGGGTGTTTCCCACGATGAGACCCCCTAACGGGTACTGAGTTAAGTGGGATTGGTGCAGCGATTGTAAAATTCTTTGAAGTCTTACGCTTCTTAGAATTTTTAGAAGGTTCACCCTTTGTTTCTTGTGTAATTCGTTTCTTGTCTTCCTTTCGAAAAAGTTTCCCTTTTCTAACCTGAGAGTCGGTTAGGGTGGCGGCTAATTCCTTAGCCTCCCTAAGCGTTGCAGGGTTGCTGCCAGTGATAATGTCTTGAACTGGATCAGGTAGGCCATCAATGTATTTCTCAATGGCCCGATCCAAAGGTGTGACCATAGTGGGGCAGAGTATGCTTAACTGTTCAAACCGGTCAGTGTAAGCACGGTTTTCCCCACTATCTTGTTTGAGATAGTAAAATTCGTTTTCAAGTGCCCTTATCTCGTGTCGTGGACATAATTCTCTCATCATAAGATTCCTGAATTCTTCCCACGTTTGTGCCATAGCTACTTCCGCACCTCTGTCCCTCATGATCCCGTTCCACCAAGTTGAGTGCTCTCTATTGGAAAACACTCGAGGCAAACTCTACTTTGCGCTCACTAGTACATTGAACATGGCAGAATGTGCTTTCTATACTCTCAAACCATTGTAGGAGCCCAATTGCTCCTTCAGACCCATTAAACTTGAGTGGTTCAGCCGAGTTGAATTGTTTGTAGTTACATGGCGTAGGAACATTGTTGTTGTTATTGTTATTGTAGTTTTGATTAATCTGGGTCACAATGTCTGGGAGTACAGCAGCTAGATGTTGTGCGATCAACGCTGCCATTTCAGCGTTCCAAGTGGCGTCACGTTGGGGAGGCATCTTGAAGAAGTAGCTATAATGAAAACAAAATAAGTTAGATTTCGTAGACTTGTTATAAATTTAAAACATCATAGTGAAATAGGAAACCTTATCTTAGTATTCGTTCAAAAATCGTGTTCTTGTACTTAAGAAAAATAGTGTTGTGGATTTTGTTTCGAAACTTGTTTGAAAATAAACTTTTGTTATACTTTTGGATAAGAAAATACAAACCAAGTTAATGGTTTGTGTTGAAAATTCTTTACCTTTTTGAAAATTAATTTTTAAGATAGAATTATTTTAATCGAATTTTTTTTTGAAATAAAGAAACTATTTATATGAAATTTGAAAACTCTCGTCCAAATGAATAAAAAATTTGAAAATTTGAAAGACAAAAGTAGTTAATGAAAATGAAGTAGGATTGTAAAGTGTCGAGAGATAAAAATGAAATTTGTTCCAATTGCATTGAATATAGTCGTAACATATTGCCAAAGGCAACATGTCGGAGTAGTGTCATACAGGTAGCCGTAAATCGTTCAACTGGTAAAGGTAGATGGGTTTTCATAATGTTTCGAGAAGACATGCTTTATCCTATAAATGAACACTCACCCTAAGAGTTCCCAGGTAAGAGTGACTAGTCCAAAAATGCGGATTTGTACGAACACTCTAGCCTTAGACAGAAAACTCGGGGTACAGGCGTTCACCCTTCCAGATTGCATGAGTTCACATTAATAAAACCCAAGATTTCGACGGAAAATGTTTGAGAGTAAAACATTTTGAGAAATCTTTTTGATAAAATGTTTGAGATAAATAAGTCGAGAAACATTCTGACGAAAACTTTTGAAAAAGTATTTCGAGAAACTTTTTGATAAAACACTTGAGATGAATATGTCAAGAAATATTTTGACGAAAAAGTTTGTGAAAATAATTGAGAAACATTCCATTAAAGAGGTTTTGAAAGAAAAACATTTTGAGAAATTCCTTAAGGCATAAAGCCTAAGGATTTAGGATAAACCATCTAAGGATAGATAATTTATGAACTATAGAGTAGTTGTGGCACGAGTAAGGATGAGGATTAGGATAGGAATCCTAAGTCTACTCATGTTCGGGTCCCTAGAAGGGTTATAGACTAGGTTAAAGCATTCTAATAACCTAATTCCCTATAACCAGTGCTCTGATACCAATCTGTAACACCCCAATCGCGTAATACAACAAGATGCGGCGGAAATGTTAGGGAGTCACGTTACAAATTGCTCAGCCACAACTGGTACTAAATTGTTTCATTATTATTACATTGTTTTACAATTCAAAGAATACATGTAATTATCTTTTGTTTAAAGAAGTCTAAAGCTCGTATGCATTCCTATGTGTAGCATGCTCGGATAATCGTCAACCTGAAACATATGTGAAAAAGAGACGTCAACAAACAATATTGGCGAGCACATAGTTTTGTTAGCCAAATAAATGGCAAAAGTTTTAATATTGCAATACTTTGACAACTACGAGAGTTGCCAATTGTAAATCGACTTATTTTAGCAAAAAAATGGCGAAAGGGGTAAGCATTGTAATACATTAACTTGTTTATGAAACTTGTTACAAAAGTGTTTTGTATATGGAATTTTGATCATTACTAAGTAATTTTCATGCCTTTGAAAATTGTACTTTGTTCTTTGTAAACATATTGAAATCGTCCATAAACTTGTGAGTATGTTATAAGAAATCCTATCAGGATTAACAATAACTATACCGAAATCGGTCATAACTCACGTGAGTATTATTTGAAATCAATCAATGATTTATAAAAATACTAAATATCCTTCTAAGAATCTATCATACAAATTATGAAAAGATTCTTCAAGGATTTGGTTGTCGAACCTTTGAATCAATTGCACACAAAATCTTAAAGTTACTCGAATAACGCTACAAGGGTAATGCAATAAGAACATTTATATATAGGAAGTACCAGCGGCGTATCCACCATGTTCTTATGGTATTACACTTGTTTTGTCATCCTAACCACAACTAACCACATAAACACATAATCGTCAACTTGTCACTTGTCTTGTCAAATACGCATTAAAGTACACAGAATCCAATCAAGGACTACCAATTAGTACTTTAAACATTCCACAAATATCTAACAATAAAGATAGGCGGATGTAATGGGAATTAAGTCTTGTCACATTGTCTTGTCAACTTGTCTTGTCAAATACGCATTAAAGTACACAAAATCCAATCAAGGACTACTAATTAGTACTTTAAACATTCCACAAATATCTAACTATAAAGATAGGTAGATATAATGGGAATTAAGTCTTGTCACATTGTCTTGTCAACTTGTCTTGTCAAATACGCATTAAAGTACACAGAATCCAATCAAGGACCACCAATTAGTACTTTAAACATTCCACAAATATCTACCTATAAAGATAGGTAGATGTAATGGGAATTAAGTCTTGTCACATTGTATTGTCATATACGCATTAAAGTACACAGAATCCAATCAAGGACTACCAATTAGTACTTTAAACATTCCACAAATATCTAACAATAAAGATAGGTAGATGTAATGGGAATTAAGTCTTGTCACATTGTCTTGTCAACTTGTCTTGTCAAATACGCATTAAAGTACACAAAATCCAATCAAGGACTACTAACTAGTACTTTAAACATTCCACAAATATCTAACTATAAAGATAGGTAGATATAATGGGAATTAAGTCTTGTCACATTGTCTTGTCAACTTGTCTTGTCAAATACGCATTAAAGTACACAGAGTCCAATCAAGGACCACCAATTAGTACTTTAAACATTCCACAAATATCTAACTATAAAGATAGGTAGATGTAATGGGAATTAAGTCTTGTCACATTGTATTGTCATATACGCATTAAAGTATATAGAATCCAATCAAGGACTACCAATTAGTACTTTAAACATTCCACAAATATCTAACTATAAAGATAGGTAGATGTAATGGGAATTAAGTCTTGTTACATTGTATCACAAAATCATAATCCTAATGGTGATTCGGATAAGGCTACGAAGGGTAATACAATAAGCACACTTATATATAGGAAGTACCAGTGGCGTATCCACCATGTTCTTATTATATTACTCTAGTTTCGTTATTTAAATCACCAACAATTCTACACATAAACCATAACCATTGTCTTGTAAAGTACTTCTTAGAAATCTTACTATAAAGATAGGAAGATTTAAGACTGTACTTCAAACATCCTTTGAGAATCTAACTATGAAGATAGAAGATCCTATAAGGATATAGGCCCTGAAAGACCTCTTTATCTGTCATGTCATCAATTGTCGTGTTGCATAATCGGAATTAATTCATAAAAGCACTTAGTAAACACATACATGCCATACATTTGAGAAAATTTGATTACACATATGAATTACCCAAAAACATTTGGAAAACGTAAAAGAAGAGGAGCAATGTACTCGCCTGGGATTGCGTATAGATCTTGTTCAAATGATATAACAAAGCTCAAAGGATCAAGAGTTCAAGTGTTGAATTTGGTTCCTAGTGTATTGGATAATTACATGTTAGTGTGTCGAAGCTTGAAAACGAGAAATCGGATAGAATGAAGGATATAAACCAAACAAGACTTAGATCTTGTATAATATGGTTCATAATATCAAACATTCTGATTTGGAAGCATTTCAAAGTGTTTGGCTCGTTACGGCTCGCTAAAGTGGTTTACGCCATTTTAACGGGTCATAAACGTTACTATGGGTTCGGATGGTTAAATATATCCTATGACAAGTCTAATATGCCATAATTAGTTTATATAAGTTGTATAATCATTTAGATGTCAAAACAATGCTCTTATAAGTTCAAAACTAATTTAAGTGCAAAAAGGGTATTTTCGGCATTTTAAGGAATACATATTGGACTTGTCATTTGACTAACCAAGCGGGTTATGACCACTGGGTATAACCTCAGAGGGTTATTCCCTATATTTATGGTCATAAACATGTATTTGGTTGGATCTAAAGGTCAACCAAACGGGTTAGATTCGAAAGTCAAAGCGATGGTCAAACCGCTAGACTTTTGACTCTAAACAAGCACTATAACAAAAGTTACGAATTTGACATGTTTTTGACATGTCTAAATATGTTTATTAAAGAATTTTATCATCAAAACAACCTGTTTTGATATCCGAAAATAGATCCGTTGCAAAATGCGCAAAAATCGCATTTTGACCGAAACTTTGACTTGTTACTAAGACTAGAAAAGGTGGAAATCAGTAGGCATGATCACTAAGGATCATAACCATCTTGATTACCATCATATTTCAAGGTTCAATTGGATTTTAAGTTGATCAATTCATGATCAATTCTGGAAGTCAAACAAAAGTCAACTTTTTGGCTTTTAATTCAACTAGACTACAAGAATTGAACAAAGCATGATAGAGAACACTTACAAACACTATAGGAATATCAAGGAATCACAGAGGAGCCTTCAAGATGGTTGCAAATTCGGATTTGTAGCAGGTGAGAGCAAAAAGGAGGTTGAAAAGATTCAAAATGATGAAGAACATGGTATTTATAGATGTAGAGGATGAATATGATCAAGACAAGTGTTGGGAGGTGGTGTGTGGTGTTAACAAGTGTTTATGAGGTGTTATAACCAGATTAAGTGTGGCAATTCTCGAGCTAGGTGTAAAAAATTGTGAATTGGTGGCAAGGGAATGAGCTGGGAAGCTGCCAGCACATGTTTCACAGGGGCGTCGCGCTACTCAACGGGTAACCCTCTAGAGCTACGCGCTACACCTAGCCCCCATTTTCAATTCTGAAGTTTTAAAAATGGCAGAACAGGTCCCTGTACGTGTTTTCGTCGTGTTTTGGCATTTCTAACACCCGTTAACCCAATATTTAAGTTCCATAAGGATGTTAAAGTATAGGGAACTTGAAATATGTCTCAAAATATTCTAGTGGTCGGTTTGTTTGGTCGCACGGTCGCAGTTTTCGGTTAATTACGAAGAAAATCGTAACGAACGCGTGTGTGACCGTAAATGCGTAACGAATGATATTTTTTTGCATTCTAATCACTAAAATATGATATTTTAATTATTAAAAAAATTTTTGGATGTTCGTACATGTTCCGGATAGCGAAAAACGCTTAAACGCATACTTTCGCAAAAATTTGCAAAATAGCCCTGAAGTTACAAAGTTAGGTTTTTGCCATAACGAAGCCCCCCAAACTTATTTCTAAGTTATGTAAAGGGTATTTAATGTATGTTAAGCTTGTTTCATTGTCTCAGAGTATACATCATGTTAAACGGTTTTCGTTTGCGTACCGTTTACGGTTTCGCTTACAGAAGCTATATAAGAATTTGAAATCGAACCAGGATAGAATATGTGAAATCGTTTTTTAATATAAACTCGACTTGAGTTTGTAAAATGATTGAAATGTCTCAGATGTCACATCAAGGGTGCGAATCGTGCGCTTAGTCTGACCGTCGGTCTGAGGATGGAATGCGGTACTGAGGTTAAAAGTAGTACCGAGTGCGGATTGAAATGTCTCCCAAAGACGTGAGGTAAAGCGACCGTCGTGGTCAGAGATGATGTCACGGGGCATCCCGTGTCGACAAATGACTTCGTCAGTATAGATTTGTGCTAATCGTTCAACCTTAAAGTCTTCTCGTATTGGAATGAAGCGAGCAGATTTCGTAAGATTATCAACGATAACCCAAATGCTATCGTGACCAGAAGATGTGCGAGGAAGTTTCGTAACAAAGTCCACAGCTATACTTTCCCATTTTCACATCGGGATTTCGGGTTGTTTGAGTAAACTAGAGGGTCATTGATGTTCGGCTTTAACTTTTGCGCAAGTTAAGCATTTCGAAACTTACAGAGAGATGTCCTTTCTGATTCCCGGCCACCAATACCTAGAATGGAGGTCTTGGTACATCTTGTCGGCACCGGGGTGAATGGAGTATCGAGACTTGTGAGCTTCAGTCATCAATATCTCTCGGAGCTTATTGCGACTGGGGATCCAAATATGATCGAGATAGTGATAGATACCGGTTGGTTTATTCACTAATTAAGTTCGGAACCACATTTCATTTCCTCATACAAGGTATTCTCAATGAAACATGTGTGCTGAGTGTCACAAATCAGGGCTTCAAGTTCGTTCTGGGCTTGAACATCACGAATGCTATACACATAGCTCGTCGACTAAGAGCAGCGGATACGACGTTTGCTTTGCCGGGATGGTAGCGTATCTCACAATCATAGTCGTTGAGAAGTTCGACCCATCTGCGTTGGCGCATGTTCAGTTTTTTTCTGGTCGAAGATATGTTGTAGGCTCTGATAGTCGGTGAAGACCGTACACTTTGTACCATAAAGGTAGTGTCACCATATCTTTAACGCGAAAACAACTGCATCGAGTTCGAGATCGTGGGTAGTGTAGTTCTTCTCATGGATTTTGAGTTTTCGAGACGCATACGCGATAACCTTGTATTGTTGCATAAGAACACAATCGAGACCTAGGTTAGAGGCATCATGATAAACAACGAACTCGTCATTTCCGTCAGGAAGTGCGAGAACAGGAGCATCGCAAAGCATACGCTTGAGAGTTTGAAAGACTTTCACTTGTTAGGAACCCCAAACAAAAGGTTTATCCTTGTGAGTTAACGTGGTAAGAGGTACAACGATCTTCGAAAAGTCGGCGATGAATCGACGGTAATAACCCGCCAATCCGAGAAAAGAACGGATTTCGGAAGTCTTTGGTGTATTCCAACTCTTTACAGCTTCTATCTTCTTGGGATCGACGTGAATTCCTTAGTCGTTGATGATGTGACCGAGGAATTGAACTTCCTTAAGTCAAAATTCACACTTGGAAAACTGGCATAAAGACGATTTCCTTGGAGAAGTTCGAGAACTAATCGGAGATATCGCGCGTTTTCGGCTGTCGACTTCGAGTGTTGTCAATAAACACAATGACGAAACGATCCAAAAAGGATTTGCACACACGGTTCATCAAGTCCATGAAGACCGCGGGTGCGTTTGTGAAACCAAAAGGCATGACCACGAATTCATAATGGCCATAGCGAGTACAAAAGGCAGTTTTCGGAACGTCTTGCTCATGTACACATAGATGGTGATATCCGGAACATAAATCTTTGAAAAACAAGTAGCCCCTTGGAATTGATCAAACAAATCGTCGATTCGAGGAAGAGGGTAACAGTTCTTAATCGTAAGCTTGTTAAGTTCCCTATAACCAATACACATTCGGAACGATCCATCTTTCTTTTTCACAAAAAGAACTCGTGTGCCCCATGATGACGTGCTCGGGCGTATAAAGCGTTTATCAAGCAACTCTTGAAATTGGCTAGATAGCTCACGCATTTCGGATGGTGCAAGGCGATATGGAGCTTTTGTTACAGGTGTAGCATCGGGAATAAGATCAATTCGAAAATCGATATCACAAGTAGGGAGTAAACCAGGTAAATCTTCAGGAAAAACTTTAGGAAAATCACGTACAATAGGAACATCTTTCAAAGTTGTCTTCTCATTCTTCGTCTCCACAATATGGGCTAGGAATGCAATGTACTCTTTGCATAAGTACTTGTTCACTTGAATACACGACATAAGCTTCAATACTCTTGAGGGTCCTTCGCTGTAAACATGCAGTTGATCACCGTTTGGAAGTGGAAAGCGAATTATCTTATCGTAACAAACAACTTCGGCACGATTCTTACGAATAAAATCCATGCCTACTATGATATCAAACCTACCTAATTGCATAGGTATGAGATCGATTGTGAAAGAGCGATTGTTGAGACCGAGAGTACAATTACGTAGGGACTTAATAGTAACGGTTCTTCCGGTGGTGACTCTGACATCGAAGGTCTTTGGGAGGTTAACGCGTTCATTTTTAAAAGTTTTTCGAATTCAAACGATACAAAACAGTTATCGGCTCCAATGTCAAATAAGCAAGAAGCATAAATACCATTAACGAGGAACGTACCATTGACCACGTTGTTGTCATTCTGAGCCTGTCGGTGGTTGATGTTGAAAGCTCTTTCACACACAGTTTGTGGTTGTTACTGCTGCTATGGCTGTGGTGGCTGTGGCTGTTGCTGCTACTACTGTTCTTGTTTCACGATGCGGTGTGGGCAGACATTGCTAAAATGAGTAAGATCGCCACAAGTGTAGCAAGCATGTGCAGGAGAGACTGGTGCTTGCGGTGTTGGGTTGACCTGAGGAGCGCGGGGTGGAGCTGGTAGTGCTGCGATAGGTTGAGGAGCTTGCCGACGAGGGCCTGTGCCGCAGTTGAGGGTGAAGTGACCATAGCAGTTGCAGTGGATGCAGAAATGGCAATTGCCTCCAACTGCATGGTGATGGGTGCACTTAGGGCACTGAGGATGGTTTCCAGTATACGCACGCTTAGCAGACGGTGCGTTGGGAGTAGCGATCTAGTGAGACTAGGAGTTGAGTGGTGCGACTACCGCGCAGTTCTTACTTGAATTCTTTCTCTTGTGACCTTGACGATTAGACTTGGAGACTTGGTATGGTGCGGTATCGATGTTTGGTTCAACTATGGCTTGAATAAACTCTTGGTCGGGACCTTGAAAGTTCCAGCCAAGACTCACTTGTCGTTGATCTCGGCGGCTAGCTTATAAGTTTCCTCGATGGTTGTTGGTTTCGCTGCATAAACAAAATCAGCAACACAATCTGGGAGAGCGTGAAGGTATTTCTTGATAGTTTTCTCTTTCATATCAACTTGACTTGGGCAAATGATACTTAGCTGTTTAAACCGGGCGGTGAGGCCTGCGTTATCACCCCCAATTTGCTTGTTGTTCCAGAACTCATCTTCCGACTTTTGAACTTCATGGGGAGTACAATATTCGTTTATCATGAGCTCTTTAATTCCTCCCATGCAAGTCTGTAGGCTGCATCATTTCCACGCCTGTTGCGCTAGCGGTCCACCAGTCAAGTGCCCTTGACTGAAATACACCGGTGGCGTTAACGGTGCGGAGGTTCTCTGGACACCCGCTCTAGAGGAAGGTAACCTCGATTGAGTCGAACCATTGGAACATTTTGCTGGGACCATCTTCGCCTATAAAGTCATAGGACTACAGGCCTTGAACTATTTGAAGCTGAACGAAGATTTCGGCACATCATTCTTGGAGTCAACAGATGAGTTGCTGCTGACAGCTTGAATCTCACTGTCAATCTGAGGAATCACCTTGGCCATTTCCTTGGCTACGAGAGAAGAAATTCGTTTGTCGGTGTTGTTTCACTGGACGGTCTTGCGAGTATGAGATCCCATGGAAGCCATCTACACTAGGAGATTGGATGGGATTTGATTATAACGGGTTTTGCTTAGAAAGGTTTTGCGTTTCATGTAACATATTTTATTATTATTTTTCACGTAAGGCACAAAATCACATAGTCACATATACACATAATCACATAAACACTTAATCACATATTTTGCACGTATTCACATAAACACATATTTTGCACGTATTCACATAATTCAATCATGCGTAGCGTGCATGAAATGTGCGTAGCATAGCGTATCGTAAGCGAGTAATACAATGTATGATGACATGCGCGTAAGAGAGTTGTGCGTTTAGCTTGTTCGTGATAATTAGCGTCTTAGATTGCGAGAGCTGTGCAAGTTGTTCATACGTCCGTAGAGCGAAAAGCGAATAAAACGAGAAATCGTTAAAGCCTAAAAGTTTAAAATTCACAAATTTAAAAGATATAAACACAACAAAATTCGATGATGCGTAAAAACGACATTTACAAGCTTAAATTTAACAGAGCGTCCTGGATTTGAGACATCGACTATCCAAAGTGATTTGACTATTCCCTTGAGTTCGAACATGCGTTTTGGCCTAATAGACAAATGCCATTGCCATTTATCCTTCCAGTCACTACACACTTTGAGTCATTGAAATAATCGAGACCTTGATGAGATTTAAAATCGAAGAGTGGACCTAGTCATTAAGTTGCGGGTTTCACCCCTAGCTTAACAACTTTGTACCTTAACTGTGGTTGTTCTCACCGATCGAATCGGGAGTTCCACCCTGAATAGAAATGGAGATTTCCGTCGAGATATGGATATCACTCCTAACTCAACGAAAGAATCTCGTGCGGAGAATAATAGGCGGGGTGAGTGATCTTATCGAGAGTTCTTGGTTTTCACACCTAATCTCGACACAATCACTCGTTTGTGTTATACGAGTGTCTTTGCGGCTCCGTGTATCGTGTAGAAGTCTTAGGAAAGACTTTGTATAACATTTAAAGACCAAAATGATAGTTGAGAGAGCGAGATAGCGAGAATAATATTTTAAGCACATAAAGGACGAGTAGTCAAATAGGTTTCTACTATAGACTAGGACTAATCAGGTAATTAACCCTAATTCCCTATAGTTATGGCTCTAATACCAATCTGTCACACCCCAACCGATGGCGGAATCATCGGGATGTGGCACAATGCGACGAGATTGCTCGAGAGAATCCATAACGACTATTTTATGACAATAATTAATAAGGTTCAATTTCCTATAAAACTAAACAATTATCCATACAATAATCGAAATGAATTACAAGATTCTTAAATAATGTAACAAAAATAAACAACAAGATTAAGCGAGTATCTAAAGGCCTAATCCAGCTGCAGCATATATCAATTCATCAACCTGTAACATACGTTAAAATGAAAGTCAATACAAAATGTAAAGGTGAGTACACAAGTTTAGCATAGTAATAGTAATAAAGGGTTTCGCATAACCAGCATGTACTAACGAAAATCGTGTGAACATGTATGCCATTTTACATTGATACAAGCTAACCAACAAATGCGAGTGAGTCTGCACGTCACGCGTCCACCGAAGTGTCCACGTACATAAAAGTAAAGAGGGAACCCCCTAACCTACGGGTGATGTGTCAGTCTATGGTACTATCATGTTAAGGGTGGTATGCAAGTAATCAAACGTAACATAGCTTATAGAAATTCAACGTTTTACGTATAGCATGCGAGAACGGTTTGCGTTTAAAACGTTTTAAGTGTCGTGTGATGTGTTTTGTTATAGAGAATGTATGTAACACCAAAAAAGTGCGTTAAAGCGAAAAGGGGTCAAGTATACTCTAGTGAGTGCTTAAACAGTTAAGCACGAGCGAGATGAGGTGAGGAGAGCGCAGGATTAGCCTGCAAGCAGGAACAGAAGTGCATCAGTCCACCATAGTGCTGAAACGGTTGAACAGGAGGTTTTGCGGGAGAACAGGTGCTCCATACGAATGGAGCTTCGTACGAGGCAGTGCTTCGCACGAGGCACCATGCGTCATACGAGGCATGCTTCGTACGAGCCATCACCCTCGTGAAAGCCATGTCTCGTACGAGCTGCTGGTCATGTGAGTCGTCCTGTTTCGTGTCCAAAACCGAGTGTTTTCGAGTCGTCTTCGGGAAATTGAGTGTTCATCTCTCCAGCCTTAAGCTACTGATCAAACCTAGGGCCAGGGAGGTCTTTGGAGCGAGTTTAGCCTCTAGTGGGAACTTGGACTGGTTCGTACAAAGCGTGTTTCGTACGAGACAGTCTGGTTCGCACAAGTGACTGTTCTTGCGTCTTCGTGTGTTCGGAACTGAGTTCTCATCTGAATCAGTTGTGATTTCGAATCCTTTTCCGGACGGTTTAGACGTCGCTTCGTCCCACTAAGTAGTGAACGAAAGATATGTCGGTTTTAGTTCTTTTTTGTGTAGAAATCGAGTTAAAAACAGTTTTCTAAGGATTTACACTTGACGAGTTTGAAATAACAAGATTTCTAACTTGGGAAGCCAAAGCTAAGCCCAATATACTCGTTTAAGTGTGAATCCAAATAAAAATCAGAAAGTTTTATGACAATAGGTTTTTGTAACAGAAAAAGTTTGGATGAAATCGGAGATAAACTCGTGTAAATCATTGTGGTTTGCGTGAAAATCGTTGTTACTTACATGGAAAACAGAGAAGTGCGGGTAGAGAGTGTTTCGTGCGAGTGACAACAAAGAGAGCACGAATGTACAAGTGAGGTACTTATAGGAGGTGAGGTAGGAGAGCAGGTGGTGCCTCGTACGAGTGAGGTATGCCTCGTACGAGGGAGTACTCGTGCAAGCCAAAGGTGACTTGTACGAGCGAGTGTTCAAAGTTCAAATACAAAATTTACAAGGCTTGTAAAGAAAGATCCACAGGCGGATCGAAATAAATATATACAAAGTAATGTTCAACAGACTTTAAGCAACCTAGGGACTTGAAAAATCCTCTATTATCACTATAGCGCAGCTCCCAATCTATTGCGTGTTGCCACCTGTAACTTGATCTTTTAAAATACGTCAGTTTACACTGGTAAATACTAATAACCGACTCATTTTGAAAAATATTTCTAAAATGGTTTTTGGTGCACTTGGCACGTTTTTATAAATAACTTGGGATAGTTCAAAATGACCTTGTTTACAGTTTTACATGTTTGTCAATACATATGGGGTCCGGTGCAGAAACCGAATAACCTGATTAACCGACACACCACTTAAATAATCCACCAGTGGGATTCAATCTTTTATTAGCATTAGCGTCTGTCAGGTGTATGCCAACACCCCGTGCGTAAGGTCATGGCCATTAGTAACTTAAATGAGCCAAGGATATCCCAGACATAGTCGAATTAACCCCCAATGTTTAAGTTATCAAACAATACAGAATAAAACGGGTTATGAGGATTTAGTAAATCACAATCCGATAACATGATCGTATACCCGACCAAGCGGTATTATTATACCGTATCCCAAGCACGTATAGGGAAAATAAGTTAAAAGTATTTACCTGAGCAAATTCTTCAATAAGATAAATAACTTAGCCGAATATTCAAAAAGTAAGATTAGATGGAAATCTATCGGGAGGCTCTTAGTCTGGAAATTATGGTGTTTATAACCAATTAGAATGCTAACGGGTCCTATCTACTTGTAGAATCGAACCGGGTAGCTTAAGAATAATAACGGTACTAAACGCTAGATTAAGCGATGACCGGAATAGAATGTAGTTTAAACCCGACAAGTATGGAGACTTGTTTAATATGGGTAACATGTTATATTCTAGATTTTGAGAATAAAATGATAAGGTTAAACCCGTTTCGGTTAAATTACGTAAACTAGTTACGTAGGCCGAACCGTATGCATATAAGCGAAACCGGGTAACCGGGTGATTCCTACACAAGTTCCATATGCCTTTATACTTTAAACATGTTGTAGCATCAGTAAGTTATCAACATGTTGGTCCGTTACGTTTAAAAATCAATTTATGCCTCAAAAGGGCATTTTAGTCATTTCACGCACCACTTGACGTATTATTTGGGAATCTGAGTTTAGACTATGTACCTACTGTAATTATGTTTAAAATAGGTTTTGAAATCAATGGATACCAAGTCTTGATGCTCTAATATGGTTTTAGACCATACTATGCGTCGAAACGGCGTTTAAGTCGCTAAATGACGAATTAAATGATGTTTAGGTAAACAATGATGTTATAACCAGGTTTGTATGATAAAATATATTATATAATGTAATACGTCAGTAGGTAAAAAGGTTTTGTTCATTAAAGATGGTTAAAACTCATTTTTGGTGCCGTGAGGGCAATATCGTCATTCAAGGACTTAGTACATGGACTTGCGTATAAACTTAGTTTATGATCTGAGTAGATATCCCAAATAATCCTAGTAATGATAACACATCAGTAGGTAAAGAGTTTTGAGGCCAAAGTTATGTTTAAAGTAATTTATGTGTTAAAGGGTAATTTGGTCGCAAAATGCGTAAATTATGCGAAGTAACCATGTCTTGGATTTTAGAAAGTTGGCCTCAACACAAGTTCAATAACTTAGTAAATCAATTTATAACTCATTTTTATGCTCACGTATGTTTAAACTTTGTTTTTAAGCTCTTAGGGACCTTTTAGCAAAATTCGGCATATTATATGGAAACTTGCATAAACACTCGGATTACTAAGTAACCATGTTATATAACTCCAGAGGGTTATAGTACAATATATCATGGTCACAATGCAACCTAATTTCAGTAGCTAAGGTTGCTAAATCGGGTCAGAACTGAAAGTCAAAGAAAAAGTCAACTTTTGCGACTTTCGGTTGCGAACCGACCTTAAACCTGGACTTGGCGGGCCGAACACGTTTAGACATGTTCTAATACTTATTACCAAGTTAATAAAGTATTGAAACTGATTTTATAGCACCTACATTGCTAGATATGAATTTATTTCAAAACTGATCCGTTTGACTTTTTATTAATATAACTTTGATCCGTCAATTGACCAAGCAAACGTGGTAATCAGGAGGTGCCCTCTTGAGGTATTAACACCTACCTAACTACGATCACATAGCCACGTTCGTTACGAACATTGGCTGGACTGTAATGGTCTTAGCCGAAAGTCAAAGCGTTTTACGTAAACGCTTTGACTTTGGCTTTAAGCCTATCAAAACCTAAAAAGGAGGGCTAGGAGCACTTACACAAGGTCCTAGCACGAAAATATGACTGATTGGAAGCTCCCTTCAGTTGGGAATCTCCAGAAGAGCAATGGAGGAGAAATCTGAAGAATGAGCAAAGAATCCCAAGACTTAGCTTGGTATTTATAGCCAAGGAAGGAGTATGAGAGCTTGCCAAGTGTTAGTGGAGGTTGAGAGAGTTAAACACGTATTTTGGGACGTGTAAGGAGCAGGTAGATGGGTGGCATTTGCGTTTAAGGAGGCAGGAGCAGAAGCTGCCATGATTCTGCTCGTTGGCACCCACTTACGGACCGTATGGCATAAAGCCTTGCGGTCCGTAAGGCTATCTGGCGCGTGATACTTTCAAATGGTTACGGGCCGTAACCATTAAGGCTTGCGGTCCGTAACCGCCTTCCAGAACATGAAATTTTTGCATTCGTCCACTTTTGGTCCCTCGACTTCTGAAGTTGCCATTCAGAGGTTGTAATTTAACATGTTGGCAAGCTTAGTCCCTCTCGTTAAGCACGTGGCGTTTGAGGATCAGCGGGACACGTGTCGGAATTTTATGGGACGGGTTTTTACGAGGTGTTACAGTAGCACACCTCCCCATTTGTTGGGTCATTGTTAAATATTTAATCAATAGGGTTTTATTCACTTCGACGATAAGATTACACTGGTGGACGCTTTGGTTTGATTTATAGTTATTGCAAACTAGTATGATTATACAACTTAGTATACAATTAACATGTAGATTTGAGGCTTTATTCATATTTATGCTATGTAGACAAACTAGTATGCTCATCGACATAATTTATGTTGACGGATAGTTTATACACGTTGCAGGCAACATTCGATGACGCGAATACAAGAATCTATCTAGGGTGGACTAGAAACTCACCAAGTCTTATTTATGTGTTTTATGTTTTAGTCGTGAAACTTGCAATTATTGTATTTTCCATTTTCATGAACAATGTAATGTTTGATTAGTAAAATGAAATGAACTTTGATACATAAATTATTGTCACAAATTTAGCGTTAAATTGTCTTTGAGCAATCTCGTTCGTCCCGCCTTAATGTTTCTACTATCGGTTGGGATGTGACAGCCGGACCATTTGTCTCGGTGTTAAGATGCAACCTCAAAATAATTATTAAAAAATAGCATTATAATTGTGCAAAACATAAATTATCATTATCAATACAATAATTTTCAAACGTTTTGAACAGTAGTTTTATAATAAAAAAGGGATAGTGCCAGGCAGCTGGCCTGGCACTCCCCCATTGGACCAGCCGTTTTCTGGCATTTCCCCATTGGACCAGCCGTTTATTATTTGTTTACGCTGTAAAATTACGGGTTTGCCCCCGGAGTAGTGTCAGGCAGCTGGCATGGCACTCTCCCATTGGACCAAACGTTTATTATTTGTTTACGCTGTAAAATTACGGGTTTGCCCCTACTTTAATATTACGATTTTGCCCCATGCTCAAAATAAAATTACGCTTTTGGCCCTAGCCAAAAATTACGATTTTGCCCACGACTCGAAAAAAGGAATAGTGCCAGGCAGCTCCCCCACTGGACCATTGGTTTATTATTTGTTTATGCTGTAAAATTAGGGGTTTGCCCCCAGAATACTGCCAGGCAGCTGGCATGGAACTTCCTCATTGGACCAACCGTTTACTATTTGTTTACGATGTAAAATTACGGGTGTGCCCCACTTTAAAATTACGATTTTGCCCCCTGCTCAAAATAAAATTATGCTTTTGGCCCCAGCCAAAAATAACGATTTTGCCCACGACTTGAAATTACAATTTCGCCCTCAGCTCAAAATTACGTTTTCACCCATGTTTAAATGAAAAAAAATATGTTCTCGCCCCCACCTTAAAATTACGATTTTCCCCGTTAAAAAACTTATGATTTCGGCCTCAGTTAAAAATTATGTTTTTGCCCATGTTCAAAATAAAATTACGTTGTTAGCTCCAACTCAAAATTACGATTATGCCTTCGATTCAAAATAAAAATATGGTTTCGCCTCCCACCTAAAATTATGGTTATGCCTTTAGTGTAAATTTATATTACTGTGTTGCCCTATGTTCAAAAGTATGAATTCGCCCTTGCGCTGATTTACACTTTTGCCCTGGTTTCAATTTTCAGTATTGGCATCACTTTAGCTTTTGGCAAATCGATTTTACACCAGTGAAAAAATATAACTTTCCATTAGTTAAAAATAACAGTATTGTCATTGTTTTAGTTTTTTAGCAAAACTATAAAAGTGTTCTGTTTTTATTGGGTTACTCGATTTAATTGTTTTCCGTGTCAGCTGCCAAACACTCACTCATTATTCGGCCACCACCCCACAACGCAGACAAAGCATCTAACTAGTTGGTATAATAATCATTTATCTTTAAGTCAGGTACACCAGTTTTCTTTATTGCACCGATTTTATCAATTATATTCTAGTGCAATTTGCAAGTGGTTTCTGAAAATATATCTTTTATATATACCGATATTTCCGTATGTTTTCATAATAACAATCTTTTAAATTTATTTATTTAATTACTTACACTGATGGATTCAAGAATCATCATGAGTGAAGGATGAAACGAGTCGGATGAAAAAGGATCGTATTGAACAACTGAAATATCCCGGATAACAACAGTTAAATCAGCTTATAACACAATAATTTTCTAGGGCCTACTAATAAGTTAGAGAATTACACATATCAAATCTATATCATTTGCAGACTATTTTTTTTACTGTTGATCCACACTTGTGTGGGACTCCCTCATTTGGTCTTATGTCCTTTCATGCTGACGTTAATTTTTTACTACATTTTTAAATCTATTACAAACACGGAACAAATTTTATAAAAATAAAATAATCTACATTATTTTTCAAAAAACATACTAAGGTTGTAATTTAAACGAAAGCGACAAGCACATGGTAGCACCAAGTACGAATGGGGCGTGTATCGAGTTGGAATTGGACCTAAAAAAATGGAAAACAACGACATTACAAAGTACGGACCTAAAAAATCTAGATCAATTAGGTTACAAATTAGACATGAAACATCGTGTTTATAGATAGATAAACTTGTTGAATTTTCAATTGTTAATTGAAATTAGGGAGGCAAGAAAGTCGATTCGAGTTAACCATAAGCAAAGCTCAGGCTTGACTCGATAGCTGAACCTAACTTCAGGATACAAACTCGGGTTTGGCTAGAGCTTAGCTTCAGAGGTTGGATAAGATCTCGGTCGAACCTTTGGTAATCTTGTGCTAGGCTCGTCTACATAAATCTGAAGCTTTTTTATTTATATATTTTGTTTATTTTTTTGTTCAGGCTCGAACTTAAACATGAACTCAAATAGTTTGATAAACTCTCAAATGAACTCAAACTGAACTTGAACTCAAATAGTTTGATAAAAAATAAAAGAGTAAAGTACACAGATAGTCCTTGTGGTTTTCTAAAATTTTGAATTTGGTCCTCAGCTTTCTAAAAGTACATGGATGGTCCCTGTGGTTTGCATTTTGTAACACATTTAGTCTCTTTGGTCCCCTAACTTGGACCTAGTGAAACCTTTAGGTTTGTTCACCAGGGACTAAATGCGTTACAAAATGCAAACCGTATAGACTATCCGTGTACTTTTAAAAAACTGGAGACCAAATTCAAAATTTTAAAAACCTACATTGACTATCCGTGTACTCAAACAAAAATCATTTGCAGTGGTAATACCACCAACCAAACATTTAGAAAAAATGATGACTCATATTAGCGGTGCACAAATCGGGTTTTTTGAATACCCGGTTTCGGGTATGGAACCGGGTTCGGGTATGATCAGGTTCTACAAAATTGGCTATTGACAATACCCGGGTCGGGTTCGGGTTCGGGTCCGGGTTTTATACAAAAAATGTATACCCTATATACCTGGGTTCGGGTAGATCCGGGTCGGGTTTTCTAATACCCGGGTATTATAATACCCTATTTCCGGGTTCGGGTAGGGTCGGGTATGGATCGGGTTTGGTTCAGGTATGCCTCGGGTATTCATTTTTTTGCATAAAATATAGAAATATAAAATGCAAAATCTTTTTATTTCATAAAACATAGGAATACATGATGAACATAGATAGCTTCAAATAACTTGATGGTTTTCGTTTATTGTTCGTCTCGAGAATAACACTTGCTGTTAAACCAAACATCAAAGACCCTTTTTATAGGGTATATAGATATAATGTAAACAAAAAAAATGGTCAAAATACTTTTTCTAATGGCTATATGGCCGTTACAAAGGTACAAAACTCGAAAAAAAACACAAAAAAAACGAAAAAACCTGAACAGGGTATTGGAAAACCCGGATCGGGTATTGAAAAAACCTAGTTTCGGGTTCGGGTTGAAACCGTGTATTCGTAAAACCCGGGTTGAAAACGAGTATAAAAAAACCCGGTTCCGGGTTCCGGTTTTATAACATAAATGCATACCCGGTCCCTACCCTATGGGTAGGGTCAGGTTCAGGTATAAAAAACCCGGGTTTTATAATACCAGGTTTCGGGTTTTTTTTTGTCCGGGTCCGGGTTTGGGTTTTTTTGCACCACTAACTCATATATATCTCAGTCTTGAAGAAAAAGTTTGGCAGAGACAATGGGCCATCAGTTAGCGAGCCCAGGTGGTAAGGCCCCAGCTAATAACCTTAAGACTACGACGGGTCTTGTAAAGTCGGGACCCAACCCAACTCCCGACTACGTACATGGGCTCGGTAGTCGTATTATATTATATATTTTTTCTATAATATAGTGAATAGTTTAATTCGATTTTTCAATTAGAAAAGAAAAAAAAGGCTGACCTAAACTGACACAAATGAATTTTATTAGATACTACATATTTTTAATTTATAAAATCTTATTAATGATGAAATATTATAATAGTTACTTACAAATCTCAAAACAAAGAACATATTTTTATTATAATTGTGGGTAATATTCAAACACATTATGAAAATTTGATATTGTTTGTACACAGGATATATATCGTATCATAAGGATGTCTGACCTTAAATACTATTAACGAGTATTGGATGCATTGTCGGGGAAGGGATCCTAGAAGCATTGGTAACTGAAAACAATGGTTTCAAAAGTCGCTTGACGCTCTCTAGTCGGTCGATCGGGAAGTTGAGAGTACTCGACCTGGCGAAGAGTACCCAGGGAGTACTTGAACATGTTAAATTATAAAGAAAATAGTTTCCGGAAATTAAATATATGTCAAATAACATAATTTTACTAATAATTATAACAAAATACGTGAAAATGATATTTATTCTTTAATATGCTAGGCATAGATAACATGTTTTAGATTTTTAAGTCAAACCCGGCCCGAGTTGACCTACTAGATCCGATTCTGGTCGAGGTTGACCACGTTGATCGATTCTGAGTAATTAGGCGGAGTTAAAGAAAGTCGTTTCGACAGCCAACCTTGTAACGACTACTCAGGGAATACTCGACATTGAAGACCTTGTTTTACAACCATGCTAACATATCTAGATGCTCATTGTTGATAAAAAACGTATAATATTGGTTGTTATTAAGATGCTTCATCATATTAGATTCTCAATACATTTTATAGTGTGCATCTTTATTTCTAGAGAATTTATTTATCATATTCCCTATCTTTAGTTTCATCAATGCCAGTTTTTTTTTTTTTGGTTTATATTATAACTTTTTTAAGAGTTTTAACATGTTATCTAATTCATTTGAATACATGTTTTCTTTCTTTTTATAATCATAATCTCTAAGTTGGGATAATATTCATACTATTGATAAAAGTTAATTAGGTGGCCATGGTTTAATCAAATGACAACCCCTCAATACCATCCTAACACCATTGCGACATTGTAACTTTAAACTCTACCCTCAAAATGAAATAATAAATACTAACAATTATTATCATGGAATATTTGTTTTTTAAGTTATTTGTAAAAAGAAACGAAAATTACACTACACCATAACACAACCACAATCAACATGATTGAATTTCAAACATTTAAACTACTATAGAATCATGTGTATAAATAAATGTATTAACCAAACCGAATGTACATATGTTATATGTTCATAATTGTTTATTAATTCATTTTATAAGTAACACACTAGCTGTCATTTATTCATATTTATAAATTTAAAAAACCTCTTCTATTATTATACATATTAAAAGGTGTGGGTTGATAAATAGTAACTCACACCTTTTACATTTTCACCCATTATGGTTTACTTAGTTTACTTCTTATACCCTTATCTTTAATAAAGTTATCAAACAACAACTAAACTTTTCTTTCGACTTTATTTTTATGTTTTTCTCTTATGGTTGTTATACCGTGTGGTGGTATCATATCCGTATTGTAATGAACCAAACCGATGTTGACAAAACTCCCGCCGCAACACGCGGATAATTTTACTAGTTATATTTGAGGAGGGATAGGATGAGCGATCCCTCAGGACCAGGCCTCCTCGGGGACCCAAAATAAAAAAAAAGCTATATATATTTTTAATTAAGGGTTCATTTTTTCTAGTTGTTCCGCCCATCAGATTTTTAATAATTCTCGGGTACGCGCTGTAATTAATTTATGTCCGACTCCATATCAAAAGTATTCTCCCTTAGAACTAGTCTATGAGAATTGCATTTTTCCTTTAAAAATGTTTGGTTGTGTTGTCCCTTTCTTAATTTCCATCTCAATATACAAACATGGGGTCACAAAAAAGATTTGGTTTTTCATTCTCCATCGAGCATTAAGCATATGAATTATTGTTGATGTGAGGTTAGCCCATTTGATAGAGACATATGCCTTTTAGAGAGGAGGTCCCTAGTTCAAACCTGGACAATGATCAATATATTAAGATAATTGATGTAATACCGTAGGAGGAACCGTTTCCATTAAAAAAGTATATGGAACCATTAATGAAGTTGTTTTAAAACACTTAACTTCAGATTCCATGATAAAACATTCCATTCATAGAGGGAGATAAAGAAAAGTTGAAAAAACAATAATAATTTTGAAATACATATATCTTATCATGACCATCTTATGATTTAGATAAAGACAAATACATCTATAAGAATTTACATCGAGATAGATAGTAAACGGGCAACGAGCTGCGCCGCGCGCTACCCCTTTACAAAATAAAAATAGACGAATTACTTGATGCATTCCTAAATTTGAAGAGTTATTAAAACACATTAACCATGTTTAAGTGCATATGGTCGAATTGATGGTAATTTTTTTTACCTTTCAAAATATATATATATATATATATATATATATATATATATATATATATATATTACCATTTGAGTAAGTGTCAATTAAACTCGGAAAACCAATATGCATAAGTGTAACACTCTTTTCCGTAAATCATTTTAACAAAACTCCAAAACTGGATCCTATATTTTCAAAAAAATTACATGTGGCGATGAGGGTTATATAAAAATAATAAGTAAAATTTGCAGAACATTATCCACAGTCAAAACCATAAAGTGATTTTAAAACATAAAAGCATTCATATGAATTATGATACAATGAGGTTTGACTTAAAACTAAGCTCGATTTTTCCGTCCCAATACTCGATCGTCCACTTTATCATATTGAGGGCTTTTTACATGGAATTATACGTTTAAATTAAGCATTAGCAATGCCAAGGGAGAGTACAACTCATTATATTTAGAATAGTTTGTTTTTTTTAAACGGCAAATTTGGATAGCGGAAGCATCCGATCATATCCATCTCCATAAGACACCGGCGTAGGCAATCACACAAATCTCATAATCGTATAGTCGACTATGACTACACTGCCCTTGTATCAGCCTCAGCCATCGACAACATATTAAACATAAAATATTCCATGTTTTTAATCCAAAAATTCATTTTTTTTTTCATATCAATTTCACATACCAAGATTTCACATAATTATAATTGAAACAACAACTCATTTTACTCTTAGTTTTTTTTTCTCAATTTGAAGGCTTATTTGTTCAATGTACCTTGGAGATACATAGATCCCAATTTGAGGTTCAAAATCCTAAAACTCAATTAAAGTTTATCACTTTATCTTTGCAAGGACGCCCCGCTTGCGGTGTGCACATATAATGTATATATATTTGTGGGCCCTCGGGGGGCAAAAGTGAAATTACACTAATTTAACCGTTATTTTACTAATGTCGCGAAAATAACGTTAAAAGCGGCAGGCGGTAAATCATACATCATGTGGTGGTGTTGATAGCTAAAAGACAAAAGGGTACATGCACTAATCGGCCTTTGTCCCGATTGTTGAGTGTTACGTGCCTTATGTCCAAGGCTTGATGCATAACTACTATAGAGTCAGAGGTCTCATTGGAAGGAGCCTCTCTATTCCTACGGAGTAGAGGTAAGACTGTCTACATCTTACCCTCCTCAGACCTACCTCAATTTTGCTATTGGTGAGATTTACTGAGTATGATGATAATGACGACTTTGTCTTTGGAAGGCTGGAAGCCTTTCAACTTTCTCGCAATGCATATATAAATTTACACATGCGTCTCAATCATATAATCGGGAATAATGCCACTTTAACAAGTTGTTCTCGTAATGCACATATGCATGTAGAATTCTGGAAATTGCCAACTAAACGTGCTAAAGAGACAACCATTGTGCTAAATAATATAAAGTCTGAGAGTTGCATAAGTGTTGTAATTGGTTATCATGGCTAGTTCCGATCGAACTTATTAAAAATACCTTTTTTATATAATTTATGCTATATTATTTGTTCGACATAGAAGTTCCATCAATTATCTGATGTGACATAACATTTCACTAATTACTTGATCTGATATAAGATTTCACCCGTTATTTGATATACCACGTGATTCCACCAAAGTATATTATATAAGCTCTACATTTCTTCCATTTTATTCATCACTTATCTTAATGTCTCATTTTTTTCTTCTATTTTGCTAGAAGTTTTCACCAAAATTATTAGGCAACGGGTCAAATTTAAATCCAGACAATCTAACTAAAGTTGATGATATTTCGGTAACAACATGTTTCACATATCAAGTATACCATTTATCCTTATAGTTGAATTTCTCTAGCGTACTAATCATCAATTACATCTTATAATGGTTAACGGAAATATGTTAATTTTAGGTGTTCAAATCAGAGTTGATGAATTATGTGAAAAACAATGAAACACAACATGCAACCTTAGTTAACAGATCAAAGACAATATCAAGTAGCTACTTGTCCACATTCATACTCAGGGGCGCAGCTTAAGAGGGCCCGGGGGTGGGGGTGGGGGGGACCTCCCGAACTTTTCGCTTAGTAGTGTTATATATGTAATTTTCGTATAGAAATTTTTGGGTATATACGTTTTCGACCCCCCCCCCCCCCGGGTCGAAAACGTCAAGCTTCGCCATTGCTCATACTCATATGTGATCATGGTAAAAATTCTAACACCAAAAAATTAATTAGTTAACATGAAAGTATTCTAGAGAGTATGATGGTTGGACGATAAGGGTGTTGTGTGATCAACATAATCATCATTTTGTACAACATATGGAGGGGCATCCATATGCAAGTAGATTATCTAGATCAAGAAACTCGTTTAGTGGAAGAGTTGACAAAGAATAATATGTCGTCAAATGATATTTTATTAACCACAAAGGATGAAAATGAATGCAACATGTCTTTGTTTAAATTCACATATAATGCATGCCAAAAGAGCCACATCACTGACCAAGTATGAAGAACTCCAATGCAGGTTTTAATTTGTCACTTTTGCATTATAATGGTTATGTATTTGAACTTTGTTCAACTACTTCATCAAGCGAGTTGGAAGATTTATTCTTCGTTCATCCAACATCAGTGGAGATATGTCACGCATTCTCGCATGTGCTGATTATAGATGCAACATCCAACATTAGTAGAGATATGTCATGCATTCTCGCATGTGCTAATTATAGATGCAACGTACAATATGAAAAAGTATATAATATCTTCTATTCAAATTATTGGTATATCATTAACTAACAAAAGATTTTGCTAGCTTTCACCTTATTAACGGGGAAAAGGAGGATAGCTTCACATAGACATTAAGTTGTCTAACATTGACTAGACGTGTGCATGCAACCAAGTGTTATATAATTACATAAAAAGACTTTACTCTGGTGAATACATGCAAACAAGTTTTTTTCAAATGCAACTCGATTACTTTGTAGGTTGCACATTTTCTAAAATATATAGTTGAGTTGCATGTTATCTTTCAGTAACTCGATTACTTTGTAGGTTGCACATTTTCTAAAATATATAGGTGAGTTGCATGTTACCTTTCAGTTCACAACAAGCTTTGGATTCCTTTGTTTCAATGTGGAAGCTATTAGCTGAATCTTGGACACTAGCCAAATACATGGAAAATACACGCAACTTCATTTAGTGTTGGTCAATAAATATCCTAGTATTTTTCTTATTACGCATCTTCATTATTTATTATCAATAATTTTTTAATATTTAACCAAGTCGAGGTAATTTTTAGGTTTATTATTAATAAATTTTAGTTATTAACCAATTCGAGGTCATTTTTAGGTGATTTATTAATAGGATCGGGTTTGGTTGAGGAAGTATAAACTAATATTTCTGTCTACACTGACTGGTCAACATTTGAGCTTTGAAAATCGTACAAGCAACATAGTAGATAGAGCCAACATGAACCGATAAAAACACTCACATTCTATAAACTGAACTTCAGATAATTTTGTGGGCGTTTCAGATAAATCATACAAATGAGAATTACAGATAAATCATACAAATGAAACTTATAACAATAAATGAAAGCTTTGAAAATGTTATAAAGCTATAATAATAATAATAATAATAATAATAATAATAACTAATAAGATTAAAGTACATGAATGGTCTCTTTAGTTTACCAAAATTTTAGATTTGGTCCCTAACTTTTCAAAAGTACACGGATGGTCCTCGTGGTTTGAACATTGTAACGCATTTAGTACCCATCCAAAAAATCTAAAGGTTTTAGCAAGTCCAAGTTAGAGACTAAATATGTTACGAAGTGCAAACTACAAGGACCATCCATGTACTTTTGAAAAAGGTTGGGGACTAAATGTGTTACAAAGTGCAAACCATAGGAACCATATATATACTTTTATAAAGCTGGGATCAAATCCATTTTTTTTTAAAAACAATAAGGACCATCCGTGTATTTTACTCTAATAATAATAATTAAGCAACTGAACCGCTTAAGTGACATTCAATATGAACTCTTCAAATTGCGGTTGTCAACTTCGCAAAAATCACACTTTACCATGTGCTTTATCTTTCTAAACTATTTAAATGTGTGTCAATTGTGCTCTACTAGTAATCTTGATCGCTAACAAAGTTGGGTGAGCATTCACTGTTTAACCAATAAAGGCGCTATATAAAGATATTAGAAGAGTTCCGACAACATCAAACACTTACAATTGCAAATGTGCATTGTAACCATTATGTGATGGTCCAATTACAAAGAGGGTATCTAATGCCACCATTATGCCGTTATGGACTTGCCATAAACATCCATGTTTAGCTGGATGGCAAACCACATACATGTCACATATAGAAATCTATACTTAGTTAATATGTGGTTGTTGTAATATTCAAAACTGCAAATGTAGTTCCAAGTGTAAATAATTTTCTTTCAATGAAAATTGGTCTAATATTTAGGATTATGTTTTCATCTTTTGTCTTATTAGTTTTCACATATCCTTATGTATATAAATATAGATACAAGTAACTTATAGAGTTAAGTATAAATCGCCTCTATGTGGTTTGAGGCGTTTTGCAACTTGCCTTTCTTTTACAAAAACTTTTGATATTGCCTCTTTGGGTGTTTTCCACTTGTAACGGTTTGTCTCCTTGCTGTCAACGACCGGTAGACTTTGGTTGAAAAGACCAAACTACCCTTTTCTTCTTACAATATGCGCCCCTATGGTTTTGTGATTATTACAAACGGCGACCATCACATCAGCATCACCACCACCACAATCATCACCACCACCAGCAGCTCATTATTATCTAATTCCAAATTTCTAACCACTTTATCTTCTTCACAACCATAATCATGGTTATTGGAGTCGGATTTTGATTCCACCGCCATGCACGACAACGTTGATAAGTCTCCGGCTGCCAGCTAATCGCTAAACACGGAAACGAACAGTCGCTAGGTTCCACAATGTATTGATTGGAAAACACCCATAACCACATGCATTATTTACTAGTTATTTAACATGCAATAAAAGTCGAGGGACATATTATCTTTAGAATAACTAGTTAACTACCAAACACAAAACACACACAGCTGTTGTGTGAGGCAACATCTCGATTTCCCCTTTGGGGTAGATGGCAGGAACCCTTCAAACCCTATAAAACCTTACTTTTCCGGTGACCGGAATTTCCACATCTCAACCAAGAAACCACAAACTAACGGGAAGATAGTCGAAGAGATAGTATAATTTAGAGTGAATTGCAAGTTACGTCCTTTGGGCCTAACCCAATTAATTTCTTTCGATAAATCAGATCATGTGCACCCAATATGAGGGAATTACTGTCTTTTCTCATTCTAATTTATAAATAAATAAAAAAACAAATAAAACCAACAAACCCACATACTTTTTCTCTCTCTACACACACACACTCTCTCTCTCTCCCTCTCTCTTCCTCTCTATCGCAACCACCACCCACCACTACCTGCCATCACCACCAACCATCACCTTTCACCACCATCACACACACATATATATATATATATATATACTTAGATCATCATCATCATAATCATACTCAGTAAATCCCACTAATATCAAAGTTAAGGTAGGATCCGATAAGGGTAAGATGTAGAAGACCTTACCTCTACCCCGTAGGAATAGAGAGACTGCTATATATATATATATATATATATATAGATATATATATATATATAGTGAGGTTCCTGTAAAAAGAACATTTTAAGAAGACATAGAAATTGACATGTAGACATCATGTTTTAGATTTAGGCATGATGTTTTGGGTTGTTTTGGCAAGAAAAACAACAAACATAACAATTGAAAACACAATGCAACGTATTATGGACGTGACATTTAAAAACAACTAAAACACACTACATAACACTTAAAACACACTACTTAACATTCTTGGCATGATGTTTTAAGTTTTAAGCCTACAATTCATTGCATTGTGTCTTAAATTGTTATGTTTGGTGTTTTTCTTGCCAAAACAACCCAAAACATTATGTTATAATAATAATAATAATAATAATAATACGAGAATTGTTATAATAATAATAATACTACTACTAATAATAATAAGGGATCTTGGATTTAAATAATCCGAACTTTCACATATTGGCCGATAACATTCTGAACTTTCAGTTTGAACAACATCACTCCCAACTTTCAACAATATATATAATTAGTTTTTATTGTTGATTATACTTTCAAATAATATTTTATTTAACATATAAATAGCTAGAGTAATTATTTTATATGCTTTAATAATTCTGTTTAGCAAAACGTGACGTTTTTACTTCTAATCCCTTTGAAAATAAAATCACTCTAATCTTAACTTTCATATTTTCTTAAGGACGATGTTATTCAACAGGGTCAGTAAGAAGCTGAGACCCAAACAAACGAACTACCAAATCTGCGAAAAACAACAATTAAAAATAAAACACATCAATTGACATCAAATTAACACCATTAAAACCAACTGACATCCATATTCTAAAGAAATGTTTTTCAATAATCTTCTCCATGAAGGCTCGAGCTTTATTAAAATCAAAATTAATCTGCGATTTCAAATACACCAAAGTAACATAAATCCGTATCCTCTCAGTCTTGTTAAAATAAAAAATAAAAACAATTTAGTTAAAAATCATTATTTTCTAAAAAAACATTTTAGTATAAAATAATTAAATGATAAAAAATTTAAAAACATGTTAAAAACAATTAAATAAATATAAATTTAAGGTAATGATTGTGACATAAACAAATAATTATTAAGTAGGGTTTGTACTAGATACTCATAAAATATAACCTCCTCTCACTCGAGTTGCTTCTAGCTTATTCTAAACAACTCTATATTTCCAATCACCTCCGTTACTCTAGCACCTTCATGGAAACCATCTCCCCACCGTCCGATCACACCCCACTGCCACGTGTAACCCGATCAGAAACACTCACTTAACTTAAACAGTGCCACCATCACCCCCTATATAACCACCACCGTCAACTTAAATCACACTCCAATTAATTAACGCTCACAAATCACAAGTAACAACTTCTGTAATATTTTCTCGTATTCTCTGATCTTCAACAATGGCTCCGGCTGCATCTGATCTTAACAAGATACTGGATTCGAGTCCGAAAAAGAGGGCTTACGTCACGTTTTTAGCTGGAGATGGTGATTATGTTAAAGGGGTTGTTGGATTGGCTAAAGGTTTACGTAAGGTTAACTCCAAATACCCGCTTGTTGTGGCGGTTCTACCCGATGTTCCGGTGGAGCACCGCCGGATTCTGGAGGCTCAAGGGTGTGTTGTGAGAGAGATTGAACCGGTTTATCCGCCGGAAAGTGAAACGCAGTTTGCGATGGCGTATTATGTCATTAATTACTCCAAGATACGTATTTGGGAGGTATGATAGTATGATATCCACGTGGCATGTTCTAGGGTTTATACGTGCCATTTTGTTTTACACGTGGAATAATGTTCATTTTATTTCTTTTTTTTATTTAACAAGTAAGATCTAATTATCTAAATGAATGATCCGCTATTGGATTCATTCGTTATCCATGTGGATGATCTATTTTTAATAATAAGAAATAACCCAACATGGATAGTCATGTACAAAAAAAAGAGTGTAACAAAAAAATAAGTCTGTTTTTTAATTATTGGAAATCATGAAAACTAATAACAATACAGGTTTTGAAAACACCGATATTGAGTCGGATTTTTTAACGATCAACGAATTTTTCAAATAGGCTATTGACGAAATTCATCAGGATACACTCGTCTCCAAACAAGAAAGAGAAAAAGCCTGACCTAGGACCGAACCCGTAAACCTGATACTGAGTCAGTATTGATTTTGATTTTTTTTTACGGCAATGTTATCAAACCAACACTTGATATAACCTACTCTACCAAAAAAGTCTATATCGAAGGCAACCTTGTTTTCAACCAAAAATATATGGGGACGTCGAGAAAGGAGTTTTTTACTGAAATGCTGCTGTTTTCAAAATGTTAATCACAAATAATGCTGCTTTCAGAATTATTTCACAAATAAGGCCAGCGCCATTGCAAATGGCGAATTATTAAGGCTCCTAGACTTGTGTAAGGAAATAATCAGAATGTGTAAGAGACCAATGATTGGGTGAAGGTACAATTTCCATTTCTAATGGCGAAATCTGCATAATTTGCCATTCCAAATGGCAAAAATTGTCATGGTCTTCACAATTGCCATTCCAAATGGCGAAAACTGTCATGGTCTGCACAATTGCCATTCAAAATGGCGAAGAGTACCATACCCCGCATAGATCTCCATTCAAAATGGCGAATAGTACCAAAGCCTGCAGAATTCTCCATTGTAATTGGCGAAATTTGTAACCAAAGCTTGACATTTGCCATTCGTAATGGCGAATTTTATGTTTGTCTTCAATTCAAAATGACAAAACCTCTTCACAATTCCATGAGTTCCCCGGTTCTAAGCTGTTACTACAAGAGATTTCTCATTCACCTCAAATATGTTGCTGCAATTGAATTTAGCTCCTAATGCTATGTTTTTTAAAAAACTTGTCCCGGGTTGGAGAAAATGAACATGCAAAAAATGAACATTGAGATTGACAAAACATGCAACCTTTAAAAATTTTCGCCATTCAAAGTGGCTTTTTGCATAAATGAATAATTTGCCATTGACATTGGCAAAACATGCAGGCTTTATAAATTTTCGCCATCCCAAATGGCAAATTGCAGATTTCGCCATTACTAATGGCTTTGAATGCAACCTTTCGTCATTTTCATATGATTGGGTGCAGCCTTTCGTCCTTTTCGAATGATTGGGTCCAGTGCATTTCTGACACTAGCTAGGGTGTGAAAAATTCGCCATTTATAATGGATTTGGCACCATTTGTAGAATACTTTTGAAGGTGGCATTACTTGTGATTATAATTTTGAAATTAGCTCTATTTCAGCAAAGAACTCTCGAGAAAGTAAATCAAACACAAGTATGTATTTAAATTATTTTTCTTGAAAGCTAATGAACGCTTGTTATCGGAGAAAAATAGATTAGTAAAAATTGAACATGTAAAAAACTTATAATATATATAGTATAGGGATAAAAATGAAAATTGGAAAGGAATAATTTGATTTTTCACGAAGGTTTGTTTTTAAAGTATTATACTGATTGTTTAAAAACTAAAATGCAGTTTGTGGAGTATGAGAAGATGATATACCTAGATGGGGACATTCAGGTGTTTGATAACATTGACCACCTGTTTGACTTGCCGGACGTCTACTTCTACGCCGTTATGGACTGTTTTTGTGAGAAGACATGGAGTCATACGCCGCAGTATAAGATCGGGTATTGCCAGCAGTCGCCGGAGAAAGTTAAGTGGCCGGAGGAGATGGGTCCGAAACCGTCGTTTTTCTTTAACGCCGGCATGTTTGTGTTTGAACCCAGTATCGACACCTGCCGTGATTTGCTGAGTACACTCAGGGTTACCCCTCCCACTCCTTTTGCCGAACAGGTAATTAACTAGTCTAACTAAATAAATAAACAAACAAACGTATTCAGTAATATTCTACTCGAAAAGTAAGGTCAAAGTGGCGGTGTAAACGAACGAACGAGCCAAGCCCGTGATTGACTAGGCTCGAGCTCGATTTGTTTATTAATTATCTATTAAATTAATTTATATATAATTAGACATAATTTTTATGTATAATATAACTATGTTAGAAACGTGTATTACACAGATTAAATATGAAGGTACCAACTATTTAATAATAAAGATTTAAGAATTACAGAAGGATACTTTTACATACGATATATTTGAAAAAGAAAAAAAAAGATATAATACAAATTGTGAAACTTGATGCAATATATTATTCACTTATGTATATTATGTTTAATTATTATAAGTGTATGTGTGTGTATATATATATAATATTAAATAAAAATATATAAATAGGCTTGCTTGTTTTCTAGTTGTAAATATATATTATTCACTTATATGTATAATAATAAGTGTATGTGTGTATATATATATAATATTAAATAAAAATATATAAATAGGCTTTTGAGCCGGCTCGAGCTTGGTAAGCTTCGCTAGGACTTGGATCGTTTATTAAAACAAGCTTACTTTTAGGCCGTTTACTTCGAGGTGAACTCAATAGCTAAGGAGTGGCTTAGCTTGTTTATATGGCAAGATTACTTCTATCACAGTAACTTAAAATAACTAATGATCAAGATTACTTCTATTACAGCAACTTAAAGTAACTAACGATAATTATTCTGATCAATTTGTCATTGTTTATGAAATTTAATCTTTTTTGTGGATGTAAATTTGGCAGGATTTTTTGAACTTGTATTTCAAGGATATTTACAAGCCACTTCCTCTGATATACAATCTTGTTCTTGCAATGCTATGGCGGCATCCGGAAAACGTGGATCTTGAACAAGTTAAAGTTGTTCATTACTGTGCCGCAGGATCGAAGCCATGGCGATATACTGGTAAAGAAGAGAATATGCAAAGGGAAGACATAAAGATGCTTGTGAAGAAATGGTGGGATATATACAACGACAAATCTTTGGATTACAATAATCCTAATGGTAACATGGCGGTACATGTGACAACTGCTGGAAACAATGGCGAAATGGTTCTACCATCGGCACTTACCGACCCGAAAGTGGTTGTTTGTGCACCCTCGGCTGCGTAGATCTACGGGAAGGCATGTTTGTTTTTGGTGTATTATATTTTGACCTTTTTGTGGAGGTGGGTTCATTCGATTTCGTGTGGATTCCATCGTGTAATCTTCCAAATATATATATATATATATATATATGTGAAGTAGATGAAGTTTGTTCTCTTTTTTTAGTTCGTGGATTGATGTAATTGGTAACGAAGTAAAAAGATTTGAGTTTCTTGTTTTGGGAAGTTTATGATCATCACATAAAAGAAGTATATTAATTGGATGAGAACATTTATGAAGTTCAAATCTATCCGGCACAAACTATGCTAACAAAAAATTGCTAAGGCTTGGATAAATATATCTCATGTATGCTTAAGCCTTAAAGAAACACTAAGCTAATAGTGTGTTTAGGCTGGGTTTGACCAGTTGAAGATTCTTTTAAAGGAAAATTACCAAAGTAGCTAAGACTTTGGTCAGCCATTGCATGCGATGCGTCCACCACTTCGAACTTGACATGTGTCTGATTTTTCTAGTAGCGACGCATTAGATGCGTCCCTAACCTCTCAAATTATTATGTGCCAAACTCATTAGATGCGTTCCAAACTTCTCAAAACATGTGCAACAGGGATAAGATATTTAAAGAATATCGTTTTGGTTCAGAAGTGGAGGAACACATCTCGAAGTGATAAGATTGAGCTAAGTGAACACCGGTTGACGGAGATGTTATCACTTACCTTTCTCGGGTAACAGGGAACAACGGAGATATTTAAAGATCTCCGCTTTTAGATCTTATCACTTAGCTCAATCGGAATATCGTTTTAGATCTTATCACTTACCTTTCTCACTTTTAGATCTTATCACTTAGCTCAATCGGTAACAGGGAACAACTGGGGTTAAGATTACTGATGCCAACAAGAACAGAGCCATGAGAATGGCAATAAAAGGAGCTGTTGCTATGCTTGATGCAGTGTTTCACAAATGGGTTCGATGTGCTTGTAATAGAATTCTCATGGAACAGGAGTATAGAAGGTCCGGCCGCAGAGCAGTCGCCGTCTCCGGCGGCCCCACGGAGCAATTGGGGCTGCTTTTGATGGCGATTACGTGTGGCGGAGGTGACGATGAAGGTGTGCGGGGTGGGGGTTTCAGCCGGCATCAATGAATGTGTGTGGTGGTGGCTTCTCGAAAATGCAGATGTTCATCTCCGGTGAAGGTGTGTGGTGGTTAGAGTTTAGTTGGCAGAGGTGACTGGTCGAGATGAACCCCAACGTTAAAGTCAAATGTATTTAATGAAGATGAGATATGTTTGGTGGGCCCATGCATCTGTACATCTTCTCCACGCGTCTGTACTTCTTTCCCAGTCTTCTTCTTCCAAGACGCATCCTGTATACGATGTCTCAGTCCAAAGACGCATCTGCGTCACTTGTAATCCGGGTCACTATTCCACGTGTCACTTGGGGATTGGTGGACGCGTTAAAGGGCCATGCAGACGCATCAGCAGCATTGGGATATGTGAGAGGGCTTCCAACGACGCATGGATTGGCTACTTTGGTAATTTTCTCTTCTTTTAATCATCCTCTGTGATAACCGTTAGTGCCATCTGAGGAGGACAGGGATCCACGGAATGCCATTGGCTAGACGTCCAGATGTTTTTTTGTCTTATTTGTAATTACCTCAAGGGGAGATTGAGAATAGGGATCCGCATGACATCATTGGCCAGATGCCATTTAGGTTTCTTTTGTCTTGTCGTTTCTAAAATGTGGTGTGTGTCCTTGCGGTTCGCTTGTCTTTAACAGTCTGTACGGGGTACGGGTTGGATCTGGGTTTGCTCCGAACCCTGTGCATGGTTTCCAAGCCTATATATCTTCAAGCCTTAAAGCAAATAAAATAAAATAAAAACTATAACGATTATGTATGTTTGAGCCTTAAAGATCCATCGTCATTTTTTTATGTTTGCTTGTTGCCATCACCACCCCACTAATCCCACCATCACTTTAATAAACTCACCAAAAAAAACAAACATTTCACTCACCGTAATAAAACATATTTTGCTATTTATTTAGAACGCTTCAACCCCAAGTCGTGTTTCGATTTGTTTAGAAGCCTTTTAACCCTCATTAGCATCTTATAAAGTCTTCACCGTTCCTCATCTAATCTAACAGCTCCAGGGCCGTCTATGGCCAAGTGCAGAATGGGCTTGTGCACAGGGCCCAAACCAATATAGGGCCCAATTTCATATATATATATATATACAGGAGATGGATCATGAGAAAACTAGTTTAAACGAGAAAACCAAAAAACTAACTAAAAAAGCCAAAAAACATATCAATTTTTTTGATTTTTTTATTAAAATTCGCTATATATATTATATAAAAAAACTTAAAAAAAAAAAAAAGCATATAATGCACATGTGCAACATAAACATATAATGCACATGTGTAGTACACATATAGTGCACATGTGCAGTACAAGTTTTTTTTTTTTTTTTAAGTTTTTTTATACATAAAATCCAGCGATTTTTTTATAAAAAATTGTAAAAAAAAATTGTATGTTTTTTATGCTTTTTTTGGCTTTTTGAGTTAGTTTTCTAGTTTTCTCATTTATATATATATATATGTATATATTTAAAAAAATTTGTATGTTTTTATAAAAAAAATATTAGGCATGTGTACTAAGTCCATCAAACTCCCCTTTTGTTTTAGAGAAACAACCTTAAGAATGGAAGAAATATAATGATAATAAGATTGAGGGTTAACCAGGATATCATCATCATCATCGGTGCAGGAATTTTTTGGAACATCGAATCAAGGGTTTTGCGAATAGGGCCCAAATTTATTTCTCATACAGGGCTAATTTTTTTTTCTATTTTCGAAGACGGCCCTGCATAGCTCCTATTGTTGGAATTGTTATCATAGACAAAGCCCCACCATATCAATCACACCCCAACAACCACTTCAATTGCCAATCTCCGTGATTCTCCCTCTTGTCCCTTAAGACCGCATAAGGGACTAGCCTTGGATCCTCACCAAAGAGGTGATGCCCATTGGAACACCATGGTCTAAGGGCTTTGTTCCTTAGAACCATTGAGGTTCCATGCTACCAAAGATGAGCGGAGTCTTAATTGAGTGTGTACTCCCCCACTTTTCAACCTGTACCAAAGTTTATTTTAATTTCTCGTTTAGTGAATAACGATTACCAAATGGTTTGATAACACTAAAATCAGAAACCAAAGCTTTCATTTTTTTTCTTTTAATCCATGATGTAGATATGATTCATAATTAGTTTTTTCTTGGTCACCTTGCAATCTCATTTTCATCTTAGATAACATTACTTGATAGCCAATGACACCATTATTTTCCACATTCGGCTAAATTTACTCATTTACGACATGATTTAAAAAAACCCTAGCACCAAAAGCTTAGGAAAGGATGAATTCCAAAGAAAAAGTAAAAAAAAAAACCCTTAGGTAATATGATTGTTTTTTAGTCTTGTATTAATTGAAGTCTCGGGTAACTTTGTAAAATAGTAATCAACTTTTAAAAGTATTTCAATTAGGTCACTCAAGTTTCAAAAGTGTTCCAATTAGGTCACTCAACATTCATTTTTTATTAAAATTAAGGGTTTTTTTCATCCAATTCATAGGTAACCGTAGTGATGCGGATTTTTGTTTATTTTTTCCCTTTCATTTGATGCTAACATCGAGTAATGACGTGGATTTTAACTTATTTTTTTTTAATTTTTAATGTAATTAAAGTGTTTTTATCTTTAATAAATTAAATTTCATATATTAAAATAATCTGACCCTAGCATCTTATGCTCAATTTTTCTCTTCACACATGGAAAAAATGACATGACTCGATTTGAATGTTAAGTTATCTAATTGGGGAAAAACGATACGAATGACCTAATTAGAACACTTTTGAAACTTGGTTACTATTCTATGACATTTTCCGTTCCTCTCAAGTAAAATGACATTTATACTTTTCCACTAAACGAAGACATAGTTCGCTAAAAAACATTTATAAACCATTTTTATAGCTTTAAAAAGAAGTATTAAACTGAGAAAAGGAATTAAATTGGGATAAATGCTTTAAAAAAAGTATTAAACTGAAAAAAAGGAAATGTTAAATTGATATAAAAGTCACTTGATTCATGATGTAGATAGTATGTTGCTTTCTATAGTTTCTACACCAATTATGAATCACCTAATTGTTGCTTTCTATAGTTTCTACACCAATCATGAATCACCTAATAGTTGACTGGTATTTCACCATGAAATTATAGAAAAGCCAAAAATGCTCATAACACTGCTAGATTGTTAGATGTGGAGGGGCATGAAAATAAGATGTTATGCTATACGTGGCAGCCACATTGACACATGTTAGATAAGTGGCGTGATGCTAAAAAGCGGCAGGTGAGATGGGGTGTGGAAGGGTGGCGTGATGTGACACGTTACATATTTTTTTTATTTAAAAATAAAACAAATACAACCGATCACCATCACCCGCGTCATCATCAACTCCACCACGCTAGTGGAAAAACCCCTACCCCCCCCCAGCACCAGTGGCAAAGCTTGAGGATTCTGACCGGGGGTCGGAAGTCACCGAACCTAAAATTATACCTAAAAATTTATAAACCGGGGGGGGGGGGGGGGTCGAAAACGCATATACCTAAAACATTCTATACGAAAACTACATATCGGACACTACTGAGCGAAAAGTTCGGGGGTCGGGCGTCCCCCCACCCCCTATGCTACGCCCATGCCTCGCGCCATCAACAACACTTAGCTCGGGACGGTCGACATGATTAAAGCCTTCACGCCTCTTTCAGTCACCACACCGTATGATATAAAGGAAAGAAAATCAAATGTGTCTAGGATTTGTCAAGAATGTATCTTATATGAGGGCTAAAATTTGCCAACGCAATAGGTTCTTCAAAGAGTTGTGTCGACATAAAAATAATATTTTTATTTTCTTAACTGGTCCACAATCTTGTATTTATTTACTCAAAAGTCAATAATCAAATAATCTAGTGGTCGTGGTGGTTATTAGTTCTTGTAATATATGTAGTTTTGTATATTAATATACTAGTTTAAGTACCCGTATGTTACACAGGTTCCTTAAAATAAATTATATAATATTCAGTTAACATAAAACTTGAGAAGAAAGAAATGTTCAATTAACTACATAATGATTAGTTTACTATGAACAAACAAATACGAACTAATCATTGGTGTTGCTCTAAAGTTAAATAAAGTGACATATTAAATAAGTTAATGACAAAGTGGATATACAATTAAAAATAGATATATACTTTTTGATAACTAACGTTACAAGTTACAAATTGCATCACAATTTCAAATTACACTACTAAAACAAAACAAAACACAAATCAACCTACATCGAAGATATTAAAGGATCTTCACCGCTGCCACGTAATAGACCGGTCTTTTGATCTATTCTTCACCCAAAAAAAACGCAAAGCTTTCATTTCTTCCACAGCTTTTGCCAAAGACGCATGCGCTTGATTAAACATTTTATCGCACACATCAAATAGCAGGCACAATAACGGCGTGGGATGCTTTCTTCTTCCTATAACCTTGAATAAACTCGTGTAACCCAAGAAGATCACGTAAGCTGAAAGCACACCAATTGTGCAAAGGAGCAAGACACAAATATGTGTTCACATAATTCAGAGACTTCCCCACAAAACACACAAAAAATCCGCAATGACATAAAAATTCCTTTTAAGCAAAGCGTTTGATGTTGGAAGTCGTCTCAGCCCTCCACACAACGATTGAAACCTTTTTAGGCCACCCATTTATTCCACTCAAACAAATAATCTGGAGCCGTATATCTGACCATATGCAGCCCCTTTTTAAGCTATTAACTGTGAAAACCTTCGAGTTATCCAAATCCCACAACCAAACATCCATATGAGTAATGATCCCAGCTGCAAGGCCCTTTTCCAGGCCCACGCCACTCTCAGACCACTTCCTCCAGCATTCGACCTGTCCAATACAGAGCAACACTTGTTCGACTTAAGGGCAAATAGGGAGGGGAACAACTGATGCAGTGGATTCGACCCCACCCACACATCCAACCAAAACATTATTCTATCTCCATTACCTATCACCCCTCTTATAACAGTTTGAATTAGAAGTCATGTAAATAATTAAATATAAATTTAGTATTTTTAACTAATGAAATGGCCAAAATGCTAACGTTGTTTAAAATAAAACTCTAATTTTATTGATTACTAACACCACAAATTTTACAATATTTTACAATTTTATTGAATATAAACTAACAATGTCTTAAAAAATACCCCATATAGAATTATGTTAAAAAAGAGCAGCCCTTTATTGATGTTATAATAATAGATATAAAATAAACGTACAGAAAATCAAGGCAAAAAAAAAGAACTGAATTAATTAACGACCTTTTGACCTTTAGAAATCTAATCTATACATCTTTGACTTACAGTCAAACACTAATAAAAAATATGCTAATACTAAGATTGATTCATACTAAAATTGAATTCAAGCATAAACAGAGTACGTTAATGAAGGGTTTATGTTTTAACTTCTACTTTACATACGTATTACAAAATGATAAAAGAAAAAAGAACATGGTTCCAATATCTTAAATTGTAGCCTCTTAGGATCGCTTCAAACACATAAATTACTTTTTTATCGGCAAACTAACATACTACTAAAATACTCGTATACCTCCACATAAAGGGGAGATACGTTACCACTACACCATGTCCTCTAAGGACAAACACATAAGTTACCTATTAGAGATAGTGAAAAAAATTGTAAGGGTCAAGACAGCATGATCCATACGCATTGATGGAAAAAAATATTTGATTTTGAAAAGTTACCCAACAGGTCAATGTTGCTATGTTTAGCATAGGTAGACATATTTTTTGTGTTATTCAATTAGCTCAAATAATAAACATCCCAACTCAAATGAGAAACAGAGTAAACCGAAGTTGCAGGTCATTTGGCATACCTCATATGCTTTCATTGAAAGATCATCAACCACTTTCTTGTAATTTCCAGACTTAGATTCAGCCATGTCTCTATGATAATCCACTTTTCTGCAGGAAAAATAAAAAAGAATAATAAGAATATACACAACAGTTATAAAGCGTTTATTATGCTTCTAAAAGTACTAAAATACATTTCTGGATTATAGATAAAGCCATCAAAGACGTTTCAATAATCCCTCGACGAAGCCTCAAAACCAAATAAGCATAGACCTTACACATGTTGGGACTATAGTTAGGACTTTATATCATGTTCATGTTTGATTAATAGATACTATTGTTAAGAAAGCGGTAAAAGAGACTATGAATCTCACTTTTTCAATGAGTTACATGATTTCGTTAAGATTTTTAATCGACTGTCTCCAATAGAAGCAGAAGAAAGCTATGTTGTCAAAGACGCAAGGCTCATAGGCCTCGCCCGAAGCCTAGGCGCAAGGCGCAGGAAAAGCGAGGGTTTTTTTTAAGAAAAGCGCATATAGAGGAACAAACTATAAAAATGTTATGCTTTTACAAAAAAGATGTCGTTTAGCGCCTAGGTCACCACCAGGCGCTCCAGCTTCGTTGCGCCGGGCTTCTGCGCCTAGGTGCGCTTTTGACAACATAGGAAGAAAGATTAATAACTGACAAAGATGGACAGCCAGATGCAATAAAAGAAATATCTATATTAGTGATTCGAGAACAACAATCGATATCAATAGAATGCAACTAAAAGCCACATTTTTTCAATAGAACTAAACCCGAATCTGTGACATGATCGAACCTGGCCAGGGATAATGACTCTAATTACCTAAAATGGTTAAGCAATCTATGAATCATAAAGGAATGGACTTCGATCTTGATCATTGACTGCAGATTCAGAGTCAATATCTTGTGATTTGATGAGCGACCAATCTTCATTACCTCCAGAAGCTGCTTTCTTGATGCTTTAAGCTCCTTTTCATACTTAGATAACTTTATTTCAGCATCTTCAAACAGGCTTCTTGTTTTTCCTCTTTAAAAATCTAATCAAAAAGTGAAACATGCACATAGATTGCAAGTAAAGAAGAACATATTTAGAGTTAGGACAAACACCAGAGGTTCGTAAGATGAGCGTTTGAATGCAGAATGAAGAGTTCGCTTCCAATACTTGGTTCCTTCGAGTACCAGAACCCTATCAATTTAGGGTTCAATTGCAGCCCAAATCAGCACAGAAACACTCCTAAAACAACATCAAATTAGCATAGAAACACCCCCAATACAACATCAAAACAATATAAAAGAACATCTAAATAAACATAAAACAACATTAACATTGCAGCCCCAAAATAGCATAATAACCAAATATCTTCTGGCCTTTTTTAAATTCAAAATGAGAAACATATATACAATTTGACAATTGTATTGGATGGGAGTAAAGGTGGAAAGTATGGCATACCCAGTATCACACAAAACCACAAACAATAAACCCACCAAAACCTAGCACAAAGTATTATTATATATATCGACGATTAGGTAATGATTATATTTATTAAAGACCAATCTTCAAGAAAATGGTACATATATATTTAACACAATAAATTAGCAATTTTAAAAATCACCAGTTTCCCTGGATTTAACTATACAATCTCATAGTGCAACACCATCGGGATAGTCTTTTCAACGATGCCCACCCTTGTTTGAGGGAATATAGACTTTCATCATTGATCCCGTAGCGTCCTTCTAAAACCAATTCTTCAAGATATTGCAACTTCAAGAGTGAAGGCAAGTAGTTTTTGGTGATCTGTAATACAAACAGGAAACAATGTGAATTCAAAATTGTCTCAAACAACCAAAAATCATTTGCTTTTTCGTCAAAAACATGGGGCCCGCCGGAGAACTTTCAGTTCTACTCGCACAACAAATACGAAAAAAACCATTTATATCTATGATCAGTGATTACATGAACTAACGAACAAATCAACAATAGCGACACCAACAACATAACCAACAAAGACAGGACTGATAATCATTGAAATTAGTAAATCATTGATTAGAACGATGATTAACAGAAGATAAATCATACAATTGCTTCAGTATTACAAAGATCAAAACACGATTGAGAAGACTCCACCTGTTTGCTCATATTCAATACCATTTTCGTATCCCAAATCAAATGCCAACACAATTCATTCTTTTGTTACAAAGTCTATAATAAGAATCATAGTAACTATTTAACAGTTAATAAGTCAACTACCAAAATTTTCAATATATTAACACATAATCCGAAGAAGAAAATTCTCTTTATATATACGAAACTAACCAATTGCCTATTTGCCTGAATCATTCATACGTTCACACAATCATACAAATTTCAAATCAATATCGTTTTAGAATCTATATATTAATTTAATTTCCTTTTAAAACGTATCAGAACAAATCACTGGAACCCTAACCGGCACTGCCGGAGGCGGCGGCTAGGTCTTCCAGACACCAACGACGACGCTGCAAAAAAGGAAACCGAAAACACCAATACATACCTTGTACGCTGCATAATCAGGAGTGGTTGCTTCCAATAGCGATCTAGGTTCAAAACAATTGTTGGAGAGAATGAGTGAAAGAAAAGAAACACAAAGAATATTAGGGTTTGTGGAAAGGGACGGTGATGGAAGGAAAATGAGAATCAGGGTTTTTCTTGATTGAAGAGAAAAAGAGAAAGCACGTCTAATAGACGAAAAAGAAAATCCCGCTCATGGGGAATTCTCCGACCTAAGAGGGTGTCCAAATCATCCAAATCACCATATTCCTTCAACATATGGCAAAGATGAATTATTTTAATATAATAGATAGATATTAAAGGAATATGGTGCTAAACACTGTGTTCCGGATCGGTTAACCCATAGTGGTTGATTTTGTTTGATCATGTTGGACCGTTGGTTGTACCAATATGTTTGATTACAAATAACCTATATACACCCATTTAAACAATATAGGTCAATATACTAGTACTTGACGGTTTTTGGTTAAGCCTGGCAAGCTGCACCCGATCACCATTCTAAGACGCCAATGACCAAATCAACACGTGAACAAGCATGCACCAACCTCGATCCTTGCCACAGCTTTAGGTCCCAAACAATATGTGTCGCTAAGTATAACTAGTTATTTATTTGTAACTTAAAAAGGCATGTGAACTGTTATTTTTGGTATTAAGAGGAGATCAAGACGCTAAGTTTTCTTTGGCTAAAAAATAGGGTGAAGCGTGTCGCCCTCTCGTGGGACGATTGGTGCAAGTTCGAGTTGATGAATATGGGCGTGTAATGTAGTTGTGGCTGTATTTTTTGTTAGTGGCTGTACGTTTCTGTTGGTGGCTGTTATCATCCTGGTCAACTGTTTTGGTTGCCCAGGTTTGTTTTATTAATAAATTTTTGTTTGCCCTTTATATATATATATATTGTGTTATATTTATAGTTAAAAGAGAGTATATATAGTACTTTACATAATTAACAAAAGTTAATGGATAATTTATAGTTATCTATTAGAATAATCGATTTTAATAATCCTAACTATTCGTCGTTGTCTGCTAACAGTCTCAACTTAAAAAATAACCACTCGCAGTCCCATCTATTGACATACTGGCCACCAATGGACACTTACTAACAGAACACTGACGTCGTTAGTCTCAGTGCGTCGGAAAACCGATTTTGCCCAGAAAAGGTTTCTAAAGGTCTGATCTAAAGTTACGAAGAGGTTTCGGACGAAGATGTTAAGTTACCTGGCCAAAAAGTTGAGTTTTCCGACGAAAAAAAGTTTTTTTCCGGCGACTTCAATAATTGGGGTTTTTTCTAAAAAAAAGTTCCTAAAGGTCCGTCCATAACAAGGTTACAAAGAAGTTTGGGACGAAAATGTTGAGTTTTCCGGCGAAAAAGGAGTTTTCCAGCAACGTTTTTTCTGGCAACCGAGACTAACGGCGTTAGGTATCGTTAGTCAGGGTTCATTGAAGGTCAATATGTTAATAGTTGGGACTGCCAGTGATTATTTTTGAAGTTGGGACTCTTGGCGGCCAAAGACGAATAGATGAGATTATTAGAATCCAATATTCCTTATTATTATACATGTAATTTATGAACTTCTTAGCTACAATTACTTTGTCTTTTTGTGATTTTGTTTTTTTTGTTTTTGTCATTTTTTCATCTTTCCTTTTTCTTTTCTATTTTTTGGTTTTTCTTTTTGTTTTTTAAGTTTCCAATCGAACCTGGTTTGTACATGTAACAAAACGAATAGTCTAATAGTGACCGAACAAGGTCAGTACCGAAATTGATATTCGTTTTTATTGTTTCGATCGATGTAAACACATCTCGGTATTTTTGTGGTCGTATCATGGCTTTTTTTTGTTTCTCTTTCGGTAAGTGTCGATATCTTAATGAACCGAACCAATATCAAAAGTATTCTGCCATTAACGTTAATTTTACTATTACGTCTACGTTTCCATTAAAAATTGGGTCGTCCCGTCGCAGAGCGCGAGTGTAACTCACTAGTTTATTTATATTAACGAACTTGGGTGGCCTTAATGTGATAATTTGAATACTTGGATAGCATATGCATGCATTGTCCCGAATTTTATAAACCATACTTTATTGTCGAAGCTTGATTCGACATGAAAAAGGATATGATGATCTTCCGGCCATTCTTTTTTCTCTAATCGCCTCTGCTTGTACAATATACATGAGATAAAAAGAAAGCACCAGATGGGGTTGACCCACACAACCAATTTTTTTTGCCTATTTATAAGACCCTTTTGAATATAACGAAAATGTCACCCTCCTGCTTGGGTGGAGAGGGCATCAGGAGTAGGATGCGTCCGGCAAGCACGGTGTTTGGTCCTAAAAGTATGAGACTGACGCATCAAATTAACGCAACGAGCTTTGGTTGCGAACTGGGATTATTTGGGTTAGTTTGTATTAGGATTGGACCTTGTATAAGTCATTTGAGCATGCCATAGGCCATGTGGGCCAGGCAAGCCCAAGGAAAGCCCATGAGGGGTATGAGCAAACCCGAGGTATATAAAGAACATTATATCATTATTAGGGAGGAAAGCCTATGAGGGGCATGGGCAAACCCTAGGTATATAAAGAACATTATATCATTATTAGGGTTAAGTCTTGGAAGCCTTTAGAGAAGAATCTTGGTAGCCTCCACCATCCTAGAGAGAGAAACCGAGAGAGAGAGAACTTGTATCAGACTTTGCTAATTATTAGTAATAGAATCATATGCAAGTTTGAAAGTGAATCGCGTGTTATTATTGTTCATCTTGATCATCTCGTTCTTATTTTCGGTTTACTTGAATATCATCAAGTTTGGATTCCGCTCATCCTTGGTGATCGTTTGATATCGTTGCTAGATCCGGATTTTCGGGACTTTCAATTGGTATCAGAGCCTTTAGAACCTATTTCTAGACTCGAATCGATATCGAACATCCAAGTTTTCCAGAATTTTTGGGTTGGTGTTTTTCGTATTCTTCATCGTGGTCATCATGTTTTCTGTAAAAATCATCATATCTTGCTTCTTTGATCTGTTTGAAAGCTATTATACGAAAAAAACTACGGTAGCTGAATACGAAAAAAAAAGAAGAGGTTGAGGTGAAATTACAATCGTTTTTCGTTACGTGATTGTTCGATGCAAGGATCAGAGGCGGATCCAGGAATTTTTCTCTAGGGTTCACTTTTTTAAGTGTTCCAATATCATATGTCCAAACATAAAAAAAATACGGAACGGTTCACGATTCGGGTCGGGTAAAGTTCGTAACATAATAAAAATACGATACAATAATGAAAAAAACATTGTCATGATAAATTTAAAAACACGAAACCTAAATAAGATAGTCTTTACGAATAAAACAAAAGGCATACCTAAAGTTGCTCCCTTCGAGGTTTCATCTTTTGAAAACGTTGCATTACATTCTCGATAGAAACTTGTTGTAAAAACTCTCTTTCAACGTAGCAAATGCAAGAATCGTTCATGTATCCATCACCCATCCTATTACGTAACTCCGTCTTTACATGCTTCATTGAAGAAAAACTTCTTTCAACGCTTGCCGTTGCAACGGGTAAAACTAGTGACAACTTCACTAATCGATAAACCAATTGATAATCAATGTGTTTTCTTGTTTCCACCATCTTTTTGGCAAGATCACTTATCCCATTCAAGTTGTTAAACCGACTATCTTTCTTCACATTACGAATGTAGTGGCCGAGTTCATCAATAAGATCGTCTTTTTCATCAAAAGTAAAATCACGCGGATACATCTCGGCAAACTTTAACAAATTTAATTTAGTAAAGGAACTAAAATTATGACATGGGCTCAAGGAACCCATACATGTAAGCAAGTCGGTGGTTATCTCGTAAAACGGTTTCCAAGCTCTTGAATTTGCATATCGAGAACCGTGTTGAAATTATTAACCATAAAATGGTGACGATTGGTGATTTTGGTCTTTTTTCTTCTATTTTTCGGGTCAACATACTCGTCTTCCATGTTAATCATCTCAATATCATACTTGTCACAAAAGCATGTGACATCTTTCAAAAGTGAGTCAAAGCCTTCAAGTCGATACCTTTGTAATTCTTCTTTGGTTGATCTAACTAGTTCAACCGCATTTATAATATCTTGCTTCTTTCTTTGAAGAGCGACACACAATAAGTTAGTAACAACCAAAATATGCTTCATCAAATGTAAATAAAATACAAACTTATAACTTTTCACGTATAACTGAAGTCCATATGCTTGTGCTTTGTGAATATCATCCCATGCCGAAGTTTCTATGTATTCAAGCACATCAAGAACACAAGGATATAAAGTAAGCAAACGAAGAATTGTTTTGTCGTGAGAACTCCAACATGTATCTCTGGCTCTTGCAATTAACATTTCTTGATTCCCCGGCTCTTGCAACCTCTCTCTTTGACTTTCTTTTAGCAAATCTATTCGTTTGCAAGATGCACCAACAACATTGGTCAAATCTGATACTTCTTCAAAAAACTTACAAATTTCAAGATGTTTATTTGCAAGGGCCACAACAACAAGTTGAAGTTGGTGAGCAAAGCAATGAACAAAGTATGCCGAAGAATTTTCTTTCAAAATCAAAGTTTTCAAACCATTAAATTCACCGGACATGTTGCTTGCGCCGTCATATCCTTGGCCTCCAACCCTACCCAAACTCAAATTGTAGTGAGCAAACAATTCATCAATTGCAGATTTAAGAGATAAAGAGGTTGTTTCCTTAACATGAACAAGACCGATAAAACGCTCCTTCACAAATCCTAACTTATCAACATACCTCAAAACCATAGCCATTTGTTCCTTTTTAGAAATATCTCTTGATTCATCAACTAATATAGAAAATACATCATCACCAAGTTCTTCAAATATCTTCTTTAACACTTCTTCTGCAAAACAATTACAAATATCCTTTTGTATTGACGGAGCTGTCATTTGGTTATTACCGGGAGCATTACTTAATATGACCTTACCAATTGCTTCATTTATTTGTCCGAACAATTTCAAAAGCTCTATGTCCTCTATATAAGGATTCTTCAGACTCGTCATGACCCCGAAAAGGTAACCCACCATTTAACAATCCTTGAGGAATCATAACCGAAGTACTCAATCGCATTCTATATTCTTTTCTTTCTTTATCGGATTTTTTTTCATTACACGCAAGGATAGATTGAGCTTCTTTAAGTAAGTCTTCCCCTTTTTCAACGGCTCTTTTGTGAAAAGTATTATTGCCTTTACCAACATGTTCATTTAATTTTTCTTCTTTCTTGTGCCAACACCGTACCCCTTCGCTCACAAATGCATCATTTTGTCCACTTTCATGAAACAAGTAACAATATAAGCAATACACCTTATCGGTTTTGACACTATATTCCAACCAATTTCCATGCTTTTCACATATAATTAAATATTCATCAATCGAACGATTCAACACAAAATTAAACAATTAGTGTATGTAATTTCACATAGAATTAGCAATGAATAGCATGTAATTACCTGAAAATTCGGGTGATTGAAAGAAATTATGAAAGGAATGAGGACTTGAGGCCGGAGAAGAGCGGTTGTGGCTTGGCTGAGACGAGTGAACAGTGATGCAGGTGGCTGAAGACGAGTGGACGGAGTCATGGTGGTCGGCGAGCAGCTTGGTGGTGGCGAGCGGAAGAGTGAGGACTGAGGGGAGGGGATTCTTCAGTTCTTTGGTTTCACCTTTCTGTAATGTCGATACAGAGGCACAGGGGCGAATAAGTTATTAAACCCTAGTTTTGTTTTTAGTTATTTAAAAAAACAAAAAAAAACACAAAAACACGGTCTTAACAAGACTTGAACATGGAAACTGATGTTTAACATGCGCAGAGACTTACCATTAGGCCATCTTCAGATTTGTTTATAAGGTTCCTTCACAAAAATTTAAAGGGGTCCTGCAGAAGTCTTAATATATATTAACGCTATAAAATACGAATCGAACGGGTCCCCGAGAACCCCCGGACTGGCTATAAATCCGCCCCTGGGAAGGATATGCAAACGAATTTTACTTAATTGTGGATGGTGAATATGGGATTCACATAGTCAAACCATGTGTTGTGATAATAATTGGTTTGAAAGAAAAGGTGGATTTTTATTCTTTGGATGATACAAGAAATAAGGTGTTAAAGGGGGAACAAACTTTTTTTTGGCGGCTACTTCTTTGGAACAAAACAGAGAATGGTTGGTACTTTTAGTATTGTTTTAACCAAAGATATTTGGAGGTTGTGTTGATCGACTAAAGGGAGTAGCAAAAGAGTTTGATCGAGGTTGGGTTTCGAAAGCTTCTTAGTCGTGAAGGGAAATCAACGGGTGATTATTCTTGGGGCAGGTAAAAAACCAATGTATTTGGGTACATAAAAAACGAGTCAGCAGGGGCTGAATGGGATTCGTTTAGCAACCAAAGAAGACAGAAGAGCGGTGGCTTGTCGTGTTGGTGGTCGATAGCAACGGGTGCAGATCGATTAGGGAAGTTTTTCGTGTAAAAATCCGATCAAGGTTATTTTCTTTATGTTGTTCACAAAGGAAAAAAGGCGAACAGTGGTTCGGTTCAACGGGTGTCACGGGGAGTACCGTTGGGAAGGCGGTGGTGACAGTTGATCGAATTTTATGTGGTGGGAAACTTAACCCAAGTTTGATCATGTTTATTTTTTTCGGTGACTCTTTCTCGTCAAGGAGGAAAATCACAGCGAAGTGTTCGATTATCTTTTGACGGGAAAACCAACGGGCGTGTCGCAGAATGAACGAAAGAGCACGAGGCTTAGTGATCATTTGGCGACCGAGGGACGGATCAACCGGTGGGTTGTTGTCTTTGTTGGTGGTTGATATTAGCGGGCGCACATCAAGGAAGAGTGTGACATGGTGGTAAACCAACGATCAAGGGAGGGTTTAATCCGTTTCAGAATTAAGAGGGTGAATGAAGAGATAATTCTGAATTGTTGGGTTAATCCTAATCGGAGTTGAATTGGGTTCAAGATAATTAAAAGGGTTGAAGATAATTATTGGTTTATTAGATATATTTATCTAGTTATGGTTTAATAATTATTTAATTGGTGTTTGAGTCATAATAGGTTTGGGTTTAGTTTAGTATAAATAGATGGTTAGGTCTATTGTAATTTGTGTGCTTTCATTGATTGATAATAAAAGAGTCGAACAAGTTTGTTCATATCACATGTTTATTTATTCGATCAAGGACCTGATTTCCAACAGTCTCCACACGTTAACCTTCGGATTCATTACATCTATTCCGTTCACCTCCATTGTTCATCATCCCGCACACCAACCTCTAACTGCTGTCTCCGCCATTAATCCCGATGACCACCATACTCAGTCATCTTTTTCATCGTATAAGATATAAAACACTTTGTTCTTGTGACACCCACAGGAAGAGAACATCAAATCTTTGCGACAGTTGAAGTGTCGGGAAAGATTGGTGACAGTTGATTTCTAAAACGTAGCGACGTTGAGAATTCGGATTTTTAAAGGTTTTATAATATATATTATATAATAATAATAATCATAAGGTAATCATTACCTAATCATTAATTATAATATAATTAATATAAATAATAATAATTAGGTTTTTCTTTTAATATAATTCAAATTTTTTATTAAAAATTATTATTATTAACTAGCATAACTTAAAAAAAATTAAAAAATAAAATTAAAAAAAAGAGTTGTTTGTTTGTTTTGTGAAAAAGTTTTAACTGGTTTTGGAGGTGCGGTTCAGGAAGGAGTTCGTAAGTATGAGAAGTGTTCGCATAACTTGGTTCAACGATGAATTTTCCAAGTATTGATTCTCAACGTGAGTCGCTCTGGCAAAAACTCGACAAGTTCGGTTACATTGAGGGTAAAAGCGTAGAAGATTTGGTCAGCAAGTTTACCCAACTTCTTTCTGAAGTTGAGAAGATTGAATTAAACGTGACACGTGGTAGGATCAACAAGACGTGTTTATATGGTTTGCCACGAAATAAGACATGGGATTATCGTGTTGCGGTTATCATGATGACTTACAATTTTGCTGAAACGAAACCAAGAGATGTGATCTCCTTAGTTAATGAAGATGTTCAGGAGGACAAGCAGAGGAGTCGGACTCATGAAAACACGCCATCGTCTATGCCAGACTGTAAGAAGGTCGTTGCCGCTTTGTCACGTGCTACTCCCAACGCTGCTCAGAATCCCTCACCTTCAACTGCGACTGCCGCGTCATCTGACATGAATGCCACACAATCAAAAGAGTCTCATCCAAATGAGGTGGCTGAACAAAAACCACAAGCCAAACAAGCTGCAGTAAATAGCACAGCACCCCAAACCCAACTCAAGCCCAACGCAAACTGATAAACCAAGATCGCTCATCGACACAATTAACTATCTTTTGTGTACTGAACCTTGCAGGAATAAAGTTGCACAGCTCAAGGCACTCAACTCCAAACTAGTTAATGATTACAACAATGCAATGGCTCAGTGCATCAACCTTCGACAAAGTAACAAGTTGCTTACAGAAAAGGTTGAGGCACAAAACAAGGATATCGCTCAGCTCCACTTGGACGTAAATCAACAGCAATGTTGGGTCCATGATTACAAACATAGACTTAATGTGAAAACCATGGAATGCGATTATGTGAGAGCTGACCTAGAACACCTAACTTGCAAGTATCAACGAAATGAAGTGAACATAAAGAAGTTTGATACATCCAGCAAGGTAGTTCAAGACGTGTGCAATCTGCAGTTGGCATATAAGGAGAACAAGGGTAAGTGTTTGGGATATAATCAGGTTGCCCCGCCATATAATCACAACTACACAAGAATGCCTGAAACCGAATAAGATATTGAAAAGGCACAACATATGGTGTATGGCAAACCTAGTGATTATGCATCCGACCACAGGAGTCTGTTAAACCCGTGGATGTGAAACACACTGAGGCGGCAGATAATCATGACAAAGCTAATGAAATGAAAATTGACGTGAACGAGGCTCCAAGTGTGCAAACTGAACAATCTAAAACTTCTGCTTGTGCTGTAAACGTTCAGATCAAACAACAGGAGCCGAAGCAAGCAGGTCAAGGACGAAGAAAGAATAAATCTAAACGTCAAAGAAAATCATGCACTCCAAACTCATCAACGGGCAGCAACAATCCTCAAAAGGCTCGTGATGTGAAGAATATCTTTGTTAAGCCGGTCAGTAATGGCAAGTGTAAGAAATATGCATTTGACCATGCTAACAAAGCGTTTGGAAAGGTTGGGGAGATTTCAGAACAAGACTTGCAGTCTAATCAAAACAAGAAGAAACAAAAGAAATCTCCACAACAGAAGGCCCTTGCAAACGACAAGTACAAGAATCCAAATTCATCATCGTCTCCAAGAAACGTGCAAGGAAATCAAGCAAAGAAGGGAGTAGTTCATCCTTTAGGGCCCATAAGAGCAAATCCACCTTATCAAAATGCCTTCTACGTTAAGAGACAAACACGCTTCAATTGCGGCATCCCGGGTCACATTGCTCGGAACTGCACACAAAGTCCCCACGTACCATATCATGCTCAAAATCAGAAGGTTACACGAAAGGATAACAACCATTCCAAGCCGATGAAGGTGTCATCACCTAAGGCAATGAAGAATGTGAATCCCAAGGTTAAACCATCTGATGGGGATTGGAACGTTGCCAAAAACAAACGCAAGACTGTTGTTAGGATCTAAGTTTGAATTACTTGTAGTTTTTGTTTCAAAAATGAAAAATGATTGAATTAAAAGAGATTTGCAGCGGAATAAGATGGAAAACTTTTACTACAAGCAATGGTCGTTTGTTTTCATCATCATCATGCTTTCAAGTTAATTAACTTGCATGTGATTCACAAACTCCCCCTCAGCCTTTGCAATTACAGTTTGGTAATGAGAAAATGCAGAGAAGATGATATGCGAAAGTTGATCTTTTAAGAGACAAATTTAAAGGTTACAAGAGTTGCCTATTTATACTAACTAACTAACCTCTGAGCATCTTTGATGACATCAGGGTTGATAGTGATAGGAAACAATATGTAACTAACTCTAAACACTGCTTATACTAACTATCAGTGCTTGGCACTGTTACATTGATTAACTAAGCTAATGACTAAACTCTGATTCCTATCCTTTGTCCTTGTTAACTCTGGCAGACCTTGAAGCTTTGTGAAGGCAGATGATAGGATGAGCAGTCTTTATGGAAAACAGTGTAAGTGCATCAGAGGATGTAACCTCTGATAGTTGAACCAAAGCTCGGATAATGTTATTTGGCTTTATATCATCTGTTCCTTTCATAGGGTTCAATCCCAACAATCTCCCCCTAGAACAGATGATGCCAAAAACACTTTATTCTTGGTTTTTATTCCTCAGAAGGAATTCTCTTATTTGACCTTTGAATTGAAGTTCAAAGTTAAGAGATTCCATGTCATCAGCATCCTTCACCAGCTCTAAACATAGTAGTTCTTGGAAGTCTTCTACTGTAAGCTCATAAGCATCTTCCATGGATAGTTTAGTGGTTGCACCATCAGACTTAAGCAATGTCAATTCATGGGTGTCTTTGTCGACCTTCCATTTTAGAATTTTTGGGTCTGATGGTTTTCTTGAAGGAGCTTTTATTGCTGAGGTTTGTGAATGAGCTAACATTGATAAGTCTTTAGCTAGCTTGGTACTTGTATCATCTGTGTGATAATTAATCATATTCTGAATCCCTTCTTTGATAAATGTATCCTCAAACTCTTTGTCAGTCTTTTCATTCATCTCCCCTTGCTTTTTCCTGTGTTGCAGGGCAAGTGTGGAGTGGGCAGATGTTGAGCTGGACTTTTTAGAGAGTTGAGCTCTGAGGATAGCATCTTCCTTTGAGTAGTCAGGCTTGGGAGGCATGGATGGATCCTTTTTCCTTCTCTCTTCCAAACTTTTGTAGGTGTCTATCACCCTCACCTCACCCCATCTCATCACTTGGTTTTTTGAACCATAATGATTTTAGATCAGTTCTTGCTTCATTCTTTTCAACTTCAAGACATTTTCAGAGATATCTTTCTTGTATGAATCCTAGTTGGGAGGAGTTGGCTTTTTGAGAGGGTCTTTCAACATTTCTTGCATTCTATTGATTTCTTCTCTCAGCTCATCTATGCTCCAATCCCTAAACTAAGGCCTTGTTGCCATCTTCTTTTCCATGATATACTCAATGAGTTCACTCTTGAGCAACTTATCTTCCCTTACTGACAATTGGTTGCTCAGATCCTTGACAAAGTTTTGCAGAATGGTGACCTTACTCAGTTGAAAGGACATGAACATCTGTATTTCTCTATTATTTTTACCAGCTGATTATCTTTTGGCAATATCCTCTGCTTGCTTCTTTTTCAATTCTAGATAAGCATCAACATTTGCTGGTCTTGGATAGCCATCAAGGGATAGAATTGTTCTTTTGTCAGGGTCCTCCTCTGAAAAGAAACTTAGAATCTCTTCCCTGACTGCTGGTAAATCAAGAGGGTACACCTTTGCTGCAGGAATGACTTTAAGAGTTGAAGAAGTTGTAAGCTCTGATGTGGGGATCATTGGTGTTGATGATAGTGGAAGAGGTGCAGAGATCTCATCATCATTTATCACTTTTGTGATTTTTCTCCTTTTAAACCTTAAGGTGGGTGATGGTGGTTGTGGGATTTTTGGTGGTGTAGATAATGGTTGAGTTGATGTGGGAAATGTGATTATGGCAGTGGATAGAGATGCATCTGTTGCAACCTCTGTTGTATCAACAGATGTCGACACAATAGTTGCTGTAACATCTGCTTGTGTGGATTTGAGTTGTGGTTTTGAAGATGTGATAGGTTTTTGAGAGGCAGAGGTTTTAATGGTTGGACTGGTTTCAGGCTTAGTTTTAGGAGGTGCGGATGTTGGTTGCCTGGCTTTTCCAAGCAGGAGCTCTTTTTGAAGAAGTACCAACCTCTCCTTTTTCTTTTTCCTGATCAATCTTTTTCTCAACCAACATTCTGCTCTCCTTAATCACATTCTTCTTGTGACTAGCCCTTGCCTTGGCCACTAGTTCTTCAGTCAAAACAATCTGCTTTGAACCATCAGGCCTTGGGATATTTACTGTTGGTTTGGCCTTATCATCATCTATTGTTAACTTCTTTGGACCCAAAGGTTTCTCCCCCTTTTTGGCTTCATCTGTTGTAACAAATATAACCGTTGGAGGTGCATGGCCAGTGGTTGTGAGTAGATGTTCTTTGATGGCTTTAATGTCTGCTGCAGTGTCTTGATACCTTGATTCAAACATGTTTCGAACATTATTCATATGATGCTTGTGTTGTAAATCCAAATAATGTTGTTGATGTTGAAACAGAGGGTTAAGAGCTTCTTTGAGATCAGCAGTGGATAGAACAGAGGGTTGACTTTTTGTAGCTATCATCTGCTTTAGTAAATCTTTGATTTCACCAACAGAGTTTTCTATTCTGGTCACTCTCTCCGTCAAATCCTGGTATTTTAGATCATCACCTAATTTAATAGGATCATCTGAACTCCTACCAGTGGTGGTAGTTATATCTATGTTATCATGAGCAGTGGTTTTAGGATCAGCTTCAAACATAGATGCCCCTTTATCTTGGTACTGGGGACTTCCCACAATAGAGGTAACAGTTGTTGCGTCAACAGTGGTTGCCTTCAACCAAGTCTTAATAATGGAACCACTGTCCAACTGAGAACTAGGAAGTTCAGCAATTGTAGTGGCTGCTTGTGTTGAAATATCACCAAGGGTTACATGTAACCCAAGGGATGTAGCCTCTTCATTTGCTGATGGGCTAGCAATGAATAAAGAATCAGACCCAGCCATTGGATGAAGTATATTCTTAGTAATAGGTTGTTGAGAAGTGCTGGTTTGTGTCTGAACTAATTCAATTGCATTCAGCAATGGTACAATTGTGGGTGGAAGTGAAGGTATCGGTGAAGGTGGTTGAGTAGAAAGCGACATTGCCCTGGGAGAGGGGCTGTGGAAGATAGACCCAAGTGGATCTAGAGCTTCATAAAGTGGTGTCCCTGTGTCTACAACCTTTTCCTTTTGTGAGGAAGAAGGAGGAGTTTCAAAGCCGGTGGGAGATCTTTGAACCATTTGCTATGAAGAAGTAGCAGCAGTGGTTTGTGACTTTGGTACTGTCACAGGGTTAACCTCTGGAATCTCATCTTCCAGAGGACCCTTTTTGGGTTTGGTGGGCTTTTTGGAGATTGTTTTGGTTTTCTTTTTGGAAATTTTTGGTGTGGGTTTCAGGGCAGTGGTTGTGTTGCCCTGATCACCAAGAGCAGTGGGCTCAGTAGCAAGAGGTTGAGATTGAACATTTTGTTTTGGTAAAACTTGCTCATCCTCCTCTACTTGTGTTTTCTCAACTTTATCTTGGTTTGTTATTCTGGTGAAAGTTTCATGATTAAGGCTGCCTGGATTAACCGCAGCGCCAAGTTTACTTGCAGGACCTTTAATTTGATCCTGTAAGTAAACACTCAAGAAACGTGGATGCATCAAAAAAGCTTTTCTTTTTTCAGTATTTTTAAAGTTATTCACAAGATCATTGAACAGTATCTGGGAGTAGTTCAAATCGGTGTCAGTTAAAATTGCATACCCTAGATATTGCATGTTCAATGGGATTTCATTGAAAGCAGTGGATTTTGCTGAGAGACAACTAAGAATGGTGTGAAAGAAAAATCTCATCTCAGCAGGAAAGTTAGGTTTAAAAATGGTCATACCTTTCATCTGGCCGATATAACCTCTTTCCAGAAATTCTGCTTGGATCTTATTAATTGGCCGATATACCTTTCATCATTGGATGATAGCGAGTATTTGCGTCGTATTCTTCAAGTATGGCAGTGTAGTTATGTGGGGTTTTGATTATGAGAGTGAAAGGTGGAGGTTCTTCTTGCGATTTAGCTTTAGATTTTTAAGATTTTGATTTGGGAGCCATGGTGTTTGAGAGAAAAACTGTTTTGAGATTTTGAAATCGACACAGTTTAGGGTAACCACTGGTGAGATAAAACAGGGGTTTTATAAGGGTTTTGAAAAAGTGAACATGACGTGGCATCTGTTGCAAGATCTGATGGCTAACATCTGACCACGTGTAACCTCTGATGAGAAAAGTAACCGTTGATGTGGCAAAACACTGTTTTAGGACAGTGGTTTGGACGATACTAATGTTGTTAACATTATCAGAGGATAGCCATCAGTGGTTTTGAAGAGGTGAAAAATAGAAGTCAGAGGATACACTGTATCAGTGGATAAGATTTTAAAGCCTATCAGAGGTTTTGAGCAAACAGATGTTGTGATCAGACTTTTAAAGATTTATTGAAAATTTTCAATTTTAAACTATTTTTAAGGATTTGTGAATTTCTGAAAACATTTTGATTCTATGTACACATGGATTTACAAGAAAACTTGTTTTTAATCCATGTTTAGCATACCAAGCCTTGAGATCAATTTTTCAAAGGTAGATGTATCCAATGCCTTGGTTAAAACATCTGCCCATTGATCTGAATTATGGACATGATGCAAAGAAATCAAACTTTTTTCATAGCAATCTCTCACAAAGTGATGTATGATGTCAATGTGCTTTTAGTTGAATGAGAAACTGGATTTTTGATGATATTTTCAGCAGCTTGGCTGTCAAATTTGAGTGGAGTCTTTAGTGCAATGATACCAAAATCCAACAACTGGTTTTGAAGCCACAAGAGTTGAGCAGTGCAGCTAGCAGCAGCAATATACTCTGCCTCAGTAGTGGATGTTGAAACTGCAACCTACTTTTTGCTTTGCCAAGACACTAGACAATCACCTAGGAATTGACATCCTCCTAATGTGGACTTCCTTGAAGTTTTACACCCAGCAAAATCACTATCTGAAAAACCTGAAAGCTCAATATTCCCATTAGCTGGATACCAGATAACAAGTGTGCGAGCACCTTTTATGTATCTGAATATCCTTTTTACAGCAATAAGGTCAGACTTTCTAGGTAATGCCTGTGATCTGACACAAACACATGTTGCAAACATGATGTCTAGCCTTGATGCAGTTAGGTACAATAAAGACCCAATCATGCTTCTATAAAGAGTTTGATCAACAAGGTCATTTTTACCATCAATGGTGACTAGCTTGGAGGTTCCCATGGGTGTGCTACATGGTTTACAATCATCCATATCAAACTTTTTAAGCAGTTCTTTCACATACTTGTTTTGATGGATAAATGTACCATTGTGCAATTGTTTAACTTGAAGACCAAGAAAACATTGGAGCTCACCCATTGCACTCATCTCAAACTCTGCTGCCATGAGTTTTCGAAACTCTTCACACATAGCAGTGCTTGTGGATCCAAAAATGATGTCATCCACATAAATTTGGACAAGCATCAAATCTTTTCCTTTACATTTAAAAACAGGGTTTTATCTATTTTGCCTCTAATAAACCCTATTGATAAGAGAAAAGTGGATAGAGTTTCATACCAGACTCTTGGTGCTTGTTTCAAGCCATACAATGCTTTGTTGAGCTTGTAGACATGATCAGGATGGAATGCATCTTCAAAACCTGGAGGTTGACAGACATACACCTCTTCTTTGATTTTTCCATACAAATATGCACTCTTTATATCCATTTGAAACATATTTATGTTGTGGTTAGCAGCAAAAGCTAAGAACAAGCGAATAGCTTCCAACCTTGCTATAGGAGCAAAAGTCTCATCATAGTCTATACCTTCTTCCTGTCTGTAGCCTTGAACCATGAGCCTTGCTTTGTTTTTGACAACAATACTCATTTCATCAGTTTTGTTCTTGAAGACCCACTTTGTGCCAATTGGACTTACATCTTTTGGCAATGGCACAAGCTCCCAAACTTGTTGTCTTTCGAACTGAAGGAGTTCTTCTTGCATGGCCTCTACCCAGCTGTTGTCTTTCGGTGCCTCTTGGTACTTGACTGGCTGTATGAGTGATAGAAAACCAGCAAAAAGACAAATATTTTGGGATTGGCTTCGTGTGAGCACCCCAGATTTGATGTTGCCAATAACTTGATCTGTTGGATGGCTTTTGAGATAAATCAAATCACCTTGGTATGGAAAAATAGCCTTTTGAGGTGATGGCTGCAAATGTGTATCATATGATCTAACCTCTGCTGGTGAAATTGAAGTATCATCCATTGATGAGAATGGTGGTGGTGGTATTGGGGGTATAGAGGTACCATTCTGATGATTTTGGTGCCCAGATGTAGTACTTTTATCAACAGATGTTTGATTTTGTGAACTGGCAGAGGTTTGAGGATCAACCACTGTTGACCCAGAAGTGGCAGAGTTTACACAAGAGCTTGTAGCACTTGATCCTCTGTTTGAAGAATAGACTTTTGTTTGTGGAAGCACACAGTCATATCCTTGATCTTGATCTTCTTCAAATGATTGTGGTGTACCTGCATTGTCTAGCTTGATATAAACATCAGCAAATGTGAATTTATCTAAATCAAAAAAACTCTGCAGGATTTGCTGGGATTTTCAGTGATGATAGTTCATTGAACTTCACATTCAAAGTTTCTTCAACACACTTTGTCCTAGAGTTAAAAACTCTGTAGGCTTTGGCAGTGGTTGAGTATCCCATAAAATAACCACAATCAATTTTGGCTGCAAACTTAGATATAGAATCTTTTAAGTTCAAAATGAAACATGGACAGCAAAAATTTTAAAATATGAAATCAGAGGTTTGATTTTATACAAAATCTCATAGGCAGTCCTTTGATGCCTGGGGTTAATCAAAACTCTGTTTTGAACATAGCAAGCAGTGTTTACAGCCTCTGCCCAAAAGGACAGGGGTAAACCAGAATCTGCTAGCATAGTTCTTGCTGATTCAGTTAAGGTTCTGTTTTTTCCTTTCAACCACCCCATTTTGTTCTGGAGTTCTTGGAATGCTATATTGTCTAACAATTCCTTTTGACTCACAAAAAGCATCCAACTCCCTATTTTTAAACTCTGTTCCATTGTCACTTCTAAAGATTTTTACTGGAAGATCAAATTGCTTTTCTACTTGTTTGACAAAGTTTTGCAAAATACTTGCAGTTTCATCCTTAGAATGAAGAAAGAAAGTCCATGTAAACCTAGAGAAATCATCAACTATCACTAGGCAATACCTTTTGTGTTTTAAGCTCATGATTTGCATTGGGCCAAACAAGTCCATGTGCAACAGTTGTAAACACTGGCTTGTTTTGGACTCTTCAATTGATTTGAAAGAACTTTTATGTTGTTTGCCTTTTAAACAGGAAAAACAATGTTCATCACAGGAAAATTGCTTGTGAGGCAAGCCTCTTACAAGACTTTGTTTTGAGAGTGTGGTGATAGTTTTAAGATTTGTGTGTCCAAGTCTTCTATGCCATAACTCAGTCTCTTTGCTAGAAGCAACTGAGAATAGACATGTCCCAGACATAGGATTATCTTTTAGCATATCTACCACATACACATTCCCACTTCTGTGTGCAGTGAGTTGTGCTTTGCTCTTAGCAATGATTTGATCAATCCTTTTAACAACCTCTGGTCCCACAATTTGACAAGTTTTCTTAGTGAAGAAGGATACATATCCCCTGTCACTCATTTGTGAGACACTCAGCATGTTAAATTTCAGATTATCAATCAAATTCACATTTTCAAACTTGAGTTTACCAGCCAGAACCGATCCAGACCCTAAAACCTTTCCCTTTGAGTTATTACTAAAAGATATATCACCCCCCCCCCATGAGCCATGAAGTCCTTGAGAAGGGCTCTACATCCTGTCATGTGCCTGGAACCTCCACTATCTACATACCATAAGCTATCAAGGCAAGTAGAGGGTCCCTGCACATTTGAGTAAATAGATCAGTTAAGATTGGTCTCCAAAGCCAAAATGGCTTTGGATGGGGTCACAGATGGTCGAGTCTCAAGTCTAGGATAATGGTCAGTGGTTTTGAATTTTCTTGTAACATATGCTCTTGTCCATTTCCTATCAGATGATTGTATCCATAAGGGTGCCTGTTTACTCTATGCTTTGAAGGCTTTTTGTAACCTTTATAAGCATGAGGAACCTTTTTGTAAGCAGGTTGGCCATACCCTCTTGGAAATGAATTTGATGGTGGAGCATATGTCACTTGCACCTCTCTTTGAGCAGAGGTTTTGGTTAAGGCTTTTGTAACAGATGTTTCAATTGGTTCAAAACTCTACTTGGATTTATTTCCAACAGAACTTGAACTTTCTCTTTCAAGTGCTTTTGCCTTATCTTTTTTACCTTTTGTTCATAGTTTTTAAGATAGGCACACTGTTGAGTTGAGTGATTTGTTTTGCTGCAGATGGTGCATTTTGAAGAGTTTTTGATAACACAAGTTTTGTTAATATCATAGGCTTTTAAAAGAAAACAATCTGCAGCCACATGATTTCTTTTTTCACAAAATTCACAAAACTCACAAAACAAGTTTTTAATCTTTGCTCTTCTTTTCCTATCAGACTTTTTCTCAGCAGTGGTTATAACCTCTGCTGGCACATCTTTGATAGGGATCACCAGTGCTTTGGGGGCTTTAATACCATCAGTGGTTGTGAAGTCCATTGGCTTAAAGTTCTCTAAGATATCACATTCACCTGACCAGGTTGGTTTAAACTGATATTTTTCAATTTCTTTATCTTTTGTTGAAACCTCTGGTTTTTCCAAAAACAATTTTGTTTCCAGCTTTATCTGTGATTTTTATCTCTCCACCAACCAAATTTGTAGGGACAACTTCAACCAACTTAGAATCAATTTCAGCAACATTTTTCTCATTTTGGTCATAGGCTCTAAAACCTACACCAAACTTAATGTTGCTCTTGACCTGAGCATCAAGCATAATTTCATAACATTTGCAGGACTCAACCCATTTTTCACAAGTGATTTGGGTTTCTTCTAACTCCTTTTTACAAACTTGGTATTTTTCTATCATAGTTTGGAGTTGGTCCTTGGTTATGCTTGATTCATGTCTTAGGCTACTCATTTCAGAATCTTTTTCACTTAACTTTGATTTTAACTCTTTAATCGGTTTTTCAAAATTAAGTTCATCTTCTAAAATTTTGTTTCTCAGGTTTTCATTCACCTTTTTGATGTTTGCAAAAGCAATGATGCATTTGTCAGAACATAGATCTTTAAGGATCTGAGGTGATACCTTTGTAGCAGCCATAAGAGCACAGTCACACTCATCTTCACACACATCAATGTTCCATGGGTCAGTAGGAGAGTTCTTTTTCTTATCAGCAGCATTTTCTCTTTCTTCACTTGAAACCACTCTTTCATCACAAACTTGAACTTCGTCAGATTTGGACACTATCTCCACAGATTCAACACCTTCAGCAATTGTCTCTAAGGCCATTAAACAAAATTCTTGTTCAACATCATTTTTGGCCATTAAAGCAAAGTTTTCATCAGTCAAATCCTCAGGCAAACTGCTCCAGTCAACATAACTTTGTGTGAAAAAGCTTTATTGACCAACCTCTGCTTGACTAGCAGTGGTTTGAGCAGGTTGTGTAACAATGGGTGCTTGTTGTACAAGCACTTGAGGATGTGATGGTGCCTGAACAAATTGAATTTCTGGAGCAGTGGATTGAACATAATGCACTGGAACAGTGGTAGCAGGGTGTGCAAAATGGGTAGTGTTTTGAACATGTTGAGCAGGGGCATATTGGGAATAATGAGCAGTGTTTTGTGTGTGCTGAGATCTAGGGCAAGGATGAGTCACTATTGGTCCAGGACTTTGAGACCTGCATTTTCTGGCAAAGTGTCCTAGCCTATTACACTTATAACACTTGACTTTTGATTTATCCAGCCCAACCTTCAACACCCCATGCAAACCTGGGAATTTTCTACCAGTTCTCTTGTAAAACTTACTAGCCCTAACACTCAATAAGGCCAGTTGGTGCAAAATATCCATTTCTTCAAGATCAGAAGGTTCAGTGTGTTGCAAATCATTAAGCTCAAAGGATAGATTGTCAGAGGTTTGGCTTTCCCCACTAGTAGCAAAAGCATAGTTGGGTGCATATGTTTCAGATCCAAAGTTCCCACCAGATGTAATATCTATATAGTGATCATAACTTTGGTCCTTACTGCAGCCAGAACCCTCTTCTTGGCCAAAAAGAGTGGTATTACCCAATGAGTAATCATCAGTCATTTTGCCAGAATCTTGCAACTTCTTTTTCTGCTTTAACTCTCTCTCATAAGTGAGGAGTATCCCATGAAGTTGTGTCAACGACATTTCTTTAAACCCAACAGATTTTCGTGTTACATAAGCTACCGTCTCCCACTTATCTAGTATCGATCTAAGGAAACGACTATTGACAGTCGAATTAGGAAAAACCACGTTAACCAGTCTAAGTTCGCTGATGAGACAGCTCTAACATTCAAATGTTGTGTTAGAGACTCTCCTTTCAAGTGACAAAACGTTTCATACTGCTGATTTAGAACTTCTCTATTACTTTCTATCACTTCCTTAGTCCCACCAAATTGCTCCTTAAGTGCATCCCATAACTCCATTGCACTATTGCAATGGAGTAGACTAGCATAAATTTCATTGGTAAGGCCGAAGCAACTATACTAAATGCCTTAGCATCAAATTCAATTTTCTGGAAATCCTGGTCTGAAAAGTTTTCAGGATTTTTTGGCACTTGTTTAGTTGGATCTTCTGTGCTTGGAACCATTGGAACGTGAGGTCCATAAGCAACAGATCTCCAGCAACCGGTGTTTTGCTGGGCAAGGATGTGACCCATCCGTCGTTGCCAAATGAAATATTCATTTCTTTTGAGCATCGGCGGTTTAAACAAGGATCCAGAATTGTCATCCTGTGTGTTTTGAGACATTTTTTAGTTGATTTTTTTCACATTTTGTTTTTAAAAACTTTGAACATAGTAAAAACTCTGAATATCAAACAAAAACAAGCAAACTGATTAGCAAGAGAGCTGATATGGTCGAACCAAATTGATTGTTAGATTGAATTTGATGAATCAATCTCTGATACCAATTGTTAGGATCTGAGTTTGAATTACTTGTAGTTTTTGTTTCAAAAATGAAAAATGATTGAATTAAAAGAGATTTGCAGTGGAATAAGATGGAAAACTTTTCCTACAAGCAATGGTCGTTTGTTTTCATCATCATCATGCTTTCAAGTTAATTAACTTGCATGTGATTCACAAACTCCCCCTCAGCCTTTGCAATTACAATTTGGTAATGAGAAAATGCAGAGAAGATGATATCCGAAAGTTGATCTTTTAAGAGACAAGTTTAAAGGTTACAAGAGTTGCCTATTTATACTAACTAACTCACCTTTGAGCATCTTTGATGACGTCAGGGTTGATAGTGACAGAAAACAATATGTAACTAACTCTAAACACTGCTTATACTAACTATCAATGCTTGGCACTGTTACATTGATTAACTAAGCTAATGACTAAACTCTGATTCCTATCCTCTGTCCTTGTTAACTCTGGCAGACCTTGAAGCTTTGTGAAGGCAGATGATAGGATGTGCAGTCTTTATGGAAAGCTGTGTAAGTGCATCAGAGGATGTAATCTCTGATAGTTGAACCAAAGCTCGGATAGTGTTATTTAGCTTTATATCATCTGTTCCTTTCATAGGGTTCAATCCCAATTATCTCCCCCTGGAACAAAAATCTGTTTCTAAAACTATCAAACCTGAAACAGCTAAAGTTGCTCAACTGAAAGCAACTAATGCGTTTGTTAAGCCGAAACAAATTTGGAAACCCAAATGCAAAACGACAACATCTCCAATCCTTAAACAAAAGGGGACTTGTGTTTAAAAGGAAGTGTCTTATTTTGATGCTTCAGGGACCTAGGACCACGATGGCTTGGGTCCCACTGTCTTACTAATCTTCTTATTTTTCAGGGACAACCAAGGAGGAGCTGTTGACAATCTCTGAAGTGTAGATAGTGGTTGTTTCAGAGACATAAAGGATAACATCTCACTGTTGCAAAAGGTTCAATTTTTTTTTACAAGTGATATGTTTCCTTAGGAGGAGATAAGGTAAGATAAGATCAGTGAAAAGGTACAAATTTAAATTTCGTGCTTTAATTTTGATATTGATTAGTCTTCAATCTAATGACGGAACGGTTAAGCAAAAACAACAAAAAGATTTTCCTTTTTCTTTCGTTTAAAACTTTGTACATACTTTTTCGTTATTAGGTAAATTTGCGCATAAAGTGTGATGCATAAATTTAGGGGGGAAGAGGGCCATATATGTACATATGCATTACTTGAGGGGGAGAAAACTAGAAAAATACAAAAACATTTGAAAAACAAAAAGACAAAAACATTTGAAAACAGAAAAATCCAAAAAGATTTTATTGCATAAAATGGGAAATGAAATGAACATTCGTGCTAAAGGGCGTGACTAACACATGTAAGGTGTCGTAGCCGAAAAGACTAGGATCTAATGTGATATGTTGGTAGGCTTGACGCTCAAAAAGATAAAAGATCTAAGTGATATAAACATAACGAACTATGTATCTTGTGGGTAACATACCATCGGCGTATGATTTTATGGTCTTAAATCTTGCGTTGATAGATAGCCGACATCTGAAGTTTCGGGTCTTTATGCTGATAAATCATCCGGGATATTAGGACTGTCCTTCTGTTGCATCCAGATATATGCAGACCTAGGCACAGTCAGGATATCTTAAAAGAGCCTAAAAGATTAGGCCAAAAACCTTAACTGAAGACAAACTCAACTGAGGGAATTCCATGAGCTTTTAAAGCAAAATCCGTACCTAAAAGGTATTTGCCTAACCCTCGTCATACATTTATTGGTTACTCTGTTGTACGAAAGTACTGACCTGTTCACCAATACGTCTGACTTTGTAAAAGATAAAGGATGAGCTCAGTATACTCATCTGCTAAGATGAATCGTTGTGCCTACCTTGATCGCGGGGGTATGTCATGGTATGGGACACACGGATATTATAGTATAATACTACCTTAAACGTATCAGGAAGTTAAAAATTGAAAGTTAAGCGTCAGGTTTAAGAGGACAAACATATCGGCAATCGCTTAGACGAGTTTGAGTAAGTTCGCACTGAAAAGTGTTCCTTGGTTCGCCTGAAAACGATTTTGATCCCATTGCAATTGTATAATTTATAACTACTAAGTTCGTTTCTTAGTTTATTTGTGTTTCTGTTTATATTCTTATATTAAAAAAATATAGAAATTGTTTTTCGTAAAACCAAAAATCCAAAAATAGAGTGTTTTTATTTGTTTTATTAAAAATCGTTAACCGTTCTTGAAGATTTAACTGATCATAAAGACGAACAAATTTGAATTTTGATCCAAATACAAGTACTTGGATGTACCAAGTTTTCACACGGTACTTTCCTCTGCTGCAAAGAAATGTTCGCTTATAAATTTCCGAGAATTTTGCAGAACTTGATTTCAATCAAGAACAGGGTTGTTGAAGATTGAGATGCCGTTAGTTGCTGAAAAGGCATGAAGCATTACAACATCAAGATGTACCTGAGTCAGAAAAACCAGATACGAGTCATCATCTGACAATGACAGTACATTTGAAGAAGTACATGTGAACCTGCTTGCTTGAAAGTGAGAGATCAACGAAGAAAAGAGCTGTCGAGAATCCTCCTCTTGCATTCTTTTCAACAAAGATGTTTCAAGAAGATGTTGATCAAGATCTTGATATGAAGCTAACCACTAGAGCTAAAGGAAAAGACCCACTGCTGAGAGTTCGTTGAAGTGTGAGGTCCTAAAAGTGTAAGACTGACTTCTACAACTCTTACAGCATATCGACAACTATAGACTCCGTTGAAGACGTTGCTGAATTCATGCTATGAAGACAATTTGATGCATCAGTCTAGGGGGAGATTGTTAGGTCCTAAAAGTGTGAGCCTGACGCATCAAATTAACACAACGGACTATGGTTGCGAACTGGGATTATTTGGGTTAGTTTGTATTAGGTTCTGGACCTTGTATAGGTCACTTGGGCATACTATAGGCCATGTGGGCCAGGCAAGCCCAAGGGAAGCTCATGAGGGTTATGAAACCCTAGGTATAAATAGAATATTATGTCATAATTAGGGTTAAGCCTTTTAAGCCTTGCCAAACCTTAGAGGAGCCTCCACCATTGTAGAGAGAGAAACCGGGAGAGAGAGAACTTGTATCAGACAGTTTTGCTTGTGAAAGTAATAGAATCGTATGCAAGTTTGAAGTGTATCGCGTGTTATTCTCGATCATCTCGTTCTTCTTATTTTTCGGGTTTCTTGAATATCATCAAGTTTGGATTCCGCCCATCCTTGGTGATTGTTTGATATCATTGTTAGATCCGAATTCCCGGGACTTTCACACGGGATGCATCCGTGGAGCAAAAACAATAAAAATGGACACGGGATGCGTCGGCATGAGGCACGTGATGCGTCCGGCGAGTTTCTGAAGCGTCCCGCGAGTCGCAGGTTTCGGCGAACTTTGTGTTGAATTCAAAGGTATCAGTTGGAGATTAGCTTCTTCCTCTCCACATTCACGACATCATCATCACCGTTTTGCCCAAATAAAAACCCCTTCATACACAGCTCCCAGAATAATTTCGTAGCCGCGGGTTCAAGTTTCTGAGACTCCACTTCCATCCACACTGATTCCACAGCGGCCTTTTTCGGATCGTTGTTTATTAGATCTGTCCCCTTACCCGCGTATGTGCGTGATATGTATTGTAAAAAAGCATAAATCGTCGGAAAACTCGCCGGAAACCTGCAACTCACCGGACGCTTCAAAAACTCGCCAGACGCATCCCGTGCCTCATGCTGACACATCCCGTGGCCACATGTCCATTTTTATTGGTTTTTGCTCCACGAACGCATCCCGTGCTTGCCGGACGCATCCCGCTCCTGATGCCCCTCTCTACCGACGCAGGAGGGTGACATTTTCGTAAAGCATGTTGGTCAACTGACATTTTGGTAATTTTCCCTTATAAAAATAATATTATTGAAACAATTATCTGAATTTCCACATGAAGCGATTTAGGAAGTTGTATGCGTTCAAAATTCATTTTGGGCAACCTTCAAATTATTCGACCTATTTGACATGCTCCCTTCTTAATTAAATGTTTGATTTGACTCGCATACACATTTGAGATCAAAATTATAATAAGCAAATGAGTCAAAATTACCACCTATAGAATGTTGTGTAAGAGAGAATGTGGTCGATCACTGACCACACAAGAGCATATGGTGACACCAACATCTACTAAAGTCTTTATAATGTCAAGAGGCATGCCTGTTAATAAGCAGTAATTATGTGATATTTGACAGTTATAATTAGGTAGTTTGCTGTAATAAAACTAAAAACGATGACAGAGAAAATATGTGATATAGGTAATATTTACTCGTTAATGGGTCGAGTTGGGTTGTATTTTGTCTAAAACATGTGAATGGGTAAAATTCATAAAATGTCATTAAAAAAAGAAAATCGGTCAAACAAGTCAGTACTCAATCGCACAAAGTGTAACTTTAATGCAAATGTTAAATGGGAAACAAGTAAAATGGATCAAGTCAACCCGTACTTTTTACGGGTTCTCACCTGAACTTGTTTTGACATGTTACCCAACCCGGCTATGTTTTCAATCTCTAAGTAATAAAAAATACAACAACTAAACCCACAATAACCTACTTTCATAATCTTCTGCCTGGCACTTCATTTCTATTGCATGTAGCAACCTACTTATGAGTGATTCGATTCGGGTTGTGTTAATAGTTAAGAAAAACGGAACAGATTGAAGTTGCCCGAAGTGTACTCTAAATATCCTACCTAAATCGTCTTATTGAAATGGTTAAATCTTTGTAACCGTATCACACACCAACTATTTACCGATTTGAACAAAATGTGTTCTCGATCAACCCAACCCGGCCCATTTCACTAGTACAAAAAGAGACATCTAATATGGCAGTTTTTTAATCAAATATGACGGTATATTAATCGTCTTAAAAGACGTCACTTTTGGTCATTACCGTCATATTTGGTATTAAAATCTTTTTAAGACGTTTCAATAGACTGTCATATTTGATATGTTTTAAGGTTTCATATAAAGCCTAATATGACGTTTGTGTTTGTTAAATGGCATATTTAATATATATAAAGCGTCATATTAAAGCCTAATAAGACGGTTTGTGGTGTGTTAATAAGACGGTTTCTGGTGTATTACCGTCATATTTATAAAGCATCATATTAAAGCCTATTAAGACGGTTTGTGATGGGGCTAATAGCCGGTTGGTTGGGTGGTGCATCCATATATTTCACCCATACCCATATATATAAATTCATGAAATTTACAAACACCTATATGAAAGGAATACACCAAACAATGAACCGTTTTATAAATAGCTAAAGAATCCATTAGTCTAAAGCATTCAATTTAACAAGAAAAAACATTAAAAAAAACACTGATTCATTCGTTTTACACCTATGCAAAAAAAACTCCAAAAACCTCTTTGACTTTGTACAACTTCCTTCATCCACCACAAGCTCTAACCAGTTAACTAGAATTCCTTTGCCGGTGATCAAAACACAAAAAATGTCTATCAACTACCATTTAGGATTAAAATAAAGCACGATCCAAATTCTTGAAAATTTTAATGCATAAGTCATGCAACTAGAATCAACATTAATACAAAGCCATGTGTTGCTCCTAGGAATCCCTAATAATATATGTGCGCCTAGGCCCTTGGGGTTAAATAGACGAACGGGTCAAAGTGACTTAACCATCTTTGCAATTAATTTTGAATATAATGAATCAAAAGACTATGTTCGGAGGCTCCCTCAAGGGTCCTAAACAAATATTTATTGAAATGTAGAAAAACTGGAAAAAAATATTATGAATAGATTCGCATACTAATACACTTACCTTCATTGATCGTCCTCATCCTCAGCGTCACCAAAAGATGATATTAACACCTTTAAAGTACGCTCTACAAATTCATCAATTTCACCTTGACGAACCATTGTAGTTTTATTTACCAACTAAAACATAAAGATACATAAAAGTTAGGGTATGGTTTAATACACATTGTTGTTAAATGTATATAAATAGGAATGTACAAAATATACTTACCATGTGTTCTCTGTTACAAATCACAAACTCGTACATAGCCAACATAACACAATAACCGCATTGCCATCCATCAGGTTGTCGACGAGACTAAATAGTTAATTGAACTTAAAATTAGTTAACTAAAATCTAAAAATAAACAAGCTATAAAAATGAATCAGAACTTACTTTAACCTTAACCCACGTCATATTTGGTTCTATGGCCTGTTTGAATAATGTTGTAATCTCGTAACGTGAATAATCATCATCATTTTTACCTTTACATGAATCAAGTATGTAACCCTTCCAAGTTTTATATACCGGATGATGTTGAAGTATAATTAATACCCAGTGTTCCCTGCTTAAAATGGTATGATTTAACAAACACTTAACAAATAAAAAAGAAAACAATATTATAACATAACTAAAAGAAGGTTGAAACATTAATATAAATAATCTTGATACGAAACAAATTGATTACCCGGCTATATATGGTGCAATAAACCATTGTTTGTCCTTATGAAAAGAGATGACCTTTTTGATTTGGTCAATCACAAAGTCGACATCATATGTGACAAATTCACCTTCAATATAACGGGGATGAAAATGTGCAGTATTATTTAAACCCTGTCGTTCCCCAGCTACATATAAGTACCTGAAATAAAAGTAGAAAGAAATGTGATAAGATTAGTAACCCTCAGTTATATTGTAAAATTACTACCATAAAATATTTAAATAAAAATTAGCGGAACATAAATTGTGAACCAATGCACAAAGAAAACATCTGCCCAACCGTTGACACATAACTGCATAACCGCCTCAAATTCAATCGTCTCTTGAACACGTTCCTCATACATCCCAGTTGGCGAAGTAAAAACCATTGACAAGGCTTTTTCAGATTGAAGTGCCACCTATGTTTTAAGGTCTGGACCTCGCCATTTCTAAAAGTTCTAATACTTTTGTTTTTTCTTTTGATACTTTTGTTTTTTCTCTTGAAGGTTTAGAAGCAACAATAGGTTTGGTATGTTGACAATCACGAATGGGCTCGGTAGATTGATTAGCATGAACGGCCTTTGTAGGTTGATTAGCAATAACGGGTTTGGTATGTTGATAAGCATGAACAGGCTCATTAGATCGATTAACATTAACAGACTCAGTAGGTTTATGAAAAGAAACATGCTCGGCCGTTGTATTCTCAGAAAACTGTTTATAATGAAATACATCAATCAATAACATTGTTATTAGTAAACCAATATAAATACAAACACATACACACATATAAAAAATATTGTGATTACCAATTGATTAAACGTCTCATCATCTTGTAATGCATACGAGTATCTTTGATACTCGTTTCTTTCATTTGGGATCGCTTGTTGTTGGTCAGCAGGCGTTGCCTCAAACTACAACGGCAAAGCATATTGTTTTTTAATATCAAGCAATTGAAAAATAATAATATATATTAAACACAACCTGTGGCCTATAAGGTGTATTTATAACTTGGTGACGCGGTTCTACAGTTCGAGGAGAATCTTTGTTCAAAATCTGTATGTTGTAAAAAAATATTAGTATACAAATAAATGAAATCAATATACAAATATTATATATATATATATAATATATACCTTTATTAATTTAACGGGCCATTGAATAAAACTTCCTTTTGCATCTTTCAAAAGTTCTATTTCACCATAAATACATGACTCTGGCAAAAGACGAGTCGATCCGCAACCTTCTACAACTCTATCTATTCGAACTTTGACGAAACCATCTATTATTGGGCATCCATGTACAAACCTATCATCAGTAGGATGAACACGGCCAATAGCTACAACCTTAAGAGCACCTTGGTCGTCAAGATGTAGAAGTTCACATTTTTTAATAGACTATAAAAGGTAGCTTTTAGTATATATATATATATATATATATATATAATAAACAAACTTTGATATTATATTACCAAGATTTCTGAGGAACTACCGGCCGCAAGGCCCATGCCTGGGATACCAAGGATCTCCCCGGCTGCTGTCTCTACAGCCTCGCTCATGTTTTTCTTTGTGGAACAAGAGCCATCATCTTTCAGTTGTTTTTGTTTTTCTTTTTTATCCTGTTCAAAAAATGTGATGGTTAAAATTTTGATTGCTATAAATTTATATAATAATAATATAAATACTTACCACAAATTTGCTACATATTTTAATTAACAATCAAACATTAGCAAGAATAATTAATTAATTAAACATGACAACAAAGGTCTATCCCTTCTACTCTCTTTTTTATTTTATATTAATAACGTGACTAAACTAGATGGAGATCTATATTAATAGAAAAATGGTATCATAACATTGAGCAAAGAAAACTTATGATTTATTATTTTTTGTCTATATTTGTTGAAAATAGAGTTGTATTAAAAATATAGTATTTTGTTATCGTAAACTATAGCAAGTGTCGGTGGTCATAACAAACCTAATCGATACCGACCGGGTTCCGCCACGCAGAGCGGGGAATCCCACTAGATAAGAGAAAAAAAAGAAGAAACAATACCTTAGCGTATTCCCAAATATCTTCATATTTTTTAGGGTTTACTTTTGTGGCACGTTTATCGTACAAAATCTTTCTTTTACATTCGACACCAATCCAAGACATAAAGTGCGCTGCATTCTTACCGATCGCTATACCCTACTCATTAAAATCAACTTTAGATTGATCCGGATTTAAAAGCTTCTTTTTGCATTAGAAACTCCCCTCTTTTTCTTCTCTGACATTTTTAAACTAGGTTTCTAAAAAAACATAATATGAAAAGTGATGTGTTGCGTGTAACAAAGAGACAAGTAGAGGTCAAATTGATTATGACACTTCAACCATCTTTAAATATAAATATATTCAACACTTTGAAGTTTTGACATATAATTCTTTTCTAAATGGGTTTATTTTCCATATATGGTATAGTTTCAATAAGAAAAATGTTTTTTTTCTTAGATTTTGTCTAAACTTAACAGAACAAAATCAAAAGAAATAGAAGAACAATCTTCGTCATATAATTGAGGTAAACCACCAACCAATGTTTTAAAAACAAGTTCTTAAACTATATCGGATTGGGCTCGATATTGGTTCAACTGGGTTGTATCGGACGGTTCAACCGGATTAACTATTTAACCATATAATTTCATAAAGTACAGTTTCAACTTAAAATGTAATCTAAAAATAATGTATGAACGTTAATTAGTTGTTCATCCTTCCCATCAACAAGCACCTTCTAAACTCCTTCTCAGTCAAAAGCAGCCATTAATAATATGATGTTGTCTAATTTGTAATAAAATTCAAGTTATAAACGAAAACGATAATAAAGAAGTCTTATAAAAATTTAGTCATTAAAAATATTAGATTACTAAGTCTCTAAACTTAAACACACTATAAATTATTTGAGCTTAAAAGCATTTTAGGTTTTAATATTGGATATAGTAAAATACTTAAAATTGTTGTATTCATACACTTTGTGTTACCTTTTGTGATGATATTAGGTTTTTAATAGCACGTTGAAGGGTTTACTTCCAAAAAACTAATTAAATAAAAAAGAATTAAAATTCAACTAAAAGTTAAATAATTAAATGGAGAAATTCACACCTTCACTCAGTTGAGTAAAAAGAAAAGAAAGAAAAGTTATGGACTTTTCCCTGCAACAAATAGTATATATAACCGTCCAATAGAACACTAAGAGATTAAGAAAGAAATCAAACAACAAAATTGAAAGTATACAATATCATACTCATTCAGCAAAGAAAACTTATGATGATTGCAGATGAGAGGTTGGAGATTATCGATTGATGATGGTGTAGCGTTAATTTAGGGCGAGCGTTAAGAGCAGTGTTAATTTGGGGGGGAGTAATTTTAGATGAAAACCTAAATCCCGCTTGATAAAAAGTACCCCCACAAAACCCACATTGTAATTTGTTAAAAAAAGCCCAACAATAAAAAGCCTAAAAAAACACCCAAATTGTATACCTGTATTAATTAATTGTATACATAACCAAACAAGGTTGGAGGTGGTTACGTATGGTATTTGAATATATTTAATTAAATTAGGTTATCACCCGGGATTGCTTCCCCGGGCTGGAGAAATTTTTTATTACAACATTTCCTTTATGCATATAAAAGAAATACTATAATATTAATGGCAACGATAACACATCAATATTGACACAACAAAGGGAAAACATTACTATTGCCATGTATATCAAAATTAAACAATAAAAAAATAAAGGATCAATGTAGCATGTAGCAAGATTATTCATGTTTCATGTGGACTAATAGAATGAGGCTCAATTATTTGTCCATCATCATGTAACAAATAGACTTTAGCATCATGCACACACACAACTTCACCTTTTGTCAAGGTGGCTACATGTTTCCCACTATCTATCCCAAAGCCCGCAGCCTCTACACCCTTCAACCTGACATCTTTATCATCAACAAACGTACACATGAAAAAGAATTGCAATGACCAGCAATAATCATCAAAAAATTGCAAAAATGTTAGTTCAATCAAAAATATAAACATATACAAAACAATGCAACCTAAACATACCAAAATTAACCGTTAGCGAGAGCCGAGTCGAGCCAAGCCTAGCTCAAGCTCGGCTCAAACTCAAACCAAGCTGGCTCGGCTCGAGATTGAATTTAAAAGTGAGATGACTCGATCGATTTAGCTTTTGCAAATGAAACATCTTTCTAATTTAAAGTTCAAAAAATCATTAGAAATTAAGTATATTTAACTTACATCTAAGTTGGATTGGATCTCTGCATTTGCCTCTGGAGCTGGAACTGGCCGACAACTCGGTCACGAATATGATTAGGTTATTTGCTTGTGCTTCTAAATATGACCTCTTGTACATGCTTCATTCTTATCGTATATAGACATCAAGTCACCTAACTATTTCCCATAGTATAAAACTGAACAACTGATAGATTGCATCCATTGAAATGGATGTCAAAAGAAATAAACACGAAGCACAATGAATGTAAATATGAAAAAAAAAATCACTTTTAACATGAAAAAATTTATAAAAATAACAATAATTAGATCGCATAAACATGAACATAGCTTGAATAGAAATCATGGTAACCTCCTGTACTTCAGGTACCAACTCTAAGAAGTTACAAAAGTTATTATTGTCTATTACTTTAGCCTGCCATAATATTGCCTAATACTTTAGCCTTCTAATCTCAAGAGTCCAGTTAGAATTATATAATTTTACTGAATTGAGAGCACAAATATTTTTAGTATTGGTCCCTAAATCACGTATTAAATAAGAGATTATCAATTTTTTTGGTTTTCCAATATGGTGCTCAATAATTCTTGTAAACCAACTACTTAATTAAATTAAACAATGTTTTGATATTATTAGTCCTTTAAACCTAAAATTGAACTATAGAATGTGTTTGGCTGAGTTTAGATTAGCTTCAATAATCCAATCTAGTCACTAACCGATGGATATGGATTGCTTATGTTAACATTTACGGAATGGGTCGACCCGATTATCTTATATTACCAATGGGTAAGAAGGGTTACACAAAAAAATTATAAGAAAGATACGGGTCAAACGAACTAAAAGCCACCAAGAATGTAATAAACATATATTTAGTCATATTTTGCACAATAGTTGCATATAATAATATCTCACATTTTAATCATATTTGGCTCAGTAGGATATCATTCCAAACATTTCAAGATAAACAAAAAGAAATTCACCTGATAAATTATAGGATTTCCTGATTTTCCAAATGGCACTTTGTCTTCAAATTCAAGGTCTTCAATAATGGACGTATTAGCAAAAGAATGTTGTAGATATAACTTTAATAAGATAACCAACCTGTCACATAGAAATAAGAGATTAAAATTGTAGACATACCTTTACCATTTGCACATGATTGTGGTTTTCCACATCCATTACCATTTGCCAAGTTTAAAGCATCCAGCGCCTACCGTGTTTGCCTCCCAATCCATGGTCTCGCTTTCAAATACAGTAGCGCCAATGTCCTTATGTCCAATTATTTATGTTCATACAATTTGGTTCTTGTTTAAAAATATCATTTACGTGAGTTTACATCATCATATCCAGCTCTTAAACTAAGGTTGGAAAAAAGAAGTGGAGCTTGGTTGGGCATTTCATTATAATGACATGGCGTGACAACTAATTCATGCATTTTAATAATATAACACATGACACAAAAAAATTCAATAACATTACAAAGTCAAAAGCAAATGAATAAATAAGAAACTTGTAATAATGTGGCTGTTACATATTCTTGAATTATTAAATTTACAGTTAATTAGCAACTAAATGGTAAAAGAGCATAGAAAAAAAAACTCATACCCATATATCAAGCAACTATCAGTGAAGTAGTGAAGTAGAGTGATTCATTGAGCATGAATATCAACTGCTTCGAAAAATGGTATCCATCCTATAAAGTAGCCATCATCTACAACAAAGTGTCAATAACAACTGTTCACTGTCATAAAAAACACAAAACATGTTGCAAATTGAGCTTAGTAAATAGGACGGGTCTTTTCAAATATGTATCAATTTGGTAAGGGTCAAAATGGGGGGCGCAACCGTAGTGACATAAGTAATGACCTGTGTAGCGGTGGATGGTGCTAAGCCTATTTCGACCCATTCTATAATTTGAGTGACCCAAATCAAGACAATTAGCTAAAATACTTACCTAATCAACCCATTTACTAAAGAACATTACCTCAACTGCATATGGCCTTGTTCTTTCTGTTCCGCCACTTACCCTCCTACAAACATAAAGTTGACCAAAATCACCATTTCTCAACTTTCTATATGTATTATATATACCAAATTACGAACAACACATGTAAATCCACTCGTTCTCATCGCGTCCAAACCTACACCGCCATCGTCGAAACAGTTAACAACCCATTATTATTAACCTTAATAAGAAGAATGATGATGATCATCATCATACTCAGTAAATCCCACCCATAGCAAAGCTAAGGTAGGGTCTGAGAAAGGTAAGATGTAGACAACCTTACCTCTACCCCGTAGGAATAGAGAGGCTGCTTCCAGTGAGACCCCCGGCTCGATAGTAGATTTGCATCAAGCCTAGGACATAAGGCACATAGCACTCAGCAATTGAGATAAATGTCGATTAGTGCATGTACCCCTTTGTCTTTCGGCTATCTACCCCGTAGAAATAGAGAGGCTGCTTAATAAGAAGAATGATGGTGGATGCATATATACCAAAATAATATATTTTGGATGAAAGGTCACCAAACCAAATTAAATAGGTTTTTTTTATTGTTTAGATCAACATATTATGCTTCTAATGATCTGAGAATGCGACAAAATTATACTATATAATCGAACTACCCATAACCAACATTTGGTATCGCTAACAGATGATGACATATATACCTAAATACACCATCAATCAGCCTCACCATGTGAACTAATCAAGCATATACACTGCTATAATCAGAAAGCATCACCAGGTATTCCATCCCCCACATTAACATATGACTAATCTGCTCATTTCTAACATCCATAACATAACTCTGAAGAACTTTATCCAGCAGACAACTTATAATCATAGACTTGCAGCTGTATATAAACCAAAGACTAAAATATCTTTATATCTACCAAAGACTAATATATCTTTATATCTAAAATGAAAAATTCCATGAATAAATTGTACCAGAACTAAGAATGGCCACAACAACAGTTTGTATCCACTTCATCATCCAGTTGAGCCCATAACAAACCCAATATCATCCATCATTTAGGCTACTTTCTAAAGTAACAATGAGCCCATAACAAACCCAATATCATCAAGAATTTATCATTAAAGCCTACAAATTATCACGAAAATAGTTTTATAGTTGGCGATGTATGGGTTAGTCGCAATTTAAATATCCACCAACTATAATCACAAAAATTATGCCATAGACGCAAACATGTGAAAAGGCTGCTAAGTTAGAAAAAAACAAATAAATTTTGAAATAATAACCCGCCGGGCATAAATTTCGTAGTAGTAGACATGTAATCTTGGCTGGTAAACCCAAGATGACCGTCAAAATGGCTTTTGCTTTATTTTGTATTGTATTCTTTTATGAATCAGACTTGCTAAATCGGACCAAGTGCAACAGCATGATAGATTATCATCAGCAACATGCATCATCAACTATAGTAGTATTGTTTTTGAAAACATTTAGTATTCGTCTGACCAGTTATTGTAGAGGTTGCAATTTTGACACTTTTACATGTATACACATCCCTTTGGATTATGTTTTATCTGAAACAGGTCAAATGAATAATATACCTAAAAAGGGGAACGTGTCAAGCTGGTTAGAAGTCTCCCAAAGTTTATATTCGATTCATACAAACTCCAATAACATTACATTTTTAGAGTTTATTATGTAATAAGATTAATTTTTGTAATACTAATTAAAAAATATTTATTTATAGATTTCTATGGAAGATGTAAGAAAAATATACTTTGTCCATCCAGACCAACCAAAGTTGGTTTGCTTTGACCCGTACCAAATATTTAATCCAAATTAAATTGACAAATAAGAACAATATCACATACTTGATTAAAATGAATATGAAAATAATTCAATGAATTATTATAAGCAGCTCTCCACCATCGTGAACAGACTTGCCCGTTCTCAAGCGTGTGTTTTTTTTCTTCGCCTAAGCCTGCATCAGAGCCATCAGATTTAGTACCTTCTTCCCTTTTTTAGACGCTCTATCTCCCCCCCCCCCCCCCCCCAAATGTTCCACCAATTCACCGTCCATAAACAGAGCAGTGTCCATACCTGCCTCAGCACCTGACAAGTAAGCATTTTTTTAGTTTGTTCTCTAGAATCATCTACTAAAAATAATGCTTTTAATAATTTGTTTCCTACAACGGTTCACATATCACAAAATCATTTGTCTGAGAACAAAATGAAATGCATATATCAATTAACTAAGGGCAACAATTTTTTTATTTCACAACAAAAAAAGTCATTATAGAGAGCACCTGAATACTGAATGAATATCATCATCAAAGTTAAAAACTTTCTACATCATAATCTACATGCTCAGTTCTCCATCTTTCTTCTTCAATCGATCAACCCCCTTCGCTTGCTTTAACAAACAAAAAAAGTTGTTTCATGAAGAAAACATGTATTCTACGTCAAATTATTGTTAAGATCTTAGCACAAAAACAATAATAAACAACTCAAGCATATAAAAATAATAATTTGAAATATAACCATGTACTCCGCTACAGGATATAAAAATCATACATTTATATATCATCAAATTATTAAACAATTTTATTATATGAAATGGTATAATCTTCTAAATTACAATTACTCATGTTGACCTAGTGCACAACCATCCATATTCCCATCTGAAACAAAATCAATCCAAATAAGCTAATCAAAATATAAGATTGTTATAACAAAGGCTAATCCGATAAGAAATGAAATAAGACGAAAAACCGAAAGAATCAAGATCAATCATACAATCGCCAACACTATCCAAAACCCTAAGTAATCCAAAACTAAACAAAAACTAATAAAACTAACTATCGCATTGCAAATCCAATCAAAACAACCAAAAATGAACCCTAACCTCATGAGAATAGGATGAATAAATGACTCGGAAATCGAGAAGATTGAACCTAACAATTTCTGATAAAAATCCTCATCAGCACCATTGTATCTTAGATCGAACTCCTAATCATCATCATCGGGATCATTGGGTAACAATTTCCGATGAAAATCCTCATCAGGCACCACCACATTTTAGATCGGCGCACAAACAAAATTAAGATTAAAGATTCAGAGATTGTCGTAGAGGAAGATTAAAGATTAGAGATGATGGATTTGTTGATTAGGGTTTAGAAGAATAGTGTTGAAAAGAAGGATCTGCAGGAATTGTGTGTGAGGCTGCTAGGGTTTTGAATGAATGAATGAAGAATGTGAAAGAAGGACTCGTATAGAAAAAAAATCACGCTCTGATTTTCCCGCCAAAAGCATTCTGAGATGCAATATCAAGAGAACACGTGGCCCAAAAACTCAAATTTATTATATATAATAGATAATAGATGGTATGTGATTAATTAATTAAATATTCTTCTCTTAATCTGATCATTTAATTGAAAAGATTATGCTACATTGACGTTTAAAATTTTTTGTTATTATTAACTTATATATTAGTGAAAGAAATAATTTTCTAGTTAAATCAATTTCAAAACTCTAAAATTTTGTAGTCATGTTCATGCGCCAAGCCCGTCAGAACAAGCTCGGGGTCAACTAGATTATAAACCGAGCTAGCTCAGGCTTGGTTTTAAACCAAGTTGAATCCTTCACTATATAACTTTTATATTTTTATATTCATTACAAAACCATAAATAAGCAATATTCTTATTCTTATGCGTAAGGTGTTATACCTTATGCTTTGGGGTGTTTAAAAAAAATTGATTTTACAACTTTGACCCAAAAGTTTTTTATGTTTTGCAATTTTAACCCACATAAAATTTCTTTTTAACTATTAACTTGAAAGTTTTCATTATTTTCAATTTAACCTCACAACATTTTTATCTTCAACTTTGGTCCCCTATACTTTATTTCGCAAATTTTCGTTTTACGTTTCATTCTAAATTTTACGAGTTGCCAAGGCGCAACGTGCGTGTGTTATTCAACTTTTTTTTTGTTTCGCTCAAAATTTTACAAGTTAACACGAAGCAACGTGCGTGTGTGGTTCAATGTTTTTATGGTTATTTTTTTCGTTTAATAAGTTTGTCGCAACGGGCGGGTCCTTGATTGACTCAGTGTTTGTAGTAGCTGACAGTGGTGTGGCATTAGTGCTATTTGACATAGTTTTACGCCTCCGCCGCAACGCGGTGGAACTTGATTCTAGTTTGTACATATTTTATATGAGATCTTATCTATTTATTTAACTAAATGCATAAGTATGAAAATAATATTATAAGTTCATAAATTCATCAAAGAAAAACATAGTTGAAGACTAAAAACATAGAACATAACTCATTTATCGACAAACATCTTTTCTTTGTGCTCAGATCGTAAGTATCCATCATCGTTTGACCTGAAAAAAAATAAACTTGTATTTATAACTTTTGTTTAGGTAAATCATTTATATAGAGATAGAATATGTGTGTGTGTGTATATATATATATCAAACCTTTACTTCTTCGTTTGGGTTGGTTTTTCTATAGATATCCTATCGTTGTGGTCAGATCGTCGTAAGTATTAGATGCCAATGGTGACATAGTCGTTACCCTGTTGAATACCGACTGAAAATGGTGGTAATTCGTTAAACTAGTTGTATTCTTCCTCGTCGTCAACGCCAAGAATACGTCGCTTACCTTGCAATACTATATGGTATCTCGGATTGCATGGGTCTTTGACAAAAATACATGTGTTGCTTGAGTTGCGAGAATGAATGGTTCTGATTTATACCCATCCGTTGTAAGGTCAACAAGTGTAAAACCATGTTCGTCAACTTTAACACATGTGCGATTATTGACCCACTTACATCTAAACAAAGGTATTGTGAACGAAGAATATGATAATTCCCAAATTTCTTGTATGACACCGTAATATGATTCTTTGGCGATTATCATTTTGTCACCATTTGTACTCGAGGCTATTTGTGTGACTCCGCTATTTTGCGTTGCACTTTTATCATCTTGTTTTTTAGTGTAAAATGTATAACCGTTAATATCATACCCTTGGTAAGATACTACTCTAAAATCTGGCCACATCCCCAATTTCTCCACAGTTTTATCAACATTTGGTTCACCATAAGTTCCCTCCACCTTTTTCTTCAACCAATCACAAAACCCCTCGTTATGTTGTTTGGTATACCAATTATCTGACTTTCGCAAGTGTGCTGACCGTAACATATTCTTGTGTTCATTAACATATGGAGTAATACATGTCATGTGTTGTAAAAATGTAAAATGAGCAATTTGTTTCTCATCAGATGGTGGGGTGATTAATCTCTTACCAACTCCTCCAACTGTAACAACTCGAAAATTCGTTGTTATCTTTTTCCTTGTTTTTATCGCTGTACTTCTTTTGTCATCCCGAGATTCGGTTGATAATAAAGTTTATGTTAATAAATTATGGTATTGTACGTTATTATCGCATCTAATCGCTTATCAAATCGCATCGCTAATCTCACCGCATCGCAAATCGCAATTATTTATGTGGTTTTATATTATTTATGTGTTATGTGTGTTTGTGGTTATGTTTACGCTCGCTATCGCATCGCTCTCGCCCACTCAAATCGCTATATCGCTCTATTACATCAAGTATAACGCTTTACTAAAACGCTTAATATAACTAATTAATATTAACCGAATAACCAAACGAACACTTAGCACGAAAGAACGAGGAAACCCCAGCTTTTGGGTCAAGTTCGCTCGAACTTGGTGATGCCAAGGTCGGCCAAACTTGACTGGCCAAGCTCAGTTCTTCCTTACCTACACTAAGTTCGCTCGAACTTACCTGAGTCTCTAGGGACTCAGCAAGTTCGGTCGAACTTGGCACTCTTCCTCTCAAATTCCTTCAAGTTCGCGCGAACTTGTACAAGTTCGGCCGAACTTGCTCTCACCAGCCTTCATTTTTGCCTTCTCCTATAAAACTCAGCTCATTCCTCTAATTTGAACTTGCTGTAAGTTCGACCAGAGCTCTCAAAACCCGAAACCTTCGCGTTCTAAGTAAGAATCAACCCGATTTCAACTACAACAACGCTTATCAACGATTTACAAAGGTTTACAACGATTTTGGCACAAGGAATAGCCTTCGTTTTCATCAAAACTCTTCTATTTACGAAAATCTTTCTCTTTTTCCATAAAACTTCTGTTTTTCACTCAGATCTATGCGTAGATCTGAGTAAAACCTTTTAAAGACTTGATTTTTACACAAAATACGGACTTTTGATGATGTTTTGTTCATTTTCTGATATGAAACGAAACATTTATCATTCAAGATCCCAGATCTGGAGGTACAAGAACGTTTATGTTGGTTTACACAAGCCGGACTAACCCGAACGAACCCCGAGTTCGCCCGGATTAGCCCACGCTTTTGTAAAACGGCTAAAATCGCTCTAAAAGACCTCTCCGACCTAAGTTTGCTCAGTAGCACAGGGTTGGAGGGATGAACACTCGATTTCCTCAGCAAACGACGCGAAAACGCAAGATTACCCGAAAACATCAAGTTCGCTCAAGAATCATCAACTCCCCAGGTCAAGTTCGACCGAACTTGCACCAAATGGGTCAAGTTCGACCGAACTTGGGTCATTTTCACCAATTTTCCTTGCAAGTTCGCCCGAACTTGCCTAGTTCCCTAAGAAACTGAGCAAGTTCGCCCGAACTTGTCATTTCAGTAAGATTTCTTTACAAGTTTGCCCGAACTTGACAAGATTCCTAAGAATCTTACCAAGTTCGACCGAACTTGGCTCAAATCTCACCAACACCTTACAAGTTCGCCCGAACTTGACAAGATTCTTAAGAATCTTACCAAGTTCGCCCGAACTTGACTCTCAACTCACTAAAACCATACAAGTTCGCCCGAACTTGGCTACTGCTCAACTCAAACTTCACTGTTTCGGCTTTTCAGAAGACTGATGCACTTCTGTTCGTTTACAGGCTGATCCGGCGCACTCAGCAACTCTCCTCGGAATATTAAGTCTTACCAAAACGCACCCACATTGAGTATACTTGACCCATTTTCGCTTTAATGCACTTTTTGAGTGTTACATACGTTCCTATATCAAAAACACTTCACAAATCAAAACTGTTTATCACACGCGAATAATCTGATTGTATGTGCTCGATACGTGATACTAGAAACATGTGACTAGGACTTATTTTGGTTAACTTGCCTCCTTAGCTAGTATGGTACTATAGTTTGGCTAACACCCGATGGGGTCTAGTTAGGATGGTCGCGCAAGCCTTCTCACGGTAGTTAGCATGAGATATGAGCCTATGTTATGTTAAGTGTTTTGGTGTATCATGATATATAATTAGATTGTTTTGCAAACTCTTTCTCGACTATGTTAGTGTTATTCAAACTCGTATGCTCACCTTTACTTAATTGTATTGACTTGTATTTTAACGTATGTAACAGTTGAGGATTTATAGCTTGGATGCCTTGGATGTTACATGCGTAGTTTAGTTCGTTTTGTTTAGAATGGTTTGTAATAAAATCTAGGGGATATCGAACCTTGTTGTTTTGTGGGAGAACTTAAATTATGTAATGATTGTTTAAAATGTTATATTAATGGTATGGGATGTTAATGTTTGAATGATATTGTTAAATGATTGTTATGGGATTCTCGCGAGACAATCTGGTCACCTAGTGCCACTACCCCGATGATTCCGCCATCGGTTGGGGTGTGACAGATTGGTATCAGAGCACCATAACTTTAGGATAGTAGGTAGTTGCCATGATTCGAACTAGTAGCATGTTTAAGTACCCGATTGACCTATCTATGACTTAAATTTTAAAATACTTGCCATAAATGCTTAAATGTGCCTTTCCTAAGGCTAATACAATAATACACGCTTGGAAACACTCGCATCACACCAAACGAGTGATCAAGTCGAGAATAGGTGTGAAAACCGAGAACTCTCGACGAGATCATTCACTCCACGCATTCTCTCGCATGAGATACCTTCGTTGAGTTAGGAGTGACATCCAAACCTCGACGAAAATCTCCATTTCTATCTAGGAATAAAGTTGCTAAGTTAGGGGTGAAACCCGCATCTTAGTAACTAATTCCGCAGTTCGATTTTCAATCTCACCAAAGTCTCGGTTATACCAATGATTTGGAACACGTATTAACTGGAAGGGTAAACGTCGTTAGCTGCTCGCGGTGAGAGCGTTTATCTATTAGGCCAAAGCGTGGGTCCAAATGCAAAGGGTAGTCGAATCACTTTGGGTAGTCAACGTCTCAAAACCCCGGACACTCCCAATTGATTTAAGCCTATATCGTCGATTTACGCATCATCGAGTTTATTATTATTTATGTGTTCAAAATTTTGAGAATTTTCTCTTTGTTCGATTTCTCGCTTAATTGTTTATTTCTCGCATTATCGATTTCTCGCTTTATCGCTTTACGCTTCATAGAACGCATGCGCTACCCGCACAGCTCTCGCAATCTAAAACGCTAATTAATACACCAACCAAACTAAAATGCTCATCTCTCTTATACGTATGGATTCATACATGGTATTATCTCGCTTATCTCACTTATATATCACTTATATCTCGCTTATATCTCGCATCTCGTATCGCGCTACGCATTGTTACTATTAGAAGGTGAATACGTGCAAATATGTGCTTATGTGCTTATGTGCTTTTGTGCTTACGTGCTTATGTGCTTACATGCTTATGTGCCTTCATGTTTACGTGTCTACGTGCTTATGTGATTTTGTGCCTTGTATGAATAATTATAATAAATATTTTAAATATAACTCTATTATAATCGAATCTCGTCTAATCCAAATCTTCGTGTAGATGTCGTCACTCGGATCTCATACTCGCCGTACTGCTCAACGCCACAGCGACAACAAGCGCATCGCTTCACTAATCGCTAAGGAATTGGCAAAAGTCATCCCACAAATCGTCTCGGAAATTCATGCTGTGAGCAGCAACTCCTCAGTCGACTCGAAAACTGAAAATCCCAAGCCGTGATTCGGCTTCAAGAACTTCAAGGCTTGTGCACCTCTCGCCTTCAGGGCAATGACGGACCGACTTCTATGTTTCACTGGTTCGATGCTATTGAGGTCACTTTTAGGCAAAGTGGATGCCCCGATGACCTCCGCACCGTGAACGCTACCGGAGTCTTCCAGTCCCGTGCTCTCGACTGGTGGACAGCTGAAAGAAACAAGCGTGGAAATGATGAAGCCTACAGTCTATCTTGGGAGGAACTCAAGGAAGTAATGATGAAGGAGTTTTGTCCTCCGCAAGAAATGTAAAAGCTCGGGAATGAGTTTTGGGGTATCAAACAAGATGGTCCCGACAATGCTGGTTTTACTACTCGGTTTAAGATTTTGAGCATCATCTGTCCCAGCCAGGTTGATACGACTGAGAAAGCTATCAACAAGTACATCTGCGGTTTACCCGAGTGTGTTGCAAGTTTCATGAAAGTTGCTCGTACTACGACCATCGAGGAAACCTACATGCTCGCCGTTGCGATCAACGATCAGTGAGTTCAGGATGGTTATTTCAAGAACTCTGCTAAAGTCACCAATCAAGCCGTCGTCGAACCAACCGCTGCTACTGACTCATCAAGTGAACCAAAGGGAAAGCGTCAGGGACGCAAAAGAGGAAACCCGAGTAAGAACTATGCTCTCGCCGCTCCAGCAAACCCGCAGCCGCTTCAGTCAGCCGCTCCGAACGCACCTCCAGCTAAGAGTGCGTATACCGGACCTCACCCTCTGTGCCCTAAGTGCACTTATCATCATGCCGTTGGTGGCAACTGTCGTTTTTGCACAAACTGCAATATCTACCGCCATTTTACTGTGAGTTGCCGATCAGGCCCTCGTTAGCCAGCTCCTCAGGCTCCAACAACTCCAGCTCTACCCGCTCTTCCTCAAGCCAATCAGCAGCAAGCTCCAAAAGCAAGTGTGTGCTATGTGTGTGGTGATCCAAATCATTTCGCATGTCTGCCCGAATCGTCCTGTCAAGCAAGAGCAGCCAGCACCGCAGCAGCCTCAGCCGCCACAGCAGCACCAACAACAACCACAAGCTTCGCGTGGCAGAGCCTTTAACCTCAATCACCGCCAGGCCCAGAATGACAATAATGTTGTCAATGGTACGTTTCTCGTTAATGGTATTTATGCTTCATGTTTATTTGATATTGGTGCCGATAATTGTTTTGTATCGTTAGAATTCGAAAAGGTTTTAAAATGTAAGCGCACTAAACTCCCAAAGACTTTCGATGTGGAAGTCGCCTCCGGAAGAACCGTTACCGTTAACTCCGTTTTGCGTGGTTGTAATCTCGATCTCAACAACCATGTCTTCTCGATCAATCTCATACCTATGCAGTTAGGTAGCTTCGATATCATAGTAGGTATGGATTATCTTCGTGAAAACCATGCTGAAGTTGTATGCTTCGATAAAATGATTCGTTAGGTGATCAACTTCATGTATATGGTGAAACTCCCTCAAAGAAGTTGATGCTTTTGTCATGTACTCGACCACACAAATGCTTGCAAAAGCGATGTGTTGCTTTCCTCACCCACATTGTGAACCCGGAGAAAGAAAAGAAGACTTATAAAGATGTTCCCGTTGTTTGTGAATTTCCTAAGGTCTTTCCCGACGATTTACCCGGTTTACCCCTACTCGAGATGTTGAATTTCGTATCGATTTAGTTCCCAGAGCTACTCCCGTTGCTAAGGCTCTTATCGTCTCGCACCCTCAAAAATGCGCGAGCTATCGAGCCAACTTCAAGAACTTCTTGATAAAGGCTTTATACGCCCGATCACTTCGCCATGGGGCGCACCCGTCCTTTTCGTGAAAAAGAAGGATGGATCGTTCCGTATGTGCATCGATCATCGTGAACTTAACAAACTCACGATAAAGAACCGCTATCCTATTCCTCGTATCGATGACTTATTTGATCAGCTTCAAGGTGCTACTTGTTTCTCTAAGATCGACCTTCGTTCCGGCTATCATCAGTTACGCGTGTTGGAAGAAGACATTCCGAAAACCGCCTTTCGAACCCGTTATGGCCATTTCGAATCCGTGGTCATTTCTTTTGGTCTTACCAATGCACCCGCGGTTATCATGGACTTGATGAACCGTGTGTGTAAAGCTTTCTTAGATCGCTTCGTCATTGTTTTCATCGATGATATCCTTATCTACTCGAAGTCGAGAGACGAACTTGCTCGCCATCTCCGATTAGTCCTCGAACTTCTTCAAGGAAATCCCCTTTATGCTAAGTTCTTAAAATGTGAATTCTGGCTCGAAGAAGTCCAATTTCTTGGCCACATCGTCAATAGTCAAGGAATTCACGTCGACCCAGCAAAGATTGAAGCCATCAAGAGTTCGATTACACCGAAGAATGCTTCCGAAATCCGTTCATTCCTTGGATTAGCGGGTTACTACCATCGATTCATCGCCAACTTCTCGAAAATCGTCGTTCCGCTTACCGCTTTAACTCATAAAGACAAGCCTTTTGTTTGGGATTCCAAGCAAGAGGAAGTCTTTCAAACTCTCAAGCATATGCTATGCAAACGCTCCCGTACTTGCTTTACCCGACGGAAACGACGATTTCGTTGTTTACTGCGATGCCTCGAATCTTGGCCTTGGTTGTGTTCTCATGCAACGAGACAAGGTTATCGCGTATGCGTCTCGACAACTCAAGATCCACGAGAAGAACTACACAACCCACGATCTCGAACTCGGTGCAGTTGTTTTTGTATTAAAGATATGACGACACTACCTTTACGGTACCAAGTGTACGGTCTTCACCGACCATAAGATCTTACAACATATCTTTGATCAAAAAGAACTAAACATGCGACAACGTCAATGGGTTGAACTTCTCAACGATTACGATTGCGAGATACGCTACCACCCCGGCAAAGCAAACGTCGTCGCCGATGCTCTAAGTCGACGAAGCTATGTATATAGTGTTCGTGACTCTCAAGCTTTGAATGATCTTGAAATCGAGATTCGCTCCGCTCAATTCGCTTGTTTTAACGAGAATACTTTAGAAGATGAAATGAAATGTGGTGCCGAAACTCATCTCGTATCTAAGCCTAATGGCATTTATTATTATCTCAATCGCATTTGGATTCCTAGTCGCGATAACCTTCATGAGTTGCTAATGACCGAAGCTCATAAATCTCGATATTCCATTCATCCCGGTGCCGACAAAATGTACCAGGACCTTCGTCCTAAGTATTGGTGGCCGGGCATGAAAAAGGATATCGCCTTGTACGTCTCGAAGTGCTTAACTTGTTCGAAAGTTAAAGCCGAACATCAAAGGCCCTCTGGCTTACTCGAACAACCCGAAATCCCGATGTGGAAGTGGGAGAGTATAGCTATGGACTTCGTTACCAAACTTCCCCGCACTTCATCCGGTCACGATAGCATTTGGGTTATCGTTGATCGTCTCACCAAATATGTGCACTTTATTGCTATACGAGAAGACTATAAGGTCTAACGGTTAGCCCGAATCTATATCGACGAAGTTATATGTCGACACGAGACGCCTCGTGACATCATTTCTGACCGCGATGGTCGCTTTACTTCGCGTCTCTGGGAGACTTTTCAATCCGCTCTCGGTACTACTCTCAATCTCAGTACCGCTTTTCACCCTCAAACCAACGGTCAGACTGAGCGCACGATCCGCACCCTCGAATACATGCTTCGTGCGTGCATCATAGATTTCGGTGGTAACTAGGATACGCATTTACCTTTAATCGAATTCTCGTACAATAATAGTTATCATACCAGCATTCAAATGGCTCCTCTTGAGGCACTGTATGGAAGAAAATGTCGATCGCCAATTGCATGGCACGAGATCGGAGAAGCACAAACCACAGGTCTCGAGCTAATTCAAGAAACAACCGACAAGATCCTCCAAATCAGAGAAAATCTCTTGACAGCTCGGAGTCGTCAAAGGAGTTACGCCGATAAACGCCGCAAGCCCCTACAGTTCGAAGTGGGAGATCACGTTCTCCTAAAGGTTGCACCTTAGAAGGGAGTGGTCCGCTTCGGCAAGAAAGGAAAGCTAGTGCCTCGATACGTTGGTCCCTTTAAGATTCTGGAAAGAATCGGTAAAGTAGCCTATCGTCTCGAATTACCGGAAGAACTTAACAACGTACATCCGACTTTCCACGTGTCTAACCTCAAGAAATGCCTCGCCGAATAAAATCTCCATGTACCTCTCAAAGATCTGCAAATCAACGAGACTCTCCATTTCGTGGAAAAGCCTGTGGAAATCATGGACCGAGAAACCAAGAAACTCCGACACTCTCGCATACCTATCGTGAAGGTCCGATGGGAAGGCAAACGCGGCGTCGAGTTCACTTGGGAACTCGAAAGTGATATGAAAACGAAATATCTGCATCTCTTTGTTACGGTCGTTGCCTAATTTCGGGACGAAATTCCCTAAAGCAGGGGAGACTGTAACAACTCGAAAATTCGTTGTTATCTTTTTCCTTGTTTTTATCGCTGTACTTCTTTTGTAATCCCGAGATTCGGTTGATAATAAAGTTTATGTTAATAAATTATGGTATTGTACGTTATTATTGCATCTAATCGCTTATCAAATCGCATTGCTAATCTTATCGCATCGTAAATCGCAATTATTTATGTGGTTTTATATTATTTATGTGTTATGTGTGTTTGTGGTTATGTTTACGCTCGCTATCGCATCGCTCTCGCCCACTCGAATCGCTATATCGCTCTATTACATCAAGTATAACGCTTAAGGCTTTACTAAAACGCTTAATATAACTAATTAGTATTAACCGAATAACCAAACGAACACTTAGCGCGAAATGAACGAGGAAACCCAGCTTTTGGGTCAAGTTCGCTCGAACTTGGTGACGCCAAGTTCGGCCGAACTTGACTGGCCAAGCTCAGTTCTTCCTTGCCTACACTAAGTTCGCTCGAACTTACCTGAGTCTCTATGGACTCAGCAAGTTCGGTCGAACTTGGCACTCTTCCTCTCAAACTCCTCCAAGTTCGCGCGAACTTGTACAAGTTTGTACAAGTTCGGCCGAACTTGCTCTCACCAGGCTTCATTTTTGCCTTCTCCTAAGCTCATTCATCTCATTTGAACTTGCTGTAAGTTCGCCCAGAGCTCTCAAAACCCGAAACCTTCGTGTTCTAAGTAAGAATCAACCCGATTTCAACTACAACAACGCTTATCAACGATTTAAAAAGGTTTACAACGATTTTGGCACAAGGCATAGCCTTCGTTTTCATCAAAACTCTTCTATTTACGAAAATCTTCCTCTTTTTCCATACAACTTCTGTTTTTCACTCAGAACTGTGCGTAGATCTGAGTAAAACCTTTTAAAGACTTGATTTTTACACAAAATACGGACTTTTGATGATGTTTTGTTCATTTTCTGATATGAAACAAAGCATTTATCATTCAAGATCCCAGATCTGGTAGCACAAGAACGTTTATGTTGGTTTACACAAGCCGGACTAACCCGAACAAACCCCGAGTTCGCCCGGATTAGCCCACGCTTTTGTAAAACGGCTAAAATCGCTCTAGAAGACCTCTCCGACCTAAGTTTGCTCAGTAGCACAGGGTTGGAGGGATGAACACTCGATTTCCTCACAAACGACGTGAAAACGCAAGATTTTGGACCCGAAAACATCAAGTTCGCTCAAGAATCATCAACTCCCCAGGTCAAGTTCGACCGAACTTGCACCCAAATGGGTCAAGTTTGACCGAACTTGGGTCATTTTCACCAATTTTCCTTGCAAGTTCACCCGAACTTGCCTAGTTTCCTAAGAAACTGAGCAAGTTGGCCCGAACTAGTCATTTCAGTAAGATTTCTTTACAATTTCACCCGAACTTGGCTCAAATCTCACCAACACCTTACAAGTTCGCCCGAACTTGACAAGATTCTTAAGAATCTTACCAAGTTCGTCCGAACTTGACTCTCAACTCACCAAAACCATACAAGTTCGCCCGAACTTGGCTGCTGCTCAACTCAAACTTCACCATTTTGGCTTTTTGGAAGACTGATGCACTTCTGTTCGTTTACAGGCTGATCCGGCGCAGTCCGCAACTCTCCTCGGAATATTAAGTCTTACCAAAACGCACCCACAGTGAGTATACTTGACCCATTTTCGCTTTAATGCACTTTTTGGGTGTTACATACGTTCCTATATCAAAAACACTTCTTAAATCAAAACTGTTTATCACACGCGAATAATCTGATTGTATGTGCTCGATACGTGATACTAGAAACATGTGAATAGGACTTATTTTCGTTAACTTGCCTCCTTAACTAGTATGGTACTATAGTTTGGCTAACACCCGACGGGGTCTAGTTAGGATGGTCGCGCAAGCCTTCTCACGGTAGTTAGCATGAGAAATGAGCCTATGTTATGTTAAGTGTTTTGGTGTATCATGATATATAATTAGATTGTTTCGCAAACGCTTTCTCGACTATGCTAGTGTTATTCAAACTCGTATGCTCACCTTTACTTAATTGATTTGACTTGTATTTTAACGTATGTAACAGGTTGAGGATTTATAGCTTGGATGCCTTGGATGTTGCATGCGTAGTTTTGTTCGTTTTGTTTAGAATGGTTTGTAATAAAATCTAGGGGATATCGAACCTTGTTGTTTTGTGGGAGAACTTAAATTCTGTAATGATTGTTTAAAATGTTATATTAATGGTATGGGACGTTAATGTTTGAATGATATTGTTAAATGATTGTTATGGGATTCTCTCGAGACAATCTGGTCGCCTAGTGCCACTACCCCGATGATTCCGCCATCGGTTGGGGTGTGACACCAACGCCTGCAAGTCGACCTGAATGACGTGATTTAGGAACACCAATACTTTTAACGCCTTCCAAATACCCTATAAATAAATCAAGTATTACAATGTCATTTATGATTAACAAAACTCAATTATTTTATAAGTGTTGTGATATCAATACCTATGCAGAACTCAGTCGCCTCTTCGGATGTATACCCTTGAACAATGCTACCTTCTGGTCGATTGTTGTTTCTCACATAACCTTTTAACACACCCATATATCTTTCAAAGTGATACATGTATCGTAGGAATACAGGACCACAAGACTTTATATCTTTTACGATATGAGATACTAGATGAACCATTATATCAAAAAAGGACGGTGGAAAGTACATCTCTAGTTCACAAAGGGTATATAAATATCCTTCTCCCAACTATCCAATACTTCAGGATCAATAACCTTTGAATGAATCATGTTAAAAACAAACAAAGTTTTGTGATTGTATGTCGGACTTCCTTAGGTAACAACCCACGAATTGCAATAGGAATCATATGTGTCATCAAAACATGGCAATCATGAGACTTCACACCGAGCAATTTACATTCTTTCATCGACACTAACCTTTTAATATTTGCTGAATAACTAGATGGAACTTTAATATTGTACAAACATTGACAAACTTCCTTTTTTCTTCACTTGACATTGTATGACATGCCGGTGAGAGATAAATACTCTTAGCTCTCTCAACAGGGGCAAGGTCTTTACGTATTCCCATTTCTTCCATGTCTTTACGAACATTAATCCCCTCTTTTGTTTTCCCAGGACTGTTTAACAATAGGCCCAACAAACTATCACACACATTTTTCTCAATATGCATAACATCTAGGCAATGTCGAACTTCCAAACTTTTCCAGTAAGGCAAATCCCAAAAAATTGACCTCTTTTTCCAATTGTCTCTGATCCCGGTACGAGATCTTTTTCCTAGAACGGTATTCATATTTTCTACTCGTGAAAACGCATCAAAACCTATCCTAGCCCTTCCGAGCTCCTCATTTCCGTCAAACTCTTCTGTGAGTGTTCAATAATAGTGATCTCGTGGAAGAAATCGTCGATGTCCCATATACACTGTTTTGTTGCAATGTTTTAATCTTATGGAGCTTGTTTCGTTTTCACACACAGGACAAGCTAGTTTACCTTTCGTACTATATCCAGACAAATTGGCGTATGCTGGGAAATCACTTATAGTGCAAAAAATCATGGCTCGTAACTTAAAGTTCGTCTTTTCATAAGCATCATACATGTCTACACCTGGGCTCCATAGGGTTTTAAGGTCATCAATCAAAGGAGACAAATAAACATCAATGTCATTACCAGGTTGTTTTGGACCCTGAATTAACAATGACATCATTATGTATTTTCTTTTCATGCATAGCCATGGAGGAAGGTTGTAGATGCATAAAAGAACTGGCCAAGTACTATGACGACTACTCATGTTTCCGAAAGGATTGATACCATCTGAACTAAGACCAAATCGTATATTTCTAACCTCATTTCCAAAATCGGGATAATCATAATCAAAGTTTCTCCACTGAGGTGAATCCGCCACATGTCTTAACTTCCCATCATCCTTACGCTCGTCAGAATGCCAACGCAACAACTTTGACTCTTTAGGATTAGCAAATAAACGCTTTTATCTCGGTATAATAGGGAAATACCACAATAATTTAGCTGGAGGCCGGGTTTTCGTCATAATCATTAGTTTCATTTTTACGTTTGTACCTCGATTCACCACATGTAACACACGTATGAGCTTTTTCGTACTGATTTCTATACAACATACAATCATTGGGACATGCATGTATTCTTTCTACCTCTAATTCCATTGGACACATCAATTTCTTAGCTCGGTACACATATGTGGGTAGCTCGTTGTCTGTGGGTAGCATGTCATGCAATAACTCCAATAGACATGTAAAACTCTTATCGCTCCAACTGTAGTTTGTCTTTAAGTTAAAGAGTTTTAATACAACGCTAAGCTTAGAAAATTTTGTACAACCAACAAATAATGGTTTTTCTTCGTCGGCAAATAATTGTTGTAGTTTTTCTAGATCACTGTCATCTGCATTAGTTTCCAAATCATTGCGCATGTCATTTAAATTATCATTGTCCTCATTTATATTATCATAGCCCTCGTTCAAATTATCACTGTCATCTCTAATATGCGGAGCGTTGTTCTCATCATTATAATTAGAGCCTAAATTTATCGAGGATGTGCTAAGATTAGCAAGTGACTCCCCGTGTTTTGACCAACAAGTATAATTAAACATAAATCCGTTTCTTAGCAAATGATACTCGATATTTCGTATATCCTTGAAGTCAGTAAAATTTTTACATTCCATACAAGGACACGGAACAAGTTCATTTTCTTTTTTCATACGATCCTCTTGAGCAGTCTTAAGAAAAAGTTTCATGTTAGTCACAAATCTTGGGTCAGTACGTCTAATTTCGTACATCCAATAGTTACGATCCATCTGAAAAAAAAATTGACAAACAAAAAATAGATTTGAATTGAAATATTAAGTATGATGTGGATGAATAAACGAAAATTAATATAAAGTGGTGAATCCTACTCCACCTTTTACCTTATTGTCTTTCTAATGTTACTGTACACGAATTTCCTAAATATATATCATTGCATTGTTTGCATAATTCTGGTTTATAATTGCTACATCTAGCCATTCATTCGAGCATATATAATACCTCAACAATTAATTTAAATTTAGTTAGTTAATAATTATAATAATAATAATCCTTACGATCTGTGTGGAGGTCCAAAACATTTATACGGGGCCTACGATGCTCGGCTTAAAAATGAATACAAGTTTCTAGTTTTCCACTTCCTAATCCTAATCTATGTAAATTTTGTCACGATCAAATACTATGTGGACTTTTTATTATATTATTTGAATATTAAATAATAATTAATAGTTTTAGGATGTGATAAATATTAGATAAAATTGTCAGTTCCGTCAATTTTTAAGCATATCTTATGTTGATATGAGAATTATAAAAAAAAAAACCTTCTTTTTTTTAAATAATCATGTTTACAGGAAGGAAATTTGATAACTTTTATTGTCAGTTTTAAGGGGAGGGGTATGACAAGTAAGAAGGAGGTCTATTAGCCCACCTATAGGTGTACAAAAAAATTGGTTTTAGAACCGAAACCGAATTTTTTATAACCAGTTTTAGAACCGAACCGGCGGTTGTAAACTGGTTAGGGATCTTGAGCTTTGAAACCGGTTATAAAAACCGGTTTTAACTGGTAAAAAACTGTTCTTTATAAACCGGTTAAAAACTGATCCAAACCGGTTAATGTTTTTGGGTTTGAAAAATCGGTTAGTAACCAAAACCAGTTATTAAAAAACCGATTTTTGATTTGGATGAAAAAAACCGATTCATTTAAAAACCGAAACCAGTTATTGAAAAAATCACTTTGTACACCTCTAAGCCCACCCCATGATTTATTTTATGCTTGAAACTCCAATTATTCATTATCAAAAGAAAATAATGTATATATATTTTATTGTTGGAGTAAATTAATCAAAGAATTGATCTTTAACAATCGAATATATAAGACTCGTGAATTCTACTAATGCAACATTAATTACAACCCAACAAAATTGCATTGAAATTGATGGACAATTAGACATAGCCACATCTTTTACTGATTTCATTAAATAATTAAATTAAAACAACTATTATTATAAGTGTTACCTTGAAGCTTGAAGATTGAAGATCCACAAGATATATAAGTTGAGTAGGTGTGGCTAATGAAGTTTAACTTGAAGTATGTGACAGGCTTGAATTTGCCTTTAGGGGTTATGCGCTTCAGAATTTGTACTAGTAATCTTACAGAATAGATACAAATACATAGAATACTTTAGGTTTAAATTTTAAAATCATTATCTTTGTTTTTGTTTATAGTTAAAAAGATTAGTATGATTTGCTATTTTAAAGGTTTAAAAAAAATCGTATATGGGCCTAATATGACGGTCTACAAAATGGATATAACTTTACAATAATAAAATGTGAAAAATATCACGGTTTTGATATGAAAAATTATAATAAAATAGGCCTAATATGACAGTTTAATATATTAGGCCTAATATGACGGTTTAATTTAGGTTTCAATAAATGGAATTAGTTTCCAAATCTCAAATATGATGGTTTTATTTATCAAATAAGACAGTACACGTCTTTCGTAAAAGTGGTTTAATTCCAAATCTCAAATATGACGCTTTTCATAAAACCGTCTTAAAAGCTTTTTTTTCTAAAACTTCTTATTTGGTCTTTTTTTAACTAAACTTTCCTTTTTTGAACCGTTAGAAACAATACTTATTCTCGGATAATAGGCCTTTGCAGCCAGCGTACTGTTTCCTGATATTTATCATCAAAGCATAGTTTATGACAGATTGACAATTGCTCCCTTGGACAAATTTTGTATATGTAACATGTAAACAATAGGAGGGAAACACATGTAACCACATCACATCTCTTCCTCACTACCCTACATCACCTCCTCCCCAGCCACACTTTCCAGCACCATCCAAAGAATCAAGAGGGAATCCAGAGGGAACCTCAGGAGAAAGACAGGGACATGGAGATGAAGAACTCGAAGATGGAGAAATCGGTGGTGGCGCGGTAGGTACCACTGCTGCACCTGCGGCTTCTGTCGTGGATGGTGGTGCGTGCCCTATGGATAGGCGGACCTGACGGTGGCTCAGCACGGCGACGGGGGTAACGGTGAACAGTTTTAACCCTACTCTGCACCAAGCCCACGCGTCTAAAGCCCTCCTCGTCTTCAGCCACGTATGTTTATGTTCTTCAGCCAAGTGATTGGTACAGTTATGCATTTACAACAGCTTTTAATTGTATTATGACACGGAATTATTATCATAACGGTTGTGACCATTTATACTTAACATGTTCTTTTCATTATTATTATTTTTTACCAATTGTTGTTGTTTGTTTGTTATGTCCTTCGACTGCTTACGTTTAACCTTACTACCTTCATTCAGAACTTTTTTTTTACAGAATTGGCCGCCTCTACTTCTCGACATTGTGGTGGTCTCGGTTTTTTTTCAACCAAAACATGAAAGCTCTCACTAGGTAATTAATGTAATCGCTTCTGTCCAACATACCAAACAATACTAAGACCGACTATGATCTCCTAAGAAAGCTACCATTTTGCAGGAACTAGTTTCACTTTTAATAAAAAATACTTACAAAATATATAATAACGACACTCTCGTTATTCGTATGAAATCTCATAGTACAATACCGGTTACAAATTCTAAATAAAAAGAATATAAAATACAATTTTTATATACCAATCTCGATTCAAGCCACGTCACATGTAAGTGCTCCGCAAACATCCTAGACTCGAGTCTTCGTCATGTTGAATCTTCAACCTAGCTTCTTGACTACAAGGAACACACTAAAATTGTTGATGGTTTTGGTTGAGGATCGTGTTTAACACGGGGCCTTTAAATAGATTTCGTGCCTCCGCTCAGACGGTCTGTCTCCCAAGGTACAACAACTGAACAATATGTATACTGCCGGAGATGACACTCGTGCCCGAGATAGCACCAGGTTATTTAGAGTGTTCTTATTTAGTGGAAAAATGAAGTTGTTTATTTGAGAGAGTTCTCTCAATCAGATAAGAACAATAATTTTTAGTGATTCTGTGATATGAGATTCTTCTCCATCTCTCATACGAACATGAACCCAAGGTTCACATATATACACATTCACCAAAATGTTGAAACATTTATTACCATTAATCTAGTATTTAACTAGATAATAAATCTAGTAATTTACTAGATGATAAATCTTGTTATAAACAAGATTTAATTGTATTAAATGGATCTTAGTTCCATTTTGGACATAGTTTGGTTCATTATGATGTTTTCATAACGTAGAACACAAACGTACTAAAGAATATTAATGCAACACATATATAAATATAATTATTGGTGTCCAAAATAGTTAGTGAAAAACCCATTTTCACTAAAATTTCCGACTCATTTCATAGACGAAACATGCTCTCATAAAGAAATGGAATCACAGTAGAATGAAGACTGATAACCGATGGTATTAAGATTGCCGAGGAGAATTTTGGCATTAATTCAACAATGGAGAATGTTGTTGCAATTGATTCCTTCACTGTTGGGTTATTTTTACCCGTGAGAAAGCCCAACATGTTTTATTTACATAGGTTCTATTATTATTGTTATTTTAGATGTAAAGAAAAGAAAATAATTGTTGTTTTAGATGAAAAGAAAAGAAAATACTCTGTTTTTGTGATGAAAAGAAAATAATTGTTCTATTATTATTGTTATTTATTATTGCTATTATTGTTTTCCTTTGTTGACGTCAATAAGCAACATCACAAAAACAAACTATACTATTTTCTTTTCTTTTCTTCTAAAACCTCTAATTACGTCATTCGTATTGATTTTGTCCCAATTAGATAACTTAACATTCAAATCGAGCAATGTCCTTTTTTCCATGTGTAAAGAGAAAAATGAAGCATAAGATGCTAGGGTCGGATTATTTTAATATATGAAATTATATTTATTAAAAATAAAAACACTTTGGTTACATTAAAAATTAAAAAAACAAGTTAAAATCCACATCATCGCTCGACGTTAGCATCAAATAAAATGGAAAAAAGAAACAAAAATCCACATCACCATGGTTACCTATGAAATGGATGAAAAAACCCTTAATTTTAATAAAAAAAAAATGAATGTTTAGTGACTTGATTAAAACACTTTTAAAACTTAAGTGATTTAATTGAAATACTTTTAAAACTTAGTTATTATTCTACAAAGTTAGCTCATAAATAAAATGTTTGAAGATAATTTTATGTGGGCTCTTGCTTGACGTCCACAAGAAAGCAATTAAACTAATTGTGGTTTGACTTGGGACAACATAGGGCCTGACGCAACTTAAAAGGGTTTCATATTTATTTTTTTTGTGAATACTTTTTGGAGTAGCACATATAAGAAGCTACCTTATCGCCACGTATGTTACATAGGTTGATTAATGAAAACGATATAATTTATTATTTGTAAATACTTATTATTTTAATCTACTCTTGATAGTTATGATTGAACATACATAACAAATTTATAAGTTGTCATTAATAATATTGAATTTCATGGGAAAAACCTCCTAAAATTATAAAATAAAAAACAAAGTAATCAAAATTCACACTAACAAAACTTGGGAAAAGTTGAATTAAAGAAAGGAATATTAACATTTTTCGGCGGCGTTTTTCTGGCGATCGGGGACTAATAGTGTTAGAGTTTTGTTAGTCAGGGTCCATTGGATGCCAATATGTTAATAGTTGGGACAGTCAGTGGTTATTTTTTAAGTTATGACTGCTAACGGCAACGAATAGTTGGGATTATTGAAATTCAATATTCCTTAAAGAAACATGCAACTATTTTGATTCTTTTTTAATCACTTTTACTACTTTGTGTGTGTTACTTATTGAAAATAAAAGTCTTGGTATCAATACATGCATCAGAACCCATTGGAAAATATCCCCATTTTATTTCTTTTATTATATAACCACGTGTATTGTACAGGTTAAACACATGTAATTTTATATACCAAATAAAAAAAAGTTTTATCTTTAAAAACCCTATGTATTATAAAGGTTGAATAAATGTAATTTTGTATATTAAATAATAAAAAAAGTAACCATGTGTATTGTACATGTTGAATAAATCTAATTTTGTATACCAAATAATAAAAATGTTATATCTTTAAAAACGTGTATTACAAGGATTGAATAAATGTAATTTTGTAGGGGTTTAGTAAATGTAATTTTATACATTAAATGATAAAAAAAATTATATTTTAAGAATCACGTGTATTGTACGGGTTGAATAAATGAAATTTTATATATCAAAAAATAAAAGAAGTACATCTTTAAAACCTGTCTTACATGGTTTGAATAAAAGTAATTTCATATACTAAATAATAAAAAGAATATTAAAAAAAAACTTATGTATTGCACGGGTTGAATAAATCCAATTTTATATATTAAATAATAAAATGGAAAACAAAACAGTAAAAGATAAAATTATTACTTGTATTTTCATTTATATTTTTACATTAAAACTTTGAAACATTAGCAGAAGTCAGGATTAATATAATATATTCTTTATTTAAATCTTAATAACAAATATTATCTATATCTATTTGTTTAGGGTAAAAGATAAAAAGATAAAATTTATGGATTAAATAATATATTTTTTATTTAAATCTTATTAAAAGTATTATCTGTATTTATTTACTTAGGCCGGAAAAATAGTTGAGATTAACTCATAGAACGCCATGTATCCTCAATATTATTTATTTATTATATGTATAGATGTAGATTTAATCTTAATTTTTAACGAAAGAAATGAAAAATTGTGATCTCTATTCTTGGTTTTTTGATGAAGACTTGAGAGGAGAAGTTCCACTTTTGGGTGATACCTCGTACTTGTTTTAGATTTATTTTATTTCATATACTTGACTTAAGTTAGAGCCAACTATATAATGATTTTGTATTCCTTTGGTTTTACCTAGAGAAGACTTTGTATTGCTATAATTGGTGATGATGAATTTTAAGCGGATCTATTAGTCCTGTGGTTTTTACTATCTCTTTGGAGAGGTTTTGCACGCTTAAATTTGTTGTCTCTTTATTGTTACTTTTATAGCCTATTTGTTTGCATCCTTACATGTTCATTCGAGTTGGGAAAATATTTTGTCAAACAAAGTTTGCTTCCGCGTTTTAGTTTACTGTTTGTGACCGAGTTCCGCATTTACCGTTGGGAAAATGTTAAGTTATCTAATTTTCCGATCACACAACCATTGTTCTGGTTCCCCCCGGTGGCACTACCGGTTCATTCCGGTAGCCTATTACATCTCTCCTTGCCTCAATAACCGTGTCTCTATATTCTATACATTCATATCATCAAAATTGGCGTACCGTAGATGTCAGGGACTCTCTAGGTCTTCAACGTTCAAGGAATAGATTCTCCGGCAACCGGACCACGATGACGTCACCACTTCCTCCGCAGCGCTGCCGCACTGAGCCTTCGAGCCTCATCTAGACTTGTTTTACTTGGTTAAAAACCAATCTAAGGTTTATTATTATTACTTTGTGGTTACTTACTTATTTACTTGTGTTGTGATTGTTTTAATAATGTTTGAATATTGGTGAATATGTGCATCCATTTTTTGTTGTGTTAAATGAATGGATGATGTTATGGTTGAACAGAGTTCTGCTAGTTTTGGTAATGTTTTGATGAAGAATAAGAATGAGCGTGATGGATTTTGGGGCGTGTTAGCACGGAAAGCGAAGTCGATTCTTGAAGATGAAGGTTCTAAGAAATCGAATACTCATGCTAATGCTGGTAAGAGCCATAAACAATTAGCTTCTCAACAAACAGCCGGGTGAATATCGATTTTTTTTACTTAGTTGTTGATACATTTAGGCCATGTTTGGATGACTTATTGACTTTTTAGAAAAATAAGTTTTTTTAGTGTGTATGCTAAACATACCTCTTAAATTAAGTTAACTGAAATGCAATTTTTTAAGCCATTAGTTACTTAAATTAAGTTAAAATTTAAATAAAAGTAAACTAAAACAATAAAGTCCTAAGATTTTATAGGTAAGGATTTCTTAAGAGAAACAAAATACATTGACCAAACAAAATATAAAGACAAGTATGACCAATACAAAGTATAAATAATTTAACAGATTTCATATATATATTATATATATATATGTGTGTGTGTGTGGGGGGGGGGGGGGTGTATGTGTCATTAATAATTGTTAATGATCTATAAAACTTAAAGCATCGTGATTTTAAGAAAAACAAGAGGGAAGCGTTGTTCTGGTTATATGTCAAATCAGTTCCTTGAGATATCGTCATTGCCATTGGTGATCTCTCAGTTTTTTTAAAGAGAACACCTAGAGATTGATTGTCATTGCCAACAACGATCTATCCCCAAAATTACGCGATGTACCAATTGACTTGTCTAAGCTATGGATGGGCAAGAGGTCGTCATTGCCAATGACGAACTCCCCCTTGTGACATGTTGCCAACTTTTTACCCCCTTGTGATGCATGGGAAAGAAGATACCCAAAAAAAACAAGTTTCATTGTCCATGCTCACAAAATCCGTCATTTGTATACTCTTATTGATCCATGGAAGCCAAAATTACAATTTTTGGTACTTTACATATCATTTTCAATATAGGATACATGTTATGATCTAATTAAAATTCTTTTGTTTCTTGTATATGTGTTTATTAGTATCTTTAAACGGAAATATGAGTGATTAATAGGAATTTTATCAGAATTAACAAGTTTTAGCAATGTCGACATGGCTCACGTGCTAGCCGCTTAGGGAGGAAAATGCCAACCAAGATAAGCATTCAATAACACCAATCATGAACTAAATCAATTTCAATGGAATAATTGATTCATCTGAATTTTTGTTCAGTTAAAAAACTAAGAACATTCACAATGGAGCCCTCTATATATATAATTTAATCAAAAAACATATTTTTCTCTAAATTAAGTTTACTTTTAAAAAAACTCTGTAGGAACTAATGGTTTCAATAACTCACAAGATTGAAATACACAAGTATAGCGACAAAACGGTGTGAAAAGCTTATTATTAACCCAAACCAAAAAAACACCCAACCAATACCCTAGATCTTACACAAAATAAGATCTGATGAACAACAATGTTCAGATCAACTGATTAATCAATCAGTTGATCACAATACAATACAATACAATGCAATGCAATGCAATGCAATGCAATGCAATGCAATACAATACAATACAATACAATACAATACAATACAATACAATACAATACAATACAAGGATACAGAAGAAAGAATACAACCATATCTAAACAATCTCACAGGAGAGATTATCAACAGCACATAAAAACCCTATCTGATCGCCAGAGATCAAGTTAGGATGATACAGAGAACAAGTGCGAAAGAGGATGAACCAGAAGAATGATCTGGAAACTACGGTTTCCAAATATACACCAGCATCTTTTGTATTTCAACTCTGCACCCTCTATCTTTCACTTATTCCACCGTCTTCACAACAAATTACATCAAAGCCCTTCAAATGTTACACAACGGCCCTCCAAGTTATTTCCTTGCTACATACCACACTTAACCAAAAGATTAAGTAACATGTAACTTGTAACATAACAATATAACATTATTAAATTAATGATAATTAAATCTTTCTTTTAACATTCCCCTTCATTCATATGTAAAAACTAGTTCACAAGGCTCAACTTGTTACAAATCAAATTATTTTGTGTAACATTCTAAGCCTTTTGTAAACCCATTTGTTGGTTGACTTTCAAAGTCAACCTTAGCAGTTTCAACAATGCCAGTTGCTACCTAATCTCTTAGTAAATGAAAATCTATCTCGAAATGTTTGGATCTTTCATGAAAGACAGGGTTAGCTGCTATAGATATAGCAGCCTTACTATCATAAAACAACTTTACAGGTTAACCACAGTTAACTTGAACCTCTCTAAGTAAATTTAACAACCACATGATTTCACAAGTTTCTGAGCACATAGCTCTATACTCAGCCTCACATGTGGATCTAGAAACTGTACTTTGTTTCTTGCTCTTCCAAGAAACAAGTGAATTACCAAGGTAAATACAAAACCTAGTCACAAACTTCCTTGTGGACAAACACTTTGCCCAGTCAGAGTCAACAAAACCCACCAAATCAAGATTATCACTTTTCTTAAACAACAACCCACTTCCAGGACTAGCCTTAAGATACCTTAGTAATTTTATGGCAATTTGCAAATGAATTTCAGTTGGGCTATGCATAAACTGACTTAAAAACTACACAGCATAACTGATATCAAGCTTTTGAAATCCAGTAACAAATTTCAAAGGTTGTTGATTTTTAGTTATTTTGGCTGTAACTAAATAACTTTGTTCGATTGGAGTATTAATTGGTTTTCAACCTAAGCATCCAAATTCACTCAATAACTCTAAACAATATTTCTTTTGATTCATACAAATACCACACTTGTCATACAACACTTCAATGCCTAAAAAATATTTCAATTTACCCAAGTCTTTAATCTGAAAACTGGTACTTAAAATATTTTTAACTTTATCAATTTCTCCCACACTATTTCCAGTTACCACAATGTCATCCACATAGACTAACAAAACAACAAACACATTGTTTTCAGACAAAACAAACATAGAATGATCACATTTACTCTGAACAAATCCATAATCAATTAACACACGAGTTAATTTTTCATTCCATTCTATTGGAGCCTGTTTGAGGCCATACAAGGACTTGACTAACTTACACACTTTAGACTCATCTTTAGAATAGTAACCTTGTGGTAAACTCATGTAAAATCTTCAGTAATAGAACCATACAAAAAAGAATTATTAATATCAAGTTGAAATAAGGGCCAATCATTTTGAACAGCAAGAGTGACAATACACCTAACAGTTACCATTTTCACAACAGGTGAAAATGTCTCACCAAAATCCAAACCTTCCCTTTGATTAAACCCTTTTGCTACCAACCTAGCCTTTTACCTCTCAACTTTCCCATTTGACCTATACTTAACTTTATATACCCACTTGCATCCTATAGGTTTCCTGCCAGGAGGAAGATCAACAAGAGTCCAGGTATTATTCCTAAATAATGCCTCCATTTCCTTGTTCATAGCCTCTATCCACCTAGGATCCTTAACAACTTCATTATAACTAGAAGGTTCCACAGTTTTATTTAATGTACTAACAAAACAAAGGTTACCACTAGACAGACAAGCATAGTTAACAGTTCTATCTATACCATATTTAATCTTTCCATCTAACACAAACTCCTCAACCTTTTTGGAACAACTGAGGTTCTAGTGGATGTTCTAAGACTTAAAACAGTACCATTAGATAGGTTGGTCTCATCATTTGGTATCTTAGTGTCCTCTGCCCTACCATTGAACTCCTGTTCACTACTACCTATAGGTCCAGTTGTAAACGATTGACTATAGTCAACATTACTGGTAGTGGCAGATGTTGGCAGATGTTGAGGGTTCTAATGACTGCTGATCATCACTACAAGCAACATGTGAGCCATTATTACCCTCTTCATCATTGGGTGTTTGAGACACTTTAGATGTTTCAATTTCATAACAATCAAATAAGGTTATCTGATTTCAGGTTTTATCAAATACTTCTTGATTAACAAACTGTTTAGTTTTAAAGGGGTAAACATTCTCATAAAATTTCACATCTCTAGAAAATATAACTTTCTTATTATCTAAACTCCACAATTTATGCCCTTTTCTGAACATTGGAATACCCAATCAAGACACACTTATCAGCATGATAAGTAAATTTATCCGACTCATTCAAGACAGTGCTAAAACACAAACATCCAAAGTTTCTTAAGTGTGACAAAGAGGGTTAAAGCCAAAAACTACTTCATATGGACTTTTACCTAATAACACAGAGGAAGGCAACCTATTAGTTAAGTAAACAACAGTTAGAGTGCAATCAGACCAAAATCTCAATAGAAGACCACCCTGAAACATCAAGGCTCTGGCTATGTTCAAAAGGTGCCTATGTTTTCATTCCACCACACCATTCTGCTGTGGTGTATAAGAACAAGTTGTCTGATGTAAGATACCTTTAGTTTTTAAATAAATGTTCATTTGATTATTCACAAATTCAGTTCCATTATCACTTCTAAAGACTTTAACCTTTCTTTTAAACTGAGTTATCAAATTCTCAAAAACTTCCATTTTATTCTTTAGAAGATAACAACATACAGACCTTGAAAAATCATCAATAACAGTTAAGAAATATCTATACCCTTCATAACTAGACACTTTGTATGGTCCCCATAAACCTAAATAAACTACATCACCTATTTCTTTTGTTTTATGTTCATATAAAGTAAATGGAACTCACCTATTTCTTTCGTTTTATGTTCATTTAAAGGAAATGGAACTCTTACTTGTTTTGCCTTATGGAAAATTTCACAAGGACCATGGTCAACAGTTTTAATATATCTAAATTACCATTTAAAACAGCCAGAACCTGATCAGATGGATAGCCTAACCTACTGTGCCACATACTAGACTTTAAAAAACTATTATAGCACATATTCACAGAATTACCATTCTTCCCAACAAAATACAAACCATTGTCCTGACTACCAGTCACCAGGACTTTCATTGACCTCAAATCTAGTAATAGACAATTGGTTTCATTAAACACAACAATTATCCTATTATCTTTAGCTAATTTAAACACAGATAATAGATTCACACTATGTTCAGAAACATAGAATACATCTTCCAAATAACATTATCAATCTATTTTAACTTTCCAATTTTAAAAACTTTAACATTAGTTCCATTTGGGTGACTAACCTTTAAATAAAATTTAGATACATCAACCCAATCAAACATATCTCTATCAGTTTTAACCATGTGTTGATTAGCACCAGAATCAACAATCCAATTATACTCATAACGAAAAATTATTGAACTGGAACAACTAACAAATCTAGTAGCAAAACTATAAGCAACTAAGGACTCGCCTCCCATATTGGACTTTGACTGCTCACTTCCGGATTTCTCACCAACATGACTTAAAAGTTTAGAAATTTGTTCAAAAGTGAAAGGCAAGGAAGAACCAACAGAATTCGAAGACCCTGCTCTCATATTATTATTATTATTATTATTATTATTATTATTATTATTATTATTATTATTATTATTATTATTATTATTATTATTATTATGGTAAAGGATCCTGTAAAAAAGACCCTTTATGTGAGAAGTGTAAGAAATATTCTAGTGATGACATGTGGCATTGATTAAAATTGGAGATTGGGGGTAATACTGTAATTTCAAATAAGATTCAGTTGAGAGATTTTAGGAAACAAAATATATTCTTTACGTTTCATACACTTCAATGCCATAACTGTCTAAATTTAAATAAAAATCATCCTCTTCATTTGATCAAACATCCCTCATTCATATTTTCTTTTTAATAGCGATCTTCTTAATAATCTGTAATGGAAAATTATGGTCAACAAAACAATACAGATTATGTTGCGGTTTATGACACGTTGATAGATTATTCACTGTTCTTCCAACAAGACGATACAAAGAATGTTGTGGTGTTTTATGACCTGCTGATAGATTCTTCACTGTTTTCAAAAGGTGTTTATGTTTTATGAACTTTTGGTTGTCTCATGTCTAGCACATGATAAAACACCATAAAACAAAATAATACCAAAAAACACCATATAACCAAAAATTACCAGAAAACACCACAAAACCAACCAACCAACATTATACCTGTAAACACCAACCATTTGTCAAACACCACAAAACCAAAGGCTACTAGAAGACACCCCAAACCCCATGAATACCAGAAAACACCACAAAACCTCATGAATACCATAAAACACCAAAAATAATCGTGAACAAAAATTAGCAAACTCTAAGGATTATAGATAACACAAATGACGAAGAACGATCGTTGAGTACTTTTATAAAACACTTTATGAAGTTCGGATTTTGATCTTGATCTCTGTCTGATGAAGAAGGAAGGTGCGTGAAATATGGAAGTTTTGATAGGCAGTTATGATAAAGTGATATGGTTTCTTTATTTAACAATATAAAAGGCATTATTACTCCTAATCTAGCCAAATTAGTAAAAAAAAAAACATAATTTACATTTAAACCCTTTTTAATCTCAACCATTAACTACAAGATAGATGTAAGGGTTTAAAACACTTCTTACACTTCTCACAAAACCACCCTTTTTTACACTAACCTCACCCTATTATTATTATTGTTATTGTTTTTGCTATTGTTATTGTTATTGTTATTGTTGTTGTTATTGTTATTGTTATTATTAGACACATTAGACTTAGCAAACTGCCATCCTGGTTTTCTCTCAACACCAGGAGGATAACCAATTATCTCAAAACACCACTGTATGCCCTATCGTATTACAATGAGAACACTTCAAGTTAGGATTAGGACCTCTAACCTTTTTCTTCCTAGGATCAAAGGTCTTATTAGACTTAGACACAAATGAGACATTCTGACTCTTTGACCCACTTGAAGGCATCCTATGTGACTCTTCTCTAGATATTATGGAAAAAGCAACTTTGACCGAAGGGAATGGTTCTCTTGTCAGTAAGTTTGTTCTTATAGGCTGATAAATATCATCAAGACCCATAAGAAACTGCATTAGTTTAATGAGAGTTGAAAATCGTTGTATTCCTTAGCAGCCTGACAAGAACATGAAGGCAGATGAACCATAGCATCAAACTACTTCCACATTGTTGTCAGTCTATTATAATATTCAGCATCTGTGCTTCCATTTTGTGAAATGCAATTTATCTTCTTATACAAATCATATACAACAGAACCATCTACCTTATCAAATGACTCTTTTAATTCAGTTTGCCCTAGAAATAACTCATCAGAAATAGAATTTAACAGCCAAATAATAACTACTGAATTACACCTATCCCACTGGTTGCTAAGACATCATCATCTTTTGATTTTCACACTTACCATCAATAAAACCATATTTATTTTTTGGCTCTATAGCAAACCTCATAGCATTTGGCCAAACGTGATAGTTCTTAGTACCTTTTATTTTATACTAACAATGGTTAAAGTACTAGAGTCACTATGATGAAGATATAACGGATCACCTATATCAAGTTTGTTAATAAGAGTAGCAGAAGTACTAGTGTCACTCATATTAACACAAGAAACAATCACAAACCACAACAAACAATCAATAACCAACAAGAAGTTAACAGAACACAACACAGTTGTCTGTGATAGAGGCCATATTCCAGCTTCGTTACTCTATAGGTGCCTGGACAAGCATACCATTGAAGCAACACAACCCACGACAAATAGAATGCAACAAGAACCAAACAAGACTCGATCAAGGCCGGTCTGACTACCCCGGTAACATATTATGCCTAGACTCACAATGAATGATGACAAAAAAAAAAACTAATCAAGGGAAAGTTAGAAACACACTTACAGAAGCGTTTAACTCCCTCCTAAAGCAAATCTGATCTATAACCTTTTAGGGTTACAAGATCAAGATAAGAAGACAAACAAAAAGAAATCTGGTAGTTTGCTTTATGATTATAGACAGTCACATAGACCAATCCATACTTTCACACAACAAATAATGAAAAGCAGATCACCAACAACCTTAGATTAGGGTTTCCAAACCCTAATTTGACACCACACCCAAGATCGCTTCAATCGCCTTCACTGAGGTTTCTTGAGTCCAAAAATCCTAAAATAACCTACACAATCACAACAAACAGAGATACTACCAAGGGAAACAATGATCAAGAGCTTGTATAGCTCTGATACCATGTAGAAACTAAAGGTATCAACAACTCACAAGATTGAAACACACAAGTATAGCGACAAAACGGTGTGAAAATCTTATTTTAACCCAAACCAAAAAAACACCCAACCAATACCCTAGATCTTACACAAAATAAGATCTAATGAACAACAATGTTCAGATCAAATGATTAATCAATCAGTTGATCACAATACAATACAATAAAAGGATACAAAAGAAAGAATACAACCAGATCTAAACAAACTCACAGGAGAGATGATCAACAACACATAAAGCCTATCTGATCACCACAGATTAAGCTAGGATGATATAGAGAACAAGTGCGAAAGAGGATGAACCAGAAGAATGATCTGGAAGCCAGGGTTTCCAAATATCTACCCGCATCTTTTGTATTTCCATTATGCACCCTCCATCTTTCACTTATTCCACCGTCTTCACAACAAGCTACATCAAAGCCCTTATGATATTACACAACGATCCTCCAAGTTATTTCCCTGCTACATACCACACTTAACCAAAAGAATAAGTAACATGTAACTTGTAACATAACAATATAACATTATTAACATATGAATGATATTAAATCATTATTTTAACAACCTCTCACATCCAACTCTTTATCAATTTGTCTATCATACTCACAATCACTTATTTTATAGCTTATTTCTCTTTCCACACACTCACAATAAAAATATAGAGATTCCAATGTAGTGGTGTTTTTGTTGTTTCCTTTATTTCTTCCTCTATATTATATAGAATGTACTAATATAGAGGCTCCATTGTGAATGCTCTAATAGGTTTAGAAATTATCTGAGTGGATATGAAGGCGAAAAACAAAATAGTATCTGTGTGGATATTAACTACAAGACAATGAAGACATGTTAGGATTCAGATTGTTGTGATGCTAAAATTCATTTTGGCCTTCTACAGTTTTCACCCATCGGTGGTGGCTTTAATATAGACGAATTTATATCAGCTTCTCCATACTTGAGGAAAAAATAGAGTTTTAGTGGGGCACGAAAGGTACACAAATATTAGGGACTAAAATCAAGATTTTCATTAAGTAATATGAATAAAAACCTCTATTATATAACTTCTAATCCAATAACATTTAGCAAATATTATTGTTACCAATAACATTCAGGCGAACGGTGTGCTTTCACACCCATCTCCTTAATGCCAAATGAGGGTTTTGGTTGGTTGGCCATCAAATAACATTCCCTCTCTTTTTTAACGCCCGTTAACCCACTCATACAAGCATAGTTGACGCCCCAGAGCGGTATGCCATGTGCTAAATGTCACACCTTAACCGATGGCGGAATCATCGGGTCGCGGCACTAGGCGAATCAGATTCCTCAAGAGAATCCGTAACAACTATTAAATGACAATATTTATAAGTTTAACTTCCCATACAATTAAACAAATATTTCATAACAATCGTTACAAATTACATGTCTCTTAAACAACCAAATCCGACAACCTAGATTTATTTAGTGGGTTTCTTGAGAGTCTTAATCTTGATTCGAGATAACATGCGTTTAACCTGCAAGATATGTTTAAATAATGTCAATACAAAAATTGTATTGGCAAGCATACAGGTTTTGTTATAATAGCATAGTAGAGAAAAGCGTCACGAATTTCCGCATAACATAAACAAGATACTACTCAACATATAAATCGATTTGACAAATACTCAAGCTAAGTTCCGAGATGACTGCGATGCGCGTTTCTGATGTACGTAACCAGACCCCGTCGGGTGTGAGTCGAACTATGATATCATACTAGTTAAGTTGGAAGTCCGCGAGTAAGTCTAGAGTGCTTATATGTATCTAGCATCACGTAGTAACATGTATAACATATATTTGCGTGTGATAAAACAGTTTGCGTGCATGGTGTGTTTTGTTATGAACGTATGTTACACCCAAAAGTGCGTTAAAGCGAAAAAGGGTTCAAGTATACTCACAGTGAGTGCGTAAACAGCAGACACGAGCGAGATGGAGTGAGGAGAGTGTCGGGTCAGCCTTCGGGTAGAAACAGAAGTGCATCAGTCTTCGGTTGCGTTGAACGGTTTGAACGGAGAGTTGTGCGAGAAAATATTTCGTGCAAAAATTTTCGTGCAAAAATGCCTGTTTCGTCTCCAAAATCGAGTGTTTTCACGTCATTCTTCGGGAAATCGAGTGTTCATCCCTCCAGCCTAAGGCCACTGGTCAAACCTTGCGAAGGAGTTTTGCGTGTGAAAATAGTCACCATAGTATTAAAGGTCTAATAACGTTCAACTACACATGGCATTTCTTCACGAGAGTTTCTTAGCATGGCAAAAGCACTTATATATAGGAAGTACCAGCGGTGTATCCACCATGCTTCGACCACGCCGTCTCCGTCTCGTGAATAGATGTCACACTTTGTCGACATGGTTAAAACACTTATATATAGGAAGTACCAGCGGCGTATCCACCACATTTAACCATGCTTTTAACGTTAGGGCACCATTAGAACTTACTACGATCCCCATGCAGACATCAAGATAATCCTGTGTGCACCCGTGATTAGTTTGCTGTTTGCATGTTTATCGTAATTTATTTTAAAGGTGCATAGTAGGGGTAAAAACATATTATATCGTGATATACTATATAGCGTTAGTAATAAAATTAGTGTGTGAGCCTAGACTAGGTGCGATGACGAGAGAGAGAGAGAGAGAGAGAGAGAGAAAACGTCGGATGTTGAAGCGACATCGAACAATAGAACATTTATAAGGAATAAGAACTAACATAGAGGATCGTACCGTTAACGACATCGTTCTGCGCCTGGTTAGTGTTGATGTCTACGGCTTCTGCTGCTGGGGCTGCGGCTGCTAGTGCTGCTGGTGCGGCGGTTGCTAGGGCGGCTAGTTGAGTCGGCGGTGCTGGAAGTGCTAGCATCGCATGTTGTCGCAGCCCTGTGCAGCAGTGGCTGGTGAAGTGGCCGTAACAGTTGCAGTTGTTGCAATAGCGGCAGGGGGTTCCAGCCTCGTGGTGATAAGTACATTTTGGACACTAGGATGAGCCCCTGTGTAGTGATGCCTTGGGTGTGATGGAACTGCCAGGAGAGGTTCAGGGTTGAGCGGTGCAGTTGCTGAGTAGTTGAGGCTCGAGCTTTTTCTCTTGCGGCTAGGTTTGGCGGTGGCTTGCGGCGGTACGTTGTCGTCGTCGGATAACTCGATAGTAGCTTGGTTCAGCTTCTTGGAGAAAACTCCAGCCAAGACTCGCTTGTCATTGATCTCTGCGGCCTGTTGATAGGTTTGTTTGATGGTAGCCGGTCTTGCAGCTTCGACAAAATCGCCCACACACTCAGGCAAAGCACGCATGTACTTTTTATAGCCTTTTCGGGAGTGTCGACTGGGCTTGGGCAGATGATGCTAAGCTGTTTAAACCTTGCTATGAGGCCGGCGTTGTCACCTTTGACTTGCTTGATTTTCCAAAACTCATTTTCTAGCTTTTGTACTTCGTGGGGAGGACATGACTCTTCCTTCATGAGCTCCTTCAGCTCATCCCAGGATAGCACGTAAGCTGCATCCTTCCCGTGTTTGTTACGCTCGGCTGTCCACCAGTCAAGTGCTCTTGATTGAAATACTCCTGTAGCACACGTGGTACGAAGATGCTCGGGGCACCCACTTTGACGGAGGGTAACCTCGATAGCATCGAACCACTAAAGCATCTGAGATATACCTTCTTCGCCTGTGAAGACCATTGGGTCACATGCCTTGAACTGTTTGTAAGAGAAAGTAGACTTTGGTGCATCGGACTTAGAGTCTTCCGATGTCTGAGAATTGCTGAGGGCTAGAACTTGGGTGATGATTTGAGGAATATCCTTGGCCAAGAGCGAGGCGATCCTCTTATCGGCGTCTCTTCTGGCTTGACGTCGCGAGTTAGAAGCGTTCAAAGACATCTAGACAAAGAGATGGAATGGGATTCGATCATAATGAATTTTGAAATTGCGATGCGATTTAGCGCGTTAAAAACTTGTTATGGTTTATTTGTAACACGTATTCTTAGAATTCATATAGGAAACACATATCTCCTAGATCTTCACATTTTCACATAAGCGCATGTTATCACATACGATTCGTATGTATATATACGTTTGTATTTAATAAATAAATATGGCGCGAGGACGCGTTTAAGAGAGTTGTTATGATTTGCTTTTGTTGCGAGTATTAGCTCTTGTTTAAGATTGCGATGGCTGTGCGAGTCGGGCATCCACGTAGTAAGACGAAAGCGGTAAGCGAAAAGCGACAAATCGAAAACGTTAAAAATTTAAAATTTGTTGAAATGTGCGCGAAACATATGAAAATCGATGATGCGTAAAATCGACGATTGCAGTCTTAAAATTAATAGAGTGTCCTGGGTTTTGAAACAGCGACTACCCAAAGTGATTCAATCATTCTGTTGAGTTTGTGCACACGCTTTGGCCTAATAGGTAAATGCTCTCACCGCCTCGCGACTAACGGCATTACCCTTCCGGTTACTACGTGCCCCAAATCCGCGAAATAGTCGAGACTTTGGTGAGATTGAAAATCATCAAGTGGGACGAGTTTTCAAGGTTCGGGTTTCACCCTTAACTTAATAACTTTGATTCCCTAATCGTGGTTTCCCTCCCGGACCCATCAGGAGGTTCACACCGGATAGAATGGGAAATTTCCTTTAAGATGTGGATATCACTCCTAACTTAACGGAGAATTTCGTGCTAATCGGAATACGCAGAGTGAGTGATTCGTCCAGAGTTCGCGGTTTTCACACCGAATCTCGACAAATTGACTCGTTTCTGATGTACGAGTATCTTTGCAGCTTCGTGTTTTGTGTCCAAGTCTTAGGAAAGACTTCGTATAGTATTTTAAGTCCAAATATAATGTTTTTAATCGGATAAGCAAGGAACAAGCACATAGTTTCCTACTATAGACTAGGCAATTTACCTAATTCCCTATAGTTATGGCTCTGATACCAATCTTTCACACCCCAACCGATGGCGCAATCATCAGGGCGCGGCACTAGGCGAATCAGATTGCTCAAGAAAATCCAAAACAACTATTAAATGACAATGTTTATAAGTTTAACTTCCCATACAATTAAACAAACATTTCATAACAATCGTTACAAATTACATGTCTCTTAAACAACCAAATCCGACAACCTAGATTTATTTAGTGGGTTTCTAGAGAGTCTTAATCTTGATTCGCGATAACCTGCGTTTAACCTGCAACATACTTAAATAATGTCAATACAAAAATTGTATTGGCGAGCATACATGTTTTGTTATAATAGCAAAGTAGAGAAAAACGTCACGAATTTCCGCATAACATAAACGAGATACTACTCAACATATAAATCGATTTGACAATACTCAAGCTAAGTTCCGAGATGACTACGATGCGGGTTTGTGATGTGCATAACCAGACCCCGTCGGGTGTGTGTCGAACTATGATATCATACTAGTTAAGTTGGAAGTCCGCGAGTAAGTCTAGAGTGCTTATATGTATCTAGCATCACGTAGTAACATGTATAACAGATATTCGCGTGTGATAAAACATTTTGCGTGTATGGTGTGTTTTGTTATGAACGTATGTTACACCCAAAAGTGTGTTAAAGCGAAAAAGGGTTCAAGTATACTCACAATGAGTGCGTAAATAGCAAACACGAGCGAGATGGAGTGAGGAGAGTGTCGGGTCAGCCTGCGAGTAGAAACAAAAGTGCATCAGTCTTCGGTTGTGTTGAACGGTTTGAACGGAGAGTTGTGCGAGAAAATATTTCATGCGGAAAATTTCGTGTGGAAATTTTCGTGCAAAAATGCTTGTTTCGTGTCCAAAATCGAGTGTTTTCGCGTCATTCTTCGGGAAATCGAGTGTTCTTCCCTCTAGCCTTAGGCCACTGGTCAAACCTTGTGCCGGAGAGGTCTTTAGAGCGAGTGAGTCGTTTGTGGAAACTCGGACTGGGTCGTACGAACCCAAAGTGATTCGTGCGAGCCAGTCCGGTTTGCACAAGTGACTGTTCTTGCGTCTCTTATGCGACCGGAACTGAGATCTCGTCTGAAATAGATGTAATTTTCGAGTCCATTTCGTGACCGTTTTGACAGTACCTCATTCCACTACTTAGTGAACGAAACATTAGTCAGTTTGATCTGTTTTTGTGTAAAAAAAATCAATTTATAAAACAGTTTTGTTAAGATAAACACTTTGTGAGCTCGAAACAACAAGGTTTCAGATCTGAGAAGCTAAGGCTAATTCAAACATGCTCGATTAAGTGTAGATCTAAGTTAAAATCAGAAAGTTTGATGCAAAAGATGAAGGTTTTCGTGAACAGAAAAGTTTAGATGAAATCTGAGATAATCTCGTGCAAAATCGTTGTGATTCGCGTGAAAAACGTAGTCTTCTTACTTGGAACAGAGAAAACGAGCTAGAGAGCGTTTTGGTGCGAGAGTCAGCAGAGGAGCACGAATGACAAGGGTTGGTATTTATAGGAGGAGAGGAGTGAGGGTGATCTGGTGAAATTTTCGTGCGAAAAATGCATTTTCGGTGTGAAAAATACCATTTTCGTGCCAAAATATGTCGTTTTTGTGCGAAAACTGCCATTTTCGTACGAAAATTGGAATTTTCGTACGAATTGTTTCTAGTTGGGTTAAGTACGTTAAGACTTTTAGCGAAGTGTTAAGCGTATTAAGCGTTTAAATTAAATTAAATTAAATTAATAAGTGAGATACTATGCGTCTTAGTTCCCATGTCTTGTGAGTGTCGCGTTGTGGTTTAAGCGATCGAGTAGTCTTGGAAACATCACGCAATTGTCATAGTATTAGAGAGTGTGTTGTAAGCGTTGTGAGGTGCGATGTAGTGTGTTGAAATAAGCGATGTAGTGCCAAAGTATGCGAAACAGCGTAGTAAGCGATATAGTTTACATTATGATCCGAATCTCTAGTGCTAGGCGTAACGAGAGTAACGAGCTGTGAAAATACGGGTTGTTACACTAAAATGCTGAGGTAGAAGAGAACACTAGACCACACCGTTTAACCTAGGAGAATTCACATCACATCCATCCTCCTCTGCTTCTATCTTTCAAAATTTAAAATAACACTTCTAAAAATGCACCAAGTCTCATTCATCATTTCAATCCATCAATCTTAAAATATTTATAAAGAAATACTAAGTAACTTTTTATATATGAAACTACTATTAATTTTCACCAAATTATGTAACTTTATTAAAACAATAAAAAATAATAATATAATCATTTGTAAAGATAAAATTAAAAATATTGATGATATTTTGGAGATTTTTCAAAATAAGAAATAAATTTTAATAAGTATATATTTCTTTTAAATTATATGAAAAATACGGTAGAGAACATGTGAATATTCTAAGACCAGGGGGTGTGGTATACAACCCCTAGCCACATAACCCTCCTTAGCGCCCCTCCCCCATTTCTCGTCCGCCAAAGGGGGGGACATTGATGTTGATGCATATGTCTGTTGCCTACGTCATCGTATGATATCGAGTCTATATTTAGGAGCGAAATGTCGAAGTTTATGTATGTTTAAGAGCCAAGTTCGCCCGAACTTGTGTGGAATATGACAAGTTCGCCCGAACTTGTCCATGACACATTTCAAGCTAACTTGATCTCTTATATATAGGTGTGTTATGTTCTCATTTGTAACATTCAGAGATTTTGTGTACTGGACGACGAAGCTCTGTCCAAGTGTTTCCAGGTTCTGTAATGTCTTCTAATCAATGAAACGGTGTTAAACAGTATAGAACTTGTATCCAATGTCGCCTATGCAAACGGATTCCGCACGTTTACCTTAGGTTTGCCAAATTAGTGCCTGAACGATCCGTACAACAGACCTTCAATTGATTCGCCGCTAGCATGGTAACAAGTGCCAATGACGCAAAAATAACTTTATCGTTTGACAACAGTAAAATTATAAAAAAAGAACTTTTATTTTTAAAATTTCACACTATATAAATCTGTAACACCTCGTAAAAACACGTCCTATAATAAACCGACACGTGACCCGCTGATCCTCGTTTACCATATGTTGGACAAGAGGGACTAAATTCGTCGTTATGTTAATTTATAACCTCTGAACGACAATTGAAAAGATGAAGGACTAAAGTGTCAACATGCTTAAACTATGCCTCTGAGTGACCTTTTAACGAACCGGGAGCTTAACGATATTCGGTTATATTCCTGAATGTGTCAAACGGTGGCCATACTGACTCAAACATGCAAAAATATCAAAATCTGGAGGTTTGGGAAGTCTAGGGACTAAATTGCAAATTTTGAGAAAATGGCACCCTCGCGTGGCGCGCCAGGTGAAGCATGGGCTGGCGCGTGGTGCGAAGGTTACCATTTTTCAGCAGATGTGTGCCAGCTGCAGTTTTATGCCTTGGCCACCACACCTGCCACTTCTCTCACATTCTTGCCACCTTTGCTCAGTGAATGCCACCTCAAAAACACTTGGAAGCATTAGGGATCATGTCCTAACACCTGGCTTGATCTATTTCATGCTCCTCAAGTATAAATAGGGGTGTTATGGCAACACCAAGACTTGCTCATTCACATCTTTGATCTCTCCTCCTCACTTGGCAAGTTCCTGAGACATTTGGGAGCTTCCTCTAAGTTTTCTAAGTTTGCTTAGACCACTAGTAAGTGTTCCAACCTAGTTTTTTCATTTTATTAGGCTCAAAGCCAAAAGTCAAGGCGTTTACGTAAAAACGCTTTGACCTTTGGCTAAGACCATTATGGTCCAGCCATTGTTCAATGCGAACATGGCCACGTGATCGTAATAAGGTAGGTGTTAATCCCTCAAGGGGGCACCTCCTGAAGATCACGTTTACTTGGTCAATTGACGAGTCAAACTTATAGTCAATAAAAGTCAACGGGTCAGTTTTTGAAAATAATCTATAAGTAGTAATGTAGGTGTTATAAAATTAGTTTTATCATTCTAATAAACTGGTAATAACTATAAGAACATGTGTGAACATGTTCAGCCCATTAATCCCAGGTTCAAGGTCGGTTCGCAACCGAAAGTCGTGAAGTTTGACTTCTGCTTTGATTTTCAGTTCTGACCCGAATTAGCAACTTTAGATACTGATTATAAGTTGCATTATGACCATGTTATGTTGTAGTATAACCCTATGGAGTTATACCATATAGTCATGTAGTAATCTAAGTTTATATGCAAGTTTCCGTTAAATATGCTGACTTTGACTAAAATGCCCGTTTTGTCCAAAACAAGGTTTTAAACATGAACAAGCATACAAACGAGTTACCTACTGATATGGTAACTTGATTAACTTAAATTGATGTCAATAATCTGGTCATGAACTAAATTTTGATGTAATGACGTAATATATGCTTCTAAATGACCAAATTGCCCGTTTCGGCATTCTAAATGGTTTTAACATAACTTCTTCACCAGAACTAAATACCTACTGATGTAATATCATAATGTGGATTATTTGGGATGTCAACTCAGATTATAAACTCAGATAAATGACCAAAATAACCTTTTCCGCATAAAATGGTTTTAACTAGGCTTTTCATAACCAAATCTTTTACCTACTGTTATCATATGTAATAACTTATTTTGGTTATATAAAACTGATCATAACTTCAGTTAGTAGTAAATATCGAATTTAACGGCATTTATCGACTTTATCGCCATTTCGGCGCATAGTATGGTTTAAAACCATATCTATGATTCAAGACTTGTTACCTACTAATTATTAAACTTGTTTTATACATTTTTACAGTAGTTACATGTTCTAAACTCAGAATTCCAAATAAGTTCAAAGCTACGTGTGAAATGACCGAAATGCCCATACGGGACATAGTTGGGTCTAAAACTATTAACCACACATATGTTTGATATCCTACAGATATAATATCATAATTTAACTATTTTTACAGAATGTTTATGACCATGACATTAGTTAGTTATAAGTTTCTTTTATAAGTCATAAAATGACCAAAACGCCCTTATGAGGCATAACTTGATTTTAAAACCTAAACGGGCATACATGTTGATATCTTACTGATATTATAACATGATTAAAGTCTAATAGCATATGGAACTTGTATATGATTCTCCGGTTACCCGGTATCGCTTATATGCGTACGGTTTAGTCCACGTGGCCAGTTCACATACTTTTAACAAAACGGGTTTAACCTTATCATTTTTATTTCAAAATCCAGAATGTTATGTGTTTACCCATATTATACAAGTCTTAGTACTTGTCGGCTCTAAATAACATTCTATTCCGGTCACCGCTTAATCTAGCCTATCGTACCATATTTATTTAACGTAAGACTAGCTGGTTCAAGTCTATAACTTAACAAAGGACCCGTTAGCATTGTAATTGGTTAATAACACCATCATTCCAGACTAGACGCCGACCGGTAGATTGTGCCTGTACTTATTTTCTTGATTTGCGACTGAGTTGCGACTTTACTGAAGACTTAATTTAGGTAAATACTCTTAACCTATTTTCCCTATACGGGCTTGGGATACGATAAATTATTACCGCTTGGTTGGTTATGGGATCATGTTTTGTCCAGTTGTGATAATTAACTAAATCACATAACCCGTTTTAATCTGTTTTGCCTGATAACTTAAACATTAGGGGTGGGCTTGACCGTGTCTGGGATATCCTTGGCTCACTAAAGTGCTAGTGGTCACGACTTATAGCATGGGGTGTAGGAATACACCGGTCAATTGCATTATTATTATTATTATCTGCTTTATGTATGAAAGTTCAGAAGTGGTATGTCAGTCGATCATGTCTCGTTTTCATATTGGGCCCCATATGTATTGGCAGGCTTATAAATCTGTATACAAAGTAGAGATGGGCATAATCGGGTTTTGTTATTACCCGGAACTGGTTCTAACCCGGACCCGGTTCTGCTTGGATGTCATTGGAACTGGGTATGGTGTGGAACCGGGTCCAGTTCCTACCTGGGTTCACACCCAAGAATATGGAACCATGTAGAACCGGGTACGGGTATTATGGAACCGGGTATGGTGTGGAACCGGTTTCTGATAGTGTTGGGAATCGGTTCCTGACAGTGAAACCTGCCATTTTACTGTTCAGAACCGGTTCCTGACAGTCAAACCTGCCATTTTACTATTGGGGACCGGTTCCTGACAGTCAAACCTGCCATTTACTGTTCAGAACCGGTTCCTGATAAATGTTACCGTTGGAACCGGTTCCTGATAAATGTTACCGTTGGAAACCGGTTCCTGATTAAAAAAATTGGTTTTTTTTGTATATAAACCCCTTCCTACTTACCATTTCTAAACTTAACACTCACCATCATCAACTTACAAAATCAATCAACTTCTAAGTTCTTGCAAAATACCTATGGCATGCAACGACGAAGTTGTTACGGTCTTAGAGACGAAAAGAAACCCAACTATATGGAAGAATTTTGATCTCTGTTTAATGTCCGACAGCCACGAGATGGCTAGATGCAAAGATTGTGGAAAATTTATGAAGGCCGCAGCCAACTCAACCCTTAAGAAACACACTGAGCGGCATTGCCCAGTGACGAAGGCAAAGAAAAATGAGACGGGAGAAGGTTCCGGCACCGGTTCTTCAAATTTTTGATGTAACCCGTTTGGTTTGGTGGTTTTAATAAAGTTTGTAATGTTTCTTTCTATTGTGTTTGTTATGTTTGATTTTTATTATTAGTTACATTGATAAATAAAAATAGCAACAATAATCGGTTAAAATTAAAAAACAAATTAATCGGTTACAATTTTATAAAAAAATAACCGGTTACAAAAAAAATAAAAAAATTACTCAGAACCGGTTCCAGTAAGATTTTATTTCTTTGATCATTTACTAGCGGCAGGTGCAACACTTTCCGATTTTCTTAGGTGCGGGTACCTCGGTACAGTCGTCGTCTGAATCGTTAGTCTCCACTTCTTCGTCCTCCTCTTCATCAACAATTTTATGCTCTAACTCAACTTCATCTTCTAGACTAGTTTTATGTTGAACACGATCAACGGCATCCAAATGGTCCTTTAAGCATATTGCCATCTCTAGCGATTCCGGAGTTAATCTTGTTCTTCTAATTGACAAAACCCTGCCACTAAGAGAAAACACACTTTCCGAAGCTACCGTGGAAGCTTGTACGGTTAGTATATCACGAGCCATGGTGGCTAGAATCGGGTATTCGGATTCTTTCGATTTCCACCATGCCAAAACATCAAATTTCCTATACTCCTCGGTGGTCATAGTAAGCGAATACTGATTTTTTTATATCTCCCAAGTTCACTTGTTGGTTCACCACCCCTTTGTTGTCTAGCGGTCTCGTCTCTAACGACATTCAACATGGTTATAAGTGGATCCCTGCTTGTTTCATCGTTAGAGGCCGTGGACCGAGACTCAAACAAATTTGTATGATTTTCTTCACCATATTTTTTAAAATAATGATCATAAAGTTTGGCCATACAGTCATTGAATATTTTTTTTGTTTTTGCTTTTAAAGTTGGATCATCCTCATGCATATCCAACTTGTCATAAATTTCATCAATTAAAGCTTCAACACCCGGTACGTTTAAAGCTGGATTTAAAGCGGCGGCACATAGAAAAACGGGTGGTAATTCTAAAAAATATTTTTTAAATTTTGAATCATTGGTATCGTCATATTCCTTAACATGTCACTAGAATTTTCAAACTTTTTAAAATTAGTTGTTATCAAATACAATTGGTCCACAACTTTAGAACTAGTAGGATAATAAACACCGGAAATCAAAGTCGTTGTAGTTTTAAAAACTTGTAAAAAAGTACTTAGGTTATTAATATTTTCCCAAGCCGTGTTGGGAAAGGGGACGACTAGGTACTCAGTACTTAAAGTTGTATGAAAAGATTTTAAAGTGCTCATTTGCTTTATAGCCATTTCAAACATATGACAAGTTGAATTCCAACGAGTGGTATATCCCAATTCGGTCCAATAATTTTTTGGTTGACATCTTTACAAAGTTTTTTATATTCTTGATATCTTTATTTTCCACTTTTGAAAACATCTTGGAGCATAGCTCTAAATGCTATAATAAAATCCGATACAAATTGATCTTTTAAACCGGTTTGCACTACTAAGTTAATAATATGTGCAACACATCGTGTGTGGAAAAAAACACCATCAAGTTTTGGTTTGTACTTCAACTTTAATTTTTCAATCGCCGTTGTGTTGTTTGAAGCGTTATCAAAGGATATTGAAAAAAATGTATCTTCTAAACCATATTTAATTATTGTGCAATTTATAATTTTATAAATATTTCTCCCGTATGAGGAGAAGGAAACTCGTCAAACGCAATCGTACACTTCATCATTTGCCATGTATCGGGATCAACCCAATGAGCGGTGACACATATGTACGATTCCGGTAAACCATGTGGAGCCGACCACACATCACTAGTTAGGTTTACACTAGTTTTTAAATTCTTAAAAAAACAATTAAATCTTTTTTTGCATTTTCCCATAAACTTAAACAAAGACGTTTTAAAGTGCGACGACTTACATGTTTATAGCGAGGTTGTAGCATCTCCCGAATAAGATTAGTAAGATCGGGGTCGTCGAAGTGTCCAAACAGCAACGCTTTTTGTATCACCAACTTCGCCATCCGATCGCGAGCTAATTTTTGCTCATAACGAAAAATGGTACCATCTTTGGATAGTGGAACTTGACTGGATGTCATTTCCTTTAAATCTTTGCAATACTTATTAAAATGCTTCGTTAACCTTGAGTTTGATTCCTTGGCTAATAACGATCCACAATGTTTACATTGAGCTTTTTGCGAGCCGTCACTCATCTCGACCAACTCCCAATTGCTCCAAACTTCCTTACTGCGATTATGAGACAATGTTCCAACCACATATGGAACCGATTGATCTTGAGGAACATTGTTAACGGATTGGGAATTTGCGTTTTGGGAACTCTTTGAGGCCATTTGTTGATTAGAATGTGAAAAAGAACAAGAAAGAAATGTAACAAGAAGAATAGATATGAGAAATTGTGTGCTAAACAATAGATTTCTAAACAATATATATAGAATCGGTTCCAACGGTCAGGAACCGGTTCCAACGGTAACATTTTAACGGCTATAACCGGTTCCAACGGTAACATTATAACGGGTATAACCGGTTCCTTCTAGAACTGCATTTCCGGGTACTGGTGAAACCGGGTACTAGTGAAACCGGGTACGGGTAGGAACCGGGTATGACCCGATTCAAATGGTAAAATTGTGGAACCGGATTGGAACCAACGGGTATTTTGAACCCGGAACCGGTTCTACTTAATGTCGGGTAGGAACTGGAACCGGGTCCAGTTCGGTTCTACCGGTTCGGGTTCGGAACTGGTTTTTATGCCCATCTCTAATACAAAGTCATTTGTATTGTCCTAAGTAATTTATGAAAATGTGCCTAATGCACCTAAAACCAGTTTCGAAAGGATTTTCACAATAAGTCAGTTGATTGTATTTACCAGTGTAAAATGACGTAATTTCAAAAGATTAAGTTACAGGTACAACGCGTAATAGGCCGGAAGCTGCGTGGCATTGATACTAAGGATTTGCGACCCTGTAGTTGTGCCTTTAAGAGTCTGTTATCATTTTATGTATTTTATATTTCCGATCCGCCTGTGGATCTTATTACAAGCCATGTACATTATTTGTATTTGAACTTGGACACTTACGGTTTGTAATAGTTTATTTTAACTCCAAGACTTCCGCTGTGTTGCTCTGTGTATTATTGGTTATGATGATATCAACTGTACGTCAAGATACTCTCCACCGAGCCCACCGGGAATCCTATGTGGAAATCGGGGGTGTGACAATATCCACTCAAACCATACCATTTTTACCATCTATTCTCCATAAATTTTATACATTCTATCATACTCACATAATAACAATCAAAACGCGTGGGACCCCAACAATCCATTTTAGGGTAATTTAGAAAACAATGAGCAAGCACAACGATACCGAAAAGACCCGCGAACGGATGAGATTGGGTATTATCCGCTGCCACCTACCATCCCAACCTCCCCTCATCCGACAATACCACCACATCTTGGATGAATTGCATTTCAAGGAACCTCAAGAGCTGTCACGACCAAAGGGTAGGGATAGAAGCAAGGCAATAACATGAGCACGAGACACCTCTTCAACGTCATCGGATGGCCCATCAAGGTTGGACGAGTTCGACGATGGACTCACTCGGCTTCTCTCAATTAAGGAAAATAAGCATGAACTTAAAATGAAGAAACAAATTGAGAAATATATGAAGTTTCTCGAAAAAGACTTTTCCAACCTACTGGAGGAGGACCGAGTCATTTTAGTGGCTCGTAAGGCAAAAATCCGAGCAAAATATATGTAGTTTTTTAATAGGTTTTTATTATATTTTTAAGTTGGTTGTTTTTTTAAGTAACTTTGTAGTTTTTTTTTATTTTTAAGTAGGTTGTGATCTTTTAATTATTTTATTGAAATTATGTTTTTTATTAATTTCGTTTTAGATAAAAATGGTATATAAAATTATAAAAAATACAAAATAGAAAAAATAGGTAATCATGATAGAGGCTTTAAACCATTACATGCAAGTTAAAGGAAGATGCTTTAAAACCTCTTATGTGACTTAGAGTTTACGTAAAGTTGATATGGCATGATAAACGTCTTAGGAGTTTTATACCACACCTATTAGCCTAAGAAAATATAATAAAAAGAGCTTTATTGTTATAAACTAGTAAATCTTCCCGCTTGATGCGGCGGGTTCAAATGTAAAGGAACTCAGATTTGTGCAGTAATGACCTGAACCGTTTCTTAATAACAGTTACGTCAAAACGTACATAAAGTTAAATATAAATAAAAATAAGCACATAAACGAAAGAAATTTACGTCGAACACCAACCTGAACTTATACTGATACGTATATAAAAATAAGGAAAAATTATGTTTTTAAGTTAAAAATCGTACTGCGCGTTGCAGTGGGACCGAAACGTAAAGTAAGTCGAATTTAAAAAATCTAATGAAAACATACTATATTAGATTAACTAAAAACTTACTAAAAGAAGTGGGAAAACATATTATATCTAAGCCTACCCATTTTCAAAGAAACGTAATTAAGTCGAATTTATACCGACACGTTTATAAATATAAACACGTAAAAATGATTATAAAGTTTTTATAAAGTTGAATGATTGTATCTGCTAATACTAACTGTTGAAGGGTAAAGGCTAAAATAAAAAAAAAAAAAAAAAAACCTTACTATGTAACCAACATGAATTTATACCAGCACATACATAAATATAAGCACGTAAAAAATAGTTTATAGTTTTTAGAAAGTTGGAGGGTTGTAAATGTCAATATTAATGTTGAAAGGTAAAAACTAAAATAAAAAAAAATAAAAACTGACCAATGGCAAACTGCCATGCAGCAGCCTGCCACTGCTCATCCAACTTAGAATTGTAGGTATATCAAATTCCTCGCGCGTTGCTGCGGGTTCAAAATGTAAAGTACTCGAATTTTTACCGTCTAATGAAAACCTATTATATTTGACCTAACTTGTTTCTGAACAAAGGTTACACCAAAACATAAACAAATTTGAAATAGGTTATAAGTGTTAACACTAAATATTAAAGTGTGAAAATCTGAAGAAAAAAAACAAAAGAAAAACAAATAGGTTGTAAGGGTTAATACTAAAAGAAAAAAAACCCACCTCGTGTGCGCTACAGTAGACCAAAGTTAAATTTGTAGGTTACATAAATATAAATTATTGTGAAATTTTTATTGTTTTAAAAGGACAAGAACATAGGAGCTTGGAAACCAAGTACTTTGTGGTTTGGTTGGTTACATGTTTGGGGATCAGGCTTTGCCCGCCTTTATCTACTGATGAATCTGACACAACGTTGCAGCCTTTTGACCATTGTCCTCAACTCAAAACACAACAACCTCTCCCCAATTTCTGTTTTCTTCAATTCAACACGACATTCTCTTTCTATGAAAATGTTTACTCTCAAAATACTCGACTGTGTTTTTAGTTCTTTTTATTACTTATAAAAATTCACATTTATGCTGGGTGATGTGGTCTTAAGTCTCTAGAGTTTCATTGTGTCAAATAACACTCCTATAAAGCCTTTTATTAACTATATTAAGAGCATGTTTGGCTAAGCTTTTCGAAACATGTTATTGACTTGTTGACTTTTTGAAAAGTCATAAGCTCTAAAAAGTTTGTTTGGCAATGAGGGTGTATGTGAGAGAAAAATTCATAAGCTCCAAAAAGGCAATGAGAGTGCATCTGAGAGGAAAAGTAATAAGCTCTAAAAAGTCACTCCATGTTATTTTTCCAAAAAGTCATAAGCCCTTTTGAAAAGCTAAGCCAAACATGGCCTAAAAGAGAAAAAATAAATAAATAAACTCAAATCTGATTAGTTCAAGCAGCGGGCTCCATCCCCTTCTTCCTCTTCACGCTTGCTATGGTTTTGGCGGATGCCAAGGATAGCGCCTCCTTGGCGGAAGCGGGGTGGTGTGGGGGCGCCATGGGGCACCAAAGGTAGGGGGTGTTAGACCACACCAGCCTTAGGCTTTGGGGTATGGGGCGGGGGTTTTGGGCGTGGGTTGGAGGGCAATGCCCAAGTCACCACCCCGGAGGGGCTTGGCTTATGGCGTGGCCCGTTGGGCGGGGGTTTTAGCACCCGGCGTTGGCGGGGGCTACGAAGGTGACTTGGCGGTTTTTGATTGGCCAATAAAAATAGCCGTTGGGGTAGCCGTTTGAGAGAGAAAAAAATTTTTTTTTTTACAATATAAATATCACACACTTCTGCTCAATTACCTCACTTCTTCTACAATCATCTATATCTTACTTTCTCTTTCAACCAACCTCAATACCAAAAAATGAATCCGCATAACCGTACTTTTGACCCGAACAATCCGTGGGCATTCAACGAAACACCCACACCTAGCCCACCATCCATTCGGCCAATGCCTCCATTTACAATACACTCCCCTGTACCGGATATGGCCGGTTACGCATCTTTTATAGGAAACCATTTGTATACTAACTTTCCTCATATCGACGATTACATACCTACCCCGAATCAACAAGACCTTATCAACCTATTCCAAACCAAAACCTTCCCCGAAACCCAACCCCCTATTGATGGTTCTTCCGGTTCCAAACCCAAGAGGAGAAGTCATAAGAAGAAAACAGAGGCCGAGAAAGCGGCAGAAACCGCCAAAAAAAGCAACAAAAATGGGTCGCTAAAGAAGAAATTGCGTTGGCGAGGGCTTGGGTTCAAATATCGCAACATCCGGTTATAGGTATTTTTTAAAATTTTTTACACCTTATCTTTTAATAGTGTAAATATATTCAAAGGTTATTTTTTTTTTAAATAGGAAACTCCTAACATAGAAACCGATAGTGGGACGCAATTAATAAAAAATTCCACGAAGAAATGGAAATGAAGTTGTATCGTGAAAATGATAGCTTGTCATCGAAGTAGTCCGAGATAAGCGGACAAATAACCAAGTTTAGTGGTTATTTGCATAAGGCAAGGTAAAATCATAAAAGTGGTGAAACTGAAGCCGACTACATTACGACGCATTGGTTTCATTCAAAGTGAATGTCGGGACCGAATTCCGGTACTTGCATTGTTGGGACATTTGCAAGTACCATCCAAAATGGGTGAACATCCCCAGTGGTAGCGAAACTACCACGTCATCCAAAAGGGCTAGGACACCCTCGTCCCAAGCCCAATCAGATGCACGAGATCAAGAGTTTGATCTCAATTTAGACAACTTGGATGATTCACCAAGTCGGCCAGAATTTGGAAAAGACGCGCTAAAAGTTCCAAATCGGGCACGCCATCGCCTTCAGTTGGAAGTTCGGGCTCGCGTAGGGGAGTCTACAGCGAGCAGTTGGAGGACATTGCATCCAAGTTGGATACATTTAACGTATTCCAACAACAAAGGGCCGAAATCCGTAAAAGCAAAGAAGCTAGGGACGCCCTTAAGCAAAGATGCGAGGATATGGAATTTCTAACACAACCCACCGATCACCTATCAGGTGAAGAACTGAAACTAATGTTGGAAACGAAAGAGGAGATAAAGAAAAAATCCTCCAAGAAGTAGAAAGTTTTTAGGAATTTTAGCTTCTTCTTTTTTTAATTTCTATTGTATTTCCTAAGGTTTTGTATTTTATAAAGTTTATGTTAATATATATATATATGTATATATATATATATATATATATGTATATATATATATATATATATATATATATGGGAAAACTAGTTTAAATGAGAAAACCAAAAAATTAACTGAAAAAGCCAAAAAAACATATCAATTTTTTTTATTTTTTTATAAAAATTCGCTATATATATTATATAAAAAACTTAAAAAAAATAAAAAAAACATATAATGCACATGTGTAGTACACATATAGTGCACATGTGCAGTACAAGTTTTTTTTATTTTTTTTTGAAAAAAAAGTTTTTTATACATAATATGCAGCGATTTTTTATAAAAAATCGTAAAAAAAATTGTATATTTTTTATAACAGGGATAAAATATAAAATTATTATAAAGTTTTCATAAAATCACTTATAGTTTTTCTAAGTAAAAACAACACAAGTTTCAACGTATTGTTTATAAAAAAGAATTTCATATACACTTCTACAACTTCAAAATATATTATATACAAAAAAAAAAACAAAAAAAAACGTAATAACTTTCTTAATGATTTTTTCTATTAACCACATTTACCCTTTTCAAATGTTCCTTTTTTTTAAACACTTTTTATTATGATACACTTTTACCCTTTTCAACTACATTCTTTTCAAACGTAATAAACTTCTTTTAGTTACATGACTAAATTTAAAAGAGGCAGAGCCATATATGGAATTCTTCTTTTCATAACTATGGAAATTCAGATTGTATGAGCTAAATTGAATAGTTATATAACTTTTTTTTGAACGGCAAATTTTCTTTTAAATTCATGTCGTCTATCGGACTTGAATCCAAATTCTTCCTCTCCCAAGGTGTCTAAAGGCTTTTACCTTTGCCAATGGACCACCACCCATTAGATAAATAAATAAATAAATAATTTAAAAAATCTTAGCTCATACATTTCATTTATAATAATTGTGATCAGGTAATAAAAGCATTCTCATTGGTAACATACTTGTACTCTAGATTTTCTTGAACAACAATGCAAATCCTGAAACATAACCCCCTTGTACAACAATTTCTTAAGGGCTCCAGGAATAATAATCTCCACAATTCCAAGATCTAAATAAAACACAAATTACATTAATTCAAATACTTAAATTCATAACTCATATGCCTCTAAATTTGCCCAAATGAATGAGCCAAATACGCCAATGTTCCAACAAGTGGTGCATTTGTGTACGTTGCCGGTTCCGCCTGGAAATAATCCGACCGTTCATCAGTATAATGGTCATGTTCATCCGGTCCACCAACCACAGCTCCCACGAGTATGTTCGGGTCAGGAGACTCCGAATGCATGAAATTAAACCCCGACCCACAATCGATTTTAGCTGGATGAGTAGAGACCGACGGCAGAGACGATCCCCTGTGGTGGATCCTTTGTGGGTATCGTGGACCGTATCCCACCATAAAAGACATCTTCATTGGATTGTCACCGAGTAAGTAGTCGACCTGTTCCTTGGCGATGGTTCGTAGCCGTCGAGGGGTCACAATGGTGCCACCGCAGCTCACAACCTTGCGCGATTGGGTCAAGTATTTGGCATAGGTTACCAATAAAAATGTTGTGGATGTCACATACTGCAGATTACTGTCATCCATCTTGAACAAAAGCCCCCCTATTTCAACCAAGAACTAGAAATTTAAAAACATTTCCCTAAGATCATCCGATTTGTAAAATCAGTGTAAATGAGCCAAGCCAAGTTCGTAAATAGTTTTTCAAGTTCGAGCTCAACTCGTTTATTGTTTTATTGATTATTACTTAATTTATATACATTTATATTTATATATTTTTAAATAATATTTTTATATAATATATACATTATTTAGTTCTTTTATATTAATTATTATACAAGTATATACCAGGGCGGACCAAAGACGACGGATGGGTGGGTGGGCGGGCGCAACCCTTAAAAAATGTGTAATTTTTTAGGCAAAAAAACCCGATCGCACCCCTTGAAAATATGGTTGAACCCTTCATCCACACCCCCAGAAAAAAAAAATTATAATAATAGGCTCATTTATAAGGTCAAATTGACTCAAGCTCGAAAAGTGAAGCTTTGGCTCGTTTATTAACCAAACGTATTTTTAGGCTTGAGCTCTTTTAAGACCGTCTCAGTTCGAGCTTTTAGCAAACCGATCTCGCGTAGCAAACAGAGAGAGAAGCCGAACCTGGGGTGTACTGGGCTTGAGAAGAAGGAGCTCCTGGAACAAGTGAGCAAATGAAGCTATCTGCATGACCCTTATAATCATGGAGAGATTGAACCTTTTGAACAAGAAACGCCTGTTCAAAATCCAAAATTACATCATGTCACATAAGCAAAAGTTCCAAATGTATGGGAGAAAAGATCGATCGTTACCTTGGAGAGAAGAATCTTGGCACCAGCATGCTTATTGTCCCAGCTAAAAGTACAGTCATTTTCATCCACACCAAGTGTTCGACCATTTGCCTGAATGTAATTTAAATACGCAGGACTTCTTGTAGCTTTTTGTAACCATGCAGCTCCCCACAACAACTCATCCTTCACATAAAACACTCATTTAATCACATAATTAAAGTATTAAACACCCTTAAATTAGTTAAATTTACAAATAAAAGTAAACAGCCAAAATGGTCGGCTTGGTCATTTTGTCACTTTAGTTCAAAACTCAAATATATTGAATCCGGTTCCTGTGGTTTCAATTTTGTTATCATTTTCATCCAAAATCAAAATCTGATTAGATTTTTTAGTTAACATCCAGTTTTTTAGTCTTTTTTTTCTCCTTTTTAATGAAGAGCAAAATGGTCTTGTAACGTTTTATTATAACAAATTATAAAATCCGACAATTTTGCCTTTCATTAAATTAAAAGGAGGGGGGAATACAAAAAAAACTGAATGTTATCTGGAAAATATGACCAAAATTTGTTTTTAGATGAAAATAGCAACAAAATTAAACCACATGGACTCAGATTCAAAATGTTTGAGTTTTGTACTAAAGTGCAAAAATGACCAAACCTCAGGGACCATTTTTGCAGTTTACTCTATAATTAAAGTTATTAATACCTGGTATCCGGAATAAGAACAGTAAAATGGACACACGAAACTCTTAAGCCCATCACTGTAAGAACCTCTGTATTTATCAGCAAATGCAAACACCTGTTTGTAAATGAGCACAATTTTAATTACCTTTTTCTGTTAATGTGGGTTTGATGTTACGAATGTGTGGTTTAACTTACACTAATTGCACGTTTAAGGAGGATTTTGGAGTAATTAGGATCAGATTTTCTGAACACCAAACTTGCAGAAGCAAGAGCAGCAGCTGTTTCAGCTGCAACTTCAGTTCCAGGGTTGTTTCGGTCGATTTTTATAACGGTTCTTTGTGTGTCCATGTCTTCGGGTCTTTCCCAACACGCGTGATCTTTGTTCGCGTCACCAACCTTCAAGTTATGGACGAAATTTCAGTCAGAATCATGGAAGCTAGACAGATATAAGCTTGAATATAATTCACCCTACTGGTGTTTCAAACCGAAGAAATTCGGCAGTTTCGCTTGTTTGGAAAGCATTCGGTGTGGTTATAAAAAGTGGTTGTGACTTGTGAGTGAAGAAGAGAGAAAATATTATTGTTCGAGGACACTATTCACCTTCTATAATTTTTTAATATATTTTAAAAGTGATTGTAAGCAGAGAAAAACAAAAAAGTAATGATAAATTTATAAAAAAAATATTATTTAATTAAAATAAAAGAGAAAATATAGTTGTTTTTAGTGTAATTATAGATACATATTGAAGGAAGGAAGGAATGAATGTGAATTCTCTAAAACCCCTAAACCCAAACTAGAGTGCGGCTGAAATCATTTTTTTTTTCTAGAAAAAAACTTAGATTATATAAAAAAATCCAAAAAGTTTTCAACAAAGTTCAACGGTCTTAACCCCACTCTACTTCGTCCCTGAAACCAGCGAACCGTAAACCGTGAAAACGGCTGGTTCCATTTGCATTTTCCCAAAACTATAGTTAAAGGTTCGGCTTAAAATTTTTGTCAAAACCGACTGAACCAGAACGTTAACACCTCTCATTTATCCCCTTTTTAAAATTTTTTACCTGAACATAAATGGTGTCGGGTTGAGCAGTAGCTTTAAGAAGATAATCAGTGGCCCACCGAATAGCGGTTTTGGCATTACCCAACTCACTTTTCATCACACCACCGAATTCAAGCACACTCCATGACAGCATCGTGGTGGTGAACGCCATCGGAAACCCAAACTTGATATTATCACCAGCATCATAGTACCCACCTACTAAATCTACCTGCATTATAAAAAAAACACACAAAAATCAAAACCCACCTCAAATCTTCCATCTTTATTTATAAAAACTCGTATATAAATAAAAAAAAATATTAAATAGATAGTAATAAAAATTTATTAATTATAAACGATATTTTAAGATAAAATATAATTAAATTACTTTTAACCTTTTAAGTAACTTTTTTTTCTAAATTAAGAAACATAATACAAAAATGTGAACCGTGACACAGTCAGTTACTTATTTATTATGCATACTTTCATGGCGGATCCGTCGGAAAGTCCAGAGTCTTTTCGCCATGTCATTCTTTGGTAGGGTGGAAGTTTGCCGGACCTTTGGCCTTCATAGAAAAGAATGGACTTTGTGAGGGCGTCATGGTAGTTGTGGGAGGCGGTGGGACGGTGGCGGACGGTGGCTGCGGCGGTGGAGAGAGTGAACAAGAGGAGGAGGAGGTGGAGGAGGGGGGAGGAGGAAGCCATTGATGTTGAAAGAAGCAAGAGAAGTGAAGAAGGTGCAGAAAAAAGAAAGGTGGTGTTGAGTTTAAATAAAGGTTGAGAAAGATGCTGTTGTAACGTACTAACGTCCTGCTTTGTTTGAACAATAATTTAGCAACCTACTAACTTACATAACTGAAAATTTTATAATAATAATTTAGTATGAAAAACCACACTATTTAGTATGAGTCTATGAGTCATGCACTACTTCGGTTCGGTTCGGTTCGGTTTGGTTCGTTTTGGTCTCAAACTAGAGCTCGGATGGTCTAAGTATTCATTTGTTTTTTTCCTAGTATGTGTTATCGTTTCACAATTTTTAACTGTACATCATAAAGTTTCGGTAACATGGTCATAAGAACTCACTCATTTTTTTCACCTTTAATGTATACATTGTAAAGGTTTCATAAGTTTTCACTACCTGCCAATTATTAAAATAACATTTAAGTGGCTAAAAAAGAGGAGGGGCCACCATCATCTTCTTCCTTACGACGTGATACAGACCATACCCCTTCCTTTTAATTCACCATTTACACCGTATGGATAGGTGTTTAAAGCCCGCCACAGCCACCATGTCAAGGGGTGTTGCCCCGTTATACATAGACTTATGTAAAATTCTGTGAAAAATGTTGAATAGATAGTGTAGTATTAAAACTTCTCAAGTTAATGAGACCGAATCATGGTCAAGCTATAAGTTTAAATTATATTAGTTATAGTATTGTAATAGAATATATGAATTAAATTTCTTAGTATTCACTTACATAAGACTATGCGATGTGGAGCCGTGAGTGTGGGGCCTTAGCCACGTGGCTGCCATGGTGGCTCGTGAACACCACAATGGCCAAGCTTCACCAGGGTCGCGAGGGAGGCTCAAGTGGAGGCGTGAATGTGGTGGCTTGCGCTATTGGGCAAAAACTGGGGTGTTTTGGGACGTTATTGTTGAAATTACCATAACAACCTCAAGTGAGGGGGGCCATGAGTGGATAATGTGCTAAGTAGGCATCTAGTTAGCGTCATGTGTCACAATATTAAAGGATAAATCTAGGTTGTGACATATAGTTTGATAGGAAAATCGAAATTTGCTTGGATAAATCTGAAGTCGTGTAATCACTTTCAGATCAAACAATTGGAGTGGCTACCAATCTTTGATCGGATAAAATCAGATTTGATTCTAGATTTCTATATGGGATTTTGATTGTGAGATTTTTGGGATTAGTTTGGAATCAAAATTCGTCCAGGGTTTTTTCTCTGAAAAATTTGGGAGCGTATTTTCAGTTTTTCACAACTGCTTGCAGTTTCAATTTTTGAACAAAAACACCTTTAGTCTCTCAAGTTTCAAAATTGCACATTTAGCCCAAAAATGAGTTTCTGTTGCATTTTTGATAAATGACTTTTGTTACATATTTCTGCCCCTTTTTAGTGTAATCAGCTCGACCCCAGCCAGGGCTTTGCACCTTGGACCCCGCCAGGGGCTGCCGCCCCTTGGACCCTGCTCCCAGGGGCGCTGCCCCCCTTGGATCCCCCGTTAGTCCCGATGACATTCAAATAAGCGTGCACTCTTATTTGAACGTCACACGCAATCTCAAATTACACTAAAATATCCAACATACCTCCCCCATTTTAGTGTAATCAAGGATTACCTAACTTGTTCACAGCAATCAAACAAGCTAATGCATAAATGAAATGTCGTGACGATTGAATTTCATATTAGTATATTACACATTCCAAATATTCGAATTTAAGGGTGTCTCTAAGGATTGAACCCTTAATATCCATACTGAATACATGAAGATAATATACACATTAGTTTACATACATAGATCTAACTTGACACTATCTTTTACTAGCCTATGTCCCTATCCTTCATAAGCATATCAAAGCCAAGTCCAAGCTTCTTGAAGTAGCTAAACTTCATGCTCATATAGGTAGCTCTTTTACTCTTGCACCTGCAAATGCAATTTTTCAAAAGAGCTATTAAGAAGATATACCTCAACCTTACTTAACTTGTAGATCTAAACACATACCTTTGGGATAATTTTAATGTTGTGTTCCAAACTCTAGATGTTAAGCTTTCCACATTGAATTCTGCACCCAACGTCATATTAGGTGGGAATTGGGTATCTTAACATGAGAGTTTTCAGATGGACTTTAACCCTAATCCCGCAGCTGATCCTTTCACGAGATCTCTAGTGAACCCTTTGGTTAAGTGATCAGCTAAGTTATGTTGAGTTCTCACATACTCAACCGAAATCGCACCATGCATGATGAGCTCACGAACCATGCTATGTCTCACACCTAAGTGTCTTGACTTGCCATTATACACTTGACTATACGCCTTAGCCAGTGTAGCTTCACTATCACACCTTATAGAAATGGGAGCCATTGGTTTTGGCCACAATGGAATCTCATAAATCAAGTTTCTTAGCCACTCAGCTTCTTTGCCAGCTGCGGCTAACGCTACAAACTCAGACTCCATTGTTGAATCAGTTATGCAAGTCTGTTTCTTTGAAGCCCAAGAAATGGCACCTCCCCCAAGTAGGAATACCCAACCACTTGTGGAAGAATGATCTTCCTTATTGTTTATCCAACTTGCATCTGAATATCCTTCAATCACTGAAGGAAATCCAATGTAAGTTAGACCATAATCCATGGTTCCTTTCAAGTACTTGAATACTCGACCTAGTGCTTGCCAGTGATGAGTACTAGGATTGCTAGTAAACCTACTAAGTTTTCCAACAGCATACGCTATATCTGGTCTGGTGCAGATCATAGCGTACATAAGTGATCCAATCGCTCTTGAGTCCTCAAGTGGAGATACAGCAATGCCTTTATTAGGTAATAGCTTCAGACTAGGATCAACAGGAGTACTTGCGGGAGAACAATCCTTGAAATTGAACTTGTTCAAGATCTTCTCAATATAGTGTGATTGAGAGATTGAAATGCCCATGTTCTCATGTTGGATTTTAATACCTAAAATCACCTCAGCCTCCCCCATATCATTCATAGCAAACATAGATGATAAAAATTCTTTTGTTCTATTAACTTGATCTTGGTTAGTGCCAAAAATCAACATATCATCTATATACAAACAGATCAAGACTCCGTTTCCAGAAGCATCAAACTTGCTATAAACACATTTATCTGCTTGGTTTAAAGCAAAACCATTAGACAATAAAATCTCATCAAACTTTTGATGCCACTGTTTGGGTGCTTGCTTCAAACCATAAAGAGATTTAATTAGTTTACACACCTTGTTTTCACTCCCAGGCATAACAAACCCTTATGGCTGTTTCATGTAAATCTCCTTATCTAATTCACCATTTAGAAATGCAGTTTTCACATCCATTTGGTGAATTACAAGATTATGTATAGCAGCAAGTGCTAATAATAATCTAATTATGGATATCCTTGCTACAGGAGCATATGTATCAAAGAAGTCAATACCCTCCTTTTGTCTAAACCCTTGGATTACTAATCTGGCTTTGAACTTATCAATAGTACCATCCACCTTCATCTTCCTCTTGAAGATCCATTTACTTCCCAATGGTTTACAACCAGGAGGTAAATTCACCAATTCCAAGTGTTATTTCGCAAAATAGAATCCATTTCATCTTGGATGGCTTCTTTCCAAAATGAAACATCCCGTGAAGCCATTGCTTCACTATATGTCTTTGGATCCTCATCAGCATGGAAGCAATATTGATATTGAAAATCAATATCAATCCTAGATCCCTCAACTAAGTAAAGTTGAAAATCGTCACCATAAGACTTGGCCTTTCTTTCTCTTGAACTCCTTCTTGGTTCAGTGCTAGTTGAAGGCATGATTTCTTTTTCACTAGAAATCTTAAGAAAAGGATTCATATCCTTTGGCCTAGGTATAGATGTGAATCTTTCTTCATCATATTCTACATTTCCACTTCTTGCCTCAATAACCGTATGTACTGAAACATGGTCATTTGGTTCTATTACATAGAACCTGTGAGCAAATGAGTGCTCAGCATATCCAATGAAAATACATTCTATACCTCTTTCCCCTAAGTTTCTTATCTTAGGATCATTGAGCCTAACCACGGCTCTACAACCCCAAACTCTTAGTTTTTGCAACTCGGGTGGCTTTTTATACCAAAGCTCAAAAGGGGTTGTTTTGTTCCTTTTATTAGGAACCCGGTTTAACAAATAACAGGCTGTCAACATAGCCTCTCCCCAAAACTCATTATTTAAACCCGAATGGGACAACATGGTATTAACCATCTCTTTTAGCGTCCTATTCTTCTTTTCCGCTACACCATTTTGTTCTGGTGTGTAAGGAGCTGTGCTAAGGTGTATTATTCCAGTTGATTGGAAATATTCCGGATCAAAATACTCACCACCTCTATCCGTATGTAGGGTTTTGATCAATTCACTTCGATGAAGCTCCACTTCTTGTTTATAGATTTTAAACTTTTCCAAAGCTTCATCTTTTGCATGTAATAAGTAAACGTAACAGGATCTAGTAGCATCATCTATAAAGGTTACAACATACTTCTTGTTACCTAATGATGGTGTACTATGAAAATCACATAGATCACTATGTATCAAATCTAATAGTTTACTTTCTCTAGTAACATGTTGCATGAATGGTTTTCTAGTTATTTTATTCAACTTGCAGATATGGCATTTTTCATTTGTTAAATTAATTGCCGGAATTAAGCTCATTTTAGACATTTCCATAAGTCGTTTATAATATACATGTCCTAGTCTAGCATGCCATAATTCAGATTTTGACGAATTTACACTAGATGACGAATCAATCATACAAACAGAATTATCACTAAACGGCACTTCTAGATTTAACATAATCATACCATTACATAGATAACCAAATCCGAAAAAAGAACCATGTCTTGACAAGATATACTTGTCACATTCATTTGTTGTTTTTCCGAACGCCGGTACATACAATACATTACTTAAACTTATAGTTTTTTCCCGAAGTAAATACTAGTACTACACTTCCAATTCCGTGGATTGGCTCGGTTGCAACATTTCCCATCTTTAAAACAGATCCATCTTCAATTAAGGTAAGGTCCTTGAATCATCTTCGATCCTTACATACGTGACTTGTTGCTCCCGAGTCGTACCACCAAGCAACAGAATCATCCTGCACATAAAATGCTTCAGAAATTAGTAACACATAATTCACATCCGAATTATAATTAAAGTTTAATTTCTGACATTGTTGCTTTGGATCCTTAGAGGATCCACCAGTGCCAGCTTCCTTCTTGGCTTTACCAACACGACAATCTCTCTTGAAGTGTCCTGGTTTACCACACTTCCAACAGCCTTGATCATTGGTCTGTTTTGCATACTTCACAGCCTTGTTCTTCTTGTTAGGCCCACTTTGAAACTTCTTTTGTTGTTTCTCTTGTTAGAACTTTTAAAACTAGGACCACTTTCTTCAACCATGTTAACAGAAGACCCACCAACGTGCTTATCTTTGTTAACATTTTCCATGGCCCAACAAGACTCCTCAATTCGAAAACAACTTCCAAGTTCAACCAGATTCATTTCCTCCTTCTTATGTTTTAAAGTATGTTTAAAATCTTTCCATGAAGGAGGAAGTTTATCAATGATAGATGGAACAGAAATTGCTTCATCCATCTTCAAACCATGTTGTTCAAATTGACCCAGAATTCTTAGACATTCATTGTATTGCTCCATGATGGGTCTACCATTAACCATTTTATAATTCATAAAATCACTGACTAAGAATTTCTTACTAGATGTGTCTTCAGCCATGTATTTGGCCTCTAGTAATTCCCACAGTTCTTTTGCAGATTCAACATTTTGATAAATATCGAAAAGAGAGTCACACATACCATTCAGAATATGCCCACGACAGATGTAATCAGCATTCAACCACTTTCCACGCTTCCTTGTTTGTTCCAGCGGTTCATCCACCACTTCCTCGGGCATCGGGGTACTCAGAACGTACTCAAAGTCGTCAACAGAAAATGCATCTTCTTTTGCCAGCGACGAAAGTCTTGCCCTTCAAACTTGACCAATTTCGCAAATTTGTTCGTCATAGCCTTCGAAGATTCACCACCGCTTGTCATCTTCACTAAAATTGTTTGATCTTTGATAGGAAAATCGAAATTTGGTTGGATCAATCTGAAGTCGTGTGATCACTTTCAGATCAAGTGGCTACCAATCTTTGATCGGATAAAATTAGATTTGATTCTAGATTTCTATATGGGATTTTGATTGTGAGATTTTGGGGATTAGTTTCGAATCAAAATTCGTCCAGGGTTTTTTCTCTGAAAAATTTGGGAGCGTATTTTCAGTTTTTCACAACTACTTGCAGTTTCAATTTTTGAACAAAAACACCTTTAGTCCCTCAAGTTTCAAAATTGCACATTTAGCCCAAAAATGAGTTTCTGTTGCATTTTTGATAAAGGACTTTTGTTACTTATTTCTGCCCCTTTTTAGTGTAATCATCTCGACCCCAGCCAGGGGCGCTGTCCCCTTGAATCCCCCGTTAGCCCCGATGATATTCAAATAAGCGTGCACTCTTATTTGAACGTCACACGCAATCTCAAATTACACTAAAATATCCAACATAGTTTAATAATCACCAAACTTTATCATATCGTCCATCTACAAAACCTTTCACAAAAGTGAAACAATATTTGAAACTAGAGTATTTATTATACTTCAAAAATTAAACTACTAGAAGAATACTGAAACTCAGTGTTTATTATATTATAAGGGGAAAATTCACTAAAAAGTAAGTTATGTCTAAGTAGTTTAAGAAAGATTGTATAATGACATAGAATGAAAGGTCATTTTGGTCTTAAAACATAAACTCTCACCATTTTGTTTTCTTAAAATATAACATAAAAAATCTATTACAAAAAATTTAGGACAAAAAATACAGCACAAAAAATTTAGTTAAAAAATCCAGTACAAAAAATCTACCACAAAAATGTTATACAACATAAAAATAAAACTCATTTTTTTAGTTGTCATATTTTATATAACACATACATATACATAAAAATACTTTTTAGTTTGAGTAGTTAATTATATATAATTATAAAAATATTACGGATATTACAATAACTTTATTTTATAATAATTTGTGCTTTATTTATATTTTATGAAAAAAATAATTTATCTTGTCATTATTATTTACTTTATAAAAATATTAAAATCAGTATATGATCCAATAATATAAATTTTATTACAGGAATTTTAAATTTACATACTTTTAGTTTACAACATTTGTATGATTTAAAAAAGATTACCGTTTTTTACTGTTGTTTTATTATTTTACCATTCGATTTTAGTGTTTATATATATATTCAAATATTTTTTATACAATAATACGATCTCTCAAATACAATCTACCAATACAAATATTTTTATAAAAAACCAAATACAATCCAACCCAAAATGGAAGGTTCAAGCAAACAAGGTTTGGGTTCGAAGAAAAAACATGTACGACCAAGGGTTGCAAGACGAACCCGACCCAAACCCACTGATTCAAACCCAACCGTTTCCCCATCAACCCTTCCAAACCCAACAATTTCCACAATTTCAAACCCAACAATATCAAAACCAACCTTACATTCCACCATATAAACCTCAACCATATCTGTCACACCCCAACCGATGGCGAAAACATCGGGGCGCGGCACTAGGCAATCAGATTGCTCGAGAGAATCCATAATAACTATTTACACAACAATATTTAGACGTTCATTATCCCATACTAATAAACATATAATCCATAAATAATATTACAAATATCCAAAAATCTCTCAAAACAAGTCCAATTCGATCTCCCCTAGATTTCTAATACGCCAGTTTCTAGAGATAGCCCTAATCCAATTCAGCAAATGTCATCAACCTGCCACACATGTTAAAATAAAACGTCAATACAATTAAGTAAATGTGAGCATACAAGTTTGTGTACATAATAGATATAAAAGCGTTTAGCATACACCGCATGACATACGTAAGAGATGTGAACTATGTAACTACTTAAATTCAAGTAAACCAACAAACCGCGAGTGCGAGGCACGCGAACAAGTGTCCACGTCCTAAAGAGAAAATAAATGAGAAATAAAATGCGAGCCTTAACAACCTCGGGCCTCCGGGTGGCGGGTCAACCTCTAGCAAGCTATCATGTTAAGGGTGGCGTACTAGCAATCAGGTAAACATACAATTCAGCAGATTTCACGTATAGTCATGTATTGAGCGGGTTGCGAGTAAGCGTTTGAGTTGTGTGATGTGTTTTGATATACGAACATATGTGACACCCAAAAGTGCGTTTAAGTGTAAAAGGGGTTCAACTATACTCACAGGTGGTGCGATTAGAGACGGGATCTGATGTGGATTGAATGGAGCACCGGTTCAGCCCGTAAGCGAACAAAAGTGCATCAGTCTTCCGAAATGCTGAAATAGTCGAATTGTGAAGGAGCAGAGTACAAGTTCGGGCGAAGTTGTACCAAATCTCTTGGATTTGGTACAAGTTCGGGCGAACTTGACTGTTTTGACGTACTAGAAGTACAAGTTCGAGCGAACTTGCCTTGTTTTGCTGAGGTTTGAACAAGTTCGAGTGAACTTGTCTGGTTTCCTTGGAAACCATACAAGTTCGGTCGAATTTGGTTGATTTTCTTGAGAATCGAGCAAGTCCGGTCGAAGTTGGTCATCAATCTGATGTCAACTTCGAGCGAACTTGACCTATTTGGAGCGAACTTGGCTGTTTTGGTCACTGAATCGTGCGTTTTCGCGTCGTTTGCTAAGGAATCAAGTGTCCATCCCTCCAAACTTAAGCTACTGAGCAAAACCTAGTCTGGAGAGCTCTTTTGAAGCGAGTTTTAGCCATTTTACAGAAACTCGGACTAATCCGGCCGAACTTGATGGTTCGTACGGGTTAGTCCAGCTTGTGCAAAGTGACGATTCGTCTTTGTGCTTCCGGATCTGAGATCATGCTTGACAACGCCTCGTTCTACTTCATAGTGAACGAAACATACGTCATTTAGTCCGAATCGATGTTTAAAAAGGTGTTACTTAGATCTAAGTATATATCTAAGTGAAAAGAAGAAGTTTTGTAGAAAAAGATGAAGGTTTTCGTAAACAGGAGGGTTTTGATGAAATCGAAGGTAAAACCTTGTGAGAAATCATTGTAAAACGTTGTTGTTTGCATGAAAACAGGTTGATTCTTACTTGGAAATCAAAGGTTTTCGGTTTTGGGAGCTTTTGGGCGAACTTGCAGCATTGAGTGCACGAATGGAGGTGCTGGGTATTTATAGGTGAGGAGAGAATGGGCTGATTGAGATCAAGTTCGGCCAAACTTGGCATAAGTTCGAGCGAACTTGGCCAGTTTGCTTGAACTTATGCAAGTTCGAGCGAACTTGCTAGCTTTTAGGAGATTCTGAAGCCTGGTCAAGTTCGGGCGAACTTGAGGTACTCAAGTTCGGCTGAACTTCGCCACCTCAAGTTCGCCCGAACTTGGCCTAATGGCGAAGTTTTGTTCGTTATTTTCGCGTTAGGTGTTCGTTTGGGAATTCAGTTCGTATTAGATAGTTATATTAAGCGTTTTAAATGATAAGATAATGCGATTTAGCGATTTGTGCGAGTGAGAGCGTTGCGATAGCGAGTAAAACCATAAATCATAAAACATACATAACACGTAATAACAAAAAGTAACATAATCAACTGCGTTTGCGATGCGATGTCGAAGGCACAATTTTTTATTAAATAGTAACACACTCGGCTCTTAAAGTAACATAGTTACTAATGGTTGCGTTGAATTAGCGTTTAATAAGCGTTTACATGTAATATAGTCGTGACAAAAAGTATTTAACAAACATAAACCACTCTATTAATCAAATCTCGGATTTACAATAACGGGTACAAATGAAATTGACGGAAAAAGATAACAACGAAAATACGAGTTGTTACAGTCTCCCCTACTTTAGGAAATTTTGTCCCGAAATTTAAGTAGTGGTCGTAACAAAGAGATGTGGATATTTAGCTTTCATATCACTTTCCAGTTCCCAAGTGAACTCGGCACCGCGTTTGCCTTCCCATCGGACTTTCACAATAGGAATGCGAGAGCGTCGAAGTTTCTTGGTCTCTTGGTCCATGATTTCTATTGGATTTTCCACTAAGTGAAGAGTCTCGTTTATTTGCAAATCCTCGAGTGGAACATGAATATTTTCTTCGGCTAGACATTTCTTGAGGTTTGAGACATGGAAAGTCGGATGTACGTTGTTAAGTTCTGCCGGTAGTTCGAGTCGATAAGCCACTTTGCCAATTCTTTCCAGAATATTAAAGGGACCCACGTAATGTGGCGCTAATTTCCCTTTCTTTCCGAAACGGATCACTCCTTTCCAAGGTGCAACCTTTAAGAGAACGTGATCTCCAATTTTGAATTGTAGGGGCTTGCGGTGTTTATCAGCATAACTCTTTTGGGGACTCCGAGCTTTCAAGAGATTGTCTCTGATTTGGAGGATCTTGTCTGTCATTTCTTGAATTAACTCGGGACCGGTGATTTGTGCTTCTCCGATCTCGTACCATGCAATAGGCGATTGACATTTTCTTCCAACAGTGCCTCAAAAGGAGCTATTAGTATGATAACTATTATTGTACGAGAATTTTATTAAAGGTAAATGCGTATCCCAATTACCACCGAAATCTATGATGCACACACGAAGCATGTCTTTGAGGGTGCGGATCGTGCGCTCAGTTTGAACGTCGGTTTGAGGATGAAAGGCGGTATTGAGGTTAAGCGTAGTACCAAGAGAGGATTGAAAAGTCTCTCAGAGACGTGAGGTAAAGCGACCATCACGGTAAGAGATGATGTCACGAGGCGTCCCGTGTCGACAAATGACTTAGTCGGTATAGATTCGTGCTAATCGTTCTACCTTGTAGTCTTCTCCTATGGCAATAAAGTGAGCTGATTTAGTAAGACGATCAACGATAATCCAAATGCTATCATGACCAGAGGAGGTGCGAGGGAATTTCGTAATGAAGTCCATGGCTATGCTCTCCCACTTCCACATCGGGATGTCGGGTTGTTCGAGCAAACCAGAGGGCCTTTGATGTTCGGCTTTAACTTTCGAACAAGTTAAGCACTTGGAGACGTATAAAGCGATAGCCTTTTTCATGCCCGGCCACCAATACTTAGGACGAAGGTCCTGGTACATTTTGTCGGCTCCGGGATGAATGGAGTATCGAGATTTATGAGCTTCGGTCATTAGCAATTCTCGGAGATTATTACGGTTAGGAATCCAAATACGATCGAGATAATAGTAAATGCCATTTGGTTTAACTACGAGCTGGGTTTCGGCACCACATTCATTTCTTCTTGCAGGGTATTCTCATTAAAACATGAAAACTGGGCGGAGCGAATCAGAATTTCGAGATTATTCAAAGCTTGAGAGTCATGAACACTATACACATAGCTTCGTCGACTGAGAGCATCGACTACAACGTTTGCTTTGCCAGGATGGTAGCGTATCTCACAATCATAGTCGTTGAGAAGTTCAACCCATCTGCTTTGGCGCATGTTCAGTTCCTTTTGATTAAAGATATGTTGTAAGCTCTTATGGTCAATGAAGACCATACACTTGGTACCGTATAGGTAGTGTCGCCATATCTTTAATGCAAAAAAAACTGCACCGAGTTCGAGATCGTGGGTTATGTAGTTCTTCTCGTGGATCTTGAGTTGTCGAGACGCATACGCGATAACCTTGTCTCGTTGTATAAGAATACAACCAAGACCTAGGTTAGAGGCATCGCAATAAACAACGAAGTTGTCGTTTCCGTCAGGCAGGGCGAGTACAGGGGCGTTGCACAACATACGCTTGAGGGTTTGAAAGGCTTCATCTTGTTTGGAATCCCAAACGAAAGGCTTGTCCTTATGAGTTAAAGCGGTAAGGGGCACGACGATTTTAGAAAAGTCGGCGATAAATCGACGGTGGTAACCCGCCAATCCAAGAAAAGAACGGATTTCAGATGGATTCTTTGGTGTAATCCAACTCTTTACAGCTTCTATCTTTGCAGGGCGACATGAATTCCTTGACTGTTAACGATATGATCGAGAAATTGACTTCTTCGAGCCAGAATTCACACTTGGAGAACTTGGCAAACAAACGATTTCCTTGAAGAAGTTCGAGAACTAGACGGAGATGGCGCGCGTGTTTGGCTCTCGACTTCGAGTAAATGAGGATGTCGTCGATAAACACAATGACGAAACAATCTAAGAAGGCTTTACACACACGGTTCATCAAATCCATGAAGACCGCGGGTGCATTTGTGAGACCGAAAGGCATGACCACGAACTAAAAATGGCCATAACGGGTACGAAAAGCGGTTTTCAGAATATCTTCCTCTAGCACGGGTAACTGATGATAGCCAGAACGTAGATCGATCTTAGAAAAACAAGTAGCACCTTGAAGCTGATCAAACAAATCATCGATTCGGGGAAGAGGGTAGCGTTTCTTTATCGTGAGTTTGTTAAGTTCACGATAATCGATGCACATTCGGAACGTCCCATCTTTCTTTTTCACAAAAAGAATAGGTGCGCCCCATGGTGAAGTGATCGGGCGTATAAAGCCTTTATCAAGAAGCTCTTGAAGTTGGCTAGACAGCCTACGCATTTCGGATGGTGCGAGACGATAGGGGGCTTTAGCAACGGGTGTAGCACCGGGAATTAAATCGATACGGAATTCAACATCACGAGTAGGGGGTAAACCAGGTAAATCGTCAGGAAAAACTTTAGGAAATTCACAAACAACGGGTACGTCTTTCTAGGTTTTCTTTTCTTTCTCCGGATTCACAATGTGGGCTAGGAAAGGAACGCATTGCTTTCGCAGATACTTGCTCACTTGGGTACATGACATAAGCATCAACTTGTTTAAGTGAGTCTCGCCATAGACATGTAGTTGATCCCCGTTTGGAAGAGGAAAACGAATCATTTTATCTAAATAAACAACTTCAGCATGATTTTCACGAAGAAAATCCATGCCTACTATGATATCGAAGCTACCTAACTGCATAGGTATGAGGTGGATAGAGAAGATGTGGTTGTTGAAATCGAGAGTACAACCATGTAGGACGGAGTTAACAGTAACGGTTCTTCCGGTGGCGACTTCAACATCGAAAGTCTTTAGGAGTTTAGCACGTTTACATTTTAAAAGCTTTTCGAATTCTAACGACACAAAACAGTTATCGGCACCAATATCAAATAAACATGAAGCATAAATACCATTAACAAGGAGCGTACCATTGACAACATTGTTGTCGTTCTGAGCCTGGCGGTGATTAAGATTAAAAGCTCTTCCACGCGCAGCCTGTGGTTGCTGCTGCTGAGGCTGTGGCTGAGGTTGCTGCTGCTGCTCTTGCTTCACGGCTTTGTTTGGGTGGACATTGCTAAAGTGGTTTGGATCACCACAAGTTTAGCAAGCACGTGCTTTTGGGACTGGTGCTTGCTGCTGAGGCTGTTGCTGATTGGTTTAAGGAGCACGAGGTGGAGCTGGTAGAGCTGCTGGTGATTGAGGAGCTGGCTGATGAGGACCAGAACGGCAGCTGACAGTGAAATGGCCGTAGATATTACAGTTGGTACATAAACGGCAATTGCCTCCAACCGGGTGATGGTAGGTACACTTAGAGCATAGCGGGTGAGGACCAGTGTACGCACGCTTTGCAGGCGGTGCGTTTAGTATAGCTGCTTGGAACGACTGAGAGTTCAATGGTGCGACTACTGCACAGTTCTTGCTTGGGTTCTCTCTCTTGTGACCTCGGCGACTGGACTTTGATTCTCGAGGCGGCTCGGTAGTAGCACTCGGCTCGGTGATTGCTTGGTTCGCGACTTTGCTGTGGTTCTTGAAGTAACTAGCCTGAACCCTTTTGTCATTGATTTCTGCGGCAAGCTAATAAGTCTCCTCAATGGTGGTAGAACACGCTGTTTGAACAAAATCAGCGACGCAGTCCGGTAGAGCACGAAGGTATTTCTTGATTGCTTTTTCAGTAGTGTCCACCTGACTGGGACAGATAATACTCAACTGCTTGAAATGGGCTGTGAGACCAGCGTTGTCGGGGCCATCTTGCTTGATATCCCAAAATTCGTTCTCCAGTTTCTGAACTTCATGGGGAGGAAAGAATTCTTTCACCATGATTTCCTTGAGTTCTTCCCAAGTGAGCCCGTAAGCTTCATCGTTTCCGCGCTTGTTGCACTCCGCGGTCCACCAATCAAGTGCCCTTGATTGGAACACGCCGGTAGCGTTGATGGTGCGCGGAGCTTCGGGACATCCGCTTTGGTGGAACGTGACCTCAATGGAATCAAACAAATGGAACATAGCACTCAGTCCTTCCGTGCCAGTGAAAGTGAGAGGTCCGCACGCTTTGAATTGTTTGAAGCTGAACGAGGACTTGGGTGCGTCGGCTTTTGAATCCGCTGACGTGTTGCTGCTGGCAGCCTGAATTTCGCTAACGATCTGGGGAATGACTTTAGCCATCTGCTTGGCTACTACCGAGGCAATACGCTTGTCAGCGTTGTTGCGCTGGATGTTCCTCCTAGTGTGAGATCCCATGGAAGACATCTATATGAAGGATTTGATCGGGTGAGATTTGATTATAATAGGTTTATGTTCAAAAGTTTGGCGTTTTATTACTATTACTATTATTATTATTGTTCATTTAAGGCACAAAACACATAAGCACGTATCCACGTAAGCACGTAAGCACATAAGTACGTAAGCACATAATCACATAAGCATGTAAGCACATATTTTGCATGTATTCATCTTCAATCTAAATCATGTGTAGCGCATATGAGATGCGAGTATAAGCGTAATAAGCGAGTAAGGCTGCGTATGAGGACATTCGCGTAGGAGAGTTGAGCGTTTTAGTTTGGTTAGTGATTAGTTAGCGTTTTAGGTTTCGAGAGTTGTGCGAGTAGTGCATATATCGATAGAGCGTAAAAGCGATAACTCGAGGAATCGATAAAGCGTGAAATCTAATAAGCAAAAAATCCATAAATTAAAATAAAACTCGATGATGCGTAAATCGGCGATTGCAGGCTTGAATCAATTTTGGAGCGTCCTGGGTTTTGAGACAGCGACTACCCAAAGTGGTTCGAAAATTCTCTGAGTTCGGGCACACAATTTGGCCTAATAGACAAATGCTCTCGCCGTACAACAGTTAACGACATTTATCCTTCCAGTTACGTCGTGCTCCAAGTCATCGAAATAGTCTAGACTTTGGTGAGATTGAAAATCAAGGAGTGGAACTAGTTATTAAGATGCGGGTTTCACCCCTAACTTAACAACTTCGTTCCTAATTGTGGTTATGCTCACCGATCAAGTCGGGAGTTCCACTAGATAGAAATGGAGATTTTCGTCGAGGTTATGATGTCACTCCTAACTCAACGAAGGTATCTCGTGCGATAGAGGATGCGCGGAGTGAAAGATCTTATCGAGAGTTCTTAGCTTTCACACCTAATCTCGACTTGATCACTCGTTTTGTGTGATACGAGCGTTCTTCACGTGTATTGTGGCTGCTTTAGGAAAAGCATACGTAATTTAAAAGTCCGTTTCGAAGACGTATGATCAAGTTGGGGCGAAGTTGACCAACTTCGAGCGAACTTGATTCTTCGAGTGAACTTGTTATGTGGTTTGAGGGGACTGAATAACTTCGGGCGAACTTGGTCAAGTTCGGGCGAACTTGATCAAGTTCGGGCGAACTTGATCAATTTCGAGCGAACTTGATCAATTTCGAGCGAACTTGCCCCAACTTCGGGCGAAGTTGTCAGTTCGTATCAGTTTCGGGCGTTTAATCGATGCGTAACAGTCTGGTTTGGTGTCCTAACTATAGACTAGGTCAAACATGGCAGTTCTACCTACTTTTCCCTATAGTTATGGCTCTGATAGCAATCTGTCACACCCCAACTGATGGCGGAAACATCGGGGCGTGGCACTAGGCGAATCAGATTGCTCGAGAGAATCCATAACAACTATTTATGCGACAATATTTAGACGTTCATTATCCCTTACTAATAAACATATAATCCATAAATAATTATTACAAATATCCAAAAATCTCTCAAACCAAGTCAAATTCGATCTCCCGTAGATTTCTAATACGAGAGTTTCTAAAGATAGCCCTAATCCAATTCAGCAAATGTCATCAACCTGCCACATATGTTAAAATAAAACGTCAATACAATTAAGTAAAGGTGAGCATACAGGTTTGCGTACATAATAGATATAAAAGCGTTCAGCATACACCGCATGACATACGTAAGAGATGTGAACTATGTAACTACTTAGATTCAAGTAAACCAACAAACCGCGAGTGCGAGGCACGCAAACAAGTGTCCACGTCCTAAAGAGAAAATAAATGAGAAATAAAATACGAGCCTTAACAACCCCGGGCCTCCGGGTGGCGGGTCAACCTCTAGCAAGATATCATGTTAAGGGTGGCGTACTAGCAATCAAGTAAACATACAATTCAACAGATTTCACGTATAGTCATTTATTGAGTGGGTTGCGAGTAAGCGTTTGAGTTGTGTGATGTGTTCTGATATACGGACATATGTGACACCCAAAAGTGCGTTTAAGCGTAAAAGGGGTTCAAGTATACTCATAGTTGGTGCGATTAGGGAGAGAGACGGGATCTAATGTGGATTGAAGGGAGTGCCGGTTCAGCCTTTAAGCGAACAGAAGTGCATCGGTCTTCCGAAATGATGAAACGGTCGAATTGTGAAGGAGCAGAGTACAAGTTCGGGAGAAGTTGTACCAAATCTCTTGGATTTGGTACAAGTTCGGGTGAACTTGACTGTTTTGACGTACTGGAAGTACAAGTTCGGGCGAACTTGTCTGGTTTCCTGAGAAAACGGACAAGTTCGGGCGAACTTGCCTTGTTTTGCTGAGGTTTGAACAAGTTTGGGGGAACTGTTCTGGTTTCCTTGGAAACCATACAAGTTCGGGCGAACTTGGTTGATTTTCTAGAGAATTGAGCAAGTTCGGCCGAAGTTGGTCATCAATCTGATGTCAACTTCAAGCGAACTTGACCTACTTGGAGCGAACTTGGCTGTATTGGTCACCAAATCGTGCGTTTTCGTGTCATTTGCTGAGGAAATCGAGTGTCCATCCCTCCAACCTTAAGCTACTAAGCAAAACCTAGGCTGGAGAGGTCTTTTGGAGCGAGTTTTAGCCATTTTACAGAAACTCAGACTAATCCGGGCAAACTTGATGGTTCGTACAGGTTAGTCTGGTTTGTGCAAAGTGACGATTTCATCTTTGTGCTTCCGGATCTCAGATCATGCTTGACAACGCCTCGTTCCACTTCATAGTGAACGAAACATACGTCATTTAGTCCGAATTTTGTGTAAAAATCGATGTTTAAAAAGGTGTTACTTAGATCTAAGTATAGATCTAAGTGAAAAGTAGAAGTTTTGTAGAAAAAGATGAAGGTTTTCGTAAACAGAAGGGTTTTGATGAAATCGAAGGTAAAACCTTGTGAGAAATCATTGTAAAACGTTATTGTTTGCATGAAAACGGGTTGATTCTTACTTGGAAATCAAAGGTTTTCGGTTTTGGGAGCTTTTGGGCGAACTTGCAGCAAGGAGTGCACGAATGGAGGTGTTGGGTATTTATAGGTGAGGAGAGAATGGGCTGATTGAGATCAAGTTCGGCCAAACTTGGCATAAGTTCGAGCGAACTTGACACAAGTTCGGGCGAACTTGGCCAGTTTGCTTGAACGTATGCAAGTTCGAGCAAACTTGCTAGCTTTAAGGAGATTCTGAAGCCTGGTTAAGTTCAGGCGAACTTGAGGTACTCAAGTTCGGCTGAACTTCGCCACCTCAAGTTCGCCCGAACTTGGCCTAATGGCGAAGTTTTGTTCGTTATTTTCGCGTTAGGTGTTCGTTTGGGAATTCAGTTTGTATTAGATAGTTATATTAAGCGTTTTAAATGATAAGATAATGCGATTTAGCGATTCGTGCAAGTGAGAGCGTTGCGATAGCGAGTAAAACCATAAATCATAAAACACACATAACACGTAATAACAAAAAGTAACATAATCAACTGCGTTTGCGATGCGATGTGATAAGCGATGTCGAAGGCACAATTTTTTATTAAATAGTAACACACTCGGCTCTTAAAGTAACATAGTTACTCATGATTGCGTTGAATTAGCGTTTAATAAGCGTTTACATGTAATATAGTTGTGACAAAAAGTATTTAACAAATATAAACCACTCTATTAATCAAATCTCGGATTTACAATAACGGGTACAAATGAAATTGACAGAAAAAGATAACAACGAAAATACGAGTTGTTACATTCAATTGGTACGTTTTTTATCTATATGTTTTTTTATTTAAAATTTGTTTTTTTAAACTGTTTTTTTATAAAAAGAGAAAACTGTTTTTTATAAAAACAGAAAACTGTTTTTTATAAAAACAGGAAACCGGTTTTTTAAACTGTTTTTTATAAAAACAGAAAACTGTTTTTTATAAAAAACAGAAAACTGCTTTTTTAAACTGAAAAATGCTTTTTTATAACTTTGTTTGTTTTTGTATTTTTTGTAGTTCCGAACTCCACAAAGTGGAGCGAGCGAGGCGACCATCATAACAAACGCCATAGATCTATATTGCCGAACATTCCACCATAAAGCTTTTCCACACTTGGCGGCATGGAACATTGCGAGACATCACCCGAAATGGGAGCCGGTTGACTTGGTCAACATGCATGGGCCGACGGCTCCAAAGAAAAGAGGAGGTTCCAAAATATAAAAACTTTCGAGTCCGGGAACTACACTACTTCCGAGTCTGGAAACATGCAACAAATGATTTTGAACGAACAACCCGATGATCAACCCATTGGAGACGATACACCGACAAAGTCGCGCCGCAAGAAAAGTGGTGGTTCGGCAAGTAGAGATAAGGAAGCGGTAGCAGAGTCCATCACCGAATACAAGGAGGCTAAATTGGTGGAAATGGCGGAATCGAAAGAGAGAAGAGAAAAACTTGTGGCGGCAAAAATTAAATGCGAGGAGGCGTATATTAAACACTTGAGCGCAAAAGAAAAAATAGTGATTTAAACGTCTTGTTAAACCGACCGACAATCTTGTCGAACCGTACGAACAAAAACGCGAGATATGTGAAAAATAGGGTTGGGAGATGCCGTAGAAATTTTAGTTTTTTTTAGTTTTTGATGTTTAGTTTTTTTTAATTTGTAATGTAGGATTTAGTTAAATGAAATTTATAATTTAAAATTTTATTGTTAATTTATAAATTAAAATTGTATTGTTAATTAATAATTTAAAAAAAACCTACCAATAGTGATGGAGTGATAGGCACCCCTAGTAAAATCTATCACTAGTGATGAAATTTGACACGATGACATGACGTATGGTGATTAGATGTTGTGAGAGATGAGTGAGTGGTGAGTGTTTGATTTTAGATTTAATAAGTAGAAATGATGCATCAGTTGGGGAAAGGATGTACATGATATACATATAATATATAATTTTCCCAGTTGGGAAAAGGATGTATATGATATACATATAATATATACTTTTTCAAACGACGCGACTTTAAACGAAAGGGTAAGATCCAAGTTTGTAATTGTATAAAAGTATAGTATAGTTTCAGTTTATTTTAACAACTTGCAGAAGTTAAAAAACAAACAGACTTCTTCTTGCAGACTGTAAAGGTTTGGTCCACCTCTTCTGCTATAGATGTCTGCAGATGTAGTCCGAAGAATGCAGACATTTTACCTCTGAAAAAACAAACAACACCTTAGAGTATGAGAGTTGTATTGATGAGCTAGTTAGTTTGTTATGGAAACTAGATGGTTAGGAGTTAGTTTGTTATAGAGCCGAGCCGAGCCGAGCCATGCCAAGCTCGGGCTCGGCTCGATTATAAACCGAGTTGGCTCGGCTCAGTTCGTTTTTTAAATCGAGCTGAAAATCTAAGCTCGAGCTCGGTTTGTTTTTAAACCGAGCTGGCTCGGCTCGGCTTGGTTTTGCTCGATTTTATAAAGAAAAATTAATATATAACTCTTAAAATTTGGTAGCCTAAAATATTATTCAATACTTTAAAAGAATATTCAAAATAAGTTCAACCTAATACATTACAAACCAAAATCAAGTTCAACAACACAAAATAAGTTTTAATTTCAATGAAATACAATATTAGTACATTAGTATGGTAGTCAACATTAAATATGCCACAGATATCAAATTACAAACTTATATACATGTAAATAGTAATAAATTTTTTTGTAATATATTATAATGTATATAAAATTAAAATTTATTATTAGTAAAATAATCCGAGCTAAACCGAGCCGAGCTACAAAGCGAGCCACACCGAGCCAACTCGGCTCGTTACGAGCCGAGCCGAGCTAGGCTCACTTTCTAACCGAACCGAGCCGGCTCGGCTCACTTTTAAACCGAGCCATATCGAGCGAACTCCAAACCGCGAGCTTTTTGAACAGGCCTAGTTTGTTATGCTATCTTCTTGTATATATAGGAGTTTTCTCATGTTTTGGGAGGTTATCAATTTTTTTTTTCACTTCTAACCTAAAACTATTTGTTTATTTATTTATAATCCTAAAACTTTTATCTTTTGCAATTTAAACTCACAACTTTTATACTTTTAACTTTGGTTTTCTATACTTTCATTTTACGCAAATTTTTCTCTTTTCATTATGTTCTAAATTTTACGAGTTAACACGGGCAATGTGTGCGTGGTTCAACGTTTTAACGGTGACTATTTTTTCTCGGTTGAAAGGTCCGTCGCAACGCGCGGGTCTTAGATCAACTAAGTTCTTCTTTTCTATGTTTTACTTTTGGAATAATGGATTTTAATAATTTCAATTATTAGTCGTTGTTCGGTAACAGTCCCAACTTAAAAATAACTAGTTGTGGTCCCACATTTTCACATATTGTAAACCAATGGACCTTACTAACAAAACCTTAATTTCTTTTTGCCAATTTTCATTTTTTGTTAGTAAAGGTATATTGTTTACAATATGTGAAACAATGGGACCATCACTAGTTATTTTTTGAGTTGAGATTGTTGTCGACCAACGGTTAATAGTTGGGATTATTAAAATCCATTATTCTTTTACTTTTTGTTCAAAGTTATTCACATTAACACAGCACAAGTTCAGTGTTAATGGCCCCGACGCAATGCGGGATTGCTTAATATTAGTTATTAGCACTTTCTATTAACTAGTTAGTTGAAATTCAAAACCAATATTTGTATTTCAAAAGTGGGGTGTTGGTTGTGACCGAAACGTGATCCAAAAGAAAGCCTCATACAAGTTAATTACAAAAATGAGTTGCACACTCGTTCGATCTATTTTGAGGTTTCTAGTTCCTTATAATCCTTTTTGACATTTTTCATGAAAATATACACTGCAAATGTATTAACAAGTATATGGTTTAGACTCATAAACCAATAGGAATACATTGAGAAATATATATTCTGAAGTGGAAAAGAAGGGGCATGACTATGTGACTTGATCTTACATAGTCATTCCATATGTTGTGAAATCCCATTTTGACATCGACAATACCACGACTCTGTGAAGTGGTATCACATGGTTGTAAAACATTTTGTGAATATTTATTTTGCTGACAGACTTAGGCCATAACTATGTGAAGCATCACCACATAGTCATGTTATTTTGTGAATTCATTGTAACGGTATAGTAGGTGATGAAACACTGGTTAACACAAGGTTAACACAGCTGAGTTGTCTCGTGAGAATGGGTTCAGTCACTCTTCCAACTTCCCAACGGCTGATATCCTGCAAAACAGAATACCGGTGACTCGCCACAAGGAGGAGAATAGAGGGGTTCTCCTTGTGACCACCATCCGGCGTGAGAATAGGTATTGTTCTCATGAGAAAAAGTGTGTGTTAATAGTGAGAATGAGAGAGTGTATATGCCCAAACCTGGCGCATAGCGTATTGACACGGCGTGCAAAGCTGAGCCAGAAGGACGCATGGCGCATGGCGTATTGACACGGCGTGCAAAGCTGAGCCAGAAGGGCACATGGTGGATTGGCACGGCGTGCAAAGCTGAGCCAGAAGGACGCATGGCGTACGAGGTTCCTTCCAAGGGAAGCTTTTTGTGTTTGAGGTGATAAGACTTTTTGACTTTGACTGACTCGTATCTGACAACTGTCTTATCGAGGAGGGTGAACAATCGCTTTTTCAGATGACGGTTGTACTTTTCGCCTTTTTGTCGGGAGCGTGTCGATCATGCTCCCTGAACTAACGCCGCTTCATTTTCTCTCTCCTGACGTGGCATGGTTTTACTGGAGGACCCTCTACCTTCTGCCCCATCGCATTAAACGTGATGGGTATATAAACTGGCTTCCTTTCATTCCATTGTCATTTCTTCTTAAACCTCCTCCAAAAAATTCTCCAACTTAACTTCATCTCCTTTCCTTCTTTCATATTCTTGAGAAAATGTCGACGTCTTCTAAACCCACAAGTACCAAGAAGCGTCAAACGAGAACACGGCAGCCTCCTGGCCCCAATCAGGCGATTATCAACTGGAGGGAAGAAGAACTTAACAATCTCATTCAATACCTGAAGTTTTCTTCCGAGTGGGGTACCCAGTTTCCTACTGCAAACTGTAGTGCACTTGATGCCCCTTCTGGTTACATAACCCTGTACGCCGCTTTCTTCAGAGAAGGGAATCTTCGGTTACCGATGTCTAAGTTCATCGGAGACGTGCTGACAAATTATGGCCTTCATATCTCGCAGATAAACGCCTTGGGTTTGCCTCGAGTAACGCACTTCGAGTTCATCTGTCGAGCTAATTGAATAGAGCCCACGTTCGAGATGTTCAACGTCTTCTACTACGTCACCTACACTGGAGGTTTTTACTCTTTCAATGCTCGGACGGCCGGTGTTCTTCCATGCAGTCGAGATCCTCCAAAAAGCTTTCATGACTGGAAACAGAAGTTCTTTTACATACGTCGTGGGGTAGTCCCGATAGATATGCACTATCGATCAGAAGATGAGGGTGTGCCCAAGGTTGTCGTTTCTTTTGACTTTACGGAACAAGACTGGTATAAAACTCTCACCCGCAACCCTACTCCCCTCATTGAGCATGACGAAAGGTCTCTTGTTGCCGTCGGGATGAGTTTATTATGGGCGCCAAGGGATCCACGGGCTTTCCCTCTCTATGTTCACAAAGGCAAAAGTACGTCGTCGTAGGCTCTTTGTTCCTTTATACTTGTTGAGCTTTCTGTTTACTCATACCTCTTTTATTTGTTCAGTAGGTTACAGTATGATGAACATTTTTGATCCCAAGGTCCCAGGGGAAATTAGTACTAGGTTGCTACATGTCGGTTCCTTGCCATGGACGGAGAGGATTCGAAACAACTTTTTACATCCTACCGCTGAGAGTTTAGCTAATTTTGCCAACGTTTCCTTAGGTTCTTTTGTCGCAAATATTGACGTAGAGGTTGCTCCTGCTTGTAAGGAGACTATTCTCCTTTCGAGTGAGGAATCTAATGGTTCCTCTCGTGGTTTGATCCCTTGTTTGTCTCGTGCAGGTCTGCAGCAACGACCTGGTCGAGCTCCCGTTGGTGATGATGCTCCTATTGATGTAGACTTGTGTAACACGCCAAAAGTTTAATTACGCATATGTGTTTAAACTAACTAGAGATTTACCCTAGTTAGGAAATATGATAAGATATTAGTCTAAGGATAGAAAATGCCTAAATTAAAACAAACACATATACTAGAGGGGGGGGGGGGGGAAACTGAATAATGTGAAAGTGTAAGCATTAAAACAACTAAAACCCAAACACACACACATTGGTGTGTGTCTGGGATTGACCCAGCAAGAGAAAAAAAGGGAAAAGCCCTATTGCATCTAAAATCATCAAATTGAAAGGGAGATTCAAGGCCAATCTAGTGCATGAACCTCAATTCTTGACCATCTAAGTTTTCTCAACAAGTGGGATAAAGGAAGAAGGACCTAGCCACACGAAGCAACAAGGAAGTCAAGACCGAGGTTTGTAACTTATTCATCTAACTTGTTAGAAGAGGTTATTACATTTTAATTGTAGAAATAGTTGTGATTGAGGCGATGTAAATAATTTTGGCAAAAAGGTTGCCAAGTTAGAAATCAATGATGTTTGCGACCCGCTATGAACGGGTCAAATTGTTAGAATGTCATATTAGAGACTATATATGTCGTTTGACTTGTTGTAAATGGGTCGAACAACTAGAATGTAAACATGGAGAATGTTTTTGTCAATGATCGTTGCGAATATATCACTCGCATAGAATGGTAGTAAGTAAGGTATTGTTCATGCTAGAATTCCGTTGGAAATGGAATTGTCAAGAATGAAATATAAACAAAAGGATGGCTATGTGAATGACCCATTTCAAAGGGGTTAAGCACGAAAGAATGTTACAATTGGATGATTATATAGATTGAACGAAATTATTGTCTAAGAATGAATTACATGGGATGAACAAGTAAACAAGTGGAATAAATAAGCATCACGTTTGTTGGAAGTTAGATTACTTTGTTGGAAAGATGAATTGTCATGAACATAATAATCATTCTTGTTGTTATGATGTAGGTAAATCTCAAGTTTAGATGATCGCGCTTCGCACGGAACGAACACAATCCATATTGCGTTCAACATGCTTCCGGCCCTTGATGTCGAAAATGGGTCAAAACTACTTTTGTTGTCTTTTGGTTATGGTGTAACAAATTTACCCGTCATCTTGTGTTTATAACTTGTGCAAAAATTGTTGGGTTGTAAATGTTCAAAAATCGTAAATTTTGTATGTGGAATCAAGTTTGTGTTTGAATGTGAAAAAGTTTAAATTTAGTCGTAAATTATAATCGTTTAAACCTTGATTTTGACCTCTTAAGAACACGGATGTTTCAACTTGACTGCTGATGTCGGAGGTTCTGGTGTAAGGGAAGGTAATCTTCGGGATTCTGCGGCCCAGGGGGTGCGCACCAAGAAAGCTGTTGATAAGCCTGTTGGTCTCTCCCCCGTAAGCGTCCTTCTGTTGTTCCTTACCTGGATTATGTTGTTGTTTCTGACACCATGTTGGGTTTAGACGCAGGAGTCAAACGTCCTGCTGCTGATCCTGAAGATGCAGAGACGTTAACCTAAATGATGTTGAAGAAACAAAAGACCCTTTTCTGAGAAGAAAAAAGAACTTGATGATCAAGCTGCTCTCCTTCTTTCAGAGAGGAAAATGAAAGCCATGGGTGTTCCTGTTGCCCATTCTGAATCAGATGTTGACCTTAATGTCTTTGCTCCCAAGTCTGGGAATCTCCTTGAGAAGATTTATGAAGCATCGTCTGCCCCGTGATGTATGGTTTCGTGTCTCTCCTCTCTTATTTGTTTATATAACTCCTAGTTCTATGTCACGCTTTATTGAAAACGATACAAATTCTATTTCTTGTAGCGTCTGCCAAATCTGCTAGGACCTCTTCTAAAGGTGCTAAGGTCACTTCCCTCAATATTGGTGATATCACTCCTCCCCTTTCTCCACCCCTGCTCCTGTTGATCGGTATCCTCCCTCTCCTGCTCTCAAGTGCAAGGGTCCTGAAGAGGTTGGTGATATCAGAGGGAAAACGTCTGTTGTTGGCGTTGTAGTGCATGATGAAGATTGTCCTTGGGAGGGTGTTGTAACTGATTGGGAATCTACTGAAACTACTGCGCCTCAAAGTACTCAATACACCCGCCGAGTTCCTGCTGATGATCAAGGTGTTTCTGGTGCTCGGTCAGACCCCGAAATTACCAAGGTCGGGCCCATCGATTCTTGGATGTCTCACAACCTGGCATGCGATGATTTACCTCACGCCCCTTGATGGAGTCTCACCCAGGGTTCTAGGATGGATACATTTGAGAACTGATGTGCTTTCTATTCCCTATCCATGCCACCCGCTGAACGGTTGTTTCAGAAGAACCGGGTCGGTTTGAGTTGTTAGAAGATCATATTCGCTCTGGTGTGAACTTCTTTTCTACCTCCCAGGAAATCGTTTTGGAGTGACGGTCTATGGGAGAGGATACACTTGAGTTTGAGGCGGACAAGCAAGCGTTTGCTGAGGAGAGAGACAAATTTAATTCTAAAAAGAAGGGTTTGCTGTGGCGTGTATCTGATGCGGAAGAGAAGTTGAACCAAGAAAAATAGTTACACGCCACACGCTAGAAGGAGTGGGAGAGCGCATGTGATCGTTCTAATCGTGAATTGAAAGCTGCACGTGATGAGGTCATTCGCGTGAAGGGAGAGCGAGATAAAGAGAGTAAGGATCTCCATGACCTTTAGGTTGCTTATAAGAAGAAGGAAACTGATTTGATATCAGTGCGAAGTGAGAAGGATGAGGCGCTTGCTCGTGTTGCTGAGCTTGAGAAAGCTTTGGTTGAACAGGACACTCAGAGGAAGGCCTCGGGGACCTTCCTTCGGGCGCAGGTGAGACTGGTGGTACTGGCCCCAGTCATCCAACTTGACTTTCCCTCTACCAGCCTTTGCGCCGACGTATGGTCTAAGGACTTTGTAATTCAGACAATATACATTGATTTTGGGTTGTAAACGTTTTAACCGTCTTGTGATGTTTTCATGGTAGCTACTTACTTGGCGTGTTTGCATTATCTGTTATAACTTATTTTAAATTATGTGTGAATTTTGTCGTTATAATAGGTGCATGTGCTAATTACTTTGAATAGGTGTAGTGAATGAATGATGACGTAACAGTACATTGTGTTTACTTGACTTTAGTCGTGCACTTGCTTGTGCCGAGCTTAACGAGTCTACAATGTTTTCAACTGTTTTTGTGCCATGTTTCGTTTTGCGATGATACGAATTGCTCATATATAGGTTAATACGCTACTTCGACATGGTTGTACACTTGGTTGTGGCTAGCCTTACGTCTGTTTTATGTAATGTTCCTGAGACAACGTTTCGTATGTTTGTTGGTTTATGAAGTATCTCGCTGACTGACACGTATCCATGTGTGGTTCACTCGGTTGTGCACTTAATTGTGACAAGCCTTGGGAGTCGCCCATTGGGTGTCGTTATGTCAACATTTCGTGTATTTGTTGGTTTATGAAGTATCTTGCTGACTGACACGTATCCATGTGCGGTTAACTCGGCTGTGCACTTAATTGTGACGAGCTTTGGGAGTAGACCATTGGGTGTCGTTATGTCAGCAATGTTTTAATGTGCACCCAAAGTAATATATGCATTTGTAACTAAAATTCACAAAATAATTGTAGGATAATCAACACTTCTTGTATATAAGATGTATGCATTGAGCTTCTAGCCTTACATAAAAGAGTAAACATTTGCTCGCTACATGTAACACTTTCTTAATTGCTGAGCGTTCCAAGTCCTAGGGACTTCTTTTTCGTCCAGAGTGCGCAACTGATACACCCCTTTGCCTAGGACCTTGTAGATAACATAGGGTCCTTCCCACTTCTGTGCTAACTTTCGTGGCTTCTCTGCGTTCGACACCTCATTATCTCTGGACGTAATCGCCCGGGTTAAAAATGCAGATTTTGACCTTGCTATTATAGTACTTCTCTAGCTTTGTCTTGTATTTTGCTTCATTGATTAGTGCCATTTCCCTCATTTCCTCGAGGAGATCCAGATCCAACTTGCGCTCTTTTTCGTTGTTTACGTCGTTCATTGTGAGCATTCTCGGGGATGGCAAACCGATTTCCGCTGGTATGACTGCCTCTGACCCATACACCAAACTGAATGGGGTTTCCCCATTGCTTGTCTTAGGCATCGTCCTATGAGCCCACGGGATGCTTAGTAGTTCGTCAACCCAACCCCTTCGCTGAGTTCCCAACCTTGCTTTTATCCCTTCTACAATGCCTTTGTTTACAGCCTCTACCTGCTCATTCCCCTGCGGGTGTGCAACTGAGGAGAATGTATGTTCTATGTTCAGCTCTTTAAACCAATTCTGAAGATCATCTGCTGCGAAATTTGTGTCGTTGCCAGTGATGATGCGCAGAGGCAACCCAAATCTGCAGATTATTTGTTCCCAGATGAACTTCCTCACCACCATCGCCGTTGTGGAAGCAAGTGCTTTCGCCTTTACCCATTTGGTAAAGTAATCGACTGCTACTATGATGAATTTTACCGCGCCCGGGGCGTTAGGGAACGGTCCTACCATGACTATTCCCCATTCTTGAAATGGCCATGTTGTCGTGACTGGAACAAGTTCGTTTTTAGGACGCAAGGTCTTTGGTGCATGCCTTTGGCATCCGTCGCACTTTCTCAATACCTTCACTGCATCTAGATGCATCCCTGGCCAATAGTATCTCGCATTCATCTCCTTCGCTATTACCATTCTGGGACCTGCGTGGATCCCACAAATTCCTTCATGCACCTCACGAATCAAGTAGTCTGCACCTCACGAGCAGAGGACCCAAGTATGACCGCCGATATAAAATACCATCAGACATCTGGTAATACAAGGCCTTATGTTGCACCTTCCTTGCTTTAGCTTTATATTCTGGTAAAATCCCTGATTGGAGGTACATTATAATTGGAGACATCCAGGATGATGACCCCATTTGGATAACGCTCACTTGGCGTAGTGGAACGGACGGGTTTCTTAATACTTTGATTCGTACGTCTTTCGCCAGATGTTGGAAACTTGTGGACGCGAGCTTGCTTAGTGCGTCCGCTGGTTTGTTCTCGCTTCAGTTAATATGTGTGATTTTGAAAGAATTGAAACTCTGTAAGAGAGTTTTAGCTTGCTCGAGATACAATGCCATTACCTCGCCTTTGGAATCGTACTGACCATGATTTGACCCGCCACAAGCAACGAGTCTACATGTGCTTCTAAGCTCTTCACCCCCATCCTGATTGCTAATCGCAACCCCGCGAGAAAATCTTCGTACTCTGCTTCATTGTTCGTATGAACTCTAGGCGAATGGCATAAGTGAACTCATGCTTTTCTGGGCTTACCAAACGTAATCCTTCCCCTGCTCCATCCTTGTTGGATGTGACGTCTGTATACAACAACCACGGCTCATCTGTACATTGCGTTTTAGCTTCGTCCATTAATTTGCACTCTTGTTCCTTTTCTTTTGGAATCTCGGTTAGAAAGTCTGCCAATATTTGCCCTTTGATCGCTGGTCGAGGTTTGAAAATAACATGATGTCCACCTAGCTCGATGGCCCACTTTGCTAACTTTCCCGAGATTTCTGGCCGGGCTAGGATGTTACCAATGTTGTAATTCGTCAGGACTTGAATGAAGCGGCCCCCAAAATACCTGCACAATCCTCTAGATGCGTGGATCAACGCAAGGACTAACTTCTCCATCATAGAATATCTGGTTTCTGGGTCGCTCATTGTTCGGCTGACGTAATAAACCGGTGTCTGCACTCCCTGCCGATCAACTAACAAGACCGCCCCTACTGCTTTTTTTGAAGCTGACAAGCACATTATCAGTGGCTCGTCCTTGGCTGGAGCTGTCAAGGTAGGAAGGCGCATCAAGCAATCCTTCATTTCTTTGAATGCAGCCTCCGCTTCCGGTGTCCACAAAAACTTGCTTTTCTTTATACGGTTCCTAAGTGTGGTAATAAATGGGTATGATTTCGCTGCATGATTAGCGAGGAAACGGTTTAACGCGGCTAACCGTCCTGCTAGGACTTGCATCTCTTTGACTGTTGATGGGGATGGCATTCTTTCTATTGCTTCTACCTTTTCGGGGTTAACTTTGAATCCCTCTTTAGTTACTATGAATCCCACGAATTTCCCTTCCTCCATCCCGCAGGAACATTTTGCCGGGTTCAACTTGATGTTCACGCCTCGAAGCGTGTCGTATGTCTTTTGGATGTTCTGGAGCATCGCACCCTCTTCTTTTCTCATGATGACTAGATCATCCATATATACTTCAATGTGTTTGTCGATGTCTTCCCCGAACGTTTCATTCATCAATCTCTGATACGTGGCTCCGGCGTTCGCAATTCGAAAGGAATCTTACTGTAACAGTACAACCCCATCGGCGTGCGAAACGATGTCTTATCTTCGTCTTGAATGGCCATCTGCACTTGGCGGTATCCTTTGTAACAGTCTAGAAAACACTTCCATCGAAAGGATGCCAGCGAATCGATCTTTTCGTCAATATCTGGCAATGAGTAACAATCCCTTGGGCATGCCTTGTTTAAATCTTTGAAATCTACACACATTCTCCATCCGCCATTTCCCTTGGGCACCATCACTAGGTTGGACACCCAGGTTTAATAACATACTTCTCTGATTATCCCTGCGTTTAACAGCTCTGTCACATGTTGTTTCATGGCTTCGTGTTTTTCTGGTCCTATGTTTCGCTTGGTCTGTACGACTGGCTTGGCGTTTTCTGACACATTTAATCTATGTTCTGTGACTTGCCGTGGGACCCCCACCATGTCGGTTGGTGTCCAGGCAAAAATGTTTATACTGTCAAACAGTAGCTTCTTGAGATTGGCGTGCGTGTACTCAGATAAAGCCGGGCCTAATGTGATCGTCTGCTCTGGGTACTTCCTATTCAAAACCCATTTTTCCACGTCTGTGCGCGGTGCGCGGTGTTGGTTTGCTTGCTTTCGACGGCCTTGCCTCATCTGTCATAAACACTTCTTTGCTTACGAAAATGATTGCCACCCCTGGCTCTGTTGGGAAACCTACTGGGGCATGAGGAACTGAACAGATCATGCTGAAATCCCCCTGAGATTCTCTTCCTAACAGAATGTCTTGTCTGAATTTGTTGGCAAGACCATGAACATAACCTCTTCCGTTCTAGAGTTTCTCCCGTCCGAGAGCAGCACCGGGAAGGATATCTGAACAAGAAGAAAAACGGCCTCATTACAGAACCAAGTAAGTGGGTAATCGACTGGTTCTAGGCGTGCTTTATCCTCTTCGTCCAATTGGTTAAAACATTGTTCGTAGATGATATCCGCAGTGCTCCCTGGATCAATGAATATGTAATCTGTTTGATAATGGCCAAATACCCCTGAAATTATGATAGGTCTTTTTTCTCTCAGCCCTCCCCTAACAACGAGGAAAATGACTTGCCTCTCGCGCCGTGTATCATCTTTTGTGCGTTTGTTATAATTCTTTTTTGGTTTTCTCGGGCCCCCTTGTATCATGTGTGTCTCGAGTTTTCGAAGTTTTTTGTTATCAGGACCTTCTTCTTTTCTTTGTATTTGGCGCATATCTCTTTTCCCACCTTTGACCAGGTGTATGAGCTTGCCGTTTTTCAAGGCTTGTTCAATTTCTTGTCATAAGCTGAAACAATCATCTGTTAAATGACCCATATCCTTGTGATATTCAAAGAAAAGATTTGGATCTTGCCCCCTCTTGTTGCGCATCTGTAACGGAGCTTTGAACTGATATTTTTCTGTTGACAAGACCTCAGAAGTGGTTTTGGTGAGGGTGTCCATTGTTTTTCTCTGTTTTCCTTCTCGACCTCCGTTCGGTACCCAATCTGGTTAATGGTTGCGCGCGCATCCTCGATTGGTGGACTTTTATCCCTATAGGCAGGCGCCTTCCAGGGCTGGTTCCTTCCTTTCTTGTTATGTTTGTCATTAGGATGTTGGTCATACCTGTTGTGCCGGCCCTCGCAGCTGGTTAATTGTTTATCTGTCTGGGCGATGATTTGTGCCGCTTCAATTAAAGTCTCCCAATCTTTTGGGCCTCCATCTCTGCCCTTCAGTCTTTGAATTAAATCATCACATTTGACGGCGCACATAAAATGTGCGCGTCTGATTTCTTCACCCACGTTGCCTATCTCCAAGCATTCTTTGTTGTACCACGTGATTAATTCTTCGATACTTTCATGGTCTTTGCGCCAGATGTTGAGTACATCTGCAGGGTCCCTTGCACATCTTCTTTGCTGGCTGAAGTGAGATAGGAATTTTTCTTGAAAATACATCCAAGATTTGATTTTTCCAGCTGGCAAGGTATCAAACCAAGCGCGCGCGGCGCCTACAAAGGTTTGTACGAATAAGTGACACCAGACTGGAAGAGACCATCCCCCTAGGACTCACGCGCTTGTGAATACTTATAAGTGATCATCTGGGTCTGTGAGACCATTATACTTCCCCACATTGTGTGGCAATTTCGTTTTTTCTAAAGGAGCAATAGCAATCTCCTTGGTGAATTTGGATTTCTCAGCTACGCCCTCAGGACGGTAGCTTAAAGTGAAATCATGCTCTGCGGCTTGATTATATCCCGCGCGCGGGGGGCCTATAAGACTCGTTGCTGGGAGGCAACCTGCTGAAGACAGACGTTTCTTCTTGCTTGTAAGTGGAGTCTTCTTCCTCATTGTATTGTTCCCATTCTTTATTAATATTGTGTGGCCCAAGCCTGTTATGTAATGGAGGTTTCTTTTGTTTCTGAGTGTGCTGCTCGTAGTTGCTCTCTGTTTCTCCATATGTACCGTGTGTGTCATGCGCACTTTGCCTTTTTGTTGTATGCGATTTTTCATGTTGCTGGTTCTTAGTAGCAGTGTGCTGCGAAGCTGTGCATTGAGAATGCTGTTGCGCCGGTGTTAAGTGGGGTTTGTAGGGCTTGCGCTTGAATCAGGGCTTTCTACGCGTACAATTGTGCATAAATTATGTTCAGTGAGCTTGTTGTTTAGCATACCACGAAGCGAGCGTTTCTCCTTCTGGTAACCCCAACAGTGCAGAAATGTTTAGTTCAACGGGTTCCGATGGTCCCGACGGGCCGGCACCATGGTTCCCAACCTGAACTCCTAGAGTGATTTGATTGATTACCCTTGAAGCACTTCCGAAGAAGTCTGGAATATGAGTGTTTGGTGCTCCCTCTCTGACGATCTCGTCCGTTTGCTTTCCTGGGTCACGCGCGTCACCCGTGGTTAGTTCAAACAGAGAGTTTTCTTCGTCGTTCTGAAGATAAGAGTCTCTTTCAGCCATGAAAAGTGTTTGTGGAAGAGAAGACGAAATTAGTTAGAGTTTATAAAATCGGTGGGCGCCAATGATGAAACACTGGTTAACACAACTGAGTTGTCTCGTGAGAATGGTTCAATCACTCTTCCAACTTGCCAACGACTGATATCCTGCAAAGCAAAACACCGGTGACTCGCCACAAGGAGGAGAATAGAGGGGTTCTCCTTGTGACCACCGTCCGGCGTGAGAATAAGTACTGTTCTGAGGAGAAAAAGTGTGTGTTAATAATGAGAATGAGAGAGTGTAGATGCCCAAACCTGGGTATGGAGTCCCTTATTTATAGCCGAAGGATGGGAGAAGAAGGGAGAAAGCTACCAGCTGTCATCTGAGTACCAGCTGGATAGTGGGAGGAATATCCTTTTTGTCTCCTGTGATACCATCAGAGTAGTGGGTGACGTGGCGCATCCTCTTTCGTCCAGCCAGGCATAGTCTCCCAGCAGATGTCGGCTTGTCCTCTGCGTACCTGCTTTATCCAGCTGGCATCCATCTATTGGTGACACGTATTGTCCTTTATGTCTAGAGGAGCATCTTCTTTGTCTCTAGCAGTTCGTTTTAAAAGCTTCTAGAACCTTCCAGGAACCTTCGGACGCCCCTGCTGACGTGTGGTGCCAAGCTGGAAAAGCGTGGTGTGGTCTCTGCCACGTGTGTATGTCTTTGGGACCATACCTCTTCAGTAGAACACAACTATGTGAAATCACCACACATGTATGCAATTTTATGCCGACCTCACCAAAACCAAGAACTTCTTTACAGTTCACAGGTTTTGACCACCAAATCCAATCAATTTACTTGTACTCACTAAGCTATATCTAGTGAGTTATTTCACATATTCCAACAACTTGTTTTCAATTTAACTAAAAATATAGATAGTTCCAATATTGGATAATTAAGTTTTGTGCATGTATGTATATTTAATCCAATTAAGCACCTTACATGGTCTCATATACAATGTAATTTGAACCTGCTAGATAACTAGTCTAAACTGGGGAAGGTATTTAGGTGTATACATGTGGTGGGTCAACTTAGCAAGCGTTCGATTCAAAGTCAAGCGGGGGTGTGGGGAGGTCGAGGTGATGTGCAACGCTGAGCTATGTGGTGTTGTGGTGAAGCCTTTGGTCGCGTGAAGCATTTTCCGCTCCACCTCCTCTTCATACCACATGCTTTCAACTGTGGTGATTGGGTCGTTGGCTAACTGTAACAATATATGAAAACCTATCTCTTCTTTGTTTAATACTTTTTCACACAACAATATTCACGAATAATTATTTTGATCAAAAATTAATTTTCATTTCACAAAATCACTTAAAAACCCTACCGTTGGTCAAATGGTCATAATCCCACCTACACATAATTATGCTTAGATTATCTAATCAAATCCAAACCCAATCAATATGGTATAGTCATCATGTGAGACGTCTTGCAAACTATTGTATTCCACACACATGTGTAATTTATGGGAATTCAACTAGCATTGAGTTCTAAAACCATTAAAACTTCCAAAAATCTGAAGAGCTTGAAAAAATCTCATTAAATGGTTACTTATTGCTTCTAATCACTTGGATAGGAACAAGTTTAAATCACTTTGAGAACACACAGTTAAAGATGTTTTTTACATTTTTAAAAATGACTTAACATTTATTGACATGTTGCTCCACATGTCACGTTTAAAAATTTATTTTACATCAACACACTTTAACTTTGTTTGTAATTTGTTACTTTGGTATTTTAATGGAAAATTGAGTTTATTATTAGAGTTATTCCAGTTTAATTCATGGAAAGTTTGATTGGTTATCCAGTAACCACGCTAGGGGCGGACCTAGAGTGTTAGAAGGGGTAACCTTCGTTGCCCCTTGACGTGCTCCGGTGATGCTCTAACGGTAGTGTAAATTTTGAAAAAAATTGACGTTTATTTGATTTCGTTACTCCTTTTTATTAAAACGTTACCCCTATTCGGATTTTTCAGATCCACTACGCTGAAGTTATCTATACTCAGAAATTCATATATCATATATATGAGAAGACACATAAGGTATATAAACTTATTGACATATAAAGCGTCTTTCTTACCATCATCTTAAATATATGATTTATCTTTTTAATTTGATTTAGTAATTTTGTTAGCATTTAACTATTGATGTTAATATTAAGTGACTTATGTATTTAGTGAAGCATTGTTTATTAATTTATTTTTCCTTTTAAATATATATTTATTTGCGTATATGAAAATAATATATAGTGTAAAATTAAAATAATAGACAGTATCTTAGTGTACAAATCAAAAAAATCGTTTATATTTTATATACAAAATTGCATAAATCAACCTTTATGTTATATCTAAACTGCACTTCATACCTTTCACTATGAAATCGGCAAAACTCAACCTTTATGTTCATGTTTTGTAACATTCTATAAACTTTACAACTAACGTCGTCCAAAAACTCAGTTAAGTTACCCCACATGCTTTGCATGTAAGGGTATTATAGTCAATTATAACATAAAGGTTGATTTATGCAAAAAGATTATTTATGACATAAAAGTTGATTTGTGCAAAAATGTTATTATATATATAGTAAAAAATATATTTTTTTACAAAAAAATTATTATATGTTAATAATTATATATTTGTATATATAAACATATATAAAAAATAGTTTTAATTTTCTTTTATAAAATTCTGATTTTAATATTTTTATAAAGTAAATAATAATGACAAGATAAATTACTTTTTATATAAAGTATAACTAAAACACAAATTCTTTAAAAATAAACTTATTGTAACATCCGGAATATTTTTATAATTATATATAGTTATAACGGACGTTTTAAAACTACTCAAACTAAAAGGTATTTTTTTATGTATATGTAAGTATGTGTTTATAAAACTAAAGTATTAGACAAATTTTTATCGATTAAATAAACTAATAAATTAATTTGACTTTTAAAAAAATCGTTAATAAACTTCAATAACAAATTCTAAACACACACTTACATATACATAAAAAATACCTTTTAGTTTGAGTAATTTTAAAACAACAGTTGTAGTTATAAATAATAAAAAAATTATTTCGGATATTACAATAACTTTATTTTAAAAGAATTTGTGTTTTATTTATACTTTATATAAAAAGTAATTTATCTTGTCATTATTATTTACTCTATAAAAATATTAAAAACAAATTTTTTTTTAAAAATAGATTTAAAACTATTTTTTATATATATAAATATATAATTATTAACAAATAATAATTTTTTTGCAAAAAAAATTACTACATATATATAATAACATTTTTGCACAAATTAACCTTTATGTTATAAATAATCTTTTTGCACAAATCAACCTTTATGTAATAAAAAACCATAATACCCTCACATGCAAAGCATGTGAGGTAACTTAACTGAGTTTTTGGACGACGTAAGTTGTAAAGGTTATAGAACGTTACAAAACATGAACATAAAGGTTGGGTTTTGCCGATTTCATAGTGAAAGATATGAAGTGCAGTTTAGGTATAACATAAAGATTGATTTATGCAATTTAGTCTATTTTATATTCTATATATAAAAATATTCTGATGTAATAGACAGTATCTTAGTGTACAAATAAAAAAAATCGTTTATATTTTATATTCTATATATAAAAATATTGTGATGTTTTTTTATGGAATAATAGTTGTCGTTTTATTAAATAGCAAATTATTTACGGGAAAATAAACTTCTATATTAATTTTTATTATTATTTTTTGTTGTTGCAATAAACGGTTTACTTGGTCCTACATATTATTTTGTCATTTTATACAATTTTCTTTCTTGATTTTAACCCTATTAGTGCCAATGATTATAATAATCGTTAGAATGCATGTATCAAGGAAAATGATTAGTGTTTAAACAGTATTCAAGCCTTCAAATTCATAACATGTGATGTTTTTAGTAGCTAAAATGTCACATTGCTACAATTTTCGAAGGACAAAAAAGGATGTCGGTGAAGATTAAGACGATAATACATCTATAATAATAACTAAAAACAAGCCGTTTTATGCTCTTTGGACTATTGGGTTCAAGACTGGCTAACTAATTCAACCGACGAGCTCCTAGTTTATTGGTTAATATGGTTTTCAAAACATTGGGTTTTTTTTTAACGACAAACCTACAGGAGCTATGGGTGTGATAGGGCTTGGGTTGAGGACATGGGTTGACATATGGCGAAGGTGGGGTCCAGCCGAGAGGGGGATGGCTGGCGTGAGTTTTTGGGGGTGTGGGTTGGCGTGTCTTGGCTGGCGTGGCCAGCCATGTGGATATATATATATATATATATTTTATACTATGATTTTTTTATAAATAACACACCACTTAAATTTAAAAAAAAAAGTTACATAAATCCTAACAAATTAAAAAAAGTCCTATTAAATCCTTAAAAATAATAAAATACTAATTAATAAACCCTAAAAAAATAAAAATTACAAAGTACGATAAATATTAAAGTGGGGAACCCATTTAAATTCCGGGTTCCCATCGTGCTTGTAGTCGATTTTGGCGATCTCCACCCGATCATCGTGACTAAGCTCGCCCGCAAGGACATGATTGTAGCATGTTTTAAACCTTTCCAGCTTCGGTTTTAGTTCACGCCACTTATGTTGGCACGCGTTAAGTTGTGAGGAGTGTTTTCAACATGTTGTTGATATTGACCAAACGCTTGTGCCCAGTACGCGGTTTGACCACGATCAAGTGCACGTTGCGCGTCAACGATCGATGTCACGAGCTCAAGTTCCTACTCTTCAGTCCAATGCACCATTTTCTTTTTTTGGTTGGTTTTGAAAGTGGGTTTGTGATTAATAAAGAGAGTAGTGAAAAAAAATATTGGTTTGGGGTGGTATTTATAGGTAAAAAAGAGTAAATTTTTTTAAAAAAAAATTGATTTTTTGCAAGGGAACCGCCACCCTAAAGGCTAGCCCCAACGGTCAGCAACAGCCGGCCAATCCCAGCGGTCCACCTCATCTCGCCAACCCGCCCCACGTCAAGCACCAACACCACGCCAGCGGGGCGACGCCGCTACCTATGCTGGCTCGGTGCGACCAGAGCGATGTTACTTGGCCTGCCACGCCAAAAATTAAACCCACACCCAGCGGTCTAAATAGAGACGTTTATGATTTTGACACAACATAATTTCACATCAAATATCATTACTGTTATTATCATTTTTGCCTTATCTACCTTTTATAGTTAAAAGATTACATAAATGACAAGTGGATGTACAAGAAATCTTTGTGGAATCCAAGAAAAATTGAGCAGAAAAGAAAGCCAAGGTCAAGCATGGTGTGCAAGCATGGATAACCTCACTTCCCCATGTAGAGGGAGAGAGGATATAGACTAAATGTCAAAAAAAAGTTTCATAGAGCCACATGCATTGCTCACTATAATCCGATATTTCTTACTCAGATTTCAAAGAATACAATCATTTAATCCTTATAAATGATTAGTAGATATATATATCTTGAAAAAGGTTGGTTAGTATGTGTGTTATGGGAATTTTTTTTTTGAGTGATTGAGTTTCTTTTTTAGTGACCCAATGTTACACTATTTAAACGGCGGCCATAGTCAAGATCTATCTAGACTACGTTGTCTTAACCGGGTCTATGTTGGGTTGTTCAGACTTGGTTACGGTATTCCCCTGGAAACCGTACTGCCTCCACACGAGTTGCCTCGCTGAAGTAACAGTCGGATGAAAACCGGGGTGCGGCTCAGGATCGAACCCCACTAGGTGGGTTTGTCACCATCGTTGCCCAACCACTGAGTTATAAGCCTATGGTTATATCCACCCCAATATGATACAAGTGGAAATTGAACTTGAGTCTCCATTGGAAAACCCAAGTCCTCTACCACTAGGCAACAAGTGGGTGGATTAATCACCATCTGTGGGACTCGAACCGACAACCATGTGGTTAAAAGCCACGCGCTCTACCAACTGAGCTAAAACGGCTCGATTGGGATTTCATTGGGGGCGTAAGAGGTGGACAAATCAGCTAAGGAGGTGTGAACACCACCATGGCGTGGCGCAAAAAGGGCCATTACCCCTCTTCGCTTGGGGCTAACCGCAGGCATGAGGCAACTTTTATTAATTTTTAAAATATTAAACAAGATATCAACCAATCACATATAACTAACTCAACCAATACCATATACCATATTTCACATAAAGCCGAATAATGGCCCACAGCTTAACATAGTGATGCGGAAGGTGAAAAAATAGATACACAGCAACAAAAAAAATTTAGTTTTCCCTGGTTTTTAAGTTCTTGAAACAAAGTTTTTCTTTGGATTTTATCAATACTTTTTTTAATCAAAGAGAAGAGAGGCATTAAATGAAGTGAAGAAAAAGAATGACAATTGTCATCAAAAGATGAGACTTGAGAGGGAGGCATAGAGTCAGGATTCAGGATTCGGGAATAGAAATGGGAATGGGACCTATGAAACATACCCATGTGCTTCTTCTGCCCCCTTCATCATCTTATATCTTTGTACCCTATTGGTAAACAAATATGTAGCAATAAGCTTTCTTGAAAAATTTAATTACATCTCTACAAAAATGGTTAACAATGCCAATGTGATCAATGTTTTGAAAGTCGAACAGACAGCACCAGTGTCTGGCGGTTCAACATCCTTAACCGTAGTCCGTGGGAAGACAAACATCAACCATTTTCGTTTCAATGGTTCACTCAAAACAAGCCGATTCATTTTGCGCCACGTTTGTTAACTAGATGAAATGACACACTAGTGTTTCTCGGTTTAACTCGTCTAATTGAATTGTCGTTCTGATTTTAAAAACACATGATGTTATAAAAGCTCTAAACTTTTTTTTCTAACAATGCACATGTGGTTATAATGCTAGGAACTAGGAAATACTTTTTTTTTTTTGAACTACAACCAGGAAGTACTTGTCATAGGCTATACACACCACGTTCGTTTAATTATGTTGTTCCCCATAAAAGTAACATATCACTAGACTAAACGACCTATTTATCCTGCAAAGCCCACTTTTAGAATTGCCTAGCCCAATTATTTTGAATTCCAAATAGTCAAAGTTAGGTGCACAAAAACCCGTAGGTGAAATCGGACCAAAAAAAAATCTTGACCGATTATTTTTGTATTCGAGTATTTTGTACTCATAATCGAACCCGACAACACCCGTGGGGTATGGATAGGGCCTACATTTTGAGAACAATAATTGTACCTAAAACCGTGCTCGATTTATACCCTATACTCGAACCCAGTTATACCCGATACTGGTTTTTTTAAATACCCGATAGAATACCGAAAGTATATTTTCATGTTTACTTTACTACTTTTATATTTAAGTTTTTTTAAATGCATATTATAAAGCAAATAATTTGTATTTAAGTGAATTTATTTATGTTACTATAATTTATGTTGATTATTTTTACAATTTACAAACAAAATTAATTTTCAAACAGATTTGTTTTTACGTTAAATAAATAAAAAAACTTATTTTTTAGAACCGAGTATTAATACCCGAACCCATACCCCGTTTCAATACCCGCTTATACCCGAACTTGATCAAACCCTACTTGGGTGTATTGGGTATGATTTTTCTTATCAATACTTGTACTTGAACTCTACCCGATTTCCCCCAATACCGATTTTCGAAAAGCTAATTATCCTCGAAAGCGGTTACATACCCGGCGTTGGATATTTAAAAAAAACCCCGATTTGTGCTTCCCTAGTCAAAGTTTCATCTATTATTTTATTCCAATAACATTTTTATAGGTGACTTATCGTCCCTTTATCACTTTTATAAACTTTATAAAGGTACTGTATCTTAACCAAATTTACATACTTATCACGAGATTTGACAAAGTTCTCATTTTTTTTTATTTTTTAATGATTATTAAATTCAAACTCACATTATCTAGAATTCTTGATTATTTAATTCAAACTCGCATTATCTAGAATTCTTGATTTAGTAGGACCGAAAAACGAGTCGGGTCTGAAAAGGGTTTAAAAGTTCGGGCATGTCACGGTTCTGGGCCAAAACTGTTTGCTTATGGGCTTGTAGCTTGTTCACTGAACTGGCCTTTTATGTTGGCATGAATAACCTATATAAAACAGTAGTCTAATGTGTTGTGGGCTGAACAACGAAGGGGTGTTCATAATCAATCAACAAACAGTTCTTTAATCGTTCAAACATACCAGTCTTGAATAACCCAGAAAGAAAGCTCGAGCCAGATAAAATCTCAAGCGAAAATCAAATGTTCATCGGTTAAATCTACTATATACCGAATACTGCAGTTTAAATTTATTGTATATTAATGGATTCTATAACTTTTTTTAATAGTGAATACACGCCCCTTAAAATCTACTATTAAGTTCACACATTGTCCCGTACGTTGGATTTGAACTCATGCCACTTTATAAAACACAAACATCTGGCCAGTGGCGGAGGTATAGTATAGGGAGGGGTATCATGTCACGGGTTGCGGCTCAACCCCGTATTCTTAGTGTAATTTTTATTTTTTTCGGTTTTATATAAAGGATATCCCTGAACAAATACGGGGATACCCCTAAAAAATAGGATACCTTAATTTATTAAAATTCCAAATTTTTATAATCTCAAACCTTTTACAACACCAAACTTGTATAATAATTAGGCCCAAATCACAGAGTTAACCCAAAATAAGTATAATATAATTGAAAGAGACCCAATTGACAAACATAAACCAAGCCCAAAAACAATAAAATATCCTTTTTGTTTTGTGAATGGGCGGCAACGTAAGAAACATAACGTCATATAATTGCTATCATCCCAGACTTCCAGCGCCCTTGTTGCGACTCCGTTGACCAATAATTTTTTTATACCCCTAAATTAATGGAATACCTCCGACACTGGTGTTACAATAGACTAATAGGCCATCGTCGGATCTTGTCACTTAGGGGTTCTCGAGTTTAATAAATGAAAAAAAAAAATGAACTAAGATGAGAAAATAAAACGAGTCGAAAGAAAATTTTTAATTAGCTTACGTGTTTCCCCCCTAGTTCGAAGGAAATGAAAAGAAAATTAAAGATTTTATATATAAAACTTTTCCTTCCAAATCTCTCCAATTTGAAAGCATTTAAAATAAGGGAAAATAACATAAGTTTTCTATTGTTTTCTCTTCATTTCTTTCCTTAAAAAACTCGAAAACACGACTACTTTTACATCATTTCAAATCTTTTCTTTTCCTTTGTTAAATAAAACTTGGGAACACAACGTTGCAGCGAATAACACACAACCCTAACATTTCAATATTTCCAACTTACGTACACATCACATATAAAGCAAACGATACAAATATTTATATTATTTTTAACACATACTAAAATTATAAAACGTACGTATGTATTAATTATAACCTTAGGTTAACCGATAACAATAATATCCTATGCTTTCAAACCCATGAACTTGATCACAATTTGATCACAAATCTCCTAAAACACAAACCAAAAAAGCCCAAGGTAGTACGGAACTCCAGCAGCATTCAACCACTGATCCCCCTGAAGAAAACTCCCAACAGTAAACTGCGCGGCCTCGGTCGCATTAACAATCACCTTATATCCGGGCCAACTAACCCGACCAGTCGTATTCGACCCCGGCCCTCTATTCATAAACTCGCCATAATAAAGCGTACTCAAAGCAAAACTCCCGGACCACTCGAGCCACCCAGCCGGGTCAATCAAATCCCCGATATACGACCGCATAACAACCGTTCTAGAATACTCTCTCCACGGCCTCCCGAGGTACGACTTAAACATCGTCTGGTTCGGAATCAGTTCCGAACCAGCAGCAATTTTGCATTCTAGAAGCGAAATACCCGTGTTTTGATTCGGGTCATCGCGTCCTTGGGCCGTGAATAGGTTTTTTTGATTGGGGTCGGGTTTTCGGGCGTATAGGTTGCATTTTTGGAAGACGACTGCTGCGTTGCCGAAGATGAAGTCGATGGTGCCGTAGACGTCGCATTCGCGGTAGAATTGGCGGAATGTGTGGACGTAGAGAGTGTCTTGGTACCCGATAAACCTGCATTGGTAGAACACTGAGAAATCGGAGTTGCTACGTAGTGCTACGGCTTGGTGTTTTGCGGTTCCCGCGAAGTTTTCGAAGGTTATGCCTTTGGCAATGAAGTTGGTGCCCACAACAGCTGAAGTAGGTAGTTGAGAGTTGGTTAGATGGTTGATATATAAATTAAGAGAAAAAAAAAACAAAATAACATACTTGGAAAATACCCAAAACCTGGTATTAGAAAAACCAGGGTATTTCCAATCTGGTTTCATACCCGACTCTACCAACGGGTATTTACCAGGTCCATACCCAACCTTAACCGACCAGTATTTATCAGGTCCATGCCTCTATAATTTAAAACCAGGTATAACACGGGTACACTCGCCCTACCCCGGGTGCTTACTCTCTAAACCCGATTCCAAGCGTGACTCGGGTATTGCAATACTCAGTTTTTAATTTGTTAACCATATCCGGACCAGATTCCATGCCCGAAACCGGGTATGAAAAAGTAGGGGTGAGCATAATTAGGGTTGAACCGAAAATAACCGAGAACCGACCCTATAAAAAACCGAAACCGACCCAGAATATATCATCTAGGGTAGTTAGTCGGTTCCTATATTTGTTGTGGAATCGGGTCGGGTCGGTTCCGGTCCAAAAAAGGCAAAAACCCGAGTTCGAATTCACTGAACCGACTTCAGACTAGGAAAGCATATCGACTGGGCTATGGCCCATTACTGATTGGACTTTATTAACGATTATACCTAATTAACATGTACACTGATCATCAATCCTCATTCATACGAATTCAAATCCTGTTTCACTTACAATCTTCATTCAATTTCTTGGTTGCTTTTGTTCTTCATTCTTCAATTGATGGCTGCTCTAGCTTGTTGACAAGCTTTTATACTGAATAGCTTCCGTGTACTGGTGGTCATGCCAAGAAACTGTGCAATCTCTGCCAAATCATGAATGGATTGAAGCTGAAACAATATTGACCATGGAACCTTGCTTGATTTCTATTAAAATGCCACCAAGCCTATCCTTTGTGTTGCGTTCAATTGATCACATTCATCAGTAGCTAGCTTCTAGGGAAAAACATGGGGGAAAGTACGGGTCGGTTATTAACCGAGGAACCGATAAATCCGAAAAAGAAAAGAACCGGAACCGAGATTTAATATAGGGTCTTTATTCGGGTATTGTTTCAATGGGTTATCGGTTCTAGGGTCGGGTCGGGTAGTTCTAGGGTCAGGTCGGTTAGTTCAGTTTGCTCACCCCTATGAAAAAGTACCCAAAACGTGCACCTAAGCTATATGGGACATGTTTTATTGGTATAAATAAGTCTACAATGAGCCCAAATATGGAAAGATTGCATAAAGTACATTTTTTTAACATGTAGCGTCCTTTTCATTTGTTAAAATCGTTTGTAACAGTTTAAATTTTATTTTCAAAAGAAAATAAAATTTTATTTAAATGATTGATTAAGTACACGTTCTCTTGAATTTCCCATACAAAAAACTTTAATGCGCTAGAATAGCCAAATCTTGAAACAACTCAACTCAAATCGGTTAAAAGTATTTTCGAACTCTAAACATCTCAGAATTTAAGTAAATTTATTTAAATCAAGTTATTAATGTTTTAATAGTATATACTATTAATAAAAATAAATAAAATACTTGTAAACAAAAAAAATACTAACAAATCGTTAAAGCACAAGACACAACCTGTCTTAAATAGTATCAAAACTTCATATTAACCGGAAACACGTAATACAATATGTCAATTCACAATTTTGTCATATCTAGCACAAGAGACCAAACCAAGAAAACGATTAATATGTTCAAATAAAAAAGTCATTTCATCAAAATTTTACGCGCAAAGTAGACCATTTATTAAAAGAAAAGGATAAATCATATATCAAAATAAAATAAATATTATGGGTTATGTTATATTAAAAAAAAACCATACTTTCAGAAGATATAAGTCTACCTTTAAAAACACACATTTTGTGATGCAGTAATATAAAACTCAGCAGTTAACTTGTGAAGACTGTACTTGCTACATCGTCTATCTGGTATTAATTTCGTCACAACTTATACTTACAAAACATGTAAAATTTTAGCATATTATCTAGAAATATATGATTACACCATCATTTATAATATGCGATTGTAAAATTTTATCATATTATTATTAAGATGAGAGATTGAAAGTAAAAAATATTAGTTAAAAAAACTAAGAAACTCAAATGAATAAACCTCATTTTGCCACGTGTTACACATTTTTACAGATTGTGTTTCGTGTGACAACCAGAGACCATCACATATTACGTGTAACAGTTTTTGCAGACTTTCAACTTTTTCAGAAAAAAGTAAAAGTTGTTACGTAACACGTGGCAGCCTCTGGATGTTACACGTAACACAGTTTGCAAAAAAAAATGTAACTCGTGGCAAAATGAGGTCCATTTATTTAGGTTTCTTAGTTTTCTTAACTAATATGAGTTTTGTTCGTATAATTGCCCTTATTATTAAAAAAAGAGTTAAACGTCATTTTTGTCCCTATGGTTTGGGTCATTTTGCCAGTTTAGTCCAGATGTTTCATTTTTCCCCTGTGAATCCAAAAAGGTTTCATCGTCGCCATTTTAGTTCATTGGGTTAACTTCATCCATTTTTCTGTTAACGAGAAGGGCAATCAAGTCATTTTATGTGGCCGAATTGCCCTTCTAGATAACAGAATTACATATGAAATGACCGATTTGTCCTTCTCGTTAACAGAAAAAAATAGATGAAGTTAACCAGTAGACTCAAATGGCAACGATGAAACCTTTTTGAACCCACAGAGAAAAAATGAAAACTTTAGACTCAACTGATAAAATGGTCCAAAACCACGTGGACACTCTTAAGAAAAAGTATATAAATAATTATCTGAGATTCTAAGTCACCTCATTCTAAATGTGTGTGTTGGAAGTCAGAAGGCAACTCGTGGGTTGTAAACAAACAGCGACCACTTAAAAAAAAGCAAGTGATTGCGGGTGACAAACGACAGTTGCTTAAACATTCCGTGACTTATTGGGCCCCATGCTCATTAAAATAAACAGAAGTGGTTTAGCTGGGCCACCCCGCCTGCCATTTTAACCTATCCATACTCTTATTTATTGTTTTCCCAAAATATATATATACATATTCTCATTCCAAATCACTCACTTAATTATTATTCTAAGGGGGGTTAATCAGACTTTACTTATAAATGTTTGAATGTCGGCTTTTGGATTCCTTTTGTATTTCTAAGATTCTAACAACCCCTTGATTTATGGACTATTCATCTTTAAAAATATATATATGTAATATAAGAGTTTTATTTAATACAATGTTAATACTATGCATTACTAAAAAATATATATATTTATAACTATATAATACATCATACTTATCGATTTATTTATAATTAGACGTGAGCAATTGCATACTAATAACGAATAAAATTAAACATAAATGTTTTATAATAAGTGATGTAAAGAAAATGACACATGAATCTTAGAAAAAATATATACCACTCGCATTTTCTTATGATAAGTGATCTTAAGGAAATGACACAGGAATCTTCAGAAAAAATATATACCACTCGCATTTTCTTACATTTTGCTGAAAATTTCTTACTTGAGAATGGCGTCTAAGCCTCTTGTTCCTTATCTATCGATATTGCCTTAGCCTTGAATAAATGTAAGGTATAAACGATCCTACCTCGAGTTAACTAACCTCAAGTTCAATTCCTCTAACTTAAGAGCATTGTGTGTAAATCGCAAACTTAACCCGCAAGTAATTAGAGATCTTGAGCAGATTTGATGTATAATAAAACTCAATAATATCTTAATCATACATACATACAATACTGATAGTTCTTCATGATATTCATTTTAACTATATATGTAATAACATATATTGCATAAATATATCACACACAACAAAACTACATAATCGCGTTCTCAAGACCAATCAGGTTTAGCATATAAAACTAAAGTATAAGCTTAATTATTAAGCGAATATAAAACACATGTTTTAACGAGAAAACGGTGTATATACATTATGCCTAGTGAAGATAGATATGATCGGATAGTTTCACTGGTAGCACGATGATACTCCAGTGGTCCGTGATCCAAATTTGTCGGTTAAAGAAAAAACTAACTTAATTAGACTATTGCGAGTTTTAGATTAGACCAAGTAATTTAGTCGGTGCTTGCATGGATAATAATATTATTAGATGACTTATAAAATATATGCAAAACACCTTTATATATATAAAAAAAATACAAAATTCACGTAGCCACAAATTAGTTAGTGGAGAAAGCAATATTCCTTTTTTAGCCTTTTTAATATTATAAACCTTATCATATCTCAGTTATCACCAAATAATGTCACACCCACTTAACCAACAACTAAAAAACTGTAATCCAACCAACGCACATACCTACAGGTACCGACTCAAAGTTTCCATACCGTCGACGACCACTTTATCCTTGATCAACGTTTTTCTCAGATAGTCACCAACCACATTATCATCGTCTTGTATAGCAACTCCAAATACTCATATAAGCACAGCTTTTTTAATCCGAATCTCGTTGTACTCATGTTCGGAGCGCGTTTAACGCGTCTCCGATCGTCGTATAATTCCGGTTCCGTCCTTCGCTACCACCCGATCGTACACTGTGCTGTTGTTCACCGGCGACTGTAACAATTTTCGGTCGTGATTACTCGTCCACCGTGGATATCCGCCGGACATCTCACCGTACTCTGAGAACGCCTCCGTTTTACCTTTAAAAATTAAGATTAAATACAAATAGATTTAACATTTAACATGATAACGCTATAGTAATCATTACTTTACATTTTTAATGTAAAGCAATTATTGTTAGTGTATTTTATTTTTTATATTATAATAATATAATTACTCTACTTCAAAACTGAAGTTTTTAAAGTAAAGTAATTATTATTACTATATTTATTTTTTGTATCATAATAATGTAATTACTCTACTTCAAAACTTAGTTTATGTACATTTTTTAAGTAGAGTAATTAATTATTATTACTGTATTTCATTTTTAATCTAATATAATTACTTTAATTATGTATATTTTTGAAGTAGAGTAATTAATTATTATTACTGTATTTCATTTTTAATCTAATATAATTACTTTAATTTAAAATTGTATAGATAAACTAATAATAATTACTCTAGTTATTTATACGTTACCTTTCGAACTTCTTCTGTTCTCTTTTTTTAACAAAGCGAGCGAGTTGCTAACTTGTCGAGAAATATTTCGTAACGATTTACTGAAATATCTCCGGACTTTGTTTCGCGATTTGCTATACGCGAATCCGTCTAGACACGTGGCCTGATTCGTCATCGCAGCGCTAAGAAGCGTTTGTAGATCGGAATGTTTACTATACGACGTCGTCCGTTTGAGCTCAGAGACCGCGGATGTGAGCGCGGTAACCGTTTCGACGAACAGAGAATGACAGTCATCGAGTGCTCGGATTTCGATTGCGGATAGGTTACGTAACTTCTTGCGAATAGCGGTGACGTTGAAGTCGGTGGATCTGACGTCATTTACCGTTTGGTTTATCGTGGCGGAGATGATCTCCGGTAGCGGTTTTGACCGGAGATCTGGTAGGATGGTGGTTAGGGTTTGTGTACATAGGTTGTAGTAGAGTGAACCGGTGCAATGTGTGTGTGCGGTTTGTGTTTGGATGTGTTTGTGAATGTGTATGGGTAGAGGGGTGTGTTGGTGAAATAGTGAAAGTTGAGGGGGGTGTTTTGTAAATTTTAGAAAAGAAGAAATCGAAAATGCTAGCAGTATGAGAGTAGAGAGTTTTATGAGAAAGGTTTTATTGATTTGCATGGTGGAATGGAAGATGTTACGACGGTTGTAGGTACGCTCAATGAGTTTATATATTGGTGCTTATGTATTATATATATATATATATATAGCATATAGAGACAGGGGTATAAAATGATTGTGTATGTATACCTTATGTTTGTCACCATGTGATTACTATTTCTTCTAGAAAAATATTGACATATATATCTGTAGGGACGACTCGAACTTCTTCTGGTGCAAAATTAAAACACAAAACTATGGATTTCTTTTTATTATTTCATCTATTTTTTTAAATATTTGTTCATTTGACAAATCTATACATAATACATACTTGCAATCATATTAGGGTTAAAGTTATTCTACAAAACTCCTAAAAATAAGAAATGTACAAAAAAACAATTGATCGCACAAGATGACACGACGTCGATCAAAGTATAACACAATACCGAAAAATATAACACAATATTGAGGAAAAAATATACAATGAGTCGTATAAAAATGCACAATGACACAAATATAGAATAGATACAATGATAAATAAAAAACACAATGATAATAAACAGAAATTCTAAAATCTACCACCTATAAATCTAAAAGTGAAAACCTAAAATCTCGCATCATAGAGTTCGATGCGAAGATTCTAACGTCGCTCGAATGGAGTCAATGGGAGTCCGTTTGATACCCTCTGTACGACTTCTTATTATTATGAGTCTTTGTATTTAATCCTAAACCATCATATTATATGTCAAAATATCATTATAATATTCATATTTATTAAATATTTTCGTTATTTAGCTGTATAATACAAAGCTTTCTAACCTAGTATTTATAAAAATGAAGAAACGATATTGACTTTATAATTGGAACGTTTGTTTCACTTATCCTTGTTCTCAGACGTGTATAACTTATAAAACTTTGATAAGTTATTGTTGATTGATAATTAAGTTTATGTTATGCAATCCTTAGTGTTGAGGTTTCGACTCTTGATTTATTTTAAACACTCGATAAATATTCTACACCAGATATCAACTACATGACTAGCTATTGAATCTTCCCAAAAAGTGAATGCAAAATCACACACAAAAGCTTACAATTAAACTCGCGATTTTCTAAAAATAATGAATTGAAGATGTAAAATAAGTAATCGTTCGTTTAGTCTAGGATTTGAACTGTCTAACGTGATACTTCGGAGAAGGAATCATTAATGTAATCCGTTCGGAATGTTTATATGAAAATAAACGCTAGTGGTCCCAAGTCACGACCTTTCAAAACCAAGACATTCTAGCAATTAAAAAAAAGTAAGGCACGTACTAAGCAACTTCTTTTGGCCAGACACCAGAAAAAACGAACCTAATTTATCTAATCTTCCAATTAGTCGAACCCTTTAATAGCTATGCATGTTACCCTGACCAAAAGTCACGAATATTCCGTGAAAAAACAACACCTACATATTTTAAGAAATTCATTCAAAGTAATGTAAGCATTTAATTCCAATGCAGTGTGTCATCTTCGTGATACTATAAAAAATAAATTTCAACGTTATTATCTAACTTACTATATATTAAAAGATAAATTTAAACTATTTTTCAAAGGGTATGTATCATGTAGTCGCTCCGATAGATATAAATATATATTATTCATTCATATTCCCGTATCAGCGACAGTGATCCCGTGAGGACTTGTTTAACTTACCACTTTTCACTTGTCTCATTGCGCTTCCCACATGATTCTTAGGTCACCATGAAATAGAATAATCGAAAGAGTAGTCAAAATAGCTTAAAAACACAAGAGAAATAATTCAACTTATTGAGAAACTGATTCCTCTCAGTTATGATTTCTTTAATAACTAAATATTATGATTGATTATATGTATGTACGTATAAATAACCAAATTAACAGATTCATATCAACATACATTAAAACCAGCCTTTATACTTTTATTTTTTTACAAATAATATGGTGTCACGAAAACTGTTGTTATAGTATTTTTATAAAATAGTATCCGTGTATTCTTTTTTTATATAAAGTAAAAGTTAATTGCTTTTTGTATGTTACTTTTAGATTTATTAATTGAAACAACGGTATGTGTGATGTTTGTGTTTAGTCCCTCAGGTCAACCATTAAACTGCTATCAACAACTTTTAATACAATTTGATTTTTCATTTTGTATTTGTCTATTATTAAAAATCTTTATTACTGTTTGATTTTTCCACTGCATTAATAATTTTTAATAAACAACTTTAATTTATCATTAATAGGTTAAATGATTTCACAAGTAACATGACTATAATACTAAAACATATACAATAGAAAGTTAGAAAGTAAAATATCATACCTATCTATTCTGCTATAAATATATTACAATATGTGAATTCTACCTTATTTTCCTAAAACTTCAAAATATCATATTTACCTAGTTTTAACCTCTCATATTCACCCATAAATATATATTTTTTTTCTTAAAATATCATAACTACCCATCTAATTAAAAAACAAATTATTTCCCTTCTCATCAACTTTATGTTATAAACCTTTTTATTTCTTTACTATTTGTTCATCCCTATATTTCACATTATCATAGTATATCAAATAACGTTTTGAAAACAGACTCAATGTTGAAACTTTGTTATTTAAACGGTTCAGTTAGTTTAAGAGCATTCAAATCTCATTCTCAGCCCCTTCCGCTGTATCAATAAATTTAAAACGTATACTAAAAACTTGCTACACCCCATCCATCATTTCTCTATCACACCTCTATATTTTGAAAATAATGCAATAGTAGTTTTTCATATATCCTTATCATATATCATTCATTAAATCACTATAAGTATATAAAAACAAAAAATATAATAAAAAAATAAGTGTTTGTGAGTAAGATAAAGAGATAAATTTTGAAAAGTAGATAAATTATAGTGTAGAAAAGGGTAAAGAGGTGTGGATGCTCAAAATGACCACACCCGTCTCAAAAATCGATCGGTTAGCAATGAGAGGATGCATACATGGAATTTTAGTTTTTTCGGGCAGTTTCATTTGTGTTTGACACCTTACTACGTTAGCTCTAACCAACCAGTTTAATTGGTTGGACTAACAAACCCATTTCGATTTTCAAAACAATAAAAAGGTAATATGTTAGTTGACCTTGTAAGATGGGGACCCGATAGTGAATGAGCAAAAATTAACCAGTGAAAGAAATTATGCGTGCAACTAAAGGAACATCTTTGCCACAATCTTAAGATTCTGGCCCAATCTATCAAGAATCCACATTACCAACAATATGTTTTTATTTTAAAAATAAATTACAGTAAAAGTTATTATACAATATTTGTTAGTTATTATACAATATTTATTAGAAACGTAAATATGTTACATGGTTCAAACAGTACTCTAGTTTTTCTTTTCTTTTCTTAACGTCGATTTTTACGCATACTCTACCATACACAAATTATTTTAAACTATCTGTAAGTCTGGTGAAATCAACCTCACAAAATAATGAGGATTGATAGGAATTTCATAATCACATAATCTGCATTTATTATTAATACACAAACCGAATGAATAATAATTCTATACTTGTCTGGTCTTCATTGATTGTTAAGTGCGATTGGCATGCATGTCTTCATACAGAAAATTGTTTTCCACGCGTCTCTTCATAAACACGCATATAAATACCTAGAGAGAAAAAACCATCGTATATGTGGCTGGTCCTCACGATGGTTCACTACAACAATTACTTCATAATTGTAGGAGTAGAAAAGGAAACAAATAAATTACAATGATTACAATATTATTCATTAATACCCCATTCAATCGAAATGGTGGAGGTCCAATACGTAACATAGAACGAAAGGTCTCAAACAGAACTCAGGATAGACTTTTGGTGAAGATATTTGTCACCTGTAGATTGATTGGAACAAACTTTATGTACAGCTTTCCAGAATTAACAAGTTCACGTATGAAATGATAATCCAAATCAATATGCTTGGCACGCTTATGAGCAAAGGATTATGGATCATAAACAACGAGCTTTTATGGTCACAAAGCAGAGTCAGACGAGTCGGTGGCAAAGCATGCAATTCCATTAACAAATGTGTTATCCAAACGATTTAGGCAGCTATGTTCGCCATCGCACGGTACTCACATTCGTAGCTGCAACGGGAAACGGTAGGCTGTTTTTAGTGCTCTAAGAGACAAGATTACCTCCCAAAAATATTGAGTAACCATAGGTAGAGCAACATGTCTCCGAATAACGAGCCTAGTTTGCATCAGAGTATCCAAGAATAGTCGATGTAGAAGGCCGCCTAAAAGTTAAGCCAAAGGAAAGAGTACCCTTGATGTGCACAAAGTGGTCAATTAAAAATAACTAATATTAACCTAAACAAGACACGCTAAGTTTTAAATTTATAAAAACATACTCTCTAAACCTTAGACCACACAAGCGACAAGTGTATCGGTCAACGCAGCATAGCATAAGTAAGTCTGAGTATCGAACCCACAAGACTCTCTAATTACGTTTACTAGACTCGACTAACTTATCTAAGACTGACTCGACTTATTTGTTTTGTTGTTTGGGGGGTGTTCTAAGAGCATTCACAATCCGTCCTCTAAATTTTGGGAGAGAGCTTTTTATATTATGAAAAGTGATTGTAGGTGATTGGAAGTGGTTGTGAGTAGAGGAGAGAGAAACTGTTACTATTCATCTGTAAATTTAGGGGGACACTGTTCACCCTCTATAATTTTTTAATATATTTTGAAAGTGGTTGTGGGTGGAGGTCAGAGAAAAGGTAATGATAAAAGTATAAAAAAATATTATTTAATTAAAAGGTGAGAGAAAATATAGATGTTTCTAGTGAAATTATAGGGTAAAAAAGATGGAATGGATGTGAATGCTCTAATATCCTAATGCAACTAATTAAAAACTAACTAATAACCAAACTAAGACACAGACTAAGACTTTGGATTGATTCAGATGATGGTAAGGACACTACCTAGGTTGGAATCATACACGACATAGATTGGTTTTCTATCGGTATGACAATGTTATGGAACTGGGATCTTGAAATACTCAACTTATTGGATAACCGAACAGGACCCTCGACCCTTCTCGAGAAGACACATATGGAAACCTAGCAAGATGTTATATTATCGGTTATTATGGAATGCCTCAAGGCTTTCCGATTATATTAATAAAATACCTTAAATTGACAATTGCCCTCACGGTTTAAAAGTCTACGGTAACTATGATAACCTGATTTGACTCGTTAAGCAAGAATTGAAAAGGAAACTAAAGCGGTCTTCTCACAAAGTACCTAACCCTAGCAATCTAACTACCTAGACAAACTGATAATCTCACCCCTCACGGATGTTACGGTTAGTTGAACACCTAGACCTACTTATTCACGAATATAACTTCTATCGATACTACTTCCAGCAAACCATAAACTAATCAAAACGCAAAGTTGATGATCTAACATGAACCTATCAATGAATAACATTCAACAAGGAGCATTTCAAGTAATAAACATGTAATCAAGCAAGAATAGATACGCGTATACACCTTATCATATAAATCAAGTTTTTACTTTAATAATTATCCATAAACATTAATCAAAACCAATAAACATCCAATCTTTAACATGTAATTATCTTTCCTAGTAGTGTTTAAAGTTTCTAGCCAAGAATCATAATCAAGAACAGTAGCAAGTCCATCAAAATAAAGCAAAACATGTCCAAACGTATCAAAAACACAAGTTAAAGATAACTAACGCACTAATTGTTTGTTATAGTGAATATCAGAACCCACAATGTCAAAAATGATCCCGACACCTTCTTTCCACTCAAAATCACCTATGGTACCTCTAAAATTCGTCTTGGGCTAGTCTAATTCGTATTATGGATGCTTATGGGCTTAAATAGGGTCAAAAATGGAATTTTGCGCGCGGACCAGGCCTTCACTTCGCATCGCGTGGGCTTCTTAAGTCACATGGTCGCGTATTGCGACCAGCTTGCGAATTGACAAAAGCGTTTTCGTCATAACTTCTTCGTTCCAACTCTGTTTTCTTCACCATTTTCACTGATAGCTTCGTAATTCAACTCTGTACCATCTCATCTTCTTAAATATCCATTTTCATTCAATGAGAATCATTCACTAAGCACAAAACTTCTCTTGTATGCTCGTTTCTTTAACGTTTCAACTCATTATCACTTCTGGAACCCTGCAAAGCACACAAGACACAATAATATACAAAATCAATGATAAAATGACACAAAACGACTCAAATTATTATACAAACTTCACATGGAAATATATGTAATTTACACTACATCAACCCTTAACATAAGAATCCTCTTTACTGAGTGAAAATGGTCGATGGTCGGAGTTAGAAGAAATTGAGACACCTAATTAACAACATAGGAAAGATCTGGTTTTGTAATGGTAAAGTACTGAAGGGTACCAACTAAAGACCAGTATGAGGTGGGATCTGAAAAAGGGCTTTGATCACACATGAAGGACTCATGAGGAGCTAAAGGGGTGCTCACAGGCTTAAAATCGTAAAGCTCAGAACGTAAGAGAATGTCTTTAGCAGACTTAGACCGAGTTCAGAAAAGACCATTTTCAATATATGCCACCTCAAGACCCAAGAAGTAATTTAAATCCCCAAGATCCTTGATAGAAAACTCTTGATTAAGACGTTTAAAGAAGGAGGCAATTGCAGATTCATCATTTCCAGTGAGAATAAGGTCATCAACATATACAAGCAAGTACATCAAAGAACAACCTTTCATGAGCACAAATAAACATGGTATCAACCATATCTTCGATCCTTCCCTCTCTTCTCTGATATTATTTTTTTGAAATCGCTATCCCTAATGGCCTCTTCATCTTCATCCGAATCCCTCAATATGAACACACTGATTTATCTTATGAACTTGAAACTCACCCCTCCAATTACTTAGTTTAGCGCTCTCGTATTCTGCCAATTTTTACTCTTAAAATATTAGCTGGTCACCTGGATGGCACCTCTCTTCCGTCACCAGAACCGTAACAGGAGACACTAAAGTCTCTCCTGATCCAGTTACACAACATGGCTCGAGTCTAATCAAAAAGCTGCCATCCTTCTCCAGATATCTCTCTCTGATGAGGCAGCCGCTGAAGTTTTGTGAGATTGATACCATGTTAGTCTGGTAAAATCAACCTCACAAAATAATGAGGATTGATAGGATTATTTTTTGTGAACGAAAAATTTGGATCACTGACGGACCACGGGAGTATCATCGTGTCACCAGTGAAACCACCCGATGATATCCATCTCCACTAGGCATAATGATTATACATCAATCCAGGAGGAAACCCAATTAATATGGGAAAACCTCTTTGTGGAATCGAACCTAGGACTTATTGGTCTCAAAGCCTTATCTCATCCCCAAAATGTCACTAGGCTATAAAGCTATGGGCATTGATAGAAATTTTATAATCACAAAATTACAACAAATTACTTCATAATTGTAAGGGTAGAAAAGGAACAAATAAATTACAATCATTACAACATTATTCACCAATACCCCCATTACAATTTTTTATCGTATCTATAAATTATAATAGATCAAAACCATCTTAGGCCACATGTCAATCACTTAAGCTATTAATTACCACGTGACATTGTTATAATCATTATTATTTTGTTTTGGGAGGGAAAAACAAGGCTTTTGTTTCACTTATTTTTGTCATAAAATTTAAAGAAATCAGACTTTCCTTTTTGTATAGACTAGTTACTTATAAAGAAATTATTTGCAGAAAATATTATGGATTTGTCCTCTTTTTAAAGTATATCCACTTTCGTTTGTTATCTTTTATAATCTACTAGTATTTTCTTCATAAAAATTATTTGCAGAAGACTGCATATGATTAATTATTTTACACTTATTTTTAACTAGGTATTTGTTGATCCGTTAAATTTTTCAATATTTAATTACTTTAACATTTCCAATGAAAACTTTGATGCTATTTTAAAGGTTCAGTTGTATTCTTTGATTTATTGACATATAATAATATTCTTTACATTCAATATATATTTGTCAATAGCTTATTCAAGATTATATAAATTTATTTTTTTAATCGAACTTTTCTATAATAAATCTTAATCAATTAACGATTGCATAGATATTTTTTATATTCCTTAATTAAAAATGTTTTTGATTATTTTGATGTATCTTTGAAATTTTAGTTACATTCCTTTTTAAGATTAATCAAACCATTTTTTATGTTTATGAGATTTTTTACTTTAGTTTCGAGATTGTGTTCTCCTTTATATAAAGTTCGTTTTGTAACTAAATTGTAAATGCAATTTCGTTATAACTGTCATATTTTTTCCTCTTTGAGGTCGTCATTCTTAAAACACTCAATAAAATACAATGACCTTTTAAAAAATAATCTGTAACTGTAACTGAAATTATTACTGACTTTTAAATATTATAATATGTATTAACGCATTCAAGTTATAAAATAATTAAAGTTTTTAATTATGTTCAAGAATGATAATAGTTTAAATTGCCTTCTTTTTTGTTTAAATAAATTAATATAATAATTATTACCTTTTGTGTATTGTTATTATTAATTTTTTATAAAATCTTAAATGATAACTACAAATTATTTCTATTTAAAATGTTTGCATAACTTATAAATATACAATAGCTTGATGTTTAGTCAATGATTATTAATAAAAGTCAAACATAATTACTATTAAAGGTTGGTTTGTACTTAAAAGAATCAATTTTTTTCTCATAAGCAGTGACACTATAAAGAATAAAAATAAGATACAAAGTTTAGTTACTAATATTATACAAAGATGAAAAATCTTACAAATAAGACGACAAATGTGAGGTACAAAGAAATATTTAGAGATTTATAGATTGTTTATATGTTTATTACTTATATATTGTAATTACCAATGACGTTGGGGATCAATGGACAGATGTAAAAGCATTTAGGTATACTTAGATTTGAAGGTCTTGGGTTCAAAACTTCAAATCCCATATACACTAGAAATAAAGAACAAAAAAACTTGTATGTTGTAATTTAACCTTTTTCATAATGCATCATTTCGTATTATGATAAAATGAATTATATATATTAAATAAAGTAAAATATATTATATAAAATGACCTGTGATTTTTTTTTTGTATTTACTTGTTAATGAGAAGCCACTTCGTGTTAAATGGTGGGGGTATTAATGTATGTTAATAATCATAACACGGGAACCAATTGTAAGTATAGTAGAATCTATATCTATGTGTAATTCATTAAATTAATAGATTTATAAAAAAATATCTAACATGGATCATTATTCATTCTAAAGAAGGAGCTTTTTTACTTGAATATTACTAGCGTCTAATGGTCAGTAGAGATGGGCATAATCGGTTCTTTTTATACCCGGAATCGGTTCTTCACCGGGCCCGGTTCCTGAATGTGTGTCAATGGAACCGGTTCTTTTGTAACCGGTTCCGGTTCCTACACAGGTTTTAACCATTAAAAGTAGAACCGAGGGTAACCGGTTCGGGTCGGGGTGGAACCGGTTCCAATTCCTTAGAAGAACCGGTTCCTAAGGTTACTATGAAAAAGCTGCAAATACTATTAGGAACCGGTTCCTAATAGTAATTCAATGGAAAAGGCTGCAAAGACTGTTAGGAACCTATTCCTTCTGTCAATTCAATGAAAAAGCTGCAAAACTATTAGAAACCAATTATAAATTCATTGCATTCTTGCCTCCTTGCATCCCAATATCAATAACTTACACCTTCAAACTTCCACAATTAAAATGGCGTGCAACGGCGATGTTGTGGTGGTTTTGGAAACTAAACGAAACCCCGCAATTTGGAAGCACTTTGACTTGTGCTTAATGAGCGATAGCCACAAGATGGCAAGGTGTAAAGCTTGTGGGAAGTTCATGAAGGCTACGGCCAACTCCACGCTAAAGAAACACACCGATCGTCATTGTCCGGTTACAAAGCCGAAGAAATATTTATGTTTCGGTTTATATCTTGTAGGTGTAAGTTAATGGTAGCGATGGGCATATCGGGTTTTTTTTTGTAATAGCCGGAACCGGTTCCGGGTAGGAACCGGGTTCCGGGTACGCACCTGGTCCGGGTAGGAACCGGGTACGAACCGATTTTATTTGTAAAATGTGAAACTGGGTTGGAACCTCTGGGTTTTTTGAACCCGGAACCGGTTCTACTATTAGCCGGGTGGGAACCGGAACCGGTTCCAGGTCGGTTCCACTGGGTTGGGTTTGGAACGGTTATTATGCCCATCTCTAGGGGTCAGGGGTCTGATTGGGCTCAAGAACCGACCCAATGCTTCCTTTGTGTTGTGCTTATACAAAATATTAGGATTGAAAACGAATTCAAGGTAACATGCTCTGGACTTGTTTGTGTTGTTCAGTTGTTGTGGACCTATAGTTTAAAACTTTGTTTTTTTTTTTATTTGCTTGGCCCATGACCAGTTTGGTATTCACTTTAACTGGGCCTGATCATAACTCAACGGGCCAAAATAAAATTTTGAGTTGAAGCTGAATTTTTGGGCCTCTTTGTTTTCTTGGTTCGTATTATGCTATTGTTGGAATTTGGAATAATGGGTTTCTAATTCTGGGTTCGTATTATAGGGTAAAGATCAAATAGGAAGTTTATTTTAGCTAGTAAGGATAGCAAGCAATAATAGAGTGACACGTGTCAAATATAAAAAAACATTGGAAGGGCATTTTAGTCAAACAACCATAAGATAAAAAACTCAATTCTATAACAAAAACCCAGTATGTCATTTTCTTTCACGATACATCTCACCCCACCACCACCACCACCACCGTCGTCACTCCATCGCCCACTGCCACCAGAATCGTCTCTCCAATCTCATCACTCTGTCAAATTTAACATGATGTGATGGAACATGAGATTTTTGTTAAAAAAGGTACTATTCTTCTCAAATTTCTCAAACATTTTGTATTCAAAGTGAAGATATCTCTGATTATACTCTTTCTCTTGATGTATTCATGCGTTTGGGCAACATCATTATTCCAAATTTCATTGAGAAATCATTAATAAATAGTTGCACACCAGGTGTTTGACAAATGTCTCAAAAAAAATTTACAAAACACCTTTCAGTTTAAACTTTCATTTAAAATTGTGTTTTACAAAAAAATGAAAAAGCACCCCTTTTTGGTGTTTTTTGCCCATTGCGTTGTACAAAATAATAAAAAACACTGTTTTTTATCCATTGCGTTTTACAAAAGAATAAAAAAACACATTTTTTTGGTGTTTTTTATCCATTGGGTTTTACAAAATAATGAAAAAACACACTTTTTGTGTGTTTTTTGCCATTGTGTTTTACAAAATAATGAAAAAAAACAGTTTTTTGTCCATTGCGTTTTACAAAAGAATGAAAAACACACTTTTTGGTTGTTTTTTGGTCTATTGCGTTTTACAAAATAATGTAAAACACACGGTTTTTTATCCATTGCGGTTTACAAAAAAATGAAAAACACACTTTTTGGGTGTTTTTTGTCAATTGCGTTTTACAAATAAAATGAAAAAACACTGTTTTTTATCCATTGCATTTTACAAAAGAATGAAAAAAACACATTTTTTGTGGGTTTTTTTGTCTATTTCTTTTTACAAAATAATGAAAAAACACAGTTTTTTGTCCATTGCGTTTTACAAAAGACACTTTTTCTTTGTGATTTTAGTCCATTTCGTTTTAGAAAGTACACTTTCTTTTATATTTTTAGTCAATTGCGTTTTAGAAATAAACTTTGTTTTGTGTTTTAATTCATTACTTTTTAGATAAAAAAAACATTTTCTTTTGTGTTCTTTGTCCATTGCCTTTTAGAAAAAAATATATTTTATTTTGTGTTTTTTTAGTCCATTGTGTTTTATAAAAATGAAAAAAAAATTGTGTTTTTTTTCATTGCGTTTTACGCATCTGGGTTATCGAAAACTTTTGTTTTCAAAAGTATAGCAATAGTGTGCTCGTTTTAAAGATAAAAAAACTCGTTTTTATGGTGTAATTTTTATAAAAAAAATAATATCGTATGAATGAGTTATTAACGTTTAAAAAATGGTGGGAATTGGAGGAGAGAGAAACTATTACATTGAATTGACTACAATGCCACTCAACAAACTCACGCACTTCATTTCCTTCCTTCAATTCCACCCATTTAATCTTAGCCCTTGATTAGTAGATAGATGGTAAAGATTACTTCCTATCCTTCATACCTATAGAAACTTTCTAGTATATCCTGACCCTCGTATTATATATCCTTTTAAAGACTTGAAATTAAGAGATATGTTAGTACGTTATACGATTAACATATTAATATACTAGGTTATTCCCCATGTAATACACGGTGTAAATATTGTTTTATTTGTAAATGGTGTTCCTTGTGTTTTATTTTGTTAAATCTTACGTAACATATTATGAAAAATTTGATGATAATATCTTATTAGAATTTGTTGTTTTAGATATCATATTGTATTTATGATAATCCAACTATCACTTTTTAAATTTAGGATTCTCAACAATGTTGGTATAAGCATGTCGGGGGTACAAATTGCAAAAAAAAAGTTACTTTTTTTTCGAAAAAATTAAGTTAAAAAGTCCATTAATAATGTATAGATGTATAATAAAGTAATTCAACGTATGACACTATCTAATTTATGTTTTACCGTCTTTTTCCTTACTCGTCTTATATTAACTAAAATAAATGATAGATTAATATTTAATCTTATCTATACTATATTTATTTTTATTTTCTTTATTAAGATATATATATCTTCACTATAAGATAACTTAAAATAAAATTTAGATTCAAACTATTAATCTAAATTAACATAATGTTTACGTAATGAAAATAAAAAATATTTTTTTATATATAATCCACTTACTTAATGGAAAATAGTAATATGAACTAAAAACAATATTAAAAAAGTGTGATGAATGCGAAAGTATATGAAGGTGACTGTTTCGTAGATATATGTAAAATTCGGCTTATTTGCCTTAAAAATCTACCTTATTTGGTTTAGCTAATTTATTTTAAAAAGATATGTTTTAACTGAATGTGATATTATTATTTTTTATTACTTAATTTAAATATTGTATAAAGATTAGATTAAGTAGAGATAAATAGAAAAAATCTCTCTTTAGATTAGATTAAGTAGAGATAAATAGAAAAAAATATCTCCTTAGGCGGGAAAAACCTATTAAGATCACTCCATAGGATGACATGTGTCCACAATTAGGTTTATTTTATTATATGTATAGATTATCATCACATGTGTAGACGTATGTTGTATTTGACGTGACATTTGAGCTTTGTTCCAAACAAGTCTAATTCCTTCGATTTAACTCAACACCTTCATTTATAGGATGGGAAAAAATCCGAACCAGATGAAAAAAAAAACATGAAACTCGACATATTCGACACACATATTTGAATACAGAACCTAGTCAGCGGCGGATCCAGGATTTTCGCCAGGGGGTGCAAAATATGACTAGGTTAAATAGTGCCAGGTCATAACGGGTCAACAAGTCGGGCCATAACGGGTCAATAAGTCGGGTTACCGAGTAGGGCAGCCTAAAAAATTGTAGAACTAGAAGCTAATCTTTAATGTAAAACTTATAATCATAATTCTCTTTTAGTGAAGTATAAGCAAGAAGGTAATTTATATATTTGGATGTCAATACAAGCGCTCTCCACATGGAAAATCAAAGTATATATTCACAAAATCGGAATTCAGTGCATTTTAACACCTTAATATGTTTTCTTTTACAAACTAACTCATAAATAAGAATTTAGTAAGCTGGAAACAATAACATAATCTTTGAGGCTGAGACTGAGATGTTGGATCACAAATTCAGAAAATAGCTCTATTTTACAAACTAGCTCATAATGAACATTTTCTTAAAGTACATAAGTTTTGTTGGAATCAACCGGATAGAAAACACAGCAATACAACAGTTTTGTGAGAACTCCTAACGACTCTTAACGACTCTTTTATGTATTATTAAAGATACAAATAATTATAAAGGGTTTCTTCAGTGGAGGCGACTTTTGCGATTTGGAGTTATCCCCTTTGATTTGGAGTTAAAATCAAAAGGGGTTCCATCAGGGAGGCCAGAGTGAATTTTTGAAAAAAAAAAAAGAAAAACATATTCTTTTTTAGTTAAAAGAAAGTTGGCTTCCCATGTTGCAGCCCATCTACTAAATGCATCGAAGCCCATTTAAATCCATATATATCCTTTCTTATTGACCTTGTCCTTTCCCACATCTCAATAAGTAACTACTTAAAACTTAGATAGTAAACTCGAAAAAAAGACCTTTCCGGACTCGAATATGAGACCTCAAGTAAGAAAAGCGCGCTGAACCAGTTTTCTACTCAACTTATTCGGTTACAAGGTTCCCCTACAAAATACTAAAGGGTTCATTCAGAATTTTTTATATAACTTAACACTATAAATTACAAACCGAACGGGTTCCTAGGAACCCCCAAATTACCTCTAGGTCCGCCCCTAACCTAGTATGAGATTATTTAAAAATTCTTTTGTGAGTATATGGATATTGTATTAGGTTTTATCTAGCCAGATTATCCGAAAATACATACTCGTTATTTTATTATATTATTATTATTATTATTATTATTATTATTATTATTATTATTATTATTATTATTATTATTATTATTATTATTATTTCGATACCAGTATCGGTAGGCATCGGACTCATCCAACCTCCAAAACTAAAAAAAAGAAATCATTAAAAGTTGAAGAAATTTAACAAAAGAAAGTTGTACAATACTATTGTTGTTTTTACGGTACCCGTGATCAGAGATGATCAAATGGTATCGGGTGACAGTACTGAATTTCCCGAACTAAAAGAATTTCAATATAAATTCGGTATCGATTTTTGGCGTTTTCTCTAAAGGAAAATGTCACAGAATAGTAACCAAGTTTCAAAAGTGTTCTAATTAGGTCACTCGTATCGTTTTTGTCCCAATTATATAACTTAACTTTCAAATCGAGTCATGTCCTTTTTTTCATGTGTCAAGAGAAAAATTGAGCATAAGATGCTAGGGTCGGATTATTTTAATATATAAAATTTAATTTATTATAAATAAAAACATTTTGATTACATTAAAAATAAAAAAACAAGTTAAAATCCACGTCATCACTCGACGTTAGCATCAAATGAAAGGGAAAGATAAACAAAATTCCGCATCACCACGGTTACGGTTACCTTTGAATTGGATGAAAAAACCCATAATTTTAATAAAAAATGAATGTTGAGTGACCTGTTTGAAACACTTTTGAAACTTGAGTAACCTAATTGAAACACTTTTAAAACTTGATTACTATTCTACAAAGTTACCCCTTTTCTAAACCAGGCTGGTGTCGGTTTTTCATGTACCAATACGAACAGGACTATACCTGCAAAAAAAAACAAAAAAAAGAAACTGTCATGTAGCAACTAATGAATAGTGCTTCCTCCATTAAGAAGTTGTCACTTGACATCCTTTTAATAGAGCAATCACTATTCATTGACTTGGTTTATTAATAATTAATTAATTAATTAATTAATTAATAATTACTAGTTAGATGTGCCGCCCGTGTTGCGGGGCGATAGCCGAATAATGAGCGAGTGTCAGGCAGCTCATTCACACGGAAAACAATTAAATCAAGTAAACCAATACATAACACTTTTATAGTTTTGTTAAAAAAACTAAAACAATGTCAATACTGTTATTTTTAACTAACGGAAAGTTATATTTTTTCACTGGTGTAAAATCGTAATTTGCCAAAAGCTAAAGTGATGCAAATACTTGAAATTGAAACCAGGAAGGCACAACCGTAATTTTAGGCCGAAGGCAAAACCATATTTTTATTTTGAACCGAGGGCATAATCGTAATTTTGAGTTGGAGCCAAAAACGTAATTTTATTTTGAACAGGAGCGAAAACGTAATTTTTAACTGAGGCCAAAATCATAATTTTTTAAACGGGGAAGAATCGTAATTTTAAGGTGGGGGCGAGAGCATATTTTTTCATTTGAACAGGGGTGAAAACGTATTTTTGAGCCGATGGCGAAATTGTAACTTCGAGTCATGGGCAAAATCGTAATTTTTGGCTGGGGCCAAAAGCGTAATTTTATTTTGAGCAGAGGCCAACATCGTAATTTTAAAGTGGGGGCAAACCCGTAATTTTACAGCGTAAACAAATAATAAACGGTTGGTCCAATGAGGGTGTGCCAGGCCAGCTGCGTGGCACTATTCTGGGGGCAAACCCGTAATTTTACATCGTCAACAAATAATAAACGGCTGCTCCAATGGGAGAGTGCCAGGTCGGACGGCTGGTCCAATGAGAGAGTGTCAGGCCAGCTGCATGGCACTATTCCTTTTTTTATATTTAAAACAATGTTCAATTCGAACAAGGGTGAAAACGTAATTTTGAGTCGAGGGCGAAATTGTAATTTCGAGTCATGGGCAAAATCGTAATTTTTGGCTGAGGCCAAAAGCGTAATTTTATTTTGAGCAGGTGGCAACATCGTGATTTTAAAGTTGGGCCAAACCCGTAATTTTACAGAGTAAACAAATAATAAACGGTTGGTCCAATGGGGGAGTGCCACGCCAGCGGCCTGGCACTATTCCGGGGGCAAACCCGTAATTTTACAGCGTAAACAAATAATAAACAGCTGGTCCAATAGGAGAGTGCCACGTCAAACGGCAGGTTCAATGGGAGAGTGCCAGGCCAGCTGCCTGACACTATTCCTTGTTTTATATTTAAAACACTGTTCAAAACGTTTGATTATTATTGTATTGATAATGATAATGTATTGATAATGATAATAATAATAATTATCATTATCATTATCAATACAGTGAAAGCATTTGAATAGTGCATTTGAAAGCATTTGATTATTATTGTATTGATAATGATAATAATAATAATTCTTTCAATACCGTCGTAGTCTAACAATTGTTAAGCTATTTCTAACTTAAACCTTGCAATTGAAATCGAATTCAGACACCGTTATCAGATAATTTCAGTTCGCCGGAAAATTTCTGGAAATCTTTATTTCCGTCTGTGAAACGGTAAGGACCTTCAATCACACTGTTAACGTTTGTTTATCACTTCAATTCCACGATTGGCTAATCAAAACGGTTAATTGTTTTGTTCAGTTGAGGTGCACAAAAACAGAGCCGACGCATTGCCGGAAATTCTGTGATAAATCATTCCTACGGTATGTTACTTCCAACACCGTCTCTGCCATTTCATTTTAGCCTTAAGAATGATTGTTAATCGTAAAAACAAGAAAACGGATTAGTAACACCGTCGACTGTAATTTGAGTGAAGAAGACGAAGATAGTTAAGTTATAAGTATAATTAAAATTGGTATTTTAAACGGGTTAGACACACAGTCCAGCGGTGGACTGTGTGCAAATAATACGCGAATGTCACGAGTTCGATCCCTGATACACGCAACCCCTATGTAATAAAATGCCTTTTTGATTAAAGCTGAACCGGGTTAACTCCGTTAGTTGTTAAGTATAATAAAAATTTGTATATTAACCAAGTTAGACACACAGTCCAGCGGTGGACTGTGTGTGATGTTAAAGCACAAGTCCCGGGTTCGAAACCTGTTACTGGCACCGGTTGAACGAATTAAAATGTTTTTGAAATTAAAAGAATTTTGGTTAAATCGAATTAGTATATAAATATAATTAAAAACAAGATTATTTCGGGTTAGACACGTAGCTCAGTTGGTAGAACTGCGTGCACGCGTACGGGAGGTCTCGGGTTCGAGTCTCACCCAGCGCATACTTGCACACTGACCGAATCGGTCAACAGGTCAACAAGTCAACGGTCAACGGTCAACGCAAAAATAAACAATTTTTTTATATTTTTATTTATTTAATTTAATTTAAAAATCAATTAAAAATACTTAAAAATAATATTTTTAATGATAGAAAATAGCCTTAAACTCACAAAAATATATCTAAAAATTCTATTAAAATCCTTAATAAAATCCACTCATTTACTATATTTTTTCGTCATTATTTAGGTTAGTAATTCTCGTTGTTCAACTCTCCCGACTCGTGCGCATCTCATCATCTCAAATCAAACGCGCCCAATGTGAGTGAATCTTACAAATTCCCCGTTTTAATCACGTTTTGGGGTGTATCATGTGTCTTGCTATATATATTATATTTAAATCATTGTGCATACATCATATCATGAACATGTGTATTCAGTTTGTTTCAACTGTTGTGTGGTTATCGTTAGATGCAATTTATTATTTTCAGTACATGCAATTTCATAGGCCGCCGCTCCCCATTACATTATGAGCGTTGAGCATGTTCCCCATTACATTATGAGCGTGAACCTGGCGTGCCCACATACGATCGGCTCCGTTTGATTGAGCCTTGATCGCACAGACATTTTTCATTTTCAATACAGGCAATACGATTGGCTCCGTTTGATTGAGCCTTGATCGCACAGTTTCATTCATGTTATTTATCGTATGATGTTGGTATGTTAATGTATGCTATCATGTGTTATTGTATGTTATAGTTGTGATTGCTATTGCTACTGCTTGGTTATTTACATTTGCTCATTTATGATTATGCACAATTTTTCATTGATAAACTAACAAGTAAATCAATAATAAATGTTTATCTAACAAGGTTCACTCGCCAACTTATGTTGACCCAAAAACCACCATTTTTACACATGATACAGGTGAACCAGCCGCAGCCAGAAACACATAGGATTGGACTAGAAGAATAAAATGATTTAGAGTTTGGGATTGTTATGTTTGGTTTATTTTCTTTGTATTGTATGGACATGTTTGGATATTTGGAAATGTAACTTTGACTTTAATAAATATGAAACATCTTAGTAAATATCATGAGCTTTGGTGATAACCCAATTATGCCCCGACTCTTATTCCGCTGCGGGTCGGGGTGTGACAGATTGGTATCAGAGCCATGACTATAGGGATATAGGATAGGTTATTAGACCCTTAGAGCCTATACTATAGTTGATTAGAAACTTATAAGATTTTTGGTGTTACATGCCAAATTTCATGATATTTATATGTTTTATGTTAAATGTTACATTCAATGTTATGCAAGCATGTTCATAAGTATATATTATCATATAATGCCTATCATGAATCATATACTCATAACATATCACATCCATGAAAGCACACACCACATCATGATTGCTTTTACAATGATTTTTGTGTTTTCAAATCTCATCAAAGTGAGTTCTCATGACGGGCATGTAGTAACTGGAATGGTACCAGTACCGGTAGTCGGAACGTACTGTCTAGGCTGGCATTCGTATAAATAAAAAATAAAGGACCAGTTTGCCTACCTGGGGACTAACGATGAGAGTACGAAGTACCTATTAGGCCAAAGCATGCTATACCAAACGTCGTGTGAGCTAACCCCACTTTGAGTTGTCATTGTGTCTACACCTGGACACATTCCGACCATACATCTCGTAAACATATTTTGTGGTTTGCATTCGGGTGATGCGAGTGTTAAATCGCCAATACTAATGTGAATCCTACCAAGCCAATAGCCATGGGGGCCCACATGACTATATAGGTGAAGGTATGGGGGACATTTGAGGCCCAACATGAGCAAACCCAAGACATCCTATGGATGTAGTTGCATTATTGATATTTATGTTATTTTCATTATTCTTAAAGACACATGACACCTAAAAAGACACCATAAACTCACAATCTTCTCATGTATGTTCCTGTAGATGTCGTCCAGACAACAACGAAGGGGTAAAAGATCAGGAAGGTCTCAGGAACGCTTGGCCATACAAATCGCGAAACAAATGGCCACGATACTGCCTGACATTGTGGTCCAAGTACAACAAGCTCTCGCTACAAATCCTACTAACCCTCCCCAACAACATGACCAGAACATCGACAACCCTCCTACCAGCAAGTGCTCATACAAACATTTCAAATCTTGTGATCCTCCTAAATTTGAAGGGACCGAAGGTGTCACTGCTCTCCTACATTGGTTCGAGGAAATGGAAAACACCTTCCTCAACTGCGATTGTCCCGAGGATCGCAAGGTTCGATACGCCACCGGGAGGCTATTTGGGGTAGCTCTCACTTGGTGGAATACTGAAAAAGGGAAGAGGGGAATTGATGATGCAATGGCCTTAACTTGGGAGGAGTTAAGAGAAATCATGACTAGGCGTTTCTGTCCTAGGAGTGAAATTAAAAAGTTGGAGGACGAATTTCATTCTTTAAAGCAGAAGGAGGGAGATCACACCACCTATAACAAGAGGTTCTTAGAGTTGAACCAAATGGTTCCAAATTTGTTTACCCCAACTTATCATTTGATCGAGCATTATATTCGAGGACTTCCCTCGAAAATTCAAGATTCAGTTCTCAGCATTTCACCGGTAACACTTGAAGCTGCTATGGAGCTAGCAACTGAACTGACCGAGAACCGAATTCGCAACAGGAAGTTTAAAGAAGAGAAAAAGAAAGCCCCTGTTGAGGGTCAAACTTCAAACCATTCCATCTCCTCCTCTAAGTTTGCTAACAAGAGGAAGCGCAACACCAGAAACTTCGCCGTTACACAAACCAACCTCCCAATTCCTGCTGCACCCATTACCCTAGTCGCTCCTTCACCTGCACTATACAAAAGACCCTACTCTGACCCGTTACCAAAATGTAACCGTTGCCAATATCACCATTCTCCTGATTATCCTTGCTAGCATTGCACCGGCTGTGGTCGCGCGGGTCATACTGTTCAAACCTGCCGCATGCCCCAGCGAACGAACCGCCACCAACCTTTAACCCAAACCCACCAACAATTAATGGGTCAAGCCCAACAACCCCTACTATTACCACCCACCCAACATTTAGCTCAAACATATTACCAACCCAATTATCCTATGGGTCAACCTATGCTGGCTTGCTACAATTGTGGAGACCCAAGCCATTTCAGAAACACTTGTCCAAGGTTGGTAAACATTATTCATGCTCAGGCTCAAGCCAACCCGGTGAATCAAGCGAACCAAGCTCCTCCACCTGCAAGAGGAAGAGCTTTCAATATCAACGCTAATCAGGCTAGGGCCGATGGCAATGTGGTTAACGGTACGTTCCTTATAAATGGTAGATATGCATCTATGTTATTTGATACTGGTGCGGATAGAAGTTTTGTGTCCTTAGAATTTGAACCTATCTTAAACCAAAATCGGGATAAGCTCATGGAATCCATAACGGTAGAAGTTGCTGACGGGAAACCAGTTTCATTAAGCTCTATTATACGCAACTATACACTCACCTTAAACGACCACGATTTCTCAGTCGACCTTATTCCTATGAAGCTGGGAAGTTTTGATATCATAATTGGTATGGACTGGCTCAGTCAACATCAGGCAGAAGTTGTATGTCGCGAAAAATTTATACGTATTCCCCTTTCAAACGGTCAGACTCTTCGAATCTTTAGTGAAACCTCGTCGAAGGGGCTCAGCTTAATGTCTTGTCTTCAAGCCCAAAAATATCTTCGCAAAAATTATGACGCGTTTTTAGCTCATATCATCAAAAAGGGAACCATGGAGAAGAAACTTGAAGACATTCCAGTAGTAAAAGATTTCCCGCAAGTTTTTCCTGACGACATTTCAGGACTTCCTCCAGTTAGAGAAGTCGAATTCCGTATTGATCTTATACCTGGTGCTACACCAGTTGCAAAGTCTCCTTATAGGTTAGCCCCCTCTGAAATGCAAGAGCTAGCCAGTCAATTACAAAAGTTGACTGACAAGGGATTCATACGTCCTAGCTCATCGCCTTGGGGTGCACCTGTCCTTTTTGTAAAGAAGAAAGATGGATCGTTTCGTATGTGCATCGACTACAGAGAGCTCAACAAATTAACAATCAAGAATCGCTATCCTTTACCTCGCATTGATGATCTTCTTGACCAACTTCAAGGTGCCAACTGCTTTTCAAAAATCGACCTTCAATCTGGCTATCATCAACTTAGAGTACATGAAGTAGACGTCCCAAAGACTGCTTTCCGAACTCGTTATGGCCATTATGAATTCATGGTCATGCCATTTGGTTTAACCAACGCACCAGCTGTCTTCATGGACCTAATGAACAGAGTCTGCAAACCTTATCTTGATCGATTTGTTATAGTCTTCATCGACTATTTATTCAAAGTCTAAATCTGATCATGAGCGTCATCTTCGACTCATCCTTACACTTCTAGAGAATGAAAAGCTTTACGCCAAATTCTCCAAATGCGAATTCTGGTTAAAAGAGGTGCAATTCCTCGGACATGTAGTCAATGACAAGGGAATACATGTCGACCCCTCAAAGATCAAAGCGGTACAAGAATGGTAAGCTCCACGTACACCAACTGAAGTAAGATCTTTTCTTGGTTTGGCTGGTTATTATCGTCGATTCATCTCAAACTTCTCACGCATTGCTGTACCACTCACGGCTTTAACTCACAAGGGAAAACCTTTCATATGGGGACCCAAGCATGAAGAAGCCTTCCAAACTCTTAAAAAAAACTTTGTGATGCACTAATCCTTACTCTTCCTGAAGGTTGTGATGATTTCGTGGTCTATTGCGACGCGTCAGGGCAAGGATTAGGCTGCGTTCTAATGCAAAGAGGAAAAGTTATAGCTTATGCTTCGAGACAACTCAAGACGCATGAGAAGAACTACACCACTCATGACCTAGAACTTGGAGCCGTTGTGTTCGCTCTTAAGATATGGAGACATTATCTCTATGGTACTAAGTGTGAAATATACACTGACCACAAGAGTCTTCAACATATCTTCAATCAAAAGGAGTTAAACATGAGGCAACGAAGATGGGTCGAACTTCTAAATGACTACGACTGTGAAATTCGATACCACCCTGGCAAAGCAAATGTGGTGGCTGATGCACTCAGTCGAAAGGGTTATGCGAACTCCATTCGTCTTCTATGTTCGCAAATCATAACTGACATTAAAGATCAAATTCGGGAAGCCCAACATGTTTCAGTAACGGAAGATGATGTGCGAAAGGAGATGTCCTGTGGAGCTGAACTTAAAATTGAAACTAAATCTGACGGTATTCTGTACTACCTAGATCGTATCTGGATTCCTAACCACAACAATCTTCGTGAAATTCTTATGAAGGAAGCTCACAAAACGCGATACTCTATACACCCAGGAGCCGATAAGATGTATCAAGACCTACGATATACCTATTGGTGGCCTGGAATGAAAAAGGATATTGCTGTTTTTGTTTCCAAGTGCCTTACATGTTCCAAGGTGAAAGCTGAACGCCAAAGACCCTCGGGACTTCTGGTCCAACCTGAAATACCTGTAGGGAAGTGGGAAAATATAACCATGGATTTCATTACCGGGTTACCTCGCACTTCTGGTGGGTATGACACTATATGGGTAATTATCGACCGACTTACAAAATCAGCTCACTTTATTCCTATCCGCGAAGATTTCAAGAACGAAAAGCTTGCTCGTATTTATATCAGCGAAATCGTAAGCCGACATGGGGTACCGTTAAGCATTATTTCTGATCGTGATGGTCGTTTCACTTCACAAACATGGCAAGCAGTACAAGCCGCTATGGGTACGCGACTAGATCTCAGTACCGCCTATCATCCTCAAACTGATGGTCAATCTAAACGCACCATCCAAACTCTTGAAGATATGCTTCGCGCATGTGTTATAGACTTCAAGGGAAATTGGGACGCTCATCTACCATTAGTAGAATTTTCGTACAACAACAGCTATCATTCAAGCATCGGCATGGCACCTTTTGAAGCCTTATATGGTCGTAAGTGCCGATCTCCTGTATGTTGGCACGAAATTGGGGAAGCTCAAATCACTGGTCCAGAATTGATCCAAGAAACCACAGACAAGATCCATCAAATCCGAAACAATCTTCTAGCGGTTCAAAGTCGTCAAAAGAGTTATGCAGATAAACGACGGAAGCCTTTAGAGTTTAACATTGGCGATCATATACTTCTAAAAGTATCACCGTGGAAGGGAGTAGTTCATTTTGGTCAAAAAGGCAAGCTAGCACCACGCTACGTAGGACCTTTCAAGATACTCGAAAGAGTAGGACCTGTAGCATACAAGCTTGATCTACTAGAAGAACTCAACAGGATTCATCCCACATTCCACGTGTCGAACTTGAAGAAGTGCCTCGCTGATGAAAACCTCCACATTCCTCTGGAAGATATTCAGATTGATGAATCTATGCATTTTATTGAAAGACCAGTAGAAATCATGGACTTCGAGGAGAAACGTCTACGACGAAGTCGCATTCCAATTGTTAGGGTACGTTGGGAGTCGAAACGGGGACCTGAGTTTACTTGGGAACGTGAAGACTCAATGCGCGAAAAAATACCCGCATCTTTTTCCTACTACTTCTACTACTTAAATTTCGGGACGAAATTCCTAAAAGTAGGGGATACTGTAACATTTGTCAAAAACGGTTTTCCAAAACCCGCTCCGTTTTGTAATCGAATATCAAGTTATAAATGTCACGTTGTATATTTATGATTATTTTGATTTTTAATGATACATAATTAATAAACAAACTAAACTATAAAAATTATATTTGATAAAAAGTGAAAACAAAATAAATAAAAATGAAATGTTGCTGCCGGGACTCGAACCCGGGTCAGCCGGATTATAACTTCAAAGACTTAACACTCACCCGCATAACCACTCCGCCACTTGTTTGTTTTCTGTCAACTTAGGGAAACAAATAACTCTTATACACAAATCTAGTTAAACCGGTTGCGCCAACTGAGAAACCGAAATCGGCAATTCAACCGTCTAATCGTTTGATTAATCGCACATTCAGGTTTATAACCGATACACCGACGATTTTTAATCAATTCAGATTTGAATGAACTTCAATTTTGATCATCATCGGTTTTTATAACCGAAAATAATCAAAGACTGAATTACTTCAATCAAGACCCTCTCGCGACTCAGAAACACCATACAAACCTTCCATTTCACTTTCGTCATATTTTCAGTCCATCAGAACGCTTAAATCAACTCGCCGGAAATTTCTGCAAGTTCGCCGGAAAACCGTATTCATCATCAAAACGGTAATTCTTTCAATACCGTCGTAGTCTAACAATTGTTAAGCTATTTCTAACTTAAACCTTGCAATTGAAATCGAATTCAGACACCGTTATCAGATAATTCCAGTTCGCCGGAAAATTTCTGGAAATCTTTATTTCCGTCTGTGAAACGGTAAGGACCTTCAATCACACTGTTAACGTTTGTTTATCACTTCAATTCCACGATTGGCTAATCAAAACGGTTAATTGTTTTGTGCAGTTGAGGTGCACAAAAACAGAGCCGACGCATTGCCGGAAATTCTGTGATAAATCATTCCTACGGTATGTTACTTCCAACACCGTCTCTGCCATTTCATTTTAGCCTTAAGAATGATTGTTAATCGTAAAAACAAGAAAACGGATTAGTAACACCGTCGACTGTAATTTGAGTGAAGAAGACGAAGATAGTTAAGTTATAAGTATAATTAAAATTGGTATTTTAAACGGGTTAGACACACAGTCCAGCGGTGGACTGTGTGCAAATAATACGCGAATGTCACGAGTTCGATCCCTGATACACGCAACCCCTATGTAATAAAATGCCTTTTTGATTAAAGCTGAACCGGGTTAACTCCGTTAGTTGTTAAGTATAATAAAAATTTGTATATTAACCAAGTTAGACACACAGTCCAGCGGTGGACTGTGTGTGATGTTAAAGCACAAGTCCCGGGTTCGAAACCTGTTACTGGCACCGGTTGAACGAATTAAAATGTTTTTGAAATTAAAAGAATTTTGGTTAAATCGAATTAGTATATAAATATAATTAAAAACAAGATTATTTCGGGTTAGACACGTAGCTCAGTTGGTAGAGCTGCGTGCACGCGTACGGGAGGTCTCGGGTTCGAGTCTCACCCAGCGCATACTTGCACACTGACCGAACCGGTCAACAAGTCAACGGTCAACGGTCAATGCAAAAATAAACAATTTTTTTATATTTTTATTTATTTAATTTAATTTAAAAATCAATTAAAAATACTTAAAAATAATATTTTTAAAGATAGAAAATAGTCTTAAACTCACAAAAATATATCTAAAAATTCTATTAAAATCCTTAATAAAATCCACTCATTTACTATATTTTTTCGTCATTATTTAGGTTATTAATTCTCGTTGTTCAACTCTCCCGACTCGTGCGCATCTCATCATCTCAAATCAAACGCACCCAATGTGAGTGAATCTTACAAATTCCCCGTTTTAATCACGTTTTGGGGTGTATCATGTGTCTTGCTATATATATTATATTTAAATCATTGTGCATACATCATATCATGAACATGTGTATTAAGTTTGTTTCAACTGTTGTGTGGTTATCGTTAGATACAATTTATTATTTTCAGTACATGCAATTTCATAGGCCGCCGATCCCATTACATTATGAGCGTTGAGCATGTTCCCCATTACATTATGAGCGTGAACCTGGCGTGCCCACATACGATCGGCTCCGTTTGATTGAGCCTTGATCGCATAGACATTTTTCATTTTCAGTACAGGCAATACGATCGGCTCCGTTTGGTTGAGCCTTGATCGCACATTTTCATTCATGTTATTTTTCGTATGATGTTGGTATGTTAATGTATGCTATCATGTGTTATTGTATGTTATAGTTGTGATTGCTATTGCTACTGCTTGGTTATTTACATTTGCTCATTTGTGATTATGCACAATTTTTCATTGATAAACTAACAAGTAAATCAATAATAAATGTTTATCTAACAAGGTTCACTCGCCAACTTATGTTGACCCAAAACCCCCATTTTTACACATGATACAGGTGAACCAGCTGCAGCCAGAAACACATAGGATTGGACTAGAAGAATAAAATGATTTAGAGTTTGGGATTGTTATGTTTGGTTTATTTTCTTTGTATTGTATGGACATGTTTGGATATTTGGAAATGTAACTTTGACTTTAATAAATATGAAACATCTTAGTAAATATCATGAGCTTTGGTGATAACTCAATTATGCCCAGACTCTTATTCCGCTGCGGGTCGGGGTGTGACACTTTTCGCTCAGAATCGCACAATCTCTCGAAGCTTTAGCACGTCGCCGGAAATTTCAATTTCGCCGGAATCATTGAACCGTACAATCATCTAAACTTCTCTTGCTATCTTTCGATTTGTAATTAATTGCTCAATCCAGTAATCAAAACTGTTAAACAGTTTCCCTCAGCCGGAATCCGCAGATCGGAGACGACGAGACTTTGCCGGAAAACCTGAAACAAACTCGCCGTTCTGGTATACCATGTCATTTCATTTCTCTTTTCAATTCAATCAAATATGAGTTAAGATCGATTAAACAGAACAGTCGGAATCTGAAATGTTAAGCGAAGAAGACGAAGTTGAACAATGTGTATAAGTTTAACTAAAACTGGATATTTATCCGGGTTAGACACACAGTCCAGCGGTGGACTGTGTGCAACATAACACGCACGTCCCGAGTTCGAATCGCATATGTTACCGACTTTCAGAAATAAAACCATTTTTTTTAAAACCTATTCAGATCATCCTTCAACATGTATACAAATATAATATAATTATGTAGTTAAACAAGGTTAGACACACAGCCCAACTGGTTGGGCTATGCGCACTCGAACCGAACGTCCCGAGTTCGACTCCGGGTCACTGAAGTCGGTTCGGCCATATTAAATCCTTTTTAAAATAAACTAAATAAGATAACAGTTAATTAGTATATATATATAAATAAAATAGAGAATATTTCGGGTTAGACACGTAGCTCAGTTGGTAGAGCTGCGTGCACGTATACGAGAGGTCCCGAGTTCGAACCTCACTCAGCGCATAATTAAACACAGTCCGACCGGTCAACGGTCAACGGTAAAAAAAAAGTCAAATTTTTATTTCTTTTTATTTATTTATTTTATTTAAAAATCAATTAAAAACACTTAAAAATAATATTTTTTAAGTTAGAAAATGTCATTAAACTCACAAAAAATAAATCTAAAAATTCCATTAAGTGCACTAATTAAAAACATTAATTCCAAATAAAATTTATTTATTTACCGGATCGTTTCGTTATTATTTAGGTTAGTTTTCCCTCGACGGTCGAGTTCTAATAATCGTGCGCATCATCATCATCAAGAAACGCATCCACTATGAGTGAATCTCTACCAATTCCCCGTTTTAATCACGTTTTGGGGTGTATCATGTGTCGTATAATTCTCATATTTGATTTAAACACTTGTGCTTACATCATATCCGTGATCAAATGTGTATCAAATGTGTATCAATTGTTGTGTGAATTTTGTGTAGATTGGAGTTATCATTTTCAGTGCATGCATTTCATTAGGCCCATCAGCTCCCCGTGGGATACGGGTTGAGTATCAGGTGCCTCATTCGATCGACTCCGTTTGATTGAGCCTTGATCTCACATACATCATCATTCATGTCACTCGATCGGCTCCGTTTGATTGAGCCTTGATCTCACATACATCATCATTCATGTCATATACTCATCCAAAGTGGTTTGTGATTGTTTACTTATATATGTTTGCTCACATATGATTATTGCACAATTTTTCATATTAAATATAACATGAAATTAATAACAATGTTTTATTAAGGTTCACTCGCCAACTTTTGTTGACCCAAAATATCCCCCGTTTTAGACATGATACAGGTGATCCAGCTGATGCAAGAAACACATAGGAAGGCCTAGAAGAATAAATCTGTTTAAGCTTTGGAATATTTACATAGTTTTCATTTCCTTGTAATTGTATGAATATTGATTTGGATATTTAAGTTGTAATTTGAATTTAATAAATATGAAACATTTTAGTAAACATCATGAGCTTTGGTGATAACCCAATTATGTCCTGACTTTTATTCCGCTGCGGGTCGGGGTGTGACAGATTGGTATCAGAGCTTGTGACTATAGGGATATAGGATAGGTTATTAGACCCTTAGAGCCTATACTATAGTTGACTAGATTTTAATTGTTTATGCGTTACATGCAAAATTCATGATGTTTATATATTTCATGTTTATTTTCACACTCAATGTTATGCAAGCATGTTCATAAGTACATATTATACAATGCTCATCATGAATCATATCCTCATAACATATCATATCCATGAGAGCACACACCTCACAATTCCCATGATTTTTGCAATGATTTTTGTATTTTTCAAATCACATCAAAGTGAGTTCTCATGACGGGCATGTAGTAACTGGAAGGGTACGAGTACCGGTAGTCGGAACGTCCTGTCTAGGCTTGGCATTCGTATAAATCCAAAATAAAGGACCAGTTTGCCTACCTGGGGACTAACGATGAGAGTACGAAGGACCTATTAGGCCAAAGCATGCTATACCAAACGTCGTGTGAGCTAACCCCACTTTGAGTTGTCATTGTGTCTACACCCGGACACCCTCCTACCATACATCTTGCAATTATGTTTTCCGATTTTCATTCGGGTGGTGCGAGTGTTAACCCGCCGAAACCAATGTGAATCCTACCAAGCCCAATAGTCATGGGGGCCCACATGACTACACAGGCGATGGTATGGGGGACAATGGAGGCCCAAACATGAGCAAACCCAAGACATCATATGGATGTAGTTAATTTATTGCCAATTATGTTGTTTTTCATTCTTTTTACGACACATGACACCTAGAAAATTCTTAAACTCACAATCTTCCTATGTATGTTCCTGTATATGTCGGCTAGGCAACTACGTGGAGGTAGAAAGTCAGGAAGATCAAATGAACGCTTGGCCACCCAAATTGCTAAACAAATGGCCGCTGTGCTTCCTGACATCGTAATTCAAGTTCAACAAGCTCTCACTGCGAATCCCATCAACCCTCCCAATCATGAAGACCAGAACGTCGTCAACCCTCCTTCCAAAAAGTGCTCCTACAAACACTTCAAATCTTGCGGTCCCCCAAAATATGAAGAGACCGAAGGTGTTACCTCCCTCCTTCACTGGTTTGAAGAAATGGAAAACACTTTCCTCAATTGCGATTGTCCCGAGGATCGCAAGGTACGTTACGCAACTGGGAGACTGTTTGGGGTATCCCTTACCTGGTGGAACACAGAAAAGGGTAAGCGAGGAGTCGAAGATGCCATGGCCTTTGTCACACCCGACCCGCAGCGGAAATGGTGATCGGGGCATGATTGGGTTTTCATCAAAGCTCATGACATTTACTATAAAGTTCCATATTTATTATTTCTTTTTAAAGGAAAACATTACAATCAATCATACAAGTACAACATGTTCTATACATTTTTCAAGACTTCATTATTTTTCTTCTAAGGCAATGTCCTATGTGTTCCTTGCTTCACCCTGTCCACCTGTATCATGTGTAAAAATAGGTTTTTGGGTCAACAAAAAGTTGGCGAGTGAATCCTATGAAAACATTTAAATGTGTTTATTGAATCAATTATAAAAATAAAGTGCATAACCACATATGAGTAAATGTAGATGTAAATTTATTCACAAAACACATAATATTAAATATTGCACACACATACACCAAATGATTGTTTTTGAGGCACGCTTGTTCAACTCGTCTCCCACGAGGAACTGATGGGCCTAATGAATGATTTTTGAGGCACGCGTTGTTCAACGAACTGATGGGCCTAATGAATGTTTTTGAGGCACGCGTTGTTCAACTCGTCTCCCACGAGGAACTGATGGGCCTAATGAATAATTTGCACACAACTTGACAATATGTAACACATCACAACAAACAATATTTACATTCTAAGTTTAGATCATATAATGGTATAGCACGAGTTTGAATAAGCGAATTAATTTAAGCGACACATGATACACCCCAAAACATGAATAAAAAGGGAATTTGTAAGAATTCACTCACAGTGGTTGCGTTTTCTTGGATTGATGATGAATGCGCACGAATTTGGATTAAACCACGATAGAAACTAACCTAAATAATAACATAATGGTTCGGTAAATAAATGGATTTTATTTGAGATTAATAATTTTAATTCATAACCTTAATAGGATTTATAGATTTATTTTTGTGAGTTTAAGGACATTTTCTAACTTTAAAAATATTATTTTTAAGTATTTTTAAATAATTTTCTGATTAAATAAAATAAAAAAAAATGTTGACCGTTGACTTTGACTGTTGACCGGTCTGATTGTGTTTATTATGTGCGCTGAGTGAGGTTTGAACTCGTGACCTCCCGTACGCGTGCACGCAGCTCTACCAACTGAGCTACGTGTCTAACCCGAAATAAATCTGATTTTAATTATATTTATATATTAATTAGATTAATTCAGAAATTAATTTATTTAAAAAGGGTTTTAACTGATCGAACCGGTGCGCAGTATGTGTTTCGAACTCGAGACCTTGGTCTTGCAATGCACCCAGCCCTACCAACTGGGCTGGGTGACTAACCCGTTTATATTATGATTTTTATTTCTCTTATATACTTACTGTCAAGTTCCGTATTTGGGTTTTATAAAAAGGTTTGAATATTGTGACGAATCGGAACAAGGACAGAGTCGAACCCGGGACCAGTATTTAAATATGCACACAGTCCACCACTGGACTGTGTGTCTAACCCGGTATAATTTCTGATTTTAAATACATTTAACTACTGATTTCAGTTCATCTTCTTCATTAAACCCGAAGCCCGGTACATAACCCGCCTGAAATCGATTTTTAGACATTTCTGGGTGTTTGTTCAAAGATTCGTAACATACAGAATGATAGATAGAGAAGTTAAAGAAATATACCAACTAGAAGTAAAATCCCAGTTTTCCGATGAAAATCTCCGGCGAGTTCCAAATTTTTCCGGCGACAGCAGACAATTCCGGCGAACAGAAAAATTGTTCAGAGAGTTTTAGAGTGAGTGTGGGTGACTTCTGTCTGAGCTCTATAAGTCCTACTTTAGAGTAGGGCAATAAAGGGATGGATTTTTCGGTTTTCCGGCGATTTGCAGAACTCCGGCGAGTTTTAATTTCAAGTAAGGAACTTTCTGATCGATTAGAGAGTTTGTTTGAGAAAAGTGAACGAGTTCTAATCGTGTGAACCATTACTATTTATAGTGAAAGGTGGTCAATCATAAATTTTCGGTTTCAAAGAAAAATCCTCAAATCATGGTACTGAGTGATTGAAAACGGTTTGCAATTTGAAGGAATCAGTTATGGAATTATGATCCGCGTTTACCAGTTAACCGAAAAAAAACGTATCTCCATTGATTCAGCGGTTTCAGTATTTTGTGTTTTGAATTTCCGATTCAGTGTCAGTTTGTGTATAAGATTTAATTGTTTCAGATTTGAATTAAGTTGCGTGTGTGGTGTAGTGGTGTAGAGTGTGTTTGGTCTTGAGAGTGACCCGGGTTCGAAACCCGGCGCCTGTAATTATTTTTTTTATTCATTTTTTTATTAGAAATTTTAAATTATGGTTTTTAAATTCTAATATATTTATTAATTATGTATCGTATAAAATTAATTTGAGCATTAAATACGCAACAAAATTTATAACTGATTATTCGATTTAATAAACGAAGCGGGTTTGGATAACCCGGTTTTTGACGGATGTTACAGTATCCCCTACTGTTAGTGGTATGTTTGACTCAAAAGGAGGGTGGTTTTGGCAATTACATACTTAGAAGGGGGTAAGAGTTTAAATTTTTACTTGAGGCGGTAACGTTCCTTGTAAGGGTTGAATACCCTGCTACAGGAATCGCTTTTTGATGCCTAAGATAAGGAATATTGATAAACAGAGTTGATTGACTAGGTATGATCTCATGCACAAGAGTTCTGAGAGAATCGATACGTTTGGAAAGATAAGGTTATATCCTAAAACAAAACTTCTACCACTAAAACCTACTTGGAACCTCTCATAACCGCCTGACAATGCATCTGATCCTTTGGCAAGAATACTTATATATAGGAAGTACCAGCGGCGTATCTACCATATTCTTGTCAAATTTTCATTGGCTTTATCAGTAAGTTATGATTAGTTCTATGTGACTCTAGAACATAAACAAACACAACAACCAAAGCTTGAGTCTTAATTCTGAAAGTATACATGTTTGAATGATGACAGTACCTCTCTCGTTTGTTATGATGAAGGGGTTAGTCTAGGTAAAAGTGAGACACAACCCAACTTCTTTGAATGATGAGATTGAGATACGTCGAGATGTATGATGATATGAATGCTAAATCAGTGAGTATAAAACAAACTTCAACCATGACATTGCTAAATCCTACATGGAACTTCTCATAACCGCCTGACAATGCCTCTGATCCTTTGGCAAGAATACTTATACATAGGAAGTACCAGCGGCGTATCCACCATATTCTTGTCAAATTTTCATTGGCTTTATCAGTAAATTGTGATTAGTTCTATGTGACTCTAAAACATAAACAAACACAACAACCAAAACTTGAGTCTCAAATCTGAAGGTATACATGATTGAATGATGACAGTACCTCTCTCGTTTGTTATGATGAAGGGGTTAGTCTAGGTAAAAGTGAGACACAACCCAACTTCTTTGAATGATGAGATTGAGATACGTCGAGATGTATGATGATATGAATGTTAAATCAATGAGTATAAAACAAAACTGAAATAGTAATTTGCATTAAGATTCTTGGATAAATTTCCAATTTATAATTGAGATACGTGAAGATTGAGATAACATAAAGAAAACATAAAAACTAAGCGGTTGGAGTTGAATCTTGATTTTTGGTGAAGAAAACTAGTTGGGTGGTTCGTTTGGGCTGTTATTATCTTCAACAGGATTGGCGTTGATGTTGTAAGCTCTTCCTCTTGCTGGTGGCCTAGTGGTTAGGTTTTCTTGATTTGCTCGGTTAACTGGGTTTGCTTGAGCTTGGGCGTTTATGATGTTAACCAATCGAGGGCACGCGTTTCTAAAGTGGGTAGGGTCGCCACAATTAAAACAAGCTCGAACATATGGGAACATGGGGTATTGGGGTTGTTGATATGCTTGGAACATGTTTTGAGTAGGGGGTGAGGTTTGGTTTTGAGATGTGCGGCAAACCTTGCTCAAATGACTATAGCGTCCACAATTCGCACATAGTCGACAAGGTAAGGTAGATGGATGGTGATAAAAACAGGTGTTGCATTGAGGGTGAGGTCCAAAGTAAGGTTTCTTATTTGGGTAAGTAGAGTTGGGTGCTACTTGAGTGATTGGGATAGGTTGGAGGGGTATGGCTTGTAAAGTTGGTTGATTGTGTTGGGTGACAGCGAAAAATTGCCTATCTCGTTTTCTCTTAGAAATGGGTTGTGAAGAGGATTCAGTTCGGGTGGAGTTTGAGGTTTCGGTTGATGTTTTATCCTTCTTCTTCTCCTCCGTGAAGTCTTTATTACGTATGCGGTTTTCGGTGATCTGTAGCTAACTCCATTGCTGCTTCCAAAGTTGCAGGTGTGGTACTTATTACAGAGTCTTGAATTTTTGAAGGAAGACCTCGAATGTAGTGCTCGATCTAATGGTAGAGGGGAGTGAACAAGTTGGGGACCATTTGATTTAACTCAAGGGATCTCTTGTTGTACGTGGTGTGGTTGCCTTCCTTTTATTTCAAAGAATAGAACTCATCCTCTAATTTCTTGATTTCGCTTCTTGGACAGAAACGTCTTGTCATGATCTCCCTTAATTCTTCCCAAGTCAAAGTCATAGCATTCTCAGTACCTCGCTTGGCCTTCTCTGTATTCCACCATGTAAGTGCTACTCCAAGCAAACGACCGGAAGCATATCGCACCTTGCGACCATCGGGGCAGTCGCAATTGAGAAAAGTGTTTTCCATCTCCTCAAACCAATGGAGGAGAGCGGTGACACCTTCAGTTCCTCCGTATTTTGGTGGATCGCAGGATTTGAAATGCTTGAAGGTGCATTTAGTGGTATTTGGGGGAGGATTGACAACGTTTTGATCTTCTTGGTTGATTGGGTTGACATGATTAGCGGTAAGGGCTTGTTGAGCTTGAACTACGATGTTGGGTATTACGGTTGCCATTTGTTGAGCGATTTGGGCAGTCATGCGCTCGCGGGATTTTCCTGCTTTCATTTTTCTACGAGCGAGACTAGAAGACATCTACAAGGAATACGCGTCAAGAGTATGAGTTTGACGTTTTAGGGGTCATGTGTCGTATTTAGGAATGAACATAAAATAAATGAAGAATAATAATTTACTACATCCATAGGATGTCTTGGGCTTTGCTCGTAATTGGGCCTTTGCATGCCGCCATACTTCACCTTCGTAATCATGTGGGCCCCCATGATTACCGGGTTTTTCATGTGGTTCGCATGTGTTAGCCTGGTAACGTACACTAAAACCCGGAGAAAATCGAGAAACATGTATGTAACGTATGATATTCGGAGTGCATCCAGGTGTGGACACGGTGACACCTCGAAGTGGGGTTAGTTCGAATGACGTTTGGTGTGGCATGCTTTGGCCTAATAGGTCCTTCGTACTCTCATCGTTAGTCTCCAGGTAGGCAAACTGGTCCGTTATATTGGATTTATACGAATTCCAACCTAGACAGGACGTTCCGACTACCGGTACTTGTACCTTTACAGTTACTACATGCCCGTCGTAGAACTCACTTTGATGAGAAAAAAAACGAAAAATGTGACAAAATCTTGAATAAAGGAATATGAGGATGATTTGATTATGTGAACATTGAAATATGCGTGATGAATGTATATGTAAGCATGTTATATTTGATTATAAGTATTATTCATTAAGTATCACAAAATATGATAGTGGAAGTGTTTGCATACATTTGTGTGTGTAATAAATACGAAACAAATAAACATCATGAGTTTGCATGTAACCACATAAACAATTAAAATCTAATCAACTATAGTATAGGCTCTAAGGGTCTAATAACCTATCCTATATCCCTATAGTCAAAAGCTCTGATACCAATCTGTCACAACCCCGACCCGCAGCGGAAATGGTGATCGGGGCATGATTGGGTTTTCATCAAAGCTCATGACATTTACTATAAAGTTCCATATTTATTATTTCTTTTTAAAGGAAAACATTACAATCAATCATACAAGTACAACATGTTCTATACATTTTTCAAGACTTCATTATTTTTCTTCTAAGGCAATTTCCTACGTGTTCCTTGATTCACCCTGTCCACCTGTATCATGTGTAAAAATAGGTTTTTGGGTCAACAAAAAGTTGGCGAGTGAATCCTATGAAAACATTTAAACGTGTTTATTGAATCAATTATAAAATAAAGTGCAAACCACATATGAGTAAATGTAGATGTAAATTTATTCACAAAACACATAATATTAAATATTGCACACACATACACCAAATGATTGTTTTGAGGCACGCGTTGTTCAACTCGTCTCCCACGAGGAACTGATGGGCCTAATGAATGATTTTTGAGGCACGCGTTGTTCAACGAACTGATGGGCCTAATGAATGTTTTTGAGGCACGCGTTGTTCAACTCGTCTCCCACGAGGAACTGATGGGTCAAATGAATAATTTGCACACAACTTGACAATATGTAACACATCACAACAAACAATATTTACATTCTAAGTTTAGATCATATAATGGTATAGCACGAGTTTGAATAAGCGAATTAATTTAAGCGACACATGATACACCCCAAAACATGAATAAAAAGGGGAATTTGTAAGAATTCACTCACATTGGTTGCGTTTTCTTGGATTGATGATGAATGCGCACGAATTTGGATTTAACCACGATAGAAACTAACCTAAATAATAACATAATGGTTCGGTAAATAAGTAGATTTTATTTGAGATTAATAATTTTAATTCATAACCTTAATAGGATTTATAGATTTATTTTTGTGAGTTTAAGTACATTTTCTAACTTTAAAAATATTATTTTTAAGTATTTTTAAATAATTTTCTGATTAAATAAATTATTATAAAAAAATGTTGACCGTTGACTTTGACTGTTGACCGGTCTGATTGTGTTTATTATGTGCGCTGAGTGAGGTTCGAACTCGTGACCTCCCGTACGCGTGCACGCAGCTCTACCAACTGAGCTACGTGTCTAACCCGAAATAAATCTGATTGTAATTATATTTATATATTAATTAGATTAATTCAGAAATTAATTTATTTAAAAAGGGTTTTAACTGATCGAACCGGTGCGCAGTATGTGTTTCGAACTCGAGACCTTGGTCTTGCAACGCACCCAGCCCTACCAACTGGGCTGGGTGACTAACCCGTTTATATTATGATTTTTATTTCTCTTATATACTTACTGTCAAGTTCCGTATTTGGGTTTTATAAAAAGGTTTGAATATTGTGACGAATCGGAACAAGGACAGAGTCGAACCCGGGACCATAATTTAAATATGCACACAGTCCACCACTGGACTGTGTGTCTAACCCGGTATAATTTCCGATTTCAAATACATTTAACTACTGATTTCAGTTCATCTTCTTCATTAAACCCGAAGCCCAGTACATAACCCGCCTGAAATCGATTTTTAGACATTTCTGGGTGTTTGTTCAAAGATTCGTAACATACAGAATGATAGATAGAGAAGTTAAAGAAATATACCAACTAGAAGTAAAATCCCGGTTTTCCGATGAAAATCTCCGGCGAGTTCCAAATTTTTCCGGAGACAGCAGACAATTCCGGCGAACAGAAAAATTGATCAGAGAGTTTTAGAGTGAGTGTGGGTGACTTCTGTCTGAGCTCTAGAAGTCCTATTTTATAGTAGGGCAATAAAGGGATGGATTTTTCGGTTTTCCGGCTATTTGCAGAACTCCGGCGAGTTTTAATTTCAAGCAAGGAACTTTCTGATCGATTAGAGAGTTTGTTTGAGAAAAGTGAACGAGTTCTAATCGTGTGAACCATTACTATTTATAGTGAAAAGTGGTCAATCATAAATTTTCGGTTTCAAAGAAAAATCCTCAAATCATGGTACTGAGTGATTGAAAACGGTTTGCAATTTGAAGGAATCAGTTATGGAATTATGATCCGCGTTTACCAGTTAACGAAAAAGAAACGTATCTCCATTGATTCAGCGGTTTCAGTATTTTGTGTTTTGAATTTCCGATTCAGTGTCAGTTTGTGTATAAGATTTAATTGTTTCAGATTTGAATTAAGTTGCGTGTGTGGTGTAGTGGTGTAGAGTGTGTCTGGTCTTGAGAGTGACCCGGGTTCGAAACCCGGCGCCTGTAATTATTTTTTTTATTCATTTTTTTTGTTAGAAATTTTAAATTATGGTTTTTAAATTCTAATATATTTATTAATTATGTATCGTATAAAATTAATTTGAGCATTAAATACGCAACAAAATTTATAACTGATTATTCGGTTTAATAAACGAAGCGGGTTTGTATAACCCGGTTTTTTACGGATGTTACAGCCTTAACATGGGAAGAGTTAGGGAACTCATGACAAGGCGCTTCTGTCCAAGAAGCGAAATCAAAAAGTTGAAAGATGAATTCCACTCGTTGAAACAAAAGGAAGGAGATCACACTTCCTACAACAAGAGATTTCTTGAACTGAACCAAATGATCCCCAACTTGTTCACCCCACTGTACCGTTTAGTCGAACACTACATTCGAGGCCTCCCCTCAAAATCCAAGATTCGGTTTTAAGCACTACGCCTGCAACACTTGAAGCCGCAATGGAATTAGCCACAGAACTCACCGAGAATCGCATCCGAAACGGCAAATTCAAGGATGAGAAAAAGAAAGCCCCCATTGAGGCCCAAACTCCAAACCATTCCGTCTCCTCTTCGAAGTTTGCTGGTAAGAGGAAACGAAACAGCAGAAATTTTGCTGTCACACAAACAAACCCTCCTATCACTGCCGCACCAATTACCCAAATTGCTCCCTCAGCTGCACCATTTAAAAAGCCATACACCGGCCCATACCCAAAATGCAACCGTTGTCAATACCATCACCTTCTCGAAAATCCCTGCCAACATTGCACAAGCTGTGGCCGTGCAGGTCACACCATCCAAACCTGCTGTATCCTTCAACGAATGAACCGCAGTCAACCACAAACCCAAACCCAAAATCAGACAGTGGGTCAAGCCCAACAACCCTTACTTCTACCACCCACGCAACACATAGCTCAACCTTACTACCAACCCAACTACCCCATGATGCAACCCATGCGAGCTTGTTACAACTGTGGGGACCCAAACCACTTCAGGAACACTTGTCCACGCGTGGTAAACATCATCCATGCCCAAGCTCAAGCAAATCCGGTAAACCAAGCTAACCAAGCTCCTCCACCTGCCAGAGGGAGAGCTTTCAATATCAATGCCAACCAAGCCAGGGCTGACAATAACGTGGTTAACGGTACGTTTCTCATCAATGGTAGTTATGCATCCATATTGTTCGATACTGGTGCGGATAGGAGCTTTGTGTCCTTATAATTTGAATCTATCCTCGACCAACCTCGTGTTAATCTCATCGAATCTCTGACGGTGGAAGTTGCTGACGGAAAACCCGTCTCATTAGATTCTATTATACGCAATTGTACTCTCACCCTAAACGATCACGATTTTCCAGTTGACCTCATTCCTATGAAGTTGGGAAGTTTCGATGTTATAATCGGTATGGACTGGCTCAGCCAGCATCACGCAGAAATAGTGTGCCGCGAAAGTTCATTCGCATTCCTCTTGCAGACGGTTAGACCCTACGTATTTTTGGGGAAACCCCTTCGAAAGGACTCAAATTAATGTCCTGCCTTCAAGCCCGAAGATATCTCCGTAAGAACTATGTCGCATTCCTAACTCACGTCGTCAAAAAGGGAACCAAGGAGAGGAAACTCGAAGACATCCCAGTTGTGAAAGAATTCCCACAAGTTTTTCCTGACGACATTTCAGGACTTCCTCCCGTGAGAGAAGTCGAATTCCGCATCGATCTTATACCTGGCGCTACACCAGTCGCAAAATCTCCTTATAGGTTAGCCCCATCCGAAATGCAAGAGCTGGCCAGTCAACTGCAAGAGCTGACTGACAAAGGATTCATACGTCCTAGCTCATCGCCTTGGGGTGCACCTATTCTGTTTGTGAAGAAGAAAGATGGAACGTTTCGCATGTGCATCGACTATAGAGAACTCAACAAGTTAACGGTTAAGAATCGCTATCCATTACCTCGCATTGATGACCTCCTAGACCAACTTCAAGGCGCAACCTGTTTTTCAAAAATCGACCTTCGTTCTGGTTATCATCAGCTCAGAGTACATGAAGAAGTTATCCTAAAAACCGCCTTCCGGACTCGTTATGGTCATTACGAATTCATGGTCATGCCGTTCGGTTTAACCAACGCCCCCGCTGTCTTCATGGATCTAATGAATAGGGTATTCAAACCCTACCTCGACCGTTTCGTCATAGTCTTCATCGACGATATTCTTATCTACTCCAAGTCTAAATCCGATCATGAGCGACACCTTCGACTTATCCTTACACTCTTAAGGACTGAAAAGCTCTACGCTAAGTTCTCGAAATATGAATTCTGGTTAGGAGAAGTACAATTCCTTGAACATGTCGTCAATGACAAGGGAATTCATGTTGATCCTTCAAAAATCAAGGCAGTGCAGGAATGGCAAGCGCCACGTACCCCTACCGAAGTTAGGTCATTTCTTGGTTTGGCTGGTTACTATCGACGCTTCATCGCCAATTTTTCCCGTATTGCTGTACCACTCACGGCCTTGACTCATAAAGGAAAACCCTCCATATGGGGACCTAAACAAGAGGAGGCTTTCCAAACCTTAAAGCAAAAACTTTGTGACGCACCTATCCTCACACTCCCTGAGGGTTGCGATGACTTCGTAGTTTATTGCGACGCGTCAGGGCAAGGACTAGGCTGTGTACTGATGCAAAGAGGAAAAGTGATAGCCTATGCTTCTAGGCAACTCAAGGTTCATGAAAAGAATTACACCACCCACGACCTGGAACTTGAAGCCGTTGTGTTCGCTCTCAAGATATGGAGACATTACCTCTACGGTACCAAGTGTGAAATATACACTGACCACAAGAGTCTCCACCATATCTTCAATCAAAAGGAGTTGAATATGAGGCAACGAAGATGGGTCGAACTTCTTAACGACTACGGCTGTGAAATTCGGTATCATCCTGGCAAGGCAAACGTGGTGGCCGATGCGCTCAGTCGAAAAGGTTATGCGAACTCCATTCGTCTTCTATGTTCGCAAATCATAACCGACATCAAAGATCGAATCCGAGAAGCTCAACGTGTTTCTGTGACAGAAAATGATGTACGCGATGAGCTGTCATGTGGAGCTGAACTCAAAATCGAAACCAAATCCGATGGTATTCTATAATATTTAAACCGCATATGGATTCCTGATCGCGACAACCTTCATGACTTCCTCATGAATGAGGCGCACAAAACACGATACTCTGTACACCCAGGAGCCGACAAGATGTATCAAGACCTACGCTACACCTACTGGTGGCCTGGCATGAAAAAGGATATCGCTGTTTTTGTTTCCAAGTGCCTTACCTATTCCAAAGTAAAAGCTGAACATCAAAGACCTTCAGGACTTCTAGTCCAACCCGAAATTCCTGTGTGGAAGTGGGAAAACATAACCATGGATTTCATTACCGGGTTACCTCGCACCTCCAGTGGGTATGACACCATATGGGTAATAATCGATCGTCTTACAAAATCAGCTCACTTCATTCCGATTCGCGAGGACTTCAAGAACGAGAAGTTAGCTCGTATCTACATCAGCGAGATCGTAAGCCGTCATGGTGTACCTTTAAGCATCATTTCAGACCGTGATGGTTGTTTCACTTCACGAACATGGAGAGCCGTACAAACTGCCTTGGGTACACGATAAGACCTCAGTACCGCTTTTCATCCTCAAACTGATGGACAATCTGAACGCACCATCCAAACCCTTGAAGACATGCTGCGAGCATGTGTCATAGACTTCAAAGGGAACTGGGACGCTCACCTACCATTGGTTGAATTTTCGTACAACAATAGTTATCACTCAAGTATCGGCATTGCTCCTTTCGAAGCTTTATATGGTCGTAAGTGCCAATCTCCAATATGTTAATTGGAGAAGCACAAATCACCGGTCCAGAATTAATTCAAGAAACAACCAACAAGATCCATCAAATTCGAAACAATCTTCTAGCGGCACAAAGTCGTCAAAAGAGTTATGCAGACAAACGACGAAAGCCCTTGGAGTTTGACATTGGTGATCAAGTACTTTTAAAAGTATCACCGTGGAAGGGAGTGGTTCGTTTTGGCCAGAAGGGCAAGCTAGCACCACGCTACGTAGGACCTTTCAAGATACTCAAAAGAGTAGGTCCTATAGCATACAAGCTTGACCTACCAGAAGAGCTCAACAGAATTCATCCCACATTCCACGTATCAAACTTGAAGAAGTGCCTCGCCGATGAAAACCTCCATATTCCTCTAGAAGATATTCAGATCGATGAATCTATGCACTTCATTGAAAGACCAGTAGAAATCATGGACTTCGGAGAGAAGCGTTTAAGACGAAGTCGTATTCCAATTGTCAGGGTACGTTGGGAGTCAAAACGAGGACCCGAGTTTACTTGGGAACGTGAAGACTCAATGCGCGAAAAATACCCGCATCTTTTTCCAGTTACCACTACTGCTTAAATTTCGGGACGAAATTCCTAAAAGTAGGGGATACTGTAACATTCGTCGAAAAACGGGTTTTCCAAACCCGCTTCGTTTATTAATCAAGTATTTATATCGTCGCGTATTTAATGTTCATATTAATTTTAAACAATGCATAACTAATAAACATTATTAGAATTTTAATCCATAAACAATAAACAATAAAAATAAGTAAATAAAAAAATAAATAGGGCTGCCGGGTTTCGAACCCGGGTCGCCCACAAACACAAACACACACCACACCACTCCGCCACACATTTCTTTCATGCCAAATACAGAAACAAATAACATTTAAAGTAAACCCAAAAGTCAAACTGGTAATCAGCGCGCCCAAATCCGTAGTCGCCGGAAAAAAACCGAAGATTCCGCAAATTAGGACCGTTTCCTTTGACTGAAACGCGTGAACTAATTTCGACATCGGTTATAACCGATGTCTAACCCTCAATTTCAGTCGTAACCGCCGGAAAAACTTTGACCGCGAATCAAGAACAAAATTCGGACCCAATACATCCTGTTCTTCCCTATAAATACCCACCCAAACCTCTGGTAACCTTTTCGCTCAGAATCGCACAATCTCTCGAAGCTTTATCACGTCGCCGGAAATTTCAATTTCGCCGGAATCACTGAACGGAAAACCGCGATTTTCTTCAGACGGTACAATCATCTAAACTTCTCTTGTTATCTTTCGATTTGTAATCTAATTGCTCAATCCAGTAATCAAAACTGTTAAACAGTTTCCCTCAGCCGGAATCCGCAGATCGGAGACGACGAGACTTTGCCGAAAACCTGAAACAAACTCGCCGTTCTGGTATACCATGTCATTTCATTTCTCTTTTCAATTCAATCAAATATGAGTTAAGGTCGATTAAACAGAACAGTCGGAATTCACTGTTCTGAAATGTTAAGCGAAGAAGACGAAGTTGAACAATGTGTATAAGTTTAATTAAAACTGGATATTTAACCGGGTTAGACACACAGTCCAGCGGTAGACTGTGTGCAACATAACACGCACGTCCCGAGTTCGAATCGCATATGTTACCGACTTTCAGAAATAAAACCAATTTTTTCAAAACCTATTTAGATCATCCTTCAACATGTATACAAATATAATATAATTCTGTAGTTAAACAAGGTTAGACACACAGCCCAATGGATGGGGCTGTGCGCACTCGAACCGAACGTCCCGAGTTCGACTACGGGTCACTGAAGTCGGTTCGGCCATATTAAATCCTTTTTAAAATAAACTAAATAAGATAACAGTTAATTAGTATATATATATAATTAAAACAGAGAATATTTCGGGTTAGACACGTAGCTCAGTTGGTAGAGCTGCGTGCACGTATACGAGAGGTCCCGAGTTCAAACCTCACTCAGCGCATAATTAAACACAGTCCGACCGGTCAACGGTCAACGGTTAATGGTAAAAAAAAGTCAAATTTTTATTTCTTTTAATTTATTTATTTTATTTAAAAATCAATTAAAAACACTTAAAAATAATATTTTTAAAGTTAGAAAATGTCCTTAAACTCACAAAAAATAAATCTAAAAATTCCATTAAGAGCACTAATTAAAAACTTTAATTCCAAATAAAATTTATTTATTTACCGGATCGTCTCGTTATTATTTAGGTTAGTTTTTCCCTCGACGGTCGAGTCCTAATATTCGTGCGCATCATCATCATCAAGAAACGCATCCACTGTGAGTGAATCTCTACCAATTCCCCGTTTTAATCACGTTTTGGGGTGTATCATGTGTCGTATAACTCTCATATTTTATTTAAACACTTGTGCTTATATCATATCCGTGATCAAATGTGTATCAGTTGTTGTGTAATTTTGTGTAGATTGGAGTTATCATTTTCAGTGCATGCATTTCATTAGGCCCATCAGCTCCCCGTGGGATACGGGTTGAGTATCAGGTGCCTCATTCGATCGGCTCCGTTTGATTGAGCCTTGATCTCACATACATCATCATTCATGTCACTCGATCGGCTCCGTTTGATTGAGCCTTGATCTCACAAACATCATCATTCATGTCATATACTCATCCAAAGTGGTTTGTGATTGTTTACTTATATATGTTTGCTCACATGTGATTATTGCACAATTTTCCATATTAAATAAAACAAGAAATTAATAACAATGTTTTATTAAGGTTCACTCGTCAACTTTTGTTGACCCAAAATATCCCCCGTTTTACACATGATACAGGTGATCCAGCTGATGCAAGAAACACATAGGAAGGCCTAGAAGAATAAATCAGTTTAAGCTTTGGAATATTTACATAGTTTTCATTTCCTTGTAATTGTATGAATTTTGATTTGGATATTTAAGTTGTAATTTGAATTTAATAAATATGAAACATTTTAGTAAACATCATGAGCTTTGGTGATAACCCAATTATGCCCCGACTTTTATTCCGCTGCGGGTCGGGTTGTGACACCCTGCTCAAAATAAAATTACGCATTTAGCCCCAACAAAAAATAACGATTTTGCCCATGACTCGAAATTACAATTTCGCCCTCGGCTCAAAAATACGTTTTCAACCCTGTTCAAATGAAAAAAAATATGCTCTCGCCCCCACCTTAAAATTACGATTCTTCCCCGTTTAAAAAATTATGATTTCGGCCTCAGTTAAAAATTACGTTTTCGCCCCTGTTCAAAATAAAATTACGTTTTTGGCTCCAACTCAAAATTACGATTATGCCCTCGGTTCAAAATAAAAACATGGTTTTGCCTCCGCCTAAAATTACGGTTGTGTCTTCTTGTTTCATTTCCAGTATTTGCATCACTTTAGCTTTTGGCAAATTACGATTTTACACCAGTGAAAAAATATAACTTTCCGTTAGTTAAAAATAACAGTATTGCCATTGTTTTAGCTTTTTTAGCAAAACTATAAAAGTGTTATGTATTGGTTTACTCGATTTAATTGTTTTCCGTGTGAATGAGCTGCCTGACACTCGCTCATTATTCGGCTATCGCCCCGCAACGCGGGCGGCGCATCTAACTAGTTAATAATAATAATAATAATGTGTGTGTTGTTTTATATATTCCCAAAAGAAAATTCCTAATTCCAAAAAATATAACAGATATCCCGAGAAAGAGATAACTGAGAATTGTTTTTCATCATCTCTTCTAGTCTAGCAATAATAGATAACACCTTCCCATTTTTAGTGCTTAAGTTTTTTATTGTTATTTCCCAACTACATGTTTTTAATATATATTTTCAGAACATTGGCCATAAAGTATGATAATCAAGATGAGATTTTAGAAAACCAAATGTGTATTATAATCATAGTATAGTATGTCCGATCATCCTCTTTACTTAAAATGCATGTTATGTTAGCTTTTGCATTCATTACGCTTTATGTTGAACAAGAATACCTTAAATCTAACATCATCAAACCTTTTCATACATCGTTGACCGAACCAAAAACTTCATTTAATGTTGATAAGGATTGAATATGGCTAATTGGTATTTTCTTTGAATGGCCAACAGAATCAATCCCGAACACTTCCGAGCTATTCACTGGACCAAACGAAGTACTCCGAGAAAAACCCAAGTCCATCACTAATTCCAGGGAAAACCCGGTAACCCATCCGCATGTAGGCACGACGGTGAAATTACTGGTAAAACCCGTTTGGCTCAAGTATCGAACCCAGGTTTCCCTAGTTCTCCTATCATTGTCTACCAGTGGCTCACTCTTCACTAAGTGGGAGTTGAACCTACATCTCTCAAGAGAAATGTAAGTCTTCCATCACTTGACTTGAGATCATTGACGCCTATTTGGTTTATTATTTTGACCAAGTCTATGAACAATATTAGCAAATGTTTGGATCACATGTTGAACTCACAAGAACGTTGATTGTTTTGCCAAGTTGCATACTAGATAATTTGCACAAGTGCATACTAGTTAATTTGCCAAAAATTCATTGCAATTAATGTTGACAAGAAGTGAAATAGGCTCAATTGGTTTTATTATTATTTTGACCAAGCCTATGAGAACAATATTAGCAAGTGTTACAGACCACATGTTGAACTCACATTTCATGCTGTGATTATTTCTGATTTCAAAATCTGATTAGTATATTCACATAAAAAATAATAAATGATGCATATTTTTCAAATATTGCAATTATACATTTGTACTCAAATAACACCACTTGGTAGTGTAGTTATTATATAAGGAAAGTTGTATTAAGTTTTTTTTTTATTTGTAAATTTGTCAAACGTTAAATTGTCGAAATTGGCATGTGTTAGTTTTCAATTCCCCAACGTCTTAATCCCCCTCTACTTGACCGTTTCAACACTAGGAAAATGTATATTTGTGTTCCATATTTAAATACTTATAGTTATAAATTACACCAAATTATAATATAAAGAACTATCAAATTATTGAATAATTACTTTTATATTTTCATAAACCAAGCTTTGGTATTGTTAATGCTTGATGTAGTATTTAGCTTATAACCGGTTAAATGATTACATAACATTGTTTTTTAATAACTTTAGCCAACCGCAATATACATGTGTTTTTTTTCCTTTTGTAATGTGTACTAAATGTATATTGTTGGTGTGGAGTAGGACCAAATACAAACCACATTTCGCATACAAACTGTAAGAACCATTTAAAAAGTGTCACGTGACATCCAATCAATTATAGAGAAATGATAAAATAATAACGTAAATAATATCAATTATATTGAATTCCCTATAATTATGCTAACAAGCAATTAATTCTTTATTTAAATATTTCCTTTTTTTCAATGTGCTGATTAAGAAAAGTGCTGATATCATTTACATATGTGCTAAAATCAATTATCATGATTGATTTTCATGTGCTAATATAATTCAAAAGTGCTACTTTTATATATGTATTGTTTTGGTATGTGCTAACTTAACTTTTTTAAATGCTAGGATCTGTTCTTACGGTTTGTAGGATAGATATGATTTGTACCGGAACCATCCCCTGATGCCCGGGTGGGTGGTTTAGTGTGTAAGTTTACACTTTTGGAAATACTTACCTGCCTGAATTTGATTTGGCAAAAGTTAATTGCATATGTGGCATGGCACATAAGCTAGATTTATAAAAAAAAATGAAGTTATGGGCAAACGAAAATTTAAGTTTTACACTAATGATAACAAAACTAAAGATATAAATCTTAGTTTGTTACATATAATACAAATCAGATAAAGTTTCGTTATATTTTATTAAATTTTACCTTAAATTGAAAACCATTTTGGTATGTAAGTGAAAATCACAAAATGGTGATTGGTGATTCACGTTAAAGTTGACAACCATCACAATCATGTACTTCAATACTAATTTGTTAACATATAAGAAATGGAAGTAGAGTTAGAAAGAAGTCCATAAAATATTATGTGTAATTGATTTTATGTCACACCCTGACTCGCAGCGGAATAGAAGTTGGGGCATGATTGGGTTATCACCAAAGCTTATGATATTTACTAACAAATTTCATATTTATTAAATTCAAATTAAAATTCAAATATCCAACAAAATTTCATACAAACACAAATAATAATCTAAATGCTTGTTCCAACGAAATAACTTGATTATTCTTCTAGGCCATCCTAGGTGTTTCTTTCCTCAACTTGATCGCCTGTATCATGCGTAAAACAGATGAAATTTTGGGTCAACAAAAGTTGGCGAGTGAACCTTGATAAAACATTTAAGTAAATCAATTTTATCGTTGTTTAAATAAGATTGTGCATAATCACATGTGAACAAATGTATAATGTAACAAATCACAAACCACATTGAATGAATATATGACATGAATGATGAATGTATCTGAGATCAAGGCTCAATCGAACGGAGCCGATCTAATGAGGCACCTGATGCTCAACCCGTATCCCACGAGGAACTGATGAGCCTAATGAAATGAGTGCACTGAAATGATAAAATGTATCCACATATAAACCACACTACAAGCAATACACATTTGATCACGAAATGATATAAGCACAAGTGTTAAATAAAATAAAGAAATGATACGACACATGATACACCCCAAAACGTGATTAAAACGGGGAATTTGTAGAGATTCACTCACCTTGGGTGCGTATTCTTGAATGGTAAGGAGAGCGCCCGAGTTGGAAATTTAATCAACGAGAAAGTACTAACCTAGAAATAATAACGCGATAACTCTGTAAATAAATTAACATTTAGGTTAAACTTTTGTTTAGATCCTAGGTTATTTTTGGTGGGTTTTATTGATATTTTATACCCTTAGAATATATATTTTTTAACATTTTAATTGATTTTATATCAAACATAAGGCCTTAAAATAAAATGTTAGAAAAATAAAAATAAAAATAATATTTTTAAAAAAATCTTTTCAGCCTGTCAGCTTGTCAGACCGATTCAATGGCACTGTTGGCATGCGTGTCTATAGTGTCGAACTCGAGACCTCACGTTCACGTGCACGCAGCTCTTCCAACTGAGCTACGTGTCTAACCCGACATATTTTATATTTTAATTATATTTGTACACACTTTAGATTATTTCCAATTTAATTAAATTTACAAAAAGATTTTTAATAGTCCGACCGGTGCGTGTCAAATGGCTCGAACCCATCCAACTGGGAAGGGTGTCTAACCCGAATATAACCCAAATTATATTATATATATACACATACTAAACTTCATCTTCTTCATTTGAATAACCCAAACTTTACCTGCCTGATTTAATTCTCAATTCATTCAGATTTTATTAATAATCTAATGTATAGGATGTTAATTTGGGAAACTTAAAAAAAGATAACAAAAGAAAACTACCGTATGAATAGAACCGGCGGCGAACGTTTTTCCGGCGACTTGCAGAACTCCGGCGAGTCAAGGCTCCCGGTGACAGAGAGGTTTGAGAGTGAGAACGATGCGATTTCAAAGGATGAATGAAGGTGTGAGCTTAAAATGACCAACAGTGGGGGTATTTATAGGGGATTTGTGAATTCGGTTTCCATGGCTACGATTTCGGATTTTAAATGCCGGCGCGTCGTGATTGAAATTTGCCCGAAATAGCATTGCAACAGCTGTCGGATTGAGAGAAACCGTGTGGATTTGGCGAGATCTCCGGCGAGGAGATCTGCTGCAGTTGCAGGTTTGGCAAAAAAAATATATATTTGCTTTGATAGTTGAGTTCTAGCACATAATGTATGTGCAGTGCAGTGGTGCTGAGTGTGTGTTAACCGGGGGAACCCGGGTTCGATCCCGGTTCACCCCCCCCCCCCCCCCCCCATTTTTTTGAGTTTTCAATTATTTTGTCTATTTTAAATTAAATCAATTTTTTAGATATAATTATTTAATATTTAGCTGATTAATTATTAAATTATTTCATTAAATTTTAATTATTATTTTATTTTTTTTAAACGTTGATTTTCACTATTATATAAATGTAATATTGTAAATAAATAATTAACCGAACGACTTAAATAAATACACTTTGATTGATAAACTGTGGCGGTTTTCAAAACCCGATTTGTACAAATGTTACAGTATCCCCTACTTTTAGAAATTTCGTCCCGAAATTTAAGTAGTAGTTGTAACTGGAAAGAGATGCGGGTACTTTTTGCGCATTGAGTCTTCACGTTCCCAAGTAAACTCGGATCCTCGTCTTGACTCCCAACGCACCCTGACGATTGGAATACGACTTCGCCTTAAACGCTTCTCACCGAAATCCATGATCTCTACTGGTCTTTCAACGAAATGCATTGATTCATCAACTTGAATATCTTCCAAAGGGATATGGAGGTTTTCATCGGCAAGGCACTTTTTCAAGTTTGATACGTGGAACGTGGGATGTATTCTGTTGAGTTCTTTTGGTAGGTCAAGCTTGTAGGCTACAGGACCTACTCTTTCGAGTATCTTAAAGGTCCTACGTAGCGTGGTGCTAGCTTGCCCTTTTGGCCAAAACGAACCACTCCCTTCCACGGTGATACTTTCAAAAGTACTTGATCACCAACGCCAAATTCCAAGGGCTTTCGTCGTTTGTCAGCATAACTCTTTTGACGACTTTGAGCCGCTAGAAGATTGTTTCGAATTTGAAGGATTTTGTCGGTTGTTTCTTGAATTAATTCAGGTCCGGTGATTTGCGCTTCACCAATTTCGTGCCAACATACTGGAGATCGGCATTTACGACCATATAAAGCTTAGAAAGGAGCCATGCCGATACTTGAATGATAGCTGTTGTTGTACGAAAACTCGACTAACAGTAGATGAGCGTCCCAGTTCCCTTTGAAGTCTATGACACATGCTCGAAGCATGTCTTCAAGGGTTTGGATGGTGCGTTAAGACTGACCATCAGTTTGAGGGTGAAAGGCGGTGCTAAGGTCTAACCGTGTACCCAAAACGGTTTGTACGGCTCGCCATGTTCATGAAGTGAAACGTCCATCACGGTCTGAAATGATGCTTAATGGTACACCATGTCGACTTACGATCTCGTTGATGTAGATACGAGCTAACTTCTCGTTCTTGAAGTCCTCGCGAATCGGAATGAAGTGAGCTGATTTTGTAAGACGATCAATGATTACCCATATGGTGTCATACCCACTGGAGGTGCGAGGTAACCCGGTAATGAAGTCCATGGTTATGTTTTCCCACTTCCATACCGATATTTCGGGTTGGACTAGAAGTCCTGAAGGTCTTTGATGTTCAGCTTTCACATTGGAACATGTAAGGCACTTGGAAACAAAAACAGCGATATCCTTTTTCATGCCGGGCCACCAGTAGGTGTATCGTAGGTCTTGATACATCTTATCAGCTCCTGGGTGTACAGAGTATCGTGTTTTGTGTGCCTCATTCATGAGGAAATCACGAAGGTTGTCGTGATCGGGAATCCATATGCGGTTTAAATAATATAGAATACCGTCGGATTTGGTTTCAATTTTGAGTTCAGCTCCACATGACAGCTCATCGCGTACGTCATTTTCCGTTACAGAGATATGTTGAGCTGCCCGGATTCGATCCTTGATATCGGTTATTATTTGCGAACATAGAAGACGAATAGAGTTCGCATATCCCTTTCGACTGAGCGCATCAGCCACCACGTTTGCCATACCAGGATGATACCGAATCTCGCAGTCGTAATCGTTGAGCAGTTTGACCCATCTTCGTTGCCTCATATTCAACTCTTTTTTATTGAAGATATGTTAGAGACTCTTGTGGTCAGTGTATATTTCACACTTGGTACTGTAAAGATAATGTCTCCATATCTTGAGAGCGAACACAACGGCTCCAAGTTCCAGGTCGTGGTGGTGTAATTTTTCTCATGAACTTTGAGTTGCCTAGAGGCATAGGCTATCACCTTTCCTCTTTGCATCAATACATAGCCTAGACCTTGCCCTGATGCGTCGCAATAAACCACGAAGTCATCGCAACCCTCAGGGAGTGTAAGGATAGGTGCGTCACAAAGCCTTTGCTTCAAAGTTTGGAAGGCCTCCTCTTGCTTAGGTCCCCAAATGAAGGGTTTTCCCTTGTGGGTCAAGGCCGTGAGTGGAACGGAGATACGGGAAAAATTGGCAATGAAGCGTCGGTAATAACCAGCCAAGCCAAGAAATGACCTAACTTCGGTAGGGTTGCGTGGCGCTTGCCATTCTTGTACTGCCTTGATCTTCGAAGGATCGACATGAATCCCTTTGTCATTGACAACATGACCAAGGAATTGTACTTCTCCTAACCAGAATTTGCATTTTGAGAACTTAGCGTAAAGCTTTTCAGTCCTAAAGAGTGTAAGAATGAGTTGAAGGTGTCGCTCATGATCGGATTTTGACTTGGAGTAGATAAGAATGTCGTCGATGAAGACTATGACGAAACGGTCGAGATAGGGTTTGCATACCCTATTCATCAAATCCATGAAGACAGCGGGGGCATTGGTTAAACCGAAGGGCATAACCATGAACTCATAATGACCATAACGAGTTCGGAAGACAGTTTTTGGAATATCTTCTTCGCGCACTCTAAGCTGATGATAACCAGAACGAATGTTGATTTTGGAAAAATAGGTGGAGCCTTGAAATTGCTCTAGAAGGTCATCAATACAAGGCAGTGGATAGCGATTCTTAACTGTCAACTTGTTGAGTTCTCTATAATCAATGCACATGCGAAACGTTCCATCTTTCTTCCTCACCAAAAGAACGGGCGCACCCTAAGGCGATGAGCTAGGACGTATGAATCCTTTGTCAGTCAGCTCTTGCAGTTGACTGGCCAACTCTTGCATCTCGGATGGGGCTAACCTATAGGGAGATTTTGCGACCGGTGTAGCGCCAGGCACAAGATCGATTCAAAATTCGACTTCTCGCAGGAGGAAGTCCTGAAACGTCGTCGGGAAAAACTTGCGGGAATTCTTTCACAATTGGAATATCTTCGAGCTTCCTCTCCTTGCCTTCCTTCTTGACGACGTGAGCTAGAAATGCGACGTAATTCTTGCGAAGATAACTTCGGGCTTAAAGGCAGGACATCAATTTGAGCCCTTTCGAAAGAGTTTCCCCAAAGATACGTAGTGTCTGACCGTCGGCGAGAGGAATACGAATAAACGTTTCATGGCATACCACTTCATCGTGATGCTGGCTGAGCCAGTCCATACCGATGATAACATCGAAACTTCCCAATTTCATAGGAATGAGATCAATTGAAAAATCGTGATCATTTAGGGTGAGAGTACAATCGCGTATAATGGAATTTAATGAAGTGGGTTTTCCGTCAGCAACTTCCACCGTCAGAGATTCAACGAGATTATCACGAGGTTGGTCGAGAATAGATTCGAATTCTAAAGACACAAAGCTCTTATCCGCACCAGTATCGAATAATATGGATGCATAACTACCATTTACGAGAAACGTACCGTTGACCACATTGTTGTCAGCCCTGGCTTGGTTGGCGTTGATATTGAAAGCTCTTCCTCTAGCAGGTGGAGGAGCTTAGTTAGCTTGGTTTACCGGGTTTGCTTGAGCTTGGGCATGGATGATGTTCACCAGGCGTGGGCAAGTATTCCTGAAGTGGTTTGGGTCCCCACAATTGAAACAGGCTCGTATGGATTACATCATGGGTTAGTTGGGTTGGTAGTAAGGTTGGGCTGCGAGTTGTGCATGTGGTAGAAGTAAGGGTTGTTGGGCTTGGCCCACCATTTGATTTTGGGTTTGGGTTGGAGGTTGACTACGGTTCGATCGCTGAAGGGTATGACAAGTTTGGATAGTGTGACCCGCACGGCCACAACTTGTGCAATGTTGGCAAGGGTTTTCAGGAGGGTGATGGTATTGGCAACGGTTACACTTTGGGCGTGGGCCAGTGTATGGCCTTTTGAATGGTGCGGCTGGAGGGATAACTTGGGTGATTGGAGCAGCAGTGATGGGAGGGTTGGTTTGGGTGACAGCAAAGTTCTTGCCATTACGCTTCCTCTTACCAGCAAACTTCGAGGATGAACCTGAGTGGTTTGGAATTGGGGTCTCAATGGGTGTTTTCTTCTTCTCATCTTAAAATTGCCATTTCGAATGCGATTTTCAGTGAGTTCCGTAGCTAACTCCATTGCGGCTTCGAGTGTTGCAGGCGAAGTGCTTAAAACCGAATCTTGGATTTTTGAGGGGAGGCCTCGAATGTAGTGTTCAATTAAGCTGTATAATGGGGTGAACAGATTGGGAACCATTTGGTTCAACTCAAGAAACCTTTTGTTGTAGGAGGTGTGATCCCCTTCCTTTTGCTTTAGAGCATAGAATTCATCTTCAAGCTTCTTGATCTCGCTTCTAGGGCAGAAACGTCTTGTCATGATCTCTCTTAATTCTTCCCATGATAAAGCCATGGCATCATCTACACCTCGCTTACCTTTTTCCGTGTTCCACCAGGTAAGGGCTACCCCAAACAATCTTCCAGTCGCGTAACGTACCTTACGGTCCTCAGGACAGTCGCAATTGAGAAAGGTGTTTTCCATCTCCTCAAACCAGTGAAGGAGAGCGATGACACCTTCAGTCCCTTCATATTTTGGGGGATCGCAGGACTTGAAGTGTTTGTAGGTGCATTTGGGGGTTTTGGGAGGAGGGTTAGCGACGCTTTGGTCTTCTTGGTTGGGAGGGTTAATGGGATTAGCGTTGAGAGCTTGCTGAACTTGTAGCACGATGTCAGGGAGCACTGCGGCCATTTGTTTAGCAATTTGCGTGGCCAAGCTTTCGTTTGACTTTCCTGACCTTCTACCTCCACGTAATTGTCTAGCAGACATCTACAGGAATATATGTAGGGAGATTGTGAGTTCAAGAATTTTCTTAGGTGTCATGTGTCGTAAAAAGAATGAAAAACAACATAACTGAAAATAATTTAACTACATCCATAGGATGTCTTGGGTTTGCTCATGTTTGGGCCTCCAAATGTTCCCCCCCCATACCATTGCCTGTATAGTCATGTGGGCCCCCATGACTATTGGGTTTGGTAGGGTCTGCATTGGTGTCGGCTGGTTAACATTCACATCACCCGAATGAAAATTGTAAAACATGATTGCGAGATGTAAGGTCGGAGGGTGTCCATGTGTAGACACAATGACAACTCAAAGTGGGGTTAGTTCACACAACGTTTGGTATAGCATGCTTTGGCCTAATAGCTCCTTCGTACTCTCATTGTTAGTCCCCAGGTAGGCAAACTGGTCCTTTATTTTGAATTATACGAATACCAAGCCTAGACAGGACGTTCCGACTACCGGTACTCGTATCCTTCCAGTTACTACATGCCCGTCGTGAAAACTCACTTCGATGTGATTTGAAAAATATGAAAACATTGGAAAAATCTTTGAAAAGAAATAAGGGAAATTGTGAAATCGTGAGGTGTGTGCTTTCATAGATAGGATATGTTATGAGGGTAGGATCTATGATGAGCATTGCATATTAACATGTACTTATGAGAGTGCTTGCATAATGTTGTGTGTGATAATAAACATGAAACATATAAGCATCATGAATTATCATGTAACACATAAACAAATCTAAATCTAGTCAACTATAGTATAGGCTCTAAGGGTCTAATAACCTATCCTATATCCCTATAGTCACAAGCTCTGATACCAATCTGTCACACCCCGACCCGCAGCGGAATAGAAGTTGGGGCATGATTGGGTTATCACCAAAGCTTATGATATTTACTAACAAGTTTCATATTTATTAAATTCAAATTAAAATTCAAATATCCAACAAAATTTCATACAAACACAAATAATAATCTAAATGCTTGTTCCAACGAAATAACTTGATTATTCTTCTAGGCCATCCTAGGTGTTTCTTTCCTCAACTTGATCACATGTATCATGCGTAAAACAGAGGAAATTTTGGGTCAACAAAAGTTGGCGAGTGAAACTTGATAAAACATTTAAGTAAATCAATTTTATCGTTGTTTAAATAAGATTGTGCATAATCACATGTGAACAAATGTATAATGTAACAAATCACAAACCACATTGAATGAATATATGACATGAATGATGATGTATCTGAGATCAAGGCTCAATCGAACGGAGCCGATCTAATGAGGCACCTGATGCTCAACCCGTATCCCACGAGGAACTGATGGGCCTAATGAAATGAGTGCACTGAAATGATAAAATGTATCCACATATAAACCACACTACAAGCAATACATATTTTATCACGAAATGATATAAGCACAAGTGTTAAATAAAATAAAGAAATGATACGACACATTATACACCCCAAAACGTGATTAAACGGGGAATTTGTAGAGCTTCACTCACCTTGGGTGCATATTCTTGAATGGTAAGGAGAGCGCACGAGTGGAAATTTAATCAACGAGAAAGTACTAACCTATAAATAATAACGCGATAACTCAGTAAATAAATTAACATTTAGGTTAAACTTTTGTTTAGATCCTAGGCTATTTTTGGTGGGTTTTATTGATATTTTATACCCTTAGAATATATATTTTTAAACATTTTAATTGATTTTATATCAAACATAAGGCCTTAAAATAAAATGTTAGAAAAATAAAAATAAAAATAATATTTAAAAAAAAATCTTTTCAGCCTGTCAGCTTGTCAGACCGGTTCAATGGCACTGTTGGCATGCGTGTGTATAGTGTCGAACTCGAGACCTCACGTTCACGTGCACGCAGCTCTTCCAACTGAGCTACGTGTTTAACCCGACATATTCTGGATTTTAATTATATTTGTACACCCTTTAGATTATTTCTAATTTAATTAAATTTACAAAAAGATTTTTAATAGTCCGACCGGTGCGTGTCAAATGGCTCGAACCCGAGACCTTGACGGTGGCCCAGCCAACTGGGCTGGGTGTCTAACCCGACTAAACATGTATTTTAATTATTCTTATTCTCTCTTTAGGTTCATTCAGAATTTACTAACTTTAAAAAGATTTAAAATTTGACTGACCGGCGCCCCTTGCAAGTTTCGATCCCATGACCTCTGCTTTCACTTGCACCCAACCCATCCAACTGGGCAGGGTGTCTAACCCGAATATAACCCAAATTATATTATATATATACACATACTAAACTTCATCTTCTTCATTTGAATAACCCAAACTTTACCTACCTGATTTAATTCTCAATTCATTCAAATTTTATTAATAATCTAATGTATAGGATGTTAATTTGGGAAACTTAAAAAAAGATAACAAAAGAAAACTACCGTATGAATAGAACCGGCGGCGAACGTTTTTCCGGCGACTTGCAGAACTCCGGCGAGTCAAGGCTCCCGATGACAGAGAGGTTTGAGAGTGAGAACGATGCGATTTCAAAGGATGAATGAAGGTGTGAGCTTAAAATGACCAACAGTGGGGGTATTTATAGGGGATTTGTGAATTCGGTTTCCATGGCTACGATTTCGGATTTTAAATGCCGGCACGTCGTGATTGAAATTTGCCCGAAATAGCATTGCAACAGCTGTCGGATTGAGAGAAACCGTGTGGATTTGGCGAGATCTTCGGCGAGGAGATCTTCTGCAGTTGCAGGTTTGGCAAAAAAAAAAAAAAAAATATATATATATATATATATATATGCTTTGATAGTTGAGTTCTAGCACATAATGTATGTGCAGTGCAGTGGTGCTGCGTGTGTGTGTTAACCGGGGGAACCCGGGTTCGATCCCGGTTCACCCCCCCCCCCATTTTTTTGAGTTTTCAATTATTTTGTCTATTTTAAATTAAATCAATTTTGTAGATATAATTATTTAATATTTAGCTGATTAATTATTAAATTATTTCATTAAATTTTAATTATTATTTTATTTTTTTTAAACGTTGATTTTCATTAATATATAAATGTAATATTGTAAATAAATAATTAACCGAACGACTTAAATAAATACACTTTGATTGATAAACTGGGGTGGGTTTTCAAAACCCGATTTGTACAAATGTTACACTTTATGTAATTGATCAAGTTAGTCATGCTTCCTAAAGTCTTCATGTTCACAAAGGGGTTCATTAGCATGATTCACTTGAAGAAAAAAGAGAGACAACTTGTGCTTACTTAAGTTTAACATATGAAATCGTACACGACAGTTATATGTATTAAAGAGTGCCAATACTCTACCGGTATCATGACAAACTCAATTGATAGATTCGTAACAATATCCATATTATGAATGTTATTTTTTTAATGAAAATTCATTTTCATATCTTTTTGAACATATAACAACTTTTTATTGACGTTTTATCTTTTGGTTGTTAAAACGAGTGTCAACAGCGTACCGCTACCATAACGAACCGATATCAACCGAATTTCTCGCCGCAACGCGTAAAAATTCTTTCATTTGTTTTAGCCTATTTATTATTTACATCTTTATTTAGGTTAAAGTAGATCACTAAAATTTGCTTTTATATTTCCTTTTCGGTTCCGAACATACTCTTGCAACATGCTTTTTTTTTCTTTGTTCCCATGTATTTGTGTGGTTTAATGCGGTACACTGAAACCGTTGATGGAAATTCATATTTGTTAATCTTGGTCGACATAAAACACGTGTTGATCTTCTTTTGGACGTACTTCTTTTGGTTGTTATACTAAGTGTCGATACCGTACTAAACCGAATTAATATACTCCGCAACATAGAGCAATAATGTTACTATTTAATAACAAAACAACTAAAGAGGCTGGGCCCCACAAAGTCATTAGGCTAGTGGGTATGGTGAGGGTCATCCCCATGGGGATGAGCCGTCACATAGGATGTCATATAAACGGGTGTGAGGATGGGGCTTAAGAGGATGGACACAGGGGATGGGGGATGAACCCTTTTGTATGTATGTATGTATGTTTGTATGTGTGTATGTGTGTATGTATAGGTGTGTGAGAGTGGGATAGGCCCGGCATGTACGGCTCCTGGATGCCGGTGAGGATGAAGCCGAGCCAAGAGGGGCGGTGTGGGAGTCCGGCGCCGGGCATTGCCGGGCATATGCCGGCCCGTACCTACTACCCTTAATCAACCATTTAGATTTCAGGCAAATTAATTGGAAAACGAATATAGCATTGATAGTCAACTTCTCTAAACTGTTGACTTTACCTGCATCATCCCTCTATATAATTTCATTATCTAAAATAACTAAACTATATATTTTGCAAGTAGATACATAAATAAATAAATAACATATGATGACAAAAAGAAATAGTCAAAGTTTATACATAGATATCTTTATACTACAAGTGTTAATTGCAATGTGTTTTACAACTAAATTGGTTGATCCGAATAGTTAAACTGAATTTGTTGGTTCTGTCAAATTATTTAAAAAGAAATTAACCCCGGGTCTCTTAGTATCCGAAATATATTATGTTAGATACAACTTAGTTTGAGGAAAAAAAAAGTATAGACATGTAGAAAAAAAATACTAAACAAAACTGTATATTTGAATTTATATGAAGTATTTCAAATCCTTTGAGATAAAAAATCAAGAATATATCATTGAGAAAAGATAAATTAATAAATAAAAGCTTCCCAGTTTCAAAATTTGTGACTCTGCATAAACGAGAACTCGATACCCCAGCTACCTTAATTTTAAAGATGAAAAATTTATATTAACTAGAATTAGCATCCGCCGCAATGCGGCGAGAGATTAGTTAGCTATATATCATATTAAATGAATGGCAAATGTTTCTTACATGACCGCGGGCATATATGTAAAACATAGAAAAGAATAACTAAGTCGATCTCTGACCTACGTGTTGTGACAGACCTATCAAACGGAGAAAAATGGATGAAGAAACGTTAAACCCCACACACACGTTGTGGCGTGTTAACTCGGAAATTTTAGAACGAAACGTTAAACAAAAAAACTTGAAAAATACGAGAATATAAGAGACCAAAGTTGAAAGTAAAAAAATGTTAAAGAGTTAAATTGTAAAAAATGAAAAGCTATAGTTTTTAAAGCATTGATTATACGAGTAGATCTATTTGTTGCATAAGTCAACAACATAACAAAAGATCAAAAGGTTAAAGGTTTGCTGCCTAACCACCAATATTCTTAGGATATTTGTTTTTGTTATGGAACATTAAGCGCTAAAAAATTAAATTTCAACTATTCATTTCGGAATAGCATCATTTGGACTTCGCTACAAGAAGGTTGTAGAGATTCATAAAGAATGTGATTGGAAATACAAAAGTTCATGCATGGTTATCTATTAATTTTTAAAATCTTTATATTTTATAAACAAATATAAAAAAAAAGAATGACATGTTTAAATTGACCCGAACCTAACATAATCAATTCAATCACTTGTCGCATTATATCAGGTGAACATTACATTCAATTAGGGTGTTAAATAGGTCAATTAGGGTGTTAAATAGGTCGGGTTGTGGGTTGGTGGGTCCAATCAAACTTGAACCCAAAATTTTTATACGAATCTGAACCCGAAAAATTTGCCATACATATGAACCCGAATATTAGCGGGTTGACCCGAACACGACCCTTTTAACCCGAATTTTCATTTTTTTTTGTTTTTTCGCAAATTAACATAATAAAATTTACTACAAAAATTACAAGTGTATATAATACAATTGCATTTTAATTATAAAACTTTATGTCAATCTCTCTATTTAAGTTATAATTATGCATAAAATACACACCTAAATTAATTTAAGACATAAAACATATTGTAAAAAATAAAATATAATATAATATAAATGGTTTAAACGGGTCAACCCGACTGGTTTGACCCGAACCCAACCCATTTAGCTAAACGGGTTCGCAAATTCAACCTGAAACTGACCTGAACCCGTTTAGAATAAACTTAAACCCGCGAATCTCGTATTAGGTTCGTGTCGTGTTTTCGAATCGTGTCAGAAATTCACACCGCTACATTCAATATATAATCAGTGTTAAGTAAAAATCCGTGTAAACTACAAAAGTATTTATCCTTCTGCTTTATATATGATGCACAAGACGATTATATAAACGCTACCCCACTTTTTTTTCAGCTTCCATTATATATTTATATATGTCAAACACTATAGACAAATAAATTATACCATTCTTATCCAATTAATTCTTCATTTAAAATTGGTTCCATATGAACATATCCCCAATGTGGTATATTTTGGCAAGAATGTTCCTAAACGTGTATGTGTTGAAAAAATGCATAAAATGGCCGGTGACGGGTCACTTTGATGAATTAAATTATAGAGTAATGTGAAATATCACTCTTAGTCTTTAAAGATATTGTAATAGACTTAAATATTAAGTGGCAAATGCATAATTACATGTAACCAACTGTGGTTGCCATCCACTCCTAAGTTGACCATCCACAATCTACCAAATTCATTCACCGGACTCAATCTTAATATTTATTTTCCATATCTATATGTATATCAATATTAGTGGGATTTTGGGAAGAATGTTAACATAATATATATACATGTATTCATGAACAACAAAATCGTATTTAAAATTGCTAGTGCATCGAATTCCAAACATTTTTTTCTAATTTTTTATAAGATATCCTTGAAATAAGAATATTACAATTATTATTTTATAAATAACTAGAGCAAAGTAAATTAGAGTAAATAAGGTATCGTATCAATAGATACTAGATAGCAAGTGATCAATGTTATAAAAAGAAATGCAACCAATAATTTTTTTTTGAAAGTAAAACTAAAGCGCAACTAAATTGTAAATCAAATTTAAAAGCCAAAAGAACTCAAGACATCTTAATTCAGATGTAAAAATAGAAAACAAATAATTGATCTCATCCCGTGTATATTGCATACATAGCTACATAATCTTTCGGGCCAAATTTTGATCACAACTTATATCATATAGATTTGAACTTTGCGATGTGTTTAATGCCAGGGTATATATGTATCTTAAACTCTTAATGAACATGAATTAACCATATTAGACTTACATGTATAGCGAAACAACACGAATAAACTTATGAAAATAAGAACAAGATACAAATTACTTACATATATAGTGAAACAACATGATTAGATGAATAAACCTAAGAAATTAAGTACAAGATACAAATTATCATAAATAAAAGGAATATCAACTTTATGATTATTCCTATAAAAACAATCAATAATATTTAAGGTAAGAATAGAATATAACACACCAACATGGTGACAACTTTTGTCTCTTCTCATCCTAACCAAACACCCCCCATGCACACGTTGACTTCCACCTTACTATGTGTATATAAACCCTTAACCCTTCTCATCTACTTCACCATCATCTTAACCCATAACCTTCCATCAATGGCTTCCACCACCACCATCTTCTCCATCCTCATCCTCCTCACATATGCCGCCACGACCGCAACCTCTCAACCGCCCTCCTCCTCCTCCACCGTCTGCCAATCCACCCCTTACCCCTCCTTCTGCCAAACCACCCTCCCCATCAACAACTCCTCCGCCACCATATACGACTACGGCCGCCTCTCCATCCGTAAATCAATCTCCGCCGCCTCGAAATTCGCAAACCTAATCGATAAATACCTTTTCAACTCCCCAGGGTTAACCACAGGGACCATCCGTGCACTCCAAGATTGCCAATACTTGGCCAAACTAAACCTTGAGTACCTTTCAACCGCTTTCGCCACCGTTAACACAACTCAAACCACGCTTTCGGATACCAAATCTGAAGACATACAAACGATCCTCAGCGCCATTTTAACCAACACCGAAACATGCATTGATGGTTTACAATCAAATGCAGCCTCTTGGACCTCCAAAAACGGCGTCGTATCCCCTATTAAAAATGATAACAAGTTATATAGTGTGTCATTAGCTCTTGTTAACAAAGGATGGGGGAGTAAAAAAAGTAAAAAATTTAGGGTTTCACATAAACATAAGGGTTTGGAAGCTATATCCGAAACGGTTGGTCGGAGAAAGCTTCTTCAGGCGAGTGGCACCGATAATCGGGTGGTGGTTAGTCAAGATGGTTCGGGGAACTTTACGACGATCACCGATGCGATTAACTTTGCTCCCAATAATACTAGTCCTTCTACGGCTGGATACTTTGTGGTTTATGTGAAGGCAGGAGTTTATGAGGAGTATGTTAATATTCCTAAAAACAAGAAGAATGTGATGATGATCGGAGATGGTATTAATCAGACGGTGATCACCGGAAATCGCAGCGTTGTTGATGGCTGGACCACCTTCAATTCTGCTACATTTAGTAAGTTATTTTGTTTTATCATGTTCTATTTTATGAGTGTTTGGTTATCAAAAAAAAATAAAATGTCCTTCCAATAATGACATAATAATCAAATTATAACTGAAATAAGTTATAATCCCCCCCCCCCCCCCCCCCCAAAAAAAAAAAAAAAAAACATACCAATAAAAATCACTAATGGTTTTCTCATCGGTTTAGGTTTATGTGATCATGATGAGAACTTTAAAGTTACCGAAATAATTACTACCAACCAATCAAATTTTATTATAAAAATTAATTTGTGTTACTAGTCTTTGCGATTTTTTTAATAATTAATGTAGATCGACACCTGCATGCTTTTTGTTTGCGCAAAAATCTACTTAGATTTATTACTTGAAATGGGTTTGGATCGATCTACTTAGATATGTTACTTAAAATGTTTTTAACAAAAGATTTATCTGAGCCATTTAGCACTGAAACCGGTGTGTTTCTAAAATCTAAAACCAAAACATCAGTTATAGATTGAGTATCGTGATAACATAAGAGTGGTGGACCCATTGTTTTCCAAATACTCACTTTTTGAAAATGTAAAATTACCAAAATAATCATTTGAATTATCAAAATAGAAAACAAGTCGGCTAAGGCTCCAAATTTACCCACAAATAAACTGGATTAGACGGCTTGTTTTCTTTTTTGGAACACTCAAAGTCAAACTAGACTATTTTGATCATTTTACGCGTACTTAAATCTTAAATCTTAAATATTCATTTTATGAGCATTTTGTTTGAAACTTTTAGTTCTAAACCAAATAAAAAAATTTCTAAAGTCAACATCTAACCAAACAAATATTTTTTTCTCCAATTTATGCAGTCGTGGTTGCACCCAACTTCGTCGCCATGAACCTCACCATCCGCAACACCGCCGGAGCGATCAAACACCAAGCCGTAGCCCTACGAAGCGGGGCCGATTTATCGACATTCTACAAATGCAGCTTCGAAGGGTACCAAGACACATTATACGCACACTCCCTCCGTCAATTCTACCGTGAATGTGACGTTTACGGTACCGTTGACTTCATATTCGGTAACGCGGCCGCCGTCCTCCAAAACTGTAACTTATACCCGCGGTTACCGATGTCGGGTCAGTTCAATGCCATTACAGCGCAAGGAAGAACTGACCCGGGTCAGAATACGGGTACATCTATCCAGAAGTGTAATATTCGGGCGGCTGATGATTTGGCGGGGAGTAATGGGACGACTGTGACGTATTTGGGTCGACCGTGGAAGGAGTATTCGCGGACGGTTTATATGCAGTCGTTTATGGACTCGTTGATTGCTCCCGCGGGGTGGTCGGTGTGGTCGGGTGACTTTGCGTTGAATACTTCGTATTATGCCGAGTTTAATAACTCCGGGCCGGGGTCGGATACTAGCCAGAGAGTTACCTGGCCCGGGTTTCATGTTATTAATGAGACGGATGCGGCTAGTTTTACTGTGTCGGGTTTTATCGTCGGTGAAGCGTGGTTGAACCAGACAGGCGTGCCGTATGACGCTGGGTTGTGAATTAAATTTACAGGTCTGGCTAAACGTAACCGTATGTGAAAGGGATATTGTTTTTTTAGTGGTGGGTCTTCCCATGTTTTGTGAGTGGAGATCATTTCAAAAGATTTCATTTGATTGTTTGAAAACTATAATAACTTATTTGTATCCCCTTTGAAATTCTATTTTTGTTATATTTGGTTTACACATAATGAGATCTTTGAGCATTGGGTTTATTGGTAGTGACGGATCTAGCGATGTCGTAAGATAGGTAAAATGGGTCGGATCGAAATAGGACCGGTCTAGGAATACAAGATAAATAGCCTATTATGTTCATTAATAGCACAAGTGTTGTAAAAGTGTAAACCTAATTGGATTGATTATTGACAGTCTAATGCTTTTGTTATGTTTAATTGTTACAAAACAAAGAGTATAAATTTAATGAAACTATGAATTATGATGTTAACATGTAATTTCAGCCAATAAATGATCATGTACAATTTTAAAATAAAAGAAACAAAGTTGGGTCAAGCCGATGAAAAGAATAAAGCCCATTGTGGTATATAATGCTAAGCCCATAAAAAACGGTGGTTGGGCTATATATAAAAATGCCAAGCCCATGAGAGATATCATTCTGGAAAAACTGAAAAAGGAAGTTGTATCTATTGAAAACAATTTAACAAAAGTTAATATATCTGTTAGAATGTATGTTTTGCGTCAATTAGCTTTACAATAAGGTGCAACATTTAAAAGATTCAATGTATTCTTTTTTGTTTTACATGAAAATTTGGGGTTGACTTAAACAAGTTATATGTTATAAGCGACAAGTTTAGAACACAATTGAAATCATGTCTAAACAAGTTAAAAACATGCCAACCCATTTATGACACTTTTAAACCCATTTAGCTATTAAATACGTTAACAAATAAAATCCGGCTAAGTTCCTAGCCCTAGCCACATCATTCCAATTTTGTTTGTCGCCTCCATCTTACACCCTTTCGATTATTGCTCCATACTTGGATAGTTCCATCTATTACCAGAGTTCATTATCTCTCTAGAAATCAATTAACCCAAATATTGTTGTCCCCCTCAATTAAACTTGACTTCGTTGCCTCTACTTAATCGATTAAACTTGAGTGCATAAGGGCGGGACTATATAATGGTGGTCGGGGTCAAACGACACCATTGAATTTACGTCGCTCTTAATCAATGAAATCTGAGTTCATAGGAGCGGGGCTATATAGTGGTAGTTGGGGTTCGAACGAAGCCATTGAATTTAGAGCATATAGTGCGGAAAATCTAGTTGACCTCATATATGTATTGTTTTTAATTAAACAAAATAAATAATTTAGATGAAAGGTTTAATAAAAATGTTTAGTTGTTCCAAAGGAGCCAATCATAGCAATAACTATGTTATGAGTTGGTGTAAGCGTCTTCCTTTGAAATGTAATGCCTTTGCGAAATCGGAACATAGATGTTGAAGGTGTTGTTTGCCTGTTGTGTGATTCGGGATAACAAACAATTAGTCATCTATTCTCACTTTGTATCATTAATGCCTAGGTTTGGCTTCACGTGAGTAGATGGTGGTGCCGTTTTCTACGATTTCATTCAGAGAGATCTTAGAGATACACAACCATGTCGAGTTAAAAGTAGCGGCGGAAGAAATGTTTCAAGGAATCGTTATGGTGGGGGTGTTGGAGCTTAAGGCAAAGCTTAAGTTTAAAAATAAACAAGGTTGAGTGGATGATATTATAAGTGAGATAAAATCTGTTGGTTTTCTTTTGTTTAGATAGTAGATATAAAAAGGTCTTTGTCTGTACCGAATGGTATAAGTTTGTAATTATGTAAGTATGTAGTTATTTGTGGCCGACCTGTTTTGTGGGTTGGTTTGGTTCTAATGAAGTTTAAATTTCAAAAAAATAAAGTGTAATGCAATTTGCCACCTTGTTGTTTGGTCTAGATTGCATAATGACACCGTACCTTCCTTTTTTTGCGTAATAACACATTGTGGCGGACGTTTCATCACACTCTGCAACCATATGGTTTGGTCCAGATAACAGTTTACCACCCTGTGGTTGGGTCCATGAATTAAAGTTTTGGGCACATAGTATGATGAAATGTCCACCATATAGTATAATTACATAAAAAGTGAAATGTAGGGTGTTATTATACAATCTGAATCATACCACACACGATGACAAATTGCACTAACTCAAAAATAAATAAATAAATAAAACAAAAGGGACTCGTGTTCGAAACTCTCCCATGCCCTTTTCTTTTATTTTAGCCCTGTTTTTCCCTTCAAATCCCAGCCCTAAATTCGTCACACCTCCGAATTATTATTCGATCTCTGATTCAATCTCTGATTCATCTTTCATCTCACAAGGGTCCAGTTCTCCTCATCTCCTACGGTTTCCCTTCAATCTCATCTCACCCAGAAGCAACACATTTCACTGGTTCATCACCAGTTTCAGGCTACAATTCAGGTATGTTTTTTTTTGTGGGGATTGTTTAGTTCTTGTGTAATTCATGTTTAGTTCAGTTACATGGTGTGAAAATTGTCAGTTTGGGGCTGAATTGACCAACAAAATATATTCTTTTTTATTGATTCAATAATGCACTCAATGCCTGAATTGGATGTTGTAGCATCAGTAACAAAACTGTTTAGTTTCATACTACATTTTCAGGTATTTTTTTGGGAATTTTTAGTTCGGTTTAGTTTAATTATGTGGCGTATAACTTGTAAGTTTGGGGCTGAGTCGACCCACAAAATGTGTTCTCTTTATTGATTTACTAATGCACTCCAACTGTTCGATAAAATGCCTCAGTGAACTGTATGTTGTACTTGTAGCATCATTAGCAAAGCTAATTGATAAGTCGTAATAGGCAAGATAAATGTCATCTCAAAGATGTTGCCTTTTTTCAGTTATGAGCTGTTTGATGTTTTTATAAGTTAAATAATCTTGATCCTTCCGTATGATAAGAATGCACCATGTGAATACTGAATGTTACAGACATTGTTTCAATCTGTGTTGTAGTGGCAAAGTTTTAATTGGGAAAATGTTAACATAAGCAAAACGAAATCCATTAGTGAATGATTTGATTAGAGTATTCTCCTCTTTCAGTTTGAGGTAATCATTGGTTTAAAATCGAGCCGGGCATTCTCAAATCGTCTTTTCACTGTTTTTAGTTTTTTACCCTGGACCAAGACCGAGTTATATAAAACATGGGACTGAGACCACCCATTGCAATCGTTTTCGGTCTGGGTATCGGTTTTAATTTGTCCGGTGTTCAGTTTTCAGGTCACTTGATTTTTGCTCACCCCAAATAGGACATGGAACTTGATTCTTGATTGAAATTAGTTGTGAAACCTTAGTGATTTTAGTTGTTCTCGAATGAAACTTTAGTGATAAAAACCCGACCCGACTCGAAAAATTTTAACGTCTTGTTGCTAGAAATCCAAGCACTGTAAAAAGTGACCCCTCTAGAAATAAAAAAAAGTTTTCTCCGCTACTGCGAGTTCGTCGACTTCGTTGGTAGTATCTCTTATAAAAGTAGTAATCGTGTTAAACCGATTTGTGTTCGTATAACCTGTTTATTAACAGGTCTTTGTTCGTGTTTGGATAAATGAGTCGACTTCGCTGGTAGTATATAATTATATACTGTGGTTTCATTGTCCTGTTGTGTTTAGTAAAAACAACAATTAAAACTCAATAAAAAGTTATACTAGTCAACGTGAACAAACAAATCAACTCGAATTTTAACGAGTTAATTTATACTGAATAGCAATATATCTGATATTAAAATTGAGGCTAATATGTATAGTGTAAATATTTTATTTTACAGTTTTTATTTTTTTTCACAGCGAATCGCTAACAAGAAACAAATCCAGAACACTATCTCCTTGGTAATTGAAGTTGAGGTTGATCTCTACGGCAATGGATGACGACGCATCCCGCCGCATGTCTACTCGAGCTCGTAAAGTTGCGCCCAAAATGGCAGCTGCACTTGCCAGCACTGATAATCGAACTCACGTCATTTGATTTCTATTTTAAATTTTTTATGTTTCATTGTCACATGATCCGATTAACTTAAATGTGTTTACAACAGGCAATTCTCGCTCGTCTTGAAGCGCTCGAGAATGACAATCCTGGAGCTGAAGTCGTAGAGCCTAACGATGATGAGGATGCTTCCCTTGATGAAGATGATGATCTGGGTGAGTGATCTTACTCATTCTTATCTTTTTGAGTAAAGTACACGAATGGTCCCTGTGGTTTACCAAAACTTTGGATTTGGTCCCTAGCTTTCCAAAAGTACACGGATGGTCCCTGTGGTTTGCACTTTGTAACGCATTGAGTCCTCAACCAACAAATCTAAAGGTTTTAGCATGTCCAAGTTAGAGACTAAATGCGTTACAAAGTGCAAACTACAGGGACCATTCATGTACCTTTTGGAAAAGCTTGGGACTAAATGTGTTACGTAGTGCAAACCACAGGGACCATTCATGTACTTTTTGGAAAAATTGGGGACTAAATGCGTTAAAAAGTGCAAACCATATGGACCATATGTGTACTGAAAAGTTAGGGACCAAGTCCAAAATTTTGGTAAATCACAGGAACCATCCTTGTATTTTATTTTATTTCGTTTAAAATTGAATCATTTTGTGGAATCATTTGTGTTGGAAAACCATGAGTTAGGGTTCCATTTTAGGGAAATTAATAATGGACACATTTAAAGTTATGAAAAGAGTTTAAACCGACCACATGAAAATTTTGTAATATATACTCAAGTGTGCATTTTGCCATTGTTAATCATATTTGCAGTGTTTCATAAGAAGCATTCTAAAGGTACCAAACGTAAAACTCGCCAGGCGAAAGCACTTGAGACGGCAAAGAAAGCTCCGCGAACGTTTCTTGAGCTCTTGCATGATGTGAGATGAATATATTGTTATATATGTATTTTTTTTGTTTGGTTTAGTTTCAAAATCTGATAGTGCTATATATGAAACAGGCAAACTTGGAATCGTTGCCGCCACACGTACCGTCATATTTGAGAGCAGCGGTTGGGCCTCCGAGCTCCACCTGTCGCCGCCATTTTTGCACTGTTTGTGGTTTCTCGGCAAAATATACATGCGTAAGGTGTGGGATGCGTTTTTGTGCTGTTCGGTGCCAGACTATTCACAATGATACCCGCTGTCTTAAATTTGTCGCTTAGACCAGTGAAAAAAGTTTACTGAAAGAAACCTTTTTATTTCAGAAAATGTCAATGTAACTTGTGTTGACTTCCATAGGTTTCCCTTCATGTTGTATGCCTTAGCAAATTTTACATCCTAGCATACATGTTGATCTTAGTTGCTATATAACTTGTAGGTGATGGTCAAAAGACTCATTTTTTAGTAGACCGGGTCATGTATTTTCTGTCAAGTGTTTAGTTGTTTCTAAGAAAAGTGTTATGGTCCATCGAGTGCCACCTAGGCATCAGTTTCTCATGAACACCGCTCCCGTCATAGTGGTTTGAATGTGAAAGGGAAATGTGGTTGGAAATACACCCCGCCATAGTGGTTTGAATGTGAAAGGGGAAATGCGGTTGGAAATTCGCGTGAAGATGTGAAGTATGAATACTTTTTAGTTTTTATTATTTGTATTAAGTTAGCCAATAAAATCCGCATCACTCACCTTTCACCTTTCATCAACCTTAAGTCCATAATACCCCTCAAGTGAATGTGCAAGTGAACACATCATGCCTACGTGGCGCATACATGACATCACTTTAACATTCTGACCATCCGTAGTGGCATGTAGGCGTGAAAAAAAAGTGTAGGCGTGAAAAAAAAAGTGTTACCTACTTGGAGCTACCCTAGAAGGGAAATCACCCATGGCTTGAGGAGTGTAGTGGTCATCTAGTTGTAAAACATTTTGTAATGATTATCGATATATTATTTTTAAATTGTGCTTATATAATAACATTTAAGACATTGTATTATAAGAAATTCATAAATTAAATTACACATTATTCATTAAAACATCTATATAATTTAGATATTATTATTATTACTATACATACATTACTATACATACATTTACAAGATTTGTCTACAGTACTTTAATCTTATTAGTCCATGTGTCAATATCTCATTGGTTCATGTTTAATTTTTTACGATTCTGACGATTTCACCAAAGCTGCTTGATTAGTTCACTAATGGTTTCACCGCCAAATGCATTGTCGCCACCGCTTAACCAGCTTGCCGGAGCCTTTCGAAATCTTAGATCTGTTGAAAAATGTGCCTATGCCTTTTTGATCTAACTGGACCCAAGGCATGCAGATGGGAATAGGCTATTGACACAAAGCCGGGACCCTAAGTCAGGTTGATGGAAAGCCGATTAGGGCCTTGAGCCTCTACCGGATTTTGATAAGAGCCGAGGCGGCTTCCTTTGGCTTGTCGGAGACACGGTTCCAACCCGGCTTGACTTCTGTTGTTGGATAGCTGTCACATCGCCGACCCTTTTGTCGCCCTAAAAAAGATTACACGAACAAAACATATGTCGCCCTAAAAAAGAAAGAGCGAATAGTAACACAAAGCATCAAATTTAATCTCTCCATTACGAAAAAACTGTAAATAACTCAAAAACTCCCAGATATAAAAAACTTGATGACATTATAATCAAAATAACAGCAGCATAAAACAGGATTTATAAACTTAATCGTCAAAAATGAAAAAATAGTTTCCACCATTGATGAATGCTTAGTTTCTAAAGCCTATGCTGTTTCTTCTTCTTCCTCTAGTTTTTTTTTTTTTTTGATCTAACATATGGTTTGGCATGACTGTGTGGCACGCCAGGAGCCTTTACAAAATGTTTAACTGCTTCACGAGAATTCTTCGGGCCACTTAGAAGAACCTGCACCGATCATCCAAATTATCAGTCTCATCGCGTAACTAATAAGTATATATTATATATACTGAATTTTTTTTTAAAGAAAAGGCGCCACATGGGTTGAACACCAACTGTATGTTTAATGCATAAAATTTAACGAGTCATATGTTCTTGGAAAAGAAGACTTTCATCATAGTTAAAAGATTTTTGTAAACGTAATTGACATGCTAGTTATTTTCAAAAACTTAAAACCTTAGGACGAAAAGTGTCTCGATCAACACCAACTTAAAACAGGTTGGGTTCAGGTTGGCCTGTTAAAGTATTTAGTGAATACTATTTACTGTTTTTTTCTTTCCATTTTCCATTATCAACTTGTCAGTTCTCACACTCATACTCACCATCAAACACATTACAGATGACCTGCTTACAACCCAAACCCGCCTTTTAATTCGTCAACATACATCGACTCATTTGAAATAATGGGTTATACGGGTCGTGTTCAGGTTGACCAGAATTTACGTGCGTGCAGTTTAGGGTTGAAACTTTTTACACGAACAATAGTATGAGTCAGGTTGACGGTTGCACACTTCAAAGGTTCAACCCGTCAAACCCGCAGCCCGTCAACCCACCAACCCAACAGATTGACATCCAGTAACGCCTCTAAGAACTCATGTACCATGTTCGAGATCGAAAAAATATGCCATTCTGTAATGTTTTATCATTCTTATTTTTTAAAATCAAATGGGAATTGTTTTGGAAACCGGTTTGGTTATAAACTGGTTTCAAGCCGAACTGTCCTTTACCTCTTATACAATCGGGTTTCCTGGTTTGAGCCAAAATCCGCTGTTGACAAGGTTTGACTAAACCCAAACCGGTTATAATTGGTTCAGTATGAAACCACAACAATGACCAAGTAGTAAAAAAAATAAAAAAAACTTAAATAAAAATGATAAATATAACCAAGACACAAAGACAAAAATGTCACTTTGCTTCATAAAAACCAATAAAACGCGGGCTGAGTCCGGCCCATTTAACTGTAAAGCCTTCATCTCCGGCCCATTTAGAATACCCTCTTCCCCAATCCCCAATCTCTTCAACCAACCTCGTAAGTCGTAACAACGACAGTCTCCGATCGAACTTTCTGGAGCATCTCCGATCAAATCAATCTCTCAAACCAGAAGCTACTCGAAAGATGGCTCGCTCCTTCTCGAACGCCAAACGTCTCTCATCCTTCTTCGGTGATCAGCTTTCCGTCGTTATCTCCAAGTAAGTTAACGTAATTCCGTTTCACTTTATCATTATCTGCATATCACAGTTGCATACACTCAGATCTGAACATGTTACCTTCACATATTTTATTCATATGCTTCAAATTTGAACACAATCGCTTAACGATCACCTTTCGATATCGTTTTTGTTTCGTTTTATCGTTATTTGCATGTATCGTATGCATATAGCCAGATCTGAATGCATTACCTTCATATATTCTATTCATGTGCTTCAGTTTTGAAATTAGTGGCTTGACGGTTACGGTTTGATGTTGTTTTTCAGGCGAGGACTCGCCGCCGCACCACACGGTGGTGCAACCGCCGGTGCCGCAGCTATCATGAACAAAGGAAGCGAAGAATCGGTGAAATCGGCACCTAGGGTTTCAGAATTCCGATCGAATCAGGTTTACTCTTTTCTGAACAACATTCATCCGTTCTCTTCGTACGGTAATATTTCCAAGTCACAGATTCCGTCGATATTATCATTTTCCAGTAGATTCTCTACTGCTGCAACTCCGTCGTTTGCGAGTTCGGTGACTAGTCATGCTAGGCCGTTATCGCCTCATCTTTCAATTTACAAGCCGCAATCGAATTCGTTGTATTCGATTTTCAGTAGAATTGCTGCATCAATAATATCCGGTGTTGCTTTGCTGTACTATTTTCTCTACATGAAAACCGGTTTGATTTGCTTCACCTACAACAGTTTCTACCAGCTATTTTTCGGAGTGTCTGGATTCACTGAGCTGATTTGCTATTCATCAGTTCCTCTGCTTCTGCTTCATATCATCCATACAGTGAAGCACTAGTTTTATTATTGGCTATGTTTCCCCAAATTAAAAGCCATAATTGGTGGATTTGATGATTTAGTTGGGGGATTGTAGTGCTTGTTTTTGGTTTTTTCCTTGCTTTGTTTAAAAGTAATAAGTATATGCAGACTTCTTGTACTTTTTATCTTCTTTGTTTGTTGAATAAGTGTATGCTATGCTTGTTTGATGCAAGGGATGTCTATAGCAAAGTTAATTCTTCTTATGGCACGAGAATTCTACATTTTTCTTGGTTTTGACTTTTGTGTGTTATGAGTGTCTCAAAACAAGGCATCCTGGAGTTAATCAAATGGCAGGTTAGTTCTCTATATGATTTCAAGAAAAGTTGTAGTTAATGGTGGCATTATTGATTAGTGTATTTGCATTCTCTAGAACACTAAGAAATTGGGGTATGGACTATGGCGAAGTTTTTGTAGTCACTTATATAAAGCATCTCTGATATGTTGATTGCTTACAACATTAAACTTCCAAGTGCAGCAGTTGGTAGAACCTGGTTGCTAATTTTATATTTTGTGTTAACCCTGTTAATTAGGTTTTTTGTGTTTAGTTATAGAGATGTGAGTAAATAGTCCTGGTGTAGGGTTGATCCTTTGAAAGCCACTTCTTGTGGTATTTTATTTTAAGATCGTTGTGATAGTAACCGTTCATTCTGATTTTTAGTATAATTATATGGTTATAGTAACCATTAGTTAGACTTTTAGTATATTTATAAGGTAGTGTTCATGTCGGAGAAGATCTAATGTCTACAGCCATGAGTATGCTGTGTACAAACAAATTTCATGTATTCACTTTATGTTTGCGTATTATTTATAATTTTTGGATTGTACAAACCTGATCCACTTTATAAGAAAATAAATACATACAGGAAAAATAAAATATAAATGTGAAGTTATTCACCTCTACACATAAAATGGGTAGGAGGTGGGTCTTTTTGGTACTCTTCAAGGAATTTTTGGTTACACGCAAACATGGTTATAGTTGTAAACACTTGCTTGACACGGACAATGACGTATAAATATGTGAAGAAATGTTAGATTTCAGATTTATGTATAGTTAGCACAGCAGGATGCTGAATTAACCGATACATTGTTCAGTTGAATGGTCTTTTGGGTGTTGCATTATTCTGGTGGTTGGTGCGGTCTTTAGGTTGTTGGTTACATATCCTGCTGTTGAGTTTTTGGATCTTAGCTTTATCAGCTTATTTGGGTTAGAAGCTCATACCGTTTGGACATCAAAAGTTAGGTTCTCTTATCTGAATATACATATATCTTTGTTATGGTGAGTGACAGTCCAAACTGAACTACCAGTTCGGCCCCAAACCAATATCAGTGTACACAGAAAGTGTAAAATACAGTTTTCGTTTGTTTGATCAGACATGGACTGTTGGCACCAAGTGTTGCCTTTTAGCGGACCCCCCAAAATCAATGACCGGAAGGGTTTTTTTTGGAAAAAAACTTGTCTACTTAGAGCTAAAGTTGGTCCATTTTTTCTATCAACACTTTGGATACCAACACATTGAATTTAGTTTTACTAGCACCTTTGTGGTATTTTGCATCTTCAAATGGTTTGCAAAACACTTTGGCCAAAATTGTGTTTGTTAAAATTGTCATTTATTTTGTTCATATGTATGTGTGTAAAAATATAAAATTAGTGTTGATTTAGATAAACGACTTGGTTTGAGTTTTTTACGAGCCGAGCTCGAGCTCAATATTTAAGCTCATTAAGATAAACGAGGAAGCCGCTCGGCTCATTTACAGTGTAAGCATGTTGATGGGGGTGGAGTTGTGTAACAACTTTTTTATATGCAACTTATAATATTTGAAGTTAATTTACCGTAGTTACTTGTAATATTTGAAGTTAATTTACCGTAGTTACTTGTAATATTTGAAGTTAATTTACCGTAGTTTATCAGAACACCTTCTATAAATTATCTTTCAAATATGTTTAATTTGAGAAAACATAAGAAGATGAGATCAATGACACAAGTAATGTTAATCTCATTCGTAGACCAACTGGTCTATAAATAGCCCTATACCTTAATAACTACCAACACTATCACTCTTTTAACTTATGAGATCACGACGCACCAACAAGTTATCACCAACAATTCAAGATAAATCAAAGCCAATAACTACCCTAGTTATCCATGTTGCGTTCTATTTGTGCAATGAAACAGCGTTTAGAACACTAAGAACTGGTGGTATGGAGTATGGACTATAGCAAAGTTTTTGTGGTCCCTTGTATAAAGCATCACTGATATGTTGAGTGCTTACAACATTGAACTTCCAAGTGTAGAAGTCAGTAGAACCTCGTTGCTAATTTTCTCATTGTTTTACCCTGGTAATTAGGTTTTTTGTGTTCAGTTATAGAGACGTGAGTAAATGATACTGGTGTAGTAGGTGGTGTAGGGTTCCACTTCTTGTGGTATGTTTTAGTTTTCCATGATCGTTGTGACACTATCCGTTCATTCTGATTTTAGTATACTTCCATGTTTGGGATTCCATTTAAAACCTCCTTATTAGGGTGGTAGGGGTGCCCATCACTCACCACCCACCCATCACTCACAACATCCAATCACCATACGCCACGTCATCGAGCCAAATTCCATCACTAGTGATGGATTTTACTAGAGGTGCCCATCACTAGTAATGGTTTTTTTTTTCCTTTTTTCTTTTTAAATTATAAATTAACAATACAATTTATTTTATAAATTATAAATTAACAATAAAACACTAAAGTTATAAATTTCAATTAAATAAAAACTAATATTTCTAAAAATACAACTAAAAAATAAAACATATAAAATTAAAAAGATACATAAACAAAGTCTACTCTTCGTCCGAGTCCGGAAATTCCAAACCTTAGATCATATCTCAACCGAAAGTGAAGATCTTCACTGCGCAAGTCTTGGTGGACATTTTCTGGAACGGGATTTTGTGTTGGAGGATCCGGCACCCAATCTGGAGAAATTGCACGTCCGTCTTCTTTGATTAGCATATTGTGCAATATGATGCATGCATATGCTATGCTATGGATTATTTTTTTATTCATCGCACGAACCGACTGTCCTAGTATCCCCATCTACTCTTTAAAACACCAAAAGCCCGCTCGACATCTTTTCTTGCAGATTCTTAAAACTTCTTGAACGCCTTTTCTTTAGGCTCGGTAGGAAATGAAAGGGCTTTCACAAAAACAGACCATGATGGGTAAATACCATCCACAAGTAGAAAGCCTCGTTTGTAATATTTTCCGTTAACCATAAACGGACCGAAAGGTGCGGTACCATCTATTACGTTTTGAAATAACGACGATGTATACAGAACATTGATGTCGTTGTTTGAACCGGGAACACCAAAATACGAATGTCAAATCCATAAATCATTCGAGGCCACCGCTTCAAGTAAGATGGTCGGCCTTTTAATGTCACCCCTAACATACGCCCCTCGCAACTCTCTTGGACAATTTCTCCACTCGATATGTGTACAGTCGATGCTACCGAGCATCCCAGGAAAATGCCATCTAGCCTCATGTGCGGCGTAAAGACGTGAGATGTCGTGTCTCGTCGGTCTACGTAGAAACTCTTTGGCATACAACTTAATGATGACGTTACAAAAAATTGCAAACACTCTCGCGAGGTTCTTTCTGACATTTGTAAGTATTCATCAAATTGATCAGGAGGGTTACCTGTCGCAAGTTGGCGTATGGCGGACGTGCATTTTTGTATCGGAGTGAAACTACGTTTGCCCCTCCCGTCGTAACGTTCTTGAAACCATTGTTCGCTCGCTTCAATGTCTCCGACAATCTTTAAAAATAATTCCTTTGGCAAACGAAACCGCTCCCTAAAAGTTTCGGCATTGTAGACCGGATTCTCCACAAAGTAATCATTCATTAACACCTCGTTGGCATGTATTCGATCACGACCAACCATTTTCTTCTTCGGACGGCTCGAGCCTTCAAGCACGTTGTACACCTTCTCAAAAAATTCAAGCGTGTCGTTGTCTGAAGACGTATCGCTTTCGCTATCCATCGAAAACGAATCGGAAGAAGATGCCATTGAAGAAATATAGAAATTTAAAAATTTGGGTAATGAGATTGTATGTAAAAGTTTAGGGTGAGAATTGTATATAAATAGATGTGTATATATATAATCAAAAAGTAAAAAAATAAAAAACACCTCAAATGGTCAAGAGCCAACGGTCAACAAGTCCAACGGATAGTTTTTTATTTTAAAACGCGTTGCCGGCACCACTCGTCAACCTCACCACGCGTTGTGGTGGTGACCGGCGGTGGTGTTTAACGCGGTAGAACGCGTTGTCATCTCCCCACCACGCGGCGCCCCGCCTACTCTTAACTTATTAACTTTTTCAAAAGTCATTTATAAGAGGAAAAAATCATTTTAAAAAGTTAATAAGAAGGTTCTAAATGGAATCCCAAACATGGACTTATATGTTCGATAGTAACCATTCGTTAGAATTTTACTATATTTATAAGGTAATCTTCATGTCGGATAAAATTTTATGTCTCTAGCAACGAGTACGCTGTGCGGAAACAAATTTCAGGTATCAACTTTATGTTTCTGTATTATTATACATGTTTTGGATTGTACAAACCTGACCTCACTTTATAAGAAAATAAATACATACACGAAAAAAAAAGTTTCAAATGTGAAAGGTTATACACTTATGATAAGAATATGGGGTATGGGGCGGGTGTTTTAGCGTGGGTTGGGGGGAAACGCCCAAAGTACCACCCCGGATGTGCTTGGGTTTCAGCGTGGCCCGTTAGACGGGACTAGCGGGCTGAGGTGGCAGTTCCTTAATGGCTGGTTGGCTAGGCGGTTGGTTTGAATTTTAAATAATAACCGTTTGGCCAACCTAAACGGCTGTCCCAAACGGTTTATAAAACCCCACCGCCTGCCCACATCGCTACTCCACACCACCCCACCGCCAAGCAATCCTTCTTCGCCATCTACACCAAACCCAACAAATCATGGCTTCATGAACAAACAAGGAAGAGCTAGCACTTGTAACAAGCGTCGTGGACGCGATGAAGGCTCGCCAACCCAGCGAGACAAAATACTGGCCGGAAGCTTTCACGACCTACCGGCACAACGTAGGGAACGACCGGCACAACCTTAACGCGTGCCAACACAAGTGGCGCGAGCTAAGACCGAAGCTAGACCGATTTAAAGCGTACTACGATAGCGTTCCAGCCGAAGAGATTAGTCACGACGACCGGGTGGCGGTGGCCAACATAGAGTTTCGTGGCAAGGAGCGGAAGCCGTTCGACAAGTTGGCCCTCTTCGAAATCTACCTAACGCTCTAGGGTTTTTTTTACGCTCGTAGGATTATGTAATTTAGGAAGTTTTAATATTAATTTTAAGTTTGTTTTAATTAGTTGTTTTTATTTTAATAAAAAAAAATCGAAAACAAAAACAAATATCTAGGTGGCCTAGCCACGCGGGCTAGCCACGCCACACCATACCCATCGATAGTCCAACTGACCAGGGGTGCCCCACCTATTTCACGTGTCGGGCCATGTCCCAATCTCCTGTCCCACCATACCCCACAGCCTGGGTAAAAGATTAGGTGTTCTGTACTCTTTAAGGCATTTTTGGTTATACACGAACATGGTTACAGTTGTAAAAACTTGCTTGACATGGACGATGACCACATAAATATATGAAAAAATAATTATTGAACAGATGTTGCCTTTAGCGGACACAAAAATCGCTGACCAGAAGGTTTTTGGAACCAAACTTATGTTTTTTGAACTCATGTTGGTCCTTGCTATTAACACTTTGGATACCAACCATCTTCGAATTTACTAGCACCTAGTGGCGGACTCAGAATTTTTTTATAGGAGTGCGGAATATTTTTAAGGATTCTAGACCGTAGGTATATAAAAAAATTTGGTTAATATCATCCGATCGGTTCGGTTCGAGTCGGGTCGTGTAAAACAAAAGAACATTAAGCTAAAATTTATATAACCATCAACACGTCAAACGTTGTTACAAACATATTTAAAATGTCGCCCTAGGGTTTTCAGTTTTTGAAATTTATCCAAAATATCATTTAGTGTTACTTTTCAATTTATAAATCCATCGAAACATATAAATCGATCCATAAGTTCATAAAACAATACTAAAGTACTAAACATACGAATCGCTCCATTATTTTCATTTTTACTTTTCAAGCCCTGCTAATTGTTGATTACTTTGTAAGTTGTAACAACCAGAAACTCATATAAACAATAAAATCATCATACTAAAGTCTAGAACAACCAATAAAACATCAAAATACATAATAGGAAGGGGCGGTTTGGGTTAGGTTATTTATTTTATTTTTTGAACGGTAAATTTGGATCACTAACGGACCACTGGATTATCATCGTGCCACCAGCGGAATCACCTGATATCTATCTCCACTAGCCAATAATGCATATACAACAATTCAGGGGAAACCCAATAAATTTGGGAAAAAACTCCTTGTGGGAATTGAATCCAGGACTTAATGATCCCTAAATCTATCCCACCCCAAGATGCCACAAGGTTATAATGCCATGGGTTGGGTTATTTTATATAGTTCAAATTTTGTTGGGTTGGGTTGGGTTAAGTGGACGTGTGTTGATGAGTGGGTTACAAACTAATAAATAATGTTATATCTTTATAAAAATCAGTGTTTAGGTTATATTTTTATAAAAAATAAGTGTTTATTACAATTTTTTTATAAATTAAAAATATGATTTTTTAAGGAGGGCGGTTGAAATTTTCCAAGGGGTGCGGGTGAAAAATTCCAAGGGGTGCAGGGGTGCGGTCGAGATTTTACCGGAAAATTAATACTAAAATTTATTTTTTCAAGGGGTGCGGCCGCCGTAGGTCCGCCCCTGCTAGCACCTTTGTAGTATTTTTCATCTTCAAATCGTTTGCGGTCAAGTTTGGCCGGTTTTGACAAAACTTATTGGACAAAATTGTGTAGCTTATTTTCTTATTTAATAAAATATACATGTAAAAATATAATGTTAGGTTTTTTTTTCTTTTTTTTTTATAAATAAAGGAGCTGGCTTTAGTATTTTACGAGTCGAACTCTAGCTTAATATTAAAGTCTTGTTAAGATAAACGAGCCAAGCCGGCTCAGCTCGGCCTGCTTACACCAAATTCAGGGGGTTACAACATTTGTCATGACATCAAACATAACTATCCATTATCTTTCTATAATAAGCACTATGGGTTAGACTTCATCACCAAATTCAAAGGGTTACAACAGTTGTAACGAGGATTTGATCCCTCTTGCTTGACAGTTCTACCATTGAAGCAAGAAATGAGTTAACTAAGGCATGTTGAGGCACTACAGTTTGATAATGTTTATTAGAGCATAACCCATTTAGAAACATGTAACAAGTCACTTATAAAATGATAACTAAATCAAATCAAAGTGTCAATCCAACTCGTCTATGCTATAATTATATTCAGGAGACAAATTTCAACTATATTACTCCGATAGTAATATATTTGATCGTTTTTTTTAAGATTACTTGTTTTGAATGTCTTTTTTGTAAATATAATTGTAGCATAATGAGCTGGATTGACACTTTGATTTGATTCACTTATCATTTTATAACTAACTTAAGTATATTTCTAAAAACAAAGAATCTTAATCTTTTGTTTTAATCATAGGATACAATATGATTATGTAATTTCTATCAAACTATTTTTTTTATCTCATTAGATAAGTAAAACACTACATATATTATATACAGTGTAAATATGTTGAGTTTAGTTCAAGTTAATCTAGTCTTGAGCTCAACTAATTTGGTTTTACACAAATTGAATTTGACGTCTGAGAAATGTTTCAAGCTCGAATTCAACTTGAGCATGCCTCGTTTATGTTTCTATATAAATAGATGTATAGTTATTTCTATTATATAACATATATTTATTAATAAAGTTATTAAATTTATTATATATACATGTATACTTAAAAACCATGGTCGGTGGTCAATAGCTTAAATTTTCTTTTTTTTCCTTCAAGTTCATAGACTTTACACATTCAGTCCTAATCTTTTGGTAAGTGAAACATTAACCTCTAACTTTTGTAATTCAACAACTTTGACCGCTAATTTATTTCTACTTAATAACTTTACATTTCATCTTCTCCAACACTTCGATTATTTTGTTTAAATTACTTTTACGACTTTACACCACAACGTGCGAAACATTATTTTATCAATGCTTAACCACGTTCATGTCACTAACGTAATGTGTGTAAAAAATATAAAAAAATGTGTCACTTCACGCGTGAGCACCACACTTTAGCGCATCATCGTATCGCACGTAACGAAGTCACAAACAAGACGTTACCGTCCTAACACACAACACAGTTAAAAATCTAATTTAAATAACAGGCTCGTGAATCCAGTCAAATTTAGTACACCTAACCTAACATTCGTTTAAACTCGATTCGGTAACGAGAACATCCCTAGTTTTCTCGTGAACTCACTGGATTTAAGCACAAACAAATATATTAATATTATTGTTTATTCAAAACGCCCGTTATCAATCGCTATCCAAACTTGACCGACCTATTGAACCTTCTCGTATCCCAAAACTCAAGATCCGTTAAATCATAACCCGATTTTCAATCAAACTAACCTCCAATCTCCAGATCCATCCTGTTAAAAACCATTTCCAGAAGCTAAATTTAAAAACCATTTACAGAAGCTAAATCTCGATCCAATCAAAACCCTAAAATCAACAAACCCTAAAAATTATGCCATCAATCATCATCTTCACATCCTTAATCCTCTTAATCTCACCACCACTCACCACCACCGCTAACAGCGGCGATGACGACAACTTCACCGCCTATGACGTCATCGAATCATACGGCTTTCCAAAAGGCATTCTCCCGATCGGCGTCACCGGCTACGAACTCGACAAATCAACAGGTAAATTCAAAGCGTTCTTCAACGAAACTTGCAGCTTCTCGTTAGAAGGTACGTATGATCTGAAATATAAATCGACTATTGGAGGAACCATTTCGAAAGGTAGGTTAACGGATTTAACTGGAGTTAGTGTGAAGGTGTGGTTGTTTTGGTTGAATATTGTTGAGGTTTATGTTACTGATGATGAGCTGGGGTTTTCGGTTGGGATTGCTTCTGCGGGTTTCCGATTGGGAATTTTGAAATGTGCCCGCGGTGTGGGTGTGGGATGGATTGTGATGGTGTTGTTGGTAGTCATCGGGGTAAGGGGGTCCGGGGAAGTAGATCGAATTCGTTTGTTTCGTCGGTTTAGAGGTCGAGTTTTTTAGCATTTGCGGTTCAAATAAAACTTGTATGTTTGGAATGCCACTGCGATTATTCTCAATGAATCATGCTTATAGATGATGTTGGTTGATTTTGATGTCAATTTTGATGTTGTGATTTAAAGAATTAAATCATGTTTTTGAAAAAAAAAAAGGTTTGTTAAACTTGTAATGCATAGGCTAAACGGCGGGGTTCATCATGGGGTTTCGGCAAATGTCCAAGTGGGACAGGGAGGTTGGGGGACACCACGCCCCCCCCCAGCCCAAATCGGCAGGGAGATGGCTGGAGCCTCGTTGCTCCCGAGCCTATCTTTTGCATGTTTATTTGTTTTTTATTTTATTTTAGGGAGGGGGAGGTTCGGGACCATAACGCATAGGTTGGGGATGGAATGGTGGTTGGGTACCATAACACATAGCCTTAGAGCTTCACGGACCCACGTCAAAGGTCCGTGTTGAAGGACTTTTGCCTGGACAAGTGGAGAGGTCTTTCACCTCTCTCTCCTCCTTGACCGACGCCTATGTATTGATATGTTGTTTGATACTTAATTCTTATGATGAACCTCAGAACCTTGAAGCAAAGATGATACAAATGTCAAATTGATCATTGTCTAACAAAGAGCATGAAGTTCACTCTAGTGGCATAGGAAAAGAACTTCATTGAATATAAGTATTACACAAGTGGGTGAATCATAGATATATATAAAATGTTGATTCCTATGGATTGGAATCTAACAAGAAAGATTGAGATCATAGCATTATACCTTTCCAAGGGAGGGTATACATAATAAATGTTGATTTGCAACAATGCTGGATCTAACAAGATAGATTGAGATCACTAATTGATATTAGTTGGCGGATCCAGGAATGTTTTATGTCGGGCTCTTTTGGTAGATTCTCGCTAATTCTCACTATTATTGTTTTTCAAATCATACAAGGTTTCCACTAATTTTTTCTATTATTTTCCAAACCGAGGGGGTTCCTGGGAACCCCCAAAACACCCCTGGATCCACCCCTGCGATCAGTAACTATTAGGGGTATCGGTCGGTTAAGTATTATATAGGCCAAATTGCAAACAAAAGAGATGTTTTGACTTTTAGATCTTCATAACCGATTAGTTGTGGTTATGAACAGTTTTAGTTGTTTCGGATATAGAGGTAGGTGGTTAGCATAAGTTGGTTAACCCGTATGTAAGAATCTACAAGGTTGAATAAGTTGTTTCTTCATCATCTTTTTTTTTTCATCAAAGTTTTACTAATCATTTTGATGAGGTTTTTTTTTTCATCAAAGTTTTACTAATCATTTTGATGAGGTTTGTAATCAGCTTATTAATCCACTGTTTTCATATTTACTAATAAGCATATTCTCACAATGTTTTAGTTAAAAATTTGTTTTGTATCTAATACGCCTCTATAAATGTTTGTGACTTTTATAAAAATTCTTGTTACAAACTTGTTCACAACTCAACGTTTTATATAAATTTACTGTTAAAATTTAGTGACATTAAAAAAACCTTCCTAAAATAGTAATGTTATTGATCATAAATCATACAGAACTTTAGAACTACACATGTATGCTGTTTATCCAATGAACAAAACGAATCAGCTTCATTCATCTTCATATATTGATATCACGATCAAATCCTCAATGAAACTTAGTTCCGACGGTTTTTCTGTTTCAACGGTAGTTCACGGAGCTCAGCAGCATCAACCGGGTTTGTTTGGCCCTCTGGCTTGTAGTAAACTCGATTTCTTCGATTCCTCACTTGTTGCTTTCTTCATCATAGCAACTCCACTTACCCTCACACCACCATACACACTCCCCTGTGTCGCCATTGCAAATCCACGTCTGTAATTAAAAAAGAGATCTATAAGTTCTTAAAAAAACTTAGTTTTGTTATTAAAAAAGAGCTAGCGGCGCAGCTTGTCTTCTGTTTCTATGTAAAAAAAATCCAATTTCTAATCACAAAAGTCGAAACAAAAGCAAAAACAATTGCAATTTAGAAACACAACCAAATTTGATAAAATCATTGTTTTACCACGGATCAAACAGTTAAACCAGAAAAGTTGCAATATAAGAACACAAAAAAAATATCAAAATATAACTAATGAGTTTTAAACCAAAAACTATTTTCAAACGAAAATTACCTGGCAACGACAGAGAGTTGATGGACGATGAAAGATGAGATACGCGTAGCGCTAGCCATTATTCCGAGTAAGAATTTATCGAGTGACAAGAGCTATGGAACTTCGAGAATGAAACTTGTATTCGTGTGTGCGAAGAGGTAGTTGATGAATGTAATAGAGAAGCGTAACGGTATTTATAGGGAACGAGAGGGACATCGAGTGACCCACACGCATTTGAGATGGTTGTTGGGGCTCTTTGAGATGGGTTTGTTTTTTTAATCGCTTAAACGGTTTCGAGTCTAAATTGTAACTCATTTAACAAATGAGTATGTTCTAAATTGTAACTCATTTAACAAATGAGTATGTTTCCAAGCTATATATATGGAAGATAACTATACTCCCAAGCCTAAATAGGTTTATTATTTTTTAAACTGATATAAGAATTCAGATTTAATAAGCCACAAATATGTATTACAAGGATATATTTTCGATGAAAATGACTACACTAGAGAGGTGCTCGCTAGGGGTGTTTTTCGGGTTTTTTAATCGGGTTTCGGGTTTTTCGGGTCGGGTTTTTAAAGCTAAATATTTAACCCGATAACCAAATCATTCTAGGTTCGGTTTCTTCGGTGTTCGGGTTTAGAACGGGTCAGGTAAGATCGGGTTTCGGGTTAGAAAATGAACTAGTTTAACAGAAAAGTACAACATTTTAAATATTAAAATATCAATATTAGGTATTAGCAAACACTATAAAAACGATTTTGTAAAACAACTCTTGTATATCGCTGAGAATGGAGGATATTGAAGATATGGAATGTATTATGTATGTTGTGCTTTAAAACTCTTAGAAATTAGAGATATGGATGGACTTTGTGATTTAAAATTTTTAGAATAGGGTGATGTAAAATTTTTAGAAGATTTGGTTGGCTACATCATATAATAGGAAAGGATGTAGGTCCTTTTATAAGATATGACTATATCTAGAAAATATATTAATTTTTTTATAGCTACTTCGGGTTAAACCGATTACCTATTATTCAACCCGTTAACCAATCAATAAAACTATATTCGGGTTCGGGTTTACAGTTCTTCGGTTACGTGTTCTTCAGGTTTCGTCTACTTCGGGTTCGATTGACTTCGGTTTCGGGTTGTGTTTCGGGTTTCGGTTAAAAAAGACAGCCCTAGTGCTCGCGTGATGCGACGGAGAATATAAAACTAGTTGTCACATAACATGTTAATTTCTTTTTAAGTTAAATAAAAACTATGACAATATTAACGTATAAAAAAAGTTATGGGCGTTTAAAAATTATGGGGGAAGTCAGTTTAAAAGTAAACAATATGTTTTAAACGATTGTACAAATGTTTTAAAAGATGTAATTACTTATAGTATTACTAGTGGAAATGCCCGCGCCTTGCGGCGGATACTTTTGTTTTTTGGCGCACATTGTGTGATGGGTTTCACGTAATTTATATCCATGCACCACCACAAAAGACATATAGTGCACGACCACTCTTTAGAGTCTTAAATTTTTGAGCTAGTTCCTATTATACCCCTTCCAAATAGCTTGTATTTCCTTGTACACATTGCTTCAAATTTTGTATGCGTGGTAAAATTACAATCCAGTCCATCACATTTGCTTTATATAGTTAATAATAGTCAAATTGAGAAAACCAAGTCCAAACTGAATTCATAACAATATTATTGATAAATTCCACTAACGTCTTTTTCTAAGGTTTGACCAAAATGTTCTAATTACATAATAAAGAATACAATGTATCATAAACCACCACCATAATACCAAATTAATTTTAATTAATACAATTATTTTCTTAAATCATTACTATTAATTAGTAATAATTCTCTTTAACTTTACTACCATAAAATGAGGTAATGAATAGTTTTTTTCTATTTTTTTTTCACAAATCAATCGTAAACATGAATATGCTTGTCCAATAATATATGTAACAATTGCTTCAAAATTAGTTAAGTATTTGATCTATTATTTATCACATTTGAAATAACCATGTATTTTGTATGTTACTATTACTAAAATAAGCATCAAATATTAACAAGTCACAAACTAACACAACCATTGTAAGAGGATAAATTACCACACTTAATATTGTACATGGCAATTATAAATTACCACACTTAATATTGTACATGGCAATTTAAATTCATAACGTTGAGGTGTGGTGTTAAATCAAACTTACGGAAAAATTGACATTTACGAAAGTAATAATAAGATAAATATATTGAGAAATACTTTACTCTTTTGATGTAGCAGTAAATCTCACATAACCCAAAAGTATATGTGTTATGATATTGTGAAATTTTTGAGAGAATCAAGACAAAACTAAAGTATATGAATCTTAATGCAGCCCAGAATCGTATGAATTACAATATGGGTTTTCTTTGAGTGGATGAACAAAAACAAGTTAAATGGTGTTAACTTACCATACGATAATATGCCTCAACTTTAAAAGCAAGTCATGCTTATAACGTGTTGTAAAACAACTACTTCTATTAGCACTATGGAAAGAGACAAGGAAGAAAGAATGGGGAATAGTTTCCTACTTTTCTTATTGATGTAAAGCATGAACTACATAAGCTTCTATTTATAGGCTTACAAATATGAGAGCTAACTACATGAAGAGTCACCATATTATGATTATGATGAAAACATGTGGATAGTCACACATTAAAGATAATAATTCATAACGACATTTGTTTTATATAGTTATTTATACAACTATTAGACTCTTCACATGTCATCTTAATTATAGGTTACAAAGGTGCCGAAATCCCTAAAATGCTGCTAAAGTGTCTTAAATTTTTGGACAATGCGCAAGTTTACCCCCTCTAAAATAGCTTGGCTCTCTTGTACATGTTGCTTCAAAATGTGTACACAATATAAAGTTATCAAAAGGGTAAAAATCCTAGTTCTCTTAATAAGATAGTAAGTATAGATATAGATATAAATAAACATGTAATAATTACTCTACTAGTATAATTATATAATTTTTTTATTTTAAATTTTTTTCTAGATTTTAGGACGAAAAATATGCTTGACATTAAGAAAAAAATACAAAAGAAAGAAAAAAAAATTCTTTCATTTAATATATTAAAATTATCTGTAGAATAACTTTACGCAATTTTATCAATTGAGGCAATAAATGAGTTAATTAAGTCACGCTCAGGCACTAGTGTGTGATAGTTTTCATTAGAGCATAAACTGTAGCCATTATTATTATTATTATTATTATTATATATATATCAATTGATAAAAGGGGTTTGTGCCAGTGAAGTTTTTAGGTTTCTGAATATGACCGCACAAGTTCCTAGCTTCCTCATGGCGTACAGCCAAAAAAGAGAGAAGGAATTTCTGCCAAGTGAGAGCAAATAGGAGAAAGGATGCACCAGTCAACAGTTCCGACGAGGTTCACGGCAGTCCGGTCGGCCGTCTCCTATGGTGTAAGTACCAGAGACCTGCTTCAACCAAGATCATTGCATCTTTCATCTAACCTTCAAAGCCCTACATCTAAACACCCTTTGTAAACGCCGACCCCGGAGGTGTGCTGTTACCCTCATAAAAGCCATCACTGATGTGTTGAATTGCAAGAAAACCATCGCCCTCACTACCCGTGTTGCCGGAAAACCGAACTCTCCTCCACAATCGCTCAGATCGTCCGATTAGGAGCATCACACCCTCAACCGTCGTTGCCGGAGGACTTGCGCACTACCATCGCCTGAGAGGTCGTTGGTGGCCGCCGGAATTATGGCTGGCTCCCATTCTCACTCTCTCACATACATATCTCTCTCTGTGCAGATTAAAATTGTGTATGGGTGCAAGTAGAATAATAATCCGAACAAATTTTCACGCTGCAGACTATAGTTTTGTGTTTTCCTTACTAATTTTGTGTAAAAAGAAGTATGGTTGTGTAAAAAAGACATTTGGACAGACTAATTTTTAACATTGCGTGTACGTTCCCATTGAGGTTTTATTTAAAATCAACCAGCCCTGTCACGAAGCGCGGGTGTGTACATCTAGTTATAAAATGATAATTAAATCAAAACCAAAGTGTCAATTCAACTTCTATTTATGCAAGGGACATTTGAAACAAATGATGTTTAAAAAACAAATTAAATGTATATCACTAAGATCGGAGCATCATAATCTTTTGTTTTAATTTTAATACAAAAGATTATGATGTTATGATCTTAATATCTTAGTAATACACGCAAAATATTAAGAGGCTTCGTTCATACTTATATACTTAAAATTTGTTTTTTAAACATCATTTGTTATAAACGTCCCTTACGTAAATATGACTATAACATAGAGGAGTTGGATTGACACTTTGATTTGATTACTTGTCATTTAATAAGTAACTCAAGTATATTACTAAAGGCGGAGTATCTTAATCTTTTGTTTTAATTATAATACATAAGACTGTAACAACCCGATCTTTCGGATTGTTATACGAATCTTGTTATTTCCGTTGATTTCGTTTATTTCCGTTTTCAAACCCGTTTGTACTCTGAGATTTATTATAATCGTTTACAACTATTTTGAAACGCATATTATATCGCTTAGTTATCGCATTTAAATCGCTTATTTCTCGCAAATCTCAACGCAAACTCAAAATCGCAGTTAAGTATGTCACATTATGTTATTTATGTGCTATGTATGCCTTATGATTATGGTTGTACTCGCTATCACAATGCTCTCACTCGCACGAATCTCTCAATCGCATTATTTTTCTATTACCGCAACGCTTAACACCTCGTTAAAACGCTTAACACAACTAACTAATACGTACCGAATCCTCAAACGAGCACCTAACGAATAAATAACAAACAAAACTTAGCCTCCAGTGTAACATCCGTCAAAAACCGGGTTAACCAAACCCGCTTCGTTTATTAACCGAACATCCAGTTAAAATTTTCGTTGCGTATTTATGAGTTATTTTAATTTTAAACAATACATAATTAATAAACAATTTAGAATTTAAAAACTATAATTGATAAAAAGTGAAAATAAAATAAAAAAAAAAGAAACCGGTTGCCGGGTTTCGAACCCGGGTCAGCCGGATGAAATCTCAAGACCTAACTCACACCCACTTAACCACTCCGCCACTTGACCCATTTGTGTTATATAATGAAACAAATAACATTTATAATAAAACTCGAATTCAAACCCAGTGAATCAGCGCGCCTATTTCGCAGTCGCCGGAAATCCCGACGACTTCCCCAATCATTGACGGTTTCTATTGACTTAACGGATGTATTAATCTCAACGTCGGTTATAACCGATTTCTAATCCCGCGACATCAATCATAACCGCCGGAGAAAAGCTGACCAACGAATCAAGACAGAAATCGGACCAAATTCATCGAAATTCTTTCCTATAAATACACACCCAAGTCTCTGGAAATCTTTTAGCTCAAAATCGCACCATTTCTCGAATCAATTTCACTCACCGGAAATATTATGCCATCACCGGACTTTCGCCGGAAAACCGAGACTCACATCAACACGGTAAAAACCTCGACTCTTTCTGTTTCAATCCATTGTTAGACTATTACTAACATCAATCCATCACCCAGAATCAATCCCAGACGACGTTGCCGAATATTCTGCTTTCGCCGGAAAACTTCTGGAATTTCCAGAATCACGCTGTGAATCGGTATAATCACCTAAACATTCTGTTAATCATTGTTTAGTAACTCAATTTCACATCTAATCAATCAAAACTGTTAATCGATCCGAACAGACGGAGTTCACAAAACAGAGCCGACGATCCTTGCCGGAGTTCTGAGAAAGACATCTGTTCGGTACATTCATTTCCAAAACTCTCTCTATTTCATCGCATTACAATCGCTTATAAAGTTCGCTAATTGAATTTAACAAGAAACAGTTGAATAATCGTTGTCTGTGTTTTGAACGAAGAAGATGAATTCGAACTAATGTATAAGTGAAATTAAAACAAGATAATAAACCGGGTTAGACACACAGTCCAGCGGTGGACTGTGTGCAAACACACAGCAAACGTCTCGAGTTCGATCCCTATCACGACCCTATCCTCGGAAATAAAAATGTTTTTTTAAAAACCGAACCGGGTTAACTCACTGTAAGATGTTAAGTATAATAAAAATCAGTATATTAACCAGGTTAGACACACAGTCCAGCGGTGGACTGTGTGCAACACTAAACCACAGGTCCCGGGTTCGAGACCTGTTGACGGCACCGGTTCGATATAATTAAAATCTTTTAAAAATAAATGAATTCTGATTAAATTAAATAGTGTATAAATATAATTAAAAACAGAAATATTTCGGGTTAGACACGTAGCTCAGTTGGTAGAGCTGCGTGCACGCGTACAAGAGGTCTCGGGTTCGAGCCTCACCCAGCGCATACATACACACGACCGAACCGATCAACTGGTCAACGGTCAATTGGTCAAAAAGTCAAAAAATTTATTTTCTTTTATTATTTTATTTTATTTAAAAATCAATTAAAAATACTTAAAAATAATATTTTTAAAGTTAGAAAATTTCCTTGAACTCACAAAAATAAACCTAACAATCCCATTAAGAACACTAATTAAAAATATTAATCTCAAATAAAAGTTTATTTATGTATCGAACTATTATGTTATTATTTAGGATAGTTCCCTTGCCGATTAAATCCGAATTCGTGCGCATTCATCATCAATCCAAGAAACGCACCCACTGTGAGTGAATTCTTACAAATTCCCCTTTTTATTCATGTTTTGGGGTGTATCATGTGTCGCTTAAACTAATTCGCTTATTCAAACTCGTGCTATACCATATTATGATCTAAACTTAGAATGTAAATATTGTTTGTTGTGATGTATTACATATTGTCAAGTTGTATGCAAATTATTTGTTAGGCCCATCAGTTCCTCGTGGGAGACGAGTTGAACAACGCGTGCCTTAAAACTCATTCATTAGGCCCATCAGTTCGTAGCACAACGCGTGCCTCAAAACTCTATCATTATGCCCATCAGTTCCTCGTGAGAGACGAGTTGAACAACGCGTGCCTCAAAACAATCAATTGTTGTATGTGTGTGCAATATTTAATATTATGTGTATTGTGAATAAATTTACATCTACATTTACTCATATGTGGTTATGCACTTTATTTTGTAATCAATACAATAAACACGTTTAAATGTTTTTCATAGGATTCACTCGCCAACTTTTTGTTGATTCAAAAACCATTTTTACACATGATACAGGTGGACAGAATGAAGCAAGAAACGCATAGGAAGTGCCTTAGAAGAAAATAATGAAGCCTAGGAAGATGTATAGAACATGTTGTATTTGTATGATTTGATTGTATGATCTTCTTTAAAATTGTAATAATAAATATGAAACATTATAATAAATGTCATGAGCTTTGATGAAAACCCAATCATGCCCCGATCAACTTTTTCCGCTGCGGGTCGTGGTGTGACAGATTGGTATCAGAGCTTTTGACTATAGGGATATAGGATAGGTTATTAGACCCTTAGAGCCTATACTATAGTTGATTAGATTTTAAATTGTTTATGTGGTTGCATGCAAACTCATGATGTTTATTCCTTTAATATTTATTACATACACAAATGCATGCAAACACTTCCAATATTACATTTTGTGATACATAGTGAATTATACTTACAGTCAAACATACATAATTACATACACATTCATCATACATATTTCAATGTTCACATATTCAAATCATCTTCATACTTCCGTTATTCAAGATTTTGTCGCATTTTTCATTTTTCAAATCTCATCAAAGTGAGTTCTGCGACGGGCATGTAGTAACTGTAAGGGTACAAGTACCGGTAGTCGAAACGTCCTGTCTAGGTTGGCATTCGTATAAATCCAATATAACGGACCAGTTTGCCTACCTAGGGACTAACGATGAGAGTACGAAGGACCTATTAGGCCAAAGCATGCCACACCAAACGTCGTTCGAACTAACCCCACTTTGAGGTGTCACCGTGTCCACACCTGGATACATTCCGAATATCATACGTTACATACATATTTCTCGATTTTCTCTGGGTTTTAGTGTACGTAACCAGGCTAACACATGCGAACCATATGAAAAACCCGGTAATCATGGGGCCCACATGATTACGAAGGTGAAGTATGGCGGCATGCAAGGCCCAATTACGAGCAAAGCCCAAGACATCCTATGGATATAGTATATTTATTATTCTATACTTATTTTATGAATGTTCATTCCTAAATAAGACACATGACCCCTAAAACGTCCAACTCATACTCTTGATATGTATTCCTTGTAGATGTCTTCTAGTCTCGCTCGTAGGAAGATGAGATCAGGAAAAGCCCGCGAGCGCATGGCTGCCCAAATCGCTCAACAAATGGCTGCCATAATACCCAACATTGTAGTTCAAGTTCAACAAGCCCTTACCGCTAATCCCGTCAATCAAGAAGATCAAAATGTTGTCAACCCTCCCCCAAGTACCACTAAATGCACCTTCAAGCATTTCAAATCCTGCGACCCTCCAAAATACGAAGGGACGAAGGTGTCACCGCTCTCCTCCATTGGTTTGAAGAAATGGAAAACACTTTTCTAAATTGCGATTGCCCCGATGATCGCAAAGTGCGATATGCTACTGGTCGTTTACTTGGAATAGCACTTACATGGTGGAATACAGAGAAGGCCAAACGAGGTGTTGAAGATGCTATGACTTTGACTTGGGAAGAGTTGAAGGAAATCATGACAAGACGGTTTTGCCCAAGAAGCGAAATCAAGAAATTGGAGGATGAGTTCTATTCTTTGAAACAAAAGGAAGGCGACCACACCACATACAACAAGAGATTCCTTGAGTTAAATCAAATGGTCCCCAACTTGTTCACTCCCCTCTACCGTTTGATCGAGCACTACATTCGAGGCCTTCCTTCAAAAATTCAAGACTCTGTAATAAGTACCACACCTGCAACTTTAGAAGCAGCAATGGAGTTAGCTACAGAGCTCACCGAAAACCGCATACGTAATAAAGACTTCACGGAGGAGAAGAAGAAGGATAATACATCAACCGAAACCTCAAACTCCACCCGAACCGAATCCTCTTCACAACCCATTTCTAAGAGAAAACGAGATGGGCAAATATTCGCTGTCACCCAACACCATCAACCAGCTTCACAAGCCATACCCCTCCAAGCCATCCCAATCACTCAAGTAGCACCAACTCAACTTACCCAAATAAGAAACCCTACCTTGGACCTCACCCTCAATGCAACACCTGTTTTTATCACCATCCATCTACCTTACCTTGTCGACTATGTGCGAATTGTGGACGCTATGGTCATTTGAGCAAGGCTTGCCGCACCTCTCAAAACCAAACCTCACCCCCTACTCAAAACATGATCCAAACATATCAACAACCCCAATACCCCATGTTCCCATATGTTCGAGCTTGTTTTAATTGTGGTGACCCTACCCACTTTAGAAACACGTGCCCTCGATTGGTTAACATCATAAACGCCCAATCAAGCAAACCCAGTTACCCAAGCAAATCAAGAAAACCTAACCACTAGGCCACCAGCAAGAGGAAGAGTTTTCAACATCAACGCCAATCCTGTTGAAGATAATGACGGCCCAAACGAACCACCCAACTAGTCCCCTTCACCAAAAATCAAGATTCAACTCCAACCGCTTAGTTTTTATGTTTTTCTTTATGTTATCTCAATTTTCACGTATCTCAATTATAAATTGGAAATTTATCCAAGAATCTTAATGCGAATTACTACTTCAGTTTTGTTTTATACTCATTGATTTAACATTCATATCATCATACCTCACGATGTATCTCAGTCTCATCATTTAAAGAAGTTGGGTTGTGTCTCACTTCTACATAGACTAACTTCTCCATCATAACAAACGAGAGAGGTACTGTCATCATTCAAACATGTATACTATCAGAATTAAGACGCAAGCTTTGGTTGTTGTGTTTGTTTATGTTTTAGAGTCACATAGGACTAATCATAACTTACTGATAAAACCAATGAAAATTTGACAAGAATATGGTGGATACGCCGCTGGTACTTCCTATATATAAGTATTCTTGCCAAAGGATCAAAGGCATTGTCAGGCGGTTATGAGAAGTTCCATGTAGGATTTAGTAATGTCTTGGTTGAAGTTTGTTTTATACTCAATGATTTAGCAGTCATATCATCATACATCTCAACGTATTTCAATCTCATATTTTAAAGAAGTTGGGCTGTGTCTCACTTCTACATAGACTAACCTCTCCATCATAACAAACGAGAGAGGTACTGTCATCATTCAAACATGTATGCTTTCAGAATTCAGACTCAAGCTTTGGTTGTTGTGATTGTTTATGTTTAAAGTCACATAGAACTAATCATAACTTACTGATAAAACCAATGAAATTTGACAAGAATATGGTGGATACGCCGCTGGTATTTCCTATATATAAGTATTCTTGCCAAAGGATCAGAGGCATTGTCAGGCGGTTATGAGAAGTTCCATGTAGGTTTTAGTAGTAGAGGTTTTGTTTTAGGATATAACCTTATCTTTCCAAACGTATCAGAACTCTTGCACATGAAATCATACTTAGTGAATCCACTCTGTTTATCAATATTCTTTATCGTAGGCAACAAAAAGCGATTCCTGTAGCAGGGTACTCAACCCTTACAAGGAACGTTACCGCCTCAAACAAAATTTAAACTCTTACTCCCTTCTAAGTATGTAATTGTCAAATTAAAACACCATCCTTTTGAGACAAACATGCCACTACTTAAATTTCGGGACGAAATTTCTAAAAGTAGGGGATACTGTAACATCCGTCAAAAACCGGGTTAACCAAACCCGCTTCGTTTATTAACCGAACATCCAGTTAAAATTTTCGTTGCGTATTTATGAGTTATTTTAATTTTAAACAATACATAATTAATAAACAATTTAGAATTTAAAAACTATAATTGATAAAAAGTGAAAATAAAATAAAAAAAAAGAAACCGGTTGCCGGGTTTCGAACCCAGGTCAGCCGGATGAAATCTCAAGACCTAACTCACACCCACTTAACCACTCCGCCACTTGACCCATTTGTGTTATATAATGAAACAAATAACATTTATAATAAAACTCGAATTCAAACCCAGTGAATCAGCGCGCCTATTTCGCAGTCGCCGGAAATCCCGAGGACTTCGCCAATCATTGACGGTTTCTATTGACTTAACGGATGTATTAATCTCAACGTCGGTTATAACCGATGTCTAATCCCGCGACATCAATCATAACTGCCGGAGAAAAGCTGACCAACGAATCAAGACAGAAATCGGACCAAATTCATCGAAATTCTTTCCTATAAATACACACCCAAGTCTCTGGAAATCTTTTCGCTCAAAATCGCACCATTTCTCGAATCAATTTCACTCGCCGAAAATATTATGCCATCACCGGACTTTTGCCGGAAAACCGAGACTCACATCAACACGGTAAAAACCTCGACTCTTTCTGTTTCAATCCATTGTTAGACTATTACTAACATCAATCCATCACCCAGAATCAATCCAAGACGACGTTGCCGAATATTCTGCTTTCGCCGGAAAACTTCTGGAATTTCCAGAATCACGCTGTGAATCGGTATAATCACCTAAACATTCTGTTAATCATTGTTTAGTAACTCAATTTCACATCTAATCAATCAAAACTGTTAATCGATCCGAACAGACGGAGTTCACAAAACAGAGCCGACGATCCTTGCCGGAGTTATGAGAAAGACATCTGTTCGGTACATTCATTTCCAAAACTCTCTTTATTTCATCGCATTACAATCGCTTATAAAGTTCGCTAATTGAATTTAACAAGAAACAGTTGAATAATCGTTGTCTGTGTTTTGAACGAAGAAGATGAATTCGAACTAATGTATAAGTGAAATTAAAACAAGATAATAAAACCGGGTTAGACACACAGTCCAGCGGTGGACTGTGTGCAAACACACAGCAAACGTCTCGAGTTCGATCCCTATCACGACCCTATCCTCGGAAATAAAAATGTTTTTTTAAAAACCGAACCGGGTTAACTCACTGTAAGATGTTAAGTATAATAAAAATCAGTATATTAACCAGGTTAGACACACAGTCCAGCGGTGGACTGTGTGCAACACTAAACCACAGGTCCCGGGTTCGAGACCTGTTGACGGCACCGGTTCGATATAATTAAAATCTTTTTAAAATAAATGAATTCTGATTAAATTAAATAGTGTATAAATATAATTAAAAACAGAAATATTTCGGGTTAGACACGTAGCTCAGTTGGTAGAGCTGCGTGCACGCGTACGAGAGGTCTCGGGTTCGAGCCTCACCCAGCGCATACATACACACGACCTAACCGATCAACTGGTCAACGGTCAATTGGTCAAAAAGTCAAAAAATTTATTTTCTTTTATTTATTTATTTTATTTAAAAATCAATTAAAAATACTTAAAAATAATATTTTTAAAGTTAGAAAATTTCCTTGAACTCACAAAAATAAACCTAACAATCCCATTAAGAACACTAATTAAAAATATTAATCTCAAATAAAAGTTTATTTATGTATCGAACTATTATGTTATTATTTAGGATAGTTCCCTTGCCGATTAAATCCGAATTCGTGCGCATTCATCATCAATCCAAGAAACGCACCCACTGTGAGTGAATTCTTACAAATTCCCCTTTTTATTCATGTTTTGGGGTGTATCATGTGTCGCTTAAACTAATTCGCTTATTCAAACTCGTGCTATACCATATTATGATCTAAACTTAGAATGTAAATATTGTTTGTTGTGATGTATTACATATTGTCAAGTTGTATGCAAATTATTTGTTAGGCCCATCAGTTCCTCGTGGGAGACGAGTTGAACAACGCGTGCCTTAAAACTCATTCATTAGGCCCATCAGTTCGTAGAACAACGCGTGCCTCAAAACTCTATCATTAGGCCCATCAGTTCCTCGTGAGAGACGAGTTGAACAACGCGTGCCTCAAAACAATCAATTGTTGTATGTGTGTGCAATATTTAATATTATGTGTATTGTGAATAAATTTACATCTACATTTACTCATATGTGGTTATGCACTTTATTTTGTAATCAATACAATAAACACGTTTAAATGTTTTTCATAGGATTCACTCGCCAACTTTTTTTGATTCAAAAACCATTTTTACACATGATACAGGTGGACAGGATGAAGCAAGGAACGCATAGGAAGTGCCTTAGAAGAAAATAATGAAGCCTAGGAAGATGTATAGAACATGTTGTATTTGTATGATTTGATTGTATGATCTTCTTTAAAATTGTAATAATAAATATGAAACATTATAATAAATGTCATGAGCTTTGATGAAAACCCAATCATGCCCCGATCAACTTTTTCCGCTGCGGGTCGGGGTGTGACAGATTGGTATCAGAGCTTTTGACTATAGGGATATAGGATAGGTTATTAGACCCTTAGAGCCTATACTATAGTTGATTAGATTTTAAATTGTTTATGTGATTGCATGCAAACTCATGATGGTTATTCCTTTAATATTTATTACATACACAAATGCATGCAAACACTTCCAATATTACATTTTGTGATACATAGTGAATTATACTTACAGTCAAACATACATAATTACATACACATTCATCATACATATTTCAATATTCACATATTCAAATCATCTTCATACTTCCGTTATTCAAGATTTTGTCGCATTTTTCATTTTTCAAATCTCATCAAAGTGAGTTCTGCGACGGGCATGTAGTAACTGTAAGGGTACAAGTACCGGCAGTCGGAACGTCCTGTCTAGGTTGGCATTCGTATAAATCCAATATAACGGACCAGTTTGCCTACCTGGGGACTAACGATGAGAGTACGAAGGACCTATTAGGCCAAAGCATGCCACACCAAACGTCGTTCGAACTAACCCCACTTTGAGGTGTCACCGTGTCCACACCTGGATACATTCCGAATATCATACGTTACATACATATTTCTCTATTTTCTCTGGGTTTTAGTGTACGTAACCAGGCTAACACATGCGAACCATATGAAAAACCCGGTAATCATGGGGGCCCACATGATTACGAAGGTGAAGTATGGCGGCATGCAAGGCCCAATTACGAGCAAAGCCCAAGACATCCTATGGATGTAGTATATTTATTATTCTATACTTATTTTATGAATGTTCATTCCTAAATAAGACACATGACCCCTAAAACGTCCAACTCATACTCTTGATATGTATTCCTTGTAGATGTCTTCTAGTCTCGCTCGTAGGAAGATGAGATCAGGAAAAGCCCGCGAGCGCATGGCTGCCCAAATCGCTCAACAAATGGCTGCCATAATACCCAACATTGTAGTTCAAGTTCAACAAGCCCTTACCGCTAATCCCGTCAATCAAGAAGATCAAAATGTTGTCAACCCTCCCCCAAGTACCACTAAATGCACCTTCAAGCATTTCAAATCCTGCGACCCTCCAAAATACGAAGGGACTGAAGGTGTCACCGCTCTCCTCCATTGGTTTGAAGAAATGGAAAACACTTTTCTAAATTGCGATTGCCCCGATGATCGCAAAGTGCGATATGCTACTGGTCGTTTACTTGGAATAGCACTTACATGGTGGAATACAGAGAAGGCCAAACGAGGTATTGAAGATGCTATGACTTTGACTTGGGAAGAGTTGAAGGAAATCATGACAAGACGGTTTTGCCCAAGAAGCGAAATCAAGAAATTGGAGGATGAGTTCTATTCTTTGAAACAAAAGGAAGGCGACCACACCACATACAACAAGAGATTCCTTGAGTTAAATCAAATGGTCCCCAACTTGTTCACTCCCCTCTACCGTTTGATCGAGCACTACATTCGAGGCCTTCCTTCAAAAATTCAAGACTCTGTAATAAGTACCACACCTGCAACTTTGGAAGCAGCAATGGAGTTAGCTACAGAGCTCACCGAAAACCGCATACGTAATAAAGACTTCACGGAGGAGAAGAAGAAGGATAATACATCAACCGAAACCTCAAACTCCACCCGAACCGAATCCTCTTCACAACCCATTTCTAAGAGAAAACGAGATGGGCAAATATTCGCTGTCACCCAACACCATCAACCAGCTTCACAAGCCATACCCCTCCAAGCCATCCCAATCACTCAAGTAGCACCAACTCAACTTACCCAAATAAGAAACCCTACCTTGGACCTCACCCTCAATGCAACACCTGTTTTTATCACCATCCATCTACCTTACCTTGTCGACTATGTGCGAATTGTGGACGCTATGGTCATTTGAGCAAGGCTTGCCGCACCTCTCAAAACCAAACCTCACCCCCTACTCAAAACATGATCCAAACATATCAACAACCCCAATACCCCATGTTCCCATATGTTCGAGCTTGTTTTAATTGTGGTGACCCTACCCACTTTAGAAACACGTGCCCTCGATTGGTTAACATCATAAACGCCCAATCAAGCAAACCCAGTTACCCAAGCAAATCAAGAAAACCTAACCACTAGGCCACCAGCAAGAGGAAGAGTTTTCAACATCAACGCCAATCCTGTTGAAGATAATGACGGCCCAAACGAACCACCCAACTAGTCCCCTTCACCAAAAATCAAGATTCAACTCCAACCGCTTAGTTTTTATGTTTTTCTTTATGTTATCTCAATTTTCACGTATCTCAATTATAAATTGGAAATTTATCCAAGAATCTTAATGCGAATTACTACTTCAGTTTTGTTTTATACTCATTGATTTAACATTCATATCATCATACCTCACGATGTATCTCAGTCTCATCATTTAAAGAAGTTGGGTTGTGTCTCACTTCTACATAGACTAACCTCTCCATCATAACAAACGAGAGAGGTACTGTCATCATTCAAACATGTATACTATCAGAATTAAGACGCAAGCTTTGGTTGTTGTGTTTGTTTATGTTTTAGAGTCACATAGGACTAATCATAACTTACTGATAAAACCAATGAAAATTTGACAAGAATATGGTGGATACGCCGCTGGTACTTCCTATATATAAGTATTCTTGCCAAAGGATCAAAGGCATTGTCAGGCGGTTATGAGAAGTTCCATGTAGGATTTAGTAATGTCTTGGTTGAAGTTTGTTTTATACTCAATGATTTAGCAGTCATATCATCATACATCTCAACGTATTTCAATCTCATATTTTAAAGAAGTTGGGCTGTGTCTCACTTCTACATAGACTAACCTCTCCATCATAACAAACGAGATGCATGTGGTCTGATTTCAGTCTTGATTCGTCGGTTAAAGTTTTCCGTTGGTTATGACCAAAGTCGCGGACTGGACATCGGTTATAACCGATGCAATATTTATTATTCGCGTTATGACACAAGAAACCGACCAAGAAAGGCGAATTCGTCGGGATTTCCGACGACTGCGATTTGGGCGCGTCAGTTTGAATTCGAGTTTGTATATTTGAATTAATTGTTTCTAGTAATGAACAAGAAACACAAGTGGCGGAGTGGTTGAGCGCGTGTGTGTTAAGGCTTTGGAATCCTGGCTGACCCGGGTTTGAAACCCGGCTTCAGCCTTTTATTTTTAAACCACTATTTTTAATACTTTTTCAAATATAACTTTTATATTCCAATATACTTATTAATTATGTATTGTTTAAAATTAATTTGGGCATTAAATACGCAACGAAATTTGTAACTGATTGTTCGGTTAATAAACGAAGCGGGTTTGGTAAATCCGGTTTTTGACGGATGTTACAGTATCCTCTACTTTTTAGAAATTTCGTCCCGAAATTTAAGTAGTGACATATTTGTCTAAAAAGGATGGTGTTTAGTTTGACAGTTACATACTTAGCAAAAGAGTAAGAGTTAAAAAAAAAATTTTGTTTGAGGCGGTAACGTTCCTTGTAAGGGTTGAGTACCCTGCTACAGTAATCGCTTTTTGTTGCCTACGGTAAAATTATTGATAAGCGGAGTTGATTCACTAAGTATGATTTCATGCGCAAGAGTTTTGATATGTTTGGAAAGATAAGGTTATATCCTAAAACAAAACTTCTAATACTACAACCTACATGGAACTTCTCATAACCGCCTGACAATGCCTCTGATCCTTTGGCAAGAATACTTATATATAGGAAGTACCAGCGGCGTATCCACCATATTCTTGTCAAATTTTCATTGGTTTTATCAGTAAGTTATGATTGGTTCTATGATGTGACTCTAGAACATAAATAAACACCACAACCAATGTCTGAGTCCTAATTCTGATAGTATACATGTTTGATTGATGACATAATCCCATTTCTTTAAATAATGAGATGATATAAATGCTAGATCAGTGAGTATAAAACGAACTTCAACCAAGAAATTACTAAATCCTACATGGAACTTCTCATAACCGCCTGACAATGCCTCTGATCCTTTAGCAAGAATAATTATATATAGGAAGTACCAGCGGCGTATCCACCATATTCTCGTCAAATTTTCATTGGTTTTATCAGTAAATTATGATTAGTCCTATGTGACTCTAAAACATAAACAAACACAACAACCAAAGCTTGAGTCTAAATTCTGATAGTATACATGTTTGAATGATGACGGTACCTCTCTCGTTTGTTATGATGGAGAGGTTAGTCTATGTAGAAAATGGAACACAATCCAATTTCTTTAAATAATGAGATGATATGAATGCTAAATCAGTGAGTATAACACAAACTTCAACCAAAACAATACTAAATCCTACATGGAACTTCTCATAACCGCCTGATAATGCCTCTGATCCTTTGACAAGAATACTTATATATAGGAAGTACCAGCGGCGTATCCACCATATTCTCGTCAAATTTTTATTGGTTTTATCAGTAAGTTATGATTGGTTCTATGATGTGACTCTAGAACATAAATAAACACAACAACCAATATCTGAGTCCAAATTCTGATAGCATACATGTTTGAATGGTGACAGTACCTCTCTCGTTTGTTATGATGGAGAGGTTAGTCCTTGTGGAAGTGAGACATAGCTCAACTTCTTTAAATGATGAAATTGAAATACGTTGAAATGTATGATGAACAAACTTCGACCAAAACATTACTAAATCCTACATGGAACTTCTCATAACCGCCTGATATGCCTCTGATCCTTTGACAAGAATACTTATATATAGGAAGTACCAGCGGCGTATCCACCATATTCTCGTCAAATTTTCATTGGTTTTATCAGTAAGTTATGATTGGTTCTATGATGTGACTCTAGAACATAAATAAACACAACAACCAATATCTGAGTCCATTTTTTAATAGCATACATGTTTGAATGGTGACAATACCTCTCTCGTTTGTTATGATGGAGAGGTTAGTCCTTGTGGAAGTGAGACATAGCTCAACTTCTTTAAATGATGAAATTGAAATACGTTGAAATGTATGATGAACAAACTTCGACCAAAACATTACTAAATCCTACATGAAACTTCTCATAACCGCCTGATAATGCCTCTGATCCTTTGACAAGAATACTTATATATAGGAAGTACCAGCGGCGTATCCACCATATTCTTGTCCAATTTTCATTGACTTTATCCGCAAGTTATGATTAGTTCTATGTGACTCTAAAACAAACATAACAACCAAACTTGAGTCTTAATTCTGATAGTATACATGTTTGAATGATGACAGTACCTCTCTCGTTTGTTATGATGGAGAGGTTAGTCCTTGTGGAAGTGAGACAAAGCTCAACTTCTTTAAATGATGAAATTGAAATACGTTGAAATGTATGATGAACAAACTTCGACCAAAACATTACTAAATCCTACATGGAACTTCTCATAACCGCCTGATAATGCCTCTGATCATTTGACAAGAATACTTATATATAGGAAGTACCAGCGGCGTATCCACCATATTCTTGTCAAATTTTCATTGACTTTATCCGCAAGTTATGATTAGTTCTATGTGACTCTAAAACAAACATAACAACCAAACTTGAGTCTTAATTCTGATAGTATACATGTTTGAATGATGACAGTACCTCTCTCGTTTGTTATGATGGAGAGGTTAGTCTATGTAGAAATGGAACACAATCCAATTTGTTTAAATGATGAGATGCTATAAATGCTAAATCAGTGAGTACAAAACAAACTTCAATCAAGACAATACTAAATTCTACATGGAACTTCTCATATCCGCTAGATAATGCCTCTGATCCTTTGACAAGAATACTTATATATAGAAAGTACCAGCGGCGTATCCACCATATTCTTGTCAAATTCTCATTGGCTTTATCCGTAAGTTATGATTGGTTCTATGTGACTCTAAAACATAAACAAACTGAAATAGTAATTCGCATTAAGATCCTTGGATAAGATTCCAAATTATAACTGGGATACGGGAAAATTGAGATTACATAAAGAAAATCATAAAACTAAGCGGTTGGAGTTGAATCTTGATTTTTGGTGAAGGGGACCAGTTGGGTGGTTTCGTTTGGGCCGCCATTATCTTCAACAGGATTGGCGTTGATGTTGAAAACTCTTCCTCTTGCTGGTGGCCTAGTGCTTAGGTTTCCTTGATTTGCTTGGTTAACTGGGTTTGCTTGAGCTTGGGCGTTTATGATGTTAACCAATCGAGGGCACGTGTTTCTAAAGTGGGTAGGGTCGCCACAATTGAAACAAGCTCGAACATATGGGAACATGGGGTATTGGGGTTGTTGATAGGTTTGGATCATGTTTTGAGTAGGGGGTGTGGTTTGGTTTTGAGTGTCACACCCCGACCCGCAGCGGAAAAGGTGATCGGGGCATGATTGGGTTATCATCAAAGCTCATGACATTTATTATGCGTTTCATATTCATTAAATACAATTTAATGGAAATTTACAATAATTGTTACAACATATTCTAACTATCAATCTAAGCTTCTTTGTTCTCTTCTAGGGCATTTCCTAGGTTTTCTTTGCTTCGACCTGTTCACCTGTATCATGTGTAAAAAGGTTTTGGATCAACATAAAGTTGGCGAGTGAATCCTATGGAAAACATTTGAACAAGTTTATTTAAATTGATTATGAAATATGTGCACAACCAAACATGAGTAAAAATAGATGTAAACTTATTCAACAATCATAAGATATTAAATAAAACACACATGAACAATAATGGAACATTTAGAGGCACGCGATGCTCAACTCGTCTCTCACGAGGAACTGAGGGGCCTAATGAATGAATTGCATAAACATGATAATATGAATGACACAACTACAAACAATATAAACTCAAAGATACACACATGAACAATAATGAATTTGATTTGAGGCACGCGTTGTTCAACTCGTCTGACACGAGGAACTGATGGGCTTAATGAATGAGTTTCATATAATTTGACAAAAGGAAATAAGTAATCACGACAATATAAACAATCTAAGTTTAGATCATGATGTGGTATGGCACAAGTTTAAATAAACAAGTTAATTATTTTTATAACACATGACACACCCCAAAACGTGTAATTTAAAAGGGGGAGTTGTAAGATTCACTCACAGTGGGTGCGTTCGGTTGATGATGTTTAATGCACGCGAAGTGGTTTTAACCACGAGTGAGATTAACCTAGATAAATCGCATTATGGTTTGGTAAGTAAACGGATTTTATTAACTTATTTTAGTAGGATTGTTGGGTGTATTTTTGTGAGTTTGAGGCTATTTTCTAACCTTAAAAATGTTATTTTTAAGTATTTTTAATTGATTTTTAATTAAAATAATTAAATAAAAATAATAAAAAAATTCGACTTTTTCTGACCGTTGACCTGACCGTTGACCGTATGTGTAATGTTGTGCGCTGAGTGAGGCTCAAACCCGAGACCTCCCGTACGCGTGCACGCAGCTCTACCAACTGAGCTACGTGTCTAACCCGTCATATAACCGATTTTAATTATATTTATATATTAGTATGTTAAACAGAAAATCCTTTTATTTTAAATACAATTTAAGCGAATCGGACGGTGCGCTCCACAGGTCTCGAACCCGGGACCTGTGGCTTAAACTAACACAGTCCACCGCTGGACTGTGTGTGCAACTTGTTAACTTTACTGATTTTTATTATACTTAAACACAAATTAGTTATTTCCTTTTCTGTCTTAATTAAAAAAAAATAGATAATTGTCCGAGTCGGTGCAGTAGCCTGGACTCGAACTCGTGACCTGTGCTATAAACATACACACAGTCCACCACTGGACTGTGTGTCTAACTTGGTTATTATTCCGGTTATCAATATACTTAACATATAACAGTGAGACTTCCGGTTCGGTTAACAAACAAAAACGTTTTATTAAGGCGGCGTGTGTGGAACAAGATTCGAACTCGAGACCTTTGTGTTTATTGTGCACACAGTCCACCGCTGGACTGTGTGTCTAACCCGATTAATAAGTTGATTTAAATTATACTTATGTGTTTACCGACTTCATCTTCTTCGTTGTTATAACCAGAATCGATAACAGACTGGTTCGGAGTTTTAATCGGTTTATTAGTGTGTTTCAGTTCATTACGGTGAGATAAAGGTGAAAAGAAAAAAGAAATTAGGCGAAGAGGTATACCGACTGGACCCTCTGTTTTCCGGCAGAACTGCGGCGACAGCAATCCCTTCCGGCGACGAGTGTCTTGCAGCAGCGAGTCTCCAGAAAGCTTGGAAAAGGTATGGGTGACTTCGGTATAAGCTTAGGAGGTTCAATAAGGCTCGGAAATGAGGAAACCGGTTTTCCAGCGACGAACAGAATAATTCCGGCGAGTGGAATTACGTCCGGTAAAGGTGTGGTTTTGAGCGAAAAAGCTTGCAGTGGGTTGTGGGTGAATTTATAGGAAGAAACCGAGATGTATTTGGCCCGATTTTCAACTGGATTCATAAGTTATAAAAACTCCGGCGGTTATAGAAGGTGTCGCGGACTCAAACGTCGGTTATAACCGATATAGGTTTAAAGTTTACGTTATAACGGAAGGATTCGTTAAATACTCGCGAGATTTCCGGGATTCCGACGACTGAACGTCATCGGCGCCGGTTTTGAATTCGTAACGTCATAATATCAATTAAGTGATTCTAATATTTAACAAACAACATCCGTGGCGCAGTGGTTCAAGTGTCATGTGTTAAGTCTGGGCGTACAGTGACTCGGCGACTGACCCGGGTTCGAAACCCGGCAGGAACATTTTATTTTTATTTTGTGATTTTCAACAGTTTTTCAAAAACTAAATATATATTCCCGTATAATAATTGATTATGTATCGTCTAAAATTATTTTGGGCATTTTATTCGCAACGAAAATTTTAACTGACTGTTCGGTTGATAAACGGAGCGGGTTTGGTAAATCCGTTTTTGACGGATGTTACAGTATCCCCTGCTTTTTAGAAATTTCGTCCCAAAATTTTAAATTGTGATATATTTGACTAAAAGAATGATGGTGTTTAGTTTGACAGTTATATGCTTAGAAAAAAATAAGGGTTTAAGTTTTTGTTCGAGGCGGTAACGTTCCTTGTAAGGGTTAAGTACCCTATTCAGGAATCGCTTTTTGTTGCCTACTGTATAAGTATTGATAAGCAGAAATGATTTGATAAAAATGATATCATGCATAGAGTTTGGATACGTTTGGAAAAGTATGGTTATATCCTAAAGCAAAACTTCTAACACTACAACCTACATGGAAACATAAATAAAACACAACAGCTGATATTTGAACATAATTAAACACAACAGCTAATATTTGAACATAAATAAGCACAACAGCTAATATTTGAATTCACATTCTGATAGCATATATGTTTGAATGGTGGAAGTTCCTCTCTCGTTTGTTATGATGGAGAGGTTAGTTTATGTAGAAATAGAACACAATCAAATCTCTTTAAATAGCAAGATGATATAAATGTAACACAAATTCCAACCAAGGCAATACTAAATCCTACATGGAACTTCTCATAACCGCCTGATAATGCCTCTGATCCTTTGGCAAGAATACTTATATATAGGAAGTACCAGCGGCGTATCCACCATATTCTTGCCAAATTTTCATTAGTTTTATCCACAAGTTATGATTAGTTACCAAGAAACTAATAAATCCTACATAGAACTTCTCATAACCGTCCGACAATGCCTCTGATCCTTTGACAAGAATACTTATATATAGGAAGTACCAGCGGCGTATCCACCATATTCTTGTCAAATTTTCATTGGTTTTATCAAGGAATTATGATTAGTCCTATATAACTCTACAACCAATACAACAAACATAAAATACTGAAATGAAATATATCTGTGCGATCAAGGCTCAATCAAACGGAGCCGATCGTATTGTATGTACTGAAAATGAAATTGTCTGTGTGCTCAAGGCTCAATCAAACGGAGCCGAGCGTATTGCATGTACTGAAAATGAATAACTTAATCACACCAACAGCCTATGCATGGAACCTCTCATAACCGCCTGATAATGCCTCCGATCATTTGACAAGAATACTTATATATAGGAAGTACCAGCGGCGTATCCACCATATCCTTGTCAAATTCACATTGACTTTATCCGCAAGTTATGATTAGTTCTATGCGACTCTACAATAAACACAACAACCACAAGATACTGATAATGAAATTGTCTGTGCGCTCAAGGCTCAATCAAACGGAGCCGAATGTATTGCATGTACTGAAAATGAAATTGTATGTGCGCTCAAGGCTCAATCAAACGGAGCCGAACGTATTGCATGTACTGAAAATGAACAACTTAATCTAAACAACAATCACACAAACAGCCTATGCATGGGACCTCTCATAACCGCCTGATAATGCCTCCGATCATTTGACAAGAATACTTATATATAGGAAGTACCAGCGGCGTATCCACCATATTCTTGTCAAATTCTCATTGACTTTATCCGCAAGTTATGATTAGTTCTATACGACTCTACTACAAACACCACAACCACAAGATACTGATAATGAAATTGTCTGTGCGCTCAAGGCTCAATCAAACGGAGCCGAACGTATTGCATGAACTGGAAATGTAAATTGAACTGTGCGATCAAGGCTCAATCAAACGGAGCCGATCGTATTGCATGTATTGAAATGTAAAATGAAATGACCGATCAAGGCTCAATCAAACGGAGCCGATCGTGCGGGCACGCCACAGATCAACCGCATAATAAAATGGGGATCAAGCTCAACCTCATGGGTGGGGAGCTGCGGCCTCGGCAAATGCATATACTGAAAACAATATACAATAATTACTCTAACAGTCTACACATGGAACCTCTCATAACCGCCAGATAATGCTTCTGATCCTTTGACAAGAATACTTATATATAGGAAGTACCAGCGGCGTATCCACCATATTCTTGTCAGAGTTTCATTGGCTTTATCCTTAAGTTATGATTGGTTCGATGTGATAAAGAAAAACATAAAACTAAACGATAGAAGTTGAATCTGGATCTTCGGCGAAGAGGACTAGTTGGGTATCTTCGTTTGGGCCGTCATTATCTTCGACAGGATTGGCGTTGATATTGAAGACTCTTCCTCTTGTTGGTGGCATAGTGGTTGGGTTTTCTTGGTTTACTTGGTTAACTGGGTTTGATTGGGCTTGATTGTTGATGACGTTAACCAATTGAGGGCATGTGTTTCTAAAGTGGGTAGGGTCGCCACAATTGAAACAAGCTCGAGCATATGGGAACACGGGGTATTGGGGTTGATGATAAGTTTGAGCCATGTTTTGAGTAGGGGAAGAGGTTTGGTTTTGAAAGGTGCGACAAACCTTGCTCAAATGACCATAGCGTCCACAAGTTGTACATAGTCGACAAGGTAAGGTAAGGGGATGGTGATAAAAATAGTTGTTGCATCGAGGGTGAGGTCCAAGATATGGCTTCTTATTTGGGTAAGTTGAGTTGGGTGCCACTTGGGTGATTAGGATAGCTTGGATGGGTATGGCGTGTAAAACTGGTTGATTTCGTTGGGTAGTAGCGAAAAGTTGCCCGTCTCTTCTTCTCTTAGGATTGGGTTGAGAAGGGGATTCGGTTTGGGTGGAGTCGGAGGTTTCAGTCGATTCTTATCCTTCTTCTTCTCCTCCTTGAAGTCTTTGTTTCGGATTCGGTTTTCGGTGAGCTCTGTTGCTAGCTCCATTGCTGCTTCCAAAGTTGCAGGCTTGGTACTTATTACAGGGTCTTGAATCTTTGACGGAAGACCACGAATGTAGTGCTCGATCAAACGGTAGAGGGGAGTGAACATGTTGGGAACCATTTGATGTAACTCGAGGAATCTTTTGTTGTAAGTGGTGTGGTCTCCTTCCTTTTGCTTCAACGAATAAAATTCATCTTCTAATTTCTTGATTTCGCTCCTTGGGCAAAATCGTCTGGTCATGATTTCCTTCAATTCGTTCCAGGTTAAGGTCATAGCATCGTCGACGCCTCGTTTGGCCTTCTCTGTATTCCACCAAGTAAGTGCTATCCCATATAATCGACCGGTAGCATATCGTACTTTGCGATCGTCAGGGCAATCGCAATTTAGAAAAATGTTCTCCATCTCTTCAAACCAATGTAGGAGTGCGGTGACACCTTCAGTCCCTTTGTATTTCGGAGGGTCGCATGATTTGAAATGCTTGTAGGTGCATTTAGTGGTATTTGGGGAAGAGTTGATAAGGTTTTGGTTTGCTTGATTGACAGGATTAGCGGTAAGTGCTTGTTGAACTTGGATTACAATGTTGGGTATTACGGCAGCCATTTGTTGAGCGATTAAGGCAGCCATGCGTTCGCGGGCTTTTCTTGCTCTCGTCTTCCTACGGGCGAGGTTAGAAGACATCTACAAGGAATACATGACAAAAGTATGAGTTGGATGTTTTTGGGTTCATGGGTCGCATTAGGAATGAACATTCGTAAAATAATCATAGAAATATAAATCTACTACATCCATAGGATGTCTTGGGCTTTGCTCGCTGTTAGGCCCTACATGCCGCCATACTTTACCTGTGTAATCATGTGGGCCCCATGAATACCGGTTTTTCATATGGTTCGCACGGGTTTGCCAGGTTGCGTACACAAAAACCCGGAGAAAATCGAGAAATATGTATACAACGTGTGATATTCGGAATGTGTCCAGGTGTAGACACGGTGACACCTCAAAGTAGGTTAGTTCGAACGACGTTTGGTGTGGCATGCTTTAGCCTAATAGGTCCTTCGTACTCTCATCGTTGGTCCCCAGGTAGGCAAACTGGTCCGTTATATTGGATTTATACAAATGCCAACCTAGACAGGACGTTCCGACTACCGGTACTTGTACCCTTCCAGTTACTACATGCCCGTCGCAGAACTTACTTTGATGAGATTTGAAAATTGCACAAAATCTTTGGATAATGAGAGTATGAAAATGAATTGAATACATGAACATCGATATATGTATAATGAATATGTATATAAGCATGTATGTTTGACTGTAAATGTAAACAAATATGAAACAAATAAATATCACAAGTTTGTATGTAACCACCTAATCAATTAAAATTTAGGCAGACTATAGTATAGGCTCTAAGGGTCTAATAACCTATCCTATATCCCTATAGTCATGGCTCTGATACCAATCTGTCACACCCCGACCCGCAGCGGAAAAGGTGATCGGGGCATGATTGGGTTATCATCAAAGCTCATGACATTTATTATGCGTTTCATATTCATTAAATACAATTTAATGGAAATTTACAATAATTGTTACAACATATTCTAACTATCAATCTAAGCTTCTTTGTTCTCTTCTAGGGCATTTCCTAGGTTTTCTTTGCTTCGACCTGTTCACCTGTATCATGTGTAAAAAGGTTTTGGATCAACATAAAGTTGGCGAGTGAATCCTATGGAAAACATTTGAACAAGTTTATTTAAATTGATTATGAAATATGTGCACAACCAAACATGAGTAAAAATAGATGTAAACTTATTCAACAATCATAAGATATTAAATAAAACACACATGAACAATAATGGAACATTTAGAGGCACGCGATGCTCAACTCGTCTCTCACGAGGAACTGAGGGGCCTAATGAATGAATTGCATAAACATGATAATATGAATGACACAACTACAAACAATATAAACTCAAAGATACACACATGAACAATAATGAATTTGATTTGAGGCACGCGTTGTTCAACTCGTCTGACACGAGGAACTGATGGGCTTAATGAATGAGTTTCATATAATTTGACAAAAGGAAATAAGTAATCACGACAATATAAACAATCTAAGTTTAGATCATGATGTGGTATGGCACAAGTTTAAATAAACAAGTTAATTATTTTTATAACACATGACACACCCCAAAACGTGTAATTTAAAAGGGGGAGTTGTAAGATTCACTCACAATGGGTGCGTTCGGTTGATGATGTTTAATGCACGCGAAGTGGTTTTAACCACGAGTGAGATTAACCTAGATAAATCGCATTATGGTTTGGTAAGTTAACGTATTTTATTAACCTATTTTAGTAGGATTGTTGGGTGTATTTTTGTGAGTTTGAGGCTATTTTCTAACCTTAAAAATGTTATTTTTAAGTATTTTTAATTGATTTTTAATTAAAATAATTAAATAAAAATAATAAAAAAATTCGACTTTTTCTGACCGTTGACCTGACCGTTGACCGGTTCGTATGTGTAATGTTGTGCGCTGAGTGAGGCTCAAACCCGAGACCTCCCGTACGCGTGCACGCAGCTCTACCAACTGAGCTACGTGTCTAACCCGTCATATAACCGATTTTAATTATATTTATATATTAGTATGTTAAACAGAAAATCCTTTTATTTTAAAAACAATTTAAGCGAATCGGACGGTGCGCTCCACAGGTCTCGAACCCGGGACCTGTGGCTTAAACTAACACACAGTCCACCGCTGGACTGTGTGTGCAACTTGTTAACTTTACTGATTTTTATTATACTTAAACACAAATTAGTTATTTCCTTTTCTGTCTTAATTAAAAAAAATAGATAATTGTCCGAGTCGGTGCAGTAGCCCGGACTCGAACTCGTGACCTGTGCTATAAACATACACACAGTCCACCACTGGACTGTGTGTCTAACTTGGTTATTATTCCGGTTATCAATATACTTAACATATAACAGTGAGACTTCCGGTTCGGTTAACCAACAAAAACGTTTTATTAAGGCGGCGTGTGTGGAACAAGATTCGAACTCGAGACCTTTGTGTTTATTGTGCACACAGTCCACCGCTGGACTGTGTGTCTAACCCGATTAATAAGTTGATTTAAATTATACTTATGTGTTTACCGACTTCATCTTCTTCGTTGTTATAACCAGAATCGATAACAGACTGGTTCGGAGTTTTAATCGGTTTATTAGTGTGTTTCAGTTCATTACGGTGAGATAAAGGTGAAAAGAAAAAATAAATTAGGCGAAGAGGTATACCGACTGGACCCTCTGTTTTCCGACAGAACTCCGGCGACAGCAATCCCTTCCGGCGACGAGTGTCTTGCAGCAGCGAGTCTCCAGAAAGCTTGGAAAAGGTATGGGTGACTTCGGTATAAGCTTAGGAGGTTTAATAAGGCTCGGAAATGAGGAAACCGGTTTTCCGGCGACGAACAGAATAATTTCGGCGAGTGGAATTACGTCCGGTAAAGGTGTGGTTTTGAGCGAAAAAGCTTGCAGTGGGTTGTGGGTGAATTTATAGGAAGAAACCGAGATGTATTTGGCCCGATTTTCAACTGGATTCATAAGTTATAAAACTCCGGCGGTTATAGAAGGTGTCGCGGACTCAAACGTCGGTTATAACCGATATAGGTTTAAAGTTTACGTTATAACGGAAGGATTCGTTAAATACTCGCGAGATTTCCGGGATTCCGACGACTGAACTTTTTGGGCGCCGGTTTTGAATTCGTAACGTCATAATATCAATTAAGTGATTCTAATATTTAACAAACAACATCCGTGGCGCAGTGGTTCAAGTGTCATGTGTTAAGTCTGGGCGTACAGTGACTCGGCGACTGACCCGGGTTCGAAACCCGGCAGGAACATTTTATTTTTATTTTGTGATTTTCAACAGTTTTTCAAAAACTAAATATATATTCCCGTATAATAATTGATTATGTATCGTCTAAAATTATTTTGGGCATTTTATTCGCAACGAAAATTTTAACTGACTGTTCGGTTGATAAACGGAGCGGGTTTTGGTAAATCCGTTTTTGACGGATGTTACATTGAGGGGTGCAGCAAACCTTGCTCAAATGACCATAGCGTCCACAATTCGCACATAGTCGACAAGGTAAGGTAGTTGGATGGTGATAAAAACAGGTGTTACATTGAGGGTGAGGTCCAAGGTATGGTTTCTTATTTGGGTAAGTTGAGTTAGGTGCAACTTGAGTGATGGGGATAGCTTGGATGGGTATGGCTTGTGAAATTGGTTGATTACGTTGGGTGACAGCGAAAAGTTGCCCATCTCGTTTTCTCTTTAAAATGGGTTGAGAGGGGGATTCGGTTTGGGTGGAGTTGGAGGTTTCAGTCGATGCTTTATCCTTCTTCTTCTCCTCCTTGAAGTCTTTGTTCCGTATGCGGTTCTCGGTGAGCTCTGTAGCTAACTCCATTGCGGCTTCCAAGGTTACAGGTGTGGTACTTATTACCGAGTCTTGAATTTTTGACGGAAGACCTCGAATGTAGTGCTCCATCAAACGGTAAAGGGGAGTGAACAAGTTGGGAACCATTTGATTTAACTCGAGGAATCTTTTGTTGTATGTGGTGTGGTCGCCTTCCTTTTGCTTCAACGAATAGAACTCATCCTCTAATTTCTTGATTTCGATCCTTGGGCAAAACCGTCTTGTCATGATTTCCTTCAACTCTTCCCAAGTCAAAGTCATAGCATCTTCAACACCTCGTTTGGCCTTCTCTGTATTCCACCAAGTAAGTGCTATTCCAAATAAACGACCAGTAGCATATCGCACTTTGCGATCATCGGGGCAATCGCAATTTAGAAAAGTGTTCTCCATTTCTTCAAACCAATGGAGGAGAGCGGTGACACCTTCAGTCCCTTCGTATTTTGGAGGGTCGCAGGATTTGAAATGCTTGTAGGTGCATTTAGTGGTATTTGGGGGAGGGTTGTCAATGTTTTGAGCTTCTTGGTTGACGGGATTAGGGTAAGGGCTTGTTGGACTTGAATTGTAATGTTGGGTATTACGGCAGCCATTTGTTGAGCGATTTGGGCAGCCATGCGCTCGCGGGCTTTTCCTGCTCTCATCTTCCTACGGGCGAGGCTAGAAGACATCTACAAGGAATACATATCAAGAGTATGATTTGAATGTTTTTGGGATCATGGGTCGTATTTAGGAATGGATATTTATAAAATAAATATAAAATAATAAATCTACTACATCCATAGGATGTCTTGGGCTTTGCTTGTAATTGGGCATTGCATGCCGCCATACTTCACCTTCGTAATCATGTGGGCCCCCATGAATACCGGGTTTTTCATATGGTTCGCATGTGTTAGCCTGGTTACGTACACTAAAACCCGGAGAAAATCGAGAAATATGTATATAACGTATGATATTTGGAATGTATCTAGGTGTGGACACGGTGACACCTCAAAGTGGGGTTAGTTCAAACGACGTTTGGTGTGGCATGCTTTGGCCTAATAGGTCCTTTGTACTCTCATCGTTAGTCCCCAGGTAGGCAAACTGGTCCGTTATATTGGATTTATACAAATGCCAACCTAGACAGGACGTTCCGACTACCGGTACTTGTACCCTTACACTTACTACATGCCCGTCGCAGAACTCACTTTGATGAGATTTGAAAAATGCGACAAAATCTTTGAATAACGAAAGTATGAAGATGATTTGAATATGTGAACATTGAAATATGTATGATGAATGTGTATGTAAGTATGTATGTTTGACTGCAAGTATAAACAAATATGAAACAAATAAATATCATAAGTTTGCATGTAACCACATAAACTATTAAAATCTAGTCAACTATAGTATAGGCTCTAAGGGTCTAATAACCTATCCTATATCCCTAAAGTCATGGCTCTGATACCAATCTGTCACACCCGACCCGCAGCGGAAAAGGTGATCGGGGCATGATTGGGTTATCATCAAAGCTCATGACATTTATTATAACGTTTCATATTTATTATTACAATTTAAAGGGAAAGATACGTTCATAATTACATCATGTTCTACACATCATTCTAGACTTCATTATTTTCTTCTAAGGCATTTCCTATGTTTTCCTTGCTTCATCCTGTTCACCTGTATCATGTGTAAAAATGGTTTTTTTTGGATCAACAAAAAGTTGGCGAGTGAATCCTATGAAAAACATTTGTACAAGTTTATTGAATTGATAAAATAAAGTGCGTAACCACATATGAGCAAATATGGATGTAAACTTATTCACAAAACACTTAATACTAAATAATGCACAACATACAATAATAGATTGTTTTGAGGCACGCGTTGCTCAACTCGTCTCCCACGAGGAACTGATGGGCCTAATGAATGATTTGCATACAATCTTGACTATATGAAATACATAACTACAAACAACATTTACATTCTAAGTTTAAGTCATAATATGGTATGGCACGAGTTTAAATAACGAATTAGTTTTTGTGACACATGATACACCCCAAAACGTGTAATTAAAAAGGGGAGTTGTAAGATTCACTCACATTGGGTGCGTTCGGTTGATGATGTTGAATGCGCACGAAGTTTGATTTAACCATGAGTGAAACTAACCTAGATAATAACATAATGGTTCGGTAAATAAGTGGATTTTATTAAATCAATTTTTGTAGGATTATTGGATATATTTTTGTGAGTTTAAGGCTATTTTCTAACTTTAAAAATGTTATTTTTAAGTATTTTTAATTGATTTTTAAATAAAATAAATAAATAAAAATAATAAAAAAATGTTGACTTTTTGACCGTTGACTTGTTGACCGGTTTTATTGTGTAATTGTGTGCGCCGGGTGAGGCTCGAACCCGAGACCTCCTGTTCGCGTACACGCAGCTCTACCAACTGAGCTACGTGTCTAACCCGAAATATTTCTGTTTTTAATTATATTTATATACTAATTGAATTAATCCGAAAATCATTTATTTTAAAAACGATTTTAATGTCTCGCTCGGTGCTCGCCACAGGTCTCGAACCCGGGACCTGTGGGTTACCGTGCACACAGTCCACCGCTGGACTGTGTGTCTAACTTGGTAAATAATCTGGTTTTTATTATACTTAACATGGTTTTGAGAGTTAACCCGGTTCAGTTAAAAAGACATTTTTATAACAAAAGAGTAAGGCTGGGACAAGAATCGAACGCGCGACGTATGTGAAATTGTTTGCACACAGTCCACCGCTGGACTGTGTGTCTAACCCGTTCATAAACTGATTTTAATTAAACTTATGTTATAACCTGCCTTCGTCTTCTTCGTTAACTTTACCCAGAAAAACAAAGTCTGAATGTTTCGACTGATTTATGTCTAATTTGATTTTCAAACATTAATAGTAATTGAAAGGAAATGTATGGAGAGGGTTTGGGGGAAAGGAGGTACCGATCCGTGTCTTTCACAGAACTCCGGCAGAGGTCCGTTGGCTCCGATAGTGAACTTCGGCTATTAGGATCAATTAATAGTTCTGCTCGATTAATTATGAAATTGAGGTACTTAAACAAGGATTGACAGGAGTTTGAAGGGTTATACCGATTCACAGTGCGATATCAGAAATTTTAGAGATTTTCTGGCGAAGGTTGAATATTCCGGCTATGTCGCCTGGGATGGATTCTGATGGTGGATTTGTGTTAGTAACAATCTAATCAATTGATTGGAACAGAAAAAATCGAAGGAATTACCGTGTGGATGTGAGTCTCGGTTTTCCGGCGACTTGCAGATATTCTCCGGCGAGTGAAAATACGTCGAGAATTTGTGCGATTTTGAGCGAAAGGGCTACCAGTGAGTTGTGGGTGGATTTATAGGAAGGAATCGAGATGCATGTGGTCTGATTTCAGTCTTGATTCGTCGGTTAAAGTTTTCCGGCGGTTATGACCAAAGTCGCGGACTGGACATCGGTTATAACCGATGCAATATTTATTATTCGCGTTAAGACACAAGAAACCGACCAAGAAAGGTGAATTCGTCGGGATTTCCGACGACTCCGATTTGGGCGCGTCAGTTTGAATTCGAGTTTGTGTATTTGAATTAATTGTTTCTAGTAATGAACAAGAAACACAAGTGGCGAAGTGGTTGAGCGCGTGTGTGTTAAGGCTTTGGAATCCTGGCTGACCCGGGTTCGAAACCCGGCTTCAGCCTTTTATTTTTAAACCACTATTTTTAATACTTTTTCAAATATAACTTTTATATTCCAATATACTTATTAATTATGTATCGTTTAAAATTAATTTGGGCATTAAATACGCAACGGAATTTTTAACTGATTGTTCGGTTAATAAACGAAGCGGGTTTGGTAAATCCGGTTTTTTACGGATGTTACAGACATCCAGGCCAAGTTCGCCCGAAGTTATGTTGCACAACTTCGCCCGAACTTGGCCAGGGGTGAACAATGAGGCCATTTCACCCAAACTTGACCAAACCAAGAGAAATAGGCTAAGTTCGCCCGAACTTGTTGCTTGCCCTCTTGTTTCTCCTTCACCTATAAATACCCAGCATCTGCATTCGTGCTCTCCTTGCTGCAACTTCGCTCCAGAGCTCCCAAAACCGATTTTCCTTGTTTTTCCAAGTAAGAACCACTCGTTTTATGCAAACCACAACGTTTTTCACTACGATTTTACACAAGGATTACCTTCGTTTTCATCAAAACTTCTCTGTTTATAAAAATATTCATCTTTTTCTATAAAACTTCTTGTTTTAGCTTAGATCTACACTTAAATGGGTTTATTGGACTTAGCTTTGGCTCTCCAAGCTAGAAATCTTGATCATTTCGACTCAACGAGTGTTAGATCTGAGAAAACTATTCAAAGCATTGATTTTTACACCATGTACGGACTAACCGACATGTGTTTCGTTCACTAAGTAGTGGAACGAGGCATTGTCAACAATATACTTGAAATGGATTCGAATCTACGTCTGTTTCAAGCGGAAACTCAGATCCGGAAGCACAAGGACGGTACAGTCACTTCGCACGAACTAGACTAACTCATATGAACCGACAAGTTCACACGGATTAGCCTGAGTTCTTGTAAAATGGCTAAAACTCGCTCTCAAATACCTCTCCAGCTTATGTTTTGCTCAGTAGCACAAGGTTGGAGGGATGGACACTCGATTTCCTCAGAAAACGACGCGAAAACACTCGATTTGGACCAAAAACAGACAAGTTAGCTCGAAGTTGTCACCTGACTGGTGCCAACTTCGCCCGAACTTGTGTTGACCAAAAAGAATTGGAGCAACTTCGCCCGAAGTTGTTACCAAACCTCAGTTTTGGTACAACTTCGCCTGAACCCTTCTACTGCCTCTTCACGTTTCGACCGTTTCAGCACTTCAGAAGACGGATGCACTTCTGTTCTCGCTTACAGGCTGATCCCGGCGCTCCCTTCAATCCACAACAGTTCGTGTTTCTTCGTTGAGCACCGACTGTGAGTATACTTGAACCCTTTTTCGCTTAAAACACAATTTTGGGTGTTACATACGTTCTCTATATCAAAACACGCTACACACAACGCTAAACTCTTTTAACGCTAACCGCTCTCGCATGTTATACGTGAACTGCTGAATGTTTGTTTGCTATGTGTGAATAATGAGGACTTGCAGACCACCCTTAGCAACGATAGTACTATAGTTTGGACTCAGCACCCGATTGGTTCGGGGGTTGTTAAGGCTCGCATATTTACTTTACGTGCGTGTTCGCTGTTGTGAACACGTATCACGCATACTCACATCGCAATCGTGTTGGTTAGCTTGTATCATTATTGTTAGCTTACTTAGATTCACTTTCTCTACGTGTTACATGCTGGTTATGCGTAAACGGTTTATCGCTATTATTATGCTATTAAACATGTATGCTCACCTTTACTTTATGTATTGACTTGTATTTTAACGTATGTAACAGGTTGGGGATTTTCTACTTGCAGCAATGGAGTTAGGGCTTATCTTAAAAACTCATTTAAATAAAATCTAGGTTGTCGAACTTGTTTTGTTTAAGGGATTGTAATCTGTATTAACTGTTTATGAACGCTAGTTTGATTGTATGGGAAATTAAACGTTATAAAGTATTGTCACTAAAATAGTCGTTATGGATTCTCTTGAGAAATCTGGTTCGCCTAGTGCTGCGCCCTAATGATTCTGCCATCGGTTAGGGTGTGACAAAGACGGTTATGTAACTTTTATCAAAGTTACTTTTTTATGTATCTCCTTAGATAAGTAAAACACTACATATATTATATACATGGTGTATATAATTATGAGTTTAATTCGAGTTTGTTTAGTCTTAAGCTCAAATCATTTGCTTTTACATAGCTCGAGTTCTAACTTCTGTTTCAAACTCGAATTCGACACGAGCGCATCTAGAATATTATTTATGTTTCTATGCAAATGGATGTATACTTATTTTATGAGAAGAGTTCTTGTACAAGAGATTTAAAGTGTACAAAGTGTAGGGGAGAAAGTCATCCATTAATCTCTCAAGATCACTAACTCAAAATAAGGTGATGACATTTTGATAAATATGATATTCAGAGAAAGGGTAATATGCAGTACCTTTTTTGGGTGTTGCTAGTAGTCATTTTTTAAGCCGGAGCACGAGTAGGTAACTTTACATTAATTTGCCGTAGATAGTTCTCGTTTAAGTTTATGTTTAGTTATTTATTATTAGTAGTTAATTTATAATGTATTAGTAGTAATATTAGTATAAGTATTAGTGTTATTATTTTTAGGTATTAGGAGTATTGTCAGGGGTGGGTATTGGGTAGCCCAACCTTAGTTAGGCATGGTCTGATCAACCATGTTTTAACAAAGCAACATTAACCAATATCAAGCCATGATAATGACTAGTTAGGTGTATCATTATCTAATCTAGGATTATGTAATTGTGTCAGGACCCTCCTTAGATATTACTTGACCTTATTAGCAGCAGTTTGGATTAGATTAAAAAAATAAAAAAAAAGGCTATATAAGGATTGAACATATGTCATCTTGTTGGTAAAGAGGGAGGTTTACCACTACACTAACTTTCCTATCTTTTTATTGTGTCCACTATATATATTTATGAGGTTTCGCCCGTTATCAATCGCTATCAAACTTAACCGACCTATTGAACGTTCTGGTAAAATTGCATTTTCCCGTTTCCAATCAAACTAACCTCCACATCCATCAACACACTCTTCACTCCATTAAACCCATTACCAGAACCTAAAAAAAAACAATCCCCAAATCATGCCATCAATCCTCATTGTCACTTCCTTAATCCTCCACTCTCAATCTCCTCTCCACTCACCACCACTAACGATGACGTCAACCTCACCGCCTATGACCTCGTCCAATCGTACGGCTTCCCAAAAGGCATTCTTCCGATCGGCATCACCGGCTACGAACTCGACAAATCAACTGGTAAATTCAAAGCGTTCTTCAACGACACTTGCCGCTTCTCGTTAGAAGGTACGTATGAACTGAAATACAATTAGACTATCGAAGGAACCATTTCGAAAGGTCGGTTGACGAATCTTAGTGGAGTTAGTGTGAAGGTGTTGTTCATGTGGCTGAATATCGTTGAGGTGTGTGTTAGTGATGATGAGCTATGGTTTTCGATTGGAATTGCTTCTGAGAGTTTTCCGATTGGTAATTTTGAAATGTGTCCGCAGTGTGGGTGTGGGATGGTTTTGTTGGTAGTGAACGGGGGAGTAGATTGAATGCGTTTGTTTCGTCGGTTTAGAGGTCAGGTTACTTTAGGATTTGCGGTTCGAATAAAACTATAGGATTTGAGAATTTGGAATGCGATTATTCTTGATGAATCATGCTTTGAATTCGTATATGTGATGGTTGTTCTGTTATGATGTTGGTTAATTTTGAAGTTAATTTGACAATGAGTAAATGCTTGTATATTATAGATGGGGATTATGTAACTTAACTCATGGCAAGGGTTATGTAATTTAAAAGAAGTTTGTTAAACTTGGAATCAGGGACCCCTCCTGTAAGGACTTTTGATGTGGGGTCATGTCAGGGTCGGCCCTAAGTAAGTGCCGGGTGGTGCCATCGACTTAGGCCCAAAATCCTCATGTAGAGATCGAACCCAACATCTAATGGTCAATGGTCTTTTTTTTTCGTTTGGATTTTATTTGGAAATTAACGTTCACAAAATATATCGTTCACCTCACAAGAAGTGGGCGGGATTTATTTTCTTTCTAATATCTATCACCTTATTTTTATTTAATTAAAATTATAATGAAATCATTTAACGTTTTTACCTAAATAAAAAAAGCCAATAAACCGAGCAAGTGTTGATATTCTTTCGGTAATACTACGACTTTATTTTGTATATGTTTTATCTTTTGGTTGCTTATAGCGACAATTGTACCGTATGGGTACCTCATCAATCCCTTACCAAATCGAGCTTATAGCCGACCAAGTTCTCGCCGTGTCTCAGCCGCAACGAATAACTACTTTTAAAACATATTTTTAGTTTAGACCTACTAATTTTAAAACATTTTTTTGATTTATTTTAGGCTCAATAAACATTTAAACCATGTTTTAATGAAACTTATTTACTATTTACCCTATTATGCATTAGTCTATTTAAATTATAATTTTAAACCAAATTAAAGGGGGCGGCAACGCATTATGCAAATAGAAGTTGGAATTTTTTGGGGCCCGGATTTTATACTCGCCTAGGGCCTTAAATGTTTTTAAGATTCTCCGAGACGGCCCTAGTCCGTGTGGAAGGACTTGCGTCCAGAAAATTGGCAAGGTCTTTCGCCTCTCTCTTCTTCATGAGGTCTAACATGTCGAATGACCAATGTGCTTCAGCCTCCTAAGATGGTCTTATAATGTGTCAACATTGTTGGTTGTTATAGATTTGGCCTACATATTACTATGTTGTTTGACATGACCTAATTCTTTTGATGAACCTGGGAACCTTTATGCAAAATTGATATAGTTGTTTTGGTAATTTCGGAGATGGAAGATGTGTCTCCATAGACTTGAAGAACAAGTTTAATGCTATAAACCTAAATTGTGTAATAAAAGTTTATTGGTAGTGAACTGTACAACTCTTCCTTTTAGGTAAATGATGTAAGAGGTGGTGTTACAAAGACATTGAAGATATCATTAAGATTTAAAAGGGGATTTGGGACGAAGGCAAATTAATCCTTGTCTAACAAAGGGATGAAGTTCACCCTAGTGGCGGGCTGGCGACATAGGAAAAGAACTTTAACGAAATAAGAACGTGGGGTGTGAGGCGTGGGTTGGGGTGGGGGAAGCGAAGCAACGCCGGCTAAGCCACACCGTGCCAGCGTTGGCCACGGAGTTGCCCCGTTGGCGTTGCTTTTAAGCCTGGCATGGGACGGGGGGAGAGATGAGCTGGCTAGCTAGGATTGGCTGGGGATACATGATCGTTGGGGCTAGCCGTTGCCCAACGGCTACTTTATTAAAAAATTATTCTTTTTTAAACATTATAAATACTCACACTTTTTTTTACATTTTTTACCACTTGTGTCTCAGGAAAGTTAGGGCGAACTTGTGGTAGTCGAGTTCGGCCGAACTTGGCCTGGTGACCAAGTTTCGTTTGCCGATTTCGCGTTAAGAGTTCGTTTGGCGATTCGGTTCGTATTAATTAGTTATATTAAGCGTTATAATTGATATGATAGTGTGATTTAGCGATCTTTGTGTGCGAGAGCAATGCGATAGCGAGCGTAATCATAAACATAACACACATAACACCTAAGTAACATAATACCATATAATTAACTGCGATTTGCGATGCGATGAGATTAGCGATGCGATTTAATAAGCGATTAGATGCGATATAACATACATAATTGTAATTAATTACATAAACTTTTCTTATAAACGAATCTCAGAATATAACTGGAAATACAACGGGAATAAACTGAAATGAAGTAACAACGAAATTTAGAGTTGTTACAGTCTCCCCTACTTTAGGAAATTTCGTCCCGAAATTTAAGTAGTGGCCGTAGCAAAGAGGTGCGGGTACTTGGCCTTCATGTCACTTTCCAATTCCCAAGTGAACTCTGCGCCGCATTTGCCTTCCCATTGGACCTTCACGATAGGGATGCGTGAGCGCCGTAGTTTCTTGGTTTCTCGGTCCATGATCTCGACACCACAAAATGGGAAGTCTCGTTGATTTGCAGATCTTCGAGAGGTACATGGAGATTTTCTTCGGCTAGGCATTTCTTGAGGTTAGACACATGGAAAGTCGGGTGGGCGTTGTTAAGTTCCGCCGGTAGTTCGAGACGATAGGCCACTTTGCCGATTCTTTCCAGAATCTTCAAGGGTCCTACGTATCGAGGCGCTAGCTTTCCTTTCTTCCCGAAGCGGACCACTCCCTTCCAAGGTGCAACCTTTAGGAGAACGTGATCCCCCACTTCGAACTGTAGGGGCTTGCGGCGTTTATCGGCGTAACTCTTTTGGCGAATCGTCTTTGGACGCTTAAAGAGATTGTCTCTGATCTAGAGGATCTTGTCCGTCGTTTCTTGAATCAGCTCGGAACCGGTGATTTGTGCTTCTCCGATCTCGTGCCATGCAATAGGCGATCGACATTTTCTTCCATACAGTGCCTCAAAATGAGCCATTTGAATGCTGGTATGATAACTATTATTGTACAAGAATTCAATTAAAGGTAAATGCGTATCCCAGTTACCACTGAAATCTATGATGCATGCACGAAGCATGTCTTCGAGGGTGCGGATCGTGCACTCAGTCTGACCGTCGGTTTGAGGGTGAAAAGCGGTACTGAGATTGAGAGTAGTACCGAGAGCGGATTGAAAAGTCTCCCAGAGAGGCGAGGTAAAACAACCGTCTCGGTCAGAGATGATGTCACAAGGCGTCTCGTGTCGACATATAACTTCGTCGGTATAGATTCGGGATAACCGTTCGACCTTAAGGTCTTCTCGTATAGCAATAAAGTGCGCGGATTTAGTAAGACGATCAACGATAACCCAAATGTTATCGTGACCAGAGGAAGTGCGGGGAAGTTTGGTAACGAAGTCCATAGCTATACTATCCCACTTCCACATCGGGATTTCGGGTTGCTCGAGTAAGCCAGAGGGCCTTTGATGTTCGGCTTTAACCTTTGAACAAGTTAAGCACTTTGAGACGTAAACGGCGATATCCTTTTCATGCCCGGCCACCAATACTTAGGACGAAGGTCCTGGGACATTTGTCGGCACCGGGTTGAATGGAATATCGAGATTTATGAGCTTCGGTCATTAGCAATTCACGAAGATTATCACGGCTAGGAATCCAAATACGATCAAGATAGTAATAGATACCGTTAGGTTTAACAACGAGCTGAGTTTCGGCACCACATTTCATTTCTTCCTCCAAAGTATTCTCGTTAAAACAGGCGAATTTAGCGGAGCGAATCATGATTTCGAGATCATTCAAAGCTTGAGAGTCACGAACACTATACACATAGCTTCGTCGGCTCAGAGCATCGGCAACGACGTTTGCTTTGCCGGGATGGTAGCGTATCTCACAATCGTAATCGTTGAGAAGTTCAACCCATTTGCGTTGGCGCATATTTAGTTCTTTTTTATTAAAGATATGTTGTAAGCTTTTATGGTCGGTGAAGACCGTACACTTGGTACCGTAGAGGTAGTGTCGCCATATCTTCAATGCAAAAACAATTGCATCGAGTTCGATATCGTGGGTTGTATAATTCTTCTCGTGGATCTTGAGTTGTCGAGACGCATACGCGATAACCTTGTTTCATTGCATGAGAACACAACCAAGACCAAGGTTAGAGGCATCGCAATAAACAACAAAATCGCCGTTTATGTCGGGTAAAGCGAGCACAGGAGCGTTGCATAGCATACGCTTGAGAGTTTGAAAAGCTTCCTCTTGCTTGGAATCCCAAACAAAAGGTTTGTCTTTATGAGTTAAAGCGGTAAGCGGAACGGCGATTTTCGAGAAGTCGGTGATGAATCGACGGAAGTAACCCGCCAATCCAAGAAATGAACGGATTTCAGACGCATTATTCGGTGTAAGCCAACTCTTGACGGCTTCGATCTTCGCAGGATCGACGTGAATTCCTTGACTATTAACGATGTGGCCGAGAAATTGGACTTCTTCGAGCCAGAATTCACATTTAGAGAACTTAGCATAAAGGCGATTACCTTGAAGAAGTTCAAGGACTAGACGGAGATGGCGCGCGCGTTCGTCTCTCGACTTCGAGTAAATCAAGATATCATCGATGAAAACAATGACGAAACGATCTAAGAAAGCTTTACACACACGGTTCATCAAACCCATGAAGACCGCGGGCGCATTTGTAAGACCAAAAGGCATGACCACGAATTCGAAATGGCCATAACGGGTACGAAAGGCGGTTTTCAGAATATCTTCATCCAACACGCGTAACTGATGATAACCGGAACAAAGATCGATCTTAGAAAAGAAGGTAGCACCTTGAAGCTGATCAAATAAGTCGTCGATACGAGGAAGATGATAGCTGTTCTTTATCGTGAGTTTGTTAAGTTCACGATAATCGATGCACATACGGAACGATCCATCCTTTTTTTCACGAAAAGGACGGGTGCACCCCATGGCGAGGTGTTCGGGCGTATGAAGCCTTTATCAAGAAGCTCTTGAAGTTGGCTTGATAACTTGTGCATTTCAGATGGTGCGAGACGATAGGGAGCTTTAGCAACAGGAGTAGCACCGGGAACTAAATCGATACGGAATTTAACATCTCGAGTAGGGGGTAAACCGGGTAAATCGTCAGGAAAGACTTTGGGAAATTCACAAACAACGTGAACATCTTTGAAAGTCTTCTTTTCTTTCTCTGGGTTCACGATATGGGCGAGGAAAGCAACACATCGCTTTTGCAAGCATTTGTGTGCTTGGAGACATGACAGAAGCATCAACTTCTTTGAGGGAGTTTCTCCATAAATGTGAAGTTGATCATCGTTAGGGAGGGGGAAGCAAATCATTTTATCGAAGTATACAACTTCAGCATGGTTTTCACGAGGAAAATCCATACCTACTATGATATCGAAGCTACCTAACTGCATAGGTATGAGATTGATCGAGAAGACATGGTTGTTGAGGTCAAGAGAACAACCACGTAGGACGGAATTAACGGTAACGGTTCTTTCAGTGGCGACTTCGACATCGAAAGTCTTTGGGAGTTTAGCGCGCTTACATTTTAAAACCTTTTCGAATTCTAACGATACAAAACAATTATCGGTACCAGTATCAAATATAACATGAAGCATAAACACCATTAACGAGGAACGTACCGTTGACAACATTGTTGTCATTCTTGGCATGGCGGTGATTCAGATTGAAAGCTCTTCCACGCGCAGCTTGTTGTTGCTGCTAAGGCTGCGGTGGTGGCTGCTGTTGCTGCGGTTCTTCTTTCACGGTAGGGTTTGGGCAGGCATTTGCAAGGTGGTTTGGATCACCACACACATAACACACACGTGCTTTTGTAGCTGTTTGTTGTTGCTGGTTGCTCTGGGGAGTACGCTGAGGAGCTGGCAGTGCTGGAGCTTAAGGAGCTTGAGGAGCTGCTTGGCGAGGGCCGGTATGGCAACTGACAGTAAAATGGCCGTAGATGTTGCAGTTTGTGCAAAAGTGGCAGTTTCCACCCACCACGTGATGGTATGTGCACTTAGGGCACAGTGGGTGAGGACCGGTGTACGCACGTTTAGTTGGGGTGCGTCCTGAGCAGGAGCCTGATAAGGCTGAGAGTTGAGCGATGTAGCAGTGGCGTAGTTCTTGCTAGGGTTTCCTCTTTTGCGTCCCTGACGCCTTCCCTTCGGGTCGTTGGATGGTTCGATAGTAGCAGTTGGTTCGGTGACAGCTTGATTGGCAACTTTCGCATGGTTCTTGAAATAACCATCTTGAACTCACAGATCAGTGATCTCAGCGGCGAGCAGGTAGGTTTCCTCGATGGTTGTAGTATGAGCAACTTTCACAAAATTGGCGACACATTCGGGTAGACCACGGATATACTTGTTGATAGCTTTCTCAGTAGTATCAACTTGGCTGGGACAGATGATGTTCAAAATCTTGAATCGAGCGGTGAATCCAGCATTGTCGGGACCATCTTGCTTTATACCCCAAAACTCATTCTCGAGTTTCTGAATCTCATGCGGAAGACAGAACTCCTTCATCATCACTTCCTTGAGTTCCTCCCAAGACAGACTATAGGCTTCATCATTACTGCACCTATTCCTTTCGGCGGTCCACCAGTCGAGAGCACGGGACTGGAAGACTCCGGTAGCGTTCACCGTGCGAAGGTCATCAGGGCATCCACTTTGCCTAAAGGTGACCTCAATGGCATCAAACCAATGGAACATAGCAGTCGGTCCATCGTTGCCCGTGAAGGCGAGAGGTGCACAAGCTTTGAAATTTTTGAAGTTGAACCGTGACTTGGGGTTTTCAGCTTTCGAGTTGACCGATGAGTTACTGCTCACAACATGAATTTCCGAGACGATTTACGGGATGAATATAGCTATTTCCTTGGCTACCATTGTAGCAATATGCTTATCGGCGATGCTACGTTGGAGATTCCTCCTGGTATGTAATCCCATAGAAGACATCTACAATTGAAGGATTTGATAGGATGAGATTCGATTATAATAATGTTTATGTTTAAAATATTTATTATTATTATTTATACAAGGCATAAAATCACATAAACACGTTTCCACGTAAACACATAAACACGTAAGCACATAAACACGTAAGCACATAGGCACGTAAGCACATAATCACGTAGGCACGTAAGCACATATTTTGCACGTATTCACTTCTAATTAGCCATCATGCGTAGCGCGATATGAGATGCGAGGTATAAGCGAGATATAAGCGATATGTATACACATAAGCGAGATAAGCGAGATAGTACCACGTATGAGTCCATACGTGTATGAGAGATGAGCGTATAAGTTCGGTTGTGTATTAATTAGCGTATTAGATTACGAGAGTTGTGCAAGTTGTGCATGCGTTTATGGAGCGTAAAGCGATAAAGCGAGAAATCGATAATGCGAGAATAAATAAAGCGAGAAATCGAATAAAGCGAAAATTTCTCAAAATTTTAAACACATGAATAATAATAAATTTGATGATGCGTAAATCGACGATATAGGCTAAATCAATTGGGAGTGTCCGGGGTTTTGAGACGTTGACTACCCAAAGTGGTTCGACTACCCTCTGGACTTGGACCCATGTTTTGGCCTAATAGATAGATGCTCTCACCGCAAGCGGCTAACGGCATTATCCTTCCGGTTACTACATGTTCCAAACCATCGGAATAATCGAGACTTTGGTGAGATTGAAAATCGAAAGGCGGAATTTGTTACTAAGATGCGGGTTTCACCCCTAACTTAGCAACGTCGTTCCTAGTTGTGGCTACGCGCACCGATCACATCGGGCGTTCCACTAGATAGAAATGGAGATTTTCGTCGAGGTTTGGATATCACTCCTAACTCAACGAAGGTATCTCGTGCGATAGAGATTGCGCGGGGTGAATGTCTCATTGAGAGTTCTCGGTTTTCACACCTATTCTCGACTTGATCACTCGTTTTGTGTGATACGAGCGTTTCCAAGCGTGTATATTGTGTTAGCCTTAGGAAAGGCGCATTTAAGCGTTTATGGAAAGTAATTTAGCATTTAAGTCAAAGATAGGTCACTCGGGTACTTAAACATGTTACTAGGTCGAATCATGGCAATTCTACCTATTATCCTAAGGTTATGGGCTTGCTCTGATACCAATCTGTCACACCCCAACCGATGGCGGAAATATCGGGGTAGTGGCACTAGGCGACCAGATTGTCTCATGAGATTCCATAACAATTATCTATCAACATCATTCAACATTTAACGTCCCATACCATTAAACACAATATTTCAAAATAATCATTACAGAAACTTGTTTTCCCACAAAACTAATCGGGTTTGATTTTCCCTAGATTTATTACATTTGGAACTAAACAAAAGCAAACTAAACTAAGCAAAACTACGTCCAAAGCATCCAACTAAAATCCTCAACATGTTACATACGTTAAAGTACAAGTCAATACAATTAAGTAAAGGTGAGCATACAGGTTTTAGTAATACTAGCATAATAGAGAAAGCGTTTCGCGAAATAGTCCAATTACATATCATGATACACCAAAACACATCACACAGATAAACATAGGCTTATTTCTCATGCTAACTACCGTGAGAAGGCTTGCGCGTCCATCCTAACTAGACCCTGTTGGGTGTTAGCCACACTATAGTACCATACTAGCTAAGGAGGCAGGTTAACAAAAATAAGTCCTAGTCACATGTTCCTAGTATCACGTATTGAGCATACATAATCAGATTATTCGGGTGTGATAAACTGTTTTAGTTGTGAAGTGATTTTGATTGAGGAACGTATGTAACACCCAAATAGTGCGTTAAAGCGAAAAACGGGTCAAGTATACTCACTGTGGGTGCTTTTAGGAGAGAGTAGACGACCACTGAGAGGTGAAGAGGAGTGCCAGATCAGCCTGCATACGCGAACGGAAGTGCATCAGTCTCCGAAAAGCTTAAACAGTTAAGTTTGGGTTGGGCAGTAGGCAAGTTCGGGCGAACTTGTATGTAATTTGGTGAGATTTGAGCCGAAACGGTGAAGTTTGAGTTGAGAAGTAGGCAAGTTCGGGCGAACATGTATGTTTTCATACAAGTTCGGGCGAACTTGTGTATGACCTGTTGAGTTTTCAGTCAAGTTCGGGTGAACTTGTTTAGTTTCTCAGGAAACTAAGCAAGTTTGGTCGAACTTGTAAGGGTAATCGTAATGGAGAGTTAAGTTCGGGCGAACTTGTATAATTTCTTAAGAAACTATGCAAGTTCGGTCGAACTTGAAAGAATTTGGTGAGAGGGGGACCCAAGTTCGGTCGAACTTGACCCAGATGGATACAAGTTCGGTCAAACTTGACCTGAGTGCTACTTGATGTTTTCGGGTCCAAAATCTTGCGTTTTCGCGTCGTTTGCTGAGGAAATTGAGTGCTCATCCTTCCAACCTTAAGCCACTGAGTAAAACTTAGGCTGGAGAGGTCTTTTTGGAGCGAACTTAGCCATTTTACAGAAACTTGGGCTAATCCGGACCAACTTGGAGGCTCGTATGGGTTAGTCCAGCTTGTGTAAAGTGACGATTTCGTTCTTGTGCTTCCGGATCTGAGATCTAGCTTCGACAACGTCTCGTTCCACTCAAAAGTGAACGAAACATTCGTCATTAGTCCGAAAATGGTGTAAAAATCAAGGTTCTTAAAAGGTTTTGCTCAGATCTAGTATAGATTTGAGTGAAAACGGAAGTTTTGATGGAAAAAGATGAAGATTTTCGTAAACAAAAGAGACTTGATGAAAACGAAGGCAATGCCTTGTGCAAAATCGTTGTAAAACGTTGTTGAACATCATTGTGGTAGAAATCGGGTTGATTCTTACTTAGAAAACAGAGGGTTTTAGGTTTCGGGAGCTCAGAGCAAAGTTGCAGCAAGTTCAAATAAGAGAATGGGGTTGAGTATTTATAGGAGAAGGCAAAAAGGTGAGTTGGTGGAGTCAAGTTCGGCCGAACTTGAATGAACTTCATGCAAGTTCGCGCAAACTTGTGAAATTTTGGGAGTTTTTGAGTCAAGTTCGGCCGAACTTGTTAATCCTGTGAGGGATTAAGCAAGTTCGAGCGAACTTGAGGGAGGTGAGGGTTGCTTGAGTTGGCCAGTCAAGTTCGGCCGAACTTGGGGTCACCAAGTTCGAGCGAACTTGACTCAGTAGTTGGGTTTTCTTCGTTTGTTTCGCGTTATGAGTTCGTTTGGCTATTCGGTTTGTATTAGATAGTTATATTTAGCGTTATAATTGATATAATAGTGCGATTTAGCGATTTGAATATGCGAGAGCGATGCGATAGCGACTGTAATCATAATCACAAACACACATAACACATAAATAACATATGACCACATAATTAACTGCGATTTGCGATGCTATGAGATTAGCGATGCGACTTAATAAGCGATTAGATGCGATAATAATGTACAACACCAAAATTAATTAACATAAACTTTATTATAAACCGAATCTCGGGATTATAAAAGATAGATACATCGGAAAGACAAATGAAAAGATAACAACGAATTTTCGAGTTGTTACACAAATAGTGCATTAAAGCGAAAAACGGGTCAAGTATACTCACTGTGGGTGCGTTTAGGAGAGAGTAGACGACTGCTGAGAGGTGAAGAGGAGCGCCGAATCAGCCTGCATACACGAACGGAAGTGCATCAGTCTCCGAAAAGCTGAAACGGTTAAGTTTGGGTTGGGCAGTAGGCAAGTTCGGGCGAACTTGTATGTAAAGATACAAGTTCGAGCGAACTTGTAAGGATTTGGTGATATTTGAGTCAAGTTCGGTCGAACTTGGTAAGTTTCTTGGGAAACTTGTCAAGTTCGGGTGAACTTGTGAGAAAATCTTACTGAAATGACAAGTTCGGGCGAACTTGCATAGTTTCTTAAGGAATTAAGCAAGTTCGGGCGAACTTGTAAGGGTTTGTGAGGGAGAGACCCAATTTCGGTCAAACTTGTACAAATATGTACAAGTTCGGTCGAACTTGACCTGGTGTACTGGTGATTCTCGAGCGAACTTGAGGTTTTCGGGTCCAAAATCTTGCGTTTTCGCGTCGTTTGCTGAGGAAATCGAGTGCCCATCCCTCCAACCTTAAGCCACTGAGTAAAACTTAGGCTGGAGAGGTCTTTTGGAGCGAACTTAGCCATTTTACAGAAACTCGGGCTAATCCGGGCGAACTTAAAGGTTCGTACGGGTTAGTCCAGCTTGTGTAAAGTGACGATTTCGTCCTTGTGCTTCCGGATCTGAGATCTAGCTTTGACAACGACTCATTCCACTCAAAAGTGAACGAAACGTACGTCATTAGTCCGAAAATGGTGTAAAAATCAAGGATTTAAAAGGTTTTGCTCAGATCTAGTATAGATCTGAGAGAAAACAGAAGTTTTTATGGAAAAAGATGAAGGTTTTCGTAAACAGAAGAGATTTGATGAAAACGAAGGCAATGCCTTGTGCAAAATCGTTGTAAAACGTTGTTGAACATCATTGTAGTTGAAATCGGGTTGATTCTTACTTAGAAAACAAAGGGTTTTGGGTTTGAGAGCTCTGGGCGAACTTGCAGCAAGTTCAAATGAGAGAATGGGGCTGAGTATTTATAGGTGAAGGCAAAAATGAGAGCTGGTGGGAGTCAAGTTCGGTCGAACTTGCATGAAATACATGCAAGTTTGGGTGAACTTGCTAGTTACTCATGGATTATCAGTCAAGTTCGGCCGAACTTGTACATATTTTGTACAAGTTCGAGCGAACTGTGGGACAAATGAGGATTCTTGTGTCTCAGGCAAGTTCGGGCGAACCTGTGGTAGTCAAGTTCGGCCGAACTTGGCCTGGTGACCAAGTTTCGTCTGCTGATTTCGCGTTAAGAGTTCGTTTGGCGATTCGGTTCGTATTAATTAGTTATATTAAGCGTTATAATTGATATAATAGTGCGATTTAGTGATTTGAGTGTGCGAGAGCAAGTGTAATCATAAACATAACATACATAACACCTAAGTAACATAATACCATATAATTAACTGCGATTTGCGATGCGATAAGATTAGCGATGCGATTTAATAAGCGATTAGATGCGATATAACATACATAATTGTAATTAATTACATAAACTTTTCTTATAAACGAATCTTGGAATACAATTGGAAATACAACGGGAATAAACTGAAATGAAGTAACAATGAAATTTAGAGTTGTTACACCTTACACGCCCATCAACACAGTTTAGTATACTCACCGTGTGCCGATCTAGCTGGAATTGCGTCGTATTTAGGAAACCGTGTATTCACGAACTTTCCATTTGACGATTCATCTATTGCAACTAGCCTTTCCCAACCCATTCCGTACACAACCGCAAGACGATGGTGGTTCGTCATCCAAACCGGCCAAAAAAATAAGTCACAAAAAAACGGATGAAGAGAAAGCATTAGCGGCCGAACAAAGAACACAAATAAAGTGGACGCCTCAAGAAGAAACTATTTTAACAAAATGTTATATCGAATCGCAAGATCCGATTAAAGGTATTTTATATATATCGGTATTATTGTTTTTAGTTTTATTATATTTTTTTATAATGCCTAAACTGTCACACCCCGACCCGCAGCGGAAAAGGTGATCGGGGCATGATTGGGTTATCATCAAAGCTCATGACATTTATTATGCGTTTCATATTCTTTAATACAAATTAAATTGAAATTTACAATAAATGTTACAACATGTTCTAACTAACAATCTAAACTTCTTTGTTCTCTTCTAAGGCATATCCTATGTTTTCCTTGCTTCAACCTGTTCACCTGTATCATGTGTAAAAGGGTTTTTGGATCAACATAATGTTGGCGAGTGAATCCTATGGAAAACATTTGAACAAATTTATTTAAATTGATTATGAAATATGTGCACAACCAAACATGAGTAAAAATAGATGTAAACTTAATCAACAATCATAAGATATTAAGTGAAACATACATGAACATTAATGGAACATTTAGAGGCACGCGATGCTCAACTCGTCTCTCACGAGGAACTGAGGGGCCTAATGAATGAATTGCATAACCATGATAATATGAATGACACAACTACAAACAATATAAACTCAATGATATACACATAAACAATAATGAATTTGATTTGTGGCACGCGTTGTTCAACTCGTCTTCCACGAGGAACTGATGGGCTTAATGAATGAGTTTCATATAATTTACCAAAAGGAAATAAGTAATCACAACAATATAAACAATCTAAGTTTAGGTCATGATGTGGTATGGCACAAGTTTAAATAAATAAGTTAATTATTTTCATAACACATGACACACCCCAAAACGTGTAATTTAAAAGGGGAAGTTGTAAGATTCACTCACAGTGGGTGCGTTCGGTTGATGATGTTGAATGCACGCGAAGTGGTTTTAACCATGAGTGAGATTTAACCTAGATAAATCGCATTATGGTTTGGTAAGTAAACGGATTTTATTAATCTATTTTAGTAGGATTGTTGGGTGTATTTTTGTGAGTTTGAGGCTATTTTCTAACCTTAAAAATGTTATTTTTAAGTATTTTTAATTGATTTTTAATTAAAATAATTAAATAAAAATAATAAAAAAAATTGATTTTTTTCTGACCGTTGACCGTTGACTGACCGTTGACCGGTTCGAATGCGGAATATAAGTGCGCTGGGTGAGGCTCGAACCCGAGACCTCCCGTACGCGTGCACACAGCTCTACCAACTGAGCTACGTGTCTAACCCGTCATATATCTGATTTTAATTATCTTTATACATTAATTAGTTTAAACCGAAAATCATTTTATTTTAAAAACAGTTTAAGCGAATCGGACGTGCACTCCACAGGTCTCGAACCCGGGACCTGTGGCTTAAACTAACACACAGTCCACCGCTGGACTGTGTGTGCAACTTGTTAACTTTACTGATTTTTATTATACTTAAACACAATTTAGTTATTTCCTTTTCTGTCTTATTTAAAAAGAATAGATAATTGTCCGAGTCAGTGCAGTAGTCCGGACTCGAACTCGTGACCTGTGATATAAACATACACACAGTCCACCGCTGGACTGTGTGTCTAACTTGGTTATTATTCCGGTTATTAATATACTTAACATATATCAGTATGACTCCGGTTCGGTTAATCAAAAAAATCATTTTTATTAAGGCAGCGTGTGTGAAACCGGATTCGAACTCGAGACGTTTGTATGTTTAATGTGCACACAGTCCACCGCTGGACTGTGTGTCTAACCCGAGTAATATCCTGATTTTAATTATACATATACGTTCCGAAACATCGTCTTCCTCGTTGAGTTTTAACCAGAATCGGTAACAGACTGGTTCGAAGTTTTAATCGGTTTCTTAGCGTCTTACAGTTCATTAAGGTTAGATATGAGTATAAAGAAAAGAAAATAAGCGTGAGGTATACCGACTCGTATTCCTCTGTTTTCCGGCAGAACTCCGGCGACAGAAATTAACTCCGGCGTCAGGTATCTTGCAGCAGGGAAACTTCAGAAAACTTACAAAGGGTGTGGGTGACTTCGGTATAAGCTTAGGAGGTTCAATAAGGCTCGGAAATGGAGAAACCGGTTTTCCGGCGACGAACAGATTAATTCCGGCGAGTGGAATTACGTCCGGTAAAGGTGTGGCTTTGAGCGAAAAGTTTGCAGTGGGTTGTGGGTGAATTTATAGAACAAATCGTCAATGTATTTGGCCCGATTTCCGACTGGATTCGTAAATTATAAAAACTCCGGCGGTTATAACTTTGGTCGCGGACTCAGACGTCGGTTATAACCGATGTCTTAGTAATGGTTTACGTTATAACGTAAGTTGTCGTTAAGACTCGCGAGATTTCCGGGATTTCCGACGACTGAACTATTGGGCGCCGGTTTTGAATTCGTAACGTCATGATATCAATTAAATGATTTCAATATATAACAAACAAAACAAGTGGCGCAGTGGTTTGTGTGTTGTGTGTTAAGACTGATGTTGAACCGGTTCAGACCCGGGTTCGAAACCCGGCAGAACCTATGTATTTTTATTTTGCGTTTTTTTAACAGTTTTTCAGAAACTAATTATATATTCTCGTATAATAATTGATTATGTATCGTTTAAAATTATTTTGGTCATTTAATTCGCAACGAAATTTTTGACTGACTGTTCGGTTGATAAACGGAGCGGGTTTGGTAAATCCGTTTTTGACGGATGTTACTTTGTTTGTAATAGGAAGTTCACGTCACCGCAATGATTTTTTGGATGCCATAAAAAACAATTTCATACACAAATGCACATCGCGGAGTTGTATCATGAAAATGATAGCCTCTCGTCCAAGTGGGGTGATATAAATACACATGGCACCTTGTTCAATGGTTGTTTCCATAAGGCGAAGAACTCGCCAAGGAGCGATGAAACTGAGGCCGACTTTATCAGGAATGCCATGGTGGAGCACAAAGATAGGGCTGACAATTTTACACGAATACACGACACGAACCTACACGACCTTAACAGGTATCGTGTATGATCTTAACAGGTATCGTGTACTAAACAGGTAGACACGAAACAACCTAATTTTCGTGTCGTGTTCGTGTATAGCATTTCGTGTTTTCGTGTCTTGTCGTGTCTGTTCGTGTATAGCGTTAATACATGTTAACACTTAACATCGAGTGGGTAAGATACCTATTTACCTGTTAGATACCTGTTAAGATACATGTTTACCTGTTAGATATCCGTTAATACATGTTAATACCTGTTAGATAGTTAGATACCCGTTAATACATGTTAATACATGTTAATACCTGTTTACTTGTTAGATACCCGTTAATACATGATTATTCTAGTGTTCGTTAACAGGTATTAACAAGTAATTTTCGTGTTTTCGTGTCGTGTTCGTGTTCGTGTTTGAAAAAAAGGACATGATAAGTTATCGTGTCGTGTTCGTGTATGGGATTTCGTGTATCGTGTCTTATTGTGTCGTGTCTTATCGTGTACGGGTATACACGATATGCCAGTCCTATACAAAGATAATAAGAAGCACGAGTTCAAGTACATGCATTGTTGGAATGTATGTAGGTACGCTTCTAAATGGGCGAGAGTCCGTACTGCTAGCGAATCAACCTCATCCAAAAGGGCAACAACACCCTCGTCCCAAGCTCAATCTGATGTTTGTGATCAACAGATTAATCTTAATTTGGATGATTTTGATCATCTCCTTCCCGCTCACCCAATAGAGACACTTAAAAAAAACGCATTCAAAGAGATCGGGTTCGACCCCTACTTCGGCGTGGGTAAAGGGATATACACCAACCGGCTGGATGAAATTCGAACGAAAACTGACACATTCAATTTCATCCAACAACAAAAGGTGGAGGTGAAGAAAAATATGCAAGCGGCTCGCGGAAAAAAAAAAACAACTCAAAAAGAAAAACTTGTAGAGATGAAGTTTCACGCCATGAATGTTGATCACCTTTCCGGCGCAGAATTAACAATGACGTTGCAAATGAAAAAAAAAAGATCTTGGAAAAATATAACATAGATAAGTGATTAAGTTTTTAATTGTTTTTTATTTTATGTAGTTGTTTTTTTAATGTTATGTATTTAATTTTATTTATACTTTTATTTTAGTTAGTTTGTTAATTTAATTAAATGAAATTTTAATTACTTAACAAAAGGAAATACACACATGCCACGCCACCCCACACCCTTTGAAAAGTCACGCCACCCAGGCCAAACCGTGTGGATCCCACTTCATTACGTGTTGAGCCATGCCCTCAATCCAAGCCCCCACACCCCATAGTCTAAATATATACGTGCAGGTGAATCATATATAAAATGTTGTTTCGCAAACAATTTATGGATTGGAATCTAACAAGATAGATTGATATCATGAATTGGTATTAGCAAAGTGCCTTTTTGAGAGAGGGTGAGATTAGTAATTATTAGGGATACCGGTCGTTACGTATCATATAGCTTTATATAGGGCCAACATGATTAACAATAGATCCTCTATAGTTACGTAAGTGTAACCTTTATATTTGGGAAAGTGGTTGTAAAGTGTTGAGTGGAGAAGAGAGAAAAATTTATTGTTCATCAGTAAATTTAGAGAAGATATTGTTCACCTCTATAATTTTTTAATATTTTTTAAAGTGGTTATGAGTGAAGGAGAAAGAAAATATAAAAATAAAAATATAAAGAAAATATTATTTAATTGAAAAGTAGAGAGAAAATGTGGTGTTTTTAGTGAAAATTATAGAAATGAAGTAAGAGATTTGATTATGAAGACTTTTAGATTCTTTATAATCAGTTAGGTTACGCCCCGCTTGCGGTATGCGCATATAATGTATATATATGTGGGCGCTCGGTGGGCCAAAGTGAAAGTGCACTAATTTTAACGTTACTTTACTAATTTCGTAAAAATAATGTTAAAAAAGGGGATGGTTAATCATGCATCATGTGGTGGCGTTGATAGCCGAAAGACAAGGGAGTACATGCACTAATTGGCCTTTGTCTTAATTGCCGAGTGTCGTGTGCCTTATGTCCAAGGCTTCATGCAAAACTACTATCGAGTCGGGGTCTCACTAGAAGCAGCCTCTCTATTCCTACGGAATAGAGGTAAGGCTGTCTACATATCATCCTCAGACCCTACCTTAGCTTTGTTATGGGTGGGATTTACCGAGTATGATGATGATGATAATCAGTTAGGTGTGGTTATGCATAGTTTTAGTTTCTTTGGATATAGAGGAAGGTGGTTAGCATAATTTGGTTAACCAGTGTGTAAGAAGAGTTGATTCTTCCTTTTTTTTCTCATGAAAGTTTTACTAATCTATCTTACGCCTGGATGAATGTTAACAAATCTATCTTACGTCTACTTCTTGGTCTTCCACTAAGAGTTTTACTAATCTTTTATCTAAACGTCATAGATCATCGTAAATTTCTCACTAGCGTCTAGTTCTTGGTCTTCCACTAAGAGGTTTGTTAGTCTTATCTCTAAATGTCATAGGTCATCGTAAATTTTCTCACTAGTGTACTTCTTGGTCTTCTACTAAGAGGCTTACTAGTCTTATCTCTAAACGTCATAGATCATCGTAAATTTCTCACTAGGATATGAATATCTTCTCTCTGATCTTAGCATCATTTGAGGGAAGAGATCACAAGAAGATCATCGTTTTCAATAATATGATCTTTCTTATACAAGAATATTCATCGTCATCATACTCAGTAAATCCCACCAATAGCAAAGCTAAGATAAGGTTTGAGGAGGGTAAAATGTAGACAACCTTACCTCTACCCAGTTAGAATAGAGAGGTTGCTTCTAGTGAGACCCCCGGCTCATTATACAAGAATATTATGTAATGGAAATGTGAGATGGACCTTTTACACTTACCTGATCTTTTCTTATTCTTCTTGAGATTTAGATTTCCAAGTATACAAGATTTAGCAACTGAAGATGTAACTATGAATTCGAGTGTGTAAGAATCTAGTCAAAAATGCTATATGAATGATCTTTGAATAGATGTGTGTCAGAGAGTTACAAAAATTTGAGAATTATATAAAAATAAACACGTTGTAATGACATTCTTAGAACTTTGCATAAATATCATATCTTAAAGTTTATAAAAGAACAACAAAAAATAGTCAAAAGTAACTATAATAATAAAATACAATGAAAACTAAAAAAAATGATATAACCTTTGTTAATGTTATTTGCAGGGTGCCAGCGCGATACAGCGTGGTGAAAATTTGCATTGCGGTACTCATTACTACTAGTTTTCTTGTTCGTATAATATTTATTGTAATATCATCGCGGTGGATATACGTGAAGCGAAGTCATCGATTGATTCATTTCATTGTGGTATGCATCGTTCGGTCGGTTCGGCTATTATCCTCAACTGAAGTCATCAGTTATTCTATTTTAATTAACCAATCGGTTTTCGGTTAATTAGTTTTGTTTATTCGGTTATAATGACATTTTTTTGTTCGGTTCTTTTAATTTTTGTTAATAGCGAAAACAACACTTAGGCTAAAACTTTTGCTTAAATATACATGAAATTGAGGTATAAATACATGTTATACAAATACATGAAGTAGAATAATAAATACATGAAATCGCGGTATAAAACATGAAATATATGAACTGAATGTGTAAAAGCTAGAAATATACGAAAGGTTCGGTTTGCTTTAGTTAATTTTATTCAAACGAGGGTACAAAAAAAGTTGATAACCGATATTTGGTCAATCCAATTTTAGTTAATTCTGTTTTTCGATTTATTTCGTCTGTTTTTGGTTTAGTTTTGGTTAACAATTCAGTTTTTACTTATTTCTAGACAATGTTAATCACGTAATATATAATTTTTTTAGTTAAAAAAATTATAGCTATACAGATACTACACTCAAATTAAAAAAATGCTTGTTTTTATGGTGTATTAAAAAAAATATTAACGTACGAAAAAGTTATGTTTGTTTAAAAATCTTAGGGTACTTAGCTTTTTATAAAGGGATAAAGCGTAACTATTAACTAATTATTTATAATTTGATTAAAGATAAGAGAATTAAAGCGTAACTAACTAGTTTCTAAAAATTATAGTTTGTAAAGCAAAAATAAACCTTAGCATTTTCTCATAAATTTTTAGTTAAGAATATGTAATGTCACTAGTTAGCTATTGAAACTATCAGTGTTTGCCTCTTCTATTTAGTAACCACAAAGTATCCGTCTTTATAAAATATTATAACTTTTTTAACTGTTAACAAAAACTTGTGTGTATAAATAACTTTTTTAACTGTTAACAAAAACTTGTGTGTATAAAGAGAGAAAAATTATTACGAAACCAAATTAAAAAATAAAGTTCTTAGAATCGCATAACAAACAATTATATATTTTCCTTTAATTCTACTCTCATTTTAACTCTTTTCATACTTGCTAAGCATATTCTAAAAAAAGTTAGTTAAAAAATTGTTATGCATCTAATACGATTTTATTATAAATGCTTGTGTTATAAGAATTCTTGTTAGAAACTTGGTGATAACGTTACATATAAATTGACCTAAAAATTACACATTTTGTCTTTTTGGTTTCTACCATTTTTTAGACTGTGTCATTTATCACACAAAAATTGATAAGTTTTTGTACTTAGCATTTGCATGTGTTTATGTTTTTAGTGAGAGAAATGATAGTGTGGGGTGGGGTGTGTCTAGTGGTGCGGTGGGTTTTATTTATTGTTAAAGATTGTTTATTTATACTTAAGAATGTAAATAGTCTAAGTAACGTGTAAGATTTTGAAAAAATATGTTAATATAAAAGACAAAACGTGTAATTTTCTCTAAATTTACTGTTAAAATTTAGTGACATTAAAAATCTTCCTAAAATAGTAATGTTATTATTAATCACAAAATCATAAAGAACTTTTGAATTACACACATGTATGTATGCTGTTTATCCAATGAACAAAACTAATTTCATCTTCATATTTTAATATCAGCATCTATTAGTAAATGAATTTAGTTCCGACGGTTTTTCTGTTTCAATGGTAGTTCACGGAGCTCAGCAGGGTTTATTTGGGCCTCTGGCTTGTAGTAACCCGTTACTGGATCCGGAACCCATGAGCTCGATTTCTTCGATTCCTCACCTACTGCTTTCTTCATCATAGCAACTCCACTTACCCTCACACCACAATACACACTCCCCTGTGTCCCCGTTGCAAATCCACGTCTGTAATTACAAATGATTAAAACATAATTGTCAAATCCAATACGTGCTATGTCAAAACACAAATCATATCAAAATCAAACTTTCCGAATCAATAATCAATAATAATTGCCATTTTTTACATGGAAAAAACATTTGTGAATGTAGTTTTTAAAATACTTAGTTTTGTCATTCCAAAAGAGTTGGCGGCATGGCTTGTTGCGCGTTTGCCTTCCATTCTGATGTAAAACAAACCAAAAACAAAAAAAAATGCAATATCTAAAAACAAAGAGTTAATTGTCATTTTCGTCCTTGTGGTTTGTTCACTTTTGCCATTTTAGTCTAATTTTCAAAAATGCATCAGTTTCCTCCCTGACATGCTGGAAACGTGTCACTTCAGTTAAAAAATTAAAATCCAGTTAACTCAGACATGTTTAATGAAGGGTAATATTGTCAATTCATATATCTTTTATTTTCACCTTATTTTATGTCTAACAAATGAAAAGACAATAATATCCTTCATTAAACTTGTCTAACTTAACTGAGTTTTAAGTTTTGGACTGAAGTGACGCGTTTCCAGTATGTCAGCGAGGAAACTGCTGCATTTTTTTAAAATTGGATTGAAATGGTAAAAGTAAACAAATCACAGGGACAAATATGGCAGTTAACTCAAAAACAAAAGTGAAAACAAAACCAAAAAATTTGGAAACACAAAAGCAAATTTGATAATATCACTGTTTACCACGGATCAAACAGAAGAGTTGCAATATAGGAGCACAAAAACAAATCAAAATAAAACTAATGAGTTTTAAACCAAAACCTATCCTCAATCAAATAAAATTCAAACGAAAAATCACCTGGCAACAATAGAGAGTTGATCGACGATGAAAGATGAGATACGCTTAGTGCTAGCCATTTGTCCGATAAAGAATTGATCGAATGGATGACCGACCGAAGCTATAAAAACTTGTGTTCTTGAGAGCGTTGATGAATGTAGTAGAGAAGCATAAACAATATTTATAGAGGGATATCAATCATCAAGTCGGGTCTGAAAACTGAAGGGGTGAATTAGTGTAGGACACCTGGTGGCCATAACTCGTTACCAAGAGACGTTTATTTTTTCTTGCTGACCTTTGCTATAACTATTTGTCAATTCTTAGCGAATGAAATTGACCACTACTAGACTCATGCATTAATTTACGATTTTATGATACACTAGAGAGGTGCAGGCTATTACATAACATGTTATTTAAAAAAAAACTATAACAATACCGTACTCAAATTAAAGAGTAGGGCTGACAAATCGTGTCTTATCGCGTTTAACAGGTCTCTGACGATGTGTATAACACAAGTATTAGACACGAACACAACTCGTTTAACTACTTTATATCTCATGTTTACAACACAGTTTTTATGTTTTATGTACCAATAGGAAAAAAATGGTAGATCCTAACCTCATAATTATATTTATTTTCTAAAAAGTAAAAAATCTTGTTGTGTACTTTTTCAGTAAACAGGTCTAATAATGTCTTATACAAATATTTATTACCAACCCTATTAAAGAGATCAACGTATTATAAAGTTATAGCCATTTAAAAATCGTGGGTGATGTTGATTTAAAAGTCAACAATAGGTGTTTAAAAGTTGTAATTAGCTAAAGTATTATAAATATGTAATATTACCTTTTTGTCATACTTATATGTATCACAATATAGTGTATGTGGTTGTATATGTATTTACATAAAGTAAATAAACAACTGTAAATAATAAACATGCCTAGCTAGAGATTTGGATGGTAAAAAAACTGAAGCTCTGTTAAGGTAGATGAGTTGAGCTCGAAATCAACTAGCCTATGTGAAATCGTCTGAAACTAATATTACAACGTGTCATCATTGTAGAATCCAGATTATTTGGAAAGAAGAATTACACTCTATAATAAGTTTTTATTTAAAGGAGGTTCTGTTTCGGTTATAAATTGTGTGTTATGTAATTGAGATTCAAGGGCTCTTTCATGGATGGGGTGCCAAACCTTTGTCGTGTAAAAAGATTGTATATCAAATGGCATGGACCAAATGGCTAGTAAAAAGATTGTATATCAAATGGCATGGACCAAATGGCTAGTATCATAAATAGAATGTCTTCTATCATAATTTATATAAAATAAATTTATTCTATAGATATCGTTGAAGATTCGTATTTAAAGTAATTTTTAATTGAGTCATAATCATGTTATGTTGCTTGAAATGTTAAATCATATTAAATGTTTTTTGAACGGCAAATTTCTTTTATTCTTGTCATCTGTGGGACTTGAACCCAAGACCTGCTCCTCTCAAGGTGTTTAAAGGTTTTGCCTTGGCAATGGACCACCAGCCCATTTAAAATCATATTAAATGAAAAGTCAATTTGGGATATAAAACAAGTTGGCAAATTGGAAGACACCCCTTCAAAGTTGGAACATACGTCATTTATAGGCTACCAAGAGCCACTTAATCCATTATTGATTCATATTCTTGTACTTCAAAGCTTTTCATACAATATCTCATTTATTGAGAAAGTGAAAGGCAATGTAATATAAATAAATAAACCTTTTGTTTAAAGCAAAAATCGAAAAATAGGGGCCATAGAGACATTGATTGAGGTTAGGGATGACGACCATATCCATACGGCGTTTCCCTAACCGGTCTTGATATCACTCTCGTATTAGTTAATTACTGACTTGATTGCCAAAACATATATTTCATGATCAAGTTATAGTTTGAAACAATTTTTAATGGGTAATGGGTTCATATCTAGAATCGAAGTATTAAGCTCAATAGTTAAAAAGTATCCTTTATATAAAAGTTGGAGCACGAGTTATTGATAATTGCAATATGGTCCCTTCATTATAATATTCTAATGGACAATATTGTGATTATGTAAATGTGTAAGTATGGAGACCTATGCAGAGGATCAGGGGGTCAGCTGACCCTGCAGCGACCATATTTCCGACTAATAGGGTTTTCCTTTGTGAATCATTTTATTGTATCTTGACCCATCAAAGCGTTGTTATCAGAACAGTTAAGGACTTGAGGTATTAGAATGAAGATAACTCCATCCGAAAACTTTTTCATTGGTCGCCGGCGGTGCTAATATTTTGTCGGGAAGAGAAAAGGAAGATAGGGTTGGTGGGTATTTGTTTCTGTTAACATGGGCTTTTTCTAAACATGACCAATTAGTAACCAATTAGTAGCCCATAGGCTATTTTAATTTGTTTTATTTTATTAGTTTATTCTATTAAACAAAATAACTACGTTAATTACTTTACTGTTTATCGTTTTAGTGTATTTAAGAATTATTGTTATTATCTTGTTTAAGAACTTTATAGTTTTATCACTTTATTTAAAATAAAATTTATTATTTTATTTAATCTAACTTGTTTATTATTTTAAAATAGAATTTATTATTTATTTAATCTAACTTGTTTATTATTAGTTTTTTTTTATCACTCAAACAAAACCTTTGGTGCATATCCTTTGAATAATATAAACTTATTACTTAAAATTGTTAACATCAAAATGTTTAAAAGAAAAATTTACGTTAAAATTGTTTCTATGCTTATGGAGTGATGGTACATAGATTAGTAAATAAAAGGTTAATTTTATATGTTAGCTGGTGAGTGTGTAAAAAAGTTATATATTGACCCCTGCTAAAAATTTTCTGGTTCCATCACTGGACTTATGTAATAATTATTCTTAATGTGAAGTTAAAGAGCTCCACTTTCATGCTCGATCCATTATAACTTGTGCATTACAGATTATTAGAGAACATTTTTATAGCTTTTCCATCAAAATCCAAAATTAAGTTTTCCAATTAGCAAGTTGTCTCATGTTCTCAATCTTCTCCATATGTTAAATTCAATCAAAATGTGATATCCGACTTCTTAGATCATGTTTTTAATTACAAGGTTTTTCTTAAAATAAATTCACTGACATACTTACCTAGTCACCTTATCATCATCTTTCTCGCACACAGTTTGTGATAATGAATGCATAAACTTCTAAATGCAGTTTAGAGTATAAGATAATAATGATTTCAACCTCATCAATTGAATGAGGGAAAGGGAACTTTTTATAATCAAAGAATTACAACAACTCTCCTATAATCAAGGAGGTTAACAAATATAAAAGATATACAATTAATATAAATATTGTACAAATCTTTATCTAATACCCCCCTTCAATTGAAACGGTGGCAGACCAAGACGTAACATAGTACGAAACTTCTCAAATTGTGGCCGCGGAAGACTTTTAGTGAAAATATCCGCCACTTGAAGATTGGTTGGAACAAACTTTGTGTAAAGTTTCCCTGAATTAACAAGCTCCCTGATAAAGTGAAAATCCAAGTCAATGTGTTTTGCACGCTTATGAGAAACCGGATTCTGAGTCATAAATAAAGCACTTTTGTTGTCACAAAGCAAAGTAGGACGATCTGGCGGTAAAGCGTGAAGCTCTCGTAAAAGATGCGTAATCCACACAAGTTCAGCAGCAGTGTTAGCCATGGCCCGATATTCAGATTCACAACTAGAATGTGAGATGGTTGGTTGTTTCTTAGCACTCCAAGACACCGAATTTCCTCCAAGGAAGATAGAATAACCATACGTACAGCGTCTGGTATCCAAGCAACGAGCCCAATCTACATCAGAATATCCAATAATGGATGTGGAATGAGACCGACTGTAAGTAAGACCAAAGGAAATAGTGCCTTTGACATAGCGGAGAATACATTTGACAGCCTGAAGATGATCAAGAGTGGGAGCATGAAGAAACTGCGACACCTGATTAATAGCATATGACAAGTCAGGTCGAGTAATCGTCAAATACTGCAAAGCGCCAACGAGAGAACGATAAGTAGTAGGATCAGTACAAGGAGTGCTTCAATAGTAAAGGACTCATGAGGCACCAATGGAGTGCTAACAGGTTTGGCATCAAATAAGTCAGCTCGTTGAAGAATATCCTGTGCGTACTTGGATTGAGTGAGAAATAAACCAGAGTCGGTATAAGCAACTTCAAGTCCCAAGAAGTAATTAAGATCACCCAAATCTTTAATTGCAAACTCATGATTCAAGCGAGAGATGAACTGATGGACAACAGCTTCATTATTTCCTGTAAGACTAAGATCATCCACATAAACGAGTAGGTACATAAGGCATGATCCTTGCCTAAAGACAAACAAGGACGTGTCTGCTCGGCTACAAGTGAAACCGTAGGACACTAAGAAACTGCTCAAACGATGAAACCATGTACGAGGCGCTTGTTTAAGGCCATATAATGCTTTAGAGAGTTTACAAACTTGATTGGGAAAGCAAGCATCAGCAAACCCAGGTGGTTGCTCCATGAATACAGTTTCACTCAGAGTACCATTTAGGAAGGCATTTTTAACATCTAACTGATGTAGCTTCCAATGATTAAGAACGGCCAAAGATAGAACAATACGGACAGTGGAAGCCTTAATAACAGGACTGAAGGTATGAGAATAATCAAGTCCAGGAATCTGAGTAAACCCTTGGGCAACCAATCAAGCCTTATATCGTTCAATGGAACCATCAGAATGATACTTGATACGATAAACCCATTTAGAACCCACAACATTAGTAGATGTTGGACGAGGAACAAGAGTCCAGGTACGGTTTTGCTGTAAGGCCTCTAATTCATCGTGCATAGCCGTCATCCACTTAGGGTCTTTAGCAGCAGACTTGAAACCACGAGGTTCTTTGGCTGAGGCAAGAGCCACATGAATAGCATGAGTAGAAAGAGAAGCAAAGTCAGCTTGATGCTTGGGCTTAAAAATACCTGCTTTGGACCTTGTTTGCATAGGATGAACTGATTGTGGTGAAGCCGAAGAAACCGAGAGTTCATGTTGCAAAACATTGGGATCGGGTTGAACAATGTTGATGGACTCGTCAACGGGCTCGGTTGAAGATGATTGGGCCGAGGACCCAGCTGACGAAGACAAGGAAGGTTGGGCCGAGGACCCAGCTGAGGACGAAGATGATTGGACCGAAAAAGGTTGGTCCGATGAAAGCTGGTCCACAGCATGTTGGGCCGATGGAACAGATGGTTCAAAAATAGGAAGGACCGATGGGCTTGGTGTAGGTGGGCTTGGCATGTGTGAGCTTGGGCCGCAAGCAGAGTGAATACGCTGAGAATAACAAGTCTCGTCACTAAAACTTGTGATAGGCAAAGAGGACAAATCAATGGAGCCGGTGGTACCCTGAAACGGGAAAACAGACTCATTGAAACACGCATGCCGAGAGATAAATACTCTTGATGTAGAGGGATCAAGGCATCGATATCCTTTATGTTGAACACTATAACCAATAAAGACACAAGCAATACTGCGTGGCTTAAGCTTGTGCTTCGTGTAATCACGAAGACAAGAAAAAACTTGACAACCATAAGTCCGAAGATTTGAGTATTGAGGATGCTCATCAAAGAGTAGTTGATAGGGAGACTTATCACCCAATATTGGAGTTGGCAGACGATTTATAATATACATAGCTGATGTAAATGCGTCAACCCAATATGAGGCCGGAATATGAGCATTAAATAGCATTGTCAATCCTGTTTCAACAATGTGACGATGTTTTCGTTCAGCACACCCATTATGTTGAGGTGTGTAAGGATACGAAAACCAATGAAAAGTGCCATTATCTTCGAAAATTTTTCGAACCGTGTTATTGACAAACTCAGTACCACAATCACTCTGAAAGAACTTTACCTTGTGAGAACATTGCGTCTGAACTAAGTTAAGAAAAACTGGTAAGACAGAGTAAAACCCTGTTTTTGTTTTTAGGGGATATAACCATGTGAACCTGGAGTAGTCATCAATAAAAACTACGTAATAACGAAAACCATCGTTACAACAAATGGGTGCAGGACCCCACAAGTCACAATGCACTAAATCCAAAAAATTAGAAGCACGCTTAACATTCAAATCAAAGGATAAACGTTGTCCTTTTGCAAGTTGACAAGGTGTGCAAATCTCAGGTTTAGGTAACAATGAAGTAGCATGTAAAACCCCTAACTTGTTCAAAAAAGAAATAGTACTAAAAGACACATGTCCTAAGCGAGCATGCCATAACTCGTAGGAGGCTGTAATTGATCTTCCTGTAGTGGCGACAAGGGCTTGTGGAGAATTCTTGAGCACATATAGACCATTGACACACGTTCCTTCAGCGAGTACCTGCTTGCTTACCCGATCCTGAATATGAAAATAAGAGTCAGAAAATAAGACATCAACCGGATGATCCTTGGTTAATTTACTGATAGATAAAAGTTTTCTCGTGAGACCAGGAACAACAAGAACATTACGTAACAAAATATTATTGCCTATATTAGCCGTTTCGGTATGAGAGATAGCAAGAGTCTTACCGTCACCAAACAACACATGATTGTTACCTTTATATGGAGCCGAATTTTGAACCGAAGCAGAAGGTGGAACCATGTAATTAGTAGCACCCGAATCCGCACCCCAATTCGGGGAATCATCAGTAACATGACACTTTGCATGGAAAGCTTGGGCTAATGACTCATATGTGGTAGCATGAGAGGCAAAGCTAGCAAGTTGAGGACAAGCATTCGCATAATGTCCATTGGTGCAACATAACTGACAATGCGGAGGTCGTCTATTTTGACCATAATTAGAACCACGACCTCGAGTATTGTTGTAACCACGTCAAGAATTCCCATGGCCTGAAGAGCCACGACCGCGACCTCGCGACTGTTGAGCCTGAAACGCAACCGGTGGTGTTTCACCACCGTGCATAGATTGCATAAAAAGTTCCTGACTTTCGGTTTGAGCGACGAGATCCCGAAAGGATGGAGGGGCCCGAACGGTCCGTATGGCAGTAACATAAATTTCATAAGAGGCGCCAAGGCCACAAAGATACCAGTGGAGCCGATCCATCTCGGCAACCGGATGACCGATGGCTGCTAACTGATCACATAAAGCTTTAAAACGGTGAGAATATTTGGTAACAGTAGACGTACCTTTCTTAAGAAGACGAAGAGAATCACGAAGCGAGTGAATGCGTTCAACGGACGCGTTACTGTAAACATGCTCAAGTGCTTACCAAATATCTTTGGCAGTTTTGAGACCGAGCACTTCAGTAACGGCTTCTTTGGTGAGGGCAGACTTAATAAGAAGAATGGCCTTTCGATCGTTGGTAGTCCAGAGAGCAGTCTCTGGATTCGGTGTGGTTTTGTCGTCAACAATGATGGTGGCCGAAGGAGAAGAAGCAGCAACATCAACCTGGGCCGAGACTTTGTGAAATTCAAGAACAAGAAGCATCTGTTCCCGCCAGAAAAGATAGTTGGATGAAGAAAGCTTCATATTCATCATGTGAGAAAAAGCGTTCATGGAGAAAAGGGATTCAAAACTGGAAGAAGAAGCCGCCATAGCCGAAAAGAACAGGTAACCCAGGAGCGAGAAGAAAGAAGATGAAGGGGAGAGGGGCGATTAGGGTTTGTGAAAGGGGAGTGAGAAGATGGCTGATACCATATAAGATACTAATGATTTCAACCTCATCAATTGAACGAGAGAAAGGGAACTTTTTATAATCAAAGAATTACAACAACTCTCCTATAATCAAGGAGGTTAACAAATATAAAAGATATACAATTAATATAAATATTGTACAAATCTTTATCTAATATAGAGGCCTTTCAGAAATTAAGCTAGTTAAGACTTAATATATTTATTTTAAAGGAGATTGAATTTTAATAATTCAAAGAGTAAATTGCCATTTTAGTCCCTGAGGTTTGTCTTAAATTGCCATTTAGTACAAATAGTTTTTTGTTCTCCTTTGGGTCCCTGAGTTTTCCATTTTGTCGCCATTTTGATCACATTGCCTAACTACGTTAAAAGACCTCAGTTTTAACTAGGGGTATTCTTGGTATTTTCGTAATAATTATAACACTAATAATATTTATAATACAAAACACAAAAAACTAACGTTGTGATGGGGCGGAGGTCCGTGACGGTGGTGGAGGTGCCCATAGGTTAACTGACGTTGCGGTGGACATTTTGGTGGCAGAGGTCAATGACGGTGACGGTGGTTAGTGGAGGTGAGTGCCGGGGGTTGGTGATGACTGTGGATCGGCGGCAGTGGCACTGGCACCGATGGTTGTTAAGAGAAAGAAAGTAAAGGGATGAAGAACGAGAGAAAATGGGGTGGGGGTAGGGTGTTAATCAGATTTTTGTAGAAAACAAAAATAAAGTTAGTTTTTTTGTGTTTTATATATTGGTATTATAATTATTATGAAATGCCAAGAATACCCCTGGTTAAAACTGAGGTTTTTTAACGGAGTTAGGCAATGTGATCAAAATGGCAAGAAAATAGAAAACTTAGAGACCCAGAGGAGAAAAAAACTATTTGGACTAAAATGGCAATTTGGGACAAACATCATGGAAAAAATGGCAAATTTACTCTAATTCAAACTTTGACTTATTGGCTGGGATTAACCCTAACCGAGGAAATGTGTTCAGACAATCCAAACTTTAAAACATATTCTTCTTCTGCGATTCCATACTAACTGAAAGTTAACCCAATTAGTTTTTGTTGACGTAGACTTCTTATGTGGCAAAAAGTTAAAGTTTTGATGATGTGAATTGTTTATGTGGCAAAAAAGTCAAAGTTTTGATGATGTAGATTGCTTATGTGGTAGTTCACATCGCAAAAACTAACTGGGTTAACTTTCAGTTAGTTAGTATGAGATCGCTAAAGAAAAATATGTTCAAAGTTATGACTGTAGGTAAACATTTCCTATGTTGAGATTAATTCCGGCTAATAGGTCAAAGTTAAGATTATTAAAATCCATTTTTTTTAATTTTAATATAGTTCAAATTAGGTTATAACCTCGTGTATTACACGGCTTAAGTAAATAAAAAATCAAATAGTTAATAATGAAGATTTAATAATTATTAAACGGTGTTTTTAAGACGCTTTTTTGATATCCAAACAAGTTGTGTCATTTATGATCAGAACCTGTGATGTTTGTCAAGTTTATAAATATGAAAGCATTTAAACCATTGATTAGAAGACAAATTGTATTATCGACTTTCTCATGAGTTTTATGAGTCATGTCAACATACGTTTAATAACCCAAGTTTTATTTAAATAATAGTGGTCTTATTAGTATGATAAATATAGTTATTATTCTTCTTTCATTTTAGATATATTAAATAAATAAATAATTTGTTAAGCAATAAAATAATTCTCTCCACCCTCGTTACGAAAATGTTTGATATTTGTTTCAATTATTAAGACATAATTTCTAACATAGTAATTGATATAAATAAATAATAAGATATTTTATGGAACTTTATCCGTAATTTCTTAAATCTTTGAAACATATATTAAATTTAGTAATTTGAATTAAATAATAATTATCTACAATTAATGATTTAAGATATAATTTCTAACCTAGTAATTACTATAAATAAATAATGAGATATTTTTTGGAACTTTATCCGTAATTTCTTAAATGTTTGAATCATATATTAAATTTAATAATTTAAATTAAATTATCTATAATTAAGAATAGCCTAGAATAATGACAATAATGAGATATTTTATGGAACTTTATCCGTAATTTCTTAAATGTTTGAAACATATATTAAATTTAATAACTTAAATTAAATTATCTACAATTAAGAATGACCTAGGATAATGACAAGTGTCCTTTTATTGGTTTATTTTTATGGTAAATTACATTTTTCGTCCTTTATGTTTGTACTGTATTGTAATGTATAGCCTTTAACTTCATGAATTACAGTCACAAGCATTTATTTGCAAAACTCGTTACACTCTACGTCCTTTAGCAATACCCAGATTAAAATTTTCAGTTAAGTTAATTCACTTATGGGTATTCTGGTCAATTCATGCCTTTATTTAAATGTTTAATAAATAAAAAAAAAAAAATGCATGAACACCTCATCTTCCTCAATTTCCTAACCCTAAAACCCTAACTCCCACATCTTGCCACCACCACTTCAAATCTCGTCACCACCATCACTCAAGCCACCTTTCACATCAACGTCGGTTTACGGTTCCAGAAGCAGAACGGAAACGACTCAAATAAGTCAGAAGTTCCTGAAATGGAGAGAAGTGTTTCGGGCCTTACCACTGACGACTGCCCTTAAAGAGCCTTCAACCACGAATCAAGGTCGTTGTGTATAACCAATTTAGCTTTCTGATCCACAATCCCGATTTCCCTCCTTACAATGTTGGTTCATTCACCACCAAATCCAGTTTAAAGAATGAATTTGAGTAAAATAAAAAAGTCATATTTTCAGAAAATTACCTCATATAATCTAATGCTTCAGGATCTTCTATGTAGCAAAATTCTCACTGCACAAGAGATCCAAAATCCAATATAATTTCACCAAAAAACCAAAATTAAGAACATAAATCACACACATGCAATCAAGCAAGTAAAAAATATAAAATCGACTGAAGATAAATATCCAACAATGACAAAGCCCTACATATCGATGCCTGAAGATGCTATTGAACCCAAAATTGATGTTTAACCCAGAAATCAAACCATTGAACCCAAAATTGATGTTTAACCCAGAAATCAAACCATTGAACCCAAAAATATAACAGAAAAAAGCGCCAGGGAAGAAACGATATCACATGTGGCAATTCCTCTAAATTGATGTGAACTGTGGGGAGGGATGGTGGTGACGAGATTTGAGGTGGTGGTGGCAGGAGGAGGTGGTGGTGACAAGATGTGGTGGTTAGGGTTAGGAAATTGGGGAAGATGAACATATATGCAATTTTTTGTTTTGTTTTCTTTATCAAACATTGCTGTAGTTTTAAATAAAAGTATGAATTGACCAGAATACCCTTAAGTGAATATATTTAACTGGCAATTTTAATTTGGTTAGTGCTAAAGGACGTAGAGTGTATGAGTTTTGCAAATAAGGATTGTGACTGTAACTATTAAAGTTAAAGCTATCCATTACAATCCGGTACAAACATAAATGACGAAAAATGTAATTTACCCTTATTTTTATTATAAAGTATAGATATAGATTTCATTGTTGCATCAAACGTAACCATCTTTGGAAACGGTAGATTGATCTCTTAAGGCCCAAATAATACACTTCACTAATTGAGCCGGGCCCAAACTTATAAAAACGGGCCGCAAATATGAACAAAACCTCCATTTGTAAATCCAGTTAATCGGAGACGATCATCTTCATTTTTCCAATATTCTAACCAAATCACACTCGCAACCTGCAAAACCGTTAATTCACAATGCTACACGAACTCCTACTGGCACTGTTAGGCTACACCGGAGACCTAATCATCGACGAACGAGAACGTCAACATTCCGTTGGCATGACGCCGGACGACTCCATCTCCGATCACTGCACGTTCAAGCTTGCTCCAGACATCTCGTTTATTTCACCGGAGGAAAGGTATTTCTCGTTTTATGACGGTTTCTCAATGTTATTCGGTTAGATTTAGATCGCTAGGGTTTTTAACATCACAATTCACGTTGATTAAGATTTTATAAGTAGAATTGGAGCTGAATTCTACCTGTGTGGCTGATCGAATCGTATAGGTGAGTAAAATAGGAGAATATCTAGTTGTTGTTTGACCTAACAATTAGATTTAACGTTCTGCATAATGCTATTCGGTTATTTTTTCGATCGCTAGGGTTATTCAATGTCACAATTCACGTTGATTAAGTTTTTATAGCTATAATGTGAGCTGAATTTCACCGGTATGGTTGATCAAAACGTACGGATGAGTAAAATGGAGAATATCTAGTTATTGTTTGACCTAACAGTCGATTTAACATGCTGCATATTCGAAAATGGAACGGTAAAAGTTTACAACAAGCAATAAATTTGAACGATGATTACTAATAATTAATACGAAAACAAGTGATGATGATTAATTGAATGATGATATAGAAGAATGTATTTATTATTGGTTGAATTTAAAGTTACATACATTAGACGAAGTAACTGATCAACTTCTTATAACTAGAATATGAGCTGAATTCCACCGGTATGGTTGGTTGAATTCACATAGATGAGTAAAGTAGGAAAATATCTAGTTATCGTGTGACCTAACAGTCCGATTTAACGTTCTACATATTCCAAAATTGAAACGGAAAAAAGTGTACGACAAGCGTGAAATTGGACCGGTGATTACAAATAGTTAATACTAAACAAGTGATGATGAGTAATTGAATGATGATAGAGAAGAATGTATTTGTTATTGGTTGAATTTGAAGTTACCTACATTCAGTATTGGCAATCTAGAATCAGATAAAGTAGTTGATCAACTTTCTATAACTAGAACATGAGCTGAATTCCACCGGTATGGTTGGTTGAATTCATATAGATGAGCAAAATAGGATAATAACTAGTTATTGTTTGAGCTAACAGCTCGATTTAACTTCTGCACAATTTTAAAATGAAACAAAAATAATGTACATTAAGCGTAAAATTGGAACGGAATACTAAACAAGTGACGATGAGTAATTGAATGATGATAGAGAAGAATGTGTTTGTTGTCGGTTAAATTTGAAGTTACATGTATTCAGTAATGGAAGTCTAGAATCAGATAAAGTAATTGCTACAGAACGAAATGATTAGTGGTTTGTAGTTTTACGTTGATTGTTGAATCTCACTGCTAAATTATGTCGTGTTGCTGATGAGATGCAGGGATATTATTGAGAATATAATTAAATTAGGGTTTTACTATCGTGAACTCGATCGGTTTGCCGCAAAGTCCCGCAACTTAAGCTGGATAAGATCAAAGAATGAGTCTCCATTATCGCAAACTTCTGAGTTATTGAAAGAGACTGTTGGCAATCAAAGTGTTTACAGGAGTGCTATTGCAAATGGCATAGTGGAATTTCTTTCCATTTACAGATCTGCGGTTTTGCATATTGAACAGAAGTTGATGGCAGATTCTCTACCAATCTTAGCTACAGTTACTCAAGGCCTGCCTAAGGTGGAATATTTTATATTTATTGTGTTTTTATTTTCTTTGGGTTCTCATATTTGGCTGGTTATTGTAGTTTTTTCTTTTCTTTCAACCTCTTTATGAGCTAATTCTAGAGATTGAGCGTGATGGTATCTACGGTGGGAAACTTCTTAATCTTCTATATAAACAAAGCCATTGTGGAGTGCCAGAGCTGCAGACATGCATTAAGAGGTATAATTTTGTTCTAACAAGTAACATCTAGTTTTATATTTGCATCCCCTAGTTTTTTTTCCCATTTACATTTCTGTTTGGTTAATAGCACGATAAAATGAAGCCATGCGTTAAAAAGGGAGAGGAATTAAGATATGTAAAGAATAACCGCATGTTGACTGCGTGAATGACTTATAAAGAAATTTTAGTTTCAGGAAGTGGAAGTGTATAACTCGGGTATCTGCTTACGTGTTATGCCATCACATGGTTAAAGATGGCATCAAGGTCTCACAATATTATTAAATATTATATTTTCAGGGATGTATTTGGTTACCATTATCCTTTAATAACTTCCAGTTCCAGTAGAAACACCATCCAGCAATTCTGTTGTTCCATTAAAGTAGAGATGCAAGGGGCTTAGGCCCATAACAATCCAGGGCTAACCCCACGAAAGCTTGATTGAGCCTGAAGTTGCGATCGGTCCTGTCATTTGATGAATAAGCCCGATTAGTCCCGAGCCAAATCCAACTCCTAGGACCAAGTAGACATGAATGTCCATCATCAAGTCCTGGTCCTTGAGCCCAGTTATATGTAGTTTCTTGATTTACATATACTATTTAATCTTTTTATAAGTTAAATAAATTTTTATGCGTAATTATGTATTTAAATCACTGTAAGTGTTATTTTAAAAATTTAATTAACATGATTTAATTTATAATGTTTTTAAATATGGTTTATAGTTATAGTTTTTTTGTAAATAGTGAAATGTTTCTTGGAATCACCAGGCCCAGGACAAGGCCAGTCTTTGTGCATCTCGACATTGGAGTGATTGTATAGTCATGTACATGCTGTTTTAAATCTTAATGTGCAAGAAAATTCTAATTGACTAGCGAATTTATGTGGATCAACTTTATTATGTTTTATTATGAATGTAGACTTCTTTGGCATGGACATCAAGTCATGCATAATCAACTTACATGCTGGATGGTATATGGGATTCTTCATGATCAATATGGAGAATTTTTCATCAGCAGGTAAGTAATTACCTGAATATGGAGAATTTTTCATCACGTTGCAAGGGGATGATGGGTTTACATTTTAATGTTCGTAGGGAGCAGAAAAAAAATTCTGAACATGAATCGTCTCATACTGGCAATCTTCAAAAGATGGCTCATGCGTCTAACAGTGATCAATCTTTAAGCGATTGGTACATGGGATTCTGTATCTCCATGGTATGTCATAGTTTGTAACTTTAAATGCTGAAATTGTTTTTCTATTATATTTGTTTGATACATTATATCAAGCTAAATTTAATAACCTCTCTTACTCTTTCAGGAAATGTTGCCAGAATACATTCCAGTATGTGTGGCAGAATCTATTCTTTTTGCTGGAAAGCAATTAGGGTTCTCCGAAATCCAAGTTCTTCCTTCCGGTCTGTGGATGTGCTGACTCATCAGGAAACAGGGCCACAGACTTATAAAGAATCTTTGAGGAAGAAACCCTCATTAAATACAACATTAACAGAAGATGAATTACTGCCACAATCAGAAGCTGATAAAATCGAATCAAGGCTTAAAACTTTGCAGGTTTATATCCATACAAAAATATTATCATTACCTTCTGTTTATTGCTGAGCACCTGTATATACTTCTATTTTCCTAGGCCTGTAAATGAACTGAACGAACACAAATAGGGGCATGTTTGTGTTCGTTCGTTTAACTTTAACCAAACACGAACATATAATCAAACACATTTTTTTGTTCGTGTTCGTTTATGTTCGGTCGTTTAAAACCTAAACGAACAATTCACGAACGTAAACGAACATGAACAAACAAACTTTAACGAACATAATTTAACAAACAATAAACAACACAAATGAACATAATTGAACAAAGATAAATGAACACAAATGAACATAATTGACTAAACATAAACTAATTATTTATATAAACTAATGATTAATTACGATAAATTTCATTGGAAAACCCGTTGTTATTACTAGAAAGCTCAATTACCATAGTTATATTTATATAGGTAGTTAGAAAGTTCGTTTTATGTTTAATATTTATATAAATATAACTACTTGTGTATTAATATTGAAACAAACATAAATGAACGAACATAGATAAATGGAAATAGATGAACTTAAATGAACGAACTAAACGTTTGTTCGTTTAAATAAATGAACAAAAAATTGTGTTCATGTTTGTACGTTTATTAAATAAACGAACTTTCTGCCGAACAAGTTCATGAACATTCGGTTCCTTTATAGGCCTATATCTTTTTTGACAGGAATCATCTGAGTTCCACAAAAGATCATTCGAGGAGGCCATTGGTTCAATCAGAACTATTGCAGCCAGCCATCTTTGGCAGGTAGAGAGTTTCAGCATGCTTTTATAATCTATATACTCCTTTAGTTTTTCATTTCAGTCAATACATAATTAACTTCATATCCATATTTGTAGCTCGTAGTTGTTCGCGCTGATTTAAATGGCCATTTGAAGGCCATTAAAGATTATTTTCTTCTAGCAAAAGGTGATTTCTTCCAGGTAATAACCTATCGCTAGTTTACATACGCATCTCTTTTGGTGCATCATTTTTTATGGTTTTTCTAGCGTGTTCTTCAAACGTGAGTATTGCTTTAGAAATGAATTCAAGCAATACCCTTTTGATTTCTTAATGAAACTTTAATATTATTTCAGAGCTTTCTTGAGGAGAGTCGTGAACTGATGCGTCTACCACCTCGTCAGTCAACTGCTGAAGCTGATCTTATGGTTCCATTTCGGATGGTAATTTAGTTCCATACAGGGTTATTGATATTATTGTCATTTATGTGGTTATGACATCAGATATCTGCCACTTGATGTCATACTTCTAATGCAGGCCATAACCAAGACTATCAGTGATGACAAATATATTTCAAAAGTGTCATTGCGGTAAAATACTAACATCCAATATTTCTTACAAACAAATAACTAGTATTTTACAGGCAGTAAAAGAGTTTTAGTCATAACTATTGCTTGCTTTTAGGGTCAACATCAGGTCTAACCAAGTAGATGGAGGTCTCAGTGCCTTATCTGATACTTTATTGGACGGCTGGGATGGTATTTCCCTTGAATATTCTGTTGATTGGCCCTTACAATTGTTTTTTACCGAAGAGGTTCTCACAAGGTATTGTTTTTAACTTTTTTCTAGATACTTTTCTGGATATCACAAAATATGTGCCATATGTTAAAACATCTAAAGCTATCCTTTGTATGCATTAATCTAAGGATAATGAATAGTTTATACACTGGTCACTAAAATATTGTAAATGTTGAAACAGGCCACCCAAGTATTATTTTTTACTTTTGTTTTGGCCAAATTCCTGTGTGAAATGCTTATAATATATCATCTGAGTAATTTCCCATCAGGTAATTTTGTAATTTAGAATTGAAACCAAAAGAATAATAGTTGTTTTACAGAAAAGTTGGCAATAAAGTGATACTTGGGTGGCTTTTTTGTACCCTTTACAATACTTTGGGTGGCATATGTATCTATGCAGTTAAAATAGCCGATATATCACCATTGGTTATCGGTCCCCTGGTGAGATATCGGTGCAAAATATCGGTCAGAATATTGGTACTAATATTATCGGCGACATTGACCGATATTGGACCAATATATCACCGATTTTTCCCGATATCAGAACCTTTCTTCTTAGTTCAACCATTCATCTTTCTTCTTGCTATTAGTGTTTTAAGTCTTAATTGTTAATTGTTAGTGTTAAATGTTAGTGTTTTAAGTCTTAATCAGTTCCTACTTGCTAAAATTGTTAGTATTTTGCAAGTTGCAAAAGCTTAATTTGTTAACGTTAGAAGATTATTCTGAATTACTAGTGTTAAATTGTTATATATATAAATTCAGCATGATACTAAAACTACCAATATCCCACCGCGATTACCGATATCCGATTTTTTACCGCATTAACTGCTTAGATATGTATACATTATCCATTAATTTTAACGGAAAAACATCTTCCGTTAATGGTTTTCAAATTTGTAATTTCATAAGTTAGTATGCTTTAGGTACCGAAGAATCTTTCAATATCTACTCCGGTTGAAAAGAACACAAATGGAACTGGAAAAATCATGGGAATCTGTAATGCAACGAGGTCACTTGGATTTTGCCAAACGTCATAACAGCCGAGCACACACCAAAACATCCCAACAGAGACAACAACACCCGAGACCAATGTGGTGGGTTAGAGAACATATGGTGTTTTTGATACGAAATCTTCAGTTTTATATACAAGTGGATGTGATTGAATCTCAATGGAATATCCTGCAATCTCATATAAAGGAGTCACGTGATTTCACCGATTTGGTGGGCTTTCATCAAGCGTGAGTAAATCATTTAGTTTTCTTGTTATCCATCAAGTTCTTTTTCATCATCTATTAACTGCTAAAATGTTGGTTCATGCAGATACTTGTCGGCTTTGATTTCACAATCTTTCTTGGATATTGGGTCGGTATCAAGGATATTGGACAGAATCATGAAGCTTTGCTTGCAGTTCTGCTGGAAGATTGAAACGCAAGAAGATGATGCAAGCATTGATGAAATGAAGCGAATAACTGAGGTACTTTTATTAGCTTTATTTTAGTTTGCTTTTTTGTGGTTTAATAACTTGATTAGAGATGTTCAATCCATATGATCCCCTTCCTTTTTAGCTAGTTTCATTTTTATAAGAGTAAAATGCGATTTTCGTCCTTGAGGTTTGGCCAGTTTTGCGATTTTCGTTCAAAGGTTTGTTACTTCGCATCTGGAACCAAAAGGTTTGAAATCTTGCCATCTCCATCTATTTTTCTCTGTTAATTAAGGGGTATTTCCGTCCTTTTTGTTGACTTAAAGGGCAATTCGGTCTTTCTCACTTTATGTACAAGCATTTGGACTAAGGTACATGTAATCAATATACCCTTACTAAATAAAAAAGACGGAAGAACCCTCTGACTTAACGGAGAAAAATGGATGGAGTTAACGGGCCGGATGAAAATGGCAAGATTTCAAACCTTTTGGATCCAGATGCGGAAAAACAAACCTTTGGGACGAAAATGGCATTTTACTCTTTATATAAAGATTTTACACTTTTGACCTGCCAATGGTCAAAGCATAACCTACATTGACCCATTCATAACTCATAAGTAAATTGGTGGAAATTCAGATATGGTAAATTATGTATTTTACTGCCCTTTGTTTTGTAAATGATGGTGGCATTTCTTCTTGTTATTTTGTACAGGAATATAACAAGAAATCAAATTCATTATACACGATATTGCGTAGCAGCAGGCTTGTTGGTAGTCAACGAGCTCCATTTCTTAGGAGTTTCCTTTTGCGTTTAAACTTCAATTCCTACTTTGAGGTAATAACTATATATGTTATGGTTCTTTTTATTTCAATATGCATCCGTAATATATGTATTCTTCTTTCTAATGTGAAGGCAACTGCACACGATGTTATGAATGTCATGAGGCCACCACCAGCCTATAAATGATTGCAGCTTTAAATCTTCCTAGCAGGTACGGCAATAATCCATAATTTTCTCATAAAATCTAGAAGCAAGAAACGGATATAACCTTTTAAGTTTGGATGCATCAATGACTCAATGAGTTGGCGACAAAGCTCAAATGGAGTTTCGTTTGTCCTTTTAGCAAAAAGGAAAACGTATTTGCAAATGTGGTTTCTTATGTATTTGGGCCTGAAATTTTGTTCGATAATCTAATAATGAATTTAGTCCTACCTGTTGATAAATTCAGCCTAAAACTTTTGACCAAAAATAATGAATCTAAGACCAAAAATAATGAATCTAAGGCATAATAAATCCAATAAAAAACATTCTAAACAATTTCTGTTTTTGGGTTATGGTTTGGAACGAGGTATAATTAAAACGAACCTTAATTTTCGGCTGTTGAAAAAGAAAAAAAAAACGAATCTTCAGTTATAAGTCTAGGTTGGATATTGGTGCGGCGTAATAGAAGGTTAAAAACATGAATTGTTAATTTTTTTGTTCCATCAGTTTTTTTTAAACCAACGTTTTGTACTTATTTTTTTTAAATATATCATACAAATAGATTACTTTATAGTAATTATTCGAGTACAATAATACTATACCGAGTTTTATTATTTAATGTTATGCATTGTGATATAACAGCGTGTCTAAACCTATTACAACAATGCGTCTAAGTTGTCTATGTCTAACACATGAATGACTTAAGGATTATAATGGTGTATAAAAACCATTTGCAATCTAGCATTCAAGTATGCCTTCACCATTCGATACAGATATCACACGTGCCGGATAATTGAATGCTTCGCACAATATTACTTAAACTTGAAAGAGCCAATCTTGTATTTTATAACCTACCAACTGTTGATACAAATATAAAATCGGTTAAAAATTTTGTTCACGTGAGTCGTGAGCAACAAAGTTACAACAAACTCGATCATTCCAGTACATCAATGAGACAAGTATTCACGTACTGATTTGTATAATTCAGTTAATTTTACTTTTAGTCAGCAATGGTAATAATAACATTAATAATATTTAATATTTAGTGTGACTAAATGGTAATAATAACATTAATAATATTTAATATTTAGTGGATGAAAATATTTCTTACCAATTATATTTCCTACTTTCCCATCACCTACCTCCATTTCGGTCCCACTTCTCTCCCACACACTACAAACAAAAGCAAACTGGCACACCTGAAAATCCATCACAAACTTCAAACTTGACAACCTACATTCATCTTCAACCTTCACCATTCTCCAGCCGACAAAAATGGCTTCCAAATCTCAAGATTCACAAAACCCAGATACAAACCCATCAGAACTCCAATCTCACCTCCCCATTATCCCATTCACATCGATCACACTTTCTCTCTCTAAATTCACACCTACCAATTTCATCTCTCCACCAACAATCTCACCTAACCCTCCCAAAATCCCAGCAACCCTCAAAATACCATCTCAAATCGCTTCAATTTTCAACCTTTCTCTCTCTACAAATTCAGTGTCCGTTACCAAATCCGTAACAAAATCAACCGTCTCCGCAAATCCTCTTTCAAACCCATTATCTCTCAACCCCCGCCGCCCCTCCGACCCATCCGGCGCCGCCGCCCTCCGCCGTGTCTCTGTCGTCTGGTTCCGCAACGATCTCCGTGTTCATGATAACGAATCTTTGAATTCTGCTAACAATGAGTCTGTTTTGGTTTTACCGGTTTATTGTTTCGACCCGAATGAGTTTGGGAACTCGTCGTTTGGGTTCGATAAAACCTGGCCCAACCGGGCGAATTTCTTGATCGAATCGGTTTCGGATTTGAGGAGGAATTTGCAGGCAAGAGGGTCGGATCTTGTGGTCCGAATTGGGAAACCCGAAACGGTTTTAGCTGAATTGGTGAAGGAAGTTGGGGCGGATGCGGTGTATATGCATAGAGAGGTGTCTAATGAGGAATGTAAAGGGGAACAGAAGATTGAAACTGTTTTGAAAGATGAAGGGGTGGAGGTTAAGTACTTTTGGGGAAGTACATTGTATCATATTGAAGATTTGCCGTTTAAATTGGAAGAAATGCCGACGAATTATGGTGGGTTTAGGGAGAAAGTGAAGGGTGTGAAAGTAAGGAACGCTATTGAAGTTCTTGATCAGTTGAGGGGGTTGCCATCTGGTGGTAATGTGGAAACTGGTGAGATTCCTTCTTTGGCTGATTTGGGGCTTAATCCTACTGCTAATATGACTCAGGTATGAATTCAAAATGTTGTGTTTTGCTAATTTTATGTTGATTATCGAATTCGAGTACTAATATGAGCTGTTAACATGTAAGGAATCGAGTTGAGTTCATAAGAAATTAAGAACTTTTAGCTTTATATACGTGTTATTATGTATGATTGTATGGATTCGGGCCAGGCTCATAAACTATGTTTTATCAAAGGTAGGGTTGATTGATATATTAAACCTTTTTAAATTAAATATGTTTTATCAATATAGTTCTCATGAATATTTCGGAGCTATTGTTCTCTCTAATCCACTAATTATATGATTTTGATTCGTCAATTTGCAATGATTACTTCAAAAACAGCCCAATTGTTGCCAAGACTTTATTAGACACGAAGATTCGAGTCTTTATTCAAATCAACGGTGGGCCAAAAAGAAGTACATTGTGATAATATCATTTAGTATAGTTTAATACAGTTTCTAAATCTCTTTAATCAACTAATCATCGGATTATGATTCTTCAAGTCACAGTATTATTTTTTGCGGGTACAGAGGATTATAGGGATATTGGTTAAGAATGATGACTGGCTCTAATGCCATAAGTTGTGGTAACAGCATTGACTTTGATGTAAGTCAAACTGGTTTCTAATGTTCCCTTTAATCAACTAATTATCTGAATATAATTCTTCAAGTCACAAACAGTACTTCAAAACATACAAGTAGTCTCAGGATTATGGGTCTTACTTAAAAATAATATGGGGCCCAAAGTTCTTGCATTGTGTGAACATTATTGACTTTTGTATAGGTCAAACCGGTTATCAATGGTCCTCTTACTGGGGGCAAAACTGAAGCGTTAAACAGGCTTAAAAAATTTGCAACCGAATGCCAAGCCCAACCTCCAAAAGAAAGCAAAGACGGAAATAACGATAGTGTTTATGGTGCTAGTTTTTCTTGTAAAATCTCCCCATGGCTTGCAATGGGATGTGTTTCTCCTCGAGCCGTGTTTGATGAATTGAAAAAATCTACTTCCCGGTATGTCCACCTATTATTAATTCTTTATACACAAGTAGTGGAATAATGTATGTGAACGTTACCTGTATATTGAAACTACCAAGCATGCACATGGTTTTATTTATAAATTATTGAAACTACCAAGCTCGGCTCGTTGGTAGTTTCTCAAGCTCGAGCTCGCCTCGGGCTCGGCTCGTTTTTTATCTGTTAATTAATATATTAAATAAAAAATAGTATAAATAATAGACTCGTTTAGGCTCGCAAGCTCGATAAGTGAACCTCGGGCTCGTTTACTAAACAAGTTTATCTTTAGGTTCAGGCTTGGCTCGTAAACAAGTTTAAACAGGCTTGGCTCGGCTTGTTTACTAGACAACTTTAAATAAGGGGTAAATGTTATTAAATATAACTAAGGCTTGACGAGCTTCACATGCCAGGCTCGAGGTCGGGCGCTCGATAAGGCTCGCTCGGCTTGTTTGCACCCTTATTTATAATACTAGTTTTGGGGGGAAAACATTTCAGAATAATGAAAATGCCTCAAATTTATTTTTACATAACTTTAAAATATAACATGTTGACACCTCGTCAAAGACATTTTCGTTGTTAGACATGTTTTTTTGGTTAGAATCGTAATGAATGAAACCAGATATACGTACTATGGTCTATGTGGCCTTTAAAGTAGTTTTAAATAATTTAAAGATGACCTTAATGAATATAGTTGAATACTTGGTTGACCTCCACATATATTACCGTTTTTTAATTGGGTTGTTCGCCTTCAAATCTGGCTTTTTTATTAACAAAAAGTGTCAACTTTAGAACAATTTCCGCTGGCTCGAACGGAAAAGATGGTGGTGATTCCGGGATGAATTGGCTGATGTACGAGCTCATGTGGAGGGACTTCTTCAGGCAAGTTGTTTTAATTATTAAAGTTCGTATCGTTATATGAATGTAGCAAAAATGAAACAACAATTGGTCAAAATAAGTCATTTTTTAAATCCAATTCAAAGCTACAACTTTACTCTTATGGTGAAAGAAGAAACGCCACTTATTTTGATATTCTATTGGAGAATGCAGATTCATCACGAGGAAATACAGTTCGTCGAAACAACATAACAAGACTCCAGTTGCAGCTTGAATGTTGAAGCTGTCACAAATTCTTATTGGTCATTGATCTCCTATTTGATCAAAAATTCAAGATACTACATTCATGTTCCTGCAAATGTTCTTTGTATCTTTTATGCTAGAGATGTTTTAAGAGTTTGTATTCAATTTTGGTTTGTTGAAAGTCGCTGTTACATCAATGTTGCGTTTGGTACAAGATTTTGACTCTAAAACCATTGATATGAAAAGACCCATACTCTGCTTTATTTGGTTTGTTTTGGCTTGTTTAGGTGGTTAAATATAGACCACTCAATAAGCTTGGTTTGATAATCTTTGTAGCAGCCCAAACCCATCAATACTGGTTTAATTTTACTATAAACAAGTTTACCTGCTCGTAAAATCAGTTTGAAACAGATTTGAAATTTAATTGGAGCTTCTTTGATAAAAGAGTAAAATTACACATGCATCGCTTTCGAGCTTTACACAAGGTTCAAAAGGACCTAGGCCCAATGTCATGGTCGTCTTTTGAGGCCTCACACGGTGCCCTTGGTTGTTCGAGGGTCAATCATCCTGTCCTGCTTATTGATACAAGTCACTGGTTTCGTTATGTTATCAAACTCATTAGTGGAGTGGCCCCAACTTTTGACCAGTATGACGCAAGCACTTCCGTTATACCGTCATATCAATCGTTGAGACACTTCACTCTCCTAAAGGATATGTAAGGATTGACAGGTAAACCCAAACGGACACAGAGCGCACTCAACATACGTGATTAAATATTTGACACATCACATCAAACACTCAAGTTAAAACAAATTGACTTCCTGATAGACATGGAAATAGTAAGATTGTTTACACCCCTAGATTGATTTTAGTTCATCTATCTTTCATGATAAAAGTTCATCGTTGTCCATCTGTGTTAAACCTAAAAGGAACTTAAAAGTGAAATGTCAGTTTAGGTTAAAAATTTGTGAGATATTTTATTTTATAAGCTCAACTTTTTTAGAAAACAAAGAGACAATCATTCTTTTCTTAGTGTAGCCGTAAGTTTTGGGTGGGTTTCTTTTACTTTTGTCTAATGTAAATATTCTCGTATCAAATTATAACATGACATGCTACAAGGGTGTGAAATTGTGAATTTCTAGCTATAAACTAGACACAAAAATTACGAGTTATTTCGTATTAAACCCCCAACACATTTTAGTCAAAAAAAAGTTGGATTTAAGTGCATTTATTTTAAATATATTTGTACTTTTCTAGTACAACAACCATACCCCGTAAATTATACTTTTAGAGTAGCAGCATAAAATCAAGTTAAATAAACTGAGACATTGAGTCCATGACACTCATGAATACGTAATTTGTCTTTAGGTTGTGCTGACATCCCCACAGGAGGGTGCAAAACACGGCGATAACAAGCGAGCAAAGGGTAATTATTTAATACCACCACAAGGATAGAGGTATGGTTTGCTGACATCCACCCTCCCAGACCCTACATTTGGCTTTGCTATTTGTGGAATTGTGGTTTTCCTAGGAGTTGTATTAAATACACCTCCAACCAAATTAACACATTTTGACTCTTCACCAACGCGTGTTTTCGAACGTGAAATGTGAAACTCTCTACACGCGGCACAGTTTTTTCACATTTCAAATTCACCACTAAAACATGTTTTTAAAAAGGGGGAAATCTTCATAAAACAATGACATGACAAAACAAAAAAGCTTGCAAAAGGACATAGACCATAATTTTACTGCAAAACAATATCTAAAACTCTGAAGTAAAAAAAACAGGATCTAATAAGTTTCAAAATCACATGCCAGGAAAAAAAACCTACAAAAAAAACCTGCTCAATCTTCCTCTTCACCCTCGTTCTCAGCAATGTTGAAGTATCTTAGCTCATAAACATTACGGTTTTTGTTAGAAGCGATCACACGAAGCCAGTCCCGCACATTGTGCTTCTTCAAGTATTTCTTTGTCAAGTATTTCAGGTACCTATTATACGAAATCACCCATTAATCCATTATTTACCTTATGCCCTTATCTAACAAAAGAAAAATCACTATTAATGCTCTTAATATCATCCACATCTCTTACAAAGACTAATGATGAACAAATTCAAGATACTTGAATTGGAACCTAACAACATCCTTGTTAATCATTGCACTAATCGAATTGAGTCCATGACAAATTATCCTAAAACTTTATCATCATCATCTCTTAGAAAGGCTGATAATGGACAAATTCATATTCGTTCTTCTAACTAAATTACGAAATCATTCTAATCTCCTTAATAAACTATGCACATTCTAATCAACTAAATTTTGAAATATGATTTATCCTTCTACAAAATGCACTAATCGAATTAAGTTCGTGACACATTATCACAAAAAAATAACATCACTGTCATCATCATCTCTTAAAAAAAAGCTGATAATAGACAAATTCATAACTGTTTAAACTGGATCTAGAATTCCTTTTAATAACCTTATATTAAAAAATGCACAAATAAAAAAAGTTTGTAACACATTATCGCAAAACTTCATCATCATCATCATCATCATCATTCTTAACAAAGCTGATAATACACAATTTTATATATGTTTGACTTAGACCTATGCAGTTAATGCGATAAAATATTGGATATTGGCCAAGGACCGATATTTGAGGTATAGGTTATCTCAGTGAGATATCGGTAATTTTAATATAATGCAGAATTTATATATATAGCAATTTAACTCTAATAATTCAGTGATATATCGGTTATATCTGTCAATATCACCGTTAATATCGGGTACCGATATTTGACACTGATTAACCGATATATCACCGATATTAACAGCATAGACTTGGACTAAGAATTCATTCTAATATCCTAATTAATCTATGCACATTCTACCAATTCACATTTAAAATATTATTCATCTCCAAACATTTTTCAAAAACCTAAACCCTAAAAACAAATCAAACTAAGACACTTATCAATTCTAAACCATATCCTCTAAACACAAACCCTAACAAACACACAACAATCAAAACAAAACATAATTCCGGGGCATCAAATACCTTTTGGAGAAATTGCTATCAGCAGTAACAGAGATCTTATTCTTCTCACGAGAAATCGTAACAGAATCCCCGAGATTCCCAGCTTTCCCGCCAACCTTAATTCTCTCCTGAAGAAACTTCTCAAGTGATGCAATCTCCATGATCTTATCCTCTACCGGCTTTCCACAGTCGATCACAAACGTCGACGTTTTCTTCTTCCCGGCCTTTGCAACGGCTGCTCCACGACTCATGTTGAATAACTTTTTTTCTGTAAAGAAGATAAATTGATAATTAAGGATTGTTATAGTTGATTAACAACAGGTTTGATTGTGTGAAAATGGTTTGTTATTATACCTGTGGTGGTGGTAGGGATTGGAGACGGCGAGCTGCTGCTATTGGATTAGGGGAAGTGCGGAGAGTGATGATGCTATATGGTGAAGTGAGGGTTTTTTTTAGGGTTTTGGGTTTGTGAAGTGGGCTTTCAATGTAAGAACTTTGAGCCCACCCCAATTTGGACCACATTTATTCAAAACTTATTGTGGTGGTCATTAACCAATGACTAGAGGTTTTTTTAGAACCGGAACCGGGTTGAAACCTGGTGATGCACAAATCGGGTTTTTTGAATACTCGGTTTCGGGTATGGCCGGGTTTTATAAAATCGGGTATTGAGAATACCCGGGTCCGGGTCCGAGTTTTATACAAAAAATGTATACTCTATATATCCGGTTCGGGTAGGGTCGGGTCGGGTTTTCTAATATCCAAGTATTATAATACACTATTTCCGGGTTCGGGTATGGATCGGGTTGGGCTCGGGTATGCCTCGGGTATGGATCGGGTATAGAGTATAGAGATTAAATGTAAACCGAAAAATGGTCAAAATATACTTTCTAACGGCTATATAGCCGTTACCAAAGTGCAAAACTTGAAAAAACACAAAAAAAACGAAAAAAACCGAATAGGGTATTGGAAAACCCGGACCGGGTTTTGAAAAAACTCGGTTCCGGGTTCGGGTTGAAACTGGGTACTCGGAAAACCCGGGTTGAAAACGGGTATAAAAAAACTCGGTTCGGGGTTCGGGTTTTATAATAGAAATGCATATTCGATCCCTACCCTACGGGTAGGGTCGGGTTCGGGTTCGAGTATAAAAAACCCGGGTTTTATAATACCCGGTTCCGTTTTTTTTCCGAGTCCGGGTTCGGGTTTTTTGTGCACCACTATTGAAACCTCGTCGGGGTATGTATGGATTTTTTACTGATTTTTTTCTCGGGTTTTGACTGGTTCGGGTCCGTGTAGAGATGGAAGCGGTTGCGGTTCGGTTATTTTTTCTAAACCTAGGTCTAGTATTAGTCTATACCCACAGGTCGAGTAGGGTAGGGTAGAAACAACAAGGTCTCGAAGGTCGAGTACTCACTACGAGGTAGACTACAAGGCGCGAGTACTGAATGTTTAGGTCAATTACTCCCGATTATTCTCTGCCTAGGCCAAGTACTTTCTGAGTACTCTCAACTCCGACTAGGGAACACCTAGCGACCTTTACGACCATGGTAGGAACTGGTTTTGGGTTGGATGTTTAAGGTTGTGTCCGAAATCAGTTTTTTGTGCACCTCTAATTATTTGCTAATTATCAGTAATAGGATTGTTTTGGTCAAAAATCTGATCAAAGATAATGTAACCAAACTTTGAATGTGAGGTTGAGTGCTAATAAAATGAATGATTGTATGAATCAGTTATATATGCAAACAATGTCGGGCACAGAGATTTATACGAGAAAAAGCCCTTGATCACTAGTAGATCGTCGGCATAAAAACCTCGGATAGTGAAAACTATCACTATCGACTATATTCAACGAACAAGACTACAACTTTGGAAGATATTGAGCTGTTTACAAGCGAAATCTAGAGTGTTGTAGTGAGTTCTCCGAGAGTTGTGATAAAAGATGTGTGTGTTTCTAATAATAGCTCAATATCCCCTAAAATAATAGAGTTTTTAGCTAGCAACTAACTATCCGAGATATCGGGGATCACCCACAACGTCCATATAGCTCGATGCACGTGCGTAATTCTGAGTATATTCCAATATTCCAACGTGACCTAGTCTTCAACTAATACCTGCATTAAATTTGAACAACATATCGAAAACAATTGTTAGTAACTGTAATATTTACTAAGGATCCTTAATCCTTCCAGTATCCTCCATGTGTCTCAGAAAGAATCATTCATGATACTCGGAAGGATCCTTGATCCATAAATAAAAGAAAACCATCCCTAATAATTGCCCCCAATATGGCGGTTGTGATAATAGATCACAGCTGTCATATTATCTTTAATTCAAAAATAGCCGTTATAATGTATGATGGGACTTGCACAGGCTATAAAACCATCATCACTATTAATGGGGAAGAGATAACTCCCTTTGTTTTTTTAAATCCGCATAACTACATCATAAATCCACACCAAGCACTGCTTCCTTTCTTTCTCGTTCTTTTTGAATTCCGGCGACATGCATACCTGATCCTCTCCGGATTCCGGTTCCAAGAAATCCAATTACCCTCTCCCATCCCGAAACATACTAAAGGATCCTTCGTCTGAGATCTGTAAGTTCACAGATCAAAAAATCAAAACCCTAAAGTCTCGTTTTCCTCCAGAAGCCATCTTCAAACCCTTTGATCCTTCTGCTCGGAGCGACGCGATGTCAGACACTTGGATTTGCTTTCCTGCCTTACCGTTTCTTCTCGGATTCTGGTACCCTTATCCGCCCTTAACCCAAAGCTTTTTCAAACTCACCGGCATCAGCTTCAGCCAAGTTATGCCGATGTTGTGGAGGACTCTGTTCACCGTTGAAGAAATCATCGACAAGAAAGGGTTACAACTGAACGTTTCTGACTTAGCCTTCATGTACTCTCTGACTATCCATGGTTCCAACCAATTCCTATTCAAAGTGAAAGCCCACCATCCAGTTCCTGTTCTTAAAACAACCCAGAATGATTCTTCATGGAAGAATCAATTTTTCTTTGTGAAAAGAGACTCCTTGCCGGAAGGAGATCTGTTGCCTCGCAGATGGATAACCAAGGGTAGGATTTAGGGGTCTTGCACGCGTTTTATTCGTCTTATAATTGATCTTGATTTTGTCTTCTCTTTGCAGTGAAAAACTTTGCAGTTCTTGCCAATCTTCCAGGAGTTGCTAATCGAGTACAAAAGTTTCTAGATCTTGACCCTGCAGAAAGACATTCAAAGCAAGAATCCAGGATCCTGTTGAAGAAGTCCATACCTCCTCGTCCTACAGCATGTCAAGTAAGCTACCATAGAATATGCCACGCAAAGAAGTAATTAAAATTTTGAATTAAAAACTTATCTTTTCAATGTATGTTGATCAGGTGTCCAGAAATCCACTTCCAAGTCTGCAGATTTTGCCCTTGACGACATTAATAACATCATTATCTCCAAGGCCGTGAAGAAGGAGCCGATGAAGAATGCCACTTCTGCTAAACCACGCCAAGTCACAATCAGAGCTAAGTCTGGTTTGTAACGCCTCGTATTTCCAAGATTTATTATTTTTATAAAAATTCACGCTCGTTTTCTATTTCCTGAGTCGCAACTTCAATCGGATCGAAAAACGGTTTAAAATCAGAAAACTACGCGTTTTTACGCGTTTTAACGAAACGACAACTGAACGCAATCATTTTCGAGCGCCGACGTTTAAATCGCGTGTTTAAACCTAAAAATGATATTATACCCTGTTATGTCACGTTCGGGTTCGAAAACGGGTTTCAGAACCATAACGGGCCGCGTAAAACACATGAACCGGGCCTTAGACCCAACACACTCAAAACCCTATCCTATAAATACATCTCATCTTCGTCATTCTTACTCAAACCCTAGCACACAACCCTGAAACCCTCTGCCCTCTCTCTTCCTCCTAGAACTAGTCGCCGGACTCCGGCGATAGACCGGTGACCTCCGGTGGTCTCCTTCTCCGGCCGCCGCACACCCCTGCGATCTCTTAAACCCGACACACACACACCCGCATATATACTTACAGACAGACAGAGAGAGAGAGAGAGAGAGAGAGAGAGCTGTGAGGAGAGAGAGACGAGATAGAGAGAAGGTAGGTGGTGGTGGTGGCGCGACTATGACGGCTCCGGGGGGGTTTCGATCGATGGCGGCAGCAGCCGTCACCTCCAGCGGGCGACGGTGGTGGTGGGTGATTCAAACGAAAGATAGAGCGATGGCGGTGCGGTGGCGTGGCGGCGGAGCAGCGTCGCGGCTGCGACGATGCATCGGACCAGCGGCGGTGGCAGTCGCCGTGTCTCAGCGGCGACAACAGCAGCGGTGTAGCTGCGGTTGTCCGGCTCGACGGACGGCGGCGGTAGTGGTGGTATTGGTTAGAAATTCTGTTGTTCCGGTTCACCTTCGGCTCGGGTTCGAGTCGAATCAGCCTCGGTTCAGTTCAAGTCCAAACTTGGGGATTTGTTTCGGGTTATCTCGGGTCTTGATTAGAGTCGAAAAAGGTTTGGGTCAGATTTAGTTTGGGTTTGGTCAGCCCCGGTTCAGTGTACGGTTTGACCCGGTTCAAGTTCGAAACAATTTCGGTTTCTTCGGCTCGGGTCATGAACGGTTCAACACGGCTCCGCACAGCTGGTTCGGGTCTCGGTCAAAGCAGGTTAGCGAGCGGATTCGGGTTCTGCTTAATCTCAGCTCAGCTTTCAGGTTCACTCTTTCAGGTCCGGGTAATGCTTCGGCTCCAGTCTCAGTTATTCTGGGAGAAACTCGGTCCGACTCGGTTCAGTTGGTGTCACTCGGCTCAGTCTCGGTTCAGGTACAGATTTAATATTTGGTTCCGTTTCAGTCTTGTTTCGGTTTGAGTCTAACACGAGCTTGGTTCAGGTCAAAATGACGGCCTGGGTCTCTCGGTTCAGATTCGTGCTCGGCTTCGAAGTTCGGGTCAAACCCGGTCAGATCTGGTCAAAGCTCGGGTCAAACTTGACAGGAGAAGTGATATAAGCTTAACGACTCTTTTGTTCATATTATTCATGTTCATGATTATCTAAATACGAGACAGAACTTTTATAACTTGAAATATAAAATATAAATATAAACACATATTGTATTGCTTTTGGTGCGTTTTGAAAACATATAATCGACAAATTACTTGTCGGAATTGTCCAAAAAAACAAGAGGAAACTCTGCCCAATTTTCGACTAATATATATATTTATTTATTATATCTATCGACGAGATATACTTATTCGTTACATCTTTCGACAAAATATATATTGATTTATTATACTTCCGGCAATATATATATTTACATCTTTCTGCTTTTCGACAAAATCCATTTAATTATTATATCGTTCGACAACATATTTAATTATTATCCTTTTCGACAAATAAATATCTATTTAACGACAAGATATAAACAGTATTCCTTCCGACAAAATAAATATATGTTATATACTTTTCGAAAATGATACTTCTCTAACGACAATGTATACATATAATATGTGTTTCCGACGAACAATATATATATTTAGCTACTATTCTTTTCGTTAACATGCATATATATCTATTATCCCGTTCCGTCAAAATATACATTTATCTATTTCCTTTTAGCCAAACTATATATTTATCTAGTAATCTTTTTCGTCAAAATATACCAATATTTATATACATTTACTTGTTAAACCTTTCGACAAGGGTGTATTTATTCGCTAAACCTTTCGACTAAATATGCTCCACGATTATACTTTTTCGCCAAAATATATAAGTACACATCTATTATTCTCGTCGACAAAACATAATAACTTAACGAAGGAATATATTTATCCAACTGCGAATATCTATATACCTTTTATACTTTTCGCCAAAAGTATGTATATTTATTGTATTATTTTGATAACACTTTTTGACGAATTTAACTTTAGAGTCGTTACATAAATTCCGTGCTAAACGTACACGTATCTTCAACTCCGATTCGATTATTCATCCATGTCCGTTGTCATTTAAGGTGGCATTGGTGTCCCTTTCTCCCACTCATCAACTCGTCGTGGAATTTCCAAAGAAGACTTAGCAATTCTGTGAGTACACTCGACCCACATTTGTTTATATCACTTTTTGGGTGTAACATGTTTCCATATACAAAAATCACAAACACTTAAACTTTATGAAACGCACAAACAATCCTATACACATGACTACTTGAATCGTATACTTGTTGCTTGTCTGGGGATAAACATTGTGCTATGCTTTAGTCATTAACTATTTTTAGCCTTTGTTTGACATGCTTAGCGCTATAGGAATTCACGCATCCACCTCCATCGTGTTATTCGTGAGGTCATGTTAAAACATCGTGATTGCGTTACGGGTTTGATTATTAGCATTGCATGCCTTGATATTGCTCTTGTATAGATTTGGTTGCCATGAGGATTGTTAAAACTTTATTCGTATACGTATGCTATGCTTAAACTTGTGTACTCGCCTTTGCTTTTGCATTGACTTTATTTTAAAACATGTTACAGGTTGAAGGAGATGACGCTATGAAAACAATATAGCAAGGACTAGATACACACAAATTAGACGTTAGGTTTAATGTCGACGTATCAATCTTGTTATGACTTTGCAAATGTTAGGTTGTTCTTTGTTTTGTTACATTGATGTATTTGACAATTCTTATGAAATGAAATATGGTTTAATTAATTATTGTCACTTAATAATGTTGTGAGCAATGAGCAATCTCGTTTTCGTCTCATCCCGATGTTTCCGCCATCGGTTGGGGTGTTACATGGTTCAAAGAGGAAGAAGTCCTCTGAACCAGAAGGCGACCTTTCCGACATTGAAAAACGCCTCCATGATGCTCTGTCTGAGGTAAGGATCCTTGATCCTGAAAATTATGTTTTACCTGTTTGTAAGGATCCTGTATCCTGAGGATTACTCATTGTTTTGCAGTAGTTCAACCGGGTGAAGATCTACTACGAGAAGAGGGTGGCTGAATATGAAGAAACTCTGGCTGGGATGCGCTCCATCGCGGCCGCCAAGGACAAAGACAAGTCGAAGCTTGAAAAGGAAAAGAAAACCCTGGAGAGGATGCTGAGGGAGACTGAGGCCACTGCCAATGAGCAGATAAAGGTGGTTGCTGAACAAGCCAAACTCAGCGCGACCAAGTCTGTTCTTCAATCCATGATCAAGATGGCTAAGGAAGCTGATGATCCTGGTTTTGACAGGTCTTCATGGGACGTGGCTTCCTGGGAGGTGGCCTTGGACAACCTTGGCGGGAGCATACCGAAACTTGCAATAGTTGTGATGGGTGAAGCAGGATCCAGCGGGGTGCAGAAGGAGGTTGAAGAGATGGTGGTTGAATGTACTGAAGGTGAAGCTGGTGAGGCAGTTGTGGTGTAGGCTGCATACGTGGGTGATGATGGATAATTTAGACGAGGCCGGAGCCCACTTTTTAGGATATGTGGTTGGTTATTTTGAACAATTTGGGTTTGTAATTGGAACAATAGCTCTTAGGGTTAAGGATCACTGATCCTTCGAATAATAGGGGGTGACAAGGTAGAGGGGTCCTTCTGTTTGTGGAGGATGAAGCCTTTGACGCCCCTCGCCTTTAATTTCCTGCATTTTACTTTTCTGCACAGACATTAACTAATAGGTGAACCCGATCCGGCTTGGATAGATGGTCCACGTTTTGCTGGTGAAGTCCGGGCTGGATACTTTTGATAAATATTAACGAGCATAATAATATTAGACTTTTGACTATATTCAGTGTTGTTCATTTGTTTGGTAAAGTTTACTTGATATGCTTATGTTTCCACATTCAAATAGATTGTTTGTGAAAAATCATAAGTTTGTCCTTATAAGAATTTAGAAAAATTCAGGTTGTTAAAAATTTGCCAATTCTTGTATATAATAATAATCATAGATAAAATCTGATTAGATATATGCAGATAAGTCACATACCATCAATTGCAAGGTTCAGGGTGAAGTAAATAAGATAAACAAAAATAAGAATAAAGCATACCAGAAAATCCAAGTTAGATTTTGTATTCTTGAGAATTACCCTTGTACAAACAAACTAGTCATCATTAGATAATTTTTAAGGATCTAAGATTCTTTTTGAATCAACTTGTGAGTCTCCAAAGCTTCAAAACCTGTTGAAATCAACTTGGGTCTAAGCCAAACAAACTGGGGATTAGCCCAAATAAATTAGGGACGAGCCCAAACAACTGGGGACAAGCCCATTAAGCTGGGGACAAGCCCATTAAGTTCGGGACAAGCCAATCATCGTAGGTAATATGAAAATATTAAACTTGAGCTAACGTGAAAATGATAGAAACCTTAGGATCCTGGTGTATGGCCCATACTGCCGACTAACCAATATTTTGTGACATGAAAATGCCAAAAATTTAGCTAGTGTGAAAATGCTAGAAACCTTAGGAACAGATGTATGGTACGTCTACCATTATGTTAGGGCATGGATTTTATGCCAAGGATCATCCATCCTGAGACTGAACCTGGATCACGGATCCTTAACGGAAATCGCAGGGAGTCTAAGGTTCTAGGACCTTACCTATATCTATGTTAGCTGACAATTGTTCCTTTGTGTTAGTTTACGTATGCAGGTAATCGTGGACTAAGTCATCGAGGGAATGTCGGAGGAATATGCCATTTCTAGCACGTGCAAGTGAAGCCATGGCCGTTATATGTGAACGTGGGGAGCTTGCATGGATTTCGGAGAGTTAGTTAATGAGATTAGCTAGATATTTAGTGGGATATTGAGCTTGATAGACACACAAGGCATGCTAAGGAGACGAAGATGGAGAATGGGGAGAGACCAGTTCGAACATCTACACTCACACAGCAAAAAGTGATATCCTTTAATGAGGAGGATCGCGTAGACATTAAGGATCCTCATCATGATGGTCTTGTCATTACTTTATTTATTTCTAACCATTTTGTTCGCAGGATTCTTATTGATGGAGGGAGTTCAGTGAACATAATCCAGTTGGATGTCCTAAAAAAGATGAACATTCCTGAATCTGAAATCATACCAATATCATCGGTGCTCGTGGGATTCAGTGGGGAAACCGAGAATACATTGGGGGACATCAAACTTCCAATTTACATAGAGGGGGTGAATTCTATCCAAAAATTTTGTGTAATAGATAGCTTATCTTGCTGTAATGTTATCCTTGGCAGGCCATGGATACATGACATGAAGGTGGTCCCATCAACATACCACCAATGTGTCATGCTTCCAAGTCCATGGGGAATAGTCAAGATAGAAAGTGATCAGCAGGAGGCAAAGAATTGCTACACTTTCTCGATGAAACCTACTTCCAAGTCTAGGGAAGCATAGCAATTAAAGCATCCTCCAAAGGACGTCATGGAGGCAAGAGAACAGGACGTCAAGGAAATACTCTTAGAGCTTGAGGATCCTGAATCCAAGGTGTATATAGGATCTGGGATCCAGGAGAGCATTGAGTAGGATCTAGTATCCTTCCTTAAACGAAGAAAATCTACCTTCGCCTAGAAGCACGAAGATATGGCAGGTATTTCGAAGGATATCATTACTCATAAACTTGGTATTGACAGGTCTTTCAGGCCAATTCGACAAAAAAGGAGGAAGTTTGCACCTGAAAGAAATGCAATTATCCAAGAAGAGGTAGACAAATTACTAAAGGCAGGTATGATAGGAGAAGTCAAGTATCCAAGATGGTTAGCCAATGTGGTTGTGGTTCAAAAGAAAAATGGAAAGTGGAGGGTATGTGTCGATTTTACTGATTTGAACAAGGCATGCCCCAAGGATCCTTTCCCTTTACCCCACATTGACTCCATGGTGGATGCTACGGCGGGTCATGAATTGTTAACCTTTATGGATGATTCATCTGGATTTCAGCAAATTCAGATGGAACTATCTAATCAAGAGGATACTGCATTCATGACACCCACCAGCATATATTGTTATATTGCTATGCCCTTTGGTTTAAGAAATGCAGGTGCTACATACCAAAGGCTGGTGAATATGATGTTCAAGGAGCAACTTGGACATACAATGGAAGTATACATAGATGATATGGTGGTCAAATCTAAAAGAGCCGAGGATCACCTGAAGGATTATGAAGTAGCATTCAATATCCTTGACCAATACAACATGAAGTTAAACCCGTCTAAATGCCATTTCGGGGTCAAAGATGGAAAGTTTTTAGGATATATGGTGACCAAAAGAGGAATTGAAGCAAGTCCAGAACAAATCAAGGCTTTGGTGAATATCAAGTCTCATGCCAATGCTAAGGATGTGCAAAGATTGACAGGAAGGATTGCCACCTTGAATAGATTCATCTCAAAATCCTCTGAAAGATGCAAGGATTTCTATGACCTTTTGAGGAAGAATAAGAAATTTGAGTGGACTGAAACGCATGAAGCTGCTCTATAGGCTCTCAAGGATTACCTATCCTCAGCACCAGCTTTGATGAAACCAGAAAATGGAGAACCATTGTCTTTATACCTAGCTGTTTCAGGTAAAGCGGTAAGTGCGGTCCTGGTTAAGGATCACGAAGGCCAACAACATCCGGTATACTATGTAAGTAAAAGTCTACTTGATGCTGAGGCCAGGTATTCTCATTTAGAGAAACTAATTCTTGCTCTAATCATGGCTTCTACTAAATTAAGACTTATTTTGAAACTCATACTATTGTTGTTAAAACTAACTTTCTTATTAAGAATGTTCTCAGGAAACCAGAGATGTCGGGAAGAATGGCAAAATGGGCTGTTAAACTTAGTGCATATGTCATTAACTATGAGCCCAGAACTGCTATTAAATCCCAAGCTTTGGTTGAATTTGTGGCTAATTTCAGTAGTGATCTACAAAGAGAAGCTGAATTAGAAGTGCAACAACTTGAAGAAACCAAGGTTCCTTGGACACTCTTCACAGATGGAGCTTCAAATGTCAAAGGAACTGGACTAGGCCTACTACTAAAATCGCCACAGGGGGACCTTATACCCTAGTCTATAACGTGTGTGTTTCAGACAACTAATAATGAGGCTGAATATGAAGCCTTGATAGCAGGTTTGCAATTAGCTAAGCAGATGAGGATCAGGTATCTTCAAGTGTTTGTGGATTCTCTATTAATTACTAATCACTATAATGGTTCTTATGCTGTTAAAGGTGAGAAACTAATCAAATATTTGGAGATAGTCAAGAAATTGGCAGATTCTTTTGCTTTTTTCAGCCTTACACAGGTACCTAGAGAAGAAAATGCAGATGCAGATGCCTTGGCCAATCTAGGATCCTCACTGAAGATGCCCGAGGATGTAAAGATACCTATTATCCATGTTCTAACTCCTGCAATTGAGGAAAATGAAACAATGGAGATAGTGGGTGGTACAGTGATTCTACCCAATGATAATCCGGAGTCGAATTCAGGATCCTGGATCCTTCCAATCTTGAAATACATTCAGAATGGAGAAATTCCTATTGGAGAGAATCCTAGATCCTTCAGGATTAAGGTAGCACAATTTACTATAATTAATGACATGCTGTATAAAAGATCTCTTGCAGGACCCTATCTACGATTCATTGAAGATCCTGAAATCCAAGAAGTCTTAAAAGATTTTCATGAGGGAGATTGTGGAAACACACTGGGGGCAGAGCGCTATTCTCCAGGATCCTCAGGACAGGATATTATTGGCCTACAATGAAGAAGGATGCTGTGGAGTATGCAAGGAAATGTGATGCCTGCCAAAGACACAGCAACATTCTTCATCAACCAGCAGAACCTTTGCATCCTATATCCTCTTCTTGACCATTTATGAGATGGGGGATGGATATAGTTGGCAAGCTTCCTAAGGCACCAGGGGGAAAAGTATTCATGTTGGCTATGACTAACCATTTCTCCAAATGGGTAGAAGCTGAAGCCTTTGCTCAAGTTAGAGAAAAGGAAGTTATATCCTTTATCAAAAGAAATATTATTACTAGATTTGGTATTCCTTTAGAGATAGTTTGTGACAATGGATCCCAGTTTATTGGGAATCGAATTACTAACCTTTGTGACAGCATGGGGATTAGGATGATTACATCAACACCAGTCCACCCACAAGCTAATGGCCAGGCAGAATCATCCAACAAGATCGTCATCAACAATTTGAAGAAAAACTTGGATCAAAGAAAGGAAAGTGGGCTGAAGAACTACCATATGTCATATGGGCAAATAGAACAACTCCCAAGAATGCTACGGGTCAAACTCCTTTTTCCTTAGTCTTTGGAGCTGAGGCAGTGATCCCTACAGAAATGGTAGTCCCTATAGCCAGAACAAGCATCCGTGATCCTGAAACAAATGCTGAGACTCTGGCTCAAGACCTAGATACTGTGGAAGAATTAAGAAACTTGGCAAGGATAAGGCTGGCTATTTATCAACAAAGGATGGCTGGTGCTTATAATAAGAACATCAGAATAAGAAGATTTCAAGTTGGTGACATGGTGCTGAGGAAAGCATTTCAGAATACCACAAATCGTTCTGATGGCAAATTGGCACCAAAATTGGAAGGTCCCTATCTAATTGCAGCCGAGGCAGGATAGGGGGCATATCGATTACTGACTGTGGATGGTGGCCTTCTTCCAAGAGCTTGGAATGCTATCCACCTAAAGAAGTATTTTATGTAAAGGATCAGGGATCCTTAAGTATCCTAATGATCAATTCAGATTGAAGGATCCTCAAAGGATATGAGATTCTTGATTCGGTAACGTTTTACTAATACTTTCATTCTTATTGCACTTCCTATTATTTATTCTAAAGTAAGGATGTTGAATTTTCAACATTCAACCTTATCAAGTTAAGTTTTGCAGAAGTTATTACAAAGGATCAAGAGGTTGGCCACCTCTCCAAGACTTTAGGCATGTCCCCAGTTTAAGGTATCCAATACCTTCTAAGGTTTAAAGGTTTTCACCTTTCACACAAATTGGGTTTCAACACCCTGCCAGCAGCGCACGTTATCCAAGTATAGTTCGAGGCAATGGGACCAGTACCCGCTTTAGGGGCTGACAATTTCATTGCTGTTGGCTATATGTAGGATCCTAAGTATAATGGTAGACGTACCATACATCCGTTCCTAAGGTTTCTAACGTTTTCACGTTAGCTAAGGTTTCGAAATTTTCATGTCGCTCACGATTGGATAGATGCTAGTTTGGGCCATACTCCAGTTTACACCAGTTATTTGGGCTTGTCCCCAGCTATTTGGGCTTGTCCCCAGTTATTGATGAGTCATTCAATTGATGTTTGGCTTAGTCCCAAGTTGTATGTTATAACAGGTCCCTGAAGCTTAATAAATAAGGATCATGGATCCTGCAGTTCTACTGATTTCTATTCCGTATTGTTTCGATTGTAAGCTTTAAGGATTAAGAATCCTAACTTGGATTCACTGGTATGATCTTTCTTTTGCATTTGCTTTATTTCTGGCTTATTTATGTTACCCTAATCCTTTGACAATAGGATATGTGATCCTTGATCATATGATGTCTATCTTTAAAGAATATATTTTGACAAACTCCTATAGATTTCTTAGCTAAATATTATGGAATTATTGACGTATTCAATTATAAATATACTCAAACCGAAGAGAAGTAACAACAAAGATAGTCAAAAGCTTAAAGTTTTATTTATTTAAAAAAAACCGTTTTTTAAAGTTGTCAAAATTGCTAACCCAAGCTTCTACCAGTAAAGCGTGGCCCGTCCACTTGGGTTGGCAAAGGGTGTCCATACTAACGAGTCAATAATTGCAGGAAAGTAAAGGCGGGGGCATCAAGGGCTTCATCCTCCACAAACAGAAGGATCCATCCACCTTTGCTACCCCCTATTGTTCAAAAAGGATCAGTGATCCTTAACCCTAAAAACTATTGTTCAAATACACACCAGAATTGTTCACCATAAAAACACCAACAACCAAAAAACATAAAAAATGGGCTCCGGCCACGTCTAGAAATTTCCATCATTACCCATTGATGTAGCCTACTCCTTCGCTGCTTCATCACCTGCACCGCTACCACCAGCCGCTGCCTCCTCAGGATCCTTAGTGCCACTTGGGATAACCTCTAGTGTGACTGCCTCCTCCAGCTCATCCTCATCCCTAAGCTCCTTCAGCCTTTACCTCCAGCTAGCAGTGTCCCATTCAGCCCTGTCGAAGGAAGTATCATAGCCTCCTTTGCCATCTTGAGTTTGGCCTTTAGAATCACGATGGCAGCGGATAGTTTGGCCTCTTCTGTGACCTCCAACCGATCATTGTTGGCCTGGATTTCATCCACCAGGATCTGCTTCTCCAAGCGACCATTCTCCTTCTCCAGCTGGGCGATTTTCTTCTACATGGCAGCACCGATGGCACGTAGATCGGCCACCGTTTCCTCAGCCTCGACGAGACGCTTGCTCTGGATGGTCTGGATCTCAACAAGTTTTTGTTGAGAGCAAATTGTTAGAATTTATGACGATGAAGTATCTTTAAAAGAAGGATCCGTGATCCTTACCTCGGAGATGAAGTCATGGATCTGCTGTTCAATCCCGGGGACGTCACTGGATGGCGCATCTGGCTTCTTCCTCTTGGCTCCAGATTTAGCTTTGCTGGTGGTGCTCCTGGTCCCGACTTGGCTTGGGCCTGTGGGCAGCTCCTTCTTGATGGATCGGGGGACATGATACCTTCGACATCTCCCATGCCGAACCAGGTGGCTGATTTTGATGAAGATTTAGCAGCACCTACAGACACAAAACTCAGATAAGTATTCGTTTTTTATTTCATACCAAATAACTAAATACATATATACATGCACACTTACTTGACATTGTGTAGGAGACTGATGTTGTTTCTTCTAAAACCTTGATCTTGGGATGGAATGTTCTGACAGTTGAGTCTAGAGCCCAAAAAGCAGCAACTCTCTCAGCGGTGGTAGCAAAGTCTTTCGAAGTGTTGATATTGGTCACTGCACAGAAAATGAAGGATCAGATATCCTTAGATTTAAATATCAAAATTTCTATGACAACTTTATAAATCCTACATCCTACTCTCTACGTTCCACTTATTGGAAGATGATCCCCGTTGGGAATGGAATCCCTCCTGACGAAGAAGAATTGACTTCTCCAGAGGGAATCATTTTTGGTAATTTTGAGTATAGGGTGGGGTTGTTGAGGCTTGGCTTTGAAGAGGAATCGGTGAGACCCATGGCTAACCAGATTGTACAGGTGGTTGAGTTCAGCAAGACGAAGCTCTATGCCCTCTCTAGCAATGATCTGCTCAACGGTATAAAGAAGCCTCCAGATCATAGGCATGCCCTGGATATAGCATAGGCCGGTAAAGGTGAAAAAGCTCTGGGTGAAAGCTGGAAAAGGGTAAGTAAAACCTATTTGAAAAGGGGTAGCAGGAAAATACACCCATGTGGATGATATGCAGTCACTCTTCATTGAAGAATCGAAGGGCCTAAAAATAGTACCCTCCGGAAAACAGGGTGCATTTGCTCAATCTCAGGATTAGTGAACCGGCAAAGTTCTTGCGAAGGTTCTTTCAAAAGGTCTTGGCTTTTGGGAGGACTGTTTCTCCCTTGATCCTTGTGTGGTGAGGAACGGATCATGGTTTTGGTCATGATGCTCGAGGAAGTCAGGAGGAAAGAAAGAATTGCAGAGAATAAAAGATGAGAAAGAGAGAGTGAATACCTGTTTGATCTTTGGTGTGAGGATTTAAGCAAAGGATATCGATATTAAATAGGAGATATCATCTATATCCCTACCCTATTTACAATCATGTTTGTTGCAGGGGGAGTCTTATCACTGATGTCATCTTTGTAACAACTAGTTTGTTGGTAACGAGTCGTCTAGAGTAAACGAGAAAATATGACTCACTTATTTGCAATTAATTCCTCATATTTTGGGGGCAATTGTTAGGGCATGGATTTTATGCCAAGGATCATCCATCCTGAGACTGAACCTGGATCACAGATCCTTAACAGAAATCGCAGGGAGTCTAAGGATCAAGGATCCTTACCTATATCTATGTTAGCTGATAATTGTTCCTTTGTGTTAGTCTACGTATGTAGGTAATCGTGGACTAAGTCATCAAGGGAATATCGGAGGAATATGCCATTTATAGCACGTGCAAGTGAAGCCATGACCGTGATATGTTAACGTGGGGAGCTTGCATGGATTTCGGAGAGTTAGTTAATGAGACTAGCTAGATATTTAGTGGGATATTGAGCTTGATAGACACACAATCTCACCGAACACACACTCGCATACATACTGTTGCTACTCTCTCGAACACTCATTAGAATTCTTATTGTAACAAGCTCAATATTCCAAAGTTGTAATCTTTCTTGTTCTATATAGTTGGTGATCGGTAGTTTCCATCACCCGAGGTTTTTTATGCGGGAGATTAACTCTTGATCAAGGGCTTTTTCCTCATACAAATCATTGTGTTCATTGTCATTTACTCTTGATATTTGTTCATACATTTGTTCGTTTAACCAAGCACTAAACCTCACATTCAAAGTTTGGTTACATTATCCTTGTTGTGATTTTTGACCAAAACACATTATACTTAGGATCCTTCATATTGCCAACAACAATGAAATTGTCAGCCCCTAAAGTGGGTACTGGTCCCACTGTCTCGAACTATACTTGGATAACATGCGCTACTGGCGGGGTGTCGAAACCTAATTTGTGTGAAAGGTGAAAACCTTTAAACCTTAGAAGGTATTGGATACCTTAAGCTGGGGACATGCCCAAAGTCTTGGAGAGGTGGCCAACTTCTAGATCCTTTAAGTAAATTCTGCAAAAGCTTAAAACTATATAAAATTGGAAGTTAAGAATTTAACACCCTTTCCTTATAATAAACAATATATATGATATGAAAGGATTAGTAAAATGTTACCAAACAAAGGATCATATATCCTTTGAGGATCCTTCAATCTGAACATTAGAATGCTTAAGGATCCTTGATCCTTACATAAAATACTTCTTTAGGTGGATAGCATTCCAAGCTCTTGGCAGAAGATCACCATCCATGGTCAATAACCGATATGCCCCCTTTCCGGCTTTAGCTTCTATAAGATAAGGGCCTTCCCATTTTGGTGCTAACTTGCCATCAGAAGGATTCGTGGTTTTCTGAAATGTCTTCCTCAATACCATATCACCAACTTGAAATCTTCTTACCCTGACATTCTTGTTATAAGCTCCAGCCATTCTATAACGCCTTGCGTCCTCAAACTTTCTTATATTAGAAGGTTCATGTTGTAATTCTATTTTTTAGAAACTTTTGTAATCTTTGTGTTCATTTTTCCGTTGTAATCGATATTCCGAGACTTGAATCATAATGAATCACGTGTTCTATTTTATCAAGTTAAATCCCATATATATTCTACTTATATGCTATTTGATCCTCAATACTCGTAAACGATTGACAAACACACAAAATGTGACTTACGTGACTAATATGAAAATTATACATGACATTTATACTCAATTTTATTCAAAAATATACTTATGATACCTTTGAAATGTGTTAAATATGCCTAAGAACCATTATTTATTCATAAAATACCAATGTTTAGCAATTATATGTGTTACAAGTTAGCAAAATCAAAAAGATAAATTTCATTGCCCTGACCAGGTCCATACGGACCGCATGGGAAACTCCATACGGTCCGTAAGGACCCCTGGCTGGCAGCAGATTCAAATAAGTCGCGGGTTTGCACGAATCCCACTCACTTCTTGACCTCCAATCACCTTAAACCTCCATTAAAACTCACCTAACTCAACCTTAATCACTCCCCTATCCCACATCTCTTCAAGCATTTCACACTTTTATAATCATCCATATCACTCCCAAATCCTCCATAATCAGCTGCTAATTGCAAGTTCGAGCAGAAAGTTCATCTTTCACAAAAGTGAGCATAACAACTCAATTCTTAACGAAATCACTTCATTCTCCTTCCCACTTGCTTGGATTAACCTTGTGAACATTTCCAATGGTTTTCCATGGAAAACCAGGCTCTGGAATGTCACGAAAAAGGTTCCAAAGTGGACTATTTCTTTTTATTTTCATCTAAACCTTATTAAACTTTATCAAAATTGAGTCTAACTCATCTCAAACCTATGTCCTAATGCTTACAACCCCACCTATGGTTGGTTAGGCTTAAAGACAAGGTTGAGACATGCTAAATCAGAGGATAAAACCTCACAAATATTCTGTTTTGATTAGGGTTTACACCCACAAGTAGTGTTCAAGTTAAACCTTGATGAATGTATGATGTATGGACTAGCTTGGGCTATCCTAAATGAGAATCCACACACTACTTGATGATTTCTCGACACTATCCCAATATGGTTTGCTAGATAAAAGTAACACAACCCCGTCTAGCCTTCGACTTGCATCGACGTCGGCTCACCGGGTTGTAGCTTACTTGACTACTTGGTATATAGATAATCGTGTAAGTTCATGACCCTCCTAGTGTGTATCACACAAGTGTAGTGGTGAACAATAGTGGTACCTAAATGGGAGCTTGTTCTTCCTACCTCATGTATGAATTCTATGACTCAAAGAGATGCCTAAATGGAGACTTTGATCTTCTACCTCATGCTTGACTTATAATCTATGAATACTATATAATCTACACACATATATATATATACACACACACACACACCTAAGTAACAAGACTTAATAATAACTTAATAGTTACTAGTTAAGAAACATGTTACATCATCTATGATTATGCACTTGTTACGATTCTAATGGATCTTTAAGTCCATGAAAACACACCAAACCCTTGAGGTTTCAATAGTGTCAAGAATAAGTGCTATGAGTACAAGATGATTATTTTCATATAAATATTTTCATGTATTCCAATTTCCGAATCTATCTTCTTCCATTACCATTCCAATACTCACACCTTCGTTTACCCCATGTAGGGTAACCTCGGTGTTCCTCCCTTCACCCATCAACAACTCTCGCGGGATTTCAAGTCGGAACGCTTGCAAAACCGTGAGTATACTCGATCCCGTTTTTATTTTAACATTTTGGGTGCAACATGTACAAAACACAATAAAACTTGCTTACATATTTACTCTATCCGCTATAACATGATACTTGTTTATATACTTGATTATCGCCTACTATGTTAGACTTGTGTTATATGCTCATTAATTTTGCTAAACCTTAACAAATATAGCGCTATAGGAGTATCGCCCGCACGTATGCTTGTGGTATTGTTAAGTAAACTTTTTACACCCATTTATAACAATGTTGGGTAATCATAATTGCGTTAGACTTTGGATTGACATATAAGAGCACATGTTTAGCATGTTTATGACAAATATATACAAAGTTGCCTTGTTGGATATGAGACAAACTTATTCATTATTATGCTATGTATCAAACTTGTATGCTCGCCAACTTTTGTTGATATATATTACTTTAATACATGTTGCAGGAAACTAAGTTGATGCCGTTGAAGAAATATTTAGGGTGGATTAGATACACACCTAGTTTTAATTATTGTATTTCTTTTCATGTTGTAATGCCATTGAAACTTGTCGTATTTCCTTTCGAAACAATGTATTATCAATTTAGTATCAATGAAATCTTGAATTATTAAATATTGTCGCGAAGTAGTGTTATGACGTTTTGAGCAATTTGTTCGTCTCATCCTGATGTTTCCGCCATCGGTTGGGGTGTGACACATTCTTTGTTGATAGCTAGCCAACCTTATCCTTGCCATGTCTCTAAGTTCTTCCACAGTATCCAAGTCTTGAGTCAGAGTTTCAGCATTCGCTTCAGGATCACAGATGCTTGTTCTGGCTGTCGGTACTACCATTTCTGTAGGGATCACTACTTCAGCTCCAAAGACTAAGGAGAAAGGAGTCTGACCTGTAGCATTCTTAGGAGTTGTCCTATCTGCCCATAAGAGATAAGGTAATTCCTCAGCCCATTTGCCCTTTTTGGATCCAAGCTTCTTCTTCAAGTTGTTGATAATGATCTTGTTGGATGATTCCACCTGGCCATTAGCTTGTGAGTGGACTGGTGTTGATGTTATCATCCTAATCCCCAGTTGTCACAAAAGTTAGTAGTACGACTCCCAATAAACTAGGATCCGTTATCACAAACAATTTCAAAAGGAATTCCAAATCTATTATGATATTTCTTTTAATAAAGGATATGACTTCCTTTTCTCTGACTTGAGCAAAGGCTTCTGCTTCTTTCCACTTAGAGAAATAGTCTGTCATAGCTAGTGTTTTGGTCAAAAATCACAATAAGGATAATGTAACCAAATCTGATTTTGTGAGGTTGAGTGCTTGAATATCGAATGATTGACAAACAATTGTATGAACAGGAATAAAATGTGAACTATGATGAACACGAGATTTTATACGAGGAAAAGCCCTTGATCACTAGTAGATCACCGGCATAAAAACCTCGGATAGTGAAAACTATCACTATCTACTATATTGAACAATCAAGATTACAACTTGGAAATATTGAGCTTGTTACAATGTTGCTAATGTGCGTATCAGAGTAGTGTAGATTGCAGACGTGTGTGTTCGAAAAACTCTATCTTATTCAAGCTCAATACCCCTTTTATCTAGCTAAAAATTATCCTCAACTAACTATCCGAAAATCTTGGCAATATCCCACGTTCACCAATAACGGTCATGAACTCCTAGCACGTGCTGGAATAATGGCATATTCCCCTTGATTCTCGGCGGGTAGGTCATCTTCGTAAAGCTCCTGCAAAACCAGGCCATAATACACAGGAAACAATTGTTAGCTAATTAGAACAATAATGAGGATCAATGATCCTTAGCCTTCCTACACCGTGTCTTGAGGATCCATGATCCAGACATATAGAAGGATATATGATCCACGAACATTAAATTCTATCCCTAACAATTGCCCCCAAACATGACTAATTATATGCCCTAACGATTAGTCATGTTTCCGTTAGAAAGAAACTAGCCGTTGCCACTTGCATATATCTGTTGCACAGTATGACGTCACTTGACTTGATAACCTGCAACAAACATCATTATTTATAGCATAGGGATAGAGATCAAATCTCTTACTTAAGCTTGATCTCTGCCTTTTTATACGCATATCCAGAGCATCAAACAGGTATCTTCTTTTTCTCTCTATTCAATCCTCTGTTTCTCCATTATTCTGATCCATGGGAAAGATGGTAACCCGATCCTCTCCTCTCAAAGATCAACCACAAGATCACACTCCCAAGAGCCAAAATCTTCTGAAAAATCCTTTGGAGGAGCTTTGCCGTTTCATCGATCCTGAAATTGATCAAATACGCCCCTGTTTCCCGGAGGAAACAGTTTTCAGACCCTTTGATTCATCACTGAGAAGTGATTGCGAATCAGTCTTCTGGATCTGTTTTCCTGCCACTCCATTCTTGATCGGCTATACATATCCTTTCCCAGTGTTTACTCAAACCTTCTTTTCACATACCGGCATGTGCTACAACCAGGCCATGCCTATGCTATGGAGGGTGTTGTATACTCTGGAACAGTTGATCAAGAACGAGGGTCTAAGATTTGGTATCAGCAAACTCCCCAACCTGTACAGTCTTGTGACTCATGGGTCTCACCGATATCTTTTCAAATCCAAATCCAAAACTCACCCCCCACTGCTCAAAACCACCAAGAATGACACCAATTGGAAAAACCAGTTCTTCTTTATGAGAAGAGACTCCATTCCTCAGGGGGAGTATCTTCCCAAAAAATGGAACTTGATGGGTAGGATTTAGGATATGCTGCTTTTTGTTATACTGAGGACAACTGATCCTTTTTTTTGTGCATGCAGTGACTAGCTATGCTGCCTTGAGAGATTTACCTGCAACACCAAAAAAGGTTACTGCCTTTGCGCATTTGATTCATCTGTGAAGACCTTTTAGCCCAAAATCAAGGATTTAGAAGAAGGTACCTCTACCTCTGTCACAATGTCAAGTAAGTATTTGTATACAAGTATATGAGAATATTCAACAAAATAGATAGTTTATAGATACTTATCTGAGTTTGATGTCCATAGGTGCTGCCAAGTCTACATCCAAATCTGCCACCAAGTTTGATCTTGGGGAACTTCAAAGCATCATCTCCCCATGCTCTATCAAGGCTGAACTGGCCTCAGGCCAAAGTAAGCCAGGAACAAGGGCTATGCCTTCCAGAGCCAAGTTCGGGACCAAAAGGAAGAAACCGAGCGAATCAACCGAGGATGCCTCCCAGATCAAGCAGCAAATCTCTGACTTCCTTGCTGATGTAAGGATCACTTATTCTTGAATTACACTTGGACTTTGAGGATCACTGATCCTAAAAATTTTGACTTATGCAGAAAATAGCCCAACTCGAAGCCCTCCAAGGAAAACTCCTAGCTGAAGCTGAAGAGCACATCGATGAACTCCGCGCCATTGCTGCTGCCAAGGACAAAAAGATCTCCAACTTGGAAAAGGAGGTCAAGCGCTTGGAGAAGGAGATCTTGGTGGATCAGATCCGGGCTAACAAAGAGAGATTGGAGGCTGCTGACGAGGTGAAGGTTTCTGCCGTTAGGTCTATCCTCAAAGATAGGATAAAGATGGTTGAAGAGGCCATGAATCCTTCTTTTGACAGGGGTGAGTGGGATGTGGCTGCTTGGAAACAGAGGTTGATAGAGCTGGGTGACGAAGAAAATCCTGAGCAAGCACCCATCCCGGAGGCAGAGCCAAGCAGTATGATGGATCTGGCAGAGGCAGCGGTTGGAGGCAAGGGTGAAGGAGGTGAAGGTGGTGAAGCAACCGTGGAGTAGGTTGCATGAATTGGCGATGATGGATAATTCTAGACGTGGCCGGACCCATTTTTTATGTTTTTTGGTTGTTGGTGTTTTTATGGTGAACAATTTGGTCTGTATTTGAACAATAGCTTTTAGGATTAAGGATCACTGATCCTTTTGAACAATAGGGGGTAGCTAAGGTGGACGGGTCCTTCTGTTTGTGGAGGATGAAGCCCTTGATGCCCCCCGCCTTTACTTTCCTGCACTTACTGACCCGTTAGTATGGACACCCTTTGCCAACCCAAGTGGATGGGCCACATTTTGCTGGTAGAAGCTTGGGTTAGCAATTTTGACAACCTTTTAAAAAGGGTTTTTATAAATAAATAAAACTTCAGGATTTTGACTTTCTTTGCTGTTGCTTCTCTTCAATTTTGAATATGTTTATAGTTGTATATGTCAATAGATTTCATAATATTTAGCTAAGAAATTTATAGGAGTTTGTCAAAATATATTCCTTAAAGATAGACATCATATGATCAAGGATCACATATCCTGTTGTCAAAGAATTAGGGTAATACAAATAAATCAGAGATAAAGCAAAGATAAATGAATGCTCATACCAGTGAATCAAAGTTAGGATTCTATATCCTTAATACTTACAGTTGTGTTAACCAAAGCATAATAACCGATAAGACTTTAGGATTCAGGATCCTTAGCAGTTAAACTTCGTAAACCTGTAGAAGTATTTAACTTGGGACTAAGCCAAACATCAAATGAAAGAATCATTAGTTACTGGGGGCAAGCCCAACAAACAGGGGACAAGCCCAAATAAACTGGGGACAAGCCCAACGTAAGTGACATGAAAATGCCAAAACATTAGAATTCTGGTGTATGGCCCAAACTGGCGACTAACCAATCGTAAGTGACATGAAAATGCCAAAACCTTAGCTAACGTGAAAACGTTAGAACCTTAGGAACATATGTATGGTACGTCTACCATTATACTTAGGATCCTACATATAGCCAACAACAATGAAATTGTCAGCCCCTAAAGCGGGTACTGGTCCCATTGCCTCGAACTATACTTGTATAACGTGCACTGCTGGCGGGGTGTTTAAACCCAATTCGTGTGAAAGGTGAAAACCTTTAAACCTTAGAAGGTATTGGATACCTTAAGCTGGGGACAAGCCCAAAGTCTTGGAGAGGTGGCCAACCTCTTGATCCTTTGTAAAAATTCTGCAAAACTTAAAGCTTGATAAAATTGAATGTTGGAAATTCAACATCCCTACTTTATAATAAATAATAAGAAGTATAATAAGAATGAAAGCATTAGTAAAATGTTACCGAATCAAGGATCATATATCCTTTGAGGATCCTTCAAACTGAACATTAGAATACTTAAGGATCCCTGATCCTTTACATAAAATACTTCTTTAGGTGGATAGCATTCTAAGCTCTTGGAAGAAGGTCACCATCCATAGTTAATAAACGATATGCCCCCTTTTCTGCCTCGGTTTCAATTAGATAGGGGCCTTCCCATTTTGGTGCTAATTTACCATCAGAATGATTCGTGGTATTCTGGAACGCCTTCCTTAATACCATGTCACCAACTTGAAACTTTCTGACCCTTACATTCTTGTTGTAAGAACCAGCCATTCTTTGTTGATAGATAGCCATCCTTACTCTTGCCATATCTCTAAGCTCTTCCACGGTATCCAGGTCTTGAACTAAAGTCTTGACGTTTGCTTCAGGATCACGGATGCTTGTTCTGGCTGTTGGTACTACCATTTCTGTAGGGATCACTGCTTCAGCTCCAAAGACTAAGGAGAAGGGAATCTGACCCATTGCATTCTTGGGAGTTGTCCTATCTGCCCATAAGACATACGATAATTCCTCGGCCCATTTGCCCTTTTTGGATCCAAGCTTCTTCTTCAATTTGTTGATGATGATCTTGTTAGATGATTCTGCCTGGCCATTAGCTTGTGGGTGGACTGGTGTTGATGTGATCATCCTAATCCCCCAGCTGTCACAAAATTTAGTAGTACGATTCCCAATAAATTGGGATCCGTTATCACAAACTATCTCAGAATAAATACCAAATCTAGTAATGATATTTCTTTTAATAAAGGATATAACTTCCTTTTCTCTGACTTGAGCAAAGGCTTCAGCTTCTATCCATTTGGAGAAATAGTCGGTCATAGCTAGCATGAACACTTTTCCTCCTGGTGCCTTGGGAAGCTTGCCTACTATATCCATTCCCCACCTCATAAATGGCCAAGAGGAGGATATAGGATGCAGAGGTTCTGCGGGCTGATGAAGGATATTATTGTGTCTTTGGCAAGCATCACATTTCCTTGCATACTCCACAGAATCCTTCTTCATTGTAGGCCAATAATATCCTGTTCTGAGGATCCTTGAAAATAGTGCTCTGCCCCCAGTATGATTTCCACAATCTCCTTCATGAAAATCCTTCAAGACTTCTTGGATCTCAGGATCCTCAATGCATCGTAGATAGGGTCCTGCAAGAGATCTCTTATATTCATGTTATTAATGATAGTGAATTGAGATACCTTTATCTTGAAGGTTCTAGGATTTTCTCCAATGGGAACTTCCCCATTTGGATATAATTCAGGATTGTAAGGATCCATGATCCTAGAGTTGATTGTGCATCGTCCCTAGGTACGATTGCAGCATCATCCACTATTTCCATTGTCTCACTCTCCTCGATTGCAGGAGTTAGAACATGGATAATGGGTATCTTCACATCAACATGCATCTTCAATGAGGATCGTAGATTAGCCAAGGCACCTGCTTCTGCATTTTCTTCCCTGGGTACCTGTGTTAGACTGAAAAAAGCAAAAGAATCCGCCAATTTCTTGACTATCTCCAAGTATTTAATTAGCTTTTCACCTTTAACGGCATAAGAACCATTGTAATGATTAGTAATTAATAGAGAATCCACAAACACTTGAAGATACCTGATCCTCATATGCTTAGCTAATTGCAAACCTGCTATCAAGGCCTCATACTCTGCCTCGTTATTAGTGGTTTGGAATTCACATGCTATTGATTGGGGTATAATGTCCCCATGTGGCGATTTTAGTAGTAGGCCTAGTCCAGTTCCTTTGACATTCGAGGCTCCATCTGTGAAGAGTGTCCAAGGATCCTTGGTCTCCTCAAGTTGTTGTACCTCCAATTCAGCTTCTCTTTGTAGATCACTACTGAAATCAGCCACAAAGTCAGCCAAAGCTTGGGATTTAATAGCAGTTCTAAGCTCATACTTATGCACTAAGTTTAGTAACCCATTTTGCCATTCTCCCCGACATCTCTGGTTTCCTGAGAACATTCTTGATAGGAAAGTTAGTTTCAACGACAATAGTATGAGTTTCGAAATAATGTCTTAATTTAGTAGAAGCCATGATTAGAGCAAGAATAAGTTTTTCAAAATGGGAATACCTGGCCTCAACATCAAGCAAACTTTTACTTACATAGTATACCGGATGTTGTCGGCCTTCATAGTTTAACGAGGACCGCACTTACTGCTTTACCTGAAACAGCTAGGTATAAGGATAATGGTTCCCCATTTTCAGGTTTCATTAAGCTGGTGCTGAGGATAGTTAATCCTTGAGAGCCTGTAGAGAAGCTTCATGCTTCTCCGTCCACTCGAACTTCTTATTCTTCCTCAGAATATAATAGAAATCCTTGCACCTTTCTGAGGATTTTGAAATGAATATGTTCAGGGCGGCGATTCTTCCTATCAATCTTTGCACATCCGTAGTGTTGGAAGGATTCAGTTTCATATTGTATCGGTCAAGGATATTGAATGCTTCTTCGATATCCTTAAGGTGATCCTCAGCTCTTTTAGACTTGACCACCATATCATCTATGTATACCTCCATCGTATGTCCAAGTTGTTCTTTGAACATCATATTCAGCAGCCTTTGGTATGTAGCACCTGCATTTCTTAAACCAAAGGGCATAGTAATATAGCAATATATGCCGGTGGGTGTCATGAACGCTGTATCCTCTTGATCAGATGGTTCCATCTGAATTTGTTGAAATCCAGACGAAGCATCCATAAAAGTGAACAACTCATGACCCGCCGTAGCATCCACCATGGAGTCAATGTGGGGTAAAAGGAAAGGATCCTTGGGACATGCCTTGTTTAAATCAGTAAAATCGACACATACCCTCCACTTTCCATTTTTCTTTTGAATAACAACCACATTGGCTAACCATCTTGGATACTTGACTTCTCTAATAATTCCTGCCCTTAGTAATTTGTCCACCTTGTCTTGGATGATTGTATTTCTTTCAGGAGCAAACTTTCTCCTCTTTTGGTGTATTGGCCTGAAAGATTTGTCAATACCAAGTTTATGAGTAATAACATCCTTAGATATACCCGTCATATCTTCATGCTTCCAGGCGAAGGTAGATTTCCTTCGTTTAAGGAAGGATATTAGATCCTGCTCTATGCTCTCCTGGATCCCGGATCCTATATACACCTTGGATTCAGGATCCTCAGGATCTAAGAGTATATTCTTGACGTCCTGTTCTCTTGTCTCCATGACGTCTCTTGGAGGATACTTTAATTGCTATGCTTCCCTAGACTTGGAAGCATGTTTCATTGAGGAAGTGTAGCAATTCTTCGCCTCCTGCTGATCACTTTCTATCTTGACTATCCCCCATGGACTTGAAAGCTTGACACATTGGTGGTATGTTGATGGGACCGCCTTCATTTCATGTATGCATGGCCTGCCAATGATAACATCACAGCAAGATAAGCTATCTATTACACAAAATTTTTGGATAGAATTCACTTCCTCTATGTAAATTGGAAGCTTGATGTCCCCCAATGTATTCTTGGTTTCCCCACTGAATCCCACGAGCACCGATGATCTTGGTATGATCTCAGATTCAGGGATGCTCATCTTTTTGAGGACATCCAACCGGATTATGTTCACTGAACTCCCTCCATCAATAAGAATCCTGCTAACAAAATGATTAGAAATAAACAAGGTAATGACAAGACCATCATGATGAGGATCCTGAATGTCTACGCGATCATCCTCATCAAAGGATATCACTATTTGCTGTGTGAGGGTAGATGTTCGAACTGGTATCTCCCCATTCTCCATCTTCGTCTCCTTAGCATGCCTTTTAGCCGCTGAAAACAAAGTTCAACAGATATCAGAGCCACCGGAAATAAAGTTTATGATTTGAGCGTCTGCTGGCGGTGGAGGAGCTCTCTCAGACACTTTCTCAGTATCCTGATTCCTTGAACGTTTCCTTCCTAGTAGTTCCTTCAAATACCCTTTGCTAAGAAGATAGCCAATTTCCTTCCTCAATGCTATACACTCATCAGTTAGGTGGCCAAAATCCTCATGATAAGCATACCATTTGGATTTATCCTTAGTAGCTCCAGGTTTATCAGTTTTCCTTGGCCATCTAGCCTTTTCACCTAAATTCTGCATAGCAAGTATTAGTTCATGATTATCCATAGAAAAACAATATTCAGATATTGGTGGATAGTCCTCGTCGTCTTCGTCTTGTTCAACTGCATTCACATTGTGATTGTCATGTTTAGAGTATGACTTTGATCGATTATTCTTAAAGAACGATCCTTGCTTTTCTGTTTTAAGGATCCTGAGAGTCTCTCTTGGATCCTTTTGTCATCTTCTAAACGAATGAACCTCAATGCTCTGTTCCTTACTTAATCTAAATTCCTGCAAGGTGTCATAACAAGGTCATCATAGAATGAGGAATCCTTTAGCAAATCCATTTTGAATGCCTCTACAGCAGTGGCAATATCCAAATTAGGGATTTCCAAGGATTCTCGACTAAACTTAGTGATGTAATATCTTAATGATTCATCATGACCCTATGTTACCCTATATAAATCACTAGTTAATCGTTCAAAGGTCCTACTACACGAAAACTGATTATTGAACAAATTAACTAAATAAGAAAATGAATTAATTGAGTAGGGAGGAAGACTTAGCAGCCATTTCAGTGCTGATCCAGTGAGTGTGGATCCGAAGCCCTTGCAAAGGCAGGCTTTCTTTAACCTTTCCGGAATAGGATAATTTTTAGCTAGATAAAAGGGGTATTGAGCTTGAATAAGAGAGAGTTTTTCGAACACACACGTCTGCAATCTACACTACTCTGATACGCACATTAGCAACATTGTAACAAGCTCAACATTTCCAAGTTGTAATCTTGATTGTTCAATATAGTAGATAGTGATAGTTTTCACTATCCGAGGTTTTTATGTCGGTGATCTACTAGTGATCAAGGGCTTTTCCTCGTATAAACTCTCGTGTTCATCATAGTTCACATTTTATTCCTGTTCATACAATTGTTCGTCAATCATTTGATATTCAAGCACTCAACCTCACAAAATCAGATTTGGTTACATTATCCTTATTGTGATTTTTGACCAAAACAGTTTGGCGCCCACCGTGGGGCAATCGGTGCTTCAATTCTAAAAATTCCGTTCATTTTATTCATTCTCATTCATTCTTTTCAACTACATGGCTTCTCATGGAAAATCTGCTTCGAGTGCCATGCCGGTGGTTACCTCATCTCAAGCTAGTGCGCCGTTGCATCCTATTCCCACTACACCGGCGAAGAATGCTGATAATGCTCAAAAGAAGCCAACACCAGTTTTCTAGAAGGCTTCTACTGTTTCATCCTCTACACCTACTAACAATAATTGTCTACTTGGATTTTGCAGATGAAAGGCTACATGGAACAGCAAGACAAAACTAACCAGAGGATCCTTCATGAAATCGATAAAATCAAGAAACAGAAGAGATCAGCGGAGGATCATTCTCCATTGATGCCCAAATCATTGGATTTCGCCACTCCAGCAGTAACCACTCAGCATTCCAAAGCGTCTAGTGTTCAGTATCAAGGATCCTCAGGATTACAGCATGGATCATTGGCAATGATGTCGCCAAAAGCAACTCATTACCAACCTTATGGATCCCCATTCCAGCCTCAAGGATCCTCATGTCAGCATCAAGGATGCTACCTCAGCTCAGGAGGATATTTGGAGACGGTTGCACCAAAGGAATCCTATTTCCAACATCAAGGATCCTTTTCTAAGGATCAAGGATCCTTTGCTTGGGATAAGGTTCATGGATCATCCTCTCAGGTTCAAGGATCCATGCAGTATCCTTCAAGGCCTTCAGCACCCGTGTATCCTGGACCCAATGCCTTTCAAGATCAAGGATCCTCAGGAAGTCAGATATTCAAGGATTCTGAAGTTCACAAAGGGGACTTCATCCCTATGTAGACTATTACTTCATCTGGTCCAACTATTGCACCTGAAGTGTCTACTTTTGGATACACTTCCGCGATACTGGTTCCAAACCAATCAGGAGGTAACAATTTCAATACATCTTTTGGTATTAATTATGGTTCCATGCAGGATACATGTATCAATCAGGCTATGGCACGGGAACTTCAGAAGCTTAAGGATATGATATCCAGCGTCCCAAGAATGATTAAGCCCATTCATGAGTTCCCGGGTGGGAGTCACAGGGTGTCTCGCTTCGCACCTCCTATATGCAATGCAGAGATACCAAAACGCTTTCAAACCCCCAACATGAAGTTGTACGATGGCACAACTAATCCGAAGGAGCATGTGGCACAATACAGGGAAAGAATGGAGATCAACCATATTCCGGAAAGGTTAAAGGAAGCCTGCCTTTACAAGGGCTTCGGATCCACACTCACTGGATTAGCACTGAAATGGCTGCTAAGTCTTCCTCCCTACTCGATTACTTCATTTTCTCATTTAGTTAATTTGTTCAATAATCAGTTTTCATGTAGTAGGACCTTTGAACGATTAACTAGTGATTTATATAGGGTAACACAGGGTCGTGATGAATCATTAAGAGATTACATCACTAAGTTTAGTCGAGAATCCTTGGAAATCCCTAATTTGGATATTGCCACTGCTGTAGAGGCATTCAAAATGGGTTTTCTTAAGGATTCCTCATTCTATGATGACCTTGTTATGACACCTTGCAGGAATTTAGATGAAGTAAGGAACAGAGCATTAAGGTTCATTCGTTTAGAAGATGACAAAAGGATCCATGAGAGACTCTCAGGATCCTCAAAACAGGAAAAGCAAGGATCGTTCTTTAAGAATAATCGATCCAAGTCATACTCTAAACATGACAATCACAATGTGAATGTAGTTGAACAAGACGAAGACGACGAGGACAATCCACCAATATCTGAATATTGTTTTTCTGTGGATAATCATGAACTAATACTTGCTATGCAGAATTTAGGTGACAAGGCTAGATGGCCAAGGAAAACTGATAAACCTGGAGCTACTAAGGATAAATCCAAATGGTGTGCTTATCATGAGGATTTTGGCCACCTAACTGATGGGTGTATAGCATTGAGAAAGGAAATTGGCTATCTTCTTAGCAAAGGGTATTTGAAGGAACTACTAGGAAGGAAATGTTCAAGGACTCAGGATACTGAGAAAGTGCCTGAGAGAGCTCCTCCACCGCCAGCAGACGCTCAAATCATAAAATTTATTTTCGGTTGTTCTGATATATGTGGAACTTCGTTTTCAGCAGCTAAAAGGCATGTTAAGGAGACGAAGATGGAGAATGAGGAGATATCAGTTCAAACATCTACCCTCACACAGCAAAAAGTGATATCCTTTGATGAGGATGATTGCGTAGACATTCAGGATCCTCATCATGATGGTCTTGTCATTACCTTGTTTATTTCTAATCATTTTGTTCGCAGGATTCTTATTGATGGAGGGAGTTCAGTGAACATAATCCAGTTGGATGTCCTCAAAAAGATGAACATCCTTGAATCTGAGATCATACCAAGATCATCGGTGCTCGTGGGATTCAGTGGGGAAACCAAGAATACATTGGGGGACATCAAGCTTCCAATTTACATAGAGGGAGTGAATTCTATCCAAAAATTTTGTGTAATAGATAGCTTATCTTGCTATAATGTTATCCTTGGCAGGCCATGGATACATGAAATGAAGGCGGTCCCATCAACATACCACCAATGTGTCAAGCTTCCAAGTCCATGGGGGATAGTCAAGATAGAAAGTGATCAGCATGAGGTGAAGAATTGCTACACTTCCTCAATGAAATCTGCTTCCAAGTCTAGGGAAGCATAGCAATTAAAGTATCCTCCAAGAGACGTCATGGAGACAAGAGAATAGGACGTCAAGGATATACTCTTAGATCCTGAGGATCCTGAATCCAAGGTATATATAGGATCCGGGATCCAGGAGAGCATAGAGCAGGATCTAGTATCCTTCCTTAAACGAAGGAAATCTACTTTTGCCTGGAAGCACGAAGTGACAGGTATATCTAAGGATGTTATTACTCATAAACTTGGTATTGACAAATCTTTCAGGCCAATACATCAAAAGAGGAGAAAGTTTGCTCCTGAAAGAAATACAATCATCCAAGACGAGGTAGACAAATTACTAAGGGCATGAAAGATTAGAGAAGTCAAGTATCCAAGATGGTTAGCCAATGTGGTTGTTGTTCAAAAGAAAAATGGAAAGTGGAGGGTATGTGTCGATTTTACTGATTTAAACAAGGCATGTCCCAAGGATCCTTTCCCTTTACCCCACATTGACTCCATGGTGGATGCTACGGCGGGTCATGAGTTGTTAACTTTTATGGATGCTTCGTCTGGATTTCAGCAAATTCAGATGGAACCATCTGATCAAGAGGATACAACGTTCATGACACCCACCGGCATATATTGCTATATTGCTATGCCCTTTGGTTTAAGAAATGCAGGTGCTACATACCAAAGGCTGGTGAATATGATGTTCAAAGAACAACTTTGATATACAATGGAGGTATACATAGATGATATGGTGGTCAAGTCTAAAAGAGCTGAGGATCACCTTAAGGATATCGAAGAAGCATTCAATATCCTTGACCGATACAATATGAAACTGAATCCTTCCAAATGCCATTTCGGAGTTAAAGCTGTAAAGTTCTTAGGATATATGGTGACCAAGAGAGGGATCGAAGCAAGTCCGGAGCAGATAAAGGCTATAATCAACATCAAGTCTCCTGCCAACACTAAGGATGTGCAAAGATTGATAGGAAGAATCGCCGCCCTGAACAGATTCATTTCAAAATCCTCAGAAAGATGCAAGGATTTCTATGATATTCTGAGGAAGAATAAGAAGTTCGAGTGGACGGAGAAGCATGAAGCTTCTCTACAGGCTCTCAAGGATTACCTATCCTCAGCACCGGCTTTAATGAAACCTGAAAATGGGGAACCATTATCCTTATACCTAGCTATTTCAGGTAAAGCAGTAAGTGCAGTCCTCGTTAAAGATCATGAAGGCCAACAACATCCGGTATACTATGTAAGTAAAAGTTTACTTGATGCTGAGGCCAGGTATTCCCATTTAGAAAAACTTATTCTTGCTCCAATCATGGCTTCTACTAAATTAAGACATTATTTCGAAACTCATACTATTGTCGTTAAAACTAACTTTCCTATCAAGAATGTTCCCAGGAAACCAGAGATGTCGGGGAGAATGGCAAAATGGGCTGCTAAACTTAGTGCATATGACATTAAGTATGAGCCTAGAACTGCTATTAAATCCCAAGCTTTGGCTGACTTTGTGGCTGATTTCAGTAGTGATCTACAAAGAGAAGCTGAATTGGAGGTACAACAACTTGAGGAGACCAAGGATCCTTGGACACTCTTCACAGATGGAGCCTCGAATGTCAAAGGAACCGGACTAGGCCTACTACTAAAATCACCACAGGGGGACATTATACCCCAATCAATAGCATGTCAATTCCAAACCACTAATAACGAGGCAGAGTATGAGGCCTTGATAGAAGGTTTGCAATTAGCTAAGCATATGTGGATTAGGTATCTTCAAGTGTTTGTGGATTCTCTATTAATTACTAATCATTATAATGGTTCTTATGCCGTTAAAGGTGAAAAGCTAATTAAATACTTGGAGATAGTCAAGAAATTGGCGGATTCTTTTGCTTTTTTCAGTCTAACACAGGTACCCAGGGAAGAAAATGCAGAAGCAGATGCCTTGGCTAATCTAGGATCCTCATTGAAGATGCCCGATGATGTGAAGATACCCATTATCCATGTTCTAACTCCTGCAATCGAGGAGAGTGAGACAATGGAAATAGTGGATGATGCTACAATCGTACCTAGGGAGGATGCACACTCAACTCTAGGATCATGGATCCTTCCAATCTTGAATTATATCCAAAATGGGGAAGTTCCCATTGGAGAAAATCCTAGAACCTTCAAGATAAAGGTATCCCAATTCACTATCATTAATAACATGTTATATAAGAGATCTCTTGCAGGACCCTATCTACGATGCATTGAGGATCCTGAGATCCAGGAAGTCTTGAAGGATTTTCATGAAGGAGATTGTGTAAATCATACTGGGGGCAGAGCACTATTTTCAAGGATCCTCAGAACAGGATATTATTGGCCTACAATGAAGAAGGATTCTGTGGAGTATGCAGGAAATGTGATGCTTGCCAAAGACACAGTAATATCCTTCATCAGCCCGCAGAACCTCTGCATCCTATATCCTCCTCTTGGCCATTTATGAGGTGGGGAATGGATATAGTAGGCAAGCTTCCCAAGGCACTAGGAGGAAAAGTCTTCATGCTAGCTATGACCGACTATTTCTCCAAATGAATAGAAGCTGAAGCCTTTGCTCAAGTCAGAGAAAAGGAAGTTATATCCTTTATTAAAAGAAATATCATTACTAGATTTGGTATTTATTCTGAGATAGTTTGTGATAACGGATCCCAATTTATTGGGAATCGTACTACTTAATTTTGTGACAGCTGGGGGATTAGGATGATCACATCAACACCAGTCCACCCACAAGCTAATGGCCAGGCAGAATCATCTAACAAGATCATCATCAACAAATTGAAGAAGAAGCTTGGATCCAAAAAGGGCAAATGAGCCGAGGAATTACCGTATGTCTTATGGGCAGATAGGACAACTCACAAGAATGCAACGGGTCAGATTCCCTTCTCCTTAGTCTTTGGAGCTGAAGCAGTGATCCCTACAGAAATGGTAGTACCAACAGCCAGAACAAGCATCCGTGATCCTGAAGCAAACGTCAAGACTTTAGTTCAAGACCTGGATACCATGGAAGAGCTTAGAGATATGGCAAGAGTAAGGATGGCTATCTATCAACAAAGAATGGCTGGTTCTTACAACAAGAATGTAAGGGTCAGAAAGTTTCAAGTTGGTGACATGGTATTAAGGAAGGCGTTCCAGAATACCACGAATCCTTCTGATGGTAAATTAGCACCAAAATGGGAAGGCCCCTATCTAATTGAAGCCGAGGCAGGAAAGAGGGCATATTGTTTGTTAACTATGGATGGTGACCTTCTTCCAAGAGCTTGGAATGCTATCCACCTAAAGAAGTATTTTATGTAAAGGATCAGGGATCCTTAAGTATTCTAATGTTCAGTTTGAAGGATCCTCAAAAGATATATGATCCTTGATTCGGTATCATTTTACTAATGCTTTCATTCTTATTATACTTCTTATTATTTATTATAAACTAGGGATGTTGAATTTCCAACATTCAATTTTATCAAGCTTTAAGTTTTGCAGAATTTTTACAAAGGATCAAGAGGTTGGCCACCTCTCCAAGACTTTGGGCTTGTCCCCGGCTTAAGGTATCCAATACCTTCTAAGGTTTAAAAGTTTTCACATTTCACACGAATTGGGTTTCAACACCCCACCAGCAGCGTACGTTATCCAAGTATAGTTCGAGGCAATGGGACTAGTACCCGCTTTAGGGGCTGACAATTTCATTGTTGTTGGCTATATGTAGGATCCTAAGTATAATGGTAGACGTACCATACATCTGTTCCTAAGGTTTCTAACATTTTCACGTTAGCTAAGGTTTTGGCATTTTCATGTCACTTACGATTGGTTAGTCACCAGTTTGGGCCATACCTTCTTTAATGAATGGGACTAACTCGGCTAAGTAAAGTGTAGTATCGGCACTTAATCGTCTACCAGAATTCTAAGGTTTTGGCATTTTCATGTCACTTACGTTGGGCTTATCCCCAGTTTATTTGGGCTTGTCCCCAGTAAATAATTATTCTTTCATTTGATGTTTGGCTTAGTCCCAAGTTAAATACTGCTACAGGTTTACGAAGTTTAATTGCTAAGGATCCTGAATCCTAAAGTCTTATCGGTTATTATGCTTTGGTTGACACAACTGTAAGTATTAAGGATATAGAATTCTAACTTGGATTCACTGGTATGAGCATTCATTTATCTTTGCTTTATCTCTGGTTTATTTGTATTACCCTAATTCTTTGACAACAGGATATGTGATCCTTGATCATCTGATGTCTATCTTTAAGGAATATATTTTGACAAACTCCTATAAATTTCTTAGCTAAATATTATGAAATCTATTGACATATACAACTATAAACATATTCAAAATTGAAGAGAAGCAACAACAAAGGAAGTCAAAAGCCTGAAGTTTTATTTATTTATAAAAACCTTTTTAAAAGGTTGTCAAAATTGCTAACCCAATCTTCAACCAGCAAAACGTGGCCCGTCCACTTGGGTTGGCAAAGGGTGTCCATACTAACGGGTCAATAAGTGCAGGAAAGTAAAGGCGGGGGCATCAAGGGCTTCATTCTCCACAAACAGAAGGACCCATCCACCTTTGCTACCCCCTATTGTTCAAAAGGATCAGTGATCCTTAATCCTAAAAGCTATTGTTCAAATACAGACCAAATTGTTCACCATAAAAACACCATCAACCAAAAAACATAAAAAATGGGTACCAGCCACGTCTAGAATTATCCATCATCGCCCATTCATGCAACCTACTCCACGGTTGCTTCACCACCTTCACCTCCTTCACCCTTTCCACCAACCGCTGCCTCTGCCAGATCCATCACACTGCTTGGCTCCGCCTCCGGGATGGGTGCCTACTCAGGATTTTCATCGTCACCCAGCTCTATCAACCTCTGTTTCCAAGCAGCCACATCCCACCCAGCCCTGTCAAAAGAAGGATTCATGGCCTCTTCAACCATCTTTATCCTATCTTTGAGGATAGACCTAACGGTAGGAACCTTCGCCTCGTCAGCAGCCTCCAATCTCTCTTTGTTAGCCCGGATCTGATCCACCAAGATCTCATTCTCTAAGCGCTTGACCTCCTTTTCCAAGTTGGAGATCCTTTTGTCCTTTGCAGCAGCAATGGCGCGGAGTTCATCGATTTGCTCTTTAGCTTAAGCTAGGAGTTTTCCTTGGAGGGCTTCGAGTTGGGCTATTTTCTGCATAAGTCACAATTTTTAGGATCAGTGATCCTCAAAGTCCAAGTGTAATTCATGAATGACTGATCCTTACATCAGCAAGGAAGTCAGAGATTTGCTGCTTGATCTGGGAGGCATCTTCGGTTGATTCGCTTGGTTTCTTCCTTTTGCTCCCGGACTTGGCTCTGGAAGGCATAGCCCTTGTTCCTAGCTTACTTTGGCCTGAGGCCAGTTCAGCCTTGATAGAGCGTGGGGAGATGATGCTTTGAAGTTCCCCAAGATCAAACTTGGTCGAAGATTTGGATGTAGACTTGGCAGCACCTATGCACATCAAACTCAGATAAGTATCTATAAACTATCTATTTTGTTGAATATTCTCATATATTTGTATACAACTACTTACTTGACATTGTGACAGAGGCAGAGGTATCTTCTTATAAATCCTTGATTTTGGGGTAAAAGGTCGTCACAGATGAATCAAGTGCCCAAAAGGCAGCAACCCTTATTGGCATGGCAGGTAAATCTCTCAAGGCAGCATAGCTGGTCACTGCATGCAAAAAAAAAACTAGATCAGTTATCCTCAGTCTAACTAAAAGCAACATATCCTAAATCCTACCCTTCAAGTTCCATTTTTTGGGAAGATACTCCCCCCTGAGGAATGGAGTCTCTTCTCACAAAGAAGAACTGGTTTTTCCAATTGGTGTCATTCTTGGTGATTTTGAGCAGTGGGGGGTGAGTTTTGGATTTGGATTTGAAAAGATATCAGTGAGACCCATGAGTCACAAGACTGTACAGGTTAGGGCGTTCAGTGATACCAAAGCTTAGACCCTCGTTCTTGATCAACTGTTGCAGAACATACAACACCCTCCATAGCATAGGCATGACCTAGTTGTAGCACATGCCGGTATGTGAAAAGAGTTTGAGTAAACACTGGGAAAGGATATGTATAGCCGATCAAGAATGGAGCGGCACGAAAACAGATCCAGAAGCCTGATTTGCAATCACTTCTCAGTGATGAATCAAAGGGTCTGAAAACTGTTTCCTCCGGGAAACAGGGGCGTATTTGATCAATTTCAGGATCGGTGAAACGACAAAGCTCCTCCGAAGGATTTTTCAGAAGATTTTGGCTCTTGGGAGTGTGATCTTGTGGTTGATCTTTGAGAGGAGAGGATCAGGTTACCATCTTTCCCATGGATCAGAATAATGGAGAAACAGAGGATTGAATAGAGAAAAAGAAGATACCTGTTTGATGCTCTGGATATGTGTATAAAAAGGCAGAGATCAAACTTAAATAAGAGATTTTATCTCTATCCCTATGCTATAAATAATGATGTTTGTTGCAGGTGATCAAGTCAAGTGACGTCATAATGTGCAACGGATATATGCAAGTGGCAACGGCTAGTTTCTTTCTAACGGAAACATGACTAATCGTTAAGGCATTTAATTAGTCATGTTTGGGGGTAATTGTTAGGGATAGAATTTTAATGTTCGTGGATCATATATCCTTCTATATGTCTGGATCATGGATCCTCAAGACACGGTGCAGGAAGGCTAAGGATCATTGATCCTCATTATTGTTCTAATTAGCTAACAATTGTTTCCTGTGTATTATGGCTTGGTTTTGCAGGAGCTTTACGAAGATGACCTACCCACCGAGAATCAAGGGGAATATGCCATTATTCCAGCACGTGCTAGGAGTTCATGACCGTTATTGGTGAACGTGGGATATTGCCAAGATTTTCAGATAGTTAGTTGAGGATAATTTTTAGCTAGATAAAAGGGGTATTGAGCTTGAATAAGATAGAGTTTTTTGAACACACACGTCTGCAATCTACACTACTCTGATACGCACATTAGCAACTTTGTAACAAGCTCAATATTTCCAAGTTGTAATCTTGATTGTTCAATATAGTAGATAGTGATAGTTTTCACTATCCGAGGTTTTTATGCCAGCGATCTACTAGTGATCAAGGGCTTTTCCTCGTATAAACTCTCATGTTCATCATAGTTCACATTTTATTTCTGTTCATACAATTGTTCGTCAATCATTCAATATTCAAGCACTCAACCTCAAAAATCAGATTTGGTTACATTATCCTTATTGTGATTTTTGACCAAAACACCACCAGTTCCAAGGCCACGACCATGCCTAATCCTTCCCCTGCCATAAAGCCACGTGCCACCAGCTCTCGAAAGAGAAAAGAAACAGACTCCCCTGCTACCGGTGAGGCTTTTGCCTACGAGAACCAGGGATTCCTCGAGTCCAGTGCCTTGATGAATTCTTCTCTCAACCAGGTGAATATCCTTATCCTGTATCCTGTACATATATGCTGAACAGATATCCTGATTATATTATATATGTACTGATACCTGTATCTCGGACTGTAGGGTCTCGGTCGCCTGACGCATCTTTATGAGGACACATGTGGGGTCAACAAGATGCTAGAGGTCAAGCTGAAGGAGGCTCAAGTCACAATAGTGGACCATGGAAAGATTGCTGCCGCCAAGTCTCAGCATTACGAGGACAATACAAGGCTGTGACTCAGGAAGCTAAAGCCGCCATCCAAAAGGCTAATCAGGATGCCCAGGCCAAGGTGGATGCAACTCAACTTCAGCACGAGCAGGATATGCACTCCTATCGGGAAGGCCTCAAAGGTTCTGTTGTGATTGCCCTCCTCCAAGCCAGGCTAAAAATGGCGTATGAAGCCAGAGTTGCGGGCTTCGAATGCCCTGCTTGGAACATCGGCGCTTGGGAGGCAAAGCTAAAGGACCTAGGAGGTAAACCTGTGGAGTATCCTGCCAATCCAGTGGTTGCAGAGTCTTCCAAGGCGGTTGAAGTTACGGTTGAGGCTCCCAAGGATCCTGAGGCTGATGCTGGTACTGGTGGTCAAGGTGCTGATGCTGGTGGTGAGGATGTGGTTGATGCTGCTGAAGAAGTGAAGAAGGTTGGTGAAGATGCCGCTGTGTGAGGGCATCGAAGGGGGCAATGATGGATATTATTGCTTAGGCCGGAGCCCACTTTTTTAATTCAAAATGCTCTGTAATCCCCTAAACAATTTTACTTTTCCTGCACTTGAATAATTTATATTTCCTGCACTTTAAACATTAGTATTTTGTGATGACCCGAGGTGGAGGGATCCTGGGTTTCAGGACAAAGCCTTTGGTCATCATTGTTTATATGCGTTTAGACCTTATCACATTCTTGGTGGATGGGTCTTGGTTTAAGACGAAGCCAAGAATGTGACATATTGGAATGTTAATAATAAACTAACCTTTCTGTTTTATCCGTTGTTGTTATATTTTTATTTTGAAAGACATGTTTTTAAACGTCCTGATCAAATATCTTGGTCAAGATCCTGATAAATTTTTGTCACCTTTAATGAAAAATTGTTAGAAAAAATCGGTTGAGTATAATCTTTATAGAAAACTTAGGTTACCCAAATAAGATTTCCAGAATTCGATAAATAAGAAATCATACCAGGAATACTTAGGCAAAAACTTTCAATTCCAACCTTTGAATCGTTTGCAACGTGCCCAGTCTGTGCAGGATGTTGCATCAGTATATGACATATTTGAGTATCCCTTCACTTAATGATCAAATTTTGTAACGCTTTCTCCATGAAAGGATGTGTGTGATCATGGTCACATTCATGAAATCTTCCAAAAACTATAGTTTCACTGGGGACAAGCCCTTAGTATCCTGGGGATAAACCCTTGTTTTTGTGCGCTACAGGCGGGAGTGTATAAATCCAAGACTTAGAAAGGTGAAAACCTTTAAACCTTAGAGAGTATGAAAATACCCTTTCACGAGAGAGGGTGATCAATCCTCATATACCGTAAGGATCCGGGATATAGCCAACAATAACGAAATTGTCAGCACTTTTACATGAACTGGTCCCGCCATCTTGAACTATACCCGGATACTTGCACTCCAGGCGGGGTGTTTAAACCCAATTCGGAAGAAAAGTGAATACCTTTAAAACTGTGAAGGGATCTGAATCCCTTAAACGTGAGAGAGGGTGCCAGCCCTCTAATCTTTCGATTTATCTTGAGCAAGTATCTTGAAGCATATCCTACAAAACACCTTTAAGCTAACACCCCTCCGATGCTTAAGTCAGTATTGGGTTTCAAAGAAAAATAACTCAAACTAAAATATATATTTAAAAGATATAGAATTCATACCATCGTGAGTCAGAAATCAAATTCTAAACTCACTTGAAATAAGCCTTAAGATGTATAGCATTCCAGGATCTTGGTATCATATCTCCCTTCATGGTCTTGAGCCGGTATGCTCCTTTTCCTGATTCTGACTCAATCTCGTATGGTCCTTCCCATTTTGGAGCTAACTTCCCATCAGCAGGATTAGTTGTATTCTGAAACGCTTTTCTCAATACCCAATCTCCAACTTGGAATCTCCTAGTTCTTAAATTCTTGTTGTACGATTTGGCTATCCTTTGTTGATATGCCGCCATCCCTAGCTTTGCTGCATCTCTAGTTTCATCAACAGCTCTTGACATAAGGTCTTAGGATTCGCTTCAGGATCCCGTAGGCTTGACCTAGCTGTGGGTATCACCATTTCTGCTGGAACACTGCTTCTGCCCCAAATACCAAAGAAAATGGGGTTTGCCCAGTAGCATTCTTCACAGTTGTTCTATCAGCCCATAGGACAAATGGTAATTCTTCTGCCCATTTTCCTTTCTTAGCACCTAATCTCTTCTTCAAGTTATTGACAATTATCTTGTTCGAGGATTCTGCCTGTCCATTAGCTTGAGGATGCACTGGTGTTGACGTGATCATCTTAATTCCCCAACTTTTGCAAAAATCAGTAGTCCTTTTGCTGATAAATTGGGAACCAATGTTGCAGATTATCTCGGCCGGTATCCCAAACCTTGTCAGGATATTCCTCCTGATAAAAGACATCACTTCATGATCCCTAACTTGGACAAATGCTTCTGCTTCAACCCACTTAGAGAAATAATCTGTCATTGCTAGCATTAAAACCTTTCCTCCAGGAGCCTTTGGGAGTTTTCCCACTATACCCATCCCCCACTTCCTAAATGGCCAAGGAGATATGATAGGATATAATGGTTCTGCAGGCTGATGTAGTATATTGCTATGTCTCTGACATGCATCACATCTTCGAGCATATTTCGCAGCGGCTTTCCTCATGGTCGGCCAGTAGTATCCTGTTCTCAATACCTTAGAGAATAAAGATCTGCCCCCAGTATGGTTGCCACAATCTCCTTCGTGTATATCCTGAAGTACCTCCTTGGTTTCAGGATCTTCCAAGCACCTCAGATATGGACCTGCAAGGGATTTCTTATACAAAACATCATTTATTATACTTAAGCGGGATACCTTCATTCTGAAAGCTTTGGGATTTTCGTCCTTTGGGGCATCTCCTTTCTCAAGGTACTTCACAATTGGAGTCATCTAGGATTCAGGATCCTTATCAGGATATGCTTCACCAGGATCCTGAACAGTTGTTACCTCCTTATCCCGAAACTTCAAGAGTTCCGTCGCAGGATATAGGATATGTAATATTGGTATCTGAGTTCCTTCCCGGGTATCCTGACAGTAGATCCTAGAATTGCTAGAGCGTCGGCCTCAGAATTTTCCTCTCTTGGTACCTGTTCAAGTGTAAAATTTTCGAAGTATCCTGCTAATTTTTTTAACAATTTCAAGATATTCATCTAACTTTTCACCTTTGACTGTATAAGATCCATTGAAATGGTTAGCAATTAACATGGAGTCAACATACACTTGCAAACACTTGACGTTCATATTCTTAGCCAATTCTAATCCTGCTATCAGGGTTTCATATTCTGCTTCATTATTAGTAACAGGAAATTCACATCTAATAGCCTGGGGTAATATGTCCCCCTGTGGTGATTTTAGTAGTATTCCTAATCCTACACCCCTTATATTAGATGCACCATCAGTACACAACATCCAACATCCTGAATCCTCACCTAGTTGTTGTACTTCTAGGTCCCCTTCATTTTGAATATCACTAATAAAATCTGCCACAAAGTGTGCTAGAGCCTGAGACTTTATAGCATTTCTAGGTTCATATACTAGATCATAAGCGCTTAGTTTAACGGACCATTTAGCCATTCTACCAGACATTTCGGGTTTCCTAAGCACATTTTTAACAGGGTAATTAGTTTTAACACGAATCCTATGTGTTTCAAAGTAATGTCTAAGTTTAGTTGATGCCATGACTAGAACTAATATTAGTTTTTCCAAATGTGAGTATCTGGTTTCAGCATCTAGTAAGCTTTTACTAACATAATAAACAGGATATTGCTAACCTTCGTGAGCCTTTGCCAAAACAGCACTTACTGCATTCCCTGATACTGCAAGATATAGGGATAAGGGTTCACCATCCTCAGGCTTAATCAACAGAGGTGCACCTGAAAGATATTGCTTCAACTTTTTCAAGGCATCTTCATGTCTTTCACCCCATTCAAACTTTTGTTTTTCTTCAGGATATCATAGAATTCCTTGCATTTTTCTGAGGTCTTGATATGAACATGTTTAATGCCGCTACTCTTCCTGTTAGCCTTTGAACATCCTTCATATTGGATGGTGATTTGAGATCTAGGACAGCTTTAATCTGTTCTGGACTTGCTTCTATTCCCCTCTTAGTCACCATATATCCTAGAAATTTTCCTGCCCTCACTCCAAAGTGACACTTAGCAGGATTCAGCTTCATATTATACTGGTCTAGGATATTGAATGCACATTCAAGATCCTGAAGATGATCCTCAGCTTTCTTGGATTTTACCACCATATCGTCAATATACACCTCCATTGTGTCCCCCAGTTTGTCTTTGAACATCATATTGACTAACCTTTGGTATGTTGCACCTGCATTTTTAAAACCAAAAGGCGTGGCAGTATAACAGTATATACTTGTAGGTGTCATGAATGTTGTATCTTCCTGATCAGATGGCTCCATTTGTATCTGTTGAAATCCTGAAGATGCATCCATAAAGGTCAACATTTCATGGCCGGCAGTCGCATCTACCATCGAATCTATGTGAGGTAATGGGAATGGATCTTTAGGACAGGATTTATTGAGATCTGTGTAGTCTACACAAACTCTTCATTTTCCATTCGTCTTTTAAACCACTACTACATTTTCTAGCCACTTAGGGAACTTGACTTCCCTAATCATCCTAGACTTCAATAATCTTTCAACCTCCTCTTGTATAATCGCATTTCTTTCAGGAGCAAATTTCCTCCTCTTTTGCTGAATTGGCTTGAAAGACCTGTCAATTCCAAGTTTATGAGTTATAATATCTTTCGATATACCTGTTATGTCCTCATGTTTCCATGCAAACGTGGACATCCTGCATTTCAAAAAGTTAGTAAGTTGACTCTCAATATCTTGAGGGATATTGGTCCCTACAAGCACTGAGACATCAGGATTATCCTGATCCAGGATAATTCTTTTAACATCCTGCTCAGAAATTTCCACAATATCCTGGGCTTGTATCTTTAATTGCTATCCTACCCTGGATTTTGTTGACGCCTTCTTCGAGGAGGAATAACATTCCTTTGCTTCTTGCTGGTCGCTTTCCACCTTGACTACCCCCCAAGGAGTAGAAATCTTAACACATTAATGATAAGTGGAAGGCACGGCTCTCATATCATGAATCCATGGCCTGCCTAATATAATATTGTAACAGGATAATGAATCTATAACACAAAATCGCTGCATAGAATTTACTCCCTCAACGTAGACAGGTAGCTTTATCTCTCCAACAGTGTTCTTTGCCTCTCCACTGAACCCTACAAGCACGGTGGATTTCGAGGTAATCTCCATTTCTGGGATGTTCATCTTTTTCAGGGTTTCTAACTGGATGATGTTGACCGAGCTCCCGTCGTCCACCAATATCCTGCGTACAAAATGGTTAGCGATACATAAGGTAACAACCAAACCATCATGATGAGGATCCTGGATGTTATCCCGGTCGTCACTATCGAATGTTATGACTTTGTCATTCGTGAGCATCGTCATCCTTGTTGGCTTATCCCCTCTTTCTGCCTTTGCCTCTTTGGCATGCCTTTTAGCGGCAGAATAAGAGGTCCCACATATATCGGATCCTCCAGATATGAAGTTGATTATTTTGGCATCTGAGGGAGGCGATCTTTCAAGTATCTTGTCCCTTATTTTTCTTCATGCCGGTAAGATCTTTCAAGTAGCCTTTGCTTAGGAGATAGCTTATCTCCTTTCTCAGGGCTATGCAATCTTCCGTTACATGTCCAAAATCTTCATGGAAGGCGCACCACTTGGATTTATCCTTCCAATCAGCCTTTTGTTGGTTCTTCCTAGGCCATCTTGCTTTATCTCCTAAACCCTGCATGGCATATATTAGTTCAGGAGTATTAAAAAAAACAGTACTCAGATAACTCAGGATACTCCTCAGGATCTTCGTCCTCAACAGCATTCACTTTTTTGTTGTCATTCCTGCCATATGGCTTAGAGCGATATGGCTTGTACGAGGATTCTGACCACCTGTTAGTTGATTCATATGTTGAGGATGAATTCATCCTCTCTTGCATTTTCTTGTCATCTTCAAGCCTGATATATCTCAGGGCCCTGTTTCGAGCTTCATCCAGATTCCTGCAAGGATTCATCACAAGATCCTGATAAAATTGGGAATTCTTCTGTAATCCTATCTTGAATGCTTGTACCACCGTAGCAACATCAAGGTTTGGGATATCCAGGGATTCCCAACTAAATTTGTTCACGTAATCCCTAAGGGATTCTTGAGGTCCCTGTGTTATCCTGTAGAGGTCACTTGTTAGTTTTTCAAAGCTTCTACTACAAGAAAATTGACTGTTAAACAAATTAACCAAATGAGCAAATGATGTAATTGAATGAGGTGGAACGCTTAAGAGCCACTTCAAGGCTGATCCTGTCAGAGTAGAGCCGAAGCCCTTGCAGAGACATGCTTCTTTAAGATCCGGTGGAATAGGATTTACTTCCATCCTCTCCCTATACTGGGCAATATGCTCTTCGGGATCCATTGTCCCATCATAAAGCTTCATGTTGGGAGTTTGGAATCTCTTTGGGATTTCAGCATCACAAATGTGGTGAACGAAGCGGGATATGTTGTGACTATCCTGGGATACTTCCGGTATGGGCTGCACTACCCCAGGTACACTTGATATCATACCCTTCAACTTCTGAAGCTCTAGAGAGTGCTTAGGTTACACTTGTATCCTGCGAAGATCCAACATTGTTAGTAGCAAAAGTATTAACATTATTAGATAAGTTACCAACCTGTTGATTCTGGACATATCCTGGATCCCTGATAGTTGACATCCTGTTTGATGAGGGGATCTCTAGGATATTGCTCCGGGAGTGACTCGGTATAATATTGCCCTGATTATCCTCAGTGTATACTGCCGAACTAAAGTTCAACATCCTGGGTTGCAAGGGAGTGACAATATCCTCAGCAGGTTTCCTGGGGTTGGATTTTAAAAGTTGTATTTCTCTTATCAGCATCTAGTTAGTTTCCTGTTGTTGCTTCATTTGACCCTGTACACTACTAAACAAAGACAAAATTTCATCGTTAGAAGCAAAAACAGGAGTTCTCCCTGAAACTCCGGGTCTGGAGATATTTTGAGCAGTAGTTGCATCTCAAGCTGCTTGGCTTTCATTCCTCCTTTGGGAAGTCTGGGCTGGTGGAGGTGGAAGAGGCAATGAACCAGTTACAGCAGAGGTTGATGCGGGCACCGAAGAAGAACTCAAACCTGACTGAGAAGCCATCAGAGATAACCTCGTGAAAAGATTAGAGAATAAAAAACTGATTAATGATTTTAGAAAACTTTTGATTAGAAATAGCACCACTTGCCCCACGGTGGACGCCAAATTGTTTTGGTCAAAACTTACCGAAGCAATTTAGTGATCAAATTAGTTTTGTGAGGTAGTGTGCTATGTAGATTAGATAAAAATGTGATAACTTGATTGAAAATATAAGCAGTTTCAGGATATAGTTCCAGGATACATAACTATATCAATTCGTAAAAACAATGCAATAAAGTAAAGGTTGACACGTGATATACGAGGAAAGCCCTTGATCAATCTAGATCGCCGGCATAAAACCTCAGGAGCTGACAATCGCCAGCTGCCTTGTTCTTCTTATTAATCAAACAGCAGGATACAACTTTGGGATACTGCTTGGATCAGCTCAAGGTGTTATAATGTTTGAATAATGTGAGTGCAGTGAGTGTTTTCGAGTGTTTCTGTAATCAAAAAGTGGAGGAGTGCGAGATGATGCGTGTCTTACTGCTGATCCAAATGCCCTTTAAATAGTAAACAAGACTAACTAACTATCCTACATTTTAGGGATCCTTCGAATATTCCCTCTTGACTGTTGTAGACCCTTTCTTCCGGCCTCCAACGTCTTTCTTTCAACCGTCATGACCGACTCTTCAGGAGGACCAAGCCCTGTGAACGTTGGTACCTTGCATCCAAAGAAAATCATTAGTAATGAGTAGGATACTCCCGCAGGATGTTACCAATATCCTGGTTCAGTATCCTGGTCGTTGTAATCAATATGTAAGGTCAAGATGTATCCTCAGTATATGAGTCAGAAAATTTCACCCATAACAATATCTGAGATGAACTTTTAAATCATAAATTCTTCAAAAGAACCGATGGAAGTCTATCAGATCTAATTGATTCACTTATCACGAAATTCTCTACGAATTTTATAATAGTAATTTCATGTTTATATCAGGTCTTGTATTGCTCTTCTGAATTTTTGTTGAAGATAATACACCTTGAGTTTTGCTTGTTTTTTATAGACAAAACTTAAGTACCTGCCTGAAGTAGAACCCTATTTTTAGAAAGGGAAGATACTTCATCTGATAGTGAATCAAGAGGACTCTGGATGATAACCAGTTCAAATCAGATTCAAGTGTCCTTGAAAACCTGTCTCTACAGACAAAATAGTTGTATCAGCTGAGATATTAAACTTCTTCAAAGCCTATAAAGTGTTTGTACACAAGGACGAACATGTAAATGATGTTTTGACTGAAAAAGGTTACAATCTTATGTCATTGAAAAATCTCAGAAAAACATTTGAAATGGTCTGTCAAAACTAACCTTGCAAATTATCAAAATATTTATCAAACACATTGCCATCAGACATCACTGTGTGAGGGATTGCTATGAAAAAGGTCTGAATTCTTTACAACATGTCCATACTAAGGATCAACTAGCAGACGTGTTGACAAAAGCACTGGATGCTTCCACATTTGACAGTCTGATATCTAGGCTTTGAATGCTAAACATGGATTAAAAACAACTTGCCTTGTGATTCATGTGTAAATAGCAATAAAATGTTTTTAGAATTTCAGAAATTCATCCTTAAAAATAGTTAAAATTGAACTTTTCAATAAATCCTTAAAGTCTGTTCAAAGCTCTGATAGCCTAAAAACACCGTTGGATAGAAAAAATCTATCCACTGATGTGAAACCTCTGATAGTATTAAACCTTTGGTCACAACCACTGATAAGTTATTCTGTCAGTGGCTAGCCAAACAACTGTCTTCCATTGTTCAAACAGGGGTTACACGTGGCAGATGTCACGTTATCATCACTTTTTGAAAACTCTATAAAACCCTATTCCATACACAAACATAGTTTTCACTTTTACTGTACCATTTCAAAATCTCAAAATCATTTCATATGATAATCATGGCACCCAAGGCGAAATCAACACAGGAACCATCGAAACGCACTCTCAACATCAAAAATCCACATAATTATCTCTGTACTCTTGAGAAGACGAAGAAGAATACCAAGTTTCACGAAATCATTGATATACTGTCTTTCTCAAAGTACAAGACTCTGTCAACCTGTAATGCACCAATTTATCAAAATGCCCTTAGAGATTTTTGGTCAAATGCTGCGATTGAAAGTCTGATTAAAAAACCTTGGGCAATCATGTCAAAAGTGGGAGGGATTTTGGTTCCAATAACCCCACAAACCATCTCAGAGGTTTTTCAGATGAACGATCTAGAAGGTAAACTTCTTTCCCTAAAAGTGAGTATCAAATTGTTTTGAAAAACAAAGGGTATACAGGAGATTTATCAAAAGTTACCATGAAAAAGGGAAAATTCTCACTTCCTATGAAATTTTTGTTTCATACCCTGCTCACATGTGTTTCCAATAAGACCACTGGGTTTGATGAAATACCATTGAAAATTCAATACTTGGGGTATGCCATTTTGTCTAAATCTGATTATAATTACTCCCAAGTATTGTTTAATGATTTGGTAACAAATCTAGAAAATATGAAAAACAAAAGGGAAAATGCTTTTCTTCTATTTCCTAGGTTCCTAAGTTATTATTTAAAAGAGAAAATCCCAAAAGAAAGTGCACATGCTCTTCTTCAAGGTGTGCCATTTCAAATAAACAGTTTATCATCTGAAACATATACTCGCCTTATGGCCAAAGAGTCAAAAGTTTCAAAAACACAAGCAGGGGAGTCTGAGCAAAATTTAGATGAGTCCACATCTGCTCCTCAGACCTTAGCTGCTGAGCCCACTTCTCTTGGTGACCACAGCAGCACAACCACTGTTGTGCAACCCACACCAAAAATCACTAAAAAGACCAAAAAGAAATCTTCAAACCCCACCAAACCTATCAAAAAGGACCTTCTGGAAGATAAGATCCCAGAAGTTAATCCAGTGACAACACAAAAGTCACATGAAACCACTGTTGCTACTTCCTCACAACAGATGGTAGAAAGATTTCCACCCAAAACCATAACTCCTCATGATTCCTCACAAAAGGAACATGTTGTAAGCACAGAGATCCCACAACTGATAACATCACCCTCATTTGAGAGTATGTTAAAATGTCCATCTCCCAGGACAAACCTGCTTTCCACACCACTTTCCACATTTCAAAACACTACACCAAACACATCACTGTTTGAAACCTTTGATAGTCAGTCACAAAAAAGCCACTCTCACCAACACATCATTGAGAGCAAAACTTCCACAATGGCTGTGTCTGATAAAAATCAAATGGTTATCCCACAAACAGTTGAGGAAACTACATCACTTGGATTTCACGAAATTCTTGTTGATTGTTCAATTGGAGCAGCTACTACAGATGTTGAATCCACTGATTTACATCTGGACAGTAGTATCATATATAACTCGCTGTTGAAGGCAACCACTGTTGAGGGTACTCAGGTAACCTTTGCCGCAGTGGGAAGACACCAGTACCAAGAAAAAGGGGCATCTAAGGTTGGAGCAAGTGATAAATCACATGCTCATGATACCCTAGATAAAACTACCACCTTGGGTAGGAGCTCAGATGATCCTATTAACTTAGGAGATGAGCTAAAAAAGAGGAATTGACGGATAAAGTCACAAAGATTGAGGCATCAGTGGGAGATATCAAAAATGTACTGCAACAAATGTTACACTCTGCAAAATCTCGAAACACTGCTCAATCCTCTGCTCAAGCCACAAGAATTGCAACACAAGTGTATCCTCTGCTTCAACACCACATTCAGCATGCTAATTAGTTATATGATTAAAAAATGCAGACATTTAAAGAAGAAGTTGAAGAAAGGTATAAAGACACTCAGGAAGAGCTTAAAGTGATCAAGAAAATTCTCATTCGTGACACTACCCTTGCATCTATCTTCGAAAGAGTTGATGATGGAAAAAAGGGGGAGAAAAATGACTCTGAAAATATCTCAGTAACTTCTGCTGAAACATCTGTCAAAGAAAAGGAAAAGGGAGGTGATGAAACCCTGAAAATTCAAGCAGATGATGAAGATACACAAATGAGGATCGACCAAAGTCATGTCAGGTTAAAAGAGAATTAGATGAAGGATACCACTGCTGGTCCCAAAACCACTGTTGGTATAAAAAGGCAAACCATTGACAGTTCAATTATATTACCTTCCTCATCTTAGCAACCACCTGTCAAAGTAACAGATGTTTCGACAGCAGTGGTTTGCACAAATGCTCCTGTACCAAAACTGGTTTATGCTAGAAAAAGAAGAAGAATGGCTACAGTGAAAAATGATGACATACCATCTACACATGTTGTCCAAACAAATCCAATACCAAAACCAGCTATCACCCATTCATCATCACTACAAATTAGCCTTGCTGAGTCACTCAAAGGTCAAAATCCAAAAAGAAATATTCCTATGGAGACATCATATCCCTTAGAGTTGACTGCAGTAAAGGGAGAAATGCTACAATTCTATACAAAAGCTGATCCATCCAAAAGAACCTTCCCTTCTCTTCATGGCTATAGAAATCCCAAAACCAATGAGGATTATCTAAAACTGAAGACTAGGCAAGCCAAAATCATAGCTAAAAAGGAGAGTGAAGGAAAGGGAAATGCTTACTTATCAAGATTGGAACAGCATGAGCTAAGTAAAGTTAAGAAATTAGAAGAGTATACAAGTGAATTAAATGAGAAAATGACTGAGATTGTCCAAAAGATGATCTTCAAATGAAGCAAAGGGTAAACCTCATCAGATTCATCATGAAAGAAAAACCCTATCAAGCTGAGGAGAACAGTTCAAAGAGTGGTCCATCCAAGCTCTCAAGCAAGAAGCAGACACAATTGACAGGATGAAGAAAGACCCTCAAATAAGACAGAATGCACCAGATTGGAAAAATGTTAAAAACCTAAGTGCATATCTGGTCTTGGAAACAACCATTCAAGCCCTCAACCAAAGGAAGAGGCAGCTGCAGATAGATATGCAAGATCAGCAAAGGGATGCTAACAAAAGTAAGCAGGCTATCACTAAGGAACCTTTGCCTGACTTGAATAAAGAACCATTGAAGCCTTTACCTAATTCTGAAGATCTTTTTCAAAGGCTTTGAAAAAGTTCACCTTTTCAATTCTCATCACAATAACTCCTCTCCCAAGAAACCCATTGAACTCAAAAATACTAAAGTGGCTCTCTGATAAAAAGACCCATGTATTGACTATGCTCAGGTCCAATTGGAAAGTTGTGAGTATGCCAAGGAAAAATGCACTAAGCCTGGGTGTAGCTGACCTTCAAGATCTTTTGGAACTACAACTGTGCAGGGATGAGGATGATGAAGATTCTTTGAACTTTGAATCACAATTCAAAGAACAAATCAGGGAAAAAGAGTTTTGGCATAATCTATTCTAGGGGAGATTGTTGGGATTAAACCCTACAAAAGAACATATGATAGAAAGCCAAAACAGGTCTGCTCTATATGATCCAGAATAAACAGAGTTTAGATTCACTCCTTCCAAAGACCAGCTACCAAACCACTGCTAGTTCTAACAACTGCCCAATGCTAAAGCTCTGCCAGTTGTAAAGTCTGCTGATTCACCAAACCTCTTTTGGGTCAAAGGTCTGCTTAAAAGTTAAAGGTCTGCTGGAAGTCAAATGTCTGATCATCCTTTGAAGAATATCTGCCAATACTTTCATCAGAGTCTATGCTTATCAGCGTTTAGGGTCATCAGTGCTTTGCAAACATTGTTTAGGTTAGGGAGTGGTTAGAGTTTATTATTGTTGTTAGATGTCATTGTCGAAGATGATGTCACCTTTAACGATCAGTGGTTAGGATAAGTACTATAAATAGACAGTGCTTGTACTGTTCTATCTAGCTTTTCACACTTTCACTTTATTGTACATTCTTTTCTGTGTAAACTCGGTCTGAGGGGAGTTTAGTGATTCATACATGTAAGTTATTTGTTAATCATTTTAATCTTTTGAGTAATGAAAAACATGTTATGATGAAAACTATTCTCTCATCGATTGTGTTATAAAGTTTTAACTGTTCTTCCGCTGCAAATTCCTTTATGATTTATCATTCTAGTATCAAATTAGTTAAAACAATACATTCAATCCAAACTCAGATCTTAACATGGTCACCATATATCCTAAAAACTTTCCAGCTTTAACTCCGAAATGGCATTTGGAAGGATTCAACTTCATGTTGTACTGGTCAAGGATATTAAATGCTTCTTCAAGATCCTTCAGGTGATCCTCAGCTCTTTTAGACTTGACCACCATATCATCTATGTATACCTCCATTGTGTGTCCAAGCTGTTCCTTGAACATCATATTCTCCAACCTTTGGTATGTAGCACCTGCATTTCTTAAACCAAAGGGCATAGCAATATAACAATATATGCCGGTGGGTGTCATGAATGTTGTATCTTCTTGTTCAGATGGTTCCATCTGAATTTGCTGAAATCCAGATGAAGCATCCATAAAAGTTAACAACTCATGACCCGTCATAGCATCCACCATGGAGTCAATGTGGGTTAAAGGGAAAGGATCCTTGGGACATGCCTTGTCCAAATCAGTAAAATCGACACATACCCTCCACTTTCCATTTTTCTTTTCAACAACAACCAAATTGGCTAGCCACCTTGGATACTTTACCTCTCTAATCATACATGCCTTTAGTAACTTGTCTACCTCTTCTTGGATGATGGCATTTTTTCAGGTGCAAATTTCTCCTCTTTTGGTGTATTATCCTGAAAGATTCGTCAATACCAAGTTTATGAGTAATAACATCTTTTGAAATACATGTCATGTCTTCATGTTTCCAGGCAAATGTAGATTTTCTTCATTTCGGAAAGGATACTAGATCCTGCTCTATGCCATCTTGGATCCCGGATCCTATATGTACTTTGGATTCAGGATTCTCATGGTCTAACAGAATATCCTTGACGTCTTGTTCACTAGCCTCCATAACGTCTCTCGGAGGATACTTTAATTGTTATGCTTCCCTGGATTTGGAAGTTGGTTTCATTAAAGAAGTGTAGCAGTTCTTTGTCTCCTGCTGATCACTCTCTATCTTGACTACTCCCCATGGGGTTGGGAGCTTGACACATTGGTGATATGTTGAGGGGACTGCCTTCATGTCATGTATCCATGGCCTGCCAAGGATAACATTGCAATAAGATAAACAATCTATTACACAGAATTTCTGGATAGAATTCACTCCCTCTATATAAATTAGGAGTTTGATGTCCCCTAATGTATTCTTGGTTTCTGATGTGTGCAAAATGCAACATATAAATTACATCAAAAGAGGCGTAAAACTAACCCTTTTTAGTACTAATATTGGGAAAAGCACGTTTTTTTGTTCCTTTTGTATTTTCAGGACAAAAAGAGCTTAAAAGAATAAAAGAAGCAAATAGCAGCCAAAACCAACATAACTACAAAAAGAAGAAATAACGAGCCATTCCCGATCCCTCAGCAACACCCCAAAGATAAAAACAAGATAACAGAAGATGACCACGAGGCCGTGCCCAACCGAACATGGGGCATGGTCAGACCTTACACTTCAAGACAAAACCTGCAGAAGCTTCTACGCCCATCACGGGGCCATGCCCAGACCAACATGGGCGTGGTCAACTATAAGATTTGCAGAATCCAGATAGCACAACAAACAGTTGACCACGGGGTCGTGCCAAGAGGCCACGGGGTCATGTGGGGCCCTCTGCTGTCAGATGCAATAAATGAAGGAAGAGAAGATGGTCGGCCATGGGTCATGCCCACTGGACAACGGGGCCGTGGCCGGGCTACTGTTTAGACTATAAATATGGGTGCTTGGTTCACTTCAAAGGCATCCCTTGGCAAACCACTTCTTTCTCACTTTGCCACCACTCCACCACCACTACAACACCAACACCCACCACCATCATCCATCAATCATCTTTAGAGTGTGTAGTAGTCTCGGGATCCAAGATAGATTGTAAGGGTTCTTGTCAAACAAAGCCCATGCTTGACTAAATTCCTTACATCAGTTGGTGAAGACTAGTCTTTAATGTATTACTTTTGATTTTTAATCTTTCGGCACTTTTTAATTGGGTATGTATTAATGACTTTAATAACTAGTTTCTTATGTTGAAAGTGAATTTTCCTAACAATTTCTTCATAATGTCATTGATTTGCTCATTCGTGTCTTTACGGTCTATATAAAGCGCGTTAACTACTTAGAATGGGGTTAGAAGGATGGTTTGGTAAAGTTCTTGTCTCGTTCAGTGTATAGATTCTGCGAGGACGTGGTTCAAGCTTACTAGGACCTCCTTCAATGCCCCCAAAGTATTGGATGGCGAGGGTACGAATAGCTTGAACCCCTCATATGTAAACTACTATTAATACTTTAACCCGACTACTTGGGATTGTATCCCTGCTGACTCAAACCACTTAGCCGAGGGTAACGTCACCTTCAAAAGAGGGGCCTACCTTTTTTCGCATTAATAACTTATTTAATCATTTTCCAATATTCCGACCCTTTGGGATTGTATCCCTGCTGACTCAAACCACTGGGTTGAGGGTAACGTCACCTAGGGGTGAGCATAAAACTGAAATAACCGAACCGCAACCGAAATAACCGAAGGGTTGGTTATTTATATTTTTGATAACCGCATGTTGCGTTTAGTTATGGTTATTATTAGTTTCATAACCGCAAATAACCAAACCGAACCGAATGTTTTAAACATGGCCAAATCCATAAGACAATAGGTTTTTAAGTTAGTGTTTAAATGTTTAACCATGGCTAAATCCATATTTTTTTGGGTGAAGTGTTTAAGTCTTTTAAACATTAACCGCAAATAACTATGACTCAACCTCATTGAATTTAAAACTCTAGCCACTTTGTGTTCGTATGTATGCTTCCACATAACACGTGGAAGTAAAATATAATTGATAATTCTACAAGCTTTAACTGTGTATATATATTTTTGCGCATTATATTTTCATAACCGACACATTTAAAGCCTAACTTTAGAAACGATAAAATAACCGACCTCTAACCAAACCGAACCGCATTAACCGCAAATAACCGATTAACCGAAACCACATTAACCGAACCGAATGTTTATGATTTTTTTATAACCGAAGTGTGCGGTTATGGTTTCGGTTATAGGAAATAACCTAACCGAACCGCACCATGGTCACCCTAACGTCACCTTAAAAAAAAGGGCCTACTACTATAACTAAGATAATCTCTTAAAAAAGTCCGAAAATGCGAGAATCATCAAAGGATACATTAAAGATGAGTTGGATCCAAGTGATTCTATCTTGTCTATCTGTTTTTCATTTTATTTAATTTTTATTTTTTTATGTTTAAAATCTTTTATAAAAGTTTTAGATTGATTAGACGTTGACAATAAAACGGTACTAAAAGCTCTTGTGTCCTTGGACAACCTCGGTATCTTACCAAAACTATACTACGCTCACGATGGGTGCCCTTGCCCTAGTGTGTGTTTAGTGTTAATACAATATCGTGTTTTATAAATTTAAAACTTGAATAATGCATAAAAAGGGCTCAAAATATTAATAAAAATATAATACGCTCATCACACACCAAGTTTATAGCGCCGTTTCAGGGGACACAAGGATTTTAAGAAAGTTTAAAGTCAGCGGCCTAATCATTTTTTTACATTTTTTATTATTTTTTAGGAATTTTTTCAGTTGTTAGCAGAATCTGCACTTTCTGCTGACGTGCAGCACGTGTCGTGCCCAGTCAGACAGGGGCGGTGCCGCCATCATTACTGGCAGTTTCTTTTTCTGAGTAACAGAAGAGTGACCACGGGCCGTGGCGGTGCACCATGGGGCCGTGCCCAGCTCCCTGTAACTGGGATCCAGAAAATTGTTAACTGTATTCTCGAACACAGGCCGTAGCCATTAACCACGGGGTCGTGGTAAAGTAATTGACCGACATTTCTTTTTGTTTAATCGCAAGACTTCGAACTCACTTGCAGCACCTGAAATCTCTAAGCAGTGCATGAGCTCCAGTTCCGATAAGACATAAAAGAACCTCTAGACGAAGCCGAACGCTTTGTAAGAAAAAGACTAAAGCCAAGAATCAACAGAAAGCTTCGGGGTCCCAATTCCAATGGCGGATCAACGTACCTTAATGGATTACCTATGGCCTACGGTCGGTAATCTCGGGGCCGCAATCATGCACCGAACATTGATGCCAACAACTTCAAACTACGGCCACATTTGAGCATAAACCACTGACTCAAACCACTGGGTTGAGGGTAACGTCACCTAGGGGTGAGCATAAAACTGAAATAACCAAACCGCAACCGAAATAACCGAAGGGTCGGTTATTTATATTTTTGATAACCGCATGTTGCGGTTTAGTTATGGTTATTATTAGTTTCATAACCGCAAATAACCGAACCGAACCGAATGTTTTAAACATGGCCGAATCCATAAGACAATAGGTTTTTAAGTTAGTGTTTAAGTGTTTAACCATGGCTAAATCCATATTTTTTTGGGTGAAGTGTTTAAGTCTTTTAAACATTAACCGCAAATAACTATGACTCAACCTCATTGAATTTAAAACTCTAGCCACTTTGTGTTCGTATGTATGCTTCCACATAACATGTGGAAGTAAAATATAATTGATAATTCTACAAGCTTTAACTGTGTATATTTATTTTTATTATATTTTCATAACCCACACATTTAAAGCCTAACTTTAGAAATGATAAAACAACCGACCTATAACCAAACCGAACCGCATTAACCGCAAATAACCGATTAACCGAAACCACATTAACCGAACCGAATGGTTATGATTTTTTGATAACCGAAGTGTGCGGTTATGGTTTCGGTTATAGGAAATAACCGAACCGAACCGCACCATCCTCACCCTAACGTCACCTTCAAAAGAGGGGCCTACTACTATAACTAAGATAATCTCTTAAAAAAGTCCGAAAGTGCGATAATCATCAAATGATACATTAAAGATGAGTTGGATCCAAGTGATTCTGTCTTGTCTATCTGTTTTTCATTTTATATAATTTTTATTTTTTTATCTTTAAAATCTTTTATAAAAAATTTAGATTGATTAGACGTTGACAATAAACCGGTACTAAAAGCTCTTGTGTCCTTGGACAACCTCGGTATCTTACCAAAACTATACTACGCTCACGATGGGTGCACTTGCCCTAGTGTGTTTTAGTGTTAATACAATATCGTGTTTTATAAATTTAAAACTTGAATAATGCGTAAAAAGGGCTCAAAATATTAATAAAAATATAATACGCTCATCACACACCAAGTTTATGGCTCAGTTTCAGGGGACACAAGGATTTTAAGAAAGTTTAAAGTCAGCGGCCTATCATTTTTTTACATTTTTATTATTTTTTAGGAATTTTTTCAGTTGATAGCAGAATCTGCACTTTCTACAGACGTGCAGCACGGGCCGTGCCCTGTCAGACAGGGGCCGTGCCGCCATCATTACTGGCAGTTTCTTTTTCTGAGTAACAGAAGAGTGATCACGAGCCGTGGCGGTGCACCATGGGGCCGTGCCCAGCTCCCCTGTAACTGGGATCCAGAAAATTGTTAACTGTATTCTCGAACACAGGCCGTAGCCATTAACCACGGGGTCGTGGTAAAGTAATTGACCGACATTTCTTTTTGTTTAATCGCAAGACTTCGAACTCACTTGCAGCACCCAAAATCTCTAAGCAGTGCATGAGCTCCAGTTCCGATAAGACATAAAAGAACCTCTAGACGAAGCCGAACGCTTTGTAAGAAAAAGACTAAAAGCCAAGCATCAAGAGAAAGCTTCGGGTCCCAATTCCAATGGCGGATCAACGTACCTTAATGGATTACCTATGGCCTACGGTCGGTAATCTAAGGGCCGCAATCATGCACCGAACGTTGATGCCAACAACTTCGAACTACGGCCACATTTGAGCATAAACCACTGACTCAAACCACTGGGTTGAGGGTAACGTCACCTAGGGGTGAGCATAAAACTGAAATAACCAAACCGCAACCAAAATAACCGAAGGGTCGGTTATTTATATTTTTGATAACCGCATGCTGCGGTTTAGTTATGGTTATTATTAGTTTCATAACCGCAAATAACCGAACCGAACCGAATGTTTTAAACATGGTCGAATCCATAAGACAATAGGTTTTTAAGTTAGTGTTTAAGTGTTTAACCATGGCTAAATCCATATTTTTTTTGGGTGAAGTGTTTAAGTATTTTAAACATTAACCGCAAATAACTATGACTCAACCTCATTGAATTTAAAACTCTAGCCACTTTGTGTTCGTATGTATGCTTCCACATAACACGTGGAAGTAAAATATAATTGATAATTCTACAAGCTTTAACTGTGTATATTTATTTTTATTATATTTTCATAACCCACACATTTAAAGCCTAACTTTAGAAATGATAAAACAACCGACCTACAACAAAACCGAACCGCATTAACCGCAAATAATCGATTAACTGAAACCACATTAACCGAACCGAATGGTTATGATTTTTTGATAACCGAAGTTTGCGGTTATGGTTTCGGTTATAGGAAATAACCGAACCGAACCGCACCATGCTCACCCAAACGTCACCTTCAAAAGAGGGGCCTACTACTATAACTAAGATAATCTCTTAAAAAAGTCCGAAAGTGCTATAATCATCAAATGATACATTAAAGATGAGTTGGATCCAAGTGATTCTATCTTGTCTATCTGTTTTCATTTTATATAATTTTTATTTTTTTATCTTTAAAATCTTTTATAAAAAATTTAGATTGATTAGACGTTGACAATAAACCGGTACTAAAAGCTCTTGTGTCATTGGACAACCTCGGTATCTTACCAAAACTATACTACGCTCACGATGGGTGCCCTTGCCCTAGTGTGTGTTTAGTGTTAATACAATATCGTGTTTTATAAATTTAAAACTTGAATAATGCATAAAAAGGGCTCAAAATATTAATAAAAATATAATACGCTCATCACACACCAAGTTTATGGCGCCGTTTCAGGGGACACAAGGATTTTAAGAAAGTTAAAAGTCATCGGCCTAATCATTTTTTTACATTTTTATTATTTTTTAGGAATTTTTTTAGTTGTTAGTATAATCTGCACTTTCTGCAGACGTGCAGCACGGGCCGTGCCCTGTCAGACAGGGGCCGTGCCGCCATCATTACTGGCTGTTTCTTTTTCTAAGTAACAGAAGAGTGACCACGGGCCGTGGCGGTGCACCATGGGGTCGTGCCCAGCTCCCCTGTAACTGGGATCCAGAAAATTGTTAACTGTATTCTCGAACACAGGCCGTGGCCATTAACCACGGGGTCGTGGTAAAGTAATTGACCGACATTTCTTTTTGTTTAATCGCAAGACTTCGAACTCACTTGCAGCACCTGAAATCTCTAAGAAGTGCATGAGCTCCAGTTCCGATAAGACATAAAAGAACCTCTAGACGAAGCCGAACGCTTTGTAAGAAAAAGACTAAAAGCAAAGAATCAAGAGAAAGCTTCGGGGTCCCAATTCCAATGGCGGATCAACGTACCTTAATGGATTACCTATGGCCTACGGTCAGTAATCTCGGGGCCGCAATCATGCACCGAATGTTGATGCCAACAACTTCGAACTAAGGCCACATTTGATTCAAATGCTCCAAAATTCCGCCACATTTCATGACCTTCCCGTTGAAGATCCCCATTTACATATTACCAACTTTTTGGAAATATGTGACACCTTCCGGATCAACGGAGCATCAATCGACACCATCCACCTCCGCATGTTCCCGTTTTCACTCAAAGACCGAGCTAAGGCTTGGCTGAACACCTCCCAAGTGGTTCGGTAAACACCTGGGATGAACTTGCCCAAAAGTTTCTATACAAATATTTCCCACCATCTAAAACCGCTAAATTAATGACAAAAATAAACACTTATTCACAAGAAGACGGGGAATCTTTGTATGAAACTTGGGAAAGGTACAATGAGCTATTGAGGAAATGCCCTCACCATGGTCTCGCAGTGTGGCAACAAGTATCCACTTTCTATAATGGTTTGTTGCCACACACGAGACAAACACTCGACTCAAGCTCCGGGGGACTCATGGGTAATAGACACCCAATTGAAATTTACAATCAAATTGAGGAAATTGCTTAAAACAATTTTCAATGGCACACCCCCCCCCCCGGAGGTTCAAAATCTATTGCCTCGAGCGCCCATAAGGTTGATGAAAGCACCTCTTTACAAGCCCAAATCGAGACTTATCCTCGAAAATAAAAAAAATAGAAATAACAAAAACAGCCTCGGTTATGGCTTGTGAAGGGTGTGGTGGGCCACATGAAAATTGGAGTTGTATGAAAGAAATGGAAGATCAAACGGAAATGGTAAACTACATAGATAATCGACCTAGACCGTCGGGTCCCCCTATGGGTACCTACAACCAAGGGTGGCGAAACCATCCTAACCTTGGTTGGAAGGAGCCAGAGAATAGTAGTAACCAACAAAATCAAAACCAAAGACCTAACTTTCAACGACAACCAAGAAATGAATCGCAAAATTTCTCTCAACAACAAGGAGGTCGAGAGAGGCTTGAAGATCTCATCACACGCCCCATTTCCGAGACCGATAAAAGATATTCGGATCGGTTCTCACAAACGGACTCCAATATTAGAAACCAGCGGGCTAGCATTCAAAACATTGAAAAACAACTAAGTCTGCAGCCCAAAGTTTCTCCGAAAGACCACAAGGCGCCTTACCCAGCAATACCGAAACCAATCCAAAAGTGCAAGTACACGTCATAACATTAAGAAACCGGAAATTAGGTCCCGAGGAAACATCACCACCATCCATCAACAACAATCCACCCGAACAAAGTACAAACCCACTTCCAAACCACCAAGAAACCATTCCCCCACAAAATCCCGAACCAACAAAAAACCCCTCAGTACCCAACCCCGGTCGTTTGCTTCGCCAAAAGACCGATGAGCAATTCGCAAAGTTCATAAACCTCCTAAAACAATTGCATATCAATCTTCCATTTGTAGAAATCCTCACTCAAATGCCAAAATACTCAAAATTCATGAGAGACTTCCTCACCCACAAACGAAAGATTGAAACACTGCAATTGGTCAACTTAAAAGAATAATGCTCAGTCGTACTCTTCAACAAGCTCCCCCAAAAGAAGATAGACCCCGGGAGTTTCACTATTCCTTGCTTCATCGGAGGATCACCTATAAGAAATGCATTAGCCGACCTTGGGGCTAGCATCAATCTTATGCCAGCATCAATGTTTGACCGACTCGGGTTAGCAAAACCATGCCCCACAAAAATGAGCATACAACTCGCCGATAGATCGGTCAAACATCCATAAGGTATCACCGAGAATCTCTTGGTAAAAGTCGAAGAATTTGTCTTCCTTGTCGATTTTGTCATACTCGACATGGAAGAAGATACCGAAGTTCCACTCATTTTAGGAAGACCATTCCTTGCCACCGCTCGAGCCACAGTGGACATGAACGACGGAAAACTGACCTTGAGGGTGGGAGACAAGGAGATGAAGTTCGGGGTAGGAAAAAGAGTAGATGATGACCCGGTCAACTACATGGATGTCATAGACTCAAGCTTGGAAGACGCTATCCGACGATGCAATGGGGGAAACGAGACATCCCGCTCGGGTAAGATATGACAGGTTTTGGGTCTAGCCAAGGACCCTTATAAACGTGGCGCACCACGGAGGCATTCCGCGAAACTATCCTTAGTATTAATTTAGTTTAACTTTTATGTCTTCTAGTTTATTCTTACTTTTTCAGGAATAAAACACACGAGAAAAGATGAAAACTGCCAAAGGGACGTCGAAAACACACCCCATGCATGTAAACATTGCCTTCCGACAACATTTTCAGCTTCTTAGCATGTTCAGCACGGGGTCGTGCTCAACCAACACGCCCCATGCACAGGTTCTGCAGAAAAATATTTTTTAAAACAGGTAACTGACCACGGGTCGTGTTGACTGGCCACACCCCATGGTCAAGCTTCTGTAGACATTTGATACTGGTACTCTGAACACGGGGCCATGCCCAGACCACACGGGCCCGTGGCCAGATGCCTAGTATCATAAAATCTTGTTTTTAACACGCTTTTACGCATTCGACCAAACCGAAAAATTTATTTTTGGACACATTGAGGACAATGTGTAATTTAAGTGAAGATGGGAGCTAACACTTTGAATCTAGCAAGTCCTAATAACAAGCCTTACACAAAACTCTATTGGAACCGCAATCACCCCAAATCTTTTTCAAAATTTTTCATTTTTTTACTTGTCTTGGTTTAATTTGGGAATAACAAGTTCTAAAAAGTTATGTTTTTACGAATTTACAACCGATAGCGTCACGACAAAAAAGAACCAAATAAGAAAATTATCAAAGGGTGTGACAAATCTTTTTAAAATTTGATTATATATACTTGTTCACATTATAAACCCATTCCCACATTGAGTGAGTTTTGAGCCTTTATCGAGCATACATTCATATATCTTTAAAATAAATGCTCATTTCCGTTTCTTGTGTGAATAGCCGCTTGGTTCTTACGACTCTAGAACTTGCCAAGACAATACATTCCCGGTTCTTACCAACTTAAACCCAAGTAAGCAAATGATAGAGGCATTAGGACTAACCCATTTTTCATTCAAACCCATTATTTTCCTTCTTTTTACCCCACTACAAAAATCCCCCTAGTTAACCCTTTTGAGCCTAAACCTTTTCGTTTCAAACCCGCAAAACAAACGACGTTTACCCACCAAAACAGTTTCCCTTTCAAACCCATTTTTTTAGTAAAAAGCTCGACTATATTGTGACAAAAAAAACATAGCTCTTACAATAACCAAACAAGTTCCTTCAAAATCTTGTTTGAAAATGCTTGTTCCAAATAAATGTCACAAAAACAAAAAGTTTCACGATAACCAACGCTTTTTGCCATTTTACTAACCACTTACCCAAATATCACCTACCCCTAGCCCAAGCCTAACCTTGTTCAAAGTCCTCTTGATATTTACAAAGGTTTATAGTTAAAAAGCAGGAGGTTTGATCGCTTGGCAAACATATGGTAGAAGTAAGTTCCAAACCGGAATCGAGTGTTATCACAAAAATACATCTTCGGCCGAGTGTTGATTGATCTCTTGGGAGGTACGTGAACTTGTAAATAAATAGAATTTTAAAGAGGCATGTTATGCCTAAATAAATAGTTTTTCTTAAAAGTGTGCTAAATAAATCATGATGAATAGGATTGTAAATAAAATAAAGCAAAATCAAAATAAAGATCTTGGATTCCCGACACTCAAAGAGAAAACACAAAAACCTCTTCTCTACCAATTCCATTTGGGTGTGTAAGCCACATTTAAAGAGTTTTACTTGAGGACAAGCAAAGATTCAAGTGTGGGGATATTTGATGTGTGCAAAATGCAACATATAAATTACATTAAAAGAGGCATAAAACTAACCTTTTTTAGTACTAATGTTGGGAAAAGTACGGTTCTTTGTTCCTTTTGTATTTTCAGGACAAAAAGAGCTTAAAAGAATAAAAGAAGCGAATAAGCAGCCAAAACCAACATAAATACGAAAAGAAGGAATAACGAGCCATGCCCGATCCTCCAGCAACACCCCAAAGATAAAAACAAGATAACAAAAGATGACCACGGGGCCGTGCCCAGCCGAACACGGGGCGTGGTCAGACCTTGCACTTCGAGACAAAACCTGCAGAAACTTCTACGCCTATCACGGGGCCGTGCCCAGACCAACATGGGGCGTGGTCAACTATAAGATTTGCAGAATCCAGATAGTACAACGAACAGTTGACCACGGGGTCGTGCCCAGAGGCCACGGGGTCGTGTGGGGCCCTCTGCTGTCAGATGCAATAAATGAAGGAAGAGAAGATGGTTGGCCATGGGCCGTGCCCACTAGACACGGGGCCATGGCCGGGCTACTGTTTGGGCTATAAATAGGGGTGTTTAGTTCACTTCAAATGCATCCCATGGCAAACCACTTCTCTCTCACTTTGCCACCACTCCACCACCACTACAACACCAACACCCACCACCATCATCCGTCAATCATCTTTAGAGTGTGTAGTAGTCTCGGGATCCAAGATGGATTGTAAGGGTTCTTGTCAAACAAAGTCCTTGCTTGGCTAAATTCCTTATATCACTTGGTGAAGACTTGTCTTTAATGTATTACTTTTGATTTTTAATCTTTTGGCACTTTTTAATTGGGTATGTGTTAATGACTTTAGTAACTAGTTTCTTATGTTGAAAGTGAATTTTCCTAACGATTTCTTCATGATGTCATTGATTTGCTCATCCGTGTCTTTACAGACTATATAAAGCGCGTTAACTACTTGGAAGGGGGTTAGAAGGATGGTTTGGTAAGGTTCTTGTCTCGTTCAGTGTATAGATTCTGCGAGGACTTGGTTCAAGCTCACTAGGACCTCCTTCAATGCCCCAAAGGTATTGAATGGCGGGGGTGCGAATAGCTTGAACCCCTCGTATGTAAACTACTATTAATACTTTAACCCGACTACTTGGGATTGTATCCCTGCTGACTCAAACCACTTAGCCGAGGGTAACGTCACCTTCAAAAAAGGGGCCTACCACTTTTCGCATTAATAACTTATTTAATTATCTTCCGATATTCCGACCCTTTGGGATTGTATCCCTGCTGACTCAAACCACTGGGTTGAGGGTAACGTCACCTTCAAAAGAGGGGCCTACTACTATAACTAAGATAATCTCTTAAAAAGTCCGAAAGTGCGAGAATCATCAAAGGATACATTAAAGGAGAGTTGGATCCAAGTGATTCTATCTTATCTATTTGTTTTTCATTTTATTTATCTTTTTATTTTTTTTTATGTTTAAAATCTTTTGTCAAAAATTTAGATTGATTAGACGTTGACAATAAACCGGTACTAAAAGCTCTTGTGTCCTTGGATGACCTCGGTATCTTACCAACACTATACTACGCTCACGATGGGTGCACTTGCCCAAGTGTGTGTTTAGTGTTAGTACAATATCGTGTTTTATAAATTTAAAACTTGAATAATATGCAAAAAGGGCTCAAAATATTAATAAAAATATAATACGCTCATCACACAGTAGTTTCTCCACTGAATCCCACGAGCACCAATGATCTTGGTATGATTTCGGATTCAGGAATGTTAATCTTTTTTAGGGCATCCAATTGTATTATGTTCACTGAACTCCCTCCATCAATAAGGATCTTGCGAACAAAGTGGTTAGAAATAAACAAGGTAATAACTAAACCGTCGTGATGAGGATCCTGTATATCTACACAATCATCCTCATCAAAGGATATCACTTTCTGTTGAGTCAGTGTTGAAGTTCGAACTGGTCTTTCTCCATTTTCCATCTTTGTTTCCTTGGCATGTCTTTTTGCAGCCGAAAACGAGGTTCCACATATAGCATAGCCTCCAGAGATGAAATTAATGATCTGGGCATCAGCGGGTGGAGGAGGAGCTTATTCAGGAACTTTCTCAGAGTCATGGGTCCTTGATCGTTTTCTTCCAAGTAATTCTTTCAAGTATCCTTTGCTGAGAAGATAACCAATCTCCTTCCTCAAGGCTATGCACTCATCAGTAAGATGACCGAAGTCCTCATGATAAGCACACCACTTGGACTTATCTTTATTGGCTATGGCTTTCTCATTTTTTCGAGGCCACCTAGCTTTGTCACCTAGATTCTACATAACAAGGATTAGTTCATGATTATCAACAGAAAAACAATATTCAGATATTGGAGGATAATCCTATCATCTTCATCTTGTTCAACTGCATGCACATTGCGGTTGTCATTATTAGAGTATGGCTTCGATCGATTATTCTTAAAGAATGATCCTTGTTTTTCTTGTTTCGAGGATCCTGACAGTCTTTCCTGGATCCTTTTATCATCCTCTAAACGAATGAACCTCAATGCCTTGTTCCTCACTTCATCTAAATTTCTGCAAGGTGTCATAACAAGGTCATCATAGAATGAGGAATCCTTCAGCAATCCCATTTTGAATACCTCCACATCGGTGGCAATATCGAGGTTAGGGATTTATAAGGATTCTCTACTAAACTTAGTGATGTAATCTCTTAATGATTCATCACGGCCCTGGGTTATCCTATACAAATCACTAGTTAATCATTCAAATGTTCTACTACATGAAAATTGATTATTGAACAAGTTAACTAAATGAGACAATGAAGTAATTGAGTAGGGAGGAAGACCTAGCAGTCATTTGAGTGCTGATCCAGTGAGTGTGGATCCGAAGGCCTTGCAAAGACAGGCTTCCTTTAACCTTTCTGGAATGGGGTTGATCTCCATTCTTTCCCGGTATTGTGCTACATGCTCATCCGGATCAGTTGCACCATCGTACAACTTCATGTTGGGGGTTTGAAAGCGTTTTGGTATCTCAGCATTGCATATAGGAGGTGCAAAATGAGACACCCTGTGACTTCCATCTGGGATCTCATGAATGGGCTTAACCACTCTTGGGACGCTGGATATCATATCCTTAAGATTCTGGAGCTCCCTAGCCATGGCCTGATTAATGCCTGCATCCTGCATGAAACCATAATTAGTAACAAAAGACGTATTGAAATTGTTACCTTCTGATTGGTTTGGAACCGGTATCCCGGAAGTATATCCAAAAGTAGACACTGCAGGTGCAACAATTGGACCAGATGAGGCAATAGTCTGCATAGGAATGAAGTCTCCTGTATGAACTTCAGAGTTCCTGGATGGTTGGTTCCCTAAGGATCCTTGATCCTAGAGCAAGTTGGATCCTTGAACTTGAGGTGAGGATCCTTGATATGGTGCATAGAATCCTCTAGACTGGTACATTCCTTACGATCCTCCAGGTTCATAGAAGGATCCTTGAGGCTCCATGATTCCTAGTGATCCTCGCTGAAGGATAGATAATCCTAGAGGCTGGAAGTAGGATCCCTGAACTTGAGAAAAGGATCCTTGAGCCTGTGTCACCGCCAGTGATCCTTGCTGGCAATTGGAGGATCCTTGAATTTGAACACCAGATCCTCTGGAATGCTGGACTGTTGATGCTGGAGAAGTGAAATCCAATGACTTGGGCATCAGTGGGGAGTAATCCTCCACTGAACTCTTCTGCTTCTTGATTTCATAATCTCCCTGAGGATCCTTTGGTTGGTTTTGTCCTGCTGCTCCATGTAGTTCTTCATCTGCAAAATCAAAGTAGAAACATCATTGTTAGTAGCTGTAGATAATGAAACAGCGGAGGTTTTTGAACCTGTGTAAACAGGTGTAGTTTTCTTCTGAGGATTCTCAAGACTCCTCATGGGTGCAGGGGAAGAGGAGGCAACGATGCACTAGTCTGAGATGAGGTAACCGCCGGCATGGCACTTAAAGCAGATTTTCCCTGGGAAGCCATGTGGTTGATGGAAATGAATGACAATGAATGAAATGATTGAGATTCTTATAATTGAAGCACTGATTGCCCCACGGTGGGTGCCAAACTGTTTTGATCAAAAATCTGATCAAGGATAATGTAACCAAACTTTGAATGTGAGGTTGAGTGCTAATAAAAATGAATGATTGTATGAATCAGTTATATATATGCAAACAATGTCGGGCACAGAGATTTATACGAGGAAAAGCCCTATATCACTAGTAGATCGTAGGCATAAAAACCTCGGATAGTGAAAACTATCACTATCGACTATATTCAACGAACAAGATTACAACTTTGGAAGATATTGAGCTGTTTACAAGCGAAATCTAGAGTGTTGTAGTGAGTTCTCTGAGAGTTGTGATAAAAGATGTGTGTGTTTCTAATAATAGCTCAATATCCCCTAAAATAATAGAGTTTTTAGCTAGCAACTAACTATCCGAGATATCGGGGATCACCCACGTTCATCCACAACGTCCATATAGCTCGATGCACGTGCGTAATTCTGAGTATATTCCAATATTCCAGCTTGACCTAGTATTCAACGAATACCTGCATTAAATTTGAACATATCGAAGACAATTGTTAGTAACTGTAATATTTACTAAGGATCCTTAATCCTTCCAGTATCCTCCATGTGTCTTAGAAAGGATCATTCATTATACTCGGGAGGATCCTTGATCCATAAATAAAAGAAAACCAGCCCTAACAAGGATATCTCATAGGAATGTGGAGGATAATGGAACGAGTATTGCTAAATCTAATTTCATACTCAACATGACCCGTACATGATTTAATACCTCTCATGTATATGTCGCACGTCAAGTATCAGGTATACATGTTAGTCTCATAACAATACTCGTTGGAAATACAATATTTTTCTTATCATTCTTATTTTAATATAAATATCTAAAATATAGAAAAGTCATTATGATACAAATCTAAAAAGATGAGCTATACTTTATATCATAAAAAATATGAATGATATTATCAAATATATATTCCAAAAAAAAACGTTTTTCACATAGTTAAATTAATACTAGACTATGTTTAATGCAAAAATAAAAATAAAAAATCGGATATACGTATCGTGTATATAGTTTAGTATCCGTCTTTGAAATGTGATAACAAGTACTATCACCACATGAGCAAATGTTATGCGCCACCTTGAACCTCTGTGAGCTCGATTTGGCAAAGGACGATGATGAGTATTGCGACATTGTCAATTTTGGATTGGAGAATGTGAGCTATGATGAAAAAATTTGATAAAATAAGTGGAATTTGGATGATGCCTACGCTCTGTCTTCGAAATCTCCTGGTTGAATTGGGTTGAAATTAGGGCTAAAAACAGGGAAGGAAGTATAAGACCAGGGGCAAAATGAGGATTTCACCAGGGTTTTAATGGTTAAACTAATGGATGAGTCAAGGAGGGACGCAATGTGTAACACTTTTCAAAGTATGTGGACTGAGGCTTCCAAGGGTTTCCTTCGGGGACTCATTATGACACCGCCGCTAAACCACGGCGACGCAAATTGCACTTTACTCTATATGAAATGCATATTAAAAGGTTGTCCACTTTCCACTCTCTAAGGCCAGCCCTGGATGAGGATAAACTCAACAATGTGTGTAACATTCCACTCAAACATGATACAAAAATTGTTTAAAAACACACTCAAGGAAGGAGCGATGAACTTTCTTAATATAGTTGGACAAATAGGAGATGATCTATATAAATCCAATAATTGTTTGTGTTAAACACCAAACCAAATGACATTTAGGTAGGAATGCTCTTTAAAACGAAAGTAGCCCCCTTGTATGAAAAGCAAGATGCTACTAGGCCAGCTTAAAGGGTGTGCAAAGTGGCCACCGCATAGGGCCCTAAAGTTTAGGCCCAAATATATCTTTTTTTATTATATCATATTTAAAAAAATATATATATAATGCAATTATTAGATATGTAAACCAATGTATTGTTTTAGTCCAATGTTTGGAAAACAAGTGGAGATGAATTCCATACAACCCAACAGAGTTCGACCTTTACTTTTCTTTGCTTTTTTTGTTTGTTTGTTTGATACTCTTTGCATAAATCCATTTTAACCTTTGTTCGAAACTCTATGCAGAAAACCATTTTAACCACCAACGAAGGAGAATCCACTTAGTTGTTATATACTAGGTTAGTAACGCGTGTATTACGCAGGTTGAACAATGAAGACAATGTAATTAGAATTCTCAAAAAAACTTAAGAAAATATAATATAACATTTGCAAATATATGATCCTGAATTTTATAAGAAAATACATGAATCATAAATTCAAACTGTTCACAACTTATTAATTCCATCTTAGGAAAAAATTAGACAAACAATTAAAGTTCTTGATGTGTGCCAAAATATGTTCTTTTTAAGAAATTTATATAGACAGACATAATCATTCAAAATCTTTTCAAAATCTTTTTATTTTTGTATACATGTTCAAATACATATACAATATCTCATATATATATATATAACCATACACATTACACCACACCACTCCAGTTCTATAAAAACATGCAAAAACAACAATCAAACAATCATTCACAATAATCACCGAAAATAAATGACAAAAGAATAGAAAAAAGGTGGTTGAAGCTCCGTAAAACCAAAATCAAGTAAAACAATAGGTTATCAGTTATGACTTGGGTGCATTTTGTTTTTGCAGACATAAACTATCTGCAAGCTGATTTCATTTGTTTTCATGTCTGCAACTGAAGATGAGGTCTGAAGCTCTGCAAGCTAAAAATATAAGAATGTTTGTTTTTATAAGTTGATATTGTCTGCATAAATGAAAATATATAATTGTCAAACTTAGCTCACTATCATTTAACATTTGAGGAGCAATAACTGTAAAAACTGCACAAAAACAGCTTCTATTTGTGTCAAAAAACTGCACAAAAACAGGTTCAATTTGCTGTCAAAAAACTTCCGAAAATTGCAGCAAAACAGCTTCAATTTGTGTAAAAAAAACTACACAATACTGCCGTCCAAAAATTGTCAAAAATTGGTCGCCGAAAAACTGATCGGAGGAGGAGCAGGAGGTCGCCGGAAAACTGGTCGGATGAGGAGCTGGAGGTCGCCGGAAAACTGGTCGGAGGAGGAGGAGCGGCGGCGTCTGGGAGAGGATGATGATCAAGTATATATGAGAGAGGAGTATACTAGGGTTATTGTGAAGATGTTTTAAGAAAGGGGTCGAAAGCTTTTTTTTTAAGATGAAAAAGCTGAGTTCAGATCTGTTAAAAAGAAAAAACAAACGGTCTTCACGGGTAACGTCTGCGCGTCTACAGACATTAGCTCCATTGAAGATGTTTGAAGAAAAAACAAACACCCCCTTACTTACATAAATGTTTTGTGGGTCCTCTGTCCTATCTCTATTTAATCAAGACCACCAAATGAAAATAGAAAAAGATACACACAGACACAAAAAATATATATATATATATATATATATATATATATATATATATATATATATATATATATATATATAACGTCTGCGCGTCTACAGACATTAGCTCCATTGAAGATGTTTGAAGAAAAAACAAACACCCCCTTACTTACATAAATGTTTTGTGGGTCCTCTGTCCTATCTCTATTTAATCAAGACCACCTAATGAAAATAGAAAAAGATACAGAAAGACACAAAATATATATATATATATATATATATATATATATAAATAAAGCGGCTCATTCTTTCCTTCTAGCTTGACTTGTTCTATTCAATATGTGGCTTTGTTGTAAGCGGACCTAGCAATCATCCTCTCCCTCAGGGGAAGTGTAGGCATCAGAGAGGCTATATATATATATATATATATATGGGATGCTCTTTTGAAAGCATTTGAAGAGTCTATATAAGACTATGCCAAGAAAGTAGAAAGGTAAACTTAAAATCATGATTAGAAAAAAAGATAACAGTTTTTAAAAGACCTAACTGAATTTTTTTTGAAGTTACCTGACATAAAGCTTGGTTAACATGAAAGGTTGGTTGCAATGACTCTAGGATGCGATGCATTGATAGTTATGTTTGCCCCTTCTTCATGTACTCGATGATAACGACCAACATATTGACAATGATGTTGCAAGTTTATATCATGCAATAGTTATATTTAGGGGGAAATAACCAAACTGTAAACATAAAAACCGAACCGAAACAAAAACCGACGTTTCGGTTTTCGGATAACCATTTTCAATAACAAAAAATAACTGACTTGTCATACCTCGACCCGCAACGGATTGGTACGGGGCATGATGATTGTCCATAGCTCATGACAAATAACAATTGTCTCAATATTTAAAGCACAACCGTTTTAATTTGTCACATAACATATAAATATCCGAAACAGTTCATACTTTGGTCAAATATAAAACAAAGAAAAATTTTCCAATTTATTTTCCTAAGGCCCATCTTATGTGTCCTCTTCTCCTGATCATCAAACTTGGTTACCTGCATCACGTTAGAAAAATATATTTTTGGGTCAACAAAATGTTGGTGAGTAATTCCTCTTTTTATAAAATAACTTTTATATTAGTTTTAATTAAAATTCTTTCAACATGCATTTTCAAGATTAGTATAAGGATCATAATGTAACAACAAGGTAATATGTATACCATCAAATAAACATTTAAACAAATATGAATCAACGACTAAATGAGACTCGAGCCCCGAAGAGCGAATCTGAGACTATGGTGATACTATGCTACAACCTAGTCAGCCGTGGATCCACATGACACGCTAGAATGCAATAGACTGACAATTGCATAAAAACTAAATCAAAACACATAACGCATTGAAATTTAGCATGCTAATGAATAATTTAATCAAACATTCGTATAACGCGATACACCCAAAAAAAATTATAAAAGTAAAAACGGGGAAAAATAGTAGAAATTACTCACGGGTTGCGTTCCGTTTATTCCTTGATTTACCGCACAGATTGTTAAGAAGGAAAAACTCCACGAACAAAAATCGTTACCTTAAAATATATAATAAATATGCAAATCAATCAACAAAATAATCTAATAAATATTACTATCCTAACCCTAAAATATTATTGTAATCCAATTAACACATCTACTAGATTATAAACTAAAGTTTTTATATCTACATTTTCATTTTGGCAAGATTACATTTTTTTAAAATAAAAATCATAACTTATATTAGTTAACATTTTCTATATATTAAGCCTAAAATATCATAAAGTATAGTTTTTACCTATATTATATTTTAGTGACCATAAATATAAAATTAAATGGTATTTGATCATAATGATTTATAAAAATCCAATAATTCATTTTTATCTAACATTTCAATGTAACAATGTTAAGGATTTAAACAAATAGATATATGTTCTTATTCTTAGGTAGGCGAGGCACTTTCGTTTTTGCCGTCATGATGTATAACAACGCGTTATACACCGGCGCCGGTTCCGACCATCACCGTGAAGTGGAAAACTCGTGGCCAGGACTACCCGTGTTGAAAGTGAGAATGTGAGGGAAATTGTTGGGTATTGTTGGGTGTGGTGAGTGATGGGCGTTTCCACTAAAATCCATCACTAGTGATGGAATAAAGCTCGATCAGGTGGCGGAACGTGATTGGATGTTGTGAGTGATGAGTGGGTGGTGAATGATGAGCGCCCCTACCCCTTAATCCATTAAAGCCATGTATGTGCATATAGATGTCGACAATCTTTATATTTTAAAGAATTCCTACAACATATATATCATTTAAAAATTCATAATAAATCCGAATGATGTCCAAAAGATCTAAAAAACTAACGCAACCTAATATAACATGGCAAGGAACATTATCATATTGTCAATTTCATCAATGCATAGATCTAAGATTAAAAGCCTTAAATTGCATAAATTCTAAGAACCCTAGATTTCTTACGAATTCAACTCGTATAGATGATGCCCTTTATAACAGAAATTGGTAGAGGGGGCTTGTAGAGCTCAGAAAAATAACAAGATTGGGCTTTTGAATTACTTGACTTGGTGTACGTTTGAAGGAGATATTATCCTTAGAAGTTACAAGCGCTAGCTTTTGTTCTTGATCAAATTCGTGAATCAAGGAGTATGATATCGAGTTGATGGACCAGAATGTTTAAAAAAAGATCATAGAGGGTGTTTGGTGTCGAAATTGCAGATTTAAAGAAAACGAATTTGATATAACCCATTAGGATTCTTGAGCATTAAACGAGAATTGATTTGAAAATTAAATTCGCGAATTAGTTGGCTTAATGATTTAATTATACCACTTGAAAGATCAGCTTCATATGTCATAACTCGTTGGCATGCATAAGGGTTTCGAATTGAATGTGATAAACGACCTAAGTCGTTTGATGATTCTCTTGTTCGCGTAGACTGTTGCTTCAAAGAAGATGATACCCCTTTCTTGTTTAGGTTTGAGCTTCAAACTAATATGTATCAAAGGTTCATCACAAAGAGTGCATGGCTCAGTTCGTTGGGTTGTTGATTTGTTACTCGGTCGATGCGGGTTTGAAACCCGAGTGAGGCGCTTTTGGGTTCTTTCTTGTTTCAACATTTATCAAGCTGTCAAGTTATGACATCCAGCCCCTTACACTTTGAGTTTCCACACCTTGACACATTTAACCCCTAGACCTTATAAATAGATTTAATTAACCAAACTAACTTAGTTAGGTTTTCCACTTAACAACTCTAATATTATAACTAACTTTGATAAACAGTTTGCTTTATAAATTTTAGTGGGGCTAACGGATTTAACTCATAATAATTTTAAAATACTTATATATATATATATAATATATATATATATAAATCTTGTAATTAATTATCTTAATTTAATTAATAACCAAATACTTAAACAAACAAGAATAATAAAAGTTCGCATTTCATTGTAAAACACTTCGGGTTCAATTTATATTACAAGTCGGATTTCGGGGATCCGTTTTTTTACGGATGTTACAGTCTCCCCTACTTTGAAAATTTTGTCCCAAAATATACTTAGAAAAAGAATCAAGCCAGAACAAGTGTGTATATTTATCTTTCACCCGGTCTTCACGCTCCCAAGTAAACTCTGGTCCACATGAGACTATGCCAAGAAAGTAGAAAGATAAACTTAACATCATGATTAGAAAAAAAGATAACAGTTTTTGAAAGACCCAAGTGAACATAAAGCTCATGTAACATGAAAGGTTGGTTGCAATGACTCTAGGATGTGATGCATTGATAGTTATGTTTGCCCCTTCTTCATGTATTCGATGATGAATACACAGTGTGTCACAACAAACTTGGCAACGACCAACATATTGACAATGATGTTGCAAGATTTATATCATGCAGTAGTTTTTTTAGGGGTGAGCAGAAATCCGAAATAATCAACCCGTAACCGAAAAACCGAACCGAAACAAAAACCGACGGTTCTCTTTTCGCATTTTTAATAACCGAAAATTTCGGTTCGGTTTTCTGATAACCATTTTCAAAAGCAAAAACTAACTGACCGAACTGATAAGCTATAATAGTAGGCCAAATCCATAGAGATTTTTATGTTTAAGTTCAAGTTGTTAAGTTTTTAACCATGCTACTAAGAATTATTAATTTTATTCTTGATTGTTAAATGTTAAATTTAAGTTGTTTAAGTATTTAACCCATGCTACTAAGAAATATTAATTTTATTATTGATTGTTAAATGTTTACAATAAGAACATTAACATGTCTATTTATCATTGAAATGATTTATCCATTATTTACAATAAATAACAAATTTAACATAAATACTAAATGATTTTCAAAGTATTATAAAACAATGTCTTAATAAAAACTTTAGAGAAACATTAAAATAGATTAGAAGGTTAAGTTTATGTGAACAATATTAATTAAAAAGACTAATATATTAACTTAAATGTAAATATTTAAGAAAGATTCTTAAACTTTGAATTATACTTTTTTAGAGTGAATTGCAAAGATTGTCCTTTATCTTTATACATCTTTTCAAGCGATGTCCTTTATGTTTAAAATTGATGAGTTTTGTACTTTATGTTTTAAAATCCTGCACGAAGCCTAACCTAGTTAATTTTTCAGTTGAATCTAATCACTTGCACATGAGAGCAATTTTGTCACTTTAAGTTTTAGGGATTGATTATAAAAACTTAAATAACAACCACCACCATAAACTCTATACCACCATCTTCCTCATGCACCCTCTGTACCACTATAACCTTTTTTACCACCATCACAACCTCCTTCCACATGTTTCCACCATAACCACCACCACAACCTCCTTCCACCATTACCACAACAACTTCCTTCCACCACCGCCACAACCACAGCCTCCTTCCACCACCGCCACCTGTTTCCACCATACCCACCAACCCACCACCGTTGCAATGACATCATCACCACCCATCCACCCCGCCACCACCACCAAAATTTCATCCAAACACAAACCCCCAAATTTTCAGATTCAATACAAACCCCCAAATTTTTCAGATTCAACTTAATTCAACAAAAATCCCCTAAAAGTAGGTTAAATCTAAACCTACCGAGATGAGGATTTGTTGAACCTGATGTTGCACGAGTGTTTGGTGTAGATAATCGAGTTGTTTCAGAAGTACAATAATAAGCATCCTTATGGAAATATTTTTGTGAGTGCACAAATCTCAAGATAAAGCTCTATAAATGTTTCCGGCTGGTGGGCCGTGGTGGGCGACAGTTGGTGGAGGTTTTTGATGGTTGATGGAGGCGGTTGTTGGTGATGGTGGAGAAGGGTAGAGAGAGAGATGTAGGTGGCTGTTGGTGGGCAAGTGGTGGGCAGCAGTTGATGATGGTTTTTGATGGTTGGTGGAGGCATTTGTTGGTGGTGGCGGTGGTGGACAGGTAGAGAGAGAGAGAAGGGGGCTAGAGAGAGAGATGCTCAGTAAGTGAGAAGGTAGATGTCACACCCTAACCGATGGCACTAGGCGAACCAGACTGCTCGAGAGAATCCACAACAACTATCATAAGCGACAAAACGTCAATTTCCCATACAATTAACATATCATCACTCGAAATCATTACAAATCCAAATATTCCCAAACAATTCATAGTTCACCAACAAATTTATTACAAGTTTCTAAAGTGTAAACCTAATCCGATTCGTAGCGATGACATCCTCAACCTGTTACATACGTTAGAATACAAGTCAATACAATAAAGTAAGGGTGAGCATACAGGTTTAATAGCATAATAATAACGATAAAGCGTTTACGCATAACCAGCATGTAACACGTAGAGAAAGTGAATCTAAGTAAGCTAACAATAATGATACGAGTTAACCAACACGACTGTGATGTGAGTACGCGTGATACGTCTTCACAATAGCGAACACGCACGTAAAGTAATTTGCGAGCCTTAACAACCCCTGAACCAATCGGGTGCTGATTCCAAACTATAGTACTATCATTGCTAAGGGTGGTCTACAAGTCCTCATTATTCACACATAGCAAACAAACATTCAACGATTCACGTATAACATGCGAGAGCGGTTAGCGTGTGTTTTTTATATAGATACGTATGTAACACCTAAAAGTGCATTAAAGCGAAAAAGGGTTCAAGTATACTCACTGTTAGTGTTTGATAAACAAACACGAAGCGGTTATGGATTGAAGGGAGCGTCGGTTCAGCCTGTAAACGCGAAAGAAGTGCATCAGTCTTTCGAAGTGCTGAAACGGTCAACGTGTGAAGGAGCAGTGGACAAGTTCGGGCGAAGTTGTACCAAATCTCTTGGATTTGGTATAAGTTCGGGCGAACTTGCTTGAAATGTCTTGGAATGTACAAGTTCAGGCGAACTTGGTACCTTTTCTTAGAAAAAGGTACAAGTTCGGGCGAACTTGACTCGACGCTTACAGTTAGTCCAAGTTCGGGCGAACTTGTCTGGTTTCCTTAGAAACTATACTAGTTCGGGCGAACTTGACTAGTTTTCTTGAGAATTTGGACAAGTTCGAGCGAAGTTGGTCATCAATCTGATGACCACTTCGAGCGAACTTGCTCTTTTTGGAGCGAACTTGACTGTTTTGGTAACCAAATCGTACGTTTTCGCATCGTTTGCTGAGTAAATCGAGTGTCCATCCCTCCAACCTTAAGCTACTAAGCAAAACATAGGCTGGAGAGGTCTTTTAGAGCGACTTTTAGCCACTTTACAGGAACTTGGGCTAATCCGGTCGAACTTTATGGTTCGTACGGGTTAGTCCAGTTCGTGCAAGGTGACGATATCGTCCTTGTGCTTCCGGATCTAAGATCTTGCTTGACAACGCCTCGTTCCACTTCATCGTGAACGAAACATACGTCATTAGTCGGTATTCTGTGTAAAAATCAATACTTTAAAAGGGTTTTTCTCAGATCTAACACTTGGTGAGTCGAAATCATTAAGATTTCTAGCTCGGGAAGCCAAAGCTAAGCCCAAATACACTCGTTTAGCGTAGATCTAAGTGAAAAGAAGAAGTTTTGTAGAAAAAGATGAAGATTTTCATAACCAGAAGAGATTTGATGAAAACGAAGGTATTCCTTGTGTAAAATCGTAGTAAAACGTGTTGTTGTATAAAAACGGGTTGATTCTTACTTGGAAATCAAAGGTTTTCGGTTTTGGGAGCTCTGGAGCAAAGTTAGCAACAAGGGGAGCACGAATGGAGGTGCTGGGAAATTATAGGTGAAGAGATTTGGTGTTGGCCGACATCAAGTTCGGCCGAACTTGGCAGGCGAACTTGGCACAAGTTCGGGCGAACTTGGCCAGTTTGCTTGAACTTATGCAAGTTCGAGCGAACTTGCTGATTAGTTGGTGTTTTGGAGGCCCGGTCAAGTTCGGGCGAAGTTAGGGTGTCCAACTTCGGCCGAACTTCGCCTAGTGGCTAAGTTTTGTTTGTTATTTGTCCGTTAGGTGCTCGTTCGGTGATTCAGTTCGTATTAGATAGTTATATTAAGCATTTTAGCGAAGCGTTAAGCGTCGTGATAATAAAATAAATGCGATTTAGCGATTTATGTGAGTGAGAGCGTTGCGATAGCGAGTATAACCATAAACCATAAAGCACACATAACACATAAATAACATAATGTAACATAATTATCCGCGATTTGAGTTTACATTGAGAGTCGCGAGTACCAAGTGATTTAAATGCGATAAATAAGCGATGTAATAGGGGTTTCAAAATAATTTAACCATCATAATCAATCTCAGATTACAAAATGATATGGAAATAGGAAATAACGGTACTAATAAGGATTCGGATAACAATCCGAAAGATCAGGTTGCTATAGTCTCCCCTACTTTAGGGAATTTCGTCCCAAAATTCAGGTGGCGGCCGTAACAAAGTGATGAGGATATTTAGTTTTCATATCACTTTCAAGTTCCCAAATGAACTCGACGCCGCGTTTGCCTTCCCATCGGACTTTCACAATAGGAATGCGAGATCATCGAAGTTTCTTGATCACTCGATCCATGATTTCTACTGGCTTTCCACGAAGTGCAGGGTCTCGTTTATTTGCAAATCTTCAAGTGGCACATGAAGATTTCCTTCAGCTAAACACTATTTGAGGTTTGAGACGTGGAAAGTTGGATGTACGTTGTTGAGTTCTTCCAGTAGTTCGAGTCGGTAGGCCGCTTTACCAATTCTTTCCAGAATCTTAAAGGGACCAACGTATGGTGGCGCTAACTTTCCTTTCTTTCCAAATCGGATCACTCCTTTCCAAGGCGAGACCTTTAAGAGGACGTGATCGCCAATTTCGAATTGCAGGGGTTTGCGGCTTTTATCGGCATAACTCTTTTGACGACTCCGAGCTTTTAGGAGATTGTCTCTGATTTAGAGGATCTTGTCTTTCGTTTCTTGTATTAACTCAGGGCCAGTGATCTGAGCGTCTCCGATCTCGTGCTATACTATAGGCGATCGACATTTTCTACCATATAATTCCTCAAAAGGTCCTTTTGAATACTAGTATGATAACTGTTATTGTATGAGAATTCTATTAAAGGTAAGTGTGTATCCAAATTACGACCGAAATCTATAACGCACGATCAAAGCATGTCTTCAAGGGTGCGAATCGTGCGCTCGGTCTGACTGTCGGTCTGAGGATGGAACGCAGTACTAAGGTTAAGCTTTGTACCGAGTGCGGATTGGAAAGTCTCCCATAGACGTGAAGTAAAGCGACTGTCGCGATCAGAGATGATGTCACGAGGCGTCCCGTGTCGACAAATGACTTCAACGGTATAGATTCGTGCTAATCGTTCTACCTTATAGTCTTCTCGTATGGCAATAAAATGGGCAGATTTCATAAGGCGACTGACGATAACCCAAATGCTATCGTGGCCAGAAGAGGTGCGAGGGAGTTTTGTAACAAAATCCATAGCTATACTCCCCTATTTCCACACCGGGATATCGGGCTGTTCGAGTAAGCCAGAGGGGCGTTAATGTTCGGCTTTAACTTTCGCACAAGTTAAGAATTTCGAAACATACTGAGCGATATCCTTTTTCATGCCCGGCCACCAATACCTAGAATGGAGGTCCTGGTACATCTTGTCGGCACCAGGGTGAATAGAATATTGAGACGTATGGGCCTCGGTCATTAGTAACTCTTGAAGGTTATTGCGGCTAGGGATCCAAATGCGATTCAAAAAGTAATAGATTCTGTTAGACTTATTCTCCAGCTGAGTTTCGGCACCACATTTCATTTCCTCGAACAAAGTGTTCTCAATGAAACATGTGTGCTGGGTTTCGCGAATCAAGGTTTCGAGTTTATTCTGGGCTTGAACGTCAGGAATCCTATACACATAGCTTCGTCGACTAAGAGCATCGGCTACGACGTTTGCTTTGCCGGGATAGTAGCGTATCTCACAATCATAGTCGTTGAGAAGTTCAACCCATCTGCGTTGACGCATGTTTAGTTCTTTCTGGTTAAAGATATGTTGTAAGCTCTTGTGGCCGATGGAGACCGTACACTTTGTACCATAAAGGTAGTGTCGCCATATCTTTAACGCAAAAATAACTGCACCGAGTTCGAGATCGTGGGTAGTGCAATTCTTCTCGTGGATTTTGAGTTGTCGAGATGCATACGCGATAACCTTGTCTCGTTGCATGAGAACACAACCAAGACCTAGGTTAGAGGCATCGCAATAAACAACGAAATTGCCGTCTCTGTTGGGAAGTGCGAGGACGGGAGCGTCGCAAAGTATACGCTTGAGAGTCTGAAAGGCTTCCTCTTGATCGGAACCCCAAACAAAAGGTTTATCCTTATGAGTCAAAGAGGTAAGAGGTACAATGATTTTTGAAAAGTCGGCGATGAATCGGTGGTAGTAACTTGCCAATCCGAGGAAAGAACGGATTTTGGGCGGATTCTTCGGAGTATTCCAACTCTTTATAGCTTCAATTTTGGCGGCATCGACGTGGATTCCTTGGTCATTGAAGACGCGACAGGGAAATTGAACTTCACTAAGCCAAAATTCACACTTGGAGAACTTGGCGTAGAGACGGTTTCCTTGGAGAAGTTCGAGAACTAAACGAAGGTGTCGCGCGTGTTCGGCTCTCGACTTCGAGTAAATAAGAATATCATCGATGAAAACAATGACGAAATGATCCAAAAAGGTTTTGCACAAACGGTTCATCAAATCCATGGAAACCGCGGGCGCGTTTGTAAGTCCAAAAGGCATGACCACGAATTCGAAATGCCCATAGCGAATACGAAAGGCGGTTTTCAGAATGTCTTGCTCATGAACATGTAGCTGGTGTATCCGGAACGTAAATCAATCTTTGAAAAAGTAGCACCTTGGAGTTGATCAAACAAATCATCGATTCGAGGAAGAGGGTAGCGGTTCTTTATCGTGAGTTTGTTAAGTTCACGATAATCGATGCACATTCGGAACATCCCATCTTTCTTTTTCACAAAAAGAACGGGTGCGCCCCATAGTGAAATGCTCGGGCGTATACAGCCTTTATCAAGAAGCTCTTGAAGTTGGCTCGATAGCTCGCGCATTTTGTATGGTGCAAGGCGATAGGGAGCTTTAGCGACAGGTGTAGCACCGGGGATTAGATCGATATGGAATTCGACATCACGAGTAGGGGGTAAACCTGGTAAATCGTCAGGAAAAAAAGTAGTAAATTCACAAACAATGGGTATGTCTTTCAAGGTTTTCTTTTCCTTTTCCGGGTTTACGATGTGGGCTAGGAAAGCTATGCATCGCTTGCGCAAATATTTGTTTGCTTGGGAACATGACAAAAGCATCAACTTATTTGAGGGTGTTTCACCGTAAACATGTAGTTGATCACCGTTTGGAAGGGAAAACGAATCATTTTATCAAAAAAAACGACTTCAGCACGATTCTCGCGAAGAAAATCCATGCCTATTATGACATCAAAACTACCAAATTTCATAGGTATGAGGTCGATCGAGAAGTTGTGATTGTTGAGTTCGAGAGAACAATCACGTAGAACAGAGTTAACGGTAACTGTTCTTCCGGTGGCGATTTCGACGTCGAATGTACTTGGGAGGTTAGCGCGTTTACATTTTAAAACCTTTCCGAATTCTAACGATACAAAACAGTTATCGGCTCCAGTATCAAATAAACAAGAAGCATAAATACCATTAATAAGGAACGTACCATTGACAACATTGTTGTCATTCTGAGCCTGGCGGTGATTCATGTTGAAGGCCCTCCCACGCACAGCCTGTGGTTGTTGCTGCTGCGGCGGCTGTGGTGGTTGTTGCTGAAGCTGCTGCTGCTGCGGCGGCTGTGGTGGTTGTTGCTGAAGCTGCAGCTGCTGTGGTTCTTGTTTCACGACACGGTTTGGGCAAGACATTGCTGAAATGATTCGGGTCACCACAAGTGTAGCAAGCACGTGCCTGAACTGCTGGTGCTTGCGGTGCCTGGTTGAGAGGAGCAATGTTGGGAGGAGCTGGCGGTGCTACGAGAGCGGGAGGAGCTTGCTGACATGAACCAGTGCGGCAGTGCGCCGTGAAGTGCCTGTAGATATTGCAATTGGCACAAAAGCGGCAGTTTCCTCCAACCGCATGATGGTATGTGCACTTAGAGCACAGAGGGTGAGGTCCAGTGTACGCACGCTTAGCAGCTGGTGCGTTGGGAGTAGCAGCTTGGCGAGACTGAGAGTTCGGAGCAGGGACCATTGCGCAGTTCTTGTTGTTACCCTTACGCTTGCGGTTCTGGTGACTTGACTTGGAGGCTTGAGATGGAACTGCATCGGCGCTTGGCTCAGTAGTAGCTTGGCTGAGATTCTTGGTTGAGGTTTTGAAATAACCAGCTTGGACTCGTTTGTCGTTGATCTCTACGGCTATCTAGTAAGTCTCCTCGGTGGTAGTGGATCGAGCTGCTTGAACAAAGTCAGCTACGCAATCCGGTAAGGCACGTAGATACTTATTGATTGCCTTTTCGGTAGTATCCACCTGACTTGGACATATGATGTTGAGTTGCTTGAAACGAGCGGTGAGACTTGCGTTGTCACCCCCAACATGTTGGATACCCCAAAACTCGTTTTCCAGCTTTTGAACTTTGTGAGGGGGACAGAACTCCTTAATCATCAGTGCCTTGAGTTCTTCCCATGAGAGCTCGTAAGCTTCGTCATTTCCGCGCCTGTTGCGCTCAGCGGTCCACCAGTCAAGTGCCATTGACTGAAATACACCGGTAGCATTAACGGTGCAGAGATTTTGGGACATACGATTTGACAGAAGGTGACTTCAATCGAGTCGAACTAGTGGAACATTTTTCTTGGCCCTTCTTCCCCCGTGAAACTCAGGGGACCACATGCTTTGAACTGCTTGAAGCTAAACCGAGATTTCGGGGCATCGTTCTTGGAATCAACTGACGAGTTGCTGCTGACCGCTTGAATTTCAGTGACAATTTGCGGGATCACCTTAGCCATTTCCTTGGCTACGAGAGAGGCGATGCGTTTGTCGGTGTAGTTTCGCTGGACAGTCTTGCGAGTGTGAGATCCCATGGATGCCATCTAAAGACAAAGATTGGAGAGATTTGATTATAATGGGTTTTGTTCAAATATTTATTATTATTATCCTTCACAAAAGGCACAAAACACAGAGGCATGTATAGCCCATAAGCATGTAAGCACATAATCACGTAAGCACATAAGCACATAGTCACATAAGTCACGTAAGCACATATTTTGCACGTCTTCACCTTCAATCAAAATCTAGCGTAGCGCGTATGAGATGCGAGTAGTATAAGCGAAGTAAGCGAGATAAGCGAAGTAGCACCGCGTATGAGGACATTCGCGTAAGAGAGTTGAGCGTTTTAGTTTGGTTTGTGATTATTTAGCGTTTTAGATTACGAGAGCTGTGCAAGTTGTGCGTATTTTCGTAAAGCGAAAGCGACAAAATGAGAAATTGATAAAACGAGAAATCGATAAATCGTAAAATTCTCAAAATTTAGACACATAAACAATAATAAAACTCGATGATGCGTAAAATCGGCGATTGTAGGCTTAAATCAATTTGGAGCGTCCTGGGTTTTAAAACAGCGACTATCCAAAGTGGTTCGAAAATTCTCTAAGTTCGGGCACACGATTTGGCCTAATAGACAAATGCTCTCGCCGTACAATGGTTAACGGCATTTATTCTTCTAATTACGTCGTGCCCCGAGTCATCGAAATAGTCGAGACTTTGGTGAGATTGAAAATCGAGGAGTGGAATTAGTTATTAAGATGCGGGTATCACCCCTACCTTAACAACTTTGTTCCATGTTTGTGGTTTTCATCGAACACATCGGGAATTCCACGGGAATAGAGGTGGAGATTTTCGTCAAGTTATGGATGTCACTCCTAACTTGACGAAAGAATCTCGTGCACTAAATAGTACGCGGAGTGAGTGATCTTATTGAGAGTTCTTGGTTTTCACACCTATTCCCGACAAATCACTTTTGTGTGCTATGCGAGCGTTTTCAAGCGTGCACGTTGTGTTAGCCTTAGGAAAGGCATGTAAGAATTTAAGGCAAGTAGTTCAAGTATTTTAAATCAAAGAACGGTCTATTTTGGTACTTAGACTATAGATTAGGTCGAACATGGCAATTCTACCTAATTCCCTACAGTTATGGCTCTCATACCAATCTGTCACACCCCAACCGATGGCGGAATCATCGGGGCGCGGCACTAGGCAAACCAGATTGCTCGAGAGAATCCATAACAAATATCATAAGCGACAATAATTAAAAACATCAATTTCCCATACAATTAACATATCATCACTCCAAATCATTACAAATCCAAATATTCCCAAACAATTCAAAGTTCACCAACAAATTTATTACAAGTTTCTAAAGTGTAAACCTAATCCGATTCGTAGCGATAACGTCCTCAACTTGTTACATACGTTAGAATACAAGTCAATACAATAAAGTAAAGGTGAGCATACAGGTTTAATAGCATAATAATAACGATAAAGTGTTTACGCATAACCAGCATGTAACACGTAGAGAAAGTGAATCTAAGTAAGCTAACAATAAATGATACGAGTTAACCAACACGACTGCGATGTGAGTACGCGCGATACGTGTTCACAATAGCGAACACGCACGTAAAGTAATTTGCAAGCCTTAACAACCCCCGAACCAATCGGGTGCTGAGTCCAAACTATAGTACTATCGTTGCTAAGGGTGGTCTACAAGTCCTCATTATTCACACATAGCAAACAAACATTCAGTGATTCATGTATAACATGCGAGAGCGGTTAGCGTTAAAAGAATTTAGTATTGTGTGTAGCGTGCTTTTGATATAGATACGTATATAACACCCAAAAGTGCGTTAAAGCGAAAAAGGGTTCAAGTATACTCACTGTTAGTGTTTGATAAACAAACACGAAGCGGTTCTGGATTGAAGGGAGCACCGGTTCAGCCTGTAAACGCGAACAGAAGTGCATCAGTCTTCGAAGTGCTGAAACGGACAACGTGTGAAGGAGCAGTGGACAAGTTCGGGCGAAGTTGTACCAAATCTCTTGGATTTGGTACAAGTTCGGGCGAACTTGCTTGAAATGTCCTGGAATGTACAAGTTCGGGCGAACTTGGTATCTTTTCTTAGAAAAAGGTACAAGCTCGGGCGAACTTGACTGGAATCTTACAGTTAGTACAAGTTCGAGCGAACTTGTCTGGTTTCCTTAGAAACTAATTGAATTGCATTTGATCATTAGATAATTGTCCTACGTTTGTATTGTATTTGCGAATTGACGAATGAGTTATGAAATTTGTCTTTGTGAAATGAATAGGCGTATTTATGCTTTATCTTTTGATAAATTTCACTTGTCCAAGGTAACAAAGTGCATTGTGGTCCGTTGTCTATGATGTTGATAGCAATTGGCACCTAAGCCTTGTGATTCTAAATCGCTAATGAACTAATTTGATTAAACCAAATTAAAACACTTAGTAACCCTAAGCTTTGCAATTGTTGAACTGGGTGTGAACCTTGTTTTCTTACTATTGTTTGACAATCTTATTTACTTTTGTTGAAATCATTCTCAGTTTTTAGTCGTTACTTAATGCAATCAAAACTTGTCGGTCCATTCCGACATCACTTTCAAACAAACAAAATTAATCATTCCTTTAGCAAGCTTCATAAAGTGATAATTTTATTAAAAATCAATCACATCCGATCGCAAACCACAGACTCTTCGTGGTTCGACCCCGTACTACCACTAGCTCATAGTTAAGGGTAAATTGGGTTATAAATATTATCTTTGACCGAGGCGCGACACCTCGATCAAATTTTGGCGTTGTTGCCGGGGAGTTTGTGCGCTTTGCGTTTGGATTTATTGGTTTTTTGTGATTAACTATTTAAGCGGTTGTTTTCGTATTAGCATATCTGCTATTGTGTTACGCGGGTGTGTTACTTGTGTAGGCTACAGGTAGTGCATACATACACGGAACTCAGGAAGAACTTCATCGTTAGTATTCGAACGGGAGATTGAGCGGGTTGTTTGACGAAATCTAGCCAACCGATTAAAGGCAACCGTTGTCTCTAATCCACCAAAGCCCAACACACCAAGCACCTCATCTGTTGGAACCGTTCCAATGGATAACCAAAATACTAACCAACATCAATACCAATACCCAAATCACCCACCTCAAAACCCTAACAACCAACCGGGTGGCAACAACTCTAGACCACCTACACCACCATTTCCAAATCACGGTCCTAACCAAAACCTCAACCAACGCGCCCATACACCTCCACCTCAAAACCAAAACCGAAAAAACCCATTACCACCAAATGTCAACAACCGCAACATTAACGCCAACCGTGGTGTTAATGTGAATCGTGGCAATCCCGATCAATTCGTCAATCTTGATGAATTGAGGAATAATATACCGGATGATGCACCATATAGTATACCTGGTTATCAATCACCGGAACATGTGAGTGTTCACACAGAATACTCGGACGATAGGGGATATTATGATGATCGAGTTGAAGACGATGGATGGAGAAATGACAGTGAAAGGTCTTTCCACGACGGTGGGAATTTTGGTTATAACGAAGGGGGGGTATCATTATGCGAATGTTGTGGGAGATCATGATGGATATGGTTATGACTAAGGTAGAGATGACGGTTATGGGAACAACCGTCAACCACGTAACAACAATAGGAACCGAAACGATGGTAACAATAATTACAACAACCAAATGTCAATCGTAATCGGATGCCACAATACGTGGGTGGCGGGAACCAAGGGGGTTATCAAGATGGTGATAGAAGAGGGGATCGAAGAAGGGGGACCAAGAGGTGAACGGTCCACCAAGGGATAATCGATACAATCGCAACAACAATCAACGCCCATCACCGCAAGGAGTTGACGGTAGGTTCCGACCAATGATATCGGAAAATGATTCTCCAATTGTACCACCGCCAAGAGGAAGAGTTGCGTTCGATTGCAAACCCAACTACATCAACATACTTCCTTATTTTAACGGACGGTCGAATGATGAACCATACACGCATTTGCAAGAGTTCTCGGCCATATGTAGCACTACTGGGGGTGGTCATTTCACTCAAGACGAGGTTCACTTACGCCTTTTCCAATTCTCACTAAAGGATAAGGCTAAGCAATGGTTTTTAAAATTGCCCACCAATAGCATTCACACTTGGACGGAGATGCAACAAGCCTTCCTTGATGAATATTACTCGATGGCAAAGACCGATGATGCACGTGATGAGATTCGAGCATTTAAGCAACTCTCGAGTGAACCGTTACATGAGGCTTTCATGAGGTATAAAGAATTGATCGGAAAATGTCCTCATCATCAAATCGAAAAGTGGGAATTGGTGAAGTGCTTTATGAGAGGCTTAGACGGAGAGACATGGAATCATTTGGAGTCGACGAGTAACGGAACATTGTTGAGTAATCATGAAGATTATGATTGGGAGTTTCTCGAGAGAATGGCCAAAAGATCAAAAGCTAAAGAGTCGGCCGACCGAGCTAAGAAGCACCCTATATCCCAGTCACTACCCGACCTTGACTTTAGTTCAAGGGACCGCATTTCTATATTGGAACGGGAATTGGCCCGTATGAAGAAAAAGGAAGTCAACGCGATGCAATTTGTGGGTTGCGATGGGTGTGGGGGACTTGATCATAGAACCGTGGAATGTCAAATGGGAAAAGCCGAAGACACCGAGGAAGTGAATCAAGTGTTTGGTGATCGGAAACATAATGATATGAACTCGAACACTTACCATCCCGGATTGAGGAATCACCCTAATTTCCGTTATGGGAACGCCGACAATCAAATGAACCCGAACTTTAATGCGGGTAACCAAGGAGGATCGTCATACCAAAACCGCCAAGGCGGTAATCACGGGGGCTATCAAAGAAACTACAATCAAGGTAGTAATCAATCGTATCAAAACCATGAAGGAAACTATCAAAGGGGTTACAATCAAGGTGGTAACACGGGAGGTAATTCGAACTCTCAAGGTGGTTGTGACGATTTGAATGCCAAGATTGATGCACTTTTGAATGTTGTGAAAGAATCGAGCAGTGACATCAAGGAAATGAAAAAGGCGAATGAGATGAGGGATAAGTCTCATGAGGTATTGGCAAAGCAAGTGGGGCAACTTGCTGAAGAGGTAGCTCAGATGCGAGGAAGTGGAGGAAGACTTCCAAGATACCACTGTAAACCCTAAGCATCAAGGGTCCAACTCGAAGAACACACGTGAGGTACCAATTAAAAAAATTTCTTTACGTAGTGGTCGAGTCATAGATAGTGGTGTCGAAGCACCACCACCTCAGTTTGTTGAAGGGGTGGTGGAAGATGTCAGTGATGAGGAGAGTGCTAACGGTCAAACGGGTGCAAATAAAATTGTTTCTGAAAAAAGTAAAAATATCCCCGTTGTGACCGTCCCAGTCCCAAAGCCTAAGGAAAAGGGTGTGGAGGTTAATACCGCCCCTTATCCCGAAGCTTTATTGGGACCATCTAAGAAGGTGGTTACAAAACGTGGCCCACAACAAGAGGATATGTGGGAAATTTTTAAACAAGTAAAAATCAACCTACCTCTCTTAGATGCGATCAAACAAGTGCCCTCTTATGCGAAGTACTTAAAGGAATTGTGCACCCAGAAACGAACTAACAAGTTTCCCAAGAAACTTGATTTGACTGAAATTGTTAGTTCGATTCTTTCGGGTGCACTTCCACCAAAGCTACAAGATCCGGGGGCGCCCATTATTTCTATTCAAGTTGGTGAATTTAAAATGACACTGGCACTTTTGGATCTTAGGGCGAGTGTGAGTATCCTACCGGGTAGTTTGTATGACCAATATGACTTTGGTCCACTTCAGCCATCTAACACCACTGTGGTGTTGGCGAATTTGACTCCTAAACTACCCCGTGGGATAGTCACCGATGTGATAGTAAAGGTCGATGATTTTTACTATCTGGTGGACTTTCTTGTACTTGATTATGTTTCCTTGGACCGAACCAAACAACCAACGGTCATACTCGGTCGACCATTTTTGGCAACATCAAATGCCAAAATCAATTGTAAAACGGGTACGGTCGACATGACTTTTGGAAACCGTCGGTTGCGGTTGAATGTTTTTTCGGGATTGACGAATCCTCTAGTTGGTGACGAATGCTATATGACGGACGTCATTGACGAGTGTATACCTCTATGTGACATTAGTGTCGAAGAGGAAAACACAATAGAGGAATGTTTCATGTTTAACAGGTTGCAAGTGGAAACAAATCGAAGCATGGATGAGGAGGTGAAAAGAATGGAGGTGATGGCGGAAAAGGAAGGAAGACCCACTTGGACGCATCAAGTGGAAAGTCTTCCGGAAAAGATTGATACGAAATTGAAGCTGTCACTAGTGGAGCCTCCGGTGGTTGAATTGAAGGTGTTGCCCAAGCATTTGAAATATGCTTATGTGGGTGAGGGCAACACGCTTCCGGTGATCATTGCGGCTAATTTAACCAGAGAGCAAGAGGAAAAGCTTATGGAGGTCTTGGTCACCCATAGAGCCGCTATTGGGTGTACCATTGCCGATCTGAAGGGAATCAATCCCTCAGTGGTGATGCACAAAATCATCACCGAAGATGGTATCACTCCTTCTCGTGGCGCACAAAGGCGATTAAACCCAAACATGCGAGAGGTCGTCAAGAAGGAGGTGTTGAAGTGGCTAGATGCGGGTATTATTTACCCCATATCTGATAGCCAGTGGATGAGCCCAACGCAAACGGTCCCGAAAAAGGCAGGCATTCAAGTCGTCACGAATGACGCAGGTGAAGAGGTTGCCACCCGGCCGGTAACCGGGTGGCGAATTTGTATTGATTATAGGAAGTTAAATTCTGCAACTTGCAAAGACCATTTCCCTTTACCGTTTATTGACCAAATTATTGAGAAGTTAGCGGGTCAAAAATTGGATTTCTTTCTAGATGGGTATTCGGGTTACAACCAAATAGCCATCCATCCGGAGGATCAAGCTAAGACCACATTTACTTGCCCCTACGGTACTTTTGCCGTTTGGGCTATGTAATGCCCCCGCCACCTTTCAAAGGTGTATGATGAGTATATTCTTGGACATGGTGGGGGAGTCCTTAGAGATCTTTATGGATGACTTCTCAATTTTTGGGTCATCATTTAAGGCATGCCTTGACCAACTCGAAAAAGTTTTGAAAAGATGTGTTGAGAAAATTTAGTTTTGAGTTGGGAGAAGAGCCATTTTATGGTTCAGGAAGGGATCGTGTTGGGGCATGTAGTGTCGAGTCGTGGGATAGAGGTCGACCGTGCAAAGGTGCAAATCATCTCTACTTTACCGTATCCCACGAGTGTTAAAGGGGTTAGATCATTTTTAGGTCATGCGGGGTTTTATAGAAGGTTTATTAAGGGGTTTAGTGACATTACGAAACCTTTATGTAAATTGTTGCTTAAGGACCACCCCTTTGATTTTAACAAAGAATGTCAAACCGCTTTTAACATTTTGAAAGAGAAATTGGTGGAGGCCCCAATATTGCAATCGCTGAATTGGTCTTTACCATTCGAAATCATGTGCGATGCAAGCGATTATGCGGTTGGGGTCGTGTTGGGTCAAAGGGTAGAAAAGAAACCCGTTGCTATTTACTACGCAAGTAAGACTCTTTCGGATGCACAATTGAATTATACAACTATCGAAAAAGAGCTACTTGCGGTGGTATTTACGTTGGAAAATTTTCGGGCTTACATATGGGGTAACAAAGTTGTTATATATTCTGATCACACTGCTGTCAGGTACCTCATGGAGAAAAAGGATGCAAAGCCGAGATTGATCTGTTAGGTTCTTCTATTGCAAGAGTTTGACCTAGAGATACGGGACAAGAAGGGTAGTGAAAACGTGGTGGCGGACCACTTGTCCCGATTACTGGTGGAAGAGGGTTCTTCACGTGTAGAGATTGATGATGCATTCCCAGATGAGCATATTTTGAAAGTTACTACTTTACCTTGGTATGCTAACATTGTGAATTATTTGGTTACAGGTGACTTACCGGCTCATTGGGATCGGAGGAGAAGGTTGCACTTCATGTCGCAAATCAAATACTACATGTTGGAGGAACCGGACTTGTTCAAAATATGTCCGGATCAAGTTGTTCAAAGATGTATTCCGGACAAGGAGATCCCGAGTGTTTTGACGCACTTGCATTCATTGCTTGTGGGGGCCATTTTAGGGGTCACAAAACTAGGCACAAAGTGCTCAATAGTGGGCTTTATTGGCCAACTATCTTCAAAGACGCATTTACTTTTGCTAAAAATTGCGTTGAGTGTCAAAAATTTGGGGGTATCTCTAAACGGGATGAGATGCCCATGCAACCGATCCTTATTGTAGATATTTTTGATGTGTGGGGGATCGATTTCATGGGCCCCTTCCCTAATTCGCATGGCAACGTGTATATCTTGGTGGCGGTCGACTATGTGTCGAAATGGGTTGAAGCAATTGCTACCAAGACAAATGACCATACCGTGGTTTGCAATTTTGTTCAAACGAATATAATTTCTAGATTTGGGATCCCCCGAGTAATCATTAGTGATGGAGGGTCTCACTTCAAAATTTTTAACTTTGGCAAACTATTGAAATGGTATGGTGTTGACCATCGAATTGCTACCCCCTATCATCCGCAAACAAGCGGCCAGGTAGAGGTATCCAATAGGAAAATCAAAGAGATTTTGCAAAAGACTGTTCGACCGGACTGTAAGGACTGGTCGACAAAGTTGAACGATGCTTTATGGGCTTATCGAACGACACATAAAACACCGATTGGTACCACACCTTACCGTTTGGTTTACGGTAAAAATTTTCACTTGCAGGTTGAGCTTGTGCATCGTGCTTTTTGGGCAATTAAAGAGGTTAACATGAAATATGACGATGCAGGTAAGGAGCGAAAGTTAAAGCTATGCGAGTTGGAAGAGCTTCGGGAGGAGGCGTATGAGTGTGCTTCGAAATACAAGGATGGAATGAAGCGAGCACACGACGCAAAGTTGAAGCCAAAGGAGTTTGTGGTAGGGCAAAAAGTTTGGCTTTACAACTCAAGGCTTAAATTCTTTCCCGGGAAGCTCAAGAGTAAGTGGATGGGCCCATACGTGATCACACGGGTCGGAAAATTGGGTGATGTCACCATTGAGGACCCGAAGGATGGGTCGAGGCAAACGGTTAACGGTCATCGTCTAAAACCATTTCTTGATGGTAATGATGATAAAGGTGAGAAGAGCACGGAAGTGGTAAGCTTCGTAGTGGGCATACCACATTACGAGGTCATTTGAGAACCGGCAACACGTTTTGTAGAGTTATGTACTATTTTTAATTGTTTAGATGCATTGTTTTAGATTAGTTACACTTATTGTTTTGAGCTAATAATCTCTTGAGATGTGTGTAGTTCCGGAAGCTATAAGAGAGTCTCCATAACATGAGGTATGTGTTCGAACTCTTTTATGTGTATTGGGGACAATACACGACTTTTGGGGGGTAGGATCGTTAACGATAGGTTGTTAGTGAATATTAAAACCGGAAACGTCACACAAAAAGATTTTTTATAATTTTTAGGAATTAAATTAAGCTAGGCTCCTTTTGTAAGACGTTCATGTTTTTGCCCATAGTTAAAAAAGGGGGGTTAGGAGTGTCGTCGGCGACGGGGGACCAGGCCGTCGCCGACAGGTTTCCAAAAGTTGGCCGTCGGGTGAAGTTTGCGCGTAGACAGCGGGTTAAGGCGTCGGATCAAAATTTGGAGAACTGCATTTTTGGGAGGCCGTCAGCGACGAACCAAGAGGCCGTCGGCGACGGCCCGTGGTTTGTCAGCCGACGGTGATGTTGGTTGACGTAAAAATTCGGGTTTTTATCTTATTTTGCTTAACCAAACTCGACCCGAGAGTTTTTTAAACCATACATCCGACCCGGTAGACCCCATATCTGATTCCTAACCATATCCTACCACAAAATCTCTACATTCATCAACACCGCATCTCATTCCATCTTCCATCTTCTTCATCTTCTTCATAAGAACCCTAACTATCCATCCTTCATAACTTCTTCAAATCTTCACCAAATCCAGTGATTCTTGAGCCTATTTTGTGTATTTTTCCGAGAGGAACAAAACCCCCAACTTAGTTTTCAGTAATTCTTGCTAGTTTGCAAGATTTCTGGGCGTGAAATTTCGGGTTTTTGAAGAATTTCATCAAGCTTCAAGATTTTCTTCTTTCTTTAGTTCTTCTTGCCTAAGCTACATAAAAGGGATGATTTTTCTCTGATTTAAGCATGGTTATCATATGGTTAGTCAATTTCTTCTGAAATTTTTAAACTTTTTGGTTTAGAGTAAGTTGTTTATTGCAATGTATGATCATTATAGTTTATATTTGAGCATGAATAGATGATTTGGGTGGGATTTGAGCCTACAACAACTTTAGTGATCTGACTACACATGTTGTTTGTATGCTTGAACATGAACATGGTGTTGAATTTTGTTGAACTTCCATAGATTTTGGAATAAACATGATGAATATTAAGTTTTAGATTATAAAGTTGCCACTTCTAAGTTTAAACAAGCTAATTTATATCTAAAGCAAAAGTTCAATCAACACCATTATTTATGTTCAAAAGTTGGATTGTTTGAAGTTTTGGTTATACTAATTGGTTCCTAGTATTTGATTGTAGCCATGTTTTCTGAAAAAAAAAAAAGAATAATGGAGAAGCACCCCCAAAAATTTGGAAAATATTAAAAAGAAATAATATTGAATTAATAGTTAAAATTTTCGTTGAAAAAATATACATAGATATCTTTCTATGTATCATCAATATGCGCAGAATCAAGAAAAAGAAGTAAGACATATGGTGAAGGGTCATCTTCACAAGCCGGTTCGGGCTTAGGATATGTCCAAAAGAAATGGGAACAATTAACTAATGTTGAAGAGGATGATGGTCAGTTGGAACGTCAGGATTGGGATTGGGATGAATTCAGAAACAGCCGCACAACTTCACAGTGGAACGACAACAAGAAGAAGCCGTTGTCGAGCTATAACAATAAAAAACTTGAGGCAAAAATGTGGAGATGGAAGATGGTTTCCGGGAACGTCACTACTTCGGTCCCGGAACGATCTGTTCCGGAAAGATCTGTTAACGTGGAGGAGTTCAGGGCTGTAGGAATCGTCCAAATGTTTGAAAGGCTTGGCTGGGAGAGAGTTCTGGATTGGTGTGAAGACATCACACCGAGGATTTATTTGGCAGCAGTTTGTGAGTGGCTGTCAACATTACGGTTTTTGAACAGGGATTAACCACCGGTCACGTGGCAATTGGTTGGTGACATTAGGAAGAATCAGATGTCATGTCATTCGAGCACAAGAATTGTATTGCTCGTTTTGACTCATTGGGTGCGGATGCTTATTACAACTACACCATGGACCAATTTCTGGATAACAAGGTGAATCCTGCTGATCCCACTGGTATGTTAGCCACTGTGTTACCGAGGTCCGGGGGTTAGGTGAATCGAGAAACGATCTGTCGTTGGATGGACGGATCCTCCAAGGTATATCTCTGGAGAATGTCATGGTGCGGTTTGGAGACCGCGGGAAGGTAAAGGCGCCCGACTGTAGGGTGCTACATTCATTGTTGGTTGGTGGGCCAAGTTGTCATGGCGCCAAATTGTGATGATAAACACGTGGGACACGCGTGAATCATGCAACAGAAAAATGATACCGTATGTGAGGTTGATAAGCGCAATGATCCTACAGCAAAACGCTTTACCCGCCGATTCGTTATGGGTAACCAAGCCAATTGATCAAGTTTGTTTCGCTTCAATCAGGCGGCATTGGAAGATTAGCGTCGAGGTTTATGGTCACCAATATACGGTGAAAGATGATCAGGGTCGCCAATTCACGTTTACGGATCCCGCCGGAGCCCAAGGGGCTATACAAGAAGAGGAAATGCATGATGTGGAAGAGGAAGAAGAACAGGCCGGTCCGAGGGGGCCGAGACAGAGATATGCCCGACAGCATCGGGAAATTTCAAATGAGGTTGCTCAAATCGTTTTCTCCCGGCGTAGGCCGGATTACACCAATTATAATCGGGGGCAACAGGGGGTGTACGACAACGTATCCGCAGGTATTGGGAAGAACCGCGGATACCACCAGGAAAGGCGCCAATGGGAGCAAGGCTTCCAAACAAAGTATCAGAATCATTGGAATGAGGAAGCGGCCCATAGAACCAAAGTTGAACAATATTGGGAGGAGCAGCAATTGTTCCAAGCTCAACAGATATCCCGGTTGGAACAGTTTGAGCAACGCGGGTTCAAGAAAATGCTCAGCGAAGAGCATGGGAGGAGGAACAAGATCGCCTCCGTATTGAGCGAGAGGCCTATGAGGATAGGCGTTGGATGACGACCGCCACGGATCAACAAATGGCCATTAATAACGCCAAGATCCTGCATGATCGGGAGAGGCATCATAGGAATTTGATGGCCGGGTTGCCATTTCAACAACACACATGATGGTTCAACTATGAGGATCTCCCCGTACCTCAAGGACCCTCCGACCCATCTCCGCATTGGCCCGAGATGCCAGGCTCAAGTTTCGTCCCGATACAGCCACCACCACCAGCTGAAGGGGAATCGAGACCGTTTGATGATTGGAAGGAAATGATGTCATCCCCAACCGGGTACCCGTATAATCCATACCCGCCTAAAGACCCAAACGAACAGTACCAAAGGTAGGGGAGGTATGTTTTATGTTATTGTTGTATTTTTTGTTTTAGTTTTTGTTCTAGTTAGATTTTATCGTTCTAGTTAGACTTTATTGCTTTCCTGGTTAAATGAACTTTGTGGGTGTGTTCCCTAAATAACCCTCACGAGACCTACTCGTCCTTCCGAGCTATCGGAAGGTTTAAAAGGGCTTGTTGCATAAGCTAAATGCAACCGTGATTCCTACGAAAGTGAGTTAGGATTGTTATTGTTGTACATTATTTTCCACATAAGTCAAAGTAAATTAACGTATGGAGCGGTGATATTTTCATAAAAGTGGTAGAACTAGGTTACTAACAAATTTTGATGGTTGTGAGAAGCATGCTTCTACACAAGGGTTGAGATTTGTAGGTACATTATGTTCATGAGACGACCACTTTGTTGAAAGATGTGGAGCAAGTGAAGAATGAGCTCGGAAATCAGGTGCATACGTTTCTTTTTACTTTGATTTTTAGTTAGATAATAAGTGGAGTATAAATTGTATTTTAGTCTTCGGGGTGAAAGTTGGGAAGTTAGCCGTGTCACATCCCTTGTGCATTATAAGGAGCCCTAATTCCAAAACATTGAGGACAATGTTAAACTCAAGTGTGGGGATGGGGTAGTAAAAGTTTTTCGATTTGACCCGTTCATTTAAACACTACACATTGAGGACAATGTTAACCTCAAGTGTGGGGATGGGGGAAAAATTTCAAAAATTTTTCAAAAATGTCCTTGTTTGAAGCAATCTAAAAAGCACAAGTAACTAAGTTAGCGAGGGATGGTACGAACCATTTGGTCTTTTGTCATGGTCGAGTTCAAGTTAAAGGCATGAAAAGTATTTAATGGGTGGTTATTTGGGAATAATTCGCCTAAGAAACTTGTAATTGTGCATATCACATTTCATATCCTTAATATGTGAGTTTTTGAGCCACTTGTATACATTATGCATATACATGTTTCTTTGTTTGAGTGGTCCTTCAGTCATGTATTGTAGAACTTGCATCTTTTGATACATTTGAGACCATAGACCGAATACAAGCACGAGAATGATTAAGGCAATAGGTAAACCTTTTTGTTTTAACCATTTATCTAACCTCACCCAAACATATCCCCTAGTAGCCAACGTTGAGCCTAATCCTTTCGTTTGATCACCCAAATTAGCCTTTAACCTTAAAGCTTTCTAACCCGTGTGATGGAAATTCGATCATAGTTTTAGTTGTGCATATAGTTTGAAAAAAAAAACAGAAAATTCAGGAAATACTATGAAAAATAGTGAAGAATGATTGAAGAAAAACACAAAAAGATGTGCGGTAGTTGTAAATAAAAGGCGAACGTTTTAGCCTATTAGTTTGTCGACTTGGGTTTAGTCGGTTTAGGTAATCGTAATAAAGATCAAATTTTCATCACCTTAGCCACTTTAAATATCCTATTCCATATCCTTAGCCTAGCCCCATTACAACCCTCTAAAGAACTTTTGACTTGTGCTTAGGATTTGTGTTTGGTGGTGGAGAATGATTGAGTTGCAAGCATATGCGGGTATATGTTCTATTCGGTTTTGAGTGATCACTTTTAAAGGCACTAATACCATATAAATTAGCCAAATTGTAAACCGAGTGGAGTGAACATTGTGAGGGATATGCATATGTTGTGAGTTTTAAGGGCGGGTTAATCTTGAATAACCATTTTCATATGAATGAAATTGCAAAACATCTTGAACCGGGTATGACTTGAGACCTTAACTTACGTCTCAAGAATGGGGAGTGTATTTCTCATTTGACTCACGTGAAAGTGAAAAACAGATTTGCTTGAGGGCAAGCAAAAGACAAGTGTGGGGATGTGATGCGTGGGTGTAAACCGGTGTTTGTTATGGTTTAAGTTAACGTTTTTACGTGACTTTTAATTTCGGATAGCCTACTTTTAATAAGGTTTGTGTTTTACAGGTCTTACGGAGTTTAAGGAGCTAATTGGGAGCCAAACGGAGCACCGGGACGCGAACGGGATCAATCGGAATCAAGAAACGAAAAATTCAAGAAATTGGAGTTTAAGGGTGTCGTCGCCGACGGCCTGATGGCCCATCGGCGACGCCCCGTCTAACCTCTGTCGTTGCGTGAGTTGTGTCTAGACAGCAGGATAGGTCGTCGGCCAAAAGAGAAGAAAGCATGTGCCGTCGCCGACGCCCCTCCTGGCCGTCAGCGACGGGCTTCCGATTTCTGATCGCCGGATTTTGAGTTTGTTGAGTTGGGAGACGGGTTAAAACACAATTTTTTACCTATTTTGGATTTTCACAAGTTTTGTGAGTTTGAAACACCTTCTTGGAGCCAAGAATCATCCAACCTTCATCACTTATCATCACCAATCCATCGAATTGATCATCATCATCCGAATCCATCATCCTAACCCTAGCCTATTATCATCCCTTCCTCCATTCATCCATACACATCATCCACCTCAACCCTAATCATCATTTTCATCACCTTCAAGGCTTCAAGATGTCAAAGATCGAGCTTTCATCATTGATCGTGTTCCGTTCACCATCAGCGGCTAATTCCCAGAGGTTTCACCCCGGTGTAGACTTTTGTAAGCTTCTAGGGTTTACTTTTGTCAAACATTTGGTTTGTAACTAATTGAATTGCATTTGATCATTAGATAATTGTCCTACGTTTGTATTGTATTTGCAAATTGACGAATGAGTTATGAAATTTGTCTTTGTGAAATGAATATGCGTATTTATGCTTTATCTTTCGATAGATTTCACTTGTCCAAGGTAACAAAGTGCATTGTGGTCCGTTGTCTATGACGTTGATAGCAATTGGCACCTAAGCCTTGTGATTCTAAATCGCTAATGAACTAATTTGATTAAACCAAATTAAAACACTTAGTAACCCTAGCTTTGCAATTGTTGAACCGGGTGTGAACCTTGTTTTCTTACTATTGTTTGACAATCTTATTTACTTTTCTTGAAATCATTCTCAGTTTTTAGTCGTTACTTAATTCAATCAAAACTTGTCGGTCCATTCCGACATCACTTTCAAACAAACAAAATTAATCATTCCTTTAGCAAGCTTCATAAAGTGACAATTTTATTAAAAATGAATCACATCCGATCGCAAACCACAGACTCTTCGTGGTTCGACCCTGTACTACCACTAGCTTATAGTTAAGGGTAAATCGGGTTATAAATATTATCTTTGACCGAGGCGCGACACCTCAATCAGTGGGGCATTTTTATAATAATGGCCAAAGAGAAGAAAAATAATGGAAAGTAATAAATGAAATGGGCATTAACCATTACACCCTTTTTGAAGAGGCATTATGATGGTGATGTGATGAAAAATGCCCCTTTATGAGCATTAACCATTACCTATGGTCTTAGCGTGTACAATATTAACAATCTTCAACATTGCCCTAACTGAATTTAAATGCATGACATCCTCAACTGAAAAATAAATTAAAACTGAAATAATACAATAACCAAAATACACATTTTAAAAGTGTTAAAATTTTATACAAAAAATGTTTTGGCTAAAGATGTGTACCTGATCGAAAGAGTTGATTTTCACATTCTAGTTCTTAAATATCTTCAATACCTTAAAAAAGGAGTTTTCCTGCAACTTCAATAATTGGTGCTTTTACTACAAAAATGTTCTTAAAAATCCGTTATAAGGTTACAAAGAGGTTTGGGACGACAAGGTTGAGTTTTCCGGCCAAGAACGGTCCTGCTACCGGAGACTAACGACGTTAGGGTTCTGTTAGTCAGGGTCCATTGAAAGCCAATATGTTAATAGTTGAGACTACCAGTGGTTATCTTTTAAGTTGAATTGTTGGTGGCCAACGACGATTAGTTGGGATTATTAAAATCCAATATTGCTATTAAAAATTGCAACCCCTATATGTAATTACCAAAAAACGATCCTCTTATTGTGCTTAGCTAACCCTACTTACACAATCAACACCTAAAAATAGAGATGGGCATAATAACCGGTTCCAAACCTGACCCGGTGGAACCTACCTGGGACCGGTTCCGGTTCCTACCCGACATATAGTAGAACCGGTTCCGGGTTCAAAATACCCGATGGTTCCTACCCGGTTCCACATTTTTGGAAAAAAATAAGTTCCGGAACCGGTCCCAACCCGTACCCGGGTTGTACCCGTAACCGGTTCTTATCATGCCCGGTTCCTACGGTAACCTTCCAGACCGGCGTCAATATATTTTTAATGTGAGTTTTTTTTATAAGTCTTTGCTAGAACAAGGTTATTACCGGGTAGGAACCATCGGGTATTTTGAACCCGAAACCGGTTCTACTATATGTCGGGTAGGAACCGGAACCGTCCCAGGTAGGTTCCACCGGGTCGGGTTTGGAACCGGTTATTATGCCCATCTCTATTTTTAGGTGTTGATTGTGTAAGTAGGGTTAGCTAAGCACAATAAGAGGATCGTTTTTTGGTAATTACATATATATATATAGGGTAAGGTTATTGTAAAAAAGACCAAAAGTGTGAGAAATGTAAGAAAGAATCTCAGCCATTAGATCTAAATTAATGGAAAAGGTTAATCAAGTAATTTTATCATTGATTTAATTAATTCAAAATCTTCCATAAACCACCACCCTAATTTATAGGAATACCAAATAACACTGCAAACACCATTCAGCTCGTATATAACACCATTCAATAATTATATAACACCCTCAATAAGTATATAACACCATTTTAAAGATCTCTATAAAAACACTACGAATAACACTGCAACAACCATTCCGCGCATATATAACACCATTCAATAATTATATAACACCATTTAATAAGTATATAACATTCAATAATTATATAACACCATTCAACACATATATAACACCATCAATAAGTATATAACACCATTCAATAATTATATAACACCATGAACTGAAACAAAAAACCGTTAACTGAAACATTCGATTGAACGTAATTTTTTTCTGTATATAAGTATAGTAATATGGTACTCATATTAAAGATTAAAAAACACTCGTTATTATGGTGTAATTTTTTTAAAAAAAACGAGTTACATGTAAAAAGTTATTGGCGTTTAAAAAATAAAAGGAGAACTTGCATGTGACTTTCTAAAATTAAAAGTGTTAATTTTTCCTTTATATCCTTAATCTAGAAAATTAATTATTTTAAAACTATTTACAAGATTGCCATCAAAATCTCAACCATTAGATTAAAGAACTAATGGTTTAGATTCTTTCTTACCATTCTCACATCTTGGGCCTTTTTTACATACATAGTGAAAGTGTAATGTACATTATGTCTTATTGTACGAGCGTACGAGATTTGAAGTTCGCACATTATAAACTTCATAACTAAAAATCCGCAAGTTGTAAAATATAAAAAGTCGCATGTTGAAAGATGAAAAAATAACATGTAAAAATGAGAAAATATCATGTTATAAAAAAAGTCGCATGGTAAAAAATGAAGCTCGCATGTTGTATCTCAATCATGTACGTTGCGTACGTTAACACAAATTATACGTTAACCAACCCCTATATATATAATAGGCATTTAAGCTGGTTACTAAGTATTTCAAGTTTACAACCTCATTCATTTGAACGGATACTATACGGGCAAATTGCTAACGAGAATTACGAAACATGTTAACATATACATATTGGTCGATTACTTATCTAAGTGTTTATGAAGAGACACTAGAAAAGGTAGTATTATTTTTTTCAATCGGTTTATTGGGTGAGTTTTCAATCAGTTTACTAGCCATTAGCTTTGATCCTCTCTCACAATTCACAGTTACTTTCTTTTGACTGGTTTAATTGTGGTATCCTTTCTTTGATTGGTTTAACTATGGTACAACACCACCCATTTCAACCCTCTCGATTTATTGTTTAAGAATAATATCCTACTCACTTCTCAGCTCTCTCAATTTAGCTGTTTAAGAATTTATCACTTTATTATTATTTATTTAGCTGTTTAAGAATTTATCACTTAATTAATATTTATAATTGTAGTACATCTGTACATGTATAATTGGGTGATTGTTTTAGTTTGGCATTAGAGGTAAACACATTTTCTTTCTGAAGTTCAAACAAATGTTTATTCTTTATCATTTAAAGTCTAAATTTAGCGAGTTAACACTCGATAATGCACGTGTATGGTTGAAAATTTTAATGTCTATTTTTGTTCGGTTTTTCACTCCCGTTGCAACACACGGTCCCTAAAACTCGTTAAATAATTAACTCATGTAATGTTTATCTATGAGATTTTGACTAATCTGATAGTTAATAGTTAATACCCATAGTGCTTGTATGATAGCTATCATATAGTTCATGTGAAGCATGTGCTTTACATGAGTCCCTTCACAGGATAGCTGATAGTGTTAAACCTTTTTTTTAATCTGAGCTGTTTTCTTTTTAAATACTAAAAATTCACAAGACAAATTAAGTATTTAAATTGAGAAAAGGTAACTTCGTTTAGACAATTACTTTTGGCTAGAAGAGCAACGGTAATGTTTAAAATTGATTAGGTCATAACTTGTTTATACTTCTTTAAATTTTTCATTTTAAATGCTTATTTCGATATATACATATATTTCAACAAATTCGAAAACAAATTTGCATTTAGGTTTTTTTAACAGCGAAAGATTCTATGATATAAAGAACAAAGACAGCAAAGCTGTAAAACTCAACAACAACGTACATGATTTATTTTAAACGTACCTAAATTAGCATTTAGGTATGTGACTTAGGTAACAAAAATCGATGGTCTAATAAACATTTATTGAGTTTAAGATAAATGAGTCAACCAAAAATTTAACTATACATCAAAAAAAAAATCCTTTTTGCCATTAAAAAAATTCTTGCATCCGTCATTGTAGCCTATAGAACCTAAATTAATGTAATTTTATCCAAAGTTTGGCGTTTATAAAAAAATAACAATGCTAAAAAGAACGTATTTAAATAGGCAATATCTTACTACTTTTTATAAAACCATAAATTTATTGGTTATTATAATTTTCAATCCATAAATTACAATATCCATAATCCATAGATTATAGTATGTTCAAGATTAAGTGATTACAAACTGCATATCGAAAGCCACTTATTTCACACGAAAAATAGATAAACGTAAACACTTTTCATCATTCAAATACTCATAATTCGATACATTTTACAGAGAAGAGACATTACCGGGTTTTGCATGAGACATTACCGGGTTTTGCATGAAACATTAGCACGGCCTAAGATGTTGACACCACATATAATATTATAATAAGAAAAAAATACATAAAAGAAGGTATTATACAGTTGGATTATTTATTTTACCATGGCTTTGTAATCTGCTCCATACATTCTAATTATGGAACTTAGTTGCTACAAAACCCACAATTTATTTACTTATCTTAAAAGGGGGGGGGGGGGTACTCTTAAAGAAAAGGGTAGGTTTGCCACAAGGAGCATAATGGTCAAATAGGTATTGTGCTATGGCCCAGCTGAAGCAAGTTTAGTAACTAGAGCAAGAGCATTGCTAGTAAAATAACTCACTTTTGTAACCTTATTTGCCAACTTCTTTATTACTTTCCCTTTTTGCCCTTCAAACCCATCTAAACAAGTGTCTTCATCAGTAATTGCACTACTAATCCAAGTAGTTACATCCTCCATTTGGGCATCAAATAAACTCACCACTAATATGTCTAAGCACCCCTAATGATTTGTGAAGATTATCCAATGCATCTTGAAACTCCTCCACACAATCGAGAACCGCCACTCGGTTTCTTCCCTTCATGGTATTCTTCTTCTTTAGGGCTATTAAGTAACGGGTCGTGTTCTTGGTAACACCTATAGTGACCGAGATACCAGCCCGGGCCCACTTACCTGGGTCCCGTTTGGCTGTGTTAGAGAATGAAGAAAGAGAGTGGATGCAAAGATTTTGGTATCTTGTAACACTACAAGCATCTTTAACATAGCTATTCCCCTCTCTGGATCCCCATGAGCATGATGGGGCAGCTAAACATGATAGTAACAAGAATGTCACTAACATAATTCTAGAGAACAATATTAAAAAGATGAAGTTTGGAAATCAAAGAGATAAATTTACAAAAAGAGCAATTTAAAGATTTGGTCTATTTGTTATATGGAATTGAAATGATGATCATGATAATATATATTATGTAAAAAGGAAGCGTTTTGTATGATGTGGAAAGTGTTAAAAAACAAGAAGAGGATGAGAGTAATAAAGAGTGGTAAGTGGGAGGATAACCTGAACTAAATGGTGTGTAGATGATCATGTGAAAATGAGGTGGACCCACCATGAATTTCTAAAGTTTTCTATGATATTTATCTTGCCTTAAGCTCAAGGAAGCCCAAAAAGGTGATCAATATAGGTAGTATAATCCACATCAAGCCAGAGTGCATCATGGCAGAAAGATTTGTTCACAAGAAAGGTGAAATAGTCGTATAAAACCATTAAATAATATTGTATTTGCAAGACTGTATGCCAACGAAAGTCTAAAACAATAATTCAAATTGAATAATGGCGTACCCAAAAATTATTTGTTCGAGGTACGAATAAAGGGTTCAATCATATTTTCAAGAGGCGCGGTCGGATTTTTTACCTAAAAAATACACTAGTTTTTTTCAAGGGGTACGTCCGCCCACCCACAAAGACACATAGGTCTGTCAACATCAACAATAATGATGATAATAATAATAACAACAACAACAATAAAGAATAAAGTGTAACTTCAAACAGAGCAAAATAAACGGGTATAAAGATATTATAAATTAATAAAAATAGAGTGATATGACGCAAAATAAACAGGTATACAGATATTAATTTAGAGTGGTATGACGTATACTTCTAGGATAGCAAAATAAACGGTATAAAGTATAAAGATATATAAATTAACAAAAATAGATTGACATAGACTTCCAGCAAAGCAAAATAAACGGGTATAAAATATAAAGATCTTAAAAAATAATAAAAATAGAGCGACTTGACGTAGAGTTATACAAGTTCATAAATAAATGTTGGTCTAGAATTCAAATAACACCAAAACACAATCGGTTCTGGAAAAGAAAAACCCTTCCATGTGATCAACTTGTCACGTCCCCAAAAACCGGGGTGTGATTCACTGTTTGATTTGCACAAAACAAAACTTTTTTTATTTCAATATGCAATGGGAGTTGGGGTTTTAAAAAAAAAAATGTAAATACCATAATGCCCTTATTTCTAACCGTTGTCGTTTGAGTTTTAATGGAACATTAAGGGGTACTGACATGGACTCATATTGATAAACATGAAACCACATGGGCCCAGGTGGTAATCTTTAGTGAATGAGAGCGCAACTTGTCATTTCCGGACAACCACGGAGACGCAAATTGCAATTAACTCTAATTTAAATGTCAGATATGTAAATTTCAAATTAAGGTTCTAGTTATTTTGACTACTCCATCCCTTAACTTTGTAACCAAACACTACCCTTCTTCTCTCGGGTTTTCTACAACTCCATATCAATATTTATTGTTAAAAACCTCTATATCAATCATCCTTCATTTCATATATATATATATATATATATATATATATATATATATATATATATAGAGAGAGAGAGAGAGAGAGGTGCGGTGAGAGTTGAGGTTGGGTCACGCTGATACGGCAAATTCATGGTGTGCGGGAAGGGACGTGATGTTCCCCGCCATCCCACTAAAGCAACGTAAGCATCCCGCTCTTCATCTGTGACCATAACACCTAGCCTAACTAGAGTAATGTTAGTTGCATTTTAGGCACGTTTTATAACACTTTAATATCAAAATTTCGTCACATGTCATGCATATATCATAGTTATACCTCATTATTTTGTGAAACACTTGTTTTTGTGGAATGGAATCTACTTTGAATTGTTTTTAATGTTTTTGCAGATGTGAAGCGATTGCCATAGACTACAATGGGCGTGAGAAAGTTTAAGAAGTATTCATGAAAAAACAAGAAGATCAAAGCGGCCGTTGATGCGGTCAAATTTATGTTCAAGCTCAGTCAAAAGGAGCAATGTGGTTAAGTGTTGGTAACTTAATGGAAGTTGTCAAATTAATTACAATCTCAAGAAAACAAAGATTTAAAGGGAGTCACAAATGCAATATGGGAGCTCGAGACCAGCAACATCCTAGAAAGAATGAAGTTATGAAATTGGGTTTTAAGTTAATTGGACTGAAATTGGTGATGGAAATTAAAGCAAATTGTTTGGCTGATGATTAAAATGAAGAGTGGGCCTTAATTAAATTAGAGATAAATCATAATGAAGAAAAGCCCAAGAGAAGTTTGGGGAGAGTTGGCTGGAATGAAAAAAGGAGATCACGCAACGCAACGTAAGGAAAGGGAATTCTTTTTCTTTTGGTGATTTCTGATAGTAGGGATGGCAATCAAACCCGAATCTAATGGATAAACTTGAAACCGGACTCATTTGGGTCGAGTTTGGGGTCGGATAATCGGGTTTGGGACGGGTATGGGACTAGTTTTTATTTTTATTTTTTTGCCAGTTTGGGACAGGTTTGGGATTTGATGATATACCAGTTTACCCGACCTGATTACCCGATTAAATGTACCCGTTTACCTAATTGTATACCCGATATAAAGTCTTTTATATTTTTTATTATGTATATATATATGATACACCAATTTTTTTATACACATAGGTATTTTATTTCGTATACATTGTAATTATTTCAAACATTTTTATAGTGATAATATTAGATATAACTAATTAGTAGTTCTCGATAGATATCTGATGGGTTTTGGGTCAAGTGTAACAAACGAGCAAGGTTTTTTAAATTAACGGGTTTACCCGAAACTCACGGGTATACCCGATGGGTATTTACCGCTAGAAACCCGACGGGTTTTGGGACGGGTTTGAGACAAGCTTATCTAATCGGGTTTGGGTTTGGGATTACCTAAACCCGTACCAAACCCGACCCTCGAACAACAAAAAAAACTTGGTTTGAGTTTGTATTCGTAAGTTTTAAGTTGTGGATGTTTTGTTTCATTTTAGTATTAACTGATCTAGCCACTATGTCCGGCTAGACCTTTTTATTTTCGACATCGGAGTTTACTTTCTTTGTTTTGGTTCATAAACTTATGTGAAAAGGTTATGTTAGATTCTATGATTTAATGGTTGGTTTATGTGATTCTTGTTTTATACGGATTCAATCCGGAAAATATTAGATTGTTCGTAAATTTGATCAACTTATTAATTTTTCTAATATAGTTCAATCAATTTTTAGAACTCTAATAAGGTTTTAATTGTTGACATTAGGAACAAAATAATATTTTGAGTTTGTCTATTAAGTATGAACCCAAACTATTATAGAATTATATAATATGATTAAACATTCCGAACGGCGTGGGTGGTTAATTATAATCGATACTTCTATCACGCAACCCGCACACGGAGATCTGAACGGCGTGAGCTTAGAGTAGCTGTTGGCTCTAACCGATGAACTGTGCTTGGATAGACATTAGATGGAGTGGATGTCCGAACTGTGTGACATCTTGTATTGATACAAATTATTATTTAAAATGGATTATTGCACCGTGATCGTTATGATCGTAAGTCAAACCGAATCAAGAAATTTCTCTGGTGTTGAAACTAGTTTTTTTGTACATTCTAGTTAAATTACACCCCCCCCCCCCTCAAAACAACCGTATCTGTGTCTAAAACGTTTTAATATAATTATTTAATTTGTATCCCTGTGAACACGAACCTGACTTCCATTTATACTATTTTTAATGTATCAAGTAGATTTATTTTATATTTATTTGCTGGATTCGACGCCCAACAATTAATTACACAACAATGATTAATACTATAGTTATACCTACAATAACACTACTTGTAACTAGAATATTTATATTATAATTATATTTACTCTGGTTATGCTATCAATTATGTTACTTGTAAGTAACTAGAGAAATCTCTACTTATAACTAGTGTAATTATACTACAAGAATATTTACTCTAGTTGCAAAAAGTTACTCTAGTGATACTAATAATTACTCTACTTATAACTAGTGTAATTACTCTTGTTATGATTAGAGTACATTTTGAAAGGTATATTGAAAATACAATGTTACAACCAACCAACAAACCGTGCACTCATAAGTCATAAACAATCATCATCGCGACAATCTTCTTTGTTGACTTGACTTAGGGGGACTAGGGATGGGCTTGATGCTAGTAATGGTACCGAAAATACCATCATGAAAATTAGAGTTAAATGCTTGGTTGGTCCCTGTGGCTTGCAAGCCTTGGTCCCAGCGGTTTACTAATTACATGCGTGGTACCAAAACTTGTCAAAAATGAACTCGCTTGGTTCCCAGCCCTAACATCAGTTAGATTTCTCAGTTAGCACACCCCATGTGCATGTCACATAAGGGTAATCTTGTGTGAATTTACTTATTTACCCTTAAGGATAAAAAAAATATATTATTATATTATAAAACACATATACTCTTTCCCTCTCTCTTACTACCAGACCACCACCACCGCCTGCCTCCATCACCCCAGCTGACCACTGCCACCACCTCCACTCACCCCACACCGCCTGTCACCACCACTTAAACTGCTACCAACAACTTCGCCGCACGGATCTGATCACTATCTGAATAATCACCTCTGGACTCCGAATTCGACACACTCAAAGCTAGGGCTAGCTGGACCTGATACTCCTCTTCAGACGAATAATAATCCTAAGGTTGAAGCGTCGTAACGTTGACAGTAGGACGCCGGCAGAGGACTTGCGACAGTAGACGAGGGTTGACCAGTGGCACTGACGGTGTACGGTGGTCCACGGTGGCATAAGATGATGATGATGCGGTTGATGATTGTGGTGATGGTGGTGAATCGTTTGATGATGAAGACCAATTTGGATCGTGATTGGTGCCTATATGAAGCTTCTTGAAGATGTTCTTCATGCCTTTCTGCTTCTCCATGTGTGAATTGTTGTTCTTGGTGAGTTTGGTAGCATCAAGGGAAAACTCTGTGGTTTTATTATTATACCTAGGGAAGGGGAGATGATATTTTGTTACATGGTAATTTCCAAGTAATTTCTTCTATGTAGCTTTTTATTTAGTCAATTGGATGTTGTGTTTCTTAATTCATAATTGCAGGATTGATTTGAAAGTGTGGTGGTGATTTTATTGAAAAGTGGATGTGGCTTTTGTTGTGGTGGTGTATGGTGCTTATGCCAATGGTGGTGGTGCTAATGATGGTGGTGGTAGGTGAAGGTGGGTGATGGCTGGAACAAAGAGAGATATGGGAGAGAGAAAGAGACAGTCTTTTGTGAGAGAGAGAATACAACGGGCTCAAAAAGGTTTTTATAATATAAAAATTTATATTTTTTTTATCTTCAAGGGTAAATAAGTAAATTCACACAAGATTAGCCTCATGTGACATGCACATGGGGTGTGTTAACTGAGAAATCTAACTGATGTTAGGACTGGAGACCAAGCGACTTCATTTTTGACAAGTTTTGGTACCACACGTGTAATTAGTAAACCACTGGGACTAAGTCTGCAATTTTTGCAAACCACAGGGACCAACCAAGAATTTAACTCTGAAAATTAACAAAATGTTATGGGTATCGGTACCTGTACCAAAATGTTCGGTACGGTAAGGTATTTGAAGGTAAAATCGATAAAATACCAGTAATGTACTGAACCGAAAGCATCGATCCCGAAAAAGCCAAAAAGTGGGTACCGGTATTTTTCGGCATAGGTAACAAAATGCTAATCCCAGGGGGGACGTAGTATTCAAAGGCTTAATCCTCATGAACCCGCCCCACCAACCAATATGGTTGTAAATGGATCGAACGTTCAACGGATAGTTCGTGAACCGTTCGATGGAAAGTTCATTTATGTCCGTTCGTTTAATTAATGAACAAACATGAACAAGAAATTTTGTTCGATAAGTTAAACAAACGAACATGAATAGAGGTTGAGTTCTTTCGTTTATGTTCGTGAACGTTTGGTAATGTGTTCATTTATGTTCATTTATGTTTATTTGTCTTCATTCATTTAAATGATTTCTTATTGTAGGACACCCGTTCACAAAATAAATAAAATAACAATTTTGTTAATCATGATTCTGATTACAATACACAAAATGGCTAGAGCCAAAAAGAAGGAAATACAAAGAAATGTAAACTAAAGAAAAACATATTACAAAGAAGTAAAGGAACACGAAAACAAATGGTGACTGAAGCACGTGAAGATCACACTTCCCTTAAAACAGATTTCGGGCCACCCAGGTGAACCCGTCTGCTTCCCAGGGTACAACAGCCTAAGTAGATTGTACTTCCGAGATTAGCCTAGCACCCGAAAGTATACCTGAAACAAGAGTGCGCAGAGAATCGAATTTAGGGAATTCGTTTGTATGTGTTGTATCAACCATACGATTTCTGAGTTCTGGTATCTAAAACAAAGCACAAAACTTTGTATATAACAACTTAACAGAATTTGAAGTGATAAGTCCCTATTGAACTCTAGAATTCAATAAAAATAACCTCTAGAATTCAATTACACAATGAATTCTGAGACTTAATCACTTGTCAGTTAGGAACTTGAAAAGTCTCTAGCTGACCACACCAAGACCCATCTAAAAAATACTAAAGGCTGCTCCAAGCGGCTCGCGGCGATGCGAGCATGCGAAGTGCAAAGTGCGCCATCAAAGCGCCACATTGCGCCCATCGCCCTCGTCCTGGTCCCGGTCCCGTGCCCGGGCCCGGGTGCGGGCGCGTGCGCATGTCGGGTGCTTCGCCCCTCCTGGCTGCCACTGTGTGTGAGTTGTTACACAAGAATACATTCGTGTAGAGAATTCTAATTATAAATCTACAAAAGATTTATCTCTCCACCAATGTGGGACAAGCACAATTCCCCACACATTAAGGTTCCAACACATAATTAAAGCTTATGATCTCTCATTCAATTGCTTTAATCACTAAATAATTATTATATTAATTATTAATATAATATTATTTTTCATTAATTTCCAACAATCCCCCACATGAATGGAGATCATCCCACACACTCAAGTGTCACGATAAAATTTCAGCGGTCAAGTAATGCAGGATAGGTAGGTTTCCCTTTGAACCCTCCTTTGTGACGTATACTTAGTCTCCTAGCGATTAGTAGACGCGATGTCCTTGAACCAACCCCTTTTTACGTAGACGTTATTACTTATCACGCATTACTCTTCCTGGTCTGGCTAACCCCTCATAGTTGTGTCTGTTATGGTCATGGAACACCATCCTGGTTCCGCGAGAGCTCTAGGAATTGTGCCCCCAATTCCATTCGAAACGACCCCACTTTTCTCTCACATAGGTGATTTACAAATCATTAAAAGCCATATGCTTAACCTCTCTTGATATCACTGATTTCATGTAGGAATGGACTAGGAAGTTTGTAACTCCCTTTTGTAAATTGAGGTACTCCCCCCCAGTGACCTTAGCTCGTACAGTTAGGTGGTCCTATTGAGCCTAGATCATGGGATCTCCAATCTTCTAAGATAGGTTTTCCGTTGTACAAACTTACTCCAAGGGCTTTAGTCCCATTCCCATCGACGACTTATGTACTACCTCTCTGCTTAAGCCTTTTGTAAGCGGATCCGCGATGTTATCCTTTGACTTCACATAGTCAATCGTGATAACTTCAGTTGAGAGTAGTTGTCGTATCGTGTTATGCCGACATCGTATGTGTCTTGATCTGCCATTATACATTGCATTTTGAGCTCTAACAATAGCTAGATTGGCAATCACAATGTATGCAGATGGCCGTCACAGGCTTAGGCCATCTTGGAACATATTCCAAGAATTGACGTAACCATTTTGCCTCTTCTCCAGCTTTATCTAACGCGATAAACTCAGATTCCATCGTGGATCTAGCTATAAGAGTTTGCTTGGACGACTTCCAAGAAATAGCTGCACCTCCAAGGGTAAACACATATCCACTTGTAGATCTAGAATCTTTCTGATCGGATATCCAGTTGGCATCACTGAATCCTTCCACAACTGCTGGATTTTGGCCATAATGCAGTCCATAATTTCTCGTGTATCTCAAATATCTTAATAATCTTGTCATACTCTTCCAATGCTCTAAACTAGGATTATTAGTATATCTACTTAGCCTGCTCACATCATATGCCAAGTCTGGCCGAGTGCATGACATGAGATACATAAGACTGCCAATGATTCTTGAGTATTCCAATTGAGCAACACTCTCGCCTCTATTTTTTTACAAATGTTGAGAGGCATCAATTGGAGTTTGAGCTACACTCGAGTCCTCTGGATTGAACTTCTGAAGGATCTTATCAACATAATGAGATTGACTTAGCACCAAGCCTGTTTGGGTTCTAATGATCTTTACTCCAAGAATCACATCAGCTAGACCCATATCTTTCATGTCAAATCTCGCTTTCAACATGTCTTTAGTAGATCTGATCATCTTATCATCACTCCCAATGATAAGCATATCATCTACATAAAGGCATAAGATCACATAACCTTTAGAAGTGTCCTTCACATAGACACATTTATCGCATTCATTTATTTTGAAACCATTGTTAAGCATAACTTGGTCAAACTTTTGATGCCATTGTTTTGGAGCTTGCTTCAAGCCATATAATGACTTCACGAGTTTACACACTTTGCCCTCTTGGCCAGGAGCAGAGAAACCCTCTGGTTGCTCCATGTAAATCTCTTCCTCTAATTCCCCGTTGAGAAATGCGGTTTTTACATCCATTTGATGTATTTCCAAGTTTCTCAAAGCTGCTATTGCAAGCACCACCCTAATAGAGGTTATTCTAGTCACAGGCGAGTATGTGTCAAAATAGTCAAGACCTTCCTTTTGTCTAAACCCTTTGATCACAAGCCTTGCCTTATGCTTGTCGACAGAGCCATCCGCTTTCATCTTTTTCTTAAATATCCATCGATATCCAAGTGGCTTGCACCCTGGTGGAAGATCCACTAACTCCAAGTATGATTCTGCAAGATAGAATCAATTTCACTCTTGATGGCTTCTTTCTATTGAGGTCCATCTGAAGAGGTGACTGCTTCTCGATAGGTTTGAGGTTCACTCTCAACCATGTATGTAAGAAACTCAGGTCCAAAGGATTTTTCAATCCTTTGCCTTTTACTTCTTCTTTGCTCACCCTCTTCAACCTCTGATCGTTCTTGAGTTTCCTCTCGAACAATCTCATCAACCATTGTTGATGAACTTGCATGATTTGAAGAACTTGTATGAGTTTGTACTAACATCAAATCCAACATAGCACCCATAGGTACATAAGAAATTGTTCAATCTCGACGATTGAATATAAACAGGAAAACACAGAGACAAAGGGCTGAGCTTTGAATAGGAAAAAAGAGTGGATCTGCAGGGTCCCAAATGAATTGGCTTATTCGAAAAAGGCCTTGTTCTTTGGAAGATCTATATGTATAAAGGTGGGTGACAACAAATTAACCGTTAAATGTGTTAGATGTTGGACTGACGCCAAACCACGAATCATTTTAAGGCAATCTATATAGTAAACAATGCTCTCTTTAACTCTTTATAAGTTCATAACTACCTTGGGGCTGTTTGTTTGGCTCTTAATGGTTCAGACCTCTTACTTGTTCAACACTTACTGGTTGAGACTGTTTGTTTCGCGAGCAAAGGTCTGAATGGTTAAGCATTATACTAAGGGGTTGTTTGTTTACCTCTTAATGGGACTCTTAATGATTCAGACCTCTTACTGATTCAGCACTTAATGGTTCAGACTGTTTGTTTCGCAAGCAGATGTCTGAATGGTTTAGACAATTGCCTCTGAATGGTTAAGCATTATACTAAGTCGAAATGGTTAAGACCTCTAATCTAAATTGGTCAGACCTTTGCCTCTGAACGGTTAAGCATTATACTAGCTCTTAATGGTTCAGACCTCTTACTGGTTCAGCACTTAATGGTTCAGACCTCTTACTGGTTCAGTACTTAATGGTTCAGACCTCTTACTGGTTCAACACTTAACCATTCAGAAGTTGCCAAACAGCCCCTAAGTCTGAATGGTTAAGAGCTCTTATCTAAATTTGTCAGACATTAGCCCCTGAACGGTTAAGCATTATACTGGCTCTTAATGGTCCAGACCTCTTACTGGTTTAGCACTTAATGGTCCAGACCTCTTACTGGTTCAGCACTTATCCATTCAGAAGTTGTCAAACAGCCCCTTAATAGGTTCTAGTAGATATAATCATATAATGATATAACTCCCAGTTCTATAATAATGCTCGAATCTTGAAAGTTAAATCTAGAAAAGACAGAGATATGCCCATGTAGATTAGATTGAAACAGCAAACTTTTTAAGTTACATAACTAGTTACAACTTAAAAGATAAAACTCTTCTATTTTAAACTATTTGTTGCACATTGTCATATAAATTTGGCACTTGTTAGTTAAAGCGAAAGCTATTCACAGCTCAAAACCGTATAAAGTAAAGCAATATACTTCACAATCACAGCTAAATTGTGCTACTAACAGTTCTAAAATTAGCAGAATCATCAACAATATGATCAAGAATTAACAAATATACCTCCAAACTTGTTGCCCCAAAACAACAGCCTTGTATCATCCTCTTCCTCATCAAACTCATCACCGTACCCGAACTCAGCATCCCCTCTATACCCAGGCTCACTCCCATACCCCGACTCATTCCCTTGACTATCTAAACCCCCATAACCATGATGCAATTGCAATCCACTTAAACCACTATTCGAATTCTCCCGATCACCACTCTCTCTCCGCAACCCCCTACCGACAACTTCCCCAACATCCACCCCCCAATTCACATCCCCTCCACCTCCCCCATTCACAAACAACTCCCCACTCGAATCCGTCCCCGCGTTATTCGCCATCATAAAATCCGAACACGTCCCGTATGCATTCGACCCGTACGCATTATTCGACGCACCAACAGAACAACACCTCCTCCTCGTCCCACTCTGATCACTACTCCTACCCGAAACTGACCTCGATCCACGCCTCCGCCTCTTCCGAGCCATGTAATGAGCCCGATCACGCTTCAACTTCACCGACGATTGAAAGCCACCTTCTTCGTCGAATAATGAGAGTTTTGACATGTCAAGGTGTTCGATTGAGAACGATGTTGCGCGATCCGAGAGGCAGGGGCGTTTGTGAGGTTTACCATTAGGGGTTTTAGGGTTAGTGGTGGTGTTATTGTCAGATTTTTCTAGGGTTTTGGTGAATGATGTGGGAAGATGAAATGGTTTCCAGCTGTGGAGCTTGTAGATGCAGGTTTCTATGGCGTGACGGGAGGTTCCTACGGGTTTTGGTGACATTGATTTGTATGGTGATGGTGATTTGCAGGTGGAATTAGGGTTTGAGAATTGGGGATTAGGGTTTCGTAATTGGGGAAAAATAGAGAACTGATTGTTACAAGTAGGATTTTTCAGAATTCGAATGAACGTTGGACACGGAGGAAAATGTGTTATTAAGTGGCTGAGTAGTGTCTCGGATTGCGAAAATGAGTAAAATAGCCCTAAAGTTTGAGGAACTTATAGCTTAAAGGGGACTAATGTTTTAAACATGAACTAAAATCTAGAGCTGAGTATCTGGTACCCGGTATCAGTACCAAATTAATACCGTGCCGTACCGGGTATATTCGATATCGATACTCATTTTTTTCGTTTTTTGGTACCGGTTAAGGGTGAGTAGAAAACCAAAATAACCGAGAAAAGAGAACCGAAACAAAAACCGACGATTCAATTTTCGGATTTTTAATAACCGAAAATTTCGGGTCGGTTTTCGGATAACTTTTTTCAATAACCGAAGAAACCAAACCGAACCGATAAGTTATAATAGTAGGCTTAATCCATATAAATTTTTATGTTTGAGTTTAAGTGTTTAACCATGCTAATAGAAATTATTAATTTTACTCTTAGAAGTTAACTATTTATAAATAAAAACATTAACATGTTTTTTTATAACTGGAATGATTTATTTATTATCTACAAGAAATAACAAAATTTAATATAAAAAATTAAACAATCTACAAAGTATTGTAAAAGAAAATGTCTTAATAAATTTTTTTGAGAAACGTAAAAATAAATTAGAAAGTTATATTTATGTGAACAATATTAATTAAAAAGATATAAAATAATAACTTAAATGTAAATATATAAGAAAGATTCTTAGATTTTAATTATACTTTTTTTTAATCTTACAATTTTGATCCAAAAACCGAAAAACCCAACCGAATCAATGTAATACCGAAAAAATTGAAACCGAGCAGTTTTAAAAAACGAAAACCAAACCAAACCACCATGCACACCCCTACCGTGAAATCAAGCAAATCAAATTTATATGTCATGTTTTCTCGAGTGTTTTCTATACATGGAGGTTTAAGATTTTGTTTTTTTATTGGTTATTAGATTTTAATAATCCTAACTTTCACCCATTGGCCGGCATTAATCCAGCTTCAAAAATTATCTCTCACAACCCAACTTGTAAGAATTTGGCACCCATATTGGTTAGTTTTTTATGACGTGGCATAAACCTAGCTATTGGTTGATAGGGCTGTTGATGAGGCTGCTTACGTGACACACACTTAGTTATTGGATTTTATATAATCCTAACTTTCACCACCACTATTAACAACCACCGCCGTTAGCCGCTACCCCACCATCACCTACAACCATCAATCGCTACCACCATTAGCCGCCATGGTGGTGGTTAGGGGCGACAATTCTTGACACGACCCGCCAACCTGACCCGAACCCGACACAAAAAAACAAGTTTGGCTCGACTAACACGACCCGTTTTAAAAAATGGTTGGGTTCGGGTTGACCTGTATTAAAAACAGGTCGGGTTCGGGTTGACCCGTATAGAAACGGGTTGACCCATTAACCCGTTTAACTATTTAGAAAAAAAACTTTTATATTTTTGTTTTTTTTTCCCGTTTTTATTTTACATGGTTAGTTATAATAAATCTAGTTTTGACATATTATATTATTTATTTGTCACATTCATACTCATCATTAAACATGTTATCGATAACCAGCTTAAAACCCAATAACTCACTTATAGATCGTCAACTTGTATGACTCATTTAAAAATATGGGTCAATATGTATGGTTGGGTTCTGGTTGACCCGAATTTATTTGGGTTGGGTTGGGGTTGCAATCTTTGACCCGAATAATAATATGAGTCAGGTTCGGGTTGAACATTTCAACCCACCAACCCGCCAACTTGTAACCCGTCAATCCGCTAACCCATCAACCCGACACGATTGACACCCCTAGTGGTGGTGGCTTCGTCTGATGGTGGTGCTGGCGGTTAATGGTGGTGGAGAAAGTTAGGGTTATTAAAATCCAATAACCAAGTGTGTGTCAATAACCACATGGAAATTTTCAACCGCACCATTTGAAAATTTTCAACCACCCACTTAAGAAAAAAAAATTATGAAATTAAAAAAAATTGTAAACACTAATTTTTATTAAAATATAACCTAATTATATAATTATTTTTAACCACTTTCACTTTAAAATTTAACCCAGTCACTTTCACTTAACAATTTAGCCCAATCGATTGTAACTAACCCAAGCTCAAATCCAACCCAATAAAATTTGAAGTAAATAAAATAACCCAACCCAACCGCCCTTTCCAATACTCGGCTCTCGATCTCACTCTGACCCCCCCAACAACGCAAACAGCAACATTGATGGCATGTCACACCCCGACCCGCAGCGGAATAAAAGTCGGGGCATAATTGGGTTATCACCAAAGCTCATGATATTTACTAAGATGTTTCATATTTATTAAATTCAATTTACAAACTTAAATATCCAAAAACAAAATTCATACAATTACAAAGGAAAATGAAACTATATATTTATTCCAAAGCATAAACTTGTTTATCTTCTAGGCCATCCTAAGTGTTTCCTGTCTCGGCTAGATCACCTGTATCATGTGTAAAACGGGGGAGAATTTGGGTCAACAAAAGTTGGCGAGTGAACCTTGATAAAACATTTTAACTAATTTCTTGTTTTATTTATTAAAGAAAATTCGTGCATTAATCACATGTGAGCAAACATATATATAGGAACAATCACAAACCACTTTGGATGAGTATATGACATGAATGATGATGTATTTGAGATCAAGGCTCAATCAAACGGAGCCGATCTAATGAGGCTCCTGATGCTCAACCCGTATCCCACGGGGAACTGATGGGCCTAATGAAATGCGTGCACTGAAATGGTAAAATTCAATCTACATATAATTCACACAACAATTGATACACATTTGATCACGGATATGATGTATGCACAAGTGTTTAAATAAAATAAAAGAATAGTACGACACATGATACACCCCAAAACATGATTAAAACGGGGAATTGGTAGAGATTCACTCACAGTGGATGCGTTTCTTGATGACGATGAATGCGCACGAATTTATGATTCAACCGTCGAGGGAAAACTAACCTAAATAATAACGAAACGATTCGATAAATAAATAAATTTTATTTGAGATTAAATTTTTAATTAGTGCTCTTAATGAGATGTTTAGATTTATTTTTGTGAGTTTAATGCAAATTTTTAACCTTCAAATCTTTATTTTTTTGTATTTTTAAATAATTTTTTTCAATTTAATAAAAAGAAAACAAAAATTAAAAAAAATGGTTTGACTTTGTCAGGTCTGACCGGGTCTGACCGGTCAGACAGCATGAATTCCAGGCGGCGAGTGAGGTTCGAACTCGGGACCTCTCGTATACGTGCACGCAGCTCTACCAACTGAGCTACGTGTCTAACCCGAAATATTCTCTGTTTTAATTATATATATATACTAACTAACTTTAACCTTATTTAGTTTTTATTAAAAATGATTTAATATGGCCGAAACCGGTTATAGAACCCGGAATCGAACTCGGGACCTTCGGTTCGAGTGCACACAGCCCAACCAGTTGGGCTATGTGTCTAATCTGTATAAACATTGAATTATATTAATTTTATATATATGCTGTGAATTGATCTGAATGAGTTAAAAATGTTGGTTTTATTTCAGAAAGTCGGAAACATGTGTGATTCGAACCCGGGACGTGTGTTTTGTATTTGCACACAGTCCACCGCTGGACTGTGTGTCTAACCCGGTTAAATACCCGATTTTAATTATATTAGTACACATATTAAACTTCATCTTCTTCACAAAAAAAAAACAGAACATATAACTGACCGAAGATTGTTTGAAACAGAATCTGGTTGACTGATTAAGATTAATACATGCTGAATAATGGATTACCAAAAAGAGTTGAGAATTATACCGATTAGGAGTAAAGCCTCGGTTTTCCGGTGATATCTCGGCGAGTGCGAAAATCTCCGGCGAGTGCGAAAATCTCCGGCGACGTGCTTGAAAGGAATAAAGCTTTAGGAAGTGAGTATGGTTCTGAGCGAAAAGTTTACAAGGAGTTTGGGTGAGTACTTATAAGGTGAACAGGTTGCTTGTTTTCGATTGGGAGACCAAAATTTACGGTCAAAGGTTTCAATTCTCAAAAATAACGGTTTTTGACTAAATTGGATGTTAAGGAACGGTTATAACTGATGTCGAAATCAGTTTACGCGTTTCAGTCAAGGGGTAGTAGCAACATTTGCGGAGTTTCGGTTTTTCTCCGGCGATTTCGATTTCTGAGTGCTGACTTACAGCTTTTTGACTTTCGGTTTTTACTATAAGTGTTATTTGTTTCAGTAATTGAACACAAACATGTGTGTGGCGGAGTGGTGTGGTGTGTGTGTGTCTTCGCGGGAGACCCGGGTTCGAGACCCGGCTACCCTGTTTTATTTATTATTTTCTTATTATTATTATTTATTAATTATGGTTTTTAAATTCTAAAATATTTATTAATTATGTATCATTTAAAATAATCTGAACAATAAATACGCAACGAAGTTATAACTGAATATTTGATTATAAAACGAAGCGAGTTTTGAAACCCGTTTTTCGACGAATTTACATGGCACCCCTTTTTTCGTTGGAAAACTGAAATTCTGGCCACCAAACACAGGAATCCGAAACCACAAGGGTATGCTTTGTTTATTTATGTTGTTTGTGTTGTTTTATGTGAATTTTAGGAGAAATAGAGAAGAGTTTGAAAGTTTATGTGTTTTTATATATTTTTTGGTTGTTTTATACTTTATTATGGGGTTTTTGTTGTTTTAGTAAAAGTTATGTTTGCTTGAACGTTTAGTTAAAGGTAGTCAACAATTAAAACTACGGCTTGAAAATTATAAAGTATGGTTGACGATTGTTTAAGACTTTAAGTGTTTAGCGTTGTTTTAAATGGTTTTGTGTTTTATATTTGATAGGAAGTTAGGAACCTTGAGTAGGAAGTTATGTCGCGATTTTTTTAAAAGTAAAGGGGTTGAATCATCTTCCGACCCGACCCACTTATATAAATTTTATGATTATATAAATTTTAATTTGATGCTCTTTTGTTTTACATGACTTGACCCGATCCTATCCGCTATTAACTGAGTTTTTTTATAGCTATGTGACTAAAATCTTTAAAAACTTTATGCACCCCAATGAAAAAGTTCTTAAGTCTGCCAGTGCATATGTTGTGTCTATAAAATAATACTCGCTTAACATGTTGTGATTGAAACTTTAAAATGTAGTTATAGACTGTAGATAAATTTTTGAGTAAATGTTAATTTACGACCTTGTGGTTTACATCAAAACGCAGGAACAACCCTCATTTGAAAAAAAGCTACATTCTAGTCCCTGGGGTTGTTGATTGCGTTCAATCAAGTCCTTCTTCCAACATTCTGTCAGTCAGTCGCTACTTTTTGTGTTAAATGACTAGAATGCCCCTCGGGGACCGAAATCGCAACTCTTGTTATGTTGTTGTCTTCTATATAAAGTCTGCAACAACTACCACCATTATCAAACAAGCCAACCTAATCTAAAAATGTCATCAGGTTCATCGTGGACAAGCAATGCTACAATTCGGTCAAATGCAGTATGCTCATGTGGTGTTGTGACTTGCATTAGAACATCCTGGACTGAAGCTAATCCCAAGAGACGTTTTCTTTTATGTAAGGATTTATTTGTTTGTTTATCATCGATTACAATGAGTTTTTATGTATGTTAAGTAGTGTGTTATGTTTTCTTATCACATTCCACACTGGTGGTCCTGGTCTGCTTCGTTGGATTGAACCTCCGTTTTCACGCCCTAGACGTGACAGGATTTTTCCATCCCTGATGAGGTCAAAAAAGGGGGAATTCAGATTGTTAAGGTTGAAGGAAAAGGAAGCTGCTGAGAAGGGTGTTGAAGCTCGAAGACTCAAGTTTGTGTTAGGTGTTTCTTGGTTGTTGTTTCTGATGTGTGTATTGTGGTGAAATGTCTGATGTTTTAAAGTTTGTCTGACTTAAAAAGGTATTTTTGTATGTTTACCAACAGTTAGTTTATGTAATGAAACGGTAACTTTTCAAATTATGTTCTATAATGGAAATAAAACACCATGTCAACCTTATAACCAAGTTCCTTAAGCATTTCTTCAAGTACATCCATGCTAAAATCATCAATTTCAGCACAACCAATGAAATTAATCTTACCACCAACATACGATTGACCGGGCTCTTAGTAAACTCGCCATTGTGATAGACCTTAAGACTGAACCTCGTTTGTTCATCTTCATATGTACAAGTAAAAAAAAAAACAAAATTTTAGTACTTGCAGACTCTACTCTGTTCAGACTTGCTTATTTGCAGGCTTAATTTCAGAGATTACAACCTATAACTTCAAACGCAGACACACAAGAACTAATCATAATAATCTTTAAGATCAATGTAGATATAATCGGGTCGGACACTCCAAAACCCTCCTGCCATTTCGTATCCATCACCCTGACCAGCAGCTTGCTGAGGGAGAAGGGGGATTGAAATGTGAAATTTGGGGCTTACATGTGGATGAAACCTGTTATACTAGTTTCTCAAATACGAAATGACTGTTGTGCCCTTCAATCTACAAGGGAAATGACCTTCTTACCCAAGTCAACTAACGGTTGACTGACGGAATGTTGGAAGAGGGACTTGATTGAACGTAATCGACAACCCCAGGGACCGGAGTGCAGCATTTTTTTTAAATTAGGGTTGTTTATGCGTTTTGGTGTAAACCTCAGGGACGTAAATTGACATTTACTCTAAATTTTATTAATAAAAAATAATATATAATTTATACTTATGCTTGTATTGTATTATAAGACAAAAATTGTAAATTCTTGTATTGTATTATAAGACGAAAATTGTAAAGCAATAAAGACAGATAAAATGATTAAAAAAAACTAAACCCTATTGATTTAAGTCATTTTATTAACAAGAAAAGACAACTTAAAAAAGAATCATAACAAAATGATTTCATTTGTGACATACGGCTAGCTAACTTGATTGATAAAGGGCCCGTAAAATGAAACATTGGAGGACTATATTTTGCCAACCATCTATGATAAAAATTCCACATGCATATAATGTCACATGTCGGTACTATATATCTTTGGTTGATCAAGGACCTATAAAATGAAAAATTGTTTGTCATCGTTAAATATATATCACATGTCGGTACTACTATATATATTGTGACCACCATATCTAATCAATTGTTTATCCAACTTATTATGTTAAGAGCATTCCAGTCAGTGGCGAAGCTTGAGATTTCTGACCCGTGGGGCGGAAGTCATTGGACCTAAATTTTCTATAAAACCGGGGGTCGAAAACGTATATACCCAAAAATTTCTATATGAAAAATACATACTCTCCCCTACTAAGCGAAAAGTTTGGGGGGTCGAAAACGTATATACCCAAAAATTTCTATACGAAAACTACATACTCTCCACTACTGAGCAAAAAATTCGGAGGACCAGCCGCCCCTTAAAATGTTTCGCCCATGTCTCCGGTACCTCCTTTTTACATTTTTATTTTGATGTAACATACATAGTTGTTGTTTAGCGATGGAGCACATGTCCTTGCTAAAGAACGAGCTTTGGGGCTCTTATTTCCCGGTACACATAAGAAAATCGGAGGCTATATGCATGGAAAATTGGGAAAAGGGAAATAGTAGAGAGAGAAGTGGGGAAGATTTTGGGTTATATGCTTTGGGTGTTTTAAAAAAATGATTTTATAGCTTTAATCTAAAAGTTTTTTATGTTTTGTAATTTTAACCCACATATTTTTTTTCATTTTTAACTCTAAACTTTTTATTATATTCAATTTAACCTCACAACATTTATACCTCCAACTTTGTCCCCTATACTTTTCATCTTTCGTAAATTTCCGTTTTACGTTTCATTCTAAATTTTACGAGTTAACACGGTGCAACCTACGTGTGTTTTTAACGTTTTTTGTTTCGTTCAAAATACTACGAGTTAACACGACGCAACGTGCATGTGTGGTTTAATGTTTTTACGTTTATTTTTTCGTTTGATAAGTTTGTTGCAACGTGCGGGTTCTGGATTGACTCGTTATTATTTAAATTTAAATTAAATACTATAATTTAGTAACATGTTCATGCTATGTAGTGTTGTATTGTATGCATTGGGAGTTCTTAAAAAAGCTTGATTTTTCATTTTTAACACAAATGTTTCCATTGTTTGTATTTTAACCCATTGATTTTTTTTTTACTTTTAACACAAAGTTTTTCATCTTATTCAATTTAACCCCAACACTTTTTATTTTCAACTTTAGTTCCTCACACTTTTCATCTTTCGCAAGTTGTTCGTTCTACATTTCGTTTTAAAGTTTGCGAGTTAACACACCTATAATATGTTGTCGTTCTTATTTTGTGGATGTTTCGTAAATTTAGTTTCCAACCGAGTGGAGTCAAATTGTGGTTTTTTTTTCAAAAGCTTTAATTAATCCCTTTTGATTACACGTGTCAGTTTTTCCTTTATACCCGTTATGTTTTCAATGTATGAGTCGGATCATATATAAACGTTATGATTATACAATATAAACTCGATTTACTTTACGTTTCGATCCAATCGCAGTGTTTATATATATTACGTTGAGTTCAATCGGATACGTCGAAACACACATTTTCGTATGGTTAACGCACCGCATAACGTTTGAATTAATTCATTCAATGTTTACAATGTACCCGCGCCGCAACGCGCGCGGGTCTTATTAGTAGTTATTGTTATTTACTTGTTCTTGTTGTATTGTATGTGTTTTACTTGTTTTTAAAGATTTGTAAATGTTTTTTGAGCGTTATTAGTCGTTAGCGATGTAGAGAAAATGAAAGTTACAAGGATACAGATGTTTTGTTTTAAAATTTGTTCAATAACTTTAAAAAAATACAAAAAGTTATGTTTCATTTTTTCTATCAACATGCCACTGTAATTGGTGTAAAATTATTAATGTATTAAAAAGTTATAATCGTTTAAAATCGTGAGATATTTTATGTAAAATCAACAATATGTTTTAAAGATTTATATACCATATGTTTAAAAACTGTATTATTTGCATATTAACTATTATAATATATTTACAACTATACTTAAATCTCTACACTAATAAATAAAAATCTTTTTTTTGACACGTGTCAATCTCTGGTGCCTCCTTATTTTATTTTTCAATTTCTTTTTCCTATTAAATAATAAGAATAATAATAATATATAATTTAGATAAAGATAATAATTTTCTTTATCTTATTTTTCAATTTCTTTTTTCTATTAAATAATAATATATAAATTAGATAAGGAGAACATTTTTTTAATAAACTTTGAATTAATATATATAATTTGTATTTCTCCTTCTCTAGGAGATATGTTAAGTTTCTATTAAAAATAGTTTAACTAGATAAGGATAATAATATTTTTTTTTATCAAACTTTGAATTAATAATAATATATAATTTGTATTTTCTCTTTCTCCATATGAGATAAAAGAAGTTATTTTTTTTGTATAGAACCATGCAAATATATAAATTTTTAATCTCATTTAAATTAAATTTAGTTAAATTATTCTTTTAATATTATTATTATTATTTAATCTTGCTATACTAATAAATGGAAATCTTTTTTGGACACGTGTCACTTTCTGGTGCTTTCTCACCTTATTTTTCTATTTATCTCATATATTAACTAATAATAATATTAATAATATAATTTTAAACAAAAAATGAATAAGAAGAAATATTTATTTTCCTACTTATCTCTTATCTTTAATATTATTAATTAATAAACAACAAGTTACGGTTGATCTCTAAAGAATGTTTTTTTTTAGTTTATATTTATCTATCTTTATTATATATTAATTAAAAATTAAAATAAATAATATGCCCTACGTAGTACAGTAATAGTAAGCATAAGTATTCTTTTTTTAAATTAATCTATAAGTAAAAAAATGCAAGTAATAATAAATACACACATAATAACATATAACAAAATAATCTATATTTTTAATACTCTATATCATGATTAATAATAACAATAAAATACATATATAAACTCTAACCATTCATTCCCAATCTCCCGTATACGTAAGTCAGTTAGTATTGGACCCAAGGTGTTAATGTCTCTTACATAAGTGAGTTAGTATTACCCAAGTTGTTTATACCTCTTACATAAGTCAGTTAGTATTAAACCCAAGTTGTTATTATCTCTATTTAAAATTTTCATTTATGAAACAGACGTTATCTATTACATTATATATTCATTCACCCGTTTATTACATGAGTTTATTCAACCGTTTATTTAAATATATAACTTTTAATAAATGAAAATTCTTGAGGACTAAAGATAAAACAACTTTTAATTAATGAAAATTCTTGCAAGAGTTTTTAAAAGATATAACTATTTTATTACTTAGTATTAGTATATAAGCTTAAATTTATTCAACCCGTGTAATACACGAGGTTTTAACCTAGTATAAATAATTTAAAAATTATATTACATATTATTATTAATTAAAAAATTATATACATAAATAAAAACGACAAAAAATGATTTCATGAACAGACACATATAAAGGAGTACAAGAATACAAGATCTGAAGAGGATGGAGTTAGGGGTGCACCAAGTGACAAAACAGGTTTTTGGGTCAAACCAAATCGGTTTTAAAACTTGATCAAATCAAGTCAAAGAAAACCAAAACTGATTTCACCTCAACTGGTTCAGGTTAGAGATAGGTTTATAAGTGTTTCAATTTGCACTCTATAATCTAGATGGAGTCATCGAAGTATCGAACAAATAATTTTGAATTCTTTGTATGCGCCTGTTAAACCATGGGGTGTGAAGGAGGGTAGTTCTCAAAGGATGATCTGCCACGTAGGCCTCCACGTAAGCGGGCGTGGGGGATAAGCCTAAAGGGATGGACCTAGAGTGTGGGGATGAGCCCCTTTATATGTTTATATATATATATATATATATATATATATATGCATAGTTGTGTGTGTGATAAAGAAATGAGGCCCGTCTTCAACGTCTAGGGACCGACGTTTGCGACGGAGACGACCCGGAGGGGGAGGGGGCGGTGTGCTGGCCCGTTGCCGCATCAAACTGTTTCGGGGACGAGCCCATATCGATTAGCCTTAGGCCCAATACATATAAATCCCAACTCTTTGATAATTTGATGTTAATTTTATTTTATATATTTATCCTCACCATTAAATATGCCACGTATAATTCCCCTTCCACATTCACGCAAAAAAAAACTCTCCATTAAAAATACATTTCCTAAAAGTTCTCTTTACCATCCCATTGCAAAATTCCCATTTTATCTCCTCAAACATGTCGTCTAACATTTTTCAAATGCATCACATATAACAAATCAATAATCACAACCAGAAACAAAAAAGACAAAAAAATGTCGTACAATGTCGCGAGAACAAGATCTCAAAAGAAACCATCAACGGCTAGCCGTGGTATCCGGTCACTGAGCCTAGCCATTGTGGTCCCCGTGGGTCTCACCCTAACCACCATCATATGGTTCGGAGAGAGCAACACATACAAGAACCTAACCCGGCCCTTTTGGATCCCACCCTTGTGGGCCATACACCTAACCTCAGTGTCAACGGCTTTTTTAATGGGGTTATCGGCTTGGCTCGTGTGGGCCGAGAGCGGGTTTCACCGCAAACCCATGGCTATCGTTATGTACTTGGCTGAGCTCGGGCTTGGCTTGGCTTGGAACAAGATCTTTTTCAAAATGGGCCCCACTCAGACGGGCTTAGCCGTGAGTTTGGGCCAATTGGTTACCATTCTTATTTGTTCACAAATGTTTAGTCGGATAAATCCGATAGCCGGTGACATAGTGAAGCTTTGTTTGGTTTGGACCGGGTTTTTAACGTCTGTAAATCTATATTATGTACTTTAGGACTGTTTGGATCATTGGATGTCCTGTTATTCAAAGTTGTAACAATAGATAATTAGTTATTAAATATTTTACAAATTTTCGACTCGGATATAACATCCAACGCGAAGATCAAGGACCTTAGCGGTCGATGCGACACAAAGCTAGCTCGCGGAGGAAAGGAGACAGACGACAGTGTTTCCTAGACGAAAGTCATTCTCATCTGGCTAGTATGATTTAGTAATGAGTTGATTAAAGAAAGAATTCATGTTTAGAACAATATTATATTGATTGATACATATTAAAGATGTTATTTGATGATCATTTCTTTTTATTTATTCATGTACCACTAACACATAGATCTTCTTTACAAATTTAAGTTTATTAAAATATGTATAAGATTAAAAATTATTTTATAGACAAGTTGGAGGAAAAAGATTTTGAAGTAGCTAATCTAGAAGAGTGTGCCAATATTCAAATATGTTTTAAGGATCCCACCACCTCTTCACGTGTCCGTATTTATACCACACACTACTTCTTTCTGATAGAATATTCTACCTCTGTCTCAAGTGTTTATTATTATATAACTTTGAAAAAAGTATAATTAATATATTAGAATAAATAAACATTGGTTTTCTTTATATTTCAGAAATATGTAATTATAGGGTTTCGTTTGGTGTTTAATAAATAACTAGTGGGATTTATCGCGCTTCTGTCCTGGTGGAGAGTATCGTAACGTACAGTTGATATCATCATTACCAAACAAGATAAACACAACGGAAGTCTTTGAATAAATAAACTATTACAAACCGATAGTATTCAAAGTTCAGAACAAATATACACAAACAAGACTTGTAATAGGATCCACAGGCGGATCGCAAAACATACAAATGATAATCAGACTATAAACAGGCAACTCCCTAAGGTCGCAACTCCTTAGTTATTCGCCCCGCAGCTCCCGGCCTATTCCGTACTTGCAACCTGTAACTTAAGCTTTTGAAAATACGTCAGTTTACACTGGTAAATACGCTCAACCGACTCATTTTGAAAACCTTTTCGAAAATGGTTTTAGGTGCACATAGCACATTTTCTTAAATAACTTGGGATAGTACAAATGACCTTGTATACAGATTTACATGCTGGCTTTTACATATGAGGCCCGGTACAGAAACCAAGACATGATCGACACCACTCTGAACTTTCACACAGAAAGCAGGATAGCAATTACCCAGTGTATGCCTACACGCCATGCTATATTGTCATGGCCACTGCCAATTTGTGAGCCAATGATATCCCAGACACGGTCAAGCCCACCCCCAATGTTTTATTTTCAGTCAAAACAGATCAAAAGCTGGTTATGTAAGATTTCAGTTAATTATCACAACTGGATAAAACATTATCCCATACCCGACCAAGCGGTAGTAGTCTACCGTATCCCAAGCCCGTATAGGGAAAATAAGTCAAGAGTATTTACCTGAATTGAAGTTCGCAAGTAATCCCAATTCAGCCGTATTCCAGAGCAAGTACAGGAGCAATACTAGAATGCTAACGGGTCCTAAATTAAGTCCAAGACTTGGACCAGTTAATCTTACGCTAAATTGTGATACGGTACGATACGCTAGATTAAGCGGTGACCGGAATAGAATATTGATTGGACCCGACAATTACATAGACTTGTATAATATGGGCTACCCAATAACATTCTGGATTTTGGTAAGGAATGGACAAAGTTAAACCCGTTTTGGTTAAAATACGTAAACTAGCTACGTATGTTTAACCGAACGCGTATAAGCGAAACCGGGTAACCGTAAGAGTCGTATATAAGTTCCATAATGAGATATGTTATAAAATCAGTAACATTTGCAAGGATAGGCCCAGGTTATATTTAAAACCGATTTATGCCCTACAAGGGCATTTTGGTCATTTTTTGGCTTATAAAAGATGTTTAAAGTGAATATGATATTATGAACTTAAATATTCTGTAAAAATACATATTTTATCATGTTATAACAGTAGGATATCAAATATATGTGTGTTTGATGATTTTGAAACATACTATGTCCCGTAAGGGCATTTTAGTAATTTCACACATAGCTTTGAAGCCGAATTTGGGATTCTGAGTTCGGGACTTGTACTTAATGTTGTTATATTAAAAATAAGTTTATAAATCAGTAGGTAACAAGTCTCAGCTCATGGTTATGGTTTTAAACCATACTTATGCGCCGAAAGGCGTAAAAGTCGCTAAAATGCCATTAAATCGGTATTGAATATAAACTGAAGTTAGGACCTGTTTTAAATAGCCAAAAATATGTCATATAACTTATAACATCAGTAGGTTAAGGTTTTGGTTATAAAAAGTTTGATTTTTAGCTATTTTTCCGTAAAAAGGGGTAGTTTGGTCATTAGCGGCGATTAGCGATTCTTAAGCACGCATTCAAGTCATAAACTGAACAAACATCCCAAATGATCCTACTTATCATAACATATCAGTAAGTAATTAGATTTTATAATCATATGTGCTAAATCTCATTTTTGCTTATAAGGACCTTTTTTGCAAAGTTTTAAAGATTTTCATGGAACTTATGAAAAACTCGGATTTCTTAGGAATTGAGTCACGAAACTTTATGAAAAAATTCTAAACATAGACATGATCATAATATGACCAAAACTCAGTAGCAAGAATGGCTCAAAACGGGTCAGAACTAAAAGTCAACAGAAAGTCAACTGTTTGAGACTTTCGGTTACGAACCGAGCCTAGACCAAAAATTGACGAACCGAACCTGTTGACATATGTTCAAATACTTATTTCAAGGTTATTAGTGCTTTAAAACATATTTTATAACATCCAGATCGTTAGCTATGAATTTTGCAAAAACTGCTCAGTTTGACTTTTATTGACTTTTCGGTTGACTCGTAAATTGGTTATGAATCCGTGAAAATATGAAAATGCCCTCTTAAAGGTTTATTAACTCCATCATTGTGAGCACGTAGAAACTTTCGCTACTCACAATGACAGAGTGTACACGGATTTATAACAAAGTCAAGCCGTTTTTACGACGAAGTTTGAAGCAAAAAGCTATAAATAAACAACTTTGCAGGGATCATAGACTTACATTATGTATATGTGAGTACTAGGAATGATTTGGAAAGCCAAACACTGATCAGCAGCTCCTCTAGCATGAATTTTGTGCACCAAGGTTGAAGAACTTGGTTGCAACTTTGAGAAAACTCAACATATAAAGTCACTAGAGGAGTGTAGAGGGGAAGCCAGGTGTTAGGGAGGGTCTTAAAGTGATTACAAGTGTTCCTTGAATGTCAAAAGGTAGCAAGAATTCGAGTAAGGTGGCAAAAACCCAAGTGAGTAGTGTCCAAAATGCAAGCTGTCAACCAGAATCACTTTTATGTCGCTGGCACCCCCTCGCGAGGCGCGAGGGGTTTAGGCCTGGCCGGTCGCGGCCCGCGATAGTGTCTTGGGTCAGCCAGCCAAGTTTACAACTTGGCAAATTTAGTCCCTGAATGTTCTAAAACTTTTATTTAAGCATATATGGCCCCTCAACTTCATTTCAAGGCATATTGAGGATAAGATAAGCGATTTAACGACTTTAGGTCCCTCCTGGTTTGACATACGTCATATTTAGGATTCCCGGGACACGTGTAAGATAATTATAGGACGTAAAAACATATAGTGTTACAACTTCTTAGCAGGTTTTCAATCGATATTGATTTGATTCGGTTGTGTTATTGGTTTAGTTTGTTTCAATGTCTGTACCAATGCTCGGTAAAACAACCGAAAGAGATACAATTGATAGAATTTCGACACATGTTTTACATTGACCGAAAATTACAAAAACAAATACCGATACCGACACCAATGTTATTGGCCGGTCTCAGTTCAATTTGTTCCTTACTGTTACCGTACCGACACTTCATAACTTAATAGTGCCACGTCGAGACAACCATAAAAAATGAATACGATGTCGGTACTAGTGGTGTTTGGACGATATCGTTTTGGTTCTCATGGTAAAGAAAAAAATTAAGTATATTTTAAATAGTACGTAAAAATAAGCACATGACAGTGGTATATTTGAAATCGTGACACCGTGTTATTTTAGGTAGACATCCATGCTGACCTTAAACCCTAGCGTGAATTGAATCATACATGACATCCTTAATTTTGGGTAACTAGGGCATCATGTGCATAGCAAAGTCCAATTGTCATACGTCCTGCATTGGTGATTACCGGGTCACACATTAGTGAGTCTGACACACACAAACGTTGGTGAAAATAGTCTGGATGTTTGGAAGGTATCACAGAATGTTATTATACGTGTTATTATGTAAATATACGTATGAATGTGTATTTGACTATTTGGTGCTATATAGGACTTCAACGCGAATTTTATTAATAAAACAATATTAATTGGTATAAATGCGTCAATAACTGTCAAGACTATGTGTTAACTAGCTAGTAATACATCTTGCATGAGGATGTAAAGTAAGTTAACTGGTGGTGCAATTGTCTCTTACATGGTCATCCACTTTAAAAAGCAAATGTAACCATATGAAACATAATCATTGCAACTTTACAACCCAAACCACCCTACCCCCACCCCCCATTTTCTGCCGAAACACCCTCACCCCCATACCCCATTATTGGCCAAGGCTCATGGCTTGTATATAAGGAGACTTGTGTGTTCTTGTCTTACATTTGAACACTTGAAACCTACAAAACCCTTTCCTTTTCTCTCTAAAAGCCGGCCTTAATACCCCCATTTTCTTGTGATCTTGAAGAAGATTTAGCGAATTCTAGTCATATTCAAGAGGATCCAAGTTTTTGTAAGGAAAAAAATAGAGTTTGGAAGCCTTGGTTCATCATCTCTTTCTTTTGCCTTGCTTGCTTGTTGTAAGAATCATCTTCACAATCTAGTGTACATATGTATAGATTCACCCATGGATGATGAAATATACAAATTTTGTTAAAAATGAAACTAACAAGTCTTTGAACATGGGATTTTGGTAAAAACATGCTTGTTTATGCTTGTTTATACTTGATGGAAGTTGTTTGTGTCTTGAAACTTGACAAGTTGGTGATCCGAGACTTGATATGGGGAAAATTGTATGTAAATTGTGTATACAACTATATATATAGGGTTAGGGTAAAATGAAAACCTATACGAGTTGTGAGAACTTAGAGAATTCGGTCTTACGAAAGGTTTTTTTCAAAAAAAATTTTTTTTACCAAAAATCCTAAAAAATGAACTTTTCAAAAAAACGGCAGCCATAAATACTGTAAAAAGTGATATCATGCTTATGTCATCACTTTTTACGGCAGTCTTTTCTAACATTTTAATCTATGGGTGTGAAAAAATGGGCGCAAAACTTGCACGGGAAGGTCGAGTTCTCTAAATTCTCACAACTCGGAGGGGTTTTCCCTTATCTTGATAAAACCCCCCCGAGTTGTGAGAACATAGAGAACTCGACCTTTCCGTGCGAGTTTTGCCCACATTTTTTTCACACACATAGATTAAAATGTTAGGAAAAAAAGAAATGTTTTTTTTTTCAAATTAAAAATGGTACACGCGTTGCGGTTGTGCTGAAATACAAGCACGTAAAAAATAATATAATGTTTTTAGAAAGTTAAAGGGTTGTAAGTACTAATACTAAATATTGAAGGGTAAAATAAAAAAAAGCTACTAATAAAAAAATATGGTGACCAAGTGCCATGCAGGAACATGACACTAGTCAGCCAACTTCAAATTGTAAGGACGACGTATGATTAGGATGTCACTAATCGGGTTAGTAGTTAGTATATTAGTATCACCAAGTTAGTATTAAAATCCCCCATTGTCTGGATTTGAACCCAATACCTCCAAAAGAAACAAAACTTCTCATCTCACCCTTGACTACTAGCCCAAGAGATTATTGATTAATTTTTTAACTTTTAACCAAAGGCTTTTCATCTTTTAAAAGTTGCAGAGCATGTATATGTATCTTAAGCACTAAAATAAACCTCTAATACACTCATGTCAATACATTGACATACAAACACCTAAATTCTTATAAATTAAACAACCATGGGAATTCAGGATTGACGAAATACTTACCGAAGCGCAATTTAAGATCGAGAGAGATGAGACCTAGCATTTTAGTTAGTATAAGCTGCAAAAACACCATTAATGTTCTTAAATCAATCAAATAATCAAAGGGACAAACAACTATTCTTCAATTAACATTACATGAGTTCACACTTCCACATTTCAAACGATAATAATATTTGTATCAAAGTAATATTAATAATAAAAATCAATCAAAATAGAGTGGTTACGGCTCTGCACTACCTATCTAAGCCTCCCGTCGTTTGGCCGGGTGAACCAGTGCTACTGTGTTGACCGAGTCGCCTTCTACTCTCATCAACACCCACTGCCGCAATCATTATTAGTCATCGTATGTTCGTGACCAACATGTCCAACGAACCACCATCACTCCTCCTATCCCGGCAGCTGGAGGGAGGTTGTCTCTGCCGCTGGTGACCATCATCCTAAGCTATCACAAAGGAGTAGCAATCACTGTTCGTCATCAATAATCATATATTAGTTATCGACAACCCATGAATGGATGTAAAACGTGACTGTACTTACCTTTAAACGCCAAATCCTAGTCGAAAGATATCATCATGGAATCCGACTGGAGCTCATCCGGGATCTAATCAGATTCATCATCATCTTACGTAACTTCACTGGATTTTGGTTGGAGAATCCTAAACAACTTCACTCATTAGAATTAGAATCAAGATTGATTTAAAAGATTAAGGGACATGCAATAGAATCGAGGCTTACCGGAATATTGTCGGGAGCCGGATCGAAAAACACCTCGCCGGAATACCAAGCCGTCAAACCGCCACCGTCGCTCCTCTGTCAAAACCCTAACACTTCCACAATTGTACATCAATCCAAATCGCTACCACCACTGGAGTCGTCATCTTTAGATGAGTGGTTTCACATGGTGTTGATAAATTACCTCTTCAACCACCACTATCGTCATCTTTGTCATCGGAATATGAAGTTCGGACGGTGACACTTCTCTCACTCTCATGTCTCTTTGAATCTTTTAGAGAAAAAGAAGAAAACGGTGATAGAACAAATGTCTAGTTTTGCTGTGGCGGTGAGGTTTCGACGGTGTAAAGATAGAGTTTGACATTTACACGTGGCAACAGAACAACGCAGGTGGCAGAACCTAGAAACAATTTACAACTAACTAAACCAGATGTACCGCAAAGGGTTGCACAAAAAACAAATTATACAGCATCTACAAACACCCAATGCCAAAACTTGTTGCTAATTAATAATATTGAAATAAGATTGATTATTTTTTTGGGAAATATCTCAACTAAACATAAATATATAAAATATTTTTTTTGGACAAGATGAAATGTGGCGTGAGTTAATAATATGGATATTATTTGGACTCGACTTTGATATAATACATGGATATTGTGACATGGGATTATAGCTAAACTATGTATATATTTATTTATTGTTTTAAATAAATATACTTATGAAGTTGGGAAACAGATCACCAATGGATCGTCGTGTCATGACTTAAAGTCAATTTTTTTGAAACATATTAACACATCGAATTGTGTTCGGTGAGTTGAATGCATGTCAGACGTGTATGTCTTAGTCTTTAAAACGAACCATTAAGAGTGTCTTATGAAACTTAGGGCACGTATAGGTCTAGTGTATGCACAGACTTTTGCTACGTATTTCTGTCTTTGCAATTGCTATCGAGTGAGTCTTCACGACCCCTTTTGTTTTGTTTTTAAAACATTTGTGGGAGAGATCATGTTAGACACTTTCGAATGGGAATGAGTTGAATTACATTTTGTTACGTTACATGAGTAGACATGAATTTATCGCACTAAGTCCCATTGTACATCTATGATCATTAACTTTGGGAAGATGTTGGAAATATGGGTAGATTATTCCAGTTGACACACCCACCCATGGTTAGTCTCTCTAACCGTGAACGTAGGTCGATCTGGTGAAACTGTCCATGGTGATTTGAATATTTTACAATAGAACATTTGTGGGACTGTCCTTATATGACACAAAGTCAAGTCTTGATTGTCGAGTTCATGCTATCTGGACTCGCAAAAATGCTATTGACCGTCATGGCAATGACTAGACTTTGAAAACTCTCGTTGTCCACGAAACTTGTATTTATCGAATATTTTAAACATGTGGATTCACCAACGTAATGTTGACATTTTAAGCATTTTTTTCTCAGGAAAATAAGCATGTCGGAGTCGCACACACTTATGATGCATTTTGAGGAGTTTTCATTGCCTTGTCTACATCATGTAGGCTATATTTTCAAAACTTTGTGTTTGTGGAGATGAATTTAGACTTTGAAACATGCCTTTTAAATCTTTATTTGATTTCAAACAATGGTTTGTAAACCTATTTATAAAACTTTGATGGAATGCTCCTTTTGGGATTTCTAATTTCATTTCATTAGTGGTCGTTCGTTGTAATCAAAGGCTGAGAAAACCATGAAAGTTACATCCCGTGTATCCTTCGTTGCCAGAGTGTGACATAAATTGTACGGACATTCACAATAGCTTATATACCGCCACGTTGAGACAATCACAATAAGGAAGACGGTACTAAAATGGAAGTTGTTTATGTAATATCGGTTCGGTTTTCACGGTAAAAAACAACTATATTTCGAATCACTGATTAAAATAAGCATGTCGCAACGGTATATTTGAAATTACGAAACATTATATTATATAACTAAATTACACCATGCAAAGAAAATAATAAAGAACGAATATAACAACGGTACTCATGTTCTTCAAACGATATCAATTCGTTCTCCTTTTCTATATACATAATCTAATTAAAAATACAGTTCTCTTTAAAAAAGTATTTATGTTTAAAACACCTCACACATCCCATTCTTCATATCTATCTTATATTCTCACAAACACTTATTTATTTTTTTCTCTTTTTTATTCATTGAATTTATTATATAAAGACACTAAATTCATTCATAGTATGTTCTTTATCTCTATCACTATAATTTAACTAAAATACATTTTTTTTCTCGTCACTTTGCTTATTTTTTAGAAAGCTCTCACAACGGATTATCTAACTTTATTTTTATCTTACTCATGCACGCTTATATTATTATTTTTTTCTTGGTTTTATACAACAACAAAATTAAATTTTGTCTTGGTTTTATACAACTACAAAATTATATTTAGAAATGAATGGTGAATCCCAATACTTAGAGAAGTGAAACCGTTCAAAACAAGTTCTGTATATATTTGTGAGTGACTTCTGTATATTTTAGAAAGTGGCTGTGAGTGGAAGAAAAAGAAAATGTTATTCTTCATCTAATATATTGGAAGACACTGTCCCGTATTTATTTTTAATATTTTCTGAAAGTGCTTGTGAGTGAAGGAGAGAGAAAATGTAATAGTAAACATATAGAAATATTATTTAATTGAAAATGATATATAACATGTAGTGAGTTTTAATTTAATTATGTAGATAAGGATAAACTAGCTGATGTGAATGCTCTAATATAATAAACTTTATCTCTATTTTCAAATGCAAATGAAGAGTATAAAAAACACACTTAACGACAATTTATTTATAAAGCACGAAAACAAACATCGTTATAAAAATGTAGGTTATCTAAAACATTTTAAATATTTGAAATTAAAATACTAAGTTTTTAGTGAAATGAAAATACTAAGTTTTTTTTGAAAATTTTGCCCCTCATCCGTTGGATCAAAACAATCAATGGATTAGACTGGCGCGACGGCGTTTTCGTAAATAACATCGACTTTATTACGTGAACGCGCTTCATTAAGGATAAAATGGTATTTTAACTACTATAATGTAAAACGCCAAACTCATATGTAAAACGCCAATATAAAAAACCGCCTTAATCTACGAGCCATATAAGTCACTCCCTTCCACATGAAACATCATCTTTATCTAAAACGCCATTCATATAAAACGCCAAACATACTGATGAAACACGTTGCAGCTTTAACAGATTAAGGGAAACAAACAATAACTGAAACTTTATTACTAATATTTATTATAAAAATATTCCCGCCTAAACTACGCGCCAAACACATCATTATATAAATGACGTTACCATCCCTTTCATTGATCATACTAAAAAAACACCAAATTTAAAAAAAAAAAAACTCTGAAAAAGGAGAAATGGCAAACATCGTTTCATGGAGATTCAATACTAGAATCAACATATTCGTAATCCTCTTTGAATAATAAAGATTAAAGAATATGAAGAACTGATGTTACTGTCTTCCTAAAACATGTTAATGAAAGCGCCATTAGTTGAATAATCAACAAATAGTAAGAACCGATGTTTACAAATTAACGCTAATATTCAAAAGTAATAAGAATACGTAACCAGTTGTAAAACGCCATTGATCGTAAACAATAAGCATATATTAAATCCCAAACGACAATTAACATTAATAATGAAGACGACAAATATTGAATACAGGAAGATCGCTGTTGAAGCATAAAACGTCATTTTCAAATATTAATTTGAAATTAAACGCCAACAAGCAAAAAAGAACAAAACACCCTATTTGTTGCATGATTTCCTAGAACAAATATGAAAACATAAAATATTAATTTGTAGCACGGAATCCATGTTAAACACCATAAATCTCGGAAGCTTGGAGAGGAGGTAACTGCTAATACGAAATTTTTGAAATTTTGTTTGAAACGGACTTATAACGCCTTTAATTGAGGGGAAGTGGAGAATGACAATCATGCCCCCTGCATATCATTTAGCGCCCCTGCCACGTGTTCGACAAGGATCCGTTCTCATCGTTTTCACACTTCCAACCGTTTTCCCCTGATCCCGTTTCTTGTGAATAGTAATGTATAAATCAAAGCTATCGTGTTTATTTTTCGTTATACGTCATTTATACTTTCTTTATTCTAATAATATAATAATTTCTTACAAATTTTGTTAAAGTTGTTGTGATGTTCTTACCTTTGTGTACGCTTGAATAAGAATTTCGTTTAAAAATTGAACGGGTCAGATATAATGTTTTTATATTCTTTACTGTGACGAATTGTACATCTAGAGAATATCGGTACCGACATTCCTTTTTATGGTTGCCTCGATGTTTTAGTGAAAATGGAGTTGTATCCACACTAATATTCGTTTTTTGTCTCCTTCGATTCCTGTAACGAATGCCTGATTCACACTGATACCATGAGCAAAACCAATACCGACCAAAAGACCGTCACAAAGCACGGGAATCCCACTAGTTCTTAAACATTAACATTTTTAAAATCATCTTAAATTCAAAAAATTCTAAGCTAAACTGTTAAGTATTATTGATACTTGCTCTTGTCATATTCTCCAAGATCAAACCTACTAGCATGCCACGTGTAAGCATCATAATAAGCGATGGGAATCGGGGTTTTCAAGTTTTCATTATAAACCCTCGAAATTTCTCGAGTATTCCGCAACAGATCCCTTGGGCCCTTGTATTAAAGCCAATATCATTCCATTGGTTGCTAGTTCAAGCCTATCAATCAATCTCTTCTGATTTCTCCTCTTCTTCTATTGTCTTCTTCCTTCCTTATTGTAATCTCCGTCACTCTCAAAGCTTCTCTTCTTGACTTCCATGGCGGAATCTGAAGCCACTCAGACCACAGAGCCCCTGGTAAATCTATTATCACAAACTATCCGATTAATCGCATGTTTATTTCAGTTTTTTTTTTCATATTTTTCTGGTTAAACGACGACGTATTGCTGTAATCAGTACTTTACATATCGAAATCTGCAATTTGTTGTGTCAAAATATTAAACGACGACGTTTTGCTGTAATAAGTACTTTACATCTTGAAACCGGCTGAAATCGGCGTTTCGGTGTGTAGAAATTTGAATTTCCATATTATTCCGGTTAAACGACGACGTATTGCTGTAATATGTACTTTACATCTCGAAATTGGCGAATTATTGTGTAGAAAACGGTTTTAATATGCTTTTGTTTGTTTGTTTACAAAATATCAACGCAGATGTGCCGTGAAGTACAGTTTTCATCTATTTATAGATTTGATTACGGATGAATTATTCGTGTTTGAATTCATATTGTTGTTCACAAAGTTATAGGCACAGATTTTTTATATTTAGGATGAAGATTTGAAAATTTTATTATGATTTATTGCTGTTTTAGATCGGATCTGGTGGTTTTACGTTTCATTTTTGTGTAATTTATGTTGATTGATGTGAATTTGATTGTGATTTACAGGTACAGAGGGATGGAGGAGAAGAGCATCTGAAATATCTTGATTTTGTGCAAAACGCTGTGATCTATTTTGTTGTTTGTTTCTCCACTGTTTATGGATACGCAAAGGAGAACGCCGGTTCATTGAAGCCTGGTGTTCAAACCGTTGAGAACACTGTTCGAACCGTCGTTGGACCGGTTTATGAGAAGTATCATGATCTTCCTCTTGAGGCGCTCAAGTTCCTTGATCTAAAGGTATGTCTTGTTGTGTAAACGAGCTCGAGCTCATAGTTTGTCTAGACTTGAGTTCGAGCTTCTTTCTGTTCGGTTCGGGCTCTATTTCTAAAGCTTGAGCCGAGCTGTAGTTAGTAGTTTTACAAGCTAGAACTCGGCTTAGGCTTGACTATTTTTTATTTTTGATTAATTTATATCGTTTATTGTCTAAAGCTTGAGCCGAGCTGTAGTTAGTAGTTTTACAAGCTAGAACTCGGCTTGGTTTGTCTATTTTTCATTTTGAGTAAACTGTCATTTTGGTTCCTGAGGTTTGGCCAGTTTTGCCACTTTAGTCCAAATCTCAAACTTTTTGCATCTGGGTCCCTGCGGTTTCAGTTTTATTGCCATTTTGGTCAAAAAGTGATTTTTTTTTCTTTTAAAATCCTGTTATTTTGTCTTTTTCTCATGTCATTTTAAAATGACCGTTTTGCCCATGAGAAAAGGACAAAATAAACTTTTTGACCAAAATGGCAATAAAACTGAAACTACAAATACCAGATGCAAAAGTTTGAGATTTGGTCTAAAGTGGGAAAACTGCCCAAACCTCAGGACCAAAATGGCAGTTTACTCTTCTATTTTTTAATTAATTATCATTTATTGTTATTTATATTTACATTTTTAATAATAACTTTCCTGTATAACATAAAATATGTATTGTTATTTAATATTTTAATTTTATAGTAATTTCATATGTGATATGTTATTTAAATATATATATTTAGTTCATATATTAAATTAAAAGTATAAGTATATAAATAATAAGCGTATTTAGGCTCACGAGTCTGTTGAAGTTAGGTAGGTGTAGCTTGGGCTTTTGCTCGGTTTTATTTGAGCTTTTAGCGAGGCGATCATTACTTTTCTCTGCTATCATGCGCATCCTATGTCAAGTATATACCATTACTTTTCTCTGCTATCATGTGCATGTCGGTAATATGACGATATGCATTTAATTAGATGGAACTTTCTAGGGGTCAAAGGTGTAAAATCTAAAAAAAGAAAGACTAAAAGTGTAATAACCAATAAATTCCTAACTGATTGGTGGTCTCGTGACGTGCAGGTGGGGGACCTAATGACCGAGCTGAACCGGCACGTGCCATCATTAATGAAACAGGCTTCAAGCCAAGCCAAATACGCGGCTCAGAACCTTCCAGAAGTGTCTAAAGCATTGGCAATAGGAGCACTCAAAACAGCTACAAATGTGGCTAACACATTGTACATAAAGTACGAGCCAACAGCTAAAGAACTCTACAAGAACTACGAGCCGGTAGCGGAGAAATACGCGGTGTTCACGTGGCGCTCGTTGAACAAACTTCCGGTGTTTCCTCAGGTAGCTCAGGTTGCGGTTCCTGCCGGTGCTTACTTGCTTGAGAAGTACAATTACACTGTGAGTTATACCGCAGAGAAGGGTTATGTGGTGGCTCAGTTTTTACCGTTGGTTCCAATTGATAAAATTGCAAAGGTGTTTGAAGAGGGTGAGAATGGGTCACCGGTTAGTGAAAGTGCTGGGGTCGAGACCTGATGAATTGTGTGTTTGGTTATAATTTACAAGTGAAGCCTATGATAATGGTTTAGTTTTACTGGTGTGTTGACTTTTTTCTTTCTTGGTGTTTAGTGTGGGTGTGAGTTTGTTATGTAGGTGGTTTCTTCTAGTGTTTTTGTATAGTTTTCGAGTAGAACTATATGATTGAATCAACCGTCTTATCAGTTATTGGTTGGGCCCGGTTTTAATAATCATACTATCATAAGATAATTTAGAAGTTAAAAAGAAATTGAACTAAGGCCGGCCGTCTGGTATGCCTTAACACCCATAGGTGTTAATTCTAGTTGGTATCCGTTTACACATGGCACACCGCTCCTGAGGAACGTTAAGGAGCATTAAAAGCTTCACATGTTAAGGAGTTATCATGAGAGAGAGAAAATGAAGCATTGGAAAATTTGCACACACGATATGCGTTAACGAGGGTTAAACCATTTCTTTGATCTAAGAGGGTAAAGTGGGAGATGTGAAGCCTACGTGTAGTTAAGGAGTGTGAAAATATACCCAGTGGCCTAAGGTAGCCTAAACCAAACAAAATGTAAATCTGAAGTAGTAAATGAATCAGCAATGAGGTTCCTGAAGTAGTAAATGAATCAGTAATGAGGTTTTGAAGGAAAAAGAGAGAAACTCTAAACTCTGTAACTGTATAGTCTGGTTTGTTGGTTTGGGCAGTTCGATGATAACTTATTGGATTACGAAGGTCGATCAAATATATGTAATTGGATTGTTTGTGTAGTTGTTTCGATTGATAACTGGTCAGCATGAAGGTGGTTTAAATAGAGTCAGTTTAAATGGAGATGGTTTATCAAATCCAATGTTAGTACAGTAATTGAATGCAGATGAATATAAGGATTCGGATCTGGGCATCTTTTAAATCTTTAATTTGATAATTTAAATTCTAATTAATATATATGAAATATTTTTTAAAACTTGAATGTGAATGCTCTAATACTGTACTGGTTACGTATCTGATTTTATTTGGTGTAACTATTGACAAATAAGAGTTGAGGGTTTGAGGTCAGAAGTGCCAAATGTTTATTTAACTTTTTTTTTAGTCAGATGTTAGATTTTTGTGTAGAGATGGATGTTTAAAATTTCAAAAGTATATTTTATGGATTTGGATGTTTAAATTCTCCCTGATAGTGTATTATTAACAACATTAACTATTGTATATAAAAAACTTTGTCAAGTTATATCAACAGAGAAGGTAGACAGACAACAAGCTGCTCCGACACCCCTTTTAAATAGCTAACTCTAATTTTTTAAAAACAAACCACTGCCTGTGCGGATGAACAACAGTGTATTTAGAATTAAATATAAAAATTATGACGTTGGCCACTAAGTTTGGCAGCATATATGATTAGTTTATACTTTATAATGGGATTGGATGCTACTGACGACATTGTAGCTTATATTTACAGCCAACTACCCGCTAGAGTCCAGTTTGACAAACATCACTGGGCCCACAGGCCCGTAGTTTTGTGGGGGTTGTTAGACTGTGGGGTATGGGGTGGGGTTTGGGCGTAGGTTGGCGGGCAATGCTCAAGTCACCATCTCAGAGGGGTTTGGCTTATGGCGTGGTCCGTTGGGCGGTACCCTGGCACCCGGCGTTGGGCGGGGCTAGGTGGGTGAGGTGGCGGATGGTGATTGGCGGGTCAACCTAGCCGGCGTGGTCCGTTGGGCGGTACCCTGGCACCCGGCGTTGGGCGGGGCTAGGTGGGTGAGGTGGCGGATGGTGATTGGCGGGTCAACCTAGCCATTTTAAAATTTAAAAACAAACCGTTTGGCTTGGCCAAACGGCTAACCTGAGCGGTTTTAATTTTTTTTTTTTGTAATGTTTTAGGAATGTTTAATAATATTTTTAGGTTTTCTTAATTAATATTGTGTGTATTTAAAAAAAAAATTCCACGTGGCCTAGCCGACGCCCCAAAACCCCCGCCCCACCATATCCACCGCTGGGCTGCTTCATGGACGATGCCCCTCCTTTTCCACGTGTCAACCAATGTCCCAAACCCCTGCGTTACAAATTACAATGGTGGTAGTTACTGCCTACTGGTTTGAATTTATTTAATATTTACAGATTTATCTTTTTATTCTTTAGCTTTATTCTTTCATTTGCACTAAAAGAAAGAAGATTAGCAATCATAACATAATCACTATTTCACACTTTTGAAATGAGCATCCATGGTTGGAACTAGAGAGGATAATGATGGTTTATTAACTCCAAGTAGAGTAGTTGAAGCAAAGTTAAAAAAATCTAATTGTAACTAGGTTCAATTCGTGAAAAGTGTCTCAGGTAAATCTGCTCTAATACACCACTCTTGAGTAATTTAGCGGATTTAAATATACTCCATGAGGCCTTTGGCCCAAGGGCATTGGTGAATTTCCAAGTCATGAGGGATCAAATCCTAATATCTATTGTGCGTATTTAGTTCGTGCAGAATTAGAGAGTGTGTGTATTGCCATTCTATAAAAATGAACTAAACATTTAGAGCTTGTCTTTAATATATGTTATTTTAATATTCAAGTACGGTTAAGTGTATCAACATGTAAGCCTATACAAATTGTTGTATTATGTCATGCCACATTGTCACCAGCAGCGACAGAGCTTGATCAAAAGTTCCGAGAGGGAGAGGGGGGGGGGGGGAAGTCATGGGACCAAATTTTTCTTTTTTTTTTCATATTGCTATGTTTCGTGTTATATGTTCAGGTTGGGCCAAATAATAACTCCAAATAAAACTTCATAGTCTTCATCCATTCAAATGAGACGTTCTTAAACATAAAAAAACGCTAAATATTGTTTACAAAAAATAAAGACCAAATATTTATAATGATGCGAGATAAATGTTAAGTACTTGGATGAAAAAATTACAACTAAGCCCAATGATCATTAAGATAGATAGTAACTACCTTTAATATAAAAAAACCCTTAACTTTTGTTTATTATAAAGTAGTAACAAACTTTACTTAAAGTTTATAAACCATTACAAAACTTACTAATAGCCCGTTCTTCAGATTTTTTTAGCTCAATACGAAAATATATAAATCATTAAGATAAATGGTAAGTAACTTTCAGATTTTTTAACTCAATGCAAGAACTCTTGGTAGGGGCATGGTATTTTTAGGTAAAATAATTAACGGGAGCAGACTTATATAATTTTAAATTTTTAAGACGAAAAATTGAAAATATTATACTTTTAACCGAAACATTCGGGTGGGTGGGGTGGGGGACCCCTCGCTTAAAAGCTGCCACTGGTCACCAGGTTGGATGTACAAAATGGGTGGTAAAAAGTTTGGTACATCGACACAAAAAGTGATAAAGTTTTTTGTATACATTAACAACTTGTGTCAAACTCAATATATTTTGGTGCTCTTAGTAAATTGACAAATAGCCCATATAACTTTATTAAAGTGAAACTCAACTGCTAAGCTAAATTATAGAACATAACTTTATTTGAAGGTATAGGAGTGATGACGTATTGATAATTGATAAAAACAAATAAATAACAACCAGAGAACATGGTTTTTGGCATGCAAATACTAAGGGCGTGCTTAATTCTTGATTTTTTATTAAGGAATTAGATTTGTTATACCATTCGGCGTTCCTAGTGGAGTTTTTTTTGGCCTTTTCCCCCAAAAAAAAGTCCTACCACGCCCACCCCCGGGCGTTTTTTTCAAAAAAAATTCCTGTAGCGTAGCTTCAAAGCACTAGAATTTGCACACTTTTCAAAATCGATCCGTTGCTTTCAACGGTAACAAACAAGAACTTTTTTTCTTTTTTTAAATCCACTTTTAAACCTATAAAACACCTCACTTTTCACCATTTTTTATAAACTTTACCCTGCTCTCTTCTATACTACTTCAAATTTTATAAAATCATGAATCATTTCCAACCCCCTTTCGGTCTAGATCCGGCAACCCCACTACAAATCGCCCGAACACCACCCAACCGCAACCAAACTTCAATTTTCAAGAGATGGACCCGAGTGTGTTTGCGTACGCACAAATACTAGGCATGGGCGGTTCACAACCGTTCTTTCAAGGTCCACACGGATTTGCATCCATGGGCGGTTCGCACCGTCTCAAGAAGAAATAGAACCCGACGTAGAAACAGTACCGGAGACACAACCCGAGCCCGTTGCCGAGGCATCTCAACGTGGTAAACGGTCTCATAAAAAAACGAACCAGAAGCTCCACGCCGAAAGGGAACCTACCTAGCTTGGACAAAAGACGAGGAATATGCGTTAGCACGGGCGTGGCTCGACATATCGGAAGACCCCGAAGTTGGTAAGTGTTATAAAAATATATTTGTTTTTATTTAATAATTCGTAACCGTTTATTTTTATTTTTTAAGAATATAACATTATTTTTTGTAGCAAACTATCAAACTTCACCTATTTTTTGGAATAAAATTCATGAAACTCTTTTTAAAGCGATGGGTAAAGGTGAGTAACGGGACAAAGATTCAATATCAAGCAAATGCACCGATATAAACCAGAAATATCATCAATTCCAAGAAGTTTTCCGATGCGCGAGGGATAACTGACGTAGCGAAGAAAACGACGAGGGTATTTTAACAAGAGCGTTGGAAGAGTACAACCAAACGAGTAACGTACCGAACATGACGTCTAGTAGTAGACGTAAAGCAAAACGGTCCAAAACATCATCCTTGGTTGACCCGGAGACACCCACTTCCGATGCTCGTAACGTCGACTTAAAAATTAATTTGGACGACGACGACGAGGATGTGGAGTTGGTCCGACCGCCCGGTAGAAGAAATGGGAAAAAAGGGGGGATAAAGGCGGAATCGTCTTTGGCTAATTTCGAAATGAAAGAAGATTTCGAATAGATGAACCAACGCCTACAAGACATTTGAAACCTCGGTCATAGGCGTTTAGAGACTATGCAAGAAAGAAAAGCCGAAAACAAAAAAATTGTCGCGATATTCGTGGCAAATGGAGAAAGACATAGAATTTTTGTCTAAACCGATTGATCATCCAAGGTGACGCGTTGATTCTTGCGGAAATGCATTGGCAACAAATCCATGACGAATACGGACTTTAGATTATTAGTTTTTTTTATTTAGCAATGTAATTTTTAAGGTTTTTACTTTTTTTTATTTTTATTTTTAGCAATATAATTTTTTTATTTAATGAAAAAATATTATTAGTTTTAAATTGAAAAAGATAAATAATAATTGGGTAATGATTGGTTGCGGCATTATAGGGCATTATACCGCTACACTCATTTAAAAAAAACGTCGCATGGCTGACTGGACCACCACATGACGCAAAACGCCCAAGGATGGGGGCATTATCTTCTCATCCCACTACACATAGTTTTAATGGAATTGTAATTTTAAGGGAGTGGATTAGGAATTGAAATTTATATAAAAAAATGGAATCTAAAGGAATTTGAAATTGTACTGCATTTATTATAAAAGAATTGGAATTTATCACAACGATCACCGTCTCCGACACACCAATTGGTCGCCACCACCTAGTCACCTACTGGTCGTCGGTGGTGGGGCGACGAGTGTGGTGGGGTAGTGAGTCCAAATGCGAAAACGTTGAAGATTCCAAATCCTTGTAATGAATTCCTTGATTATTTGGAAGGAGTGTTAACTTCCTTTACACAAAAGAACTTGTGTGACTTAACTTGAATTTTTTTGGACGGATTCTAGTAAAAAGAACATATCTGCTAGCAAGGAGCTAGCAAATAACACTTATTACATCATCATCATCATCATTTTAAAATTTAAATAATACCATCCACGAAATATAATTCAGATCTATTCTTCACCCACAGAAACGATATTACCTTTATTTCCTCCACCATCTTGAATATAGCCATCATTTCTATGTTTACATCCTCATCCGATCAAAATTCCTAATATGTTCCATAGCAACAATTAATTCTTTTCAGACTCTGAACATAAAAACGTTGTTGCCTCAGATCCGTTCTGTTTCTGTAATAACCGTGGTATCCATAAGGTTGAACATCGCGTCGATTCTGTGTCACTTGTAGGTTGTCTTGACCGTTTCCACTTCCTCCGTATTGCTTGTACAAAGCAGTCACGGATTAGATTCTTTTTCACTTGCAGCTAGATTGAACTGAGCAGGGAATCCGTTACATAATATACCCTTTTATGACTTAAATTCCATTACCAACCAAACATATTAAGATTGGAATTCGTATTAGTATAACATCAAGTTAACGATGAAATATCAAGTTATGGAATTCAAGATTGGAAAATACAGCAAGGTAAATGATACCAAAGTTTTTGGCTTATCAATCTAAACATTTTTTCCAATGACACTTGATAGAAATATGACGCTTGAAGCTGTATAAGTATAACATCTTCAATTTTACGCGATAGTGATGGTTTTTGGACTCGGTTCATTTATAGGTTATAAAGTAAATGTTAATATTCGCTTCACTTGGATCGTTAAGTGACGGATAAAGATCATTTATGCAAGAATACTAAGTTGGATACCCAAAGTGAACCCACACACCAATACAACTTCTAAGTTAAAACATTTGTTTACGTTGGGACTTGAATCCTCATCGCTTTAGGAGATGGACGCCTTTTTAACCCTTTGGTACTGTTGGGCGACATCGACATGCCCTTTAGTAAATTTTGGATTTTGTAAATGGTCACAAGGACATGATTGTTAAAAGATAAGACTCATTGACATAAAAAACATGGAGACCTTAGTTTTATAGTCGTATTAAAATAACGGTAAATATATTCAATGAACAAAATTTACTTAGTTCATAATGGAGAGAGGGTTTTCGTCCGACACTTGTGTCCACATGTTTGCATGCACAAGTTCGAAGTTTTTGGCATTTTAACCAAAAAGATTACCACTTATGTGTTCGTCGGATTTGGAGAAAAACTGGAGCTAAGGATGCTGATCAAGCGTATTGATTTCTTACTTATAAAACACTTGAAGTTTTATCCATCATCCGATGCAAAGCGTGTTCCGCTCAATGCCACACAAGACTTTCATTTCATACATGACATTTTGAACATCAATATCTCAGTTACTCTCAGTCAAGGAGATCGCAATCTGATAACTTAAAAACTATACAAACAATAATTATATATTTACTTAATTATTTTTTCGTGTACATAGTGAAAATCCATTTTTCAGTAAAATTTTTAACAGACCCAACAAGAGAAATTAATGTCTGAAAACTTATTAATTATTTGCAGCAGGAGACACTTATTTGTGTTATCAATACTTTTTTATAGCTTACAAGACTAGAACCTTTTAAACAATTAGGAAGAACACTGATATATACACATCTTGATACCCGTTCCATACCCGCAATTTTTTTAAAAACTAATCTCATACCCATCGGGCTCGGGTTTTTTTTGCCATCCCTACCTACAGCTAACTCCAACACCCCTTTTTACACTTTAACTAGTTAAGGGATATAAAGAAAACAAACTCAACAACTTTAGTTTACAAAAGCCAATTACAAACTTAAATTAATCTATTTCAAGAGTTAGTAATCATTTTGGGGATATTATTATGGTTTTTAAATGTCAAAAAATTAATTTATGAAGTAGAAACCCGAATAGCCAGAGAAAAACTATATACAAGTTGGGTAATACTTGGTCACAAAGATTACAAATTAAGTTCTGTAAAACTTTTTATATAATTCTGATGAAATAATACTGTTACATAGGATTATATAAAACAAGGCACATATCAAAATAAGTTTTTATATAGTAACAGCAGGAGAAACACAAAGATAGTATTCCCTCATAATTTCATCTCATCATCTCAGTACATTGTTGATTGCACCAAAATTAAACAAAAGTTTTCAACTGCTGAATAAAGTAAATTAAGCATATTATTCGATAAAACCAAAAACAAGAATCTCAAAAATACCAAATAAGCCCGACCATAAAAGCCTGCTAACCTTAATACGGGGAATACTTATCACCATCGCCAGCACCGGACCACAACTTCTTGTAAGCCGAAATAACAGAAGGAATAACCGCAGCAAGCGCAAGTGAAAGATATTCCGAGCTACTGGTCTTCACCGTGATTTGACCGCTCATTTTATTATTAATTCCAGCCCGAACCGTCACTTTGGAGTTCCGCCCAGCAGAAAACTGAGCCAAACTGTTTAACCCTAACGCCAAATCACCCCTCCATTTTATGATTGATACCCCGATAGTTGACTGGACTTGACCGATCGGGTAATCCAGCTCCCGCCGTTGGACCTCGATGTTGGCTCCATAAGCTGAATCGGATTGGAATCGAACCGTACCTGCACTCCGATGATCGAGTATTGTCTCCCAAGTGTAATTTGATCCTCGAGTTTAAACCCGGTTACAACGTTTTCTCCCAGAAATGTGACCGAAGCCCCTGCAGCGGTTTTGTTCTTCTTCAGATTCTTGAACTTGGTTTCGCCTCTGACTATGTAAGCCAGTTGTTTCCCGATTGGTTGAATGTCAAAACCGGCCATAGTAGACATGTTCTCCCCGTGTTTAGCGGAAATTGACGAATCCATATTGATGCTGAAGTCTTTTTTATCTTTAGTAACCTGAACAGTAATTGCAGCCGGAAAACGGTTGGCGATGGCTAGGGTTTGTTCCACATTGACTCCATCATAACCACAATCATGGTCCCAACCATGGGTATCAAGAACGGGCCGGGCCATAAACTGTGAAGTGGGCTCCAGGAAACGGAACCGGTACGCAGGGTTATCACTATCGAAAGACGGTGGTAACGCCATGTCGGGTAACGGGACCGCCACGGGTGCTGGCGCGTCTCCTTCACCTTCTTCTTCCTGGTAGTTTTGACCGGTCAAACCATCAGGTCCTTTCTTTTTGAGTTCTTTCATTCTTTTTAGCTCTTCTTTCCATTGTTTCTTCTGTAAAAGCTTCACCCGATAATCGTATTCATCGAAGTAAGCTTTTTTCTGCTCGTTACTAAGCTTAGCAAGTTGGGATCGTTTCAATGGTTTAAATGGGGGGAGCTGGTCATACTCGTCTTCATCATCTTCACGGTCAGAATCGGTCAACTCCGCCAGGTCAATATCTGAATCACCCGCATCACCGCCCTGATCCGTCGCTAGCTTTGGGTGAGCCCGAGACTGTAACATCGAAGACAACATGTACGGCAGTGGCGGAGACCGCATACGGAACCCAAAAAGCTTCCGACTGTCAAACGGGTCTTGTGGTTTAGTCAAAGAATTTGCTTCTGATAAAATCTTCATCGAGTAACATAACATAAGCAGCTGCGGCCGCCAGGTTTGACCATTCGGAAGCACCTTTTGACCTTCACGATTCTTACGGCAAGAATGGTGGTTTTCAACTAAAGAAACCGGGTTCATCAAACCCGGGCTCATCATTCTCAAATCACCAACCGCTTGACCAATAGCTTGTTGAACCACATGTGACCGCTGGGTCACAAACATGTCATAACTCAAAGGGGTCCCGTTTGACCCCTCTGGTGGGGCCGACGCGCCATGCGTAAAAGTAACAATCACATTTCGCCAGATGGCAGAACCCAGCGAGCTGGTAATGGTTTTCAATAACGGAATATCGTTAAGATCTCGGGTCTGCGCATCCAAACGGTCTACATAAAGAACAATATCTGGCGGGTTTTTCTTCGTGAACTTTTTAGTTGACGATAATACACTCCTGTTATATGCTTGTTCCATAACAGAGGTCCGAAGCCCGGGTGTGTCAAAAACCCGAACCGTAACTCCACCCACCACACCAGTTATCTCCTTCACTGAACCAGTAGCGGTTTGAAAAGCACCGACCGGGGTTTTTTCTTCACCGAAAATGGAGTTTATCGTAGCACTTTTACCGACCCCAGCTTTACCGATGACTAAAATATTAACAGAGAAGTCCAGGTCAGTATCTCCATCAGCTTCAAGCTCCATAGCTTTACGTTTAGCAGCATCAAGACTAAAAGATTGACCCGTTTGTCGGCCCGCAATGAGTGCCAGCCTGTAAAGTACCTGTGCGGCTACTGATTCGTCTGGCGAAAGGCCTAATCGTTGAACAAGCCTTAAAAACTTCACCCTGATGGATTGTAATTTCTCCAGTTTCTTCTTTTCTTCTTCGCTTAAATTGGGTTCAGTTTCACCGGCACTTGTTAAACTTGAAGGGTTAAAAATGTTGGCACGCGGTGGTCTAGGGGCGGCTCTCATGGCCTGGAGTGAAGACCCTAACCCTGCAGGGCGTTCGACTGTGAAAAGCCTTGAACCGTCTTCTGAAGAGAATGTAATGTTGCCGCCTTCTGAACTGCCATCAGCCGCTGCTTTCAGAAGGGCGGCTAAAGCGGCTGAATCAAAAAGCTCTTTCCCGTCTTCTTCATCCTCCTCTTCATCCGAATCCGTGACGATCTGACCGTCCATTTGTGAACGATCTTGAGAACTCATCTGTATAACCTCATCTGTATCCTCTTCGTCGGAATGAGAGTTATCCATGTAGCCCTGTTCATAAGCATCATCTTTTTCTGCAGATTCTTCTAGTACAAATTTATCAGCCGCCCCGTTTTCTAAACCGTTATCCGCATCCTCAGGCATAGCTTTGGTCAAAACTTCGGTTGACTGAGCCGCATCTCCGTGCAAACCAGCTACAGAAACATTTTCTACATCATTCAAAGCAGTCTTGACCACCACTGGCTCATTTTCTTGACCCGCATAATCAACCTCCTTCTCTACATCCTCAACATCCAAAGGTGAAAACTTGCTATTGGTTACTCCAACAACCTCCTTATCCACCACTTCTTCTAAAACAGAGGAAACAGACTCATCAGTTTCCGCCACCGTACCACCGTCTTCTTCCGCCTTTGTAACTACCGCCACCCCAGCCACTCCTGGTAACGGCAAATCAACATCCACCTTTTCCACAACAGAATCACCTTCAGTAGTCACCTTCACATCTTCACCATTTTCAACATCGTCCACATCAACAGATTCTACCTCAGGTGTTTCATCTTCGACCTTAGTAACCACCGCCACTCCCGCCACTTCTGGTATCGGCAAATCAACATCTATACCTTCCACAACCGAATCGCCTTCAGGAGTCACCTTCACATCTTTTGCACCAACCGATTCTAACTCAGGCGTTTCGTTATCAACCTTACTAACCACCGCATCATCCACAACAGACTCACCTTCCGAAGCAACATTCACATCATTTTCAACAACAGGTTTACTTTCATTTTCATCAGAGCCACCTACTAACAACAAATCCTCATCAGATTCTACCTCTTCCGTGTTTGTAACCACCGCCACACCCGGTGCAGGCGCGTCAACTTTAATCTCATCCACAATCGAATCCCCTTCCGCAGTAGTCTTTACACCATTAGCCACAACCACCTCACTCGTTACACCCCCCGATTCGGTTTCATCAACCAAATCCTCCTGCTTTTCACTAACCTTATCACCTTTCACCACCTCAATCTCTATCTCGTTCGAATTCGGTTCCGGTTTCATCTCAACAAACCCTACCTTATCATTTTCATCATCATCAACCTTAGCCACAACAAACTCAGAAGGCTCTAAAAACATCTCACCTTCATCTCCATTCGCTAGGGTTTCTGTACCTACCACTAAATTCTCATTAGCCGTCTCAAAAGCCTCTTCTTCCCCACTAGCAAAACCCTCGGTTTCATCATCAGTATCCACAACAACATTCATTCTACTACCACTATCCTTAATACTATTATTATCAACCGTTTTAACGGAATTAACAGCACCATTGGTATCATTAACGGCAGTTTCAGTTTCAATTTTATCAGATGAAACAGAAACAGAATTAGAACCTGTGAGAGATGTGTCTTCCTTGGAGTCCATGAATTCTGAAAGCTTTACAACAGCAATTGAAACGATAAAAAGAGGAAATTGGGGAATTAGGGTTTATGTTTATGAGGAAATTTGAAGGATAAGAGTTTAGATCTGAGCGAGATAAGGTTTAGGGGATGAATGAAAATGTTTGTAGCCGCTGTGTGTGCATGTGCAGGTATTTGTTTTGGGTTTGGGGCTTTTCTTTCCTGCTGGGCTTTTGTTATGGGTTTGATTTGACGGATTTGCCCCTGGTTCGCACGTGAGTGGCAGAGTAGGAGAGATACTTTTATTGTTTATTTATTTTGTTACGTTTTTCGGGATTAGAGGAGGGTGTTTGTTTAGAAGGTTTTGGAAGTGATGGTAGGATTTGGGGTGTTTGGTAAGTATGGGAAGGGTAGCCTAAAATTAGGGATTCGGTGAACCTTGCGTTGTACGCATTAGGAGTGTTTGCAAACCACTCAAACTAAGGTGTCGTTTGTTTTTCAAGAGGTAAAATGTATACAGTTTGCGGACCACCTCTGCAGACATCTGTAGCAGAAGAGATGGATCAAACCTCTGCAATCTGCAAGAGAAAGACTATTTATTTTTTAATCTCTACAAGTTGCTAAAATAAACTGAAATTCTAATCACAAACACCAAAATTCAGAAAAATAACATAAAAAATTATAGAGTAAACTGCAATTTTACCCCTGGGTTATATGTGATTGGCACTCTTACCCCCTAAAACGAAAAAAATTGTTGTCTTACCCCCCAACGTTGTCTATTTAGTCAAATGTTACCCCCTGGTCTTTGTTTCCGTTAGTCTGCGACGTTATCTTCAGAAGGTAAAAGGGCAGGATGGTAATTTCACCCTTAATGATTACTTACATCCCTTTATGTTCTTGTTTCCCTCATTCCGAAACCTTGAACGTAACCTAGTTCTCAAGATCATCCATTTCTGTAAATCGCGCTCCTACACATTTGAACAATTAGAAGCGGAATCCAAGTTGTTAGCAGTATGGATCTTCGATTATGGAAGATTAGAGCTGAAGATCAGTATTTCGAACCAAACGAGATGTACCGTAAGTGACATGCAAGCATACAGGTGTTACTTAGGTAAATAATGAACCTTTCGTTGTGTTAATATGATGTTGATGTTTGTTTACAGGTGACACTCAGAGCCAATTTACAATAAAGGTACACCATGAAGGTAATTTTGTTGAAAACCCAAATAGGGAATACTTAGATGGAAATATCAACTACGTTGATCATGTAGACTTTCGTGTGATGTTTTAGAGGATATGATTAAGAAAATAGGTTACGATGACGGTATCTTATTCTACATTCATTACAAGGTACCTTACGTGTCTTTGGATTTTGGTCTTAGGACATTAAAATGTGATGTTGATTTAGAAGCTATGTTTGATCATGTGCGTCAAGGTGTCCACCTGATAGACATGTATGTTGAACACTGGAGCTCAACAATCTTAATGGAGTCGTTTCAAAATCAAGCAGGGCCATGTTGAGAAATTGTTCCAGCATCAGTTTTAGTCCACAATGCAAATGAAAATCAGAATGAAGTTGAGGAAGATAGTGAGAATCAGACTGAAGAGGATGAAGAAAGTGATCCTAATTATGAGTATGTTGAGGAAGATAATATGGTTTATGAAATAGAAGTTGATATGCAGAGGTTTAGGGCTAGTGTAGAATTTACCAGTGAAGAACTGGATGGTTCAAGTGATGGGGATGATGATAGAAATGTAGAAGGTCATCTTCCTATAGACCTGGAGGAGTTTGAAAGTGGGTCTGATGACAACACAACACTTAGAGATAGGGCTGCCAAGAAGATAAGGAGGAAAAGGAAGGCTGCTGCCAAAGAGAAGGGTGCATATTATGTACCCTTCTATGTTGGACAACTTATCGATGACAAGAGTAAGATGAACGAGATGGTGAAAAATTATGCTCTTAAGGCTCGGAGGGATGTCTTTATCCTAAAAAATGAGTTGTTAAGGTATAGAGTAGTGTGTTTTGGTAGTAATCCACCACTACTTGGTGATGCAAAAGAGAGAGAGAGAGAGACCAGGAGGGGCAAAATAGTAAAATAAACGAGGTAGGGTATAGGCAACCTAAAAGGCATACAAAGGCCACTTGCCCTTGGGAAGTTCACATCTCAAGGAAGTTGGCTAAGGAAAAATGGTGCGTGAAGACAGTTCATAATCATCATAATTGTTTGACAAGCAGGGACGTATCATTGTACAATGAGTTCATTTGCTCGGGAGATCCGACCTTTGATTGAAAGCAATCCAGATATGCCAATTCAAGCAATTCAAACTCAACTTCTTAGGAAGAATCAGCTAGAAATATCACTACATAAGGTGTTCAGAGCTAAGAGGATAGCAACTACCATGATATTTGGTGATTACCAAGAGCAGTATAGTCTTCTAAGGTCGTATTGTGATGAACTTCTTAAAGACAACCCAGGTAGTACAATTAAGATAGATGTGGAGCCATGTGGGGACCCTAGCAGTCCTACAAGGCAATTTCGAAGGATATATGTTTGTTTTGCATCTATGATGAGAGGTTTTAAAATGATTGGAAGACCACTGCTGGGTGTGGATGGGTGTTTTATGAAAGATCCTTTTTCTGGACAGATCTTGACTGCTGTTGGTATAGATGGGAACAATAGCATATATCCAGTTTGTTATGCTCTTGTTGAGTCAGAAACAACACAAACTTGGAAATGGTTTTTGCAATTACTAAGAGAAGACCTAGATTGCACAGTTGATTCAAGTTACACTTTCATCAGCAACAGACAGAAGATAAGATTAATCCATTAGGATGTTTCCAATTTGTATAACAGGGTCTGATTCCAGCTATGCTAGCAGTTTTCCTAATGCTGAGCACAAGTTTTGTTTGAGGCACATTCATGAGAACATGAAATCCAAATGGCTTGGGGATGTTTACAAGAATTTGCTTTGGTCAGCAGCTAGGAAGACCTTCATTCCTTATTTTAACAAGGCTACGGAAGAAATTAAGACAACATAACGGGCTATGTATGACTGGCTTAATGAGATCCCATACACAGCTTGGTTAAGAGCTTATTTTTCTGGAAGAGCTAAATGTGACATGTTGTTGAACAACATATGTGAAGTTTTTAACAGGCAAATCATCGGGGCAAGGGACAAGCCAATTATCACATGCTTAAATTTCATTAGGGAGTACATGACCAAGAGGATAGTGAATGTGAAGAAATTGCAAGCAAAATGTTTTGGCCCACTGACACCACATGCCACTGAGGTCTTCGAAGGGATCAAGAAACAGGCCTCTGAAATGTCTGTTTTAATGGTTGATACAGACAAGTATCAAATAACAGGTCCGAGATCACAATGTGTTGTTAATGTTAAAAATAAGACTTGTGCATGCAGGAAGTGGGACTTGACAGGGATGCCTTGCAAACATGCTGCAGCCATATGAGATATGTCAAGGAATAGCATTAACGCTAGTATACTGTATTGGCTGTCAACATGGAAGAAAGTTTATGAGAACGTCATAGAGCCAATTAATGGTCCGAAAATGTGGACTCCTTCTGAATGTCCATCAACAATTGTCCCACCAAAGCATCATGCACAGGTATGATGTCGCCCTGTATTAACTTTGCTCCATGAAATTTATTACTTATTATATTGTATTCTTTAGGTTGGAAGGCCAAAGAAGAAGAGAAAGAAAGCATTTAGGGAAAATGAGCGTGAGAAGGAGTTCGACAAAGGAGGTAAAATGACCAGAAAGGGCACCACCATCAAGTGTGGTAAATGTGGAAATCTCGGACATAACATTAGAAGCTGCAAAGGACAAGGGGGTGAACAATCTGCTGCTTCACAAGAATCACATACTGCCACTCAAGGTGCCCCAATTCACAATCTTGATGATTAGATACTACATTGACAATCGGTTGTAGGGATGTGTGCCAACTTCTTTACAGACAATGTTTGATTTCTTTTTTGCAGTTATGACTATGTTTGTCACGTTTATTCTCTTGTAATGACAATGTTTGGTTGTTTTTGTATGGCTGCATTTCATTATTTAGATATTTTGTGTTGAATTTAGGTTGTATCATATGCAAACATAAATAAGACAGAAAGTAATTAGATTAAATTTCAAGGTTTAGTACACATTCCAAAACACATTAGAACAAATTACAACATACAACAAATGTAGCCTATTTCCAATGACAATCATCCAAACAAGACCAATCCGAATCAGAACCATGCTCCCCTTCATATGGATTGAAGTACCAATCCTCCTCTTCATCCTCAAAACTGTAATCCCATGCATGTTTCAGCACTTCAGGGTCATAGCCTTTAGTTGGATCTTCAGGTGTCACTTCATTCTCTGTTTGTTCCTTTAAACAAGGTCTGAGCACCTCAGAGTCTTGATCCTCAAAATATACATAACTTTCAGGTTCTTTAGTTGTAACATCTTCATCCTTTTCTTTCTCATTCTAAGCAAGAGCTTCAGGATTACATTCAGGCTACCAAAGTAACATTAAAACAAACATTAAGAACTTGCAAATATGAAGTTTAGCATTGCAATAACTCGAAAGTCAGATACAAGTAGTAGAAAATACAAATACTAATACAATTTCTCTACATTTAACTACTTAAGCAAATAAATTAGCACAATCAAGAACCAAGAAATCCTTAAGTATAGCTTCCATTTGAACATATCCTCATTCTTGTACTGAGCCAATTTGTCTTTGCACTTAGCCAACTCATCCTTATCTTTGATACTTTGAATTAAAGCAGGCACTACCTCGCGACAAATTGGACATCCCTGTTCTTCACCAACATCAGCCAATCTAAGGAATCCACATCCTTCAATCTAAAATCGGACAACAATAACAACATAACAACTCAGTAATTATCTGACAAGTACATCCAATATGAATAACTAAAAAGTCACTTACACATCGCATATACCGTATTCCAGGATTTGCCTTCGATTCGGACGATTTGTAAACAGTTTGGCCACCTCATGGACGGATAATGTCTGAGGGTTCGGTATTCGCCATTTTACCTTTAGATCAAAACAGGTTGGAAGAAGAACCATACATTTTGTATTGAAGAATGAAGCGAGTGAAGATCTGGCTGGGGCTGGGTTAGAGACGACAGCGAGTGAAGATCTAGGTAGGATTAGATGGAAGTAGGGTTATATGTATTGAAGAAGAAGATGGATGGTGTAATGGTCATTTCATGGACTTTTAACGGTCAAAGTAACGTTGAATAGACGGAGGGGTAACATATGACTAACTAAACAACGTTGGGGGGGGTATGTCACACCCCAACCGATGGCGGAAACATCGGGATGAGACGAAAACGAAATTGCTCATTGCTCACAACATTAATAAGTGACAATAATTAATTAAACCATATTTCATTTCATAAAAATGTCAAATACATCAATGTAACAAAACAAAGAAACAACATAACATTTACAAAGTCATAACAAAATTGATACATCAACATTAAACCTAACGTCTAATTTGTGTGTATCTAGTCCTTGCTATATTGTTTTCATAGAATCATCTCCTTCAACCTGTAACATGTTTTAAAATAATGTCAATGCGAAAGCCAAGGCGAGTACACAAGTTTAGGCATAGCATACGTATACGAATAAGTTTAAACAATCCTCATGGCAACTAAATCTATACAAGAGCAATATCAAGGCATGCAATACTAATAATCAAACCCTTAACGCAATCATGATGTTTTAACATGACCTCACGAATAACACGATGGAGGTGGATGCGTGAATTCCTATAGCGCTATGCATGTCAAACGAAGGCTAAAAATAGTTAATGACTAAAGCATAGCATACCGAATATCCAAGACAAGCAACAAGTATATGATTCAAGTATTCATGGGTATATGATTGTTTTTGTGTTTCATAAAGTTTAAGTGTTCGTGATTTTTGTATAAGTAAAAACATGTTACACCCAAGAGTGTTATAAACGAAAGTGGGTCGAGTGTACTCACGGTTTGTTAGTCTTTTCTACACTTGACAATCCGTGAGGACGTTGGTTCGAGGATGACGCCGAATTATCCTACAAGAGGAAACGAGGCGTATGAGTATAGAGTTTAGACGGGATATGAGGTGTATTCGAGCATGAATAAAAATAAGTTTGATAAAGTATTATGATATGAAAGTATTCACTAAGATGTAACACTCGTTCTTGACACTATAGTAACTCTTATGAGTTGGATGTGATTTCATAGGTTCGGGACCTATTAGAATCGTGACAAGGAATTACATACTTTAGTGTTAAACTTAATAACTTGATAGTTGATTATAAGGTCATTATCAAGGTTTCGGTTTTAGGATTATAATATAGTTCCATATAGTTATATAATCATGTAGGAGGTGGGAGGATGAACCATCCACTTTGGAACCTCTTAGTATCATATAAGTCAAGTAGGAGGTGGGAGGATTAACCATCCACTTTGGACCTCATATGATTGTTCACCAATTCACGAGTCACCAAAGGTAACAAGGAGGGTCTTAGAACAAGATAATAACATACAAGAAAGTAAATAACATGAATGTAAAGATGTGTCATCATGATACCAAGTAGCCAAGTGAAATACAACCCGGTGAGCACACTTTGACACACGTCAAAGGCTAGACGGGGTTGTGACACTTTCAAGCTAGCAAACTAACTTGGGATAATGATGAAAATCATCAAGTGATGTTGTAACAACTCCGATTTTCTCGTTGTTATCTTTTCTTTGTTATCGATTGTATCTATCCTTTGTAATCCCGAGATTCGGTTGATAATAAAGTTTATGTTAATTGATTATGGTATTGTACGTTATTATCGCATCTAATCGCTTATTAAATCGCATCGCTCATCTCATCGCATCGCAAAACGCAGTTAATTATGTGGTTTTATGTTATTTATGTGTTGTATGTGTTGTGGTTATTATTACGCTCGCTATCGCCTTGCTCTCGCACACTCGAATCGCTAAATCGCACTATTATATCAATTATAACGCTTAACGCTTTAATTTAACGCTTAATATAACTAACTAATACGAACCGAATAGCCAAACGAACACTTAACGCAAAATCGGCAAACAAAAGTTGGTCACCAGGCCAAGTTCGGCCGAACTTGACTACCCCAAGTTCGCCCGAACTTACCTGATGACACCAGAATCCCTCAAATACCTCAAGTTCGCTTTGTACAAATATGTACAAGTTCGGCCGAACTTAGCTGCTCAATCTTGAAACCCCTACAAGTTCGCGCGAACTTGTACACTTTTGTACAAGTTCGGCCGCACTTGGCTCCATCAGCTCTACATTTTGCCTTCTCCTATAAATACCAAGCTTTGTTCTCTCATTTGAACTTGCTGCAAGTTCGCCCAGAGCTCCCGAAACCCTCTGTTTTCTAAGTAAGAATCAAACCGATTTCAACTACAATGATGTTCAACAACGTTTTACAAACGTTTGCAACGATTTTGGCACAAGGCATAGCCTTCGTTTTCATCAAAACTCATTCTTTTATGAAAATCTTCATCTTTTTCTTCCAAAACTTCTGTTTTAAGCATAGATCTACACAATACGAGCTCGTTTGGTGTTAGCAGAGGCTTCCCAAACACGAGATCTGCAAGATCTCGGCTTGTAAGTTATAGATCTGAGAAAAACCTTTGATAAACATTGATTTCTACACAAGATACGGATTTTGATGATGTTTTGTTCATCTTCTGATATGAAATGAAGCATCTATCATTCAAGATCCCAGATCTGGAAGCACAAGGACGTTTATGTCGGTTTACACAAGCCAGACTAACCCGAACGAACCCCGAGTTCGCCCGGATTAGCCCACGCTTTTGTAAAATGGCTAAAACTGCTCTAAAGACCTCTCTGACCCAAGTTTTCTCAGTAGCATAGGGTTGAAGGGATGAACACTCGATTTTCCTCAGCAGACGATTCAAAAATGCAAGATTTTGGACCCGAAAACATCAAGTTCGCTCAAGAATCCTAGCTCACTGGTCAAGTTCGACCGAACTTGCACCCATATGGGTCAAGTTCGACCGAACGTAGGTCAATTTCTCCAAGTTTCTTACAAGTTCGCTCGGACTTGTCTAGTTTCTTAGGAAACTAAACAAGTTCGCTCGAACTTGTCATCTCAGTAAGGAATTCTTACAAGTTCGCCCGAACTTGACAAGTTTCTCAAAGAAACTCATCAAGTTTGACCGAACTTGACTCTAAACCCACCAATTTCATACAAGTTCGCCCGACCTTGGCTACTGCCCAACTAAGACTTAACCGTTTCAGCTTTTCGAAGACTGATGCACTTCCGTTCACGTATGCAGGCTGATCCGGTGCTCTTCTCAACTCCTCGCAGATCCCGAACTAGTTAGGATGGACGCGCAAGCCTTCTCACGGTAGTTAGCATGAGAAATAAGCCTATGTTAAACTATGTGAAAATGTTTCGGTGTATCATGATATGTAGTTAGATTATCTCGCGAACGGTTTCTCTATTATGCTAGCATTACAAAAACTCGTATGCTCACCTTTACTTAATTGTATTGACTTGTATTTTAACGTATGTAACAGGTTGAGGAGTTTAGCTTTGGATGCATGGGATTATGCTTAGTAACTAGTTATTTTGTTTTGTTTTGTTTTATTTTAGTTCCAAGTGTAATAAATCTAGGGGATATCGAACCCGGTTGAATTTTATGAGAAATCTCCTTTTTGTAATAATTGTTTAAATGTTACGTTTAATAGTATGGGATATTAAGCAGATTGTGATATGTTAAATGATTGTTATGGAACATCTCGTGAAATCAATCTGGTCGCCTAGTGCCACTACCCCGATGATTCCGCCATTGGTTGGGGTGTGACAAATTGGTATCAGACCGCCATTACCATAGGATAATAGGTAAAATTGCCATGTTCGACCTAGAAGCATGTTTAAGTACCCGATTGACCAATCCTTGAATTAAATGCTAATCTACTTGCCATAAATGCTCAAATATGCCTTTCCTAAGGTTAATACAATATACACGATTATGAAACGCTCATATCCCACAAACGAGTGATCAAGTCGAGAATAGGTGTGAAAACCGAGAACTCTCGCTGAGATCATTCACTCCGCGCATTCTCTCGCACGAGATATCTTCGTTGAGTTAGGAGTGACATCCAAACCTCGACGAAAATATCCATTTTTATCTAGGAATAAAGTTGTTAAGTTAGGGGTGAAACCCGCATCTTAATAACTAATTCCGTGCTTTCGATTTTCAATCTTAACAAAGTCTCGGTTATGCCGATGGTTTGGAACACGTATTAACTGGAAGGGTAAACGTCGTTAGCCGCTTGCGGTGAGAACGTTTATCTATTAGGCCAAAGCGTGGGTCCAAATGCAAAGGGTAGTCGAATCACTTTGGCGTGTCAAATGTCTCAAAACCCCGGACACTCCCAATTGATTTAAGCGTATATCGTCGATTTATGCATCATCGAATTTATTATTATCTATGTGTTTAAAATTTTGAGAATTTTCGCTTTATTCGGTTTCTCGCTTTATTTATTTCTCGCATTATCGATATCTCGCTTTAACGCTTTACGCTCCCTAAGCGCATGCACTACTCGCACAGCTCTCGTAATCTAAAATGCTAATTATTACACCAACCAAACTAATCGCTTAACTCGCTTACGCCTATGAGGACATGTGTGCCTCATAAGCGGTATTATCTCGCTTATATATATAGCTTATATCTCGCTGTTATATCGCATCTCGAACGCGCTACGTTTTACTTATAAGAAGGTGAATATGTGCAAAGTGTATGCTTATGTGCTTACGTGCTTATGTGGATACGTGCTTATGTGTTTTGTGCCTTGTATGAATAATTATAATAAATATTTTAAGCATAACTCTATTATAATCGAATCTCGTCTAATCCAAATCTTTGTGTAGATGTCGTCACTCGGATCTCATACTCGCCGTACTGCTCAACGCCACAGCGACAACAAGCGCATCGATTCACTAGTCGCTAAGGAAGTGGCAAAAGTCATCCCGCAAATCGTTCCAGAAATCCATGCTGTGAGTAGTAACTCGTTAGTTGACTTGAAAGCTGAGAACCCCAAGTCACGGTTCAGCTTCAAAAATTTCAAGGCTTGTGCACCTCTCGCCTTCACGGGCAACGATGGACCGATAGTTATGTTCCATTGGTGTGACGCCATCGAGGTCACCTTTAGGCAAAGTGGATACCCCGACGACCTCCACACAGTGAACGCTACCGGAGTCTTCCAGTCTCGTGCTCTTGACTGGTGGACCGCCGAAAGGAATAGGCGCGGTAATGATGAAGCCTACAGTCTATCTTGGGAGGAACTCAAGGAAGTAATGTTGAAGGAGTTTTGTCCTCCACACGAAATGCAAAAGCTCGAGAATGAGTTTTGGGGAATCAAACAGGATGGTCCCGACAATGCTGGATTCACTGCTCGGTTTAAGATTTTGAGCATCATCTGTCCCAGCCAGGTTGATACGACTGAGAAAGCTATCAACAAGTATATCCGTGCTCTACCCGAATGTGTCGCGAATTTTGTGAAAGTTGCTCGTACTACAACCATCAAGGAAACCTACATGCTCGCCGCTGAGATCAACGATCAGCGAGTCCGAATGCACCTCCAGCTAAGCGTACGTACACCGGTCCTCACCCACTATGCCCTAAGTGCACTTATCATCATGTGGTGGGTGGAAACTGCCGTTTTTGCACAAACTGCAATATCTACGGCCACTTTACTGTGAGTTGCCGATCAGGTCCGCGTCAGCCAGCTCCTCAGGCTCCAGCAGCTTCAGCTTTACTCGCTCCTCCTCAAGCCAATCAGCAGCAAGCTCCAAAAGCACGTGTGTGCTATATGTATGGTGATCCGAATCATTTCGCCAATGTCTGCCCGAATCGTCCTATCAAGCAAGAGCAGCCAACACCGCAGCCTCAGCAGCAGCCTCAGCCACAACAACAACCACAAGCTGCGAGTGGCAGAGCCTTCAATCTCAACCACCGCCAGGCTCAGAATGACAACAATGTTGTCAATGGTACGTTTCTCGTTAATGGTATTTATGCTTCATGTTTATTTGATACCGGTGCCGATAATTGTTTTGTAAGCGCGCTAAACTCCCAAAGACTTTCGATGTGGAAGTCGCCACCGGAAGAACCGTTACCGTTAACTCTGTTTTGCGTGGTTGTAATCTTGATCTCGACAACCATGTCTTCTCGATCAATCTCATACCTATGCAGTTAGGTAGCTTCGATATCATAGTAGGTATGGATTTTCTTCGTGAAAACCATGCTGAAGTTGTATGCTTCGATAAAATGATTCGTCTCCCTCTCCCTAACGGTGATCAACTTCATGTGTACGGTGAAACTCCCTCAAAGAAGTTGATGCTTTTGTCATGTACTCGAGCACACAAATGCTTGCAAAAGCGATGTGTTGCTTTCCTCGCCCACATTGTGAACCCGGAGAAAGAAAAGAAGACTTATAAAGATGTTCCTGTTGTTTGTGAATTTCCTAAAGTCTTTCCCGACGATTTACCCGGTTTACCCCCTACTCGAGATGTTGAATTCTGTATCGATTTAGTTCCCGGAGCTACTCCCGTTGCTAAAGCTCCTTATCGTCTTGCACCATCCGAAATGCGCGAGCTATCAAGCCAACTTCAAGAGCTTCTTGATAAAGGCTTCATACGCCCGAGCACTTCGCCTTGGGGCGCACCCGTCCTTTTCGTGAAAAAGAAGGATGGATCATTCCATATGTGCATCGATTATCGTGAACTTAACAAACTCAAGATAAAGAACCGCTACCCTCTTCCTCGTATTGACGACTTATTTGATCAGCTTCAAGGTGCTACGTGTTTTTCCAAGATCGATCTTCGTTCCGGTTATCATCAGTTACGCGTATTGGATGAAGACATTCCGAAAACCGCCTTTCGAACCCGTTATGGCCATTTTGAATTCGTGGTCATGCCTTTTGGCCTTACAAATGCACCCGCGGTTTTCATGGATTTGATGAACCGTGTGTGTAAAGCTTTCTTAGATCGTTTCGTCATTGTGTTTATCGATGACATGCTTATCTATTCGAAGTCGAGAGACGAACACGAGCGTCATCTCCGTTTAGTCCTCGAACTTCTTCAAGGAAATCGCCTTTATGCTAAGTTCTCAAAATGTGAATTCTAGCTCAAAGAAGTCCAATTTCTCGGCCACGTCGTTAACAGTCAAGGAATTCACATCGACCCTGCAAAGATTGAAGCCGTCAAGAGTTGGATTACACCGAAGAATGCATCCGAAATCCGTTCATTTCTTGGATTGGCGGGTTACTACCGTCGATTCATCGCCGACTTCTCGAAAATCGCTTTTCTGCTTACTGCTTTAACTCATAAAGACAAACCTTTTGTTTGGGATTCCAAACAAGAGGAAGCTTTTCAAACCCTCAAGCGTATGCTATGCAACACTCCTATCCTCGCTTTACCCGACAGAAACGACGATTTCGTTGTTTATTGTGATGTCTCAAACCTTGGTCTTGGTTGTGTTCTCATGCAACGAGACAAGGTTATCGCGTATGCGTCTCGATAACTCAAGATCCACGAGAAGAACTACACTACCCACGATCTCGAACTCGGTGCAGTTGTTTTTGCATTAAAGATATGGCGACAATACCTTTACGGTACAAAGTGTACGGTCTTCACCGACCATAAGAGCTTACAACATATCTTTAATAAAAAAGAACTAAACATGCGACAACGTCGATGGGTTGAACTTCTCAACGATTACGATTGCGAGATACGCTACCATCCCGGAAAAGCAAACGTCGTCGCCGATGCTCTAAGTCGACGAAGCTATGTGTATAGTGTTAGTGACTCTCAAGCTTTGATTGATCTCGAAATCATGATTCGCTCTGCTCAATTTGCTTGCTTTAACGAGAATACTTTAGAAGATGAAATGAAATGTGGTGCCGAAACTCAGCTCGTATCTAAGCCTAATGGTATTTACTACTATCTCGATCGTATTTGGATCCCCAGCCGTGACAGTCTTCGCGCATTGCTAATGACCGAAGCTCATAAATCTCGGTATTCCATTCATCCCGGTGCCGACAAGATGTACCAGGACCTTCGTCCTAAGTATTGGTGGCCGGGCATGAAAAAGGATATCGCCTTGTACGTCTCAAAATGCTTAACTTGTTCGAAAGTTAAAGCTGAACATCAGAGGCCCTCTGGTTTGCTCGAACAACCCGAAATCCCGATGTGGAAGTGGTAGAGTATAGCTATGGACTTCGTTACCAAACTTCCCCGCACTTTATCCGGTCACGATAGCATTTGGGTTATCGTTGATCGTCTTACTAAATCTGCGCACTTTATTGCTATACGAGAAGATTTTAAGGTCGAACGGTTAGCCAGAATCTATACCGACGAAGTTATATGTCGACACGGGACGCCTCGTGACATCATCTCTGACCAAGACGGTCGCTTTACTTCACGTCTCTTGGAGACTTTTCAATCCGCTCTCGGTACTACGCTTAATCTAAGTACCGCTTTTCACCCTCAAACCGACGGTCAGACTGAGCGCACCATCCGCACCCTCGAGGACATGCTTCGTGCGTGCATCATAGATTTTGGTGGCAACTGGGATACGCATTTACCTTTAATCGAATTCTCGTACAATAATAGTTATCATACCAACATTCAAATGGCTCCTTTTGAGGCACTGTGTGGAAGAAAATGTGGATCGCCTATTGCATGGCACGAGATCGGAGAAGCACAAATCACCGGTCCCAAGCTTATTCAAGAAACAACCGACAAGATCCTCCAAATCAGAGACAATCTCTTGAAAGCTCGGAGTCGCCAAAAGAGTTACGCCGACAAACGATGCAAGCCCCTGCAATTCGAAGTGGGAGATCACGTACTCCTAAAGGTTGCACGTTGGAAGGGAGTGGTCCGCTTCAGCAAGAAAGGAAAGCTAGCGCCTCGATACGTTGGACCCTTTAAGATTCGGGAAAGGATCGATAAAGTAGCCTATCGTCTCGAACTACCGGCGGAACTTAATAATGTACATCCGACTTTCCACGTGTCTAATCTCAAAAAGTGCTTAGCCGAAGAAAATCTGCATGTCTCTCTCGAAGATCTGCAGATCAACGAGACTCTCCATATCGTGGAAAAACCCGTTGAGATCATGGATCGGGAGTCCAAGAAACTCCGACGCTCTCACATACCTATCGTGAAGGTCCGATGGGAAGGCAAACGCGGCGCCGAGTTCACTTGGCAACTCGAAAGTGATATGAAAACGAAATATCCGCATCTCTTTGTTACGGCCACTGCTTAATTTCGGGACAAAATTCCCTAAAGTAGGGGAGACTGTAACAACTCCGATTTTCTCGTTGTTATCTTTTCTTTGTTATCGATTGTATCTATCCTTTGTAATCCGAGATTCGGTTGATAATAAAGTTTATGTTAATTAATTATGGTATTGTACGTTTGTATCGCATCTAATCGCTTATTAAATCGCATCGCTCATCTCATCGCATCGCAAAACGCAGTTAATTATGTGGTTTTATGTTATTTATGTGTTGTATGTGTTGTGGTTATGATTACGCTCGCTATCGCCTCGCTCTCGCACACTCAAATCGCTTAATCGCACTATTATATCAATTATAACGCTTAATGCTTTAATTTAACGCTTAATATAACTAACTAATACGAACCGAATAGCAAAACAAACACTTAACGCAAAATCGGCAAACGAAACTTGGTCACCAGGCCAAGTTCGGCCGAACTTGACTACCCCAAGTTCGCCCGAACTTACCTGATGACACCAGAATCCCTCAAATACCTCAAGTTCGGCCGAACTTAGCTGCTCAATCTTGAAACCCCTACAAGTTCGCGCGAACTTGTACATTTTTGTAAAAGTTCGGCCGAACTTGGCTCCATTAGCTCTACATTTTGCCTTCTCCTATAAATACCAAGCTCTGTTCTCTCATTTGAACTTGCTGCAAGTTCGCCCAGAGCTCACGAAACCCGAAACCCTCTTTCTAAGTAAGAATCAAACCGATTTCAACTACAATGATGTTCAACAACATTTTACAAACGTTTTCAACGATTTTGGCACAAGGCATAGCCTTCGTTTTCATCAAAACTCATTCTTTTACGAAAATCTTCATCTTTTTCTTCCAAAACTTATGTTTTAAGCATAGATCTACACAATATGAGCTTGTTCGATGTTAGCAAGATCTGCAAGATTTGCAAGATCTCGGCTTGTAAGTTATAGATCTGAGAAAAACCTTTGATAAACATTGATTTCTACACTAGATACGGACTTTTGATGATGTTTTGTTCATCTTCTGATATGAAACGAAGCATCTATCATTCAAGATCCCAGATCTGGAAGCACAAGGACGTTTATGTCGGTTTACACAAGCCAGACTAACCCGAACGAACCCCGAGTTCGCCCGGATTAGCCCACGCTTTTGTAAAACGGCTAAAACTGCTCTAAAAGACCTCTCTGACCCAAGTTTGCTCAGTAGCATAGGATTGAAGGGATGAACACTCGATTTTCCTTAGCAGACGACGCGAAAACGCAAGATTTTGGACCCGAAAACATCAAGTTCGCTCAAGAATCCTAGCTCACTGGTCAAGTTCGACCGAACTTGCACCCATATGGGTCAAGTTCGACCGAACGTAGGTCAATTTCTCCAAGTTTCTTACAAGTTCGCTCGGACTTGTCTAGTTTCTTAGGAAACTAAACAAGTTCGCCCGAATTTGTCATCTTAGTAAGGAATTTTTACAAGTTCGCCCGAACTTGAGAAGTTTCTCAAAGAAACTCATCAAGTTTGATCGAACTTGACTCTAAACCCACCAAATTCATACAAGTTCGCCCGACCTTGGCTACTGCCCAACCAAGACTTAACCGTTCAGCTTTTCGGAGACTGATGCACTTCCGTTCGCGTATGCAGGCTGATCCGGTGCTCTTCTCAACTCCTCGCAGATCCCGAACTCTCACCTAAACGCACCCACAGTGAGTATACTTGACCCATTTTCTCTTTAACGCACTTTTTGGGTGTTACATACGTTCCTATATCAAAATCACTTCACAAATCAAACTGTTTATCACACGCGAATAATCTGGTTATATATGCTCAATACGTGATGCTAGAAACATGTGACTAGGACTTATTTTCGTTGACTCGCCTCCTTAGCTAGTATGGTACTATAGTTTGGCTAACACCCGACGGGGTCTAGTTAGGATGGACGCGCAAGCCTTCTCACGGTAGTTAGCATGAGAAATAAGCCTGTGTTACACTGTGTGAAAATGTTTCGGTGTATCATGATATGTAGTTAGATTATCTCGCGAACGGTTTCTCTATTATGCTAGCATTACAAAAACTCGTATGCTCACCTTTACTTAATTGTATTGACTTGTATTTTAACGTATGTAACAGGTTGAGGAGTTTAGCTTTGGATGCATGGGATTATGCTTAGTTTAGTTATTTTGTTTTGTTTTAGTTCCAAGTGTAATAAATCTAGGGGATATCGAACCCGGTTGAATTTTATGAGAAATCTCCATTTTGTAATAATTGTTTAAATGTTACGTTTAATAGTATGGGATATTAAGCAGATTGTGATATGTTAATGATTGTTATGGAACATCTCGTGAAATCAATCTGGTCGCCTAGTGCCACTACCCCGATGATTCCGCCATCGGTTGGGGTGTGACAGATGTGTGGTCTTAGAGTTAGGATAGCTCAAGCTAACCAAGGTAGACACACACGAACAAGTTCAAGACTTGCATCACTTGTGAGCTTAAAGCTCCATGAAAACAGAAAGTTTATGAGGATAAATCCTCTAAATTTGAATGTCACACCCTTGTTTTAAAGCCCAACTAACCATACAAGTGATTATGAGCATTAGGACATAGGAATGTATGAAGAAAATATGAGTTTTATTCCAAAACATGAAGAATCAAAAAGATGAAAATGAGCAGAATTTTAGGTGCACTTTAGACCTAAAAAATGGTGAGGTTTCACCTTAGTTTGCCCAAGCAAACTTGAGAGAACCGTCCTAGAGGTTGTACAAGTGTTATAGAAGAAGAAACAAGAAGAAAATTGAAGTAGAAGTGAGTTAAAAAGCTGGAACTCTAAAAAACGTGGCTGAAACTCAGCTGAGTTTGGGAGAGTTTTTGAAGTGTTTGGAGACTTGCAAAAGTGGAATAAGGAGTTGGGAAGTGTTTATTGTATAGGGAAGGGATTATGGTTTAAGTGGGTTGTGCTTTGGACAAGATTTGGGGGAGTTTAGACTTGAAACTAGTCCACTAAACCCAGCCCAAAGTTGAAAAATAGGGGCTGCCATTTTTTATTTTTTTCTTATTTTTTGTTAGTTAATGTTATATATCAGGTTAATAGATGTTATGTATTATGTACATAACATGTATTATCGTGTGACAAGTGATTTCGGGAGTATGAACCTCATAAGTTAGAGTTTTATTAGCGAAAAGAGCGGGTTTAAAGTTTTAAAAATTCCTAAGATGGTTACAAGTGTAGATTTCATAATTATACTTTTTGCGATCGAATAATCAATGTCTCGTGTGAATGAAGCGTGTACGCATTGCGAATACACGATAAGGATTTACGATTTAATTCATGTTTAGAAATCATGTAATGAATGTATGCACGAATCATTGTATATAAATGTCTATCTCGCATAAAATATAAATTTCATTACAATCAAGTCTCGGATTTACAACGATTCAAAAATGAGTTACAATTATAAGACGACAAATTTCCGAAAATAGGATTCCGGTTCGTCCTTTCTAAAAATAGAAAGTTGCGAAAGGCAAAGCGTTACAGGGTAAGACAACATTTTTTTCGTTTTAGGAGGTAAGAGTGCCAACCACATATAACCCCAAGGGGTAAAATTGCAGTTTACTCAAAATTATATAAATTAACACCAAACTTTCACTTTCAGATTCATACATCTAAAACCTAATTCATCAGTAGTTAAGTAAAACTGGTCTCGAACACAAATGAACGTAAACGAACATTTAACTTGAAAATAAAAACATTGTTAATATTAAACATTGGACACCCGTAGTTAAGTAAAACTATCAAACGATAAATCAAAACACAAGAAGTCTACTAAAGCAACCAAACGATGAATCAAGTTAAACTAACTTAGACATTATTATCCAGAATTGCTTAGATATAATTAATGAAAGTTTAACTAACTTAGACACAATTATCCTAAAAATGTCTTGAATGTCTAAATTTTAACTGATTTAGAAAAACAAAAGGTTTCAAGTTTTCAATTAAACGAACACGAACGAACATACGTAAAAAACGTAACCGAACATATTACCGAACGTTCACCAATGCAGTCGAACAGACAAGACCTTGGTTCGTGTTCGTTCGCTATGCTAACCAAACTTCCTGCCTCACGAACTGTTCACTAAACATTCGGTTCATTTAGAACATTATATATGATAGTTTCACTATAAATGTTAATACGACATTATTTGGGTCATAAAATCCTATATTTTCTCAGGATATTGGATTTAAATAACCTCAACTTTCATCAATTAGTTGATAACACTCTCAACTTCCGATTTGTACACCAACACTCCTAACTTTCAACTTATTAGCCAATAACACTTCCTAACTAACAGAACCCTAACACAGTTAGCTCTGATGCCAGCTACCACGTCATCAAAAATGCCATGTCAGCTGCCACGTCATAAAAAATGCCATGTCAGCTGCCACGTCATCAAAAATGCCACGCCAGTTGCCACATCAACTGCCACGTTAGCAAAAAATGGCCACATCATATGGCAGATCAGCAAAAACTAACTGGGTTATAGTTCAGTTAGCCAGAGAGTGTTATCGGCCAATAAGTTGAAAGTTGGGAGTGCTGGTGTACAAATCAAAAGTTGGGATGGTTATCGGCCAATTGGTGAAAGTTGGGGTTATTTAAATCTGATATCCCTGTTTTCTCAACCTATATACATTGAGCCTAGCCTTGGCCTGCCGCAGATGTAGTTACCCTATTTGTGAAAGTGTCCTTGATTCTTAGCTTCAACAAGTTATTTAATTTGTGCACTAAAGGTAGCAAAATGGACATGTAGGATGAGGAGGGTCCATAATATGTCGAGTCGGTAGGGTAAAACATGTAGTTTTTTTATGCAACTTATAACAAGTTCGTGTAAGTGCTTATTACTATCCAATATGATCAATAAAACTCAAGGTTTTAAAAACCGGTTTACATCGTCGGTTGAACCGGATGCCAGAAGCTTGCCTGACACGAATCATACCGGTAGACTAAGGAAACCGCAAAGAATTGTACCGATGCTAACCTGAGTTATACCGGTTTAAACATGCATACATGGCCAAGGTTAAAATTTGAACTTTAATTTTTTATTGGCTCAAAAAGGTGACGATTTACCTTCTTAGTAAAATCTAGCGCCAACAATCAACATCGATCAAATTTTATCCACAATCCACATCAATCACTGGGTTATTTTTTATTATGAATTTTAGAATATTTTTACTATGGAATAATATAGTTTTAGATCATTTTTTGAGTTGAAATTTTATGGATTTCTAGGGTTAATTAGGAAACTGGTTGAACCGTCTGGTACAACCCAGTTCAACCATTTCTCAACCTAACGCGACACGGTTTAAAAATGGTTTTTAAAACATTGATAAAACTAATTACGGCTAAATTTCCTTACTATCCAATTTGATCCAATAAAGCCAAATATGGCTACATTTACTAATTCACTCATTTACAAGTTATTGTTATCAACTACAACAAGTTATTTACAACTCTCATGTGTTATTATCATTATCAATACAATAATTTTTGAACGATTTGAAGAGTGCTTTTATAATAAAAAAATAAATAGTGCCAGGCCAGCGGCCTAGCACTTCCCTATTGGACCAGCCGTTTGACTTGTCACTCTCTCATTGGACCAGTCGTTTATTATTTGTTTACGCTGTAAAATTACGGGTTTGCCTCCGGAATAGTGTCAGGCAGCTGGCCTGGCACTCCCCCATTGGACCAACCGTTTATTATTTGTTTACACTGTAAAATTACGGGTTTGCCCCACTTTAAAATTACGATGTCGGCCCCAGCTCAAAATAAAGTTACGCTTTTAGCCCCAGTCAAAAATTACGATTTTGCCCATGACCCTATTAGACCAGCCGTTTGACCTGGCACTCTCCCATTGGACCAGCTGTTTATTATTTGTTTACGCTCTAAAATTACGGGTTTCCCCCGGAATAGTGCCAGGCAGCTGGCCTGGCACTCCCCAATTGGACCAACCGTTTATTATTACTTTACGCTATAAAATTACGGGTTTGCCCCCACTTTAAAATTACGATGTTGCCTGCTCAAAATAAAATTACGCTTTTGGCTCTAGCAAAAAATGACAATTTTGCCCATGACTCAAAATTACAATTTCGCCCTCGGCTCAAAATTACGTTTTCACCCCTGTTCAAATGAAAAAAAATATGCTCTCGCCCCCACCTTAAAAATTATGTTTTTGCCCACTGTTCAAAATAAAATTACATTTTTGGCTCCAACTCAAATTTATGATTATGCCCTCGGTTCAAAATAAAAATGTGGTTTTGCCTCCGGCCTAAAATTACGGTTGTGCCTTCCTGGTTTAAATTTTCAGTATTGGCATACCTTTAGCTTTTGCCAAATTACGATTTTACACCGGTGAAAAATATAACTTTCCATTAGTTAAAAATTACTGTATTGCCATTGTTTTAGTTTTTTAGCAAAACTATAAAAGTGTTATGTATGGGTTTACTCGATTTAATTGTTTTCTGTGTCAGTGAGCTGCCTAACACTCGCTCATTATTCGGCTATCGCCCGCAACGCGGGGGCGGCGCATCTATCTAGTTACTATCATGTATAACCCATTTAAAATTATTAGGGGGTAGGGGCGCCTATTACTTACTACTCACTCATCACTCACAACATCCAATCACCATACGCCACGTCATCAAGACAAATTCCATCATTAGTGATGGATTTTACCAGGGGTGCTCATCACTCCATCACTAGTGATGTTTTTTTTTTCTTTTTTCTTTTTAAATTAATAAATTAACAATACAATTTTAATTTATAAATTATAAATTAACAATAAAATAATAAAATTATAAATTTCATTTAAATAAAAACAATAGATCTAAAAATACAACTTAAAAATAAATATATAAAATTAAAAAAATACATAAACAAAGTCTACTCTTCGTCCGAATCCGGAAATTCCAAACCTAAGAACCTACAAGTTCAATTAAATCATATCTCAACAGAAAGTGAAGTTCTTCACTACGCAAGTCTTGGTGGATATTTTCTGGAACGAGATTTTGTGTTGGAGGATCCGGCACCTAGTCTGGAGAAATTGCACGTCCGTCTTCTTTGATTAGCATATTGTGCAATATGATACATGCATATACTATGCTATGGATTGTTTTTTTATTCATCGCACGAACCGGTCGGCTTAGTATCCCCCATCTACCTTTTAAAACACCAAAAGCCCTCTCAACATCTTTTCTTGCCGCCTTTTCTTTAGGATTGGTAGGAAATGAAAAAGGCTTTAGCAAAAACAGACCATGATGGGTAGATACCATCCACAAGTAGAAAGTCTCGTCTGTAATATTTTCCGTTAACCATAAACGGACAGAAAGGTGCGGTACCATCTGTTACGGTTTGAAACAACGACGATGTGTACAAAACATTGATGTCGTTATTTGAATCGGGGAACACCAAAATACGAATGCCAAATCCATAAATCATTCGAGGCCACCGCTTCAAGTAAGATAGTCGGTCTTTTAACGTCACCCCTAACATACGCCCTTTGCAACTCTCTTGGACAATTTCTCCATTCGATATGTGTACAATCGATGCTACCGAGCATCCCTGGAAAATGCCATCTAGCCTCGTGTGCAGCGTAAATACGTGAGATGTCGTATCTCGTCGGTCTACGTAGAAACTCTTTGGCATACAACTTAATGATGGCGTTACAAAAAAATTGCAAACACTCACGCGAGGTTCTTTCTGACATTTGTAAGTATTCATCAAATTGATCGGGAGGGTTACCTGTCGCTAGTTTGCGAATGGCGGACGTGCATTTTTGTATCGGCGTGAAACTTCGTTTGCCCCTCCCGTCGTAACGTTCTTGAAACCATTCTTCGCTTGCTTCAATGTCTCCTACAATCTTTAAAAATAATTCCTTTGGCAAACGAAACCGATCCCTAAACGTTTCGGCATTGTAGGCCGGATTCTCCACAAAATAATCATTCATTAACACCTCGTTGGCATGTATACGATCACAACAAACCATTTTCTTCTTTGGGTGGCTCGAACCTTCAAGCACGTTATACACCTTCTCAAAAACTTCAAGCGTGTCGTTGTCGGAAGACGTATCGCTTTCGCTATCCATCGGAAACGAGAAATATAGAAGATAGAGAGTATGTTGACATATATAAGGTTTTGGGTTAAGATTGTATTTGATATATGATTTTTATGTGTGTATATATATATATAAACAAAATAAAAAAATATCATCATCATCCCAACGGTCAACAAAAGCAGAACAACGGTCGAATTTTTTGAAATTATAACGCGTTGCCGGCAACACGCGTCAAAGGCATCACGCGTTGTGGAGACCGCTGGCGGTTGTGTATAACGTGTTTCCACGCGTTGATGTTGATGGATCACGGGGCGCCCCGGGTCCCCTTACTATTCAATATTAATAAGCCATACGAATTTGGGTTAATTACGACTCACCACAAGTCATCAACAATGGTGGTTTGGTTGTTGTTTTATATAGCTAGTATTATGACCCGCGGGCGATGCCCGGGCCCGTTGCAAATATTGAATGAATTAGTTCAAACGTTATGTCACGCATTAATCATATGAGAATGCATGTTTCGACGTACTCAGTTCAACTCAATGTAACCAATATAAGCATTACTGTTAAATCAAAACGTAAACTAAATCGAATTCACACCATACAGTTATACATAGCATACAAAAAAACATAAAGTGTGTATAAAGAAAAACTTACATATGTAATCAAAATGGCCTTATTATTATAGCTTATAAAGAGTAGAAACCACAAAAGGAAAAAACACATTCACATTAAGGGACAACGATGAATGTTTTGCAAAATAAATGGACCACAACCGAGACGTGCAAACATCAATGACTATGGTTTTTAGTATAGATATATGATAATAATATTATTGTCACTTTACCTGTCTTGCGTTGCTACGGGTCTGAACGTAGAGTAACTCAAATTTATGCCGTGGAATGAAAATGTATTATATTTAACCATACTTGATTTGGTACAAAATTTTTCTGAACATATTAGGAAATAAACGTATATTATACATGGTACACAGGTAAAGTTGAGACATTAAAAAGTTGGAAGATTAGTTTCTTTAATTTATGATATGTAAGGACTAAAATTGCTATTTTTTGTTTAAGGTTGAGGATCAACTTCTTGAAAACTATGTCCAACACATCTTGGATTTGTCTGCATGTGATTTGTTCATGGGTTGACACCGTCTTTATTTACGCTAAATAATATGACATGTTGCTTAAATAATAGAAGGTATTTAAGTAGCATTATGCTAAAAGCTTAGGGGTATCTATAGAAAACCCATCGATATTACAATTTAAGATATATACAGAATTATTTATAGAAATATAACTATGTATTCTTATCTAAAATTTTGTTTAAAATTATTATTATTTGATATGAGAGATAAATATAAAAATCAGTTGATAAAGCACCAGAAAATGACACGTGTCTAAAAAAGATTTTCATTTATTAGTATAGAAAGAAAAGATTCACAAAAATCTATGGTGTTACATTTTATAAGGCATTTTGGTATTTAGAAGTTTTCGTGAGACAATCCATATTTCTTCTTGTGGTGAGTTTGTTGTTATTCATGTAAAATAAAATAAACTAGTATTTTTCTCACCGTGCGTTGCGACGGAAATCCATTTACAAACCAAACATTAAGAACACGATTCGTTTTAAGTCGCTAAATTGTAATTGTCATATATAATAAAAGTCAACTTGTTCTAATTAACACGTGTCATCAGATGTTATATACGCACCTTTTTCAATCAATATTATTTCTCCAATGACAAAAGCTATATCATTGTAAAAAGAAAAAAGGACTTTAAAACTCTAATGATACATACATGCCTATTTAGTAGTAAAATTTATAGTTTAAACGTAATAAAATCTCAGGTTAAACGAAGTATTTTTGTGTCAACTCTTGAAACTTGCGTTGTTTTCGAGTTACGTGTTTGACTGAATTTTTACGCTCATGTCAAGGTTTTGGGTCGTTCTTGGTTCGACCCATTTACTTACAAACGCGGCTTAATCTAAACTATTATTTGACATCTTATTAGATTAGAAGAGCCTATCTATGCCAAAAGTTAATTATTACTTTTCAGTTCTTAATTCTTATGATAGTTATATAACATGTATTAAAATTACTAAAAAAGGTAAAAACAAAAATAATGCTATTGTTATGTAAAGGTAAAACCGGTTACAGTTTGTAACTTTATTTGTATTAAAATTACTAAAAAAGGTAAAAACAAAAATAATGCTATTATTATGTAAAGGTAAAACCTTTTACAGTTTGTAACTTTATTACATGTATTTACTCAACCACTTCTTCTTTTTTAATTCAAAGTATCGGACTTTGTCTGACAAAACCATCAATGGTTTTGTGATTAAACCATCAACAGGTGTGTAATGGTAGAGAGACAGCGAGAGGAGAACCAGTGGGTTTCAGTCAAGCGGCGGTAAAAGTCCGGCCGGTAAAGGTGGCTGTCTCGGCGGTTTCAACCAACTAACCGAGAACGATGGTACCACGGTTGGTTTTAGGCCACAGACACTGTTTCTTTCCCTCTCTTCTCATCTCACCCTTTCTCTGTCTTCACTTTATGTAAAAGCCCAGCCACCGCCACGACCGTTGGTACTCCCCACACCCACCACCGTCTGCCTCATCCACATGTTTTGTTTCTCTAAGAAAACCCAGCCACCATAGCCTATAACCCTCACAATCACCATCCTCTGGCTCGTCTCTGACGGAAACCCGGCCCTGCCGACAATCGCCACATCGCCGACATATCACGGTTGTTGTAGTGGTGGTGAAACCATGATGTTTCTTCCGACTTTCGAAGGAATGAAATGTGTCTATTTTAAAGAAACATAATGTCTTGTGGCAAAACAGAAAAAGTAGACTGGTTCATTACAACAATGTTTGCTACAGTATTTTTGAGTTGTAATATAATATTATAATATAATATAATTATAGTTATTTGATATTAAATATAGGGTAAATTACGCTTTTCTTCTTTTATGTTTGTACCGGATTACAATGAATAGCCTTTAACTTCAATAATTACAGTCACAATCTTTTATTGGCAAAACCTATTACACTTTACGTCCTTTAGCACTAACATGGTTAAAATTTTTTTGTTAAATTTATTCCCTTAAGGGTATTATAGTTAATTCATACTTTTATTTAAGTGTTTAATAAATAAAACAAAAAAATTATAAAAGCACCTCATCTTCCTCAATTTCCTAACCCTAGAACCTAACAACCATATCTTGCCACAACCACCTATCCTCCGCCCAACCTCTGCAACTCCCTCTCTCTCTACCTTTTCTCCACCACCGCCACCACCACCCTTTCCGCCAGCTTTCACATCTCCGCGAAGGAACCAACATCTTCAACCACCACACAAGAACATAATGAAAACTGAGGTAACATGAACCCAGGTACGGACTCGATTGAGAAAATATTCGTGAAAACGTGGACGAAATATCTCGGTAAATCTGGCTTGTTGAAGCAGTCGTTTACGAGGCAGGAGATACGGTTATTCAGACATGTGTTGTTGCTTCGTTTGGTATTGCTACGTTTTTATTAGTTTATGTTTTGTAAACAAAAGTCAAGATTACATATACAGTTGAATAAAATGGAATTGGATTGTTCAGTGTTCACGAGTTTTAATATATGATTTTGGAGTTTGTGTGTTGGAGATGTTAAATATGTGAGTTGAATCACGTGATCCAGTACACGGTGATTTAATTGAAAGTGAAATGTGATGTGTCTAGTGAAGGCTGGCACCGGTGGAAAGGGTGCTGGTGGTGGTGGTGGTGGTGTGGAGGAGAAAAGGTAGAGAGAGAGAGAGAGTTGCATAGGTTGGGTGTCAAGATAAGGTTGTGGCGGCAAGATGTGATGGTTAGAGTTTTAGGGTTAGAAAATTGGGAAAGATGATGTGCATATGCAATTTCTTTTGTGTTATTCGTTAAACATTTAAATAAAAGAATGAATTGACCATAATACCCTTGAGTGAATAAACTTAACAAAATTTTTTAACCATGTTAGTGATAAAGGATGTAAAGTGTAATGAGCTTATAAGGATTGTGACTGTAAGTATTGAAGTTAAAGACTATCCGTTGCAATCCGGTACAAACATAAACGACGAAAAGTGTAATTTACCCTTAAATATAAATAAGAATAGTGAATTCATAAATAAGTAGGATATGAAAATTAAGAATTTTGTTAAGATAATAACTACTTGTTGAAAATCTGGTAACAAAATTCGGATTAAGAACGTAAAGTTAAATTGTATAAAAGATGTATCAATTTTAGAAGGATTTAACCATATAAACTATTAAATTGGGATCAATTGTACCCACTCTCTATTGCCCTTAGATTTATTTTAAATCATAGCCCCAGAATTTCAAAAGAGACCGCTAGCGACTCTGCGTATATGTCTAACGACAGTTTGCATGTTTATATATAAAAATCATGGGTCTCTTGTATTTCAAACGGCTGTTCCTTTGTCGTCGAATGGTTGTATGATGGCTTCATCCATGTGGTTTGACAAATTTTTTTGCCATTTTCATCATGTGGTTTACATTATTTTGTCATTTTCATCAAAATAATTTATTTTTTCTCTTCTGAATCCCTGTAGTTTGAAAAATATTGTCATTTTCTAAACCCCGTCCATTTTTAATGTTAATTGAAGGGCGAATGTGTCATTTTATACCTTTCATTTCTTTATCCTATATTTTTAGTTCCCTTTTTAATAACCCCCATTTTTTTAACACTTTTGTTCACAAACCCTACTTCACGACATAACGACTCCTACTCCGAATCCGACCTTTTATCTGCGATCATCGACACCATCACAAAATACGACCAATTACCATCGCCATTACCTAAATTACACAATCATTGATAAAAGAAATCAACGACTTCTCTAAACATCACTTATAAATAATGGGTTATTTGTTTAAATCGGTTGTTTGAAAGTGGAGCTGAATTATTAGAACTATATCAGAATTCAAGATGGAATCTCTGAATTACGACAGATTCGAACAAACCTCATTTAGAAGAAATGTTGTTGTGTATATATATATATATAAGTATTAAATGTCATTGGAGGTGGAGACAAGGGCGACGTAGGTAGAGAGGTCTGGCGGGCGCACCCCTTGAAAAAAAATAGTGTATTTTATAGGGCAAAATCTTGATCGCACCCCTTGAAAATTTGGTTACACATCTCGTTCGCACCCCTTAAAAATAATTTATGGATCCGCTAGTGGGTGGAGAGATGTTTGTGTGTCGAAGCTGGAGATGGATGTTGCTGTAAAATGCCGCCTGCAACAATATTAGGATTTAATAGGGTTTTACAAAGTGAAAAAAAGTATAAAATGACATATTTACCCCTCATTTAACATAAATCGACATATTTGCCTTCATTTAACATTAAAGATGGATTGGGTTTAGGAAGTGGATGAAAATAATGATATTTTTCAAACCTCAGTTTGGATGAAAATAGCAAAAGTTATCAAACTATAAGGACAAAAATAGAAATTTACTCTTAAAATAACAAAAGGACACTAAATAAAACTAATCCAAAGAATGATCATGGACCCACTTCTTCTCTTTGACTAAAATCTTGGGTGATATCGATTCTTAACAAACACTCGCCCCAAACGGTCTGAATTCCCCAGTGAGATTTTGTGTGATCCAAATTCGAATTGCACAACAAACGACAAATTGACACAAAATTAATAATACTACAATAAGACCAACATTCAACAAATGTTTAGTTGTCATCGATAGCTTAAAAAAATAAAGCCAATATATTGTTTATTGTGTGTTATGTGTGTTTCAAGAGTACCTACTTGCCTGCCCTTTCCCGGTCCGTTTCTTTGGCTGCATTACACTAGGAGAGTACCTAGTTGCCTGGCGCCTCTCTCTACTACTATTCCTGAAATTAGGTGGTTCGCCAACATCTCCGTGAGGTTCTCTCCAATTAAACATTCAACCCTCCTGAAACATGCACATCTCCACTTGGTGCATCAGCTTTGTTGAACCCGCCTGAAAGATGCACATCTCCACTTGGTTCGTCAGCATTCTCTGATGAGGTTCTCTCTGGTTCAACGTTGTACCCGCCTAAAACATACATATCTGACAAAATCTTATGTAAGTGATGTTTAGAATTCCCGATGGATTGTGTTATTTGACATCGCAAAAATCATGGTTGTCACCATCAAAAAAAAATCAACTTAGAACATACGATCAACTATTGCGGTTTCCTTAATTCTATTTGCAATGTCTATAGGTTTCAACGAGTAACGACCATGCTTCTTCCATTGGAGAGCAAGAGGAGTGTCGTAATTCGACACAAAATTGGTGTGAATATGTGTTGTATTCGGTAAATTGTCCTCACAAATTTCTGAACAAATATAAGAAAAAAAGTATAATAAATAGGTATTATCAAAATATGAAAATAAGACTTTCTGAAGTATTACCAAACAACGTGCATATTTCAACGACAGACAGCAATAATCATGCTATTAAAATATATAAATAACATGTAAAAGAAAAGAAACCACAACATATGTTTTCTCATCACTAACACATATCTTTTTAAGTAAACCAATAATATTTTAGTTACATGTGTCAGAGTTAAACACATACTATTTATAATTGGTTTATTTGACTTAGGAATGAAAAAAAAAATAAGTTATGATGAAAATAAAGAAGCATTTATTATTTTCTTTACGTTAATGTTTTAAATTAACTAACCAGATCTTGAAACTATTTTTATAATACTCATTATGTAATAAATATTTAATATTAATTTGTCGCTTCAAAGATAATTTTTCGTTCATATATTCCAATAATTAATGTCTAGATATCCCATTTTTAGTTTCATAATCGTTTTGTTTTTCATGGAAAGGGAAAGATGGGTCGGGGATTTGTTTTTGTTTCAAAACTTTGAAGATATGGCACAAATAGTCCTTGCGGTTTGGTTTTACTTAAAACAAGTTCTACACTTAAGAGAATGGTTATGGTACAAACCACATTTATCTTAAAATCGTGAGAACAGATGCTAGCATTTAAAAAAGTTAAACTAGCACGTATTAAAACAACACATACAATGTGGTTTCTATTTGATCCTACTCCTTACACTTAATTCCTTTTATCTTTTAAACTGTAACAATGTGGCAACTTTGGTCCTTTGAATTTGACAATTTTTAAAGCTTATTTGATAAATTTTATAAACTTATAAGGCTTTATATTTATGAGCTTTATCTAATATTTAAAAACTTTAGAGGCTTTATATGATAAGTTTTATAAATGTTTATCTATAATAGTTTACAAAATAGAAATATTTATTAAATTAAATAAAAAATTTTGAATGAAATGACAATATGATAAAAATAAAAATAAATCAAAAATATTTATTAAATTACTAAATTTTTATTTATAACAAAATTTGAATGAAATGACAATATGATAAAAATAAAAATAAATCAATGGAAAATGAAATAAGATAAACAAAATTGAAAAAGAAAATCATGTTGTTACACACAACACCCGTTGCACAACTATTGAAGATTATTAACGATACTTCAAACTAATAACTTTATGCAAAAGACGCCTACAATTCAAATTGAGATAACATCCCATGATGATTCCTCAAGATACGTATCATGATACTTTAATTAGAAAAGCTAAAGGGTAAATTACACTTTTTCGTCTTTTATGTTTGTAACGAATTGCAGTGGATAGCCTTTAACTTCAATAATTACAGTCACAATCATTTATTTGGAAAACTTATTACACCTTTCATCCTTTAGCACTAACCAAGTTAAAATTTTATGTCAAGTCGGATCATGTGCAATTCATACGAGGGCATTTATGTCATTTTACCCTCTATTTCAAACTATCTCTCTCTCTCCAACCAGCACCCACCATCACTTCCCCACCACCAAACAATCACTCTTCGATTCAAACAAAATATAACCTAAAACAGAAATCACATCTGTGAGCAAAAAAACAACTTAAAATCATAATACTTGAAACAAATCCAAACGAAAACCACAAGTACTGATGTAACCAAATCAGCTATAAATCATAATACTAAAACAAAATCCAGATGAGATTATTGATCGATAATTGAAAAAAAGGATAAACCATGTAAGCAGGTTGAAAATCATTAAATGTTAAGATTTAATCGGCATGGCATGTGTCGGTCATAGCGCGAGTAATATATTCAACGTTAATCGCCAAGTGAGCGAGAGCTGATTTTGGTGGTAGCAACAGTTTGTAATATTTCAGACATGACAATAATTAATCCATGACTTTGGAAGATGCCAAACAGAAACAACAACTGTTTGTATGTTATAGCAATTCCAAATGAAAACTAAAAATATTATATAAACCCAATTTTAGTGAATATATGAAACCAGAAGAACCATATGTTAGTTTGTAGGGGCATATGTTATTTTGTGGGGGTATATGCCATATTTTAATTGTTTGGTAGAGGCATAGATGATACTTTTAGTTCCGCATATGTTTATATCAATGTTTGTATAGGTAAAACCGATTTCATAAACCGACCCAAGGTCAGATTAGTCAATTTCTATCTGATGGTGGCATTTCATATTGCATCTTTTGTTTATACACATTCTAAGAAAAAGTCTATACACATCCCCAACAAAATGAGGTTGATATATGCTCTAAGAACCTAAATTCTCACAATTTGGTTTTAAAGATGAAGATTATGGTGCACCAACTGACTTAGAGAAGTGTGATTCTTATTCATTTGTTATCAAGAACCTCAATTCTTACTATAATTGCTTCTTTTTCTTCAACTTTATGGGATCTGACATGTTCCCTGGTATGGAATGAGGATGTTGTTCATTTCCCTTTGTTATTCCTTCCGGACAGACAACTCAACACTGGCATAATAGGTCAAACATGACACGATAAGACACGGTGACTTAAGATGCTAGACATAACATGACACGATAACTTATCGTGTTATTTTTCCAAACATGAACATGACATGTTTAGAAACAAGTCAATATGAAACGACTTGTTAACAAACCTGTATAGGGACACGATATATATCACATTTTTGGGAACCTGCACAGTGAAACAAAAATTGTCAAATGTTCATAAAAATCTTAACTAATACATAATCCTTTACGTATTAATCCTGAGCATTCACATTGAATTCTTTATCTATATCCATATAATTACACTAAAAACAACTACTTTCTCTCTCTCATTTTAAATTAAATAATATTTTTTTATACCTTTATCATTACTTTTCCCTCTCTTCCACTCATAACAACTTTCCAAAATATTAAAATTTTTTACAAGGGTTAACACTGGTCCCATATATTTACAGATGGATAGTAAGATTTCTCTCTCTTCCACTCACAAACATTCTTACAATATAAGTAACCCACTTACATAAATATAAGGCCTTTGTGTATAATTTAATCTATCTTAACTCCACCTAAGTGCCACATCAATCTTTTTTCCCCATTTCACTTTGTCTCACTCCAAGGAAATGGTTTAATCCCATTAACTTCATTTAACCCTATTTTCTAGTGATTTTTGGTCTAAAAAAAGAAAAGAATAATTAATTTAATCTCTTAACATTAGGTTAACATGTTAACACATATCCCATTTAATGCCCTTTAACACAAGGAGGGAGTGGTTTGCAATACTAGTTAACATGCCATATCAATGTTAACACTCAAAATGTTAGAGTACGCCCCATGGCCTAAGAAACCTATTGTGAATACTCTTAGCAAATTCAAAACAAAAATCCATAAATCCAAATCATAAACAAGTTTAAACACGAGTTTTATGTGATCTTTAGGAACCTGTAAATATCACATATATTTACAGATGGATAGTAAGATTTCTCTCTCTTCCACTCACAAACATTCTTACAATATAAGTAACCCACTTACATAATATAAGGCCTTTGGGTATCTTTAATCTATATTAACTCCACCTAAGTGCCACATCAATCTTTTTTCCCCATTTCACTTTGTCTCACTCCAAGGAAATGGTTTAATCCCATTAACTTCATTTAATCCTATCTTCTAGTGATTTTTGGTCTAAAAAAAGAAAAGAATAATTAATTTAATCTCTTAACATTAGGTTAACATGTTAACACATATCCCATTTAATGCCCTTTAACACAAGGAGGGAGTGGTTTGCAATACTAGTTAACATGCCATATCAATGTTAACACTCAAAATGTTAGAGTACACCCCATGGCCTAAGAAACCTATTGTGAATACTCTTAGCAAATTCAAAACAAAAATCCATAAAAGCCAAATCATAAACAAGTTTAAACACGAGTTTTATGTGATCTTTAGGAACCTGTAAATATCACATATATTTACATATGGATAGTAAGATTTCTCTCTCTTCCACTCACAAACATTCTTACAATATAAGTAACCCACTTACATAAATATATGGGTATCTTTAATCTATATTAACTCCACCTAAGTGCCACATCAATCTTTTTTCCCCATTTCACTTTGTCTCACTCCAAGGAAATGGTTTAATCCCATTAACTTTATTTATTCCTATCTTCTAGTGATTTTTGGCCTAAAAAAAGAAAAGAATAATTAATTTAATCTCTTAACATTAGGTTAACGTGTTAACACATATCCCATTTAATGCCCTTTAACACAAGGAGGGAGTGGTTTGCAGTACTAGTTAACATGTCATGTCAATATTAACACTCAAAATGTTAGAGTACACCCCATGGCCTAAGAAATCTATTGTGAATACTCTTAGCAAATTCAAAACAAAAATCCATAAAAGCCAAATCATAAACAAGTTTAAACACAGTTATATATCACATATTTAGGAACTTGTTTAAACACGAGTTTTATCGGGTCCTAAACGTGTAAGACCTGTTTAAGAAACGAAACTTGTTAATTACAAACACAAAACTGATTAAAAATGTGTCATTTTGTGTCATATTAACAGATCCGTATCTAAACTTACCAGCCCTATCAGTCGTTATCGGTGTCAAGATCAATTCATGTAGAGACAAGTGGGACATATACTATATGGCTCCCACTATTCTCACAATCCTAAAATCTTATTATCACACCCCTACATGTATACAGACCGTATAGAGTTATACAGACCGTATAACTGATTTTTGCGCAATAAAAATTGTCAGAGAATGTTTTTTGGTCCGTGTATATGGGCCGTATAGCATTATACGGCCCGTATTGAATGTTATACGATCCATGTAATGTTATACGACCCACACCTCATATAATGTTATACGACTCGTATAATGTTATACGACCCGTATAGAATGTTATACGGCCTCATATTGTGACAACCCATATTTCTAAGGTTTTCATCTTTCATTTCCACATTTAAAATTCTCGTTCTGTTGCACGCTACTTTCAATTGTTATATGTTAATTTATCTTGGTCTAATATATCTACGCTAGATATATTTATAATTGTACTCGAAACATATAACTTGGAACCATTTCTTGGTTGCGGCCCAGTTGCGGCCCGACCCAAGGCCACACCTCTCTGTCTCCCTTGTTGGCCAACACACCTCTCACCTCTTTACCATTGGCCCACTTACTTGGTTACTAGCCTAAACCGAACTCCCATACCCCTTCCACTACTTGCGGCCCAAATCGAAACAACCATAACTCATGGTCTTCGGCCCATATGAAGCAAGCCCAAACCATGCCACCCCTCCCTTGTTCCTTTACGGCTTCAGCCCAAACACCTTCTAGCCCAACTTGTTACCCCCTTGTTCGTTTTATTAGTTTCGGCCCAGCTCAAGTCCACCGCCCACATCCCTTTTATCCTTTTTTTATAAATTACGTAAAATGCATTAACATAACAACACAACTCCTAAAACTTAAACCCTAACTTGCGAACTGCCATCTTTCCATCCTCTCGTTACTGCCAACGCGAACAAGACCCAAGAGGTCCCTTCAAGATTTCGGTTCAAGGCTCTTGTACTCCCTTTCATATTAGGTAATCACATCTCGACTTTTGATTTTTGTTCTTTTAGTTAATGCATGTAATCGGTTGTAAACCTCTTGTATCTTGGTTGCGTTCTTGTTTTTTTCTAGCATGTTATTGATGTTTGATCAGTACTCATAGCTTTGGTTGCTAAGGGTTATGCTTTTTGGTGTTGTAATCGTTTTATGAGTTGCATAATTACTAGGGTTTGAGCCTAACGTGATTGTGGGTGGAATCTTAATACTTTCATTGATCTTAGACGAGTAAGTTAATGTGTAGTGATGATAACTCTTTTGTGGTTTGTGATTATGAGTTGTTTGGGTTGTTATGTAATCATTTTGGGGATCGAGTAAGAAAGCAAAATCTGTCCAGAATGTTATAGTCAACTTGTGTTGGCTGTAACCGGGTCATAACCTAACGAAAACTGTATTTTTCTTGAGTCCAGAATGTATTATTTCGAAATACACTTCTAGTGGCATTGGAATCACAATTTTTAGATGTTGTTTGATATTTTAAAAGAATTATTTCGTTTTAGTGGTCAAGTTGCATTTTTCTGCAGAATTTGTGTGTTGTGTTTTAAGTCATATCTCGGTGAATACTTGAAGTTAGGCCATGAAATTTATATATTAGATGGTCTTTGGTGTCTGTATGAATCTTCAATTGGAATTACATCAATCGGATAACTGAAAATTTTAAATGAAATTTTCCGTAAGCTGTAGTCAGAAAGTGATGAATCTAATCACTGCTTAGTAAATGATTTTCTATAAATTTTTGGTAAAGATTTAGACCTTGAAAATTCTATGCAAGGCCGATCCCTTCGAGAGGCACATCAAACAAAAATATCATAAATTTTGCAACTCGGTAAGTATGGTAAACGAGCTTCCTAAAACAGCCTAATTTCAGTGAATTTTGCTATGCATGATTTATAAGCTTATAAGAGTCGAACTTGCTACTTTTAGTGTCCGAACTTATTTAATGATTGTATAAATGATATACGACATGTCGTAGGTTATATTATGAACATATGCATGAAAACCACATGATGAAATATTATGTGACAACTTGTTAGCATGCTAATTGCTAGATACGTGTAGGAATTACATGAATTGCATGAACACACCCTAATGAATTAAATAGTAACCATCAATGTTTTTAATACTGGTATGAACTGGCCGGTTAAACATGACATCAGACAGGATTCCAGTACAATAAAGGCCGGTATGTAAGACCCTAACACGCTTAAACTGAAAAGACGCAGCAGAAATACGTACCTTAAAATTTCTTTTATTTAAAAAAAAATTCCAACATGATCGAAAGTCTTTTCTATGGTGAGTCTTTAACGATAATTACATTTTTCGTTTCATTTAATACAAAACACAATCATATATTTACTATCCACAAGACCACACATTCCTGTACAATCTATGTTATGACTCGATTTTCAATCGCTAACGTCTCGTAATGACCATAACCCGTAAGTCTGTACAACCTGCATTCACCACATACATTCACATTGTTAGTACTTGAAGCATTATATGATTTACATGTATAGTTAAAGAAATCACGTCGTGTCTTATTGGATGTAAATTGCATATAGTTATCCTTCTGAATTTGAGCATTTCATTCCAAAGTCTATCATTCGATGAGCATACAATAATATCCCTGCACTTCATTACATTCTCAAAACAATTCGGTTAACATTATAAATCCTTATATTAATACCATATTTATTTTCGTACGAGTCTCATTCATTAGAAACGTATGATATAACAACACATATACAAATCATCTAAATCAACTCTTGCGTATATGAGAAACCTACTAAGAACATGCATACCTCTCTACCCGAAACTCTTACATACGTCTTACATGTTCCTATAATCGTTAAACCAATTATAAACACATACGTCTTACATGCTCCCATAGTCTTAGTCATATCATAACAAAACCATTATTCCATATCTTAGTGTACAAACCACGTCTTCGTACATGTTCCCATGGGTATCGTTCTCACCAGAACCTCATAAAACATAATAAAATGCTTGGGGTACCTCTGGGAAGCTTATCGGGGCCTTAGAAGCAGCAAAAAGTGGGAAAAAAACACGAAAAACGAGTTTCTGGCATCGAACCCACGTAGACAGCAACATAATGCGTCGGCAGCAGCAGGGCATGGCGTCGTCGACGCTACCCCTAGCATCGCCGACGCCTCTTCTGTAGCGCAAATGCTGAATTTCCGTTATTTGTTTGTTTCGCTCACTCGTCGCATATTCCGAAGGCTCTAAGACGTGTAATAACAATGTTCAAACCCCCATAACCTTCTAATACTTAACCCAAGATCAAACCAACTACCGTAACTTGCCAAGTTACTTTTTATGTTTGTCTCCCGTTTGGTCTCACCAAGCATTTTCCATTACATTCGAACTATAAGCATCTTACTACAACATTTCTTACCCATTTACTTACAACTCATATCCTTTCATACATGACTCCCAATATTCATACAAACAACTTCATTTCATAATAAGAAGTGAGTTTCATAGTTCACTTACCTTAGGCGTTCGTGTCCGTGTCCGTGTCCGTATCCGCTTCCTTGCCTCCTCTTGACCCGTTAGCCTTTCGTGCTTGAGCCCATCTCGACATGATTCCTATACTTTCATGTCATCACAATCACCTTCTTGTTAGCATACAATATTGTATATATTAACGATCATATCAATTCATATTCCACATTTGACTTTCATTAGTCAATTCATTCACTAACATGCATAGCTCAATTCACTTTACGGAAATTAGACTGTTTTGTGACGTTTATTTACTGTGCTTACGAGCTTACAAAAATTACAATTTTTTATGTGACGTGCCCGTCGGAGGGTTATCCTTGTGTTAAATTTTTAGAGTCTAACTCTCTTCCAAAAATTTATAAAAAATCATTATCTAAGCAGCAAACAGATTCGTCACTTTCTGACTGCAGCCTATGAAAAAATTCATTTAAAATCCTCGATTATCTGATTGACATAATTCCAGTTGGAGACTTTTATAACCTCTTGAAGTTACCTACAGTAAAAATTTGAGATCAAAACACAATTCCTAAATTGAGTTATGACATTCGTAATGGGCTGCAAATTCTGCCAGAAAACGCAGCCTGAACCTTCGATACGGAAAAATTCATAAAACGTTCATTTTTCGTCGAAAAAATGCAATTCCAGTTGGGTTTGAAAAAGTTTTTCCTGGATGTTTGTCACAACCTCAATAAACATCAGTTTCTTATAAGATTTGACCCGGTTACAGCCGATTAAAGTCGGCTGTAACTTTCTGGACAAATTTAGTTTCATCAAATCTTTTCTAATAATCTCACATTCTAACTTCATCTAGGCATTTCATCAAACACTTGGTGTGCATACAACATACTAAGGCATAGTACAAGTATCCTATGCCTATTCCTACTAGTTCATGTCATGGATCATAAAAATTCAACTAAACTCACATGTCTTTCATTCTACATCTAATTCATTCAACAAATACTCAATACATGTAACTACATACATCAACATTACATCAAATTTTACCTTCATGATCATCATACTTTTTACATCAAATGAGTATATGCTTCAAATCGTTCAAATAGCCAAATTCAAACAAAATTCTTATTCTATTGTGTAATCCTAACTCACAATTACACGAATTTCTACTTGGATTCATGATTAGGTCGAAACCCACTTTCTAAAATTCATCAATTTATGAAATTTGACTTACCACTTTGAAGAATAAGCTTAGATGGTTAGAGACTAGGGTCCATGCATATGTTTTGGCTTTGATTCTCCTTCTAATCTTGATAATTTATGAAAACAAGGGTTTTCCTTGTTCTTCCTTTCTTCTGGTCGACTCCAGAACACCCACATTGTGTGTTTTTATGTTTTATTTGTTATCAATAAATTTATCATTCAAATATGCAACTTTAGCCCTTCAAGTTCTAGTTGTTATTTATTAATGCACAAAATCTTTCATTCTTCCTATACTAACATTCACATTTTTTAACTTAGTTAGTCAACTAAGGTCATGATATTACATACTTAAAACATTTAGGTAAAATAATTAACTTACGCATTTTTGGGATGTTACACGGTAAAACCCGAATACGGTATGTCTTATGTACTGGCGGTAAATCCGGTTCTACCGGTTCAAACCGTTGAACCGGTTTGCATTATCTTAATATTTAATTTCTTAATTTTAATAAAATACGATATTAAGGTAATATTGATCTTCCATATTTCCGTAATTAAACTAGCGTCTTCTATTCCAATATTTCATCGTTGTTGAAACTGTTACTCACCGCGTACAATGCAATATTGTTTATAACTAATAAAAATATTCTTAAAATGCTTTATAGTTTATAATATAAATAGTTGTTTTTAGATAAAACTATGTATACTTACACAAATCCTAGTTGAGATTGAATTATTTTTTGAGATGAATTTGTATTTTATGGAATTTATAGGTTAACTAGTAACCCGGTTCAACCGCTCGATACAACCCGGTTCAACCAGTTGAACCATTTTAGAGCCCAACCCGATATGACTTAAAACCGGTTTTTGAAACATTGGTAACCATTCTAGGATGTGGTTGATAATCTTCACTGTTTACCTATCTACTTCTAACCGAGCTAAGCAAAGCTGAGTTCACACATTTACTAAAAACATGCATTTCCGGGTTTGGGAACTACACTATCCCTGGATTTGGGACTACTTCATATTCCTGGGTTGGAATATTACCACTTAAATAGCATATTTACATTTCATGTCTTTAGCGTACTAAACGAAACTTTATCTGAAAATCCTACACATTATACTGATTAGTTGTCGGGTTTGGCAAACAGGGTACTAGTTAATAACGTTATTAGGTTCGACAAACCTCACACCGGCTGGGAGCCGGGCGTGAACATTTGATCTTGACTTTAATATCAATGACGATAGACATTGATTTGGGGCACAACAACATACTACAGTCAAGTATTCGGTACTACACAGTTTAGCAGCTTAACCGTGAGTTAGCTACCCATGACATATTTTAATAAACTGATGTATTTTGAAACTTACTTTATTTTAAATTGGAACTGTGAACTCGTCAACCTTTGTTGATACATTTGTGCGTGCTTTGCAGGACGTTAGGTACATCATAGGAGCTTGCGTTACTTGGAGTATCGTGGCTGCAATAAACTATTGGTTTTAAATTTGATTAAACATTGTAGTTTTTAACTATTGTCTGGATTTTTACGTTTTGTTTCCGCTGTTGGTTAAACTATGTTTTTGGATATTTAAACCTTAATTACTAATCGTGTTGATTGTCATGATTTTTAATAACTTTAATATTTGTTCAACATGATTAATGGCTTGATCATGGTTAGTCGCAAGCCTCACGGTAAAACCCCGCATGTGAATTTTGAGGGTGTAACACATTTTTTTTCTATGTATACGAGCCGTATAACATTATACGACCTAATATTGTCATGTCAAATTATTATATACGAATCGTATAATCTTATACGCTCATAGGGTATAAATTTAAGATTTTAGAGTGCGGGGTGTGGGCTTGGGTTGGGGGAGTGGCTAGCCAAGCAACGCCGCTTTAGCCACAGCAGGCCAGCGTGGGTAGCGGTGTTACCTCGTTAGTGTGGCTACGAGGCCTGGCATGGGGCGGGTTGGGGAGATGAGGTGGACGGCTGCTATTGGCTGGGTTCATGGGACTGTTGTGCTAGCCGTTGGCCAACGGCTATGAAGGGGTATGGTCCCAAAATGCGCGACCATACCATTATTATCCAAAAGCAAGCCTCGCATAGACTAGATCGCGAGAAAAGGGTACCATTTATCCATGCGTCGGATCATTGAAAAGAGTATTGAATCATTTAACTACCTTGCGCAGGCTCGCGCAAGGAAACAGTTAAGCTTGAAAGTTATACTCCTTATCAAATGATCTCCGCGCAGAAGAACTTAAATAAATGGTAAAAGAAATCTTTTCTGTTATAACATAAAAGACATGTGGTAGCAGATCAAGAGATCACAGCTGTGAAATGTTCTAGAAGCCACAAAGGCTCAATCGTGTAGGGGCACAAGTGGTTACAACCGAATTACACGTGGTACGATCTGGTGCACTCCTGAAAGTCACGATGATGGCATATCTCGTAACAAAGATCGGAGAAGCATCATCTGCCATGTGGTGACTCCCCAGCCGTTGATCAATCCACGATCTGTGTGCTTGGATGACAAACTAACCAACTAACAGTGTTGGGAAGATTCCGTTAACTTTTCTCATCTCTCAGTGTTGGCGCCCAAAGTCCGGTTATAAATAAGTAGCTTCAAGCTCAAGTAAGGATCCACTCTCACTTACTCTCTCTCTTCACTTTAACTATTCCAATCAACATGTACTTATTCTCACGCCGGAGGGTGGTCATTGAGAGAACCCCCATTCTCCCCGTGGCGAGTCTAATGGTGTTTTGTTTTGCCGTTCATCGGTGATTCATTCCATTACGGAGAACAATCGGAGGATTAACCTTTTATGCAGAAACCCTTACAACAGATCTGATCTGATTCCGGTCAATTAGAACTGGTGTTTCTTCATTGGCGCCCACCGATGACTTTTTTCTTCTCATCTTTTTGTTTGTTTCACTTGAATCATCAGTATCATGACTGATGGTTCATCTCATCCGTTAGGTCCTCGATCTGAGATTCGTCATGTTGCTCATGGCGCTCGGATCGATGGACAAATAGAAGAAGAGTTTTCCGACGAATCTGATGTTCAACATGACCTTTGTCATACGAGCATTCTAGTAACTCCGGCAGTTCCACATGTTGATGTTGCATCGATTTTGCCACCAGGCGAGACCCTGTTGTCTTGGCTTATCAAATCTCAGACTTCTCTAAATGCTATGTATGCTCAACTCTATGCTCAAATAAGAACTCCAGCTTTTCAAGCTCCGGTCAATGCTCCACAGGTCCGTGCTTTGCCGGTACCTCGAGTGTTGAGTTATGATTCACGGATACGTGCTCGTGCACCATTGCATGTATATGCAGAAGAAACTCAGATGTATTCTCAGACCAGGAATGATTCTATTCATTCTGGTGATCGAAAGCAGCAGGATAATACTCAACATCGCACATCTGTTCACTCATGTTTGGGCCTGCGACTGTCTCATAAGCGGGACACCCAACATGATGAATATGATAAGACTTACGAAGAAGGAGATATCATGAGTGTGTTTAATCGTTTATCTACAGATCATGTTAACTATAAGCCTAAGGTTCATGCAACATATAACCCTGAGGCAGAACATGACTATAATCTGGTATATAGACCTGCTGAAGCAGCTGAGTAATCAAAATTTTTGAAGGAAATAGCATTGGCTCCGCTGGAACGAGCAAAATTACCGTCCAATGTAGGAAAGTTTAACGGATTAACTGATCCTGATGTGATGATCACATGCGCCTCTTCACCGGCGCAGGGTTAATCGGAGGCTGGACGTTACCAATGTGGTGTCATCTTTTTGTGCAAACTCTTACCGGCGCTGCGTGTCTATGGTTCAATAATTTACCCACATGTAAACTTTCCTCCTGGAATGACCTTAAGGAAAAATTCCTCACGCATTTAGTCAACAATGTCGCTACGTCAGAGATTCCTCAGATGTGATGAACATCTGGCGGAAGGATGGTGAGAGTCTTGAGGATTTTATTACACGTTATAACAAAGAGGTGTTAGAAATTGGAGATGTACATGAAGATCTTATCCGCGCACAGTTAAAATATGCGGTAAGATGCTATGAAATGATAAAAGTACTCACTGGAACTATTTGTCTCCCAAAGAGTTGGGATAAACTTATGGCAGCAGCCAAAGTTTATGCGCAAACAGAGCAAAATCTGAATTCCAATAGACCGCCGCTACCTCAGAATCATCCCCAGGATCTGAGTAGGGGCAGTCGGAAGTTTAAGAAAGACTGGAAGGATTCGAATCAAGGTTCGTATTCTCCTTATTCGCCAGTAGATGCTCGCGCAACAATTAACAAAATCACTGCTCAGAAAGCAGTCAAGCAAGAGAACGGTGATCGACAATGGACTCCTCAAACAAAGTCCCCAGCAGAGGTTCTTAGTACAGAGAAGTATCAGTTCAAGCAACCACAACCAATGAAAATAAGAAGGGTCAAGACCCAAATCTTTTTTGTGACTATCACAAAGATATGGGGCATACAACTGATAACTGTATCAGCTTGCGCACAGAGATAGAGAAAGCTTTGAAGAGTGGCAAGCTCCCGCACTTGCTACAGTCGGTGCGTAAGGAAGTCAGACAACTTACGCGCGGGGATGAGGGTCCAAGCATCAAGAAGATGAAGCAAGTTTTTATGATTCAGGGAGGTACGACGCACAAGCGCAACTATCAACGTTTTTGAAATGACAAATGGCGCGAGCAACAAGTGATTTTTCCTATTGTTCCTGGAGGTCCACAGGAAGAACGACCAGTACTAATTACAGGTATTTTTGGGCATTATTAGACTGATTATGTGTTTATAGATCCTGGGAGCTCCATGAATATTATATATGAGCAATGTTTTAAACAATTAGATCCAGAGGATAAGGCATGCTTAGAACCATTTGATTTTCCTCTAACTGGGTTCTGCAATGAGGCTGTTTTTCCTCTCGGACAGATAGTTTTTCCCGTCACCCTCTCTGACGGAAAACATTCGCGAACTATTAAAGTAAATTTTATGGTGATGCCTGCGAATTCTCACCATTATGTCTTATTGGGACGCTGCGCGCAGCGTGATTTTAGCATGGTTACATCTGCTCCGCATGCTGCTTGTGGTTTTCCAACACCAACCGGTATAGCTATTATGTATGCGCGCAAAGAAATAATGTCTATTGAAGAACTAGTCGCCAAAGCTTCAAAACTTGTGCCTCCAAATGAGCCTGAAAAATGGGTACTTAACACCAAGTACCCTGAACAAACAATTCTTTTGGGTCCTGCGATAACCACATAAATCCGTGCAAAGCTCAAGCTGTTATTGTTTTGTAATAAGGATATTTTCGCCTGGACGCCTGCTGATATGGTTGGTGTCCCGCGCGATGTTGTAGAGCATTGTTTAAATGTCTTTCCATCAGCGGAACCCGTGGTTCAGAAAAAGCGCAGCTTGGGCCAGAAAAAACCCGAGTCATGAACGAACAAGTTTCAGAATTACTGGATGCAGGAATATTGCGCGAAGTTAAATACCAGACCTGGGTTGCAAACCCATACATGGTGCAAAAGCAGAATGCTGGTTGGCGCATGTGCGTCGACTTTAAAGATCTAAACAAGGCGTGCCCCAAAGATTGCTATTCTTTTCCTGAAATCGATAAGAAAGTTGATTCGCTAGCATCATTCCGATGGAAATGTTTCCTTGATTGTTACAAGGGATACCATCAAGTCTTAATGAAGAAGGAAGATGAAGACAAAATGGCTTTTCGCACGGAGAAAGGTATCTTTTGTTATACAAAAATGCCCTTTGGTCTTCGTAATGCGAGAGCCACATACCAGAGACTCATGGATACAGTTTTTGGTGATGATATTGGGGTTATTGTCGAAGTTTATATTGATGATCTCGTCATCATGAGTCATACAAAGGAAACAATGTTAACAAATATTCAGAGAACTTTCGACTAATTGCACAAAGTCAACCTGAAGTTAAACTCGAGTAATGCTCATTTAGTATGGAAGAGGGCAAATTTCTCGGTTTCATCGTTACAAAAGATGGTTTTAAAGTAAATCCTGACAAATTTGAAGCAATTCAGCGCATGCCTTCCCCCGCGAATGTTAAAAAAATGCAACGTTTGGCCGGAAGGCTAGCAGCTCTTAACCGCTTTTTAGCTAATCATGCTGCAAAATCTTATCCATTCATTCGTACGTTGCATAATCACGTTAAGAAGTATGAATTCTTATGGACTCCTGAAGCAGAGAGTGCTTTCCAGGATATGAAGAATTGTTTAATACAACTTCCAACACTTACAGCTCCGCTTGAAAAAGAGCCAATGATTCTTTATCATGCTGCATCAGATATGGCAGTAGGTGCGCTCCTATTAGTTGAGCGAGAAGGGGTTCAAACCCCAATATATTGCGTTAGTAAGATGTTAAATGATCCAGAAACTAGGTATTCTATCATGGAAAAGTTGGTTCTTGCCCCTGTTCATGCTTAGCGTAGGTTGCGCAGGTATTTTTCTGGTCACGCTATTACCATTTTGACGAATCATCACTTGGGGCAAATCTTAACAAAGCCTGATGTATCGAGACATCTTGCAAAATGGGCAATTGAGTTGGGAGATTACAGCATTTTATACAAGCCACACCCAGCCATCAAGGGGCAAATACTAGCCGATTTTATTACTGAAGTGCCAACAGACAAAATCGAAGAGTGCGAAGCAGTTCAAAACCCAGTTCCTATAACTGATGATAGAGCTTGGGTCTTATTTACTGGTGGCGCATCAAACAACGATGGTGCTGGAGCAGGTCTTCGATTGGTAAATCCTGACAAACAGGAATTTACATACGCCATTCGCCTAGATTTCAAGAGTACAAATAATGAAGCTGAATATGAAGTTTTCTTAGCAGGCATGCGCCTTGCTATAAAAATGGGAGCAACGAACCTCACAGCACATGTAGATTCCCTACTTGTGGCTGAGCAGGTTACTGGTGCATAAGATGCAAAAGGAGACGTTATGGCTTTATATTTGGAACAAGCAAAGGCGTTGATCAGTGAATTCAAGCACTTTAAAGTAATACACGTTAATCAAAGTGAGAACAAACACGCTGACGCATTAAGCAAGCTTGCAGTAACCAGCTTCAAGCACTTGGCAAAAGAGGTTAGAATCGAGGTTCTCCGAAATCCATCTGTTTCGCGTAAACATGTAAGTATGGTCGAAGTTGGAACTTCATCGTGGATGTCTCCAATAATCATGTTCTTACAACATGGGTCTCTTCCTGAAAACAAGGCAGAAGCACGAAAGATTCAATATAAAGCCCTGAATTACGAAATGGCAGATGGCATTTTGTATAGAAAGTCATATATGGGACCCCTGTTACGGTGCGTTGATAGGCATGATGTGCAGTAATTAGTCAGAGAAATCCATGAAGGCCTATGTGGTATTCACGCGGGGCCGCGCATGGTAGTAGCCAAGGTTATGAATGCAGGGTACTATTGGCCAGGGATGCACTTGAATGCTGTCGAAATGTTGCGAAAGCGCACATCTTATCAAAGGCATGCTCCGAAAACCTTGCGCCCAAAAAACCCGTTAGTACCAGTAACTACAGCATGACCTTTCCAGCAATGGGGCATTGATCTAGTTGGTCCTTTTCCAGATGCACCAGGGGCAATGAAGTTCATAGTTGTTGCAGTAGATTATTTCACCAAATGGGTTGAAGCCAAACCATTGGCCTCAACCACAGCCATGATAATCCGAAAATTTATTTGGGAACATATTATCTGTCGGTTCGGGCTGCCGATGTGTATTGTCACTGACAATGGAACAAATTTAGCTTCTGATGAACTCCGAAAATGGATGCGCAAATGGAAATTGAGCATGTTTTTACCTCCGTTGCCTATCCCCAGGGTAATGGACAGGTGGAAAGTATCAACAAACAACTGGTAGATGGAATAAAGGCCCACCTGGCACGGCGCGGCGGAGATGGGTGGATGAACTTCCAAGCATATTATGGGCGCACCGTACTATGCCCAAGCAAGTACCGGGGAAACTCCATTTAGCTTGGTTTATGGAACAGACGCAGTGATCCCCGCCGAAATTGGCCTTCCATCTCCTAGGCTGTTGGCGCTGGAGAAACAGAACAACAAAGAGCAAAGGCGTTTAGATCTCGATTTAATTGAAGAAAGGCGCGAGAATGTGACCATTCGCGAAGCAAAATACAAGTCCAAGTTAGAGAAGTATTATAACAAGCGAGTGCGCAGCTGCTCTCTCTTACCTGGAGATTTCGTTTTTCGCGATAACGACGCGTCTAATGCTGAGAAGCCTGGAAAATTGGCTCCAAGATGGGAGGGATCCTATGTTGTAAATGAAGTTTTGGGTAAAGGCGCATATACCCTTAAACGCCTTGATGGTACTGATATCCCGCGAACATGGAACGCGCAACAGTTGCGACGTTGTTATATGTAATCTTATCAGCTTTCCTGTTTTGGCCTTGCGCTTCTGAAAGGGGTCAAAGTTTGATACTTACATTTATCCCTATGTAATACCAGTTTCTATTGTACATGACTTTACGCCTTATCTAGTATTATACAAGAATCTTGTTTACATAGTCTATCAATGTAATCTTAACGACCATGTAATTGAACGGCTGTTACGCCTTATTATATAAACATGTCGTTACTTACATTCTGTTATACCTTATTACAAATGCATGTACTTACTTTTGGTTCGACAAAAACATTATGGTTACAAGTCTCATGAACATTACTGCCGTTACGTATAATATAGTATTACGTTCACACATGAGCTTTTCCCAGATTCATTTGTCTACCCTAAAACAAAGTAAGACATTACATGCAAAAATTGTAATTAAAGCATTATATTCATAAGATATACATGCGCGTTCGCATAACCATATTACAAAAAACATCAAACATCAATTAAACAAGTTCACTCCTGGTCAGGAGCATTCACCTCATCTTTCTTCTCTTCGCCTTCTGAGAAGATATCTTTTAATCGATCTAGAAAGTCATCATGAGGCAGCGCATTATCAACTAAATCCATAACAGGGATTTGTAGTTGATCGTATTTTTCTTTGGCAGCAGTGAAGGCAGCGCTGGTGTTGACTCCATAAGTCGCAGCTCGGGTAGTGTCCCATTTTACTTTCAAAGCTTGCGAAACATGAAGCGCATATTCATTGTAACCATGAGGCTAGCCATCACTCCGTGCCACCACCATCAGTTGCGCCACCGCCTCATCCAACTCGGCTGAGTTCAAGATTGAGTTAGCAATTTGCGCAGGAGAATTTTAGAATAAAAGCATGAGAGACAGGTAGTAGCATATAAAAAAGAAGATGCTTACGTTAACGATTCCGTATTGTTGCAACCAGGTCAACTTGTTGGTCAAATCTTCAGTCACACTAACTGTTGTGGCGCGGGCAACATTAGCACTCTCAATTTTCTCCTCATTTTCTGTCAGACGGCGAGTCAGCTCCGCCTTCTCGACCTTAGCAAGTTGAAGGTCTTTTTTCGCCGCATCCAAGTCAGACTTCATTTGTTCCTGGTCAAAGAGCATAGAGGTGAGATCAACAATTTCTTTATTTCTAAGAAGAAAGGTCATTCGTGTCTCTACCTCTTTTTGCTCACTTCGTTCTCGATGCGAGCGCGCCTCTTCCATAGCGGCAAGAGCATCGACCTTTTCTTTTTTAAGTTGCTCAATCTCGTTGCGCAACTTAATCTTCTCATTGTTATCCCGGGCACAAGCATCTTTCCATCTTTGGCGCTCTTCCACCAGCAGCGCTGCCTCCGCCTCCGCTTTCTTTTTCCATCCCAGCGCAGACCATTCCTCCGTCTTCTTTTCATCTTCAAATTTGGCTTTCGCAGCCTCCAAATCAACAAGCAATTTTCCCTCTCCTCTTCCAACCCAACCTTAAATTTTTTCGACTCAAACTCATCCCACTCTTTATTCATGCTGCGCCATTCGCGCACGATTCTGTGGGTAGTGGAAGAAGCTTGCGCCGTCTCTAACAGATACGCTTGATATGTTTGTTCATGAGTATTCTCTTCTTGACGCTTAACCTCCGCCGGAGGATATATACCTTTGTACCACTCTCTACAAGCTTGCAGGTCGGTAAAGGTATCGCTTTGTTTTAGTTTCCATACTGGTTGATGGATGGCGGAGGCTCACTTTACAGAGTAAGAGCGATAATAATAATCCCCTGGAGTCTCTTCGGGGCGGATAGGGGACTCGTCTGCTGGGTCATCAAAAAATTATTCAAAGTTCTGTGCAGCAGTTGAAGAGCCAATATCTTTTGGCTGGCCACCAATGACTATCTTCTCCGTATTTGATGGCGGAGGAACGGTCTCGTTTCTTTGATCATCAGTAATCAGGATGTTAACGGCAGAAGAAGATGGTAGCGTTGTAGTTTTTACCTGCTCGCCAGCAGGGTCTTTGGCAAAAATCTTTTGTTTTTCCTTCTTAGGGACAGGTTTCTCTCGCACATCTGGAATATCAATTTTTGGCACATCACCCTCAGTTCCAACGTTTAGTGCCATCATCCTTAGCAATTTCTTCAGGGATAGATGAGGACGATTGGGATGGTTGTGCAGGCTTGGCAATTTTCTATGAGATTAAGTAAATGAAATAATCAATAACTCACCAGGTGAGAACTTGGCAGCAAGCGCGTCCAGGTTACTCTTTTTCCCTATCCTCGCCCTAGCAATCTTTTTTGGCGGTTGCAAAGGAGTTTAGCACTAACAGGTTTCCTTTTCTTGGGTTCTCGAACCAGAGGCTCAAGACTAGATTCTGAATCAATAGGGTCATCGGGGTTGGCAACTGGTATATCTGGGCTACTCATAGGTCCCGCCTTAGGTACCTTCAAAGCTACAGGCACAAGACCTTCTAGTGAGTCAGATACTACCACATAGTCGCACCAAGAATTAGATATAAGGCGTGTACCTTTCTTAATGACCTTCTTGGGAGCTTCAGGCTTCTTGGGTAAGGGGACGTTGGGAACAGGTTTCTTCTTCTTCTTTGACTCTGGGCCTATGCCCAAAGTAATCAGATCACCTATATCAAATACAGAACATACGCCATAAGTTATATTGCAATATTACCCAAGCGCAACAATAGCAGTTCGTAATATTGCAATACTAACTTAGGCACAAGGTAAGGCACATACAAGTAGTCGATGAAGGCTGTGCATTTAAATCTTCAACGTTGGGCAGCTCAAAATTTGGCAATATTTGCTCGTACCATGAGGGATCCTTTGCGTCCAACTGAACAGTGCGCATACCACCCTTGTCCCTTTTAAATGAAACCACATACAAAGACACAACTACAAGAAGCGCAAACATAAGCAAAGGCATAATACAAAGAACTTTACAGGAAAGTCAATAACTTACATGTATCCTCCTCCATATACACTGGCCTATCACGATGATCGGATTTCCACAGTAAGCTCATTCCGGTCGCAACCAATGCTCTTTCTGGCAACATAATGTTGGGCACATTCGTCAACTGGTATGGCTTTTGTCTCCAAAGCAATGTCGTCGGTACCACGAAATGTTATCTTCAACGGTATAACTCCAGCCTTGATGAAAAAGAACTTCTGCTTCCGGTCATGGTAGGATTTTGGAGGAGAAAGCAGTAACTTCTTCGCAGGTAACCGTTGCTGAAAGGAATAAAACCCCAATGCACAATGTAACTTGGTAAAAAACTCTAAACCGGTTGACGGTAGGAACGATATCCATGGATCTGCAAACGAATTCAAAATGACGTATCCTATCCATCCCCATAGGATTCAACTGAGAGATATGAAACTTATAATAATCTAAGATTTCCAAAAGAAAATGTGTAACCGATAGTCGAAAATTGCCGTCGGCGAAATAATCCAAAAAAAGGGTAATGTAACCGGCCGGAGCATTTGCCGCTGTATCAGTCTTAGAAGGATATCTGGCATCCCAGATGGCAATCTTAAAATTCTTCACCATCTCGTCAAACGAGCTGCGGGACCATTTTAAAGTCAGCAATAACGATGTTGAAGGCACCTCTGCCATGTCATCCGGATTAGAACTAGCAGCCATTATAGAAGAGGTTATGATCACAAGAAAGGACAGTTAAGAGAGGTTGCAGTTTTTCTCACAAAGGCTTAAAAGGTTTTTTATCTGAAGATTTTTCACGGAGCAAGTGAGGAAGACGAAGAGAACCAACCCCTTTATATAGTCATCGCAATTAATGCCTCGATCAGAGAGCAGCGGCTTTTTCGACACACGAAACCCTAAATCCAACAAGTGGGCGAGTGAGGAACAGTAACGGTCACACGCACGCGCGTGTCACATGTGCAAGCCGTTTTTACATTCAATTCCTGACATCGGGTACTGTTGACAGCCTGTCAACAGTCAGCAAACGTCATCTGCATGTTTTGCTTTTCACCTAACTCACCATACCGATGAGTGACCCCTGGCAGGGTTTTTGAAATTCGAATATCTTATCATCTCCTCTCACTAAAAAGTATCTTCATCACAAACCTTCATAAGCCTGCGCCTCAAATTTACTAATATTATAAGTCCAGTACTCCTCCTACATATTACAGCGCATAGGAGCAACATTGGACTGGGGGGACTTGAAGGGGTATGGTCCCAAAATGCGCGACCATACCATTATTATCCAAAAGCAAGCCTCGCGCAGACTAGATCACGAGAAATGGGTACCATTTATCCATGCGTCGGATCATTGAAAAGAGTATTAAATCATTTACCTACCTTGCGCAGGCTCGCGCAAGGAAACAGTTAAGCTTGAAAGTTATACTCCTTATCAAATGATCTCCGCGTAGAAGAACTTAAATAAATGGTAAAATAAATCTTTTCTGTTATAACAGAAACGACACGTGGCAGCAGATCAAGAGATTACAACTGTAAAATGTTCTAGAAGCCATAAAGGCTCAATCGTGCAGGGGCACAAGTGGTTACAACAGAATTACACATGGCACGATCTGGTGCACTCCTGAAAGTCACGATGATGGCCTATCTAGTAACAAAGATCGGAGAAGCATCATCTGCCACGTGGTGACTCCCCAGCCGTTGATCAATCCACGATCCGTGTGCTTGGATGACAAACTAACCAACTAACAACGTTGGGAAGATTCAGTTAACTTTTCTCATCTCTCAGTTTTGGCACCCAAAGTCCGGTTATAAATAAGTAGCTTCAAGGTCAAGTAAGGATCCACTCTCACTTACTCTCTCTCTTCACTTTAACTATTCCGATCAACTTGTACTTATTCTCACGTCGGAGGGTGGTCACGGAGAGAACCCCCATTTTCCCCCGTGGCGTGTCTAACGGTGTTTTGTTTTGCAGCGTTCATCGGTGATTCATTCCATTACGGCGAACAATCGAAGGATTAGCCTTTTTATGCAGAAACCCTTACAATAAATCTGATCTGATTCCGGTCAATTAGAACTGGTGTTTCTTCTGGCTATTTAAAAAAAAAATCTTTAACTTTTTTTCTATATAAATCAAAAATTCAAACTAAATTTAACTATCCAAGTATCCCAAAACCACCTCCCATCACAAAAAAAAAAATCAATGAAGTCTTTAAGTTCAAGCGAATCGTCATCCTCATCAGACGACGGCGGAAGTATTATTATCAACAGTGTCAACGGTCCTGAAAGTTATCGTTGAAGATTCAGATGAAGGGACTTCCCAACTCCAACCCAAAACGAAGGAAGTATATCGTTCATGAACGCCAAACCGCTAACATTTTGCTGGTAAGCGATTTTTTGTCACCCGAACCAAATTATGATGAAAGAATGTTTAGGCGTCGTTTTCGAATGAGTACAATTTTATATTTAAGAATATCAAAGGATTTAGAGGATAATTACAAAATTTTCCGACAAAGAATTGATGCGCGTGGTAATTTAGAATTTACCACATGGCAAAAGGTTACGGCCGCCCTAAGACAATTGGCTTATGGGAATAGTTCCGACATAATGGACGACTATTTAAAAATGTCGGCACGGGTGGCTAGGGAAAGTCTTCACAATTTTTGTGCGCATATCATTGAACTATATATGAAAAAAAAATACTTGAGAAAACCAAAGTTTAGTGATATGCAACAAAGTTTTGAACGTCATGCTGAATATCATGGACTCCCCGGGAAGATAGGTAGTTTAGATTGTATGAAATGGGAGTGGGAACTGTAGCATGGGTGACAATTATAATAAAATTATATAAATAAAAAATAGTAAAGATACTTACTTTATACATTTGGGAAATTGTAGTACATGACCATGTATAAATTCAAACGAAAATTAAATATGAACTACAACATATTTAATAGAACAATCGATTCAAACCAATTGTCACACCCCAACCGATGGTGAAATCATCGGGGTAGTGGCACTAGGCGAAGCAGATTGTCTCTAGAGATTCCATAACAGTTATTTAAAGATAATAAATCAACATTTAACATCCCATACTATTAAACTCATAATATCCTTAAACAATCATCACATTAACAAAATCCCTTAAACAGTAAAATCTGATCCGATCTCCCATAGATTTATTACACTTGGAACTAAACCAAATAAAACAAAACTAAACTACGCAAGCCACATCCAAGCATCCAAGCTACAAAATCCTCATCTTGTTACATACGTTAAAATACAAGTCAATACAATTAAGTGAATGTGAGCATACGAGTTTGAATAATACTAGCATAGTCGAGAAAGCGTTTGCGAAACAATCTAATTACATATCATGATACACCAAAACACTTGACATAACATAGGCTCATTTCTCATGCTAACTACCGTGAGAAGGCTTGCATGTCCATCCTAACTAGACCCCGTCGGGTGTAAGCCACACTATAGTACCATACTAGCTAAGGAGGCAAGTTAACGAAATAAGTCCTAGTCACATGTTTCTAGTATCACGTATTAAGCATATATAATCAGATTATTCGTGTGTGTTAAATAGTTTGATTTGTGAAGTGATTTTGATATAATAACGTATGTAACACCCAAAAAGTGCGTTAAAGCAAAAATGGGTCAAGTATACTCACTGTGGGTACGTTTAGGTAAGAGTTCAGGATCTGAGGAGAGTCGAGAAGAGCGCCGGATCAGCCTGCATACGCGAACGGAAGTGCATCAGTCTCCGAAAAGCTGAAACGGTTAAGTTTTGGTTGGGCAGTAGACAAATTCGGGCGAACTTGTGTGTAAACACACAAGTTCAAGCGAACTTGTATGATTTTGCTGAGTTTGGTGCCAAGTTCGGTCGAACTTGGTAAGATTCTTAAGATTCTTGTCAAGTTCGGGCAAACTTGTAAGAACCTCTTACTGGGAAGACAAGTTGGGCGAACTTGCTTGATTTCTTGGGAAATTAGGCAAGTTCGAGCGAATTTGTGAGATGATTTGATAAAATTGGCTCATGTTCGGTCGAACTTAACCCATTTGGGTACAATTCGGTCGAACTTGACCTGTTGTGCTGGGGATTCTCGAGCGAACTTGATGTTTTCGGGTCTAAAATCTTGCGTTTTCGCATCGTTTGCTGAGGAAAATCGAGTGTCCATCCCTCCAACCCTGTGCTAGTGAGCAAACTTAGGTCGGAAAGGTCTTTTAGAGCTGTTTTAGCCGTTTTACAAAAGCGTGGGCTAATCCGGGCGAACTCGGGTTCGTTCGGATTAGTCCGGCTTGTGTAAACAAACATAAACGTCCTTGTGCTTCCAGACCTGCGATCTTGAATGATAGATGCTTCGTTTCATACCAGAAAATGAACCAAATGTCATCAAATGTCCGTATCTTGTGTAGAAATCAATGGTTTTGAAAGGTTTTTCTCAGATCTATCACTTACAAGCCGAGATCTTGCAGATCTCGTGTTTGGGAAGTCTCTACTATCTCCAAACGAACTCGTATTGTGTAGATCTAATCTTAAAACATAAGTTTTTGAAGAAAAAGATGAAGGTTTTCGTAAAACAATGAGTTTTGATGAATACGAAGGCTACGCCTTGTGCCAAAATCGTTGTAAACCTTTGTAGATCGTTGATAAACGTTGTTGCAATGAAATCGGGTTGATTCTTGCTTAGAACATGAAAGTTTCGGGTTTTGAGAGCTCTGGGCGAACTTGGTCAGCAAGGGGAGCATGAATGAGGAGCATGGGTATTTATAGGAGAAGGCAAAAAGTATGGCTGGTGAGAGCAAATTCGGCCGAACTTGTTCAGATTTGTACAAGTTCGCGCGAACTTGTAGGAAATTGGGAGACTTTGAGCTAAGTTCGGCCGAACTTGTACAGGTGTGTACAAGTTCGAGCGAACTGTACAAGTTCGGCCGAACTTGTAGATAAAAGAGATTTTGTTTTCATCAGCCAAGTTCGGGCGAACTTGACTTATTTTGTTGAATTTTCTTTGTTTTTCGTGTTAAGAGCTCGTTTGGTTATTCGGTTCGCATTAGATAGTTATATTAAGCGTTAAATTAAAGCGTTAAGCATTATAGTTGATGTAATAGTGCGATTAGCGATGCGATAGCGAGCGTAAACATAACCACAAACACAATAACACATAAATAATATAAAACCACATATATAATTGCGATTTACGATGCGGTGAGATGAACAATGCCATTTATTAAGCTATTAGATGCGATAATAACGTACAACACTATAATTAATTAACATAAAACTTTATTATTAACCGAATCTCGGATTACAAAAGAAGGATAACGGGAAAACAAAATGAAAAGATAACAATCGAATTTTCGAGTTGTTACAGTCTCCCCTACTTTAGGAAATTTCGTCCCGAAATTCAAGTAGTAGCTGTAACAAATAGATGCGGGTACTTGGCCTTCATATCGCTTCCAGTTCCCAAGTAAACTCGGCGCCACGTTTGCCATCCCGTCGGATCTTCACGATAGGGATGCGAGAGCGTCGGAGTTTCTTGGTCTCTCGGTCCATGATTTCCACAGGCTTTTCCACGAAATGGAGCGTCTCGTTAATTTGCATATCTTCGAGAGGGACATGGAGGTTTTCTTCGGCGAGGCATTTCTTGAGGTTAGACACGTGGAAAGTCGGATGTACGTTGTTAAGTTCCTCCGGTAATTCGAGACGATAGGCTACTTTACCGATTCTTTCCAGAATCTTAAAGGGACCAACGTATCGAGGCGCTAGCTTTCCTTTCTTGACGAAGCGGACCACTCCCTTCCAAGGCGCAACCTTTAGGAGGACGTGATCTCCCACTTCGAACTGTAAGGGCTTGCGGCGTTTATCTGAGTAACTCTTTTGACGACTCCGAGCTTTCAAGAGATTGTCTCTGATTTGGAGGATTTTGTCGGTTGTTTCTTGAATTAGCTGGGGATCGGTGATTTGTGCTTCTCCGATCTCGTGCCATGCAATAGGCGATAGACATTTTCTTCCATACAGTGCCTCAAAAGGAGCCATTTGAATGCTGGTATGATAACTATTATTGTACGAGAATTCAATCAAAGGTAAATGTGTATCCCAGTTACCACCAAAATCTATGATGCACGCACGAAGCATGTCTTCGAGGGTGCGGATCGTACGCTCAGTCTGACCGTCAGTTTGAGGGTGAAAAGCGGTACTGAGGTTGAGAGTAGTACCGAGAGAGGATTGAAAAGTCTCCCAGAGACGCGAGGTAAAACGACCGTCTCTGTCAGAGATGATGTCACGAGGCATCCCGTGTCGACATATAACTTCGTCGGTATAGATTCGCGCTAACCGTTCGACCTTAAAGTCTTCTCGTATAGTAATAAAGTGCGCTGATTTAGTGAGACGATCAACGATAACCCAAATGCTATCGTGACCGGATGAAGTGCGAGGAAGTTTGGTAACGAAGTCCATAGCTATACTCTCCCACCTCCACATCGGAATTTCGGGTTGCTCGAGTAAGCCAAAGGGCCTTTGATGTTCGGCTTTAACTTTCGAACAAGTTAAGCACTTTGAGACGTACAAGGCGATATCCTTTTTCATCCCGGCCACCAGTACTTAGGACGAAGGTCCTGGTACATCTTGTCGGCACCGGGGTGAATGGAATATCGAGATTTATGAGCTTCGTCCACTAGCAACTTACAAAGATTATCACGACTGGGAATCCAAATGCGATTGAGATAGTAATAAATACCATCAGATTTAGATACATGCTGCATTTCGGCACCACATTTCATTTCGTCTTGAAGGGTATTCTAGTTGAAACAGGCGAACTGAGCGGCACGGATGAAGGTTTCAAGTTTAGCACAAGCTTGAGAGTCACGAATACCATATATATAGCTTCGTCGACTTAGAGCATCGGCAACGATGTTTGCTTTGCCGGGATGGTAGCGTATCTCACAGTCGTAGTCATTGAGAAGTTCAACTCATCGACGTTGTCGCATGTTTAGTTCTTTTTGATTAAAGATATGTTGTAAGCTCTTATGGTCGGTGAAGACCGTACACTTAGTACCGTAAAGGTAGTGTCGCCATATCTTTAATGCAAAAACAACTGCACCGAGTTCGAGGTCGTGGGTAGTGTAGTTCTTCTCGTGGATCTTGAGTTGTCGAGACGCATACGCGATAACCTTGTCTCGTTGCATGAGAACACAACCAAGACCAAGATTAGAGGCATCGCAGTAAACAACGAAATCGTTGTTTCCGTCGGGTAAAGCGAGAACTAGAGCGTTGCATAGCATACGCTTGAGAGTCTGAAAAGCTTCCTCTTGCTTGGAATCCCAAACAAAAGGTTGGTCCTTATGAGTTAAAGCGGTAAGCGGAACGACGATTTTTGAAAAGTCGGCGCTGAATCGACGGTAATAACCCGCCAATCCAAGAAATGAATGGATTTTAGATGCATTCTTCGGCGTAATCCAACTCTTGACGGCTTCAATCTTTGCAGGATCGACGTGAATTCCTTGACTATTGACGAAGTGGCCGAGAAATTGGACTTCTTCGAGCCAGAATTCACATTTAGAGAACTTAGCATAATGGTGATTTCCTTGAAGAAGTTCGAGGACTAAACAGAGATGACGCGAGTGTTCGTCTCTCGACTTCGAATAGATAAGGACATCATCGATTAAAACAATGACGAAACGATCTAAGAAAGCTTTACACACATGGTTCATCAAATCAATGAAAACCGCGGGTGCATTGGTAAGACCAAAAGGCATGACCACGAATTCGAAATGGCCATAACGGGTACGAAAGGTGGTTTTCGGAATATCTTCTTCCAACACGCGTAACTGATGATAACCGGAACGAAGATCCATATTAGAAAAACAAGTAGCACCTTGAAGCTGATCAAACAAATCGTCGATACGAGGAAGAGGGTAGCGGTTCTTTATCGTGAATTTGTTAAGTTCACGATAATCGATGCACATACGGAACGATCCATCCTTCTTTTTTTACGAAAAGGACAGGAGCGCCCCATGGTGAAGTGCTCGGGCGTATGAAACCTTTATAAAGAAGCTCTTGAAGTTGGCTTGATAGCTCGCGCATTTCGGATGGTGCGAGGCGATAAGGAGCTTTAGCAACGGGAGTAGCGCCTGGAATCAAATCGATACGGAATTCAACATCTCGAGTAGGGGGTAAACCTGGTAAATCGTTGGGAAAAACTTTAGGAAATTCACAAACAACAGGAACATCTTTATAAGTCTTCTTTTCTTTCTCCGGGTTCACGATATAAGCAAGGAAATCAACACCTCGCTTTTGCAAGCATTTGTGTGCTCGAGTACATGACAAAAGCATCAACTTCTTTGAGGGCGTTTCACCATAAACATGAAGTTGATCACCATTAGGGAGAGGGAAACGAATCATCTTATCGAAGCATACAACTTCAGCATGATTCTCACGAAGAAAATCCATGCCTACTATGATATCGAAGCTTCCTAATTGCATAGGTATGAGATCGATCGAGAAGACATGGTTGTTGAGATCGAGATTACAACCACGTAAAATGGAATTTACGGTAACGGTTCTTCCGGTGGCGACTTCCACATCGGAAGTCTTTGGGAGTTTAGCGCGCTTACATTTTAAAACCTTTTCGAATTCTAACGATACAAAACAATTATCGGCACAAGTATGAAATAAACATGAAGCATAAATACCATTAACGAGAAATGTACCATTGACAACATTGTTGTCATTCTGGGCCTGGCGGTGATTGAGATTGAAGGCTCTTCCACGCGCAGCTTATTGTTGCTGCTGAGGCTGCGGTGGTGGCTGCTGCTGCTGCGGCTCTTGTTTCACAGTGCGGTTTGGGCAAACATTAGCAAAGTGGTTTGGATCACCACACACGAAGCACGCTTGTGCCTTTGGAGCTGCGGGAGCTTGAGGAGCTGGCTGGCGAGGACCACTACGGCAGCTAACAATGAAGTGGTCATAGATGTTGCAGTTTGTGCAAAAACGGCAATTGCCTCCAACGGCATGATGATATGTGCACTTAGGGCACATAGGGTGAGGACCAGTGTACGCACGCTTTGCTGGCGGTGCGTTTGGTGCTGCTGACTGGAGTGGCTGAGGGTTCGCTGGAGCAGTAAGAGCAAAGTTCTTGCTCGGGTTTTCCCTTTTGCGACCACGGCGACTGTTCTTTGGCTCTCGGGGCTGTTCGGTAGTAGGAGCTGCTGATTCAGTGACTGCCTGATTTGCGACCTTGCTGCTTTTAAAGTAACCAGACTGAACTCGTTTGTCATTAATCTTGGCGGCTAGCTGGTAGGTCTCCTTTATAGTAGCAGGGCGTGCTGCTTGAACAAAGTTAGCGACGCAATCGGGGAGAGCTTTGAGGTATTTCTTGATTGCCTTTTCGGTCGTATCTACTTGACCGGGACAGATAATGCTCAACTGTTTGAAGCGAGCAGTGAGTCTAGCGTTATCGGGACCATCCTGCTTGATATTCCAGAATTCGTTCTCCAGTTTCTGGATCTCGTAGGGAGGACAGAATTCCTTGATCATAATTTCCTTGAGTTCCTCCCAAGTGAGTCCGTAGGCTTCGTCATTCCCACGCCTGTTACGATCGGCTGTCCACCAGTCGAGAGCCCTTGATTGAAACATGCCGGTAGCGTTGACAGGGTGCAGAGCCTCCGGACATCCACTTTGTCGGAATGTGACCTTGATGGAGTCAAACCAGTGGAACATGGCACTCGTCCCTTCGGTGCCTAAGAAAGTAAGCGGTCCACATGCTTTGAACTGCTTAAAGCTGAAGTGCGGTTTCGGGGTATCTCCCATGGAGTCAACTGAAGAGTTGCTGCTAACCGCTTGAATTTCGCTGACAATCTATGGGATCACCTTAGCCATTTCCTTAGCTACCATAGAGGCGATGCGCTTGTAGGCGTTGCTGCGCTGGAGATTCCTTCGGGTGTGCGATCCCATAGAAGACATCTACACGAAGGATTTAGATTAGATGAGATTCGATTATAATAGAGTTATGTTTAAATATTTATTATAATTATTCATACAAGTCACAAAAACACATAAACACGTAGGCACGTAATCACGTAAGCACATAAGCACGTAAGCACATAATCCATGTAAACACACATTTTGCACGTATTCACCTTCTAATAACAATAATGTGTAGCGCAAGACGAGATGCGATATAATAGCGAGATATATGCGATATCTAATAGCGAGATAGGCGAGATATTACCGCGTATGAGGCACATAAGCACGTAAGCACATAATCCATGTAAACACACATTTTGCACGTATTCACCTTCTAATAACAATAATGTGTAGCGCGAGACGAGATGCGATATAATAGCGAGATATATGCGATATATAATAGCGAAATAGGCGAGATATTACCGCGTATGAGGCACACGTCCTCATAGGCGTAAGCGAGTTAAGCGATTAGTTTTGTTGGTGTATTAATTAGCGTTTTAGATTACGAGAGCCGTGCGAGTCGTGCATACATTCGAAGGAGCGTAAAAGCGATAAATCGAGAAATCGATGATATGATAAATCATCAAAGCGAGAAATCGAATAAAGCAAAAATTCTCAAAATTTCAAACACGTAAATAGTAATAAACTCGATGATGCGTAAATCTACGATATAGGCTTAAATCAATTGGGAGTGTCTGGGTTTTTGACACGTTGACTATCCAAAGTGATTCGACTACCCTTTGCATTTGGACCCACACTTTGGCCTAATAGATAAATGCTCTCACCGCGAGCGGCTAACGGTGTTTACCCATCCAGTTAATACGTGTTCCAAACCATCGGCATAACCGAGACTTCGGTGAGATTGAAAATCGAACTGCGGAATTAGTTACTAAGATGTGGGTTTCACCCCTAACTTAGCAACTTTATTCCTAGATAGAAATGGAGATCTTCGTCGAGGTTTGGATGTTACTCCTAACTCAACGAAGGTATCTCGTGCGAGAGAATGCGTGGAGTGAATGATCTCGTCGAGAGTTCTCGGTTTTCACACCTATTCTCGACTTGATCACTCGTTTGGTGTGATGCGAGCATTTTCAAGCGTGTATTATTGTATTAGCCTTAGGAAAGGCACATTTAAGCATTTATGGCAAGTAGATTAGCATTTAATTCAAGGATAGGTCACTCGGGTACTTAAACATGCTACTAGGTCGAATCATGGCAATTCTACCAACTATCCTAAAGTTATGGTGCTCTGATACCAATATGTCACACCCCAATCGATGGCGGAATCATCGGGGTAGTGGCACTAGGCGAACCAGATTGTCTCTAGAGATTCCATAAAAATTATTTAAAGATAATAAATCAACATTTAACATCCCATACTATTAAACTCATAATATCCTTAAACAATCATTACATTAAAAAATCCCTTAAAAAGTAAAATCTGATCCGATCTCCCCTAGATTTATTACACTTGGAACTAAACAAAACAAAACTAAACTACGCAAGCCACATCCAAGCATCCAAGCTACAAAATCCTCATCCTGTTACATACGTTAAAATACAAGTCAATACAATTAAGAAGGTGAGCATACGAGTTTGAATAATACTAGCATAGTCGAGAAAGCGTTTGTGAAACAATCTAATTAGATATCATGATACACCAAAACACTTAACATAACATAGGCTCATTTCTCATGCTAACTACCGTGAGAAGGCTTGCGCGTCCATCCTAACTAGACCCCGTCGGGTGTAAACCATACTATAGTACCATACTAGCTAAGGAGGCAAGTTAACAAAAATAAGTCCTAGTCACATGTTTCTAGTATCACGTATTAAGCATATATAATCAGATTATTCACGTGTGTTAAATAGTTTGATTTGTGAAGTGATTTTGATATAGGAACGTATGTAACACCCCAAAAGTGCGTTAAAGCGAAAATGGGTCAAGTATACTCACTGTGGGTGCGTTTAGGTAAGAGTTCGGGATCTGAGGAGAGTCGAGAAGAGCGCCGGATCAGCCTGCATACGCGAACGGAAGTGCATCAGTCTCCGAAAAGCTTAAACAATTAAGTTTTGGTTGGGCCGTAGACAAGTTCGGGCGAACTTGTATCTGAACACACAAGTTCGAGCGAACTTGTATGATTTTGCTGAGTTTGGTGCCAAGTTCGGTCGAAATTGTAAGAACCTCTTACTGGGAAAACAAGTTCGGACGAACTTTCTTGATTTCTTGGGAAATTAGGCGAGTTCGAGTGAACTTGTGAGATGATTTGATGAAATTGGCTTAAGTTCGGTCAAACTTGACCCATTTGGGTACAAGTTCGGTCGAACTTGACCTGTTGTGCTGGGGATTCTCGAGCGAACTTGATGTTTTCGGGTCCAAAATCTTGCATTTTCACGTCGTTTGCTGAGGAAAATCAAGTGTTCATCCCTCCAACCCTGTGATACTGAGCAAACTTAGGTCGGAGAGGTCTTCTAGAGCTGTTTTAGCCGTTTTACAAAAGCGTGGGCTAATACGGGCGAACTTGGGGTTCGTTCGGATTAGTCCGGCTTGTGTAAACCAACATAAACGTCCTTGTGCTTCCAGACCTGGGATCTTGAATGATAGATGCTTCGTTTCATACCAGAAAATGAACCAAACATCTTCAAAATGTAACATTTGTTGAAATCAGGTTTCGAAAACCCGCCCCAAGTTCTCAATCGAAATGTATTCATTTGTGCCGGGTGATTTTTTTTTGTTTACTGTCTGATATATTAGAATTCGTTTGTTCAGAATAAAATAAAATAAATAATCCAATCAAAATTAAATAATCATAATTAATAAATAGTTTAACGTATAATAAAAAAATAATAATAAATAAAAATGGGCGAGCCGGGGATCGAACCCGGGTTCCCCGGGTAAAACACACACCATCAGCACCGCTACGCTGCACATACTAATTGTGATATTGGTCGAACCTTATTTCTTTTATGTTCACAATAAAAGAACCTGCAACACCCGCGGATTCCCCTCGCCAGAATCTCGGCAATCAACGCGTTTTACCTTTAGGATCACAACTGTCCGGGTCTATATTCGGTAAACTCCTTGATTGATCTCTGACATTTGACTTGAAATCATAGTAACCAGAGCCTCAAACATCCCTATAAATACTGGTCGATTGTCCCTCAATCCGAACTCGCTCACTTCTTCTGCTCTCACTCTAATTACCTCAGTCGTCGGAAAACTTGTTCCACCGGAGAACCACTGAGGCATCGGAACCCATTCACCGGAATCACCAGTACCGGCATTCGGTAGTTTTTCTTGTCTTATCCTTTTTAAGTTTTCTTAAATTAGCATCGTATACATTCAATTGATAAAATCACAAAGAATCAGGGAATCGATTCAGGCGGGTAAAGTTTTATTCAAACGAAGAAGATGAAGTCAACAAGCATATTTGTAAAATAAAAACTTGTATTTTAAACGGATTAGACACACAGTCCAGCAGTGGACTGTGTGCATTTTATATATACGATACAGAGTTCGAATCCATGCTCAATCAGTGAACCGGTGATTTTTTTAAACAACTTTTTAAGAGACTACTATCAGAACGTCACTAGTATATAAAGATGATAAACGTCGGAGTCTTTAACAAGTTAGACACCCAGCCCAACGGTTGGGCTGGGAGCACACTAATCACGAGGTCTCGGGTTCGAGACTTCACTGTCTCAACCGGCTTTGAAGATTTACAAATCTTTTTAAAATAAATAAATTCTGTATTAACCTAACTAGTATATATATATAATTAAAATTGATATTATTTCGGGTTAGACACGTAGCTCAGTTGGTAGAGCTGCGTGCATGCATACGAGAGGTCACGGGTTCGAACCTCACACACTGCCAAACTCTCATTTAATCCGACCGGTTGACCCGGTCAAACCTGTCAAGGTCAACCTTTCTTTTTTTTTTATTCATTATTACTGTTTATTTATTTCTTTATTGTGATATTTAAAAAGAAAAGCATTTAAAAAAATGCTTTAAAATGAGATTTTAAAGTTAAAAAAAATTATATTATATTAAAAATAAACCTTAAAAAATATCTAATAAAAAGGCATTAATTAGAAATATTAATTTCAAATAGAATTTATGTATTTATCGAATTATTACGTGATTATTTAGGTTAGTTTTCCCTCGTCGGTTGAATCATAAATTCGTGCCCATTCATCATTATCAAGGAACGCAACCACTGTGAGTGAATCTCTACTAATTACCCTTTTTAATCACGTTTTAGGGTGTGTCATACTATTCCTTTATTTTATCTAAACACATGTGCATATATCATTCCGTGATCAAATGTGTATCGATTGTTGTGTGATTTATATGTAGATTAAATTTATCATTTCAGTGCACGCATTTCATTAGGCCCATCAGTTCCCCGTGGGATACGGGTTGAGCATCAGGTGCCTCATTAGATCGGCTCCGTTTGATTGAGCCTTGATCTCAAATTCATCATCATTCATGTCATATATTCATACAAAGTGGTTTATGATTGTTTACATATATATGTTTGCTCACATATGATTAATGCACGAATTTTCTTTAATAAATAAAACAAGCAATTATTTAAAATGTTTTATCAAGGTTCACTCGCCAACTTTTGTTGACCCAAAATCTCCCCTGTTTTACACATGATACAGGTGATCCAGTTGAGGAAAAAAACACTTAGGATGGCCTAGAAGAATAAACAAGTTAATTCTTTGGAACGTTTAGTTTTGTTTTCCTTTGTAATTGTATGAATTTTGTTTATTGGATATTTTAGTTTGTAATTTGAATTTAATAAATATGAAACTTCTTAGTAAATATCATGAGCTTTGGTGATAACCCAATTATGCCCCGACTTTTATTCCGCTGCGGGTCGGGGTGTGACAGATTGGTATCAGAGCTTGTGACTATAGGGATATAGGATAGGTTATTAGACCCTTAGAGCCTATACTATAGTTGATTAAATTTTAATTGTTTATGCGTTACATGCAAAATTCATGCTGTTTATATGTTTCATGTTTATTTTCACACACATTATTATGCAAGCACGCTCACAAGTACATGTTAATATGCAATGCTCATCATAATTCATATCCTCATACATATCATATCTATGAGAGCACACACCTCACGATTTCCATGATTTTTGCAATGATTTTGTATTTTTTAAATCACATCAAAGTGAGTTCTCACGACGGGCATGTAGTAACTGGAAGGGTACGAGTACCGGTAGTCGGAACGTCCTGTCTAGGCTTGGCATTCGTATAAATCCAAAATAAAGAACCAGTTTGCCTACCTGGGGTCTAACGATGAGAGTAAGAAGGACCTATTAGGCCAAAGCATGCCATACCAAACGTCGTGTGAACTAACCCCACTTTGAGTTGTCATTGTGTCTACACCTGGACACCCTCCTACCATACATCTCGCAATCATGTTTTACGATTTTCATTCGGGTGGTGCGAGTGTTAACCCGCCGACACCAATGTGAATCCTACCAAGCCCAATAGTCATGGGGGCCCACAAGACTACACAGGAAAAGGTATGGGGGACATTTGGAGGCCCAAACATGAGCAAACCCAAGACATCCTATGGATGTAGTTAAAGTATTTTCAGTTATGTTGTTTTCATTTTTTTACGACACATGACACCTAGGAAATTCTTAAACTCACAATCTTCCTACATATGTTCCTGTAGATGTCGGCTAGGCAATTACGTGGAGGTAGAAGGTCAGGAAAGTCAAATGAACGCTTGGCCACGCAAATTGCTAAGCAAATGGCCGCAGTGCTTCCTGACATCGTGCTACAAGTTCAACAAGCTCTCACCGCTAATCCCATCAACCCTCCCAACCAAGAAGACCAGAGCGTCGCCAACCCTCCTTCCAAAACCCCCAAGTGCACCTACAAACACTTCAAATCCTGCGATCCCCCAAAATATGAAGGGACTGAAGGTGTCACCGCTCTCCTTCACTGGTTTGAAGAGATGGAAAACACTTTCCTCAATTACGACTGTCCTGAGGACCGTAAGGTACATTACGTGACTGGAAGACTGTTTGGGGTAGCCCTTACCTGGTGGAACACGGAAAAGGGTAAGCGAGGAGTTGAAGATGCCATGGCCTTAACATGGGAAGAGTTAAGGGAAATCATGACAAGACGTTTCTGTCCAAGAAGCGAAATCAAAAAGCTGGAAGACGAGTTCCACGCATTGAAACAAAAGGAAGGAGACCACACTTCATACAATAAGAGATTTCTCGAGTTGAACCAGATGATCCCCAATTTGTTCACCCCCTAGTACCACTTAGTCGAGCACTACATTCGAGGCCTCCCCTCGAAAATCCAAGATTCGGTTTTAAGCACTTCGCCCGCAACACTTGAAGCCGCAATGGAGTTAGCTACAGAACTCACTGAAAATCGCATTCGAAACGGCAAGTTCAAAGATGAGAAGAAGAAAGCACCCATTGAGACCCCAACTCCAAACCACCCCGTCTCATCCTCGAAGTTTGCTGGTAAGAGGAAGCGAAATAGCAAGAATTTGTTGTCACTCAAACCAACCCTCCTATCACTGCTGCACCAATCACCCAAATTGCTCCTCCAGCTGCACCATTCAAAAGGCCATACACTGGCCCACACCCAAAGTGCAACCGTTGTCAATACCATCACCCTCCCGAAAACCCCTGCCAACATTGCACAAGTTGTGGCCGTGCGGGTCACACCATCCAAACCTGTCGTACCCTTCAGCGAATGAACCGCAGTCAACCTCCAACCCAAACCCAAAATCAAATGGTGGGCCAAGCCCAACAACCCTTACTTATACCACCTGCACAACACGCAGCCCAATCTTACTACCAACCCAACTACCCCATGATGCAACCCATACGAGCATGTTTCAATTGTGGAGACCTAAACCATTTCAGGAACATCTGCCCACGCCTAGTGAACATCATCCATGCCCAAGCTCAAGCGAAACCGGTAAACCAAGCTAACCAAGCTCCCCCACCTGCCAGAGGAAGAGCTTTCAATATTAATGCCAACCAAGCCAGGGCTGACAACAATGTGGTCAACGGTACGTTTCTCATAAATGGTAGTTATGCATCCATATTATTCGATACTGGTGCGGATAAGAGCTTTGTGTCCTTAGAATTCGAATCTATCCTCAACCAACCTCGTGATACTCTCATTGGTCTCTAACGGTGGAAGTTGCTGACGGAAAACCCACTTCACTAAATTCTATTATACGCGATTGTACTCTCACCCTAAATGATCACGATTTTCCAATTGACCTCATTCCTACGAAGTTGGGAAGTTTCGATGTTATAATCGGTATGGACTGGCTCAGCCAGCATCACGCTGAGGTGGTGTGCCATGAAAATCTCATTCGCATTCCTCTTGCAGACGGTCAGACACTACGTATTTTTGGGGAAACCCCTTCGAAAGGACTCAAATTGATGTCCTGCCTTCAAGCCCGAAGTTATCTCCGCAAGAACTATGTCGCATTTCTAACTCACGTCGTCAAGAAGGGAGGCAAGGAGACGAAACTCGAAGATATCCCAATTGTGAAGGAATTCCCACAAGTTTTTCACGACGACGTTTCAGGACTTCCTCCTGTGAGAGAAGTCGAATTTCGCATCGATCTTGTACCTGGCGCTACGCCGGTCGCAAAGTCTCCTTATAGGTTAGCCCCATCCGAGATGCAAGAGTTGGCCAGTCAACTGCAAGAGTTGACTGACAAAGGATTCATACGTCCTAGCTCATCGCCTTGGGGTGCACCTGTTCTTTTTGTGAAGAAGAAAGATGGAACGTTTCGCATGTGCATTGATTATAGAGAACTCAACAAGTTGACGGTTAAAAATCGCTATCCAGTGCCTCGCATTGATGACCTCCTAGACCAACTTCGAGGCGCCACCTGCTTTTCGAAAATCGACCTTCGTTCTGGTTATCATCAGCTTAGAGTGCGCGAGGAAGATATCCCAAAAACCGCCTTCCGGACTCGTTATGGTCATTACGAGTTCATGGTTATGCCCTTCGGTTTAACCAATGCCCCCGCTGTCTTCATGGATTTAACGAATAGGGTATGCAAACCCTACCTCGACCGTTTCGTCATAGTCTTTATCGACGACATCCTTATCTACTCCAAGTCAAAATCCGATCATGAGCGACACCTACGACTCATTCTTACACTCTTAAGGACTGAAAAGCTTTACGCTAAGTTCTCAAAATGCGAATTCTGGTTAGAAGAAGTACAATTCCTTGGTCATGTCGTCAATGACAAGGGAATTCATGTCGATCCTTCAAAAATCAAAGCAGTACAGGAATGGCAAGCGCCACGTACCCCTACCGAAGTTAGGTCATTTCTTGGTTTGGCTGGTTACTATCAACGCTTCATTGCTAATTTTTCCCGTATCGCCGTACCACTCACGGCCTTGACTCACAAAGGAAAACCCTTCATTTAGGGACCTAAGCAAGAAGAGGCCTTCCAAACTTTAAAGCAAAGGCTTTGTGACGCACCTGTCCTTACACTCCCTGAGGGTTGCGATGACTTTGTGGTTTATTGCGACGCGTCAGGGCAAGGACTAGGCTGTGTATTGATGCAAAGAGGAAAAGTGATAGCCTATGCCTCTAGGCAACTCAAAGTTCATGAGAAGAATTACACCACCCACGACCTAGAACTTGGAGTCGTTGTGTTCGCTCTCAAGATATGGAGACACTACCTCTACAGTACCAAGTGTGAAATATACACTGGCCACAAGAGTCTCCAACATATCTTCAACCAGAAAGAGTTGAATATGAGGCAATGAAGATGGGTTGAACTTCTCAACGACTACGACTATGAAATTCGGTATCATCCTGGCAAGGCAAACGTGGTGGCCGATGCGCTCAGTCGAAAAGGTTATGCGAACTCCATTCGTCTTCTATGTTCACAAATCATAACCGACATCAAAGATCGAATCCGGGCAGCTCAACATGTTTCTGTAACAGAAAATGACGTACGCGATGAGCTGTCATGTGGAGCTGAACTCAAAATCGAAACCAAATCCGACGGTATTCTATACTATTTAAACTGCATATGGATTCCTGATCGCGATAACCTTCGTGATTTCCTCATGAATGAGGCACACAAAACACGATACTCTGTACACCCAGGAGCCGATAAGATGTATCAAGACCTACGATACACCTACTGGTGGCCTGGCATGAAAAAGGATATCGCTGTTTTTGTTTCCAAGTGCCTTACCTGTTCCAAAGTAAAAGCTGAACATCAAAGACCTTCAGGACTTCTAGTCCAACCCGAAATACCTGTATGGAAGTGGGAAAACATAACCATGGACTTCATTACCGGGTTACCTCGCACCTCCAGTGGGTATGACACCATATGGGTAATAATCGATCGTCTTACAAAGTCATCTCACTTCATTCCGATTCGCGAGGACTTCAAGAACGAGAAGTTAGCTCGTATCTACATCAGCGAAATCGTAAGCCGTCATGGAGTACCATTAAGCATCATTTCAGACCGTGATGGTCGTTTCACTTCACGAACATGGCGAGCCGTCCAAACCGCTTTGGGTACACGGTTAGACCTCAGTACCGCCTTTCACCCTCAAACTGATGGTCAATCTGAATGCACCATCCAAACCCTTGAAGACATGCTACGAGCATGTGTCATAGACTTCAAAGGGAACTAGGACGCTCACCTACCATTAGTTGAGTTTTCGTACAACAATAGCTATCATTCAAGTATCGGCATGGCCCCTTTCGAAGCATTGTATGGTCGTAAGTGCTGATCTCCAGTATGTTGGCACGAAATCGGTGAAGCGCAAATCACCGGACCTAAATTGATTCAAGAGACAACCAACAAAATCCTTCAAATCCGAAACAATCTTCTAGCGGCTCAAAGTCGTCAAAAGAGTTACGCTGACAAACGACGAAAGCCCTTGGAGTTTGACATTGGTGATCGGGTACTTTTAAAAGTATCATCGTGGAAGGGAGTGGTTCTTTTGGCCAGAAGGGCAAGCTAGCACCACGCTACGTAGGACCCTTCAAGATACTCGAAAGAGTAGGTCCCGTAGCATACAAGCTTGACCTACCAGAAGAGCTCAACAGAATTCATCCCACGTTCCATGTATCAAACTTGAAAAAGTGCCTCGCCGACGAAAACCTCCATATATCCCTAGAAGACATTCAAGTCGACGAATCGATGCACTTTGTCGAAAGACCAGTAGAAATCATGGATTTCGGTGAGAAGCGCTTAAGGCGAAGTCGTATTCCAATCGTCAGGGTATGTTGGGAGTCAAAACAAGGACCTGAGTTTACTTGGGAACGTGAAGACTCAATGCGCGAGAAATACCCGCATCTTTTTCCGTTACCACTACTACTTAAATTTCGGGACGAAATTTCTAAAAGTAGGGGATACTGTAACATTTGTGTAAATCGGGTTTCGAAAACCCGCCCCAAGTTCTCAATCGAAATGTATTCATATGTGCCGGGTGATTTTCTTTTTTTTGTTTATTGTCTGATATATTAGAATTCGTTTGTTCAAAATAACTTGAATAAAATAAAATAAATAATCCAATCAAATATTAAATAATCATAATTAATAAATAGTTTAACTTATAATAAAAATAATAATAAATAAAAATGGGCGAGCCGGGGATCGAACCCGGGTTCCCCGGGTAAAACACACACCCATCAGCACCGCTACGCTGCACACACTAATTGTGATATTGGTCGAACCTTATTTCTTTTATGTTCACAATAAAAGAACCTGCAACACCCGCGGATTCCCCTCGCCGGAAATCTCGGCAATCAACGCGTTTTACCTTTAGGATCACAACTGTCCGGGTCTATATTCGGTAAACTCCTTGATTGATCGCTGACATTTGACTCGAAATCATAGTAACCGGAGCCTCAAACATCCCTATAAATACTGGTCGATTGTCCCTCAATCCGAACTCGCTCACTTCTTCTGCTCTCACTCTAATTACCTCAATCGTCGGAAAACTTGTTCCACCGGAGAACCACTGAAGCGTCGGAACCCATTCACCGGAATCACCAGTACCGGCATTCGGTAGTTTTTCTTGTCTTATCCTTTTTAAGTTTTCTTAAATTAGCATCGTATACATTCAATTGATAAAATCACAAAGAATCAGGGAATCGATTCAGGCGGGTAAAGTTTTATTCAAACGAAGAAGACGAAGTCAACAAGCATATTTGTAAAATAAAAACTTGTATTTTAAACGGATTAGACACACAGTCCAGCAGTGGACTGTGTGCATTTTATATATACGATACAGAGTTCGAATCCATGCTCAATCAGTGAACCGGTGATTTTTTTAAACAACTTTTTAAGAGACTACTATCAGAACGTCACTGGTATATAAAGATAATAAACGTCGGAGTCTTTAACAGGTTAGACACCCAGCCCAACGGTTGGGCTGGGAGCACACTAATCACGAGGTCTCGGGTTCGAGACTTCACTGTCTCAACCGGCTTTGAAGATTTACAAATCTTTTTAAAATAAATAAATTCTGTATTAACCTAACTAGTATATATATATAATTAAAATTGATATTATTTCGGGTTAGACACGTAGCTCAGTTGGTAGAGCTGCGTGCATGCATACGAGAGGTCACGGGTTCGAACCTCACACGCTGCCAAACTCTCATTTAATCCGACCGGTTGACCCGGTCAGACCTGTCAAGGTCAACCTTTCTTTTTTTTATTCATTATTACTGTTTATTTATTTCTTTATTGTTATATTTAAAAAGAAAAGCATTTAAAAAAATGCTTTAAAATGAGATTTTAAAGTTAAAAAAAATTATATTATATTAAAAATAAACCTTAAAAAATATCTAATAAAAAGGCATTAATTAGAAATATTAATTTCAAATAGAATTTATGTATTTATCGAATTATTACGTGATTATTTAGGTTAGTCTTCCCTCGTCGGTTGAATCATAAATTCGTGCCCATTCATCATTATCAAGGAACGCAACCACTGTGAGTGAATCTCTACTAATTCCCCTTTTTAATCATGTTTTGGGGTATATCATGTGTCGTACTATTCCTTTATTTTATCTAAACACATGTGCATATAACATTCCGTGATCAAATGTGTATCGATTGTTGTGTGATTTATATGTAGATTAAATTTATCATTTCAGTGCACGCATTTCATTAGGCCCATCAGTTCCCCGTGGGATACGGGTTGAGCATCAGGTGCCTCATTAGATCGGCTCCGTTTGATTGAGCCTTGATCTCAAATTCATCATCATTCATGTCATATATTCATACAAAGTGGTGTATGATTGTTTACATATATATGTTTGCTCACATATGATTAATGCACGAATTTTCTTTAATGAATAAAACAAGCAATTATTTAAAATGTTTTATCAAGGTTCACTCGCCAACTTTTGTTGACCCAAAATCTCCCCTGTTTTACACATGATACAGGTGATCCAGTTGAGGAAAGAAACACTTAGGATGGCCTAGAAGAATAAACAAGTTAATGCTTTGGAATGAACGTTTAGTTTTGTTTTCCTTTGTAATTGTATGAATTTTGTTTATTGGATATTTTAGTTTGTAATTTGAATTTAATAAATATGAAACTTCTTAGTAAATATCATGAGCTTTGGTGATAACCCAATTATGCCCCGACTTTTATTCCGCTGCGGGTCGGGGTGTGACAAAAAGTCCGTATCTTGTGAAGAAATCAATGGTTTTGAAAGGTTTTTCTCAGATCTATCACTTCAAGCCGAGATCTTGCAGATCTCGTGTTTGGGAAGTCTCTACTATCACCAAACGAACTCGTATTGTGTAGATCTAATCTTAAAACAGAAGGTTTTGAAGAAAAAGACGAAGGTTTTCGTAAAAGAATGAGTTTTGATGAAAACGAAGGCTACGCCTTGTGCCAAAATCATTGTAAACCTTTGTAGATCGTTGATAAACGCTGTTGCAATGAAATCGGGTTGATTCTTACTTAGAACATGAAGGTTTCGGGTTTTGAGAGCTCTGGGCGAACTTGGTCAGCAAGGGGAGCATGAATGAGGAGCATGGGTATTTATAGGAGAAGGCAAAAAGTGAGGCTGGTGAGAGCAAGTTCGAACGAACTTGTACAGATTTGTACAAGTTCGCACGAACTTGTAGGAAATTGGGAGACTTGGAGCTAAGTTCGGACGAACTTGTACAGGTGTGTACAAGTTCGAGCGAACTTGTAGATAAAAGAGATTTTGTTTTCATCAGCCAAGTTCGGGCGAACTTGACTTATGTTGGTTTTCTTTGTTTTTTCGCGTTAGAGCTCGTTTGGTTATTCGGTTCGCATTAGATAGTTATATTAAGCGTTAAATTAAAGCGTTAAGCGTTATAGTTGATGTAATAGTGCGATTTAGCGATTCGAGAATGCGAGAGCGATGCGATAGCGAGCGTAAACATAACCAAAAACACATATAACACATAAATAATATAAAACCACATATATAATTGCGATTTGCGATGCGATGCGATTTATTAAGCGATTAGATGCGATAATAACGTACAACACTATAATTAATTAACATAAAACTTTATTATTAACCGAATCTCGGATTACAAAAGAAGGAAAACGGGAAAACAAAATGAAAAGATAACAATCAAATTTTCGAGTTGTTACACCAATATTTTCAAAAGATAAAGTCTTCAACTTGATCTTTAGGAACATATTCTTGTAGTCTCCTTAGCAAGATCTTCAAAAGATAGAGTCTTCAACTTTGTGCTCGAACAAGGCCTTCTTGTAGTATCCCTTACTGCAAGAAAGAACAAACGATGTTGACGGTTGGGGCTGAGGCACGTGTTCAACACCTTCCATTAAAACAGATTTCGCGCCTCTACTAAAGACGACGCGTCTGTCTCCCAGAGTACAACAGCCGAAGCAGTCTGTACTGTCGGAGAAGGTCACGCACCCGAGGTTACACCGGGTAAAATCATAGTGTTAGAAATTTTAGAAACTTAGAATAGAAATGAAGTTGAATCGTTTAGAGAAACTTATCTCTATATGTTCTCAACATATGGATCATCAAGTACTTCTTCTCCAAGAACTCTTCATGCATAAATATTTCTTTCTTGTATCTAACCACATCAAAAGAGGCACACAGCCTACTAAGTATGCAAGAGCCATGTGTGGTGAAAAGTCCAACATAATTAAAGACTTAATTTTGCCATAAAATCTCTAATCAACTGTCATAAAAGAAACTCTACTCAAGAGTTGTCATCAATACACCACATGAAAAGTTTATTATTCTAATAGAAAATTAAACAAGTGATATAAATAACTCTATTCAAGAGTTTGTCACTATGTAGAATTTAATATGAATAATCTCAATAAATTTCCATTCATCACATTTAAAAATTTTCCAACAATCCCCCACGTGAATGGAGATTGATCAAAACTCATAAAATTTCCAATGCAACCTCGACAGTTGCGTATTGTTGGACAAGTAGGTGTTTCCTTTGAACTTTCCGTTGTGAAGTGTACCTAGCCTCCTAGCGGTTTGTAGACGCGATGTCCTTGAACAAACCCCTATTTGTGTAGACGACAATACACTTCACACAATACTCTCTTTAGTCAGGTCATCCCCTCATAGTCGTGTCCAATAATGGTCGTGGAACACTTTCTTGGTTCTGCGAGAACTCTAGGAATTGTGCCCCCAATTCCATTCGAAGCGACCCCACTTCTCTCTAAAATAGTTGATTTCCTTAAATCATTAAAAGCATCGTGGTTACCATGATTACGCAAAATCATTTACCACATAATATGTTTAGCCTTACAATTTGTCTTTGAATTTCATAGGAATGAACTAGGACGTATTTAAACACCCTTTTATCATTTAGGGGGTATATATAAGTATTTATACTAACCTATGCATATCAGCTATGCCCCCACAGTGACCACCCTTAGGCATATGAAATTGTTGTCCTATTGAACTTAGATCTTGGGATCTCCAGTCAACTAAGTAAGGTTCCCTTCACACACCTTTTTTCCATGGGCTTTAGTCTCATTCCACAACTTGATCTCTACTAAACCCCCAGGTTGTTGGATCCATAACATTATCTTTGTCTTTGTCTAGTCACTACAAATAACTTACGTATTTGAGATCAGTTGTCATGATGTGTTCTTAACCCACAAGTTAGTTTTGCCTATTGTTAACTTCTAAGACTATAATCTTAGTGGCCATCTGAATCTGGTTATAATATATGTCTTGTAAGATAGGTGTATCATTTAAGGCAAACACATCTCCATTATGCACTACGACATTTGCGTCCTTCACTTAGTCGTCTGTTTGCAATGTTTGATTGGATTACAAAATCCTTATTGCCAAAATTTTATGATACAAATGCAAGACACCCCTACATTTAAGTATTATTGGATAACCTCCATATGAGGTAAAGAAAAAACCATTTCTACACACCCTTAGAGTGTTGTTTCTTAAATGGCTCCTCCCCCCACATTTCTTGTCATTTGATCAACACTTTCGTAACTTCACTTATGACGACATTTATACAAATGATTGAACAAGATCAACCTCATTGTATCAGTGAATTTAACTCATATTGAATAAGCTTACATAAGCTTCCGAGCTGACCAAAGCAACACATGCCATTGTCATAAGTTTGTCACCAACTTAGAATAATTCTTATTTAACATCTAGAATAAGCCAAGACAATGAATTGTTCTCGTTATCTTTTCGAACAAACTTTTCATAAGTTACATGTCTTTTCCTTATAATGAATGAAAAATTCTCCCTCAACTTTGTCTATACACAAATTCTTTTTGTGTTCATACACATTTGAATGTTTAGAGTTAGTTAGTCTCCGTCAAGACCCATAATTAACCAAGTACTAGTCTAGCATTCTTTAGACTACAATACTTTAGCATGTGAACAGAAGATGCATCATTCTGATTCTTCACAGCCCCAAGGATATCATGATATCTAAGACAAAATAATGAGACTTACTCATAATCCTAAAACATCAATATTTAGGAATGTCTCACAAATTATTGTATATAGCACATAGCTAAATTTTATCGTTCAATTAAGGAACATAACTTGTTACCTTTGATCTCCAGTGCTTTACCATTGACTCATAAGGACTTAAACATAAGTCTTAATCCAAGTCACTTGGTGAACACGCTCATTGCCAACAAGATGAATGTTCGTCGTCTACAATCACTATTATGTGGAAGATAGAGTCAAATAGATCCACACTCAACAACATGACAATCATAATTTTGCCATAAGTGATTTGCACACGTCTATTGTTGTTCATTAGGAGATGTGTATATTTAGGATGTTCTCCCAAACAAAGATAAAATTTCCATATTCAACTGGTAGACGCATCTACGTATAAATCTCGCAAGATTTATTAATGTATACAGTAACATATATAGTACTTTTACTTTCATATGTTAGAATTCACACTTGTGAATTTTCCAAAGACTTCTAACGAAGTATATCGACACGACTTACTCGTGATGTGGTTACACATTTCACGTCTCGCCTTTGACTTTTAGTCAATTCAAAAACTCTTAAGTTGTTTATGTCCAAGTATTTTCATGTACTATCCATTTAAAACCATATTCTTTTAAATAATGTATAATTGACGTTATAATTATTTTCCACAAAAATAATTTATACTTCACAAACATTAGTGATTTATTTCTTTGTAAAAAATTGCATGTGTTATCCGAAGATATTGAACACAAAACAATAAGATACATTGGAAACTAAATCATAAGTGCCACACTTTTGAAATTTAAACGGAAGCATGGACGATATGTAGATATCAAATACCAAAGTGCTTTTATCTTTAACACTTTATAATCTAATCGAAATCTTTTCAACGATATCGTCTCATGGCATATCTTGAGGTACTCCCCCAATAAGACTCCATGCACTTGTAAGTACAAGTTTCCCATTTCATCTTGAAACTTTAAACTTGGACAATTCTGCTCAAAACGACATCTAGTTGTTACAAGAGCTACATTTTAGTAGTAAACTTAAACAACTTAATTTGTACACAACAACACCAAGTCGTTTTCCACCAAATAATTTCCATGAGATTGTTACTTTGTTCAACAAATGCTACTTCTAGCAAGAGTAGCAAACCATTTGAATTCTCAAAACTATGCAAAACTTTGTTTTAAAAATCATTTTAAAATATTTTCTTAATGTACAATATTAATGATATCAATTAGAGTTTATGATAACATAGATCAAAATCCAAAATATCAAACAGTTTTATATTGTTTAGTCTTACTACGCATGTACTAAATATTCACGCACGTTAGAAAAAAATATTATAACAGACACATCATAGAATCGAACGTTTACATAAAACGTTTTCCTATGATAAAGTTTATAAAATAAACCATTCCTTATCATTTTTAATGCATACATAGGCAATTAAATGTTTACATAAAACATTTTCGTTCATTAGGCTCATAAAATGAACAATCTCTAACCTTGTATTCGTGATACACATTTTCTAACACACATGTTAGAAAATTCAAGTCATTTTATATATTCAAAACATGACCATTTGGATTTCGAAATCACAAATTAAAGTTGGTGATAAATCCAACACAACTACACCATCACTTTATGGTGATTTAATTCTTGAAGCCAATCAAACATCAACTTCAATATATGACCTTTTATTTCTAAACCATACAAAGCATAATTTAAAGTGTTTATCTTCATTAAAACCAATGCTACAACACATTACTTATAAAAAATGTTTACATAAAACATTTAAAAGCATTCGTAATTTAACTGTTTTTAACAATCATGTTAAAATGAAAGAAATTCTAACGCGCACGTTAGAAATATTAACATTTCCACAAAATGTTAATTCAACTTGTTATAAACACATATATGGTTCATATAAATAAGTCACTTCTTTTACACATGTTAGAAAATAAACAACTAAATTTGCTTCCAAACTAACACTTTTCATAAACCGTTTCTAACACGCATGTTAGAAGACAAATGATTACAAAAATCATTTGCGTTTTTTTGTAAACTGTTTCTAACACATTTGTTAGAAGTAAACAATTACAAAAACATTATAAAGCTTATCACTAAATATGTTCTAACATACTTGTTAGAAATATATGATTTTAAAAATCATCATCATACCATTAGGTTCTAACAAGCTCGTTAGAATAAACGATTACAGAAATCGTTATAAACATATTAGTTTATATATAAAACCCAATTCTAACACGCTCATTTAGAAATATATTATTATAAAAATCATTATAAGGCTTATTATTTTATATCAAATACATATAAACCGGTCTCGTGTTAGAATCACTAAAAGTTTGTGCTATAAATCCATGGGTGGATGAAGAGTCCCCTTTAAATAAAGACTTAATTAGAGACATAAAACTCTAATCAAGTAATATAAACTCTTATTTAAAGACGTTAAAACTATACTAAAGAAAATTTAACGTTTACAAAAAAACGTATGGTTTACACCCATAATTTCGGTCTAACACACATGTTAGAGAATTTAACGTTTACAAAAAACGTATGGTTTACACTAATAAACCCGATCTAACACAAAAGTTAGATATTAACGATTCTCAAAATCGTTTCAAAACCAAACGTTTGAACCATAAGTCATCCGTTTTTTGTATCACGGTGTAGGATTTTAGATTGTACCACAATCTCAATAAATCCAAACACAACAAGTTGTACTGCATACATATTTCCCAAAAAAAATTATAAGATCATAATCTCTAAAAAATATTTTTTTTATTATAAATCCTTTCGTGAACCCAAAATCCTTATAAATAAGGTTTTAAGATTGTAGCAACAATCTCACGAAATCTGTTTTAAGTTTGTAGGACATGGGTGACAATTATAATAAAATTATATAAATAAAAAATGTAAAGATACTCACTTTACATATTTGGGAAATTGTAGTACATGACCGTGTAAACATTCAAACGAAAATTAAATATGAACTACAACATATTTAATAGAGCAATCGATTCAAACCAATATCTTCAAAAGATAAAGTCTTCAACTTGATCTTTAGGAACATATTCTTATAGTCTCTTTAGCAAGATCTTCAAAAGATAGAGTAATCAACTTTGTGCTCGATCAAGGCCTTCTTGTAGTATCCCTTGCTGCAAGAAAGAACAAACGATGTTGACGGTTGTGGCTGAGGCATGTGTTCAACACGCTTCCCTTAAAACAGATTTCACGCCTCTACTAAAGACGACACGTCTGTCTCCCAGGGTACAACAGCCAAAGCAGTCTGTACTGTCGGAGAAGGTCGCGCGCCCGAGGTTACCCCGGGTAAAATTATAGTGTTAGAAATTTTGGAAACTTAGAATAGAAATGAAGTTGAATCGTTTAGAGAAACTTATCTCTGTATGTTCCCAACATATGGATCATCAAGTACTTCTTCTCCAAGAACTCTTCATGCATAAATATTTCTTTCTTGTATCTAACCACATCAAAAGAGGCACATAGCCTACTAAGTATGCAAGAGCCATGAGTGGTGAAAAGTCCAACATAATTAGAGACTTAATTTTGCCATAAATCATCTAATCAATTGTCATAAAAGAAACTCTACTCAAGAGTTGTCATCAATACACCACATGAAAAGTTTATTAATCTAATAGAAAATTAAACAAGTGACATAAATAACTCTACTCAAGAGTTTGTCACTATATGTATAATTTAATATGAATAATCTCAATAAATTTCCATTCATCACATTTAAAAAATTTCCAACAGGAACTTTGTCCAACTGCATGGCAAGTCTCTCACACAAACGGATATCATGGAATGCCGGCTATGATGCTTAAAGTTGTTGCATCACAAGATCTTTGGATATTACATGCATTCTTTGGTATGCCAGGTTCACACAATGATATAAACATTATTCATCATTTGCCCCTTTTCGATGATCTAATAAATGGTTTGGGACCTAAAGGAACATTTATTGTAAATGATGTTGAATACCAGCATGGGTACTATCTTGTAGATGAAATTTACCCTGAGTGGGCTGTTTTTGTGATTTTCTTTTCAAGAGACGGAATCCTAGATCCTAAAAGAGTAAAGTCTAACAAAGTTCAGATGGCGACACGCAAAGACATTGAGCGAGCATTTGGTATTTTGCAGAAAATGTGGAGCATTTTGAGCATGCCTTGTCGATTGTATGAAAAGATCAAATAAGAAACGTGATGTACGCGTGCATCATTCTACACAACATAATTTTAGAGGATGAAGGCCGGGCAAAAGTTGTTAATTTTCCCGAGGAGACCAAATCAAATAACCAAGAAATTAGTGACGAACAGATAACGCAAAACCAAAATCTAATCGAATCACGATAAATATTTTCAAATCTTCGAGCTGATCCGGTAGAACATGTTTCAACACTTTCTATATTTAACAACATCGAAGACGAAGATGACTGAATTTTTTTTATAGGTATTTAATGTTACATAAAATTCTTTGTTTAAAATAAAAAACAAAAAAAAGGAAAAATAGGTACCAAATGACACCTCACGCCCCACCACGCTCTACTATTTTAGGTGTGGACTCATAGAACCCACATGTGCCACATGTGAGTGCCCCTAACCCAAGTCCTCACACCCGGTAGTCTTAGGGTGTGAGATTATTAGAAGTAAATGTTTTGATTGGTGATTGACTAAACCAACCAACCCTACGAAAATCCCAAGAATAAATACTCAATAAATCTTGGGAACACAACACATTATTTTTTTTGTTCGCTCATTAACACCTTATCTTATTTCTGTGATCCTGTAATGTTACTTCATAATCGATGGCAGAAAAGCTACCGATGACCCACTGTTCAACCTTTTTATTACCTCCGGCGACAACAGCCACCATCACCGGAACTCCACCGACGACACACGCACTCATTATTCTCAACCAATGTCTTCCAAAGTTTTCACCATTGCTCTGGGAACACTGTGAGTCTAAACTCGTTCATGCGTAATGTGTTTTCATACGATGTTATAGATCGTATGATTCGTTGATGTTGTTGTAGAGCAGCAAAAGTTCGTGTGTGTGCTGATGGTGGAGCTAATGGGTTGTTTGATAACATGCCGAAGCTGTTTCTTGATGAACATGATGATGTGTCCGTTATTCGTGAAAGGTTATTGATTGCATATAAACTGTTTGATAATATGTTTCTGAGAGTGTTGTGTGTTTGATTTGTTTTTTTTTTTTTTTTTTGCAAAAAGGTAAAGTGACATTTGGGTTTAAGTCGGTGAACACATTTAAAGAATAAAGACAAATGAGGACCATCTTATTTTTTTTATAAAAAGTTAAAATTATGATTTTGATTGGTTGCTGTTGATTTTTTGAACATGATTTATCACATATTGGTTGAGAATTAGAACTCAGGGCTTTGTTAGACCATGCGTAGTGGGAAAAAATTTGGGCGTTTTATATCAAAACCACGCCCCTCTACGCCCCCAAACCACCCCATGGGCGTTTTTATCAAAAAAATGTTTTCCGTTGTTTTTTCCACGCCATGTTCATTTTTGTTTGGCCAAATGACTGTGCATCCCTTTTTGTTTGGCCAATAACAATTTTTGATGGTTTTTTTATTTAAATTCTATTACAGCATTTTTAACATAATGTCCACATCTCCGCTACAGCCATTTTAGAAAAACGCCCCATAATGTCCCATTACTGCGCAAAACGCCCAAGGTTGGGGTGTCTTTCACTACGCATTGTCTTAGTTGTTACATATCTAGTTAAGTTGACTTGGAGGTTGTTTGGTCAACGGTCAACCAGTACTTTGACCTTGGGGATTTCTATGCTGGCAAGCAAAAACAGTAGTCTTGTGTAGGCTGAAGACGAACTGAACGGAGTCTTGTTCATGTTCTTTCGACGAAAATTCTTGTCCGTGTTCGTTTATTAAGGATTAAACTTTTCTCATGAACAAAGTGAACATATACCATTTCTAATAATAAGAAAAACAACATTCTTAATCATAACCATTACACATAATCACCTTGTTAAGCACATGATATGATAGTCATAATATTAAACATAATTATCCTAAAACAAAGACATAAGTTAGACATTACAAGCATAAATATATTCCAAAATAATGTTTCAAAGATCTAAGTTTCTATGTCTGAACATCTACCAAACAGTACACATAACCATGAATGGGACAATAACGGACATAAACGAACATATTACCAAACGTTCACAAACGCAATCGAACGTAATTCCTTGTTGATGTCCGTTCATTTATTAAACGAACTTTTTGCCGAACGCTTCACTGAATATTGGGTTCGTTTACAACTCTATTTGTGTGTATATCAAGATTCCTAAATCAAACCTTTGGCGGCATCGTAGCAAACGCCTGAGTCTCTTTAGTAGAAATCTAAGGTTCGATTCCAGCTTCTGTTGTTTTTCTACCTTTAACCCCCTTGAAAACAAACCGCCAAGTGCCCGACATAAAAGTTTTACTTGACCCTATTGGTTAGCAGAGTATTTGTGTGGTCCCACACTCCCATGAGTTTACCAGTAATGGTTTCCCAATGAAAAAAAATGATAATTTTATTGGACTGGGTTATCAGTGTTTGCTAAATAGTACCAGATTGATTATAAGTTGCGATGCTATTTCTTCTTTTGTTAATTAAAAAAGGAAATAATTTTTTGGATGTTAAATGGAATACACATATGTTTTAGGTACAAGCCAGATGTAATAAAAGGAGACTTGGATTCAATCAGACCAGATGTTCTAAATTTTACCGAAATTTGGTAAGCCCGCAACAGTCTTTCCATAAGATCATAAGTATTATAACAATTTTTTTTATATAATTGTAAAATTATTAAAATGGTAAGCAAATTATTAGTGGCGAAATGTTGTGTCAAAGTGTGTAATCATATTATGATTGATTGTTTGAAAGATTAATCTGTGTTCTTGATTCCTAAACAAATGCTATCAAATGCAGGGAACGAAGATTGTGAATAATTATGATGATCTAGACACCACAGATTTGCATAAATGCATCACACATGTTCTTGAGTTCATGTCTGATGACGAGAAATCAAATGCAAGTTAAATTCATTACGTAATAATATTTTATTAGATCCGATTCTTGCTAATTTTCAAAGTTGTAATGTTTCTTGCGTTTTGGCGTGTGACAGTTGTGCATACTTGTTGCTGGAGCACTTGGTGGTAGGTTTCACCACGAAATGGGAAATGTGAACGTTGTGCCGCTTTTCTACAACACGGATTGTTCTTTTGTCTGATGATTGTCTTATCCGACTTCTTCCTAGCACCCGACATCATGAGATTCATGCCCCGTCTTCGGTTGAGGGCCCACATTGTGGTCTTATTCCCATTGGCATCCCTTCCGGAAGCTCTATAACTACCGGGCTACAATGGAATCTCGGTAAGTACTTCTTCCACATCACAAATCATTATAGTGGGTGGCGCTGGCGGTTGTGGTAAGGAGTTAAATGGGTAATTTGTTATGGATCAAAACGAGTAAGTTGAGTTGGCTTGGAGCTTGTTTTGTCCAACATTATTAGATGAGCTATATGTAATTAGAGTATCAAGTGGTATAACAAAAGTTGGCTTATTTCTATAAACATCCAATAATTTGAGTAATAATTTTTATAACTATCTAATTATTTGAGTAATACAAACCTTACCTGTGTCCATAAGGATAGAGAGGTTGCTTCTAGAGAGACCTCATGGCTCCAAAAATAAAACAACATACGAACAAACATTGGCGCAGCTTTGAAGGGGCCGGGGGAGGTGCCCGACCCCCCGAACTTTTCGCTCGGTAGTGTTATGTATGTACGTTTTATATAGAATTCTTTTAGGTATATACGTTTTCAACCCCCCGATCGAAAATCTCAAGCTTCACCACTGCGAACAAACAACCTGACACTATAGAATAGCTACTAAACAACAAAATGAGTGCAAAATAAACCTAGTAATATATAAACAGAAGCAATCACATGTAAAGTCCACCTTAAATGTAAGAAAATCTAGGCCCCAAAACAAAGCTAGGCTACATATGTGTCCTCTCCTAAATTATTTGAGTAATAATTTTTTGCATTGAACTAATACTTTGGGCTAATTTTGACCCGTTTGATTTGTGTGTGTTGTTGGATATTTATGTCCGGTTCGATAAGTCAACGCTGTCGACCAGGTCTTGATCCTTAAGAGTTACACCGTGGGCAACGAACTTAAATCCACTTAACTAGTTTAACTAGTAATTACGAACAATATGCGAAACAGATCATAATTATATTTATGATTATGAGCGGGATTATTGTTGCGGGTATTAACTGAGAGACGGGTACATGGACCGAGTGAGACAAGAATGCTCACCCTACGCCACTTGCCGCGCTTGCACCTTTGCTGCGCCACATGTCGCACATGCATCCATCTACCGCCACTTGTCGCGCACCAAACTCTTGGCAATTGCAACACATGCACTACGCATGTGTGCCACTTGGCGAGCATGCATGAACCTCCATCCACTATTTAAATGGGACTTGGTCTTTCATTTGGGGTGTTAGGAGAATTAGCACAAGACTCTCTAAAACACCCACAACTACTACCGCCACCGCCGCTGCCGCCGGACACCTCCGCCGTCGCCGCCGCCAGTACCACCGTCCACCGACGCCGCTACCCGGCTTATACCCGCGTTTCGTTTGTTTGTTTCACTAGCACGCGTTCGTTGAACCTCGGTGTCTCGACCGGTTAGTCATTAACCGAGGTATATCTTTCTCATCGGTAGTTAGATGTTTTTATCATTGTGCTCGTAATTGCATGTAACCGGCTCCTGTCGGGTTTCGTTTATTGTTGATCACTTGTTTATTTCCGCTGCGTTTTATTAATTAACTCGCTTAATTAATTTACCATTATTTATTGAACAGGGTTTTTGATAAATAAAATTTTAACCGATCGACATGCAAACCCAACAGTGGTATCAGAGCCTTGGTTACAACATACGAGTCGGTACCGGTCTTTTAACAGGAAATAGAACACAAACTTTAATTATTTTAAAGTTTCTGATCTATATGATTTTAAGGACAACTTTATTTTTTGTCAATATTTTATTATTTTTGCTTGACCAAGACATCGCCCGGTTTATTTGATGATTGTTATGAAATATGTAAATCTAGCCCGACCTTGTTTTGTGGTTGCATATTTTATTCGGTTTTGTAATTATATTTTATGGCCATTTAGATGGTTCAAAGTTGTAATAGATAGGGTTTCTTCCTTTATTGTATTTTTAAATATTGTAATAAACGAAGACCCAAAGATAAAACCGAGGACGCTAAAACAGGAGTCATGAAGTCAGTGGGAGTTGCTCGAGACGACTGGATGCACTCAAGTCCATCCTTGTGGTTGTTTGTGTGTTGTGACCCCGTGACCCGTTTGATCTTGCTATTAGGCTCTAGCAAGATCAAACAATTTTTGGCCATATAGATTTACATATTTGTCTTGCTATTATGGTTGCTTTTTATCTTATAAGTTGTTATAACATAACCAACCTAAATACCAACATGATTTTAAAAGGTGTTTTAAAATATTAAAAACAATCATATTATAACAAGTTCTAAATTGTTTTACAACTTGTTAAAATTTCGTTATAAAACAAAGGTTGTTTTAAAAAACAAACAAATAACCAATTAAGTTTTGCAAAATTCATTTTTCCAAAACTATTAATAGTTTTCTATTAACTTAAAATTGGTTATTTCAAGTCGCGACAATTTAGTTTTAATAGGATATTTAAAACTAAGTGTCCTGAGATGAAAGGGTTCATCAAGATGTCACGACTAAAATATATACTAAAATTGGCTCTTATGACCCTATTTGGTAAAAATTAAAATTAACCTATAATTAAAATCAATGGTCGATGTCATCCTACTACTAGTAACACTTGGGGCATAATGCGAACCATCAGTGTTGGAGCCACAGCACAACACTTGGTGTCTAGTTTATCCTTCCAAGGTGCAAGGGCTTCGTCGACACATCCGACCCTTCCACATGTGACCGTTTTAGGACGACTATTACTTTTCTTCTCGTGTTACGTGCTACAGCTGTCTCGAGAACAAAAGTGGCATAGATGAGGCTAAACGTATCAAGGCATAGACAAGAGTTGTCTTAGCGGCCTCATACCCAAGAGTTGTGCTCTTCTCACAACTGACAATCGTTGTCAGTCAGCTTGAACCCCTTGCTAATGTTGCGTGCTACAGCTACCTTTAGAAAGAGCTTCTAACCGGATTCTCATTCCTTGTTCTAATTAATGTAATGGGTCATTAATTAAATAAGGAAATATACATCGACAATACTAATTAAAATCATTGCTTATATAATAGATGTCTAAAGAAAAACAACTCCTTCATTCTCAAGTCTATACTTGAAAAAGAAAAATTTGAATAACACCCACTTTCATGAATAGCACCGCAATCTGAGAATAGTTCTTAAGATGGCAAAAAAAGCTATGTATCTTAGATGGCCCAGTCCCTACCGAGCCTGAAAGTAACACTACTGCTGCTCGCAAGGCACTGGAAAGACATAACGAGGATGCCATTGAGGTAGCCTGCCTTATGCAAGCACCATGTCTCTTGAACTTCAGAAGAACATGGAAGATAAAGATGCTTATGACATGATCCGTCAACTGAAAGGCATGTTTCAGAAACAAGCCTGGCAGGAGCGATATGACACCATGAAACAGCTCATAAGCTGTAAAGTGCTGGTAGGATCATGTGCTTAAGATGAAATGATACATTGACCAAATGAACAAACTTGGTTATCCCCTGCAAGAGAAATTGCAGCGGACTTCATCTTGAAACCAACCAAGTACTGATGGTCAAGTCTAGTGGTGTTAAGAAGCCCAACAACAAGAAAATAGATCATAAGAGCAGAGGCAAGAGAAAGGTTGTTGTTGCTGCCAAAAATACCACCAACAGCAAGCATATTGCAAAACCACACCCTAGTGAGGAGTGTTAGTGCTTTGAATGCTACCAAATGGGGCACTGGAAAAGAAACTGCCCACAGTATCTAGCCAAGCTGAAGATGAACAAGGCCAATAACATTAGCACTTCTTCTAGTATTCTCATTTATGTTATTGAGCTTTTCATTGTTTCTAGCACACTGGGTATTTGATACCGGATGTGGTTATCACATCGTTCATGTCTTGCAAGAACCTGAAAAGTGGAAGAAACTGAAACAAGGTGACATGAAACTCATAGTTGGTGATGGAAAGAGAGTTCCAGTTCTGGCAACTGGAACATTTTGTTTTTCATATCTTTTTGGCCTTGTAGTTACTTTAAATAACTGTTTGTTTGCACCTGGTTTGACCAGAAACATTATTCCAGTTTCTTCACTGTTTGAACAAGGATTCAAGTACGTTCTAATGGAATTTCCATTTCTGCCTACTTGACTAAAGTCTTTTATTTTGAGGCTAAACCTCGAAATGGTGTTGATGTTCAAACAAGTAATAACATAGATCATTTTCCTAAAGCGTAATAAAGCTGGTATAAACGAAACATAGTTTTTGGCATTGTTGACTTGGCCACACAAGTAAGGCACGCATAAAATAGGTCCAGTCTGAGGAGATTCTTGAATCCGTTGGACAGGACTCCTTTGATGATTGCGAATCTTGCTTAGCTGGCAAACTCACAAAGCACCCCTTCACCGGTGTTGGTGAACGGGCCAATGCTCTTCTAGTACTCACTCACACTGATGTATGTGGCCCTTGCAGAACCACGACTAGAAACCATGAAGGATACTTCGTTACTTTTATCGACCATTATAGTCGATATGCTTATGTCTATCTTCTGAAGCATAAGCACGAAACTTTTAAAAAGTTCAAAGAGTTTCAAAACGAAGTAGTAAACCAGCTTGCTAGAAAGATAAAAGTACTTCGATCAGATCGAGGTCGTGAATACCTCAGCTTAGAATTTCTCGATCATCTAAAGGAACGTGGAATAATTTCACAACCCACTCCACCTGGCACACCCCAACTTAATGGCGTGAGTGAAAGGAGAAATCGAACCCTAATTAATACGGTTCGATCGATGATGTGTAGAACTAACTTGTCTCACTTATTTTAAGGTCATGCTCTTATGATCGCTGCCCGCATTGTCAGTTCAGCTTCGACTAAGAAGGTAAATAAAACACCATATGAGATATGGCATGGGCGTAAACCCGATTTGGAATACCTTAGAGTATGGGGATGTGAAGCATACATCACAAGTGATTCTGATGATGAGCTCGATCCTCGAGGCGAAAAGGTTACAAAAATCTGATGCTATAAAAGGGCGGATATTATTTCTACCATCCTGATGCAAATGTGATTTCCATCAAAAGGAAAGGGACACTTTCTCGAGGAAGAACTTCTAATCGAGAAACTGGAAATAATATTGTTGGTCTTGAAGAAATTCAAGAACCACAAACAACCGCTAATGAAGTCGGACCGTCTGATCAACAAGTAGTTGTTGCCAATGAATCAGACATAAACACAAACGTTCGCAGAGGTAGTAGAATTCGCAAAGAACCTGATAGATACCTTTGGCATCTAAATGGTCCCGAAGTCTTATTAGTAGCTAAGTCTAATGATGAACCTGCTAACTACAAATCTGCTATCTTAGATTCAGAATTTGAGAAATGGTAAGAAGCCATGAACGTCGAGATGCAATCTATGCATGACAATAAAGTATGGAACTTGGTTGAGCTACCCCCGATTGTCGTGCAGTAGGGAGCAAATGGATTTTCAAGAGAAAAACTGATATGCTGGAAATGTCCACACCTATAAAGCACCGTTAGTTGCGAAGGGTTTCACTCAAACTCAAGGTATTGACTTTGATGAGACCTTCTCGCCCGCTGCTCTAATTAAATTAATTAGGATACTGCTTGCCATTGCTACGTGCTATGATTACGAAATATGGAAAAAGGATGTCAAAACCGCTTTTCTTAATGGATATCTCTCTGAAGATGTCTATATGGTTCAGCCTGAAGGTTTTGTCGATCCTAAATATCCAACTAGGGTGTGCAAACTAAATAAGTCCATTTATGTACTAAAGCAAGCATCTCGTGACTGGAATCTTCGTTTTGACCAGAAAATCAAAGAGTTTGGTTTTGTCAAGAATGAAGATAAGCCTTGTGTTTACAGAAAGGCTAGTGGGAGCACCATATCCTTCTGCATCCTGTATGCGGATGATATACTAATCATTGGAAACAACATCCCTATGCTTAGTGAGGTTAAACACTGTTTGGGATCTTGCTTCACAATGAAAAATCTTGGAGAAGCTGCTTACATTCTGGGATCAAGATCTATAGGGATAGATCTAAGCGGCTTCTAGGGCTAAGTCAAAGTACATACAGATACAAAATGATGACACGCTTCAAAATGGAAAACTCCAAGAAAGGAGGTGTTCCTATGACTAAAGGAACTGTGTTGAACAAATCGCAGCTCCTTCAACGGACACTGAAATTAAGCAAATGGAAGCAGTTCCATATGCTTCAGCGATTGGTTCTATCATGTTTGCTATGTTATGTACTAGACCTGACGTCGAACATTCTGAGGTACTTGAGAAGAACCAAATATATGTTCTTAGTGATTGGAGGAGTGGAAGATGAGCTCACTGTAAGGTGTTACACAGATGCTAGCTTCCAAAGTGACCGAGATGATGCTCGCTCATAATCAGGATTCGTATTCACTCTCAATGGAGGAGTTGTTTGTTGGAAAAGCTCCAAACAGAGTGTAGTGGCGGATTTAACCACTGAATCCGAATACACTGCTGCATCGGATGCTGCAAAAGAAGCTGCTTGGATGAATGAGTTCATCACCGACCTTAATGTGGTTTCGAATATTCAAAACCAATCGAGGTGTCCTGTGATAACACAACAGCTATTGCTCAAACCAAGGAGCCCATATCTCATCACAGAGCCAAGCACATTCTAAGAAAGTTCCACTATATACGGGAAATACTGGAACAAGGAGACATCTTAATAAGCAAAGTAGACACAGATCAAAACCTAGCAGACCCGTTCACTAAACCGATGACTCAGGACAAGCATGACCAACATAGGAATGCTATCGGTCTTAGATTGGCTAGCCATTTGTTTTGATTTAGTATTTAGATGTACGAACATTCAAACAATTGTACCTTTTGAATTCACCTTTGATTTACTGGCTAAATGCAAAGTTTGAATCTTACAACTGTGTTCGATTTTAATACGTTTAATCCATGAATCTTGTATTCTAAATTATCCGTAGTCGGTCAGACTCGTGGGAACGACTCTGAATTAAGAGAATTCTGACTTTGGACTCAAGGAGTTGACTTTCAAACTCACAGACCTCATTATGAATGAAGTTGGATGTAACTCGCATCAAATCATATTCATGGATCTTAGTCATAAGATGTATTTGATTTTGGTATACTCATTTAGTATCCTTTGACCTGAGATACATACTAGAACTTTCGTTTACTAAAGGCCATTCTCTGATCAGTGTCAACCGCTATCGCGTAACTGACAGTCATAAAGGCATTGGTTGGGAGTAGTTCTGAAGTTCAGTGGGAGTTGTATGTTGTCAAGACGGGATTCTGTACTCTTACAATATATGTAATAGTTAGACATCCGGGCGCTCTCGTTGATTCAAACTGGTGAAGTGTAAGGCCTTACCCAAACTTACTGTGTGTTTGATTGGACCACTTTAATTCTTGAACGAGAACGATAATGATTGAACGCCATGTGAGATTGAATCTGATCCATGTCTCATTGTTCAATTGATGTCTTTTATAGAAAGGATAGATGACGAGGATTACCATAAGTCTATTGTCTTCAAGTAGTAAGTTGTTGTTGAAGGGAAGTTACCTTAGTTAGTGACTTTAAAGTGTCATGACCTGTTGGGGGCAGTTATGTGTAGCTAGAGCACCGCTGGCTGTCTGCGTTGAGATCTTATCAGAAACCGGCCAAGTGGGAGCTGTTGGATATTTATGTTCGGTTCGATAAGTCAACGCTACCGACCAGGTCTTGATCCGTAAGAGTTACACCGTGGGCAATGAACTTAAATCCACTTAACTAGTTTAACTGGTAATTACGAATAATATGCGAAACGGATCATAATTATATTTATGATTATGAGCGGGATTACTGTTGCGGGTATTAACTGAGAGACGGGTACATGGACCGAGTGAGACAAGAATGCTCACCCTACACCACTTGTCGTGCATGCACCTTTGCTGCGCCACATGTCGCACATGCATCCATCTACCGCCACTAGTCGCGCACCAAACTCTTGGCCAATTGCAACACATGCACTAAGCATGTGTGCCACTTGGCGAGCATGCATGAACCTCCATCCACTATTTAAATGGGACTTGGTCTTTCATTCGGGGTGTTAGGAGAATTAGCACAAGACTCTTTAAAACACCCACAACTACTACCGCCGCCGCCGCCAGTACCGCCGTCCACCGACGCCGCTACCCGGCTTATACCCGCGTTTCGTTTGTTTGTTTCACTAGCACGCGTTCGTTGAACCTCGGTGTCTCGACCGGTTAGTCATTAACCGATGTATATCTTTCTCATCGGTAGTTAGATGTTTTTATCACTGTGCTCGTATTTGCATGTAACCGGATCCTGCCAGGTTTCGTTTATTGTTGATCACTTATTTATTTCCGCTGCGTTTTATTAATTAACTCGCTTAGTTAATTTACCATTATTTATTGAACCGGGTTTTTTATAAATAAAATTTTAACTGATCGACATGCAAACACAACATGTGTATTCTTCTATAACTTCAAAATCTCATGTATTCTAATCTTAAGAATACCGTATTTACCCTTTCAAATACTGAAAGTACACTTACGGCTAATTTCAACCAATTTTATTTTGAGTTCAGTTTCATATATATATTTAACCATTCCATACAAAAAAAAATATGAACATTTAAAGAATCGTGTCACTGAATTAACAAATAGAACAATGTCGTTAGAGAGCAAAGATTAAATGTAACATGACTTGGCCCATTCGACTGGGTCGATGTTGCCATCTTGAGGGATGACAGCATTATCAATGGATGATATTTGTCAAATATCTAACTACCAAAATGTGGCATGTAAGGGCAACTTGGTAATTTTGAACATTGAAAGAAAGTGTTGCATATTTTTAAGGATTTCAAATAGGATATATACAGTTTGATGATTCTTGATACCTCTCCATTGTTTTCGTACACAATTTAATGTTCACAGATAATACAAAAATGAGATTTGGCGGCTTAGTGAGTATTTCAAACATCGTCAAAGGAGAAATGGTAACCGTTAGATCTGATTCTGATCTTTTGTGGACAATCTCTCTTAAAAAGAAGACATGAAGTTGAAAATGGCAAGCTCTTTAAGGCAATCTCTCTTTGTATTGGATATAATGTATCTTTAACGAACTTCGACTCTGGTAGGCCTCTGACAAGCTGTAATTGTGTTCAAAGACTTGAAATTTTGGTGCAGGAGTTATTGTTGTTAAGATATTCAAATGGAAATGAATGGGGGGAACTAAATTGAGTTGGTTGGGTCGGGTCGGGTCAGCTACCACATTTGCACCTCATGAGTTGTGGCACTCTCGTCTTAGTCACATGTGTCGCATAAGTATTTTAATACTCGTTCATTCCTACTTCTTTGCCAATGAACAATGAGCTGGTGGTGGAGTGATAAAGGAGAGATCTGGTGTTCCAAGTGACCCCGGTTCGATTCCTATCCTCACCATTTAGTTTCGGTCCTAGGTGAGGGTTTTCCTCGGTTCGGAGGCGAGTGTATGATGTGGTGAATTTTGCTAGTAGCCCACTTAGAGGATCCGTTGGCCTCTGACAAGCTGTAATTGTGTTCAAAGACTTGAAATTTTGGTGCAGGAGTTATTGTTGTTAAGATATTCAAATGGAAATGAATGGGGGGAACTAAATTGAGTTGGTTGGGTCGGGTCGGGTCAGCTACCACATTTGCACCTCATGAGTTGTGGCACTCTCGTCTTAGTCACATGTGTCGCATAAGTATTTTAATACTCGTTCATTCCTACTTCTTTGCCAATGAACAATGAGCTGGTGGTGGAGTGATAAAGGAGAGATCTGGTGTTCCAAGTGACCCCGGTTCGATTCCTATCCTCACCATTTATATGTCAAAATCTACTACATTACCTAGTTTTCGACCCCCTAGTTTTATAATTTTTTTAGGTATATACGTCTTCGACCCCTCAGTCGAAAATCTCAAGCTTCGCCACTGATTACATATATCCATAATTACAGTCGTTTCACTTGACTATATCCACTATCTCACTGATCACAAGGTATTGATTCATTTCGTCACTTTTAAAAACCTATTACCACATCAAACATATGCAATATGTTGTGCACTATGCTAACCCAAGGTGAGTCAGTTTCTATCTGATGCTGACATTTCATATCGCATCTCCTGTTCATACACACACAAACAAAATAACGTTGATATATGCTCCAATAACCTTAGTTCTCACTATTTGATTTTAAAAATAATAATAATAATAATAATTCACATATTGACTTTTAGAACCATGATTCTTATTCATTTGTATGTGACAAAATTTATAAAAGAGTATTAGGTTCCTTAAAATTCTTACTCTATAATATTAAAATTTAAAATATCTTTTCATTTTTGATAGGTTGAATGTAAATATAACTAACTACCAACCCAAACAAAACAAAACAAAACCTCATAACAAACAAATCACCAAAAATCTGTTATTAAATTCAGGCACCAGTTTCCACCGATCAACAATCAATTCACTGACAGATCTTCATAACAATAATATCTATTTATCCATTCAACCCTTATCTTTCTATGATTCTGTAAGATTGCTTTCTTCACAATCAATGGCAGAAAAGCTACCGATGACTCATCGTTCAACCTTCTTATTACCGCCGGCGACAACCGCTATGGATCTCCACCGACGACACACGCACTCATTATTCTCAACCAACGTCTTCCAAAGTTTTCACCATTGATCTGGGAACACTGTGAGTCTAAACTCGTTCATGTGTAATGTGTTTTCATACGATGTTGTAGATCGTATGATTCGTTGATGTTGTCGTAGAGCAGCAAAAGTTCGTGTGTGTGCTGGATGGTGGAGCTAATCGGTTGTTCGATAACATGCCGGAGCTGTCTGCTTTATGAACATGATGATGTTTCGGTTATTCGTGAAAGGTTTAATTTTAAGCGTAAATTGATTGCATATAAAGTGTTTGATGTTGTTTTAATTGTGTGTATTTTTGCGAAAAAGGTAAAAGTGACGTCACTGGGTTTAAGTTTTAACATATTTAAGGAATAACTGTCTGTTTCACTTTTCTAACAAAGACAAAAGAGGACCGTTATAAAAAGTTAAAATGGTGATTTTGATTGATTGCTGTAGATTTTTTTGAATATGATACATCTCATATTGCTTGCAAATCGGGAAAATCACAAAAGTGGACGTAAACGCCTCGCAAAAAGGGGGGGCTTAGTTGTCTGAGCTGCCTTGAAAAGAGTGTAGGCTTAGCCATCACAAGTTCACAACCAATCAACTGTCTAAGTCGCCTCAAAAAAGTGTAGGCTAAATCCTAGTTGCCTTGCTGGTAAAGCTGATGTGGCAGCTCCTGATTGGTGGAAATGAAGCTGATAGTTGGAAACTGCTGAAAAGTGATTTCTATATTGGAAAGTTTTTTTGTCAACATGTCTATTTTTTCGTAATTTTTCTTTGTGAATTATAACTCGGAGTTTCTTACATATCTAATTAATTTGACTTGGAGGTTATTGGGTCAACGGTCAACCTATACTTTGACCTTGGGGATTTCTAAGCTGGCGAAGCAAAAATAGTAGTCTTGTGTATATGTTCGTGTGTATCAAGATTCCTAATCAAATATTCGGTGGCATCATATTGGTTAGCAGTTAACAGGGTATTTGTGGGTCCCACACTCTCATGAGTAACACACTCGCACACAAAAAAAAATTATTGGACTAGGATCTCTTTGTTTGCTATATGGTACCAGATTGAATATAAGTTGCTAAATTATTTCTTCTTTTCTTAAATAAAAAAGGAAATAATTTTTTGGATGTTAATTTGAATACACATATGTTTTAGGTACAAGCCAGATGTAATAAAAGGAGACATGGATTCAATCAGACCAGATGTTCTTACTTTCTACCGAAATTTGGTAAGCCCGTAATAATCTTTGTATCAGATTATTAATTTGGTAAAGATTTTATAAATGGCAAAATGTGTGGGTCAGATCAGAAGGAGTAGTCATGTAGGATGGATCAAAACGGGCCGGGTCATTTTAACCGGTGTTCTTGATTACTAATCAAATGCAGGGAACGGAGATTGTAGATAATTCCAGTGACCAAGACACGACAGATTTACATAAATGCATCACATATGTACTAGATCTCATATCTGTGACGAGAAATCAAATGCAAGTCAAATTCATTACCTAATAAAATTTTATCATATTGGATTCTTGCAGTATGCTAAGTTGTAATATTTCTTGTGTTTTTTTGTCGGGTGACAGCTATGCATACTTGTTGCTGGAGCACTTGGTGGTAGGTTTGACCACGAAATGGGAAACGTGAACACGTTGTGCCGATTTTCAACAACACAGATTGTTCTTTCGTCTGATGATTGTCTTATCCAACTTCTTCTAGCACCCGAAATCATGAGATTGATGTCCAGTCTTCAGTTGAGGGCCCACATTGTGGTCTTATTCCCATTGGCACCCCTTCTGGAAGCTCTACAACGACCGGGCTACAATGGAATCTCGGTGAGTACTTGTTTCACATCACAAATCGTTAAAGGATATTTACAGTTTAATGTTTCTTGATACCTCCCCATTGTTTTTATACACAATTTTAATGTTCACAGATAATACGGAAATGAGATTTGGCGGCTTAGTGAGTACTTCAAACATCGTCAAAGGAGAAACGGTAACCGTTAGATCGGAATCTGATCTTCTGTGGACAATCTCTCTTAAAAAGCAGACATGAAGTTGAATAGGGCAGTCTCTCTTTGTGTTGGATATGATGTATCTTTAACAAACTTCAACTCTGGTAGGCCTCTGACAAGCTGTAATTGTGTTCGAAGACTTGAAATTCAGGTGCAGATGTTATTATTTTAAGATTATTATTTTTTTGTTGATGATAAAATTTACAATTGCATGGATTATCTAAAGATATTTGAATGGAGGGAACTGAATTGGGTTGGATCGGGTCGGGTCACATGTTAATATGGCACTTAATCGACTGTTTTTCAAGTGCGTATTAAACGGGTTGGGTTGGTTTTGAAAACCTTAAAACTAACTTTAGTTCTATATTATGTTTGAAATCTTTCTTTAGATGTTCATGGCATCTTATTTCATATAATTTTGTATTAACTTTGTTGTGGTGGTTATTAACTATAAGTGAGTGATCCATTGAGCCTCTGGCATAGTTTCGTAGATGGGGATTTAAGAAGTGATACAAGTTGATCAGTCACTGTCAAGGGGCAGCGCGTTAATTATAAAATTTATCATTGCGTATTTGCTTTGCTGGACCGGTTTGATGGGACTGTCATCCGAGTGAGTTGGTGAGATTGATCAAGTGATGTGAGATGGTTGGCGTTGTCTTAGGATTTAACCTAAGATCACTTGATTATTTTATGTTTTTAGATCAATTTCATAATCTAATATACAAAATGGAGAAAAAGATACATCGACATATATGTGAAACTGAAAAAGATCCCTCTTAGTAAAGAGCTTGAAAAATAAGTAAACAAAAAATGGCTTCGCCCGGATTCGAACCGGAGACCTTCAGTGTGTTAGACTGACGTGATAACCAACTACACCACGAAACCACATGTGAGGAATTGTCACATTGTACGGTACTTATTTTTTAATATGTTGTGTAATTCTTTTATTTTATGCCTTTTCACATATTTCTTGTGTGCTAGTTTTAAAAAGATTTTTTTTGGTACCTTATGTTATCTTGTGTGTTTAGTGTAGCTATTTGTCTATTTATGTTTCATTTGACTCTTATGGTTGGGTGTGTCTTTGGAGTTGAGGGTCTCACCGGAAGCAGTCTCTTTATCCCCTGTGATAGAGGTAAGGCTTGCCTACATCCCACTCTCCCCAGACCCTACCAATAGCTTTGCTATGAGTGGGATTATACTGGGTATGATTGATTGATGTTTTGGTTTGATCGAACTCAGATATGTTTCGAGTCAAACACATTGGTCCATGTAAAAAATTTTAACTTCGTGTCACAAGCCATTTAGCAGCCATACCCTATCAATGTAAAATGTCCGGGTTTATGTATTTGACCAGCAAACATGACCCGTTTAGCAGCCCTTAATTCTAAAATGACTAGACTCAGTCGACTTTAATTCGGTTAGAGAAGTAAAAGTATTCGATAAAAATCTTGCTCAATCAAGCAAAGTCTAAACATCTTGCCTAAGATCCATACTCAATCCGCATGAAATAATAGTTACACATGTTTTAAAACTGAAACTCAAAAATCTTGTTAAGTATTCGAATAAAGTCTTAAAAAGCGTATAAATCTTGTTAAGTATTCAAATAAAATCTTAAAAAGCGTATGGTCGATCAGTTACCATATGTTTCAGGCTTGTTTTCATATTTACACAGTCACCAAACTCGGGCTTGTATTTGTTATATCCCATACACATGTATGCATAATTGCATATACAGGCTTGTTTTCACATTCGCATTTGAATCGATCAAACTCAGGCTTGTTTATGTTTTCTAGCATAAAAGGGAATCAAGAGAAACAACAGAAAAGTGGCATACAAACTCTCAAGAAGGGTGCGGCCGATTTGGAGAAGAGAGGCAGCGAAGATATCCAAAATGGATTATGTGATAGAAGATATGATCAATTAGGAGAACAAAAAATATAAAAAACCTTGGTTTTGAAAAGCACGCTTCAGGTGCGCCCGAGGCATTTGGAACTACGCCTTTTTTTGCGACATCCTACATGACGCGTTGTGAGGCAGCGCTTTAAGCCTGAAGCGCTAAGTGTGTGAGGTGACGCTTCAGGCCCAATCAACTCCAATAGGGTTGAATTTAATTAGCCAATTCCTCATTATTCTCCAATAGGGTTGGTATTATAATCTTGTTACTTTTTATTTTGCTTATGTTAACGATACTATAATGTTTATTTGCTATTGTAATCTTTAATAACATCAATTTTAAAAATCTTAAAACTAACTTTAGTTCTATATAAAACTAACTTTAGTTCTATATTATGTTTAAAATCTTCTTTAGATTTTCATGGCATCTTATTTCATAACTTTAATTCTATTATTATGTTTAAAATCTTCTTAGATTTCATGGCATCTTATTTATTAATTTTTTATTAACTTGTTAGGTAAATTAACTATAAGTGAGTCGTCCATTGACATATGGTGTCGTTTCGGAATGGGGATTTAAAAGTGATACGGTCATCATCAAGGGAAGCGTGTTAATTTGAAAATTTACCACTGGGTTGTTGGACGGGTTTGAGGGACTATCATCCGAGGAGTTGGTAAGATTGATGTGTTTTAGTGTCATATGGGTCTTTGATTCAACCTAAGTCATTTGATTATATTTTGTTTCAAGATCATTTTATGATCTGATATACAAAATGGAAAAAAGATACATCAAAATACGTACAAGTGTTTAAGACATTACATATTTAATTAGAAAAAAAAAAATATATATATATATATATAAACTTAAAACATAAAATCCCAGATAAATTTGGTAGACCGCTTTAAAAAAAATTGGGTTGTAAAAATATTGGCTTCGCCCGGGTTCGAACCGGAGACCTTCAGTGTGTTAGACTGACGTGATAACCAACTACACCACGAAACCAACATGTGCGTCTTTTCACATTAAATTTACTAAACTCGACAATTAAATGGTTTTAAAAGAACAAAAACATTGAATTGGATGACCTAGGATCCTAACCAAGCGTGTGAGTTACTTCGATACTAGCTTGAAATTTGCAGGTTTGTGTTTAGTTTATTCATGCTCGATCTGTTTCGGGTCGAACACGCGAGCACATTTAGATAAACGGGACGTGTTCATGTCAACCTGCTGAGTTCACAGATTGACACCTTTAATTCATATATTAATTATTTGAAACTGGTGTTTGTGCAATGTAATAACTTAAAACTATTTGTGTATTTTTGTACTAAAATCTAAATCTAAATTAAAAAATAAAGCAACATATTTTAAGCATGCGTAGGTTAAATAAGATTTAAAAAAAAGCAATATGAAATTAGAGTTTTTAAGTATTAATGCGCAAATGTTAATTTGATAAAACTTATTCTCATGTTAAACGAGTCATCTTCGTATCAACCCGCGAATAGATGTGTCGTGTTTGCAGACATGTGTGTTGGTATTTGGGTTTGGTTTCAAGTGACACGATTTTTAAGTTCGTGTCGTGGTTGGTCCGTATAAAGTTATTAAAGTTTGTGTCACTGTCCATTTAACAACCCTACCAACTGTCTAAAATGTTTGTGTTTATGCATGTGATCCGCTTACCTGCAAACACGACCCGAGTAACAACCCTACATTTGTAACAGCTAGGCTAAGACAACTTCAACTCAATTAGAGAACTTAAAAATATCAGTAAAAATCTTACTCGGTTAAGCAAAATCTAAACGCGCAAGTAATGCTCTAAGCCTCACGGTACCATATGACGCCATAAAACCTCTTTATGGAAATTACAACACCGAAAAGCCAATTTAAAAAACGGATAGTATGGTTTTCACTCTAACAAATAGAAACAAACCAAAGCATAGTTTCAGTCAACATCCAAAGTCTCGAGAGCACCATGGATTGGGTACAAATCAATATTATCCAAACTCAAAAGGGCCCTAACCCCTTTGACCAAGTCAAACCACCATACATGTTGACTAAACAATCTATGTGCTGCTAGCTGCTGCTGCACCTTCAGTTTTCTCTTCTGCTGGTTTGCTGGTTGCCGTCTTTGTTTCCGCTTCGTCACCTACATCATCCAAATCAATAATTAACAAATAATCATGACCAGTATCGTAAAATGGCTATTTTAAAAATCTAACAAAATCATAATCAATAGTTACCTTCGTCATCACTGTCTTCATCATCTCCGCCCATAAAATCACCCATATCTGGCATGCCGCCCATACCCGGCATCCCCATGCCGCCCATACCCGGCATTTCCCATGCCGCCCATACCCCCCATGTCTCCAAATTTCTGTACAAACGTTTAATAGAAAATATGATCAATTAGAAGAACAGAAAATATATAAACCTTGGTTTTAAAAAGCGCGCTTCAAGCACGCCTGAGGCGTGAGGCGTCCAAGGCATTTGAAAAAACGCCTTTAAGCCTGGAGCACTAAGTGTGTGAGGCGCCGCTTCAGGCCCAATCAGGTCAGATTTGGGTTTTATTTGGCCCTAATAGTCTAAATCAGCTTCAATAAGGTTTAATTCAGACCCATCAACTTTTACTGATATAACTGTTAGGCTCTTTACTCTAAAAAAATGAACGTTGCGATATTCTTCAATATAATTAGCCGCTTACCTTATTATTCTCCATTGATTCTTCGAAATTCTTCATAAATTTAGCCTTCTTCACCATCGTTATTCTCTGTTCTGTTTAATCTGTCCTTCAAATGTTTATTATCTGAGCTTCAATCGATGACTTTGATTAGAAAAGTCACACGTATTTTCAGTTTTAATCTGTTTTGTTGAGGTGTTTTAGTCTGTTTGGTGTTTTCTGTAACTTGATTTCTGTTTAGTGTGTTTTGACTTCAATGTATGTTTTTTATGTGCATAAGTGTGTTTTATAATCATGCTTTTGTGTTTATTATTGATTAATTCATGTGTACAAATAATTATTTTATATTTTTTTTAATTTTGAGCGCTTCGCACTCGTAAAGCTTTCACCTCCAAAAGCTTCGGAGCGCCTCACGCATTTTTAAACCAAGATACAAACAAAATTTAGATGACAGTTTTCTTACAGAGAAATCCATTCCTCCCATGTCAAGATCCGCAGGACCTGAACACAAAAGCAAACATAAATTATACAACCAAAATTGTGCGTACATGATTGATGATACTTTAGCATAAGTCGCAAGTCATGGTTTGTTTCTATTTTCTAATGAGCCAAACAAATATGATCTCTGTAATCGCACAGTGAGCAATGGTGAATCAAATCAATGACAAGCTGGAATATGAAATGGCATACCGGCATCATCATCCTCATCTGCCCATTTGTCCCAATCAACTTTCACGTAATGTGGGGCCCTGCCATCTCCGGACAGAAGTTTATTCCACCATTTCGGCTCTGCTTTCTCCAAAATACAAAATATACTTCTCTCGCCTATATTTATTTTGCTTTCCTAGATTAAAACAACAAAAGGATACTTTAACAATGAATACATAAAGTACGAAAATGACAATTACGGAAGAGTATAGCTGGAAAACTAATACTTACCTCTACGTTAACTTTGTCAAAAAGCTCAAGCTTAAGATCATACTCATGCTCACCAGCTTTGGCAGAGAACGTAAAAACACCTTCAGGGGCAAGATTGACTTTAGCGTCTTTAGTATCGGCCAATACCACTGTGATAAAAACTTTATCCTCCCTCTGGGCCCACTTCACCTCCGGATGACGACTAAAAAGTGTAAAAAAATAGGAATTTGGTTGGTAAATTTGAATATACAAATTTTATCAGTTTCCCAGAAGTGTTTACAGTCATGTAAATTGTTTGAAAAAAACGTTGATCAATTTAACAAAGGGTCCTATTTTCACACCCCTGTATTTTCTTATTTTCACATCCCTAGGTGTATACGGGCCGTATAACATTATACGGCTCGTATAGAATGTTGTTGCACAAAATTAGATGTAGTGGAATGTTTTTTTTTTGTTTTCCATGTATACAGGCAGTATGACATTATACGAGCCATATACAATTGTATACGAGCAATATAATGTAATACGACCAAATGTATACGGGCCGTATACGAGCAATATAATGTTATACGACCAAATGTATACAGGCAGTATAACATTATACGAGCATTATATACGACCATCCTAAAAGCTTACTCACATGGTGTATACGGACAGTATAAGGTTACACGGCCCGTATACACCATGTGAGAATAAGCTTTTACCATGTGTGATTATTAGGACCCTTTAATAAAAGCATTTGCATTTTGAATAACACATATAATATTTATCAGCAAGGATTGAAATACAAAAAAGTATATATTAAGAAACAAATAAGAGTTCACGGTCAACAAGCTTTTTATTTCGTTACCAAAAAAACAATCATATTAACATATTGTTCACAGCATTAAAATACAAGACTTAGTTAAAAACAATCAGTATATGTTCACCATGAACATAGAAGCTCCTCTACAGCATCCGCCTTATATTCACATAAACTACGTATAGTTAAAAATTATCGTATAATCTCCATGACATCACATCAAGGATCTTGTAAAAAAACTAGAAACAGATATTCTAAACCACCTGACATAAATATAAACTGGGCACATTATCCATATAAGTTAGAAAAATAATTTTTTCGGTCGAACTAATTACCATTTTACTCCCAACAGCTAATTTCATCACAAAGAAAAAAAAACTAAAAAAATCAGACCTTATAAAAATTATCAAAGCCACAATGTAGTTACATATATAAACAAAAAACAAAAAGAACAACCCCCCCCCCCCCAAAAATATAATAAATGAACCATAGTCACAGGAAACGCAGAAACCCCCTCGAATCCCGAATCGGTTCGGCCATACCAGAATCGGGTACAGAATCGAACCATTCGCCCTGGGTTCGCGAACCGGATTGGAAAAAAGGTCGTACCCGATTATCACAATACTCGTTCCGAATCACTGAAAAACGTGTTTCCGATTGAAAAATTCACCGTTTCGGAACGAATCGATTCGCGTACCAATCAATAGATGCACGAATTGCAAACATGATTAGACACTTTTCCCGCCTTTTTAATGGAGCCTAATTGCCTACCTATATTAATGTAACAGATTGCGTTATTCTAAGAGATAAATTTCTAATTGATATTATTATTTAGAAGATATATCTTGACACATTTTGGATACGATTATCAAATTTGTTTTTTCAGGTTAGATTATTTTTATAAACTATATTGTAATTGTTTTATATACGATACGACGTACCAAACTATATGGTACACCGTACCGCGTACCGAATTGGCGTTCCGAATGAACCTACCCCCTCTCGTACCGAATTTTCAAATTTCACGAACTACGTACCCGTTTTCGTTCCGCGAACCGGAGCGAACTGCGATCCATGTGACTATGAAATGAACCAATTAAAACTATTATCAAATACAGCTCATCACTTAAGCCCCAAAAGTACTATCAACTACCAATCATTAACGGGATGGTAAATTTTAATGAAGCACCTAACTTTCAATACCACAAAGATATAATCACAGCAAAAATGCCAAAAGAAAACACACACACAATATTACAAATCAACTAACTTACCAAATATAAAGTATTATATTGCTCAAATAATAACATCTTTTAAAAGAAGACATAAATGCTAATCAATCACCTAACTTTGATATCCCCAAAAACATAGATACATATTTACATTTAATTTAAAAAAGAGTTAACACCATTTTCGTCCTGTAGTTTGTTCACTTTTGCCATTTCAAACCAACTTTAAAAAATGCACCAGTTTCCTCCCTAACATACCGGAAACGTGCAACTTCAGTCCAAAAATTTTAATTCAGTTAAGTCAGACAGGTTTAATGAAGGGCGTTATTCTCAATCGGCGGGAAAATTGGGAATTAGGTGAAAATAAAAGAAATATGATTTGACAATAATACCATTCATTAAACATGTATGACTTAACTGGGTTTTAATTTTTGGACTGACGAGGCAGTTTCTGGTATGTCAGGAAGGAAACTGGTGCATTTTTTTAAATTGGTCACGGCAAAAGTGAACAAACCACCTGTTAACTCTTTAAAAAAAACACCACCACACTCCAACAAATTAAACAAACAAAATAACTATCCGCTTAATTCATCACTAAAAAGATCCAGAACTTCATTTCAAACAGCTAATCAAACATCTACCTTTCAGAAAAAAAAAAAAACTGAAACAAATTAACAAAAAGCAAACAAGACACTCCTCCAAGAATTCACCACTCAAACTCCCAAATTACTCACAACACAAGTGCTAATCAATCACCAATTTCAGAAGACGATATAAACTACAAGTAGCTAATTATAACAAAAGGACAACAGAAGATCGATGAGAAATAAAAGAGAAACCTGCAAAAGAAAAAAAAGTGGTGGTTGGAAGAGAAGATGATTACCTCATGATATTAATATCCGAAAGAGGAAAGATAGAAGGAAAGAAAACCCTAGAAACAAACGCTGTGTGTGCTTGCTGAGAGTGATTGTGATTGCTTCAGTCTTAAACCCTTCCACAAATTGCTCCCCTGTAGGCCCACCACACTCACTATTGTGTTTCTTGGGCTTTTTATATTGGGCTTGCTTATTTAAACAAATGTTAAGATGTTTGTATCTATGTGCTGGGCTTTGTTCAAAGCCCATTATTACAATATATACATTTAAGGTGGACTCTTATCTACAGTAACCAAAAAGACCTTCCTTTATAGTGTCATCACTCCAATTTCTTTGTCACCGCACAAAAACAGCAATCACCTCATATTGTTTTAATTTTGTCCTTTTTTGGTTTTTATTTTATAGTAAATTTACATTTTCAGCCTCATGCTTATAAACTTTATTTTTGGCACCAAAAACTTTGTCTTTTTTCTTTTCTTATGGTCTTTTGAGTTAAAATTTCTCTCTAAATTCAAGTTTGGCTACATGTTATTCCGGTTAACGGTATAAGTTCGTGTTTATCTTTGGTTACATTTTACATCACGTGACGCTATTTGCTTTTTATTTTACGATTTTGTTGGTATTGGTTGCCGTTTGCTTATTGTTTAGCATGGTTTTACGACCTCCGCACTCGCGTTGCGGGGGTTAAACACTAGTTCTAAATAATTTGTAAGTGTATATAACTAGTAAAACTTTCCGCGCTTTGCGGCGGGTCTAAATGTAAAGTAGCTCGGATTTGTACCGTCAACACCTAAATTGTTTCTCAACAAAGGTTATATCAAAACATAGATAAACTAAAGATGTACATAAAAATAAGCACAAAAACGTATTATATATGACCTTGTTGATGCACTTTGTGTTCGTCACTTGTCGAATAGGCTAGATAAAGCGTGTGTTGAATATTGTATAGGTTAGAATCGAACACACGACCAAAATACGGAGTTTTCAGTGTGAAAGGAAACAAGTTCGCTCGAACTTGACCTGTGGAGGTCAAGTTCGCTCGAACTTGACTTGTGGAGGTCAAGTTCGCTCATAATGGTGAGGTTGATGTCAAGTTCGGGCGAACTTGACCCCCGAACTTAGATGCTTACCAGAGAACTTGTCATCCTATAAATAGGTGGTGTGTGTTCATTTGTCATTTGAGTTTTTGCCATCCCTACGGGGAGGTGCTGCCGGATTCTCTCCAGGATCTCCGGCAGCTGGACTTATAAAGATGTATACTCTTTCGGTATGAATGAAGACTTCTGCTGCATTCTACTTCTACTCCATTCCTAATAACATTCTACCGAAACTGTTATATACGTTTACGCATTAACTTCCGTCTAGAACCACCTGATCACCGACCTTCAGACCCAACTTATTTGCGAAAGAAATTTACGTCGAACACCAACTCGAACTTATACTGACACGTACATAAAAGTAAGTACAAAATTATGTTTTTAAGTTAAAAATAGTATCGCGCATTGCGGTGGCGCCGAAACGTAAAGTAAATCGAATTTATATAGTCGAACGAATACATATTTTACTTGACCCAAATTGTTGTAAGACAAAATTTATGCCAAAACGTAAATCATATGAAAACGTACAAAAAAAGGAAAAAAAACATACTATATCTGAGCCTACCTATTTTTAAAGAAACATAATCAGCTTTAATTTATACCGACACGTACATAAATATAAGCACGTAAAAAATTATTATAAAGTTTTTAGAAAGTGCATACTAAAGAAAAACCCTTACCAATGGCCAGGTGCCATGCAGCTGGATGGCACTAGTCATCCATCTTGTGATTGTAGCTTTATTGAACTAGTAAGATTACCCGCGCTATGTTGCGGGGTTTCGGTCGATATCTATTTTGGTTCAGTATACCAACCAAAAGAAATGTGTTCAAAAAATATTGACACATGTTTTACATCGACCACCATAAAAATAAATTTAAATTGGACAGAAGGACGAAAGATTTTAAATTAACTGTAAATGGAAACGTAAATGTTATCTTAAATATAACTTTAATGAAAAGGAACCTAAAACTAAAACACTAAACATAAAGAAAACTAAGAAATAAAAATAATAAAGTCCAGAAAAATAAGAAAGAAACAAAAAAGTCAATAGGATAAAAACACTATCCACATAACTTCCTAATTGTACGTTAGATCGTATCCCAGCTGAAAACGTACATAAAAATAAGCAAGAAAACGAATTATATTTGACACATATTTCTGACGAAAATTTACCTCGAATCGTAAACCAACTTGAATTTATACTGACGGGTGCATAATAATAAGACATGAGAAAATAGTTACGGCGTGTTGTGGCGGTGTCAAAACGTAAAGTGACTCGAATTTATAGTATTTAATAAAAACATATTATATTTGACTCGACGTGTTTCTAAACAAAATTTATGTCAAAACGTAGACAATATGAACAGTACATAAAAATACGTATGAAAACGTATTATATTTTACCCGACTCATCTATAGAAAAATAAAATAAAATTTAGAGTAAACTTCCGTTTTGCTCCTTGTGGTTTGGTCGTTTTAATGGTTTTGCCCCAATCCTTTAAAAATAGCCATTTTTCTCCCTGATCTATGAAGCTTATCTTGATTTCACTCCCCGCTCCTAACGCCATCCAATTCCTCTGTTAAATCCTGATCACGTGCCCCTCACATGAGGGGCATTTTAGTCTTTTTCCTATCCTCCCTAAAATGATATTAAAAAACGACCAATTAATACATTATTCACAGTGCCACTAATTAATGATTGATGATCACAAAATGATCAAATATCAGCTACATCTACAAGCATACATAACTATAATATAATCATCTTACACAAACCCTAACTATAGTCATATAATTAAAAAGCAAACACAATGTAACTGAACTGATAATAACAAAGTCAATGAACAAATCATCCATTATCCATAACTGTGCTTGTGCTGTTTCGATTCGACGCCTCGCAAGCGGGAGAAACCGCTGCAACAGCGCATCAACAATCAACTTTGCCGCAATCCCTACCTTCATCTTCACATAAACCCCCAAAATCAGATGCAAATCTCAGCTGAGCAGTTACCACGTCATAATCAAATTACTGATCCTGAAAACACCTCAAATGTTGTTCAATTCCAGATTAATAAGCATCAAGTAAGCCAACGAGTGTTAAAAAAGGCTACAATTGTTTGTAAATCTGAAGTGGTTGTTTATAAAGACCCAAAAGTGAAACGTCGTAGTTTTGGGTAGAAAAGGAATCTTCTTCGTCGTTGTCAAGGTCTCTGCAACTTCTTCTTCTTCTTTTTGCTTTCTATGTGATCTAGAAAGCTAAAAAATAATCAGGCATTTTCACCATTGATGATGTCAGCAGAGCTCAACCATTTTAGATTACAGAAAATATCTTTTTAGTGAGGATAGGAAAAAGACTAAAATGCCCTTCATGTGAGGGGCACGTGACCAGGATTTAACAGAGGAATTGGATGACGTTAGGGGCGGGTGTGAAATCGAGATAAGCTTCATAGATCAGGGAGTAAAATGACTATTTTTAAAGGATTGGGACAAAACCATTAAAACGACCAAACCACATGGAGTAAAACGAAAGTTTACTCTAAAATTTATATTAAAACAAAGACCAACTTAAACTTACATAATAATAAGCATAAGAAAATATATTATATTTGACTCAACTTATTACCGGGGAAAATTTACGTCTAAACGTAAATCAATTTGAATTTATGCAAACACGTACATAAAAAAAAACACGTAAAACTTTACAAAATTTTAGAAAGTTAAGAGGTTGTAATTGTTAACACTGAAAGTTAAAGGGTAAATGTATTTAAAAAATAATAAAGACAAAAGAAAGAAAAGTCAAAAAGCAAAAAAGAAAAAAAAAAGGACAAAAGATAAAAAAACAAAAACAAAAGCAAGTTATTGTTCATCCAACTTGCATTGTTATATTATATATAACTAGTCGTGGCTTACGTTGAAACTTCTAACAACCGAAAATGTACATAAAAATAACGACATATTTCCAAAGAACATTTACGTCGAAACACATACGAACTTGAATTTATACCGACACGTGCAAGAAAATAAGCATGTAAGAAAATAGTGTTTTTTTAAGGTAAAGAATGATATGTAGCGTTGCGGCGGTGTCAAACGTAAAGTGACTCGACTTTATGACATCTAATGAAAACGTATTATATTTACCCAACTCGTTTCTGAACAAAATTTACGTTTAAACGTAGACCAACTAAAAGTGTACATAAAAATAAGCATGAAAACGTATTATATTTGACCCGACTGATTTCCAAAAAAAAATCACGTCAAAATATAGAACAACTGAGAATGTCATAATAATAAGTATAAGAACATATTATATTTGACTCAACTTATTTCCGAGAAAAAATTATGTCGAAATGTAAATCGACTTAAATTTATACCGATACATGTACATAAAAATAAACGCATAAAACTCAATTACAAAGTGGTTTAGAAAGTTAAGGGGTTGTAAGTGTCAATGCTAAAAGTTGAGGGTTAAAAGTATACAAAAAAAGAAAGAAAAAAAAAGGAAACGTCAAACTCGAAAACGTATTGTATTTGTCCCGACTAATATCTGGAAAAAAATATCTACTTCAAAACATAGACCAACCGAAAACATACATAAGATTAAGCATAATACCATATTGTACTTAACCCAACTTATTTATCGGGAAACTTTACGTTGAAACGTAAATCAACTTAAATTTATGCCGACACGTACATAAAAAAATACGTAAAACTCAATTACAAAGTTTTTAGCAAGTTAAGAGCGTGTAAGCGTTAATGCTAAAAGTTGGGGGGTAAAAGTATACCAAAAAAAGAAAAAACGAGGAAAGTCAAAACACTGCTCACACGAGTTCGTAATTGTATTATAGATAACTAGTATTAGATCTCGTGCTTTGCGGCGGGTCGTAGGAGGGTGTTTGCGATGATGTATATCAATGGGTTAATATATACCATGTAGGCTTTAATCTAAACAAAAGTAAAAATAAGCAGGCAACATGGTTAAGTTAACGTGTTTAGAGTTAAAAGTAGTTTTAATTGTCATAAGTTAAATAAAAATGTTAAATTTGTTACCTGGTATATTGAAGTGTTAGTGATGGTTGAGTTTACTGCACATGTTTGGCGGGGTTTAAATACACGGTTTCATCTTGTTTTTCATTGTTTTTGGTATTGTAGGTTGTAATGGAGATACGGTGTGAAAGGATCGAGTTAGGACAAAGAAACAACGTCAAAAATATGGTCCCAGTTTATTAAAATTGGGCAAAGATATTATGTACTAATTGGTTTTATTTTTGGTGTATATAATAATAGAGGTGCAAGAAATACCAAAACAGTATTGAAATCGGTTTGGTATGAAGTAGTTAGGAACCGACCCAGCCTACGAGTTTGGGATCGGTTTATAGTTTATAGCTCTTGATTCGATTACATCCTTAGATTCAACTATGAAATATGTACATAAAAGAAACCAGGGTCCTAGTTACCCGCGTGTTGCGCAGGAACGCGGTTGGAATTCAGAACGTATAGCACACCATAACAACCGATAAATAAATTTGTAAAATTAATTAAAATTATACATTAATTGGTTGCGCTATTTACATCGTTGTAACATCCGTCAAAAACGGATTTACCAAACACCGCTCCGTTTATCAACCGAACAGTCAGTCAAATTTTTCGTTGCGAATTAAATGCCCAAAATAATTTTAAACGATCCGTAATCAATTATTATGCGGGAATATGTATTTAGTTTTTGAAAATCTGTCAAAAATAGCAAAATAAAAATGTTTTACCCATGCCGGGTTTCGAACTCGGGTCTGTACCGGGTCAAACCAAAGACTTATCTCTCAGCCAACAACCGCTCCGCCACTTTGTTTTCTGGTTAATAAAGGAATCACTTAATTCAAATATTGAAGTTCCGAAATCAATTTCTGTATTTTGCGCCCAAAATAACAGTCGTCGGAAATCCCGACGATTTCGCCGTTTATTTACGTTATCGCTCAATATAACCGAAGTCTTAACTATTACGACGGTTATAACCGACGTCTGAACCGCGACATCAGCCATAACCGCCGGAGTACGGTTGACTTCGAATTAAGACCGAATTCAGACCCCATTCAATCCCAATACTACCCTATAAATACAACCTCAACTCGCCAGAAGTCTTTCACACTCAAATCGCACCCTTTCTCGGCGAAAAATCACTCGCCGGAAGTATTTGATACATCGCCGGAAAACCGTATCATCAACCTTCGAGCTTACTGAACCCCCTAAACTTTCACCGAAGTCACCCACAACCTTTGCAAGCCTTCGGAAGACTCTCTGCTACAAGTTACTTGTCGCCAGAAAAAGTTTTCTTTCGCCGGAGTTCTGCCGGAAAACAGAGTAAAACCAGTCGGTACTTTTTACTCCTAATTCCTTTCCTTTTTACTTTTATCTCGTCTGTAATTGACCGTTAAACGCTAAAAGAGCATGAATTAACTTTTCGAACCAGTCCGTCGTCACTTCCGGTTAAAACCGGTGAAGAAGACGAAGTTCAGTAATGGTTAAGTATAATTTAAATCAAGATAATTACCGGGTTAGACACACAGTCCAGCGGTGGACTGTGTGCACTTTTAAAGCTAAGGTCACGAGTTCGAGTATTGTCCCTCACACGCCGCTTTGATAAAAATCCCTTCTTTTCGCAAAACTGAACCGGAGTGTTTTCGGTATATGTTAAGTATATTGATATCTGAGTTTATAATCAAGTGTGACACACAGTCCAGCGGTGGAGTGTGTGTCCGCTAACCCACAGGTCCCGGGTTCGAGACCTGTGGAGCGCACCGATTCTGGAGATTTAATTCATTTTTAATAATAAAGGATTTCTGTTAAATCTAATTAATATATATATATAATTAAAATCGGATATATAACGGGTTAGACACGTAGCTCAGTTGGTAGAGCTGCGTGCACGCGTACGGGAGGTCTCGGGTTCGAGCCTCACCGAGCGCACAACAATATGCCTATAAACCGGTCAACGATAGTCAAAGTCAACGGTCAATGTGTACTGTAGCAAAAATAAAAATATTTTTTTTATTTAATTATATTATTTAAAAATTAATTAAAAATACTTAAAAATAACATTTTTAAGGTTAGAAAATAGCCTCAAACTCACAAAAATACACCCAACCATCCTACTAAAATAGATTAATAAAACCCGTTTACTTACCAAACCATTATGCAATTTATCTAGGATTAATTTCACTCGTGGTTAACACCATTTCGCGTGCATTCAACCTCATCAACCGAACGCACCCAATGTGAGTGAATTCTTACAAACTCCCCTTTTTATTCATGTTTTGGGGTGTATCATGTGTCGCTTAAATTAATTCTCTTATGCAAATTCGTGCCATACCATTATATGAACTAAATTAGAATGTAACTATTGTTTGGTTGTGATGTATTACATATTGTCAAAGTCGTATGCAAATTATTTAGGCCCATCAGTTCCTCGTGGGAGACGAGAACAACGCGTGCCTCAAAACTCATACATTAGGCCCATCAGTTCCTCGTGGGAGACGAGAACAACGCGTGCCTCAAAACTCATACATTAGGCCCATCAGTTCCTCGTGGGAGACGAGAACAACGCGTGCCTCAAAACTCATTCATTAAGGCCCATCAGTTCGTAAGAACAACGCGTGCCTCAAAACTCATTCATTAGGCCCATCAGTTCGTAAGAACAACGCGTGCCTCAAAACTCATTCATTAGGCCCATCAGTTCCTCGTGAGAGACGAGTCGAACATCGCGTGCCTCAAAACAATCATTTGGTGTATGTGAGTTTAATGTTCAATATTATGTGTTGTGTGAATAAATTTACATCTACATTTACTCATATGTGGTATGCACCTTATTTATAATCAATTGGATAAACTTGTTCAAATGTTTTTCCATAGGATTCACTCGCCAACATTATGTTGATCCAAAACCTTTTTACACATGATACAGGTGAACAGGTTGAAGCAAGGAAAACATAGGATATGCCTTAGAAGAGAACCAAGAAGCTTAGACAGATAGTTAGAATATGGTGTATCATTTATTTCTATTAAATTGTATTAATGAATATGAAACATATAATAAATGTCATGAGCTTTGATGATAACCCAATTATGCCCCGATCACCTTTTCCGCTGCGGGTCGGGGTGTGACAGATTGGTATCAGAGCCATGACTATAGGGATATAGGATAGGTTATTAGACCCTTAGAGCCTATACTATAGTCTGCCTAAATTTTAACTTGATTAGGTGGTTACATACAAACTTGTGATATTTATTTGTTTCATATTTGTTTACATTTCAGTCAAACATACATGCTCATATACATATTCATTATACATATATACATATTCATTATACATATATCGATGTTCATGTATTCAATTTATTTTCATACTCTCAATATCCAAAGATTTTGTGCAATTTTCAATTCTCATCAAAGTAAGTTCTGCGACGGGCATGTAGTAACTGGAAGGGTACAAGTACCGGTAGTCGGAACGTCCTGTCTAGGTTGGCATTCGTATAAATCCAAAATAACGGACCAGTTTGCCTACCTGGGGACTAACGATGAGAGTACGACGGACCTATTAGGCCAAAGCATGCCACACCAAACGTCGTTCGAACTAACCTCACTTTGAGATGTCACCGTGTCCATGCCTGGACACATTCCGAATATCACACGTTGTATACATATTTCTCGATTTTCTCCGGGTTTTGTGTACGCAACCAGGCAGAAACCGTGCGAACCATATGAAAAACCGGTATTCATGGGGGCCCACATGATTACACAGGTAAAGTATGGCGGCATGACGGGCCTAACAGCGAGCAAAGCCCAAGACATCCTATGGATGTAGTAGATTTATTTTCTATATTTACTTTATGAACGTTCAATCCCAAACACGACCCACGATCCCAAAGGCATCCAACTCATACTCTTGACATGTATTCCTTGTAGATGTCTTCTAACCTCGCCCGTAGGAAGTTGAGAGCAGAAAAAGCCCGTGAACGCATGGCTACCCAAATCGCTCAGCAAATGGCGACCGTAATACCCAACATCGTAGTTCAAGTTCAACAAGCCCTTACCACTAATTCCGTTAACCCAACCCAACAAGAGGATCAAAACACTATCAACCTTTCAGTCACTAAATGCACCTACAAACATTTCAAATCCTGCGATCCTCCAAAATACGAAGGAACTGAAGGTGTCACCGCTCTTCTCCATTGGTTCGAAGAAATGGAGAACACTTTTCTAAATTGCGATTGCCCCGATGATCGCAAAGTGCGTTATGCTACCGGTTGTTTACTTGGAACAGCACTCACATGGTGGAATACAGAAAAGACCAAACGAGGTGTTGAAGAAACTATGACCTTGACTTGGGAAGAGTTGAAGGGAATCATGACAAGACGGTTTTGCCCAAGAAGTGAAATCAAGAAATTGGAGGATGAGTTCCATGCTTTGAAACAAAAGGAAGGCGACCACACCACATACAACAAGAGATTCCTTGAGCTAAATCAAATGGTTCCCAACTTGTTCACTCCCCTCTACCGTTTGATCGAGCACTACATTCGTGGTCTTCCATCAAAGATTCAAGACCCTGTAATAAGCACCTCGCCTGCAACCTTGGAAGCAGCAATGGAACTAGCAACCGCGCTCACCGAGAACCGAATCCGGAACAAAGATTTCAAAGAGGAGAAGAAGAAGGATAAAGCATCAACGGAAACCTCAAACCCCACCCGAACCGAATCCTCTACACCACCTACATCTAAGAGAAAGCGTGATGGGCAAGTCTTCGCCGTCACCCAACGCAAACAACCAGCTTCACAAGTTGTACCTCCTCAAACTATCCCAAACGCTCAAGTAGCACCCAACTCAACTTACCCAAATAAGAAACCTTACATTGGACCTCACCCTCAATGCAACACCTGTTTCTATCACCATCCAACTACTTCACCCTGTCGACTATGTGCGAATTGTGGACGCTACGGTCATTTGAGCAAAGTTTGCCGCACCGCTCAAAACCAAACCTCAACCCCTACTCAACCCATGACCCAAACATATCAACAACCTCAATACCCCATGAACCCATATGTTCGAGCTTGTTTCAATTGCGGCGACCCTACCCATTTTAGAAACACGTGTCCTCGTTTGGTTAATATCATAAACGCCCAAGCTCAAGCAAACCCAGTTAACCAAGCAAACCAAGCAAACCCAGCTCCACCACCAGCAAGAGGAAGAGTTTATAACATCAACGCCAATCCTGTTGAAGATGTTAACGGTCCAAACCAACCACTTAACTAGCCTTCTCTCACCAAGAATCAAGATTCAACTCTAATCACTTAGTTTTTATGTTTTTCTTTATGTTATCTCAATTTTCACGTATCTCAATTGGAATTTTATCCAAGAATTTTAATGCAAATTACTAGTTCAGTTGGTTTTATACTCATTGATTTAATATTCATATCATCATAATTCACGACATATCTCAGAAGTTGAGTTGTGTCTCACATGCAATACATTTCATTTTACATTTCAATACATGCAATACGCTCGGCTCCGTTTGATTGAGCCTTGAGCACACAGATCAATTTACATTTCCAGTTCATGCAATACGTTCGGCTCCGTTTGATTGAGCCTTGAACGCACATACATTTTCATTATCAGTATCTTGTGGTTGTGGTGTTTGTTGTAGAGTCGCATAGAACTAATCATAACTGGCGGATGAAGTCAATGAAAATTTGACAAGAATATGGTGGATACGCCGCTGGTACTTCCTATATATAAGTATTCTTGTCAAATGATCGGATGCATTATCAGGCAGTTATGAGAGGTTCCATGCATAGGCTGTTTGTTGTGATTAAGTTATTCATTTTCAATACATGCAATAAGCTCGGCTCCGTTTGATTGAGCCTTGAGCACACAGACAATTCCATTCTCAATACATGCAATAAGCTCGGCTCCGTTTGATTGAGCCTTGAGCACACAGACAATTTCATTCTCAATACATACAATACGATCGGCTCCGTTTGATTGAGCCTTGATCGCACAGATATATATCATTTCAGTATTTTTATGATTGTTGTATTGGTTGTAGAGTTATAGGACTAATCATAATTCACTGATAAAACCAATGAAAATTTGACAAGAATATGGTGGATACGCCGCTGGTACTTCCTATATATAAGTATTCTTGCCAAAGGATCAGAGGCGTTATCAGGCGGTTATGAGAAGTTCCATGTAGGATTTAGTATTGCCTTGGTTGAAATTGTGTTACATTTATATCATCTCACTATTTAAATTGGATTGTGATCCATTTCCACATAGACTAACCTCTCCATCATAACAAACGAGAGAGGAACCATCACCATTCAAACATATATGCTATCAGAATGTGGATACAATTGTTAGTTGTTGTGTTTATTTGTGTAGATTGTAGAATTTCTGCCTTAGGATATAACCCTAAGCATATTCAAACTTTTATGCGTGATATCATTTTAGCGAACCATTCCTGCTTAACAATACTTATACAGTAGGCAACAAAAAGCGATTCCTGTATTAGGATACTTAACCTTTACAAGGAACGTTACCGCCTCAAACAAAAACTTAAACCCTTATTTCTTCTAAGTATGTAACTGTCAAAACTAAACACCATCATTCTTTTAGTCAATTATAGCCCTGTTTAAATTTCGGGACGAAATTTCTAAAAGCAGGGGATACTGTAACATCCGTCAAAAACGGATTTACCAAACCCGCTCCGTTTATCAACCGAACAGTCAGTCAAATTTTTCGTTGCGAATTAAATGCCCAAAATAATTTTAAACGATCCGTAATCAATTATTATGCGGGAATATGTATTTAGTTTTTGAAAATCTGTCAAAAATAGCAAAATAAAAATGTTTTACCCATGCCGGGTTTCGAACTCGGGTCTGTACCGGGTCAAACCAAAGACTTATCTCTCAGCCAACAACCGCTCCGCCACTTTGTTTTCTGGTTAATAAAGGAATCACTTAATTCAAATATTGAAGTTCCGAAATCAATTTCTGTATTTTGCGCCCAAAATAACAGTCGTCGGAAATCCCGACGATTTCGCCGTTTATTTACGTTATCGCTCAATATAACCGAAGTCTTAACTATTACGACGGTTATAACCGACGTCTGAACCGCGACATCAGCCATAACCGCCGGAGTACGGTTGACTTCGAATTAAGACCGAATTCAGACCCCATTCAATCCCAATACTACCCTATAAATACAACCTCAACTCGCCAGAAGTCTTTCACACTCAAATCGCACCCTTTCTCGGCGAAAAATCACTCGCCGGAAGTATTTGATACATCGCCGGAAAACCGTATCATCAACCTTCGAGCTTACTGAACCCCCTAAACTTTCACCGAAGTCACCCACAACCTTTGCAAGCCTTCGGAAGACTCTCTGCTACAAGTTACTTGTCGCCGGAAAAAGTTTTCTTTCGCCGGAGTTCTGCCGGAAAACAGAGTAAAACCAGTCGGTACTTTTTACTCCTAATTCCTTTCCTTTTTACTTTTATCTCGTCTGTAATTGACCGTTAAACGCTAAAAGAGCATGAATTAACTTTTCGAACCAGTCCGTCGTCACTTCCGGTTAAAACCGGTGAAGAAGACGAAGTTCAGTAATGGTTAAGTATAATTTAAATCAAGATAATTACCGGGTTAGACACACAGTCCAGCGGTGGACTGTGTGCACTTTTAAAGCTAAGGTCACGAGTTCGAGTATTGTCCCTCACACGCCGCTTTGATAAAAATCCCTTCTTTTCGCAAAACTGAACCGGAGTGTTTTCGGTATATGTTAAGTATATTGATATCTGAGTTTATAATCAAGTGTGACACACAGTCCAGCGGTGGAGTGTGTGTCCGCTAACCCACAGGTCCCGGGTTCGAGACCTGTGGAGCGCACCGATTCTGGAGATTTAATTCATTTTTAATAATAAAGGATTTCTGTTAAATCTAATTAATATATATATATAATTAAAATCGGATATATAACGGGTTAGACACGTAGCTCAGTTGGTAGAGCTGCGTGCACGCGTACGGGAGGTCTCGGGTTCGAGCCTCACCGAGCGCACAACAATATGCCTATAAACCGGTCAACGATAGTCAAAGTCAACGGTCAATGTGTACTGTAGCAAAAATAAAAATATTTTTTTTATTTAATTATATTATTTAAAAATTAATTAAAAATACTTAAAAATAACATTTTTAAGGTTAGAAAATAGCCTCAAACTCACAAAAATACACCCAACCATCCTACTAAAATAGATTAATAAAACCCGTTTACTTACCAAACCATTATGCAATTTATCTAGGATTAATTTCACTCGTGGTTAACACCATTTCGCGTGCATTCAACCTCATCAACCGAACGCACCCAATGTGAGTGAATTCTTACAAACTCCCCTTTTTATTCATGTTTTGGGGTGTATCATGTGTCGCTTAAATTAATTCTCTTATGCAAATTCGTGCCATACCATTATATGAACTAAATTAGAATGTAACTATTGTTTGGTTGTGATGTATTACATATTGTCAAAGTCGTATGCAAATTATTTAGGCCCATCAGTTCCTCGTGGGAGACGAGAACAACGCGTGCCTCAAAACTCATACATTAGGCCCATCAGTTCCTCGTGGGAGACGAGAACAACGCGTGCCTCAAAACTCATACATTAGGCCCATCAGTTCCTCGTGGGAGACGAGAACAACGCGTGCCTCAAAACTCATTCATTAAGGCCCATCAGTTCGTAAGAACAACGCGTGCCTCAAAACTCATTCATTAGGCCCATCAGTTCGTGGAACAACGCGTGCCTCAAAACTCATTCATTAGGCCCATCAGTTCCTCGTGAGAGACGAGTCGAACATCGCGTGCCTCAAAACAATCATTTGGTGTATGTGAGTTTAATGTTCAATATTATGTGTTGTGTGAATAAATTTACATCTACATTTACTCATATGTGGTATGCACCTTATTTATAATCAATTGGATAAACTTGTTCAAATGTTTTTCCATAGGATTCACTCGCCAACATTATGTTGATCCAAAACCTTTTTACACATGATACAGGTGAACAGGTTGAAGCAAGGAAAACATAGGATATGCCTTAGAAGAGAACCAAGAAGCTTAGACAGATAGTTAGAATATGGTGTATCATTTATTTCTATTAAATTGTATTAATGAATATGAAACATATAATAAATGTCATGAGCTTTGATGATAACCCAATTATGCCCCGATCACCTTTTCCGCTGCGGGTCGGGGTGTGACAATCGTAACTCGGCTCTGAACATCAAAATAATAACCAAAAACGATATAGTAAATAACAAAGGTAAAAAAAATAAGGTAACAAAAAAAACGATAGAAATTCGCATAAAACTTGATTAAAAAGTATTTAGAAAGTTAAAGGGTTGTAAGAGTCAATCTTAAGAATTAAAGGTTAAAAATAAAAAAAACAATTAAAGGTTAAACAAAAGAGATAAAAGAAAAAAAAGACAAAAAAAAAACAAACAAACCATTGTTTTGGCAAGTGTAGAAGTTCTTTCTTCTAATATATATATATATATATATATATATATATAACTAGGTTATCACCCGGAATTGCTTCCCGGGTTGGAAAAAATTAATTAGATAAACATTAAGTGTAGAAACAAAATAAAATACAAAAAAAGTGTTATATTACATAAACTAGTCCGTTAAAAAAAACATAAATTAGTGACAAAGTGGAAATACAACTTGAAGATAGTCGAGTCTATTTGAAGATGAATTTCCTTGAGTTTCGAATACCTTTCCTTGAGTGAATCGACTCCCTTCTACATATTGCTTGATCGAGTTTCTCACGCATAGGGTTCCATTCTAGCCAACACCTAATAGAAAGAAACAAACTGGAATCGAGTCGCTTATATAACTATATAAAATGCAAATAACATTTAAAAAGGCCTATTAGCATCACCAGAATCAGAATACACATAACATGATTTGTAAAAATATTGACCAAAGTAACAAACAGTAATCTCAAGTTCCTTCTGATCATTTCAATCTCAACAAAACCAAATACCAACATTAAGAAAACAGAGGTTTTTTGGCCGACATGCGACGGGCGGAAAGTTCAAGATGGGCTTTTCCCGAGAGGGATCGGTAGACCAGAGAAGGGGATTAAGCTCCTTGATGGAGCTGTTAGTCGGGATCCTAGCTTTATTGAGGAGTTGGCAGGGCGGCGAGCCTCGGGGGCGGTTGACCTCATGAAACTCTTACCCTGCCTGAGAGATCCCCAATGTGAACTCCTTCTGCTAAGGTCGTGCATAGGGGTCGCTAAGTTACTTTTTGGGTTGCGGACTTGTCAACCGCATTTTATGGAGGATGCGGTATCTCGGTTTGATGATGGCATTAGAGAGGCTATAGAAGACATAGTAGTGGGTGGCGGCCCCTTCTTTGGTGACCTCCAGTGGCGTCTGGCATCTTTGCCAATGCGTCTAGGTGGTTTGGGCCTCTTCTCAGCTCGAGATGTTGGGGCTTATGCCTTTGTGGCGTCTAGAGCTCAGTCTTGGGAACTACAGGATCATATCCTTCGAAACTGTGAGGTCGTCGGGCTTGACCCGGACTATCAGCAGGCGCTTGAACGCTTAAATGTCTCTCTCCCAGACTTGGATATTGGCGGTTTTTCTAATAAGGACACCGCCCCCTCGAAGCCACAAAAAACTTTGGCGAATGCTCTGTTTAGCAAAATCGCTCAAAGCCTGGGAGAAGCTTTTAATTTGTCATCCCGCCAGAAGGCGGTGTTTGAGTGCCTGAAAGGTCCCCATGCTCAGGAATTTTTGACCGTTATACCAATTGAGGGGTTGGGACAATGTATGTCTGCAGTAGAATATAGAGCCATTCTCAAATACCGGTTGATGATCCCTATGTACCCGGAAGATGAAACTTGCCCGATATGTCGTAAAGCTTGTATGGATAAATACGGGGAGCATGCAGTTCACTGTAAAGAGCTCCCTGGGTTCAAATATCGGCACGACTGGGTGCGTGATGCTTGTGGGACATCTTAAGAAGAGCTGGGATTTCGGCTAAGAAAGAGGCCCTTGTGAATTTCCTCACGGACCCTATGGAAGGGAGATCTACTCTGCGACTAGCGGATCTGCTCGTCTTTGGCTGGGCTGGAGGGAAACATGCTTGTGTAGACCTCACGGGGGTTTCCCCTTTGGTTGGTTTAAGGGAAAACGGGTTTGTAGCTGGACAAGCGGCAAGAAAGGCAGAATCAAAGAAAGTGGATAAGCACGCTAAAGCTTGCGCAAAGAACCAGCATGTCTTTGTCCCTTCTGCCTTTGATACTTTTGGCTCCTTAGCGCCAGAAGCTATCCAATTCTTGACGAGGGTTCAACGGGTCGTCTACAGCAATTGTTCAACCCCAAGGGGGCAAGGGTTTGTATTTGGAAGGTTAGGGTTTGCAATTCAGAAAGGATTGGCGGAGCAGCTTGTTGCCCGTCTACCTTCTGTTTTGATGTAAATTGGCAAGTTTTCTGAATTTAAAATAACACTCCATTATGGAAAAAAAACGGAATTCACAACTCAACCAAATATGACTTAAGTAGTTGTCAAAGATAAGTGGATCGAGAGTCCACGGAATTGAACACATAATAAATATTTTTAATATACTAATTAAACTTAGATGTTGATGTTCCTAAGTGTGTGCTACACACGAAAAGATGCATTCAACTGCGACAACCACCGTTGGAGCTATTGCCGACACCTAAAATAACTTTGGTTTCTTTTGTTTCTTCTAAATAATATACATATAAAAAACTACATTTTTAATGACAAATTATATAATTAAGGAATCTTACAATCGGAATCTGTTGTGTTACAGCCTCCTGATCTCAAGGTTAAAATGCTTGAATTGCCATCTGGATTGGTATAAATTTCAAAGTTAACATGTTGGCCATTCTTTATGTCAAAGAAATTGATAATGTTTTTAACGTCAACGTGCTAAGAAATCAAATGAATCTAGTCCTTGAAGAGTCGTTGGTCATCCGATTATCATCTCGTATCATTTTTGACATCGACACGTATCTAAACAAAGACACCTGAAATACATAATCGAAGTTAAAACAATAGATACATTATTAATATAAAACAGAGAAGTGAACCAAGTAAATACAAATCTCTCTAGCAATGTATTGCCCACCTTTTTCACAGTTGGCAACAACAGCCAAATAAAACAACTCTTTCATTCTAGAAATGGTTTTTGTTCCATTCCTTTTTTTGTTCATCATATCAAGACTCGAATTCAAGAAAAATGATTTGGAGGGGAAAATGTATCCAAGTTGACCTAATGCAAAAAAGTATATTATTTGACGTGTTACCCGACCCGTTATTTTGGCACTTCCTCTTCTAAACATTTATTCGGAGGATCTTCCAAAGTTTGTAACCATATTTCACAAACTTATTATCTATAGAAAAAATAAAAAATTAGAATGAAATAATGTTTCTGAATAGACCCATGGCAAATAACTACATGTTTCGACCCCTAACCCACCCCGTTAATTTTCATGGGAAAACATTAAAAAAAAAGTCAGGGTCAAACATAAAAACGTGTTGCCTATGTTGTCTGATGCATGGCACTTGTCTTGCTCAGCCTTTTAACAACTTGGCTTCCTGTGCTGTAAGTTGTTTGCCTTCTATTGCAGCATTAAACTCCCTCCAAACATAAGACTTGTAATGGACACATCTTCTAGGGCAATGGTGAGATTGGCAGCTGCAAATCCTACCAATTAACAGCTATGGTTCAAAATTCACACATAATACAAATGAGACAAACAAATAAAAATGTTAAATGGCAATGTACCGTCAAAAATAGCTATATTTGAGAACATGAGTCCCTCCAAACATATTATAATGATTTGAATGATTACTTCAAGCTCCACAAGTCTGTCAAATTCAATAACGATCATCAAGACTAATGAGTACTTCAATAGAGAAGCCTACATTGCTCATAAACAAAGTTGTAGATCCTGTTGCCTGTTGGGGTTTGAGAAAGTCAGAAGTAATGTTTATTAGTAACGCGAACATCAAATGCATTTAAGAGCAAAACAAAACAAACATGAACCCACTAACCAATTTCTTTTCTTATAAACCATCAACCATCTCCACATCTTGTACAATGCTCAATATCAATGCCTTTAAAAAGATGTATTTTAACGCCGAAGATACTTATAATGCTCAATATCAATGCATTTAAAAAAGATGAAATTTTGGTATATCTTACAAGCATCCTCCTAGTCACTCACTGCCAATATTGCACATGCTCCTGTTGAGTGCATTTTAGTATAGTAGGCCGCCAATCACTTTGAAAGGCCCCACTCAAGTTATTTATAGAAGCGAAGTCTTTTTCTTGATGATTAGTGCAATCCACCAGCTTACATAATCCAAAATCTAACACTTTCACGTGCCCACATTAATCAAGGAGCAAGTTTCTAGCTTTTAATATCCCTGCAAAAGTTGAAAAAAGATTATGCTTGTGAAATTAAGTACGAACATTTTTTTTGTATTATGCAATGGATGTCATCATGTTTGTGTATTGATTCAATTGCCAAAACAGTTTCCTTAACATAAAACCTAGTTTCATGTTTAGTAGTTACAGGTCAGTCCAACCCGATCCATTTTAAGGCAACAACCCCTCTTGCCAACTGAAGTTTCAATCGTTAAAAAGCACAATAAAGATTACTATTACTCCGAACTCATATGTGTACCCACAAAAGAGTCAAATTTGTTTTTAAGCTGGTTCTCAAAATTTAGAATAAAGCAATATCCTACATAGTCACAAAAGAGCCACGGACCAACTCTATGTTAGGTTTACAACTAAGGATAAATATCTAAGTTAGTGTTTACTATTTACAAATCAAGATAAAATTAACAGAATAACCAAGCAAAATTGAACAATAAACAATTGATGAAGAAAAGAAAAAAAATAATATATGTAAAGAACTAAATCATTCAAATAACCAGAAACAAATTCGTCGCGTCATAACTCAAAATCCCTAACAATTTCTAGAAACAACAAAAAACCCAAACCAAATGCAATCACAAACGATCAATAAAACAACAAATATACAAACATTGAGAAGAGAATTAATAACTGTACCTGTTAGAAACAAAACAACGCATATACAGAAATCAAGAAATGAAGAAAACAGATCTGGAACATAAAACCTTAGAATGGATTGATGATAGGGAGTTCCATGTGCGATTAAGATTAAGATTAAGATTAGAGGGTTTCTCTCTATATTATACGATTCAATTTCCCCCCTCAAACATCCACAGCCTCAACGATTCCAAATCCCATTCATTCCCAAACGTTCCAGCCTCAAAGAAATTCGCATAGCACCGGAATTTTCAAACTCTAAAGAATCACAGATGATGGTTCCTTTTGGAAAGGGAAAGAAACCCGTAGAAGAGAAAGCAATGAAAATGGGTTAAAAGATAGAAGTGAGGTAAATATAGGATATGCGTTTTCTAGTAATCAGAATGAATGAAAGAAGAAAACATGTATCAAAGGATTTTTTACCTGATTGTAGCATGGATTCGGCAGAGAGAAGATGATAAAGAATAGGGTTTTGGTTGTATGAAGATGGAAGAGAGAAATAGAAAAAAGAGTTAAATGCTTGGTTAGTCGCTGTGGTTTGCAAATCTTGCAGACTTGGTTCTAGTGGTTCACTAATTAAACACTTGGTCCTAGTAGTTTCAAATTTTGCACTCGGGTGGTCCTTACCACTAACCATTGTTAGATTTCTCAGTTAAGTATATGCAAAATTACTATATTACCCTTGAAATAATAAAAAAAAATATATAAACTGGCCGGCCACCACCACTTAGGTGGCTGCGCACGGGGTGCGGCGGCATGTACCAGACGCGGAGAGAGAGAGAGACCGACATCTCTCTGTAGCAGCGGCAGTGCCCGCGTTTAACGGCGGCCGCATCTCGTGGCAGAGGTGGAGGCGGTGGCCCCGTTTAGCGGCGACTCTAGACTCGCCGGTGTCGACCAGCGGCGACCGGGGTGCAGATGACTCAGGTTCGAGCCTCAATCCCATCGGTTCAGGTTTGATCTGAGCGCCAAAAGTGACGTATTCAGTTTCGGAATTTTGTTACTCGAGATGTTTTCCGGTAGAAACGCGATTGATTTGAGGTTTAGTCCACCGTCGGTGGTTGATTGGGCGGTTCCGATCATCAGATCCGGTGATTACAGCGAGATATTCGATCGGAATGTTGACGTCACGGCTGACGAAACTGTCGTGAGGATGCTAGCGGTGTTGGCGGCGAGGTGTGTGAGATCGACGGCGGAGAAAGCGTCCGGCGATGGCGGAGGTGGTGCAGTGTTTAACCGCGGCGAGTAAGCGAGTGATGTCACAAATATGGAACGGTTTTGGGCGTATGCGGCGGCGCGTGAGAGTGACGTCACTGGCGAGGTCTGAACCGATGGGATTGAGGCTCGAACCTGAGTCAAGGGTAATATAGTAATTTTGCATATACTTAACTGAGAAATCTAACAAAGGTTAGTGGTAAGGACCACCCGAGTGCAAAATTTGAAACTACTGGGACCAAGTGTGTAATTAGTGAACCACTGGGACCAAGTCTGCAAGATTTGCAAACCACAGGGACCAACCAAGCATTTAACTCTAGAAAAAATTATACGGATCCGAATTGTTGATTGGGTCGGGTTTAGTGGATATGAGGCTTCACTGTAAAAAAAACGGACCCGCTATTTTTGGAGCCAAAATAAAAATTGAGAAGCTCTAATATTCTGCCACATCAGCCCAAATTATTTACATTTATTATATACTAGGTTATAACCTTGTGTATCACACGAGTTAAGTAAATAAAAAATCAAATAGTTAATAACGATGATTTTTAATAATAATAAAAGGATTAAGATGCTTTTCTGATATCCAAAGAAAATTTAATGTCATGTATGACCAAAACTTGTGATGTTTGTCAAGTTTATAAATATGAAAGCATTTGAACCATCGATTAAAAGACAAACTTTATCATCGACTTTCTCACGACTTTTAACAGTCATGTGAACATACATTTAATAACCCAAGTTTTATTTAAATAATAGTGGTCTTAATTTATTAGTTCTAAAAAAATTGTTGAAATGTCCAAGCATATAACAATTAGCCAATTAAAACTTATAGCTAAAATATAATATTTAAATTAATTAGACAATTATAAATCATCTGTAACTATTAAATTATATAAGTTTAAAATTTAAATATCTAGACGTGAGTTGCATCTTAGAAGAATGGTTGTTTTTTAATAAATTTATTAGTATGATAAATATAGTTATTATTCTTCTTGCATTTTAATTATATTAAATAAATAAATAATTTGTTAAGCAAGAAAATCGTTCTCTCCATCCTCTTCATGAAAATGGTCGATATTTCTTTCAATTATTAAGATATAATTTCTAACATAGTAATTAATATAAATAAATAATAAGATATTTTATGGAACTTTATTCGTAATTTCTTAAATGATTGAAACACATACTAAATTTAATAATTTGAACTAAATAATAATTATCTACAATTAAGGGTTTAAGACTAAATAATATTACGTATTATATATTCATTGAATAAATAATATTAAAAATAAATTAGATATTTAATATAAATATGTATTAACAATATAATATAATAATAATAATAACAACAACAATATTACTAAATTAAAAGAGAGATTGCCATGTGGCACTAATTGTTTTATTAATAATATTTAGAAGATTAGATTTAGATATTAATAATATTATTAAAAGATTGAAGGAGAAAATATCATCTGACACTAATTGAAGTTATTTATTGATATTAAATAAAGACAAGGATAAAAATAAAGATAAGTCATATTTATATAATATAAATTAGTAACTTTTCTATGCATATGGTATGGTACCATATGCTTTGGGATGTTTTCAAAAATTAAAGTTGAAATTTTACTTTTAACCCACATCTTTGAATTTTTTACATTATAACTTCACAAAATTGAATATTTTTACTTTAAGCCAAAAGAGTTATACTTTTACAATTTAACCTCAACTTTTTTATATATAATTTTGGTGTCCTCTCTTTCGCAAATTTTCGTTTTACGTTTCGAACTAAATATTGCGAGTTACCACGAAGCAACGTGTGTGTGGTTCAACGTTTTTACGTTTCGTTCATAATTTTGCGAGGTAATACGGCGCAACATCCATGCGTAGTTCAAGATTTTACGTCTATTGTTTTCATTTCATGCGTTCGTTGCAACGCATAAGTCATTGATCGACTTTGTTATTTTTTATATGTTCTATCTTTCGGTGTCTTGCAATTATAACCTCACAAAAATGATTTTTTTATACTTTTAACCCAAAACTTTTTATCTTTTGTAATATAACTCACAACTTTTTTTCTTTTAACCTTGGTCCCCCTTATACTTTTCATCCTTCCCAGATTTTCATTTACATTTCGTACTAAATTTTCGAGTTAACACAGCGCAACGTGCGTTTGTGATTCAACATTTTTACGTTTCGTTTATAATTTTGCGAGTTAATACGGCGCAACGTCCATGTGTTGTTCAATGTTTTTACGTCTATTTTTCTCATTTGACAAGTTCGTCGCAATGCATGAGTCCTAGATCGACTTAGTTATTTTTTTAAATGTTCTACATTTCGGTCTATTTCTTTGCTTTAACACGCCACAACTTCAACGTTGGTGGTTGCTGACGATTGCGTACGATTAGTGCTATTTGACATGCTTGTACGCCCCCACCGCAACGCGGGGGTGCTTATTTCTAGTCTATATATTAATTATTAATATTAAAAGAAATAGATTAAACAAATATAAATATATATAATAAATATAAATAAAATTTTTAAGTTTAAAAAGAGAATATCATATGACATTATTTGTAGTCTTTTATTATAAGTCAGAAGATTAGATTTACCTTTTTAAACAATCTGGTAGCGTCCAAATTACAACAAATTACAACTAAAAAAGCATGTTCAATACATTCTTTGTATTGATTATTTATTATTCATGTGATTATCCGTAATGAGTTTATGTTATGTCACATGTGTTTTAATTAATACAACTTTTTAAATATATCCCAGAAAACGTTTATCCATAGGATTATTCATAGATTTTTAGTAACGTCCCACTTTTTACTTTTAAAATTTCAAAACCAAATTATCTGCACTAATAAACTATTTTGTTTTTGTGATATAAAATATGATTAGAATAAAATATAAAGTATAAGATAAATATAAATAAAATTTATGAGTTAAAAGGAGAGAATGTCATGTGACACTATTTGTAGTATTTTATTATAAGTTAGATTAGATAATAGAAATAGATTCAAAACATTAGTCTAGAAATGAGGACTTGGAATTGTAGGAAACTAGTTGATGCCCCGCCCGCGTTGCGGGGCAATGGCCGAATAATGAGCGAGTGTTAGGCAGCTCCTTGACACGGAAAACAATTAAATCGAGTCAACCAATTAACACAAAACACTTTTATAGTTTTGCTAAACAAAACTAAAACAGTGTTCATATTGTTATTTTTAACTAAGGGAAAGTTCTATTTTCTGACTGGGGTAAAATCGTAATTTGCCAAAAGCTAAAGTGATGGCAGTACTGTAAATTGGAACCATGGGCAAAATTGTAAATTTGCGTAGGGGCAAATTCGAAATTTTGAACTTAGTGCAACACAGTAATATAAATTTGAAATAAAAGCACAATCGTAATTTTAGGCTAGAGGCAAAACAATAATTTTATTTTGAACCGAGGGCAAAATCATAATTTTGAGTTGGAGCCAAAAACATAATTTTATTTTGAACAGGGGCAAAAAACGTAATTTGAACTGCGGGCGAAATCATAAAACGGAGAAAAATCTATTTTTGAAGAGATGGCAAAATCGTAATTTTAAGCGGGGGGCAAAAACATATTTTTTTCTTTTGAACTGGGGTGAAAGCGTAATTTTGAGCTGAGGGCAAATCGTAATTTTGAATCAAGGGCAAAATCGTAATTTTGGGCTGGGGACAAAAGCGTAATTTTATTTTGAGCAGGGGGCGAAAACGTAATTTTAAACTTGAGGCAAAATGGTAATTTAAAGTGTATAAAAAATAATAAACGATTTGGTCTAATGGGGGAGTGCCAGGCCAGCTGACTGGCACTATTCCCCCAAACCTAGTTGATGCCCCGCCCGTGTTGCGGGGCGATGGCCATATAGTGAGTGAGTGTTAGGCAACTACTTCACACGAAAAACAATTAAATCGAGTCAACCAATGGAAAAAAAACTTTTATAGTTTTGCTAAAAAAACTAAAACAATGACAATACTGTAATTTTTAACTGAGGGGAAGTTGTATTTTTTGACTGGGGTAAAATCGTAATTCCCCAAAAGCTAAAGTTATGGCTATTGTAAATTTGAACCCGTGGCAAAATTACAAATTTACGCAGGGGCAAATTCATAATTTTGAAGTTGGTGTAACAGAGTAATATAAATTTGAACTAAAGGTACAATCAGTAGTTTTAGGCTGAAAGCAAAACCATAATTTTATTTTGAACTAGGGCAAAATCGTAATTTTAGTTGGAAGGGAAAACATAATTTAATTTTGAATTAGGGCAAAAAACGTAATTTTGAACTGAGTGAGAAATCATAATTTTTTAAACGAGGGAAAAATCATATTTTTAAACATATGGCAAAATCGTAATTTTAAGCTGAGGGCAAAAAGCATATTTTTATTTTGAACTGTGGGAAAAAAAGTAATTTTGAGCTAAGAGCTAAATCGTAAATTTTTAATCCAGGGTAAAATCATAGTTATGAGCTGGGGACAAAAACATAATTTTGTTTTGAGTAGGGGGTAAAAACGTAATTTTGAAAAGTATAAAAATTAAGAAAACATCTGATCTAATGGGGAGTGCCACACAGCTGCCTGACACTATTCCCCGAATTGGTTTTTGTATATGTAGAGAATAAGTATGACAATTGTGCTAACAACTTTGTGATGTTAAGTTAAATTGCATGATTGTCACGAACATCGTTGGATTTTCTCGGCTTTAGAAACTTAACCTACATTTCGGGTTTGTACTTTTTTTCCAGCAGAATAAATGATATATTACTTTATTAAGTACTAAGTTACTTCTCCGTCTTTTACATGGGTTGAACAAATAAAACTATATAATAAATATTTCATGTAAATATAAAACAAAGACGGAGACATTTATATACTAGATTGACATAAATGAGTTAATATAAATGTAATGTTATATGATTAATAATAAATAAAATAATGTTTTATAAAATATATGCATTACGCGGTTGAATAATAATAGAATAAAGTATAATGTAATTTGTTAACACATAGAATTGTCAAGAGTCCATGGCTTTGTAGCCTAGTGGCATCTTGGTGGTGGAATAAAGCTCTGGGACCAATAGGTCCTGGGTTCGATTCTCACAAGGGGGGTTTTTTCCATGCTTATTGGGTTTCCTCCTAAATTGGTGAGACATTATTGCCTAGTGGAGAGGATATGATCGGGTGGTTTCGCTGGTGGCACGATAATACTCCGGTAGTCCGTCAGTGATCCAAATTTGTCGTTCAAAAAAAAAAAAAAGAATTGTCAAGATATGTATTTAAGAAAATGAACATTCACATGACAATTATAAATTTTATTAAGTTTATTTTTAAAACATTTACCACTTATTTGTTATTAATACTATATTACTATTAGTAACAATCAAGGTAAAGAAACCTAAAAATATTTTTTTAATATAATTGATGTTATACGGTAGACTTGCTTCCAGTTAAATGAAATGCCACAAAAGGTCAAGACTCAACAACTGATTATTCAAATATTTTGAAGTCACCATCTTCCTCCTCTTCAAGCTCATAACCAGAACCGAGATAGAGTCGTTGTAGTTTACCAAAAAAATACTCGTATCGGGTTTTGTACTCTGAGATACAAACAAAAGTGGTTAAACATGGAAAAGTAATAATAATTGTCATTGGAGTGGATTAAACGTACCCCTTTGTTTCTTGTCATATCCTCTCCCTAAAAAATCATTTTAAAAGTTGTCAAATTTCCCCCCTAAAAAATCTTAATTTTCTAATACGTTTTGTTAAAATAAAATAAAAATTCTTGAAAACATGACACAATTTTGGTAATAAAATTAGGCTTTTCCTTTATGTAAATGATGAAAATAACTTGCATAAACTTTGACTATAAAATTAGGATGATCATGTAATGAATATAGAATTATAAATTACACAATTTTCGAAATCAATTGTACATGTTAATTATTATGAGTCCGGTAATAGTTCAATATGTAACAAATTAAATACGGTAATAGTCAATATGTAACAAATTAAATAAAAGTGGTTAAACATGGAAAAGTAATTTTAACTAATAAAAAATAAATAAGAGTGATTATCTACAACTTGTTAAATTTTATAATTTTCTTTATTTTTTATGCTTATCACCACTAACAAACTCACCAAATTAGCGATTATTTAAGCGGGAAAATATAATGGAGAATGCTTGAGGAAGTGTCATGTGTCCCCTAAAAAGTTTTTTTATTATATAGTATAGATATATATATATATAAATATTGATGATTCTCTAAATTTCAAGAGAGAATAACGTGTTATTTGTTTTTTTTTATGAGGAAAACAAACTTGTTTCAACTACAATTTTGAAGAGTTATAATTCATGTGAAATCTAACGTTTATTTTCATTTGGTAAAGAATTTAAGATCCGTATTGATGATGAAATATGCTTATGTTAGAAAGATATAGTTGTTTGGGTCATCGATTATATAAAGTCAACTACCTATGAAGGTCTTACATGTTTGTGTCATCGATCGGATATAAGTATATAAAGTCAACTACCTATGGAGGTCTTGCAGTCACACCATGACATTATGACGTTACAGACATGATTTGATTAGTCTATTACATCTTTGACTATTGCATTGTAGGTACACATTATTGATCATTAATTATTGTAAACATGCAATGATATTAGTAAAAAAACATGCATTCAACACACAAACGCTTAAACACCATAAAACACATTATATAACTCACATCAAGACTAATGTTTCACACTCTCCATCAATAAACCCGCTTCCTCAAGATTTTTAAACGGTTATAACTTTTTTCACACGATAATATATAAAAAAATATACATCATGTTAAAAATGTTTGTAGATTGCAAAATAGTCAGGTTCCAAGCAGAGATAAAGCCCCGAGTTCCTCCTGAACAAGCAAGCCGCCCTGCTTCTGAAATCCCATTACATTCATCCCCAACTTGCATCCAACTTTCACCGTCACCTGAGCTTCTTCTTCTATTTCCTTAGCTCTCCCAATTTCTCCGATTTCAAAGTCGTCAATCTCTAGGCTTTGGTCACCCTCTATCCCCAGCTCTGACCCTTCACTGACTTGAAGGGTCTACCTCTGGTTCTTTGTTCAGATCCTCAATTCAAGGTTTTTTGATTGAAAATCCTTCCCGTGGTTTTAAAGCAGTTTTTTTATTGGTGCTATTTAACACGGTTTTACGTCTTCATTGTAAAATGCGAAGCCTTAATACTAGTTAATATTAAATTGCATTAGCTTATCAAAAAGATGAAATATTGACAACCCTGTAAAAAAACATAAGATCATGACACTCTTCTCTATAAATCTTGATGCAGAGTTTTGTCCTCTTATTTATGCCAGGCCAGCCTTGATCCAAACAGTCTTATTATCGAGGCTTGTCATCTATCAAAATTCATTATTCATAATTAAATAATTGATAAGCTTTTTAGAAATATGCATTTATGTTAAGACATATTTTTATAATATATTAAACATGTGTATTGCTATTTTGTTACACATTATAATTTTTAAATTCGTTATATTTATAATTTTGAAAATGTTGCAAAGTATGATTTCGCTTCACCACCAGGGGAATTGCCCAGAAATTTCATCCACAAAAATCATTTTTTTATTAAATTAACTTGACCTTGACATCAGTTAAAAAAAACATTTTAAAAGCCTTAATGCTTATTCTCAACATTTAATCAAATCGATTTTAAAAGCCTTAATGCTTATTCTCAAGATTAATCGAATCGATTATTTATATAATGTCGATTCGTTCTAGACTATGGGCTATAAATTGTTTTATTTGTGTATATGCAAGAGCCACCCTTACTAGCTACAAATTCTTTTAGTGAAATTTGCTCACAAGAGATTTTCGGGGTTGACTCAATATTTTTTAAGGCCCTAAACAAACTATAAAGTCGAGGTCCTTAGAATTGATATAAATAAACATTGATTGCAAGACTTGAATACTTGATAGCCCTAAAAATTATCAATTGGCAATAGCAAATCGCAAATCAAGTCACAAAATTACAATTATCAAATTGCAAAACTTATTTTCTATGGTTGCCCAAACCTAAATTGCAATTATATAATATATATAAGAATGTTTTTTAATTAAAAAAATTTTAAACATGCATTATTGGTTTTCTTTTAATTCTCGGATATTTTTTATTTTAACTTTCAGTTACTTTTTTTAACATGAATTATTAATTTTGTTATAAATCTCAGATAAATTTTTAACGATCCGGTTTTTAAATTTTTTTAACTCCCCGGTTTTAACTTTTTTAAGACCCGCGTTTAAACTTTTTTACACGCTGGTTTAAAGTTTTTTTTACGCGGGGGTTTTAACTTTTTTTACGCGAGGTTTTTTACTTTTTTTCGCGCCTGTTTTTAAACTTTTTTTTACGCGCCGGTTTTAAATTTTTTACACGCGGTTTTAAACTTTTTTAACGCGCCGGTTTAAAAAACTTTTTTAATGCGCCGGTTAAAAAACTTTTTTGCGCCGGTTTTAAACTTTTTACGCGCAGGTTCAAACTTTTTTTAGCGCGTTTCAAACTTTTTAAGCGCGGTTTCAAACTTTTTTTACGCGCCGGTTTTAAACTTTTTTTACGCGCGGTTTAGAACTTTTTTAAAGTGCCGGTTTAAAAACTATTTTGTGCGCCGGTTTTAAAATCTTTTTGCGCGCGGTTTTAAACTTTTTAACAAACGAACTCACCCAAAAATCATGAATTAATAGATGCCTCAGATAAGCTGATACTTATCATCATTGACTGAAAAAATATAAAAACAAACAACAAAAAAAATATATACAGTGGGGTCTTTTTTTGGGATTTATATTAAGTTTTAATAATATAAATTATTGACCAAATTAAATCATACTATAGAATGTGACATTGGTTAAATATTTTTCCAATTGACTCAAGTATATATATTAATATATTAATTTATTATAATTACATTGGTTAAATACTATCATGTGGAGGCTATTTTTCCGATTGACTTAAGTATATATTAATATATTAATTTATTATAATTTACTTAAATATGTATTTAGTTTTATTACAAATTTTGAAAAGAAAAAATATGATTACATAATGCTTTTATTTTTTATTTATTATTATTTGTTTTTTTTTTTGGAAAAAAACCAGTTTTGATTTATGTGAAAATATGAGTTTAAAGAGAAAGAGAGAGAGAGAGAGAGAGAGATAGAGAGTAGATATGACATTATAAGAAAGATGATGGATGTAAATGTCTGATAAGACTTTAAAGAGAGAGATAGTAGATATGATATTTGAGTAAATTACCAAAGTAACATTTGAGATTTAAAATAATAGTGTATAGGTGGCATGATCTGATTGGTGGAGAGTGGTTCTCGCGGTTCTCACAACTGAGGATGGTTTTCATTTGAACCGATCCATATATATAGTGTAAGGTTCATTGAGGAACACTAAAAAAATGAGAACCGGGGAACACTTTTAAAATTTTAACTTAACATGTTAAAAATCAATTTTTGAATTTTTTTGTTTGCAACGCTTTTTCTTATAATTAATGTTAGAAGCATTTCAAATAAAAAAAATCCAAAACTAAAAATATAAAACAAACAGTTAAAAAAGGGTAAAAAGAAATTTTTAACAATTTTTTTTTCTTATTTCAAATAGCTTCTACCCATTTTTATAAAGAAAAGCGCTTAATTTTTTTTAGAAAAATTGATTTTTAACATGTTAAGTTAATTTTATAAGATATATATTTTTTAAACATTTTTTATGTTTTCAGTTTTTGTATTAAAAAGGTTTCTACTTGTATTTATAAGAAAAAGCACCGAAAATTTTTTAGAAAAAAAATAATTTTTAACATGTTAACTATATTTTTAAAAGTGTTCCCAGTTCCCCACTTTTTAGTGTTCTCCAATGAACCCTCCCCTATATATATATATATATATAGTAAATTGCCAAAATCGTCCCTGAGATTTAGGTTTGTTTGCAAGTTTCATCCAAAATGATTTTTTTTGTGCCAAACAGCCTTTCACCTTTAACATTTTTTATCATTTTCATCCAAACCACTAACTTAATTTACTTTTTGTGTTAAGTTGAAGGATATTTGGATGAAACTGACAAGTATAAAATCTCAAGGACGATTTTGGCAATATACTCAAACTCTTTTTAATTTCTTTTATTTAATCAGTTTTGACACATGTATATAAAACAGAATATACATGCAATTTTTATAAAAAAAATAGTTTTGTCACATATTAATAATTATCATTTAGTAACATGGTTATGTAATATGGTCTTATGTTTGAGGACTTTGTTGTGTTGTTAGGTGTTGTAAGTGATTCTTTGTTTTTTTGTACAGTTCCTTTATTTGACGCGTGGTCATCCACCTGTGTTTCCACCTTTTGACTCCTTACCACCCACGGTAGAGAGAGAGAACCACAGTGACACGGATGTCCGGTTACGCAACCCTACATGGTCGTCTTCTACCCCTTTGACGAATTGCTACCTGGCCTGCGAATTACTCCTTACCACACTCCGGTAAATTACTATTACCTGGAGAAGAAGCATGTGCAAGTCTCTTCTCCCGTCAGATTCATAGAATCGCAACCCTACAACCTAGAATCATCTTCACTGTAGAATTTTACAGGTATGTGTTTATGATTTCAGAATGTTCGATACGGGAGATGGGTGTTAAACTGTTTTAACCCGAATCTATTATCTTCTAAACCCTAATCCAGTCTTTTGTAAATTCGACGAGTAGGTGAACTCCGACGACCTTGCGGATGGCCGATTCAGGTTATAATGTTGGATTCTAAACACCAGGGGACCGATGGCTCTGACAGGATGAGTAGATGACAATAGTAAATTGTAGATTGAACATGTATGGTGGCACCAATACCCAGTTTTGATGAGATTGATGGGTTGAGGTGAAGCTGTTTTTTTCCCTATGTGTGCAGGTGATGGGGCGGTCAAGACAACCACTCGTCTTTGGCAGTAGATTACGGTGTTTGGTGTTTACTTGAGTGGTGCATATGGTAAAGGGCAAATTGATCTTGATCGACTCAATTTGAAGGTACGATTCATGTAAATTTACTCAAGTCAACCTATGCATACTCTTATACTGATATTGTTTTCATAGCATTGCCTGCATTTTTTGAAGATTTGATTTGAAATGACTTCTGTATTGAATGTTCATTACTTGATATGTTTTATATGTTCTTCAGGACATGATTGATGTCCTCCGGTGAGGTTCCAGCCCCGCTGCTGCTCAGATTGGGCTAGTCTCTGTTGTTCGCCATTCACACTGCTCCATCAGACTTCGTCTTGGCCAGTGAGTTTTTTTTTTGTTTGCCCATTGTTTTCAGGTGGTGCTTTGTTTTAGTTTTTGGTTGAAGTAGATGCTGAATGATTGTTTTGAATTAAGTTTATTGTATAATGCAAGAAATTGAATTGTGATCTTGTGTCATCGACTCAGATGACGCTGAGGCTAGGTGCAGGAGAAAAGGGCTAAACGGTTGTTCTGGCAGTTCGGTGTATGTTCTGTTTGTATTATTGTATGCTTGGGATACATTAAGATGTTTTGAGTTAATTGGTAATCCAAGGAATTTAATTGATTTACATTTACTATGAAATAACTTTTGCTAATTTTGTATATGCTTGATTGATTTTGCAAATGATTTTGGGTGGAAATTCTACAGTTGCTGGGAATCAAGTAGGTACATTTTGTTTTCATCATTTCCGGCAAATATCAAATAATTGTTATTTAATTTATCCCATTTCATTTAAAGTTTTTACCCAATCTATGTAGGTCGACAACCATTTCACAGCAGTCAACGACAACATATAGCTGCTAGAGAAGAGCGAAGAACCGGGAAACAACGACATGCAATCGTATGCAGTTTGGGTTCGATTACAAGGCTGAACCGTGACATACGGAGCAACAGCGAATAGAATCCTTGACAACTGTGTATGAGGTGTTTTGATGCTGAAAAGGTTCCTAACCAACCATGATAACGAATGGTAACGGCCGCTAGAATGGGTCATAAACGGGACGACATGTTCCAGTGGTTCGGATTTAGTTTCGGGGCCGAATAATGGAGTACAAACTGTAAGGTATTCTTAAGATACGTTAATTGTGAATTATATACCCCGTTTTATTCCTTTTAATGGTTTTGGGGTTGATATGATTTGTAATAGGAAATAAAAGGAATCTAATAAGTATTTAGACTTTCTGTGATGATCAATTGTGAATTATATACCCCGTTTTATTCCTTATAATGGTTTTGGGGTTGATACGATTTGTAATAGGAAATAAAAGGAATCTAATAAGTATTTAAACTTTCTGTGATGATCATTTTGAAATGGGTTGATGGGGTGCGAAATACATTTGTACAGGTGCCATTTTGATAAACTAACTAATCTTTTTAATTGTTTTACTTAATCAACAAATTTATATCTTCGTTAAGTTTATAGCAAATAGATATAACTATTGTTTTAATTAAGATACATCCGATAGTTATGTAGTTATATAATTTCTTTTACACTCACAATATATAAGCAACTATATATAAGTATTTATGTGGGTTTATGTGTTACAAATATAAAATTATTGTTGCATAGGTTTTGTTTGTGTTTGCAGGGATTTGTTGACTCAACTATCGCTTGGATCAACTACAAGAATCCTCAAGATGGTTAGTTCTGTTTGAAAAGTTGGATACGGTCATAAGGTTTATATTGTAACTCTTAGTTGTGTCAATATTCAAGGAATTGTTAACGTTTGGTGGCTGATCTAGATGGAAATAATATTTCGTATAAGATGGCTTTTAAAAATTGTTTTTTTTTACCAAACTAAATATTATGCATATATGACTTTAGCTACCATTACAGGTATGCTCAATGAACGAACAAATTTGCCCTTTAGGGATCAGTGGAGGAATATGAGGGGCTATCAGTTTCATTCATTGCGCTTGGTCGCGTAACGGCTAATAAAGAAGGTTGCAGAAAAGGGTATAGCTTAGTTCTGTACATCTTTCATATATAGGTCAGGGATGCAGCTATGGAATATTTGTGTAACAAATACTTGGGTTTTGTTTAGTATGACACATACGAATGGATTCCCGCCGATGCGGCGGTGATTAATCCTAGTTTTTATAAATTTTCATCCAACCACTAACTTAGTTAATTTTAAGGCGAAGGATGTTTTAAATTTTAAAATTAAGACATAAATTAATTTCCAATTTTTTATATAGTTCAGTTTTATAAAAATAAAATCTACTTAAACCTCTAAATTTTATAAAATTAAATTGCTGGTGACCAGATAGAAAAAGGTCAAATAAACAAATCTTATCATATGTACCGAGTTTGTTATTCACATTCTACTATTTTAAATTCGTTTCTAATGAAAAAGTGAAGCCAATGCCCCCACCCCCTTCTTATCAAACAATGTATTGTTACCAAATCTTAAAATTACCCACCAGATAGTAACTATAATGCCATGAACCAAAAGTTTCTTTACTCAAACCATTTAGAATAAATATTAGTTAGTTAACCTCATAATCTTAATTAAATAAATATTTTATTTCTACCAACATTTAAAAATATGTAACGTTTTACAATTTTTTCTGCCTCTACAATTGATTAAATACTAAAGCTGTAATCGATTGTATGTGTTGCACACCATTGATATTTATTTTATATATCGTTTTATCTTTATAAAACTGATCTATATAAAAAACAGGAAATTAATTTCTGTCTTAATCTATAAAATTTATAACATTCTTCACCTTAACAGAAAAAATATATACTGAGTTAGTGGTTTGGATGAAAATTTATAAAATTATGTGACAAACTAATAATTTTTTTTTATAAAAACTGCATGTAGATTATGTTTTATATATACTAGGTAGTTCCCACCCGCGCGTTGCGGCGGGGAACCAACCTGTTTTGGAAAGCAAAAATAACTAAAGTAATTAAGAATCTAGTTATTGATAACGATTTATGATTCATTTATAAACCCAAAACTAAATGCATACATATCCGAGTGATGACATTAATATCCCACGTTATAAATTGATGATGATTCATATGTTGCTAGAACAATACAACAATGCAGCTTAGAATATTTTAGTTATTTAGTCTAAATAACATTAACTTGTTAACATATATTGGTATGTAGTTGTTAATTGATCCTTCACTTTTACTTTTAAAAACTAAATCATTAGTTGAAATATGAAACAAATTCATGTTACAATTTAACCCGGATTCGAATATGTGGATATATTGGTTCTTCTAGTTGAGAGTTAACATAGATTCAAATAAAGCGACTATTTTTTTGTCTCAATTTTCCGAGTTTAACTAAATAACAGGATCTCAAATCATGCGAGCTCCATCGCCGTCTCCCACTGTTCATAGCCCTTTGGCCACTCACATCCCAAAGAAATTGTACTTAAAAGGCTCTTCAGCGTCACCGCTTCCTCCGAACAAACAACCACCCAGAGGTTGCTTTAGTATATAATATAACGTGTTGCAGCGGGTAGGTTTAAGCGTAGAGAAAAAACAGGTAACAACAGTTATTTTTACATGAACGCCGAATGGTTTTAAAACGTTTAAAACAACCGGTTGGTTTTTAAAAATAGCGTTACGAAATTTCACGTTGAATCGTAGATAAAACTAACTAATGTGTGCCGCTAATATTATTTGAAACTATATACTTAAAGTTGTAACTTTATTAAAGTTCAGGGTTATTCTGTAAAGCGATTTAAAAATGGTAAAAATAACTTTATTAGATCAATTGGTTAAAGAACTAACAAAACTTGAGAGTGGCAAAAATCTAACAACCAAAACCTTTGTGACAAAAACATTAAACAACAAAAATATATTTTGTCTAGTTTTACATAACAAATACCACTCAAATATGACAAAATTACCAAAATGCCATTAAAAAGAAAAGTTAATTATATGAGTGTGAGTGTCATTTTTTGTAATTAAAAACAAAATAATGACTATAATAGCTACTGTAGCATCAAGATGTTAGTCAATATAGTATATGTAATGTGACAAAACTAATTAAATAAAAGAAATTAAAAGAGTTTGAGTAAATTGCCAAAATCGCCCCTGAGGTTTTATATTTGCCAGTTTCATCCAAATTTGCTTCAACTTAACTAGAAAAGTAAAATGGAAAAAATTGCCAAAGGCGAAGGATTATTTGGCACAAAAAAAAGTTATTTAGGATGAAAGTGACAAACATACCTAAACCTTAGGGACGATTTAGGCAATTTACTCATATATATAAATAAAAACACAATTAGTAGATTAATATAAAAAATAGTTGTTACCTGGATAATCCTTGTGTTGCTTATGACGGAGACATTGCGTATGTTTGGCATGGGCTTTTAAAAGCTTCTAGCTTTAAACTTTTAAGAAAAAACTCATACTCGATAAAAAAACCTTGTTTGGTTGAAGGAGCTTGAAACTTTTAGGTTAGAAGCTTGAAGCTTTTGGTTGAATGCTTCTACTAGTAGCGTTTAGAAGGAGCAACAAGCTTTTTGGGAAAATGACTATTTTACCCTCTAAAGATAATGAACTTTTTAGTGCACCAACTTTTTAAATTTTTTTTTTCTGAAGATAACGAAAAACAAAATTCTTAGTTATCTTTTAAACAAATTCTTTGATTATATATAAACAATCTTCGTATGTTGTTGTTGCCATACATTCTTCTTCAATTGTCCCCTTCATCACGATTTTCTGGTACGTTATCTTTTCCCTTACACGTGAAAATTTTGACTTTATCGATTACTGGAACTTGTTGTGTGTATAAAGAATATCTTGGTTGATCAATATACAATGATTAATTGATTAGTTTCTATCCACACCGTTTCATATATATTGCGTAAACCGACTTTCAGTTAATTGTTTGATTTACATTTAATTCATCTTTAGTTTATTAGTAGTAATATAATTAAACTCAAATTTACCTATCGATTAGATTGTTTGAGATTAATTTAACTATTATATCATGTTTACTTTAACAGAGCAACATCCAATATATATATATATATATATATATATATATATATATATATATATATATTGTTGTGTTGTGTGTGTGTGTGGAGAGAGAGAGAGAAGAGAGATTATGTTTTTTTAGTTACGTCCATTTTGGTCATTTTATACATTTTATTAAAAGTTCCAGCTACTCTGCCAAACACCTAAATATATCTAAAAAGCTACAGCTACCAGCTTCCAGCCACCAGCTACTTTTGCCAAACATACCCATGAGTAACCATTGGCAACAATTCGTTAGTCCTAATTTCTTCCCCAACCGCCATTCACGTCAGTTACAGATAGTGAGGTCACGAGTAACAACGATAGGAAAGGAGGATGAGTTTAAGAAAAATAGGGAACCACTAACTTTTGAATACAAGAAAAAAAAGGTATGATCATTACTTCTTCGCCTAGACATTTTATATGTTTGGGCCAATTTTTTTAACGGTAAATGTCTTTTATTCGTGTTTTTTGTGGACTTGAACTCAAGACCTCCTCTTCCAAAGTGTTTAAAAATATTATCTTTGTCAATGGACCACCATCAGATTAGTAATTTGAGCCACTTTTTTACTTATTTATTTGTTCAGTTGAATCAAATACGCTTGTAATATATGAAAAGAAAAAACATTAAAAACTAAGGATATAGGCTTTGACCTGACCTACTAAGCCTATTGACCTGGCTTAGGAGACTTTCATCATCAATATCAATGTACTTGCAAACTAATTTAATATTAAGAGATTGAGATTGTCAAATGATCTGTTTAGTTTTATTATAATTTAGAGAAAATATATTAATTAAAGTTTATTATATCATAACTATCTTTATCATAAGTATTATATATGATTTGATTAAATTTATTGTCTAACTTGCCTCCTTCTGTTACTATTTAGAGGTTTTTTATTATTCTATATAATTTTCCAACACGACTCATAATTACCGTCAACAACCACCCAATACATGTGTTTTCAAAATTTATACTTCGAGTTTGATTATTTGTCAAGCAAAAAGTTTCATAAAATATGTGAATAATCATACAAGACAAACATAAAATATGCAAATAATCATACAAGACAAACATAATTTGTCAAGCAAAAAGTTTCATAAAATATGCAAATAATCATACAAGACAAACATAAAATATGCAAATAATCATACAAGATAAACATAAATTTTTAATATCAAATAGACTAGACAATGTAAATCACTCTCACTCATATTTTCCAAAAGATGAATATCATGGCTAGAAAAGCCTCCTTCAAATTTTTAATAGTAATTGTTGAATTGGGTGCCTGTGGGTGTGGACTCAGGGTGGCCCGGTGGTAGTGTACGGTCAATAATAACAATATTAATATTAATAAATTTTTTATTAATATGAACCACCTACATGTATATTATTAGGGACAATATGTATGTGGTGCATTCAAAGCAAAATAGATTTGTACTATGCTTGTGGGTACGGCTGCAAATAAACCAAACATTTGACGAACAGTTCGTGAACCATTTATCGAGAAGTTCGTTTGCGTTCGTTCGTTTATTAAACAAACGAACACGAACAAGAAATTCCGTTCATTTAGTTAAATGAACAAACATGAATAGAGGTCGTCTTCGTTCGTTTATATTTGTGAACGTTCGATAACGTGTTTGTTTGTGTTCGATGGTTCATTAGTGTTTTTAGTTTTTATATTTATTTAAATACTTCAAAATTCCGACAAATTAAATATCTAATAAGTGTCAATCTATTATATATTCTATTCATGAACGATTGTTTGTGTTCGTTTGTTTTCATTTGTGTTCATGAACATTAGTTTGTACTCATTTGTGTTCGTTGCCTAAAATTAACAAACACAAACGAACACGAACAAGTTCATTTCCTTAACAAACGAACACAAACATAGAATCTCGTTCGATAACTATTCGTGAACGGTTCGCAAACACATACATTTATTAAAAAACAAACACGAACAAGGTCTTGTTCATGTTTGTTCGGTTCATTTGCAGCCCTACTTGTGGGACTGCTTGATGCATGGGTTCTAATCAAAGTCTACCCTCAACATTCGAAATGGTATCAAATCGAATGTAGCTCAAACAACATCAAGTTAGACTGAGAAAATCGATATTGAAACTGAAAATAACACGGGTTTACAAATGTTGATTCTGTATCAAGATTAACCGAACATATCTCAACTTAACGAAAAATGCGACTTACATGTATTGTAAGTATAATAGTAGTTCTAAAGAAAGAAATATCGAACTTTTTTTTCATGTAATACACGAAGAAAATGCCAAAATAAATATGTGTTCCAAGAGAGATGGTAGATGAAATGAAAGATCCAATTTGGCAACAATTCCACTGTGCAAACAAGACAAATAAACTTATAAACAATACGAGTTAACAAGAGCAAGTTGTCGTGTGTAACTTTATTGATTCTTTCTTTGCGATCCATAATTTTTAATTTTATTCTGAAAAAGAAGCGATATACCATGTTCAAATTTAAGCGCTATTGTTTATAAAAGTTATATTGTACGAACTTCGATATATTTCTAGCTGCTAAAATATACTGGTTGTGACGAGTCTGGTAACGGGTTAAAAGACGTTTTGATAAAGAAAGGTAGAAGGTTGAAATAAGTTATTTTATAACAAAAAATATTAAAATAAGTTTAACCGCTATATTTTATGATGACGGCTAGTGGGGACGGGTGGAGGTGACGGTGACAAATGAGGGGTGTGTCCGTGTGGACGAACGCCTTCCGTGGTGGAGTGTTATAGGAGGGGGGGGGGGTGGAATTCGCAATGTTCATGATGAGGAAATAGAAATCTAAATGGGTAAGGAGAACATCATCAAGTTAAAAGGAGATTCTCTAAGTAGATCTTACCTTTTTTTTGAATGACAAATTTTTTATTACTGACTGATCACTAGAGTATTATTATGTCATGGGCTCTAAATTTTATCCCAACTCTAAAATATCACTAGGTTATAATACCATGAGCTCTAAGTAGATCTTAACTAAGAGTTGTATTCTATTTTAGTTACGACCAAGAGTTATAAGAGTGTTTGCTAAATGACGTGGTTATATAGGCCCAATCACTATTGTTATAGCCATAGTTACGTTAATTTAAAAGAGAATTCAATACAACCTAGGGGCCCATTGACGCCGTATTACATTTGAATTCAATATATGAGATAATATTAAAATCAATATTGAATCCTGGGTTCGATTCCACATGGGGCATTTTGGGGGTGAGATATGACTTTAAAACCAATAGGTCATCGGTTCGATTCCCACAAGGGGGTTTTTCCCATATTTATTGGGTTTACTCCTGAATTGGTGTATATACATTATTCCTAATGGAGATGGATATGATCGAGTGGTTCCGTTGGTGTCACGATGATACTCCAATGGTCCGTCAGTGATCAAAATTTGCCGTTCACAAAAAGATAAAAAAAATACCGAATCGAAATCCAATCATGTAAGTCTAATATATTCCAATCAATCATACAAAACTAACGAAACATAGTCAACAATCTAACAACCTATAACATGCTGTGTTGAGTATATAGGTGGCGATGGTTGAAAGAAGGATATCCAACTATTTGAGAGAACAAAAAACGAAGAGCAAGACATGTGAAATCCAATAATCATCAACGTAACTTTATAGGATTGTTGTGGTACCGCATACCTTTTTCTACTATTGTATACTAGACGCTTTCTACTATAGACACAATGTAGCGCAAAGATGGTAATAGGTCAGGCATTAGCAACCTAATTTTATACCTGACGCTTTGTCACCGCGCGTTTAACTCTATCATTGTGACGCTTTGTGAGGAAAAAACTTTCTTTCAAAATTCTAAGTTGTTACACAGATTTCAGTTTAAGCATCATGAGTATACCCTACGACTCAGGTTGTAAACTCTTTCGTGTTACAACTAATCTTCAAGGCGTGACTTTCTCTTAAGTCGCAATAAATTCCTCGATACGCTATTCTTGGGTTTCATGATGTAACACTTATATCGCCTATGGCAAACTATCTCATTCAATACCGCTAACTTTCTTCATTTCTGCGTCACTGTCATCGAAAGCGATTCCTCTTCTTGTGTATTCGACTCTTACCAGGAACGCTACCGCCTCAATCAAGGCTAAACCTAACTTTTAATATATATCTTAACTTGAGCATCTGTGACAAGCCTCAAAAATATTTTCGACGATAACGGTAATCAAAACCCCTAGTTAGCGTTTGGTAGGAAATGGAATAGACCATTGTGAGGGAATGAAGAAAAGAGTGATTGATTGGTCAATGGAATGGAATCGCTCATTCCAAAATGCATTCCATTCCCTCAAAAGCATTCCATCCCTCCACCCTGTTTCTTTTTCCATTCCATTCCCTCTTCACCCTTCATTAACAACACAACAACCCACTATCGTTGCCACCACCACCCACCACCACTGTCATCCGCCGCCGCCTCCCACCTCTGCCGCCTGCCTCCACCCACCGCCACCGTCACAGCCACCGCCACCGCCACCACCCGTTGCCACCCGCCACCGCTGCCATCCACCTCCGTCGTCACCCACCACCACCGCTATCATAACTCACAGCCGTCTCCGCCCACCACCAACGATGCCGCTACAACTGCCATCTATCACCACCCATCATCACCGCCTATCGTTGACCACCTCCATCCGATTTTATTCATTCGTCTTTTAACGCATACCAAACAACAAAAAGCAATGGTTCATTCCATTCTCACATGGTAACCAAACAAGACATGGAATGGTAATGATCAATTCCATAACATCGTCCATTCCATTGCCTCGTCCATTCCATTCCCCCGCTCATTCCATTACCCCATACCAAATAGACCCCTAGTGTGCGCGACGAAACTCGTAATTCTTAACCAAAAAACTTAGCGGTTAAGAAAACTTGACGGTTGATGAACCAACCCGCACAAAAAGTACCCTCTAGAGTCACAATTAAAAACCAAATCATTTAGGATCAAGACCCGAGCATACGCGAAAAGAACTGGCAGAAAAATCGAGAAAAAACGCGCGATTGGGCGAAAAAGGCGGCTGAGGACACGTGTCACGCCCATGCGCCATGTGTCAGACCTATGCTGGACACGTGGCAGGTCTAGGCCAGGCTGATTGTCCTGGAGCCACGCGAGAGGAGCCCTAGTTTCTCCCGCGACGCGCGGGAGATACCAATTTGGGCTATATAAGGGCAGGCGTGGGAGATGTTCCAGTGTACCATATCGATTTAAAATCGACGTTCCTTCCCTCTCGAAATTCTGTTCGAATACCCAAAGCCCCTAAACCCCTAAACGCTGCTCCGTACTCGGCATGTTAACCCAAATCACTAGTACGATACCTTGTCCGATTGATCTATAAACAACTCAATGGATGTTTAAGTGCTACCTGAATAAGGCTATATTTTGTCATCACGTTGTGGTTTTGATCTAGTGATTATCGTTAAACTTTGAATTGGGTTAATACACCAATACGTGTTGCATTGTGTGTTTAATTAGGAATCCAAGATTTACATCAGGAAGCTATACTGAAAAACCTAATCTGCAATTGATTAAGTCTTTGATCAAGACATAGAGCCAAGTAGCAAACGTTAAGCTATAGATATCTTTCCGTAACTATCAGGTGAATACATTTAACTGTTTTATAAATTTTGAAATGTTTTACATTTTACATATGGCATGAGTTTATATTAAATATGTTTAGCATGTATAGTAAGTTTACTGAAGCATTTGGAACACATGAGTGTATTTCGAATTTGATCAAATTAATACATGTTGCGAAACTGTAAAACCGAGTATGTAATCACGGTAGGTAAATTGTACGTAAAACCGGGTATGTATTCACGGTAGTACACATGAGTAAAAATACTCGTTGAATGTGTAACTTACTTGTATATGTGTAAATAGCTTTAATATTACTTATGTCTCGTTTAAAAATTATTTGGTGTCCGTTAAATGTTATTCACCAGCTTGTCGCTGACGTATTATTTTCAAAACGTTTACAGGTAATCAGTAGTAATTATGAATAGAAGGACTAGTGCTGAAAGGAGGACGATTCCCTAGGCATGGAGAAACCTTGTGGCTAATATGTTTGAAAAACTGTCGCTAGACATAAATTTTGATTACCATAAATATGAAACGTTTTGTAAGGAAAAAGGGGTGTTTAATTCCCCATTTATAAAATCTGTTTTGTACAACTGACAAGTTGTTTAAATAAATAATAAATAAATACAAATGCTTTTCCGCTGCGCATTTATCAAAACAACTACCAACCGATTGGTCGCACGCCCGGAGTATAGTAAAACCAGGGTTAGACAATATACCCTTAGTATCTCTAAGACTCTTGTAACCTAACTTTCCAAAGGAACATTCTAATTCCAAGGTCGAGTTCCTAGTACTAATACCAAACCTAATCGAGATCACCTACGCCTATGAAAAACCCTGCACATCATCCTACCTGAGAGGTTTGCTACTAATTTTGTCTAAAAGTAGGAGAGACTGTAATATCCGCCAAAAATGGATCTCCGAAACCCAACTCGTAATGAAAAACCGCAGCCATTGAAAAAAATAAAAATGGGATTTATTATTTAATATTAGTTACGTATCGCGTTTGATAAAAAAACCATGCTAAAACATTAAACGTATAAAGGTTTTCGATTGGATTTATAAAAGAGAAACATTAACGAAGTTAATTTTGTAAGTTAATTTAAAGTTATAAGTTAAGGGGGTTGTTTTATAAATAATTGAAAACTTTGAAATAAAGGAAATAAGCTAACTAGGTTATCTTTCATAGTTAGGCCAAGTAAGCACAGTTAATAAAGTTCAAGGGCTAATAATTAAATGTAAAAACAATTTAAAATGTAAAAGAAAAGGGTGGGGTGGAGACAAGATTCGAACCTGAGTCTCGACCTGGGTCAGTACTAACGCACACCACCATCACCACTACACCACTTGCATTTTGGTGTTTGCATTCTGCTGTAAAACACACTTGAACGTGATTTGTTCGTCTTCTCCGTGAAGAAACCCAGCCCAACCCGATTTTTCTTGTTTCCCAAGCTACTCTTAGTTGTTTTTTAGCAACAACTATTATACCAAATCTCACTAAAATAAGATTAGCGTGTATACCCATCATAAAAACGTCCAATTACATTATATAGTTACCAAATTTCTTTAGAAATCAAATCCTGTTAAAATCTGAGTTTGAATTGATTGTATTGTTTTAACCAATTTGATACTAAATGATAAATCATGAAGAATTTGCAGCGGAATAACAGCTAAAACTTTATAACACAATCAACGAGAGAATAGTTTTCATCGTAACATGTTTTTCATTACTCATAAGATAGAAACGATTACAAGATAACTTACATGTATGAATCACTAAACTCCCCCTCAGACCGATCTTACACACACAGCAAGATGTACAATAAAGTGAAGATGCGAAAAGCTAAGTAGAATAGTACATGCATTGTCTATTTATAGTACTAACCTAACCACTGTTAGTTTATGCTACATCATCTTGATAATGACATCTAACAATACTAACAAACTCTAACCACTGCCTAACCTAAACACTGTCTGTAAAGCACTGATGACCCTAACCGCCGATAGACATAAACTCTGATGAAGATGTTGGCGGATGTTTTTCAAAGGATGATCAGACCTTTGACTTCCAACAGACCTTTGATTTAAGAGCAGACATTTGACCCATCAGTGGTTTAGTGAATCAACAGATTTTATAACTAGCAGAGCTTTGGCATAGGGCAGTTATTAGAACTATCAGTGGTTTGGAAGCTGGTCTTTGGAATGAGTGAATCTAAACTTTGTTTATTCTGAATCATATAGAGCAGACCTGTTTTTGGCTTTCTATCATCTGTTCTTTGTAGGGTTCAATCCCAACAATCTCCCGCTAGAACATATGATGCCAAAAATCTTCTTTATTCATGATTTTTATGTCTCATCAGTTTTTCCTTGATTTATTCTTTGAATTTTGTTTCAAAGTTCAAGGAATATTTATCATCCTCATCCCTGCACAGTTGTAGTTCCAAAAGATCTTGAAGGTCAGCTACACCCAGGCTTAGTGCATCCTTCCTTGGCATACTAACAACTTTCCCATTGGACCTGAGCAAAGTCAATACATGGGTCTTTTTATCAGAGAGCCACTTTAGTATTTTTGAGTTCAATGGGTTTCTTGGGAGAGGAGTTATTTGAGATGAGAATTGAAAAGGTGAACTTTTTGAAAGCCTTTGAAAAAGATCTTCAGCATTTGGTAAAGGCTTCAATGGTTCTTTATTCAAGTCAGGCAAAGGTTCCTTAGTGATAGCCTGCTTACTTTTGTTAGCATCCCTTTGCTGTCTTGCATAACCATCTGTAACTGCCTCTTCTTTTGGTTGAGGGCTTGAATGGTTGCTTCTAAGACCAGATCTGCACTTAGGTTCTTAATATTTTTCCAATCTGGTGCATTCTGTCTTATTTGAGGGTCTTTCTTCATCCTATCAATTCTTTCTGCTTCTTGTTTGGGAGCTTCGGTGGACCACTCTTTAAATTGGTTCTCCTTAGCTTGATAGGGTTTTTCTTTCATGATGAATCTGATGAGGTTTACCCTTTGCTTCTGTTTAGGATAATCTTTTGGAGAGTCTAAATCATTTTCTCATTTATCTCTCGTGCATACTCTTCTAATTTCTTAACTTTACTTAGCTCATGTATTTCCAATCTTGATAGGTAAGCATTTCCCTTTCCTTCACTCTCCTTTTTTGCTATGATTCTGGCTTGCCTAGTCTTGAGTTTTAGATAATCCTTAATGGTTTTGGGATTTCTATAGCCATGAAGAGATGGGAAGGTTCTTTGGATGGATCAGCTTCTGTATAGAATTGTAGCATCTCTCCTTTTACTGCTGCCAACTCTAAAGGATATGATGTCTCCTTTGGAATATTTCTTGTTGGAGTCTGACCTTTGAGTGACTCAGCAAGGCTAATTTGTAGTGATGATGATTGGGTGATAGCTGGTTTTGGTATTGGATTTGTTTGGACAACAGTTGTAGATGGTATATCATTATTTTCCACTGTAGCCATTCTTCTTCTTTCCTAGCATAAACCAGTTTTGGTGCAGGTGCATTTGTGCAAACCACTGCTATCATAACATCTGCTGTACTTTTGGTAGTATCAACATCTGCTACTGTGACAGGTGGTTGCTGAGATGAGGAAGGCAATACAATAGAAACGTCAGTGGTTGGCCTTTTAGAATCAGCAGTGGTTGTGAGACCAGCAGTGGCATCCTTCATCTCCTTCTCTTTTATCCTGACATGACTTTGAACTATCCTCATTTGTATATCTTCATCATCTGCTTGAATTTTTAGGGTTCATCACCTCCCTTTTCTTTTTCTTTGACAGATGTTTCAGCAGAAGTTACTGAGAGATTTTCCTCAGAGTCATTTTTCTCCCCCTTTTTGGCATCATCAACTCTTTCGAAGATAGGTGCAGGGGTAGTGCCAGGAATGAGACTTCTCTTGATTTCTCTAAGCTCTTCCTGTGTGTCTTTATACCTTGCTTCAACTTCTTCTTTAAATGTTTGCACTTTTGAATCATATAACTGATTAGCATGTTGAATGTGTTGTTGGAGCAGAGGATACACTTGTGTTGCAATTTTGGTGGCTTGAGCATGGATTGAGCAGTGTTTTGAGATTTTGCAGAGTGTAACATCTGTTGCAGCACATTTTTGATATCTCCCACTGATGTCTCAATCTTTGTGACTTTATCCGTCAATTCCTTGTGTTTTAGCTCATCTCCTAAATCAATAGGATCATCTGATACCCAAGATGGGAGTTTTATCTAGAGTATCATGAGCATGTGATTTATCACTTGCTTCAACTTTAGATGCCCCTTTTTCTTGGTACTGGGGTCTTCCCACTGAAGCAGAGATTACCTGGGTATCCTCAACAGTGGTTGCCTTCAAGGGAGACTTACATATGAAACTACTGTCCAGATGTAAATCAGTGGATTCAACATCTGTAGTAGCTGCTCCTATTGAACTATCAACAAGGATTTCAGGAAATCCAAGTGATGTAGCCTCCTCAACTGTTTGTGGGATAACCAGTTGATTTTTGTCATAGAGGTTTTGCTCTCAGTGATGTGTTGGTGAGAGTGGCCTTTTTGTGACTGACTATCAGAGGTTTCAAACAGTGATGTGGTGGTTGTTGTAATTTGAGGTGTGGAGAGTGGTGTGGAAAGCATATTTGTCCTGGGAAATGGACATTTTAACATACTCTCAAATGAGGGTGATGTTATCAGTTATGGGTTCCCTGTGCTTTCAACATGTTCCTTTTGTTAGGAATCATGAGGAGTCATGGTTTTGGGTGGAGATCTTTCTACCATCTGCTGTGAGGAAGTAGTAGCAGTGGTTTCATGTGACTTTTGTGTTGTCACTGGATTAACTTCTGGGATCTCATCTTCCAGAAGGTCCTTTTTGATAGGTTTGGTGGGTTTTGATGGTTTCTTTTTGGTCTTTTTAGGAGTTTTTGGTGTGGGTTGCACAACAGTGGTTTTGCTGCTGTGGTCACCAAGAGCAGTGGGCTCAGCAGCTGGAATCTGAGGAACAGATGTGGACTCATCTAAATTTTGCTCAGACTCCCCTGCTTGTGTTTTTGAAACTTTTGACTCTTTAGCCATAAGGCGAGTATATGTTTCAGATGATAGACTATTTATTTGGAAAGACACACCTTGAACAAGAACATGTGCACTTTCTTTTGGGGTTTTTTGTTTTAAATAATAACTTATAAATCTAGGGAATAGCAGAAAAGCATTTTCCCTTTTGTTTTTCATATTTTCTAGGTTTGTTACCAAATCATTAATAATACTTGGGAGTAATTGTAATCAGATTTAGACAAAATGGCATACCCTAAGTATTGAATTTTCAATGGTATTTCATCAAACCCAGTTGTCTTATTTGAAACACATGTGAGCAGGGTATGAAACAAAAATTTCATAGGAGGTGGGAATTTCCCTTTTTCATGGTTAATTTTGATAAGTCTCCTGTATACCCTTTGTTTTTCAAAACAATTTGATACTCACTTTTGGGGAAGAAAGTTTTACCTTCTAGGTCGTTTATCTGAAAAACCTTTGAGATGGTTTGTGGGGTTATTGGAACCAAGATTCCTCCCACTTTTGACGTGATTGCCCAAGGTTTTTGATTCAGACTTTCAATTTCAGCATTTGCCCAAAAATCCCGAAGAGCGTTTTGATAGATCGGTGCGTTACAATATATCAATAATTTCATGAAATTCTATATTCTTCTTTGTCTTCTCAAAAGTACAGAGATAGTTGTGTGGATTTTTGATGTTAAGAGTGTGTTTCGGAGGATCTTGTGTTGATTTCGCTTTGGATGCCATGATTATCAGAGGAAATATTTCTTCAGAGATTTTGAAATGGCACAGTAAAAGTGAAAACTCTGTTTGTGGATGAAATAGGGTTTATAGAGTTTTCAAAAAGTGATGATGACGTGGCATCTGATGCAACAACTGTCGAATAACATCTGTACACGTGTAACCTCTTATTAACAATGGAAGACAGTTGTTTGGCTAACCACTGACATAGTAAACTATCAGTGGTTGTGAACAATTGTTAACACTATCAGAGGTTTCACATAAGTGGATAGATTTTCCTAAACCACAGTGTTTTTGTGCTGTCGAAGCTTTGAGCAGACTTTAGGGATTTATTGAACAATTCATTTTTAAACTATTTTTAAGGATGAATTTTTTATTTTCTAAAAAGATTTTGTTGCTATGTACACATGGATCACAAGAAAAAATGTTTTAATCCATGTTTAGCATTCCAATCCTAGATATCAAACTATCAAATGTGGAAGCATCAAGTGCTTTTGTCAACACATCTACTAGTTGATCCTTGATATGGACATGTTGTAAAGAAATCAAACCTTTCTCATAGCAATCCCTCACAAGGTGATGTCTGATTGTCAAAGAGCTTGTTAAAGTTTTAATAATTTGCAAGGAAAGTTTTGATAGACCAAAATGTCCTTCTGAGATTTTCCAATGACATATATTTTTAAAATTTTCAGTCAAAGCTTCATTTACATGCTCGTCCTTGTGTACAGACACTTTACAGGCTTTGGCAGAGGTTGAATATCTCAGATGGTACAACTATTTTGTTTGTTAGGGATAGGTTTTCAAGGACACTTGAAACTGATTTGAACTGGTTATCATCTAGAGTCCTCTTGTTTCACTATCATAGGAAGTATCTTCCCTTACTAAAAATAGGGTTCTACTTCAGGCAGGTACTTAAGTTTTGTCTATCAAAAACAAGCAAAACTCAAGGTGTATTATCTTCAACAAAAATTCTGAAGAACAATACAATACCTAATATGAACAAGAATTTCTACTACAAAATTCGTAGAAATTTTGTGATAGGTGAATTTATTAGATCTGATAAACTTCCAGCAGTTCTTTTAAAGAATTTATGATTTAAAAGTTCATTTCAGTTATTCATATGAAACTGATATGTATCCTTTTCATCAAGTAACCCCAAAATCAACATAGACTCGAACATAATCAATAAAACCACACGAATCGTGAACTTTTATACAATTTCGACTCCGTTTTCAACAATTAAGAATTAGCACAATATCAACAAGATCGAGCCGATCCTTTTTAATTCAAATTGACGGTTAGATCAATTTGACCGACCAAGCTCTGATACCAATTGTTAAATCGAGTTTGAATTGATTGTATTATTTTAACCAATTTGATACTAAAATGATAAATATGAAGAATTTGCAGCGGAATAACAGCTAAAACTTTATAACACAATCAACGAGAGAATAGTTTTCATCATAACATGTTTTTCATTACTCATAAGATAGAAACGATTACAAGATAACTTACATGTATGAATCACTAAACTCCCCCTCAGACCGAGCTTACACACACAACAAGATGTACAATAAAGTAAAAATGTGAAAAGCTAAGTAGAACAGTATAGGCACTGTCTATTTATAGTACTAACCTAACCACTGTTAGTTTATGCTGACATCATCTTGACAATGACATCTAACAATACTAACAAACTCTAACCACTGCCTAACCTAAACACTGTCTGTAAAGCACTGATGACCCTAACCGCCGATAGACATAAACTCTGATGAAGATGTTGGCGGATGTTTTTCAAAGGATGATCAGACCTTTGACTTCCAACAGACCTTTGATTTAAGAGCAGACATTTGACCCATCAGTGGTTTAGTGAATCAACAGATTTTATAACTAGCAGAGCTTTGCATAGGGCAGTTATTAGAACTATCAGTGGTTTGGAAGCTGGTCTTTGGAATGAGTGAATCTAAACTCTATTTATTCTGAATCATATAGAGCAGACCTGTTTTTGGCTTTCTATCATCTGTTCTTTGTAGGGTTCAATCCCAACAAAACCCCATTAAAGAGGGTAAATTTTATAAAATTAATTCACTAAATTCATTTATTATAACACTTCTCCTTAACCCTAAACGATTTCTTCATCTAAAAATGCAAACCCTAGCCTCCAATTTGGGCAAACAACCTTTACAACTCATTGTTATTTAACATACTAGCATGTGATAACTATAAGTCAAAGCAATTATACCGCAATCGTGCATATCCTTGTCGCCAAAACGACAAGGCCGTAAAATAGTTTACTTAACAATACCACAAGAATACGGGCGGTGCATTAATCCTATAGCGCTATAATTATTAAGACAGGCTTGCAAAGTTAATGAGTTTATAGAGCACAAGTATAAGCATGGCATGTAGTAACAAGAATATAAAAAGTATCATGTTTTAACGGATAGAGTGTGTGAATAAACAAGTTTAATCATGAGTACACGACATAAGCTTGAGACCCTTAGAGGGTTTTTCACCGTAGACGTGCAAGGTGTCACCAGACGAAAGAGGAAGACGAACAAACTTTTCGTGGCAAGAGATTTCAGCATGGTTCTTATGAAGCCAATCCATGCCTACTATGATGTCGAAGCTACCCAATTGCATGGGTATGAGTTATATGGTAAATTCATGATCGTTAAGATTAAGAACGCAATCGCGAAGAACATAGTCAAAGGTGATTGATTTGCCATTGGCAACTTCGACGGTGAATGGTTTTGATAGTTTAGAGCGTGTACATATAAACATTGGTTTGAATTCTACGGATACAAAACTCTTATTGCACCAGTATCAAATAACAAGAAGCATATAAACCATTTACAAGGAATGTACCGTTTACCACTTCATTGTCGTGCTGCACTTGCTTTGCATTGATGTAGAATGCGCGACCACGAGGTTGTTGTTGCTCTTGGTTATTTTGTAGATATTGAGGCTAAAGGTGAGTAGCATCACCGCATTTGTAGCAAGCTCTACCATTTTGCCGGTGCTTAATGGTTTTGGTTTTGGGGTTGTGCTTGAATTTGGTTGCTTTGGGGCGCTGGGCCACTTTAGCAGGCAACGACAAGATGCCCAAACCGATTGCAAGTCATGCAATGGCGGCATGTGGTGTTGGTTGGGTGACGATAGTGACACGTGTTACACTTGAGATGTGTCCTACTGTAAGGCTTTCTAGCGGCGTCTTGTAGGGGATTGGGGTTATAAACGTGTGTGATGGCGTTGCAACTTTAGATTTGAAACCTGCGTTTCTTGCCATAGTTGTTTCGCGGTTGAGATTTGGGGTGTTTGGGTTTGATGATGGCTTGGTTAACGAATTTTGCGGTGGTTTGGGTGAGGAGTGCCTATGTCTCATTCGGTTCTCATTGAGGCTAGCGGTTAAACAGTAGACTAACTCTATGGTCTCGGGTCTAGTAGCTTGAATGACGTCGTGGATGGAGGGAGGATGATCTTGAAGGTATTTTCTAATTGCACGTTCAGGCGTGCTAACAAGATTGGGGACAATGATGCTTAGCTGCTTGAAATGGGTGGTGTAACCGAGGTTATCGTCACCTACTTGTTTGAGCTGCCAAAATTCTTACTCGAGCTTTTGCTGCTCGTGCGGAGGACAGAATTCCGCAAGCCTCATTTTCTTAATCTTAACCCAAGGGAGGGCGTAGGCTTCTTCGTTACTACAAATATTCGCTCGTTTGTCCACCAGTCGAGAGCCCTCGACTCGAAGACGCCGGTTGCGCTTCGGGTTTTCAAGTGTTCGCGACACTCACTATTAATGAATGTCACCTTAATGCTATCGAACCACTCAAGCATTTTGGTGGCACCTTCATTGCTGGTGAATATCCGGGGTTGTAAGCAGGGAAGTGCTTGTAGTTAAACGAGGTTGACTTAGGTTGGTCAATTTTGGAGTCAACCGAGGTGTGAGGGGAATTGGCGGCGTTGATTTTGGTAACGATGTCGAGTATCACTTGGGCCATTTTCTTGGCCATGAACAATATCATTTTCTTGCTCGAGCTCGACTTGGAGTTTCTTTTTGAGTTAGAGTGACGTCTTGAAGACATCTATAGGATCGAATAAGGAAAGGATGAGGCTTGATCGTAAGATGTTTGAAAATAACTTGTGTAATTTAGCATGTAGCATGTCACATAACACATAAGTTTCAAGTAGTTCACACAAGCATAACAAGAATTCACTTTGAATAATCACAAACAATGACATGTAAATTTTGTTTGTTCATGGCGATTATTATTGTTTTAGATTGCGAGTAATGTGCGATTCGTGTTTTCGACTTTGAAATGAAGAAGGTATCAAATGTAAAACACATTGAAATTGATACAGCATAAAAGAAATTCAATGTAAAACGTGGAGTGTCTCGGAATGAAACTAAGACTATTCCAAATGGTCGAAAATCCCTTTGAGTTTAGGAAGCATGCTTTGGCCTAACAGGTAGAATACTCTCACTGAAATTTCGGTTAACGATATTCACCCTTCCGGTTACTACATGTCCTAAGTCAAACGAAAGTTCGAGACTTTGGCGAGATTGAAAATCGAGGAGTGTGACTAATTATCAAGATGTGGGTATCACCCCTAACTTGATAACGTCATTCCCTAAGTGTGGTTAATACTTATCGATCGAGATAAGGAACACATTTCGAATCTTTGGTAAGGGTCCACTAGAAAAAAGAATGGGAAATTCTCCATCAAGGTGTGGAAATTAATCTTAACTTGATGGTACAATTTTATGAAAAATCGGTAAACACGGATTGGGGGATTTCACCAAAAGGGAGGATTTCACGCCTATTTTGGTGAGGTCATCTCGCTTGTGAAATAAGAGTGTCTTCACATATTTGTGTGTGTATTATAGTTAGTCTTAGGAAAGACATGTATATTTGAGACAAAAAAGAAAAAGATAAGACACAAATAGGGAAAATTCAAGTATTAAGCATGATAACAAGAATGGTTAAGTATGGGTTCCTAAACTATAGACTAGGTCAAAAAGCATGACAATTTTTCCTAATTCCCTATAGTTATGACTCTTATACCAATCTGTCACACCCCAACCGATAGCGAAAACATTAGAGTGAGACGAAAACATGATTGCTCGAGACATCATAACTTGCTATTTGTGACAATAATGAAATAATTCGAATTTCATTCATACTAAATTGGAAAGTACATCGTTTTGGAAAGGAAAGTACGACATGGTGCATATAAGAGAAACAACATAAAATAAAACATAAATTAAAGTTCTAGGTGTGTATCTAGTCCACCCAAAATATTGCTTCTTTAATCGTCATCAACTAGTTTCCTGCAACATGTATTAAAATAAAATCAACAAAAGTTGGCGAGTATACAAGTTTGAATACATAGCATAATCGTGTCTAAATTTTGTCTCATATCCAACATGGTAATTTGCATACATTGTTATTTAACATACTAGCATGTGTTAACTATAAGTCAAACCAAACTATACCTGGTGCATATCCGTGTCTCCGAAACGACAAGGCCGCAAAATAGTTTACTTAACAATACCACAAGAACACAGGTGGTGCGTTAATCCTATAGCGCTATAATATTTAAGGTAGGCTTGCAAAGTTAATGAGTTTATGGAACACAAGTATAAGCATGGCATATGGTAACAAGAATATAACAAGTATCATGTTTTAACAATAGAGTGTGTGAATAAAAAAGTTTAACCGTGAGTGTGTAGTTTATGATATTGTATACATGTTGCACCCAAAGTGTGTAAAGTGGTAAATGAGATCGAGTATACTCACGCCTTGCATAGTAAATTCACGCGTACGTGAGTTGATGCGTTTGAGAGTTGAGAGAGATCGCCAAGTTATCCTACATGGATAAACAAGGCGTATGAGTTTGACGGAGTTTGGAATCAGAATTCAAAATGCAAGATGATTACTTAGTATCAAAATACATAGAGTTATCTTGACGAAATCCCGAATTTGGACACCATAGGGTAGTATGCTTCATAGCTCAGGTTTGCCTATTGGAAGTCCAAAATTATGAGGAGTTCACATCAAGATATTTTAACCATGTTCCTCTTGACATAAAACCATGGATTGGTTAGTGTCTTAGGTTCGGTTAATTTATAGATAGATGTGTGTGTGTGTGTGTGTATATAGTTTGTTAGTAGTCCAATTGTTAGGTTAGTCAAGTATGATCATGCATGGGTTGGATGAATCCATTAACCCGAGTGTTCACCAATACACAAATCAGCACAAGGATGATTTGGATGGTCATGGAACATGAGAACATAAACTACTAGATCTAAAAACAACCAAGTGAGCTAGCTAGATGCGTGCATCCTAAACATGAAAAGTGTTTGGGGACGTGATGTAGCCTTATCCCTTTGTTGGAAATTGTTTTAAGATGTAGTAATATGAAGATATTCTAACAAATCCATCAAGTGAGGTAGTGGAACATAGTTAGAAAGCCAAGGCATCCATGGTTCACACTTTACCAAAACACAAGTCTTGCAACATTGAGGATTGAAGACTTGGATTGGTCTCAACACTTTGTAGGCTGTTTGGAACCTTTTGGGCAGTAGCTAAGTGAGGTTTTTAGGCCTTTAATCCTTTGGAAATCAACCATACACAAGCCCCACAACCATGAGTTTGACTGGGAGTAAGGTTGGTACAAGATTTCCACAAGATGAAACAAGAAACAAACATGCTGTAAAAGCTTTATGAAAAAAGAATTTACATCCTGCTTTGGTCATTAAATATGGAGTTGTACCACCTTGTAACACCATGGTGAACATTGGGGAACAATCCTTGATGTTGTACACGAGGTTTGAAGCAAGAAAAGCATGAGAAGAAGGAAGAAAGGTGTTCAAACTCACTGATTTGAACACAAGTATAATCTGCTAAGAACTTGAAGAATTTGAGATAATTTGATGCTTTGGAAGTGTAGAGAGTGCTTGGAAAGTGTTTAGGAGTGTTCGGAGGCTCCTATTTATAATGGGTTTGATTAGGGTTAGTGTTAAATGAGTTTAGAAGTTGATTGGAGGAGTTTGGAGGTGAGAAAGGATGAAACCTGATTGGGCAAAATTGGAATATGCGGATAGCAACATATAAATTGTATCCCGTTGCGTAGTGATATGCGCCAAATGCAACATATAAATTGTATCAGATACGATATAAAATCAACCTTTTTTAGTACTAATGTTGGAAAAGTGCGTTTCTTTGTATACTTTTGATTTTCAGGATTAAAAAATCTTAAATGTAAAAAGGAACAAATTAACGACAAAAACTAGCATAAGTATAGAGGATGGGAAGATGACACACTATACCAACCCTCCAAGCTTCACCCCAAGACCAAAAATAATAAAACAGAAGTCCAGATGAGAAGAAGAAAAACAGAAGCATACAAGAGACACGGGGCCGTAATCAAATTCCAGATTTGCGAATCTTGGATGGTACAACAAGTACAAAGGCCATGGGGGCGTGCCGTTGACACATTGGACCGTGTGGCATCTGAACTGACAAGAGCATTAAATGAAGACATATATGAAGAAGACACGGGGCCGTGCCTACTGGGCACGGGGCCGTGGGAAGCCACTGTTTTCAGCTATAAATAGGGGTGCTTGGTTTCATTCCAACTCATCCCTTGGAAAACCATTTCTCTCACTCCACCATCATCTTCCACCACAATCATTAGATTTTAGAGTGTGTAGTAGTCTCGGGATCCAAGATTGATGTAAGAGTCTTTGTCAAACTATGGCCATGCTTGGCTAATCTCTTACATCACTTGGTGAAGACGAAATTTTTTATGTATTACTTTTGATTTCCAATCTTTGGTTAACTTTTTAATTGGGTTTGTATTAATGACTTCAATAACTAGTTTTTTATATTGAAAGTGAATTTTATCCTATCATTCCTTCATGTTTTGTTGATTCACTTATTTGTGTCTTAACGGTCTATATAAAGCGTGTTAACTGTCTGGAAGGGGGTTAGAAGGTTGGTTTGGGTAGGACTCTTTCCTCATTCAGAGTATAGATCCTACGAGGACTTAATTCAAGCTTATTAGGACTTCCTTTGAGGCAGATATCATCAAATCGGGGAAGTAAGAAAAACTTGAATCCCTTATTAATAAACTACTATTAAAACTTCAAACCGGCCTTGCGGGACTGTATCTCTGCTGACTCAGACCAATATGGCCGAGGGTAGTGTTGTCTCCAAAAGAGGAACATGCCACATTTTGCATTAATAACTTACTTAATTATCTTTCAATATTACGGCCTTGCAGGATTGTATCCTTGCTGACTCAGACCAATATGGCCGACGGTATTATCGCCTCCAAATGAGGGACATGTCACTTTAACCAAGATAATCTCTCAAAAAACTCAAAGTGTGGAAATCATCAAAGGATACATGAAAGATAAGTCGGAACCAAGTGATTCTATCTTATTTATTTGTTTCCTTTATTTTATTTCACTCATTTAAATTACTTGTCAAAAGCTTTCCCGAAATTTGAGTCGATTAGACGTTGACGATAATCCGGTATTAAAATGTAACACCTCGTGTTTTCAGGTCCAATAAAAGTCCGACACGTGTCCAGTTAATCCTCATGTGTCGTGTGCTACACGAGAGGGACTAAAGCCGCCAACGCGATAGATTATAACCACTAAGTGGTGATGGTTAAAGTGGAGGGGCTAAATGTAGAAAAATTTAAATTTTTTGAGTTTTGAAAGGCGGTTACGGACCGCAACCATACTTGGTTACGGTCCGCAACCAATTCAAAACTGGGGGCGCCTGAAAGGCCTTAGGGACAGCATGACTAAAGCCATACGGTCCGCAAGGACCTGCCAGCGACAGAAAATGTGGCAGCCTCATGTGTTGCCACCCTTGTCGCCATTGCCACCCTCTAGCTCCTTGTGCCATGACTTGGGACACTTGGGAGCCCTCACAACAGCCTCCAACACCTGGCAAGCTCTCATACTCATTCCTCAAGTATAAATAGGCACCATGGTTGCCATAACTCCTTGCTCATCTTCATCTTTCTCCGCTATTGCTCTAAGTTGGAAGTTCCTGAAGCATTAGGAGGATCCCCTGAGCTTTCTAGTCTTATTTAATTCACATGTAAGTGTTCCAACTTGTTCTTTTCAGTTATGTAGGCTTTTAAGCCAAAGTCAAAGCGTTTACGTAAAAATGCTTTGACCTTGGCTAAGACCATTATGGTGCAGCTATTGTTTGATACGAACATGGCTACGTGATTGTAATTAGGTAGGTGTTAATCCCTTAAAAGGGCACCTCCTGATTACCACGTTTACTTGACCAATTGACGGGTCAAAGTTATGTAATTAAAAAGTCAACGGGTCAGTTTTGAAATAAATTCATAATTAGTAATGTAGGTGTTATAAAATACGTTTTAATACATTAATAACTTGGTAATAATAGTTAGAACATGTATAAAAATGTTCGGCCCGTCAAGTCCAGGTCTAAGGTCGGTTCGCAACCGAAAGTCGCGAAGTTTGACTTCTGCTTTAACTTTCAGTTTTGACCCGATTTAGCAACTTAGGCTACTGACTTTAAGTTGTTTTAGGACCATCTTATATATAGTATAACCCTCTGGAGTTATACTACATGGTTGAGTAGTATTCTGCGTTTTATGCAAGTTTCATATGATACGCCAATCTTTGACTAAAATGCCCTTTTCGCACAAAACAAGGTTTGAAACATCAACAAACATACAAATGAGTTAAAAAAATAATTGTAAACTTAATTAGGTTATTTTGATACCAACATTCTGGTCAAAGCTGCATTTCAATTAAAAGTCGTTAATAATATCATTAAACGACTAAAATGCCATTTTCGGCATTTTAAAAGGTTTAAACATATCTTCATCACCAAAAACAATTACCTACTGGTGTAATATCACAAGTAGGACTTATTGGGATGTTAATTCAGGTTATGAACTAAGTTGATGCTTAAGATTCGTGTAATGCCCATAAATGACTAAATTACCCTTTTCTGTATAAAATTGTTTTAACCAAGCCTTTCATAACCAAATCTTTTATCTACTGATATAATATGTTAAGTGACTTATTTTGGTTATATAAAACTTAAGATAACCTTAGTTTTCACTAAATATCGAATTAATCGGCATTTAATGATTTTTACGCCTTTTCGGCACATAGTATGGTTTAAAACCATAACTATGAACCAAGACTTATTACCTACTGATTTCTAAACTTATTTTTAATATTTTTATAGTAGGTAAAGTTATAAACTCAGAATCCCAAATATGACGTCAAAGTTATGTGTGAAATAACTAAAATGCCCTTACGGGGCATAGTTTGTTTTAAAACTATCAACCACACATATTCGATATTCTACTGATATAACATCATAAAATACATAATTTTACAGAATGTTTATGACTCTAACATCAGTTTACTCGCAAACCTCTTTTATAAAGCGTAAAATGACCAAAACCCCTTTTTAGGCGTAACTTGATTTTAAAACCATAACGGGCATACATGTTGATATCCTACTGATATACTAACATGTTTATAACATACTGGAATATGGAACTTGTATATGACTCATCCGGTTACCCGGTTTGTTTATATGTGCACGGTTAAGTCTACGTGACTAGTTTACGTATTTTAACCAAAACGGGTTTAACCTATTCACTTTTTATATCAAAATCCAGAATGTTCTGTGTTTACCCATATTATACAACTCTTAGTACTTGGCGGGTTTAAATAACATTCTATTTCGGTCACCGCTTAATCTAGCGTATCGTACCGTATTTATTTAACATAAGACTAACCGGTTCAAGTCTATGACTTAACTAAGGACCCATTAGCATTCTAATTGGTTAATAATACCATCATTCCAGACTAGACGCCTTCCAGTAGATTGTGCTTGAACTTATCTCTTGATTTGCGGCTGAGTTATTATTTTCTTGAAGATTTAGCTGAGGTAAATACTTTCAACCTATTTTCCCTATACGGGTTGGGATACGGTAAATTATTACGCTTGGTCGGGTATGGGATCATGTATTGTCCAGTTGTGATTATAACTAAATCTCATAACTCGTTTTAATATGTATTGCCTGATAACTTAAACATTGGGGGTGGGCTTGACCATGTCTGGGATATCCTTAGGCTCACTAAATGCTAGTGGCCACAATCTAACGCATGGGGTATAGGCATACACCGGTCAATTGCAAATTATATTATTTGCTTTCTGTGTGAAAGTTCAGAAGTGGTGTGTCAGTCGATCATGTCTTAGTTTCTGTACTGGGTCCCATATGTATGGGCAGGCTTGTAAAACTGTATACAAGGTCATTCGTACTGTCCTAAGTTATTTATAAAAATGTGCCTGGTGCACTTAAAACCATTTTCGAAATTATTTTCAAAATGTGTCGGTTGATTGTATTTACCATGAAAACTGACGTATTTTCAAAGGATTAAGTTATAGGTACAACACGTAATAGGCTGGAAGCTGCGTAGGCGACAACGTAGAGGATTTGCGACCCTTAGTTGTGATTTAAAGTCTGTTGATCTATTTTGTATATATTTTTACGATCCACCCTGTGGATCTCTATAACAATTCGTCTGTATTTATTATATTTCAAACTTTGGACAATGGGTTGTAATAATATTTAAATCCAAGACTTCCGTTGTGTTGCTCTGTGTTGTTTGGTTATGATGTTATCAACTTGCGTCACAATACTCCTCACCGGGCCCACCGGAATACACGTGGAAATCGGGGTGTGACAGGTTGGTATCAGAGCTAACGTTTGAGGGAATTCAACACTAGGCTTTTGTATTTGATCTCAAACGACATAGTAACACATTTCTTAGACTCTCGAGTCTAGGTTTTGACTTAGGATAACTCATTTACACTGTTTTATTTATTCTTGCGTTGTTTTATTTTAACTTGTTTTTTAAGCAGGAATATGCCGCCAAGAGTTAGAGGCAGGGGAGGCAAAGGAAAGGGTCCCATGAGGGGCGGACCATCAATGATAGGTCCTTTAAATGTTCATAATTATAACCCATACGAAGGGTCGGGTGACTCTTCATCACCATGGGAACCAGTTCGGCATTCAGTTTCCCACGAATACTCACCACCCCACTCCCATTCCCAACATTCGCACCACTCATACCATTCTCACTATACCCACCAATCCCATCACTCCCATTCCCATTCCTTCCATGGGAACTATAACCCGAACATTTACTTGCGTTCACCCTCTGTTACTCCTCCGGTAGATTCCCCAGACCATATGGATGAGGACTCTGATCCGAGATGCCTTCGACCGGATCTCCCGGTCATCCAATTGAACTGTCCAGCGGTTCAAACTCGTATGCAGGGACCCCATACCAAGGTCCCGATGATTTTCAACAAAGGTGGGAGCAGTATGTCTTCTACAACTCTCCCTCCTACCACAACACACCGTCATACCATGCTCCTCAGCAGGAACAACCTCCGCCTAAGGAGGTACAAATGGAGCCGGTGGAGCAACCACAACCACCGCCTGAACCACAACCGCCACGAAACCATGGGGCGCGCATGTCAGTGCGCCTAGGACCAAGGCAGGGTCACTACCACCCTTTCCTAGCCCTTACCCAACAATCCTCGAGGATCCACAAATAGGTGGACCCTCCAAAACATCACCTGTGGTGGAACTACCACCACAACCAACAGTTAACCCGCTACCATCACCAGTGGCACAACCACCAAATGTGGAACATCCATCATCGGGTTTTAGAAACCCAATCCCTTCATATCCGGATCCGTCTAGATATAATCCTTTTGCCACTTCTAGTATGCCTAACTATCTTCACTAGGCACCTTCACAGGATCCTTACTTAGAGGTAGCTACACATAATGATCTTTTCCCTTCTCCTTTCCCATCATATTCAACTATACCATATTCGGCTGGTGGATATCCCTTTTATGGATACCATCCTTCGGGTGCACCTCCACCTTATGTATATCAACATCCGGGTGCACTACAACCGCAACCTCAACCACAACCTCCACCACCAGCTTCAATGGAGGTTATGCAGGAAACCCTGGAAAGGATGAAAGAACTTCAACAAAAAGCTGCAAAATCTGAGAAGAAAGCGAGCAAATTTCTGAAGAGATTTGTAAAGATAGTCAAGGGGAAAAATGATTGATAAATCCTTGTGTTTACTCCTTATGTATTTATTTCCAAAAGTCCCTGCGTGGACATTGCTTTTATTTTCATTTTTAGTCCCTGCATGGACATTGCTTTTTTTCATTTTTAGTCCCTGCATGGACATTATCTTTAAGTACTAGTCCCTGCAAGGACAATTTTTGTACTTAAAAGTCCTAATTTTAGGCATTATTGTTATGGAAACTCTTTATTTAAATGGAACTTTTTGGGATTTATTTACTTATGTATTCTGTTTCATCCGTTGTTCAAGCGATCGTCTCGATTTTAACTCAAAATTTATGATCAACTATAATAATTCCCAAAGATCCTCTTGTTAGTTTATATCCGCCAAGTGATAAGGTCACATTAATTGGCAAAAAGGTAGTTAAGTAGTAAAGCCTTCTACCATGATAGTTAAGGTTGATGATCCATTCTATCCAGAGGTGGTGAACTAGGTTCTAAGCCTCTTAGTCTATGCAATCATGACTAGCTCATTTAAACCATTTTAAGACAATTATTCTAAAGTTAACACTTATGAAATGTTAACACTCCTGGCAGTGTGACTTGAGGAATCATGCTAGCCGTCTAGGTGATGGACTATGTCCAAACCTTATAGCCCATGTGATCAATTTGATCCTGGCTAGTATCATCAATGTGATGATCAAAATAAAACATCCGTTAGCGATGTAATGCCTACGATCTATATTATGTCCATTAGTGACAATGACAGATGTGGTCTACGACTCCCTGTCCCGAGGTAATAGATTTCGTTCAAACCTCGAAGCCGTATGATCTTTAAAGATTAAGGCTCATATATTTCAAGTCATTACGACAAGCCACTAGTGCTACTTTTATTTTGTCCTTTGTGACAGGCCAGTGGTGCCATATTTAATTACCCCCTGTATTAGGTCTTTTGTGCCATAATATTTAAGTACGCCTAGCAAAAGTGGTACTGTGACCACTAACCTATAAGGCGAAGGATTATTTATGTCCAAAATTTTAAAAAGGATTATATGGTGAAATAATACCATATCAATTGTGCAATAAATCACCAAATGCAAGAGATTAAATTAAATTTTTGGTGATTAATGTCAAGCAGATAAGATGGCTCATTCTGACGAAGCCCATATGTAACACCCGAAAAACGGGTTTGGTAATCAAACCACGTTAATATTAAAAGGTGGGTAAAATACCGTTAGTGGTAAAAGTTAACCCGTAAACAAAATAACTAGGAATAAACTAACCTAGTTAATGATATATAAATAAGTAATGACATATGGAGTTGTAGTCTTATATACTAAAAACTAAACTTGAGGGACTGAAGCTGCTAAAAATAGAACTAGTGTTATTAAAACACAAGAATTAAGACACAACACACATAGTGAAGGTGTGTTGGTCGATCATCAGGAGGTGGAGACAAGGGGAAACCCTAGTTCATCCAAGAATCATCAAATTAAAGGGAAATCGGAGCTCAAACTCGTGCATGAACATGAATTATCGATCACCTAGACTAGGGGATCGTAAGGTATGTTCAAAAAACCTAGATTGGTGAAAGTCATGATTTGAGATTAGTAGAATACTTGAAAATTGGTTGTTGAATCATGATCCAAAGAAGAAATTAAGTGTATATGTATGCTTGATTTCGTTAGACATGAAGAGATTATGGAATATTTGATGTAAGATTACTTGTAAGTGATTAATAAGTAGATTATGAAGGGGGTTTAGATTATATGATAGAATTGATGATGTATTTATGTTCATGATCATCATACTTGCTTGTATGTGTAAAATACATGAACAATTTAGAGATATGAGCAAATGTTCATACATGTTATAAAGTGGGTTTTGACCTAGGTGTGAAACCCAAACTATTGTATGAGTAAATTGATATATTGCTTTGATAAATGAAGAAATTGGGTTAACTGGATGTTAAAGGAATGTGTGAACTTGTTGTGTTAATGATACAAATTACAAAAACCTTAGCTAATTTGATAGCCTTAAAATGATGCCCACCAAGTGTTTGATAAAATGCCCAAATGAGTTCTATTAAACTTGTTAGTGCATAAATAAGTCAATTTGCAATTTGACTTTTTGAAAGTCAAACTGGCCTATAATAGAATCGAATGCGAACAATGATAAAAAGTCCATAAGAATGGAAGTCACGGTATCGATGACTAATTAACCATCTTGTGGTTGTTGCATTATAGTTTGACTCTTGACAAGCTAGGTGGAAGCTTGGAAGGAACGGGTCAAGCAGATTAGAGACGAGAGAAACAATGATCGGATGCAAGGTAAGTAAAGCTTACACCCATCTAGTAGAAGACTTACTTGTTGTATTGATTATGAACATAGTAAATTTAGTATTTGAAATATGATGTTCTGACACGGAATGATACGGGTCGGAACAAGTGAGAATGGTAATAAACCATAATTGATGGTATAAAGGGTAAAATAGTAATTTAGTCATGTGATGACGAATAAACAAGAAGTTTTGAAAAGTTACCTTATGGTGTAAACCATAAGGTGTAAAATGGTAAAGTTAATTCGGTCATGAGTTGACAATTTTAATATTGAATTTTTGGGAAAAGATACCTTATGGCGTAAGTCATAATGGGTTGAACGAATTAAGTAACAACTTTAAGTAATATGATCATACGGTGTAAACTGGAATGGATTAAAATGTGAGATGTTAAATAAATACCATCTCATAATAATAAAATGGTCATTTAGGCCAAAGGGGTCGAATGGTGATGTTTCACTATTTGACAATAATAACTAATGATCGTTCGTCGAGTTTTGCGCTCACAGGGTATTGGTTTGCGTTACTATGTGCAAGATATTTAAACGGGTCAATGCTATGACCCGAGCCAGGTATGTGTAATGGGTCAAACTCTATTTGAGGATTTAAGGTCCAACGAGAGTTAAACGAGTCGTGAGTGAACATTGGATTACCTTAAGTAAGGTAAATCGAATAACTTAAATTGAAGACATTATGTTCTTAGGAACATAATGAATTTAAATAGATCATGGTTAAAAGGGTACGTTTGGTCAAAATATGCTATTAAAAGTCTTTCGTCGTAAAAAGGGAGCTATAGTTGACCAAAACGCCCTCAAATGATAAAACAAGTAAACTATCGTTGAGGGTAGTTTAAAATGAGTCTTATAAGTAAGTATAACCTTTTGGTAGTGTAAAAGCAAATGGCATAAGCCATTTTGGTTTAATGCTTCAGAACGGGTCTTTTTTGTAAATTATCAAAACGAAGGGTAGAATTTGGAATTATATGATTTTCTATAACAAATCCACCACAAATATAGTCGTGGTGGAAAATAAATAGATGTCTTAGTGTGGAAATAAGAAGTAAGGATAGAGGAAGTGAGAATTAAGCTTAAGTGCTTAAATCTCTTAACGGGTCAAAAAGAATATGCGAGTAAACCGGGAATGGGTGCGTATTTCATAAGAATTAGAATCCGGGTTAAGGATTTCTTGTTAAATATGTAGGTAAACAATTTAGGGACATTTAGAAACAAGTTTCAAGTAAAACGGATGAAAAACGAATAAGTTACTGAAGTTTTCGTAACAAAAACGACAACCTAGAATAAAAGGGCTGATGAGCTGCTGTATGCAAATATTGAGCTGCAGTATGCAAATATTGAGCTGTTGTATGCAAAACTAAATATAAAAGTATGTATATGCAAATAACGAGCTGCAGTATGCAAATCTGAATATAAAGTATGTATATGCAAATATTGAGTTGTTGTATGCCAAACTAAATATAAAGTATGTATATGCAAATGTTGAGGTGTTGTATGTAAAACTAAATATAAAAGTATGTATATTCAAATATTGAGCTGCAGTATGCAAATATTGAGTTGCGGTATGCAAATATTGAGCTGCTATATGCAAGAGTAAACATGAGTTGTAATCTATCGAATGTAAATCAATGGTATATGTTTATACAAAAATGTGGGTTTTCAATACAATTGAGATTATGTCTTGCTAACTGTAGCTTACGGTGGGTATTGACAAAAATTCTTATTTGTTTAATTTTTTTTTTGTCATTTTGGCATTCGTGTATAATTAGACATGTTATACACTTGTTATAACTAATGTATTTCATATTTTTTATGAAATACAGGTTGATTTGAAGTACCGGATGATGATCAAGCTCAACGAAGAACCGAACACGATCAAGTTAAAGCTTCCGCAATTTGTTTTGTTGATATGAAACAAATCAATGATAATACGTTGAAATGTTTAATGTTTATGAAGTTTTAATAAACTCCCATTATAGTATGAACGTGTAATTACATATAATTTTTTTTATATGCGAATTATTCTTTAAATTTTCAATTTATTATTAAGGGTTTACACCACAGCCGATGCAACGATAATGCGGATGATAAAATCATCATAAGCAAGGATGATCTACAAGCCTTAATTGCCGCAGAAGTTAACAAGGCAATAAAGGATCGTGCTGAGAAGCAATGGAATCGAGTGCTTCTCACTCTAAGCATACATCCAAACACACCTCCAAATATACTAAACCACTCTCGAAGCCTCCTCCTTTGGATAAAAATGAGAACTCAATACACTCCTCGAATGTGAGGAGCGTGAGGCAAGAACACGAGCACAAGACGGATAAAAAGGAAGGTTGTTCCTATAAATATTTTACGTCTTGTAGACCCAGAGATTTCAATGGGTAGAAAGGAGCTGTGGAAGCTCTTAGGTGGTTGGACGAAATGGAAATAGTCGTAGATATCATCGGTTGCGCTGACAAGGATGTAGGTAAGTATGCTGCACAGTCATTCAAGGGTGATGCCCTGATTTGGTGGAAACCTTTGATACAATCGGCTGGCAAGGTATATCTGTACAATCTTAGTTGGCCTAAGTTTGTTGAGTTGGTTAAGGATATTTACTGCCCCCCTCACGAGGTGGAGAAGATTGAGTCAGATTTCTTAAATCTGACAATGAAGAACTTGGATTGCCGGAAGTTTGTCTCCGATTACAACTCCCTGTCAAGATTGGTACCATATTGGTCACTCCAGAACCAAAGCGTATTGCACGTTTTATTGGTGGTCTAGCGCCAGAAATCAAAGAAGCATGAGGGCTTCCAAGCCGGATACATACAGGTCAGTTGTGGACCTAGCCTTGGCATTGACTGAAGTCCTAGTTAGGCATAGGTCCATGAAGTCGGATGATGGAAAAAGAAGAAGGGAGGAGGATAACTCATCATAGATTGAACAAAAAGGGGAAATTTGGGTTCAACGGGAACCATAATAAGTGTGATAACCGACCGGTATGCAAGAACTGCAACCGACGACACGGAGGTCAGTGTCGAGCAGAGACGCAAGCTAAGCCTTGCGGCATTTGCAAGAAAATGGGGCACAAAGCCCTGGATTGTAAAGATCTGAAAGACGCCACTTGTTTCATTTGTGGCGAGGAAGGGCACATCAAGCCAAATTGCCCTAAATACAATAAAGACAACACTGCAAAGCAAGGAGGAACAAAGAAAACAAATGCACGCGCCTTTCAGATGAATGCTAGGGAAGCGGTCGATGATAATAATGTTATAACGGGTACGTTCTTAATTAATGACATTTATGCTAGAGTTCTTTTCGATTCGGGGGCTGATAAGTCATTTGTGGACCATAAGTTTAGTGATTTATTGAATTTTCCATAAGAACTCTAGACATAACCTATGATGTAGAACTCGCTGATGGAACTGTCGAAACTGCTTCAACGATTCTAGATGGATGTTCCATATACATCAAGAATCATTCCGTTCCTATCTCTCTCTCTTACCAATGAAACTGGCGGATTCGATGTAGTTTTGGGCATGGATTGGTTATCTCATAACCAAGCCCGCATAGCTTGCGATAAGAAACTCATCGAAATCAAATCCCCAACTGGTGACGTACTCACCATTCAAGAAGACCTACATTATGGGATGTCTGAGAAAGCATCATTGCTTAAGGCATCCCGATGCATGAAGAAAGGATGTGTCATTTACATGGCACATGTTACTATTGATGAGCCAAAGCCAAAGATTGAAGACTTGCCGATTATCTCTAAATTCACAGATGTTTTCCCTGAAGAGTTACCTGGTTTACCCCCAGACAGACAAGTGGAATTTAGGATTGATATCCTACTGGTGCTGCACCTATTGCAAGAGTTGCGTACCGTTTGGCACCTACGGAAATGAAAGAATTATGAACCCAACTTGATGAACTCTTAGAAAAAGGTTTCATACAACCTAGCTCATCACCTTGGGGAGCTCCGATTTTGTTTGTAAAGAAAAAAGAGGGATCAATGCGCATGTGCCTTGATTCCGCGAGCTGAATAAGATAACGATCAAGAACCGTTATCCATTGCCCAGGATCGATGATTTATTTGACCAACTTCAAGGAGCAAGCTACTTCTCGAAGATCGATTTTAGGTCGGGCTATCATCAACTTAAGATTAGCAGAAGATGTTCCGAAACGGCTTTCAGAACGAGATATGGCCACTACGAGTTCTTCGTGATGCCTTTTGGGCTCACGAACGCACCTGCAACATTCATGGATCTCATGAACATGGTTTGCAAACCTTACTTAGATAATTTTGTCATTGTCTTCATAGATGACATACTTATCTACTCTCGTAATCTTTCGGATCACGAGAAACATTTAATGTGCATATTGGAGTTGTTGAGACAAGAGAAACTTTACGCCAAGTTTTCTAAATGTGAACTTTGGCTCCGTGAAGTTCGGTTTTTGGGACATATCTTAGTGAACGCGGAATCCAAGTAGATCCCGCCAAGATTGAGGCTATCATGAACTGGCAAGCACCTAAAACTCCATCTGAAATCCGTAGCTTTTTGGGATTAGCTGGCTACTATAGAAGATTCGTAGAAAACTTTTCAAGGATAGCTACTCCTTTGACGACATTAACCCGCAAAGATGTTAAGTTTAATTGGGGTCCTAAACAAAAAGAAGCCTTAGAGATCTTGAAGCAGAAACTGAGCAATGCTCCAGTTTTGACTCTCCCAGAAGGCATTACGGAGTTTGCTATTTACTATGATGCTTCACACACATGCATGGGCTGTGTGTTGATGCAGAGGGGTAAAGTAATTGCATATGCGTCACGAAACTAAATGTACATGAAAGAAATTACACCACCCATGATCTGGAATTGGGTGCTGTTGTGTTTGTGCTTAAGTTTGGAGACATTATTTATATGGAACTAAGTGTATCATATACACGGATCACAAAAGTCTTCAACACTTATTCAATCAAAAAGGTCTCAATATGCGACAACGCCGGCAGATGGAAACACAATGACTACGATTGTGAGATCCGCTACCACCCGGGAAAAGAAAATATGGTTGCCGATGCACTAAGTCGCAAGGATAGGGTTAATGCTAAGAGCATTGAGCTCAAAGTAGCTTAAACGCAAAAATATTGGATGCGCAAAAACAAGCCCTGTTAGAAGCAAACCTTCCAAACGAAGAGTTGGGTAAAACTGTTGAGAAGTTGACACCTGGAGGTGACAAAATCCTCAGACTTAATGGACGAATCTGGGTTCCGACCTTTGGAGGATTTAGGGATCTAATCCTCCAAAAAGCGCATAATTCAAGGTACTCTGTTCACCCTGGAGGTGACAAGATGTACAAGGATTTAAAAGCTAATTATTGGTGGATGGGTTTGAAGAAATCCATAGCCACCCACGTAGCTAAGTGTCTGACGTGTTCACAAGTTAAAGCTGAACATTAGAAACCGTCAGACTTCTACAACAACTAGAAATTCCCACCTGGAAATGGGAATGTGTAACTATGGATTTCATTACCAGGTTACCTAAGACTAATCGTGGAAATGACACGATCTGGGTTATTGTGGATAGGCTGACTAAGTCGGCTCATTTCTTACCTATTAAGGAAACTTTTAGCTCCGACAAATTGGCGAAACTTTACATGGATGAGATTGTATCTTTACACGGTGTACCGGTATCCATTGTATCCGATAGATATACAAGATACACCTCACATTTTTGGAAAAGCTTTCAACAAGCCTTGGGCACACGATTAAATTTTAGTACGACTTATCATCCGAAGACGGACGGACAAAGTGAACGTACTATACAAACGTTGGAAGATATGTTACGAGCATGTGTAATCGATCTAGGTGGAAGTTGGGATAGTCACTTACCCCTGATCAAGTTCTCCTACAATAACAGTTACCGTACGAGTATCAAGGCTGCTCTGTTCGAAGCCTTGTACGGGAGAAAGTGCAGAACGCCCGTGTGCTGGACTGAAAGTGGGGAAGCCCAACTGACAGGACCTGAGATAGTCCTAGAGACGACAGATAAGACTTTGCAAATTCGTGATCATCTCAAAGCTGCCCGTGATTGGCAGAAGAGCTATGCGGATAAGAGGCGCAAACTTATTCAGTTCCTAATAGAAGACAAGGAGTTAGTAAAAGTATCGCCTTGGAAAGGCGTTATGCGATTTAGCAAGAAGCGCAAGTTGAGCCCGAGATATATAAGACCGTTTGAGATTATCGAACGTGTTGGACCCGTAGCTTATAAGCTTAAGTACCTGAGAAGCTCAGTGGAATCCATGATTATTCCACATTTCGAACTTAAAGAAATGCCTAGCCGATGAATCGCTAGAAATGCCGCACGAGGATGTGCAAATAGATGAAAATCTGAGGTTCATTGAGAAACCTGTGGCGATTGAAGATCGACAGGTTAAGAAACTTCGTAAAAAGCATGTGCCAATTGTAAAGGTCAAATGGGATGCTCGTCGAGGTCCCGAATACACTTGGGAGGTCGAGTCCGTAATGCGACAGAAGTACCCACATTTGTTTGATTAAAAATCTCGAGGTCGAGATTTATTTTAAGGGGGTGAGGATGTAACACCTCGTGTTTTTACGTCTAATAAAAGTCTGACACGTGTCCAATTACTCCACGTGTGTCGTGTGCTAAACGAGAGGGACTAAAGTCGCCAACGCGATAAATTATAACCACTAAGTGGTGATGGTTAAAGTGGAGGGGCTAAATGTGGAAAAATTTAAATTTTGTGAGTTTTGAAAGGCGGTTACGGACCGCAACCATACTTGGTTACGGTTTGCAACCAATTCATAACTGGGAGCGCCTGAAAGGCCTTACGGACCGCATGACTAAAGCCATATGGTCCGCAAGGACCTGCCAGCTACAGAAAATGTGAAAGCCTCATGAGCTACCCCGGTGTCGCCATTGCTACCCTCTAGCTCCTTGTGCCACGACTTGGGACACTTGCGAGCCTCTCACAACAGCCTCCAACACCTGGCAAGCTCTCATAATCCTTCCTCAAGTATAAATAGCACCATGGTTGCCATAACTCCTTGCTCATCTTCATCTTTCTCCTCTATTGCTCTAATTTCTAAGTTCCTGAAGCATTCGGAGCATCCCCTGAGGTTTCTTGTCTTATTTGGATTACATTTAAGTGTTCCAACTTGTTCTTTTCAGTTATGTAGGCTTTTAAGCCAAATCAAAGCGTTTACGTAAAAACGCTTTGACCTTCGGCTAAGACCATTACGGTGCAGCCATTGTTCGATACGAACATGGATACGTGATCGTAATTAGGTAGGTGTTAATCCCTTAAAAGGGCACCTCCTGATTACCACATTTACTTGACCAATTGACGGGTCAAAGTTATGTAATTAAAAAGTCAACGGGTCAGTTTAAAATAAATTCATAATTAGTAATGTAGGTGTTATAAAAATACATTTTAACACTTAATAACTTGGTAATAATAGTTAGAACCCCGTCAAGTCCAAGTCTAAGGTCGGTTCGCAAGCGAAAGTCGCAAAGTTTGACTTCTGCTTTGACTTTCAGTTCTGACCCGATTTAGCAACTTAGGCTACTGACTTTAAGTTGTTTTAGGACCATGTTATAGTATAGTATAACCCCCTGAGTTATACTAAATGGTTGAGTAGTATTTTGCGTTTTATGCAAGTTTCTTATAATACGTCAATCTTTGACTAAAATGCCCTTTTCGCATAAAACAAGGTTTTAAACATCAACAAACATACAAATGAGTTTTAAAATTAATTGTAAACTTAATTAGGTTATTTTGATACCAACATTCTGGTCATAAGCTGCATTTCGATTAAAAGTCGTTAATAATATCATTAAACGACTAAAATGCCATTTTCGGTATTTTAAAAGGTTTAAACATATCTTCATCACCAAAACCATTTACCTACTGATGTTATATCATAAGTAGGACTTACTGGGATGTTAATTCAGGTTTATGATCTAAGTTGATGCTTAAGATTCGTGTAATGCCGATAAATGACTAAATTACCCTTTTCCGTATAAAATTGTTTTAACCAAACCTTTCATAACCAAATATTTTACCTACTGATATAATATGTTAAATGACTTATTTTGGTTATATGAAACTGAACATAACCTCAGTTTTCATTAAATATCGAATTAATCGGCATTTAACGATTTTTACGCCTTTTCGGCACATAGTATGGTTTAAAACCATAACTATGAACCAAGACTTATTACCTACTTATTTCTAAATTATTTTGAATATTTTTACAGTAGGTAAAGTTATAAACTCAGAATCCTAATATGACGTCAAAGTTATGTGAAATGACTAAAATGCCCTTACGGGGCATAGTTTGTTTTAAAACTATCAACCACACATATATGTGATATTCTACTGATATAACATCATAAAATACATAATTTTACAGAATGTTTATGACTCTAACATCAGTTTACTCCCAAACCTCTTTTATAAAGCGTAAAATGACCAAAACGCCCTTTTTAGGCGTAATTGATTTTAAACCATAACGGGCACACATGTTGATATCCTACTGATATACTAACATGTTTATAATGTATTGGCATATGGAACTTGTATTTGACTCATCCGGTTACCCAGTTTCGCTTATATGTGAACGGTTAAGCCTACGTGACTAGTTTACGTACTTTAACCGAAACGGGTTTAACCTATTCATTTTTTTATATCAAAATCCAGAATGTTGTGTGTTTACCCATATTATACAAGTCTTAGTACTTTTCGGGTCTAAATAACATTCTATTCCGGTCACCGCTTAATCTAGCGTATCATACCGTATTTATTTAACATAAGACTAACCGGTTCAAGTCTATGACTTAACTAAGGACCTGTTTGCATTCTAACTGGTTAATAATACCATCATTCCAGACTAAACGCCTTCTGGTAGATTGTGCTTATACTTATCTCTTGATTTGCGGCTAAGTTAATATTTTCTTGAAGATTTAGCTCAGGTAAATACTTTTAACCTATTTTCCCTATACGGGCTTGGATACGGTAAATTATTACCGCTTGGTCGGGTATGGGATCATGTATTGTCCAGTTGTGATTATAACTAAATCTCATAACTTGTTTTAGTCTGTATTTCCTGATAACTTAAACATTGGGGTGAGCTTGACCAATCTGGGATATCCTTAGGCTCACTAAAGTGCTAGTGGCCACAACCTAAGCATGGGGTGTAGGCATACACCGGTCAATTGCAAATTATATTATCTGCTTTCTGTGTGAAAGTTCAGAAGTGGTGTGTCAGTCGATCATGTCTCGGTTTCTGTATTGGGCCCCATATGTATTGGCAGGCTTATAAAACTGTATACAAGGTCATTTGTATTGTCCCAAGTTATTTATAAAAATGTGCCTGGTGCACTTAATACCATTTTTGAAATTATTTTCAAAATGTGTCGGTTGATTGTATTTACCAGTGAAAACTAGCATTTTCAAAGGATTAAGTTACAGGTACAACACGTAATAGGCCGGAAGCTGCGTAGGCGACAACGTAGAGGATTTGCGACCCTTAGTTATGATTTAAAGTCTGTTGATCTATTTTTTTTTATATTTTTACGATCCACCTGTGGATCTCTATAACAATTCGTCTGTATTTATTATATTTCGAACTTTGGACATTATCGGGTTGTAATAATATTTAAATCCAAGACTTCCGCTGTGTTGCTCTGTATTGTTTGGTTATGATGTTATCAACTTGCGTCACAATACTCCCCACCGGTCCCACCAGGATACACGTGGAAATCGGGTGTGACATAAAAGCTCTTGTGTCTTTGGACGACCTCAGTATCTTACCATCACTATACTACATCAACGATGGGTGCACTAGCGCTAGCGTGTTGTAGATAGTGATAGTGTTATATCGTGTTTTTATAAGTATAAAGCTTGAAATAAACGAGGGAAAAGTGCTCAAAATATATCTAAAATATACTCGCACTCACACACGTCAGTGGCGTGACGGGTATCATTTCCTAATTTTTGCTTTTGTTCAATTTTAGCCCCTGTACTTTGTGATTATGTTATTTTGTGTCGTTTTCTCTTGTTTTAGCTTGTTTTTAGGTATTCAAAGTATATCAAAGTATCCTATGTGTGTGATACATGTATGATTGATATTTTCGAGTATTTTTGAGTCTCGGTTTCGCGCATTAAACGTATTTGATTATTGATTGCGTCTAACACAAGTATAACATGTATGAGTATAAAAGTGAACTTCCGTTTATGATCAAGGTCTTGGATTACAAGATTGGAAACGAAATTTGAATATGATACGACTACAAGTTTCTATAAATGGAAATGCGAATACAACTTTCTAAATAAAGAAAGTACAGAAATGCGAAGTGTTATAAACGCTCTGATTCCAGTTTTATCAGCTTGTCCTTTGCAACCATGGGGCATTGACATGGTTGGTCCATTCCCCGTTGCACCAGGCGCGGTGAAATTCATTATCGTCACGGTGGATTATTTTACAAAATGGGTGGAAGCTAGGCCCCTTGCTTCGACGACCGCAATTGTGGTTCGAATGTTCATTTGGGAGGACCTTATCTGCTGATTCGGGTTGCCTTTGCGCATCATCACTGATAATGGCCCCAACTTTGCTTCGCAGGACCTTCAATAGTGGATGAGGGAGCTTAATATTGAACACATCTTTTCTTCCGTTTCTCACCCTCAAGGAAACGGTCAAGTAGAGAGCATCAACAAAAGTATAGTTGAAGGGATCAAAGATAGATTGGGCACATAGCGAAAAGGGTGTGTCGATGAACTCCCTAGCATATTGTCGGCTCATCGTATCATGCCCAAGACAAGCAATGGTGAAACCTCTTTTAGCCTAGTCTATGGCTTAGAGGTGATTATTGCAGCACAGATTGGCCTTCCCTCGCTGCGCATGTTGGCTATCAATTCAATTGATAATGAGGCGGAGCGCCGACTTGATTTAGACTTGCTAGAAGAACAGCATGAGAATGCGGCCATCAACGAGGCAAAATACAAGTCTAAATTAGAAAGGTACTACAACGCGCGGCTGCGCATATGTACTTTCAACCGGATGACTACGTCTTCCGAGAAAATGAGGCCTCTAATGCCGAACGCCCAGGAAAACTCACGTCTAAATGGGAGGGTCCCTACATTGTTCACGAAGTTCTGGCCAAAGGCATGTATAATATACGTACTTTAGACGGTCACATTGTCCCTCGCGCTTGGAACGCACAATAACTGAGAAAATGCTACATGTAAAACACAACCTTTGTAAGCGATGGCATCGCGCCTGACATGTTTATCAATACAAGTGTTGTTTACATTATTTTCCTTGTTATTTCCTATATATTGACTAAGTTAAATGTGTTTATTACGCTGGGTATGCTAAAAAACATCGGGTTAATTTAAGAACTCATGAACCACATGATCTCCAAGGCTCCCGTAATTTCGAGCGCGGAGCCGGATCATGCGTCGTTCACATACGAGTCACACCTACCCTTATTCATGTTGTACTGCAAAGTACATGTGTTTATAGTATATATTTTGTCCCGTTTTTAGATAGTTTGAGTCTAGTTTAGGTTAGAATTTCGATACTGCTAACGTTAAGTTTTGATTTCAGGTCCCGTTGCTTAAATTGTGAAAAATGAAGAAATACGACCAGTTTGGAAGGAAAACGGGAACCGACGCGTAACCGATAGCTGAACATTGAACGAAAGACAAAAACAGCAGCCATCCGTCGCGTAGCGCGATGGGTATCTGATGCGAAATTGAATTGTGTTGATGCGTTTTGAGTTGGATTTCGGGGTATATAATGAAACGTAATCATCCTTGATTAGGGTTACGAATTTTGGAGTTCTTGCAGCCGGTTTTGGAGTCGTATCAGCTGAGTTTGAAGGTTTCGAAGCTCGGGAATCATCCTACCAAGCGAAGATTGAAGATTAGAGACTTTCTCGGGTTTTCACGATCCTTGTTTGTCTTGTTTTCTCTTTTCTAAACTTGTAATGATGAATTCTAGTTTGATTACTCTTGTTTTGTTTTCGTTAATGACTATGCTTGGCTAAACGCATTATACTACCTAGACTTTGATGAATGGATTGATAAAGTTTGAACCTTTTTAGTTGATTGCATGTTTATGGGTTAATTGTGTTTTGTAAAGAGTTTGTATATCTTGCTTGGTGTGTATGAGTAATTTAATTTGGTTTATTGTTTTCTAGTGCTTCGTATGATTCTTGGTGACTGCCTATATCACGGAATAGATTCATACTAGGTTTTGAATTTTGGTGAGTGTCTATATCACATGATAAATTCATAATCTTTAGGGTTGATCGGCCAATAAATCTTAGAAGCATTAGTTAATGGTTTGCTAGATTTTAGTGTTCTACTAGTCCTAATACCTGGAAAGTGAGGGGCTATTGGTAGGTCTTACCCGACGAATTGCTGTAGACAGGCTTTGGAAAAAGTTATGAATTAGTTAACCGTCAGTTTATTAGTCTACTAAGTCAAGTTAGGATATTCAAACTACCTTAGATCTATAATTGGAAAAGAGTAGGTCAACATTAGGGTACTTACAAATCATTAGACAACTGCAAAGACGTCTAATCAACCGGTAGGACTAACGGCCTAGGTAATGTCATAAGTTTCACCTCGAGAAGGGTTGAGGGGCTTAGTTGGTGTTTAATAGGTTTAGTATTATAAGATCCGGTTCCATAAAACGTGTAACTGACTTATTTGGTAAATGCTTAACATCAATCCAGGATTCTAGTCTTGGTACTCTCCATCATCACTTGAGAACAACTTCCATTTTAGTTCGTATTAGCATTACTTTAGTTAATATTTAGTTTAATATAGTTTTCCTTAGATTTTCCGTAACCCCCCCAAAACAATCAAAACGGTTTGAGTCGTGTCTGTCCGAGTCTAATCAGCGTAATTAGTAGAGCCTGTGGGTTCGATATCCGGACTTACTTAGGTTGTACTACATTGATCGGTACACTTGCCGATTGTGTGGTTTAGGTTTAAGTCGATTCAAGATTTTAAAGATTTTTAGTGTCTAGCTTAGAGATCTAAAGTAGTTAATTTTTATAGTCTGTTTAGCACACATCAAGTTTTTGGCGCCGTTGTCGGGGACTCTTGGCAATTGCGTTTATTAGCTTTGATTGACTTCATTGACAGATACGTGCTAAGTGTTTTATTTTGTTTTAGTCCTTTATTTCTTGTTTGAGTCTTAGTAACTATTGTCTGTTTCTCTTTGGTAGGTGTTCTTTTCTTGCAGTGGATGCCACATCTGCACTCACAGGGATCTCCGCCAAAGCCACAGACGGATAAATCAACCTCATCTTCTTCATCTTCCCCAGGTAAGTACACCACTTCCTTTATCTTCCACCCATTCTAACTCTACCCTCCAATCTAAACCACCAAACTTTGACTTCACTCCGAAGTCTTCACCCCATAATTCCCCATCACCTTCCCGTCCACAAAGCCCAACCGTCGTCCACATGGCCGACCGTAGACAACCTTCCACCAAAAATCCACCAAAGGTTTCACTGGTCTCGCCTCACCCATCACTGTCCCGCCCATAGTGAACCAAAACTCATGGCAAATTCCCTCATATGCCATGACAGCCATCACCAATACCATTCAGTTTCATGGTCGCGATGACGAGGATGCACCCGCTCACATAAATCGTTTCTCTCGCATGCTCGCCACCTTTAGCCTCCATGGAGCACCCAAAGATGCCACCTATTTTCAGCTTTTCCCGTTTTCCTTGCGGGCCGTGCGGACTCTCAGCCAACCGGTACCTTCACAACTTGGGCGGCCCTTCGTCAAGCCTTTCTGAACAAGTATTTCCTACCGCTAAAACTTCACGTCTTCGCGATCAAATTCACTCATTCCGCATGGAGCCCGGTGAGCCCTATTACCTTGCTTGGGAGCGTTTTCAAAACTTTGTCGCTCGTTGCTCTCAACACGGTCTTTCTAATTGGGCTCTTTGCGAGAAATTTTATAACGCTCTTACCCAAGAGACTCGTGATCGTTTTGACACTAATGCGGGAGGTCACATGATGGGAATACTTTCTGTCCCCGAGTGTTTAGAGCGTTTCGAGAGTTTTGCCCAATCTCAAGCTCAGTCGTAATCTGATCGACGGTATGCAAGTGGTAATTCGAATACCACTACTAGTGCACCCACTAAAGGGGTGAACCATGTCACCATGGATCCTAGTATAACCGCCGTGTTAGAAAACGTCACTCGAGAGCTTAAAGAGATCAAGCGAAAGTTGATAAGTGTGAGTATTTTCGAGGGGGTCATGATACTAGTGCGTGTCCATTGTTAATTGGTGAGGAACAGGTCGATTTCGTAGGAGGAGGTCTAGGTAGAGGTCAGGGTAATGTTTCAGTAGTAATTTCAACTCAGGGTGGCGTAATAATAATAATAATTTTATTAATAATAATAACTTTCGTTCCACCGGTAACCCCCTGATTTCCAAGTAGCTCAAAATCCCAACAGGGGGCAGGGTTTGTTCTATGGCGGGGGTTCAAATGGGCAGTTCAATAAAGGGTTCAATAGTCAGATAGGGGGTGAGGGTCCAAGTAGTCAGGTTCAACCGAATCAGGGGTCAACTAGTGATGTAGGGGGCAGTCTTCAGCGTTTAGAAGCCATGATGAGCCAATTACTCGTCAAAGACCAAACCACCAAAAGGTTAGCGCAACACGACCTTCTACTAAAGAACCACCAAGCCTCATTCCATAACCTTGAGAGAGTTGTAGGTGATATGTCTAGGAAACTTGAGGAGAGATTGCCCGGGCAGTTTTCAGGTAGTACCCAGCAAAACCCGAATGCACAAGCCAATGCCATTACCACATGTAGTTGCAAGACAGTAGGGAACCCGAGAGGTGAGGAGAAAGTTGAAGTGGGGATGATGAGATAGTGGATGAGGAGATCGAGATGGAGGCGCCCGACATAGTGCAACCTAGGCTAGTCCCAGCAACTACCGCACAGCCCGGTAAGCCCCTAGGCGAGAAGAGAGTAGAGAATCCGCCTGTAGATGTTAGACCATCTCCGCTTGTGGACCATGCCCGTGTCCCGTTTCCGTCATGTCTTAGGAATCTAAAGTACTCAAGGGAATACAGGCACTTTTTAGACATCTTCAAGCAATTAAAGATTAATCTACTCTTCATCGAGGCACTCCAATCCATGCCTAAGTAAGCCAAGTTCTTGAAAGACTTTCTTCGGAACAAGGAAAAATTAGGGGAGTTGTCTAATGTTCCATTGAATGGAGGGTGTTCAGCGGTTGTTCTAAACAAGCTTCCCGAGAAGCTCACCGATCCCGATATTTTTACCATCCCATATCTATTTGGTAGTAACACTAACACTCGGGCCTTAGCCAACCTAGGTGCTAGCATCAATTTGATGCCCTTTTCTATCTACGAGAAGCTAGACCTAGGCGAACTTTCACCTACCCGTACGTCATTGTCTTTAGCCGATCGGTCTGTGAAGTATCCGAGGGGTGTTATCGAGAATTTGCTTGTCAAGGTCGACAAGTTCGTTTTTCCCGCTGATTTCGTTATTCTTGATATGGAAGCTGACGACAGAGTTACCTATCATCTTAGGTCGTCCGTTCTTGCGTACCGCGAAGCTCTCATAGATGTTTACGATGGTCAGATTACCCTTCATGTCGCAAGGAGAGAGTTACCTTTGAGATTGATCGTTCCATGAACCATCCGAGTGGGTCCGGTGACTATAGTGGTCCATGCCATTCCGTCTATTTCTTGAATTCATTCATCTCGTGCGTTGACCGTTGTCTTGAGTTCATTAGCCAGGCCGACTTGGTAGGAGGTGAGGTAGTTGATGAGGAGTCGTTAGGATTAGAGGAGAGTGAGGAAGAGGGGATTTCTCCAATTCCCGAGATATTCGCCGTTAGTGAGGACACCACCCAACCCCCACCCTTAGAGCTTAAGGTCCTTCCATCCCACCTAGAGTATGCCTACTTAGGAGAGGGATTCGAGCTACCCGTTATCATATCTTCGAAATTAGGGGAAGGTGAGAAAGTGAACTTGTTAGATGTGTTGAGGGCCAACCAAGAGGCCATTACATGGAGGTTGTCCGACATTAAGGGTATAAGCCCTTCTTATTGCACCCTCCGGATTCTCATGGAGGACAATTTTAAACCGGTGGTGCAACCTCAGTGACGCCTCAATCCCAACATGCAAGATGTAGTGAAGAAGGAGGTGATGAAACTTTTAGATGCTAGGATGATATATCCCATTTCCGATTCACCATGGGTGAGTCCCACTCAGGTTGTCCCTAAGAAGGGAGGGATGACCGTTGTCATGAATTCAAAAAATGAGCTTATCCCTTCTCGCACGGTCACGGGTTGGCGAGTTTGCATCGATTACCGGAAATTGAATGATGCCACCCGAAAAGACCACTTCCCATTGCCCTTTATCGATCAGATATTGGAGCGCCTCGCAGCTCAACAGTTCTATTGTTTTCTCGACGGCTTTTCTGGTTATTTCCAAATCCCCATCGCACCGGAGGATCAGGATAAAACCACCTTCACATGCCCCTATGGCACTTTCGCGTACCGACGCATGCCGTTTGGGTTGTGTAACGCTCCAGCGACCTTTCAGCGGTGTTGGTTTCCAAATTTCAGGATATGATTGAGAGTTCCATGGAGGTGTTCATGGACGATTTTTCGGTATATGGCAACTCTTTTGATCAGTGTTTGAGTAATCTATAGAGGATGTTGAAGAGATGTGTTGAGACGAAGTTGATGCTAAATTGGGAGAAGTGTCACTTCATGGTGACCGAGGGGATTGTGCTAGGTCATAAGATCTCGAGGGATGGCATAGAGGTAGATAGGGCTAGAATAGACACTATTAGTTGGTTGCCTCCACCCACTAGCGTGAAGTCGATTCGTAGTTTCTTAGGTAATGCGGGCTTCTATAGACGCTTCATTAGGGATTTCTCAAAGATCACGCACCCCATGACCCGTCTGCTAGAGAAAGATGTTCCTTTCATCTTCGACGAGGAATGTCTCAAGGCCTTCAACTTTTTGAAGGAACAGCTTGTTAGTGCACCCATTCTTATCTCACCCGACTGGAGCTTGCCCTTTGAACTCATGTGCGATGCGAGTGACTATGCCGTTGGAGCGGTTCTAGGACAAAGAAGGGAAAGCACTTTCACCCGATTTACTACGCGTGCAAAATGTTGAATGATGCTCAAGAGAATTACACCACGACCGAAAAGGAGCTCTTAGCCGTAGTATTCGCCTTCGATAAATTCTGCTCATACCTCGTGCTGTCTAAGACCATAGTATTTACCGACCATTCCGCGTTGCGTTTTCTTTTCCAAAAGAAAGATGCCAAACCTCGACTCATTCGGTGGATTCTCTTGCTTTCCGAGTTTGACATCGAAATTAGGGATAAGAGTGGGGCTGAGAACGTAGCCGCCGACTACCTTTCACGTCTAGAGGACCCTAAGAGAGAGGAGATTCGTGAGGAGGAGATAGGGGATACGTTCCCTCACGAATCAATTGAGTTTGTGGAGGCCAAGAGAGAAGGATTCCCGTGGTTTTGTGATTTAGCGAATTATCCTTCTAGTGGCGATATTGTTAAGGGGATGACCACACAATAGCATAGGAAGTTCCTTAGTGAGTCGAGGAAGTATGTGTGGGATGACCCCTTCCTTTATAGGATAGGAGGAGATAGGATTCTGAGACGTTGTGTACCGAGAGAGGAGGGTTGAACATCATCAAACATGTGCATGAGGGTCTAACGGGAGGCCACCATGGTGCCCATGTGACCGCACAAAAGGTGTTCGATTGTGGTTTTTATTGGCTAACCGTACTTCATGATGCTGAGGGGTTTGTGAAAGCATGTGATACTTGTCAACGAACCGGCAACATTTCGGCCAGGGATGAGATGCCTCAAAACCCGATCCAAGTGGTGGAAGTTTTTGATGTTTGGGGCATTGATTTCATGGGACCTTTCCCCTCCTCGAAAGGGAATTGATATATACTTGTAGCAATCGACTACGTGTCCAAATGGGTTGAGGCTCATGCCCTTCCCACGAATGAAGCCCGAGTGGTATTGAACTTCCTTAAGAAACTCTTTTGCCGTTTCGGTACACCTAAAGCCTTAATTAGTGACCATGGTACTCAGTTTTGCAATGCATTGATGGAGAAGTTGCTTTAACGCTACGGAGTCACTCATCATTTGTCAACCGCCTACCATCCACTAACGAGCGGACAAGTGGAGAATGCGAATCGCGGTATCAAGCGTATCTTAGAGAAAACCGTCGGTAAGAATAGGAAAGATTGGTCCGACAAGCTTGACGATGCGTTGTGGGCGCTTAGAACCGCCTACAAGATGCCTTTAGGGACCACACCATTCATGATCATATACGGTAAAGCTTGTCATCTTCCCGTAGAGCTAGAATACCGTGCCCTTTGGGCATTGAAAACCGTGAACCTTGACATGAACGAAGCCGCTAGGAAACGTTTCTTTCAAATTCATGAGCTAGAGGAGCTTAGGGATGCGGCTTATGCTCGTTCGTGGGGCATTAAGGAAAGACGAAAGCCCTTCACGATCGCAAGTTGAAGAAGATCAAAGAGTTTAGTAAGGGCGATCGAGTGCTACTTTACAATTCTAGGTTGAAGTTGTTTGCGGAAAGTTAAAGTCGAAGTGGTCGGGTCCTTACATGGTGCATGATGTATTTCCGTATGGAGCGGTTGAGATTATGGACGAGTCCGATGACCGAAGTTGGAAGGTGAATGGCCATTGTTTGAAGCACTACATAGGCGGACCACTAGATAAGAATGAGAGGGAGGACACTCCTCTCGAAATTCCACTGAACGCCACCACTTAGTGTTTTGGTTGAAAACCCAATTGTACCGTTTGTACCTTTTGTTTACGAGTCGTAGTTTTTTATTTTCTTGTGTCTAACATTATTTTGGTAGTTTTGTCGTTTTTTGTTTTGTGTGTTTGAAATTTTCGCAGGTTTCATGATCGTTACGGAAAGGAAAACACATGAGGAGAGAAGTTTCAGGTTTGTTTATTCAATACTTAGAAAAAATTTGGGGTTTTGGATAATTGGAAGTGATTGAAAATTTTTCTAAGGCAATGGGGGTGCTAATTTTTGGAATGGAAAATTTTTCTAAGGCATGGACACAAAATATTAACAAACTTTCTGTAAAAAAGTGCCCCTCGCGCCCCGCCAAGGCCCGTCGCGCTACGCGACGAGTAGGTTCAGTTTTTTAATAAAAAGGGGATAGCGCCGCGGTACGCGACGCCCCCGGCTCATCTACGCGTTACGCGAGGCCCCCGAGTCACTTAAAGTTGTTTTCCTTTGAACCTTTTTCTGCATATCACCTTCCACCCACCCATATGAAACCCTAGCCACATTTCACACAAAAATCATCATAACTCTGCCATTTTTACACCAAATCGCCCCATTTTTTTCCTACATCACCACAATCACTTCCCCTACAATCCCCACCAACCGGTTTGCCGGAATTTCGGGTATTTCTTCGCGTTTTTGGACGTGTTCGAGCACCACAACACCAAGTCTTAGTTTTTCTTGCTTAATCCGACCCCAAGGTATGTTTTCTGTGATCTTTTCTCTAGTAGGTTACTTTATTTCCTGGTTTTAGTGTCGGGTCCGTTGTTAGTTGGTCTTAGGGTTTGGTTTGTTTGATAAAATTGCGATTTTTCCCGATTAGATGATGATTAGAGGTTGTAGTTGGGTTGGTTTGGGATGAATATTCACAATGTGGTTTGTGGTAGGTCCGGTTTGGTTTGTTTGAGGTTGTTTGCATTTTGCGGGTTATGTTTGGACATTGAGGCTACTAGTATGGATGTTTTGGGTATGTTTGGCTAAACTAAGCTATGTTTCGTTAAAAAAATAAGTTTTTGAACTGATTTTTCGAATCAAAGTTGTTTTCCAAATAAATTGTTTACACAAGGCGTCTCATTGATGCTTCAAGTTTCAAACTTGCACTTGTTTAGCCTCAATGTCGGGATTTGTTGGCACTTATGCTTAATTGAGGACAATTAAAGTGCGAGAGGAGATAGTGTACATTGAGCCTTTGAGTCTAGTTAGATGTTTTTAGAGTTTAGTGTCGGGTTTACTAATATGCGCGTACAAGTTAAATACATCTTGCTCGTACTCAATCTCCATTCGAGCAAGTTTGTTGACAAACTTAAGCTTTTGTAAAAGGTAACCCATGTTTTTTAGCCATCTTTATTTTCGGTGTCAGTCGCGAATGTAATGCTATACGGCTGATACCACGTTTAAAAAAATTAAAAATTAAAAGTACCAAAAATAGCTTGTTTTAATATGATTCGTATTGCTTAAATCTTTATCTTGTGTTTTCTGGAAATGTCAGGTGCAGGTTCTTCAAGGGATCCAAAGAGACAAAGAGGCCCATCTCCTCAGCCACAAGGAGACCCAACAGTGGACCTAAGAAGAAGAAGGATAAGATATCGTAATCGGGATTGTAGACTTTATGGTCGACCTAAGAGGCTCGTCGAGCTCCCGGTTCTGGATTTTGAGGAAGACACTTCCGAGAGGGAGAAATTGGTAAAGTATGTGAAAATGAATTTGTTGGAGCATCGTACTATTGACTGGGATTGGTTACAGATGATGGGGGTTCGTGATAGAGTGGCATACTTGTTTGGGCCAAGACTGATAGAGGCAGTGGATTGCCGTTGGCCCCAATATATAGAGCTAACCATTGAGTTCCATTGTACTTTTCAACACAAAGAGAGTACTTTTGCTTAAAAGAGCACGTATCGTTTTCGCTGGTAGAAAACTTTATGAGATGAGCATAGCCGAGTTTGGGGTAGCTTTGGGTTTTTATTCGGAGGAAGAAGTTAGAACGGATGAATTTGTTGAAGGGTTAAGAGGGGTGTGCAATCACCCGAGGGATAATTGTTTAGCTCCGAGTGTTATAGCCCGATTTTGGGAGTCGATCTCTACTGCACCATTTGCGGGTACGAACCCACACTACAGTTCGTGACCCGGTCTACAGGTACATACTTAAGGTGCTAGTGACTACCATTGTGGGAAGGAAGTCGGGTGAGAATAAGGCGACCTGGTTGGATATTTTCGCCTTGATGTGCATGGTGGAGAGGAGGAATTGGAATTTAGCAAGTTTCTTTTCTTGGTCGTGTAATAGAACCCGTAGGGGAGGAACTAGGGCATCGCTAGATCTTGGGCCCTATATTGCTAGGTTGGCAACTAATTTGAACGCGTTTACAAAGTACAAGTTGGAGCATATGCATGTGGGTACCTCAAAGTTTTCTGGAGCATTGGGGATTTACAGTCGGCGGGCATTTTGACATTTTCGGACCCGCCATAGTGGGAAGATTATCCGGGTGCGCAGGTTCAGCCTCCACCAGGTACGGAGGCGGCTAATGTCATGCAGGGTGCTATCCCGCCACGTTCACAAAGGCCTAGACAGAGGCATGAGATCCCAGCTCCACAGTACCCACTCCGCCAGCCACCACAGCCGCGACTCGACCTGTTTACACATGAGGCAGTTTATGATTTAACCCAGCAGAAGTTTGACAGGTTAGAGAACATGATGCGTGTGGATCAGCAGTGAATATGCAGAGCCACCACAGGCAGGATGACATGCTGCAATATATGATGCAAGGTATGGATCTTAAGGTACCACCGTTGTTCTCTGGGCTACTTCCCCCGCCCGATTATGGTGCTGAGCAGCAGCACCCTTATGTTTATGGTCAATACCCGGGGTATGACCAGTAGGGAGGCCAGAGTGGCTATGGGTATGAATACGGTGGTCAGCATGGAGCGGAGGCTGGGTTCACACATGGACGAGGGAGACGATGAGTGATGAAGAATGGTTCGAAGCAGCATATATCCTTTCATGTTTATTATCATTTTATGCTGTTTTAGTAGTTTGATGTGGTTGTATTAGTTAAGACAATTTACTTTATGTGTGTTTGAATTTCGGATGCTTGTACTCGGATATTTTTTGTTTGTTTGGTTGGTATGGTATGTTGGTGTGTTTTTATGAGGGTCCGTTGTACGGATCGTTCGGGCACTAATCTGACAAACCTAAGGTAAACGTGCGGAATCCATTTGCATAGGCGACATTGGATGCACTCATTTGTTTCTATTTAATCATCGTTTCATTAATATTCAACGTTACAGATCTGGAAACACTTCGCCTCTGTCGTGACAAAATCTCTGAATGTTACAAATGAAATCACAAGCTAGCTATATATACTAGTACAAGTTCACTGAACATCTTGCAAGTTCGGGCGAACTTGACTTAGTCAAGTTCGGCCGAACTTGACTACGTAAACACACCATGAGCGAACTTGTCCTAAAAACCTATAAATACTCCATTTTGCTAGCTATTCTATACAGACTCGATACGACTAAGACATAGACATACTGTACTAACAGACTCCCCCTTGGATATATGTCTTGATTAGTCTTCCAAATCATTTATCGTTTGCTTATGATGACGTAGGCAACACACATATGCATCAACAGACTCCCCCTTAGATGTTGCCATAGTCATCATTCTTCAATTAAGTTCCCGAGTCTTTAATGTTCTCTTGATCTTTATATCTTGAATAACTTTAACATCCATGCTCCCCCTTGCTTTGAGCTTTCTGTTATCTTCATTCATTATGAGTATCTAGCTCCCCCTCAAATGATGCTCTGAATCTCTAAGATTTGACGATTAAGAACAATCACACGTATCCACACACAAACAGTTACTTAACAGTCTCGTTGGTCCGGCTCACATTCAACATTATCAAGTTTCAATGGAAGATTTTGAAAGAAAATCTTTTTGGATTTTGAATTTTGAATGCAGAAATGTAAACAAACTAAAATGTAATATTTACAGTTTATATTTTTGTGAGAAAACGTGCTAGAGGGTCATATCAGAATACTAAGACATATCAGCTGCACCGTTGATCTAGATGAAACACTCAGTTTAAACAATTTACATGAACTGTCGGTATTGTTGTCCACTTAAACTCAATCTAAAAACTTTCGTAACGCTTACCGATACGTTAAGGTACATTAATTTGCGCTAAGATCTTATGGACCCCACGATCTCAGCATATCCCCTCATCATGTAATACACTAACTCAAGTAAAGCCTTTAAACTTTCATCAACTGTGATTTGTGTGAAAATAACGCAGAATGCTTAAACATTAACAATCAGGTCGATCTTTTGATACGCAGAGAAAGTCCAATGTTTAAACAAAAATAAGAAATAAAAACAAGTTGAAATTGTTTAGATCTTAACCACCAATTCGATATTCTCATATACGCAGAGGTGATCCAAGATTGAAACGAAACACCAAGGAAAATAAAGCATAAACGCTCAGGCACTAATATCCAGTTCGATACTTTCGTATACGCAAAGGATATCCAATGCTTAAACAAAATAAAGAAATAAAACAAGTTTAAATCTTTTGAAAATGAAAACATAATCACAGTGACTTTTTCAGTAAGATGTGAAAGTTCACAAACTAACCGGTTTTTATGCTTTTCAGCATTCAGTAATGTAGGTACACATTCACGAAGGACAAAGCTAAGTACTATGCTTTCAACCACGTTTCCCACTAGAACTAGGCTTTTCTTTTTAGGTTTGTATCGTTTTCGCAAAACTACTAGTCTAGCTCAGCCTACCGACACATCTTTAGTGAGATTTTTTAACCATTTTAAACAATACATATCTTTAGCATGCACTGATAGTCCACTGATGTACTATCATTTCCTCTTTTCTCACAAGTAATCTCATTTTTCATTTTTTAATGTTTTTGACATTATTGAGATTTTCTATTGTTTTTGGAAACATTTTAAAATGATGTTTTTCAATTTTACAGGAATTTTCTTTACAATTTTTTAAATTTTTTTCTCCCCTAAAATTAAAAACATCTTATTAAAATCGAAAATAAGAATCTTCCATTTTAACCATTTAACGACTTTTTACGAATGTGAATGCGAGACTACCATTTTGTTTGTGTGGAATATCATTCCTATCTCTTGTCTCTATGTATGAACAACCACTGCTTCTGAAATGACCTTTGGCTTGAAGCTTGACTATCCTGCACATTCAAACAAACTTTAATCAGTTTTGAATTGGAACCCAATCCATTCTGGATTTAGGTTTACCAAAATCATTAACATCTGAAGTAAACAAACATTCACACTCTTTTTGATATTCAAACAGTTTGATAGAAACTTTATTTGAAAATTTTACTTTCTTTGATTTTTAACTGTTTGAATTATCAAATTTTTCTCCACTGCTCTCTCTTTTGTCCTTAGATTTGTATCTGATGAATTCGTTTTACTTGACTGTGAGTAAAATGATTCATTAGAACTTTTATCTGATTTTTTTAGACGTATCCGGTGACAAAATCTTTTCCATATACTATCTAACGCTTTTCTTCTTTTTTTCTCAATCTGTCTTTTTGCCCTTGTGATAACTTGACTTTTTGTCCTTTGGGCTTTTCTACAGTTTTTACTGTCTTCTTCGCAGCATTTCTGTTCTCCCCCTGAGATTTATCCGATCTTCTTTTCAGATTAGTCGGACAATCCCTGGCAACATGACCTTTGATTTGACATTTATAGCATCTTCTCGTATCAAATCTCTTTCTCGGGCAGTTAACAGCAATGTGTCCACTAAATCCACAGTTGTAACACACTCTGTTATCAAAACAATTTCTACATTCAGACCATACACTCAAATCATAACATTGATTTGATGTGTGGTAGCCATCTTTCCTGCTTCTCCTGTAAGCATGATTTGACGTTGAAGCACTGCGGTCCGACCTGCACCACTTATTCTCAAATTTTTGTGAGTTTTGTTTTTCAATTTGTTTGATTTTTTATAATGATTGGATGATTGTACCGATGAGCTTTTATTATTCTTTTGAAAATTTTCAGAATTTTTAAAACTTGGTTTTTCTTTTTGTTTTCGTTCTTCATTCTGCTTAGAAGATTTTTGCGTTGAGCATTGACCTTTTTCAGTAGATTGTAGAACAGTGTCTTGAATTTCTTTTAATTTTAAAAATATTTCATGTTTATCATTTTTAGCTTTTTCATCATCGGTATCATCGTCACAATCTTCAATTATGACATCGTCAAAATTTGTAACAATGTCACTTATTGGATTTTCCTTTTTATTATTATTGATTGGTTTTGGACATATATGGTCTAACTCTAAAGAGGAGTTTATAAAACCTTTCAATAATTTTTCTGAATTAACAGCTTTATTTTTAACAGTCTCAACTTCTTTTTCAAGTTGAGCAATTTTCTCAATATGAGAATTTATTGCTTTTTGATTTTCTATATTTAATTTTTCAAAAACAATTTTATCATTTTTAAATATTTTTATTTCATTTTGAAAATCTACCACCATTTGTAATTTTTCATTTTCTAAAATTTTTATTTTCTTTTCAAAATTCATTTCATTTTCTTTTAAAATTTTTTTATTTTCTAATGTTAAACTCTCAATCTCATTCAAAAGTTTGGTATTATCCGCCTGATAATTGTCTACATCATAGACCGGGCAGATTGGTTTAGAACTTGAAGACTCATTTTTGGATATACTTGAAACTAGAGCTTCACAGTTCTTAACTACTACACTCTCTTCTCTCTTCACCTGATATTTATTTTTCAGAGATATCCAGAGTTCTTTTGCAGTCTTGTACTCAGGCAGTAGTATCAAGATATGTTCGTTAACAGATTGTTGAATTAGATTAATCATTTTCTTATCAGCAAAATACGCCTCTTTCTGTTACGTAAAATACTTGCACTTCTCTAGAATATTCTGATTCTCATCTCTTGGAACTACATATCCTGTTTCGATCACCACCCAACTGCTAAAATACGTAGCTTGGACCCAGCTCTCAAATTTTCCTTTCCAAACTTCATACTCTTCTAATCCCATCAACATTGACGGCTTCACGGACTCCATTTCGTTTTCCAAATTTATCTGTCTATCAAAACACTTGACAAATGATTAGCAAACAGACAATTTTAGCAAAAACTGACGTTTTAATCAACAATCGGTACGTTAAAAAACGTTTCAAATTTTTCGAAAAACTATTTTTACCCGATTATATCTTTAAAATCGTCTTGTCGATACGATTCTAATGATATATAATGTTCGTGACGTTTTTTTTTAAACCTTAGACAAGTTCGGTCAAACTTGTCACAGTGTGTGAAACTCAGCTATTTAACAAGTTCGGGCGAACTTGTATCACTCAGAATACAAGTTCGAGCGAACTTGTGAGAAAATCCAAACGAATCAGCAAGTTCGGGCGAACTTGGAGAGAATTTCAATCAACTTTTGATAAGTTCGGGCGAACTTGATTAAATTTGATAAAAATCAGGCAAGTTCGAGCGAACATGGGTAAATTCCTTGAAAAATCAATCAAGTTCGGGCGAACTTGATGAAAAATGTGAATTTTTCAGTCAAGTTCAAGCGAGCTTGATATTAAGTTCGAGCGAACTTGAGTTATTCGACATGGTTTTTTTTGCAATTTTTGACATGAATTCGTTTGTTTTAAACTCCGATCTTTTCAAGGGTTTATCTATTATGGATTTTACATATTATACTTGAAAATCAGTCCATTTTATCCGTGAATTGTCCAAGAAAAGTTAAAAATAGAAGAAATGAGTAGAAGATGAGATGTTCTATGTCCAATGTCTTCAAATTAGGCCAATCCTGCTCTGATACCAATTGAGGGTCCGTTGTACAGATCGTTCGGGCACTAATCTGACAAATCTAAGGTAAACGTGCGGAATCCGTTTGCATAGGCGACATTGGATACACTCATTTGTTTCTATTTAATCACCGTTTCATTAATATTCAATGTTACAGATCCTGGAAACACTTGGACAGAGCTTCGCCTCTGTCGTGACAAAATCTCTGAATGTTACAAATTAAATCACAAGCTAGCTATATATACTAGTACAAGTTCGCTGGACATGTTGCAAGTTCGGGCGAACTTGACTTAGTCAAGTTCGGCCGAACTTGACTACATAAACACACCATGAGCGAACTTGTACTAAAAACCTATAAATACTCCATTTTGCTAGCCTATTCTATACAGACTCGATACAAGACTAAGACATAGACATACTGTACTAACAGACTCCCCCTTGGATATAGTCTTTGTCTTGATCAGTCTTCCAAATCATTTATCGTTAACTTATGATGACGTAGGCAACATACATATGCATCAACATTTTAGGTTGATGTTTGGCGCCGCTTTCTGTTCGTGTGAGAGAGTTTGGTATAGTTTGCTGAGCACGTTCGGTATTGGAGGGCATATGTGGAATTGACTTGCACCTTGACAGTCTCACATTTTTCGAGCTAAGTCTTTTTCATTATAGAGTTTTGTATTTTTTCTTTCTTTAGTTTTTGAATTCGTAGGTAGTGTTTAGTCTAGTTTTGAGTTTTGTTCGATTCTTGCATTAGGGACAATGCAAATCTCGAGTGTGGGGATGGGACATTACGAGTCTACGTTAGAGTCTAGTATAGTTGTGTCTTTGCGTTATTCCTTTTTAGTTGAAAAAAATAATAAAAATAAATAAAAATAATCCAAAAAAAAAATTTGAAAAAATTAGAAAATGTCTTTTAAATAAAGAAGCTTGCAGAAAAATAAACGGACAATGATAAAAAAATAGATTTTGTTCGAGGTCGAATAATGATAATAAGAGATTAAAAAATAGTCGAGCTTGTGTCTAGTTCGGGATATGCGGGTAGGCTCGAGTCGGTTCTAGGTTCCTTTGATTTAATATACTTTAATTGTCGGTTTACTAGTGGGTGCTCATCTAGGAAAAATGGGAAATCGAAACCGCCAAAAATAGTATAAGGAATGGCGTTATAAGCCAAAATCGTTAGAATTTTTAATCATGAAAAAAAAATTTTAAAAAGAATAAATTGAGCTAGAAACTAAGAAAAGTAGCGCAGGTCTACGTAATCTCGGTTGGGGATAGTGACTCTGACTTAGATTGCCACTGGGATGCGTGAAATCAAATTGCATAAAAAATTACTGAAGCCTATTGTAATCTGAGTTGGGGATAGCGACTCTACAGCCGGAATGCCTCTGGGTTAGGTAAAGCAACGTCGACGCTCAAAAGAAAAGAAAAAAAAAGAGGAAGAAAAGAAAAAAAATTGGTTTCAGATTCTTTTGATTGTGGTACAAAATGATTAGGAATTGGTCCAGTGATCATTCCTTTTGTTCTATAAGATTGAGGCGGGAGTAACTGTATGTGGCTTCCAGTGTGAGACCCTAGGTAGATTGACCGTACATGAACTAAATTGCATGATAAGGGTTTGGAACCGGGTTTGGCTTTAAGAGGACAAGTATGCCTGCAATCGTGGCTAACACGAGTCTTGTTTTTAATAATGTGATCTATACTTTGACCCGGATAATTTTATGTTTATGATTCCGTTTTGCATACATTCTTTTTCAGGGACGAAAAAAGTCTTGAGTGTGGGGATGTATGATGTACTGCAAAGTACATGTGTTTATAGTATTTATTTTGTCCCGTTTTAGATAGTTTGAGTCTAGTTTAGTTAGAATTTCGATACTGCTGACGTTAAGCTTTGATTTCAGGTCTCGTTGCTTAAAGTTGTGAAAAATGTAGAAATACGAGCAGTTTGGAAGGAAAACGGGAACCGAACGCGTAACCGAGAGCTGAACATTGAACGGAAGACAAAAACAGCAGCCATAGGGGCGCCGCGCTACGCGACGCCCTGGCCCTCACCCGTCGCGTAGCACGACGGGGTATCTGATGGCGAAATTGAATTGTGTTGATGCGTTTTGAGTTGGATTTCGGGGTATATAATGAAACGTAATCATCCTTGATTAGGGTTACGAATTTTGGAGTTCTTGCAGCCGGTTTTGGAGTCGTATCAGCTGAGTTTGAAGGTTTCGAAGCTCGGGAATCATCCTACCAAGCGAAGATTGAAGATTAGAGACTTTCTCGGGTTTTCACGATCCTTGTTTGTCTTGTTTTCTCTTTTCTAAACTTGTAATGATGAATTCTAGTTTGATTACTCTTGTTTTGTTTCGTTAATGACTATGCTTGGCTAAATGCATTATACTACCTAGACTTTGATGAATGGATTGATAAAGTTTTAACCTTTTTAGTTGATTGCATGTTTTATGGGTTAATTTTGTTTTGTAAAGAGTTTGTTTATCTCGCTTGGTGTGTATGAGTACTTTAATTTGGTTTATTGTTTTCTAGTGCTTCGTATGATTCTTGGTGACTGTCTATATCACGGAATAGATTCATACTAGGTTTTGAATTTTGGTGAGCGTCTATATCACATGATAAATTCATAATCTTTAGGGTTGATCGGCCAATAAACCTTATAAGCATTAGTTATAGGTTTGCTAGATTTTAGTGTTCTACAAGTCCTAATACCTGGAAAGTGAGGGGCTATTGGTAGGTCTTACCCGACGAATTGCTGTAGACAGGCTTTGGAAAAAGTTATGAATTAGTTAACCCGTCGGTTTATTAGTCTACTAAGTCAAATTAGGATATTCAAACTACCCTAGATCTATAATTGGAAAAGAGTAGGTCAACATTAGGGTACTTACACAATCATTAGACAACATGAAAGACGTCTAATCAACCGGTAGGATTAACGGCCTAGGTAATGCCATAAGTTTCACCTCGAGAAGGGTTGAGGGGCTTAGTTGGTGTTTAGTAGGTTTAGTATTCTAAGATCCTGGTTCCATAAAACACTGACTTAATTGGTAAATGCTTAACATCAATCCAGGATTCTAGTCTAGGTAGTCTCCATCATCACTTGAGAACAACTTCCATTTTAGTTCGTATTAGCATTACTTTAGTTAATATTTAGTTTAATATAGTTTTCCTTAGATTTTCCGTAACCCCCCCCCCAAAACAATCAAAACAGTTTGAGTCGTGTCTGTCCGAGTCTTTCAAAGTCTAATCAGCGTAATTAGTAGAGTCTTGTGGGTTCAATATCCGGACTTACTTAGGTTGTACTACATTGATCGGTACACTTGCCGATTGTGTGGTTTAGGTTTAAGTCAAGTCTAGATTTTAAAGCTTTTTAGTGTCTAGCTTAGAGAGTCTAAAGTAGTTAATTTTTATAGTCTGTTTAGCACACATCAATTCACGATACCTACACAAAGTTATTAACACAAGTGAACATTGTAACAATTTAAGAAGCAACACATTATATTTAGATAAATGTGACGCGCCAAGTAGAGTTAACAAATTTTTCATCCCACAAAGGGGTCGAATCCATAGCATGCAAGCCAGGTAAATTCAAATTTTTTTTTGAACAACACAAACAAAAATACAAGGCATCGATGCCTTTTCACAGCATGCAAGTTGGGTCATTCTTAAGTTGCGGGATCATCATCCCCCTCGCCTTCAGCATCCTCGCCCCAACTTCTTGAACCCCCGGAAACTCGAATATATCTTTTAGGCGCACCACATAATCATTGTGCGTGAGAGCCTTAGAGACTAGGTCCATTACAGGTAAGACAGATGGTTATAAGTTTCCTTTGCTGTAGTATAAACGCTTTCTGCCTCCTTTCTACTAGTGCAATGCCAATCGTCCCATTCGAATTTTTATGTCCCTGTCACATGCGCAACACATTCTATGTAACCTTCAAGATGACCTACGGCGCGCGCAGCCACAGTCAGAACCACCACGGTATCGTCCGGTTCTATAGAGTTTAAAACAGTATTGGCAACCTGCGCGTAGTAACCAAATTAATAAGGATGATACTTAAAAAACTACTCTGCCAAAGGAGAATAGAAACTTAAATGTATAATACCATGTTGTTGCAACCAGACAAAATTGTTGATCAAGGGCTGTACAGTCGCTTGAATCTCAGCATAGTTATCATGCACGGCGTTTAATGCGTTTTGGGAAACGTTGCGTGCTTCCACAGCAGTAGCGGTATGCATTTTCTCTGCCTCAATGTCGATCTCCAGAGATTCCATTTTCTCTTGAGATTCGCGCAGGCGGCGTTTAAGCTCAGCGATCTAGGCATCTTTTCCAGCCAGATCTCTATCTTTGGCAACCATTTGTTGCTTACACTCCTCCTGCTCAGATAATTGAGCAGTTAGCTTTTATATTTCATAGTCTTGCTTAAGGCAAGTAGCGGTAGTACGAACCTGTCACTTTTTGACTCCTTCACGGTGTGCCCGTGTGTCCTCAACTTGAACCCGAAGCTCAGTCTTTGTTTTGCTAAGGGTTTCATTTTTGAGCCTGGAAATCAGCAGTGACATGGGCCCTTAAGTTCATAATGTCTTCACGCGCCTTGTGCATTTTCACTTTATCATGCTTGCAGTCTCCGGTCCATTTCTTCCGCTTCTCAGCAAGTGTATCTTCAGCAGCCTTCAGTTTCTTTTGTAATCCCAAGGCACCCTACTCTTCAGATTTCTTTTCTGATTCCAATTGCGCCTGTTTCTCAGCTAGTTCGGCCTTAGCCTTTTCAAACAACCTGGCATCAGCGGCAAGGAGACGCCTATGGTCTTCAAACACAGCCCGTTGGCGATGCATAGTTCGCCATTCCGTCATAATCTGATTACCGGTGTATAAAGTATCTCCTTGTTTAAGCTCCATATGGAAGCATGCACCTCCCCGCCTGGCTATCGTCATAAGAACGATAGTAGTAATCTCTGGGGGTGTCTTCAGGCCGGATTGGCGAACGTTCTTTGTGTATGCCACTAGAAGACCCAACCTTCCCAGCATCCGCGCCAGACGCTGCTGTTTGTTGAACCTTGGCCTGATTACCCTCATATGCCACATCAGCAGTCTTCTCAGCCTCGCTTTCTTGAGCAGGAGTATAGCCTGGCGCCACCTTATCCACACGCTCAATCTCTTTAACAATTTTCACGGGTTCACCTCTAGGGGTGACACCTTCAGAGATTGGCACTTCAGCTTCGGTTGTTTTCTCAAAAGTTTCTTCAACAACTTTCTCACGAGTTTCCTCAGGCGTGACATCCACCCTTTTATTCGCATCAGCAGGAGGGGGTGGAGGCGGCGGAGGCGCAGACTTGGAATGTATAATGCGAATCTTGGATTGCGCCACCCTCGGTCCTGCATAACAAGTGAGATATGTTAAAACACATGGACACAGTGTGCTCATCATATTGCAAAATCACTCACTAGGCGAGAGTGTTGACATAAGGGACCCTAAGTTCCTTTCTTCCCAATAACAGAAGGCTTCTCGAATTCCACGTTCTTTGCTTTCGGCGTAGGGTTGGGTCGTGTTTCCTCACGGTCGTGCTTGCTTGAGTTCTTGCACGTCAGTTTAGGCACAAGGCTACCTTTGGTGGGTCTCTCTTCAGCAGTAGGTACATACGTAGAAGTGGTGCTAGAATGTTGTTCCTAAGAACTCGCTGCCAGAACTCTTAGTCCCACTGACGTTCCCAGTCTTATATTTGCCACCTAGAAAATCTAGTTCTTCCATTAAGTCAGCAACATAAACATAATCATCTAATCTACGTTGGCGAGGGCGAGCAATACCTTTGCGTGAAGCGGCATCCGATACCGCAACACTAGCCTCAACTTTCTTCGGCTTTGATACTCCATCAGTCATAACAGGTTTTTTCTAAATTGCTTTTTTGGCTTTCCGGCCCTCAAGTGGAGAAACCTAGGTCGCGTAAGGCACCTGCATAAGCATATTGAGGGAAAGTTAACCCTTGATCCGATGAAGCTATAGACTCCTCGTTGGAGAGTATTACAACATCATCCCAAACAGGAGTTATGACCCTACACGACCTAGTGTTCAAGAAAAGGCACTTTCGGTTCCAGTAGGGGGTGCATCATATAACTCTGGGTGCGGGTACATAAAGTTTACCCGAATCTGTCATACCATAACTGCTCCCTCGCACAATGGCCTCATGCCAAAAAGCTCGATGGTAAAGATCTTCTATATACAAATGAAAAGAAGACAGTTAGCTAAAAATCTTGAGAATAGTAACGATCTAGTTAACAAAGCTTATCAACACCATCCTGAAAAAAAGAAGACAGTTAGCTAAAAATCTTGAGAATAGTTAACGAATCTAAGTTAACAAAGCTTATCAACACCATCCTGAAGAAAGATGGGTACGTCCACACTGTCTTGCGACCACCTATCGCTCATGCCAACAACAACGAGCGTATGTTCGCCAAAGGATTGGTTTGGTAGTGTGAGGAGATCTCTATAGCACCCTGCGCTCTTGGGCACTGAGAGAGTCTCCTTCTTGATCGCCCCGGGCGCACTAAACGTCAACGCGACAGGAATTACTTCCTCGCGAATGTAGATAACTTCCCTTTCCAGACGTGGAAGCTCTTGGGCGGAGATATCAGTATATTTTTTGCCACGCCGTGCGAGGAAAAAGAGTAGAAACCTAGGTTACATTGCAGTTGGTAAAAAATCCTAAACCAGTCAATGGTTGGGTCTTGACCCTGGGAGCGGCATACAAACTCAAAATGGCGAATTCTCACCATGCCTAACAGGCTGAGTTGGGAAACATGGAATTGGTAATAGGAGAGAATCTCCCCAAAGAAGTTTGTCGCCAATAGCCGGAAGTTTCCATCCTGAAAGAAGTCAGTGTATAAGGTAATATACCCGGCCGGAGTGTCTGCCGTCGTCTGCCCCACCGACGGGTATCTGGCGTCCCATTCACCAGCGAAATGGTGGCTGTTAACGATTTGCTCGAACAAGGGTTCTTCCCACTTCGATGGAGGCATCCCTCTGGCGACCTCCTCCACATCTATAACACCTTCGGGTTGATTAGTCATGGTTTTCTTCTAGAAATTTCAATGAATCTTCAAGAAATATGGAAATCCGGTTGAAGATCTTCAAGTTTTCGAAGGAATTTTGAAGGTTTGAGAGAAAAGAAGAAGAAGAAGGATCAAAGACGAATGACTTCTGCTATTCCTTCTTCATCTATATATGCCCATCGCATTTAATGCGATGGGTAAACGTGCCCACAACTTATGGTGCTGGCCCAATCACACGGCGACACGTCAGGCGGGAAAACTGGACGATGATTACCACGCGCGCATGGTCTTCACTCACTTGAAACCAGACAAAGCAGTGTGCCTGACACTGTGACGTCATGCTTGTCACAATGTCAGCCATCACATCTGCTGTCCCTTTTCTCACCAACTTGTCAGAAAGATCCTGTTTTCAAAAAGCTCAAAAGTAAGAAGCGCGCGACAATAATTCTGTCGTATAGAAGAAGCCTAATAGTCGTGCCACATAACACAACAAGCAACATGCGCGCGATAAGGTTTAAGGCCACGCCACTAGAACCAGTGTTTCAACATGCAACATAGATAGTCCTAACTTTTGTAGTCCAGAGCTCCAGCCACTTACGTCCGCACATGGAAGAAGCACTGGATTGGGGGTTTATTTGAATGGGTATGGTCCCAAATCCTACGGCGACTACATGATGCAAGCTTAGGTCGCGCACAAGGAACCATACCCAAATCAGATGAATTCTGATACTTAGTCCATTTTGCAATAAATTGGCGCGGGCTTAGGAAGCGCAAGCATCAAGTTGCCAGCAAAGAGACATCACAAATAGTACAACTGATACGAACGTCAGAGCAGGTGGCTAATAGGCGCACGCCAGACTATGTCCAACAATGCCTCATACAATCTCTGTAAAAAGCCGTTAAAAAAATTCTCTGTAAAACATACATCTATCCCGATCAATATGCTCATCTTGATAACAGAATAACTTCTAGAATCTAGACATTGACTACCTTAGGTTTGAAACACTAGTTAGATGATGCGCCGGCGACTCATCAAGTTTCAACTTAAAAAGGCGCATGCGATGCGCCGGCGACACATGGAAGACGCGTCGGGCCGACGCATCCCTTTGACCACCAAACGTATTGTGTTTGATTCAAGCGCCTCCATTCAAGTCAGGCGCAAGCCATCTATGTTGCGTCTATAAGGCGGCGCTGATGCGTTGCTCAGACGCATCCATTTTTCCTCGCCACGTGTCATCATTCTGTTAAAGGACGCATCACACTTAGTACCAGACGCAAGCACACAATTGGGATTTTATTTTAGTTTTATAAAATTTAGAGGTTGAGGTAGATTTTATTTTTATAAAACTGATCTATATAAAAAAACTGTAAATTAATTTCTGTCTTAATTTATAAAATTTAGAAAGAATTACACATATTTCCTTATTTTGAAACCTAATTACATATATACCTAACCAAAATTTAAATTACATATATCCCCTTGTTATATAAAATTACCAACTATGACAAAAATACCCTTTTATAAGCATTTTTCTCCCACACAAACTCCCTCTCTTATACGAACAAGTGCTTCATCTCTGCTTTATGCTCATGCATCAAAGCAATGAACTTGTACCAGATTGTTCAATTTCCATGTATTTCCCCCTTTTAATTTCAAGTTTTTTTACACTTCCAAAGATTTCTGCATTAAAGCAATGAACTTTTATACCTATTTTGAAATCATAATCGAAGCTTTCTGCTACTTGTTTTGGCAAATTCATAAGTGATTCATCAATTTGGAACACTCTTTGAATCTCCTTCGATTTACTAGATTTCAATCAGATTTCTTAATTTTTTATCTGTTTGAAATTGATTTGGGTATCGAGTCTCGCATGACTGATCTTTATTATTATTATTATTATTATTATTATTATTATTATTATTATTTTAGGTTATTGTTATTTTGATTTCAGATTTTCTTTGAGTTGAGATGAGATATGGGTCTTGGATCAGTAGACAGAAACTTGCAAGGGGTAAAGTGTCATTGTTAAATACATCAAAATAGGTATGGTATATTTGTTATTTTTAGTTTTTAAGAAAAGGATAGTGTAAATTAAATTTATATATTATGTAATTTATCAAGTTTGTTGGGATATATGTAATTGCCCCAATTTAGAAATTTGAAAACATCCTTCACCTTAACAGAAAAAATAAACGGAGTTAGTGGTTAGATAAAAATTTATAAAGATATGTGACAAAACTATTAATTTTCTTTTGAGTAAATTTCCAAAATCGTCCCTGATGTTTGATCATGTTTGTCAATTTCATCAAAAACAATTTTTTTGTATTATATTACCTTTCACTTTTAGGATTTTTTTTTTTTTGCTAATTTTCATCCAAACGTCTAACTTTTTTTATGCTAAAATCGTCGTCAAGGTTTGGGATTTTTTGTCATTTTCATCCCAGTATCTCACATAAAAAAAATAACCCAAATTAAACATTTGGATGAAAATGGCAAAAAAATCCCAAAAGTGAAAAGCAATATAGTACAAAAAGTTGTTTTGGATGAAACTGGCAAACATGCCCAAACCTCAGGGATAATATTGGCAATTTACTCTTTTATTTTATATATATATATGTGATTAAGTTAATTAAATAAAAGAAATTAAAGAGTTTGAGTAAATTGTCAAAATCGTCCCTGAGGTTTTACCTTTGCCGGTTTTATCCAAATATCCTTCAACTTAATATAAAAGTAAACTGAGTTAGTGGTTTAGATGAAAATGACAAAAAAATGCCAAAAGTGAAGGACCGTTGACACAAAAAATCATTTTGGATGAAACTTGCAAAAGGCCTAAACCCCAAGGACGACTTTGGCAATTTACTTATGTTATTATACATTTTAACTATGTGATCAGAATTATATAGAATTTTGATTTATGTTTTTATATATATTTTTACGTGTGTAATACATGTGTTTGTAGCACTTATAAATTAAAATATTATTAGGGGTGAGATTTGGGGAAAACGCCTAGAAGTGTGAAAACAGTGAGAACGATTTTGGTGTTGACATGTGGCGTTAGTGTTAACTTATACTAAGGGGTAATATTGTCAAAAGGTCCATGCACATGCCAGTCACATGCCAAAGACCACCCACATGCAAGTCACATGCACATTCCACCATCTTTTTTAAACCCCCATACATGATTTAAAAAAAAAATTCACCATAAAATCGTGTGTTTTATTATCTTTCCAACGAGTATATTATTGCTATACTTTTGAAATAAAAAAAAATGACATGAACTGGGTGTTCAAATAAAAACGCCATAAAACACTCAGTTCAGAAAAAACGCCATGAAAAACCTAGTTGAAAACGCCATAAAACACTTAGTTCAGAAAAACGCCATAAAAACATGAAAACCCAGTTCAAAACGCCATAAAAAACAAAGTTCAAAACGCCATAAAAAAAAGTTAAAAGCAAAAAAAAACAAAGCTTAAAACGCCATAAAAACCCAGTTCATTTTTTTTCGAAAAATATATCAATAGTATTCTCGATCTCTGTTGCAGCATATTCATGTTTTCTTTCAAGCAAGTGTTCAAGTCCGGCAGTACTCGGTTGCTGTTTCGAACCGGCGTACCCTGGGAACAGAGGCGGATCTATTTAAGGGAATTGTGTCAAACACAAGCGCGGTTCACGTTAACTATTTCTTTTGTTTTTGCTTCTGATTATCTTGCGAATTTTTATCAGTAACAGAATTCTAACATATGTTTCTATCAATCACTAACATTCATTCAAATCACCGAAAGCGACTTGTGGAATTTGTTAAACACTTATTTTCTTTATAAGATAGTGCGCTGGTCTTCGAGTGAACTCCCTTGTCAAAACACTCCTACAACCTTATCACGAAAGTTGATCTCAATCACTCATAATCACATATTATAAATATAAATGCGTCTTTAGAAGATTTAATTCATAAACTCCCTCGTTAAAATCTTTCATATCTCAAATAGTTATTCTTACGTCGGATCTTGGTCTAGGAATCAAAATCATGCCGCGAGACTAACTATAACTATCCTTTGCAAATCTAAAGCCCAATCTCATTAGTCTTTACCAACAAGGCCGGTAGCTATTAATGACGAAAGGTGAGATACAGTTTTCTTCTTACTACTACCATATTTAGATATTGTGTACTTTTCTAATTAATTGGATTAGACAGTGGAGTTTCTATTATAATTTATGAAAAACACGAGACGTTTATATTGAATATATTATTTTAGTGATACTTTCAATTATGGTTTTAGTGTTTTGAAGAATTCAATTTAACTAATATCACACACCTCCTGGTCATGGATTTTTGTAGCTTGCCATGTAAGATAACTAGTGTTATGCCTCGCCTGCGTTGCGGGGCGTTAAACCGAATATTTCTTTGTTTCATAACACGTACGCCTGTATTTTAGTTACTTGTACATACTACCTGTCACACCCCGACCCGCAGCGGAAAAGGTGATCGGGGCATGATTGGGTTATCATCAAAGCTCATGACATTTATTAAGCGTTTCATATTCATTTAATACAATTTAATGGAAATTTACAATAAATATTACAACATGTTCTAACTATCAATCTAAGCTTCTTTGTTCTCTTCTAAGGCATTTCCTATGTTTTCCTCGCTTCAACCTGTTCACCTGTATCATGTGTAAAAGGGTTTTTTTGGATCAACATAAAGTTGGCGAGTGAATCCTATGGAAAGCATTTGAACAAGTTTATCCAATTGATTATAAATAATGTGCATAACCACATATGAGTAAATGTAGATGTAAATTTATTCACACAACACATAATATTAAAAATTGCACACACATACATCAAATGATTGTTTTGAGGCACGCGTCGTTCGACTCGTCTCCCACGAGGAACTGATGGGCCTAATGATGAGTTTTGAGGCACGCGTTGTTCTACGAACTGATGGGCCTAATGAATGAGTTTTGAGGCACGCGTTGTTCTACGAACTGATGGGCCTAATGAATGAGTTTTAAGGCACGCGTTGTTCAACTCGTCTCCCACGAGGAACTGATGGGCCTAATGAATGAGTTTTGAGGCACGCGTTGTTCTACGAACTGATGGGCCTAATGAATGAGTTTTAAGGCACGCGTTGTTCAACTCGTCTCCCACGAGGAACTGATGGGCCTAAATAATTTGCATACAACTTGACAATATGTAATACATCACAACCAACAATATTTACATTCTAGTTTAAATCATATAATGGTATAGCACGAGTTTGCATAAGAGAATTAGTTTAAGCGACACATGATACACCCCAAAACATGAATAAAAAGGGGAATTTGTAAGAATTCACTCACAGTGGGTGCGTTCGGTTGATGATGTTGAATGCACGCGAAGTGGTTTTAACCACGAGTGAGATTAACCTAGATAAATCGCATTATGGTTTGGTAAGTAAACGGATTTTACTAATCTATTTTAGTAGGATTGATGGGTGCATTTTTGTGAGTTCGAGGCTATTTTCTAACCTTAAAAATGTTATTTTTAAGTATTTTTAATTGATTTTTAATTAAAATAATTAAATAAAAATAATAAAAAATTTTGACTTTTTCTGACCGTTGACTTGACCGTTGACCGTACCGTTGACCGGTTCGAGTGCGTATTGTTGTGCGCTGAGTGAGGCTCGAACCCGAGACCTCCCGTACGTGTGCACGCAGCTCTACCAACTGAGCTACGTGTCTAACCCGTCATATATCTGATTTTAATTATATATATATATTAATTAGATTTAAACAGAAATCCTTTATTTTAAAAACGATTTTTAATCCAGAGAACCGGTGCGCTCCACAGGTCTCGAACCCGGGACCTGTGGGTTGTGTAACACACAGTCCACCGCTGGACTGTGTGTTTAACATGTTATATAATCCAATTTTTATTATACTTAAATACAAACTATTTGTTTTCATTTCTGACTTATTTAAAAAGGTAAATAATTGTCTGGGTCGATGCAGAAGACCGGACTCGAACTCGTGTGCTTTGATTAAACATACACACAGTCCACCGCTGGACTGTGTGTTTAACTTGGTTATTATTCCGGTTATTAATATACTTAACATATACATAAAATCAATCCGGTTCAGTTAACAAAAAAAGGAATTTTTATTAAGGCAGCGTGTGTGGAAACAATATTCGAACTCGAGACCTTTGCGTTTAATGTGCACACAGTCCACCGCTGGACTGTGTGTCTAACCCGGTAAATAACTTGATTTTAATTATACTTATATGATTACCGAACTTCATCTTCTTCGTTGTGTTATAACCAGAAGTGACGACTGACTGGTTCGAAGTGTTGATTCAGGTTTCTTTAGCGTTTTATGATTAATTACAGATGAGATAAAAGTAAAAAGAAAGGAAATTAGGCGTGAAAAGTACCGACTGGCTTTCCTCTGTTTTCCGGCAGAACTCCGGCGACAGCAATCTCTTCCGGCGACGATTGTCTTGCAGCAGAGAATCTTCAGAAAGCTTACAAAGGGTGTGGGTGACTTCGGTATAAGTTTAGGGGTTTCAGTAAAGCTCAGAGATTAAGGACTCGGTTTTCCGGCGACGTACAAAATATTTCCGGCGAGGTGAGTTTTCGCCGAGAAAGGGTGCGATTTGAGAGTGAAAGGTTTCTGGTGAGTTGTGGGTGAATTTATAGGGTAGTATCGAGATGTATGGGGTCTGAATTCGGTCTCAATTCGAAGTCAGCCGTTCTCCGGCGGTTACGACTGATGTCGCGGGTTCAGACGTCGGTTATAACCGTCGTGGGAGTTAATTCTTCGGTTAACTTGAGCGGAAACGTAAATTATCGGCGAAGTCGTCGGGATTTCCGACGACTGCTATTTGGGCGCAAATTGACTGAATTTTGACTTCCGCACTTTATTATTTGAATTAATTGATTCCTTCTATTATCAGAAAATCAAAGTGGCGGAGCGGTTGATTGGTTGGGTGATAAGTTGTTGTTGAACCGGTACAGACCCGGGTTCGAAACCCGGCAGAAACAAAACATTTTTATTTTGCGATTTTTACAGTTTTTCAAAAACTAATTATATAACCCCGTATAATAATTGATTATGTATCGTTTAAAATTATTTTGGGCATTTAATTCGCAACGAAAATTTTAACTGACTGTTCGGTTGGAGCGGGTTTGGTAAAATCCGTTTTTGACGAATGTTACACTACCTATAATACGATCTTGGTAAACAATATATCGAGTCAACCAATTAAACTAAAACACTACTATAGTTTTGCTAAAATAAAAAGTAAAACGACGACAAGCATGTAATTTTTAACTAGGGTAAATTCGTAATTTTTAACTGAGGACAAAATCGTAATTTTTAGCTGAGGGCAAAACCATAATTTATCTTGAATTGGGGCAAAGTCGTAATTTTAAACTGGGATGAAATCGTAATTTTAAATTGGGGATAAAATCGTAATTTGAAAGAACCACTGGGGAAATGGCCGGCAGGTGCCTGTCACTATTCCCTCATCTTCATTTTTTGTATTTCTGTTACTTGTACATACTAGTTATAACACGATCTTAATAAAAAAATATATATATATCGAGTCAACCAATTAATCTAAAACACTGTCATAGTTTTGATAAAATAAAAATAAAACGATGGCAAACTTGTAATTTTTAAATGGGGACAAAATCATAATTTTAAAATCAGGGCAAAATTGTAATTTCGAGCTAATGGCAAAATCGTAATTTTGAGCTGAGGGCAAATTTATAATTTTATTTTAAACTGTGAGCAAAATCGTAAGTTGTAGCTCAAAACAATAACGTTATATTGAATTAGGGCAAATTCGTAGTATTAAACTGGGTGAGATCAGAATTTTGAACGAAGAACAAAATCGTAATTTTTAACTAGAGACAAAACTATAATTTTAAATTGGTCAAAGTCATAATTTAAAACTAAAGTAAAATTGTTATTTTAAACAGAGGATAAAATCAAAATTTAAAATGACGAATAGAAACCTGCCACTATTCCGTCACTTGATTTTGTATGTATAGGAAATTGTCTGCAACTATTCCTCCCTTGATTTTGTCCTTGCCTGCAACTATTCCGTCAGTTGATTTTGTATGTATAGAAAATTGTCTACCACTATTCCTCGTTGATTTCGCTATTCTGTCACTTGATTTTGTATATATAGGAAATTGTCTGCCATTATTCCTCACTTGATTTTGTATGCATATGAAATTTGGTTCATGGCCAATAATATATTATATTTGTTTATTGCCCTTCATTCGTTTTTAATTTTCTCCTATAATTTATGACATTTGTTTTTTCATGTCACTTGATTTTGTATGTATAGGAAATTGTCTGCCATTATTCCTCACTTGATTTTGTATGCATAGGAAATTTGGTTCATGGCCAATAATATATTTATTTGTTTATTGCCCTTCATTCATTTTTAATTTTCTCCTAGAATTTATGACATTTGTTTTTTCATGCTTTGAAACTTTCTTAAAATTGCTTTCATTGAACTTTTTTCCTTTATCGGATTTGTGGATCAGCAACTCCATCTATAATGGTTGATTTTATTTTCATTTAACCTTTTGCTATTTATATAAATTGATGTGATATTAATAAACTCAAAATTGTGTTTTTCTTTTATAACTTTTGATATATAATGTTTTAGTAAAAAAACGAATACGGTTTTGTGATGTGCTTATTTTTATCTACGTTTTGATATAAATTTTATAAAAACGGAGTATAAAATTTTATAACAACTTATAAAACGTTATATTTGGTACGGCTCCGCTTTTTATAAAATTATATCAAAACGTAGATAAAAATATGCACGTCGCAAAACCATATTCGTTTATTATAAAACATTATATATCGAAAGTTATAAAGAAAAACACAAATTGAAATTTATTAATGTCACATCACTTGATGCATATAGCAAAAAGTTAGGTGTAAATAATAGGACCCTCTATAATAATTTTATTGAGTAAACTGTCAAAATGGTCCCTAAGGTTTGGTCACTTTAGTCCACAACTCAAAACTTTTGAATCTGTGTCCCTATGGTTTCAATTTTATTACCATTTTCATCCAAAATCAAGATTTAGTCAGATTTTTTAGTTAACATCCAACTTTCTGGTCTTTTTTCTTCCTTTCATGAAGGGCAAAATGGTCTTTTAACGTTTTATTATAACAAATTAAAAAATCTGACCATATTCGTTTATTATAAAACATTATATATCGAAAGTTATAAAGAAAAACACAAATTGGAATTTATTAATGTCACATCACTTGATGCATATAGCAAAAAGTTTGGTGTAAATAATATGACCCTCTATAATAATTTTATTGAGTAAACTGTCAAAATGGTCCCTAAGGTTTGGTCACTTTAGTTCACAACTCAAAACTTTTGAATCTGGGTCCCTATGGTTTCAATTTTATTACCATTTTCATCCAAAATCAAGATTTAGTCAGATTTTTTAGTTAACATCCAACTTTCTGGTCTTTTTTCTTCCTTTCATGAAGGGCAAAATGGTCTTTTAACGTTTTATTATAACAAATTAAAAAATCTGACCATTTTGCCCTTCGTTAAAAGGGAGGAAAAAAGACAAAAAAACTGAATGTTAACTGAAAAATCTGACTAGATTTTGCTTTTGAATGAAAATGTCAACAAAATTGAAACAATACAAATACATATTCAAAAGATTTAAGTTTTGCAATAAAGTGACAAAATTGACAAAATCTCAGGGACCATTTTCGCAGTTTACACTGTTTTATTTAATCAAACTCTTTAGCCCAATTTCCTGCCCATTTATTTAATATTTACGTTAACCCATCTAAAGTTCTTAAGATTTTACACATATAATTGTATTTATAATTACTATATTATATATTTTTTATTTTTAATATGTACTAATATATTACTAGAATTTTATATTATACTAGTAATGATTTTAATAAAATACGCAAGTTTAACTAGGAACATTTAAAACTAAGTTTTGCCAATGAGTTATAGATCAATTGGTATTAGAGAGTAAGTGAAGATTTGAGTTTGAGGTCATAGGTTCGAATCTAATCTCAACCAGGTTTTAACGCAGTAGGCTTTTTTGGGGTGGGTTTTCCCCGAAACTAGAGATGATTAGTTTGGACTACCCAGCGCTCTATGCGACCGTGTGTGTACCGTACGCGTATGAAGGTCTTTTACCATTGGCTTACCTGATAGACGGCTTTTATTCATGGCCATTCAGAAAATATATACCGAATAAAACCACCCTAATTATAAACAAGTTCTAATAAACGTATAATAAATGGTAGTATTTAAATAATTGAAATATTGTATATGAAAATTATCTTATCAAGTTGATCAAATACCTAACCAAATTAATTTAGCACAAGATTGTATATAAAAATTATCTTATTTTAGTTGATCAAATACCTAACCAATTTAATTAGCACAAGACAAATTTCTTTTCTATAAAAGATTCATAACCATTCGCTAGTTTGCGGCATATTGCTTCGACAATGGTTGGTACTGCAAGGAGGTTGTTTGGTTTGCTTGGCATGCGGAGAGCAAAAGGCTATGGTGGTGGGCTTCTTTAAACATTGGTCAATAATATATTGAATTAGTCTTTTATAATATAATTTAAAAATTAGTTGTGACGCAGGAATTGTGGTGCATTTCCTGTGATTTGACAAATATAAAACAAGTAATGAAAAAAGTTGTAGAAAGTGTGGCATGTAGGGCTAAGAGCTTCTTATGTTCAAAGGCTATGTGCAATGGTTTAATTTGTTTTAACTGTCACAATATAAAGTAAGTGTCACATTAATGGCGGATCTAGACCAATGTTTAAGGGGTAACGTTCAAAATTTTTGTTTATCGTGCTTTCATACAATGCAATTGAAAGAAAAATAAAAACACGATAATAAATAAAGTTAAACATATATCTAATAGATTTCTCCTTTTCGGTTTTTGAAAATTCAAATCGAGCCATTACACTAGTAAGGTAACACATTACAAGTACCTTAATTATAAAAGAAACAAATGTAAACTATAATCAACTGCATATTTGCACATAAAGTCATAAACCCAAATCAATTACATATAATGCCATAAACTTTATAATCAATTATATATATTTTTTAAACGGTGAGAATCTTTAACAGTTGAGAGAGAGATCTCACACCCTTCCTGGCATACCCCAACCGATAGCGAAAACATCGGGGTAGTGGCACTAGGCGACCAGATTGTCTCATGAGAATTCCATAACAATTATCTAACAATATCATTCAACGTCAACGTCCCATACCATTAACATAATACTTTAAACAATCATTACAGAATCTGAGTTTTCTCACTAAACAACAAGGTTCGTTTTCTCTAGATTTATTACATTTCAAAACTAAACAAGAACAAAATAAACTAAGCAACTACGTCCCATGCATCCAAGCTACAATCTATAACCTGTCACATACGTTAAAATTATCACATCCCGACCCGCAGCGGAATAAAAGCAGGGGCATAATTGGGTTATCACCAAAGCTCATGATGTTTATTAAGATGTTTCATATTTATTAAATTCAAATTACAAACTTAAATATCCAAGACAAAATTCATACAATTACAAGAATATGAAACTACAAAATTATTCCAAAGCATAAACTTGTTTATTCTTCTAGGCCTTCCTAAGTGTTTCCTTTCTCAGCTGGATCACCTGTATCATGTGTAAAACGGGGAGATTTTGGGTCAACAAAAGTTGGCGAGTGAACCTTGATAAAACATTTTTACTAATTTCTTGTTTTATTTAATAAAGAAAATTCGTACAATAATCACATGTGAGCAAACATATATAGATAACCAATCACAAACCACTTTGGATGAGTATATGACATGAATGATGATGTATGTGAGATCAAGGCTCAATCAAACGGAGCCGATCTAATGAGGCTCCTGATGCTCAACCCGTATCCCACGGGAAACTGATGGGCCTAATGAAATGCGTGCACTGAAAATGATAAATCCAATCTACATATAATTCACACAACAATTGATACACATTTGATCCCGGATATGATGTATGCACAAGTGTTTAAATAAAATAGAAGTATGGTACGACACATGATACACCCCAAAACATGATTAAAACGGGGAATTGGTAGAGATTCACTCACAGTGGGTGCGTTCTTTGATGACGATGAATGCGCACGAATTTATGATTCAACCGACGAGGGAAAAACTAACCTAAATAATAACGAAATGATTCGATAAATAAATAATTTTTATTTGAGATTAATATTTTTAATTAGTGCTCTTAATGGGATTTTTAGATTTATTTTTGTGAGTTTAAGAAAATTTTCTAACTTTAAAAATCTTATTTTTAAGTATTTTTAAATGATTTTTCAATTAAATAAATAAATAACAATAAAACAAAAAGGTTTGACTTTTGTCAGGTTTGACCGGGTCTTGACCGGTCAGACTGTGTTTATTCTACATGGCTAGTGAGGTTCGAACTCGGGACCTCTCGTATACGTGCACGCAGCTCTACCAACTGAGCTACGTGTCTAACCCGAAATATTCTTGGTTTTAATTATATTTATATACTAACTGATTCTAACCCTTTATTAAAAATGTTATAATATGGCCGAACCGGTTGCAGAGACCCGGAGTCGAACTCGGGACCTTCGGTTCGAGTGCGCACAGCCCAACCAGTTGGGCTGTGTGTCTAATCTGTTTAACTACTGGATTATATTCCTCTTATGTATATACTGTGACTTGATCTGATTAGGTTTTAAAAATGTTGGTTTTATTTCTGAAAGTCGGTAACGTGTGCGATTCGAACCCGGGACGTGTGTTTTGTATTTGCACATAGTCCACCGCTGGACTGTGTGTCTAACCCGGTTAAATACCCGATTTTAATTACATTAATATACGATTTAAGTTCGTCTTCTTCATTAAGAAGAACACAGAACAGTGCACCCGATTGTTCTTGCTTATTCGACCAACGGCCTTATAATCGATTGAAATGGAATAGGAAAACAAGGATTAAGGAATATGATATACCAAGACGGAGAGTTTTCTTCAGATTTCCGGCAGTGCTCGTCGGCTCTGATTTGCGATTTCCGGCTGAATAAACTGTTTTAACAGTTTCGATTATTGTGTTGAGCAATTAGATTATAAATCAAAAGATAGCAAGAAGGTTTAGACAATTATACCGTCTGAAGAACGAATGCGGTTTTCTGATCAGTGATTCCGGTAATATTCCGGTGAAAATGAAAATCTCCGGCGACGAGCTCTGGAAGGAATAAAGCTTCGAAAGAGAGTGCGGTTCTGACCGAAAGGTTTACAGGAAGTTTGAGTGAGTATTTATAAGGAAGAACATGCTGAATTGGGTTCGAATTTGGGTCATGATTCGCGGTCAAAGGTCTCCGACGGTTATGACTGAAATTGATGGTTAGACATCGGTTATAACTGATGTCGAAATCAGTTAACGCGTTTTAGTCAAAAGGAAATAGCCAAATTGCGGATATCTTGGTTTTTCCGGCGACTGCGAGTTCTGGGCGTGCTGATTTCCGGTTTTGATTTTCGGGTTTTACTTTAAGTGTTATTTGATTCAGTGTTTATCACAAGTGAAGTGTGTGGCGGAGTGGTGTGGTGTGTGTTTGTGTTTGTGGGAGACCCGGGTTCGAGACCCAGCAGCTCCATTTTATTTTTTTATTCACATATTATTATTATTTATCAATTATGGTTTTTAAATTCTAAAATCTTTATTAATTATGTACTATTTAAAATAATCTGAACAGTAAATACGCAACGAAATCTTATAACTGAATACTTGATTATTAAACGAAGCGGGTTTGGAAAACCCGTTTTTCGACGAATGTTACAAAAATACAAGTCAATACAATTAAGTAATTGTGAACATACATGTTTGAGTACTACTAGCATAATAGAGAAAGCGTTCGCGAACTAATCTGATTACATATCATGATACACCAAAACACATTACACAACATAGGCTCATTTCCTATGCTAACTACCGTGAGAAGGCTTGCGCGTCCATCCTAACTAGACCCCGTCGGGTGTAAGCCACACTATAATACCATACTAGCTAAGGAGGCAAGTTAACAAAAATAAGTCCTAGTCACATGTTTCTAGTATCACATATTGAGCATACACAATCAGATTATTCGCGTGTGATAAACAGTTTAATTTGTGAAGTGATTTCGATAGAGGAACGTATGTAACACCCAAAAAGTGCATTAAAGCGAAAATGGGTCAAGTATACTCACTGTGGGTGCGTTTAGGTAAGACTTAGGATCTGAGAAGAGTCGGGAAGAGCGCCGGATCAGCCTGTAAACGAACAGAAGTGCATCAGTCTTCCGATTTGCTGAAACGGTTAAGTTTAGGTTGGGCAGTAGGCAAGTTCGGCCGAACTTGTATGTAAACATACAAGTTCGAGCGAACTTGTAAGGTTTTGGTGATTTAGAGTCAAGTTCGGTCGAACTTGGTAAGATTCTTAGGAATCTTGTCAAGTTCAGGCGAACTTGTATGGAAATCTTACTGAAAAGACAAGTTCGGTCGAACTTGCAAGGGAATTTGGTGGAAAGGACTCAAGTTCGGTCGAACTTGACCCATATGGGTGCAAGTTCGGTCGAACTTGACTAGGGAGCTGGTGATTCTTGAGTGAACTTGATGTTTTCGGGTCCAAAATCTAGCGTTTTCGCGTCGTTTGCTGAGTAAATCGAGTGCTCATCCCTTCAACCTTAAGCCACTGAGTAAAACTTAGGCTGGAGAGGTCTTTTTGGAGCGAACTTAGCCATTTTAAAGAAACTCGGGCTAATCCGGACGAACTTGGAGGTTCGTACGGGTTAGTCCAGCTTGTCTAAAGTGACGATTTCGTCCTTGTGCTTCCGGATCTGAGATCTAGCTTCGACAACGCCTTGTTCCACTCAAAAGTGAACGAAACATTCGTCATTAGTCCGAAAATGGTGTGAAAATCAAGGTTTTAAAAGGTTTTGTTCAGATCTATACTAGATCTGAGTGAAAACAGAAGTTTTGATGGAAAAATATGAAGATTTTCGTAAACGGGAGAGATTTGATGAAAACAAAGGCAATGCCTTATGCAAAATCGTAGTAAAAACGTTGTTGAACATCATTGTAGTTGAAATCGGTTTGATTCTTACTTAGAAAACAGAGGGTTTCGGGTTTCGGGAGCTCAGAGCGAAGTTGCATCAAGTTCAAATGAGAGAATGGGGCTGAGCATTTATAGGTGAAGGCAAAAAGTGGGGCTGGTGGAGTCAAGTTCGGCCGAACTTGCATGGAATCATGCAAGTTCGCGCGAACTTAGGTGAATTTCAGAAGAGTTGAGTCAAGTTCGGCCGAACTTGACCCCAATGAGGCAAGTTCGAGCAAACTTGTGGAAAGATGAGGGTTTTGTTTGGCCAGTCAAGTTCGGCCGAACGTGGGGTCACCCAGGTTCGAGCGAACTTGTCCCAAATGTTGGGTTTTCTTCGTTTGTTTCGCGTTAAGAGTTTATTTGGCGATTCGGTTTGTATTAGATGGTCATATTAAGCGTTATAATTGATATAATAGTGCGATTTAGCGATTCGAGTTGTGCGAGGGCGATGCGATAGTGAGCGTAATCATAATCACAACATACATAACACATAAACACGTAAACTAATATTATCACATAATTGCGTTGCGATTGCGATGGGATAGCGATGAGATATGCGAAGCGTTACGTTAACTAAGCGTTTAGATAACATTTAGTTGTGATGTAATAATGCGATGAAATGACAAAACATATTTAATTTAATACGAACATTTCTATTAACGAATTTTGGAGTACAAATCTGGGAAATCAAAATAAATACACGAAAACAGAAACAACTGAAAATACGGGTTGTTACACTCCCAAACAGAGGGTTCTAACCCTACTAGACTATGTTTACATAAACCTTAGAAAATCTAAAATCAATTACACATAAACCCTGGTCAATTCTATATAAAATTATAAACGATAATCCAAATTCCAACGTCAACTATGAACAGTTTCCAAATTGCCACCTAAATACACAATCAATTAATTTATGAAACAAAAAGTAGAATAAGGCTAGTGGGTGTGATGATGAGCCTACCTTGGAGGATGATTCTTCACGTGAGCGTCACGTTATACTCTTAGGATGATGCCCCTTCAAGGTATAATCAATGGAAATGGATGATGAGCCTACCTCACATACTTTATTTATTTATTTATTTATTTTAACTTTATTTATTAAAAAAGATATAAAACTAAATTCACTAATATTTAAAAACCAAACATTACAAAAGTTAAAAATTAAAAAAAAAACAAAAAAAATCCTATTCATACTTTCTCATTATTTTTTCTTGCATTTTTTTAAAGCGACTCGTTTTTCTTCGGGATAACTTTCAACGTCGGCCGTCAATATGTCTCATTCTTTTAGAGCGTTTTTTTCATTGTTCACCCGAATACGCGTTCCTTCACTTTTGCTTTTTGGGCCGTGACCTCCGTGTACTCTTTGAACTGGGCCATAAACGCCTCCATTCTTGCATCCTTGTCGTTTTTTTTTTCTTTGTAGCCACCTTCTTTTTTGACTTGTCCCGTCCCCGGGGACGTTCCTCCTCTTGTACGGTGTACTCTTCTTCGTCAAACTCGGCATCGTCGTTTAAATTAATTTGACATCTTGCGTCCGAGCCGCCGGCACTAAAACTACCGGTCTCCGAGGTTTTTTGACGTTTAGCCATCTCAACCTCATTTGAACCGGCGCCCACTTTTTGTGAGTTCTTAAAACTTCCCAAGCCCGAATGCGTGGGAAGGCGTTTCTATGTCGTCTTCAACGGGTTGCGGTGGTTGTGAAGATTGAACGGGTTGTGGTTGTTGAGAAGATTGAATAGGTTGCATGTTGAACGGGTTTTTGCATCATCAAGCTTTGTAACGCTTGCATTTGTTGCGTGTTAAAGGTGTTCGGAGATTGTTGGAAACCCGCGAAAGCGTTAACGGTAAATTGCCCGAAAGGATTCGGTTCCATTTGAGGATAGTAACCGGGTACCGAAAAAACGTTCGAGTTATCGGGTTGTATCTATCCATTGAAAAGAATAGAAGAGGATTTTAAAAAATGTAGAGATTTTATAAAAATATAGAGAAAGATGGGGTTGAAGTGGATAGGAAATGGGGGTAAAAATGTTAGATTTATAAAAAAATTGATTTAAATTTTTTTTAATCCAACGTTCATTGCCTCAAACGGCTATAATTTTTGTCTTTATTTGGCCGGCTTCAGCGGCATAGGGGTGACGAAGAGGACGCCGCAAGGGGGGCGAAATGGTGTAGGGGCCGGCGCCGGCCCAAGCCGAGCCCCACACCGCCCAGCCTAACACCTCTTTATACAAAGGAGGCGTGGAATCAAGGGTGGATGCGGCGGCCTGAGGCGGAGGCAGTGGTTGAGGGTGGCATGAGGCGGAGTTTGAGGGCGGCCAGAGGTGGGTGCAATAGGCCAATAGCAGATCCAAAATTTATACCAGTGATATTACTATTTTTACATGCTTCAGTTTCATAGAACCAGGCATGAAAATTTTGGGTTAGTTCAACGGTTTGAGTCGGGTTAATCACATAATAAAAATACGATAAAAAAACACACAAAAAAATGTGAAACAATAACAATATATATATATATATATACACCCAATATCAAATGGCGAAACCAAAAACTCTTTAACAAAAGGGCCCTAATATATATACTTTTAGTGAACCACAATAACCTTTTTTACTTATTCAAGTAAATAAATGTATACAAACTAGTTGATGCCCCTCCCACGTTGCGGGGCCATAGGCCTAATATTTCTCAACCAATCAAAAAACAATACTATAGTTTTGGTAGAAAAAACCTAAAACGATGGCAAGATCGTAATTTTGAGTTCGGGGCAAAAACTGTAATTTTTCAGTACTAATGAGCTAGTGTTAAGCAGTTCATTGACACTAAAAAAAATAAATCGAGTCGAGCAATTAAAACAAAACATTTCTATAGTTTTTGCTAAAAAAACTAAAACGATGACAATAATTTAATTTTGAGCTGAGAGAAAAATTGTAATTTTTTACTGAGGTAAAATCATAACTTGCCAAAAGATAAAGCGATAACAATACTGTAATTTTGAACATGGGCAAATTCGAAATTTTTAACTGCGAGTAAAAACGTAACATACCTGGGCCAATGGGGGAGTGCCATGCAGCAGCCTGACACTATTCCCCACACACCTTTAAAAAAAACTAAAACAATGACAATATTGTAATTTTTAACTGGGGACAAAATTGTAGTTTCTGGCTTGGGTAAAATCGTAATTTGCCAAAAGCTAAAACGATGACAATCCTATAATTTTTAACCAGAGCCAAAATCGTAACTTTGAACATGGGGCAAATCCATAATTTTAAACTGGGGGTAAAATCATGCCATGCAGCCGCCTGACACTATTCCCGACACACCTTTAAAAAAACTACAACGATGATAATATTGTAATTTTTAACTGGGAACGAAATTATATTTTTGGCAGGAGTAAAATCATAATTTGCCAAAAGCTAAAACGATAAGAATTCAATAATTTTTAACCAGAGCCAAAATCGTAACCTTAAACATAGAGTAAATTCGTAATTTAAACTAGGGTAGAAGCGTAATATAACAGAGCAATAGGATACCTGATAAATATACAAATAGAGAGAAAAAGGGGGAGGGGGGTGGAGAGAGGAAAAGGCACTGACTTTTTCCTCTAATATTACAAAAGTACTATTACCCTTCATGGGTAATGTTGTTATAGGTAAAGGTAATTTGCAAATAATTTTAAGCTAATTTAAATTTACTAACAAAATAGAAGTAAATAAAAAAGTAAAAACTTTACAACTCCACAATTATAACATGAAAACTTTCTAGAAAAGTCAAAGTTTATACCACAATTTACGTTGGTTTTCTCGCTTTTTTAGTGAATTTAGTTATTTATCAAAAACACCCTATTTTTATTTACCAAAACACCCCCTATTCATTTCGCTTCTAGCCTTCAACTCCTCTCGATCGGGTTTCAACAAAAGCCTTTTTTTTAGTAGTAGTCCAAATTAAACTCATGGGTAACATAAGTTCTTTTTAGGGGTAACATAATACAAAAAAAAAACCTAAAAAAATAATAAGAATTGCATGTTTACATAAAAGTTGAGGGGTAGCGGGTGTTACCCCTACGAAAGAGGTAAGTCCACCCCTGTGCCACATATGCATGAGCGCTAACTTATTTTCTTCACGTTTAGTGTGTAACAGGTTCATAAGTTTTCATATTCACCACCTATTAAAATAATGAGTTAAATTCCGGTACAAATGGGTCTTAACATATAAATTGGTTTAACATGAGAAGTAAATGGGGATTTTTTTAACATCTTATTAAACAAGCATTTTAGTCTTAGAACTTAAAAAATCGTGATTTTGCACTAGTAGCGTAATTAGGTAGAGTAATTATAATTACTCTATAAAAATTACCGAATTACTCTACTAGTGTAAATTTACGACTTTTTTTTTATATTTTGCAATTAAACATTTTAATCAAGTATATAGTAAAAAAAACTTCATTCACTGTTAAGGTATTTTGTTTGTTAAGACTCATTTGTAATTGATATTAATCTAAATAAAATAAATTTAAAACATAAAATAAGAAGAATAAATGTAATTGGTTGGTTCAATGGGACCCACCACTCTCTTAAAACTTGGGTAGTGTTTGGTATGCAGGAATGAGAGGCGGAATGAAATGGATCATCACGAGGGAATGAAGAAAAGTGTGTTTGGTTGGTTAATGGAATGGAATCACCCATTTTAAAAGGCATTTCATTCCCTCAAAATCATTCCTTCCACCCCATGTTTTTTTTTCATTCCATCCCCTTTTTCACCCTTCACTAACTACACCACAACCCACCACCTTTGCCACCACCCAATGCCACCACCACCACCAACCACCAACACCATCGCAATCCGCAACCCGTCACCCTGACAGCCACCGCCGCCACCACCCACCCACCCACCACCGTCGCCACCAACCACCACCGCCGCTAACCCCACTCGTCGCTGCCATCATCAACTGTCGTCGCCGCCACCACCACCCACCACCACTATCGCCGGCCACCGCCACCAACCACCACTGACGGCCGCCGCCACCCCCGTCACGACCACCATCGTCGTCGCCACTCGTTGCCACTACAACCAATCGCCGCACCACCGCCACCTATCACCACCCACAATCACTGCCACTCACCACCGATTTTATTCCTTCATTTTTCTTGCCTACCAAACAATACACGATAATAATTCATTCCATTTCCACATGGTAACCAAACGAGACATGGAATGGTAATGATCCATTGCATTCCCTCGTCCATTCCATTACCTCGTCTATTTCATTCACTCGTTCATTCCATTACCTCATACCAAACAGACCTTTGGTTTTTATTTCTTTTATTCTACCGAAAAAAGTTAATTATTTATCTGTTGTGCATTGGTAAATATTATTTTTGTACCCTATTAGATATATAGGTTAATATGCAAATAGTATAACTATAGTAATCATTTATTACGCTACATTAAAATCACATATTAAAACTGTTTGTATTTGACTATAACATTATATACATAGTGGCACTCGGCTAAAAACTCCTAGGTCTATCACGGATTAGACCTCGTAACTTAGGGGCCCTTTTTTCGACTCACACATAGTATTTGAATCTTTATGACCGGCTTTTGACACGCAACTGGTAAATTGAAAATTAGCATATTTTGAATGCATCTAAATTAAAGTAAATTAAAGATGACAAAGTTCTTAATTTCATGATATCATTTTTTACAATAAAAAATATAAAATGATTTAAGATTATTTTTTTTAAAGTATCTTTGTATTTTACATTAAATAATTTTGTCTTATTTTGTATATTAAATTAAATCAAATTTGCAGGCCTAGAATCATATATTCATATGTTCTTCACCATCACTACTTCAGTCTTCACTCACAATTTCTTCAATCAGTAACTTACAATCTCATTATTTTTATTTGCAGATCGTTAAACATGAACAATAACAGAACGTGACGTCATCTTCCGTTATTCAAAAATGAACTCTGCATCATTCCTCACATCTCTCTCATGCTCTTCAAGCTCATCAATGGCAGAAAACACCTCGATGACGTCATTCATCCTACTATCTCCATGTCCTCAGAGACTCCTCTTAGCTTCCATTGACACCTTCTTTCTCCTCATCCTCTTCGTTTTCATCCTCCAAAAGCTCTATTCAAAGCTCACCTCGCACTACAATGGCGGTTATTCCGCCATTAACGAACCTCTGGTAGTTAAAACCCTAGGTTCCGTGAAAATCAACCTCTGGTTCAAACTATCTCTTACATCTTTCACAATACTAGCTCTTCTAGCCATTTCTTCATCCATTTTAGCCTTCATACAGAACACGGAGACTCCATGGAAGCTTATCAACGGAACATGCTGGTTGATCCAATCCATATCATATATTGTAATCACTGTTTTAATCTACCACGAGAAGATCGTTATTGTTGATATTTATGTCCGGTTCGATAAGTCAACATTACCGACCGGGTCTTGACCCGTAAGAGTTACACCGTGGGCAACGAACTTAAATCCACTTAACTAATTTAACTAGTAATTACGAACGATACGCGGGTATTAAATTGAGAGACGGGTACATGTACCGGGTAAGACAAGAACACTCCTCTACGCCATTTGTCGCGCACCGAAAGTCTTGGCCAATGGCATCGCATGCATTTTGCATGGCCGCACTTGGCACACATGCAAAGATGTCCGTGCTCTATAAAAGGGAGTGTTGGGGTCATGTGTGTGGTTGTTGCAAGAACAAAAATTGCTCTCAATAACACCACACCCACAACCGGCCACAACCGCCTCGGCCACCCTGCCGCCGCCACCGACGCCGCCGCCGGCCCACCCTGCAGCCGCCGTTGCTGTCCGCCGCCACCGTCGCCGTTCCGCCGCCCCGCCGGTTGCCGGCCTCTGTGCCGCCGATAACGCCGGCCACCGCCGCCGCTACTCGTGTTATACCCGCGTTACGTTTGTTCATTCACTAGCATGTGTTCGTTGAACCTCGGTGTCTCGACCGGTTAGTCACTAACCGAGGTATATCTTTCTCATCGGTAGTTAGATGTTTTATTACTGTACTCACATTTGCATGTAACCGGATCCTGTCGAGTTTCGTTTATTGTTGATCACTTGTTTATTTCCGCTGCGTTTTTATTAATTAACTCGCTTGATTAATTGACTATTATTTATTGAACCGGGTTTTGATAAATAAAAATTATAAATGATCACTATGGAAACCCAACAGTGGTATCAGAGCCTTGGTTACAGCATACGAGTCGGTACCGGTCTTTTAACCGGAAATAGAACACAAACTTTAATTATTTTAAGTTTCTATCTATATGTTTTTAAGGGCAAACTTATTTTTGGTCAATATTTTACTTTTTTTGCTTGACCAAAACATTGCCCGGATTATTTTGTGATTGTTATGAATGTAAATCTGGCCTGACCTTTTTTTGTGGTTGTATATTTTATTCGTCTTTGTTACTATATTTTATGGCCATTTAGATGGTTTAAAGTTGTAATAGATAGGGTTTCTTCCTTTATTGTATTTTGTAAAATATTGTAATAAACGAAGACCCGGAGACAAAACCGAGGACGCTAAACAGGAGTTATGAAGTCAGTGGGAGTTGCTCGAGACGACTGGATGCACTCAAGTCCATCCTTGTGGTTGTTTGTGTGCTGTGACCCCGTGACCCGTTTGATCTTGCTATTAGGCTCTAGCAAGATCGAACAATTTTTGGCCATATAGGTTTACATATTATCTTGCTATTGTGGTTGCTTTTATCTTATAAGTTGTTATAACATAACCAACCTAAATACCAACATGAGTTTGAAAGGAGTTTTAAAATATTAAAACAATCACATTATAACAAGTTCTAAATTGTTTTACAACTTGTTAAAAATTTATTATAAAACAAAGGTTGTTTTAAACAAACACATAACCAATTAAGTTTTGCAAATTAAATTAGATTTAGTTTTCCAAAACTATTAACTTAATAGTTTTCTATTAACTTAAAATTGGTTATTTCAAGTCGCGACAATTTATTTTTAATAGGATATATAAAACTAAGTGTCCTGAGAGATGAAAGGGTTCATCAAGATGTCACGACTAAAATACTAAAATTGGCTCTCACGACCCTATTTGGTAAAAATTAAAATTAACCCATAATTAAAATCAATGGTCGATGCCATCCTACTACTAGTAACACTTGGGGCATAATGCGAACCATCAGTGTTGGAGCCACAACACAACACTTGGTGTCTAATTTATCCTTCCAAGGTGCAAGGGCTTCGTCAACACATCCGACCCTTCCACATATGACCGTTTTAGGACGACTATTACTTTTCTTCTCGTGTTACGTGCTACAGCTGTCTCGAGAACAAAAGTGGGATAGATGAGGCTAAACGTATCAATGCATAGACAAGAGTTGTCTTAGCGGCCTCATACCCGAGAGTTGTGCTCTTCTCACAATGTACAATCGTTGTCAGTCCGCTTGAACCCCTTGCTAATGTTGCGTGCTACAACTGCCTTTAGAAAGAGCCTCTAACCGGATTCTCGTTCCTTGTTCTAATTACTGTAATGGGTCATCAATTAAATAAGGAAATATACATCGAAAATACTAATTAAATTACTTGCTTACATAATAGATGTCTAAGGAAAACAACTCCTCCATTCTCAAGTCTGTACTTGAAAAAGAAAATTGAATAACCCAACTTTCTCGAATGGCACCGCAATCTGAGAATAGTTCTCAAGATGGCGAAAAGCTATGTATCTTAGATGGCCCAGTCCCTACCGAGCCTGAAAATATCACTACTGCTGCTCGCAAGGCACTGGAAAAACATAATGAGGATGCCGTTGAGGTAGTCTACCTTATGCAAAGCCACCGTGTCTCCTGAACTTCAGAAGTACATGGAAGATAAAGATACTTATGACATGATCTGGCAACTGAAAGGCATGTTTCAGAAACAAGCCTGGCAGGAGCGATATGACACCATGAAACAGCTCATAAGCTGTAAAATGCTGGAAGGATCATGTGTCAGTACTCATGTGCTTAAGATGAAATGATACATTGACCAAATGAACAAACTTGGTTATCCCCTGCAAGAGAAATTGCAGCAGACTTCATCTTGAACTCTTTCCCTAGCTCATATGACCAGTTCATTATGAACTATAATATGAATGCATGAGTAAAGACTGTGCCTGAGCTACATGGTATGCTCAAAACGGCCAAGATGAACATACCACATAAAACCAACCAATTTCTAATGGTCAAGTCTGGTGGTGTTAAGAAGCCCAACAACAAGAAAAGAGATCATAAGAGCAAAGGCAAGAGAAAGGTTGTTGCTGCTGCCAGATATGCCACCAACAACGTTCTAGCCAAGCTGAAAATGAACAATGGCCAATATCATTGGCACTTCTTCTAATATTCTCATTTATGTTATTGAACTTTTCACTGTTTCTAGCAACACATGGGTATTTGATACCAGATGTGGTTAATGTCTTGCAAGAACCTGAAAAGTGAAAGAAATTGAAACAAGGCGACATGGAATTCATAGTTGATGATGGAAAGAGAGTTCCAGTTCTGGCACCTAGAACATTTTGTTTTTCATGTCCTTCTGGCCTTGTAGTTACTTTAAATAACTGTTTATTTGCATCTGGTTTAACCAAAAACACTATTTCAGTTTCTTCACTGTTTGAACAAGGATTCAAGTACGTTCTAATGGAATTTCCATTTCTACCTACTTGAAGAATGTCTTTTATTTTGAGGCTAGACCTCGAAGTGGTATTGATGTTCAAATAAATAATAACATATGTCATCTTTCTAAGCGTAACAAAGCTGATATAAATGAAACATAATTTTAGCATTGTAGACTTGGCCACATAAGTAAGACACGCATAAAATAGGTCCAGTCCGAAGGGATTCTTGAATCCATTGGACATGACTCCTTTGATGATTGCGAATCTTGCTTAGCTGGCCAACTCACAAAGCACCCCTTCACCGGTGTTGGTGAACGGGCCAATGGTCTTCTAGTACTCACTCACACTGATGTATGTGGCCCTTGCAGAACCACGACTAGAAACCATGGAGGATACTTCGTTACTTTTATCGACGATTATAGTCGATATGCTTATGTCTATCTTATGAAGCATAAGCACGAAACTTTTGAAAAGTTCAAAGAATTTCGAAACGAAGTAGTAAACCAGCTTGTTAGAAAGATAAAAGTACTTCGATCAGATCGAGTTGGTGAATACCTTAGCTTGAAATTTCTCGATCCTATATGGCGGTTGATGCGCAACAGTTATCGGATATTATGCTTCAACTACACGCAATTTGGTTAATGCCGGTTCAAGTGACTGTGGCGTTAGTTATTTTGTATCTTTACCTCGGGTTAGCGACTGTGGTTACATTGATTGCGGTTTTGGTGATTTTGTTTTTTGTGTATTTGGGTACGAAGCGGAACAATAAGTACCAGTTTAACATAATGACTAGTCGCGATTCGAGGATGAAGGCGACTCATGAGATGTTGAGTTACATGAGGGTGATTAAGTTTCAAGCGTGGGAGGAGCATTTTAATGATCGGATTCAGTCGTTTCGTGAGTTTGAATATGGCTGGCTTTGTAATTCATGTATTCGATTGGTTCGAACATGATCATTTTGTGGAGTACGCCTTTGTTTATCTCGACGGTTACTTTTGGGAGTGGGATTTTGCTTGGGGTAAACCTTGATGCTGGGACGGTTTTCACGGCCACGTCGTTGTTTAAGAACTTGCAAGAACCGATTTGGAGTTTTCCCCAATCGATGATCTCGACTTTCTCAAGCGATGATCTCGTTGGGGCGATTGGACAAGTATATGTTGAGTAACGAGTTGGAAGTGGGTTCAGTTGAAAGACACGAAAACAGTGACGCTGACACTAACAGTGACAATAATGTGGCTGTCAAGGTCCAAAACGGGTCATTTAGCTGGCACGACGACCTGTCGGAAGGTGAAACGGTCAAGAATTTAAACTTTGAAGTAAAAAAAGGCGAACTCGCGGCCATTGTGGGGACTGTTGGTTCAGGAAAATCGTCTCTACTTGCGTCGGTTATTGGTGAGATGCACAAAACCTCTGGGAAGGTAAAAGTTTTGGGAGCACCGCTTTTAAACCGCATGGATTCAAAACAAGACAATTCAAGAAAACATATTGTTTGGTTCGCCAATGGACCGACACAAGTACAAGAATGTCATAAGAACTTGTTTGGAGAAGGATCTAGAAATGATGGAATTCGGAGACCAAACTGAAATCGGGGAGCGTGGGATCAATCTTATCGGTGGCCAAAAGCAGCGGATTCAGCTTGCACGAGCAGTTTATCAAGATTCCGACATTTATCTTCTTGATGATGTGTTTAGTGCTGTTGATGCTCATACCGGTTCACAAATATTCAAGGTAATCAATCAGAAACATATGAAAGAATTCAAAAGAATTGAAAACTGTATCAATGAAAAATTTTCAATGTAGTGAATATATGAAATCAGAGCTCTAAGCAACTAATGACTATGATAAAATGTCAATAACTATTTTAATATTCAACCTATAGATAGATTAATAATAACTATATTTAGTTTAAAAAAACTCCACCAACACATCTTATAACATCCATTTCTCTGTTTTCAATTGCAGGAATGTGTTAAGGGAGTCCTTAGAGACAAGACTATCTTACTTGTTACTCACCAAGTCGATTTCCTTCATGATGTCGATCTTATACTCGTAAGTAATCTCCTGTTTCGGGACGAACATTTAATCTAGCTGACAACAAAGCGGAAGCAAGAAAATAAACGACATAATTAATATAAAACTTAATAGTCAAAATATCAAATTTTACGTAAGGTACCCTTTTATAGGGATATCTAAAATGAGGAAAATCTTAGGTAAGGAGTCCTAACTGATGATATTCGGGTCGGACTGTTGTCACTGACTTGACTTAAATTTTCATAGGTAATGCGTGATGGTATGATCGTTCAATCCGGAAAATATGATGAGCTAATTCAATCAGGGCTCGATTTCAAAGACTTAGTATCTGCACACGAGAGCTCAATGCAGTTAGTACAAACAGAATCAACCGAACCACAAACCGTCACGAAATCTCACACCAGTAACTCCAACGAACACACCAACGAGAACCAAAAATCTCAAGAACAATCTCAGTCAAGTTCCATTACAGGAACATCAAAACTGATCGAAGATGAAGAACGAGAAACAGGAAGAGTGAGCCTACACGTCTACAAAGTGTATGCAACCGAGGCTTTCGGCTGGTTTGGTGCTGTTCTAGTTTTGTTGTTATCGGTTTTGTGGCAGTCGTCGCAAATGGCTAGTGATTACTGGTTAGCTTATGAAACCTCTGAGGATCGGGCTGCGTCTTTGATCCTAAGGTGTTTATAGGTGTTTACGCGATTATTGCAGGGGCTGGTTTGTTTTTGTTCTTGGAAGAACTGTTTTTTCTATGTTTCTTGGGCTCGAAACTGCACAAAAGTTCTTTAAACAGATTCTTCATAGCATACTCCATGCTCCTATGTCATTTTTCGACACCACTCCTTCTGGAAGAATCCTTAGTCGGGTAATGTTTCCTGTTAAAGAATCTATGACAGTATGACACATGTCAATGTGTTACTGGTTGTTAGTCTATTGGTTGAGTTTCTTTCATTAGAAGATTTTGTAACGATCAAATTAATATATTTCAAAGATTACATTTTTCAGGCATCAAGTGATCAAACACACGAACATTCGTATAATGAACCTGAGCATTGCATTGTACATGTCGGTGATCAGCGTGATCATCATAACCTGTCAATACGCTTGGCCGACGGTCTTCCTACTGGTTCCACTCGGTTGGCTCAATTTCTGGTATCGGGTATGTTAACAGAAGAGAAACAGAAACACAATCTTTAAAGTTTAAAGTTTCAACACATGACTTGAAATAACTATTTCAAAATGAACTATTGCAGGGGTACTACCTTGCGACATCGCGTGAAATAACGGACTTGACTCTATTACAAAAGCACCTGTTATTCACCACTTCTCAGAGAGCATCTCTGGGTTATGACGATCCGGTGTTTTGGAAAAGAAGACGAGTTTATTAAAGAAAATGTTGATCGTGTCGATGGAAATCTACGCATGGATTTCCACAACAATGGATCTAACGGTTGGTTAGGATTTCGTATGGAGTTTCTTGGAAGTTTGTTTCTTTGTGTTTCCACTGTATTCATGATCCTCTTGCCTAGCAACGTTATTAAACCCGGTACTATCTTACTTCCTTCTCAAGTATACGGGTCAATTTAACCCATTTACCTTTGAAACATGTTGATTCGGTTTATATCTTAAATTTAAACGAGTAAAGTACACAGATGGTCCTTGTGGTTTACCAAAATATTGGATTTGGTTCCTAGCTTTCCAAAAGTACATGGACGGTCCCTGTGATTTGCACTTTGTAACGCATTTAGTCCCCAGCTTTTTCCAAAAGTACATGGATGGTCTCTGTGGTTTGCACTTTGTAACACATTTAGCCCCTAACTTGGACTTGATGAAACCTGTAAATTTGTTGGCTGGGGGCTGAATGCGCTACAAAGTGCAAACCACAGTGACCATTCATGTACTTTTGGAAAGCTAGGGAACATATTCAAAATTTTGATAAAACACATGGACCACTCGTGTACTTTATTATGTAAAGTGAATTAAGGCTTCATTGGTTCTTATACAAAGAACTCACACCATGTAATGTAACAAATTACAAACTTTGGTAGTATATCTGTAAAATGGTGTATACATGTTGCATGAATATGCAATAAACCTTCTAATCAATTGGTCAAAAATGTTTTTTGACCCATTTCATCACCTATGCCATTGAGGTTTCTCTAGAGGGATAACTAATGGGCGCTTATATGGTCACAGAGGACGTTGGATTGTCGCTTTCATACGGATTATTACTCAACGGTCTTCTATTTTGGGCTCTATACACTAGTTGCTTTGTTGAAAACCGAATGGTTTCGGTTGAGAGGATTAAACAGTTTACCAACATACTATCCGAAGCAAAATGGGTGAAGAAAGACAACCCGCCTCCTGCAAACTGGCCTACTCATGGCAGTTTGGAGTTCAGAAACTTGCAGGTTAGATATCGTCCAAACACGCCTCTTGTGCTTAAAGGAATATCCCTAAACATTCAAGGGGGCCAAAAGATTGGTGTTGTTGGTAGAACAGGCGGTGGGAAATCCACTTTGATCCAAGTTCTATTTCGGTTGGTTGAGCCCGCTGGAGGAAGTATTATGATTGATGGTGTTGACATCTCAACGCTCGGGCTTCATGATCTCAGGTCCCGATTTGGCATCATTCCCCAAGAACCGGTCCTTTTTGAAGGAACTGTCAGAAGCAACATTGATCCCATTGGTCAACATTCTGATGATGAGATTGGAAGGTAAACATAAGTTTGTTCTTTCTTATACTCCTTTCGAGTAGATCTAGAGGTGGCAATTTCAGGAGTCAAGTCGGGTTTTAGTTTTCTCCATTGGGTAACATAGAGTATTATTTTGCGAAAATGAAAACATGTCAAACGGGTCAAAAGTTCACCAAATTGTATTCAGTATCTATAAAACATTCTAGTTCATTATCAGGAAATCATTAAAAAACTATAGCTTTTCGCTAAATTTACACTAGTACTTTTTAACTTTTAAAAGTGTATAAGTTTAGTTAACTAAAGAAGCTAAAGAACTTATATCTTAAAAATTTAAAGTTACGGACTATATTTTTTTTAACTCTTGCGGGAATTAAGTTTAGAATATTACGTCGGAATCGATCGAAAGTTTATTGGGTTTTTTCGACAGTTCCTCTTTATTATACTAAAAAAGAAACTAGATCATTAAAGTGTATTAGTATAGTTTTGTAATCCTAATATATAACACATTAGTTATTTATAAACCTCAGAAAAGAGAAATATGTGCTCAAGGGGTCAGTCCAACTTGACCCAGTCCAACCCAAGTAAAAAATAACCCATTCTTATGTGAACCCATTCTGACCCGTTATCCAACCCGCCTCTAGCAGGACGGGCCCCTCTTTTATCAACCTTCTTTGAAACACCTAACCTAATAACCTTTCTTTGTAGAGCCTCGAACGCTGCCAGCTCAATGATGTTGTAGCTGCAAAACCTGGAAAACTTGATTCCGCAGGTATTTAAAATGGACCGATAACTGTTTCTTGTAAGAAAATTATCTGTCACTTATGTGGGTTATTGGTATCTTTGTAGTTGTTGATAATGGAGATAATTGGAGTGTGGGACAGCGACAACTTCTCTGTCTGGGACGGGTGTTGTTGAAACAAAGCAGATTCTTGTTCATGGATGAAGCAACCGCTTCAGTTGATTCACAAACAGATGCTGTGATTCAGAAAATCATAAGAGAAGATTTTGCTGAGTGTACTATCATTAGCATTGCTCACAGGATACCAACTGTCATGGACTGTGATCGGGTTCTAGTCATTGATGCAGGTAAGTTCTTGTTTATTGGTAGAACGGGCTGGATAGGTAACGGGTCAAAATGGGTAAATTTATATGGGCCAAAACATTCGGGTCAGGCTCACTCACCTTGACAACACTCCTTTGTCTACCTTATGGCTTTGTAAATAACTAATGTATTAGATATTATCAGATAGTAGAGTTTATTAGATTATTAGGGTTTTTTTTTATGATTTTTATATATATTGTAACTTAATCCTTCAATAATAATTCATTCAGTCTTTCACCATTTGACATGGTATCAGAGCCTTAGGGTTCTGGTTACCTTCTCCTTCGTTGCACCACCACAGCGGTCACCACCGTGTTCAAACTCTAGACGGGGCGGCATGCCGCCACCGCCGCCGCCATGCCCATCTTTGTTTTCCATTTCGTTTTTTTCTAGTACTCTGTCGAATAAAGCCTCGTAATCAGGGGCGGACCCACACTTAGTGGGTCGGGGTCCATGGACCTCAATCTTTTTTAAAAAAATAATAGAAACGATATATAATTTTTTTAAAGGACCCCATAAAAATATTTTAAAGGACACCATAGTATAAAATTCAACTTGTTGGAGTGGCAAGCCCTTTCCAACTTAACCCAAATGTCCCAAGTTCGAGACTTCCTGCTATCTGTTCTTATGAATTTTCCCACCAGCAAGTTGTTTGTTTAAGTTATTCTGTGCAACTGTAAGTGTCTTCCTATATTCTCTGTACAAATCACTAAGTAAAAGTCAAGGGTTTATATGGGTTTACATTGAGCATTCCTAGTTTTGGTAACTCTCCATATATATAAGTAAAAGTCAATGGGTTTAGGCTGTGGGGTATGGGGTATGGGGTATGTGTTGGGGCGTGGGTCGGAGGGCAAAGCCGGTGTTACCACCCCGGGTGGGCATGGCTTATGGCGTGGCCCCTTGGGCGGGGCTTTGGCACCCGGCGTTGGGCGGGGCTACCCAGATGAGGTGGCGGGTTTTAATTGGCCAACATTATAGGCGGGTTGATCAAGCGGTTGACCGGTTGAATTTTAAAAACCAACCAACCGCCATCCTTCACAACCGACACCCCACCCCGACTGTCCTCTTCGCTACCCCAAACCGCCATCCTTCACATCCGACACCCATGGCTTCCTGGACTAACGAAGAAGAGATCGCACTCGTAACTGGCGTCGTGGACGCCATGAAAGCTCGACAACCCGGCGAAACCCGGTACTGGCCAGCGGCTTTCGCAAGTTATCAACATAATGTTGGTAACAACCGCCACAACCTCAACGCGTGCCAGCACTTGGCGCGAACTACGCCCGAAACTAGATCGCTTCAAGGCCTACTACCAAAGCGTCCCGGACGGGGACATTAGCCACGACGACCGGGTGGCGGTGGCGAATATCGAGTACCGATCTAAGGAGAGGCGCCCGTTTGAAAAGCTCGCCCTCTTCGAGATTTATTTAACCCTTTAGGTTTTTTTTTAAGTTTTAGTATGTTTATGTTTAATATTTGTAATGGTTTTTTTTTTTTTTTTATTGTTTTTTTTTATTTAGTATGTTATGTTTAATATTAATGTTTTTTTATGTATTTTGTAATTTTTAGGAGTTATTAATAATATTTTTAGGTTTGTTTATAAAATAAAGTAAAATAAATAAATATACACGTGGCCTAGCCACGCCCCACCATACCCACCAAATTGTGGTGTGACCGGTGTTGCCCCTCCATTGACACGTGTCAACCCACGCCCCCAACCCCCGCCCCACCATACCCCACGGTCTTATAAATTCTTAGCTGTAGATGTGAAAATAATGTATTATTTCATATTAATTATTGCTAATGTTGTTTTTTGTTTATGAATCCAATGTCTACGATAATGTTGACGTTACTTCAAATATTTTGAATTCAATAACACCATCAACAACAAAGTCGTCAAATATAAATTTAAAAAAATCCAACTTATTTGAATCATTAAGGCACTTCTAACGGTAGACGGGTTTAAGAACTACTTGGTCGCCCCACCCTGCCTCCAAAATTCTAACCTTTTGTTATGAAAAATTTGAACGCTGAAAAAAGAGGACCCCATTGAAAAAAAAATCCTGGGTTCGCCACTGCTCGTAATCGATTGAAGCAAACCTATTTTTTCCATCATTTGCTGCTGCCTATTTGTGCTCCTCATTGCCGCCTTCGTTTAATATTAATCACAATTGATTTTTTTTTTTAACGGCGAAGATTCTATGATTATAAAACAAAGGCCAACAAAGCTGTAAAACCCGAGAGTACAAGGAAAACAAAAACAAGACTAAAACATTAGTTTATGATATCTCTCACATTGAAATCCTTCCACCTCTCCAGATCTAAATCCTTCAACTTTGATGTCTTTATTCCACAAAAACGAGTTCTCTTTTATCAAAACAAAACCCTAGCTAAACTTCTGTCTCTAAGATCACATTTTACCAATTCTTGTTCCATCTTCTCCAATTCCTCCTCAGACAAGTGGGTTGCTAAACTTCTTCTGATGGAACTTTTTTGTAACTTTGATCCAATGTTTCCAATATCAAGTTCAGGGTACATATACGTTGTGTTAGGATGAGCAAGGGGTATTTCTTCTTTAAAACCCTATCATCATCAACAGCAGCTTCAACTTGCTTTTCCTCTTTTTCTTTATCTTCATCCATACACAGTTAGATTTCTACTCCGCAGCCGTTTCGTCGCCGCATTGAACGCCCCTTGTAGGATTACAGGAACTGTCATTGAAGGCTATGGATGGGCAAAATCAAGCAAAATACGGATATTTTGGCAAAAGTTTGGATTCTTTAATCAGTCGAAGCACGTTTATCGTTTATCTTATTGTTATTGTTTTTATGTTTTTTTCAGTCCAAGCTTTCGGTTTTCTTCTGCTCATGCTGCCGGGGAATATTAGATGGTAGAGTTTATTAGATTAGTACGAGCCCACGGCTCGTTAGGTTATTTGGGTTTTGTTATGATTTCTATATAGTGTAACCTAATCCTTCAATAATAATTCATTCAATCTTTCACCATTTTTATATATAACTAAAGTTACATCACCCAAAAAGTATATAATATCATTTCATTTAAGTAGAACAATCAAATTATTAAACTGTTTTTACATTTTGTTCCCTTTACTTTAAGCTTTCACATATATGTTCCCTGTTTTATTTTAGTGTTTTTAATTACAATATATTTTCAGTATACCTGAGGCAATTTCGCATATATCTTCTAAAAGATAAAAATTTCATACATGTCTGTCAAAACCTTATATTATCAAAATTTTTTCTATCATAACGCTAAAAATATCGTATTGTTGTTCAAAAATCTAAAGCATATCATAGTATACTTACAAAAATCCCATTTGACGCGAATCCTGCCATTGAGGTACTAATGACCAACTTATTCTATGTGTTATAACAGGGTATGCAAAAGAATTTGACGAGCCTTCACGTTTGATTCAGAAGCCCTCTCTTTTTGGGGCATTGGTTCAGGAATACGCAAACCGATCATCTGGTTTATGAACACATGTTTATATTCCTATAATCAAAGGGTGTAATTTTTTTAGGATTTTATCATCTTGTTTCACAAAAGAATAGTTTGGTTCATATCACATAAAGGTGGTATGGTATCGGTTTGGATGAGTTGGGTAACATGTCACATAGATTATGTTGCAGTAGATCACAAACATTTTTGTCACTTTCTTTAAAGTCTATAGGTAATAACATATTAAACTATAAATTAAATACAACTCCAATTGATAAAAAATCATGTCTCTCTAGAGTTTTGTTGTTCAATTGATTTGGTTTATGTTGATGGAAGTTAATTTGTTAAAATGCAATGTTCCTTGTGTTTTCTTTACCAAAAAGATATCCTAAAATTACTTTTTCCTGTTTCATAATACTTAGATGGTGGCAGGTGTAATATGTTAAAATTTAAGCTATTTACAGCCAACATCAATGCCTGGTCAATTTGATGAATACTTATACAAATATCACTAATGGTTAAGATCACTTTAAAAGTTGATGAAATTTGAGTAACTTACATTGGAGCATTACATTACTTTTAGGAGCACTAATTGCACCTCAAGATCACTCATTCAAATGAATAACGTGTTTGTTTAATGCAATGCATTCTTTAACTTTATGTATGTTAATTGTATCATCGTCAACCTTTGTTCGACAATTTATCACAGCACATCATGTGCAAGCTGGGCCACCGAACCGGGCCCACAATTCATAAGGGCTCAAAATTTTTAAAAATCTATACGTATAATAAGTAAATCATATGAGGAACACATGGCGCGAGGTGATCTCAACTATTTTTTCCCGTCAAAAAACCGCCCTGCTTGCGGTATGCTCATATAATGCATATGTGTGGGCGCTCGGAGGGCAAAGTTAAAGTGCACTAATTTTAACGTTATTTTACTATTTCGTGAAAATAACGTTAAAAGATGAGGATGGTTAATCATGCATGTGGTGGCGTTGATAGTCGAAAGACAAGGGGGTACATGCACTAATCGGCGTTTGTCTCAATTGTTGAGTGTTATGTGACTTATGTCCAATGCTTGATGCAAAACTACTATCGAGCCGTTGGTCTCACTGGAAGCAGCATCTCTATTCCTACGGGTAGAGGTAAGGCTTACCCTCCTCAGACCCTACCTTAGCTTTGCTATTGGTGGGATTCACTGAGTATGATGATGATGATGAGATAATATTTGTTAATAAGATTTAAATGAAAATTATATTATTTTAATACATAAATTTTATCTTTTTGTCTTTTACCCTAAACAAATAGATATAGATAATATTTATTAATAAGATTCAAATAAAGAATATATTATTTTAATCTATGAATTTTATCCTTTACTATTTTTCTATTTATATTTACCTGTATTTACTTTATAATAGGGATTAATAAATTGAATTATAATTAAATAAGTATAGGTAACTCATGGCTTCTACTAATGTTTTAGATTTTCAATGTAAAAATATAAATGAAAATACAAGTAATAATTTTATCTTTTTATTTTTACTGTTTTGTTTTCCATTTATATTTATCCATTTTATTATTTAGTATATAAAATTAAATATATTCAACCCGTGCAATACACGAGGTTTTTTTTAAATATAAATTTTTATTATTTAATATATGGAATTACATTTATTTAAACTGTGCAAGACACATGGTATTTATTTTGCCTAAAAAATCCTTTTTAGCCGGAAAACTCAACTTTTTTATCTCAAACCTCTTTGTAACCTTATTATGGGACTTTAGGAACCTTTTCTACTAAAAGCCCTAATTATTTAGGTCGCCGTAAACTCTTTTATAGCCGGAAAACTTCTTTTTGTCCTGAAAAATCAAGTTTTCGGCTGGAAAACTCAGTTTTCGTCCCAAACCTCTCTTTAACCTTAGATCGCACCTTTAGGAACCTTTTTCCAGCTAAAAACGTTTTTTCCGGCGATCGGAGACTAACAGCGTTAGGGTTCTGTTAGTCAGGGTCCATTACAAGCCAATATGTTAATAGTTAGGACAACCAATGGTTATTTTTGAAGTTGAGACTGTTAGCGGCTAATGACGAATTTGTTGGGAATATTAAAATCCAATATTCTTTTATTTAATTCAACTTTTTCCAAAGTATTGTTTGTGTGAATTTTGATGAATTTGTTTTTTATTTTATAATTTTAGGAGGTTTGTCACATTAAATTTAATGTTATTAATGACAATTTATAAATTTATCATGTATGTTCAATCAAAACTATCAAGAGTAGATTAAAAATAATAAGTATTTACAAATAATAAATTCTGTAATTTTCATTAATCAACCCGTGTAACACACGGGGCCATAACCTAGTATTTTTATCTATATATATATACATTTTTTTTAAAATAAAAACAGCAGCAAATACATTGTTTTAGGGCCCACATAGTTAATCTAAGACCTTCCCCATTGGTGACCAAAGTGGTTGGGTTGTGACTTTTAGTGAATAAAAAAAAAGAAAAAATCTCAATATTACCACAACCCGGTCGTTCCAACAACCTTAGGTTGTGACCCAGCCTCTTCAATTCTTTTTACACATGTCTCTCTCAATTGGTTGATTTTGTTTTTCTTTTTCCCTTTTTCCTTTCAAACAATTAGTTTTAAATAAATTAGATTATTTGCAATAACTATAATATTTAAGTGTTTTTAATAAAATCTAAAGATACAATCTTGTTCAGTTTTTATTCTGAGCATCTAGATATAAATTCTATTAAAAACTGAATATTTTTTTAAAAAGTTTTTTATATAAATTCAACATTATCTTATTTGCCACTTGTTCACATTCTATTGGTTTGTTAGATTTTTTTAATAAAATTTGTTATCCAAACATCTAACATTATCTAATTTAAAAATGAAAGAAACTTGTTATAAATATAGCATAGAACTGGAATATATTCATATCCAATCCTACTTTTTTATTTCTAATATCTTTTAGTTTTGTGTTTTCTAACATGAGTTCTTCATTTCCAAATTTTTATATGAATCTTGGAGATTCTGGAGATTACCCGAATAGTCAATATAATGAAAACACTATGTTTCTTTCAAACCCGACTCATGTTCATGTCACTGAAAATTTTCAAAACTCACAAAATACCGGGAAGCATATCACCGCGTAAAAAGCGGAATGAGCCAGAGAGATGTTGAGAGTGAAGCTCATAAAATTTATGAGCAGGAAGTTAAAAGCAAGTTCACTGATTCTGTAGTTTTTATTGAAGTTATGTGTAAACACCCGAAGTGGGAACTACAAATACATCGTGACACCACATGTTTGTCACACCCCGACCTGCAGCGGAATAAAAGTCGGGGCATAATTGGGTTATCACCAAAGCTCATGATATTTACGAAGATGTTTCATATTTATTAAATTCAAATTACAAACTTAAATATCCAAAAACAAAATTCATACAATTACAAAGGAAAATGAAACTATAGATTTATTCCAAAGCATGAACTTGTTTATTCTTCTAGGCCATCCTAAGTGTTTCCTGTCTCGGCTGGATCACCTGTATCATGTGTAAAACGGGGGAGATTTTGGGTCAACAAAAGTTGGCGAGTGAACCTTGATAAATCATTTTGACTAATTTCTTGTTTTATTTATTAAAGAAAAGTCGTGCATTAATCACATGTGAGCAAACATATATATATAAACAATCACAAACCACTTTGGATGAGTATATGACATGAATGATGATGTATCTGAGATCAAGGCTCAATCAAACGGAGCCGATCTAATGAGGCTCCTGATGCTCAACCCGTATCCCACGGGGAACTGATGGGCCTAATGAAATGCGTGCACTGAAATGATAAATTTAATCTACATATAATTCACACAACAATCAATACACATTTGATCACGGATATGATGTATGCACAAGTGTTTAAATAAAATAAAAGAATAGTACGACACATGATACACCCCAAAACATGATTAAAACGGGGAATTGGTAGAGATTCACTTACAGTGGATGCGTTTCTTGATGACGATGAATGCGCACAAATATTATGATTCAACCGACGAGGGAAACTAACCTAAATAATAACGACATGATTCGATTAAATAAATAAATTTTATTTGAGATTATTATTTTTAATTAGAGCTCTTTAATGATATTTTTAGATTTATTTTTATGAGTTTAATGCAAATTTTTAACCTTCAAAATCTTTATTTTTAAGTGTTTTTAAATAACTTTTCAATTTAATAAAAGAAAATAAGAAAACAAAAATAAATAAATGGTTTGACTTTGTCAGGTCTGACCGGGTCTGACTGGTCAGACAGCATGAATTCCAGGCGCGAGTGGGGTTCGAACTCGGGACCTCTCGTATACGTGCACGCAGCTCTACCAACTGAGCTACGTGTCTAACCCGAAATATTCTCTGTTTTAATTATATATATATACTAACTAGCTTTAACCTTATTTATTTTTTATTAAAAATGATTTATTATGGCCGAAACCGGTTACAGAACCCGGAATCGAACTCGGGACCTTCGGTTCGAGTGCACACAGCCCAACCAGTTGGGCTATGTGTCTAATCTGTAAAAACACTGGATTATATTAATTTTATATATATGCTGTGAATTGATCTGAATAAGTTTAAAAATGTTGGTTTTATTTCAGAAAGTCGGAAACATGCGTGATTCGAACCCGGGACGTGTGTTTTGTATTTGCACACAGTCCACCGCTGGACTGTGTGTCTAACCCCGGTTAAATACCCGTTTTTATTTAGATTAAAACACTAACTTAACTTCTTCTTTTTCATCTTTAAAAATCCCGACAGTGATCCCGGCTGAATGAACTGATTTAACAGTTTTGATTATTGATTTGAGCAATTAAATTATCAATCAAGAGATAGTAAGGAGGTTTAGACAATTATACCGTCTGAAGAACAACTGCGGTTTTCTGATCAGTGATTCCGGCGATATTCCGGCGAGTGCGAAAATCTCCGGCGACGTGCTTTGGAAGGAATAAAGCTTCGGAAAGAGAGTGCGGTTCTGAGCGAAATGTTTACAAGGAGTTTGAGTGGGTATTTATAAGCGGGACATGCCGATTGGGTTCGAATTGGGGGTCAAGATTCGCGGTCAATGATTTCAAACGGTTTTGACTAAAATTGAGTGCTAGGCAACGGTTATAACTGATGTCGAAATCAGTTTATGCGTTTCAGTCAAAGGAAAATAGCCACATTTGCGGAGTTTCGGTTTTTCCGGCGATTGCGAGTTCTGGGCGCGCTGATTTACAGGTTTTGACTTTCGGTTTTTACTATAAGTGTTATTTGTTTCAGTATTTAAACACAAATGATGTGTGTGGCGGAGTGGTGTGGTGTGTGTGTGTCTTCGCGGGAGACCCGGGTTCGAGACCCGGCTACCCTGTTTTATTTATTATTTTATTATTATTATTATTATTTATTAATTATGGTTTTTAAATTCTAAAATATTTATTAATTATGTATTATTTAAAATAATCTGAACAATAAATACGCAACGAACTTATAACTGAATATTTGATTATAAAACGAAGCGGGTTTTGAAACCCGTTTTTCGGCGAATGTTACAGTATCCCCTACTTTTAGAAATTTCGTCCCGAAATTTAAGCAGTAGTGGTGACCGGAAAAAGATGCGGGTATTTTTCGCGCATTGAGTCTTCACGTTCCCAAGTAAACTCGGGTCCTCGCTTTGACTCCCAACGTACCCTGACAATTGGAATACGGCTTCGCCTTAAACGCTTCTCTCCGAAACCCATGATTTCTACTGGTCTTTCAACGAAGTGCATCAATTCATTGACTTGAACGTCTTCTAGAGGAATATGGAGGTTTTCATCGGCAAGGCACTTTTTCAAGTTTGATACGTGGAATGTGGGATGAATTCTGTTGAGTTCTTCTGGTAGGTCAAGCTTGTATGCTACAGGACCTACTCTTTCGAGTATCTTGAAAGGTCCTACATAGCGTGGTGCTAGCTTGCCCTTCTGGCCAAAACGAACCACTCCCTTCCACGGTGATACTTTTGAAAGTACTTGATCACCAATGTCAAACTCGAAGGGCTTTCGTCGTTTGTCAGCATAACTCTTTTGACGACTTTGAGCCGCTAGAAGATTGTTTCGAATTTGAAGGATCTTGTCGGTTGTTTCTTGAATTAATTCTGGTCCGGTGATTTGCGCTTCCCCAATTTCGTGCCAACATACTGGAGATCGGCACTTACGACCATATAAAGCTTCAAAGGAGCCATGCCGATACTTGAATGATAGCTATTGTTGTACGAAAATTCCACTAATGGTAGGTGAGCGTCCCAGTTCCCTATGAAGTCTATGACACATGCTCGCAGCATGTTTTCAAGGGTTTGGATGGTGCGTTCAGATTGACCATCAGTTTGAGGATGAAAAGCGGTACTGAGGTCTAATCGTGTACCCAAAGCGGTTTGTATGGCTCGCCATGTTCGTGAAGTGAAACGACCATCACGGTCTGAAATGATGCTTAATGGTACACCATGACGGCTTACGATCTCGCTGATGTAGATACGAGCTAACTTCTCGTTCTTGAAGTCCTCGCGAATCGGAATGAAATGAGATGACTTTGTAAGACGCTCGATTATTACCCATATGGTGTCATACCCACTGGAGGTGCGAGGTAACCCGGTAATGAAATCCATGGTTATGTTTTCCCACTTCCATACAGGTATTTCGGGTTGGACTAGAAGTCCTGAAGGTCTTTGATGTTCAACTTTTACTTTGGAACAGGTAAGGCACTTGGAAACAAAAACAGCGATATCCTTTTTCATGCCAGGTCACCAGTATGTAACATCCGTCAAAAACCGGGTTAACCAAACCCGCTTCGTTTATTAACCGAACAACCAGTTAAAAATTTCGTTGCGTATTTAATGCTCAAATTAATTTTAAACGATACATAATTAATAAGTATGTTAGAATATAAAATTTATATTTGAAAATGTATTAAAAATAGTGAGAAAAAAATTAAATGCTGAAGCCGGGTTTCGAACCCGGGTCAGCCGGGTAACTTCAAAGACTTAACTCACACTCGCCCAACCACTCCGCCACTTGTGTTGTTTGACAACATATTGAAACAATTAATACATATAATAAAACTGGAAAATCAAACCCAGTCAACAGCGCGCTCAAATCCGCAGACGCCGGAAAATCCGACGATTTCGCCAATTATCATCGGTTACTTTTGACTTAACGTAAGAATTAACGACGCCATCGGTTATAACCGATGTCTAGTTCCGCGACATCCGTCGTAACCGCCGGAGAACGGCTGACCAATGAATCGAGACGAGAAACAGACCCAATTCAACTTGATTCTTCCCTATAAATGCACACCCTAGCCTCTGGTAATCTTTTCGCTCACAATCACACCAATTCTCGACGAAATTTCACTCGCCGGAATTTTTCTGTCATCACCGGACTTTCGCCGGAAAACCGAGACTCACATCAACACGGTAAATACCTCGACACTCTCTGTTTCATTCCATTGTTAGACCATTACTAACACAAATCCACCATCCAGAATCAATCCCAGACGACGTTGTCAGAATTTCTGCATTCGCCGGAAAACTTCTGAAATTTCCAGAATCACGCTGTGAGGTGGTATGATCATTTAAACCTACTAATAATCGTTGCTCAGTAGTTCAATTTCACATCTAATCCATCCAAACTGTTAATTGATCCTAACAGCCGGAGTTCACAAAACAGAGCCGACGAATCCTTGCCGGAGTTCTGTGAAAGACACTGATCGGTACATCCTTTCCCCAAACTCTCTCCGTTCATTACCTTTCAATTGCTTATAATGCTTGTTAATCGAATTAGACATGAAACAGTTGAATTATCATTATCTGTGTTCTTGAGCGAAGAAGACGAAGTCCGGTTATGTTATAAGATTAATTAAAATCAGTATTATGAACGGGTTAGACACACAGTCCAGCGGTGGACTGTGTGCAAACAAATACATACACGTCGCGAGTTCGATTCCTGCCCCAACCTCACTCTCTTAAATAAAAATGCTCTTTTTATCCGAACCGGGATAACTCACAGAATCATGTTAAGTATAATAAAAACTGGATTATTAACCAGGTTAGACACACAGTCCAGCGGTGGACTCTGTGCAAACTAACTCATACGTCCCGGGTTCGAGACTGGTTGATGGCACCGGTTCAATGCAATTGAAATCCTTTTTAAAAATAAATGATTTTCGGATTAAGTTAAATAGTATATAAATATAACTAAAAACAGAAATATTTCGGGTTAGACACGTAGCTCAGTTGGTAGAGCTGCGTGCACGCGTACGGGAGGTCACGGGTTCGAGTCCCCCCCAGCGCACACATACAAACGACCGAACCGGTCAACAGTAACGGTCAACGGTCATGGTCAACGGTCAAAAGTCAACATTTTTTTATTATTTTTATTTATTTATTTAATTTAAAAATCAATTAAAAATACTTAAAAATAACGTTTTTAAAATTAGAAAATAGCCTTAAACTCACAAAAATATATCCAAAAATCCTATTAAAATTGTTAATAAAATCCACTTACTTACCGTACCTTTTCGTTATTAATTAGGTTAGTTATCTCTCGTCGATCAATCCTCTAAACTCGTGCGCATTCAACATCTTCAAACAAACGCATCCAAGGTGAGTGAATTCTTACAAACTCCCCTTTTTATTCACGTTTTGGGGTGTATCATGTGTCGCTTAAACTAATTCGTTTTATTCAAACTCGTGCTATACCATATTATGATCTAAACTTAGAATGTAAATATTGTTTGTTGTTATGTATTATATATTGTCAAGTTGTATGCAAACTATTTGTTAGGCCCATCAGTTCCTCGTGGGAGACGAGTTGAACAACGCGCGCCTTAAAACACATTCATTAGGCCCATCAGTTCGTAGAACAACGCGCGCCTCAAAACTCATTCATTAGGCCCATCAGTTCCTCGTGGGAGACGAGTTGAACAACGCGTGCCTCAAAACGGTCAATTGTTGTATGTGTGTGCAATATCTAATATTAAGTGTTTTGTGAATATATTTACATTTACATTTACTCATATGTGGTTATGCACTTTATTTAAAATCAATTCAATAAACTTGTTTAAATGTTTTTCATAGGATTCACTCGCCAACTTTTTGTTGACCCAAAAACCATTTTTACACATGATACAGGTGAACAGGATGAAGTAAGGAAAACATAGGAAATTGCCTTAGAAGAAAAATAATGAAGTTTAGAAGGATGTATAGAACATGTTGTATTTGTTTGATTTGATTGTATGATTCCTTTTAAATTGTAATAATAAATATGAAACATTATAATAAATGTCATGAGCTTTGATGAAAACCCAATCATGCCCCAATCACCTTTTCTGCTGCGGGTCGGGGTGTGACACAGTAGGTGTATCGTAGGTCTTGATACATCTTGTCGTCTCCTGGGTGTACAGAGTATCGTGTTTTGTGCGCCTCATTCATGAGGAAATCACGGAGGTTATCGCGATCAGGAATCCATATGCGGTTTAAATAGTATAGAATACCGTCGGATTTGGTTTCGATTTTGAGTTCAGCTCCACATGACAGCTCATCGCGTACATCATTTTCTGTTACAGAAACATGTTGAGCTGCCCGGATTCGATCTTTGATGTCGGTTATGATTTTCGAACATAGAAGACGAATGGAGTTCGCATAACCTTTTCGACTGAGCGCATCGGCCACCACGTTTGCCTTGCCAGGATAATACAGAATTTCACAGTCGTAGTCGTTGAGAAGTTCGACCCATCTTCGTTGCCTTATATTTAACTCTTTCTGGTTGAAGATATGTTGGAGACTCTTGTGGTCAGTGTATATTTCACACTTGGTACCGTAGAGGTAATGTCTCCATATCTTGAGAGCGAACACAACGGCTCCAAGTTCCAGGTCGTGGGTGGTGTAATTCTTCTCGTGAACTTTGAGTTGCCTAGAGGCATAGGCTATCACTTTTCCTCTTTGCATCAATACACAGCCTAGCCCTTGCCCTGATGCGTCGCAATATACCACAAAGTCATCGCAACCCTCAGGGAGTGTGAGGATAGGTGCGTCACAAAGTTTTTGCTTTAGAGTTTGGAAAGCCTCCTCTTGCTTAGGTCCCCATATGAAGGGTTTTCCTTTATGAGTCAAGGCCGTGAGTGGTACAGCGATACGGGAAAAGTTGGCAATGAAGCGTCGATAGTAACCAGCCAAGCCAAGAAATGACCTAACTTCGGTGGGGGTACGTGGTGCTTGCCATTCCTGTACTGCCTTGATTTTTGAAGGATCGACATGAATTCCCTTGTCATTGACGACATGACCAAGGAATTGTACTTCTCCTAACCAGAATTCGCATTTTGAGAACTTAGCGTAAAGCTTTTCAGTCCTTAAGAGTGTAAGGATGAGTCGAAGGTGTCGCTCATGATCGGATTTAGACTTGGAGTAAATAAGGATGTCGTCGATGAAGACTATGACGAAACGGTCGAGGTAGGTTTGCATACCCTATTCATTAAATCCATGAAGACAGCGGGGGCATTGGTTAAACCGAATGGCATGACCATGAACTCGTAATGACCATAACGAGTCCGGAAGGCGGTTTTGGGGATATCTTCTTCGTGCACCCTGAGCTGATGATAACCAGAGCGAAGGTCGATTTTTGAAAAGCAGGTGGCGCCTTGAAGTTGGTCTAGGAGGTCATCAATGCGAGGCAGTGGATAGCGATTTTTAACGGTTAACTTGTTGAGTTCTCTATAATCAATGCACATGCGAAACGTTCCATCTTTCTTCTTCACAAAAAGAACAGGTGCACCCCAAGGCGATGAGCTAGGACGTATGAATCCTTTGTTAGTCAGCTCTTGCAGTTGAATGGCCAGCTCTTGCATTTCGGTTGGGGCTAACCTATAAGGAGATTTTGCGACTGGTGTAGCGCCAGGTACAAGATCGATGCGAAATTCGTCTTCTCTCACAGGAGGAAGTCCTAAAATGTCGTCGGGAAAGACTTGTGGGAATTCTTTCACCACTGGGATATCTTCGAGTTTCCTCTCTTGTTTCCCTTTTTGACGACGTGAGTTAGGAATGCGACATAGTTCTTGCGGAGATATCTTCGGGCTTGAAGGCAGGACATTAATTTGAGTCCTTTCAAACGGGTTTCCCCAAAATACGTAGCGTCTGACCGTCTGCAAGAGGAATGCGAATGAACTTTTCGTGGCACACCACTTCAGCGTGATGCTGGCTGAGCCAGTCCATACCGATTATAACATCGAAACTTCCCAACTTCATAGGAATAAGGTCAATTAATAAATCGTGATCGTTTAGGGTGAGAGTACAATTGCGTATAATAGAATTTAATGAAACGGGTTTTCCATCAGCAACTTCCACCGTTAGAGATTCGATGAGATTAACACGAGGTTGGTCGAGGATAGGTTCAAATTCTAAGGACACAAAGCTCTTAATCGCACCAGTGTCGAATAATATGGATGCATAACTACCATTGATGAGAAACGTACCGTTGACCACGTTGTTGTCAGCCCTGGCTTGGTTGGCATTGATATTGAAAGCTCTCCCTATGGCAGGTGGGGGAGCTTGGTTAGCTTGGTTTACCGGGTTTGCGTGAGCTTGGGCATGGATGATGTTCACTAGGCGTGGACATGTGTTCCTGAAGTGGTTTGGGTCCCTACAGTTGAAACAAGCTCGCATGGGTTGCATCATGGGGTAGTTGGGTTGGTAGTAAGGTTGGGCTGCGTGTTGTGAAGGTGGTAGAAGTAAGGGTTGTTGGGTTTGGCCCACTATCTGATTTTGGGTTTGGGTTGGAGGTTGATTGCGGTTCATTCGTTGAAGGGTACGGCAGGTTTGGATGGTGTGACCCGCACGGCCACAACTTGTGCAATGTTGGCAGGGATTTTCGGGAGGGTGATGGTATTGACAGCGGTTGCATTTTGGGTGTGGGCCAGTATATGGCTTTTTGAATGGTGCAGCTGGAGGAGCAATTTGGGTGATTGGTGTAACAGTGATAGGAGGGTTGGTTTGAGTGACAGCAAAATTCTTGCCATTTCGCTTCCTCTTACCAGCAAACTTTGAGGATGAGACTGGGTGGTTTGGAGTTGGGGTCTCAATGGGTGCTTTCTTCTTCTCATCTTTGAACTTGCCGTTTCGTATGCGATTTTCAGTGAGTTCTGTGGCTAACTCCATTGCGGCTTCAAGTGTTGCAGGCGAAGTGCTTAAAACCGAATCTTGGATTTTCGAGGGGAGGCCTCGAATGTAGTGTTCAACTAAGCGGTACAAGGGGGTGAACAAATTTGGGATCATCTGGTTCAACTCGAGAAATCTCTTATTATATGAAGTGTGGTCTCCTTCCTTTTGTTTCAGCGCGTGGAATTCGTCTTCCAGCTTTTTGATTTCGCTTCTTGGACAGAAACGTCTTGTCATAAGTTCCCTTAACTCTTCCCATGTCAAGGCCATGGCATCTTCAACTCCTCGCTTACCCTTTTCCATGTTCCACCAGGTAAGGGCTACCCCAAACAGTCTTCCAGTCGCGTAACGTACCTTACGGTCCTCGGGACAATCGCAATTGAGGAAAGTGTTTTCCATTTCTTCAAACCAGTGAAGAAGGGCGGTAACACCTTCGGTCCCTTCATATTTTGGGGGATCGCAGGATTTGAAGTGTTTGTAGGTGCACTTGGGGGTTTTGGAAGGAGGGTTGGCGACGCTCTGGTCTTCTTGGTTGGGAGGGTTGATGGGATTAGCGGTGAGAGCTTGTTGAACTTGAAGCACGATGTCAGGAAGTACAACGGCCATTTGTTTAGCGATTTGTGTGGCCAAGCGTTCGTTTGACTTTCCTGACTTTCTACCTCCACGTAATTGCCTAGCTGACATCTACAGGAACATATATAGGAAGATTGTGAGTTTAAGAATTTTCTAGGTGTCATGTGTCGTAAAAAGAATGAAAAACAACATAAATGACAATAATTTAACTACATCCATAGGATGTCTTGGGTTTGCTCATGTTTGGGCCTCCAAATGTCCCCATACCATTGCCTGTGTAGTCATGTGGGTCCCCATGACTATTGGGCTTGGTAGGATTCACATTGGTGTCGGCGGGTTAACACTCGCACCACCCGAATGAAAATCGTAAAACATGATTGCGAGATGTATGGTAGGAGGGTGTCCAGGTGTAGACACAATGACAACTCAAAGTGGGGTTAGCTCACACGACGTTTGGTATAGCATGCTTTGGCCTAATAGGTCCTTCGTACTCTCATCGTTAGTCCCCAGGTAGGCAAACTGGTCCTTTATTTTGGATTTATACGAATGCCAAGCCTAGACAGGACGTTCCGACTACCGGTACTCGTACCCTTCCAGTTACTACATGCCCGTCGTGAGAGCTCACTTTGATGTGATTTGAAAAATACAAAATCATTGCAAAAATCATGGAAATCGTGAGGTGTGTGCTCTCATATATATGATATGTTATGAGGATATGAATTATGATGAGCATTGCATATTAACATGTACTTGTGAGCGTGCTTGCATAATATTGGGTGTGAAAATAAACATGAAACATATAAACATCATGAATTTTGTATGTAACGCATAAACAATTAAAATTTAATCAACTATAGTATAGGCTCTAAGGTCTAATAACCTATCCTATATCCCTATAGTCACAAGCTCTGATACCAATCTGTCACACCCCGACCCGCAGCGGAATAAAAGTCGGGGCATAATTGGGTTATCACCAAAGCTCATGATATTTACGAAGATGTTTCATATTTATTAAATTCAAATTACAAACTTAAATATCCAAAAACAAAATTCATACAATTACAAAGGAAAATGAAACTATAGATTTATTCCAAAGCATGAACTTGTTTATTCTTCTAGGCCATCCTAAGTGTTTCCTGTCTCGGCTGGATCACCTGTATCATGTGTAAAACGGGGGAGATTTTAGGTCAACAAAAGTTGGCGAGTGAACCTTGATAAATCATTTTGACTAATTTCTTGTTTTATTTATTAAAGAAAAGTCGTGCATTAATCACATGTGAGCAAACATATATATATAAACAATCACAAACCACTTTGGATGAGTATATGACATGAATGATGATGTATCTGAGATCAAGGCTCAATCAAACGGAGCCGATCTAATGATGCTCCTGATGCTCAACCCGTATCCTACGGGGAACTGATGGGCCTAATGAAATGCGTGCACTGAAATAATAAATTTAATCTACATATAATTCACACAACAATCAATACACATTTGATCACGGATATGATGTATGCACAAGTGTTTAAATAAAATAAAAGAATAGTACGACACATGATACACCCCAAAACATGATTAAAACGGGGAATTGGTAGAGATTCACTCACAGTGGATGCGTTTCTTGATGACGATGAATGCGCACGAATATTATGATTCAACCGACGAGGGAAAACTAACCTAAATAATAACGACATGATTCGATTAAATATATAAATTTTATTTGAGATTATTATTTTTAATTAGAGCTCTTTAATGATATTTTTAGATTTATTTTTGTGAGTTTAATGCAATTTTTTAACCTTCAAAATCTTTATTTTTAAGTGTTTTTAAATAATTTTTCAATTTAATAAAAAGAAAATTAGAAAAAAAAATAAAGAAATGATTTGACTTTGTCAGGTCTGACCGGGTCTGACTGGTCAGACAGCATGAATTCCAGGCGCGAGTGGGGTTCGAACTCGGGACCTCTCGTATACGTGCATGCAGCTCTACCAACTGAGCTATGTGTCTAACCCGAAATATTCTCCGTTTTAATTATATATATATATACTAACTAGCTTTAACCTTATTTATTTTTTATTAAAAATGATTTATTATGGCCGAAACCGGTTACAGAACCCGGAATCGAACTCGGGACCTTCGGTTCGAGTGCACACAGCCCAACCAGTTGGGCTATGTGTCTAATCTGTAAAAACACTGGATTATATTAATTTTATATATATGCTGTGAATTGATCTAAATAAGTTTAAAAATGATGGTTTTATTTCAGAAAGTCAGAAACATGCGTGATTCGAACCCGGGACGTGTGTTTTGTATTTGCACACAGTCCACCGCTGGACTGTGTGTCTAACCCGGTTAAATACCCGTTTTTATTTAGATTAAAACACTAACTTAACTTCATCTTTTTCATCTTTAAAAATCCCGACAGTGATCCCGGCTGAATGAACTGATTTAACAGTTTTGATTATTGATTTGAGCAATTAAATTATCAATCAAGAGACAGTAAGGAGGTTTAGACAATTATACCGTCTGAAGAACAACTGCGGTTTTCGGATCAGTGATTCCGGCGATATTCCGGCGAGTGCGAAAATCTCCGGCGACGTGCTTTGGAAGGAATAAAGCTTCGGAAAGAGAGTGCGGTTCTGAGCGAAATGTTTACAAGGAGTTTGAGTGGGTATTTATAAGGGGGACAGGCCGATTGGGTTCGAATTGGGGTCAAGATTCGCGGTCAATGATTTCAAACGGTTTTGACTAAAATTGAGTGCTAGGCAACGGTTATAACTGATGTCGAAATCAGTTTATGCGTTTCAGTCAAAGGAAAATAGCCACATTTGCAGAGTTTCGGTTTTTCCGGCGATTGCGAGTTCTGGGCGCGCTGATTTACAGGTTTTGACTTTCGGTTTTTACTATAAGTGTTATTTGTTTCAGTATTTAACACAAATGATGTGTGTGGCGGAGTGGTGTGGTGTGTGTGTGTGTCTTCGCGGGAGACCCGGGTTCGAGACCCGGCTACCATGTTTTATTTATTATTTTCTTATTATTATTATTTATTAATTATGGTTTTTAAATTCTAAAATATTTATTAATTATGTATTATTTAAAATAATCTGAACAATAAATACGCAATGAACTTATAACTGAATATTTGATTATAAAACGAAGCGGGTTTTGAAACCCGTTTTTCGGCGAATGTTACAACGTTCTCGTCCAGAATGTGAAACGGAGGAGGCAGAAAGTGGAGGTAGTACGAAAAGATCAAGAACTACTGAAGAAGGGGGCTATTCCAACCCATAAACACCAAATAATGGTGGTTCCACAATTCAACATTCAACTGGTAGAGATGCGGCTAAAAAAGGGAAAAGGTAAGGTTTCCGATGGAGTTGCTGAACAACTTTATGCATTGACGCTTTGTAGAGACACTGAGAATGAACTCTTTAAAAGAAAACTTGACCTGGAGCAAGAAAAAATACGTCAAAAGGATGAAAGAAACATGAAGAAAATGCAACTTCTTCATCTTAACACACTGCTAGGAAAGGATCATTTGACGCCTCAAGACGAAGAATGAAAAACTTTCTGATGTCGAAGTTTTATGGAAAATGACTCTAGTTTCGTATTTCATATGTGTGTAAGATTATCTGTTATGTTTTAATGCATTGTAAGATATTTGATTATCAAGTTATGTATTTCATGTATGTGTAAGATATAACAATCTAATATTATCTGCTTATTGTAGCATATCTTCGATTTTCCATTTGTCAACTTTTCATTGGTTGTTTGGATCTTATTTAGGTAGAAGCGGTAAACCAACAATTATTTTAGAAGCCGTTGCATCATATGACTTATGGATATGGCATGCATTCTTCGGAACACCAGGTACGTGCAATGACATTAATGTCCTTCAGCGATCTCCTGTTTTTGATGATGTATTGTCAGGTCAAGCACCACATGTGAGTTATGTTGTTAATGGTCGGGAATATCATAGGACATATTATCTCACTGATGGAATATATCCTTCATGGGCTGCCTTTGTGAAGTTCATAACTTCTCCACAGCTTCGGAAACATAAATTATTTGCTAAACATCAAGAGGCCGTTAGAAAAGATGTTGAACGAGCATTTGGAGTTCTACAAGCTCGGTTCGCATTTCTTCAACACCCATGTCCTGTGTGGGACAAGGATATGATGGGGAAATTTATGATTGCGTGTATAATTATTCATAATATGATCGTTGAGGATGAGCGAGACACGTACCTTCACTATTATGATCCATCTGAATTTCTAAATGACACCCTACAAACCGACAACTGTCACACCCCGATTTCCATGTGTATTCCGGTGGGCCCGGTGGCGAGTATCGTGACATACAGTTGATATCATCATAACCAATTACAACACAGAGCAACACAGCGGAAAGTCTTGGAGTAAAATAAAAACTATTACAACCCATAAAGTGTCCAGAATTCGAAACATAAAGATATACAGACAAGGTTTGTAATATGATCCACAGGCGGATCGGATAACATACAACATGAAAACATACTCTACAGGCTCAACTCTAAGGTCGCAACTCCTTAATGTCAACGCCCCGCAGCTTCCGGCCTATTGCGTACTTGTACCTGTATTTTTAATCTTTGAAAATACGTCAGTTTACACTGGTAAATACAATCAACGACTCATTTTGAAAATCTTTTATAAAATGATTTTAAGTGCATGAGGCACATTTTCATAAATAACTTGAGATAGTACAAAAGACCTTGTATACAAATTTACATGTTGTCTTTTACATATGGGACCCAATAGAGAAACCGAGACATAATCGACTGACACACCACTACTGAACTTTCACCCAGAAAGCAGACATTAATAAATATAAGAAATTACCGGTGTATGCCTACACCTTGCTTAAGTCGTGGCCACTAGCACTTTAGTGAGCCAAGGATATCTCAGACATGGTCAAGCCCACCCCCAATGTTTTAGTTTCAAACAATACGGATCAAAACCGGGTTATGCAATTTAATTAATTATCACAAGTGGATAAAATATAACTTCCATACCCAACCAAGCGGTAATAATTTAACGTATCCCAAGCCCGTATAAGGGAAATAGGTTAAGAGTATTTACCTGAAGTTAAGTCTTCGAAAAGTCAGAACTCAGCCGCAGATCAATGACAAACACAGGCATAATTTATCGGAAGGCGTTTAGTCTGGAGTGATGGTAATTATTAACCAATATTAGAATACTAACGGTTCCTTAGTTAAGTCTTAGACTTGAACCGATTAGTCTTACGCTAAAACAATATGGTACGATACGCTAGATTAAGCGGTGACCGGAATAGGATGTTAGTTGGACCCGACAAGTATATAAACTTGCCTAATATGGGTAAACCAACAACATTCTGGATTTTGATAAGGAAATGACAAAGTTAAACCCGTTTCGGTTAAATTACGTAAACTAGTCACGTATGCTTATCTGTAAGCGTATAGGCGAAACCGGGTAACCGGAGGAGTCATATATAAGTTCCACATGAATATATGTTTGAAATATGTTATAAAATCAGTAGCTTTGCAAAAGATAGGCCCGAGGTATACTCAAAACCGAATTATGCTTTACAAGGGCATTTTAGTGTTTATAAAGATGTTTAAAATGAACCTGATGTCAAGGTCGCTAATATTCTGTAAAAATACTTATTTTATGATGTTATAACAGTAGGATATCAAATATATGTGTGTTTGACGAATTTGTAATAATCCATGTCCCTTAAGGGCATTTTAGTAATTTCACACATAGCTTTGAAGCGAAAATTGGGATTCTGAGTTCGGGACTTGTACTTACTGTTAAGATATTGAAAATAAGTTTATAAATCAGTAGGTATCAAGTCTTAGCTCATAGTTATGATTTTAAACCATACTACGCGCCGAAAAGGCGTAAAAGTCGCTAAAATGTCGTTTAAATCGATGGTTTAAGTTAAACAGAAGTTATGACCTGTTTTATATACCGATAATATGTCATTTAACTTATTACATCAGTAGGTTTAAGTTTTGGTCATAAAAAGATTGATTAAATCATTTTGCGTGAAAAAGGGTAATTTAGTCATTTATCAGCAATTAGCGAATCTTAAACCTTCATTCAGGTTATAATCTAAATGAACATCCCAAATGGTCCTACTTATCATATTACATCAATAAATATATCATCTTGGTCATAAAATCATGTTAAGTGTTTCTAAATTGCCGAAAAGGGCATTTTAGTCATTTTAATGCCATCAACGTATCTTTTGTGAAAACTCAGATTAGAATCAGATCCTTGACATCAGTATAATCAAATTATGATTAGGAATCAGTTTATAATATATCTTTATATGCATGTATGTTTAAAACCTTAATTTGTATGAAAAGGACCTTTTTGCAAAGTTTTAATAAATAATTATGGAACTTACATAGAAACTCAGATTTCTAATGAATCGAGTGACGAAACTTTAGGGGGTCATCCTATACTTAATTATGGTCTTAAAGTAACCAAAAGTCAGTAGCCATATTGGCTAAACCGGGTCAGAATCGAAAGTCAATGAAAAGTCAAATATAACGACTTTCGGTTGCAAACCGATGCTAGATCGAGACTTGACGAGCCAAAACAGTTTATATAAGTTCTAACACTTATTTTTAAGTTGTTTGTGCATCAAAACATATTTTATAACATCTAGATTGTTAGTTATGAAATTTTTATAAAACTGGACAGTTTGACTTTCTTTGACTTTTAGTTTGACTCGTCAATTGATCAAGAATTTGTGGTAATCAGGAGGTGCCCTTTTAAGGGATTAACACCTACATCATTACAATCACGTAGCCACTTTCGTTACACCCAATGGCTGGACTATCAAGGATTTAGATCAAAGTCAAGGCGTATTTACGTCAAGACTTTAATCTTAGCTTAAAATCATAAGAAATCAACTTAGCACGAGTTTGAACACTTACATAATGTCCAAGTAGTGCTAAGTATAGAATAGAATGCTTGAGAATGGCCAGAAGCTCCTCTAGGATGATCTTGATGAGTTAAAGTTGGTGAAATAATGGTTGCAACTCAAAATTCATCTCATAAGTAGCCAAGGGAGGATCCAGAGGTTTGCCAGGTGTTTAAGGACGTCAAGAAATGTCCCTACGCGTGGCAACCATGCAAGAATGTTGTCAAAAATGACCACGGGTGGCAAAACTGAGTTCTGCCACAATATTTGTCGCTGGCAGGTCCTTACGGACCGTATGGGTCATGCCTTGCGGTCCACAAGGACCTCAGACGCCTACTGTTTTAAAAATGGTTACGGACCGTAACCAATAATGCTTCCGGTCCGTAACCACCTCCCAGAGATGAAAATTTTGGTATTTTTACAGATTGGCCCCTCAAATACGTTCCATGGCATAACGAGGATAAAATAAGCGATTCAACAACCTCGGTCCTTCCCGATTTGGCACATAGCACACCAGGATTACCAGGACACGTGTCGGAAAAATATTGGATGTAAAAACACGAGGTGTAACAGCAACAAACAAGCTCTACTGAAGATGATGGGCGATCTTTTCAGTACTCAACTGAACGAATTGCAGATCTATCAAGTTATATGACTAATAGGACACAACTTCACAACAGAGAAGCTCATAATGCTTTAAAAAACGATCTGATTGAGCATATATGGCAAAAATTTTCCGTTGATGAATAATTATGTAGTTCGTATCATCTGTACTTGTATTATTAGATTCCATGTTCTGATTGTAAATTGATTTATCTATTTAATTAAGTATTTTGATGAATATTTTTTTTATCATTTTTAATATTTAGAATAATATAATTTAAAAAAATAAACATTTTATTAGTTATAATAAATTTTATATAATAATTTAAAATTTAGATCATAATATATTTAAAATCTAGATCATAATATAACTTTAGGCCTATTGCTTAAGATTTAAAGCCATTGACTATTTAGATTTTAGGCCATAGTATAAAACCCAAATACAAATATTGATTTGGCCGAACGGAATACATTAGGGTAGAGGTGAAAAAAAACCGTACCTGGAACTGAATCCGGTAAAAAAACTCAGAACTGGCTTTTTAACACTTGGGTATTCTATACCCAAAACTGAAACCAACCCTACCCGTAGGATATAGATAGGGTATGTATTTTGATCTCAATACCTGGAACCGGAACCGGTCATACCCGATTAATACTCGAAACCGGACACGAACCGAACCGGAACCAAACCGATTATACCCGGCTATATCAGATACATGATTCTAATATCTATCTTTTAAATTATGTTAGTTCATTTATTTTAATTTTTTTACATTATACAATGCATATTTAATAATAATAAAAAAGACGAGAAAATAATAAAAACGCAATAGAGTATTAAAAAAACTTGAAAAATAGGGTACTAAAAAACTCGAAAATATGGTATAGAAAAACCCGAAATAGGGTATTTTAATACCCGGTTTCTTAAGAACCAGAACCGAATCCTTCCCGGAACCGAGCATATAGCGTATGGTTTTTTGGTCCTAATCGGAACCGGAACTGAACCGGTTTTAGCAATAACCCATTCCAACCTTTAAAATGAGAAACCGAAATCGGTTATTAAAAATACCCGGATTATGCACATCTACATCAGGGGGTATCAAACTATCGCATGGAGGTTTATATCTCAATTCGGAAGGGTTACCTCTAAATTTGAACCACGATCAAGAGGAATACGAGAGGTCATTTGGTCATAGGGTTTTGTGGTTTCGGTTTGAAACGTTGAATTATGGTAGTGTGACCATAGGTTTTGGTTTTTGATTGATTCGATTGATCAATCAAACTAGGAACAAGGTGACTTTTTATTTTGAATTCTGATAAATCTTTAACCTAGGTTTTGATTTTTAGATTTCTGATTGTTTAAAATCTTAAAATTAAAATAACTTGTTACATGTCTTTGTTCAGAGTATATGAAAAAGTTAAAGTGAAGCAAACTAGGATTAGATTTCGTGAAGCCTATTACTACCGGTAGGGGTGTTTAGAAAAAATCGAAACTAAATAAAAACTGAAAACCGAACCGTAACCATAATCGAAAAACCGATCAGAATAACGAATTCGGTGTTTGGTTTGGTTTTTAACCGAAACCGAATTGTGAATTTGGTTTTTGGTTTGGTTTTGGTTCCAAATTGTTTGGTTTATTTCGTTTATTTGGATAACCGAATAAACCGCTAATTTAATTAAATCTTAAATAAAAATAATAATATTTAATAAATCATATAAATTTTATTGGCTCACATGACAAATATAATGCCCAACTCATAAATTAAGCCCACTCATTTCTATAGTTGTACTCTTCAAAATACACTAGGGTTTCTAAATTTTCACATATAAGTTCTAGTTTCTATGTTTTATGTTTTGAATTTTAAACTTTGTAGTTGCGTGTACGACTATTTTCTGAATGTGGTTGTTTTAGTTTGCATTCAAACTTTCTTTTAGACCAAACTGCACATCGTACCTTTTACTATGAAATCGGCAAAAACCAATCTTTATTTCATGTTTGGCTACAGGTCAACCTTTACCACTAACCTCGTTTGTTATCGTGGTTAAATGCCTCACATGTGTTGCACGTGAGGGCATTACAATCATTTCACCTATCCTTTTAATGTCTTTTTGTTTTATATAAACCATAAATAAAATAGAAGGTTGTTCATCTTCATCCGCATCATTTCACCCTTCTATAACAAAACCCTAATTCTCTAAAGTCCAAACCTTACCAAAATCTGATAAATAATAATAAAAGTTCGAAGCTTGCTACATCAATTAAAAAACGCATAACAATAAGGTCTTGAAATGAACTCAAAACCCACAAATCTATGCCATTGAAGTAAACACTTTGCCTGTGAGTTTTGGTGTTAAAACCGGTAATTTACGGGTTATAATTGCACGCATCACAAGTGTTGGGACAATCATAAGTAGTGTTTAAGATGCAAATTAACTTAAACAGGGAATTGGAATGCCCGGGAACGCTTTTTGGCTTTATAGTACGCGAATGGTGATTTGCAGGAAACCTGACTAGTGTTAAACGCAACAAACTGACACCAGACAAAATACTAAAACGTAGAAAAATACGAGTTTTATATGTATATTTTATACAAATGAATTGGTTATGCTAAATTATCATGCTTTCGAACGTCACAAAACGCATACATGAACAAAAAAAACGCGACAGTAAGAACGCACCGACAACGAAACGGAAGCATCGGACCTGTTATTTCCTTAGTGTTTAAGATGCAAATTAACTTAAACAGGGATTTGGAATGCCCGGGAACGTCTTTTTGGCTTTATAGTACGCGAATGGTGATTTGCAGGAAACCTGACTAGTGTTAAACGGCAACAAACTGACACCAGACAAAATACTGACAACGTCGAAAAATACGAGTTTTATATGTATATTTTATACAAATGAATTGGTTATGCTAAATTATCATGCTTTCGAACGTCACAAAACGCATACATGAACAAAAAAACGCGACAGTAAGAACGCACCGACAACTAAACGGAAGCATCGGACCTGTTTATTTCCTTGAAAATGAAAATTAATTAAACAGCATTAATCCAAGTCTTTTGGCTCTTATAAGGGACAAAAGGGACTTGCAAAACCAAAACTATAGTGTTTAAACGCAACAAACGACTACCGTCAAAATATTTGACAACTCGTAAAAATACGACTTTATAAGTAGATAAATTTATACAAACTGAATTGGTTTCTAAATTATCATGCTTTCGAACGTCACAAAACGCATACATGAACAAAAAAACGCGACAGTAAGAACGCACCGACAACGAAACGGAAGCATCGGACCTGTTTATTTCCTTGAAAACTGAAATATTATGATATATTTAGCTTCGAATCAAATTTTGTTGCTCTCTCTTGAAAACGGCCCTAGAAACGACAACCGAAACGTCATACATGATTTTTAACGCAACCGACGATCGTACGCGTCAAATATCGACTTCCACATAATTTTTCGTAATTTTGACTTTAAATAAACAGTTTACGCATTCCACCAAGTTTGGATCAACACGGGTCAACTCGGTTCGGGTTCGGGTCAACTGCGGTCAACAGGCCAGTTTTGGCGCTCGGGTCAACGAGGTCAAACCGTTCACTCGTGGTCAACTGATCAACATGGATCAAGCATGAGATGTGGTAAAACTTTAACGACACGAACTAGATTATATTGTTTTATAAATAATTTCTTTTATGCGAGACCGAGCTCTAAACCGAACCGACTAGTGAAAGCGTATAATAAAAATTACTTGGACTTGTACATTAACATGCGTATATATTAAGTTAAAACCGAACCGACGTATCGTGACATTATATATATATATATATATATATATATAATATATATATATTGGACTCGTGTTCGACAAACGTACAAAACTATATATATTAATTACAATGAATGATTGAGTTTTGAAAATCATCGACAACTTGTATTGTCGGGATTATTCTAAAAAGAGAAGGAAACTCTACCCGATTTTCGTAAGAATCTATAGCATGAAGTATGTTTTCATTTTAATGAACGTAATATAGTGGGATTTGAAGGATTTTATAAAAGTAAATACACATGTATATTTATTTTAGGCGATTTACACAACTCACAAAACAAGTTTGTATGATTTCCGAAAACGTAGTTTATAAATTAACCGAACTCGAAAAGTTATATAAAATAACTATAATTATTTATTATTTCGAACGGTTAACGAGATACGACACGTTATCGTAAAGTCATAACAAATAATAAAAAAAACAAAAATCAAATCTAGCAAGCGTGCATTTATGTATTATCTATTTTTTAAATATAAACGAGAAGCACAACGTTTAAATGGTTTCGTATACAAACGGGTTCGTTTACCTGGTGTCCTCTCACCCCACCCCAAACCCTTGTCCGAACCTTAACCCCATATTTTATTATATTTGTTTTTCTTGTTTCCTTGTACCCTTAATTTCCCTTTAATTATGAGATGTACAATTGTATTTTTTTTAAATGCTAGTAGCCATACCTACACATCATACATCTTAGACCAAATAAGTCAAAGGAAATAAAAAGAATTCTGATGCTTGGATTCACACTCAATCGGACACCACCCACAATCCTATATATCCATCATGTCATCTTTCAAGAAACCATACATCCTACATTTTCTATTTAAAAAAAGGACAATGAATATGTTCAAGAAGTTTACATCAAGGATTCAAGTCACGGATCAAGTTCTTATTCTCTTTTCTCATCAATTCTTGCTTGCTTCTTGTAAGTATTTTCTTAGAAAAATCTGTTATTTATTATTTTCTATTTTATCTTGTGTAAGATCACCCAAAGTGATGTTCCATGGATTAAAGTTCTTACGTATGATTTTGGTTTGATATTTTCATGTAAATATTAGTTATGAACTTAAGAAAAATCTTGGTTTCATTATTGTTATAAATTCTATAGTTGTTGATTTTAACTTGTTATTTATATGGATATTATATCATAATTTCACTAAAAAGCTCTACTAAAAGTTAACTAGTTTGGTTTTAGTAACTTATGAGGCTCCTGACTATATATATGTTTATATTTTGTTAAACATAAGTTTACATAACTATAGATATGGTTCTCTTGATACATATGAGTTTTTTTTTTATACATCTTTGGATTGTTAACCGTGAAGTTCTTAATTATTTTGCAAGTAATGGGGTTCATGCTTAGATAATTTTAGATACAAGTTTATTTCACATGCACGAGGATTTTTCCCTATAACTTTATATGTATATAACATGTACATTTTTTAAGTAGTAATTATGTAAAAATATAATTAAGTTAATTTTTACATAAACAAGTGTTATACTTTAGACAAGACAAATGTATATAAGTCGTGGATATCTTTTGTGAAGAAATACGATCTAGACGAATTTATGTATTCATTGTAAAAATAATCAAGTATAGTTTTACATATTTATATGGGTCATTTAATTTGTTATACAAGTTTATGTATTCATTGTGGGTATTAAAAAAATTATAAATGGATATACCTTTACGTAATAGTTACTATGTTAGACCAAATCCCGACAAAATTTGATATTTTTTTCTGGTAGTTTCATACACGTATGTTAGACCACTTTTGTTTTTTCAAGTCGAAAATATGACTTGATTAATATGACCAACTGATATGTTATAATCTCTACATACACCTCATAATGCTCTTGGTATTCTAGGATACAATTAGGTCGGTTCACGCATACACGTACTTTGCTAGTTGCTAATTGCTTTGCTACATTGTGTTGGTTATCAGGTGAGTTTATAACCTCCACTTTTTACGGTTTTACATTTTTATAAATATTTTCAGGGTGAAAAGACATGCAAGTTTTGCAAAAATACACACTAATTCGATGAACGAAAATTTATATTTCTAAACCATGTTGCAAATGGATTTCAATAAACTTAAATGGTTTACGAAATGTTTATGCTCAACATACCGGTTTTACAAAACACACGCGTATTTTCAGAACGTACATGAGTTTCATGACTAGTGACGGAATGTCCTAGTTACAACGGGACTGGATTGTCCTACATACAAATAACGGGACATGGTTGGTCCTGCTTACAGACTCAAATGGGCTAGGCCCATTCTCACTTGTGCGAGGCACAAAGACTCGAGTGGGTTAGACCCACCTATACTCGTGCGAGGCACGAAGACTCAAGGACTGGATTGTCCATTACTCAACACTAAGGGCCGTAAGGTCGCTTAAAGCTGTACAGTGAAGTCACTGGAACTATAATCGCCTGCTAGTCTACCGTCCTGAGTAAACGGTTTGGCGAGGCACTTACTAGCTTGGGGTGGGTTATAGGCTCATGCGGACATGTTGTCTTTGTCATACGCGGACATCGACGGTTATTCAAATATTACAAAAACAAAGTTTCAATTGACATGCCAAGAAGAATGGTTTTATTACGTTTTCTCAACAATATTTAACCGGTTACTAAAAAGATTTATTTTAATCTTTTCGAACAAACTATGAACTCGCCAACATTATGTTGATTTTTCGCATCCTTCTTTCTCAGGTTACATTTTCAAATTATGGCACAGTTGGAATAGGAGAACCCATTGGGGTTCGAGTACTTAGCGGGCGTTCACATTCTAGAAGTCTTAGCATTAAACACTTTCGCTGTGCAATGAAGATACCAGTCAGATCACGCCTGACTCGGATGTAAGCGATTTATCGGGTGTGACATTTGGCATGAAAGGAGTGGTGACCGGAGAAGATGATCGGAGTTTCGTCGGCGCAATAAAGGTGGCCAGTGAAGTTGATCGGAGCCGCCAGTGATTGTGTAGGTTTCCAGTGACAGTGGTTTGTTATGGTGGTTACGGTGGTTTTTACCATAACCACCATTCACCGTCATCATAAAATCTGATGAATGTTAGGTCTACCGGTGTTATCTCTGCAAACTACTTGAACCGCCGTACCGACCTGTTCCGTCGAACATGCGACGCAAAATCCACCGGCGCAACCATAACCTTCTGCTATTCGTGGTCGAGAATTCGGTCTAAGATGGGTTTAGGAAGAAAGAAGTATTAGACCAATTTCCCACCAATGTAAATATTTTGAATGTATTTAGATTGTTGAACATAATCAAAGTCACATCTTAATTTGTTGTAGTTTCCTTTTCTGTTTGATATACATACTGTATATATTTTAAACAATTGTAAGTGACAAATTGATTCTGGTTTATAGATTTACAAGAAGGCATCGATTTTTTTGATAATGGTAGTGGTAGTGTGTGTTGCAGAAAAGGGGGTGGTGGGTGTTAAGGAAGAAAGAGTTGGGTTTTATGGAAAAGTAATTTAAAAAAAAACTTATTTTAAAATGAGAAGTAAAATCACTAAAACACCCTCACATGCAAAGCATGTAAGGTGACTTAACCAATAAATTTAACGGTCTTAGTCGAAAAGGTTGAACCTGTAACAAAACATGAATATAAAAGTTGGGTTTTGCCAATTCCATAGTGAAAGGTACGAAATGCAGTTTGGGTATAACATAAAGGTTGATTTATACAATTTTGTCTTTCTTTTATTTACATATCGTTCGATTTAAATTAGTTGTTGACTTGATGTTCGGAAGTTGAAACATAAACATGAATCATAAATATAAATTAGGGAAAATGTACTTAGGAACAATATGGTTAAATTTGGTTGAGTTGGTTTGTTTGGTTTTTAACCGAATCCAAACCGAACTGAATTTGTTTTGGTTTGGATTTGGTTTGCATATTCCTATTTTGGTTTGCTTTGGATCTGGTTTAGGCTACAAAATTTGAAAAAAACGAATAAATGAACTGTATAAACCAAATAAACCGTAAACTGGATCGATGAACACCCCTAACTATCAGTCTATTACTAAGGTTTTCAATTTTTCATTACTTAATCTTAGCCTTGAAGTTATTTGATTAGGTTTGTTTATGAAACATGAAAGTAGTCAAAGCACTTTGACTTGATCTTGATCTATGTTTATATTTTTATATGCTTGAATCTTGATTATTCATTTATTTGAAACAAACCTATTGAAAAAGGAATGCAATTTGTCACTTGAATAATGAACTACTGAATTTAACTTAGCATTCTTAGTATTTGTATTTCATTTGACTTTCAGAAGTCATGCATATACATTTATCCGGTAGTCAAAACCGAAAGAGAAGAAAAATGCTTGAAGACTTAACAAGTCTCATGCCCCGATATGCTTAAGTTTTTACCAAAAAAAAAACACCTCAAGCTTATAGTGTTCATGAAGAAAATGCTAATGTAGACGCTAATGTAGAGAAGGTGTTTATACTAATGTAGAAGTAGTTGGTGATAATGGTGAAGAAGATGATGTTGAGGTTAATCAAATTAATATGTTTGATTCTAGAGATTGGGGTATACTTAATCCTAACATGATAATGTTTTGGTAGAGAAAGGTCTAAAACGAGATCTGACACTTCAAGCGAGATCATCGATTGGGGAAAACTCCAAATCGGTTCTTGCAAGTTCTTGAACAACGACATGGCCATGATAACTGTCCCAACAACAAGGTTTATCCCAAGCAAAATCCCACACCCGAACGTGACCGTTGAGATAAACATAGGCGTACTCCACAAATGATCATTTCGAACCTATTGTATACATGAACTTACAAAGCCAACCATATTCCGACTCACGAAACAATTGAACCCAATCATTAAAATGCTCATCCCACGCTTGAAACTTAACCACCCTCATGTAACGCAACATCTCATTAGTCGCCTTCATCCTTGAATCACGACTCTTCATTATGTTAAACTGGTACTTATTGATTCGCTTAGTACCCAAATAAGCAAACAACAAAATCACCAAAACCGCAATCAATAGCTAACCCTAAAAATACAGCACGAGGAAGGTAAAGATTACCCTAAAAATATAAAATGCAAAATATTAAACAACCAACACATAAACAAATATGAAATCAAATCCTATGATTTGGGACTTTTGTTTAACCTAAAAGTATGATAATATCCAATATGAAAAATAATTTAATATTTATTAAACTATTGAAATAAATTGTGATTAGTTATAATAATAACAATTTACTATGTTATTATATATTGTAATTGATATAATTAGGTAAGTAAGTTAGTAAAAAATTTTTATTAACTTTTATAAATCAGATTTTATCACTATCTTTTATTTTAAATCATTAATTTATAAAAAAAGGCTTAATTTTTTTAATTCAATAGATCCTTTTATAACAATTTAATTTGCCAAGAGACATAAAGTTCATCATAAAAATTTCATGTCTTATACTTCTTCTAGAAAAATCAGAAAACACTATTTATGAAATTTGTATGTTGATAAATCTTATAGTTTTATATAATTTCATATATATTATACCATGATTAAAGTTTATAATAAATCCACATTGTCTCTAAAAATTCTCAAAAATTACACAACCCAATCTAACATGATGATAAACAGTAAACATGTTTCAATTTCAACAAGACCCACCTAGAATCAAAAGCCCCAATTTCTATAAACTAATTAAGAAGCCTAAAATTAAATTTGGATTTGGACGCACTCTATCACAGAAATGGATAGAGGGGTTCTATAAAGCTCGAAAAATAAATCAAGTTGGGCTCAAGAACTACCTTAGTTTATTAAGAAACGAAGGAGGAATTGTGATGTGAAGTTCCAAGCCTTAGTTCCTTCTTGCTTTGAATCCACGGGTTAGAGAGAGGGTTTGCTGGAATCGAGATTGGGGTATTGTTTGTAAGGGGTGGAGGCGTGATTTAGAATTGATATTATCTGTTATATTGGTTTTGATATTTTTAAGAACTTTAATGCTGATTTGATTAGGATTGAAATTAGGTAAATTAAAAATGTGTTGGGACATTTTATGAGTTTGTATTAGTTATCTATATCAGTCCTATTATATAAGGTAAATTGGAGTATTAATATTGCATAAAAACAACTGGATTAGCTAATATAGATTTGGGTAATCGCGACTTGGAGAAGAAGATACAACAAACATATTCGTTAGGTTTGAATTATGGGTAGAGTAATGGGGTTTCTTTTGGATTCGAGCATGGTGTCATATGGTATAGTATATGGATGTCGTTTGAGGAGGTTAAGTGGTATCGTTTGGGTGGGGTTGGGGTGGTGTCGTTTGGGTAGAGTTGTTTAGGTGAATGCGGTGTTGTTTGGAAGTTGTCGGTTAGGGAACATGATGTCGTTTGGGATCATCATGTTGTTTAGGGTGTTGTAGTTTGGTGGTGAGGATATAGTTTAGGATCCGATGCTGTTTAGAGTTGTAGTCTAAAGGCGAGTAGTGTTGTTTTGCAAGTCCTTTATCAGTTGAATCATAATGGTTTTATTTAGCTTAGTTATGTTAGTCCTTACTAACGAACCGAGCGACATTATTTATAAAATTAATACCTTTAAACCCGTACACCATTATGTTAATTAAATCACGACAAATATTACAATTTCACTGTCACACCCCAACCGATGGCGAGATCATCGGGGCGCGGCCACTAGGCGAACCGGATTTCTCAAGAGAATCCATAACAACTAATTAAGCAATAATATTTAAAAGGTCCGATTTCCCATACAATCAAACATAAAATCCTCAACCAGCAATATCAAATCTCTTAAACAAACATAGTTCGACAACATAGATTTCTATTATGCTAGTTTCTAAGATAACCCTAAATCCATTGCTGCAAGTAGAACATCCTCAACCTGTCACATACATTAATATACAAGTCAATACAATAAAGTGAAGGTGTGCATACAGGTTTAATAGCATATAAATAGAGATAAAGCGTTTACGCATAACCAGCAAGTAACACGTAGAGAAGGTGAATCCAAGTAAGCTAACAATAATGATACAAGCTAACCAACACGACTGCGAGGTGGAGTATGCGCGATACGTGTTCACAACAGCGAACACACACGTAAAGTGATTATGCGAGCCTTAATAACCCCCGAACCAATCGGGTGCTGAGTCCAAACTGTCACACCCCGATTTCCACGTGTAACCCGGTAGGCCCGGTTGGGGAATATCGTGATGTAAGTTGATATCATCATAACCAAACAAACACACAGCACAACAGAAGTCTTGGAGTTTAAATTACTATTACAAACCAAATGTCCAAATGTTCGAAAATAATAATTACAGGCTTGTAATAACGAATCCACAGGCGGATTGAATAAATATTTACAAAGGAAATTGTTCTACAGACTTTGGCAGCTTATGGACTTGCAAGATCCTTATTTAGCTACTACGCAGCTCCCAATCTATTCCGCGTTGCCACCTGTAACTTGGTCTTTTGAAAATACCATCAGTTTTCACTGGTAAATACTAGTAACCGACTGATTTTGTAAACATTTATTAAAATGATTTTCGGTGCACTTGGCACATTTTATAAATAACTTGGGATAGTTCAAAATGACCTTGTTTACAGTTTTACATGTTTGTCAATACATATGGGGTCTGGTGTAGAAACCGAATAACCTGATTAACCGACACGCCACTTTAAATAATCCACCAGTGGGATTTAATATTTTATTAGCATTAGCATCTGTCAGGTGTATGCCTACACCCCGCGCTTAAGGTCGTGGCCATTAGTAACTTAAATGAGCCAAGGATATCCCAGACATGGTCGAATTAACCCCAATGATTAAGTTATCAAACAATACAGAATAAAACGAGTTATAAGGATTTAGTAAATCACAATCCGATAACATGATCCCATACCCGACCAAGTGGTATTATTATACCGTGTCCCAAGCCCGTATAGGAAAATAAGTCAAAAGTATTTACCTGAGCAGTTCTTCAAATAAGATAATTAACTCAGCCGAATATTCAAAAGTAAGCTTAGATGGCAATCTACCAAGAGGCTATTAGTCTGGAAAAGATGGTATTCATAACCAATTAGAATGCTAACGGGTCTTATCTACTTTGTAGACTCGAACCGGGTAGCTTAAGGATAATAACGGTACTAGACGCTAGATTAAGCGGTGACCAGAATAGAATGTAGTTTAAATCCGACAAGCATGGAGGCTTGTTTAATATGGGTAACATATTACATTCTGGATTTTGATAATAAAATGATAAGGTTAAACCCGTTTCGGTTAAATTACGTAAACTAGTTACGTAGGCCGAACCGTACGCATATAAGCGAAACCGGGTAACCGGGTGAGTCCTATACAAGTTCCACATGCCATTATACTTTAAACATGTTGTAACATCAGTAAGATATCAACATGTATGCCCGTTATGGTTTTAAAATCAAGTTACGCCTCAAAAGGGCGTTTTGGTCATTTTATGACTTGTAAAAGAAATTATGAGCAAACTGATGTAATGGTCATAATCTTACTGTTAAAATAGTTTATTTATGATGTTATATCAGTAGGATATCGAGTATGTGTGTGTTTTAGAGTTTAAGACCAAACTATGCCTCGTAAGGGCATTTTGGTCATTTCACACATAGCTTGATAATTTACTTGGGAATCTGAGTTTAGTTGATGTACTTAATTATATGTAAAATGAGTTTTGAAATCAATAGGTATCAAGTCTTGGTGCTTTAATATGGTTTCAAACCATACTATGAGCTTAAATGGCGATAAAGTCGCTAAATGACGATATTCAAGATGATTAAGGAAAACTGATGTTATGATCAGGTTTATACAACCAAAATAAGTTATTTAATATATTATAACAATAGGTAAATGATTTTGTTATAAAAAGTATCTTTAAAACCACTTTATGCACCGTAAGGGCAACATCGTCATTTATCGGCATTATACAAGGACTTATGTGTAAATTCAGTTTACAATCTGATTCGATATCCCAAGTAATGCTACTTATGATATTAGATCAGTAGGTAATGAGTTTTGTTGAAGAATTACGTTAAAAACCATTTTAGATGCCAAAAGGGCATTTTGGTCCTTTAAAAGCATGATTTGCGATAATTAAACAAAACTTGACATGATTGGCTTACTGATTTCACAAGTTCGAACGAACTTGTCTGGTTTCCTTGGAAACTGTACAAGTTCGGGCGAACTTGACTGATTTGTCTCACATATTGCACAAGTTCGGGCGAACTTGTCTGGTTTCCTTGGAAACTGTACAAGTTCGGGCGAACATGGCTAATTTTCTTGAAACTTGAACAAGTTCGGGTGAAGTTGGTCACCAATCTGGTGACAACTTCGAGCGAACTTGCTCTTTTTGGAGCTAACTTGACTGTTTTGGTCACCAAATTGTGCGTTTTCGCGTCGTTTCCTGAGGAAATCGATGTCTATCCCTCCAACCTTGAACTACTGAGCAAAACATAGGCTGGAGAGGTCTTTTGGAGCGAGTTTTAGCCAATTTACAGAAACTCGGGCTAATCCGGGCGAACTTTTCGGTTCGTACGGGTTAGTCTAGTTTGTGCAAAGTGACGGTATCGTCCTCGTGCTTCCGGATATGAGTTTCTTGCTTGACAAAGCCTCGTTCCACTTCATAGTGAATGAAAATACGTCACTTAGTCCGTATTTTGTGTAAAAATCAAAGTTCTAAACAGTTTTTCTTAGATCTAGCACTTGGTGAGTCGAAAACATCAAGATTTCTAGCTTGGGAAGCCAAAGCTAAGCCCAAATACACTCGTTTAGTGTAGATCTAAGTGAAAAGAAGAAGTTTTGTAGAAAAAAGATGAAGATTTTCATAAACAGAAGAGTTTTGATGAAAAAGAAGGTAATGTAACAACTCGAAATTTTCGTTGTTATTTTATTTCAGTTTATTCCGTTTATTTCCATCATTGTATTCCGAGATTCGGATTATGTGAAAGTTTATGTTAAGATATTTGTATTTTGTCGCATCTATATCGCATCTAACCGCTTATTAAACGCTAACGCAATCACAATTAATAGTCGAGTGTGTTGTTGTACAATAACCATTTGTGCCATCGCATCGCTTATCTTATCGCATCGCAAAACGCAGTTAATTATGTGGAAGTATGTTTTATGTGTGTTTTATTTGTTTATATTATGGTTATAATCGCTATCGCAATGCTCTCACACGCACGAATCGCTAAATCGCATTATTGTATCAATTATAACGCTTAATATAACTATCTAATACGAACCGAATCGCCAAACGAACTCCTAACGCGAAATAATCGAACAAAACTTGGCCAATAGGTCATTGTCTAAGCCTTCTGAACTCTCCAAAAGCACCAAGTCCGCCCGGACTTGCCTTCAAAACACAAGAAACAAACAAGTTCGCCCGAACTTGATACAAGTTCGCCCGAACTTGATGTCTGCTCACTCCATTCTCACCTCACCTATAAAACCCAGTTCCTCTTCTCATTTGAACTTGCTGCAAGTTCGCCCGGAGCTCCCCAAAACCGAAACCCTTTGTTTTCTAAGTAAGATTCAACCCGTTTTCAAGCTACAACAATGTTTTACAACAATTTTGTACAAGGCTTTGCCTTCGTTTTCATCAAATCTCTTATGTTTACGAAAATCTTATCTTTTTATGCAAAACATCTGTTTTTCACTTAGATCTATGTTTAGATCTAAGTAAAACCTTTAAAACATCGATTTTTACACAAGATTCGGACTAAATGACGTATGTTTCGTTCACTTTGAAGTGGAATGAGGCGTTGTCAAGCAAGATCTCAGATCCGGAAGCACAAGGACGAAGTCGTCACTTTACACAAGTTGGACTAACCCGTACAAACCATCAAGTTCGCCCGGATTAGCCCGGGTTTCTGTAAAATGGCTAAACTCGCTCCAAAAGACCTCTCCAGCCTAAGTTTTACTCAGTGGCTTAAGGTTGGAGGGATGGACACTTGATTTCCTCAGTAAACGAAGCAAAAACGCATGATTTGGATGCCAAAACAGTCAAGTTCGCTCGGAATAGAGCAAGTTCGCTCGAACTTGTCACCAGAATGGTAACCAAGTTCGCCCGAACTTGCATTAAACTTCAACAAATCAGACAAGTTCGCCTGAACTTGTGATACCCCTTAGCAAATAGGGCAAGTTTGCCCGAACTTGTCCAGTTTCTCAGGAAACCAGACAAGTTCGCCCGAACTTGTACCTCTAGTAAGTTTTAGGATACAAGTTCGCCCGAACTTGTACCCCAAAGTACAAGTTCGTCCGAACTTGTCTACTGCTCCTTCACCCGTTCACCGTTTCAGCATTTCGGAAGACTGATGCACTTCTGTTCGCTTACAGGCTGATCCGGCGCTCTCCTCAACTCATCTCAGATCTCGTCTCTCTACTAAAACGCACCAACTGTGTGTATACTTGAACCCCTTTTACCCTTAAACACACTTTTGGGTGTCACATATGTTCCTATATCAAATCACATCACACTAATCTCAAATGCTTATTCGCAACCCGCTATTACATGATAGTACGTGAAATTTGCTGAATGTATGTATTACTTGATTGCTTGTACGCCACCCTTAACGTGATAGTATACTTGTAGGACCGATCCTCGATGCTTAGGAACCTAAATTTGATATCTAACGTCCATAATAGCGGAAATATTACGTCGTGTTTACCAATAGACAAGATTTAATCAGTTAAACATCAGTTTTATTGATCAAACGTTCTGGTTACAAACTGACAGAGCTTCGCCTCTGAAATACCAAAGTTATAAATGAGGATCACAAGCTAGGTATTTATAGGCAAGCAAGTTCGCCCATGGGAGATACAAGTTCGCCCGAACTTGCTACTGCAAGTTCGGCCGAACATGCTTACATGAGACTTCATGGGCAAACTTGGCTAAGCTAACCATAAATACTTCCTATACCTAGCCTATTCAGCTCTATACTATACAGACTCGATATAAGACTAAGATATAAACATTATGCACCAACAGACTCCCCCTTGGATATCGTCTTCATCTTTTATCAGTCTTCAAAAAACTTTGTCTTCATATAAACATTAACGCACACGACCAAAGAAGTTCTTGAACGGCTTCCTTCATCGTTCTTGCTTTGGATCAGGCGTTTGATCAGTTGGCGGTGGCCTTTTAAAGTTAGCCATTCTTAGAGAACTTTGCCTTACCGCCATTTCCATTCTTTCTTTAATCGCCTTATTTCTGTTTTCCTCCTTTAAAAACTCAACTCTCTCCAGATCCCTCCACTTTGTTTGCCACATCTTTCCAGAATTGACTTCGCGTGCATAACAAACGTTCACAACCTTTTGAAACTGCATAGCTTGTACCTTTTCACGTTCTTCAAAAACAATCTTGTTGTAGAACAAGGTTTTGATATCTTCTCTCGAGCAGTTCACAAGCCACATAGGATCTAGAATCCTTATCGTCCTCCATAAACCCCTTATGCCCTGATAACCCATCACTTCAACCCGTTCCTTGGTAATATCCAGATGTTCTTCAAACTTTAGCACAATCACAGCTTCACACGTTGCTGGATCAATCTGCCACCACTTGAACAAAGGATAGAAGTCTTGTATTCATGAAACGGTGACGATTTCCTTTTAGGTTCATTTGATTCCTCTAATCCCAACCCAGCTCTCCGGTTTTCCGGATGATCACCACCATTCCTTTGGTAGTTGTTTCTTTTAGGTTTGGAATAGAATTTCTTTTTATTGATCTCCAGATCATCTGATGTGACTTCCACGAGTTTAAAGAATTTGTCTAATAATTCTTCCTTCACATTCTGAATCAGAAAACTGTCATCAAAGTATAATCTATCAGATTCCTTAATCTTGTACATGACAATATTAGGATCATCACTTAGATCATTCTCCGATGATGTATAATCATTTCGGACTGTGAATCTGAATTCTTTGAGCTCGAGTCGGCGCTTTTAAAGCTGCCTTCATCAGAATCGTTCAAAACAATTTCAACAACCTTTTTAACCACAACATTGTCATTATCTGTTTTAGTATAGATTACATCAATGTTCTCTGGCAACTCAGTTTTCTTTTCAGATAACAACTCAATGTTGAGTGCCTTGTCCATCCCATCAGCGGATTTGCGACAATACTTCTCGCAAAGGGGTGGAGGAACATTGCTGTATTCTTTACCAATTTTCTTTTTAGGTTTCTCTTCCGATGATATTGTCGGAAGGATGTGATCAATGACATATGCATTACATGTGTAACTTCTCAAAAGTTGTTGAACACGTTCTGTTTCAATTGTCATGTCCTGGAGTTGTTGCTTAGTTTCAGGAATAGTGTTAATATAGATATTAATCGCTTTTTGCTTATCCATTACTGTTCCTTTTAACATTCTTATGGTATCATGTTGTTCGATGTCATTTCTATCAAGCCTACCATAATCATTTTTCATTTTATCATACGCTTCCTTCATTGTGCGATAATCGTATTTCAAAAGTTCATTATGCACATTGTTTTCAGCGATGATTTTTGATTTTTCAGCACACTCAGAACATGATTCGGTACATTTTGTACAAGGTTTTTCAACCTCTACAATTTGTATTTTGACAACTTCTTTTACCTATGGACCTACCTTGGTTAGATTTGCCATTAAAGCTTTATCTGCCATGTCCTTGAGGTTTTCGGCATTCACTTCTTGTGTAACATTGATGATCTCTTCATCAATTGTTTTCTCCTCAACCACTTGTTCTTTAGAGCTTCCATCAAAATGACCAGTAAAACTATCACACGAGTTAGGAGATAAAATTCCTTGTTTCTGCCTGTGGATATACTCCTCTTCTTCTTGTTGTTGATGCAAGTATTGCTCCAGCAGAATTTGTTCTACAGTCGCTGCTTCTGCCGCTGCCGCTGCTTCCTCTGCAGAAGTATCTTCAACTATCTCAGCCATCAACGCAACTCTGGTCTTTTTACCAATATAAGAATTCCAGTTGAAACCATCATCTTCGTTTGATGCTACCATAGCTTTTTCATTGCTGCTGCTATTTGGTTTCTCTTGGATTTCAACCTGAGTCTTCTTTGGAAATGGCTTGTATTGAAGTGACTTCTTATAATACTCGTTGCCTCCTCCGAAAGAATTCTGATTTCCCGTTGCTTCAGGATTCTTGCATTCTCTCTTGAAATGTCCTTTTTGGCGACATCTGAAGCACGTCACTTTTGATTTTTTGAAGCCCAACTTATTGCTTGAATTTCCAATATCTCAGCCAGTAAGAGCAACAAACTTTGTGACTCTTCGGATAATAGATGCTAAACACCACTTGATATCCATCAACTCGAGTTCTTCTTCATCCACTTGGTCATAATCTTCTGCCGTCATTTCGGGATTTCCAATTTTACCGGCTACAAGACTTTCGTATGACTCCAAAACAGTGGCGAGAAGAGACATATGTTGTTTAGCAACTTGTTCTGAAACAACATTGTTCAAATTTATTGCGATGTTGCACTTGTATACATTCGGATCAGAATTTGTTTGTTGATTCTGATTTGCTTGACTTTGATAAGAGGAATTTGAACCAGTGCTTGAGTACGAACTCTGTGGACTCTGATCATAATGAGGTTATGATTGACTCTGGTTCTGTGGAGAAGCATTCATGTTTGCACTAACGCTGTCCCAATTTTCGGACTTGAAATGTTGTCTTGCATTCCACTTTTGTAGTACAACCCAACGTCTTGAACAACATTAGCGTTCTTTGACTTTGCAATCTTCAGAAGCTTCATTTCGTGGCCTTCGAGTTTGTTGATAAACGTTGACAACTTGAAGAATTCCCACTTGTCACTATTCTTCAGAACCATCAAATAAGTAGCCCATTCACCATCTTGTAGTGCGTCAGCAAGCTTGTTAATGTATTCTTGTTCTGTCTTCTCGAGACCGTGTCTTCGCATTTGAACTTTAAGATGACAGAAGCGCTCGATCATTTGCTTCATGGTCTCATTCTTTAGCATGGTGAAGATATCGAACTCCTTCAGAATAAGTGCCTTTTTACTTTTGATCATTTCGGCACTGCCTTGATACTTCTTCTGTAATGACAACTAAAGATCTCTTGCAGTAGTATACCCTGGTAGCAAAATCAGGATATCTTCTTTGACAGACTGTTGGATGAGACTGATCATCTTTTTCTCAGCAATGTATTCTTCTCTCTGTGCTGTCGAATAGTTGTACTTTTCAAGGACTTGTTGATGTTCATCTACTGGAACAGTGTAGCCTCTTTCAATCGACACCCAGCCAGCGAAGTGCATGGCTTGAACCCAATAGGTAAATTTCTCCTTCCATGCTTCATATTCGTCCATGCTCATTAGCTTGGGCGGTTTAACAGTCGTTCCCATCTCGTTATCAAGATTGACTTGATGAATCACGTTGGCATTCGACGAACTAGCTCCGGACATAAAAGCTCTTTGCATATCATCCATTGAATAACGAGAAGTGTATACTGAAAATATTCAAAAACTTTGAAACAATTAGCACTACTACAAGTTCGGTCGAACTTGTAGTAATAATGAAGAATTCTTGAGTTTATCACAAGTTCGGTCGAACTTGTGATATTTGTTTTTGAAAAATTTGTTATCTTCGGTCGAACTTATAACAAATCCAGTGTATCTTCAAGCGAACTTGCTATCAGAATTCGATGAAACACAAGCAAGTTCGTGCGAACTTACTCAATATTTCCTTGATATTACACTAAGTTCGGTCGAACTTGCTATAAAATCAGTGGAAAATTGATAACTTCGAGCGAACTTGGCTAGAATTTCCACAAAAATACCTCAAGTTCGAGCGAACTTGCTAAAAAATCACTTGAAAAGTGATGTTTTAGACCAAATTCGGTCGAACATGCTTAATAAGTTCGATCTTGATGGTTTTCCAAAACATAGTTTTTTTCAAAATTTTGGCATGAATTCGGTTGAAATCTTTCAAGGGTTTATCTTTATTGTATTTTACATGATATACTCAAATTTGAAAAGATTTTGACCGTGAATTCTTCATTTTATGTTCAAAAGTTAAGAAAAATAGAAGAATGGAGATGAATAAAGTGATCTTGTCTTAATACTATCAAATCAGGTTGTTCTAGCTCTGATACCACTTGTAGGACCGATCCTCGATGCTTAGGAACCTAAATTTGATATCTAACGTCCATAATAGCGGAAATATTACGTCGTGTTTACCAATAGACAATATTTAATCAGTTAATCGTCAGTTTTATTGATCAAACGTTCTGGTTACAAACTGACAGAGCTTCGCCCCTGAAATGCCAAAGTTACAAATGAGGATCACAAGCTAGGTATTTATAGGCAAGCAAGTTCGGCCCTGGGAGATACAAGTTCGCCCGAACTTGCTACTGCAAGTTCGGCCAAACATGCTTACATGAGACTTCATGGGCGAACTTGGCTAAGCTAACCATAAATACTTCCTATACCTAGCCTATTCAGCTCTATACTATACAGACTCGATATAAGACTAAGACATAAACATTATGCACCAACAATACTAGATGTTGACTCGCCACCCGGAGGCCCGGGGTTGTTAAGGCTCGCATTTTACATTTCTCATTTATTTTCTCTTTTAGGATGAGGACACTTGTTCGCATACCTCGATCAATCGCGGTTTGTTGGTTAGCTTGAATCTAAGTAGTTACATAATTCACATCTCTTACGTATGTCATGCGGTGTATGTTTAAACGCTTTTATATCTATTATTACGCAAACCTGTATGTTCACCTTTACTTAATTGTATTGACGTTTTATTTTAACATATGTGGCAGGTTGAGGATTAGCTACGTTTGCAAATGGATTAGGATTATCTCTAGAAACTAATGTAATAAATCTAGGGAAGATCAGATTGGATGTTATGTTTAAGAGGGTGTTTAAGTTGTAATAATTATTTGAGGATTGTATTGTTTAATAGTATGAGATATTGAACGTTTAAATATTGTCGCTTGAATAGTTGTTATGGAATCTCTTGAGCAATCTGATTCGCCTAGTGCCGCGCCCTGATGTTTTCGCCATTGGTTGTGGTATCACAGATTGGTATCAGAGCCACAACTATAGGGAAAAGTAGGTCGAACTGCCATGTTTGACTTAGTCTATAGTTAGGATACCAAATAAGACCGTTATGCATCGATTAAACGCCAAAACTGATACGAACAGACAAGTTCGCCCGAACTTGGGGGCAAGTAAGTTCGCCCGGACTTGACCAAGTTCGCCCGAACTTGTCAGTCCCTTACAACATCAACTAAGTTCAATTGGGTTTGAACAAGTTCGCTCGAACTTGACATCAGGTTGATGCCAAGTTCACCAGAACTTGACCAAAATCCTTTGAATTGAACTTTTAAACTATGCTTTTCCTAAAGCTACCACAATACACGTGAAGAACACTCGTATCACACCAAACGAGTGATCGAGTCGAGATTAGGTGTGAAAACCAAGAACTCTCGATAAGATCACTCACCCCACGCATTCTCTCGCACGATATATCTTCGTTGAGTTAGGAGTGATATCCAAACCTCGACGAACATCTCCCTTTCTATCTAATGGAACTCCCGATTTGATCGGTGAGCACAACCACAACTAGGAATGAAGTTGTTAAGTTAGGGGTGAAACCCGCATCTTAATAACTAGTTCCACTCCTCGATTTTCAATCTCACCAAAGTCTTGATTATTTCGATGACTCGGAACACGACGTAACTGGAAGGATAAATGCCGTTAACCGTTGTACGGCGAGAGCATTTGTCTATTAGGCCAAATCGTATGTCCGAACTCAGAGAATTCTCGAACCACTTTGGGTAGTCGCTGTCTCAAAACCCAGGACACTCCCAATTGATTTAAGCCTATCATCGTCGATTTTATGCATCATCGAGTTTATTTACTATTTATGTGTTTAAGTTTATGGATTTTATGCTTTATTTGATTTCTCGCCTTATTGATTTCTCGATTTATCGCTTTTACTCTCCATCGATATATGCACTACTCGCACAGCTCTCGAAATCTAAAACGCTAATTAATCACCAACCAAACTAAAACGCGCAACTCGCCTACGCTCATGAGGGTATTCGTGCCTCGTACGCGGTATTCCTCGCTTATCTCGCTTATTTCACTATTAAATCGCATCTCGAATGCGCTACGCTTTACTTATAAGAAGGTGAATATGTGCAAAGTATATGCTTACGTGAATTATGTGCTTACGTGCTTATGTGCTTATGTGTTTACGTGCTTATGTGCTTACGTGTTTATGTGGATACGTGCTTACGTGATTATGTGCCTTGAATAATAATAATAAGTAAACTTTTAAACATAAACCTACTATAATCGAATCTCATCCAATCAAATCCTTCATGTAGATGTCTTCCATGGGATCTCACACGCGGAGGAACATCCAGCGCAACAACGCTGATAAGCGTATCGCTTCACTGGTAGCCAAGCAGATGGCTAAGGTCATTCCCCAAATTGTCAGCGAGATCCATGCCGTCAGCAGCAACTCATCGGTTGATTCGAAAACCGACGTGCCCAAAACTTCGTTCAGCTTCAAGCAATTTAAAGCATGCGGACCTCTTACTTTCTCTGGCACCGAAGGACCAAGTGCTATGTCCTACTGGTTCGATTCTATCGAGATTACCTTCCGCTAGAGTGGATGCCCCGAAGCTCTGCGCACTATCAACGCCATCGGCATGTTCCAATCGAGGGCTCTCGATTAGTGGACAGCTGAGAGCAAAAAGCGTGGAACGACGAAGCTTACGGGCTCACTTGGGAGGAACTCAAGGAAATCATGGTGAAAGAGTTCTGTCCTCCACATGAGGTTCAAAAGCTGGAGAATGAGTTCTGGGATATCAAACAAGACAGTCCAAACAATGCTGGCCTAACAACTTGTTTCAAGCAGTTGAGTATTATCTGTCCCGGTCAGGTGGACACTACCGAGAAAGCAATCAAGAAATACCTGCGTGCTTTACCCGATTGCGTCGCTGATTTTGTTCAAGCAGCACGCCCTGTCACAATTGAGGAAACTTATCAGCTTGCCGCAGAGATCAACGACAAAAGGGTTCAGGCTGGTTACTTTAAGAACAACAAAGTCGCAAACCAGGCCATCACCGAATCAGCAGCTCCCACCGATCAGTCTCGAGAGTCAAAGTCCAGTCGCCGAGGTCGCAAAAGAGAGAACCCGAGCAAGAACTATGCACTTACTGCTCCACCAAACCCTCAGCCACCTCAGTCTGCTCCTTCAAACGCACCTCCTGCAAAATGTGCGTACACTGGTCCTCATCCACTGTGCTCAAAGTGCACTTATCACCATGCGGTTGGAGGCAATTGTCGTTCTAAACCAACTGTAACATCTATGGCCACCTTACTGTCAGCTGCCGTAGTGGTCCTCGTCAGCCAGCTCCTCAGGCCCCAGCAACACCAGCTCCACCTCGCACTCCTCAGGCTAATCAGCAGCAGTTCCAGCAGCAAGCGCCAGCCCTAAAGGCCCGTGATTGCTACACTTGTGGAGACCCAAACCACTTCAGCAACATCTGCCCAAACAAAGTCGTGAAACAAGAGCCTCAGCAGCAGCCACAGCCACCGCAGCCTCAGCAGCAGCAACCACAAGTTGCGCGTCGAAGAGCCTTCAATCTTAATCATCGCCAGGCTCAAAATGACAACAATGTCAACGGTACGTTCCTTGTTAATGGTATTTATGCTTCATGTTTATTTGATACTGGTGCCGATAATTGTTTTGTATTGTTAGAATTCGAAAAGGTTTTAAAATGTAAGCGCGCTGAACTCCAAAGACTTTCGATGTTGAAGTCGCCACCGGAAGAACCATTACTGTTAACTCCGTCCTACGTGGTAGTACTCTCGATCTCAACAACCACATCTTCTCCATCAATCTCATACCTATTGTAACAACTCTCCAAAACACCCCAAACTGAGATGAAATGTTAAACCGGACACGCAATCGAGACACGACACACAAAACGAGACAGGCTCACCTGGACAGCCCAGGCGCCACGCGCCAGAGACACCAGTCTCTGTTGCAACGCGCGGGAGGTGCCAAGGTGACATGTCACCGTTTCGCACCATCTGGCAACCCTACACTTGTGACCAGGCTGACCTAGCCTAGCTAGGTCTTTCAGGCGCCACGCGAGAGGGGACCTGGAATCCCGCGCGACGTGCGGGGGAGGTCAAAATCGGGTATAAATAGAGCAGCGTGGGACGAAGTGCAGTGCTCAAAATCGATCAAATTCTCTGATCGTATACCCTCTCAAATCTCTGTTTCTGTCAAAACCCCCTCCCCCTAAACCCCTAAACCTGCGAAGCGTTGCCCGCTGTAAGTATCTTAACCCCCGATCACTAATTCGTTACCCTACCCGAGTTAGAACCCGCCAACGCATGTCAAGGCTCTGCCCGACTGAGTACGTTGTGGTTCTATCTTGTACTGTATGGTTATCCTACCCGATTGATTTAGGACCCATCGATGCATGTCAAGGCCCTTCCTGACTATGCATGCCAGGGTTCTGTCTCGGTTGTATGGCTAAAAGTGACATGGGTTAATTTACTAACACATGTGCATTGTATGTTTTAAATAGAAATTCCAGGAAGTAATCAAGAATTTTCATCAGGAACTCCGTAGAAATACCTAAGTTTTCAAAGTGAGTACATTCACTTTTTGTAAACCTTTTTGTGGGTCAAAATATTTTAATTATGCTTAACAGCGATTGAGTATATGTATTCTACAATTACTGCCGGTATGTTGGGGTTTTGTATACGAAATTTTAATCCGTTACCGTTGGACAAATGGATTTTTGCCAATGGGTAACATGACCCACAAGTCAGGAGTGATAGTACTGATTGGGTAATGCTGTAGATATAAACATTGTAAATGCGGATGCTCTCAATAACTGTAAAGCTATAAAACTTGTTTTGATTATACTGGGATGTATTCACCAGTATTTCTTGCTGACAAAATCTTTTTAAAACGCGTTTCAGGTAACTTAATGTGAAGCTAATAGAAGCCAGCTGGAGAGCACTGAAGACTTAGAAAAGTGGCTATAAAAGTTACCTAAATAAACGGAGTTTATGTTTTCCATAAGTCAGGGTTTATCCCTACAAATGTATTGTAATTGAAACTTGGGTTTTATCCCATTTTGTGTAATATAAAAGTTTGGTGTTTTAAAACTCTGATCAATTATTTCCTAACTACGATCCTGATGTTGTAATTCCGCTGCCAAATTAATAAACACCGGTACCACCAGCTCTGTGTCTCGCGGCTCCCGCTCCCGGGGTAGGGGTCGGGGGTTGCGACACCTATGTAGTTAGGTAGCTTCGATATCATAACAGGCATGGATTTTCTTCGTGAAATTCATGCTGAAGTTGTTTGCTTCAATAAAATGATTCGCTTTCCTCTCCCTAACGATGATCAACTCCATGTTTACGGTGAAACTCCCTCAAAGAAGTTGATGCTTATGTCATGTACCCAAGTGAACAAGCATTTGCGCAAGCAATGTGTTGCCTTCCTAGCCCATATCGTGAACCCGGAGAAAGAAAAGAAAACCTTTAAAGACGTCCCCATTGTTTGTGAATTTCCTAAAGTCTTTCCCGATGATTTGCCTGGTTTACCCCCTACTCAAGATGTTGAATTTTGTATCGATTTAATTCCCGGAGCTACTCCCTTGCTAAAGCTCCCTATCGCCTCGCACCATCCGAAATGCGCGACCTATCGAGCCAACTTCAAGAGCTTCTTGATAAAGGTTTCATACGCCCAAGCACTTCGCCATGGGGCGCACCCGTTCTTTTTGTGAAAAAGAAAGATGGGACGTTCCGAATGTGAATCGATTATCGTGAACTTAATAAACTTACGATAAAGAACCGCTACCCTCTTCCCCGAATCGATGATTTGTTTGATCAACTTCAAGGTGCTACTTGTTTTTCTAAGATCGATTTGCGTTCCCGTTATCATCAGTTACGTGTGTTGGAAAAAGATATTCCGAAAACCACCTTTCGTACTCGTTATGGCCATTTCGAATTCGTGGTCTGCCTTTCGGTCTTACCAATGCACCCGCGGTCTTCATGGATTTGATGAACCGTGTATGTAAAGCCTTCTTGGATCGTTTTGTCATCGTGTTTATCGATGACATCCTCATTTACTCGAAGTCGAGAGCCAAACACGCGCGCCATCTTCGTTTAGTCCTCGAACTTCTCCAAGGTAATCGCCTTTATGCTAAGTTCTCTAAATGTGAATTCTGGCTCGAAGAAGTCCAATTTCTCGGCCACATCATTAATAGCCAAGGAATTCATGTCGACCTTTCAAAGATTGAAGCTGTCAAGAGTTGGATTACGCCAAAGAATGCATCTGAAATCCGTTCTTTTCTTGGATTGGCGGGTTACTACCGTCGATTCATCTCCGACTTTTCGAAAATCGCCGTTCCGCTTTGATGTGCTAAAAGTAGTTCAATAAAAACAAATAAAATTAACCTAAATCTAGACACGAAATAATACTCTAGACTCAATAAAACGAACTAAACTACTAACCGGCAAGTGTACCGATCGACTCTAGTATAGCTAAAGTAAGTCAGGATATCGAACCCACAAGACTCTACTGATTACGTTAACTACTTTATTCAGACTCTGACTGACACGGACTAAATTAATTTAATGTTTGATGTGGGGGGGGGGGGGTTTCTAACAAATTCCTAAGAAAACAATTAAAAAACTAACAATATTAACTAAGTTAACTGAACGAATTACTTTGGACTTAAACTCTGATGGTGAGAAAACATTACCTAGACTGGAATCCTGATTGCTTCAAGTAATGATTTTTAATTAGAAATTGTCAACTATGGAACCGGAAACATAAAATTCTCGCCTTTCGGAATATCTAAAGGACCCCTGACCCTTCTCAATAGCACACAGTGACACCCTAGAGGTTGTTGAGACTACCGGTTATTAGACTCCCTCACAGGACCACTAATGGGTTTATGGAAGTACCTTACAAGACCCATGTCACACCCCGACCCGCAGCGGAATAAGAGTCGGGGCATAATTGGGTTATCACCAAAGCTCATGATGTTTACTAAAATGTTTCTATTTATTAAATTCAAATTACAACTTCAATAGTCAAATCAAATCCATACAAATACAAGGAAAAATGAAACTAAGTAATACAATCCAAATCTTAAACTGAATTATTCTTCTAAGCCTTCCTATGTGTTTCTTGTCTCAACTGGATCACCTGTATCATGTGTAAAACGGGGGATATTTTGGGTCAACAAAAGTTGGCGAGTGAACCTTGATAAAACATTGTTATTAATTGCTTGTTGTATTTAATATTGAAAATTTGTGCAATAATCACATGTGAGCAAACATATATAAACAAACAATACACAAACCACATTGGATGAGTAAATGACATAAACGATGATGTATTTGAGATTATGGCTCAATCAAACGGAGCCGATTGAATGATATGAATGATGATGTATGTGAGATCAAGGCTCAATCAAACGGAGCCGATCGAATGAGGCACCTGATACTCAACCTGCATCCCACGGGGAGCTGATGGGCCTAATGAAATGCATGTACTGAAAATGATAACTTCAATCTAACATAATTCACACAACAATTGATACATACACATTTGATCACGGATATGATAGATGCACAAGTGTTTAAATATAATAAGGAATTAAACGACACATGATACACCCCAAAATGTGATTAAAACGTGGAATTTGTAGAGATTCACTCACATTGGGTGCGTTCTTTTGATGACGTTGGATGCGCACGAGTTTTTGGGATTTGATCGACGAGGAAAACTAACCTAAAAATAATAACGAAATAGTTCAGTAAATAAATGGATTTTTAGATTTATTTTTGTGAGTTTAAGGACATTTTCTAACTTTAAAAATATTATTTTTAAGTATTTTTAATTGATTTTTAAATTAAATAAATAAATAAAAAGAAATATTTTTTTTACTTTTTGACCGTTGACCGTTGACCGGTCGGGACCGTGGTTACTTGTGCGCTGAGTGAGGTTCGAACCCGGGACCTCTCGTATGCGTGCACGCAGCTCTACCAACTGAGCTACGTGTCTAACCCGAAATATTCTCTGTTTTAATTATATTTATATACTAATTAAGTTTAATTTATTTGGTTTTTATTAAAAAGGATTTATATAGCCGAACCGGTTGCAGGGACCCGGAGTCGAACTCGGGTCCTTCGGTTCGTATGCGCACAGCCCAACCAGTTGGGCTGTGTGTCTAATCTGATTAATTCACGGATTATAATACTCTTATAAACATACTGTGACATGTTCTGATTATGTTATAAAAATATTGGTTTTATTTCTGAAAGTCGGTACGTTGTGCGATTCGAACTCGTGACGTGTGTTTTGTTTGCGCACACAGTCCACCGCTGGACTGTGTGTCTAACCCGTTTGATTATGTGATTTTAATTATACTTATACTTATTCCTGACTTCGTCTTCTTCGTTTACAAACACCCAGATCAGAGAGTTCCGACTGTTTTGTTTAACTCGATTATCAAAACTTATAATTAGTTGAAATGTAATAGTTAACGAGATTAAAGAACAGAATGTACCAAAACAGTGCGTTTAATTCAGATTTCCGGCAAGGGGCGTCGGCTCTGATTGGTGATCTTTGTCTGAGTGAATCAATCAACGGTTTTGATCAATGACTTGTGCAATTAAGGTACTAAACAAAAGATATCAGAGGGTTTAGATGATTGTACCGATTCATAGCGAAACTTCGGAATTTTCAGAGATTTTCCGGCGAGTGTAGGAATTCCCGGCAACGTTGCCCGAGACAGATTCTGGTTGAACGATTTATGTTAGTACTTGTCTAATAATGGATTGAAAACGAAAGAATCGAGAATTTTACCGATTTGAAGTAAGTCCCTGGTTTTCCGGTGAAAGTCCGGCGACTGTAAAATTTCTCCGGCGAGTGCTAAAGCTTCGAGAGTTTGTGCGATTTTGAGCGAAAAGATTACCAGAGGTTTGGATGGGTATTTATACGGAAGAAACAGAACGTATTAAGTCCGAATTTGGTCTTGATTCGTGGTCAAGGTTTCTCCGGCGGTTACGACCGCAGCTGATTGATGAACGTGGTTATAACCGATGTCGAAGTCGGTTATAACGTTATAGTCAAAAGGAAAATGGCTAAACTCGCGGATTGCCGGATTTTCCGGTGATTGCGAGTTCTGCCGTGCTGAAGTCCGGTTTTGAATTCGAGATTTAATTTAAGTATTATTTGTTTCAATATAATAACAAAGAAGTCAAGTGGCGGAGTGGTATGCTGGGTGTTTGTTGTAGTAGCTGACCCGGGTTCGAAACCCGGCAGCCTCATTTATTTTTTTATTGACTTATTTTTATTATTTATTAACTATGGTTTAAAATTCTAACAATGTTTATTAATTATGTATTGATTAAAATTAAAATTGACATTATATACGCAACGAAAATTATAACTGACTATTTGATTAATAAACGGAGCGGGTTTTGGAAACCCGTTTTTCGACGGATGTTACAACCCACTCCCTCACAGGATCTGAATCAAAGGTAAACCTGGACTTTCGGTTAGACTTACTAGACAATAGCCAATGGGTTACTCCCTATGAAAATATCCTACCTTACGGTTTAATGACTTAGACCTAGTAATAATCTCGCACCTCACAGCTATTGATGATTAGTAGAACACTTGATTTTATAAGTTTATCAAATATTACTCCTAAGGTTTATTACGTAATTCAACCTCAAAGATTAAAGATTTATTATGTGGTATAGACACTCACCAAAACCTTAAATCTAGCAAGACTCTATTATGTGATAAAGACCGTCACCAAGAATCGAGCGAAGTAACAAACAATCAACAAATACTATCAAGCACGAATACACATCTAAACAAAAGACCAAGTCGCTTACAAACTCATAAACAATCCATAGCACCAAAAATCACATAAAAATCAAAACTTTAACACAATCATTCATCCAATCCAGGTAGTCTATAAAAATTAGCCAATCAAAGTCATGGATAACATCGCAAACAAAGTAATTCCAAGTATGCAAAAATAATAAAGATCAAATGGCACAAACGAAAACACCCGGACGACAGAATGACGACCCGAAGTTGCTACACTTGATTGATCTTCAACCGAATTCTTCAGATGCTACGAATTACTCCAAGAATGCTCCAAAATCGCCCAAATTGTCTCCAAGTTCGTAGTTAGGGTTTCATAATGATAAAATTGCTTTTATACCCCCAAATCTCAGCTGAATTCGAAACCATCTGCAGATAACACCCTCTCGCTGGCCGCGAGAGGGTCCTGGCCATTAAGTCACGGCCCGCGACCGCATTCATGATGTCATCACCTTATAAGCCTCTCGGGGTGGCGAGAGGCACTAGCCTAACTAGTCGCGGCCGCCAGAAGCTCATTTTTCCAGAATTTTAGTTCGTTTCAGCTCCCGAGCTCTCCAATTCGTTCCAGGACTTAACCGATTCGTATTTCTACTCAATTTTCACGCTTTTCAGCTACTTTAAACTCATACGACCTGTAAAACACAATTGGATCAAAAGACTAACTATTCTACAAAAAACAAACTAAAACTAACAAAGATTAAACACACTATACACGAATAAACGATGTATTTTACAATACATCAAATATCCCCACACTTACTCTTTTTTTCTTCCTCGAAAAAGAATCTATGCAAACGGAATCAGAGACAAGCAACTACTCGGGACAAAAGCTACTCATACTTATTAAGATCAAAACTTGTGTTAGCCGCGATTGTAAATATGTTTGTCCTCTTAAACCCAAAACCCGGTTCCAAGCCCTTACCATGCAAATTTAGTTCAAATGCAACCAGTTTACCTAGGGTCTCACACTAAAAGCCACAATCCATCTAATCCCGCCTCAAGCTTATAGAACAAAAGGAACGATCACTTGACCAATTCCTTACCGCTTTATATCAAAATCAAAAGAATTTAAAACCAAATTTTTTTTTGTTTCTTTATTACTTATTTTTTCATTGAGCTTAGACAATGCTTTACCTAACCCAGAGGTATTCCGGCTGTTGAGTCGCTATCCCCAACTCGGATTACAATAGGCTTCGGTAAATTTTTCTTTCCTATGCAACTTGATTTCACACATCCCAGAGGCATTCTAAGTCAGAGTCACCATCCCCAACGAAGATTACGTAGGCCTGCGCTACTTTTTTTAGTTTCTAACTCAATTCTTTTTCTCTATTTTTTTATGATTAAAAATTCTGACGATTTTAACTTACAACGGTATCCCTTATACTATTATTGGCGGTTTCAATTTCCCATTTTTTCCTAGATGAGTACCCACTAGCAAACCGACAATTAGGTATATTAATATCAAAGGAACCTAGAACCAAACCCGAGCCTATTCACATATTCCAAACTAGACACAAGCTCGACTATTTTAACTCATATTATTTTATTCGAACCCGAGTAGAAACCCATCTTTTCTATCATTTTCCATTTTATTTTTGCAAACTTCTTATTTCAAAAGACATTTTCTCAATTTCTCAATTTTTTTTAAACATAAAACTAACTCTATGACTACGACTCCTATTTACACTATGTATCCCATCCCCACACTTAAAGATTGCATTGTCCCTAATGCAAAGACGAGACATGACTCTACCAACTTCCTAGAAATTAAAAATAAAGCAATACTATATACAAAATATACAAGTGAAACAACTTAGCTGAATATATATGCGAGATTGTCAATGTGCCAGTCAATTCCACATACGCCCTCCAATCCGAACACGCTCAGTAAACAATTCCTAACTCTCGGACACGTGAACGGAAGCGGCAAAAATAAACACCATACCTATAAGCAAACAAACCTACTAACATAGCATAATAAAAGTAACAGTGTTTTCAACATCCAAACCATCAATAAACCAAACATCCTACCCCAAACCATCCCAACCAAGTACCAAAGTATTCAAAATTAGGGGTACAGACCAAGTTAGATTAAAAACAACATAAAAGAAAAATAAAAGCTACTAGATAAAACACCACTGCTGCTGCCTGCTTCCAATCACTCGTCATCGTCTGACTCCTCCGATCCCTGCTGGTAAACATGATACGGCTCAACCCCTGCCAAATCACTCGGTCCTGCCTGTGGCTGCCTAAAGAACGGGGGAACCGCAAGATGCATACCCTCCATCATATACCGCATACCATCCTCTAACCTCTACTGACCCTGCTCGTGCATCCGACGACTCTCCATCATCACCTGCCTAACACTCCCAAACTGATTATCCACATAACCCCGCAAATCGCCAAAACCGGTCTCCATCCGATCATACAAAGAATCCAAAGTGAGTGGATCGGATGTGGTGGCCTAAGAGGATACTGAGGTGCTGATATCTGCTGTCGGGTCCTCTGCTGATATCGTGGCAGAATGGCTCCCTGAAGTGTTGCAACAGCAGCTGACCCTGGAGGTGGTGGAACCTTTGGTCCATGACTCACATGGTCCCACTCTGGCGGGTCAGAATAAGTCAAAATACCCGCAGCCTGTAGATCCTTAATCCTCATAAACCCCAGTGTCAGCCCATCTCTCATCTTATCAGCCGGGTACCTATCAAACACACCTAAACTCTCCGCCAACCTAGTAATGTAAGGGCCACAGTAAATCCTTGCACCTGAACCGCCCCTCCATGGTCTCCTTATCGACCATGCAAAGATAGTAGCCAAGTTTGCGGGCCTCTGCTCCACCATACACATCAAGCAAAACAAACTAACCTGATTCACCTTGTTGTCACTTTGACCTCTCCCCACCAGTGTAGCTGCCAAAATTTTGTGGATAAAACGGAGAACTGGGTCAGTAATGTCACTTGCAACGTGTTGTGCGAATAAGCAACCCTCAAGATAGTACCCCAAAACCTAGCCAATTCAGATGACCGAACAATGTAATCGTGATCTTTCTTAAAAACCCCTGAAGACTCGTAATAAAATCATGTGACTGCACTTCTTCTTCCGTTTAAAACTGCAATGCTACAGCAAATTGGGGGATGGTCATCTCATAAGATTGTCTACCTAGAGCGAAGAATGCCACATCATTCTCAAAGAAATTCCCTTGTTTGTAATCGAATGTGGAATGAAACTCAAGGGTGATCTCCTTATATTTCCGAGCATCACAATCTAAAACCCTCCTGAACCTCGGTCCTAACAAATGCTCAACTTGGGCCCTTGCCCCCAAACGATCCAACAAGTCCCAATCTATCCTTCTAAACTTCAACAAATCAACTGTAATCAAAGAACCCAACCTATCATACTCCCCTGAGTTCAACTCGAATTGCAACAACGGGAAGCTCTGGCCATGAGGAACTCTCGGGCCCCCTATAATCCACTTCCCTATAGTGGACATACTCTTCCTGTGGTACCGGCTCCTCCGGAACACCTTGAGGGCGAGCCGTGGGCCCCCGTTTCCTGCCCCTCTTACTTGACGAGCCTTCACCTGACATCTGCAAAACAATTATAATTGAAAAAACAAAGCAAAGCAGATCATTAGAAGTCACAAACTATTTTTGGGATTTTTAATTTTTAAATTTTTTCGCTTACAGATCAACCGTATAGCATTTATTTCGCGGTTGATGCCGACAAACTAAACATATAATGAAAGACCGGGTTACCGTTTACAAATAGCATAAGTCATAAACAACCTCACCCGAATGGAGATTGAGTACGGGCGAAGTGTTTTGAACCTGTACGTGCATATAAGTAAACCCATGACCAACTAAAACTAAGACTACTAGACTCAGTATATACGACTCAATGTACACTACCCCCTTCCGGCACTTTAATTGTCCTCAATTAAAACCCAAGTGCAAAAACAAACTAACTTTGAGTGCTAAAGTTAAAAGCTTTATGTCATAATCAGTGAAACGGGTCAAAAGTTAAGTGATAAACGCAAGTTTAGCTCAAGAATGACCAACCCGAATCCCCACACTCAATGCTACTACGCCTCAAACCTATGGTAATTGCAAAACACATACCGATCAACCCAAACCACACCGCCCGCAACCTGTACTACGCTAACTAACCAGCCCTAACCATCCACAACCTCATCCTTACACTATTCATGACCAAACACAAGACTAAACTAAAACCCAACACTAAATCCAACTTGATTCTAAACAAAACTTGAAATAACGGACTCATTGTACAAAAATTACAAGAAAACATACCTCGGAATCGGATTAGAGAAGAAGAACTAAGAGAAAATGGTTGAAGCTTGAAACACTCGTGAAAATGTCAAGAGATTGGTGAATGGTTGCAGAATGATGGTGGAAATAAGTGGAATAGCGGTTATGGGTGAATGGTAGTGGTGGATTCTAGTAAAAATGGCTGAAATTCGGAGATGTATGGTGGTTTTTGGTGGTTTTCGGCGGATTGGAGAAGAAGAAGTGAGCCAAAAAGGGAAAACTAGGGTTTAAAATTGGGTCCGGCTGCAGATAAGGCTACTCGCGGGCTGTGAGCGAATAAATCAGTTGAGTCGCGCCCTGCGAGCGCATGTATGACGTAAGCATTCTTTTGGTGCTCGCTGGCCGCGAGCGGATTATGCTGTGCTACTCGCGCCCGCGAGTGGTCAATTTTCACCGAAAGTTTCGTAAAATTTCAAGTTCATGCCTTAGAAAAATTTCCAACAATTAACCAAACCTCCCAAAACACAACCCAAAATTTTTCTAACTCTGGAAGGTACCTGGAACTTGTTTTTCTCCTCATTCCCTACACATCCTTGGTATAAAATTCCTGCAAAATGACCCAAAAACAAAAACAAAGACCGACAAACTACCAAAGAAAACTGTTAGTTACGAAAAATAACCAAAAATAGACGAAAACACAACCGGTACAAACTCTACACTTGAGCCTATGCTCAAGACACTAAGCGGTGGTGTTAGGCATGTCATCGAGAGGAGTTACCTCCTTCTCGGTGTTATCAATCGGCCACCTAAATAGTGCTTCAACCTATGGCCATTTACCTTCCAAATACATCCATCGACTTCCTTTACCAACTCGACCGCTCCATGTGTCACACCCCTAATTCCAAGTGTAACCCGGTGGGGAGTATCGTGACACAAGTTGATATCATCATTACCAAACAATACAATAAACACAGCGGAAGTCTGGATAATTACTATTACAAACGTTCAAATGTTCAAAGTTTAAAAATAATATACAACGCTTGTAACTAGATCCACAGGCGGATCGAAAAGTAATTACAAAAGAAACTTGACAGACTAAGGCCTTCTAAGCAAGGGTTGCAATTCCTCTTAAGCTTCGCCTGAGCACTTCCAGCCTATTTACGAATACTTGTCACCTGCGCTTAGTCTTTTGAAAATACGTCAGTTTTCACTGGTAAATACGTTTAACCGACTCATTTTTGAAAACATTTTTAAAACATTTAGTGTACACAATGGCACTTTGTTTTATAAATAACTTGGGATAAAATTTTTCATGTTGTCAGTTTTATATGCTAATAATACATTTAGAGCCCGAAAACTATGTCGGGATCCTGATTAATCGACACGCCACTTTAACACCTTTAATAGGTGCACCCCTAATGGGTTATACTTTATTTTAGCATCTGACGGGTGTATGGCTACACCACGTGCTTAGATCGTGGCCATTTGCAATTAAATGAGTCGTGGATATCCAGGACACGTCGTTTTAACCCCCAAATGTTTAATATTATGCAATACGAATTAAAATGGATTATTTGAATTCCCGAATCATTGGTCTTTGATTTCCATATCCAACCATGCGGTATTAGTATACTGTATCCCACGCCCGTATAAGGAAAATAAGTTAAAGTATTTACCTGGCTTGCAAAATCTCTAAATAATAAGAAAATAAGCAAAGCACAGCTGTAATCAATAAACTAGCTTGGCGACAATCTACCGGAAGTCTCTAGTCTGGAAAGGAGGGTTTTATTAACCGATTAGTTAGCTAGCGGGTCTTTATTTAGTCATTGACTTAGACCGGCTAACTTAAAATAAAGATAACGGTACGAAATGCTAGATTAAGCGGTGACCGGAAAAGAATGTATTTTGGACCCGACAAGTACTAAGACTTGTATAATATGGGTTACCATTTTACAATCTTGAATTTGAGAATATTTTGATATGGTTAAACCCGTTTCGGTTAAATTGCTTAAACTAGTCATGTAGGCTTAACCAGTACGCATATATAAGTGAAACTAGGTAACCGGGTGAGTCTTACACAAGTTCCATATGCCAATAAGTTTAAAATATGTTATTATAACAGTAGGTTACTGATATGATGGCCCGTTATGGTTTTAAAAGCAACTATGCCTTAAAAGGGTAATTTCGTCATTTTAAAATGTAATAAACGAGCTTATAAGTAAACTGATGTTAATAACATAAACATTCTGTAAAAATACCTATTTTATGATGTTATATCAGTAGGACATCAATTATATGTGTGGTTTATAGTTTAAGACCAAACTATGTCTCGAAAGGGTAATTTGGTCATTTCACATATAGTTGATAATTTATTTGGGAATCTGAGTTTGGGACATGTACCTACTGTTGATTAGTTGAAAATATGTTTTGAAATCAGTAGGTATCAAGTCTTAAAGCTCTAATATGGTTTTAAATCATATTGTGCGCCGAAATGGCGATTAAGTCGCTAAATGACGATTTAAATGGTATTTAAGTAAAACTATTGTTGTGATCAGGTTTGTATGACCAAAATATGTTAATATACATATTACATTAATAAGTATGAGGTTTTGGTTCATTAAAATATTTAAAATTCATTTAAAATGCCGAAAAGGGGAATATCGTCATTTAAAGCCATAATATGCAAACTAGAGCTTAAATGGTTGCTCCAACCTGAATAAATATCCCAAATAATCCTAATAATGATATTACATCAGTAGGTAATGAGTTTTGATGTCAAGTTTATGTTTAAATCGTTTTATGTGCCAAAAAGGGCGATTTGGTCCTTTAAAAGTATGTTTTGCAATAATTAACCATACTCAGGTTTTGACCAGATTATTGATATTAAAATAAGTTGGTCATGTTTATAATTTAGTACGTAATTCATTTGCGTGCTTGTTTATATTAAAACAATGCTTTTGAGTATGAAGGGCATTTTAGCAAAGTTTAGGCATATTTATCGGATACTTGTATAACGACTCGGATTACTACATGACCATGTCCTATAACTCCAGAGGGTTATAGTATATTATAACATGGTCATAGTGCAACTTAGGGACACTAGCTAAGGTTGCTAAATCGGGTAAGAACTAAAAGTCAAAGCAGAAGTCAACTTCCGTGACTTCCAGTTGGGAACCGATCTTAGACCTGGAATTGACGAGTCGAACATGTTCCTAGATGTTCTTATGATTATTACTAAGTTGTTAGTATGTCAAAACAGGTTTTATAACACCTACATTGCTAGTTATAATTTATTTCAAAACTAACCCGTTTGACTTTTATTAACATATCTTTGACCCGTCAATTGACCAAGCAAACGTGGTAACCAGGGGGTGCCCTCTTGAGGGATTTATAGCTACCTTATTACAATCACGTAGCCATGTTCGTTACGAACATTGGCTGGACCATAATGGTCTTAGCTCAAAGTCAAAGCGTTTTTACATCAACGCTTTGATATTGGCCTTAAACTAAATAAAACTGAAAAAGAGGGCCAAGAACACTTACATAAGGTCCTTAGCTCGAAATAAGACTAATTAGGAAGTCCCCAAGGATTAGGAACCTCCAGATAGAATGAGAAGAGATGAAATAGAAATGAGCAAGTCCAAGTGATGCAAGGCATCACCTATTTATACTTGAAGGCTAAGAACAAGATCATGACATGTGTAGAGGCTTGTTCCCAGATGCAAACAAGTGTTTAGGGACGTGTATCAAGTAGGAGGAGAGTGGCATTTGCCAGATAGGTGGCAGGGCAGCAAGCTGCCATGCATTCTGCCTCTGGCAGTCCCTTACGGACAGTAAGGGTTATGCCTTGCGGTCCGTAAGGACCTCTGGCGCCCATGGTCTTGAATTGGTTACGGACCGTAACCTGAAAGGCTTGCGGTCCGTAACCGCCTTACAGAACTTGAATTTTGGTTGCCTTACGGTCCGTAACCGCTGATGGTTACGGTCCGTAAGGACCTTCCAGAAAGGAAATTTTGGCATTTTTCCACTTTTAGTTCTCCGACTTTTCCGATACTCGTTCAGAGGTTATTCAAACAACATGACGGCGTCTTTGGTCCTTCTCGGCTATACGAGGCAACCATAGATTTCGGGACACGTGTCGGATTTTTATTCGACGAAATTTTCAAGGTGTTACATCTTCACCCCCTTAATAAAAATCTCGACCTCGAGATTTATTCAAATAGATAAGGGTACTTTTGCCGCATATTGGACTCGACCTCCCAAGTATATTCGGTACCTCGACGGGCATCCCACTTAACTTTCACAATAGGTACGTGCTTCCTACGAAGCTTCTTAACTTGCCGATCTTCGATCGCAATTGGTTTCTCCACGAAACGCAAGTTTTCATTGATTTGAATGTCTTCATGAGGCATTGCTAGCGACCCATCCACTAGACATTTCTTCAAGTTGCTGACGTGGAAGACATCATGGATTCCACTGAGCTTCTCAGGTAGCTTAAGCCTATAAGCTACTGATCCTACACATTCGGTTACCTCGAATGGTCCGATGTACCTTGGGCTTAACTTGCCCTTCTTCCCAAAGCGCATTACACCTTTCCAAGGTGACACTTTTAACATGACCTTGTCCCCAACTTGGAACTGTAAAGGTTTACGCCTTTTGTCGGCATAGCTCTTTTGTCGATCACGAGCTGCCTTAAGTCGGTCCCCACGGATTTGCAAAATCTTTTCTGTGGTTTCGAGGACAATTTCGGGTCCAGATAGTTGGGCTTCTCCGACTTCGGCCCAACACACAGGCGTCCTACATTTTCTTCCGTACAAGGCTTCAAAAGGAGCGGCCTTAATACTCGTGTGGTAACTATTGTTATAAGAGAACTCGATTAGGGGTAAGTGATCATCCCAACTTCCGCCTAAATCGATCACACAAGCTCGAAGCATGTCCTCCAAGGTTTGAATGGTGTGCTCACTCTGCCCGTCTGTCTGCGGATGGTAAGCCATACTGAAGTTTAATCTCGTGCCTAGAGATTGTTGGAAGCTTTTCCAAAAGTGAGATGTATATCCTGTATCTCTATCCGACACAATGGATATTGGTACGCCGTGTAAGGACACAATCTCATCGACGTAAAGCTTAGCCAACTTATCAGAGTTGTATGTTTCCTTGATAGGCAAGAAATGAGCGGATTTGGTTAATCTATCCACGATAACCCAAATCGTGTCATTGTCACGCTTGGTCTTGGGCAACTTAGTGATACGTCCGTAGTTACCATTTCCCATTTCCACACTGGGATTTCAAGTTGTTGTAGAAGTCCTGACGGTTTCGGGTGTTCTGCCTTAATTTGAGAACACATCAAGCACTTTGCTACATGATTAGCTATATCTTTCTTCATACTCATCCACCAATAATTGGGTTGAAGATCTTGATACATCTTGTTGCTTCCTGGGTGAACGAAATATTTAGAATTATGAGCCTCTTGGAGGATTATATCTCTAAGTCTTCCAAAGATCGGAACCCAGATCCGATTATTTAATCGGAACATTCCGTCCTTTCCAGGTGATAACTGATCAATAGTTGCACCTAATCCTTCCTTGGCAATGTTATTCTCTGACATGGCTTCTTTTTGAGCATTTAGTAGCTTCTCGTTCAAACTATTCTTCAATTCGATGCTTTTGGTATTGATCCTTAGAGGTTTGACTCTTTCCTTATGACTAAGTGCATCATCAACTACATTCGCCTTTCCTGGATGATATCGAATCTCGCAATCATAGTCGTTGAGTGTTTCCATCCATCGACGTTGCCTCATGTTCAAATTCTTTTGATTGAATAAATGTTGCAGACTTTTATGGTCAGTGTAGATGATACACTTTGTTCCATATAAATAGTGTCTCCAAAGTTTAAGTGCAAATACTACCGCACCCAGCTCCAAATCATGGGTGGTGTAGTTTCTCTCGTGCACCTTTAGTTGTCGCGATGCATATGCAATCACTTTGCCTCTCTGCATAAGCACACATCCTATGCCAGTGTGTGAAGCATCACAGTAAACTACAAACTCTTCAACACCTTCTGGTAGGGTTAACACCGGGGCATTGCTTAACTTGTGCTTCAAAGTCTCGAAGGATTCTTGTTGCTTTGGACCCCAGTTGAATTTAGCATCCTTACAAGTTGAGATTGTCAAAGGAGAGGCTATTCGTGAGAAGTCCTCAATGAACCTTCGATAATAACCAGTCAGTCCTAGGAAACTACGTATCTCGGAAGGTGTCTTTGGCGCTTTCCAATTCATTATTGCTTCTATCTTTGCTGGATCTACTTGGATACCATGTTCAGTTACTATGTGTCCAAGGAACTAAACCTCACGAAGCCAGAATTCACAATTGGAAAATTTTGCGTACAACTTTTCCTGACGCAGTATTTTTAGAATGCACCTTAAGTGTCTCTCGTAATCATGTTGATTTCGGGAGTAGATGAGTATGTCGTCTATGAAGACGATGAGAAACTTATCCAAGTATGGCTTGCAGACTCTGTTCATGAGGTCCATGAATGTTGCGGGTGCATTTGTGAGTCCGAAAGGCATCACTAGAAACTCATAATGTCCATATCTTGTCCTGAAAGCAGTTTTCAGAACGTCATCATTCTTAACCTTAAGTTGGTGATATCCTGATCTTAAATCAATCTTCGAGAAGTAGCTTGCACCTTGCAATTGGTCAAACCAATCATTGATCCTGGGCAAAGGATAATGGTTCTTGATCGTTATTTTATTGAATTCACGGTAATCAATGCACATCCGCATTGATCCGTCCTTCTTTTTGACGAAAAGGATAGGAGCTCCCCACGGCGAAAAGCTAGGTTGAATAAAACCTTTCTCTAAAAGTTCATCCAATTGGGTTCTTAATTCTTTCATCTCGGTTGGCGCTAAACGGTATGGAGCTTTAGCTATAGGAGCTGCCCCAGGTATGATGTCAATTCGAAACTCTACCTGCCTATCAGGAGGTAGGCCAGGTAATTCTTATGGGAACACGTTTGGGTATTCAGAAATGATGGGTATATCCTCAATTTTCGGCTTGGGTTCATCAACAGTGACTTGTGCCATGTAGATGACACATCCCTTCGTCATACATCTAGATGCCTTAAGCAAAACTGCTTTATCAGGTAATCCAAAGTGTTTGTCTCCATGAATGGTGAGGATTTTACCAGACAGGGATTTGATTTCAATGAGCTTCTTATCGCAGGCAATGCATGCTTGGTTATGCAATAACCAGTCCATGCCTAAGACTAAATCGAATCCCGCTAGTTTCATGATAAAAGAGACACAGGGATAGGATGATTCTTGATGGATATGAAGCATCCCTCAATAATGGACGAAGCGGTTTCTATAGTTCCATCAGCGAGCCCTACTTCATAGATTTTGTCTAGAGTTCTTACGGGCAAGTTTAATAGTTCACTAAACTTATGATCTACAAACGACTTATCAGCGCCCGAATCGAAAATAACTCTAGCAAAAATGTCGTTGATAAGGAACGTACCCGTTATGACATTGTTATCCTTCACTGCTTCCTTAGCATTCATTTGAAAGGCCCTGGCAGTGGCTTTCTTAGCTTCGGTGGTTTTAGCCTTACTTTCAGTAGTTGCCTTAGGGCAATTTGTCTTAATGTAGCCTTTCTCACCACACCCAAAGCAAGTAGCATCCTTAATATTACGGCACTCATGAGATCTATGCCCTGTTTTCTTGCAGATGTTGCACTGCTTCGGCTTCTGGTCTAAGCGACACTGGCCATAATGTTGTTGTCCACACTTCTTGCACGTGGGTTTGTCGCTTGATTTTTGATTATCCTTGACAAACCCATGCTTACCCTTTTTATTAAATATCTAGGAGTTTCCATCCTCCCGCTTCCTCTTTCCTTCATTATCAGTCTTGACTGACAATTGCCTTACGTAGTCCTGGGTGAGGGAGAGAGATAACTCAACTACGGACTTATAGGTGCTTGGCTGCACCGCCTTAACCATACTCCTGATTTTAGGAGCTAACCCATTGATGAAACGTGCGATACTTTTGGGCTCCGGGGTAACAAGATATGGCAGTAGTCTTGAAAGAGAGTTGTAGTCGGTGACAAACTTCCGACAATCCATATTCTTCATAGTCAGATTTAGGAAATCTGACTCGATTTTCTCCACCTCATGAGGTGGGCAGTAAGTATCCTTCACCAAATCTACAAACTTGGACCAACTCAAGTTGTAGAGGTGCACTTTGCCTGTAGATTGAACCAAGGCTTTCCACCAGATAAGGGCATCGCCCTTGAATGACTGAGACACATATTTAACAACATTCTTATCAGTGCAGCCGCTGATATCCACTACTGTTTCCATCTCGTCCAACCACTATAGACATTCCACTGCTCCTTTTTCCCCGTTGAAATCACGAGGTCTGCAAGATACAAAGTACTTGTAGGAGCATCCATCGCCATCAACATTTGGTTTCTTAGGATGCGCATCACTCTTTGCATTTGAAGAGTGTGCCTTACTCTTTTTCGGCTCTGAGTGGTTAGGCTGATATTTTGGTTTAGAAACGGGTTTGGAGCGAGAAACACTTGACTCGGGTCGATGTTCAGATTTGTCCTTTAAAGCCTTGCCGATCTCAGCGGAAATAAGGTCTCTCAAGTCATTCTTACTTATGATGATATTCTCATTGGTGTCGTTGTCGTTGCGATTACTGTTTACTTTGTTGGAATCCGCCATTGTTGCGACTTTAAATTTCTAAATTTTGAGATATATTTTTGGTTAATTGTTACGGTGTACCCTTATTCACGTCATGGTTCTAAGACCATAAAAAATTTAAATATCAGATATGGTATATTTATACATAACCTAGGTCTCGAAGGACCATTATAGGTATTTATAGATTGGACATAGCCCAGAGTTTATCAGATAGTGCATCAAGCGTCACTATCATTATTATGGCACATTGGCTTTACACTACTATTAGGTGTTTAAATATTTTAGCCAGGATCTAATTTGATCACTTAGGCGGTAGGGTTTGAACATTGTCGTTTACCCCAAATTGATTGGTGTGACAATGATTGTCACAGGAAATTAAGGGTAACTCCACATTGAGAGTTAATATAGAGAAATGATAAATTTGAAAGTGGAACATTGTTCACCCTTTACTAGACAGAAGGTTACTTCCGAAATTTTCATTTTGCCAATTTCTAATTGATCCTAGTCATTGGCTAAAAGATTTTGGGATAATATAGCGGATCGATAAACTTTGAACAAATCATGATGATTGATTGAATGAAAATACATAATAAGGAAAATTTTACTAGAAGAACATTACATAATTTCCTAATATATAGGACTTTGAAATAACAAAAGTAGTTCTCACAGGAACTTATCAAAATAACAATGTCCTCGCAGGGACTTTTTGGAATTTAAATTACATATATGAAAATACAATACTAGTTATCCTTCCTCCCTTTCACAACTTTACAAAGTTTGTTGATAAATTTCGTTGTTTTCTTCTCCGATTTGACTTGTTGCCGCATTTCCCTTACTTGACTAAGGCTTCATTGGTACTTGTGGTTGGGGTTGAGGCTGAGGTGGAGGAGGTTGCGGCTGAGACATACCCTGGTGCGTATATACATACGGTGGATATCCGGTAGCTGCATATGAAGGGTAAGAAGGTGGATAACTAGGATAAGGAGAATGATAAAGGGCATTGTGCATGGCTGCTTCAAGATATGGATTGTATGAAGGAGCAGTAAAATCAGCACCATATCCAGATAAGTCCGGATAGGTGGGAATCGGTTTACCCAACCCCGTTGAAGATGGCTGAACTGCTGGCTGAGGCACCGGGTCAGCAGCTGGTTGTGGGGTTGAAACCGCCACAGGTGAAGTGTTTGAGGGCCCACCCATTTGTGGGCCTCGAGAATAATGGGGTAAGAGGGTGGCAAAGGTGGTAGCGAACCCGACCTTTGACCAGCACGCACCGACCTGCGTGCTCCACGCCTTCGGCGTGATTGTGATGATGATTCAGGTGGTGGCTGAGGTTGGTCCACCTGTTGCATATCTACATCCTCTTGGTGAGGATGTGGTGATGGGGCTTGATGTTGGGGAGTGCTATGGTATGAGGGTGTGTTGACGAACACATATTGTGCCCATCTTTGCTCATAATCATCAGGACCTCGGAACGGAGATCCTACCAAGGAGTTCGAGCCACTGGACAGCTCGATGGGATGACCATAGGATCCGGTTTGTGGGAATTCTTCCGGATCAGAATCTTCCTCCATATGCGTCGGTGAATCAACTGGAGGGGTTTCAGGTGATGGTTGGTTTACTGGGTTAGCATAGTTAAAATTGAAGAATTCTTGGTGTGAATGGGAATGTTAATGGTGTGATTGGTGAGAATGGTGAGAATGGTAAGAATGTTGAGAGTGTGATTGGGGCAGGGAGTATTCATGTGAAATTGAATGTCTATAGGGTTCAAAGGGGGACGAAGAATCTCCGGATCCTTCGTAAGGGTTGTGTTCAGGTAGATTGCTGCTCCGGCTAGGGATGGTCGGTATGGTGGTCTGAAGGATGGTCCAGTCATAGAGGGTCCACCCCTCATGGGTCCTTTGCCTTTTCCTCTGCGTCTGAACTTAGGCGGCATTTTTCCTGTTTCAAAAACAAGTTAAACAAAATACAAAGCTAAAGTAATAAGATGGAAATGATTACACCTAGGTTAAAGTCTAGACTCGAAAGTCTAAGAGATATGTGCTAATATGTATTCCCGAGATTAAACACAAAAAGGCTAGTGTTTAATTCACTCGAGAGTTGGCTTTGATACCAACCTGTCACATCCCTAATTCCACGTGTAACCCGGTGGGCCCGATGGGGAGCATCGTGACGCAAGTTGATATCATCATTACCAAACAATACAATAAACACAGCGGAAGTCTGGATAATTACTATTACAAACGTTCGAATGTTCAAAGTTTAAAAATAATATACAACGCTTGTAACTAGATCCACAGGCGGATCGAAAAGTAATTACAAAAGGAAACTTGACAGACTAAGGCCATCTAAGCAAGGGTTGCAATTCCTCTTAAGCTTCGCCTGAGCACTTCCAGCCTATTTACGAATACTTGTCACCTGCGCTTAGTCCTTTGAAAATACGTCAGTTTTCATTGGTAAATATGTTTAACCAACTCATTTTTGAAAACATTTTTAAAATATTTAGTGTACACAATGGATTATTTGAATTCCCGAATCATTGGTCTTTGATTTCCATATCCAACCATGCGGTATTAGTATACCGTATCCCAAGCCCTTATAAGGGAAAATAAGTTTAAAGTATTTACTCTGGCTTGCAAAATCTCTAAATAATAAGAAAATAAGCAAAGCACAGCCATAATCAATAAACTAGCTTGGCAACAATCTACTGGAAGTCTCTAGTCTGGAAAGGATGGTTTTATTAACCGATTAGTTAGCTAGCGGGTCTTTATTTAGTCATTGACTTAAACCGGCTAACTTAAAATAAAGATAACGGTACGAAACGCTAGATTAAGCGGTGACCGAAAAATAAAGTATTTTGGACCCGATAAGTACTAAGACTTGTATAATATGGGTTACCATTTTACATTCTTGAATTTGAGAATATTTGATATGGTTAAACCTGTTTCGGTTAAATTGCATAAACTAGTCATGTAGGCTTAACCGTACGCATATATAAGCGAAACTAGGTAACCGGGTGAGTCTTACACAAGTTCCATATGCCATTAAGTTTAAAATATGTTATTATAACAGTAGGTTACTGACCTGATGGCCGTTATGGTTTTAAAAGCAACCATGCTTTAAAAGGGCAATTTTGTCATTTTAAAATGTAATAAATGAGCTTATAAGTAAACTGATTTTAATAACATAAACGTTCTGTAAAAATACCTATTTTATGATGTTATATCAGTAGGACATCAATTATATGCGTGGTTTATAGTTTAAGACGAAACTATGTCTCGAAAAGGTAATTTGGTCATTTCACATATAGTTGATAACTTATTTGGGAATCTGAGTTTGGTACATGTACCTACTGTTGATTAGTTGAAAATATGTTTTGAAATCAGTAGGTATCAAGTCTTAAAGCTCTAATATGGTTTTAAGCCATATTGTGCGCCGAAATGGCGATTAAGTCGCTAAATGACGATTTAAATGGTACTTAACTAAAATTATTGTTGTGATCGGGTCTGTATGACCAAAATATGTTAATATACATATTACATTAGTAAGTATAAGGTTCTGGTTCATTAAAATATTTAAAATTCATTTAAAGTGCCGAAAAGGGGAATATCGTCATTTAAAGCCATAATATGCAAACTAGAGATTAAACTCAGTTTGCAACCTGAATAAATATCCCAAATAATCCTAATAATGATATTACATCTGTAGGTAATGAGTTTTGATGTCAAGTTTATGTTTAAATCGTTTTATGTGCCGAAAAGGGCGATTTGGTCCTTTAAAAGTATGTTTTGCGATAATCAACCAAACTCAGGTTATGACCAGATTATTGATATTAAAATAAGTTGGTCATGTTTATAATTTAGTACATAATTCATTTTCGTGCTTGTTTATATTAAAACAATGCTTTTGAGTATGAGGGCATTTTAGCAAAGTTTAGGCATATTTATCGGATACTTGTATAACGACTCGGATTACTACATGACCATGTCCTATAACTCCAGATGGTTATAGTATATTATAACATGGTCATAGTGAAACTTAGGGACAGTAGCAAGGTTACTAAATCGGGTCAGAACTAAAAAGTCAAAGCAGAAGTCAACTTCCGCGACTTCCGGTTGCGAACCGATCTTAGACCTGGAATTGACGAGTCGAACATGTTCCTACATGTTCTTATGATTATTACCAAGTTGTTAGTATGTCAAATAGGTTTTATAACATCTACATTGCTAGTTATAATTTTATTTCAAAACTGACCCGTTTGACTTTTATTAACATATCTTTGACCCGTCAATTGACCAAGCAAACGTGGTAACCAGGAGGTGCCTTCTTGAGGGATTTATATCTACCTTATTACGATCGCGTAGCCATGTTCGTTACGAACATTGGCTGGACCATAATGGTCTTAGCTCAAAGTCAAAACGTTTTTACATCAACGCTTTGATATTGGCCTTAAACTAAATAAAACTGAAAAGGAGGGCCAAGAACACTTACACAAGGTCCTTAGCTCGAAATAAGACTAATTAGGAAGTCCCCAAGGATTAGAAACCTCCAGATAGAATGAGAAGAGATGAAATAGAAATGAGCAAGTCCAAGTGATGCAAGGCATCACCTATTTATACTTGAAGGCTAAGAACAAGATCATGACATGTGTAGAGGCTTGTTCCGAGATGCAAACAAGTGTTTGGGGACTTGTATCAAGCAGGAGGAGAGTGGCATTTGCGAGATAGGTGGCAGGGTAGCAAGCTGCCATGCATTCTGCCTCTGGGAGTCCCTTACGGACCGTAAGGGTTATGCCTTGCGTTCCGTAAGGACCTCTGGCGCCCATGGTCTTGAATTGGTTACGGACCGTAACCTTAAAGGCCTGCGGTCCGTAACCGCCTTATAGAACTTGAATTTTGGTTGCCTTACGGTCCGTAACCACTGATGGTTACGGTCCGTAAGGACCTTCCAGAAAGGAAATTTTGGCATTTTTCCACTTTTAGTTCTCTGACTTTTCCGATGCTCGTTCAGAGGTTATTAAAACAACATGACTTTGGTCCTTCTCGGCTACACGAGGCAACCATGGATTTCGGGACACGTGTCGGATTTTTATTCGACGAAAATTTTGAGGTGTTGCATCATGTGGGAAAACTTCTCTAACTATATATGGTCCCGTCCATTTCGACTTCAACTTCCCAGGAAACAATTTCAATCTCGAATTATAAAGAAGTACCTTGTCGCCAACCGAGAATTCCTTCACTTTTTTAACGTTCGATCATGCAAAGCTTTTGAATTTTCCTTGATAATCCATGATCGTTCATAGGCCGCATCTCGAAGCGCTTCCAACTCATGGATTTGAAAATATCTACGCCTAGCTGTTTCGGTCAAATCTAAGTTCACGGTCTTAAGGGCCCAAAGTGCCGTACACGATCATAAACGAGGTGGTCCCTAAAGGTGTCTTGTAGGCGGTACGAAATGCCCACAAAGCGTCATCCAGCTTGTCGGACCAATCCTTTCTAGACTTACCTACCGTCTTTTCAAGAATTCTCTTCACTCCCCTATTTGCATTCTCAACTTGCCCACTCGTTTGTGGATGATATGCGGTGGCAAAACGGTGGGTAACTCCATATCGCTCCAATGCCTTCTCCATCACGGCATTACAAAAATGTGAACCGCGGTCACTAATGAGAGCTCTAGGTGTACCGAACCTAGTGAACAACATCTTGAGAAATTTCACCACCACTCGGGCATCGTTTGTACGCAAAGCTTGAGCCTCAACCCACTTCGAGACGTAATCGATTGCCACGAGGATGTACCGATTCTCAATGGAGGGGGAAAGGTCCCATGAAGTCAATGCCTCAAACATCAAATATCTCTAGGACCTGAATCGGGTGTTGGGGCATTTCATTCTTGGATGAAATATTTCCGGTACGTTGGCAAGCATCGCAATTCCTAACAAACTCTACCGCATCATCCACTACCGTGGGCCAATAGAACCCGCAATCAAAAACCTTTTGTGCGGTAGCGTGTGCACCATGATGACCACCGGTTAATCCTTCATGAACATGCCTAAGGATCTCTCTACCCTCCTCTCTCACGACACATCTCCTAAGGACTCGATCACCTCCTATTCTAAAAAGGAATGGGTCATCCCATATGTACTTTCTTGCGTCCCTAAACAACTTCTTCTTTTGTTGGGCATTCATATCCTCCACGACATACCCATTAGCCAAATAATTCGCTAGGTCACTAAACCAAGGCAAACCCTCTCTCTCCGCCTCTACAAAATCTATGGTCTCGTGAGGGAATCTATCTCCTATCGCCTCCTCTCGAATCTCTTCCCTATTCGGATCCTCTAAACGCGACAAGTGATCGGCCGCTAAATTCTCGGCTCCCCTTTTGTCTCTAATCTCGATGTCAAACTCGGAAAGCAATAATATCCACCGGATAAGTCGGGGCTTAGCGTCTTTCTTTTGGAAGAGAAAACGCAAGGCGGAATGGTCGGTGAAAACAACGGTCGTGGAAAGCACGAGATAAGATCGGAATTAATCGAAAGCAAATACTACGGCTAAGAGCTCTTTCTCCGTGGTGGTGTAGTTCTCTTCAGCATCATTTAACGTTTTGCTCGCGTAGTAAATTGGATGGAAGTGCTTATCCCTTCTTTGTCCTAAAACCGCACCTACGGCATAGTCACTCGCATCGCACATTAGCTCGAACGGTAAACTCCAGTCGAGCGAGATAAGAATGGGGGCACTAACAAGCTTCTCCTTTAAAAAGGTAAAAGCTTTAAGACACTCCTCGTCGAATACGAAAGGAACCTCTTTCTCCAAAAGACGAGTCATTGGGCGTGTGATCTTAGAAAAATACTTAATGAAAAGCCTATAGAAACCCGCATGACCGAGAAAACTCCTAATCGATTTAACATTGGTAGGTGGAGGTAAACGACTAATGGTATCTATCTTGGCCCTATCGACCTCTATCCCCACTCTCGAGATTTTGTGTCCCAACACAATCCCTTCCGTCACCATAAAGTGACACTTCTCCCAATTCAACATCAACTTTGTCTCTATGCACCTTTTCATCATCCGCTCTAAATTACCTAAACAATGGTCAAAAGAATCACCGTAGACTGAGAAGTCATCCATAAAGACCTCCATAGTACTCTCAACCATGTCTTGAAAGATCGCGACCATGCACCGCTGAAACGTAGTCGGTGCATTACATAATCCGAAGGGCATGCTTCGGTACGCATATGTGCCATAAGGACATTTAAAAGTCGTTTTCCCTTGGTCCTCCGGGGCGATTGGGATTTGGAAGTAACCGGAAAAACCATCTAGAAAACAATAGAATTTACAACCCGCGAGACGCTCGAGCATTTGATCGATGAATGGTAGAGGAAAGTGGTCCTTCCGGGTGGCGTCATTGAGCTTGCGGTAGTCAATACACACACGCCAACCGGTGACCGTTCGGGAAGGAATAAGCTCGTTTTATTCATTCATGACAACAGTCATCCCACCCTTCTTAGGGACAACTTGAGTGGGACTAACCCACGAGGAATCAGATATAGGATAAATTAGCCCAGCCTCCATCAACTTAATCACATCCTTCCTAACCACCTCTTTCATGTTAGGATTTAGACGCCTTTAAGGTTGCACTACCGGTTTGAATTCGTCTTCCATGAGAATCCAGTGTGTGCAAAACGTGGGGCTAATCCCCTTGATATCGGACAATCTTCAAGCTATGGCATCTTTATGCTCCCAAAGCACCTCAATTAACCTACCTTTCTCCTCCTCCGTCAACTTAGACGAGATGATGATGAACAAACTAGACTCCTCTCCTGAGAAGGCATACTCTAGATGGGATGGAAGAACCTTAAGCTCTAAAGGTGCCAACTCCAAGGGTTTACTCTCTACCTCTTCCCTAACCTCACACAACTCTAAAGTTTCCGGAATCCACTCCGGATTGTTCCCAACTTCCTCATCCTCACTTTCAAACTCAATCTCATCTCCACCCACTAGATCACTCCTACTAATGTAACTGACACACTGATCAACACATGACATAAAGGAATCTAAGAAATAAACAGAATGACACGGACCGCTATGATTGTCACTACCACTAGGGACTAGGGTGTTGCATGGCTCTATCTATCTCGAATGTGACAATCTCGTCACCCGCACGAAGTGAGATCTTACAGTCATAGACATCAATGATTACCTTGGCGGTTCGAAGGAAGGGACGACCTAGAATGATTGGAACCTTTTCATCGGCCTCCATGTCGAGGACAACAAAATCAACCGGAAAGACGAACTTATCGACCTTGACTAAGAGATTCTCGATGATACCCCTAGGATACTTGACCGAACGATCGGCCAATGATAACGACATACGTGTGGGTGTAAGCTCTCCTAGACCTAAACGCTCATAAGTGAGAATGGCATCAAGTTGATGCTAGCTCCTAAATCGGCTAGAGCATGAGCGGGAGCAACGGCGCCCCCGAAAAAGCACGGAGTGGTGAAGGTGCCCGGATCGGTTAGTTTCTCCGGTAGCTTGTTCAAAACCACCGCCGAACAACCGCCAGTCAACGGAATGTTAGACAACTCACCTAGCCTATCTTTTCGCTTGAGAAGATCTTTGAGGAATTTCGCATACTTAGGCATGGATTGCAAGGACTCGATGAACGGAAGATTTATCTTTAATTGCTTAAACATCTCTAAGAAGTTCCCGTATTCCCTAGCATATTTCTGATGCTTGAGACGGGCGGGATATGGAACGCGCGAATGATTAACCAAAGAGGATGGCTTGACTCCTACTGGCTGTTTCTCTACTCTCTTTTCTACTTGGGGCTCCTCGGTTTGTGCGGTACTTGCTGGGATTAACCTATCGTGCACCTTACCGGGAGCTTCCATCTCTATCTCCTCGTCTACCTCCTCCTCACTTTCTACTTCTACACTCTCCATAACTACCTCCCCTAAATTCCTACCACTCCTAGTAGTGATGGCCTTGGCGAAATGATTAGCCAGGTTCTGGTAGGTGTTGCCCGAGAACTGACCGGGAGGGTGTTCTTGCAACTGTTTGGAGAGACCACCTAACTGTCTTTCAAGATCTAAGAGTGCAGCCTGTTGGTTTTTATTGTGAAGTTCTTGATTTTTATTTAAGTGTTCTTGATTTTTCACGAAACCAATAAGATCAGTTAAGGCTTTCTGAGTGGCTTGGTCCTTAACCATGATTTGAGCAAACATCTCTTCGATCCTACTAATATCTGAACTCTTTCCACTACCCTGACCCTTTAGACTCGACCCCGAATGATTAAACTGACCCTGCTGCCTCGGACCTGAACTAATGAACAAACCCTGCCCCTGTTTTGATACTGACCAGATGGAAACGGGGGGGGGGGGGGGGTTACCGGAAGAGCGGAAGTTAGTATTATTATTATTACGCCAGTTAGGGTTGTAATTTGAATTGTTGTTAAATTGACCCCTATTCTAACCGGCTATGTACTCTAGCTGCTCTAACGTAATGGTAGGACAATCTATGGTGTCATGACCCCCTCTACAAACCTCGCACTTATCGACCTTTTTCTTAAGTTCATAAAGCTCCTTGGTGAAAGTTCTCTCCATCCGATCTAACGCAGCAGCCACTGTTGAGTCCAAGCCAACTTGGTTCACCCCTCGAGTAGTCGAAGAGGTGCTAGTAACAGGAATGGAATTCCTGCCGACGGCGCTATAGTCCATATCAGAATGGGCAAAACTTTCAAACATGTCGTTACACTCAGCTGTCGTTTTCTTGCCCATGAGTTGCCCTCCAGCTGAAGTGTCAAATTAGGATTTAAAAGCAAAAATTGTTAAAAAGTGAAAATAAGAGAATTAAAAATAAAACAAGGCTGCCGGGATTCGAACCCGGGTCAGCCGGGTCAGCCAATGACTTAACTCCCACTCATCCAACCACTCCGCCACTTGTGTTATTTGATAACATATCGAAACAATTAATTCAAATAACAGAACACAGAAATCAAATTCAGTCTTTGACGTGCCCATTTCGCAGTCGCCGGAAATCCCGACGACTTCGCCAATAATTAACGGTTTCTATCGATTTAATGGAAGAATTAATCCTAACATCGGTTATAACCGACGTCCAGTTCCGCGACTTCCGTCATAACCGCCGGAGAACGGATGACCAACGAATCAAGACGGTAGTCAGACCAAATGCGTCTCGATTCTTCCCTATAAATTCACCCACAAGTCTCTGGTAGCCTTTTCGCTCAAAACACCTTTTCTCGAAGCAATTTCACTCGCCGGAAATATCCTGCCATCACCGGACTTTCGCCGGAAAACCGAGACTCACCTCAACACGGTAAACACCTCGACTCTTTCTGTTTCAATCCGTTGTTAGACTGTTACTAACTTTAATCCAACAATCAGAATCAATCCTAGATGACGTAACGGAATATTCAGCTCTCGCCGGAAAACCTCTGGAATTTTTAATCTCACGTTGTGAATCGGTATAATCATTCGAACTTCTGTCAATCCTTGTTTAGTACCCCACTTTCATAACTAATCAAACAAAACTGATAATTGATTCAAGCAGAAAGAATACACAAATCAGAGCCGACGTTCATTGCCGGAATTCTGAAGAAATACAATTGATCGGTACATTCGTTTCCTGAGTTCATTTTATTCATCACATTTCAACCAGTAATATGCTCGATGAACGACCCAACCAAGAACAGTTGAAAAATCGTCGACTGAGTCTTTGAGCGAAGAAGACGAAGTCGACTGTGTATTATAAGATTAATTAAAATCAGATTAATAAACGGGTTAGACACACAGTCCAGCGGTGGACTGTGTGCAAATAATAAGAACACGTCTCGAGTTCGATCCCTGCCCCAACCTCACTCCTTTAAACAAAAATGCTTTTTTTAACCGAACCGGGATAACTCACATAATCATGTTAAGTATAATAAAAACCGGAATATTAACCAGGTTAGACACACAGTCCAGCGGTGGACTGTGTGCGACACTAACTCGCACGTCCCGGGTTCGAGACTGGTTAACGGCACCGGTTCAATGCAATTAAAATCCTTTTTTTAAAAATAAATGATTTTCGGATTAACTTAATTAGTGTATAAATATAATTAAAAACATAAACATTTCGGGTTAGACACGTAGCTCAGTTGGTAGAGCTGCGTGCACGCGTACGGGAGGTCACGGGTTCGAGTCTCACCCAGCGCACACATACAAACGACTGAACCGGTCAACGGTCAACAGTAATGGTCAACGGTCAACGGTCAAGTCAAAAAGTCAACATTTTTTTTATTATTTATTTATTTATTTAATTTTTTACTTACCATACTCTCGGATCTCATAGAAGACCGCCGATGATAGCCGTTGAATCAATTAAAAATACTTAAAAATAACATTTTTAAAGTTAGAAAATAGCCTTAAACTCACAAAAATATATCCAAAAATCCTATTAAAATTGTTAATAAAATCCATTTATTTACCTTACTTTTTCGTTATTAATTAGGTTAGTTTTTTTTCCTCGTCGATCAATCCTCTAAACTCGTGCGCATTCAACATCATCAACCGAACGCACCCAAGGTGAGTGAATCTTACAACTCCCCTTTTTATTACACGTTTTGGGGTGTATCATGTGTCGCTTAAACTAATTCGTTAATTCAAACTCGTGCTATACCATATTATGATCTAAACTTAGAATGTAAATATTGTTTGTAGTTATGTATTACATATTGTCAAGTTGTATGCAAATTATTTGTTAGGCCCATCAGTTCCTCGTGGGAGACGAGTTGAACAACGCGTGCCTTAAAACTCATTCATTAGGCCCATCAGTTCGTAGAACAACGCGTGCCTCAAAACTCATTCATTAGGCCCATCAGTTCCTCGTGGGAGACGAGTTGAGCAACACGTGCCTCAAAACAATCTATTATTGTATGTGTGTGCATTATTTAATATTAAGTGTTTTGTGAATAAGTTTACATCTATATTTACTCATATGTGGTTATGCACTTTATTTTATAATCAATTCAATAAACTTGTTCAAATGTTTTTCATAGGATTCACTCGCCAACTTTTTGTTGATCCAAAAACCATTTTTACACATGATACAGGTGAACAGGATGAAGCAAGGAAAACATAGGAAATGCCTTAGAAGAAAATAATGAAGTCTAGAAAGATGTGTAGAACATGTTGTAATTATGATTGTATGATTTCCTTTAAATTGTAATAGTAAATATGAAACGTTATAATAAATGTCATGAGCTTTGATGAAAACCCAATCATGCCCCGATCACCTTTTCCGCTGCGGGTCGGGGTGTGACGGATTGGTATCAGAGCTTTTGACTATAGGGATATAGGATAGGTTATTAGACACTTAGAGCCTATACTATAGTTGATTAGATTTTAATTGTTTATGTGGTTATATGCAAACTAATGATGTTTATTTCTTTCATATTTATTACATACGCAAATGCATGCAAACACTTCCGATACTACATTTTGTGATACATAGTGGATTATACTTACAGTCAAACATACATAATTACATACACATTCATCATACATATTTCAATGTTCACATATTCAATTCATCTTCATACTTCCGTTATTCAAGATTTTGTCGCATTTTTTTTTCATTTTTCAAATCTCATCAAAGTGAGTTCTGCGACGGGCATGTAGTAACTGTAAGGGTACAAGTACCGGTAGTCGGAACGTCCTGTCTAGGTTGGCATTCGTATAAATCCAATATAACGGACCAGTTTGCCTACCTGGGGACTAACGATGAGAGTACGAAGGACCTATTAGGCCAAAGCATGTCACACCAAACGTCGTTCGAACTAACCCCACTTTGAGGTGTCACCGTGTCCACACCTGGTTACATTCCGAATACGATACGTTACATACATATTTCTCGATTTTCTCCGGGTTTTAGTGTACGTAACCAGGCTAACACATGCGAACTGTCACACCCCGATCCGCAGCGGAAAAGGTGATCGAGGCATGATTGGGTTATCATCAAAGCTCATGACATTTATTATAACGTTTCATATTCATTATTACAATTAAATGAGAAATTTACAATTATAATTACATCATGTCCTAAACATCATTCTAGACTTCATTGTTTTCTTCTAAGACATTTCCTATGTTTTCCTTGCTTCATCCTGTTCACCTGTATCATGTGTAAAAATGGTTTTTGGATCAAGAAAAAGTTGGCGAGTGAACCTTGTTAGAAAACATTTATTATTTATTTCTGGTTGTATTTAATATGGAAAATTTGTGCAATATTCATATATGAACAAACGTAAATAAACATACAATAACAAACAACAACAAACAATAACATAAATGAAACTGTGCGATCAAGGCTCAATCAAACGGAGCCGATCGTATTGCATGTACTGAAAATGAAAAATGACTGTGCGATCAAGGCTCAATCAAACGGAGCCGACCGTATTGCATGTACTGAAAATAATAAATTAAATCTACACCATAATCACACAAACAGTTTACACAGGTAGGATACACATTTATTCATGATATGATGTATGCACAATGATTTAAATATAATAAATAGTAAGACACATGATACACCCCAAAAACGTGATTTAAACGGGGAATTTGTAGAGATTCACTCACATTTGGTGCGTTCGGTTGATGATGTTGAATGCGCACGAAGTTGGTTTTAACCACGAGTGAAACTAACCTAGATAATAACATAATGGTTTGGTAAATAAGCGGATTTTATTAATCAATTTTAGTAGGATGATTGGATATATTTTTGTGAGTTTAAGGCTATTTTCTAACCTTAAAAATGTTATTTTTAAGTATTTTTAATTGATTTTTAAATAAAATAAATAAATAAAATAATAAAAATTGTTGACTTTTTGCGACCGTTGACCGTTGACTTGTTGACCGGTCAGACTGTGTAATTGTGTGCGCCGGGTGAGGCTCGAACCCGAGACCTCCCGTTCGCGTGCACGCAGCTCTACCAACTGAGCTACGTGTCTAACCCGAAATATTTCTGTTTTTAATTATATTTATACATAACTGAATTAATCCGAAAATCATTTGTTTTAAAAACGATTTTTAATGACTCGCTCGGTGTTCTCCACAGGTCTCGAACCCGGGACCTGTGGTTTGGGTTAACACACAGTCCACCGCTGGACTGTGTGTCTAACTTGTTAAATAACCTGATTTTTATTATACTTATATACAAACTAAATAATTTCGTTTCTGCTTTATATAAAAAGTTTGATAATTGTCGGAACCGGTGCGGTAGTCTGGACTCGAACTCGTGATGTGTGATTAAACGTTCACACAGTCCACCACTGGACTGTGTGTCTAACTTGTTTATTATTCCGGTTTTTATTAAACTTAACATCTATTGCAGTGAATCCGGTTTGGTTAAAAAAAGGAACATTTTATTAAGGCGAGTATGCGTGGGACAAGAGTCGAACTCGGAACGTAAGCGTGTTTTATTTGCACACAGTCCACCGCTGGACTGTGTGTCTAACCCGAGATATATCTTGATTTAAATTAAACTTATACAATACTGAAACTTCGTCTTCTTCGTTAGACTTAAACAGAAACGGAGTCTGACTGGTTCGACGACTTAATCATGTTCTTTAGTGTGCTGTGAGTAATTACATGTGAGATAAATAAAAAGAATGAGAGGTTAAGTGTTAGATATACCGAACAGTGGCTCATCTGTTTCGCCGGCGAAACTCCGATGACAGCAGATGATTCCGGCGACGTGTGTCTTGCGGCAGAGAGTCTTCAGCGAGCTTGAGGTGAGTGTGGGTGGCTTCGGTATGAGCTCTGGGTGTTCAGTAAGGCACAGAGGTGAAAGGCTCGGTTTTCCGGCGAGTTGCAGCAGTTCTCCGGCGAGTGAAATTATGTCGGGAAAGAGTGTGATTGTGAGCGAAAAAGCTAACAGAGGTTAGAGGGGGTATTTATAGGGCAGAACATCGACGTATTTAGTCCGTTTTCCGTCTTGATTCGTCGGTCAATAAGTTTTCCGACGGTTATGACTTGCGTCGCGGGTTCAGACGTCGGTTATAACTGATGTAGTAGTTAAGGCTTCGGTTAAAACTGAAGAAACCGTCCAATCTTGGCGAGATCGTCGGGATTTCCGACGACTGCAATTAGGCGCGTCGGTTTTGAATTCGAGACTTATGATACGAATTAATTGTTTCCATTAATGAACAAGAAACACAAGTGGCGGAGTGGTTTGATGGATGAGTGTTAAGTCATTTGCTGAATCCGGTTGACCCGGGTTCGAAACCCGGCTACGCCCTTTTATTTTTATTTCACTATTTTAAATACTTTTTCAAATATAACTTATATATTCCAATATACTTATTAATTATGCATCGTTTAAAATTAATTTGGGCATTAAATACGCAACGAAATTTTTAACTGATTGTTCGGTTAATAAACGGAGCGGGTTTGGTAAATCCGTTTTTTTTACGGATGTTACAGTATCCCCTGCTTTTTAGAAATTTCGTCCCGAAATTTAAGTAGTGACATATTTGTCTAAAAAGGATGGTGTTTAGTTTGACAGTTACATGCTTAGAAAAAGAGTAAGAGTTTAAGTTTTTGTTTGAGGCGGTAACGTCCCTTGTAAGGGTTAAGTACCCTGTTACAGGAATCGCTTTTTGTTGCCTACGGTAAAAATATTGATAAGCAGAGTTGATTCACTAAATATGATATCATGCGTAAGAGTTTTGATATGTTTGGAAAGATAAGGTTATATCCTAAAACAAAATTTCTAATACTACAACCTACATGGAACTTCTCATAACCGTCTAACAATGCCTCTGATCATTTGACAAGAATACTTATATATAGGAAGTACCAGCGGCGTATTCACCATATTCTTGTCAAATTTTCATTGGTTTTATCAGTAAGTTATGATTGGTTCTATGATGTGACTCTAAACATAAATAAACGCCACACCAATGTACCAAGAAATTACTAAATCCTACATAGAACTTCTCATAACCGCCTGACAATGCATCTGATCCTTTGACAATAATACTTATATATAGGAAGTACTAGCGGCGTATCCACCATATTCTTGTCAAAACTTTCATTGGTTTTATCAGTAAGTTATGATTAATTCTATGATATAACTCTAGAACATAAATAAACACAACAACCAATATCTGAGTCCAAATTCTGATAGCATACATGTTTGAATGGTGACAGTTCCTCTCTCGTTTGTTATGATGGAGAGGTTAGTCTAAAATGGAACACAATCCAATTTCTTTAAATAATGAGATGATATGAATGCCAAATCAGTGAGTATAATACAAACTTCAACCAAACAATACTAATCCTACATGGAACCTCTCATAACCGCCTGATAATGCCTCTGATCCTTTGACAAGAATACTTATATATAGGAAGTACCAGCGGCGTATCCACCATATTCTTGTCAAATTTTCATTAACTTTATCCGCAAGTTATGATTAGTTCTATGTGACTCTAAAACAAACACAACAACCAACACTTGAGTCTTAATTCTGATAGTATCCATGTTTGAATGATGACAATACCTCTCTCGTTTGTTGTGATGGAGAGGTTAGTCATTGTGGAAGTGAGACATAGCTCAATTTCTTTAAATGATGAAATTGAAATACGCTGAAATGTATGATGAACAAACTTTGACCAAAACATACTAAATCCTACATGGAACTTCTCATAACCGCCTGATAATGCCTCTGATCCTTTGGCAAGAATACTTATATATAGGAAGTACCAGCGGCGTATCCACCATATTCTTGTCATATTTTCATTAACTTTATCCGCAAGTTATGATTAGTTCTATGTGACTCTACAACAAACACAACAACCAAAACTTACTAAATCCTACATGGAACCTCTCATAACCGCCTGATAATGCCTCTGATCCTTTGACAAGAATACTTATATATAGGAAGTACCAGCGGCGTATCCACCATATTCTTGTCAAATTTTCATTGACTTTATCCGCAAGTTATGATTAGTTCTATGTGACTCTGTAACAAACACAACAACCAAAACTTGCGTCTTAATTCTGATAGTATCCATGTTTGAATGATGACAATACCTCTCTCGTTTGTTGTGATGGAGAGGTTAGTCATTGTAGAAATGGAATAAAATCCAATTTCTTTAAATGATAAAATGCTATAAATGCCAAAATCAGTAAGTACAAAACAACTTCAATCAAAACAATACTAAGTTCTACATGGAACTTCTCATAACCGCCAGATAATGCCTCTGATCCTTTGGCAAGAATACTTATATATAGGAACTACCAGCGGCGTATCCACCATATTCTTGTCAAATTTTCATTAACTTTATCCGCAAGTTATGATTAGTTCTATGTGACTTTAAAACATAAATAAACTGAAATAGTAATTTGCATTAGGATCCTTGGATAAGATTCCAATTTATAACTGGGTTACGGGGGAATTGAGATAACATAAAGAAAAACATAAAAACTAAGCGGTTGGAGTTGAATCTTGATTTTCGGTGAAGGGAACTAGTTGGGTGTTTTCTTTGGGCCGTCATTATCTTCGACAGGATTGGCGTTGATGTTGAAAACTCTTCCTCTTGCTGGTGGCCTAGTGATTGGGTTTTCTTGATTTACTTGGTTAACTGGGTTTGATTGAGCTTGAGCGTTTATGATGTTAACCAATCGAGGGCATGCGTTTCTAAAGTGGGTAGGGTCGCCACAATTGAAACAAGCTCGAACATATGGGAACATGGGGTATTGGGGTTGTTGATAGGTTTGGATCATGTTTTGAGTAGGGGAAGAGATTTGGTTTTGAGGGGTGCGGCAAACCTTGCTCAAATGACATAGCGTCCACAATTCGCACATAATCGACAAGGTAAGGTAGGGGGATGGTGATAAAAACAGGTGTTGCATCGAGGGTGAGGTCCAAGGTATGGTTTCTTAATTGGGTAAGTTGAGTTGGGTGCTACTTGAGTGATTGGGATAGCTTGGATGGGTATGGCTTGTGAAATTGGTTGATTACGTTGGGTGACAGCGAGAAGTTGCCCATCTCGATTTCTCTTAAAAATGGGTTGAGAAGGGGATTCGGTTTGAGTGGAGTTTGAAGTTTCAGTCGATGCCTTATCCTTCTTCTTCTCCTCCTTGAAGTCTTTGTTCCGGATTCGGTTTTCGGTGAGCTCTGTAGCTAACTCCATTGCTGCTTCCAAAGTTTCAGGCGTGGTACTTATTACAGAGTCTTGAATTTTTTACGGAAGACCTCGAATGTAGTGCTCGATCAAACGGTAAAGAGGAGTGAACAAGTTGGGAACCATTTGATTTAACTCGAGGAATCTTTTGTTGTATGTGGTGTGGTCGCCTTCCTTCTGCTTCAACGAATAGAACTCATCTTCTAGTTTCTTGATTTCGCTCCTTGGGCAAAACCGTCTTGTCATGATTTCCTTCAACTCTTCCCAAGTCAAAGTTATAGCATCTTCAACGCCTCATTTGGCCTTCTCTGTATTCCACCAAGTAAGGGCTATTCCATATAGACGACCGGTAGCATATCGCACTTTGCGATCATCGGGGCAATCGCAATTTAGAAAAGTGTTCTCCATTTCTTCAAACCAATGGAGGAGAGCGGTGACACCTTCAGCCCCTTCGTATTTCGGAGGGTCACATGATTTGAAATGCTTGTAGGTGCATTTAGTGGTATTTGGGGGAGGGTTGATAACATTTTGATCTTCTTGGTTGACAGGATTAACGGTAAGTGCTTGTTGGACTTGGATTACAATGTTGGGTATTACGGCAGCCATTTGTTGAGCGATTAGGGCAGCCATGCGCTCGCGAGCTTTTCCGGCTCTCATCTTCCTACGGGCGAGATTAGAAGACATCTACAAGGAATACATGTCAAGAGTATGAGTTGGATGTTTTTGGGATCATGGGTCGCACAAAGGAATGAACATTCATAAAATAAATATAGAAAAATAAATCTACTACATCCATAGGATGTCTTGGGCTTTGCTCGTCATTGGGCCTTGCATGCCGCCATACTTCACCTTCGTAATCATGTGGGCCCCCATGAATACCGGGTTTTTCATATGGTTCGCATGTGTTAGCCTGTTACGTACACTAAAACCCGGAGAAAAATCGAGAAATATGTATATAACGTATGATATTCGGAATGTGTCCAGGTATAGACACGGTGACACCTCAAAGTGGGGTTAGTTCGAACGACGTTTGGTGTGGCATTCTTTGGCCTAATAGGTCCTTCGTACTCTCATCGTTAGTCCCCAGGTAGGCAAACTGGTCCGTTATATTGGATTTATACGAATGCCAACCTAGACAGGACGTTCCGACTACCGGTACTTGTACCCTTCTAGTTACTACATGCCCGTCGCAGAACTTACTTTGATGAGATTTGAAAATTGCGACAAAATCTTTGAATAACAAAAGTATGAAGATGATTTGAATATATGAACATTGAAATATGTATAATGAATGTGTATGTAAGTATGTATGTTTGACTGTAAGTATAAACAAATATGAAACAAATAAACATCATAAGTTTGTATGAAAAACCCGGTAATCATGGGGGCCCACATGATTACGAAGGTGAAGTATGGCGGCATGCAAGGCCCAATTACGAGCAAAGCCCAAGACATCCTATGGATGTAGTAGATTTATTATGCTATGTTTATTTTATGAATGTTCATTCCTAAATACGACACATGATCCCAAAAACATCCAACTCATACTCTTGATATGTATTCCTTGTAGATGTCTTCTAATTCCGCTCGTAGGAAGATGAGAGCAGGAAAAGCTCGCGAGCGTATGGCTGCCCAAATCGCTTAACAAATGCCTGCAGTAATACCCAACATTGTAGTTCAAGTCCAACAAGCCCTTACCGCTAACCCCGTCAATCAAGAAAATCAAAACATTGTCAATCCTCCCCCAAAAACCACTAAATGCACCTACAAGCATTTCAAATCCTGCAACTTTGGAAGCAGCCATGGAGTTAGCTACAGAGCTCACTGAAAACCGCATACGGAATAAAGACTTCAAGGAGGAGAAGAAGAAGGATAAAGCATCAACTGAAACCTCGAACTCCACCCAAACCGAATCCCCTTCACGATCCATTTCTAAGAGAAAACGAGATGGGCAACTTTTCGCTGTCACCCAACGCAATCAACCAATTTCACAAGCCATACCCCTCCAAGCTATCCCAATCACTCAAGTAGCACTCAACTCAACTTACCCAAATAAGAAACCTTACCTTGGACCTCACCCTCAATGTAACACCTGTTTTTATCACCATCCATCTACCTTACCTTGTCGACTATGTGGAATTGTGGACGCTATGGTCATTTGAGCAAGGCTTGCCGCACCTCTCAAAACCAAATCTCTCCCCCTACTCAAAACATGATCCAAACATATCAACAACCCCAATACCCCATGTTACCTTATGTTCGAGCTTGCTTTAATTGTGGCGACCCTACCCATTATAGAAACACGTGCCCTCGATTGGTTAACATCATACACGCCCAAGCTCAAGCAAACCCAGTTAACCAAGCAAATCAAGAAAACCCAACCACTAGGCCACCAGCAAGAGGAAGAGTTTTCAACATCAACGCCAATCCTGTTGAAGATAATGAAGGCCGAAACGAACCACCCAACTAGTCTCCTTCACCAAAAACCAAGATTCAACTCCAACTGCTTAGTTTTTATGTTTTTCTTTATGTTATCTCAATTTTCACGTATCTCAATTATAAATTGGAAATTTATCCAAGGATCTTAATGCGAATTACTATTTCAATTTTGTTTTTATACTCATTGATTTAACATTCATATCGTCATACCTCACGACGTATCTCAGTGTCATCATTTAAAGAAGTTGAGCTGTGTCTCACTTCTACATAGACTAACCTCTTCATCATAACAAACGAGAGAGGTACTGTCATCATTCAAACATGTATACTATCAGAATTAAGACTCAAGCTTTGGTTGATTGTGTTTGTTTATGTTTTAGAGTCACATAGAACTAATCATAACTTATGGATAAAGCCAATGAAAATTTGACAAGAATATGGTGGATACGCCGCTGGTACTTCCTATATATAAGTATTCTTGCCAAAGGATCAGAGGCATTATCAGGCGGTTATGAGAAGTTCCATGTAGGATTTAGTAATGTCTTGGTTGAAGTTTGTTTTATACTTACTGATTTAGCATTCATATCATCTCATCATTTAAAGAAATTGGATTGTGTCACCATTCAAACATGTATACTATCAGAATTAGGACTCAGACATTGGTTGTTGTGTTTATTTATGTTCTAGAGTCATATCATAGAACCAATCATAACTTACTGATAAAACCAATGAAAATTTGACAAGAATATGGTGGATACGCCGCTGGTACTTCCTATATATAAGTATTCTTGCCAAAGGATCAGAGGCATTGTCAGGCGGTTATGAGAAGTTCCATGTAGGTTTTAGTTGTAGAAGTTTTGTTTTAGGATATAACCTTATCTTTCCAAACATATCAAAACTCTTGCGCATGAAATCATATTTAGTCAATCAACTCTGTTTATCAATATTCATTATCATAGGCATCAAAAAGCGATTCCTGTAACAGGGTACTTAACCCTTACAAGGGACGTTACCGCCTCAAACAAAAACTTAAACTCTTACTCTTTTTCTAAGCATGTAACTGTCAAACTAAACACCATCCTTTTTAGACAAATATGTCACTACTTAAATTTCGGGACAAAATTTCTAAAAAGTAGGGGATACTGTAACATCCGTCAAAAAACCGGATTAACCAAACCCGATTCGTTTATTAATCGAACAATCAGTTTTAAATTTTTGTTGTTTATTTATGATTAATTTTAATTTTAAACAATACATAATTAATAAACAAATTAGGATTTAAAAGCAAAAATTGTTAAAAAGTGAAAATAAGAGAATTAAAAATAAAACAAGGCTGCCGGGATTCGAACCCGGGTCAGCCAATGACTTAACTCCCACTCATCCAACCACTCTGCCACTTGTGTTATTTGATAACATATCGAAACAATTAATTCAAATAACAGAACATAGAAATCAAATTCAGTCTTTGACGCGCCCATTTCGCAGTCGCCAGAAATCCCGACGACTTCGCCAATAATTGACGGTTTCTATCGATTTAATGGAAGAATTAATCCTAACATCGGTTATAACCGACGTCCAGTTCGCGACATCCGTCGTAACCGCCGGAGAACGGATGACCAACGAATCAAGACGGTAATCAGACCCAAGGCGTCTCGATTCTTCCCTATAAATTCACCCACAAGTCTCTGGTAGCCTTTTCGCTCAAAATCGCACCTTTTCTCGAAGCAATTTCACTCGCCGGAAATATCCTGCCATCACCGGACTTTCGCTGGAAAACCGAGACTCACCTCAACACGGTAAACACCCTCGACTCTTTCTGTTTCAATCCGTTGTTAGACTGTTACTAACTTCAATCCAACAATCAGAATCAATCCCAGACGACGTAACGGAATATTCATCTCTCGCCGGAAAACCTCTGGAATTTCTAATCTCACGCTGTGAATCGGTATAATCATTCGAACTTCTGTTAATCCTTGTTTAGTACCCCACTTTCATAACTAATCAAACAAAACTGATAATTGATTCAAGCAGAAAGAATACACAAATCAGAGCCGACGTTCATTACCGGAATTCTGAAGAAATACAATTGATCGGTACATTCGTTTCCTGAGTTCATTTTATTCATCACATTTCAACTAGTAATATGCTCGATGAACGACCCAACCAAGAACAGTTGAAAAATCGTCGACTGAGTCTTTGAGCGAAGAAGACGAAGTCGACTGTGTATTATAAGATTAATTAAAATCAGATTAATAAACGGGTTAGACACACAGTCCAGCGGTGGACTGTGTGCAAATAATAAGAACACGTCTCGAGTTCGATTCCTGCCCCAACCTCACTCCTTTAAACAAAAATGTTTTTTTTAACCAAACCGGGATAACTCACAGAATCATGTTAAGTATAATAAAAACCGGAATATTAACCAGGTTAGACACACAGTCCAGCGGTGGACTGTGTGCGACACTAACTCGCACGTCCCGGGTTCGAGACTGGTTAACGGCACCGGTTCAATGCAATTAAAATCCTTTTTTTAAAAATAAATGATTTTCGGATTAACTTAATTAGTGTATAAATATAATTAAAAACAGAAATATTTCGGGTTAGACACGTAGCTCAGTTGGTAGAGCTGCGGGCACGCGTACGGGAGGTCACGGGTTCGAGTCTCACCCAGCGCACACATAAAAACGACCGAACCGGTCAACGGTCAACAGTAATGGTCAACGGTCAAGTCAAAAAGTCAACATTTTTTTATTATCTTATTTATTTATTTAAATTAAAAATCAATTAAAATACTTAAAAATAACTTTTTTAAAGTTAGAAAATAGCCTTAAACTCACAAAAATATATCCAAAAATCCTATTAAAATTGTTAATAAAATCCATTTATTTACCTTACTTTTTCGTTATTAATTAGGTTAGTTTTGTTTCCTCGTCGATCAATCCTCTAAACTCGTGCGCATTCAACATCATCAACCGAACGCACCCAAGGTGAGTGAATCTTACAACTCCCTTTTTATTACACGTTTTGGGGTGTATCATGTGTCGCTTAAACTAATTCGTTAATTCAAACTCGTGCTATACCATATTATGATCTAAACTTAGAATGTAAATATTGTTTGTAGTTATGTATTACATATTGTCAAGTTGTATGCAAATTATTTGTTAGGCCCATCAGTTCCTCGTGGGAGACGAGTTGAACAACGCGTGCCTTAAAACTCATTCATTAGGCCCATCAGTTCGTAGAACAACGCGTGCCTCAAAACTCATTCATTAGGCCCATCAGTTACTCGTGGGAGACGAGTTGAGCAACACGTGCCTCAAAACAATCTATTATTGTATGTGTGTGCATTATTTAATATTAAGTGTTTTGTGAATAAGTTTACATCTATATTTACTCATATGTGGTTATGCACTTTATTTTATAATCAATTCAATAAACTTGTTCAAATGTTTTTCATAGGATTCACTCGCCAACTTTTTGTTGATCCAAAAACCATTTTTACACATGATACAGGTGAACAGGATGAAGCAAGGAAAACATAGGAAATGCCTTAGAAGAAAATAATGAAGTCTAGAAAGATGTGTAGAACATGTTGTAATTATGATTGTATGATTTCCTTTAAATTGTAATAATAAATATGAAACGTTATAATAAATGTCATGAGCTTTGATGAAAACCCAATCATGCCCCGATCACCTTTTCTGCTGCGGGTCGGGGTGTGACAGTGAGACCGTTGTAGAACTTCTCTACAAGTGCCCAATCTGACAGGCCATGCTGTGAACAACGAGCAAGTAGGGTTTGGAACCTCTCCCAGGCTAGGTGGTACGACTCATCAGGCTCCATTCGGAAGGAATGGATCTGATCGCGTATGCGAGATGCTTTGGCTGGTGGGTAATATTTGGCTAGAAAAGCATCCCGTAAACCTGCCCAAGTGGTGAAAGACCCTGCTGGCTGCGAATCGAACCAGACGCCCGCGCGGCCAACAAGTGAGAATGGGAAGACGTGTAAGTAACGAGCATCAAGGTTGACACCTTCAATCGAGAAAGTGCCATAGAGACGAGTAATGCGATTGATGTGAGCCGGCGCGTCCTCATCCTCACGGCCGAGGAATTGACAAGAGTTAGTGATAGCGGTCATGATATAGGATGGGATTTGCCAAGATTTTTCGTAGTGATTTCAGGTAGGGTGATGGGTGAGTTTGCACCGGTGAAACCGGTGTTGGCTTGCTGGTAAACGGGTCGGTTGGCCATTTAGACAACGGGTGGTGGGCTTTGGGGATGGGAAGGTGGTGGGGAGTTGTGGGGTGAAGACTTCGGTGTGAAGTCAAAGTTCGGTGGTTTAGAGTGGAGTGTAGAGTTAGAACGGGTGGAAGATGATGGTAATGGAGTACTAACCTTGAACGAAGAGGATGAGAAGGAAGACTTGTCTGTAGGTGGCTTTGGGGAGGACCTTGTGAACGTGTATGGGCATCCACTGAAAATCCAAACAAACAAGTAAGAAGACTCTAAAAACTACTCGACAAGAACAAAAAGAAATTTATACTAGAATGGTCTCCTATGACTCAAACACGACAAATAGCATGTATAATATCAAGAAAGTCAAAACAAAGTAATTAACGCAATCGCAAAGAGTCCCCGGAACGGCGCTAAAACTTGATGTGCTAAAAGTAGTTCAATAAAAACAACTAAAATTAACCTAAATCTAGACACGAAGTAATACTCTAGAATCACTAAAACGAACTAAACTACTAACCGGCAAGTGTACCGATCGACTCTAGTATAGCTAAAGTAAGTCCGGATATCGAACCCACGAGACTCTACTGATTATGTTAACTACTTAATTCAGAATCTGACTGACACGGACTAAATTAATTTAATGTTTGATGGGGGGGGGTTTCCTAACAAATTCCTAAGAAAACAATTAAAAAACTAACTAATATTAACTAAGTTAACTGAACGAATTACTTTGGACTTAAACTCTGATGGTGAGAAAACACTACCTAGACTGGAATCCTGATTGCTTCATTTAATGATTTTTAATTAGAAATTGTCAACTATGGAACCGGAAACATAAAATTCTCGCCTTTCGGAATATCTAAAGGACCCCTGACCCTTCTCAAGAGCACACAGTGACACCCTAGAGGTTGTTGAGATTACCGGTTATTAGACTCCCTCACAGGACCTCTAATGGGTTTATGGAAGTACCTTACAAGACCCACTCCCTCACAGGATCTGAATCAAAGGTAAACATGGACTTTCGATTAGACTTACTAGACAATAGCCAATGGGTTACTCCCCATGGAAATATCATACCTTACGGTTTAATGACTTAGACCTAGTAATGATCTCGCACCTCACAGCTATTGATGATTAGTAGAACACTTGATTTTATAAGTTTATCAAATATTACTCCTAAGGTTTATTACGTAATTCAACCTCAAAGATTAGAGATTTATTATGTGGTATAGACACTCACCAAAACATTAAATCTAGCAAGACTCTATTATGTGATAAAGACCGTCACCAAGAATCGAGCGAAGTAACAAACAATCAACAAATACTATAAAGCACGAATACACATCTAAACAAAAGACCAAGTCGCTTACAAACTCATAAACAATCCATAGCATCCAAAAATCACATAAAAATCAAAACTTTAACACAATCATTCATCCAATCCAGGTAGTCTATAAAAATTAGCCGATCAAAGTCATGGATAACATCGCAAACAAAGTAATTCCAAGTATGCAAAACATAATAAAGATCAAATGGCACAAACGAAAACACCCGAACAACAGAATGACGACCCGAAGTTGCTACACTTGATTGATCTTCAACCGAATTCTTCAGATGCTACGAATTACTCCAAGAATGCTCCAAAATCGCCCAAATTGTCTCCTAGTTCGTAGTTAGGGTTTCATAATGATAAAATTGCTTTTATACCCCCAAATCTCAGCTGAATTCAAAACCATCTGCATATAACACCCTCTCGCTGGTCGCGAGAGGATCCTGGCCATTAAGTCGCGCCCCGCGACCGCATTCACGACGTCATCACCTTATAAGCCTCTCGCGGTGGCGAGAGGCACTAGCTTAACTAGTCGCGGCCCCCAGAAGCTCATTTTTCCAGAATTTTAGTTCGTTTCAGCTCCCGAGCTCTCCAATTCGTTCCAGGACTTAACCAATTCGTATTTCTACTCAATTTTCACGCTTTTCAGCTACTTTAAACTCATACGGCCTGCAAAATGCAATTGGATCAAAAGACTAACTATTCTACAGAAAACGAAACTAAAACTAACAAAGATTAAACGAACTATACATGATAAACGATGTATTTTACAATACATCACGCTTACCGCTTTAACTCATAAGGACAAACCTTTCATTTGGGATTCCAAACAAGAGGAAGCCTTTCAAACTCTCAAGCGTATGCTATGCAACGCTCCTGTACTCGCTCTATCCGACGGAAACGACGATTTTGTTGTTTATTGCGATGCCTCTAACTTAGGTCTTGGTTGTGTTCTCATGCAACGAGACAAGGTTATCGCGTATGCATCTCGACAACTCAAGATCCACGAGAAGAACTACACAACCCACGATCTCGAACTCGGTGCAGTTGTTTTTGCATTAAAGATTTGGCGATACTACCTTTACGGTACCAAGTGTACGGTCTTCACCGACCATTAGAGCTTACAACATATATTTAATCAAAAAGAACTAAACATGCGCCAACGCAGATGGGTTGAACTTCTCAACGACTATGATTGCGAGATACGCTACCATCCCGGCAAGGAAAATGTCGTAGCCGATGCTCTCAGTCGACGAAGCTATGTGCATGGTGTTCGTGACTCTCAAGCTTTGAATAATCTCGAAATCCTGGTTCGCTCCGACCAATTTGCTTGTTTTAACGAAAATACCCTGCAAGAAGAAATGAAATGTGGTGCCGAAACTTAGCTAGTCGTTAGAACTAATGGTATTTACTACTATCTCGATCGCATTTGGATTCCTAGACCGTGATAATCTTCGAGAACTGCTAATGACCGAAGCTCATAAATCCCGATATTCCATTCACCCCGGAGCCGACAAAATGTACTAGGACCTTCGTCCTAAGTATTGGTGGCCAGGCATGAACAAGGATATTGCTTTATATGTCTCAAAATGTTTAACTTGCTCGAAAGTTAAAGCCAAACATCAAAGGCCCTATAGCTTACTCGAACAACCTGAAATCCCGATGTGGAAATGGGAGAGTATAGCTACGGACTATATTACAAAACTCCCTCGCACCTCCTCTAGTCACGATAGCATTTGGGTTATCATTGACCGTCTTACTAAATCCGCGCACTTTATTGCCATACGAGAAGACTTTAAGGTAGAACGATTAGCACTAATCTATACCGACAAATACATATGTCGACACGGGACGCCTCGTGACATCATCTCTGACCGCGACGGTCGCTTTACCTCACGTCTCTGGGAGACTTTTCAATCCGCTCTCGGTACTCGCTTAATCTCAGTACCGCTTTTCACCCCAAACCGACGGTCAGACAGAGCACACGATCCGCACCCTCGAAGACATGTTTCGTGTGTGCATCATAGATTTCGGTGGTAATTGGGATACGCATTTACCCTTAATTGAATTCTCGTACAATAATAGTTATCACACCGGCATTCAAATGGCTCATTTTGAGGCACTGTATGGAAAAAAAATGCCGATCGCCTATTGCATGGCACGAGATTAGAGAAGCACAAATCACCGGTCCCGAGCTAATTCAAGAAACGACATACAAAATACTCCAAATCAGAGACAATCTTTTGAAAGCTCAGAGTCGTCAAAACAGTTATGCCGATAAACGCCACAAGCCCCTACAGTTTGAAATGGGAGATCATGTTCTCTTAAAGGTTGCACCTTGTAAAGGAGTGATCCGCTTCGGAAAGAAAGGGAAACTAGCGCCACGATACGTGGGTCCCTTTAAGATTCTGGAGAGAATTGGCAAAGTGGCCTACCGACTCGAATTACCGAAGGAACTCAATAATGTACATCCGACTTTCCACGTCTCAAACCTCAAGAAATGCCTAGCTGAAGAAAATCTCCATGTACCTCTCGAGGATTTGCAAATCAACGATACTCTCCATTTCGTGGAGAAGCAAGTCGAAATCATGGACCGAGAGACCAAGAAACTACGACGCTCTCGCATTCCTATTGTGAAAGTCCGATGTGAAGGCAAACGCGGTGCCGAGTTCACTTGGGAATTGGAAAGTGATATGAAGGCCAAATATCCACATCTCTTTGGTACGGCCACTACTTAAATTTCTGGACGAAATTTCCTAAAGTAGGGGAGACTGTAACAACTTGAAATTTTCATTGTTATTTTATTTCAGTTTATTCCGTTTATTCCATCATTGTATTCCGAGATTCGGTTATGAGAAAGTTTATGTTAAGATATTTGTATTTTGTCGCATCTAACCGCTTATTAAACGCTAAAGCAATCACAATTAATAGTCGAGTGTGTTGTTGTACAATAACCACTTGTGCATCGCATCGCTTATCTCATCGCATCCCAAAATGCAGTTAATTATGTGGAAGTATGCTTTATGTGTGTTTTATTTGTTTATATTATGGTTATAATCGCTATCGCAACGCTCTCACACGCATGAATCACTAAATCGCATTATTGTATCAATTATAACGCTTAATATAACTATCTAATACGAACCAAATCGCCAAACGAACTCCTAACGCGAAATAATCAAACAAAACTTGGCCAAATGGTCAAGTTCGGCCGAACTTGTGCCTCACAAGTTCGCCCAAACTTGTCTAAGCCTTCTGAACTCTCCAAAAGCATCAAGTCTGCCCGGACTTGCCTTCAAAACACAAGAAACAAACAAGTTCGCCCGAACTTGATGTCTGCTCACTCCATTCTAACCTCACCTATAAATACCCAGCTCCTCTTCTCATTTTAACTTGCTGCAAGTTCGCCCGGAGCTCCCCAAAACCGAAACCCTTTGTTTTCTAAGTAAGATTCAACCCGTTTTCAAGCTAGAACAACGTTTTACAACGATTTTGCACAAGGCTTTGCCTTCGTTTTCATCAGATCTCTTATGTTTACAAAAATCTTCATCTTTTTATGCAAAACTTCTGTTTTTCACTTAGATCTATGTTTAGATCTAAGTAAAACCTTTAAAACATCGATTTTTACACAAGATTCAGACTAAATGACGTATGTTTCGTTCACTTTGAAGTGGAACGAGGCGTTGTCAAGAAAGATCTCAGATCCAGAAGCACAAGGACGAAGTCGTCACTTTACACAAGTTGGACTAACCCGTACGAACCATCAAGTTCGCCCGGATTAGCCCGAGTTTCTGTAAAACGGCTAAACTCGCTCCAAAAGACCTCTCCAGCCTAAGTTTTACTCAGTAGCTTAAGGTTGGTGGGATGGACACTCGATTACCTAAGCAAACGATGCAAAAACGCACGATTTGGATGCCAAAACAGTCAAGTTCGCTAGAACTTGTCACCAGAATGGTGACCAAGTTCGCCCGAACTTGCCTTAAACTTCAACAAATCAGACAAGTTCGCTGGAACTTGTAACACCCCTCAGCAAATAGGGCAAGTTCGCCCGAACATATACCCCAAAGTACAAGTTCGCCCGAACTTGTCTACTGCACCCTCACCTGTTCACAGTTTCAGCATTTCGGAAGATTGATGCACTTCTGTTTGCTTACAGGCTGATTGGTGTGTGCTCAGCGTACTATATTTTTATTGTTATTTTTATTCCATTTTACGCATAGTCAAGTTTTAAATTTATAAACACGATATTCTACTAACACTAAACACACACTTGGGCAAGTGCATCCATCGTGAGCGTAGTATAGCGTTGGTAAGATACCGAGATCGTCTAAGGACACAAGAGCTTTTAATACCGGTTTATCGTCAACGTCTAATCAATCTAAATTTTTTATAAAAGTTTAAAAACATAAAGATAGATAAAAGATAAATAAAATAAAATGAAATACAAATAGACAAGATAGAATCACTTGGATTCAACTCCTCTTTTATGTTTCCTTTGATAGTTTTCGCACTTTCGGACTTTTTAAGAGATTATCTTAGTTATAGTAGTAGGCCCCTCTTTTGAAGGTGACGTTACCCTCAACCCAGTGGTTTGAGTCTGCAGGGATACAATCCCAAAGGGTCGGAATATTGGAAGATAATTAAGTAAGTTATTAATGCAAAAAGTGGTAGGCCTCTCTTTTGAAGGTGACGTTACCCTCGGCTAAGTGGTATGAGTCAGCAGGGATACAATCCCAAGTAGCCGGTTTAAAATATTAATAGTAGTTTACATATGAGGGGTTCAAGCCATTCGCGCCCCCGCCATCCAATACCCGTTGAGCATTGAAGGAGGCCCTAATAGGTTTGAACCAAGTCCTCGCAGGATCTATACACTGAACGAGACAAGAACTTTACCAAACCACCCTTCTAACCCCCTTCCAAGTAATTAACGCGCTTTATATAGACCGTAAAGACACGAATGAGCAAATCAATGACATCATGAAGAAATGGTTAACAAAATTCACTTTCAACATAAGAAACTAGTTATTAAAGTCATTAATACAAACCCAAATAAAAAGTGCTGAAAGATTAAAAACTAAAAGTAATACATAAAAGATTAGTCTTCACCAAGTGATGTAAGGAATTTAGCCAAGCATGGCCTTTGTGTTACAAGAGCCCTTACAATCTAACTTGGATCCCGAGACTACTACACACTCTAAAGATGGAAGACGGATGATGGTGGTGGGTGTTGGTGTTGTAGTGGTGGTGGAGTGGTGGCAAAGTGAGAGAGAAGTGGTTTGCCAAGAGATGCTTTTGTGGGTAACCAGCACCTATATTTAAAGCCTGAACAAAAGCCCGGACACGGCCCGTGGCCAATATCCTTCTCTTTCTTCATTAATTTCATCTGACAGCAAAGGGCCCCACACGACCCGTGGCCTCTGGGCACGGCCCCGTGCTCAACTGTTCGCTGTACTATCTAGATTCTGCAAATCTTGTAGTTGACCACGGCCCGTGTTACTCTGGACACGGCCCGTGGTGGGCGTTGAAGCTTCTGAATGTTTTGTCTTGTAGTGCAGGTCTTGACCATGCCCCGTGCTCGGTAGACACGGCCCGTGCTCATCTTCTGTGATCTGGTTTTTGTCTTTTTGGGGTGTTGCTGAGGGGTCGGGCATGGCTTGTTATTCCTTCTTTCTGTATTTATGTTGGTTTTTGCTGCTTATTTGCTTCTTTTGTTCGTTTGAGCTCTTTTTATCCTGAAAATACAAAAGGAACAAAGAAACGTGCTTTTTCCAACTTTAGTACTAAAAAGGGTTAGTTTTATGCCTCATTTGATGTAATTTATATGTTGCATTTTGTGTACATCAAATATCCCCACACTTGAATCTTTGCTTGTCCTCAAGCAAAACTCTTTAAATGTGGCTTACACACCCAAATGGAATAGTTAGAGAAGAAGTTTTGTGTCCTGTCTTCGAGTGTCGGGAATCCAAGATTCTTTTTCAAATTATGTTTTTATTTTTAATTACAGTTCCTGTTTGTCATGATTTATTAAGAATATTTTCTAAGAAAGATTATTTATTTAGGCATAACATGCCTCTATAAAATTCTATTTATTTATATACAAGTTCTCGTACCTCACAAGGGATCACTCAACACTCGGCCGAAGATTTTGATATCACTCGATTCCGGTTTGGAACTTACTTATACCATATGCTTGCCAAGTGATCAAACCTCCTCCTTTTTAACTATAAACCTTTGTGAGTATCAAGAGGACTTTGAAGGGTTTAGGCTTGGGTTAGAGGTAGGTGAATTGTTTTTTGGTTAGTGGTTAGTGGTATGGCAAAAGACGTAAATAGCGTTGGATATCGTAAAACTTTTCGTATTTATTTTATCCAAGTGTTTTTCAAACAAGATTTTTGAAAGAACTTGTTTGGTTATTTGAAGAGCTATATATACACACAATTTTTTAAAGATATGCGAGCTTTTTACTAAAAGAAATAGGTTTGAAAGGAAAATGGTTTTTTATGGGTTTTTGAAACGAAAAGGTTTTAGGCTCAAAAAGGGTTGGCTAGGGGATTTTTGGTGATGGGTGAAAAGAAATAAAAATAATGGTTTTGAGGAAAAAAAAAAGGGGATAGTCCTAATGCCTCCATCATTTACTTACTTGGGTTTTAAGTTGGTAAGGACCGGGAAGGCATTGTTTTGGCAAGTTCTAGAGTTGTAAGGACCAAGCGGCTATTCACACAAGAAACGAAAATGAGCATTTAGTTTAAAGATGTATGAATGTGTGCTCGATAAAGGCTCAAAACTCACTTAATGTGGGAATGGCTTTATAGTGTGAACTACTATATATAATCAAATTTTAAAAAGGTTTGTTATGCCGCTTTTTATAATTTTCTTATTTGGTTCTTTTTATCACGACACTATCGGTTGTAAATTTGTAAAAACATAACTTATTAGAACTTAAACCAAGACAAGTAAAAAAATGAAAAATTTTGAAAAAGATTTGGGGTGATTAGCGGTTCCAATAGAGTTTTGTGTAAGGCTTGTTATTAGGACTTGCTAAATTCAAAGTGTTAGATACCCCCCACACTTAAATTACACATTGTCCTCAATGTGTCCAAAAATAAATTTTTCGGTTGATTCGAATGCGTAAAAGTGTGTTTAAAAACATTTTTTTGTGTTACTGGGCATCTGGGCACGGCCCGTGTGGTCCGGGCATGGCCCCGTGTCCAGAGTGCTAGTAACAAAATTAACAGAAGCTTGACCATGGGGCGTGGCCAGTCAACACGGCCCGTGGTCGGTTACCTGTTTCTGAACTTTTTCTTGCAGAAGCTGAGCACGGGGCGTGTTGGGCTAAACACGGCCCGTGCTGCACATGTTGGAAGGTTGAAAATTTTGTCGGAAGGCGCTGTTTTTATGCATGGGGTGTGGTTTTGACGTCCCTTTGGTAGTTTCCATCTTTTCTCGTGTGTTTTTCCATATTTTAAGTTTCAAACACCACAAAATAACTTAAACCATCATTTTTCATAGAGCGTAATTCAAAATAAACATCCTAAGATTAGTCCTAATAATTAAAATTACAATAGTTCCTAATAGTAGATAGAAGAAAGAAACCTAAACCACAATGAAGTCCTACCCTAGATGATTTTTTTCTTAAACGATCGACAAAAACCCGAAATTAATTTTTCGGTAGATAGGGGCTTCTAGGAAATTCAACGCAGAAGGTGCACTTCCTCAAAAGTCATTGAGCATTTCCTCAATTTCCCGAGGGAGGAAGAGGAAAGGCTCTTCTTCCGCATTTACATACGGGGGCGGAGCGGGAGGTGCGACCACCAATGGAACCTCGTGTAATGTGTCTAGAGGAGGTTCCGGGGGAAGGTCGTCCCATCCGGTTGGAATGATGATTTCTTGAGCAAGGTTCCAATCTTCTTAGGGAAAGATTAGTTCCATGGGAGGTAGTGCAAGAATGTTCAACCTTTGGTGCAAAAGGTTGATCTCATGCAAGCAATTCTCTAATCCCACCGTCAGGTAATTAACCCGATCCACAAGAGCCTCTTCCACCGATGTCATTTCATCGATGGCTTCCCTTAAAGCATACATGCCACGAACTAGGGTAGCATCAATTGATGGTCTCCTTCTTCCTTGGTTGTTTCTTGAGGTTGCTGACGACGTTCCACTGTTCTGGGTCGACATACTAAGAAAACAAGGGTGAATTTTTAAAACAACGAGAGTTTAAAAGCTCACCACAGCCCCGTGTCCAGCGGGCACGGGCCCGTGTTCGTCCTCCTGCATAATTTTTAACTCAAAAAATTTCATTGTTTTAACTTATTTCTCTCAAGGTTTAGACATTTGTGAACAGAAATAACTTAAAGCAATGTGATAAACATGTTGTTTATTAAGATTCTTTGTGTTAAAAAATTTGTTTGAAAAAATAATGCTTGAAGCTATGGACCTTCAAGCTTTCATGGAGGATTTTGAGTTCAAGAAAGAAGAAGGAAAGTGACAAAAGTGGCAAAGACAAGATGGATAGATGAAACTTCTTTAAGAACATACCTTTTAAGGTATATGTGAGAAATCTCAGAGATCTTTGTCTTTGTGATGAGGCCAAACATGCGGCAACAAGGCTAACTTTATAGAAAGCGACAGCACACTGACCACGGCCCCGTGCTGGCTGAGCACGGCCCCGTGGTCAGACATTGTTCTGACACGTTTGTCCGTGTTAGGGACACGGGGCGTGTTGGCCTGGACACGGCCCCATGTTGAATTTTACGGTGGGCACGGGCCAGTTTTGGTTGAGCACGACCCGTGTTTGAGTTTTATGAAGTGTTGTCTTTTTAAGGACCTCAGTAATCGGGAGGTTCTTTACTGGATGGAACAACACCGAAGTGCATAATGTACCGAAGTTGCTCCTGGCTTATGCATGAATGCAAGAGGTTATCGGAAAGGGTAAAAACTAATCTACTTACCGGTGGGCGAAACCAACCTTTATTTCCCTTATCCGGGCTCTCGTTAAAGAAGGTGTATGTCGAATCGCTCAGGTCTATGAGCGCATCAGTGGGGGCCGATGGATAGTCCTTCATGGCACAATCGACACAGGGACGACTATCGCTAATGCTAACGTAAGAGACTAAAGTACTTTCTATGACCTTGGCATTGTTGGGTTCCAAATGTGAACTCAATGATTCTTCTTGGCCTTGAGCTTGTGAGGAGTACCTTTTTTTATCAAAAGCTCTATTTCCTTTATTTTTCAGAGAATCCTTCCTTCCATTTTGGCTTAATTTGGAGGAGGTAAAGTCGTATGGAAGGGAAGTTTGAGCACATTTGGTCGGGTAATATGGATCATTTTTACATTCGCCAACCTTATGGTGATCTCCACTAGAGAGAGATGGGTCTGCTAAAAAATGGGGTTCAAGATTTAAAATATAGCATTCCATATCTTGATGGGTTCCTCCACATAGTTGACACCACTCGCCGTAAGATTGGCGAAATAAAAAATAAACAATATCATCCATGTGTGTGTCAGAAGTTATCGATTGTCGGGATCAGACGGTCCTGTTTTCAGTAACTGGATGATGGACACGGCCCCGTTGGCTTGACACGGCCCCATGTTCAGCTACTGTCTGACTTAAAACAGATTATGTTGCTGCTGTTATTTGGATACGGCCCCGTGTTGGTTGAACACGGCCCGTGCTGCACGCCTCCAGATTTCTAAAAATTAAAAATTCCTAAAAAGAAAAAAAATATGTAAAAAAATAATTAAGCCGTTGATTTTAACCTTTCTCAAAATCCTTGTGTCCCCAGCAACGGCATCAAAAACTTGGTGTATGTTAAGCGTACTATTTTTTTATTGTTATTTTTAGTCAATTTTACGCATAGTCAAGTTTTAAATTTATAAACACGATATTCTACTAACACTAAACACACACTTGGGCAAGTGCACCCATCGTGAGCGTAGTATAGCGTTGGTAAGATACCGAGATCGTCCAAGGACACAAGAGCTTTTAATACCGGTTTATCGTCAACGTCTAATCAATCTAAATTTTTTATAAAAGTTTTAAAAACATAAAGATAGATAAAAAGATAAATAAAATAAAATGAATACAAATAGACAAGATAGAATCACTTGGATTCAACTCCTCTTTTATGTTTCCTTTGATAGTTTTCGCACTTTCAGACTTTTTATGAGATTATCTTAGTTATAGTAGTAGGCCCCTCTTTTGAAGGTGATGTTACCCTCAACCCAGTGGTTTGAGTCGGCAGGGATACAATCCCAAAGGGTCGGAATATTGGAAGATAATTAAGTAAGTTATTAATGCAAAAAGTGGTAGGCCTCTCTTTTGAAGGTGACGTTACCCTCGGCTAAGTGGTTTAAGCCAGCAGGGATACAATCCCAAGTAGCCGGTTTAAAATATTAATAGTAGTTTACATATGAGGGGTTCAAACCATTCGCGCCCCCGCCATCCAATACCCGTTGAACATTGAAGGAGGCCCTAATAGGCTTGAACCAAGTCCTCGCAGGATCTATACACTGAACGAGACAAGAACTTTACCAAACCACCCTTCTAACCCCCTTCCAAGTAATTAACGCGCTTTATATAGACCGTAAAGACACGAATGAGCAAATCAATGACATCATGAAGAAATGGTTAAGAAAATTCACTTTCAACATAAGAAACTAGTTATTAAAGTCATTAATACAAACCCAAATAAAAAGTGCCAAAAGATTAAAAACTAAAAGTAATACATAAAAGATTAGTCTTCACCAAGTGATGTAAGGAATTTAGCCAAGCATTGCCTTTGTGTGACAAGAACCCTTACAATCTAACTTGGATCCCGAGACTACTACACACTCTAAAGATGGAAGACGGATGATGGTGGTGGGTGTTGGTGTTGTAGTGGTGGCAAAGTGAGAGAGACGTGGTTTGCCAAGGATGCTTTTGTGGGTAACCAAGCACCTATATTTAAAGCCTAAACAAAAGCCCGGACACGGCCCGTGGCCAATATCCTTCTCTTTCTTCATTAATTGCATCTGACAGCAAAGGGCCCCACACGACCTGTGGCCTCTGGGCACGGTCCCGTGGTCAACTGTTCGCTGTACTATCCAGATTTTGCAAATTTTGTAGTTGACCACGGCCCGTGTTACTCTGGACATGGCCCGTGGTGGGCGTGGAAGCTTCTGAATGTTTTGTCTTGTAGTGCAGGTCTTGACCACGCACTTTTGGGTGTCACATATGTTCCTATATCAAATCACATCACACTAATCTCAAATGCTTATTCGCAACCCGCTATTACATGATATTACGTGAAATTTGCTGAATTGTATGTATTACTTGATTGCTTGTACGCCACCCTTAACATGATAGTATACTAGAGGTTGACCCACCACCCGGAGGCCCGGGGTTGTTAAGGCTCGCATTTTACATTTCTCATTTATTTTCTCTTATAGGATGTGGACACTTGTTCGCATGCCTCGATCAATCGCGTTTGTTGGTTTGCTTGAATCTAAGTAGTTACATAATTCACATCTTTTACGTATGTTATGCAGTGTATGCTAAACGCTTTTATATCTATTATGTACGCAAACCTGTATGCTCACCTGTACTTAATTGTATTGATGTTTTATTTTAACATATGTGGCAGGTTGAGGATTAGCTACGTTTGCAAATGGATTAGGATTATCTCTAGAAACGAATGTAATAAATCTAGGGAAGATCGGATTGGATGTTATGTAAAAGAGATTGTTTAAGTTGTAATAATTATTTGAGGATTGTATTGTTTAATAGTATGGGATATTGAACGTTTAAATATTGTCGCTTGAATAGTTGTTATGGAATCTCTTGAGCAATCTGATTCGCCTAGTGCCGCACCCTGATGTTTCCGCCATCGGTTGGGGTGTGACAGGTAATCCTTGTGAAAATCGTAGTAAAAACGTTGTTGTTTGCATAAAACGGGTTGATTCTTACTTGGAAATCAAAGGTTTTCGGTTTTGGGAGCTCGGGAGCGAACTTAGCAGCAAGGAATGAGAGAATGAGGGTGCTGGGTATTTATAGGAGAGGAGAAATAGGAGTGGCAGACATCAAGTTCGGGCGAACTTGGCCAGTTCAGCCTGAACTTGTGCAAGTTCGGGCGAACTTGCTTGTTCTGCTGGCCTGACCAACTTCGGGCGAAGTTGGGGTGCCCAACTTCGGTCGAACTTGGCCTGGTGGCGAATTTCCGTTCGTTATTTGCGCGTTAGGTGTTCGTTCGGTGATTCGGTTCGTATTAGATAGTTGTATTAAGCGTTTCAGCGAGGCGTGAAGCGTTGCGTTATTGAATTAATGCGATTTAGCAATTCGAATAAGTGAGAGCGATGCGATAGCGAGTATAACCATAAATCATAAAGCACACATAACACATAAATAACATAATATAACATAATTAACCACGACTTGAGTTTGCGTTGAGAGTTGCGAGTATTAAGCGATTTAAATGCGATAAATAAACGACGTAATATGCGTTTAAAAGTAGTTTTAAACATTATAATGAATCTCGGAATACAATACGAGTTCGAAACTGAAATAACGGTAAATAACGGAATCCGGATAACAATCCGAAAGATCGGGTTGTTACATTCACATTTATATTTATTTCGGTTTGGATGCGATTTTCAAAACGGGTCTTTTTTTCTAATATCTATGTTTTGTAGATGTTACACCTTTAGCCACAGGGTGGTTTTCGAAAACTGGGCTTTTAGCCGGCTAAAGCCTAGTTTTAATGTAGTGCATTTCAAAAGTGCACGTGGCTTTGTTTTCTTGTTATCACTGTTTGTTACAAATCTATTATAGTATCTCTCTCACAAAACAAACACGAAAATTAAAAGACTTCTTGTGAAATTTGAATCAAAGACTTCACACTAAAATATTTTAAACGGCTTTGCTTTACCACTGGACCGCTAAATCCCATAATAACACAAAAATTAACATAATGTCATTAATGGAAATATTTATAAACTAGAAACAAAACATGAACTTAACAAGAAATAAACACTAAAACTTAATAAAACTCATGAATATGAAACTTAAAATATGAATATCCAAAAATTATTAATATATAAAACTTATTAATATACGTGTGTGTAATATTAATATGAACACACACATATACATAAAATATAACAAAACATAGGCAACAATATTTAAAACTTATTAATATATGTGTGTGTAATATTAACATGAACACACATATATATAAAATATGAATATCTAAAAATTAAAATATATTCTCAAATCTAATAGCCCGGGTTCAGTTTTATATGGCTGATTTTTAGTATAAATCCTATCGTTAATTAAGGTTTGAAAATTTTAAAACGACCGACCGGCCGAAAATTATGAAACAAAATTGGCCGTAAAACCTAACTGATGAGTGGTTTGGATGTTTTCATAGTTTTAAATCAAACCGTGAACACCCCTAGAATCGATGGTGTCACGCATTTGAGAATAGATAAATAAAAGGTAGCGTGTTTACTTAATGTTAACAACTAAACAAGTATAACGAGAATATGTAGTATTAAGCTATACAGAGTTGTTTAAATTCTTTTTACACGAAAATGAGGTTTAGATTCAATAAGACCATGTGTAGTGGTACAAATGAATTATGTCTCCACCCAAGGGCGTTTTGCGGCACGTGTCAGTCCAATCAGCATAGGGCATTATTGGGCGTTTTGCATAAATGGGTGTAGTAGGATAATGTTCAATAATGCCCCATCAATGATTACTCAATTATTTATTTGAAAAAAATAAAACAAATAATATTAGTTGGAATATTCTTATTGGACAAGCAAAAATGGAGGAAGCATGCACCGGCGTTATTTAAATAACGCGGAGGGCCTTTTTTTAAGAAAAAAAACGCCGAAAAATGCCTGGGGATGGGGTGGGCGTGTTTGGGGGTGATTGGTGAGGAAAAACGCCAAAATTAATATCACTACGGGTGTTCTAATTATTCTTTTTAATTATTTCATGAAATTGCTTATTTACATAATATTAATTAATATTAATTCGAGATTCAATTCGTAACACAATTATCGTCCGTAAAATACTAAGAATATTTAAATGATAGGTAGGGAAGGGTGGTGTGGTTTGGAACGCATAAAAATACAATATGACTAATATCGTTATATGCATAAAACACGTGAAAAAGTGTTCATGTGATAAATGTGAAGGGTGTGCCTGGAAAATAGTAGTGTTTGTGTTTAAAAAATAAATTACTATATAATAGTAGAATTTTAGGAACAGTGATTTGATTGGATGTTTTATTTTTATTTTATTTTTTTCTTTTTGTCTTTAGTTGTTTTGTTTTGTAGTTAAATATGGCCTGGTCTATTTACACACGTACAAATCTATTTAGACACATCAAAGCGTCCCGCTATAGGCAAAGCGGGGCGTTTCAATGTAAAGTCAACAGACAAGGACTGAGCCTGTCAGTCTTTGTCTGTTGCCCTGGTGTGAAACGCCCCGCTATGATCAAAGCGGGGCGCTTTGGGCTGCCAGACTTAATTTGATGGAATGGGTTAGATTTTGGTGAAAAAATGGGTTGTTGGTTGATTGTTTTTGTTGTATTTGGTTGTGTTATTTTTTTGAAAAGTTGTAGATTTTTGTTTTATGTTTACAAAACATTTATATTACAAAGTTGTTTTATTTCTTACAAACGTATATTATTTAAAGTGTTTTTATAAATGTTATCCCATTTTATTTTAATAAATTACCCAACATATTTAATTAAAATACCGTACGACATTATCGCGAACGAGACGTATGAAATAAGCACAATCAATCGTTTTATTTCTTACAAACGTATATAATTTAAATTTGTTTGTTTAAATGTTATCCGAATTTAATTTTTAATGAATTACACGAACATGTTTAATTAAAACACCGTACAATATGTCGCGAACGAGACGTATGAAATAATCGCAAACAATCCACACAAGCATACATAAAAGATCAACTGCATATATACATAAAAAGTCGGTTTATACATACAAAACAAAACAAAATGTCTAATACAGGAAAAAAACAATACAAAGTAAATCTACTGATCCTCCGGCGGTGGAGACGGTGGCAGTGGAATCTCCGGCAGTCCCAAATGTGCGCTGATAGCCGTGAGCGTCTGGATAATCCATGCTTGCTGTCGCTCAGACCGCCGGAGGCGCTGATCGAAGTCCCTCGCCACCGCCTGCGCAGCAGGAGGGAGGTCGGCAATGACGTGCTGTGGGTACTGCGGCGGGTGTGGAGGCGATGGCAGCGGCGGTGGCTGGTCATCCTGAGGCGATGGCAAACCTAGAGCTGCAAGCTGAGCCTGGTAAGGCGCTGCCTGAACATCCGGAGGCGCAAGTCTGCCCTCGCTGATCTCGATAACAACCGGGATCACCTCCGGCAACGGCGGCTCCGGCGCCCAAATAACCCCATCGCAGCCCCGAAACCGGTAGCCAACGTCAAACTGGTGCAGTATGCCCATGGACGACGCTGACGCCCGACCTAATAAAGTCGACGGAATGGGCGGGGTCAGAAGCGGATCACTCTCGGGCACGAGCCCTAAAGATCGGGCGATGACGGTGACATAACAGCCGCCAAAAAGCCTGTCACGCTCCTGCTTATGATAAGCAGAAGCATAGTACTCTGCCAAGCAGTGAGCCAGGGCGCACGGATGAGGCCGCAGCAGGCAGTACAAGAAAAAAAGGTCCCCATTGTTGACCTTGTCCCGGCTGTGAAACCGGGGCACGATCGAGGACGCAATAATGCGATACAGGTATCTATACAGGGGGTCTCTGATGGTAGAGGCCTTTTGCGAGGATTTCCCAAAGGGAGCCCTCGCAATAAGCTTCCAGAAACTAATAAGGGTCTGCCTGTCCAAGGCTCTAACCCCCTGCGTATATAAATCTGTGTCAAGCTCAGGATCGGTGTACAAACCTGCATGGATGGCGAACTGCCTAAGACTCATCCCAAACTCCTGGGTGGCCAGGCGGAAGGTAATCTCGTGCTGAGGATGGGCCGGGTCCTCCACGTAATCCGCCGGGTGCGGCTGGAATACAAATGATGCTATAAACTCGACCATAAGCTCACAGTACGAGTCCTCCGCCGCCCCCTGGAATAAACGCGCCCAAGGGGAATCCAATCCTATAATATCCCTCGCCCTAGCGGCCTCCTCGACTGTCTTTAACAAGCCCCAGTCAATCCCGACATGCGCCCCTATCGACATGACGTGCAACTTTGCGCATCTCTCATGCCTATCCTCGTCTGCCGGGAACGCGAGATACTGGTGGTTCGGTGTTGGATCAGCGACCTGATCATCCAAACCGCATCCATGTCCATATCGACATCCAAATCATCATCCAAATCATCCATATCGATATATGCGTTTAAACAAATATTAATAAACAAATCAATTAATAAAAATAACTATTATTAAACTAATATTAATAAACAAATCAATTAATAAAAATAACTATTATTAAACAAATATTAATAACAAATCAATTAATAAAAATAACTATTATTAATTATTAATAACAATAATTAACTTTTATTAAACAAATTAATTTAAAAAAAAAACAGGCAAAGCGGGGCGCTTTGGGCCATGCGCCGCGCTTTGCCTTTGTCTTTTTTACCACAGCGGCTACACTTCGCCGGATCGCCCCAAATCGAACCCAAACAAAGCTCAAATCAACAACTAAATGGAATAATTGAGTAGGGGGCCAAGGATCTTACCTAATGAGAGTCGAATCGCCGGAAATGGACGGCAAACGAGCTCAAACGGGGCTACTGTGTGTAAATTGCACCTTTAGTGTGTGTGTTTTGAAATTGTGTGAGTGTGGGGGTGAAGCAGGTCGCTTTGGGTTAAAACGTGGGTCCAAAGCGCCCCGCTTAGGCCAAAGCGAGGCGTTTTGGTTTAAAGGTTTTCACTTTTAACCCCAAAAGCCTGCGTTTTGGGTTAAAACTGAAAATTTTTAAACAACAAATGTCCCGCTTAGGCCAAAGCGGGGCGCTTTGGCCTTTTTAATTTATTTTTAATTTGGTTTTAATTCAAAAACGCACCGATACATGTCGTAACGTGACATAATTTGCCATTTTATGTCTTTTTGGGGAGTTTATAGTCTATACCTCAAATTCCGGATAAGTTCGGTCAGCTCAGGTGTTGTATTCACGATTTCGTGTGTTTCTCTTTTGATTTCACTTGTAGTCTGACGTGCAGTATTGCATGTATGCGCGCCATAACAGATCAATGCTTATCGTATTTTGTCGTTAAAAGTTGTATTATAACGTTTACTATCTGTATTATTATGACGATTACGTTCGCTACTGTACAAAAGCACATATACTTAGCAAACCCATACACACACTTGGATTGTAAATGATTCAACGCATGTAACTAAACAAACATAAACGTACTCTTGGATTATAAATGAATTAACATGATTATTATTACACACATTTAACCTACATCTTGAACATATGGCGTTACATTAAGGTACGGGGGTTTGTACGTAAACATTTCGTACGCGCTGATCTGATCCCTATATAACGTATGCCAAGCAGCTGCGCTCTCTGATCTGTTCGCTGTCCACTGAGGGTTTGTGGGTGGCATTGGATACCATCCTCCAAGCTCTACATGAATGAAATGCCCATTGTCGACGAACACAACTGCAACCACCTGGTGAGGTTGCTCGGATTCGTCTGGCCCGCCCAATAGAGGGAAAATTGTATCGCTCCCTCGAATGTCGAAGGTGTGAACAATCACACCGTATCGTTGGGCAATAAGAAACCCCGTATCAGGCATTGTCATGTAATTTTCGATAACTGCTCATCGCACCCCCTCGAATTCGATCCGTCTGACTAGCGAATCATAATGTCCTATGTTTTCCGGATCGAAAACCTGCCTCCAAAGCGATTCATTCATACATAACTCCATTATAAGTTGTTTCTGGATAGTCAAATACTTTGATTGTTTCATTCCTAACCCAACAGCTACCGATCGAAACCTACAATGACCATCTGGTCTCACGTCCTTTATTCTCACGATGTATGGATGGAACACTTCAGGAATCTGAGATGCGTAGTTGCGGATCGCTATCCGTCTTAGGACCAAGCTTGATCATCGTGAAATTAGGGTGTTCGTTTAGCGGTTGGGTTTTCTTTTGTCTTCCAGAGTCTTGGGATGATACGTACGAGCTGTGACGAGGGAGATCGTCTGAGGCTTCAAGCCAAGTTTCTTCTGACAGAATATACGAGCTTTTTCTGGCCGCTTCAACCTTTCTTTGTTCCTGCGTTTTTAATGTTGGGCGACCGCGAGTTTTCTTCAAAAAAACAGGAGGTTTTTTATTACTGTTGCCTGGATTGAGGATTTGCTAAAACTTTTCAAAGAAGCTCCTTTTCACTTGAGGAGGTGTTGGATGATCTGTTGTTTCAATTTTCGAATTCCGCGTCTACATCAATATCCTCTATCTTATTCCTGGCCGGCTTGAAGTCAAGCTTCTTCCAGAACACGTCTATCGAATTGATACGGATTTGCTGACCTGTGGAAGAAAACAAAAATTAGATGGCAAAATCATAACTGCAAAGGACAAAATAATTAATTACTGTTATTTTCCAACTTTTTTAAGCGACAGACATATGGCAAACCACAACTGGTAAAAAGTTGGCAACCACAGCTTGAACCGTAGGCTCTCAACCCGTCTTCCTTATGTTTTAGCTCCATATTCAAAAGCTCAATCGCAAATATTGAAACCTTTCAGAGAATATTTTCAAGCATGGGATGATCCTTGTGGTGGTTCATCACTTTTCGGAGGCTTGTTTCAAAGCTAGTTCTAATCTCGGCGTATTGTATGTCAACAACATGATCAACATACAATACAAGTTTATCCAGTGTGTTGCGATGACTTGGAAAGAGACTTTTTAGTCTTGCATGCATGCCCTCAACCCTGTTGGTCATAGTTTGGTGAAAGTTAATAGTTTTGTTAGTCCAGCAAGATACAAACTTTTCACGGTATGGATCCAACCAAGATTTCCTCAAATAATCAAAAACCCCTGAACTTAAAAAACTTAAATAGTGAGTTTTTGTTATTATATAAAAACGTAAATAGTCGGTTGAACATAATTATGTAAGAAATACTCACGTTCACGGCCATCTTCTTTCAGCTGTGCTTCAAGGTTTTCCAAGTTATACCTGTATATTTCCTCGGTCGTAGATTCGCACAATGTCCAAAATGAACATACGAATTCTTTCCACTGCTTGTCAGAGAATTTCTTATTGCTATTCTTGTTAATATTTTGTTGAATATGGAACCGACAAAGATACTTTTACGCTTTTGGAAAAACTTGTTCACACGCGTTAATTAGCGCAAACTCCCTATCTGTTAAAATCACGCGTAGCTCCATACAGCCTGCCAACATAAACTTGATCCTCTGCAGCACCCATAGGTAGTTCTCTAACTTCTCAGCGGAAATTACCACACCAGCAGCCATAAATGATTTGTTTGTCGACGTCATTCCTACGACCTGAACAAATGGCAGGTTGTACATGTTCGTTTTGTAGGTGGCGTCAATCATTAGCACATGCGGGAAGGCACACCACATAGTGAATGATTTTTTGTGAACAAAGAAGACATCTTCAACTGCGTTTGATATCTCATTCGTGCGCATGTAATAAGTTTAATCTTTTTCACGAAGAATGTTTTCAAGTTTTTGCATCGGAGACTTACCGACGTTTTTTTCTGACATTGATCTTCTGAACAGCGTTGTGTATATCTTTCGGAATAAGCTTTCTATCTGGTTTGTTTTTCGTCAGCGTTCGCCAGATACTGCGGTTAGGAATATCTTGCTCCGCCAGATGCTCAACCATTAATTTATCATCCGAAGAAAGCCTCCTCGCATACGCGTGACCTTCTAGGTTTTTGATAGGAGTGTGGTTGTGCTTCGCCTTCGTCACCTCGATCTTCCAAACCTTACCGTTTGATTCCGAAAACCCGATCATCTCGAACGGGCAGCCTATTTTCTTCCTACCTGTTTTCCTCTGTGTAGCTATACTCTTATGCTCCCCACCAAGAGTGCATTGAAACCAAATCTTATAATTCTCTCCTCTTTTATTCGACCTCTTGATCACAACGAGGTAACCATTGTCTTTTGTCGTGTCTTGTACCCAACGCACCAGCTCTTTACGTGACGAAAACTTTTGCGTTGTATCAAACGAAAATGTAACCGGTAACAACCTTCCTCGTCAACTGACACATCCTCCTGCTCTCCATCGTCACCGAGTTCCGAATAGACTTGATGTTCAAAGCTCTGCTCATAACCGTGACCAAAGTCGGGATAGTTGGAAGACCATACGAATATTCAGCCTGAGGATATGCTTTGCCTCCGTATCCGTAATTCGAATAACCTTGTTGTGCGTACGGGTCCTCCACAGGGATATCCAAATCCAGCTTCACCGTGTTATCCCGATAACGAATGGCAGATACAACCTCCTCCTCCTCCCTCAAGTTGGACAAGACCGGTTTCTCATACGTGTCAGAAATAGCGGTCCCCTCGTAAGAATCAGTTGCAACTGACTCGTTAGAATATTCACCGAAAAGATAGTTACTTAACCACGACATCGTAACCGTGCGTTATTGATGAAACACAAGTAACACAGAAAAACCCCACGTATGTCTAGAAACAAATATAATGAGTTTGTATCGAATGCGTTAACTCTTCTCCCGGGCAAGCTTTAAAGGCAAATATTTGGGGTCGAAGCGCCGCCCTTTGGGGGTCACGGGACAACATCGTACCTGGTCAAACCTCGTATCACCTTTATGTCACTCAGACATCAGTCACTACACCTTTTGTCTGATAAAGTAACCCTAAACGCCCCACTTTGCCCAAAGCGGGGCGCTTTGGGGTGTGAAAATAAGTTGGTCCGTGTGTGAATAGCAAGCTCCTATTTTTTTTTTAATTTATTTTCAGCCCATTTGGGTTTGTAACTTTTACTTCTGGCTATTCAAGTTTTATTTTATTTTTTCCGATCAAAGTTAAAGCTTTTTTGAAATAAATTTGAGTTTTCTACGTTTGCGTGAGATTACGGTATAAGTTTGTGTTTATCTTTACATCATGTGATCGTAAAAAAATCGCATTTTGTTTTACTATTGTTCACGGTTTTGATCGTCGTTTGCTTATTACTTGACACGGTTTTACGACCCACTCACCCGCAACGCGGGAGTTACACACTAGTTAAGAACAAAGCATTATTCGATATTTTATTTGATAAATTAAAAAAAACATTATTATATATTTTATTTGATAAATAGCGGGTGAAACTCACGTGTTACGACGGATGTGTTAAAATTTATTAGGATCAATTTTGATATTATGTACATTATTAGTATTAACCCCGAAAAAAATCTTGAATCCAAAGTACTCACATGTCTAAATAAATGAAGTTGAAACATTGTAAAAGATAAACAAATCACAACAGCAAACGTCACATCTTAAAGACTGTAAAAGAAAAACTTGAAAAACGAGAACTTTGTAAGGCTTATTCACGACTGCTTCTGCATTATTATTCACCCCGTGAGAAAAACTTACGTCGAATCAGCCGGTTGTGATATAGGTATTGGTTCGGGTTGCCACGACACGACACCAGTAAGGTACCAACATTCGTTATAATACTGCTTTCAACAAAATTTGTTCAACGTCAAGAAAAAAATAAATATATCTGCGTGTTGAGCTTTTGAAAAACAATTAACAAACGCAAACTAGTAATGAAAAATCAAATAGGTTAAAGACGTATATTATTTACATTATAATTATAACTATAAGAGGTGAAATTGAAATTTAAAAGAATGGTATATATCAAGGAAAATTACTAAAATAAATAAGTTGACCTTGAAACTTAACAAAATTCATGTATAGCTGTTAGGGTGCACGGGTGGAAGCGGTAAACCCGCACGGTGTTACACCACCACCAACCCACTTTATCGTGATAGGGGATATGAAATCGATAATTGTTTACCGCGTGTGAATGTTCGAGATTTTTTACCGTTGGTTGTTTTCAAACGGCTTTATAGCCGTTACACAATAAAAAAATTGTTTTCTATTTAAACTCCATTTATCCTTTACATTTTCACCAAATTCAAATATTCACACTAAAAAAATTAATTGGTTATACTATTTCTAATTTTTGTATGGTTTTAAATTATTTTACTAGTTTTAATTTATTGTATTGTCTTTTTTAAATTTAGTTTAATGTAATATCTTTAATGTAATATATGTTTAAAATATATTTTAATTCTTTTTTTTAAATACATAATTTAAATAAAAAAAAGAGTTTACCTCTATTCAAGAAAGGTGACCACCCCTTATGTTTTTGTGCAACAGAGAAGCTAGAGAGATTAGTTGTCATAACAAGAGGTGATTGAATGAGTAGAAAGTTTACCACTTCACAATAGGTGACCACACATTACACCTTAATAAAATAGACAAACTAAAAAAAATCATGAGATGCTAATAGGAAGGATCTGACAACTAGGGTTTAGCCTGCACAAAAACTCATAGTAAAGCATAAAAGAGTCCATACAATAGTCTCAGATTGAGCAGGTGTCAAGCGAGGGCTAAATAGCCCGTGGATAGGATTTAGCACCCTTGTTTTCAATGGATGGCTATTTAGCCACCTGTTTTTCTTTTCAACCGTCGATTACTTAGCCAATTTACGATATGATTATGCTAAAAATCTATCATTTTTATCAAACTAAATTAGTCGACTGTGATGTCGGCTACTTTAAATTGACCTTCAAATTTAACAGAATAAACATTCATATTTAGTTGTTAGGGTGCACGGGGTGGAAGCTGTAAAGGGTGCGGTAAACCCTTTTACCGTGTGGTGTACACCACCGCCAATCCACTTTACCACGTGAGGGGAGATGAAATCGGTGATTGTTTTCCGTGTGTGAATGTTCGAGATTTTTGACGGTTGGTTGTTTTCAAACGGCTTTATAGCCGTTACACAAAAAAAATTATTTTCTATTTAAACTCCATTTATCCATCTCATTTTTCACCTAATTCACAAATTCACACTAAAAAAATTAATTGGCCATGTTGTTTCTAATTTTTTATGGTTTTAATTTATTTTACTAGTTTTAATTTTATGTCTTTATTTAAATAATGTCATTTATGATTAAAATATGTTTTAATTATTTTGTTTAAATACATGATTCAAATAAAAAAAAAGTTTACCTCTACCCAAGAGAGATGACTACCCTTTATTTTTTTGTGCAAGAGAGAAGTTAAGGAGTGAAGTTGACATGTTAAGATATGATTGGATGAGTGAAAAGTTTACCCCTGCCAAGAGATGACCCCACCCCTTACACCCTTAATTAAATAGACAAACTAAGACAACCAATCATGAGATGCTAAATAGGCCCGTGGCTTTATAACCTAGTGGCATTCTAGAGTGGGCTAAGACTTTGGGACCAATAGATTTTGGGTTCGATTCCCACAAGGGAGGGTTTTTCCCATATTTATTGGGTTTTCTCTTAAATTGGTGTATAGGCATTTTGCCTAATGGAGATATCGAGTGGTTTCGCTGGTGACACGATGATACTCTAGTGGTTCGTCAGTAATCTAAATTTATCGTCCGAAAAAAAGATGCTAAATAGGAAACGGCTAAGATTTAGCCTGCACAAAAACTCATAGTAAAGTATTAGAAATTCCACGTAATAATCAGTTAGATTGAGCAAGCATGTATCAAACAAGGGCTAAATAGCCTATTAATATTTAGCCCCCCTGTTTTCAATGGATGGCTATTTAGCCACCTATTTTTTATTTTACCGTCGATTAGTTATCCAATTTACGAAATGATTATGCTAAATTAGTCGACTGTGATGTCGGGCTACTTTAAGCATCACATCTTGTTATAAGAACGTGTGGTTTTCAAATTGGCTATTTGACTGGGTTCACACTTCCCAAACGCCAGAGAGAAATATGACTTTCCTTTTGCTACTCTCATCTTTATTTAATAAACAACACAATTTAAACTCTTCATTCATTTTCTCCTATTCAAAAATGATTTCTGTTTCATCACTCAAATCTCTTTTAACCTCACCAATGGCGGAAAACACCTCGATGACGTCATTCATCTTTCTATCTCCATGTCCTCAGAGACTCCTCTTAGCTTCCATTGACACCTTATTTCTCCTCATCCTCTTCGTTTTCACCATCCAAAAGCTCTATTCAAAGCTCACCTCGCCATTAAAGAGCCTCTGATACCTAAAACACTAGAATCTATCAAAATCAACCTCTGGTTCAAACTATCTCTTACATTCTCCGCAACATTAGCACTTCTAGCGATTTCTTCAGCCATTTTAGCTTTCATACAGAACACGGAGACTCCATGGAAGCTTATCAACGGAACATGCTGGTTGATCCAATCGATATCTTTTATCGTAATCACTGTTTTAATCTACCCCGAGAAGAACCTTGTAACCGTAACTCATCCGGTCTTTCTTCGAGTATTCTGGATTTTAAACTTCATAGCGGTTGCATTAACCGCTTGTTCGAGCATCACCCGCCTTATTTCCAAAAGTTCTTTGTCAGAGCCTTTAGACTGGATTTCAGCAATCTCACTCCCGTTCTCGTGTTTCTTCCTGATTGTTTCAGTTACCGGTTCCACTGGCATTACAGTGGAACCAGAGTCCAAACCTGTTGATGAGGTGCACAAATCAGTAAACGTAAGCGGATGGGCCTCTGCTTTATTCGTATCGAAACTGTTTTGGTTTTGGATGAATCCATTGCTGGAAAAAGGTTACAAAACTCACTTAAAACTCAAAGACGTCCCAACGCTTTCACCCGAACACAGAGCTGAGAAAATGTCATTATTGTTCGAACAAAACTGGCCCAAAGTTGAAGAGAATTCAAAACATCTTGTTCGTACGACACTCATTCGTTGTTTCTGGAAAAATATCATGTTTACCGGGTTGTTAGCCATAATGAAGCTTTATGTTAGTTACGTCGGGCCGTTGTAGATCCAAAGATTTATTGATTTTACGTCCGGGAAGGGGAGTTCACCGTATGAAGGATATTATTTGGTACTGATTCTCCTAGTGTCGAAACTTATTGAAGTTTTGGTATCAAATCATTTCAATTTCTTTACTAAGAAGACTGGGATGTTGATCAGATCGACTTTGATCACTTCTTTATACAAAAGGGGGCTAAAACTGTCGTGTTCTGCTCGACAATCGCATGGTTTGGGGCAAATTGTGAACCATATGGCAGTCGATGCTCAACAGTTGGGGGATGTTATGGATCAAATACACGCGGTTTGGCTTGTGCCGCTTCAACTCAGTGTGACGATACTTATTCTTTATGCTCAACTTGGAACGTCCACTTTCGTTGCGTTGATTACAGTTTTGGTGATTTTGTTGCTTGTGTATTCGGGTAACAAGCGAAATATCGCTACCAGTTTAATATAATGAAGAGCCGAGATTCGAGGTTGAAAGCGACTAACGAGATGTTAAGTAACATGAGGGTAATTAAGTTTCAAGCATGGGAAGAACATTTTAACGATAGGATTCGATCGTTTAGAGAACGGTTGGATTTGTAAGTTTATGTATACGTATGGTGCGAGTATTACCGTGTTATGGAGTATGCCTTTGATTATCTCAACGCTCACATTCGGGAGCGGGATTTTGCTTGGGGTAAATCTTGATGCGGGGACGGTTTTCACAGCCACGTCATTGTTCAAGAACTTACAAGAGCCGGTCTATAATTTTCCCCAATCGATTATATCGCTTGTCAAACCCCGACCCGCAACGGAAAAGGTGATCGGGGCATGATTGGGTTATCATCAAAGCTCACGACATTTATTTTAACGTTTCATATTCATTAATACACTTTAATAGAAAATTTTACAATCATAGTTACAGCATGACCTAAACATCAATCTAAGCTTCTTTGTTTTCTTCTAAGGCATTTCCTATGTTTTCCTTGCTTCATCCTGTTCACCTGTATCATGTGTAAAAAGGGTTTTTGGATCAACAAAAAGTTGGCGAGTGAATCCTATGGAAAACATTTGAACAAGTTTATTTAATTGATTATGAAATAAAGTGCACAACCACACATGAGTAAAAATAGATGTAAACTTATTCACCAATCAATTTAATATTAAACAATACACACATGAACAATAATGGATCGTTTAGAGGCACGCGTTGCTCAACTCGTCTCTCACGAGGAACTGATGGGCCTAATGAATGAATTGCATAAACTTGACAATATGAAATACATAACTACAAACCATATAAACTCAATAATACACACACGAACAATAATGGATTTGTTTTGAGGCACGTGTTGCTCAACTCGTCTCACACGAGGAACTGATGGTCCTAATGAATGAATTGCATATAAATAGACAAAATGAAATACATAACTACAAGCAATGTATACAATCTAAGTTTAGATCACAATATGGTATGGCACAAGTTTAAATAAACGAGTTAATTTTATGACACATGACACACCCCAAAACGTGTAATTAAAAAGGGGAGTTGTAAGATTCACTCACATTGGGTGCGTTCGGTTGATGATGTTGAATGCGCACAAAGTGGTTTTAACCACGAGTGAAATTAACCTAGATAATGGCATAATGTTTCGGTAAGTAAACGACTTTTATTAATCCATTTTAGTAGGATTGTTGGGTGTATTTTTGTGAGTTTAAGGCTATTTTCTAACCTTAAAAATGTTATTTTTAAGTATTTTTAATTGATTTTTAATTAAAATAAATAAATAAAAATAATAAAAAAATGTTGACTTTTTTGACCGTTGACTGTTGACCGGTTCGTATGCGTGTATGTGTGCGCTGAGTGAGGCTTGAACCCGAGACCTCCCGTACGCGTGCACGCAGCTCTACCAACTGAGCTACGTGTCTAACCCGAAATATTTATGTTTTTAATTATATTTATATACTAATTAGATTAAACTGAAAATCATTTATTTTTAAAAACGATTTAATGAGTCGGACCGGTGCGCTCCACAGGTCTCGAACCCGGGACCTGTGGGTTGAGTTAACACACAGTCCACCGCTGGACTGTGTGTCTAACTTGTTAAATAAACCGATTTTTATTATACTTATATACAAACTAAATATTTTCATTTCTGTCTTAAATAAAAATTTTAATAATTGTCCGGACCGGTGCGGTAGTCCGGATTCGAACTCGTGACGTGTGTTTAAACATTCACACAGTCCACCACTGGACTGTGTGTCTAACTTGGTTATTATTCTGGTTCTTTTTAAACTTAACATGTAACAGCGGTGACTCCGGTTCGGTAAAAAAAAAGAGCATTTTTATTAAGGCGAGTGTGCGTGGGACATGTATCGAACTCGAGACGTTTACGTGTTTAATGTGCACACAGTCCACCGCTGGACTGTGTGTCTAACCCGAGTTATAACTTGATTTTAATTATACATATGCACAACTGAAACTTCGTCTTCTTCGTTGAATTTAACCAGAATCGAAAGTCCGACTGGTTCGATGTTTTAATCATGTTCTTTAGTGTTTTGAGGTTAATTACAGGTGAGATATATAAAAAGAATGAAAGATTTAAGCGTAAGGTATACCGACTGGACTCCTCTGTTTCTCCGGCGAAACTCCGGTGACAGCAGAAACTTCCGGCGACGTGTGTCCTGCGGCAGAGAGTCTTCAGCAAGCTTGAAATGGATGTGGGTGACTTCGGTATAAGCTCTGGGGGTTCAGTAAGGCTCAGAAGTGAAGGGTTCGGTTTTCCGGCGATGTGCAGAACTTTTTCGGCGAGTGGAATTACGTCGGGTAAAGGTGCGGTTTTGAGCGAAAAAGCTTGCAGAGGTTCGAGGAGGTATTTATAGGGCAGGTCATCGATGAATTTGGTCCGATTTCCGACTTGATTCGTCGGTTAGAACTTTCCGGCGGTTATAACTTGTGTCGCGGACTCAGGCGTCGGTTATAACCGATGTCATAGTTAAAGTTTACGTTATAACTGATGTAACCGTCAATTCTTGGCGAGTTAGTCGGGATTTCCGACGACTGCAATTTGGTGCGCCGGTTTTTGAATTTGAGATTCATGATATGAATTAATTGACTCCAATAATTAACAAGAAATGCAAGTGGCGCAATGGTTGGAGAGTTGAGTGTTAAGTTGTTGTTGACCCGGCTGACTGACCCGGGTTCGAAACCCGGCAGTGCCATTTTATTTTTATTTCATTATTTTTAACAGCTTTTCAAAAACAAATTATATATTCCCATATACTTATTAATTATGTATCGTTTAAAATTATTTTGGGCATTAAATAAGCAACGAAATTTTTAACTGATTGTTCGGTTAATAGACGGAGCGGGTTTGGTAAATCCGTTTTTGACGGATGTTACAGTATCCCCTACTTTTTAGAAATTTCGTCCCGAAATTTAAGTAGTGATACATTTGACTAAAAATGATGGTGTTTAGTTTGACAGTTACATACTTAGAAAAAGAGTAAGAGTTTAAGTTTTTTGTTTGAGGCGGTAACGTCCCTTGTAAGGGTTAAGTACCCTGTTACAGGAATCGCTTTTTGTTGCCTACGGTAAAATATGGATAAGCAGAGTTGATTTGCTAAATATGGTATCATGCGTAAGTGTTTTGATATGTTTGGAAGGATATGGTTATATCCTAAAGCAAAACTTCTAATACTACAACCTACATGGAACTTCTCATAACCATCTAACAATACCTCTGATCCTTTGACAAGAATACTTATATATAGGAAGTGCCAGCGGCGTATCCACCATATTCTTGTCAAATTTTCATTGGTTTTATCAGTATGTTAAGATTGGTTCTATGACTATAGAACATAAATAAACACAACAACTAATGTACCAAGAAATTACTAAATCCTACATAGAACTTCTCATAACCGTCTGACAATTCCTCTGGTCCTTTGACAAGAATACTTATATATAGGAAGTACCAGCGGCGTATCCACCATATTCTTGTCAAATTTTCATTGGTTTTATCAGTAAGTTATGATTGGTCCTATGATGTAACTTTAGAACATAAATAACACAACAACCAATATTTGAATCCACATTCTGATAGCATATATGTTTGAATGGTGACAGTTCCTCTCTCGTTTGTTATGATGGAGAGGTTAGTTTATGTAGAAATAGAACACAATCCAATTTCTTTAAATGGCGAGATGATATGACTGTAACACAAATTTCCACCAAGACAATACTAAATCCTACATAGAACTTCTCATAACCGCCTGATAATGCCTATGATCCTTTGGCAAGAATACTTATATATAGGAAGTACCAGCGGCGTATCCACCATATTCTTGTCAAATTTTCGTTGGTTTTATCCGCAAGTTATGATTTGTTACCAAGAAACTACTAAATCCTACATAGAACTTCTCATAACCGTCTGACAATGCCTCTGATCCTTTGACAAGAATACTTATATATAGGAAGTACCAGCGGCGTATCCACCATATTCTTGTCAAATTTTCATTGGTTTTATCAGTGAATTATGATTAGTCCTATGTGACTTTACAACCAATACAACAAACACGAAATACTGAAAATGAAAAAATGTCTGTGCGATCAAGGCTCAATCAAACGGAGCCGATCGTATTGCATGTACTGAAAATGAAAATGTCTGTGCGATCAAGGCTCAATCAAACGGAGCCGATCGTATTGCATGTACTGAAAATAATAAATTTAATCTAAACAATAATCACACAAACAACTTATACATGGAACCTCTCATAACCGCCTGATAATGCCTCCGATCCTTTGACAAGAATACTTATATATAGGAAGTACCAGCGGCGTATCCACCATATTCTTGTCAAATTTTCATTGACTTTATCCACAAGTTATGATTAGTTCTATGTGACTCTACAACAAACATAACAACCACAAGATACTGATAATGAAAATGTCTGTGCGATCAAGGCTCAATCAAACGGAGCCGATCGTATTGCATGTACTGAAAATGAAAATGTCTGTGCGATCAAGGCTCAATCAAACGGAGCCGATCGTATTGCATGTATTGAAAATAATAAACAATAATCACTCAAACAGTTCATACATGGAACCTCTCATAACCGCCTGATAATGCCTCCGATCCTTTGACAAGAATACTTATATATAGGAAGTACCAGCGGCGTATCCACCATATTCTTGTCAAAGTTTCATTGGCTTTATCCTTAAGTTATGATTGATTCTATGTGATTCTAAAACATAAAGAAAAACATAAAACTAAACGATTGGAGTTGGATCTGGATTTTCGGTGAAGAGGACTAGTTGGGTATCTTGGTTTGGGCCGTCATTATCTTCGACAGGATTGGCGTTGATGTTGAAAACTCTTCCCCTTGCTGGTGGCCTAGTGATTGGATTTTCTTGATTTACTTGGTTAACTGGGTTTGACTGAGCTTGAGTGTTGATGATGTTAACCAATCGAGGGCACGTGTTTCTAAAGTGGGTAGGGTCGCCACAATTGAAACAAGCTCGAACATATGGGAACATGGGGTATTGGGGTTGTTGATAGGTTTGGATCATGTTTTGAGTAGGGGGAGAGATTTGGTTTTGAAAGGTGCGGCAAACCTTGCTCAAATGACCATAGCGTCCACAAGTTGCACATAGTCGACAAGGTAAAGTAAGGGAATGGTGATAAAAACAGTTGTTGCATCGAGGGTGAGGTCCAAGATATGGTTTCTTATTTGGGTAAGTTAAGTTGGGTGCCACTTGAGTGATTGGGATAGCTTGGATGGGTATGGCGTGTGAAATTGGTTGATTTCGTTGGATGGCAGCGAAAAGTTGCCCGTCTCTTTTTCTCTTAGAATTGGGTTGAGAAGGGGATTTGGTTTGGGTGTAGTCGGAGGTTTCAGTCGATGCTTTATCCTTCTTCTTCTCCTCCTTGAAGTCTTTGATCCGGATTCGGTTCTCGGTGAGCTCTGTAGCTAACTCCATTGCTGCTTCCAAAGTTGCAGGCGTGGTACTTATTACAGAGTCTTGAATCTTTGACGGAAGACCTCGAATGTAGTGCTCGATCAACCGGTAGAGGGGAGTGAACAAGTTGGGAACCATCTGATGTAACTCGAGGAATCTTTTGTTGTATGTGGTGTGGTCTCCTTCCTTTTGCTTCAACGAATAGAACTCATCTTCTAATTTCTTAATTTCGCTCCTTGGGCAAAATCGTCTGGTCATGATTTCCTTCAATTCATTCCAAGTTAAAGTCATAGCATCGTCAACGCCTCGTTTGGCCTTCTCTGTATTCCACCAAGTAAGTGCTATCCCATATAATCGATCGGTAGCATATCGCACTTTGCGATCATCGGGGCAATCGCAATTTAGAAAAGTGTTCTCCATTTCTTCAACCCAATGGAGGAGAGCGGTGACACCTTCAGTCCCTTCGTATTTTGGAGGGTCGCATGATTTGAAATGCTTGTAGGTGCATTTAGTGGTATTTGAGGGAGGGTTGTTAACGTGTTGATCTTCTTGATTGACAGGATTAGCGGTAAGTGCTTGTTGGACTTGGATTACAATGTTGGGTATTACTGCAGCCATTTGTTGAGAGATTAGGGCAGCCATGCGTTCGCGGGCTTTTCCTGCTCTCATCTTCCTACGGGCGAGATTAGAAGACATCTATAAGGAATACATGTCAAGAGTATGAGTTGGATGCTTTTGGGATCATGGGTCGCACTTAGGAATGAACATTCATAAAATAATTATAGAAAAATAAATCTACTACATCCATAGATGTCTTGGGCTTTGCTCGTCATTAGGCCCTACATGCCGCCATACTTCACCTTCGTAATCATGTGGGCCCCCATGAATACCGGGTTTTTCATATGGTTCGCATGTGTTAGCCTGGTTACGTACACTAAAACCCGGGTTTTTCTTTAATGCTTCCATTTCTGTCTCCATGGCCTTTTTCGACCTTTTTCATTCCAAGACTTCTTGTGTTGTAGATGGTGTTTGTTCAGAGCACAAGGCAGTGGCAAAAGCTTTAGCTTCCTTAGACAATTTCTAGCGCCAATGTTTGCCATAGGGTATCTAGACCTTGGAGCCTCCTTTTCTGGTGAGTATCTCTTGAGAGGAACCTGAAGAAACCCTAGATCAACTAGACCTGAATCTAAGTAGATCTATGGAATGGGCTCTGCATAAAAGGGTTAACCCTCCGTTTGGTTTCACGATGGATGGTGAATAATACAATACTTCTGCTGAACCTGCAAAACAGAACACCATTAGCTCGGCACGGGGAGAAGGGGGGTTCTCACCGTGACCACCCTCCGGCGTGAGAATAAGCACAGGTAGTCGGAAATAAGTATTGTAAGAGAGAGAGAGCAGTTGAGAGTGAATACCTTTCCTTGAACTCCAAGTTACTTATTTATAGCCGGTGTTTGGCTCCAAAGAGAGAGATTGTTAACTTTAACGGAATCTTTTGCCATTCCGTTAACGTTTGTTGGCAATCCGTTAGTGCACACGGATCGTGAGCTCATTTGCGGTTAGGGAGGTGCCACGTGTCAACATGAGATACTACATCTTATAAATGTGAGCATGTCATTACCGTGATCTTCATCAGCCGTCCAAATGCTGCCATGTGGCAATTGGTTATATCCGAAAGGATGCTTGCACGATTGGGTGTTAATGGCTTCTAGAAGGTTTCACAGCTATTACCCATCTATTATTCGCCACGTGTACATTCTGTTACAACAGAAAAGATTCACTTTGCTTCTGCACCAAGTCAAGGATTTTGCTAAGGGAAAGTTTCTCAGGATTTACTGTTTCCTTGCGCGAGAAGCGCAAGTTAGTTAATCTGATCTTCCTTCTTCTCCTTGCTGCTTAGCGCAACGTTTGGTGGATGCTTGCTTTGATATAAATATCTGTGCAAGGTTTGTGCATGAAGCATTATCCAATGAGAATGTTCAAGGTTAACATTGAACCTTGCGCGAGCCCGCGCAAGGTAGTTAAATGAAGCATTATCAAACGAGAGTGTTCAAGGTTAACTTTGAACCTTGCGCGAGCCCGCGCAAGGTAGTTAAATGAAGCATTATCAAACGAGAGTGTTCTAGGTTAACTTTGAATCTTGCGCGAGCCCGCGCAAGGTAGTTAACTGAAGCATTTATCCAAAGAGTGTTCAAGGTTAACTTTTGAGCCTGCGCGAGCCTGCGCAAGGTAGTTAAATGACGCTTTCCTCTCTTGGATATTTGGCGCAGCGTTCAAATAAATCTTATTTTGGCAAAGAAGTCTGCGCGCAGTTTTCTTAGAAGTTATTAATGGGTATGGTTTTCTTGATTGGCGCAAGGTTTTTGGGACCATACCCCTTCAAGTCCCCCAGTCCAGTGTTGCTCCTATGTAAGAATAAAAAGTAGGTGGAGCACTGGACTTGAGATAAATGTGTTGCGCTAGGTAAGGACTAGCTTTTTGTTGTTTTATGCATCTTGATGACGTGTCGTAAGTGAATTTTGAAAAAGTATTTGAATTTCAAATATACTTAGACACGTGTCACTTATCTGGATGGTGTCGTTGGTGACGATGCACGTTCTTGAGACGTGGTGGTACTGTTGACAGGCTGTCAAGAGTACATGTCTTACCGTATTTAATTCTTTTCAGCGACACTCATGCGCGTGGGGCAGTTACTGTTCCCCACTCGCCCCTGCGGTTACTTGGGGATACGTGATGGTCGCAAAAGTCGCTGCAGTCAAATCGTGCATTAATTGCGGTTAGTATATAAAGGGATCAATGATCCATTTGCTTCATCACCAAATCACAACTTGAGAGAAATTTGTGTTCAAAAGTTCCGGCGACCTTCAAAGTTTTCTAAGTTTTCTTCAAAGTTTTTGTTATGGCCACCGGTGCAAGTTCTGCTGAGATGTCATCGTCAAGTTTGCCACCGTTGAAGTGGTCGAAGAAAGATTTTGATAATCTTGCCACCAACTTTCTCTTTGCTCCGTCTTGGAAGGCATTTTTCCGGTGGCAAATGCCACGGCGGCTGATGCGCCGGCCGGCTATATTACATTATTTTACGATTATTTTGCCGAAGGGAACTTCCGGCTTCCGGTGACCCATTTCTTGCTGGAAATTCTCGGTTTTTACAAGATTCACATTTCTCAGTTGAGCCCAATGGGAATGGTGAGGATCCAGCATTTTGAGTTCGTTTGCCGATCGATGCAGATCGTGCCGTCGGTCGAGAAGTTTAGAGTTTTCTACCAGCTGCACTGCTCGTTGGATTTTTATTCGTTCCAACAGCGTGTGCAAGCCAAACGATTGCTGCTGGTGCCACCGAAGTCCTACCACGACTGGAAGCAAAAGTTCTTCTTCATCAAGGCGGCGGTGATCCCGATGAAAATGACGTTCCGGGCCGGTGATGAGATCAAGTTGGAGACCCTTCCCATACCTGCCGACGAGGTATGGTATCAATATATTAAAGATGTGCCCAATATTATTTTGCCGGAGAGGGCCCTCATTGCTGCCAGGATGAGTATTTTCTGGAAGAAGGAACGCCGGGAAAAGCCGGTGTATACCGAAGATGGAACTGGTATGTAACCTTTTAACTTCCTAGCAATATCTTTCAATAGATATGTACTGATGCAAAAATGTTTGTTATATAGCTGCACCTCTCTACTTGGTCTCTTTCAAGAGAGAGATAGGGAAAATGGCCGTCGTGCCTCTTGCTGATGGCGAGGAAACTTGGTTTTCGCAAATCTTGGGGAACTTTGAGTTGCCCAAGAAGGAGGATTTGGAGGCGCAACCATCTTCGAAAACTAGTAACTAAGCTCTTACAAAGCCTAAGTTGATATTGCAATATTACTCTTGAACATTTTTTCTAAGTAATATTGCAATATAACTAATGGCGCAACCTTTGCTCAATATGATTGATTATGTAGGTGATTTGCTAAACTTGGGCGTACGCCCTGATTCGAAGAAGAAGAAGAAGCCAACTGCTGCTGCAGCTGCTGCGCCTCCATCCAACCCAGAGCAAAAACCTAAGCCATCAGCTGCTGTGAAAGCTGAGGGCAAGAAAGGTACACATCTCGTATCTGACTCTTAGTGCGATTATGTGGTGGTGTCGGACTCACTGGAGGGTCTTACGCCTGTAGGTTCGAAGAAACCAAAGCCTGAACCCGTTGACACCTCCTCTCTCCAGCTGCGAACCTAGATGATCCTTTGGAAGTACCTTCTAGCCCGGAAGAGGCGTTGAAGCGTACTTCCAAGAAGAGGAAGGAGGCGGAAACCAAAATCCCTGCGCCAACAAAAGTTGCGCGCCCGTGCACAGGCAAGAAGGGAAATCTGGACGCCTTTGCAAAGAAGTTCTCACCTGGTACGTTTAGTTTGTTGCGCATTTCTGTCAAAAAGTTGCGCAGAATCTTATACTTGGTATTTGTTAATATGTTTTGCAGAGAAAATGGTGAAGGCTACGCCGGCCACCTCATCTGCTATACCATCGCCGCGCAGGCCTGAGAACATTGAAGAGGGAGATGCGGGGCAAGAAACTCCTGTTCTTGATGCCGACCCCATCGTCCCGGAAAATATAGAGAAAGTGGCTCCGGAAGAAGAGCCCAAAAATTTTGATGCTGAGAATCCTGCTGGCGAGCAGGCTAAAGATACGGCTAAAGATGCTGGGGAACCGTCAAAGTTGATATCTAAGGGAGCCGGACCCTCAACACAAAGCGAAGGCTTTGTGTTTGTTGAGGATTCGGAAGAGGAGTCGCCTATTCGCAGAGGAGACGCATGGGGATTATTATTATCGCTCTTATTTGAGAGGCGGGCCTCTGCGATTCATCAGCCCATGTGGAAAGTTAAGCAGGGCGATGTTTTCACCTATTGGCACTCCTGCAGGGAGTGGTATAAGGGCATCTTCCCACCGGCGGAGGTGAAGCGCCAGGAAGAAAAAGACCATGAGGCTACTTACTTACGAGTCATATCTGCAAGAGTCTGCCCTTGCCTCGTCCATTATAAATAGAATTGTGCGCGAATGGCGCAGCATGAACAAGGAGTGGGACGAGGTTGAGCTTGAGAAGGCGAAGGCCAAGCTTGAGAAAGAGAAGACGTTGAAGATGCTTGTTGATTTTGAGGCGGAAAAGGCCCAGTTTGAGGAAGAGAAGAAGACTGAAGAATGGGTTGCGCTGTCTTGGAAGCGCAAGTGTGAGGCGTCTGCTGCGCAATATGCAGACGAGAGCAAGCGCTTTGTGGAGGCTTGCGAGCGTGACAACAAAGAAAAAATTTCTCTGCGCAACGAAATTGAGAAACTCAAAAAAGAGAAAGCTGATGCAGTTGCGGCAGCAGAAGAGGCGCGCTCACACAGAGAAAGGAGTGAGAAGAATGAGGTATCAACCAAAATGACTCTCCTTTTTAAGAATTAAGAAATTGATGATCTAACTGCTATGCTCTTTGACCAGGCGCAGCTGCAAGCTGAGGTTGATAGTTTGAAGAAAGATATCAACCTTCACTGAACAGAGAAAGCCGAGTTGATCCGCCGTTTAACTGAAGGCGAACAAAAACTTAATGACACGGAGGTCGCTCGCGCTACCGCAGAAAGCTTGGCCAAATCCCTCATGAACCAGCTTACCTGGTTGCGGGAGTATGGGATTGTGGAGGTAATATTCCCTTTTCTTTATATGTCTGGTTTGATTGTCGCAACATGTACTAATTGTATTTGTGTACAGATCGCAAATGCCATCCTTAACTCTACGGAGTTGGATGAGAGAGTGGCAGAATTAATGATGGCGGCGCGCAATGAAGGGCATGCCGAGGGCTATAGAGAATGCACTTTGCATGTGGCCCATGCGCTGAAGACCAAGTGGGATACCAGCCGTGCTGCCACGCATGGGCTAAATACTGCCACCATTTATTCTGCTGCCAAAGAAAAATATGATCAATTGCAAATTCTGATTATGGACCTTTTGGACGCTGCGCTGCAACAAGACGACTTTGTTGATAAATTAAAGGAGATCTTTTCTAACAGAGAGGCAGACGGGAACCAAATCCATAGAATAGGAAATTTGTAATTTTTCACTTTGTGATAACTTGTAATGCTGTGCTGCTGCGCAAGTACTATGGATGTGAATATAATATATTTCAGTTTTACAATGTTTGCATGAGATCAATTACTTGTGTAGGATAGACAAATGAACAATTTCTAATCTCATGTGTGAGCGTAAGTATTAAGTTAGCTTGTGGCTCATGAGTTTGTGTTTTTGTTTATCCAAAGGAATTGCATGCATTTGTAAATGAACATATACAAGATTTGTAAGTAGTGGCAGAGCATTTTATTCATACTGATAAAGCGCAAAACTATGGCTGCCACTAAGATTACATAATAAAATAAAGTAAGCAGTCTCGTTACGCAACGCTCAGAAGTTGCTTAGAGGACTGAGATTACATATAACATCGGCGTAGTTGCTGGGCGTTCCAGGTTCGAGGAACGCTAGATCCGTCCATACGCTTCAGAGTGTACGCGCCTTTTCCCAATACTTCATTTATCATGTACGGACCTTCCCATCGCGGGGCTAACTTCCCCAGTTTTTCGGCATTCGACGCTTCATTATCATGAAGAACAAAGTCACCAGGCAAAAAGGAACAGATGCGCACCCTTTTGTTGTAATATTTTTCAAGCTGGGACTTGTATTTAGCTTCGCGAATCGCTGCATTTTCTCGTCGTTCTTCCAATAAGTCTAAGTCGATGCGCCTTTGCTCTTCGTTATCTTGTTTTTCCAAAGCTAGCATTCTTGGATATGGAAACCCAATTTCGGCAGGAATCACAGCTTTTGTGCCGTACACAAGGCTAAAAGGAGTTTCTCCAGTGCTAGTCTTGGGTATAGTTCGGTGTGCCCACAAGATGCTAGGCAAATTCGTCAACCCACCCCCGCCGTGCTGTGCCAAGGCAGGCCTTAATACCGTCGACCAACTATTTGTTTATGCTTTCAACTTGACCGTTTGCTTGCGGGTGCGCAACGGAAGCGAAAACATGCTGGATTTCCATTTCGGTCATCCATGTTTACAACTCTTCAGCCATTAGATTTGGACCGTTGTCTGTAATAATGCGCATGGGCAGACCAAAACGGCAAATAATGTATTCCCAGGTGAATTTGCGAATTACCATTGCTGTAGTAGAAGCTAAAAGTTTGGCTTCAACCCATTTGGTGAAGTAATCGACCGCAATGATGATAAACTTTACTGCGCCGGGCGCATCTGGAAATGGTCTCACTAAATCAATGGCCCATTGTTGAAATGGCCAAGCTGTTGTGACGGGTACCAAAGGATTCTTTGGGCGCAACATTTTAAGGGCATGCCTTTGGTAGGACATGCACTTGCGCAAGATCTCTACCGCGTCAACGTACATTCCGGGCCAATAATACCCTGCGCTTTTTACTTTGGCTACGACCATGCGCGGCCTAGAATGTATGCCACATAGCCCCTCTCTGATAAGGTATTGCGCGTCATATTTGGTAACACAGCGGAGTGAAGGGCCCATGTAAGAGCGTCGGTACAGAATACTGTCAATCATTTCGTAGTTGAGGGCTTTGCATCGTAACTTACGTGCTTGCGCTTTATCTTCTGGTAAAGAACCATGTACCAAATACACATTATTGGAGACATCCATGATGGATCTCCTACTTCGACCATTGTCACTTGTCTGAGAGGGACGGACGGATTACTTAAAACCTCGAGGCGAACTTCTTTTGCCAAATGTTTGAAACTAGTTGCTACGAGTTTACTTAAAGCGTCAGCATGTTTGTTTTCGCTTCGCTTGATGTGTGTGACTTTAAATTGCTAGAACTGTGCTATAAGAGCCTTGGCTTGCGTCAAATATAAAGCCATGATATCTCCTTTTGCATCGTACGTTCCAGTTACTTGCTCAGCAACTAGTAATGAATCAACATGGGCTTCTAAATTTGTTGCATCCATTTTGATAGCGAGGCGCAGGCCTGCTAGAAAAGCTTCATATTCGGCCTCGTTGTTGGTGCTTTTAAAATCCAGTCGAATTGCATATGTGAATTCCGCTCCCTCTGGACTCATTAATCGAAGACCTGCTCTAGCCCATCAATCGCCATCGGTAAACAATGTCCAGGCTCTATTGTCAATGACTGGGACTGGGTTTTGGATTGCTTGGCACTCTTCAAGTTTATCGGCAGGAATTTCAGCGATGAAATCTGCCAAAACTTAGCCTTTGATAGCTGGTCTAGGTTTATAACAGATGTTATAACTTCCCAATTCTATTGCCCATTTCGCAAGTCGTCCAGAAATATCTTGTTTGGCCAGGACTTGGCCAATGTGAAAATTTGTTAAAACTGTAATAACATGTCCACAAAAGTATCTTCGTAGCCTGCACGAAGCATGGACCAATGCTAAAACTAATTTCTCCATGATCGAATACCTTGTCTCTGGATCGTTCAACATCTTGCTGATATAATAAATTGGAGACTGGACCCCTTCGCGCTCTACCAACAAGACAACACCTACTGCTACCTCAGATGCAGCAAGATATAAGACCATGGGTTCTTTTTCACAAGGAGCAGTAAGTGTGGGAAGTTGAACTAAACAATCTTTCATCTATTGGAAGGCCTGATCAGCTTCAGGAGTCCATGCAAACTCTTTGCTTTTCGTACAATTGCGCAAGGTTCGAATAAATGGATAAGATTTTGCAGCGTGATTGGCGAGGAAGCGGTTTAGCGCAGCTAACCTTCCAGCCAAACATTGCATCTCTTTGATGGTAGTAGGAGAAGACATTTTTTGTATTGCATCGACCTTTTCGGGATTAACTTTGAAACCGTCTTTGGTGACGATGAAACCCAAAAATTTGCCCTCCTCCATGCCCAAGGAGCATTTGCTGGGATTTAACTTTAGATTTACCTCGCGTAGAGAATCAAAAGTTCTTTGGATGTTGTCTAGCATAGTGTCTTCTGAATTACTCATAATGACCAAATCATCAATGTAGACTTCCACAGTTTTCCCAATGTCATCTCCAAACACTGTATCCATCAATCTTTGATAAGTAGCTCCCGCATTACGGAGACCAAAAGGCATCTTGGTATAACAAAAAATGCACTTGTCTATGTGAAAAGCGGTTTTATCTTCGTCCTCTGTTTTCATCAAGACTTGATGATAACCTTTATAACAATCTAGAAAACATTTCCAGCGAAAGGAAGCTAATGAGTCAACCTTTTTGTCAATCTCAGGAAGAGAATAACAATCTTTCGGACACGCCTTGTTTTGATCCTTAAAATCTACGCACATCCGCCATCCGCCATTATGTTTCTTTACCATGACTGGGTTTGCCACCCAGGTCTGGTATTTGACTTCACGCAGAATACCAACATTTAATAACTCGGTGACTTGTTTGTTCATTGCCTCTGTCTTTTCTGACCAGAGGCTGCGCTTTTTCTGCACAACTGGTTCTGCTGATGGAAATACATTCAGGCAATGTTCCGCAATGTCGCGCGGGACACCAACCATGTCAACAGGTGTCCAGGCGAAAATGTCTTTGTTGCGAAACAACAGTAGTTTAAGCTTTGCGTGAATTTCAATACTGACTGCGGGCCCTAATAAGATTGTCTGCTCAGGGTACTAATTGTTGAGTACCCACTTTTCTGGTTCGTTGTTTGGCAATGTCTTGCCAGCCTTCATAACTGGTTCCTCAATTGACATGATTTCTTTCCGCGCATAAAGTATAGCTATACCATTTGGTGTCGGAAAACCACAAGCAGCATGTGGAGCGGAGGTAATCATACTAAAATCACGTTGCGCGTCGGCGTCCCAATAGTACATCATGACGGGAATTTGCCGGCATCACCATGAGTTGACGTTACTCGTTCGAGAACACCTCCCATCAGATAATGTAACAGGAAAAAGGATTTGTCCTAGAGGAAAGACAGCCTCATTGCAGAACCAAGTTAATGGAAATCAACTGGTTCCAAGCGTACCTTATCCTTAGGATCTAGTTGCTTGAAGCACTGCTCATACATGATATCCATGGAACTACCCGGATCTATAAACATATAGTCTATTTGGTAGTGCCCAAAGATACCGGTGATAACTACTGGTCGGTCTTCTTGAGGACCTCCTGGAACGATAGGAAAAATGACTTGCTGTTCGCGCCAAGTGTTGTTTTGAAAATTTTGAAGGCTACGCTTGCACGATGATCCACCTTGAATCATGGAAACGCGCTGTTTCATTTTCTTGTTACTAGGCCCTTCGTTCTCGCGCGTAATCTGTTTAATCTCTTTGCGCACATTCTGGACTAGATGTGTAAGCTTCCCACTCTTTAATGCTTTCTCAATCTCTGTGCACAGACTGATGCAATTATCTGTTGTGTGGCCTGTGTCTCTATGACAGTCACAGAACAAATTTGGGTCTTGCCCCTTTTTGTTTTTCATTGGTTGCGGCTGTTTAAACTGATAATTCTCAGTGCTGAGAACCTCAGCCGGCGACTTCGTTAAGGGAGTTCACTGACGTTCCCTATTCTCTTGTTAATTGCTTTTTTGAGTTGTTATCTTGTTGATTGTTGCTCGCGCATCAATTGGTGAATACGGAGAATACGAATTCTGACTTGACTCTTTCCAGTTTCTCTTATACTTGCGACTACCTCAGGTCTTGCGGACGGTTCAGAGGTAGAGGTGGCCTGTTGAAACTTAAGTTGCGCTCAGTCTGGGCGTAGACCTTGGCTGCCGCCATGAGTTTATCCCAGTTTTTTGGAAGGCCAGTTGTACCGGACAACACTTTAATCATTTCGTCGCACCTTAACGCATACTTGAACTACGCGCGTATAAGGTCTTCATGGACATCTCCAATCTCCAACACCTCTTTACTGTAACGTGTTATAAAATCTTCGAGGCTTTCGTCATCCCTTCGCCAGATGTTCATTACATCTGAGGAGTCGCACACGTATCGCCGTTGCTGACTAAAGTGTGTAAGAAATTTTCCTTTTAAGTCATTCCAAGAGGAAAGTTTACATGCCGGCAAATTATCAAACCAAAGGCGCGCAGCGCCAGTAAGGGTTTGTACAAATAAGTGACACCACATTGGCAATGTCCAGCACCCAAGTAACCCTGCACCGGTAAAGAGGCGCATGTGATCATCAGGATCGGTCAAACCGTTAAACTTTCCAACATTGGATGGTAATTTCGCTCGCTCCAACGGAGCCAGTGCTATCTCTCTAGTAAACTTTGATTGCTCAGCTGCTTCGGTTGGGCGATACACCAAATTGTAATCATGCTCAGCTTCTGGATTGTATACTGCACGTACCTTTGGCCTGTAACTGGCATGATCTGCAGATATGCGATTGAAAATACTTGCACTATCCCCTTCGTCATAAGTTCTATCGAGCTCATCGTGTTGGGTGTCCCGTTTCTACGAAGATCGCGGGCCCAAATGAGAGTGGACAGATGTGCGACGTTGAACGTTGTCTTCTTGCCTTCTATTACCAGAATGAACAGGATCATTCCTGGTTTTAGAATACATTTCTGTTCCATCTTCAGGCATGCGCGAAGGGGAACGAGCATGACTTTGAGTATTATAACTCAAAACTCGAGGTGCCGGCGAAGCACGGACCTGAGGAGCATTAACCGCAGCTTGAAAAGCTGGAGTTCCGGTTTGAGCACATAACTGAGCATACAGAGCGTTTAGAGTCGCTTGAGATTTGATTAACCACGATAATGGAGTCTCTCCAGGTGGTAAAATCGACGTAACATCGACCTGAGGAGCCACCGGTGTTACAGGAATACTCGCATGATTAGGATCATACTGAGCATTAGCTTCGCCAGAAGAGTCCTCAATTATTTGTCCGTCAACCTGAGGTCCGACAACAACGCGTCGAATCCAAGATCGAAGACCTCAAAAGTTGATCCGTCAGCCATGATGCTGCAGATCTAAGTGAAATGAAACGAAAGGGGAGAAAGAATCGAAATCGGTGGGCGCCAATGAAGAAACCTTACATCAACTAGACCGGAATCTAAGTAGATCTATGGAATGGGCTCTGCATAAAAGGGTTAACCCTCCGTTTGGTTTCACGATGGATGGTGAATAATACAATACTTCTGCTGAACCTGCAAAACAGAACACCGTTAGCTCGCCACGGGGAGAAGGGGGGTTCTCTCCGTGACCACCCTCCGGCATGAGAATAAGCACAGGTAGTCGGAAATAAGTATTGTAAGAGAGAGAGAGCAGTTGAGAGTGAATACCTTTCCTTGAACTCCAAGTTACTTATTTATAGCCGGTGTTTGGCTCCAAAGAGAGAGATTTTAACTTTAACGGAATCTTTTGCCATTCCGTTAACGTTTGTTGGCAATCCGTTAGTGCACACGGATCGTGAGCTCATTTGCGGTTAGGGAGGTGCCACGTGTCAACATGAGATACTACATCTTATAAATGTGAGCATGTCATTACCGTGATCTTCATCAGCCGTCCAAATGCTGCCATGTGGCAATTGGTTATAACCGAAAGGATGCTTGCACGATTGGGTGTTAATGGCTTCTAGAAGGTTTCACAACTGTTACCCATCTATTATTCGCCACATGCACATTCTGTTACAATAGAAAAGATTCCCTTTGCTTCTGCACCAAGTCAAGGATTTTGCTAAGGGAAAGTTTCTCAGGATTTACTGTTTCCTTGCGCGAGAAGCGCAAGTTAGTTAATCTGATCTTCCTTCTTCTCCTTGCTGCTTAGCGCAACGTTTGGTGGATGCTTGCTTTGATATAAATATATGTGCAAGGTTTGTGCATGAAGCATTATCCAATGAGAATGTTCAAGGTTAACTTAGAACCTTGCGAGAGCCCGCGCAAGGTAGTTAAATGAAGCATTATCAAACGATAATGTTCAAGGTTAACTTTGAACCTTGCGCGAGCCCGCGCAAGGTAGTTAAATCAAGCATTATCAAACGAGAGTGTTCTAGGTTAACTTTGAACCTTGCGCGAGCCCGTGCAAGGTAGTTAATGACGCTTTCCTCTCTTGGATATTTGGCGCAGAGTTCAAATAAATCTTATTTCGGCAAAGAAGTCTGCGCGCAGTTTTCTTAGAAGTTATTAATGGGTATGGTTTCCTTGATTGGCGCAAGGTTTTTGGGACCATACCCCTTCAGAACCCCTCTATTTGCCCTTGGAGGGAGAGCGTATCTTACATTTGTCTCTGCTATAACTGGTTCAATATATTCTGTATATTTAGTTGTTGTCTCTGATGTAACTGGCTCAACATGTCCTGTATGTTCTGTTGTTACCGGTTCTGTGTGTTCCCCTGTTATCTCATGGTTCAGGGTTCTCAGTATTTCTTACCTCAGGTATCAAGTTGGGTGGAGTTTCTTTGGTGGTACTATGCTCCGCAGATTGTGTGGTTGTGTTTGGAGGTGACTGGTTCAAAGTACTGTGATGGTCTTCTGTTGTTACTTCTTCGGATGATGGAAGTTGAGTTAGCCAACTCAGAGTGTCTATACATTCATTCTCCCCCTGACCACTGAGTTGGGTATTATAAAAAATATTTTGTTTCAAGAAAGTCACAGTTGATTGTGGTGAACATGTGACGAGTTTTTGGATTATAACACCGGTAACCTATTTGATTGATCCCATAGCCTACAAACACGCATTTCTCAGCACATGGGTTGAGTTTGTTCCTATCGATTTTTGGTATGCGGACAAATGCAGTAAAACCGAAGATTCGTGGTTCAAGTGTAAGAGGATGAGGGATATTGGTAAACTTGGATAGACAATCTAGAGGAGTCTTAAATTTAAGAGCTTTGGTGGGAAGTCGATTTAGGAGATACAGAGAGGTTGCAACTGCCTCAAGCCAGAATGATGTAGGTACTTAGGATTCAATTAGAAGAGCCCGAGTCATCTCAAGAAGAATACGAGTTTTTTCGTTCAGAAACACCATTTTGTTCGGGGGTATGAGAACAAGTGGTTTGATGAACTAACCCTTTGGTTTTAAAGAATTGTTTCATGGATGTATTGACAAATCCCCCCCCCCCCATTATCAGATCGAAGAATTTGAATTCCACATTTGAATTGAGTGTGAATCATGGCATAAAACATGGTAAATTTCTCATAAACTTCGGCTTTGGTTTTCAAAAAAATATACCCATGTCATGCAAGTGCAATCATCCATGAATATTAGAAAAAACAAAAACCCTGTCCTCCTACAATGGGAGCAGGACCCCACAATCAGAATGGATCAGTGAAAAAGATAAAGCAGCTTTTGTATTGCCAGGTTTGAAAGACTGTCGATGACTTTTGGCAAGAAAACAAGTTTCACAATCTATTTTGCTATTTGAAGGAAAGAGTTTTGGAAATAAAAGATGGGAATAACCAGTGGACGGATGTCCCAATCGTCTGTGCCATAGCCAGGCTTCTCGGTTTTCAGTTCCATGTGCCAACATCACAGTACCATGTGGAGTCACTTCATCCACGTAGTATAACCCTTGGCGCTCAGTACATGTCCAATAATCATACATGTCCTAATATCCTGTAAGATGCAAAAGGTAGGATGCATTAGTACCGTACAGTTTAATTCTTTGGTAACATGACTAATTGAGATCAATTTATGTGACAAAGATGGAACATAAAGACAATTTGACAATCTCATAGTTGGTGAAATTTCAATTGTTCCTCCACCCTTCACTTGCATCGTTCCTCCGTTTGTGGTATGAATTTAAGTTCTTTGAGGTTTTGTCATTGAACACATGTCCAAAGGTTCAAATATCATGGTGTCAGTGGCACCGGAATCAAATATCCATGATTCATTATTATTTCTTTCATGCTTTGCTACCATATTAACTTTTCCAATACTCACGAGGTGTTGTGATTTGGTGTTGAAAAATTGAGGGTTCTGGTTTGATACATCAGAAACGTTAGGGTTCATTTTTGATACATCAGAAACGTTAGTGTTTAATAAGTCAAAAGTTTTTGAACTAAAAAATTTAGGGTTACAAATAGAATTTGTGGAAGTTGAAGGGTCTGAGATGAAACTCTCAAACTCTTATTCACAATTCTCTTCCATCTCCTTGTCACCATGTTTATTGCAGACTGAGACACATGTGCCCCCATCCTTATTCACAGTTCTCTTCCCTCTCCTTGTCTCCATACCCAATCGATTTCACCAAAGGAACCAAAACAGACCCTCAATCGGTTATTCCTACACACAAAAAGTGGAAGTTTTTTTTTTGGAAGGGAATGGTGGAATTGTAGAGCGTGGTTGTTTGCAGCGTTGTTTTAGGTGGTTTGTGGTGGTCGGTGTGAGTGGTGTTGCCGCAGCTCGTGTAGCGGGTTTGGTTTTAGAAGCCGGCTTGCTTTTGGGGTGTTAGGCGGATGTTCAAGAGGGGCTTTGCTTTGTGGTGTTTAGCAGTCGGTTGTTCGTGGCGGTGACCGGCGGGATGTGGTGTTAGGCGGCGGTGGTTAGAAGAAGACTTGAGTTTTTTTGAAGCTATTGAACAGAAGGGTTTTTTATTTTTGTAGTTTGATTTTGATTTGAGTTTTGGGAGTTTTGATTTTGGATGGGATTTTTGGTTTGAGATTGGAATTGCTTTCAGAAAGGTTGTAGATGATGAGCAGATTGCTCCAAGAATCAGAAACAGAAGGTTGTAGATGATGAGTAGAGTGTTCCAAGAATCTGAAACGCCGCTCTGATACCATGTTGTTATCAAATGATATCAAGAAATACTCGACAACTATTTTGACTTGTATTGTTTGTTGTGTACTACAAAGGGAAGGAAGCATGTATAAATACAAAACAAAACAAAGCTATGCTAAACAAGGAAAAACAGGAATGTAATTTAGCAAATATGTGGCTGGGAATTAGCTGTAATTGATCGGTTGTAATGCTCTCTAAATTGGGAATTGATGTCAATGCTGATCCCACTGATTTCTCTAGGAAAATATCTTTTCTTTGTTTCTTTTCAATATATATATATATATATATATTATATGTGGCATATCTCTAATTACTAATCGCAATTGCACCTTTTAAAAATTTTAAATCAATATATTTTCTAGTTTTAGCTTTTCTTTAAGGATAATATTTTGTCATTTATATTACACATTCTATGATTAATAACTTCATAATTAAATTGACCATGTACTTGAATTAACAAGAGTTACATTTACATCCAAGCGGGATATCAACTACTTTGCCCTTGATATCAGTGTACCATCTCATGTTACAAGGAATTTGGTAGATTTTTAATCTTTAGGTGAGCTTTTGAAGGGAATTCATATTCAAGATCTACATGTATTCTTTGAAACTAAATAATTGACATTTGATGTCAATGTTCTCTTGTTTATGTCAATTTTTCATATTATCCTACAAATTAGATTGTTTGTGCCTTTATATCCTTGTACTTTCTCTAACCTTTATATCCTTGACTTTCTCTAATTTAAGAAAGTGGATGTTTCTAGGAAATCAATTCAAAAAAATAGTTCGAGTGCCTCGTCTAGCGGTTAATTAACCAAAATTAATCGAAACCGAACCATAATTGAGCTCATAACCGGTTAACCGAAACCAAAGTTTGGTTGTGGTTATGATTAAGAAAAATCCATAACCGAAGCTAGCGTTTATGGTTATGGTTAAGGGTAAATACTAAATCGAACCACCATTTGCACACCCCTAGTTCCGGGTGAAACGTAATCCTGATGGGTTCGTTGCCAATTACAAATCCAGACCCATTTCCAAAGGTTTTCACCAACGATTTGGCAAAGACTATTTCGGCACGTTCAACCCATTCACAAAACCAGTCACCATCTGAAATGTATTATTATCGCCTTATCTAAGCATTGGAAATTACAACAATTTGATGTTAATAATGTGTTCCTTCATGGAACGCTTCATGAAGAAGTTTTTATGCTTCAACCACCCGCTACACCAACCCTCAATACCCCAATGATATTTACAGACTTCGCAAGTACTTATACGGTCTAAATCAAGTGTCTCGCGCCATGGAACTCGCCAACTTTCTTCTTCAATTTGGTTTCCGAAAGTCTCTAGTTGATGCATCATTATTCATCTACCAACATAACAAGGTCACCTCCTACCTTATGGTCTATGTCAACGACATTGTCCTCACCGGCAACAACAATTAATTTTTGGATCACTTTGTCTTTGTCGATATTCCTAGTCAAAAGTTGTCCATTAAAGAGACCTCGGTTCACTTTATCACTTCCTAACATATCCATACTCCCAAAGGTCCTTTTCTCTCTCAACATTGACACATCCATGACATTCTTACTCGGTTTCACATGGATGGTGCTAATGACGTCCTCACTCCTCTCAGTTCCTCGGACCCTCTCAACCCTCATGACTAGTCTCCATCTGTTGATCCCACTCTATACCGTCAACTAGTTGGCGCCTTACAATATCTTACATTCACTCAGCCAAATATCTCGTTTGCCATCAATAAACTATCCCAGTTCATGCATTCTCTTAAACAATCTCACTGGCAAGCTACTAAACATGTCGTTAAATACCTCAAAGTGTAAGACCCTTATTATATAAATCGAATTTTTTTTGAAAATTTCGCAAATAAAAGAATTTACATGTGATTACACATCCAAACTACATTTCAAGTTTCTTTAAATTTCTTAAAAATTTAAAACATTCAACATATTATCGTTGTTTAGGTTCGTAATGACTAAACAAATTGGGAAGCTTGAACTTTGATCGTGTTCGGTTCTTCGTTAAGCTTGATCATCATCCGGTGCTTTAAATCATTACCTATATTTCATTAATCTTGAAATACATTAGTTATAATGAGTTTATAATGTAACCGAATAAACCCGAAGGCCCAAAAATAACAAAATCATATTTTTGTAATCTGCCTGCCGTAAGTTATAGATCTGTACCTTAGCTTACGGTACATGACTCCTGTTTCGATCAGCAGCTGCCTACCGTAAGGTACAGTAGGTCACCGTAGCTTACGGTGGGCTGCTGCAGCCTTTTTCAAGTTTGTCGTTTTTGTTACGAAAACTTTTGTAACTTATTCAATTTTCATCCGTTTCACTCGAAACTTATTTCTAAATGTCCGTAAAACATTTAGCTACACATTTAACTAGAAATCCTTAACCCGGATTCATAACTTTTATGAATTACGCAACCATTACCCGGTTTATGCACATAATCATTTTGACCCGTTAAGGGATTAAAGCACTTAAGCTTAAATCTCGCTCTTTCTTTCCTTATCTCCTATTTCCACCCTAAGACTTCTATTTATCTCCCACCACAACTATATTTGTGGGGGATTTATTATCGTAAAATCATTTGATCTGAATTCTACCCTTCGGTTTAACAATTTACGAAAAAGACGCGTTAAGAGGCATTAAACCAAAAAGGCTTATGCTTTTCACTTTTACACTACCGAAAGGGTCTACTATAACAACCCTCAAAAATATTCCCAGCGACAACCGTAACCAAAACCAGAAATGCGCGCCATGAAACTTGTATACTCGATCATAAAACTTAGTGATTAAGAAAACTTGGCAGTTGACGAACCAACCCGCACAAAAGTACCCTTATGGGATTCACAATTAAAATCTGAACCAATTGGGATCAAGACCCGAGCATTCGCGTTAAGTATCGGCATGAAAATCGAGAAAAACACACGATTGGACGAGATAGGCGGCCAGGGACACGCGTCCAATGATGTGCCACATGTCATCCCTACGCAGGACACGTGGCAGAGCTAGGCCAGGCCGACCCTCCCCGCGCCACGCGGGAGATGCCTTGTCTCCTGGCGCGACGCGCAGGAGATGCCATTTGGGCTATATAAAGGCAATCATGGGACAAAAACACTTGCACCAGTTTGATCGAATTTTGACGAACTCTCTCTCCCGTATTTTTGTTTCTCTGCACTACACCCCCTAAACCCCTAAACCTGCGGAACTCTGCCCCGTTGTAAGTGTTACACCTCTGATCACTAAATTCGTTACCCTACCCGATTTATTTAGGACCCACCGAGCATGTCGAGGCTCTGCCTGACTAAGTTCGTTGGGGTTCTGTCTCGTGTTGTATGGCTAAAGTGACTTGGGTTATTACACTGACACGTGTTGCATTGTAATTAGGAACTCAGAAATAGCACCCGGAAGCTCTAAAATAACAACCTTAATAACTACAAAGTGAGTCATTCTCTTTTTCTTAAAAGCTTTTACAGAACCCTAAATGTTTTTGAGTTATATTATAGTGATTAAGTATTTGTATTCTTACTGGGAAACTACCGTCAGTATGTGGGGTTTTGTATACGTTACTTGATAATCTTCACTATTGGACAATGGGTTAGCCAATGTGTGATATGACCACAGTCACAGGAACTGCCACCGAGTGACAAATACTATTTAAAATAGTTTCTTTACTGTTGGACATTGAGTTAGCCAATAGTAGTTTGGTAAGATAAACAAATATAAAACTCTTAATGCTGTAAATGTAAAATGTGTCATTTTATACAAACTGAATGAACTCGCCAGTATTTCTTGCTGATAAATGTTTTTAAACATGTTTCAGGTAATTACAGTAGATCGGAAATAGAGTTGAGAGAAGGCACCTAAAGGCTTAAGGAAGTGGCTTATTTTATCAATTAAGTTAAATCAATAAACGTTGTTTTATGAATTCGGGTTTATCTCCTATTAAAGCTACCTTTGTAAAACATGGGTTTTATCACCCTCTATTTAATAAACAAAATCCGGTGTTTCTAAACTCTGGTATTTTTCCTAACTACGGTACTGATGAAATTTTCCGCTGCAATGTTTTCAAAATAACCACCGGTACCACTCGACTGGTTCACGGCTCCCGCTCCCAGGGTGGGGTCAGGGGCTGTGACATATACTAAATTATAAAACTCATTTTTAACAACCCATAAGGGTCGTTTGCTTGTTTTATCATTCGATGGTGTCTTGGTCAACTTTAGCCCTTTCTTTCACGACGAAGGACTTTCAATAGTATGTTTTGACCAAATGTACACATTTTAACCATAATATAATTAAAATCATTATGTTCCTAAGAACTTAATGTCTACAATTTAGATTATTAGATTTACCTTACTTTAGGTAATCCAATGTTCATTCATGACTCGTTTAACTCTCATCGGACCTTCAGTCCTAAATGAGAGTTTGACCCATTACACATACCTGCTCGGGTCATAGCATTGATCCGTTTAAATACCTTTCACTATTAGTTACTAACTAATAGCAACGAAAACCATACGCTATTTTCGTGTGAGCACAAAACTCGACAAGCGAGCATTAGTTATTATTGCCAAATGGTGATAACATCACCATTTGACCCGTTTGGTCTAAATGACCATTTATCATTATGAGATGGTATTTATTTGCCATCTCACCTATTTAGCCCATTTCAGTTTACAACATATGATCATATTACTTAAAAGTCTTTTCTTAATTCGTTTGACCCATTATGACTTACGCCATAGGGTGTCTTTTTCAAAACTCTTTATTTATCCGTCAACTCGCGACCGGATTACCATTTTACCCCTTTTTACCTAATATGGTTTACACCATGAGATTATGTTTCAAAACTCCTTATTTATTCCCATCAGATGACTCATTTACCGTTTCACCCTTTTTACCATAAATTATGGTTTCTTACCATTTTCACTTGTTCCGACCCATATCATTCGGAACGTCATATTTCAAATGTTAAATTACCTTGCATCCAATTGTGTTTTCCACACGCATACGACCCGTTTGACCCGCTCCCTCCCAAGCTTCCACCTAGCTTGTCAAGCGTCGGACTACCTTTTATCATTCGCAAGATGGTTAAATTAGTCATCATTTATCAATACTATCCCATCTTACGGAGTTTATATCAAAATTACTATTTGATCATATTATAGGTTAGTTTGACTTTCAAAAGTCAACTGCCTATTAACATTTACAAATGCACAGTTAAGTTCAACGAACTCATTTAGGCGTTTATCAATTACCCGTATGAGATATTTTAGGCTACCCTCTTATCTAATTTCCTGACCAAGTTCATTTCATTTCTTTCACTTCAATAAGTTCGAGCGATTATTAACATCAAGTTAACTTAGCTTCCGATTATCAATGCTAATTTATCCACTCATTATGCTAGAATTAAGGGTTTTTCATCTATATGTAAAACCCTTTCCGTCGTATTACTAGACATTCATCCGAATACCTAATATAATCAAGTTCTACATACAAACTAATAAACACATGATTTCAAGCACTTATCAACATTGACATAACATCAATCTCATAATATGATACAAAACCCCTTTTAATTCATATATGAACATGTACTCAAACTCATAAATTGTTCAAATATCTTCTTATTACTATCATGTATGATGATTCCAAACACAAGTATGTTATCAACTTCATCATAAAATCAAAACTCACTTCATAATCTACTTGTTGATCATCTACAAGTAATCATATCTCAAATATTTTATATTTTCATTATGTCTAACGAAATTAAGCATACATATACACTCAATTTCATCTTTGGATCATAATCTAACCATCTAATTGCAAGTATTCTACTTGTCTCAAGTTATAACTTTCATCAATCTAAGTTTTTAGACATACTATGATCCCCTAATCAAGGTGATCGATAATTCATGTTCATGGAAGACTTTGAGGTCCAATCTCTCCTTCAATTTTGATGTTCTTGGTTGAACAGGGTTTGCCCTTGTTGCACCTCCTGATGATCGACATATACACACACTAAGTGTGTGTTATGTGTTAATTTTTATGTTTTAATAAAACAAGTTTCCTTTTTGTCAGCTTTGGTTCCTCAAGTTTAGTTTTGATTATAAATGAGACTACAACTCATTGTCTTGTTACTTATATACATGTTATTAACTAGGTTAATTTGTTCCTAGTTATTTTTTTACGGGTTCACTTTTACCACAAACGGTATTTTACCCTCTCTTTAATATTAACGTGGTTTGATTACCAAACTCGTTTTTGGGGTGTTACACAAAGGAACCATTCACCATGGTCTATTCCTTCACCGAGGATCTCCTCTCAATCTCACGATGTTCTCAGATTCTGATTAGGGAGGAATTAATGATGGAGGTCACTCTACAACGGCCTATATTATCTAGTTAGGTTCCAACATTATTTTTTGGCAGTGGACACGACTAAAGTCGGTGTCTCGATAATATATTGAGGTTGAATATAAGGTGCATGCAAATGCAACTAACGAGCTTTCTCGGTTTCACAATCTATAAAACGGACTCAACATTCAATAACAATTATTGTGTGACTCATTCTTAGCTAGCAAATCAAGGTCATTATAACCTTCCTAGTATATCTCATGTATTAATGCTTCCTTTGTTGTAGATATTGTGATACATATTAATAATGAGATTAATTAAGATTTACAAAAATAGTTTATACCTCTTAGATGATAGAGTAAATTGTTGTTTTGGTCCTTTTTAGGGCTGCAAACGAACCAAACGTTCAGCGAACAGTTTGTGAACTGCTCGACGGGAAGTTCGTTTGTGTTCGTTCGTTTATTAAACAAACGAACATGAACAAGAAATTTCATTTGCTTAGTTAAATGAACAAACATGAACAGACGTCGCATCCGTTCGTTTATGTTCGGTAACGTGTTCATTAGTGTTTGTAGTTTTTATATTTATTTAAATACTACAAATTCCGACAAATTAAATATGTAATAAGTGTCAGTGTACTATATATTTTGTTCATGAACGATTGTTTGTGTTTGTTTGTTTCCATTTGTGTTCATGAACATTAGTTTGTGCTCACTTGTGTTCATCGACGTTCGTTTCTGTTCGTTGTCTAAAATTAACAAACAAACACAAACGAAACGAACAAATTCATTTCCTTAACAAACGAACACAAACATGAAATCTCGTTCGATAGGTGTTCGTGAACGGTTCGCGAACACATATAGTTTTTAACAAATGAACACGAACAAGGCCTTGTTCGTGTTTGGTCGGTTCTTTTGCAGCCCTAGTCCCTTTGGGTTATAGCACATTGTTATTATATGAAAACTCTTGCAACTAACACACCAAAGTTTCAATTTATTGCAATTTAAGTCCAACAGACTAACTCCATCCACATTGATGTTAAATGCAGGTCACATGAGAAGCATGTGATGGACATTTTCGTAAATCACTATTGAATATTTTTTTGAACAATGACTTTCTTTTGAGTGACCCAATGTCACACCGCCTAAACAGCGACCCTAGCCAAGATCTGCCCAGACTACGTTGTCTTAACCGGACCCGCGTTGGGTTGGTCAGACTTGATTACGACGTTCCCCCAAAAAACCGTACTGCCTCCACACGAGTCTGAAGTAACAGCCGGATGAAAACCGGGGTGCGGCTCAGAATCGAACCCCCCTCGGTGGGTTTGTCACAATCATTGCCCAATATCCACCCCAATATGACACAAGTGGGAATTGAACTTGAGTCTTCATTGGAAAACCCAAATCTCCTACCACTAGTCCACAAGTCGGAGGATTGAACTATTGAATATTGATGAACCCAAGTAAAATTTAGCATACAATCAACACCAACAAAATTGATTATAACAACTTTGAAGTCCTACGTTTTATTATAGCTAAATATCTTATACTGATAATTTAAGGTGGTTGGAATCTGATGCACAAAGCCAAGAGTCAAGCTTAGAAGTCATAACCAACATAAAAATTTGACCCAAAAAGAAAAACATCCAAAACAGAAGTGATGCATTTAGATACATGTGTCACAGAGTCGTCTCTGAGAACTCTCAAAATAATTTAGGCTTCGGGCGAAATAATAAATTGGGCTCAAAATTGTGGTACGGGGAAATGAGTTAAAAAAAATAAGACCTTGATGGTAGAGCCAAACCTTGAACTTGAGACCTCTACATTATCTTATGGTAATTTCTTCCACTCCACCACCAACATTTTTATGTATAATAAACGAATGCGTTTATTAAATATATAATTTACTACATATAAAAAAGCTTATAAAAACCTTTCGTGCCCTTAAAATTTTGGGCCTCGAGCGACGGCACAGGTTGGCCGGCCCAAGAGTCGGCCCTGAGGTGGCAAGACCCACTCACGTTCAGGTTGATTCAGGCCACTATTAGAACACATGGTGCGGAGGGGCTTTAAAGAGGGGTGTTATTTGACATATGGACGTCCGTTAGCACGTGTCAGAATAAGGGGGTGTGTGGGAAGGGGCGTGGAAGAGGGACGTTATTCGACACGTGGCACGTATTTAATATTATCATTTTCTATCTAAAAATTATATATTTAAAGAGGGGCGTTATTTAATTGGGTTAGTCAGTTAGAGAGTGTTATCGGCCAATTGGTAAAAGTTGGGATTGTTTAAATGCAATATTTCTTAGTAATATAATAATTAACAATAATAAAAAATACGTAATTTAAAGAAAAAAAGATTACATAACTAAAATAACGAATAACTAAAAAACGATTACTTAATTTAAACTAAAAAACAAAACATAAAAAAATCCTAAACTAAGTACGATATTATCCATTATTTCTTTTTTTAGTTTCTTGTACATTTCCCACTCTTCCCCTTGTAGGTGATCGATCTTCATAGAAAGTAATTTCATATCTGTTCGCTTTTGCTTTTCTTCGTAAAGGCTAAAAACCTTTATTTTCTGAGTGTTTCTTTCTTGTTGAATGTTGTTGAACACGTGGATTTCTTCTTGGATGCTGACCAAAGCGGGGGGTTTTTTCATCACTAGTAATAGATGATTTTTGGGCCCGCTTTTTTGACTTATCTCTTCACGGTAGCCGTTCGGCTTCAAAATCACCGTCCCTTAGGTTGATTCCAAAGTCGGTGCGAGCATCCGAGCGACTAGTGGAGGAACAACTTTTGGACCTTTTGGAGGACGATTTCGATTGTCCAACTAAAGGTACTCGTGCCCATTTTGGCGAGTTTTCGCAATGTGCCAACAATGAATATATTTAAAGGTGGCCCCATTTTTGCCTTCCGAAAACAAAGACATCGCATGCGTCAACAAGTCGATGTCCGTTTCGCCACTTTTTGGGTTGTTCTTTTGGTTGTTGTAGTGGCTGTTGAAGGCGGTCATGGCGGTCTTTATTCACGCCACTTAGATGAGATACTATCATTTTTCCAATATAAATTTTGTCCCAAAGTTTTGTGAAAAAGATTGTTAATTTGGTTCCAAAATCGTCATTATGTTGGTTGATACCTATAATACACACACACCTATAACCAAAAATGGAATGTATTTTTTACAAAAAAAAATATTAATATACCTATAACCGAATTATCTGAAACGAAAGCCAAGCTTTCATCAACACCAACTCTTCTTCGTTTGTCCACGAATGTACACGATGATCCTCTTTTGCTTCTTCCTTTTCAGACTTAGTTTTTTAATGGTTTCGTTTTCTTCGCGTAGAGGAATTGAGATTTGAAAGGCAGTTGGATATTACAAAAGAAAGTCCAGCTGAAGTGTTACAGAAAGAAGGTATTTGGGGATTATGGAGAACGATACGCATACTAGACCCGATGTGGCTAGTGAACTGTTCAAAGGAGGATATTCGATGTTTATTTTTCAACAAGATTTGTTACGAGAAGTGTGAAGAGGTGCAAGAGAAGCAATATCAATGGATTGTTAATGTCTGCCACACTCACGGCGTAAATTCTGGAAAGATGTGGGAATCAAGTTGGCGAGAGCTAGAGCGTGAAGAGTTTTTGAAAGAAGAAAGGCGTCTTGAACGTTTACATGAAAAGGGTAGGGAGGCGAGACTTAGACGTTTTCAGTTTATGACAAAGGTGCCACCTACTGATCAAATGCCGATTGTTAAGCAAGAAAGAAGGAAGAAACCGTATAAGAACTTCTTTGGGCGTTGCAGATAGAAGATTTGAAGATAGAGCTTTTGAAGACTGATCAAGACGAAGACGATATCCAAGGGGGAGTCTGTTAGTGCAGTATGTCTATGTCTTAGTCTTGTATCGAGTCTGTTTAGAATAGATGAGAATATGCTAGAATAATGAAGTATTTATGTAAATGGAGAACAAGTTCACCCGGAAGTTAATGTGTGAACAAGTTCGGCCGAACTTGTTCAACAAGTTCGCCCGAACTTGTGTCATCCCCAGCGAACTTGTCCCTCTATAAATAGATGCCTTAGGTTCTCTCATTCGAAACTTTTGCACACTTTGAGGCGAAGCTCTGTCGGATCAGGATCTCGAATGTATATGAACTATTGATCAATAAAACAGACTTTAATGAGTAATTCTTGCATATATGATTAACATGTCATTTAATTTCCGCTTGAATGGACATATAGATACAAATTAGGTTCCCGAGCTATTCAGGAGCGATCTAACACAAAGTCTAGAGAATTTTTTGGAACAATACAACGGATTTATACTATCTTTGCCAATTCTATTAATAGGTGGCAAATATTGAAAAAGAATGTTAAAGGATTGACTCTTAAGTCATTGTCTACCACACGTTGGGAAAGTCATGTAGATAGTATTAAACCTATTAGAACTCAACTTGTAGATGTAAAAAAGCTTTGAAAGAAGTTAGGGCATCTGATAGAGATCCTAAAATTCAAAGCGAAGCTAAATCACTTGAAAAGCATGAGGTTGGTGACTATGAATTTTTGGTACAAATCGTCATCTGGTATGAAATATTATCATATGTGAATCTGGTAAGCAAAAGGTTGCAATCAAAGGATGTGGTTTTTGATGTTGTTATTGATGAAAATTAAATACTTCAAAAATTATAGAGAAGTGGGGTTTTCTAAGGAAATTGATGAAGCTATAGAAATTGCTAATGAATTGGGTGTTGATGCGGAATTCCCTAAAAACATGGGGTACGTAGGAAAAAACAATTTGATGAGGATTCAAGTGTAGAAGAGGTTATATTTTCACTCGATGAGGATTTTAAAGTCAATTACGTTTTATGTATTGTTGATCAAGCTATAAGTTCTCTTGAAACAAGATTCAATCAATACCAAAAATTCGAAAATTTATGGGGCTTTTTGTTTCCAAAAAAGTTGAAGACACTTGATGAAGCCAATATTAAGTCTTGTTGTTATCGTCTTCAGGAAGCATTGAAATATAAAGAAGAATCGGACATTGATGCCAATGAACTTTATTTGGAGTTGAAGTTGATCGAGACATTTTACCGATTTACATTGACAGCCCTTTTGATGCTTTAAACAATATCAAGCGGCTTGGTCATTTTCCTAATGCTATAAATGCATATAAAGTGCTTTTGACAATTCCAGTAACGGTGGCATCGGCGGAAAGAAGCTTTTCAAAATTGAAGTTGTTGAAGACTTATTTACGATCAACAATGTCCTAAGAAAGGCTTAACGGATTGGCGATGATATCCATTGAAAACGAAGTATTAGAAGGTATGGAATATAAAGACTTGATCGATAGTTTTGCTTCCAAACACGCTAGGAAAGCCGCGCGATTCGCTTAAATATGTTTGATTATTTTGTTACACTACTTATGTTTTATTTATTTAACGATTATCGTCGTATTGTGGTTTTTTGATATATAATTATGAGTTTATATTATAAGTATTGGGCCCAAATTTTATGTGTTGTCGAGGCCCAAAAGTTTTTTGTCATTCTCGGGGACGGCCATGCTATGGTTGTTGTTGCTGTTGCAGCTGCGGGGGCTGTGGCTGAGGCTACGGCTGCTGCTGTGGCTTTGTTTCACGATGCGGTGTGGGCAGACATTGCTGAAATGACTAGGATCGCCACAGGTGTAACAAGCACGTGCAGGAGCGACTGGTGGTGTAGGGTTGACTAGAGGAGCGCGGGGTGGAGCTGGCAGTGTTGCGATAGGTTGAGGAGCTTGCTGGCGAGGGTCTGTGCGACAGTTGATGGTGAAATGACCATAGCAGTTACAGTTGGTACAGAAGCGACAATTTCCTCCAACTGCATGGTGATAAGTGCACTTAGGGCACAGAGGATGAACTCCAGTACACGCACGCTTAGCAGGTGGTGCGTTGGGAGTAGTAAGCTGGTGAGACTGGGAGTTTAGTGGTGCGACTACCGCGCAGGTCTTGCTTGAGTTCCTTCGCTTGCGACCTTTAGACTTAGAGACTTGAGACGGTGTGGTATCGGCGCTTGGTTCAACAGTGGCTTGGCTAACACTCATGGGTGGGACTTTGAAAGTTCCAGCCAAGACACCCTTATCGTTGATTTCTGCGGCGAGCTGAGAAGTTTCCTCAATAGTTGTCGGTTTCATTGTATGAACAAAGTCAGCGACACAATCTAGGAGATTGCGAGGGTATTTCATGATAGCTTTCTCTGTCGTATCAACTTGACTTGGACATATAATACTTAGTTGCTTGAAACGGGCGGTGAGGCCTGCATTATCACCCCCAATTTGCTTGATGTTCCATAACTCTTCTTCCAACTTTTGAACTTCATGGGGAGGGCAGAATTCCTTTATCATGAGCTCTCTCAGTTCCTCCCACGCAAGTCCAGAGGCTGCATCATTTCCGCGCCTTTTGCGCTCAGTGGTCCACCAGTCAAGTGCCATTGACTGAAATACACCGATAGCGTTAACAATGCGGAGATTCCTGGACATCCGCTGTGGCGGAAGGTAACCTCGATTGAATCGAACCATTGGAACATCTTGTTCAGACCATTTTCGCCTGTAAAAGTCATAGGATTGTAGGCTTTGAACTGTTTGAAGCTGAACGAAGTTTTCAGCGCGTCATTCTTGGAGTCAATGGATGAGTTGCTGCTGACAGCTTGAATCTCACTGACAATCTGAGGAATCACCTTGGCCATTTCCTTGGCCACGAGAGAGGCGGTTCGTTTGTCGGCGTTGTTTCGCTGGACAGTCTTGTGAGTGTGAGATCCCATGGATGCCATCTACACAAGGAGATTGGATGAGATTCGATTGTAACGGGTTTTGTTTAAAAGTTTTGCGCTTTATACAACATATCTTATTATTATTATTCACATAAGGCACAAAATCACGTATTCATATAAGCACATAATCACATATTTTGCACGTATTCACCTTCATTCAATCATGCGTAGCGAGTACGAGATAAGCATAATATAGCGTATCATAAGCGAGTAATACAGCATATGAGGACATGCCCGTAAGAGAGTTGTGCGTTTAGTTTGTTCGCAATTAATTAGCGTTTTAGATTGCGAGAACAGTGTGAGTTGTGCATACGTCCGTAGGGGAGAAGAGCGATAAATCGAGAAATCGTTAAAGCGTAAAAGTTAAATTCACAAATTTAAAACACATAAACACAAAAAAAAATCGATGATGCATAAAATGGAGATTGTAGGCTTAAAATCAACGGAGCGTCCTGGGTTTTGAGACATCGACTACCCAAAGTGATTTGACTATTCCCTTGAATTCGGACACGCGCTTTGGCCTAATAGATGAATGCCCTCGGCATTAATCCTTCCAGTTACTACACGTTCCGAGTCATGAAATAATCGAGACTTTGGTGAGAGTTAAAATTGAAGAGTGGAACTAGTCATTTAAGGTGCGGGTTTCACCCCTAACTTAACGGCTTCGTACCTAAATGTGGTTGTTCTCATCGAACAAATCGGGAGTTCCACTGGATAGAAATGGAGATTTCCGTTGAGATATGGATATCCCTCCTAACTCAGCGGTAATATCTCGTGCAGAGAGTAATACGCGGGATGAGTGATCTTATCGAGAGTTCTCGGTTTTCACACATAATCTCGACACAATCACTCGTTTGCATCATATGAGTACTTTCAAGCATGTATTGTGGTAGCTTTAGGAAAAGCATATATAGTTTAAGTAACAGGGCTAGATCAGAAGCAGAACAGGAAAAATCTGGTTGTTTTAATCGAGGAACTACTCAATTTGTACGAATTGTTGACTTCGTAAAAATTGCCCTCTTCGTACGAGGTGACCTTCCTCGTGCGAGGGGACTTACTTCGCACGAGGTTATCAATTCGTACGGAATGTGTTAGTTCGTACCGAGATGTCTGTTTTTGTGCTTAGTCTATAGACTAGGTCGAATCATGCAGTTCTACTTAATTCCCTATAGTTATGGCTCCGATACCAATCTGTCACACCCCAACCAATGGCGGAATCATTGGGATGTGGCACTAAGCGACGAGATTCCTCAAGAGATTCCATAACGACTATTTCGCGACAGTAGTTAATTAAGTTCTAGTTTCATAAATACCAAACAAAATTTCCATACAAAACAGTAAAAAATGGAATACAACTATCTCAAAAAATTAAACAAAAACATAAATGAATTTGGCGGGTATCTGGTATCCTAATCCATTTCCAGCGTACACTCCATCATCCTGTCACATTCATTAAAATAAAAACTCAATACAAACATGAAAAGGTGAGTACACAGGTTTAGCATAAGTTTAATAATGAAAGCGTTTCGCAAAACGAGCATGTATAAACGTAGCATGTGAATCATGTAAAAAAGCTAATTGCATTGATACAAGCTAACCAACAGACTGCGTGTGAGAATGCGCGACACGTGTCCACCGAAGTGTCCACGTACGTAAACAAGTAAAGTAAAGTGTGCCTTAACAACCCCAAACCTACGGGTGGCGGGTCAACCTATAGTACTATCATGTTAAGGGTGGTAGTGCGAGTCATCAAGCGTAAGCGTAGCACACAACAATTCAGAGTTTCACGTACAGCATGCGACAGCGGTTTGCATTTAAAGCGTTTTAAGTGTCGTGTGCTGTGTTTTGTTATAGAGAACGTATGTAACACCCAAAAAGTGCATTAAAGCAAAAAGGGGTTAAGTATACTCACAGTGCATGCTTAAAACAGTTAAACACGGGCGAGATGGAGCAAAGAGAGTGCCGGATCAGCCTGCATGCGGTAGCAGGAGTGCATCAGTTTTTCCATGGTGCTGAAACGGTCGAAACAGAGAATCGTGTGGGGAAACAGTCAGTTCGTACGAGTTGTGCCTCATACAAACTGGGTTAATCCGTACGAACTATGTCAGTTCGTACGAGTTGTCCGGCTCGTACGAGTTCGGCCTTAGTGCGATCTGGTCTGTTTCGTGTCCAAAATCGGGTGCTTTTCGCGTCTTTCTTCAGGAAATCGAGTGTTCATCCCTCCAGCCTTAAGTCACTGATCAAACCCAGGTCTTTGGAGCGAGTTTAGTCACTTGTGGGAACTTGGTCTGGTTCGTACGAACTGGTTAGTTCGTGCGAGCCAGTCCAGTTCGCACGAGTAGTCTGTCTTGCGTCTTCGAGCGTCCAGAACTGAGATTTCGCCTGAAACGGATGTGATTTCGACTCCTTTTAATGACGGTTTTTGACACCGCTTCGTCCCTTTATCCAGTGAACGAAACGTATGTCGGTTTTGGTTCGTTTAGTGTAAAAATCATGTTAAAACAGTTTTCCTCAAATTGAACACCTGATGAGTCGAAATAGCGAGATTTCTAACTTGGGAAGCCAAGGCTAACCCAATATACTCGTTTAAGTATGAATCTAAGGTAAAAACAGAAGTTTTATTGTAAAATGATGAAGGTTTTTCATAAACAGAAGAAGTTTGGATGAAATCGAGGATAATCTTGTGTAAATCGTTTGTGGAAATCGTTGTGGCTTGTGTAAAACGAGTTGTTACTTACTTGGGAAACAGAGGAAAACGAGTAGAGAGTGGTCTGGTGCGAGGTGGCAGCAAGAGGAGCATGAGTGTGCAAGTGTGGTATTTATATGAGGAGGAAGAAGTAGGGTTTGGGATCAGTTCGCACGAATTGATGTTCTGGTGGGAGTTGGTGCAACTCGTACGAATTGCCCAGCTCGTACGAACTGTCCAGTTCGTACGAGTTGGCCAGTTTAGTGCGAGTTGTTCCCAGCTCGCGTGTTGGTTGTTCGTTTGGTGTTTTCGTTCGTGTTAGTTAGTTTAAGTGCGTTAAGCGTTTTAGCGAGACATTAAGTGTTGTGTTGCGTTTTAGTGCGATATATTGAGTTAAGCGAGCGAGCGTGCGTTTGAGTGAGTATAAAAGCATGTAAAACATGTATACACATAAACACACAACATTACATAACCATCACTGATAACCACATTTAGTTTGCGTTGTGACAAGTGTTCGAGTATTAAGCGTTTTAGTTGTGTAACTGAGTGTGATGAAAATGCATTTACATATCGTTAACCCTTTTTACATTGGAATCCCAGAGTACAAGCGGTTACAAATAAAATAAGCGGTAAAACAGAGACTTTTGAAATGTCAGGTTGTTACAACTCAGTTTTAAAAGACCCAAATTTCGAACATTGAATCCCAAATTAAATATTATATACCAATCGATTTAGGGGGTAGGGCTCGGTCTTTTTTATCTCGTCCATGGCCTATTTTTTTATTTTAACATTTTTGAAGACGTCCTGACTATATAGGTTAAAATTGCCACCTCCACACAAACTTTCTTTGACATAAAATATATGGTTTTTAGAGGTGACAAATTGGGTGGATTGGATAAAGGGTCAATACCAGCAGGGGCACATGATAGAATGGTACCCGGGGGTGGGAGGCGTTTGACCCCCCGAACTTTTCGCTCAGTAGTGTCCGGTACGTAGTTTTTGTACAGATTTTTTTTTAGGTATATACGTTTTCGCCCCCTGGTTTTATAATTTTTTTAGGTATATACGTTTTCGACCTACCGGTCAGAAATCTCAAGCTTCGTCACTGATAACTAGCAAAGGATGGTTTAACAATAAAATGCAGCAGACAGCAGGACAAAAAAATGATAATTAAGTAGTCTCTAATATTATTTATTATAAATACTGGAAAATACAGAAAGACATGGTCACATGATAACTTAAAATAAACTGAAATTACCGTGGGCAAATTCTTTTTACGGAGATTGACTCTAGTATTTGCTGCATATGGCTCTAGTGCAAACTTCGAATTCTTCCGTCAAGAACATGCCCACAATTAAACATACATGTTTGATTGTAGTCAATACTATGAGAGAATTTTGCACTTGAATGTGGATGGAAGATAAGATAATACCTTGGTTCTTTAATAGTGATGGTTATTTACGAAATATCCATCAATGCTTCTCATGTGACTCGTATTTAACATCAATATGGATGAAGTTAGAGCATTCACACCGTATCCATCATTTTTTACCCTGTAATTACATTAAAAACAATTATCTTTTCTCTCTCATTTCAGTTAAATAATATTTTTTATATCTTTATCATTATCTTTTCTCTCACTTCCACTCACAATCATTTTCAAAATATATTAAAAAATCATGGAGGGTGAACAGTGTCCCCTCAAATATACAGATGAGCAGTAACATTTTCTCTCCCCTCCACTCACGACCACTTTTTATACATTTTATAATATGAAAACCCTTCTCACATATTTTGATGGGTAGGATTTGAATGCTCTTAATTTGGTGAAATTAAATTGCAATAAATTGAAGCGTTGATGTGTTATTTGAAAGAGTTTTCATATTTGTAAAACATGTGCACCACAAAAACCATAACAAGTTACTCTAGATGATAATTAATACAAATAAAAGATAGCATGTTTAATTGATTTATAAACAGGGCCAGCCTTGGGGATGGGTGAGCCGCACCCCCGGTCGAGACCTGATTTTTATGGATTATTTATATTTTAAAAAGTGTGAAACTGAAAAATTTATTAGACACTCGTAATAAAAATCTAATCTTACAGTTTGTCGGACCCCAAATAATTTTATTTTTATCCATACTAAAATCTTATAAGACAATGTGTAGATGCCCCTCCTTTAGACATGAAGCGACATGTGGCATTATGGAATGTAATAAAAGGGTCAGAGCATTCTCATCCAACCTCCCATTTTCACTCTATGTTACACTAAAAATCATTATATTTTCTCTCCTCTTTTATTTAAATAATACTTTTTTAATATCTTTATCATTACATTTTCTCTCTTTTCCACTCACAACCACTTATAAAATATATTAAAAAAATACATTTAATGTACCAGGCTCATTAGTTACATTTTGATATGTATCCATTATCCAAACATCTATCTAATGTAATTTATTGTGCCTTCTAAATAAACAATTAATCTTACAATTTATTGTCTAAAATCAATATAAACATATCAGACCCATTAGCCTTATTTTGATCCATACCCATTATCTAAACATCTATCTAACGCAATCAGTAATAAAAAGATTTAAAAAAAACTAAAAACTAAGAACTAAGGTCGGATATTGATGGTGATGAACTTTATACAAGGTTGAAGTTATTTGACACGTTATAAACCAGCGAATTTAGCAACTCTGTATTTTTTGCTATGTTTATTGCTATGACGTTAAGCGTCAAAAATAGTTTATATAGTTCGTCATACCAAATAACATTTTCTTTACTCAGCTAACGCACTCAAATTCTCGGGACGGCTCTATTTATAACAACTACAAAATTTAAATAACTAGAGCACCTGCCTTAAAGTAATAGCATGCTACACAAGGTTGTTTTAATTCATTTTACACTTTCGAAATTCAGGTTTAGGTTCAGTAATCCACATCTCACAAAATTTCATAAATATTATTTAAAATTGCTATATTTATGTAATATTATTTAATTTGAGATTCAATATAAAAAAAAGTATATATGTGGTTTGTATGGCGTTGTGGGCATGGAACACATAAAAATTATAAAAACGACTAACATCGTGGTATGCTTGAGACACGTGAAAAAGAACATCCATGTGTTAAATAAAAAGGTTGTCTAGATAATTATAATAATAATAATAATAACAATAATAATTATATTTAATTTGATAAATAATTTTGAAGAAATATTCAATTATTTTCTATTAAATCATCATGAGCAATTTGTGGCAAAGTTATGCTAACGTCAATGTTTTAAAATCCTGTTTTTATATCATATTTGATTGGGCTCATAAACGGTTTAACCGGGTGTACCGGACGGTTCTATCAGGTGTACTGGGTGGTTCAACCAGTACTACCGACCGGTTTTTAAAACATTGCTAAACGTAGTTTCATCCTATAATGAATATATCTCGTCCTCTTCGAGCGAAGGGAATCCATCCTCGGCTCCTCGCCATCCTGTCGACAAGGTTAGCCCATAAAGTGAGTCGGATGCGACCGCACATGAACCAAAATTTTGAGGCTCCCAAAATTGTCTCGTCCTGTTTTACGTAATATATGTTTTTTTCTCGTATTAAAAAATGAATTCTGTTTCATCACTCAAATCTCTATCATGTTCTTTAACCTCATCAATGGCGGAAAACACCTCGCTCATCTTCCTATCTCCATGCTCTCAGAGACTCCTCTTAGCTTCCATTGACACCTTATTTCTCCTCATCCTCTTCATTTTCATCCTCCAAAAGCTCTACTACTCAAAGCTCACCTCGCACATCAATGGCGGTTATCCCGCCATTAACGAACCTCTAGTAGTTAAAACCCTAGGTTCTGTCCAAATCAACCTCTGGTTCAAACTATCTCTTACATCTTCCACAATACTAGCTCTTCTAGCCATTTCTTCATCCATTTTAGCTTTCACACAGAACACGGAGACTCCATGGAAGCGTATCAATGGAACATGTTGGTTGATTCACTCGATATCGTATATCGTAATCACTGTTTTAATCTACCGCGAGAAAAACCTTGTAAGTGTAACTCATCCAGTATCTCTCCGAGTATTCTGGATATTAAACTTCATCGAGGTTGCATTAACCGCTTGTTCGAGCATCACCCGCCTTATTTCCAAAAGTTCTTTGTCAGAGCCTTTAGACTGGATTTCAGCAATCCACTCCCGTTTTCATGTTTCTTCCTGATAGTTTCAGTAACCGGTTCAACCGGAATTACTGTCACACCAGATTCCAAACCTGTTGATGAGGGGGAGAAATCAGTAAACGTAAGCGGATGGGCCTCGGCTTCATTCGTATCGAAACTGTTTTGGTTTTGGATGAATCCCTTGCTGGAAAAAGGTTACAAAACTCACTTACAACTCAAAGACGTCCCGACGCTTTCACCCGAACACAGAGCTGAGAAAATGTCATTATTGTTCGAACAAAACTGGCCCAAAGTGGAAGAGAATTCGAAAAATCCCGTTCGTACGACGCTCATTCGTTGTTTCTGGAAACATATCATGTTTACCGGGTTGTTAGCAATCACAAAGCTTTGTGTCGGGTATGTCGGGCCGTTGTTGATCCAAAGATTTGTTAATTTTACGTCCGGGAAGGGGAGTTCACCGTATGAAGGATATTATTTGGTACTGATTCTCCTTCTGGCGAAATTTATAGAAGTTTTTGGCTTCAAATCATTTCCTTTTCTTCTCTAAGAAGACTGGGATGTTGATAAGATCGACTTTGATAACGTCTTTATACAAAAAGGGGCTAAAACTGTCGTGTTCTGCTCGACAATCGCATGGTGTGGGGCAAATTGTGAACCATATGGCGGTCGATGCTCAACAGTTATCGGATGTTATGGATCAGATACACGCGTTTTGGCTCGTGCCACTTCAAGTCACTGGGACGATAGCCGTGCTTTATGCTCAACTAGGCACATCCACTTTTGTTACATTGATTGCGGTTGTGTTGATTTTGTGGTTTGTGTACTCGGGTACTAAACGAAATAATCGGTACCAGTTTAACATAATGAAGAGCCGTGATTCGAGGTTGAAAGCGACTAATGAGATGTTGAGTAACATGAGGGTGATTAAGTTTCAAGCGTGGGAAGAACATTTTAACGAACGGATTCGATCGTTTTCGCGAATCAGAATACGGTTGGATTTGTAAGTTCTTGTATACTTTTGGTGCGAATTTGACTGTTTCATGGGCTATGCCTTTGATTATCTCAACGGTCACATTCGGGAGCGGGATTTTGCTTGGGGTAAAGCTTGATGCGGGGACGGTTTTCACGCCACGTCGTTGTTCAAGAACTTGCAAGAGCCGGTTTATAGTTTTCCCCAATCGATGATATCGCTTTCCCAAGCGGTGATCTCGTGGGGACGACTGGACAGGTATATGATGAGTAACGAGTTGGAAGCAAGTTCGGTTGAAAGACACGAAAAAAATGACAGCATTGTGGCTGTTGAGGTCCAAAGCGGGTCGTTTAGCTGGAACGACGACCCGTCGGAAGGTGAAACCATAAAAAACATAAACTTTGAAATAAAAAAAGGCGAACTCGCGGTCATTGTTGGGACCGTTGGCTCAGGGAAATCGTCTCTACTCGCATCAGTTCTCGGTGAGATGCACAAAACCTCCGGTAAGGTAAAAGTTTTCGGAAGCACTGCGTATGTTGCGCAAACATCATGGATTCAAAACAAGACGATTCAAGAAAACATTTTGTTCGGTTCGCCAATGGATGAACATAAGTACAAGAACGTAATTAGAACTTGTTGTTTGGAGACAGATCTCGAAATGATGGAATTCGGAGATCAAACTGAAATCGGAGAGCGTGGGATCAATCTTAGCGGTGGCCAAAAACAGCGGATCCAGCTCGCACGGGCAGTTTATCAAGATTCTGACATTTATCTTCTTGATGATGTGTTTAGTGCTGTTGATGCTCATACCGGTTCACAAATATTCAAGGTAATTAATCATAAACAACTTGTTAATATTGTTATTCATGTTATTGTAAAGAACATAAACACTCCCCTGTATTGCAGGAATGTGTTAGGGGAATCCTTAGAGACAAGACGATTCTACTTGTTACTCATCAAGTCGATTTTCTTCACGACATCGATCTTATACTCGTAAGTAATCACATTCTTTTTCAGAACGATCGATGAGATAATCACATTCTTTGAACTTAAATTTACGCAGGTAATGCGCGATGGGATGATCGTTCAATCCGGAAAGTATGGCGAGCTAATACAATCCGGGCTGGATTTCAAAGCATTAGTGGCTGCCCACGAGAGCTCAATGCAGTTAGTATACGCAGAACCAACCAAGCCACAGCCCCTAACAAAATCTCACAGCATTGAGACCAAAGAGCACACCAATGAAAATCCGAAGCCTGTAGAACAATCTCAGTCGAGTTCCAAACCAGGAAAATCAAAACTGATTGAAGATGAAGAACGAGAAACAGGAAGAGTGAGCCGACATGTCTACAAAGTGTATGCAACCGCGGCTTTTGGCTGGTCTGGGGCAGTTCTCTATTGTTGTTATCGGTTATGTGGCAAGCTTCACAAATGGCGGGTGATTACTGGTTGGCTTATGAAACTTCAGAGGATCGCGCTGCATCTTTTGATCCTAAGGTGTTCATTGGAGTTTACGCGATTATTGCAGTGGTTGCGTGTGTTGTCGTTCTTGGAAGAACCGCCTTCACAATGTTCCTTGGGCTCGTGACATCGCAAAAGTTCTTTCGACGGATTCTTCATAGCATCCTTCATGCTCCAATGTCGTTTTTCGACACCACCCCATCTGGAAGAGTTCTTAGTCGGGTAATGTTTCGTTTAATTGTAACGAATATATGAAGTATAAGTGGCGGTTGGGTTGTAAAAAATCACAAGTTTTGCGCCAACTATGACAGGTGTCAATGTGTTATTGGTTATTAGTCTAATTTGCACAAAACCAGCTAAGTTCTGGGAAAAATGGTCCACATGTCTGGTACAGATAAGTTCTTTTGTTGGAAATCAGGCACTTATCAAACACACAAAACACGAGATTGAACGAATTGTTCGAATCTTTTATTATTTATCAACGAAAGCACACCAAATTACAATAAATTTAACCATCTATTTATATTAGACTCATTCTAATTCTAACCCAACTCAAACTCCACTTATATAAATAATAAACTCCCAAATAAACCATATTAATTAAAACTAACAATTATCCCTAATTTAATTTAAAAGACTCCATAAATAATAACCAAGAATTATCTATAACCTGTCTAGATTTATGTCTTCAATTCAAGATTAACGTCTTCATTTTTATGGTTGTAAACTACCCTTGTTATATGATGTTATGGATTTTTTTCAATTTTCCAGGCATCAATGGATCAAACCATCATCGATATGCCCCTTCCACTGGTGATGAACATGACCATTGTTATGTACATGTCGGTTATTGGTATAATCATTATAACCTGTCAATACGCTTGGCCGACGGTCTTCCTACTGGTTCCACTTGGTTGGCTCAATTTATGGTATCGGGTATGTGAACTTCAAAATGGATGGTATATTTTTCATATACCTGCCAAAATGGGCGGGTCTGGTTGGTGGGTGACGGACTGACAGGTCAGCATGGGTTCGGGTCTAAACTGGTTGTTTTAAAAAATGGTCATTTTGGTTCTATAAAGTGGATGTACTTTTAAAATGACTCGTTCTGACCCAAACCAAATTGACCACTTTTAAAACTAGTTTTCAATATGTGAACAAGGGGAGATGAACTTTTTCAGGGATATTACCTTGCAACTTCGCGTGAACTAACGCGACTTGAATCGATTACAAAAGCCCCTATAATCCACCACTTCTCAGAGAGCATATCCGGGGTTATGACGATCCGATGTTTTAGAAAACAAGACTGGTTTATTCAAGAAAATGTTGATCGTGTCGATGGAAATCTACGAATGGATTTCCACAACAATGGATCTAACACATGGTTAGGATTTCGTATGGAGTTTCTTGGAAGTGTGTTTCTTTGTGCTTCCACTATTTTCATGATCCTCTTACCTAGCAATATCATTAAACCAGGTACTATCTCACTCGCCTATCATTTAGAGATATTAATTCAGGTTACTTTTTATTTGGGTTTTTTAAAAAAATGTTCAAGAGGAAATTCATAGATGAGGATATTTTGGTCATTTCACAAAAACGTTGCAAAATGAACATCTCGATGACCATTTTTATAATAAACGAATTCACAATTTAGGCCAAACCAATTGACCATTTTGTGAGTCGCTGTATTTTTACAATCATATGTGATACACAAATTGTTTATAAAAAAGGGTTTATTCGTTAATGAAACTGACGTGCGCTTATATGGTCACAGCGGACGTTGGATTGTCACTTTCATACGGACTATCGCTCAACAGTGTTCTTTATGCGGCTTTATTCACTAGCTGCTTTGTTGAAAACCGAATGGTTTCAGTTGAGAGGATAAGACAATTTATCAACATACAACCAGAAGCAGAATGGGTGAAGAAAGACAACCAGCCTCCTGCAAACTGGCCTACTCATGGCAGTTTGGAGCTTCGAAACTTGCAGGTAACCCGCAAATTCTATGACCAAGATTAAGGTGACAATTTAAACCATTTATTTTGTTAACATGTCGGTTTGGGTTATATATGTGAGCAGGTTAGATATCGTCCAAACACGCCTCTTGTCCTTAAAGGGATTACTCTAAACATTCAAGGGGGACAAAAGATGGTGTTGTTGGTAGAACAGGTGGAGGGAAATCAACTTTGATCCAGGTTCTGTTTCGGCTGGTGGAACCCGCTGGAGGACGTATTATCGTTGATGGTATTGACATCTCAACGCTCGGTCTTCATGATCTTAGGTCCCGATTTGGCATCATTCCACAAGAACCGGTCCTTTTTGAAGGAACTGTCAGAAGCAACATTGACCCTATTGGTCAACATTCTGATGATGAGATATGGAAGGTATATATTAGCTTGTTTTTTCTTTTACTCCATTTAGATATGATCTGGTGTCCAAATAGAACCTAACCTAAGAACCTGCTTTGTAGAGCCTCGAACGCTGCCAGCTGTATGATGTTGTAGCTGCAAAACTTGGAAAACTTGATTCTAAAGGTAACCAAAAATGAACCCGGTAACTTTTTTTCATAAAGAAAAAGTAGTATACACTTATGTGTTACGTATATTTTTATAGTTGCCGATAGTGGTGATAATTGGAGTGTGGGACAGCGACAACTTCTTTGTCTGGGACGGGTGCTACTGAAACAAAGCAGATTATTATTCATGGATGAAGCAACCGCTTCGGTTGATTCACAAACAGATGCTGTGATTCAGAAAATTATAAGGGAAGATTTTGCCGAGTGTACTATCATTAGCATTGCTCACAGGATACCTACTGTCATGGACTGTGATCGGGTTCTAGTCATTGATGCAGGTAATTTCTTATATACGAGTTCGAGTCACATGTGTAATGGGGCCAAAACGGTCAGGTCGGGTTTGATCACCCTGACAAGTGACAAGTGACAACCCTTTCGTTTATCTTTTGACTTCTATGAATTATTAATGTATTAAATACGATTACTAACGTTATATCACTAAGAATATATGATTTCATTTAAATAATACAATTTTGATTATTAGCTTTTAATTTTCTCCTTTTTTAGCTTTTTTTGTAAAAAAATCCCCCATTTTATTTTTTTAGCTTTTTTAATTATAAAAGCTCAAAATTTTCATACATGTCCTTCACAACTTTATAATCTCATCTCTTTTTCTTTCAAAAACTAAAACTTATCATATTAACTCATTTCATAGCAAATAGATATAACGAGTTAATTAAAACGACGTGTTCTACTGAATTAGAAATAGAACACAATGTGTTCGGAGGATAAACAATGTTAATCCTGTTTTTCTATTTGTTTGTTCAGTGAAACAAACTCTTATAATTAATGCCTTTATTTTTTTCAAGTCTATTAATATAATATTTTAAACTTTTAGAAGGATGTTATGAAAACAATCCTAGCTATATTGTACTCATTTGATCCAAAACAATAAACTACGACTTGAATAGACTCATTTCTATGTGTTGATATTAAGTTAACGCCTCTGAACCTCCAATTAAGGTCAAGCTATGTTACTTTAACCGCAAACTAATCACTAACCTATAATATGTGTTGTAACAGGGTATGCAAAAGAATTTTATGAACCTTCGCGTTTGATTCAGAAGCCCTCGCTTTTTGGGGCGTTGGTTCAGGAATACGCAAATCGATCATCTGGACTATGATCAGAGAAATGACACCGGACTGGATATACTAGGTTCCATTGTATTTTGTATGTTGATTAAAGCATTATTTTAGATATTATCAATGGGTGCATTTTCGTTTAGAATATTATCATCTTGTTAGCTCGTGTCAAGGTTGAATAGGAAGTATTACCTCAGCGAAGGCTGTGAGAGTTTACTTCCACGTGACATTTCGGATCGACATGGATTACTGGCAAGGTGTTATGAGTTAGCGCTTATGTCTATGATGGGGAACTCAATGCCCAAGTGCTGGTTAGGAATATTTTACGTCATAAGACATAATGTGTTTGGTATTGTGCACTTGGACTATGCACACTTAGTAAAGACAATAAAATACCTTTATGCAATATGAAAGTTTCCATTGGTTTATGTGGACACGTGCAGTGGCGGATCTAGAAAATCTTCGTAGCGGTAACGTTTTATAGAAAAGCGGTAAGAAATCGAAAAAACGTCAAATTTTTCCAAAATTTACACTACCTCCGGAACGCCAAGCGGTAGCGGAGGCTACCCCTTCCCCTAAGGTAGGTCCGCCCCTGGACACGTGTAAGAAGAAACACTGAAACAAAACCAATGTACTCAGTACGATCCCACTCATAGCAGAGCTGTTGGAAGGGTTTGAGGATAGTGTGATGGGGGCAAACTCGACCTCTCTTTGAGGGGACAGTGACGCCAAAGAAGAAGGGATACGCGTACAAGGCATGTAAACCCTGAGAATTTGATTTGAGAGCGGGATGCCTAAAAACCGTTGAAACTAACTCTAAATTGCATCTGATACTTATAAATTATGTTGAAATAAATGCAGTTAATTATCTAGTAGACCCACATTGAATATTAGGATTATTGTAAATTAAGATTTTTTTTTCATTATGTTTAGATGGTCTGCAAAATTTTCCATGGTTTCTAGTCAAATCTGGGAGTTGTTTTTGAATATAGGTGATCTGCTAGTTCAACTAGTAGATGTGGGTATAACATGCCAAGGTGGGAGAAAAGGCTTGTGAAGTGGCAAAAGGCGCATGGAGATCCGCCCGTGTGGCAAGCGGATGTGATGGTGGCAACTGGCAAGGTTAGGACTTTGGGGGATGCGCTAGTCCTACTAGCGGTTGTAAACAATTCCATTTCAGAAGTTAGTAGGATTTTAGTATAGTCGAGCATTCACTGTAATAATATGGAGATTTTAACTTATGAGATTTGTTTTTACCTATGTGTTTTTGGGATTGCACCCGACAGTATCTTGTTATTTCAATCAATTACACAACTTAAAACAAACATAGGTTTTGATCGGTTTGAACTTTGAAGTTGGTTGTCCTGCACGAAAATCCGAAAATCCTATAAAGAGAAACATACTGCCGTTTAGACCTCCAATTTTGGAACAATTTTGTCTTGACTCTTTATTTCGTTTATATTGAAAATCACATGGAACATGGGATTTCCATAAATCAAGTGTGTTTGGCAAACCTCCTGATTTTGGCAAACCTATGTATAAGGCCTATACTTGTAACAAAAAATCCCAAGTCAATTTCAAACCTCCTTATTTTGGCAAACCTATGTATATGGGCTCTACTTGTAAGACTCAAGGCATTCGCTAATAACATGTTATCTATCTAAAGTGTGTGTATACACTATGTGTTCCTGTGTGTTTGCTTCCATTCTATGTCACTTAAAAAGATGAATGAACCACTAACTAGGTATTTAGTAGAAATCATACCCATTAGGCATCTAGGGTTTGTAATGTATTATGTTCTCTATATATTCTAATAGGCCGGTGGGCTCCCAGTGTATTACCAAAAGCATACTACAAATTATTCTAATAGGCCGGTGTTCTCTATATATTCTAATAATAAACCTAATAACATAGTCCAATAGAAATATGTATTACCAAAAGCATACTACAAATTATTTAATTATTTTATTTCATAATAAAACATTTACGCTGTACAAGTTTATCTAGATTCCCAAGAATGCACGAGACTGTGATTCCCAGTGTTCCTTTGCTTGTCGAATCCTTTCTAATCTCTCGGTTTTAAGCCTTTCCTCCCAATATTCAGGACAACTGCACAAGTTTATAAAACTACCATTCATATTATGTAGAGGTGGCAAAATGAACGGGTTAGATGAGTTGGGTAATGGGTCATACAGGTCGGGTCAAAACAGTGAATTTCCAGCGCATGGAAAAACAGATGAGGTTGGTAAACACCTTTTTTAATATTTTTCGTTGTAGTTTACAAGTAAATAGTAGTGTTATGTTTTATAAAAACGTGTATATTTTCACAAAACACGCAGTTAAGTCCCCCATTAGATTGATGATATGGTTCAAAAACAAAGTTAGGAGGCTATGCTCTTTTTACCACGCTTCGGTCAAGTTTCAAACCTGACCTCCTTACCGATCCACTAGTCAGGCGGGTCAGACCATGCGAAACAGATGTAAGAGCCGGGTGATGTGATGCCGTAAATATTATAAAAATAGATAGGGTATAACTGAAAAGTTTTAATAAAAATTCGGTTCAACCAGCCGGTTTTTTCCAGTCTGACCGCCGGTTTCCGGTCCAACCAGCCGGTTCAACTCAATAGGTCTGATAGGGCGAAGCGGACCGGTCAGACCCCCGACTCCCAGTCCGATTGGCCTGTCCTGTCCGGTTTTCATAACATTGCATTTGACCTTTCTCTATTTAGCCGGTTTGTTAAAAAGCATGTTTATAACTAGCAATATTTACTTGCCTTCGACCCAGTAAAATGTTAAGCTCATCCAAATGAAGAGATCCCTGATAAACTCCGGCCTATAAAACCACCGAAACATTTCACCAAATGTTTATGATGAAAAACAAATTTTTAAGAGAGAGAGAGAGGTGAAAGAAATAAGGTATATACTTCTCTACAAAGAGGGCATTTTGCTGTAGGCTGTGTTGCCTTTAGTCCATCTACAATCGTCACTGACCCAGATTTGCAAGCACACATGAAGCAAAAGATGTGTCCACAGGTCAAACATACAGGGTCAAACACGGTGTCCTGAACCGAAAAAATACAAAAGGTGAATACATAATCCATCTTGAAATTTAATATAAAAAGAGATTTTTTTAGAAAAAAAGTATGAACTGACCAAGCATATAGAACAAGTCAAATCTATCTCAAGCTTGACGGCATCGGAGAGCTCACAAGAAAGCGATGGTTTCCCATCATTAAATACGAGAGAACAGCCCTCAAATAATTCAGAACTGTTTCCCGTTATACCTTTTGTTTCCCTTAAGTTAATGTGTAAAGCAATAAGCTCACAAAGCCATGGAGACTGAAGGATTTCCATGTGCATGCTCTGGACTTGTGACCTAAATGCTTGACCTTGCTTTGAGTCATGTATCTGCAACAAAAAGTCAAAATTTCATGTTTAAGTTAACCGGTCAAAACATGTTCAAGTTACAACCGTTCCTATGTAGTTAATATCCCGATATATCAGTGATATACTGGTTATCGGTCCCCAGGTGAGATATCGGTGCAGAATATCGGTACCGATAATATAGGCGATGTTGACCGATATATCACCAATTTTCCCGCTATCAGTACCTTTCTTCTCAGTTCTACCGTTCGTCTTTCTTTTTATTGTTGCTATTAGTGTTTTAAGTCTTAATTGTTAGTGTTAAATGTTAATGTTTTAAGTCTTAATCAGTTCCTACATGCTACAATGCGTTTTCAAGTTGCAAAAGGGTAATTTGTTAATGGTAGGAGAGTATATTGAATTGTTCGTGTTAAATTGCTATTGCATGATATTAAAATTACCAATATCCCACCGCGATAACCTATAATCTCAAATATCGGTCCTTGACCAATATCCGATATTTTAGTGCATTAACTGCCTAGAACCTAAGCATGATGTTGTTTATGACATTATCCCAAATACCTTATGTGTCAACTATGATAACAAAAACAATATTATTGCAACAAGTGAAATCTGCAAATAAACTTATTTAAAAAGTATTATCTATCAAGCATACTGCAGGCTACTTTCAAGTTGTTCAATTCACATGACCCATTCCTCTTTAAGCGAAATATATATATTGATTTTGCCTGAATTGACCCATTCATAAACAAATGGGTTAATACTTAAAACAGCCTCCTCTAAGAAAACATAGTACTTGTAAGGGCCGTTTCGTCTTTAGTAGGATTGGTTTTGCAATTCAAAAAGGGGGTTGCGGCGCAGCTTGTTGCCCGTTTACCTGCCACTTGTTTGTAGTTTGTTAATTTGGTATTTTATGAAAGGTTTATTTAGTATAAAATAAAATAAAATAAAAACTTGTAAGGGACAAACAAACCTTATCATATTTTTTAAGAATTTTTCGCATAGCAATGGCATTAATAATCGCATAACCAACAAGATCTTTGCCTTCTTGAATCAAATCACCATGGTTCCCCTTAAACTTGTCTCTACACCACACAAAGTACTTCCGGAGCCCGGTTGCTAGATGAACATCAAGCACCTTTTGTGCGCGCTCGTTAAAACATCCAACCACCATAAACATCTCCTTCAATAAAGAAGGAAAGAAACTCCCATCGCAGACTATGTAACAAACATTATAATCAAATGAACAAAATATGCAAAAATTAAAAATTAAAAAAAAAGAAAAAGAAAACTAGAGAAAATCAATATAATATACAAGTTGACCTTGAAAATGAGAGAAATAGACATGCATATTCAGGAGTTAAAAAAATGAACAAAGACAAAAATCGCCAATCAGACGACGCCAAACAGGATCCGTCGGCTAAGATAGCCAAAATTTAGCCGTCATAAAAAAACCTTGAAAACTACAATAAGGTCCAAAAAAACCAATATAAAGGCACGCGTAAAGTGCAGACTAAATTCAACCGGCGGATGAAAAAGCGCAAACTAAATCAGTCGGCAAATGAAAAATGTAGCGGCTAAAATCAGCCGGCGGCTAAAAAGTGGAGGCTAAATCCTATCCATCGGCTGATTTAGTCCATGCTTTACATGTGTTTCAATCTAACTATCTATTACATGGACCCTTTTGTGCTTCACCATAGGTTTTTGTAAAGGTTAAGCCCTAGTCGTCTTAGCCAGCGGATCCTGTTTGGCATCTCCTGATCCTCGGGTTTTGTATATATTTTTAACGGCTGAATATGCATGTTTATATTGTTAATTTTCAAGTTCAAAAATAAAACTATTTGAATTACTAACCCTGAGAAACAAAATCATAAAATAACATCAATAAAAAAGAAAGTAACCTACACACATTCTCTGTGACATTACACAAACACCTTATATGCAAAGTCAATAACTCAATTACAAAACTGAATTAAGAGCTATAAACACTTGATAATTAACAAATTAACAAATTAACACAATTAAGCTCAAGAATTATACCGGGGCAATGGTGGATGCATCTGTTATCAGAAGAATCATTGAGAAGCAATGGCGATGAATTCTGTGAACGACTGACGTCATCCCTACGACACCGTTTCAAGATCTTTTTGAGATTTTTGAAACCCACACCAGGAAGCTTCTTCTGATCCTGTGTTTGCATGAACTCTTCGTATTTCTTGCAGAACTTCATCTTGTTTGGCGATACAATCACGAGAAACGACCATTTAAGGTGTGGTTTGAAGGTGGATCGATCTGGGGTGTTATAAAGTTACGTGATTGTGAAGGAACGAGTGATGATGATTATAGAGGTTGAAAATGTAAAAGTGAAAACGATTTATTGCATTTGTTTGATGCCGTCCGTATATACAAAAGTATGAAAATGGGAAAGCACCTGGCGGTGGCGTGTGTCGTTATAAATTTTGGACACTGAAAATAAATATTGAAACCAGCTCATATATATACTAGAGTATTCCTCCACGCAATGCAGTATCTAAAGGGTATTAGTTTGATTTATTATAGTACATGTATCATTAATTCATTTGGTATAGAAATCAACACGTGTTTTATATTGATTGTGAAAATAATGAAAACAAACACGGGTACCGACACTAATGATCGAACAGTATTGATCGGTTCATATCGTCACGGTACTGGTACCAATATTCACTTATCGGAACAGACAAAGTTGCATAAATAAAATATTATCGAAACCGAAAACCACAAATATTAATACAGATATCGGTATCGATGTTGTTTGATATGATACTGTAGCAATATCATTGTAATTACGTTATTACCTTACTTTCATGAACCGGCTACTTTATTCTTGTCTGATAACAGTGAATAATATCAAAGAATAATTTATAGTGATATACGTTTATCTCATATTATATAATATAAAGATACAAAAAATATATGAATTGTATATTTTGAAAGGAAACTAATAATAAGATAATAATTAAAATAATATATATTTTGTATTCATATATATAAATTTTATAATAGTAGTTATTTGTTTATTTGTGATTGTACTATTCATCAAGAATTGCGATTAATATATAGGTAAATATAAAAATTATATGAATTGTATATTTGAAAGGAAACTAATAATTAAAATAATATTAAAATATTACTTTTTATGAGAAGTTTGTATTCATATATATAAATTTTATAATAATAGTTATTTGTTTATTTGTGATTGTACTATTCATCAAGAATTGCGATTAATATATAGGTAAATAATATATATATATATATATATATATATATATAAATAAGTTGAATAGCAGTATGTGAAATATAAAATAAAAAAATTCAACTATGGTGTAACTCAAAAAAGTAAAGTCGTGATGTGTTTAGTGATAACAACGCGTGTTTTATGACGGGCGAAAAGTATAAAAACAAATACCGGTAGTAGGTTATTGTTTGATTCGTTACCTTACCGGTGCGTTTTACAGGTACTTGTTATAACTTACGATACGAAAAAAATACAATCTTTGAGTAAAACTTTGTTTTGAACTATGTTTATGTCACACCCCAACCGATGGCGGAAACATCGGGGCGTGGCACTAGACGAACTAGATTGTCTCACGAGAAATTCCATAACATTATTTAAGCGATAATATTCAAAGGCTAATATCCCATACTATTAACATACAATCCTCAAACAATATTACAAAATATTCATACCTCATAAAAACGAATTCGGGTTTGATCTCCCCTAGTTTTTATTACATGATTTCTAAGTAAAATCCTAATCTAAGCATCCAAGCTAAAGTCCTCAACCTGCCACATATGTTAAAATAAAACGTCAATACAATTAAGTAAAGGTGAGCATACGAGTTTTGCGTACAATATAGATATAGAAGCGTTTAGCATACACCGCATGACATACGTAATAGTTGTGAATTATGTAACTACTCAGATTCAAGTAAACCAACAAACCGCGATTGATCGAGGCATGCAAACAAGTGTTCACATCCTAAAAAAGAAAATAAATGAGAAATGAAAATGCGAGCCTTAACAACCCCGGGCCTCCGGGTGGCGGGTCACCTCTAGTATACTATCATGTTAAGGGCGGCGTACAAGCAATCAAGCAATACATACAATTCAGCAGATTTCACGTAAAGTCATGTATAAACGGGATGTCGAATAAGCATTTGAGTTGCGTGATGTGTTTTGATATACGAACATATGTGACACCCAAAAGTGCGTTTAAGCGTAAAAGGGTTCAAGTATACTCTGTCGGTGCGAATTGGAAAATGAGACGGGATCTGAGATGAGTTGCGGAGTGTGCCGGATCAGCCTGTAAGCAAACAGAAGTGCATCCGTCTTCCGAATTGCTGAAACGGTTACGGTTTGAGAGAACAGTAGACAAGTTCGGGCGAACTTGTACCCGAGTACAAGTTCGGGCGAACTTCTGCCATTACTCTTGAAGGGAACACAAGTTCGGGCGAACTTCTGTGTTGGTTAAAGAAGAGTGTACAAGTTCGGGCGAACTTGTATGATTGTTGTCACATTTGATCAAGTTCGGGCGAACTAGGTCACCAATTTGGTGACAAGTTCGAGCGAACTTGACTGTTTTGGCATCCAAATCGTGCATTTTCGCATCGTTTGCTGAGGAAATCGAGTGTCCATCCCTCCAACCTTAGGCTACTGAGCAAAACCAAGGCTGAAGAGGTCTTTTGAAGCGAGTTTTAGCCATTTTACAGAAACTCGGACTAGTCCGGGTGAACTTGAAGGTTCGAACGGTTTAGTCTAGTTTGTGTAAAGTGACGTTTTCGTCCTTGTGCTTCCGGATCTGAGATCTAGCTTGACAATGCCTCGTTCCACTTCATAGTGAACGAAACATACATCGTTTAGTCCGAATATTGTGTAAAAATCAATGTTTTAAAGGTTTTACTCAGATCTAAGCATAGATCTGAGTGAAAAGTAGAAGTTTTGCATAAAAAGATTAAGATTTTCGTAAACAGAAGAGATTCGATGAAAACGAAGGCAAAGCCTTGTGCAAAATCATTGTAAAACGTTGTAGAACGTTGTTATAGTTGAAAACGGGTTGAATCTTACTTAGAACACAAAAGGTTTCGGTTTTGGGGAGCTCCGGGCGAACTTGCAGCAAGTTCAAATGAGAAGAGGAGCTGAGTATTTATAGGTGAGGTGAGAAATGAGTGATCAGACAGCAAGTTCAGGCGAACTTGTACCAAGTTCGGGCGAACTTGCTACAGGTTCGAGCGAACTTGTATGTTCTGGTGAGTTTCCAGACAAGTCCGGGCGGATTTGACAGTTTTGAAGAGTTTAAGAGACTTATACAAGTTCGGGCGAACTTGTGGTATACAAGTTCAGCCGAACTTGACCTTGTGGCCAAGTTTTGTTCGATTATTTCACGTTATGAGTTCGTTTGGCGATTCGGTTCGTATTAGTTAGTTATATTAAGCGTTTAGTGAAGCGTTAAGCGTTACATTACCATTGATTTGAGAGAGAGCGAGTTACGAGAGCGTGCGAGCGATTTAGCGATATTAAACCATAACATAAAACACTCATAAAACATAATTCCACATAATTAACTGTGTTTTGCGATGCGATAAGATAAGCGATGCGATGGCACAAGTGTTTATTAAACAATAACACACTCGGCTCGTATAATAGCATAATTAGTTGTGATTGCGTTGTATTAGCGATTAATAAGCGATTAAATGCGATATAGATGCGATGAAACATAATTCCATTGACATAAACTTTTCATAATACAAATCTCGGAGTACAAGATGATTGAGATACACAAAATAAACAGAAATAAATAACAACGAAAAACTGGAGTTGTTACAGTCTCCCCTACTTTAGGAAATTTCGTCCCGAAATTTAAGTAGTGGTCGTAACAAAGAGATGCGGATATTTAGCTTTCATGTCAGTTTCCAATTCCCAAGTGAACTCGGCACCGCGTTTGCCTTCCCATCGGACCTTCACGACAGGGATGAGAGAGCGTCGTATTTTCTTGGTTTCTCGGTCTATGATTTCGACAGGCTTTTCCACGAAATGCAGAGTCTCGTTTATTTGTAAGTCCTTGAGAGGGACATGGAGATTTTCTTCAGCTAGGCATTTCTTGAGGTTCGACACGTGGAAAGTCGGATGAACGTTATTAAGTTCCGCCAGTAGTTCGAGTCGGTAGGCTACTTTGCCGATCCTTTCCAGAATCTTAAAGGGTCCTACGTATCATGGCGCTAGCTTTCCGTTCTTCCCGAAGCGGATCACTCCTTTCCAAGGTGCAACCTTTAAGAGCACGTGATCTCCCACTTCGAACTGTAGGGGCTTGCGGCGTTTATCGGCATAACTCTTTTGACGACTCCGAGCTTTCAAGAGATTGTCTCTGATCTGGAGGATTTTGTCTGTCGTTTCTTGAATCAGCTCGGGACTGGTGATTTGTGCTTCGCCGATCTCGTGCCATGCAATAGGCGATCGACACTTTCTTCCATACAGTGCCTCAAAAGGAGCCATTTGAATGCTGGTGTGATAGCTATTATTGTATGAGAATTCAATAAAAGGTAAATGCGTATCCCAATTACCACCGAAATCTATGATGCACACACGAAGCATGTCTTTGAGGGTGCGGATCGTACGCTCAGTCTAACCGTCGGTTTGAGGGTGGAAAGTGGTACTGAGATTAAGAGTAGTACCGAGAGCGGATTGAAAAGTCTCCCAGAGACGTGAGGTAAAGCGACCGTCGCGGTCAGAGATGATGTCACGAGGCGTCCCGTGTCGACAAATGACTTCGTCGGTATAGATTCGGGCTAATCGTTCGACCTTAAAGTCTTCTCGTATAGCAATAAAGTGCGCAGATTTGGTAAGACGATCAACGATGACCCAAATGCTATCGTAACCAGAGGAAGTGCGGGGAAGTTTCGTAATAAAGTCCATAGCTATGCTCTCCCACTTCCACATCGGGATTTCGGGTTGTTCGAGCAAGCCAGAGGGCCTTTGATGTTCGGCTTTAACCTTCGAACAAGTTAAGCACTTCGAAACGTACACGGCGATATCCTTTTTCATTCCCGGCCACCAGTACTTAGGACGAAGGTCCTGGTACATTTTGTCAGCTCCGGGGTGAATGGAGTATCGAGATTTATGAGCTTCGGTCATTAGCAATTCACGGAGATTATCACGGCTGGGAATCCAAATGCGGTCGAGTTAGTAATAAATACCATTGGGTTTAACGACGAGTTGAGTTTCGGCACCACATTTCATTTCTTCTTCCAAAGTATTCTCGTTAAAACAAGCGAACTGGGCGGATCGAATCATGATTTCGAGATCATTCAAAGCTTGAGAGTCACGAACACTATACACATAGCTTCGTCGACTTAGAGCATCGGTGACGACGTTTGCTTTGCCGGGATGGTAGCTTATCTCGCAAATCGTAATCATTGAGAAGTTCAACCCATCGGCGTTGGCGCATATTCAGTTCCTTTTGATTGAAGATATGTGGTAAGCTCTTATGGTCGGTGAAGGTAGTGTCGCCATATCTTCAATGCAAAAACAACTGCACCGAGTTCGAGATCGTGGGTTGTGTAATTCTTCTCGTGGATCTTGAGTTGTCGAGACGCATACGCAATAACCTTGTCTCATTGCATAAGAACACAACCAAGGCCCAGATTAGAGGCATCGCAATAAACAATGAAATCATCATTTCCGTCGGGAAGGGCGAGTACAGGAGCGTAGCTTCCTCTTGCTTGGTATCCCAAACGAAAGGTTTGTCTTTATGAGTTAAAGCGGTAAGTGGAACGGCGATTTTCGAGAATTCGGTGATGAATCGACGGTAGTAACCCGCCAATCCAAGGAATGAACGGATTTCGGAAGCATTCTTCGGTGTAATCCAACTCTTGACAGCTTCAATCTTTGCAGGGTCGACGTGAATTTCTTGACTGTTAACGATGTGGCCGAGAAATTGGACTTCTTCGAGCCAGAATTCACATTTTGAGAACTTAGCATAAAGGCGATTACCTTGGAGAAGTTCGAGGACTAAACGGAGATGGTACGCGTGTTCGTCTCTCGACTTCGAGTAGATAAGGATGTCATCAATAAACACAATGACGAAACGATCTAGGAAAGCTTTATACACACGGTTCATTAAATCCATGAAAACCGCGGGTGCATTTGTAAGACCAAAGGGCATGACCACGAATTCGAAATGGCCATAACGAGTACGAAAGGCGGTTTTCGGAATATCTTCTTTGAGTACACGCAACTGATGATAACCGGAACAAAGATCAATCTTAGAAAAACAAGTAGCACCTTGAAGCTGATCAAATAAGTCGTCGATCCGAGGAAGAGGGTAGCGGTTCTTTATCGTGAGTTTGTTAAGTTCACGATAATCGATGCACATTCGGAACGTCCCATCTTTATTTTTCACAAAAAGAACGGTCGCGCCCCATGGCGAAGTGCTCGGGCGTATGAAGCCTTTATCAAGAAGCTCTTGAAGTTGGCTAGATAGCTCGTGCATTTCGGATGGTGCGAGACGATAGGGAGCTTTTGCAACGGGAGTAGCACCGGGAATCTAATCAATACGGAATTCAACATCTCGAGTAGGGGGTAAACCGGGTAAACCGTCGGGAAAAACTTTGGGAAATTCACAAACAACGGTACATCTTTCCAGGTTTTGTTTTCTTTCTCCGGGCTCACAATATGAGCTAGGAAGGCAACACATTGCTTTCACAAACATTTGTGTGCTCGAGTACATGAAAAAAGCATCAACTTCTTTGAGGGAGTTTCACCGTAAACATGGAGTTGATCACCGTTAGGAAGAGGGAAGCGAATCATTTTATCGAAGCATACAACTTCAGCATGACTTTCACGAAGAAAATCCATGCCTACGATGATATCGAAGCTACCTAGCTGCATAGGTATGAGATTGATCGAGAAGGCATGGTTGTTGAGATCGAGAGTACAACCACGTAGGGCAGAGGTGACGGTAACGGTTTTTCCAGTTGCGACTTCCACATCGAAAGTCTTTGGGAGTTGAGCGTTTTACATTTTAAAACCTTTTCAAATTCTAACGATACAAAACAATTATCGGCACCAGCATCAAATAAACATGGAGCATAAATACCATTGACAAGGAACATACCGTTGACAACATTGTTGTCGTTCTGAGGCTGGCGATGATTGAGGTTAAAGGCTCGTCCACACGCAGCCTGTTGTTGCTGCTGAGGCTGTGGTGGTGGCTGCTGTTGCTGCGGCTCTTGTTTGATAGCTCGATTAGGGCAGACATTGCTGAAATGGTTTGGGTCCCCACATGTGTAACAAGCACGGGCCCTTGGGGCTGGTGCTTGCTGCTGGTACTGCTGCTGATTACCCTGAGTAGTGCGAGGGGGAGCTGGTAGAGCTGGTGCTGCAGGAGCTTGAGGGGATGGCTGACGAGGGCTTGAACGGCAACTGACAATAAAGTGGCCGTAGATGTTGCAGTTGGTACAGAATCGACAATTGTCTCCAACCACATGATGATAGGTGCATTTTGAGCACAAAGGATGCGGGACAGTATACGCACGCTTTGTCGGCAGTGGCTGAGGGTTTGCGGAGCGGTAAGGGCAAAGTTCTTACTCGGGTTTTCCATTTTGCGACCACGGTGACTGTTCTTTGATTCTCGGGACTGATCGGTAGGAGCTGCTGATTCGGTGATTGCCTGATTTGCGACCTTGCTATTCTTGAAATAACCAGACTGAACCCATTTGTCATTGATCTCTGCGGCTAGCTGGTAGGTCTCCTCGATAGTAGCAAGGCGTGCTGCTTGAACAAAGTCAGCGACGCAGTCGGGCAGAGCGTTGAGATACTTCTTGATTGCTTTCTCGGTCATGTCCACTTGACCGGGACAGATAATGCTCAGCTGTTTGAAACGAGCTGTTAGACCAGCATTGTCGGGTCCGTCTTGCTTAATTCCCCAAAACTCGTTCTCCAACTTCTGGATTTCATAGGGAGGACATAATTCCTTGATCATGATTGGTTTAAGTTCCTCCTAGGTGAGTCCGTAGGCTTCATCGTTTCCCCTCCTGTTATGCTCCGTGGTCCACCAGTCGAGAGCCCTAGACTGAAAAACGTCGGTAGCGTTAATAGTGCGAAGGGGTTCGGGACACGCACTCTGGCGAAATGTGACCTCGATAGCAGCAAATCAGTGGAACATGGCACTTGGTCCTTCAGTGCCTGAGAAAGTAAGGGTCCACAAGCTTTGAACTGCTTAAAGCTGAAGGAAGTCTTAGGCGTGTCGGCCTTGGAATCAACTGATGAGTTGCTACTGGCGGCATGGATCTCGCTGACGATCTGGGGAATAACCTTAGCCATTTGCCTGGCTACCAGAGAAGCGATGCACTTATCAGCGTTGTTGCGCTGGATGTTCCCCCGTGTGTGAGATCCCATAGAAGACATCTACACAAAGGATTTGATTGGATGAGATCGATTATGATAAGTTTATGTTCAAAAGTTTATTATTATTATTATTATACAGTTAAGGCTTATAACACATAGACACGTATCCACATAAGCACGTAAGCACATAAGCACATATTTTGCACGTATTCATCTTCAAACTAAATTATGCATAGCGCGTACGAGATGCGATATAGTAGCGTAGATAGCGAGTAGAGCTGCGTATGAGACACACGCGTGTCCTTCTGAGCGTAAGCGAGTTAAGCGATTAGTTTGGTTGGTGAATTAATTAGCGTTTTAGATTACGAGAGTTGTGCGAGTAGTGCATATATCGATGGAGTGTAAGAGCGATAAATCGAGAAATCAAATAAGCGAAAATCCATAAATTTAAACACATAAATAATAAATAAACTCGATGATGCGTAAAATCAACGATTATAGGATTAAATCAAATGGGAGCGTCCTGGGTTTTGAGACAGGACTACCCAAAGTGATTCGAAGATTCTCTGAGTTCGGACACGTGATTTGGCCTAATAGACAAATGCTCTCACCGTACAACGGTTAACGGCATTTATCATTCCAGTTACATCGTGTTCCGAGTCATCGAAATAATCGAGACTTTGGTGAGATTAAAAATCGAGGAGCGGAACTAGTTATTAAGATGCAGGTTTCACCCCTAACTTAACAACATCATTCCTAGTTGTGGTTATGCTCACCGATAAATCGGGAGTTCCACTAGATAGATATGGAGATTTCGTCGAGGTTTGGATATCACTCCTAACTCAACGAAGATATCTCGTGCGAGAGAGATTGCGCGGAGTGAACGATCTCATTGAGAGTTCTTGGTTTTCACACCTATTCTCGACTTGATCATTCGTTTTGTGTAATACGAGCGTTCTTCAGCGTGTGTTGTGGTTGCTTTAGGAAAAACAATGTTTAAAAGTTCGTGTCGGTGGATTCTGTCAAGTTCGGACGAACTTGGCATCTGTCTGATGTCAAGTTCGGGCGAACTTGCTCATTATCAAGCGAACTTGTTTGATGTTGAGGGACAGGCAGGTTCGGGCGAACTTGATCAACTTCGAGCGAACTTGTCCCCCAAGTTCGGGCGGACTTGTCTGTTCGTATTAGTTTGGAGTTTAATCGATGCGTAACAGTCTGATTTGGTTTCCTAACTATAGTCTAAGGCAAACATGGCAATTCTACCTAAATTTCCCTATAGTTATGACTCTGATACCAATATGTCACACCCTAACCGATGGCGAAAACATCAGGGCGTGGCACTAGGCGAACCAGATTGTCTCACGAGAAATTCCATAACATTATTTAAGCGATAATATTCAAAGGCTAATATCCCATACTATTAACATAAAATCCTCAAAAAATATTACAAAATATCAATATCTCATAAAACGAATTCGGGTTCTATCTCCCCTAGATTTCTATTACATGATTTCTAAACAAAATCTTATTCTAAGCATCCAAGCTAAAGTCCTCAACCTGCCACATATGTTAAAATAAAACGTCAATACAATTAAGTAAAGGTGAGCATACGAGTTTTGCATATAATATAGATATAAAAGCGTTTAGATACACCGCATGACATACGTAATAGTTTGAATTATGTAACTACTCAGATTCAAGTAAACCAACAAACCGCGATTGATCGAGGCATGCAAACAAGTGTTCACATCCTAAAAGAGAAAATAAATGAGAAATGAAAATGCGAGCCTTAACAACCCCGAGCCTCCGGGTGGCGGGACAACCTCTAGTATACTATCATGTTAAGGGTGGCGTACAAGCAATCAAGCAATACATACAATTCAGCAGATTTCACGTAAAGTCATGTATAAGCGGGATGTTGAATAAGCATTTGAGTTGTGTGATGTGTTTTGATATACAAACATATGTGACACCCAAAAGTGCGTTTAAGCATAAAAGGGTTCAAGTATACTCACTGTCGGTGCGAATTGGGAGATGAGACGGGATCTGAGATGAGTTGCGGAGAGTGCCAGATCAGCCTGTAAGCGAACAGAAGTGCATCCGTCTTCCGAATTGCTGAAACGGTTACGGTTTGAGAGAACAGTAGAAAAGTTCGGGCGAAATTGTACCCTGGAGTACAAGTTCGGCGAACTTGTGCCATTACTCTTGAAGGGAGCACAAGTTCGGGCAAACATGGGTGTTGGTTAAAGAAGGGTGTACAAGTTCGGGCGAACTTGTATGATTGTTGTCACATTTGATCAAGTTCGGGCGAACTTGGTCACCAATTTGGTGACAAGTTCGAGCGAACTTGATGTCTTCCGAGCGAACTTGACTGTTTTGGCATCCAAATCATGCGTTTTCGTGTCGTTTGCTGAGGAAATCGAGTGTCCATCCCTCCAACCTTAGGCTACTGAGCAAAACCAACGCTAAAGAGGTGTTTTGGAGCGAGTTTTAGCCATTTTACAGAAACTCGGACTAATCCGGGCGAACTTGAAGGTTCGAATGGTTTAGTCCAGTTTGTGCAAAGTGACGTGTTCGTCCTTGTGCTTCCAGATCTGAGATCTAGCTTGATAATGCTCGTTCCACTTCATAGTGAACGAAACATATGTCGTTTCGTCCGAATATTGTGTAAAAATCAATGTTTTAAAGGTTTTACTCAGATGTAAGCATAGATCTGAGTGAAAAGTAGAAGTTTTGTATAAAAAGATGAAGATTTTCATAAACAGAAGAGATTTGATGAAAACGAAGGCAAAGCCTTGTGCAAAATCATTGTAAAACGTTGTAGAACGTTGTTGTAGTTGAAAACGGGTTGAATCTTACTTAGAACACAAAAGGTTTCGGTTTTGGGGAGCTCCGGGCGAACTTGCAGCAAGTTCAAATGAGAAGAGGAGCTGAGTATTTATAGGTGAGGTGAGAAATGAGTGATCAGACAGCAAGTTTGGGCGAACTTGTACCAAGTTTGGGCGAACTTGCTACAAGTTCGAGCGAACTTGTATGTTCTGGTGAGTTTCCAGACAAGTCCGGGCGGACTTGTCAGTTTTGAAGAGTTTAAGAGACTTATACAAGTTTGGGCGAACTTGTGGTATACAAGTTCGGCCGAACTTGACCTTGTGGCCAAGTTTTGTTTGATTATTTCGCGTTACGAGTTCGTTCGGCGATTCAGTTCGTATTAGATAGCTATATTAAGCGTTTTAGTGAAGCGTTAAGCGTTATATTTCCATTGATTTGAGAGAGAGCGAGTTACGAGAGCGTACGAGCGATTTAGCGATATTAAACCATAACATAAATAAATATAACACCCATAAAACATAATTCCACATAATTAACTGCGTTTTGTGATGCGATGTGATGGCACAAGTGTTTATTAAACAATAACACACTCGGCTCGTATAATAGCATAATTAGTTGTGATTACGTTGTATTAGCGATTAATAAGCGATTAAATGCGATATAGATGCGATGAAACATAATTCCATTAACATAAACTTTTCATAATACAAATCTCGGAGTACAAGATGATTGAGATACATAAAATAAACAGAAATAAATAACAACGAAAAACTGGAGTTGTTACAGTTTATATTGGTATGTCGACAGAAAAAACTGAGCACAACTGTGTATTTATTACTTTTAAAAGTTAACGAACAATTGTTACCTTGAAGAATTTAAACTAGTTAAAAATCAATTGGGTCAAAGATATATATCGCATATAGTATAAGAAAAAATTGTTGATTGTAACAAATAGCAAGTAGGATAAGAAAAAATCGTTGATTATAATAAATAATAAGTTGTGTGTAGAAGATGACAACACCAAATACTATTAATATAACTGGGTCAAAAGAATATATCACATATAGGGTAGAGGATCTTGTAAAAAAGACTAAAAGTGTTAGAAGGGTAAGAAAGACTCTGGTGATGACACATGCCCATATACATTTTATTAGTTTAAGGCTATAATGGTAATTTTTCTAATAATCCTAATTAAAGATAAAATCTTTGTAACCGTTTTTAAGGAGCTTTTTTCGCGAATTCAGTTATTTTAGACATTCATCATGAGTTCGTATAAAACACCACACGAATTTCAGAAAACACCACAACTTGATTGTAATACGGCCATGATGTTATAACATCTGAAATGATTTTTGTTATTTTTGCAGGTATAAAACACCATACAGATTCCAAAAACACCATGAATTGAATCATAATACAGTCGTGGTATTTTAAACATTTAGAATGATTCTATTGCTATTTCAGATGTCAGAACACCATGACTGTAATCACAATACAATGTTACATATTCTAGATGTTAAAACACCATGACTTGAATCATAATTCATTATTTGCAATGCTATGGTGTCTTATTTACGTCATTGTGTTTTACTGTAAACCACAACGCCTTGAATTACAATACAATTAAAACATTATTGTATGAACATAGAAAAAACACAATGAACTAAAACATCCAATCGAAACATAATTTTTTTCTCTACATAAGTATAACAATATGGTACTCATATTAAAGATAAAAAACACTCGTTATTATGATGTAATTTTTTTTAAAAAAGAGTTACGTGTATAAGTTATTAACGTTTAAAAAGAAGGGAGAACTTGCATATGGATTGCATGTGATTTTCTAAATTAAAAAATGTTAATTTTACCTTTATACCCTTAATCTAGAAAATTAATTATTTTAATTGTTACACTATTTACAAGATTGCCATCAAGATCTCAACCATTAGATTAAAGATCTAATGGTTTAGATTATTTCTTACCCTTCTCGTAAAAAAACATTTTTTTACAATAACCTCACCCTCACATATAGTATATGAGATAGTATGTGAGGGAGGTGGAATTGAAACTTAAAAAGAAAGCAAAACTAATGAGTGGACGATGAATGGTAAGTCGTGTGTTGATGACGGCAACACCAAATATTATTAATATAATAGGTAAGGAATTGCAATATATGAAAACATGTTTTCGTTTTAAAATTATTTTGATCTTGAACTATTTTAATTATCTTGAGTACATCCTTTAAGTGTTGTATGTTAAAAACATAATCAACCTTAAGTAGTCTAAATCCCTTAAGAGATGTATGTTAAAAACATAACCAACTTTAAATAGGTAATTCATAAAAATTGTATAACGTATTTGTGTGTAGTGTTTTAATTATAATATATAAGACGGTTATGTAATCATATCTTATACTCTTTCTAACTCTCGTTATACGATATTTATGCTTTGTAAGTTGTACGGTAGTGCGCTTTATATAGACCCAAAACCGCATCGCCTCATTTTGTTTCTTTTGTCTTCTTGTTCTTCCCGATGCCTTCTCCAATGAGCTTAGGTGAGCCTTTGTGTTGTTTTTCTGGTGGTTGTTTTTTGACGGAATGCGTATGAGTGGCTTTGTTTTTTAACGATTCATATGTTTTGGTTTTATGTTCCATTGTTGATCGAGTGAACTATGTTCGTTTCGGTTTAGACGTTTTTATGTGTTTACCTTTTAATTTAGGGTATCTGTTAGTGTTTTGCATTTTGGATTTTGATGATCGGTTTATGAGGATGAGTGCACAATCATCTGAGACTTGGTGGGTTTGCTGGTATGTTGGGTATTTGTAATTGTGTGGTCTTTTTGATGCACTCGCAGAGGTTTGGTCCATGATGGTGAGTTTAGTCTCATCAGAGACATGTTTGTGTTAATCTGTGTTTGCATGTGGTTCCATGGTGTTGAATGGTTGTCTACGCAACCTGACTTGGGCGATGACGGTGACTGTTGAGTCGACGAAGACTAGGTGTTGTTATTAATCTGCTTTTACCCTTTTCATTTTGGGATTTGGTTGTTGATATCATTTTTGTATATAAGGGCACTTCTTGAAATTTGGGTGTCCTTAGGGTCTATGATGCAATGCCGGGACATAATTTGTATATTGCTTTGTGTCACACCCCGCTCTCCCGGTGGGCCCGGATGTAGGGTATTAGTGTGACGATTGTATACGAGTTTCACAACGCAACGGAAATAGGGAGTTACGTATTAATAAAGCACAAGTATTTAGAAACTCCAAAAATATATTTAAAAAGTTTCAGTATGGATATTTGATACAATATATCCCAAAGGTGGATCGAATAAAACTTTAAATGGACTTGAAGACATCATTGATCTTTGACATGGAGTCGCAACTTCCAAAAAGATAGACCGAATCCTATCCTGCCTACTATTTAGGTTCGTCACCTGTATGTCAATCTTTAAAATACGTCAGCTTTCGCCGGTAAATACAGTTAACAGACACATTTATAAAGCATTTAATGATCGCAGGACAAGTATCTTGGTTTACAAGTTTTACATGATTATCACATTCGAGAACTAGTACTAGCTAGTATGTGATCAATATACACACCATTGTTTTGTGTCTGTTGGGTGTATGCCTACACCCCGCACTTATGTTCATTGCAATAATGGATATCGGGGAACCCGGATATGCATATTATCAACCCCAAATGCTTTATGTTAATCAAGTAATACGATAAAATCGAATTATCAATTTGTAAGCATTTAGCCCATCATGTGATACAAGAACCAATGGGTTATATACCATATCCCAAGTTTTAACAAAACAAGTTAAAAGTATTTACATGTACTAGCAATTGAACACAGCGTATTCGATTTGTAGTACAATCGGGTCAAGGTTTATTGGCTAACGGTGCAATTACTGGTGGGCTTTATAGTCACATAGTGGATGGAAATAATATCCATGAGAATCGTTTACTAATCATTATAAGTCACTGAGACTTGATCGGTTAACGTGGATTCAAGTACGCTTTCGTTAGATTAAACGGTGACCGAATAGAATGTTGGTTATAACCATACGTGAGGAGTCTCGTACAATATGGTTTGTCAACCTTGCATTCTGATTTTGTAAAGGTGTTTGGAAAGGTATTGACCTGTTACGATTAGCTTAAAATGGCTTAACCATTTTTAACGAGCCGTATTCGTAAATACAGGTTCAGACGGGAAAACGGGTCTGTGACAAATCGAACATGGTAAAATACATTTTTGTTACATTTTACAAACTGATTCTATGTATAAAATATCACATAACATATGTTATAGATCGTTCTTTGGTATATATATATATATATAATATATATATATATATATATATTATATATATATTAAACATAGCTAAGTTTAACTTTCATAAAATTTAGGTTTGACTTGTCAATTTGAACCACTTAGATGTGATAATCACGATATGTAAATGAGGGGTTTTATTCCCTGCATTATGAAGACCATTTAGGTAAATGTAAATTGAAAATGGCTTACCAAAGTGACCAGAAATGAAGGTCAAACATAATGGTCAAAATGTTTAAAATTGGTGATACTTGGATGGAATTAAGCTATGAGACTAGTTGCAAATGAAAGAGTATCTGAAAAGGGGCTTACCAACTTTAGATGACTACCTCAAAAAACAAGAGAATAAGCTCGAAAAAGCAGAAACAAGAAGCTTACACAAGAATTTAGAGTGGAATGTGTTTGTTTTGAGTTTGGGATGAAGATTATGAGACTCAAGAGCTGCTATTTTATAGCAATGGTGATAGTCTAGCCTTTGAACAAGTGTACAAGAATGTTTAGATCGAAGATTAGTGTCATCATAGGTGTCAAAACAGGAAGAAGTGTGGCAAAATGTAACAACCCGACTTTTTCGGTTGTTTCTTACTACCGTTATCTCCTTTGTGTAACCGATTATAATCCGGGATTCGAAATATAATGGTTAATCTATTTTAAATGTTATACCGCTTATTTAAACGCAATTAATCGCTTAACACTCGCAACGCTCTCACTTGCCCTATCGCACTATTTTTATTTATTTATGTACGCAACGCAAACTCGAAACCCAGTTATTTATGTTATTTATAATTACACACACACATATATATATATACTCCTCGCTAAAACGCTTAATATAACTAACTAAAACGAACAAACACACCAATCGAACTGGTTAGTTCGCACGAAAGGTGCACTTCGCACGAAAGTGACACTTCGCACGAAAGTGGCACTTCGCACAAAAGTGGCACTTCGCACGAAAGTGGCACTTCGCAAGAAACTGGCACTTCGCACGAAGCGCAGTTCGCACAAACTGATCTGCTCCCCGCATGACTCTCCGTTCTGACTGTTTTGACACTCTGGAAGACTGATGCACTTCTGTTTCTACGCGCATGCTAAACCGACACTCTTTCTCCCTCTCATCAACTCTCGGTGTTCGCTGTTACGCACCCACTGTGAGTATACTTGAACCCTTTTTCGTTTAAACGCACTTTTAGGTGTTACATATGTTCCCTATATCAAAACACGCTACACACAATGCTAAACTCTTTAAACGCTAACCGCTCTCGCATGTTATACGTGAATCGTTGAATGTTTGTTTGCTATGTGTAAATAATGAGGACTTGCGGACCACCCTTAGCAACAATAGTACTATAGTTTGGACTCAGCATCCGATTGGTTTGGGGGTTGTTAAGGCTCGTATATTAACTTTACGTGCGTGTTCGCTGTTGTGAACACATATCGTGCATACTCCACCTCGCAGTCGTGTTGGTTAGCTTGTATCATTGTTGTTAGCATACTTAGATTCGCCTCTCTACGTGTCACATGCTGGTTATGCGTAAACGCTTTATCTCTATTATTATGCTATCAAACCTGTGTACTCACCTTTACTTTTGTATTGACTGTTATTTTAACGTATGTGACAGGTTGATGGATTAGCTTATGCTGCAAACGGATAGGACATCTAGAAACCCATAATAAAATCTAGATTGTCGGATTAGTTTTGTTTGAGAGACATGAAATTTGTATTGACTACTTGAAATATTTTGTTTAATTGTATGGGAAATTAAACTTTTAAATATTGCCATATTAATAGCTGTTATGGATTCTCTTGTGCAATCTGATTCGCCTAGTGTCGCGCCCCGATGATTCCGCCATCGGTTGGGGTGTGACAGATTGGTATCAGAGCCATAACTATAGGGAATTAGGTAGAATTGTCATGTTCGACCTAGTCTATAGTCTAAGTACGAAATTAGACCGCTCTTCGACTTAAATACTTAAACTACTTGTCTTAAATGCTTACATGTCTTTCCTAAGGCTAACATAATGTACACGCTTGAAAACGCTCGTATAACACAAACGAGTGATTGTGTTGGGATTAGGTGTGAAAACCAAGAACTCTCAATAAGATCACTCACTCCGCGTACTATTTACTGCATGAGATTCTTTCGTTAAGCTAGGAGTGATATCCATATCTTGACGAAAATTTCCACCTCTATTTCATTGGAACTCCCGACGTGTTCGATGAAAACCACAAACATGGAACGAATTTGTTAAGTTAGGGGTGAAACCCGCACCTTAGTAATTAATTCCACTCCTCGATTTTCAATCTCACCAAAGTCTCGATTATTTCGATGACTCGGGATGCGTAGTAACCGGAAGGGTAATGCCGTTAGCCGCAAGGCGGTGAGAGCATTCACCTATTAGGCCAAAGCGTGTGCCTGAACTCATAGGAATGGTCGAATTACTTTGGGTAGTCGTTGTCTCAAAACCTAGGACGCTCCATTTGTTTTAAGCATGCAATCGCCGATTTTACGCATCATTGAGTTTTATAATTATGTTTAAATTTATGAAATTTTACGCTTCATCGATTTCTCGTTTTATCGCTATTTGCTTTACGAAAAGGCGCACAACTCGCACCGCTCTCGTAATGTAAAACGCTAATTAATCGCAACCCAAACTCAAACACTCAACCCTCTTACGCGAATGTCCTCATACGCGAAATTTCTTGCTTATAATCCGCTTATCTCATACGCATTATGCATAATTTGATTGAAGGTGAATACATGCAAAATATGTGCTTTCATGACTTATGTGATTATGTGCTTACGTGTTTACATGCTTATGTGGATATGTGCTTACGTGACTTTATGCCTTATGTGAATAATAATAATAAGTATATGGTGTAAAACACAAACTTTTAAACAAAACCCATTATAAACGAATCTCATCTAATTTTCATATGTGTCATTCTATAGAATCTCACTTTCGCAAATGGCATCCATGGGATCTCACACTCTCGTAGCCAAGGAAATGGCTAAGGTGATCTCGCAAATTGTCAGCGAAATTCAAGCCGTTAGCAGCAATTCGTCTGTGGACTCTAAGGGCGATGCCCCGAAATCTTGGTTTAGTTTCAAGCAGTTTAAAGCCTGCGGTCCTGCAGCAATCACAGGCGAAGACAGACCAACAAGATGTTTCACTGGTTCGAATCAATCGAAGTCACTTTCAGGCAAAGCGGATGTCCTGAAAATCTCTGCACCGTTAACGCCACTAGAGTCTTTCAGTCAAGGGCACTTGACTGGTAGACTGCCGAGCGCAACAGGTGCGGTAATGACAAAGCTTACTCTCTCGCATGGAAAGAACTTAAGGAGCTCATGATCAAGGAGTTCTGCCCACCGCACGAAATCCAAAGGCTGGAAAATGAGTTCTGTAATATCAAGCAGGTGGGAGGTGACAACGCAGGTCTCACCGCCCGCTTCAAGCAGCTCAGCATCACCTGTCTAGGCCAAGTGGACACCACCGAGAAAGCCATCAAAAAGTATCTCCGCGCTCTCCCCGACTGTGTCGCCGACTTTGTTCAAGCAGCGAGACCGACTACTATTGAGGAAACTTACCAACTCGCAGCCGAGATCAATGACAAGCGAGTCTTGGCTGGAGCTTTCAAGGTCCCGACTAAGAATCTCAGCCAAGCTACTGTTGAGCCCAGCGCTGACGCCACACCATCTCAAGCCTCCAAGTTAAATCACCAGAATCGCAAGCGAAAGGGCAATAACAAGAACTGTGCAGTAGTCCCAACACCGAACTCCAAGTCTCACCAAGCTGCTACTCCCAACGCACCAGCTGCTAAGCGTGCGTACACTGGTCCTCATCCTCTGTGCCCTAAGTGCACTTATCATCATGCAGCCGGAGGCAACTGCCGCTTCTGCACCAACTGCAACATCTATGGTCATTTCACAATCATACTTTTGGTTTTTGGCATTTCAGGCCCCTCAACTTCTTATTTTGATTATTTGGCAATTCTAACCCCTCAATTTTAACTTAGTTAATTATGAGGAATGATTTAAAACACGTGTCACTTAGAATTTTATCGAGAATAACTGGGTGTTACACTTTGGTCGATGATGTTGAGGACGTCCTCATTTTGACGGTGTTGATAGTTAAAGATCGTATGCTTGACGCGGCTCTTTGTTGTCTTCGGTTACTGGAACCATTGTAGACCCTTGACCTAAGATGTCGACTTCTTAGAGGTTGATGATGGTTATGTTGGCTCTTTTGGGCTATTGTGTTTACTGGAACTATGTGGTTGATGATACTAAGGACAACTTCATCTGATATGTGTGTGTGATCAACTATCTTATGCTTGATGTCAGTTATTTGTTGTCCCCAGCTGATGGAACCGTTGTAGACGTCATATAAGAGATGTTGGTTTCTTTGAGGTTGATGATGGTTATGTTTCTCCTTTTCGGCTATTGTGTTTACCTGAGCTATGTACGTTGTGATGGTTATGATTATATGTTGGATGCATTTGAGATGTTGTGTTTACCTGAGCGTTGTATGATGCGTGGTCGAAAACCGGTGTTCTTTTATGTTTAAGTTGATGTATTTACATGAATTTTAGTTTTGAATAGCCTACTTTTGATTGGAGTTGTGTTTTGCAGGTCTAACAGAGTTTAAGGAGCTATTTGGAAGCTATATGGAGCATCGGGACGGAAAATGGGTCAACCGGGTGTGAGAAATGGACAAAACAGAAAACACCAAAAGCAGGCATCGTCGTCGATGCCCTCCTGGGCCGTCGGCGACGCCCTCTGATGTCCCCGTCGGTCAGAACACCCGTAGGCAGTAGAATAGGTCGTCATAGGAAAACAGGAGAACCAAGGGCCGTCGCCGACACCCTCCCCTGATATTTGACGCAGATTTACTTTTTTTGTTGAGTAGGGACGGGTTATATGCTTGATTTTTTACCATTTTCAGGGAGTGGCGCAATTTTTGAGTTTGAAACACCATCTTGGAGCCAAGAACACCCCAACCTTCACCCTTCTTCCACATCAAGCATCCAATTCAACCCGAATCATCCATAACCCTAATTATCCACCATCATCATTTGAATCATCTCACCAAACCATCCATCACCATCATCCATCCCAAACCCTAACCATCATCTTCTTCACTTTCAAAGCTTCAAGATGTTCGTGCTCAAGTCTCAATCATCCGGTGATCATATTTCGTTCACCATGAACGGCTAGTCTTTTCGGGTTTCACCCCCGGTGTAGGTTTTGGTAAGTTTCTAGGGTTAAACATTGTTTTGAGTTTCAATTTGTGACAAATTTTAGTTTGATTTTGAAACCTATGATAATTGTCTTACATTTGTATCGTATTCGTGAATTGTCGAGTGAAGATTAAATTTGACTTTGCGAAATGTATATGTGCAATTATGCCTTGTCTAGGTTAGAGTTTACAAGTTCTTGGTAACGAAGTGCATTGCGGTCCGTCGTTTACGACGTTGATAGCTCTTGGCACCTAAGCCACGCAACACTAAATTCATTGGTAATTTATGCAATTGAATTGAGTCTAAAACGTGTAGAAACTCTAGGGCTTCAATTACCGAACCGGGTGTGAACTTTGTTCCAAAATATCATTTTAAACCATTAATCAATTTCTCATGCAAGTATTCATGTTTTCATAGTTTAGTAATTAAAATAAAATAAAAAACGTCGGTAAATTCTGACACATTTTCAAACAAACAGACATTGAACTTAAACCATAGCAAGCTTCATAAAAGTGACATTCGTAAAAACCCATCTTGTCCGCGCGCAAACCATACACTCTACGCGGATCGACCCCGTACTACCACTAACTCATAGTTAAGGGTAAATCGGGTATATAAATATTATCTTTGACCGGGGCGGGGACACTCTGATCAAATTTTGGCGTCGTTGCCGAGGACTTTGTGAGCTTTCCGTTTGGATACTAATTGATTTCGTGATTATCTGTTTAAAGTGCTTATTTCTTTATATATTTTCTGCTTTTGTGTTATGCGGGTGTGTTACTTGTGAAGGTTACAGGTAGTGCATGCATACACGGAACTCCGGAAGAACATTACCATTGGTGTTTGAATCGGAGATTGAGTGGTTAGTGCGAAGAAATATAGCCAGCCGGTTAGAGGTAACCCTTGTCTCTAATCCACCCAAAACCAACTCACCATCTACACCTTCTTTTGGACCCATTCAAATGGATCCCCAAAACTCCAACCAACCCAACAACCAAAACCAACATCAATATCAATACCCATACTACCCTCCTCAAAATCAAAATATCCAAAATAACCAACTAGAGGGTGAAAACAATTCGAGACCGCGAACACCACCTTTCCAAAACCATGGCCAAAACCATAACAACAACCAACGTACACCCACACCTCCGCCTCAAAACCAAAACCGACAAAACCCATTACCACCCAATCTCAACAACCAAAATGTTAACGCCAACCATGGAGTTAACCCGAATCGTGGCAATCCCGCGAATGAAGATTAGTTTCTCAATCTCGATGATTTGAGGAACAATATTCCTGATGATGCACCATATAGCATTCCCGGACACCAATCAGCGGAACATGTGAGTATTCACTCGGAATACTCAGACGATGGAGGGAATTACAATGAGAAGTTGGACGATGAAGTTTGGGGGGGGTGATAATGCGGGGAATTTCTACCATGCTCAGCGGTTTGAGTACGAAGATATTGGTTATCAAAATGCCAATTTTGTGGGGAACGACGAAGGATATGGGTATGATTATGGCCGAAGGTTACGGAAACAACTGTCAACCATGAAACAATCAACGGAAACCGGAACGACGGGGATTACGGTAACAACAACAACAATAATGCTAACCGTAACCAGATTCCACAATTCGTGGGTGGGGGAAATCAAGGTGGTGATAGGGGTGGTGATAGACGAGGTAACCAAAGGCCGGGGAATCAAGAGGTTAATAGTCCTCCACGTCGTCAACAACAACAAGGCCCACGAGGTGTTAATGGGCGATTTAGACCGGTGGTCACCGAAAATGACTCACCTATTATGCCTACACCTCGAGGGAGGAGATCATTTGAGTGCAAACCCAACTACATCAACATCCTACCGCACTTCAATGGTAGGACGCATGACGAGCCATATACCCATTTGGCGGAATTCTTCGCTATATGTGGTACGATTGGGAGCCACAATTTCGAGATAGAAGAAGTGAAGCTAAGGTTATTCCAGTCCTCGTTGAAGGACAAAGCCAAACAGTGGTTCCTTACCCTTCCAGCGAATAGTATTCATACTTGGGCGGAAATGCAACAAGTATTCCTTGATGAATACTATTCGATAGCAAAGGCTGATGATGCACGGGATGAGATTCGGTCATTTAGACAGTTATCGGGGGAATTGCTACATGAGGCCCTCACTTGATTCAAGGAGTTGGTTCGGAAATGCCCTCACCATCAAATTCCGAGATGAGAGTTATTGAAGTGTTTCGTAAGGAGGTTAGACGCCGAGGATCACATATACTTGCAATCAGCAAGTAATGGCACTTTGTTGAATAATCATGTGGAAGATGATTGGGACTTTTTTGAGGAGAATGAGCAAAAACTCCACAGCGGTTGCTATGGCGGACCGAGCCAAAAAGCATCTTGTTTCCCGATCTCTTCCCGATCTTGATTCGAGTGCCAAGGATCGAATTGCCACATTAGAGCGGGAGTTGGCCTGAATGAAGAAAAGGGATGTGGGGGCGGTTCAGTTTGCGGTGTGCGAAGATTGTAGGGATATTGTCATCAGACCGGGGAGTGCCAAGTCAACATGGCACAAATCACCGAAGAGGTGAGTTAAGTGTATGGAGACCGAAAACAATACGACATGAACTCCAACACTTAGCACCCGGGTTTGAGGAACCATCCTAACTTTAGGTATGGTAACGCTTCAAACCAAATGAATCTGAACTCCAACCGAGAAATAAAAGTGGGAATCAAAGTGGTTCATCATACCAACCGCGCCAAGGCCGTAACCAAGGGGGCTACCAACGCAATTACGACCAAGGGGGTGGTAACCAAGGGTATCAAAACCGGGATAACAATTATCATAGGGGTTACAACAACTAAAGGGGTAATAGTAGTGGGTCGGCAAGTAACCAAGGTGGTGGTGATGACCTAAGTGCAAAGATGGATGCCATGTTGAACATGATGAAGGAGACAAGAAGAGAAAATGAGGTGCGTGACAAGTCGCACGAGGCGTTGGCGAAGCAAGTTGGTCAACTTGCGGAAGAGGTGGCACAAATGCGGGGAAGTGGAGGAAGACTTCCAAGTGACACCCCCGTGAACCCTAAGCATCAAGGGTCCAACTCGAAGTTTACACGTGAGGTACCAATTAATAAAATCTCTTTACGTAGTGGTCGAGTCATTGATAATGGTGTTGAGTCACCACAACCTAGTTGGTTGAAGGGGTGGTGGAATATGTAAGTTCAAGTCTATACTCGGTTAGATATTACTCACATTGCAACACACTAGATATGTCTAGATTAATGTGAAGCACCTTATGGAGTATTAAAATATCTTTAAAAGAAACGAGAGGCTGTAATTTAAAGAAGAAGTGAGAACTCAAACCGGTTGATTACTCTAACTTTATAATATTCAAAGATGACAAAATGTAATTTCGAGTATATCCTTATGTCAGGAGACAAAACCTATCTCATGGAGGAGTCATAATGGACTGGTATTAACAACCTAAGTCATAATGACATAATATGTTGGTTAGTCACAACGCAATTATCAATAAATGTTGTTGAAAAATTTTATCAGTGAACTCATAAGTTTATTCACTCCATATTAATTATATATTGAAGATTTATTGTGATAAAGTTAGCTACCATGTTTTCTTAAACAGTAACAGTACGAGAGGTGCTGATTAAATTTTGATACGAAATTATTGTTCGTTTATAAACAAATTGAGGAAACTAAATTTTATATCGAATACATTCATGATATGCTTAAGGATCCAATTATCGAAGGTCTATTACCCATAAGTCTTATTAAGAGAGCTCATAATAGAGAGATGTTTTAGTTAATGACCATACAACTGCATATCGTAATATGAATGATTAACTATTAATTAGTTTTTCCTCATCAGTTTTAATTTTGTATGTCTCTAACATATGTTTTGTCGGTGCAGTGACATATAAACAAATATAAATACAAATCAAACCTTTAAAAGACGTACTTGAATATTTTAATCATAATTGTTAGGTTTTAAATTGAGGCTGTAGTATGACCAATGGGGGTCCTGAGTTGAATGATGACTCAACGACTGTATTTCTCTGCTATGGTTCTTGGTTTAAAGCTAAAATGAGTGTTAATACCTGATCAGGATTATCTAATGCTCATGATAAATGATTACTCGGCTAAGTGGGAAAATGTAAGAATAAATATAATTATTTATATCTATTTAATCTAGTAGCCATTATAATCGTTTATGTTATATAGATCAAATTATAATTATACCTATAATATATTAGTTGGTAATTGTTAGGGCTGTTCATGAGCCGAGCCAAGCCGAGCCTAGCTAAGGCAAGCTCGGGCTCAGCTCGATTATAAACCGAGCTGGCTCGGCTCTGCTTAGATTTGAAACTGAGCTGAAAATCTAAGCTCGAGCTCGGCTTGGTTTGGCTCAGTTTTAAAAAGATAATTCATAGCTCTCAAAATACAGTATTCTAAAATATTATTCAATACTTCAAAAGAACATATTCAAAATAAGTTCAACCTAATGAATTAAAAGCCAAAATCAAGTTCAACAACACAAAATAAGTTTTATATTTCAAGAAATATAATATTAGTTCATTAGTATGGTAATCAACCTTCAAACATGTCATAGATGTCAAATTACAAGCCTAAATACATGTAAATAATAATCATTTTTAATATATTATAAGTATATAAAATAAAATATATTATAAGTAAAATAATCCGAGTTAAGCCGAGCCGCGCTACCAAGCGAGCCAATTTGGCTCATTACGAGCCGAGCCGGCTCGGCTCACTTTCAAACCGAGCCATATCGAGCGAGCTCCGAGCCGCAAGCTTTTTGGACAGTCCCTAGTGTTTTGGTCAAAAATCACAATAAGAATAATGTAACCAAATCTGATTTTGTGAGGTTAAGTGCTTGAATGATGAACAATGAAAAAATGAATTGCTTGATGAGTGTAACACAACGATTTTTTATGAGGAAAAGCCCTTGATCGCTAGCAGATTGTCGGCATATAAACCTCGGATAGTGAAAACTATCACTATCAACTATATTGCACAAAAAGGTTTACAACTTTGGATGATAACAAACTCAATACAACGATTTTCTAGTGTGTAAGTGTGTGTTTCGCCAGTGAATATCAGAGTATTCGGTGAAAAATATTGTGTTTCTAAAATGCGCTTGTCATCCCCTTATAAATTAGAAAATATCCAGGTAACAAACTCTCCGAAAAAGGTGCAAGCCCCCCCCCCCCCCATGTTCTCCATAACGGCTATTCTTCATCAAGCACGTGCTCTATGAAGCATATTCGACGAGATTCTAGCAAATACCTAGTCTACGTCGTCCATTACCTGCGTATAAGCATTAAAAACGTGGATAATTGTTAGAAATCATAAGTAATGTTAAGGACCCTTGAGCCTCCGAGTCCCTGCACCATCCGCTAAGGATAAGGGATCCAGGCAACGCTTCAGGATACATGATCCATAGTTATAAAAATCTATGCCCTAACAATTGCCCCCAAATATGTCAGATAAGATGTGAATCAAGTCTGTCATATTTTCGTTGGATGCGGACTAGTCGTCGTTGTATGTAACTAGCCGTTACACTGCCTGACGTCACTGATAAGACCTGCTATAACCATCATTGCGAAATACAGGGTTAGAGATAACTCTCTTTTCTTTAAGGATCAGAAAATCCTTCTGTTTATGGAGGATGGAGCTTTTTAGACCCTTCGCTCTTAACGTTCCTGCACTTAAAACAATTAGTAACACCCTGTATCAACCCGTGTGGACTGGCCACGGAGCTAGTGGAAGCCCAGGTTGAGCATTTTAGTAACCTTAGCAGGGTTTTGATAGAAATTTTAACCTTTTGACTATACTTAGTGTTGTTCATGTGTTTGGTAAAGTTTATTTGATATGCTTGTGTTTCCACATTCAAATAGATTGTTTGTGAAAATCATAAGTTTGACTTTATAATAATTTAGAAAAATTCATGTTGTTAAAAATTTGCCAATTCTTGTAAATAATAATCATAGATAAAATTAGATTAGATACAAGTAAATAAGTCTACATACCCTTAATTGAAAGGCTCGGGGTGAAGTCAATAGATAAAAAAGTATGAGAATAAAGCATACTAGAAAATCCAAGTTAGGCTTTTGTATCCTTAGGAAGTAACTTTGTACAAACAAACAAGTCACCATTAGATAAACATTAAGGATCCAGGATCCTTTTTAAATCAACTTGTGAATCTTCGAGGCTCCAAAACCTGTTGAAATCAACTTGGGACTAAGCCAAACAAACTGGGACAAGCCCAACAAACGAGGGACGAGCCCAAATAAATTGGGGAGAAGCCCAACAAACTAAGGACAAGCCCAAATAATCTGGGGACATGCCCAACAAACTGGGGACAAGCCCAATAAACTAGGGACAAGCCCAAAGCTTAAGCTAACGTGAAAACGTTAGAAACCTTAGGATACTGGCGTATGGCCCAAATTGGCGACTAGCCCATCGTAAGTGACATGAAAATGCCAAAACCTTAGCTAACGTGAAAACGTTAGAAACCTTAGGAACGGATGTATGGTACGTCTACCATTATACTTGAGATCCTACATATAGCCAACAACAATGAAATTGTCAGCCCCTAAAGCGGGTACTGGTCCCATTGCCTCGAACTATACTTGGATAACGTGCGCTACTGGCGGGGTGTCAAAACCCAATTCGTGTGAAAGGTGAAAACCTTTAAACCGTAGAAGGTAATAGATACCTTAAGCTGGGGACAAGCCCGGAAGTCTTAGAGAGGTGGCTAACCTCTTGATTCTTTGTAAATATTCTGTAAAAACTTAAAACTTGATAAAATTGGATGTTAAAAATCTAACACCCTTTTCTCATGATGAATAATAAGTATGATATGAAAGAATTAGTAAAATGTTACCGAAGGAAGGATCATATATCTTTTGAGGATTCTTCGATCTGGACTAGATATCAGAATCTCTAAGGATCCTTGATCCTTGTTACATAAAGTACTTCTTTAAATGAACAACATTCCACGCTCTTGGCAGGAGATCACCATCCATGGTCAGCAAACGATATGCCCCCTTTCCAGCTTCAGCTTTAATGAAATAGGGACCTTCCCACTTTGGTGCCAACTTTCCATCAGCAGGATTCGTGGTATTCTGGAATGCTTTCCTTAGCACAAAATCACCAACTTGAAATCTTCTGATCCTGACATTCTTGTTATCCGCTCCAGCCATTCTTTGTTGATAACTTGCCATCTGTCACAAAAGTTAGTAGTTCTACTCCCAATAAATTGGGATCCAATATCACAAATAATTTCAGAAGGAATTCTAAAGCTAGTAATAATGTTTCGCTTAATGAAGGATATAACTTCCTTTTCTGAGACTTGAGTAAAAGCTTCTGCTTCTATCCATTTAGAGAAATAGTTTATCATGGCTAGCATGAGCACCTTTCCTTCTGGTGCCTTGGGAAGTTTGCCTACTATATCCATTCCCCATCTCATGAATGGCCAAGAGGAGGATATAGGATGCAGAGGTTCCGTTGGTTGATGAAGAATTTTACTATGTCTTTGGCAAGCATCACATTTCCTTGCGTATTCCACAGCATTCTTCTTCATTGTAGGCCAGCAATATCCTGTTCCGAGGATCCTTGAAAACAGTGCTCTGCCCCCAGTGTGATTTCCATAGTCTCCTTCATGAAAATCCTTCAAGACTTCTTGGATCTCAGGATCCTCAATGCATCGTAGATAGGGACCTGCAAGAGATATCTTATATAACATGTTATTTAATATGGTTAATTGGGATACCTTAATCTTGAAAGCTTTAGGTTTTTCCCCTGTCGGAATTTCCCCTTTCAAGATATAAAATTGGAAGGATCCAGGATCCTGAATTTGACTGCACATCATTACTAGGTACAATTGCAGCGTCCTCCACTATCTCCATTGCTTCATTTTCATCAATTGCATGAGACAAAACATGGATGATAGGTATCTTGACATCCTCTGGCATCTTTAGGGATGATCCAAGGTTAGCTAAAGCGTCTGCTTCTGCATTCTCTTCTTTAGGTACCTGTGTCAAACTAAAAAAAGCAATAGACTGGGGACAAGCCCAACTAGACTGGGGACAAGCCCAAATAGACTGAGGACAAGCTCAAATAGACTGGGGACAAGCCCAAATAGACTGGGGACATACCCAAATAGACTAGAGACAAGCCCAAAAGAATCTGCCAGTTTCCTGACTATATCTAAATATTTAATTAGCTATTCTCTTTTGACAGTATATGAACCATAATAATAATTAATAATGAATCTACATACACTTGAAGATACCTGATCCTTTGCTTATCTAAATACACTTGAAGATACCTAATCCATTATTGGCAGTTTGGAATTCAGATGCAATGGATTGGGGTATAATTTCCCCCCTGTGGTGATTTTAGAAGTAAGCCTTGACATTTGAAGCTCCATCTGTAAAGAGTATCCAAGAATCCTTGGTCTCCTCAAGTTGTTGCACTTCTAGTTCAGCTTCCCTTTGTAGATCACTACTGAAATCAGCCACAAAGTCAGCCAAAGCTTGGGACTTAATAGCAGGTCTGGGCTCATACTTAATGTCATATGCACTAAGTTTCACAGCCCTTTTTGCCATTCTTCCCGACATCTCCGGTTTCCTGAGAACATTCTTAATAGGAAAGTTAGTCTTAACCACAATAGTATGAGTCTCAAAATAATGTCTTAGTTTGGTAGAAGCCATGACTAAAGCAAGAATGAGTTTCTCTAAATGAGAATACCTGGCCTCAGCATCAAGTAGACTTTTACTTACATAGTATACCGGATGTTGTTGGCCTTCGTGATCCTTAACTAGGACCGCACTTACTGCTTTACCTGAAACAGTTAAGTATAAGGATAAGGGCTCTCCATTTTCTGGTTTCATCAAAGCCGGTGCTGAGGATAAGTAATCATTGAGGGCTTGTAGAGAAGCTTCATGCTTCTCAGTCCATTCGAACTTCTTATTTTTCCTCAGAATATCATAGAAATCCTTGCATATTTCTGAGGATTTTGAAATGAATCTAGTCAAGGCGGCAATCCTTCCCGTCAATCTTTGCACATCCTTGGCATTAGCAGGAGACTTGATGTTCACTAAAGCCTTGATCTATTCTGGACTTGCTTCAATTCCTCTCTTGGTCACCATATATCTTAAAAATTTTCCAGCTTTGACCCCGAAATGGCATTTTTTCATATTTATTGAATGCTTCTTCGAGATCCTTCAGGTGATCCTCAGCTCTTTTAGACTTGACTACCATATCATCTATGTATACTTCAATCGTGTGTCCAAGTTGCTCCTTGAACATCAGATTCACCATCCTTTGGTATGTAGCACCTGCATTTCTTAAAACAAAGGGCATAGCAATATAACAATATATGCCGGTGGGTGTCATGAATGCAATATCCTCTTGATCAGATGGTTCCATCTGAATTTGCTGAAATCCAGATGAAGCATCCATAAAAGTTAAAAGCTCATGACCCGCCGTAGCATCCACCATGGAGTCAATGTGGGGTAAGGGGAAAGGATCTTTGGGACATGCCTTGTTTAAATTAGTAAATCGACACATACCCTCCACTTTCCATTTTTCTTTTGAACACAATACTTGACTTCTCTTATCATACCTGCCTTTAGTAATTTGTCTACCTCTTCTTGGATAATTGCGTTTCTTTCAGGTGCAAACTTCCTCCTCTTTTGGTGAATTGGCCTGAAAGACCTATCAATACCAAGTTTATGAGTAATGACATCCTTTGAAATACCTGTCATATCTTCGTGCTTCCAGGCGAAGGTAGATTTTCTATGTTTCAGGAAGGATATTAGATCCTACTCTATGCTCTCCTGGATCCCAGATCCTATATACACCTTGGATTCGGGATCCTCAAGATCTAAGAGTATACCCTTGACGTCTTGTTCTCTTGCCTCCATGACGTCTCTTGGAGGATACTTTAATTGCTATGCTTCCCTAGACTTGGAAGCTGGTTTCATTGAAGAAGTGTAGCAGTTCTTTGCCTCCTGCTGATCACTCTCTATCTTGACTATTCCCCATGGACTTGGAAGCTTGACACATTGGTGGTATGTAGATGGGACTTCCTTCATGTCGTGTATCCATGGACTGCCAAGAATAACACTACAGCAAGATAAGCAATCTATGACACAAAATTTTTGGATAGAATTCACTCCTCTATGTAAATTGGGAGTTTGATGTCCCTCAATGTATTCTTGGTTTCCCCACGGAATCCCACGAGCACCGATGATCTTGGAATGATTCCGGATTCTGGAATATTCATTCTTTTGAGGACATCAAGTTGGATAATGTTCTCCGAGCTTCCTCCGTTGATAAGCATCCTGTGAACAAAGTGGTTAGAAATAAACAAGGTAATAACTAAACCTTCATGATGAGGATCCTGTATGTCTACACGATTATAACAACTCCGAATTTCATTGTTATCTTTTTCTTTTATTATTGTTTGTCTATCCTTTGTAAATCTCGAGATTCGGTTTATAAGAAAGTTATGTTAAATTAACTATCGCATCTAATCGCTTATGAAACGCATCGCTAATCTAATCTTAATTACAACTAAATGCGCTAATATACGAGCCGAGTGTGTTATTGTTTAATAAACACTTATGCCATCGCATCGCTTATCTCATCGCATCGCAAATCGCAGTTCATTATATGGTTTTATGTTATTTATGTGTTATGAATGTTTATGGTTATGATTACGCTCGCTATCTCATCGCTCTCACACGCTCGAATCGCTAAATCGCACTATTATATCGCTTATAACACTTAATATAATTATCTAATACGAACCAAATCGTCAAACAATCAATAAACGAACGAAAAACAAAGAAAATCCAAGTGTTTGGACAAGTTCGCTCGAACTTGGGTGACCCCAAGTTCGGCCGAACATGACTGGCTAACAAAATCCTCAATTACCCCTCAAGTTCGCTCGAACTTGCCTTGATTCCTCGCAGAATCAGCAAGTTCGGTCGAACTTGACATGAATCTCTTGAATATCTAGCAAGTTCGCCCGAACTTGCATGAATCCCATGCAAGTTCGACCGAACTTGACTCCCACCAGCTCACTTTTTGCCTTCACCTATAAATACTCAGCTCCATTCCCTCATTTGAACTTGCTGCAAGTTCGCCCAGAGCTCTCAAACCCGAAACCCTTTGTTTTCTAAGTAAGAATCAACCTGATTTCAACTACAATGATGTTCATCAACGTTTTACAACAGTTTACAACGATTTTTCACAAGGCTTTGCCTTCGTTTTCATCAAATCTCTTCTGTTTACGAAAATATTCATCTTTTCCCATAAAAAATTCTGTTTTCACTCAGATCTATACTAGATCTGAGCAAAAACCTTTTAGATCCTTGATTTTTACACCATTTTCGGACTAATGACGTATGTTTCGTTCACTTTTGAGTGGAACGAGGCGTTGTCAAAGCAAGATCTCAGATCCGGAAGCACAAGGACGAAATCGTCACTTTACACAAGCTGGACTAACCCGTACGAACCATCAAGTTCGCCCGGATTAGCCCGAGTTTCTGTAAAATGGCTAAGTTCGATCCAAAAGACCTCTCCAGCCTAAGTTTTAATCAGTGGCTTAAGGTTGGAGGGATGGGCACTCGATTTCCTCCGCAAACGATGCGGAAACGCAAGATTTTGGACCCGAAAACATCAAGTTCGCTCGAGATTTAACTGATTTTAAGCAGCTCAAGAGTCAAGTCCGCTCGAACTTGCACCCTCTGGGTCAAGTTCGGCCAAACTTGAGTTAAAACTTTCAACAGAAACCCCAAGTTCGGCCGAACTTGCAAAGCTTGTTAACCCTCTACACAAGTTCGACCGAACTTGTCAAGTTTCTTGAGAAACTTAACAAGTTCGCCCGAACTTGTCTCAAAACACAGAAGTTCCTCACAAGTTCGCTCGAACTTGTAAGTTTACATACAAGTTCGGCCGAACTTGCCTACTGCCCAAACCAAACTTCATCGTTTCAGCTTTTCGGAGACTGATGCACTTCCGTTCGCGTATGCAGGCTGATCCGGCGCTCTTCTTCGTCTACCAATAGCTGTCTTCTTCATTCTAAACAAACCGACTATGAGTATACTTGACCCGTTTTCGCTTTAATGCACTTTTTGGGTGTTACATATGTTCCTCTATCAAAATCACCGCACAAATCAAACTGTTTATCACAAGCGAATAATCTGATTATATATGCTCAATACGTGATGCTAGAAACATGTGACTAGGACTTATTTTCGTTAACTTGCCTCCTTAGCTAGTATGGTACTATAGTGTGGCTAACACCCAACGGGGTCTAGTTAGGATGGACGCGCTAGCCTTCTCACGGAAGTTAGCATAAGAAATATGCCTAGTTTTGTGTGATGTGTTTTGGTGTATCATGATATGTAATTAGACTATTTCGCGAACGGTTTCTCTATTATGCTAGTATTACTTTAACCTGTATGCTCAACTTTACTTAATTGTATTGACTTGTATTTTAACATATGTAACAGGTTGAGGATTTTAGCTTGGATGCTTTGGACGTAGTTTTGCTTAGTTTAGATTCATGCTTAAGAAACGTTTGTAATAAATCTAGAGATTTTTAAACTGGAATTTGTGTTATGAGAATTATGACATTCTGTAACGTTATTTTAGGATTGTATGTCAAAAGTATGGGATTTTGATGTTTAAATATAGTCGTTGAAATAATGTTGTTGAATTTCTCGTGATACAATCTGGTTCGCTTAGTGCCGCGCCTCGATGATTCCGCCATCGGTTGAGGTGTGACAGATTGGTATCAGAGCCATAACTGTAGGGAATTAGGTAGAATTGCCATGTTCGACCTAGTCTACAATCTAAGTACCCAATTTGACCAATCTTTGACTTAAATGCTTAAACTACTTGCCATAAATACTTAAATGTTTCTTTCCTAAGGCTAACACAATATACACGCTTGAAAATGCTCGTATCACACGAAACGAGTGACCAAGTCGAGAATAGGTGTGAAAACCGAGAACTCTCGATGAGATCATTCACTCCGCGCATACTCTCCCGCACGAGATACCTTCGTTGAGTTAGGAATGATATCCAAACCTCGACGAAAATCTCCATATCTATCTAGTGGAACTCCCAAATTGATCGGGAGCATAACCACAACTAGGAACGAAGTTGTTAAGTTAGGGGTGAAACCCGCATCTTAATGACTAATTCCGCTCCTCGATTTTCAATCTCACCAAAGTCCCGATTATTTCAATGACTCAGAACACGATGTAACTGGAAGGATAAATGTCGTTAACCGTTGTACGGCGAGAGCATTTGTCTATTAGGCCAAATCGTGTGTCCGAACTCAGAGAATTTTCGAATCACTTTGGGTAGTCAACGTCTCAAAACCCAGGACGCTCCCAGTTGATTTAAGCCTATTATCATCGATTTTACGCATCATCGAGTTTATTATTATTTATGTGTTTAAATTTTGAGAATTTTCGTTTTATTCGATTTCTCGCTTAATCAATTTCTCGATTTATCGCCTTTACGTTCCCTCAAAATATGCACTACTCGCACAGCTCTCGTAATCTAAAACGCTAAATACTACATCAACCAAACTAAAACGCTCACCTCTCTTACGCGTATGGTCTCATACGCGGTATTACTCGCTTACCTCGCTTATATATCGCTTATATCTATCGCATCTCCAACGCGCTACGCTTTACTTATAAGAAGGTGAATACGTGCAAAATATGTGCTTGCGTGAATTATGTGCTTACATGCTATGTGCTTATGTGCCTACATGTTTACTTGTCTACGTGTTTATGTGACCTTGTGCCTGGTGTGAATAATAAAAATAAATACTTTAAACATAGACTTATTATAATCGAATCTCATCATATCAAATCCTTCAATGGAGATGTCTTCTATGGGATCACATACCAGGAGGAATCTCCAGCGCAACAACACCGATAAGCGCATCGCTACAATGGTAGCCAAGGAAATGGCTAAAGTCATCCCGCAAATCGTCTCGGAAATTCATACTTTGAGCAGTAACTCCTCGGTCGACTCGAAAGTTAAAACCCCCAAGTCATGGTTCAGTTTCAAAAATTTTAAGGCTTGTGCACCTCTCGCCTTCACGGGCAATGATGGACCGACTGCTATGTTCCATTGGTTTGACGCCATTGAGTCATCTTTAGGCAAAGTGGATGCCCCGATGACCTTCGCACGGTGAACGCTACAGGAGTCTTCCAGTCCCGTGCTCTCGACTGGTGGACCGCAGAAAGAAATAGGCGCGGTAATGATGAAGCCTATAATCTGTCTTGGGAGGAACTCAAGGAAGTGATGAAGAAGGAGTTATGTCCTCCGCATGAGATTCAAAAGCTCGAGAATGAGTTTTGGGGTATCAAGTAAGATGGTCCCGACAATGTTGGACTTACCGCTCGATTCAAGATTTTGAGCATCATCTGTCCCAGCCAAGTTGATACTACTGAGAAAGCCATCAACAAGTATATCCGTGCTCTACCCGAATGTGTCGCGAATTTTGTGAAAGTTGCTCGTACTACAACCATCAAGGAAACCTACATGCTCGCCGCTGAGATCAATGATCAGCGAGTTCAAGATGGTTATTTCAAGAACCACGGCAAGATCGCTAACCAGGCCGTCATCGAACCAGCAGCTCCATCTGATCAGTCCCGAGAGGCAAAGAACACACGCCGAGGTCGCAAGCGAGAAGACTCAAGCAAGAACTTTGCTCTTACCACACCAGCAAACCCTCAGCCGCTCCAATCTGCAGCACCAAACGCACCGCCGGCAAAGCGTGCGTACACTGGTCCTCACCCACTGTGCCCGAAATGCACATATCATCACGTGGTGGGTGGAAACTGTCGTTTATGCACTAACTGCAACAACTACGACCACTTTACTGTTAGTTGCTGTACCGGTCCTCACCAGCCAGCGCCTCAAGCTCCAGCTTTACCAGCTCCTCCTCAGACCAATCAGCAGCCAGCTCCAAAAGCACGTGCCTGTTACACATGCGGTGATCCAAATCATTTCAGTAACGTCTGCCCGAACAAACCTGTGAAGCAGGAACAGCAGCAGCCTCAGCCTCAGCAACAGCCACAACCACAGCCTCAGCAGCAACAGCAGGCTGCGTGTGGTCGAGCCTTCAATATGAACCATCGCCAAGCCCAGAACGACAACAATGTTGTCAATGGTACGTTCCTTGTCAATGGTATTTATGCTTCATGTTTATTTGATACTGGTGCCGATAATTATTTTGTATCGTTAGAATTCGAAAAGGTTTTAAAATGTAAGCGCGCTAAACTCCCAAAGACTTTCGATGTGGAAATCGCCACCGGAAAATCCGTTACCATCACCTCCGTCCTACGTGGTTGTTCTCTCGATCTCAACAACCATGTCTTCTCGATCAATCTCATACCTATGCAGTTAGGTAGCTTCAATATCATTGTAGGTATGGACTTTCTTCGTGAAAACTATGCTGAAGTTGTATGCTTCGATAAAATGATTCGCTTCCCTCTCCCTAACGATGATCAACTTCGTGTCTATGGTAAAACTCCCTCAAAGAAGTTGATGCTTTTGTCATGTACTCGAGCACACAAATGCTTGCGAAAGCAATGTGTTGCTTTTCTAGCCCATATCGTGAACCCGGAGAAAGAAAAGAAGACTTTTAAAGACGTTCATGTTGTTCATGAATTTCCCAAAGTCTTTCCCGACGACTTACCCGGATTACCCCTACTCGAGATGTCGAATTCCGTATCGATTTAGTTCCCGGAGCTACTCGCGTTTCCAAAGCTCCTTATCGTCTTGCACCATCCGAAATGTGCGAGCTATCAAGCCAACTTCAAGAGCTCCTTGATAAAGGTTTCATACGCCCGAGCACTTCGCCTTGGGGCGCACCCGTCCTTTTCGTGAAAAAGAAAGATGGGACGTTCCGAATGTGCATTGATTATCGTGAACTTAACAAGCTTAAGATAAAGAACCGCTATCATCTTCCTCGAATCGACGACTTATTTGATCAGCCTCAAGGTGCTACTTGCTTTTCTAAGATCGATCTTCGTTCCGGTTATCATCAGTTACGCGTATTGGAAGAAGATATTCCGAAAACCGCCTTTCGTACCCGTTATGGCTATTTCGAATTCGTGGTCATGCCTTTTGGTCTTACCAATGCACCCGCGGTCTTCATGGACTTGATGAACCGTGTGTGTAAAGCTTTTCTAGATCGTTTCGTCATTGTTTTCATCAATGACATCCTTATATATTCGAAGTCGAGAGACGAACACGCGCGCCATCACCGTTTAGTCCTCGAACTTCTCTGAGGAAATCGTCTTTATGCTAAGTTCCCTAAATGTGAATTCTGGCTCGAAGAAGTCCAATTTCTCGGACACGTCGTTAATAGTCGAGGAATTCACGTCGACCTTGCAAAGATTGAAGCCGTCAAGAGTTGGATTACACTGAAGAGTGCTTCCAAAATCCGTTCATTTCTTGGATTAGCGGGTTACTACCGTCGATTCATCACCGACTTCTCGAAAATCATCGTTCCGCTTACCACTTTAACTCATAAAGACAAACCTTTTGTTTGGGATTCCAAGCAAGAGGAAGCTTTTCAAACGCTCAAGCGTATGCTATGCAATGCTCCTGTCCTCGCTTTACCCGACGGAAACGACGATTTCGTTGTTTACTGCGATGCCTCAAACCTTGGTCTTGGTTGTGTTCTCATGCAACGAGACAAGGTTATCGCGTATGCGTCTCGACAACTCAAGATCCATGAGAAGAACTACACGACCCACGATCTCGAACTCGGTGCAGTTGTTTTTGCATTATAGATATGGCGACACTACCTTTACGGTACTAAGTGTACGGTCTTCACCGACCATAAGAGCTTACAACATATCTTCAATCAAAAGGAACTGAATATGCGCCAACGCAGATGGGTTGAACTTCTCAACGATTGCGATTGTGAGATACGCTACCATCCCGGAAAAGTAAACGTCGTCGCCGATTCTCTAAGTCCACGAAGCTATGTATATAGTATTCGTGACTCTCAAGCTTTGAATGATCTCGAAATCATGATTCGCTCCGCTCAATTCGCTTGTTTCAACGAGAATACTTTGGAGGAAGAAATGAAATGTGGTGCCGAAACTCAACTCGTTGTTAAACCTAACGGTATCTATTATTATCTCGATCGCATTTGGATTCCCAACCGTGATAATCTTTGTGAATTGCTAATGACCGAAGCTCATAAATCTCGATATTCCATTCACCCCGGTGCTGAAAAGATGTACCAGGACCTTCCTCCTAAGTACTGGTGGCCAGGCATGAAAAAGGATATCGCCGTGTACATTTCAAAGTGCTTAACCTGCTCGAAGGTTAAAGCCGAGAATCAAAGGCCCTCTGGCTTACTCGAACAACCTGAAATCCCGATGTGCAAGTGGGAGAGTATAGCTATGGACTTTATTACGAAACTTCCCCGCACATCCTCTGGTCACGATAGCATTTGGGTTATCGTTGATCGTGTTACCAACGAAGTTATATGTCGACACGGGACGCCTCGTGACAACATCTCTGACCGAGACAGTCGCTTTACTTCACGTCTCTGGGAGACTTTTCAATCTGCTCACGGTACTACTCTCATTCTTAGTACCGCTTTTCACCCTCAAACCGACGGTCAGACTGAGCGCACGATCCGCACCCTCGAAGACATGCTTCGTGCGTGCATCATAGATTTCGGTGGTAATTAGGATACGCATTTATCTTTAATCGAATTCTCGTATAATAATAGTTATCATACCAGCATTCAAATGGCTCCTTTTGAGGCATTGTATGGAAGAAAATGTCGATCGCCTATTGCATGGCACGAGATCGGAGAAGCACAAATCACCGGTCCCGAGCTAATTCAAGAAACGACAGACAAGATCCTCCAGATCAGAGACAATCTCTTGAAAGCTCGGAGTCGTCAAAAGAGTTATGCCGATAAACGTTGCAAGCCCCTACAATTCGAAGTGGGAGATCACGTTCTCCTAAAGGTTGCACCTTGGAAGGGAGTGATCCGCTTTGGGAAGAAAGGAAAGCTAGCACCTCGATACGTTGGTCCCTTTAAGATTCTGGAAAGGACCGGTAAAGTAGCCTATCGTCTCGAACTACCGGCAGAACTTAACAACGTTCATCCGACTTTCCACGTGTCTAACCTCAAGAAATGCCTAGCCAAAGAGAATCTCCATGTACCTCTCGAAGATCTACAAATCAACGAAACTCTCCATTTCGTGGAAAAGCCTGTCGAGATCATGGACCGAGAAACCAAGAAACTACGGCGCTCTCGCATCCCTATCGTGAAGGTCCGATGGGAAGGAAAACGCGGCGCAGAGTTCACTTGAGAATTGGAAAGTGACATGAAGGCTAAGTACCCGCACCTCTTTGTTACGGCAACTACTTAAAATTTCGGTACGAAATTTCCCAAAGTAGGAGAGACTGTAACAACTCCGAATTTCGTTGTTATCTTTTTCTTTTATTATCGTTGTGTCTATCCTTTGTACATCTCGAGATTCGGTTTATAAGAAAGTTATGTTAAATTAAATATGTTTTATTTCAATTATATCGCATCTAATCGCTTATGAAACGCATCGCTAATCTAATCTTAATTACAACTAAATGCGCTATTATACGAGCCGAGTGTGTTATTGTTTAATAAACACTTGTGCCATCGCATCGCTTATCTCATCGCATCGTAAATCGCAGTTCATTATATGGTTTTATGTTATTTATGTGTTATGAATGTTTATGGTTATGATTACGCTCGCTATCACATCGCTCTCACACGCTCGAATCGCTAAATCGCACTATTATATCGCTTATAACGCTTAATATAATTATCTAATACGAACCAAATCGCCAAACAATCGATAAACGACCGAAAAACAAAGAAATTCCAAGTGTTTGGACAAGTTCGCTCAAACTTGGGTGACCCCAAGTTCGGCCGAACTTGACTGGCTAACAAAACCCTCAATTACCCTTCAAGTTCGCTCGAAATTGCCTTGATTCCTTGCAGAATCAGCAAGTTCGGCCGAACTTGACATGAATCTCTTGAATATCTCGCCCGAACTTGCATGAATCCCATGCAAGTTCGACCGAACTTGACTCCCACCAGCTCACTTTTTGCCTTCACCTATAAATGCTTAGCTCCATTCCCTCATTTGAACTTGCTGCAAGTTCGCCCAGAGCTCTCAAACCCGAAACCCTTTGTTTTCTAAGTAAGAATCAACCCGATTTCAACTACAATGATGTTCATCAACGTTTTAAAATAGTTTACAACGATTTTTCACAAGGCTTTGCCTTCGTTTTCATCAAATCTCTTATGTTTACGAAAATTTTCATCTTTTCCATAAAGACTTCTGTTTTCACTCACATCTATACTAGATCTGAGCAAAAACCTTTTAGATCCTTGATTTTTACACCATTTTCGGACTAATGACGTATGTTTCGTTCACTTTTGAGTGGAACGAGGCGTTGTCAAAGCAAGATCTCATATCCGGAAGCACAAGGACGAAATCGTCACTTTACACAAGCTAGACTAACCCGTACGAACCATCAAGTTCACCCGGATTAACCCAAGTTTCTGTAAAATGGCTAAGTTCACTCCAAAAGACCTCTCCAGCCTAAGTTTTACTCAGTGGCTTAAGGTTGGAGGGATGGGAACTCGATTTCCTCAGCAAACGACGCGGAAACGCAAGATTTTGGACCCAAAAACATCAAGTTCGCTCGAGATTTAACTGATTTTAAGCAGCTCAAGAGTCAAGTCCGCTCGAACTTGCACCCTCTGGGTCAAGTCGGCCGAACTTGAGTCAAAACTTTCAACAGAAACCCGAAGTTCGCTCGAATTTGTCAAGTTTCTTAGGAAACTTCACAAGTTCGACCGAACTTGCAAAGCCTGTTAACCCTCTACACAAGTTCGACCGAACTTGTCAAGTTTCTTGAGAAACTTAACAAGTTCGCCCGAACTTGTCTCAAAACACAGCAGTTCCTCACAAGTTCGCTCGAAGTTGTATGTTTACATACAAGTTCGGCCGAACTTGCCTACTGCCCAAACCAAACTTCACCGTTTCAGCTTTTCGGAGACAGATGCACTTCCGTTCGCGTATGCAGGCTGATCCAGCGCTCTTCTTCGTCTACCAACAGTCGTCTTCTTCATTCTAAACGCACCGACTATGAGTATACTTGACCCGTTTTCGCTTTAATGCACGTTTTGGGTGTTACATATGTTCCTCTATCAAAATCACCTCACAAATCAAATTGTTTATCACATGCGAATAATCTGATTATATATGCTCAATACGTGTTACTAGAAACATGTGACTAGGACTTATTTTCGTTAACTTGCCTCCTTAGCTAGTATGGTACTATAGTGTGGCTAACACCCGACGGGGTCTAGTTAGGATGGACGCGCTAGCCTTCTCACGGAAGTTAGCATGAGAAATATGCCTAGTTTTGTGTGATGTGTTTTGGTGTATCATGATATGTAGTTGGACTATTTCGCGAACGGTTTCTCTATTATGCTAGTATTACTTTAACCTGTATGCTCACATTTACTTAATTGTATTGACTTGTATTTTAACATATGTAACAGGTTGAGGATTTTAGCTTGGATGCTTTGGACGTAGTTTTGCTTAGTTTAGATTCATGCTTAAGAAACGTTTATAATAAATCTAGAGATTATTAAACTGGAATTTGTGTTATGAGAATTATGACATTCTGTAATGTAATATTAGGATTGTATGTCGAAAGTATGGGATATTGACGTTTAAATATAGTCGTTGAATTAATGTTGTGGAATTTCTCGTGATACAATCTGGTTCGCTTAGTGTCGTGCCCTGATGATTCCGCTATCGGTTGGGGTGTGACAACGATCATCCTCATCAAAGAATATAACTTTCTGCTGAGTCAGAGTGGAGGTTCAGATGTGTCTAACTCCATTTTTCAGCTTAGTTTCCTTAGCATGCCACTTAGCTGCAGAAAACGAGGTTCCACAAATATCAAAGCCTCTAGAGATGAAGTTAATGATCTGTGCATCTGGAGGTGGTGGAGGAGCTCTTTCAGGAACTTTTTCAGGATCCTGGATCCTTGACTTCTTCCTTTCAAGCAGCTCATTCAGGTAACCTTTGCTCAAAAGATAGCCTATTTCCTTCCTTAGTGTTATACATTCATCAGTGAGGTGACCGAAATCCTTATGATAAGCACACCATTTCGACTTATCTTTCCTCGGCCATCTAGCCTTATCACCTAAATTCTGCAAAGGAATGATTAGTTCAGTGTTATCAGCAGAAAAACAATATTCAGAAATATGAGGATAATCTTCATCGTCTTCCTCTTGTCAATCCACATGAACATTCTGATTGTCATGTTTGGAGTATTGCTTGGATCGATTATTCTTGTGAAAGGAACCTTGATTCTCCTGTTTTTGAGGATCCTGACAACCTTTCCTGGATCCTCTTGTCATCCTCTAATCGGATGAACTTAAGGCCCTGTTCCTTACTTAGTCTAAAGTCCTGCAAGGTGTCATAACAAGATCATCATAGAATGGAGAATCTTTTAGTAATCCCATTTTAAAGGCTTCCACAGCAGTGGAAATATCTAAACTAGGGATTTCCAAGGATTCTCTACTAAATCTAGTGATGTAATATCTAAGTGATTCATCACGACCTTGGGTGATCCTATACAAGTCACTAGTTAACCTTTCAAAAGATCTACTACAAGAAAATTGATTATTGAACAAGTTAACTAAGTGTGAAAATGAAGTTATAGAATAAGGAGGAAGACTTAGCAGCCATTTGAGTGATGATCCAGTGAGTGTGGATCCAAAACCCTTGCAAAGACAGGCTTCCTTTAACCTTTCTGGAATGGGGTTGATCTCCATTCTTTCCCGATATTGTGCTATATGCTCCTCTGAATCAGTTGTACCATCGTATAGTTTCATCTTGGGGGTTTGAAAGCATTTTGGTATCTCGTCATTGAATATAGGAGGAGCAAAATGAGACACCCTGTGACTTCCATCCGGGATCTCAGGAATGGGCTTAACTACTCCTGGGACGCTGGATATCATATCCTTGAGTTTTTGTAATTCCCTGGCTATGGCTTGGTTGATACCTGAATCCTGCATGTAAGTTAAGTTAGTATCAAAAGATGTATTGAAATTGTTACCTCCCGATTGATTTGGAACTGGTATCCCAGGAGTATATCTAGGGTAAGACATGTCTGGTGCAATTGTAGGACCAGATGAAGAAATGGTCTGCATAGGAATGAAATCCCCTTCATGTACTTCGGAACTTCTGAATGGCTGACTCCTTGAGAATCCTTTATCCTGAAAGATGTTGGATCCTGGATACATTGGTGCTGAAGGCCTTGGAGGGTAATCCATGGATCCTTGAACCTGAGACAAGGATCCTTGATTCTGAAAGTATGATCCTTGAGCTGGAAACGTCTCCATATATCCTCCCGAACGAAGGAAGGATCTGAGTTGTCTCCAATGATCATTGCTGAAGGATAGAGGATCCTTGAGGCTGCATCATTGCTAGTGATCCTTGCTGAAGGATATAGGATCCTTGGGGTTGAGTCGTGGATCCTTTGGACTGTTGGATTGTTGATGATGGAGTAGCAAAATCCAATGCTCTAGGTATGAGTGGAGACTGATTTTCCACTGGTCTCTTTTTCTTCTTTATTTCATCAATCTCGCGAAGGATCCTCTGGTTGGTTTTCTCTTGTTGTTCCATGTAGCCTTTCATCTGCAAAATCAAAGTAAAAACATCACTGTTAGTAGTTGTAGATGAAGACACAACAGAGGTTTTTGATCCTGTGAAGACAGATGATGTCTTCTTCTGAGAATTTTCAGCATTCTTCTGGAATGCAGGGGAATAGGAGGCAACGGTGCACTGGCTTAAGATGAGGTAACCGCCGGCATGGAACTTGAAGTGGATTTTCCCTGAGAAGCCATGTGATTGATGGAAATGAATAGATATGAATGGGGATTTTAGAATTGAAGCACCGATTGCCCCACGGTGGGCCCCAAACTGCTTTGGTCAAAAATCACAATAAGGATAATGTAACCAAATCTGATTTTGTGAGGTTGAGTGCTTGAATGATGAACAATGAAAAATAAATTGCTTGATGAATGTGAAGATGAACACAACGATTTTTTACGAGGAAAAGCCCTTGATTGCTGGCAGATCGCCGGCATAAAAACCTCGGATAGTGAAAACTATCACTATCAACTATATTGCACAAAAAAGATTACAGCTTTGGATGATAACAAGCTCAATACAACGATTTTCTAGTGTGTAAGTGTGTGTTTCGCCAGTGAATATCAGAGTATTCGGTGAAAAATATTGTGTCTCTAAAATGAGCTTGTCATCCCCTTATAAATTAGAAAATATCTAGGTAAAAAACTCTCTGAAAAAGGTGCAAGTCCCCCCCCCCCCATGTTCTCCATAACGGCTATTCTTCATCAAGCACGTGCTCTATGAAGCATATTCGACGAGATTCTAGCAAAAGACCTAGTCCACGTCGTCCATTACCTGCGTATAAGCATTAAAAACGTGGATAATTGTTAGAAATCATAAGTAATGTTAAGGATCCTTGATCCTCCGAGTCCCTGCACCATCCGCTAAGGATAAGTGACTTAAATGGATATATATAAACTTGGTTAGTATTTATTTAATGGTTATTATTTTCAAGCTTAATCTATATAGTAAATTTAATGGATATAATTTTCAAGCTTAACCTATAATAGTAAATAGTTATAAAAAAATATCACTAAGTAATACTAATAAGTTTCAATATTGCTTCATTTATAGAAATTATTTAATTAAAATGAAAACTCTACCATCTGACTGGGGTGGTATACCTATGCTAGCATGCTTTGATAAAATAGTAATAGTTTCATGAAAACATGTAACAAATGTCAATGCAAGTATGCTAGACCCAAAACATGGGGGGGATTAGAACTCACCTTATCCTCAACTACAACGTTTGTCTCAATCAACGTGCTTGTACAACCGTTAAGCACCCAATTGGAAGGCATCTTGCATTCTATGAATTACCACAAAATAATCACATCATCTCACTATCATCAACTCAACTACCCAAAGACCTCAAACTGAAAGCTTGGTTCAAAACCCAACATTCGGTACCATACGTGTGTCCAAACGTGTAAAACGCCCAAATAACGTTGCATAAAAACGTCCCCGAACATCGTCCCCGGCAATGATTAAAATTTCCTCGGATTCATACCTTTGTGTACATACCATACATAATCGATGCGGGTAGCATCTTAGAGTGATAGCGTGAGTAGAGTCTAGGTATGCTCATAACTCATACGAACTTCGATTCAAGCGATCCATAACCCAAATGGTAACTGCACACCCACAAGGGTCCACCCAAACTGACTCGTTATCGGGGACTCATAACGTCTAAACTAATACCTACTTCTTAGATCTTGTGACAGACTTTGAGTCAACGCTAGACACTCTAATATTTAGCACATATTAAACACCCAACTGACCACATCAGTAGTTACACAATTAACCACTAGTTTGTCTATATGCATGCAAATAAGTCACATAAGGTGGGAACATAACACACAATTCGACCACAACACCAAGACGTGATAAAGACGCATCGTCTTTAAAAGACAACGCCCTACCTCTTTAGACATATGGTCTCATCAACACAACCATTGTCTACGTCTCTGGATTCATTGCCAATGGAGTCAGTAGTTATGTGTCGTCGTCACTGCCTAAAACATATCATACCATATGTATGAGTTAGTTGTTACGTACGTTGTCACTACTCACCACATAACATAACATTAGGATCAACTATTACATATCGCCGTTACCGTCCACATCTCTAGACGCATTGTCATCTCGACACAACAACCAACCACCTGCTTAGGCTCATGTCACTTCAACGCAACAATCACCTACATTTTTAAGATCGCTAGGATGCTCCATATCACACACACAGTTATCTAGACACATAGTATCCTATAAACCCATTTACATCACACAATCGTGGAATATCCACGAGACTCCTCTCATAACAAATCGCTCGCCCTTTATTGTAGAAGGACGTACACAGACTCAAACACACATATGCACGTGTCAAGGTACTTGTGGATCGTGGTTAATAGCACTCGTGATTAGACTTATTGTTATATTCATATATTTTTGTCTTGTCTATTGTATACATTTAAGTTGTTTTAATTGAGTTTTTCGTTGCGTTAATTTAAGAACATGCATAGTCTTTTGAACTATTTGTTTGATGATGTCTGACTGTAAGGTGTAGGGTTTGGGGCTTTACAAATTGTTATCAAAGTTGTAGTTTAAGAGATATGGGCATCCCTAAATTCCTAAACTTATATTGTGAGTGGGACCAAGATAACGAATGCCACCACGAGTAACTGTGAGACAAGAGGTAGGCTATACGAGTTACATGTAGTTAAATTCTTTACTTGAATGTGGTGATTGTTATGTGTGGAAGGTAGAATACTAGTGTGACCATGATGGGAAACGTTTAGAACAAATGCAGCAACTTACACAACTGATGACACCTGATCAATGTTGTTGGCGGTCTATTGTTACATTCCATGTTCTGAATGATGTCTTGATATTGGGTTAAATGTGTAGGTAGCCATAGAAAGGGAAGAGGTAGAAGTGGTGCTAGAGTTCTGGTTACACCAGTTGATGAGAAACAAGATAAGCCCATTGATACTATTCTAGAAGAATTTCAGCAAGATGCGAAGGAAGTTATCTAAGAACACTTGGGGGAGAGAACAATTGTGGAATCCCCTACTCAAGTGGTGTATCACATGGAGCTATTAGTAGGAAGGTGATCTGGGATATGAGAGCTGTGGGAGCAGTGTGGACTTGGCCTAAGGGTGTGACTCAGCACAACCGAGAGTTCAACTTGTTGAGCCTATCAGGTGAGTTCTGCGTGAGGGGAGTGATGAGGATGAGGAGGAACCAGATGATGATCTGGGAAAGGGACCATCTGGAGATGCACCAGGTATACCTTGATGACGAGTTTGATGTTTTTGTGTGACTTAACCATTCTGGATTTTTATGATGTTGGCTTTAGGCTTGTTTGGACGAGATTTCAATTGAGATCGAGACATTCGTTTATTGAAATTGCATGTGTTTTGATGATCTAGTGTTGGTATAGGGCTTGGTTGTTACTGAGTCCCATATGTTGTTATGTGATTATGTAGTAGTGTATTGTGTGTTGTGACTTTATTTTAACTTCGTCTAATATGTGTTGTAGACTAGTACTGGTCTATACTTAACTAATATGTAGGAAATCGTGTCGATAGGGGTTGAATACGAGGTATGGTGATGTGTTAGTGCACATATTTATCTATTGGTGGTTGGGTATAGACATGAGGGTGTTTTGTTAATACAAGTGGTCTTGTGAGTGCGTCATGTGGGACTGTTCTGTTTTCTGGCGGCATTAAATTCCGGTGACGACGTCAGGTCTGTTGGTAGGGTTCGTCGAGATGGTTGCGTGAATATATTATGGGTTCAAAACGGAGTTAATTAATTATTGACTACTAATTTTAACTAGTAACTTAGCACGAATACTAAGACGAACTAAACTGGGTCAAAATCAGATGAGTAAAGGCAACTACCTAGGTGTGGGATCCTACTAGTAAATTCGCATACCCTAGTAATTGGATATTGGGTTTTAACACTTTATCTAAGGATACGTCTAATAAGGGTTTGCTAAGACACACTATATCTCCTCCCTGTCTCACTAATGCTACCCCACAATCCCAAACTAGGCGTGTATAATATAACGGTTTTATGGTTTCGATTCACCTCTCGATCTCACCTACTAATATGTTAGGGTACCCATGAACAGATCTCCTTCTTGTCTCGCTAATCATAATTCATCCAAAGATGAAAAAAGGTAATCTATCTATCACAGTTTTAACTTGAATTGCTAGGATCTAAAGGCTACGGCCTACTAGTATGGATCTCCTCCCAGTCTTACCAAAACCCGAATACGAAAGAACTAGACAAACCAATACTCTATCTCATCCCGGTCTTAAGGTAACTGGAAACTTATTTTAGCTAAGATAATACTCGTTCCTAGGGTTTTCTAAGACAAGAAACCACAAGCAAGTTCAGCACACAAATTAAGCGAATAGCACATGAAGCTTTGATCAACTAATACAAAATCAACCAATAAAAGAATCATGCAAAACGATTACTAAACCATAGCCAAACAAAGCACGCATACATGATAAAACCGAATAATAAATAAATCGTTTACCAAAGTATTAAATAAAAACCGGATAATATCCAAACCCGAGAACAATACGAGTCTAACTAGTTTTCAGCATGAGCCTAGGTAGTTCAAGAAAATCTAGCCACTCATGGTGAATAAAAACGAATCAACAAAGTTCGTTAAAATTAAATACACCGTGTTTAATAAACCAAAAACTAAGTTAAACGTTGTTTTCTAACCGATTGCAATTATATTTTCACACCAATCGTCATAAATCTTCGTTCTGAAGCTTAGTCTTCCAATTCTGCTTCGTATGATCGTTCAGCATAAGTCCGTAGATATACAATAGGTATTGCATATGTCTTTTTGGGTATTATAATGGGTTCATAGGCATGTATTACTATCGATCCAAAGTGCAATATGTGTTGTATTTGGTATCAAATACATGTTTCACCATCTGGGCCCTTTTCTCTTTTATCTTATGCGATGTATATGTATGGCATGTATGTTGTATTCATCGGGCAGTATATATATATATATACATGTTCGGCTGCTTTGTTTAATGTATATAATACGAATTATAGGGGCTTGTGTATTTGAGTTGAACTCAAATTCAATTCTTTCAAGACTAGGCCCACATGCCTCATGATACACTAACCCCTATAATCCATATTATAGGGTGTGTGTATATATAGACACTTTCCTTTTGAAACCCTTTATTTCATGAGCACAAGTTGTACTAGCAACATATTTTTGAATTATGACATATAACCTATATACACAATAGATCACTAGAAGAACCTTTGTTCACTTAACAATCAAGCTATTAAACAAAAACAAAAAAGTATAAGGTGACATTTCTTCATGGGTTGGGCCTGGATTTTGTTTTGGATCTTATGAGTTATTAAGTGTGGTTGGTGAGCTAAAGAGAAAAAAAGCCCAAAAATTGAGCCGAAAAGATAAGAGATTTGAGACAAGTTGGGTTAGTGGGACTCTAACTCAAAAGACTAGTGTCTTTACCAAGACGATAAAAAAAAAAACCAAAACCATCATCAACCCTCTTCTCTTCTTTATATCCCCAATTGCAATGCTACTTTTAGCCTCCAACAAGCATCTTTTAATCACTTTCCTTATCGTACTTCTTCGATATCTTCATCTTCTTTATGAAGATGAAAAAAAACTCAAGTTCCTCGTGTTATAATAGAAATTAGTGGGTGAACCTTGCGTGTTGCGACGTGGTGTTAAAAGTTTTAAGACTCACCAATGGGGTGGTGATCAATTGGCAAAATCAAAGCTTTTAAACACCTGAGTTTGAGAAAGAGAGGTTTTGGGTTCAAGTCCCACAGATGACAGGAATTAAAAGAAATATGTTGTTAAAGAAAAATTGTAAGGCTCAAATTTGACGACCTGTAAATTGATATTCATACCAAAGTAAAAAATAAATGTTGCTCAAGAGTCTTGTATGTATGTGCTTAAAATATTTGTGCATAACGATTTGACACTGTGAACAGAAAATTGTGTGTTTGCACAGATATAAAAAAATTACTATATATAGGATAAGGTTTAAATAAGTGATTTGTAGGATGATGTTCAAATAAAAAATAATTACTGCGGGTAAGTGACCCTATATTCATGTTTTTGGTTATGGTTTTAATAAGTTTTTATTACGAATGAGGGAACCCATATAATTAATGGTAGAAAAAAATAGCTTTTTAAACCTAAAAATGAATATACATTTGTTCTTAGTTGCAGATTAGGACATCACATACAATACAACGATCTATAACTAGTTTGATATATTCTATTTTATTTTATTTTTTAATTTTTTTTACATCTTATGACATTATAAAAAACGGTTGAGTCTCCTAAAATTTAATGATTTATTAAGATAAGTTTTAAGTAGTATAATGTGAGAGTCCACACACACTTGTATTTTTATTTTAAATTTAATATATAATAATGTATAAGGCGATTATATAATTCCTACACTCTTTACTTGTATAAAGTATCGTGTACAACACTCTACAAGTGAATTAATATAGTTCTTTAGTTAAATTAATTAAGTGATAAACATGTTGTAGAAAGCTTTTATTGGTTTAGAATAAGACCAACGGGTGTGATGAGTGGAAGCAGGGCCGTGGTCTAGGTGGCCATCAAATAACGTCGTGGAACGCCATCACTTGCTCGGCACGGTAACGGCTTGAAGGTGGTGGCGTGGGAAAGGTTTGCAAGGGTGGCTTAATTTCTTTAGTTTTTAATTGATGTAAAACTTGAATATGAAAAGTAGAACCATACCCCTTATACATAAAAAGCGTATGAAAATAACGTAACATTTACGCTTTTTAATAAAATGTGGAAATTAAACTACACCCAAAGGTCTAGTCACTTTTTTTATGTTAAAAGAAAATGGTGACTTTTTTTATTGAAAAATACATATTTTTTTAATATTCTAAAACTAATTTAATATCTTTTTGCATGTATCAAACTTAACGACGTTAATTACCGGTCGAATCGGTTCCCTCCACCCCACTTCTTTATCTATATAAACATAAACTGGCTTTCTGACATGTGATGCAACAGCTTCAACTGTACACACAGAGCTACAACAATGGCGGCATCGACCAAACCGGTTATGATCGTGGGAGTCGACGAGAGCGAGCAGAGTTTTTACGCACTGGAATGGACACTGGATCACTTCTTAGTTCCCTCTGCACCAAATCCTCCCTTTAACCTCATTATTGTTCACTCCAAACCTACTCCGGCTTCTTCCATGGGCTTCGCCGTTCCAGGTAATCAAACTTTTCCTTTTAGAGTAAATGAGCCGAGCACGAGCTCATTTTCTAACATAAGAAGGCTTGAGCTCGAGTTTGGCTCATTTACAGGTCTATTTATAAACCTCAAGCTCGGCTCATGGTTATTTAATTGTTTTATTTGTTTAGTTTTTAAATTATATACGGGCATAATTATAATTTTACATGTTTTATTTGTTTAGTTTTTAAAATATATACATGCAACAGAATCATTTCAGAACTCTAAATAATTGTAGTTTCAGAACTCCTAACAAACAATCATTTTATAGATATATTTTTATATTTAGGGTACTTTTTTTCATTTATTATATGTATTTTTATGATTTCATACATGTTAAGAGTAGTTTACATATGTATGATTATAAAATTACATATAAAAACATGATAAAATTACTCTTAACATTACTGTAATCATAAAAATACATATAATAAATGATAAAAGTACCCTAAATATAAAAATATAAATATTGTTTAGTAAGAGTTCGAAAGTTCTGTAATTATTTATAATTCTAAAACGAACCTAACCCTTTTACATATAATATAATAAATATTATTTAATTATTTTATCACAGTTTTATATATATATATATATGTTAAATAAATATAATAAATAGTTGGCTAGCGAGTGAGCTCGAGCCCGACATGTGAAGCTCAAAGCTCGGGTTTGAGCTTAAGCTCGTTTAAGCTCAACTCGATTTGAGTTTTTAACAAATCGATCTCGAGTACTCAGGAGCGGTTTGGCTCCTTTACACCCTACCGGCTATGATCTTCTTCGCCAGCCCTATGAAATCTGTTGCTTAATTTGTGATATTACAGGTGTGGATATATTATCACATGTGGATGAGGATCTGAAGAAGATCGCTAATCGGGTTGTGGAAAAGGCGAAGGAGCTTTGTGTTTCTAAATCGGTTTGTAATTTCGGCTTCTGTAATCTAAAATTATGATGAAATTGGGGGAACTTAGATCGATTTTAGTCGGTTTTTGGATTCATTTGGTTATCAGATTTTGAAATATTGTGATTATATTCAGGTGACTGATGCAACAATAGAGATTGTGGAAGGTGATGCTAGAAATGTTTTATGTGATGCTGTTGAGAGGCACCATGCTACCATATTGGCTGTTGGTAGCCATGGTCATGGAGCAATCAAGAGGTAATAACATATATAGAGTTGCATTATTAAAAGAATCAATTTTAGCTAGAGAAGTGTGAGATACATTAAGCTAATCTATTGTTTTTAAGTGTGATACATAAGTAGGGATGAGCTCGGTGCCAACCGGTACTGAAAATCCCCTAAAGTAGGTACTAGTACCGAATATACATGTATATATTTGTAGGGGTGTTCAAAAAATCTGGATCCAAAACCAAATCGAAAAATCCGTATCCGAAATATCAGAATTTTCTGATATCCGAATTTTCGGATGTGGATTTCTAAAATTTTTGGATAATCGGATTATGCAATATCCGAAAACTAATATTTTTTTTAAATATATATAGCATATGAGCACTATGTTTTGTTTAAAATATAGTAAAAAACAATAAATAATCAGATTCGGATGTAGATTTATAAAAGTTTGTTGTTTTTAACGTTGAAAATTTGGAAAATCGAATATAGGTTTAATTTTAATGTATTCACGAAACGAATTTTTTGAATCTTTTTATTGATTCGGAAATCCGTACCCGTATCCGATATCAGATTAATATTCACTATTTGGGTATCCGAAAACCGGATAATCCGATCTTGAATACCCCTATATATGTTAACATATCCATTTTAGAACTAAAAACATGTTGAAAACTGCCAAAACCACATAGTGTTTTAAATGTGATACATAAGACGGTTACGTAACTGCACCATTTTACTCCTACCACTACTTTGATAATATTATTGGAATTATGTACAAGTTTTCGTAGTTTTCAACATATTACCAACTTCCAAATGAACAAGCACCATGTGTATTGGAACATGCAAAAGAAGTACATTAGTATCCTATGCAACAATCACTCTAAATCTTACGATAACATGATTAACGCAACTATTAACATTGGTGTCAAAATGCTATTTGTAGGGCGGTTTTGGGAAGTGTAAGCGATTACGTTACCCATCATGCTCACTGCACCGTGATGATAGTGAAGAAGCCAAAAGGCAAACATGAAGGCGCGCATCATTAGTGGTTGGTCGTGGAGGTTCGTTTGCTATGAAAACTCGACACTTGTTGAACTTCCTTCGTCTATGTAACTTCATTATCTAATTTTCGATCTTGCATATTGTAATTGTGTGTTGTGTTTTTAACAAATAAATGGGTCATAAGCATCTTTGTATTTCCACAATGACTGAAATTGAAATATTCTTAATTTTTGGGTGCCCTAACTTATTTGAACTGAAATTCGCTATAGTTGTGACACAAGTAAAAGAAGGGAAGTAGGAATCTAAAAGACTAAACCTTTTACAAGAACAAGATGCTAAAGCAACTCAAGAAAACCACACACGAAACCAAAACGCAACGCAATCTTGGCATTAAGATACTAAAGTAGAGAATATGAAACAACTTGCTTGATGCACAAGTTCGCATGTGTTCTAAGAACCGAATACTTTGGTTCGCGTCAAAATTATGATAAAAAGTGTTAGAATAAAATGTGAAGTTGCTGAAAAGTGTAATCTTTATGAGAATCTAGTATAGCATATGAATGATTGTGTTATCTTTCTAGTTTGCTTACCAATGCTTCCAATGGTGGTAGTTCCTTCACAATATGGTTCCCATCAGGCAAGCCCTGTGTAAAAACACAACATTTTAAATTAGAATTTAGCAGTTTGACCTCAAAAGTCAAACTAATCGACAATTGCGACAAGTCATTAGACATTAGCTTGTTTATTGGTTGTTTCGTTGCAAATCCGCCATAAAAACAAGTTATTTGGGATACTATACTAAAAAGGCAAGAAAAAAACATTGGTTATTGTAGGTTAAAACATTGAAACCAACCAATCAGTTTATGTTGTATGATATATACATCCTCACCAGGCACCAGGAGTAACGCCTTCTGTTTTTTGTTGTTCTTTAATCCACCTTCTCATTGTAGTCAAATAAAAAGAAATACCATGTACCACAAAACATTGCAATGATTTATATTCGGGGAAATTTTATAATATCACATTTACCCTTTCAAAGTAGTAAACTTTCATAATTCTATAAAATGAATATACAATGGGCAATGTGGGGTAGCCCACTTGGCAGGGACATATGCCTCTTAAGACTATAGGGTGCGGAGGGGCTTGGGTTGAGAGCATTGCTCGACACGTGGCAAATATGGGCTCCACCAGTCCACCCCAAAAAAGTGGGCTGTGGAATCGGCGTGGCCAGGCCGACGTTGTGGAAGGGGCTAGTCAAATGGTCATCAATAACCAGCCATCCATTGCCAGACACGTCACCCCACACCAACCGGGCAACGCCCACCAAAACGCCAACCCGGGGTGGAGCACCCGGCGTTGAAGGGCCATCAACGCCCAAAAGCCACGCCCACACCCACCGGTGTAAGGGAGAGGTCTCAGGTTCAATCCTGAGCAAGGGTGAAAAATATAGAATATTGGTGAATAGTAGAGCAAACATTGCCATTATATATATATATAGAGAGGGAGAGAGAAAGGGGACATTATATTATACAATGAGAGATGATTCATAGTACCAGCATCATTTACCTATTTTCCACTTCGTTCTTTGTATCATACACGAACTATTTTTGCACCTAAATTTCATTATTGTTACTCTTGTATAACAATTGAACTCTTATTCAAAATCTTAAAAAAGATATATAAAATTAAAATATGAAACTGTAAGGGGATTTAGAATGTTTAACAAAAAATTAATTCTGAAAACAGAGTATGAAATCTAAAGTATTAAATAAGATTTTAAAATGAATTGAAAAATAATAATAATAATAATTCGAAAATCCAATGCAACCGTTGGCTAGTTTGTCGGTTCAACTAATCCAACTAATAATTCAGGCTTTCAATACTGTTTTTTTTATAAACCTTAAATATATTGGAATTCATATGAATTTTAGTCAATTTGATATAATAAAATAGCATAAAAGCTAACGTAGTACTCGCATTTCTCTACATAGTATTGGTTTCGAAAAAAAACCGGCACCAAAATGTAAAAGATCGATACAAACCATTATTGAAAAAAAAACAATATTATTAATACAGACAAAAAGTCAAAATTAAACGACCTCAAAAAGGGTACAACATCTGTAGGCATTCATAATTCTGGGAACAGAAAATTAAGATTAATAATTTACTGACCAATCACACGTTTAGCACCATCCAACGTGTTTTTAAGGAGCATTGCAACCGTCATGGGTCCCACACCGCCCGGGACGGGTGTAATCCATCCAGCCACTTTACATGCTTCATGAAAATCCACGTCACCCACCAGCCTGTATCCTGATTTTCTACTAGCATCATCAACTGCATTTGTTCCCACATCTATAACTGCAGCCCCTGGCTTAATCCAGCTACCTTTTATCTGCATATATCACCAAAATACAAAACTAAAAAATATATTATTATGACATGAAAGTAGACCTGACTAGAGGGCAGGTTGAACAACGGGTCAAAATGGCTTGGTTTGGGTTGAAATAAGTCATTTCCGTTTTAGTTAAATCTTTTAGCTTAGCCCATTTGACCCGTTAGAAATGGGTCAAAATCGATATCTCTATCAAAAGCCAATAAGCTTCACTTAAAAATTTATAAACAAAGAAAAATGGATGGAGTTAACGAGCAGGATGAAAATGGCAAGATTTCAAACTTTTTGGATCCACATGCGGAAAAAACAAACCTTTAGACGAAAGTCGCAAAATTGGCCAAGCCTCATGGAGGGACGTAAATGGCATTTTACTTGTATATATATACAACCTTTTTTTATAAAGTCGTTTAGGAAGTTTTATGCGTTTCTATGGATGACTTTCGACCCGTTTTACTTCTTTCCCTTTTAGTTGAATCCTTTAGCTTAGCCATCGACCCATTTACGCGTAAATGGGTCAAAATCAATACCTCTATTAAAAGGTGGCATTAAGCTTCACCTAAAAATTTATAAAGAGACCATGCCTACCATCATAGCTTGTCCTGCGGCAGCAATAACAATGTCTGCCTCACAGATAATACTTTGCGGGTCTTCCGTACGTGAGTGAACTACGGTAACTGTAGCATCTTCTTTCAGTAGCAGCAATGAAACTGGTAACCCTACAATGTTACTTCTACCAACAACCACGGCCCGTTTTCCCTTTATGGTAATTCCACTGCGTTTCAGAAGCTCAATACATCCCTGTTGGAAAAAAAAAAAAATATTAGCTTATATTACTTAAATACTATATATATATTTACCTTCTTGATTTTTTGTTTTGTGGAACCCAGTCCCACCCTAACTTCTAAACGGGCCCAGAAATGATATTAGGTTTCTTCTTACACCTTAAAGCAGTTTAGAGGGGAAAATTTTGACCCACTACCTAAGAAACGTCTTATTCCTAACGGTTCATATAATTAACTGGCTAAAAAGAAAAGGGCTGATCAGGTCAAACGGGTCAGAAGTAGCCCAAATTGTGTTTTCAGTGAATAAAATCTCTTAAATCATTTTATTCACATGCTAGATTTTTAGCGATGCAATACAAATTTTTGTAATCTTGTTCGACACTTTTTATCGTAAAAAAGGGTAAATTACACTTTTCGTCCTTTATATTTATACCAAATTTCAGTGGATGTCCTTTACCTTTAAAAATGTCAAGAGTCATCCTTTGCGTTTTAAAAAAAAAAAACCTTGCACGGTTTGTCCTTCGACACTAACCCAGTTTAAAATTTTCAGTTAAGTCTGGTCACATACTGGTAGTTTAGTCTTTATTACGGTGTTCAGAGAGAGAAGGAATGTTTATATCCCTTACTTTTAATTCTTTTTGTTTTATTTTTAAATACTAATAATTTAAAAAATGGATAAAATGACTAAATTGCCCAAACTTAACTGAAAAAATTTAACTGGGTTAGTGACAAAGGACAAACCGTGCAAGGTTTTTAAAACGCAAAGGATGATTCCTGACATTTTAGAAGGTAAAGAACATCCACAGAAATTTGGTGTAAACCTAAAAAACGAAAAGCGTAATTAACCCAAAAAATATCAAAGAGAATGGGGACAACTCTGTTTCGAGCCACACCCATATTACCTGTTGCCCAACCCATTATGTCACCTCTAATAAAGATAAAACAACAAAATGAAAAATATTAAATGGTAAGCTTGAGAAAAATAAATACAATATATTGCCTTTGGGGTGCAAGGAAGAAAGAGCGGGTCTCTGCCTTTCATAGCAAGTTTGCCGATGTTGAGAGGATGAAAGCCATCAACGTCCTTTTCCAAGCTGATTTCAGTTAGAACTTTTTCTTCGTTTATGTGTTTTGGCAAAGGAAGTTGAACCAGTATGCCTGCGACATATGTCAATCAAAATTAATTTAAAATTTATCAATAAAAGGCTTTTGGATGTGTGTTCTCAAATAACCATATGCCTACAGTAGAAAATAAATATACACACACACCCTGCTCAGTTTTTATAATACTACAGTTACCCTCACAACACTTATAAGTAATTACTACAGTTACCAACCCATAGTAAATAAAATATAATTAGTTACTTATAACAATTTGTTTCACTGGATTAAGATAGCAAAGTTGTTCTACGAATCATTTTAGAGCATAATGCTTGCTCTCTCGTCTCTTCATCTATTCAGAGATACATGCTTTTATATGTATTCTGTAATTTAAGGTATCACAGATTTTATGCCGAAGATATAATCAAATAACAAATCAACAACAGTATTAATAAACCGATGACGATGACGATGATGATGATAATTAATATATTAATATAATATAATAATGGTAATATAAATAACAGTTCACTGACCATGTACATTGGGATCTTCATTTAATTCATGAACTTTTGCTATCAATTCGGCTTCGGGTACTTGTTCTGGAAGGTCAATGTCAATTGACCTAATTCCAAGCTCAGCACACGCTTTCCTCTTCATATTAACGTAACTTTGAGAATCTTTTCTATGTCCAACAATTACTACAGCAAGTCCAGGTGCCTGAAAGAAATACGAAAAAATATGGACTTTTAATTTTAATTTTGTCAACATGAAATTATGTTGAGGCACGTTTGACATCCAGTCAAATGTTGACCGCTAAAGAATCACACTTTAAATCAATCTTTCAACTTCTTGTTCAAGGTGCTATGAATGGATAAAATCAAGTTATCGTTCGCTCAAAGTGTATCATTCATGCATAAAAGTAGGGTGAAAACCAGCCGAGCTCGAGCTCGGCTCGATTCGAGCTTTGTTTTCATAGCTCGAGCTCGGCTCGTTGGTAGTTTCTCAAGCTCGAGCTCAGCTCGTTTATTATCTAATAAGCTTAAATAAGCTCGGCTCGGTTCGTTTACTAGACAACTTTAAATAAGGGGTAAAATGTAAATGTTACAAATAAGATCGATAATACTAGTTTAAATAAGCGCGGCTCGGCTCGGCTCGGTTCGTAAACAACTAAAAATTACATTAAGGCTCGACGAGCCTGACGAGCTTCACATGTCAGGCTCGAGCTCGGGCTCGATAAATAAACGAGCTTTATTTTAGGCTCAACTCGGCTCGAGCTCGATAAGGCTCGGCTCGTTTCAAGCCTTTTCTTGAGCCGATCTCAAGTAGCTCGCGAGCCGCTCGGCTCGTTTCACCGCCTACATAAAACCTCCTGAATCATATGATTATCTAATTATCTGTTTATGATTCTAGAAGTTGAAATAATCACTTTGAAAGCATATCCAAACACCTGGATTTGAGAAAAATAAGTTCAAATTCAAACTAAAAGATCTCCATTTACTTTTGGGCAATACGGTCATGAAACGTTGCACATACAATATCAAAATAACATAACGTAGTTTTAAAAATAACGGGCTCTTTACTTGATTAGTCTCGATTCTGAAACTGTGTGCAACTGATGAAGATGTTTTGTAAACTCGAGTAGTACAATACAAATTTGCACACTAATATACTATGCTAAAATACCTTGCCATATTTCTCAACCAAGACACTGACTTCAGCGGCGATTTCAGAACGAATTGTTTGTGCGATTAATTTTCCATCAATGATGTTTGCTTTATGATCTACAGGCAATGCCATGTGGATAATAACAATATATCAAGATTCAATCAACCCTGTTACAAACAACATTTATTTGTTATATATAGGCTCAATATCGCAAACCAAAAAAAAAAAACTTGATTACATTACATTCAATTGTAACAATTCGCATCTAGAAAAATTCAGAGTAAACATGATCAACTGGAGAAATGAAAAGTTATATAAACTTGATTCTTGATCTATCTTAGAGTGTGTTTTGGATTGCTTATTTAAACAACGAGTTAAATGTCATTTTAGGCCCTATGGTTTGGGCTATTTTGCCAGTTTAGTCCAAAGGTTTCATTTTTTTGATGTGGGTCCAAAAAGGTTTCACCGTTGCCATTTTAGTCCACTGAGTTAACTTTATCCATTATTTTTGTTAACGAGAAGGGCAATTCTGTCATTTTGTATGTAATTCTGTTAACCAGAATGGCAATTCAACCATATAAAATGACCGAATTGCCCTTCTCGTTAACAGAAATAATGGATGAAGTTAACCAAGTGGACTAAATGGCAACGGTGAAACATTTTTGGAAACCGAAATAACCGAACCCAAACAAAAACCAGTGGTTTGGTTTTGTAGTTTCTGGAAACCAAATTTTACGATTCGGTTTCAGTTTTGAATTTTTTGAAAACCGAAAAAATCAAACTGAGCCGAGAATAACCGAAAAATCATTTTACTTTATATTGTTATTGAATTTATGGATTATAGTTTTTATTTGGAATGTTAAGTAATTTATAAAAATTAAAAATGGTGTAAACCAAAAACTTTAAGCCCGGTATCTTTTTTTCAACCCAAAAATTTATACCCAAATGGCAAACCGAAAAAAAACCAAAACCGAACCAAACCCATCATGAAAACCCAAAACCAAAAACCGAAAAAACTGAAACCGAACGTTTTCAAAAACTCTGGTTTGGTTTTTTAGCCAGTGGCGAAGCTTGAGATATAAAACCGAGGGTCGAAAACGTATATACCTAAAAAAATTATAAAACCAGGGGTCGGAAACGTATATACCTAAAAAATTCTATACGAAAACGACGTACCGGACACTACTGAGCGAATAGTTCGGGAGGTCGGGCGCCCCCGCCTCCCTCTAAGCTACGCCCATGGTTTTAGGCGAAAACTGATCCAAACCGAACCATGCACACCACTAAAAAAACTAATAGGCTTGCTTAACCACAGATGGACAACTAATCATAGAAATAAAAATTGGATAAAATTAATAATTTTGATCCATACCCAGATCAGGAATAAGCAGTTTTCGATATTTGATGGATGATAATATTTATAATTTTCTGAATCTTTTAGGATCTGAAATGACTATGATTCTTGGATGTAATACTGAATTTGAAGAATCACATCCAAACACATCTTTATTGCAAATTGTAAAAGCAAAATCCGAATTAGATTAAATTCATAAGCATCAAAACTGAAACGTGTAAATTGAGATATGAATTGATAGGAATGAAAATAGAGTGGAAGAAGCTTACTGAGTAGCAGCACAAATCTAGGGCTTTTTCACTACAGGTAAAGCACAAATCTAGTAACAATAAAATAATTGAGAGGTTGGTGATGATGATAGAAAATTTAAGCACCATCTTCTTTTGTCGGTATCACTGGCGCCGCCGACGGCCGGTGGGTGGTTCAGAACATTCGGGTTAACTGGATCGGGTAGTTCCGGTTTTGGCTCATACCTTTAAAATGGTGTTAATTCAGATATATAAAGTATAGTTAACTACCATTTTCGTCATGGGGTTTGTTCAGTTTTGGCATTTCAGTCCAACTTTAAAAAATGCACCAATTTCTTCTTTGATATACTGGAAACGTGTCATTTTAGTCCAAAAATTAAAACCCAGTTAAGTAAGACAGTTTAATGAAGAGTATTTTTATCCTTTCAGTAGTCAGACATAAAATAAGGTGAATAAAAGAAATATGAAAGTATAAAAAATACCCTTCATTAAACGTGTCTGACTTAACTGGGTTTTAATTTTTGAACTGAAATGGCACGTTTCCAGTATGTCAGAAAGGAAACTGATGCATTTTTTTTAAATTAGACTAAATGGCAAACTTGAACAAACAACATGGACGAAAATGACAGTTAACTATATAGAGTAAAAAGGGAGAGTAAATATGATTTTTGGGTGTTGAAATAAGATGACCACTTTATAATACCTTTATATTTAAGCTATCTACCTGCTGATGAGCCGTGCCAAGTCAAACTTGGCTCAGCTTGATTATAAACCGAGTTAACTTGAATTTGAAATCGAGCTGAAAACTTAACTTGATCTCGGCTTTGTTTTTAACTGAGCCAGCTTGGCTCAGCTTGGTTAGACTGGAATTTAAAATATATATATATAATATATATATAATATATATATATATATATATATATATATAGTTTGAGTGTCATTGGAGAACACTAAAAAAGTGAGGAACAGTTGGTAACCGACTCAAACGAACTCCGATTGAACTCATTCCAGCAGCGTTGGAACCGGCTCGTCGAACCCTAATTAGGATCTCTTAACCCAAAACCCTAAATCCTAACCCCTCAACCCTAAATATATTAGGGTTTGGATTTAGGGTCTTATATTAGGGTTTAGCCTTAGGTTTAGTTTTAGGGTTAATCATTTGTATTTAGGGTTTAGCTTTAGGGTTTATGGTTTAGGTTTAGGGTTTAGCCTTTAGGGTTTAGCTTTTATGGTTTATAGCTTAGATTTTACGATTTAGCTTAGGTTTTAGCCTTATGTTTTAGCTTTAGGGTTTAGGGGTTATGATTTAGGGTTTAGGGTTAAGAGATCCTAGTTAGGGTTCAACGAGCCGGTTCCAACGCCACTGGAATGAGTCCAATCAGAGTTCGTTTGAGTCGGTTCCCCACTATTCCCCACTTTTTTAGTGTTCCCCAGTGAACCTTCCCATATATATATATATATATATAACTTTCAAGATATAGTAGTCTAAAATATCATTTTGTAGTTCAAAAGGAGATATCTAAAATAAGTTCAACCTACTAAATTACAAACCAAAATCAAGTTCAACTAAAAACAAAAAAAAGTTTATAATTTCAACGAAATACAATATAAGCTCACTGGCATTCTAATCAACCCTCAAGTATAAAATATGTCATAAACTAGTATTAAGCACCCACGCGTTGCGGCGGGGGCGAACACCAATGCCACACTATTACCAACGACCACCAACACTGAAGTTGCAACGTGTTAATGTGAAGAAATTAAAACGACACGTAAAACATATAAAGAAATAACTAAGTCGGTCTAGGACCCGAGCATTACGATGAACCTGTCTAAACGAAAAAATAGACAACGTAAAAACGTTTAACCACAGACGCACTTTGCGTCGTGTTAAGTCGCAAACTTATTTATAGTAAATGAAATACAAGTTTTTCTTTAGTGGATACAACCCACTAAGTATTATGGTACAAACCATAATGCATAGATGTGTTGCGAATCATATTTATACAAGGTGGATAGACTATAAGAGTATTATGCACAACAAATTAAATTAATAAAACAACACAGTACAACATAATAAAGCTATAAAGCACATGGTACAACATATATTGCAAGAAAATGATGCAAATTATATTAGTATATAACATAATATATAATATCTACACTCCTAAATCCCTGCAAATAATAACCGATTTATTATAATATATTATTTGAATGTTAAAATAAAGTATATTAAAATTAAAATAATATGAGCTTAACTGAGTCGAGCTAACGAACAAGCCAAACCGAGCCAATTTGGCTTGGCTCTATTTCAAACCAAGTCATATTGAACGAGTTTTTTCCAAGCTAAATCTAAGCGAGTTTCTCTGAGTTAAATCCGAACGAACTTCAAGCCGCAAGCTTTTTGCAACCCTATTTATGAATGAAAATTGATTGCATTGTTATTGTTATTAATAATTGTTGGTGCAACATTATTATTATCACTACTAGGTTTTAGACATGTGGATTACACGGATCTGAGTATAGAAATTATATAATTTTATAATTCCTACTAGGTCTGTAAACGAATCGAACGTTCATGAACTGTTCGTGAACTTGTTCGGTGAGAAGTTCGTTTATGTTCGTTTATTTAATAAATGAACAAACACGAACAAAAAATTGTGTTCGTTTAATTAGATGAACGAACATGAACACACCTTGTGTTCGTTCATTTATGTTCGTGAACGTTCGTTCATGTTCGTTCATTTCTGTTCGTGAACATTCGTTTATATTCGTTCATTTCTGTTCGTGAACGTTCGTTATATTCGTTCATTTCTGTTCGTGAACGTCCGTTATGTTCGTTTATTTATGTTATGAACGTTCGTTTATGTTTTAGTAAATACATAAATAGTTATAATTATATAAATATTAGGTTTTCTAACTACTTGAATAAATATAACTAATAAGTAATTGAGTTTTCCACTAATAAAAAATGAAATTTTAAATTTTTTCTTCACTTACTTAATATTTATATAAAAAAACTACTTAATTTTAGTATCTATGAACCCTAATTTAGATGTGTTTTCGGATGAAATGTAACATATTAGACATTTTTGTTTGTGTTCACTAATGTTAAATTGTGTTTGTTTATATTTGTAATTACGTTCATTTGTGTTTGTTTATATTTATTCAATCATGTTATGTTTATTCAACTATTGTAATTTTTTTTTGAGTATGTTCGTTTATGTTTGCGAACTGTTCTTTTAGGTTTTAAACGAACGAACATAAACGAATACGAACATGGCCGATTTCTTAATGAACGAATACGAACAAAAAGATGTGTTCGATTATATGTTCGTGTTCATGTTTGTGTTCGGTTAAAGTTAAATGAACAAACACAAACATGCCGATATTCGTGTTCGTTCGGTTCGTTTACAGGCCTAATTCCTACAAAGGTAAAAAGTTTACATAACAAAAATTAATTTTATTACATACAACAATATTATATGAAAGTCCGAATAAAATTTACAACTTCTCTAAACACTTCTCTGTACACCGCATTTGTTGTTTTGTTCATAATTTAACAATCCTTATCAACTATCAATAGCTTTAGGACATCTCTACTTTTTATTGACCCATAAGTCTAACATCATTTACATATTGAGTGGTGTTTCTTATTTAATCAAACTAGAGGAAAAATGTATTTGAAGTTAGGGGTTAGATTACATTGTGTAGCAAACAACCACTCCACTACACCTTTATTTCACTGTCAAGAACATGATATAATCAACAAAGAATTTAACGAAATGCTTATGGTACAATGAAGTTAGTGTTTAAAACAAAAAAAAAATATCTGTTATACCTACATACAGTAAGAAAATTAAAAGAGTATAGTTTGACATCTGTTGATACTACGAATTAAGTCCAATGATAAAGTTTTCTTAGACTAACTCCAATGGTGTCCGAGCCATTGTTGTCCAAGATGAGGTGGAGGTGTCCAAATCTAAAAGCCCATTAATCCTCATACATACCTCATTCAAAATCCTTATGCCAGGGCAGATAATTTTGGGTTATTGTGCCATCATATGAATATTTGCATGTGGGTGGGCCCAAGGTTAAAGAAAAAAAAATGTTTTATTTATATATTGTGTGTAGTGGATAGGTAATGAGTGGGAAATTAAGAAGAGTAATGATATTTTTAAAGTTGGAGATGAAATAAGGGTTTTAAGGATTTGTAAAGATATAACGTGGCAACTAAGGGCAACTAACGATGTCCGTAGCATTGGAGATGGCTTATGAATTTGATAGGCTTCTCTGGCCATCACCATCTCCATTTTATTTCTTTCTCTTTTTTTTAGATCTACCAAAATAAAAGATATCATTTGAATTTCATATTATAAATTTAAAGTTGTGCATATGTATATTGGATTTTAAGATTCGGAAATCCTGCATTTCAGGTTGTCCCAACGTGAAACACCAAATCTTTTGTCACAGATTTAACAAAATTTGTGGGAAGAGTTAAACTAAATCATAGTGATTCCTCAAGTTCTTTTGATTATATCTTTTTGTTCAGTTCTTTTTCAAATTTGCACGATGTTACGAGCTTTTGCAGCTTCACTCCCTTGTTTTTTTTTCGGATTCATATTTTTTAATATAACTTACACTTTGTGTACAAACTTCAAATTTTACCAATGTATCAATGATTTTCTCAGCACTAAAACATTTATTTCCATTCCAACTAAGTGAAGGTAAATCATGAGCTTATGTGTAACACCAAATTGTATTAATAAAAAGCCATTTACAGAAAAAAAAAAACATAAAAATCAAAGTTCACCTCTTTAGAGTACTATTATAGAGAATTTTCAACTTTCAATGATAAAAGGATCAATGATAGAAAGCTCACCTCTAGAGAGTCAAAGTCAACTTACTTCTCAAGAGAAGTTTCAATGATAAACGAATCATCGGTTGCCATATTCTTGAGACATTCTTCAATTTCTTAGAATTTATGCAGGTGAAGTTATCATAGTACTCATGAAACCAAACAAATGATGTTACAAAAGGAAAGTGTCCAAAAAAAAAATCCTAATCGCACAATCGCACTGTGGGTAATCAACCAAGTGAAAAATTATTTTTTTAATTTGAAATTCAGTTTGGTAATATGTAGTAACATTTAGCAAAAGATACCTACATAACCAGGAAGATGTGAAAGGTGAAACAAAGCACCAGCATCAGGATGAAGACCAATTAATGTTTCACGGGTCGCATGACCTACAATGCAACAAAAATTTTGAAATCTTATTAAAATAAAACATTAGTGGTAGTTTATTAGACTATACGGTGTGGTTGTGAAGTGAAGGGGGAGTGGAGCGTCACGTGTTTGCCACGTCAGCAAAGAGGTTTTGCCCTCCAAAAGCCCAAAACCAGGGGCGGTAGCAGGGTGTAGGTGGCGTGGAAATCTTCACCCCCCCCCCCCCAACAAACCAACCAATTAACACCTTTATTTTCCCATCAATGAATCACCACCATCCACCTCACAAGACCCTCTGACCCTAGGCTCGTGAACTCTCCCAAACCCCTCCCCATGCATAGACAATTGCCTTTTCTAATACACAACAAATTGAATTATTTGAACAACATTAAAGACTTGGTTCACTATGTCCCCAATTGTTTGGTATGTATCAAAAACCTTTGTGCGATGAATGCAAGTTAGAAAAAAAAGATATCAGTGTATAACAACATAATTAATTTGCAGTGGTCATTAAACTAGCAATTAGGATCAACAATAGAGATGTTGATGGTGCGGGTTAGAACTTAGATCCGTGTACTTTGGAGTCTGGGTCACCAGTTTCCTTGGGCGGGAAAATCAGAGTGAGAAGCTTTGTGGTGTAAGTTTTTTTTTTTTTTCAAAAAGTGTATACTATTCACAACGCCACCCAAACAAGAGGCACAACAACCACACAACCGAATTACAAAAAATCAAAATTACACCAAGAATCCCAACTAACTACACAATTCTTTGTTCTACTTTTATACCATATGAAACCTAACGATTTAATGTCTTGAATAATCTTCTCGACCTTCACTTCTATGTTCTCAAATCTCCTCTTGTTACTCGCAATCCACAAACACCAGCAAGAAACCATCACAATACCTTTGAGAACCTTCTTCGCATGACTTCCATTCATAAATGGAGCATGTAATAACATGACTCACTTATGAGTGAGAGTTTCAATTTCATTCTGAATGGTATATATATGTGTGTAATATATGTGTTTATATGATTATGGATAATAAGATTACCCTCATAGATATTCCCATACTTCTTACTCTTGTTTATTTTACTTATGATTTTTTAAGTGTTAGATAAAGTTAATGCCATCTTTTAACATCTAGATCGTATTTTTTGACTACTCGGTCTAAAATACAAACACTTTTTATCATCATTAACTTTCAACACTATCTCACTTGTTTTCGTTTAATCTTTTTTTTTAAAACAATAATATATTAGTAACACTACATGAAAAGATTCAAACAAAGTATAATAGTATCAACAATTATTTATTTTATTGATAATGTTTCATTATATGACCAAAATCACTAACTTATGATTTTAAATCAAATAATTTATGATCGGCCGATCAACTAGTCATATAATACACGACATATACATAGATCGCTGATCAAACTATACAAACGATCACGATTCTAGTCATGTATGGCTCCATGATCCCAAGAACATGATTGTTCTAATTGGATCCTCTTTATTAACTTTGTGATTAGGTTGCTTAACATATTCACTATAATAAACTTTTGCTTTTGTATCCGAACTTTTGTTATTACTATCATCTACGACTGCCATACCAACTTGAAGAGCTTGTCGAAGTCTCCCCTCGACTGCTCTTTTGCACTCTTGAATCGCGGAGGTATCACAAGAGATAGGTTGGGCCTTCATTGTTTTACCTTTGAATGAATAGAATTGTGATTTTTGAATGTTTGTGAGATGAAGAGAGTGAAGCAAGATTAAGAATATTGATTAGTATTTATAGACAAGTAGTAGTAGTGTGGTGGCCCACAAAGGAGCCCGACAATGGCCCATTAAAGATATTGGGATAGAGTTGATGCTTTATGTTTTGTGGAATACAGATAAGATTTTAGGTATTTATTTTTTTGGGCCTTCTAAAGTGGGAATTTTACCTTTTTTTCTTTTTGTTGCTTTTCAGTCTTTTTTTAACATCTTTTTTGAGAAAATGGATTTTGTATAGTCAATTAGGAATTGTGCATAGTGTGATTTATCAAAGAATCACCAAAGAGACATTTCAAACTTGTGCCTTAAACTCTTGTTAGGACAGATTTTGTCATTGGGTAATAATAGTTAATAATTAATAATTCTGAATTTTTAACAATTATATTATTTCCAATTCTTTTTAAGAAAAAAGAAATTTATAAGGTTCGAGTGAAAAGTAGAGCACTTAGATTCGATGCAGAAATGAAAAGTATGATACATTTATTTACTGAAAGATTGCGACAATTTATGCGTCGACGACTACGCGCTTAAAATTTTTGCCTCCGAAGATGCATGTCATCCATCCCGTTATGGTTTCAAGGTCGGCTATGGTTTGTCTGATTTTAAATCTTCATGTTTTTCATTCGAATTCGGTTTTCTTGATATTCATCATTATTCGCACTAATTGATTTTGATTTTGAAACTCACTGGTAGATAGTTTGTTAATGGTTCAGTTCACTTCATGTCAAAGAACAACAATGTCTGGCAATTGTTGGAGCCAGAGGTGAAAACGTTAGCCGGAGAAGAGATTCCGGTGTACGTACTGGCGAGTACGAACCGTTTGGAGACGGTGGAAGTCATCTTCTCTGAAGGCTTATCAGGTCGATTTCTTTAATTAATTTAGATTGGGGATTTTTTATTTGAATAGAAAATGATGCGATTGTTCCTATTTTGTATTACAAATTTTTATTTGATACATTACTTATAATTATTCTTAGGGTTTTGATTTAATGCAACACTTGCTATCGATACTTCAGCTCTCTTCAAAGATAAAGGTAATCACCCCTCTCGATAATATTTTGTTTAGTATTGTTATGTGATTTTGGTTGTGTTAGTGTTTGGGATAAATAGTTCAACATATGTTTCGTGCTAAAGCAGACTTAGTAACTAAATCTGCAGATTATGTTCCCCTTAGTCTCTACTGTTTTTTGAGTTAATCCTGTCCATTAAAAGTCCCTAACTTTTAATGGAGCAGTTTACATCAATACGCAGCAGTTGACATCCTAGAAATCCCCATTATTATTTATTTCAGATGCAAACTGCCCTAAGTTCTTCTCCCCTACCTGCAGATATGTGGATGCTGATGCCGGCGACCACCAACAGGAGTGAACTTTATCAATGTCGGGCTAATATTTGGGAACATTGATTACGGAACACTGAGTAACCACAAATATTTTCGGAGGTGTATATGTTGTTTATAATAAAATCATAGTCTTTCTAGAGGGTCTGCATCTTTATGCTTTTACTTGGTTTATATGCTTATTAGGAGTATGGCTAGAGAATGTGGTTGGCAGGAAGCGAGCACTGCAATATCGCAGACAAATGTAAACTAAAATTCGAGTGGAGTTCATAGAGTGCACTTTGTTTTTACCATATCAATTAGTGATTTTAATTTTTAACTGCTAATGTGAAATACATTCTTTCTTAGCAGGGCTTTTTTTGTGCAATTTTGCAGCGAGTTCGCATCTTAGATAAACAGGACGTGTTCATGCAAGTGTTATCTCTGTTGCGATCCTTCCCCAAGGAGATGACTTATCCATTAACACGTTTCTATACATATCCGAATAATAATTTGCTTTTATTTTTACTTTTCATTTTCCTACCTGCAACTTGAGTCATGGGATAACTCAATCCAAAAGAAGATTACGATTCTGTTTCTAGTAGACAATGCTAAGGTAAATTCATGCCTAAAGCTGTTAAAAGGAACCTAAATGACCCGTTTTGTAAATGTTTGGGCTGTTTTGGGTTCAAAGCTAGGAACCTAAATGACCCGTTTTGTAAATGTGGGACTGTTTTCAAAGTTGCCTGTTTGTACCTGAATCTATTTTGACCCGTTATCTAACCTTGTGCAGCCCGTTTACTGACCCGAACCACCATTTTGCCAGTTATACTATTTACTGACTTTTGGTGTTAACACAGAGCCAAGGGAATCAAGGTGGTGTACAACTTAAAGAGCTTCAGCGGCTTCCTTTAACTCAACGTTTAGCTCATCTCGTAGTGGTGGTAAAGGACCTGGTGCAGTAAAAGGTCCAAGTGGTGTTCACAGAGAAGAGTTTCAGTTGCTGCATTATTCGGGGTTCTTACTTATGCCAAAACCTACTAACCCTCGCCTGACTCACCTGGTATTCAAAATAGGTCTAGCACCGTTGGTTGGTCCGACCCACGTACACCACAGTTAACCCCTTTTTGTTCTCATGTATAATACATTAGTTATCAATAAAATTTCAAGAAAGTGGATAAACTGTTGATGGCTTGACCCAAACCGGATCAACCCGTTTGACCCACATTCTAAAACTCTTTTTTAACCTGCGTGCATTTCAGTGTATGTAGTAACTAAAAAGTAGGTTATTTTGTTTATTTCCTTCATCTATTTAATTATATTTTTTTTGCTCTAACAGATGCTTGATCTTACGCATGTTTCCCTTTGAATTAAAAAGTCTAAGAAGTTGCGACTTGCTGCCATCCAGGTGGTTCTCAGTAGGTTGGTATGATCATGAAGATTTCAAATTTTGTTCTAATATCATTACTTGTCTGTGACTTGATGGAGCTTTGTGGTGCTATTATTACGGTTTAGGCACCCAATAGACAGGATTCCCATGTGATCCACACAAAAAGGAACTATTAAGAAGATTGATTACCATTAGCAAGAGGAAAACCTGAAAGAGACGCAAAGAAAGAAGGCATGTGGAATCTTTTTATACATGTAATTATATAGTTTGATTAGGGCATACTTGATATACATTTACTATTGTTTTCTTACTTCTTGTGTAGCTTGATAGTGCTGCAAGGCAAGACAGATTCTTTTCAAAGGGAGAGGTGATGATGCCATTGGACCATCACAACCGGTCCAATCCACGATATCCGAACCACCACCAGTCTGCCGTCCGCCGTTGTAAGTATTATAACTACAATTTCAGTTTTAGTTTTGCTACTTTTGTGTTATATTTGTGCATTTAATTAACAATTTTGAGATTTGATAGTTCGTGTTAACGTGTTTATGGTATGGTTACAGGCGGTAGAATCAGGTTACGTTTATGATTCTCCCGAAGTTATTAGTGAACCGGCACTAAACTCATATCCGGTGAATTTATCTTCAAAGGTAATATTCAGTTTTTTTTTTGTCGTTTGAATTGAAGTCAGTTGTAGAAAAGTTGCTTATTTTTTTGTCATTGAAGAGTGTGTGGACTGTTGGAGTTCGGTTTTTTTATAGAGATAGGAGTCATGAAAGCCATTATCAAAATGAAGAGAGTATTACTATGATGTGTTTGTGTGTATGCACTGGTCAAATTGGTTAAATGATATTGAGTGATTAATTTAATTATTCTGGTCATTGCTATTCAATGCAAGGGATTAAAGCTTGGATTTATTAAAAAAAAAATTTCTCCTTTTGAGCAACTTATAAAAGTGAAGGTCTGTGGGAATACTAGGTGTGGCTGCTATGTTGAACATTAGGTCCAGTGCCTTCTCTTGGGACATGCTTTCTTCACTTCACCACACTGAACACAGAGGCAACAGTGAACATTCTAAGGATTATATAATAAAGCATTAAAGGTATGTGAATTTAAGAGCACATACTGAGGTTGGGCCGTTTAAAAAGTTCACCACAACTAAAGCCTGTTGATTTATATGTTTCATATATATATTATATGCTCTAATTTCAAGATAATATATATGTTGATAAATCAATATTATGTCATGTTCAACACACAGCATGTTATATAAGGGGCTGCACCTCTCACCATGGTTTATAAGGAGTATTCTCTCTTTTCTTTTTATATTAATATATTACATATTACATATATATATATATGTGTGTGTTGTGTGTGTATTTTGAAAGCCAATAAGGGACTTTAAAGGGCTGAGATTAAAAATTGTTTTAGGTCAATTCGGCGACCCATTAAAAATTGACCTATTAACCATCCCGCCTTCCACCCACCCACTGACCCATCCACCACTCATAGTAAATGTTTGCTACGGACAAGTGATTGCCAAGGGAGAACTCAACCTAGACAGTCGACATTGGCAAACCCCATTTACCTTTTATTCTCCTTTTTTTTTGTTTTGTTTTGTTTTGGGATGCAAGAACTTGTGTGTAAGAACTTTGTAGTATTACACACCGTCCTGAGTTTGGTCAGATATGGAATGCTAACCCTTATTTGTTCTCAACATTCAACCATCAAGTGTGCAAAGAAAGAGGTAGTGTTCAAGAAATAATTAAAAGTGGATATGACGATCCACAAATTGGATATGCTCAGGGAAGGAAAAAGTGGTGGAGATGAGAAGAATAAACAAATTTAATTAGTATCTTATTGGGTTTGATCTTGATTGGTGTTGGACTGTGGTGTAGAAGTATAACATTAGTTTAGATTGTTTTTGTTTATAATGCAAAGAAAAAAATACTTGTGTCATTATGACATTAAAAAAACCCGGCCTCCGGACGGGTATAAAGCTAGTTTTGATTAGTTAGTAACCAAATTTCACTATTGGTCTAATTAGGTTCGTATAATGTTTCATTATAATAACTTTTCTTTTCATAAATGTTTAAATTAAATTTCCTAAAAGAAATATTTATAAAATTTGGTTATTATTTAATTTTATTTTATGACTCATTTCTCGGAAATTGATTACTTTAAAGCATTCATATTGAAGCCTTTATATACATGTATTCTATATAATATGAGTGTGTAGTAAAGAGAAAAATTAATGAAATAAGTATTTGTGAGTAGGATAGAGATATAGATAGAGAGTTGGATGTTAGAGGTTTTTGAGAATTAAAGAAATTTTAGAGAAAGTTGTGTTTTTTTAGTGTTATTTATAGATAGAGATGAAGGGTCATGCTCTTAGAGCATTCACATCCGGATCCCTAAAAATATACATACATTCTACTAAAAAGCAACTCATATATCAATATATTTCCACTAAAAACAAATATTTTTTCTCTCTCCTTTTCAATTAATATATTTTATACTTTATCATTACATTTTCTCTCTCCTTCACTCACAACCACTTTCAATATATATTAAAAAAGTATAGTGGATGAACAGTGTCACACCCTAACCGATGGCGGAAACATCGGGGTAGTGGCACTAGGCGAACCAGATTTTCTCATTAGAAATTCCATAACACTATTTAAGCGAGAATATTTAAACGTCAAAATCCCATACTTTCAACATATAATCCTTACAAAATACAAGCAATCTCATAAAACAAATCAAGCTCGGTATCCCCTAGATTTCTATTACAATGCCTTTCTAGAATACCAAATCCTAATCCAATTGCAAGTAGTCAAATCCTCAACCTGCCACATATGTTAAAATAAAACGTCAATACAATTAAGTAAAGGTGAGCATACAGGTTTTGCGTACATAATAGATATAAAAGCGTTTAGCATACACCGCATGACATACGTAAGAGTTGTGAACTATGTAACTACTCAGATTCAAGTAAACCAACAAACCGCGATTGATCGAGGCATGCAAACAAGTGTTCACATCCTAAAAGAGAAAATAAATGAGAAATAAAAATGCGAGCCTTAACAACCCCAGGCCTCCGGGTGGCGGGTCAACCTTTAGTATACTATCATGTTAAGGGTGGCGTACAAGCAATTAAGTAATACATACAATTCAGCAGATTTCACGTATAGTCATGTAATAGCGGGATTTCGAATAAGAGTTGTGTTGTGTGATGTGTTTTGATATACGAACATATGTGACAACTAAAAGTGCGTTTAAGCGTCAAAGGGTTCAAGTATACTCATTGTTGGTGCGTTTTGGGAGAGATGAGGGATCTGAGAAGAGTTCCGGAGAGTGCCGGATCAGCCTATAAGCGAACAGACGTGCATCAGTCTTCCGAATTGCTGAAACGGTTACGGTTTGAGAGAAACAACAGACAAGTTCGGGCGAACTTGTATGCCTGGACTTACTGTGAGTACAAGTTCGGGCGAACTTGTCAAGTTTCCTGAGAAACTAGACAAGTTCAGGCGAACTTGTCTTATTTGGTGATTGGTGATACAAGTTCGGGCGAACTTGTGTAGGTTTGATGAAGATTTGGTCAAGTTCGGTCGAACTTGGTCACCACTATGGTGACAAGTTCGGGCGAACTTGCTGCTATCCGAGCAAACTTGACTGTTTTGGCATCCAAATCATGCGTTTTCGTGTCGTTTGCTGAGGAAATCGAGTGTCCATCCCTCAACCTTAGGCTACTAACTAAAACCAAGGCTGAAGAGGTCTTTTGGAGCGAGTTTTAGCCATTTTATAGAAACTCGAACTAATCCAGGCGAACTTGAAGGTTCGAAGGTTTAGTCCAGTTTGTGCAAGGTAACGATTTCATCCTTGTGCTTCCGGATCTGAGATCTAGCTTGACAACGCCTCGTTCCACTTCAAAGTGAACGAAACATACGTCGTTTAGTCCGAATATTGTGTAAAAATCAATGTTTAAAAGGGTTTTACTCAGATCTAAGCATAGATCTGAGTGAAAAACAGAAGTTTTGCATAAAAAGATGAAGATTTTCGTAAACAGAAGATATTTGATGAAAACGAAGGAAAAGTCTTGTGCAAAATCGTCGTAAAACGTTGTTGTAGCTTGAAAACGGCTGGAATCTTACTTAGAACCAAAATGTTTCGGTTTTGGGGAGCTCCGGGCGAACTTGCAGCAAGTTCAAATGAGAAGAGGAGCTGGGTATTTATAGGTGAGGTGAGAATGTGAGCTGGAACATCAAGTTCGGGCGAACTTGCTACAAGTTCGAGCGAACTTGTGTGTTTCTTGTGAGTTGGGAGACAACTCCGGGCGGACTTGCAGTTTATGAAGGTTATGAGGCTTAGACAAGTTCGGGCGAACTTGTGGTATACAAGTTCGGCCGAACTTGACCTAGTGGCCAAGTTTTGTTCGATTATTTCGCGTTACGAGTTCGTTTGGCGATTCGGTTCGTATTAGTTAGTTATATTAAGCGTTTTAGCGAAGCGTTAAGCATTACATTACCATTGAATTGAGAGAGAGCGAGTTACGTGAGCGTGCGAGCGTTTTAGCGATTCTAAACCATAGCAAAAGTAAATATAACACACATAAAACATAATTCCACATAATTAAATGCGTTTTGCGATGCGATGGCACAAGTGTTTATTAAACAATAACACACTCGGCTCGTATAGTAGCATAATTAGTTGTGATTGCGTTGAATTAGCTATTAATAAGCGATTAAATGCGATATAGATGTGACAAAACATAATTCCATTAACATAACTTTTCATAATCCAAATCTCGGAGTACAATTGATAAGTATAAACAAAATACACGAAAATGACATAAATAAATTAACAACAAAATCCGGAGTTGTTACAGTCTCCCTTACTTTAGGAAATTTCGTCCCGAAAATTTAAGTAGTGGCCGTAACAAAGAGATGCGGATATTTAGCCTTCATGTCACTTTCTAATTCCAAGTGAATTCGGCACCGTGTTTGCCTTCCTATCGAATCTTCACGATAAGGATGCGAGAGCGCCGTAATTTCTAGGTTTCTCGGTCCATGATTTCTACTGGCTTTTCCACGAAATGCAAAGTCTCGTTTATTTGCAAGTCCTCGAGGGGGACGTGGAGATTTTCTTCAGCTAGGCATTTCTTGAGGTTCGACACGTGGAAAGTCGGATGTACGTTGTTAAGTTCCGCCGGTAGTTCAAGTCGATAGGCTACTTTGCCGATTCTTTCCAGAATCTTGAAGGGACCTACGTATCGTGGCGCTAGCTTTCCTTTCTTCCCGAAGCGGATCACTCCTTTCCAAGGTGCAACCTTTAAGAGCACGTGATCTCCCACTTCGAACTAGGGTTTGCGGCGTTAACGACATACTCTTTGACGACTCCTAGCTTTCAAGAGATTGTCTCTTATCTGGAGGATTTTGTCTGTCGTTTCTTGAATCAGCTCGGGACCGGTGATTAGTGCTTCCCGATCTCGTGCCATGCAATAGGCGATCGACATTTTCTTCCGTACGGCGCCTCAAAAGGAGCCATTTGGATGCTAGTGTGATAGCTATTATTGTACGAGAATTCAATTAAAGGTAAATGCGTATCCCAATTACCACCGACATCTATGATGCACACGAACATGTCTTCGAGGGTGCAGATCGTGCGCTCGATCTGACCGTCGGTCTGAGGGTGGAAAGCGGTACTAAGATTAAGAGTAGTACCGAGAGCGGATTGAAAAGTCTCCCAGAGACGTGAGGTAACGCGACCGTCGCGGTCAGAGATGATGTCACGAGGCGTCCCGTGTCAACATATGACTTCGTCGGTATAGATTCGTGCTAATCGTTCTACCTTAAAGTCTTCTTGTATGGCAATAAAGTGAGCTGACTTAGTAAGACGATCAACGATAACCAAATGCTATCGTGACCAGAGGAAGTGCGAGGAAGTTTCGTAATAAAATCCATAGCTATGCTCTTCCATTTCCACATCGAGATTTCAGGTTGTTCGAGCAAGCCAGAGGGCATTTGATGTTCGGCTTTAACCTTCGAACAAGTTAAACACTTTGAGACGTAAACGGCGATATCCTTTTTCATGCCCGACCACCAATACTTAGGACGAAGGTCCTGATACATTTTGTCGGCTCCGGATGAATGGAGTATCGAGATTTATGAGCTTCGGTCATTAGCAGTTCACGGAGATTATCACGGCTGGGAATCCAAATGCGGTCGAGATAGTAATAAATACCATTGGGTTTAACAACGAGTTGAGTTTCGGCCCACATTTCATTTCTTCCTCCAGGGTATTCTCATTAAAACAAGCGAATTGAGAGGAGCGAATCATGATTAGGAGATCATTCGAACCTTGAGAGTCATGAACACTACACACATAGCTTCATCGACTTAGAGCATCGGCTACGATGTTTGCTTTGATTGGATGGTAGCGTACTCGCAATTGTAGTCGTTGAGAAGTTCAACCATCTGCGTTGACGCATGTTCAGTTCCTTTTGATTGAAGATATGTCGTAAGCTCTTGCGGTCGGTGAAGACCGTACACTTGGTACCGTAAAGGTAGTTGTAACACCTCGTGTTTTCACATCCAATATTTTTCCGACACGTGTCCCGGTAATCCTCGTGAACCGTATGGTGAATAGGGAGGGACCCAAGTCCGTTGAAACGATAATAATATTCCTATGCTATTTTGAAAATAAGTTGGAGGACTTATGTATAAATTCAAAGATTTTCTTGATCTGGGAACCCCTTGCGGACCGCAAGGCTCAAGCCATACGGTCCTTAAGGCAATCTGAAACAATGGGCGCCTGAGGTCCTTACGGACCGCAAGGCAAAGCCCATACGGTCCTTAAGGACCTGCCAGCGAACAGAAATGTGGCAGCAGCCTGTTCTGCCACCTTTGTCGAGTTTTGGCACCTTCTTTGCATGCTTGACACGACTTGGGGCACTTGTACTCATCCCTTAACACCTGGCAACCATCTATGCACACTCCATTACCATTTAATTGATGAATTCTTGGTGTTTGCAACACACTTTCTTCACAACATTCACCAAGTTCATGCTAGTGGAGTTTCTGGTCACCTCCAAGCTTTCCATTTCGTTCCAACCACTCATATGGACATAATGTAAGTGCTCAAATTCGTGTTTAGTGATTTCTTATACCTTTTTAGCCTAGAACAAAGTCTCGTCGTAGTTACGCCTTAACCATTGTTCTAAATCCGTATATACTCCGTCATTGTGAGTAACGAAAGTGGCTACGTGATTGTAATGATGGAGGTGTAAATCCCTCAAGAGGGCATCTCCAGATTACCACGAATTCATGGCCGATTGACGAGTCAACCGAAAAGTCAAATAAAGTTTTACTGTCTAGTTTTTATAAAAATCATAACTAACGACCTAGATGGTATAAAATATGTTTTGATGCAATAAAAACCTAAAAATAAGTATCAGAATACATGTCAACGGATTCGGCTCGTCAAGTTTTGGTCTAGACTCGGTTTGTAGCCAAAAGTCGCAACAGTTGACTTTTGTTGACTTTTTGGTTCTGACCCGTTTCAAGCCACTTTTGCTATTGACTTCTGACCATTTTGAGACCATGATTATATTAATAATGACCATCTAAAGTTTCGTCACTCGATTCCTAAGAAATCTGAGTTTTTGTATAAGTTCCATAATTTTTACTAAAACTTTGCGAAAATGTCCTTTTTGTACAAATCTTGGTTTTAAACACACATGCATGTAAGATTAAGCCATAAAATGATCTATAAACATTATTTGATTATGTTGATGTTAAGAATCTGAATATAATATAAATTTTCGCAAGAAACGTATTTATGGCACTAAAATGGCTAAAATGCTCTTTTCGGCATTTTAGAAAGAATAAACATGGTTTTATCATCAATATGATATATTCACTGATGTAATATGATAAGTAGGACCTTTTGGGATGTTCATTCAGATTATAACTTGAATGAGGGCTTAAGATTCGTTAAATGCCGATAAATGACTAAAGTACCCTTTTTCGTGTAATATGACTATAATCAAACTTTTTATAACCAAATCTTTTTACTTATTGATTAAACATGATAAATAACGTATTTTGGTTATATAAAACAGGTTCTAACCTCAGTTTATCATAAACATCGATTAAACGGCATTTTAGCGACTTTTACGCCTTTTTGGCGCATAGTGTGGTTAAAAGTCATATCAGTGAGCCGAGACTTGTTACCTACTGATTTATAAACTTACTTTCACCATAATAACAGTTTGTACAAGTATCAAACTTAGAATCCCAAATTTGGCCTCAAAGCTATGTGTGAAATGACTATAATGCCCCTAGGGACATAGTTTGTGTCGAAACCGTCAAGCATACAAATATTTGATATCCTACTATTATAACATTATAAAATATATATTTTTACTGAATATTAAAAGTCTTGACATCAGATTCCTAATTTACATCTTTTATAAATAATAAAATGACCAAAATACCCTTTTAAAGCACAAAACGGTTTTAAATATATCCCGGGCCTATCTTTTCAAATGCTACTGATTTCCTAACATATATTAAACATATTTTCTTATGGAACATATATATAACTCGTACGGTTACCCGGTTTCGCTTATATGCATTCGGCTAAAGCCTACGTAACTAGTTTACGTATTTTAACCGAAACGGGTTTAACTTTGTTCATTCCTTATCAAAATCCAGAATGTTATTGGTTTACCCATACCATACAAGTTTGCATACTTGTCGGGCCCAACTAACATTCTATTCCAGTCACCGCTTAATCTAGCGTAGCGTACCGTATCATATTTTTAGCATAAGACTAACCGGTTCAAGTCTAAGACTTAATTAAGGACCCGTTAGCATTCTAATAATGGTTAATAATTACAATCACTCCAGACTGAACGCCTCCCGGTAAATTGCCTTGTACTTGCTTTTGGAACTACGGCTGATGTCACACCCTCAATTTCCACTTGCGGAGTTTTACCGCGAGACGTGTGAACAAACCAGAATCTAAGACACTAGTACGTCAAACGACTCTATATGATTTGATAATACGTTTTCCAAAATCATTTGTTGTAAATTTTAGATTACCAATATTTAGCATGAGTATCAGTTTTAAATTTGAGCGGAAGCATAATTAAGTAATGATGCGGGCGCCAAAACAAATGAAAAATCCCAAAACAATATTAATAAATGAGACTCTATAATGATGTCTTGTTCAATGCGTGTGCGTGCACCTAGAGCTCCTAGCGTCCTGAGAAACATGTAAAGAAACAAGTGTCAACATTTAAGATGAGTGAGTTCACAGGTTTTCATAAAATCGTTTGTTCGGTTATAGTTTGTTACTCCGTTATCCCCAACCCGGGATAACTAATCAGTTCCATTATTCCAATCCCGGAATAATAGGTTGTTGCTTCCAATATTCCCAAACCGGAATATTAAGTTGTTGTTTCCATTATCCCCAACCCGGGATAATAAGTTGATGTTCCAATATTCCAAACCCGGAATATTAAGTTGTTCCGTAATTAAGTTCAATATTAATGTATATAGGTAGCTAGCCTAAAGTCATGTCACTAAGTGTTCGCGATCGAAGCTGACTGTGTGCCTCCGTTTTGCCAGGCCTATCACATGACCATGGCGGTGTTAGGCCAATTATACACCCGTTGACCATACCCGGTCGGCTAGCGCGACTAGCTCGGATGGGGCTCGTCAGACCCAGTAGTACTACTCATAATTCCCCCGCTATTTAACCCAAATACTAACGATCCGAGGAGATTGTCGAGGACTTAAGTGATAAAGCTGCTTAGTGCCCACAACATTACATTAACATTAACTTAGTTACCGTTTAGTTATGTGACGTTAAATTCGTATAACGTAAAGAGTTTGAGTTTGAGAGTGTATACATGTTTCTCCCCCTGTTGTTTAAAAACCGGATAAAGTTAGGGGCCGTGAACTCACCTTTATTTGCTCGGTTAGTGTAGCAAAGATGTTATAAGAGATGGGACCGCTAGTTGCGTCCTAACAAACCAATTAATTCCACGTCAGTGTGAAATCACACCAATACAAATTCCACACGCAATTTACTCACAAAGTGATACACACAAACAACATATCTAACACTCAAACATGCATGCAAGTATTCTCATATAATCATAGTGATCAAACAACTTATCATGAACACATTCCAAATCCATGCAACACTTTAATGCATAAAATCACAAGTTAACAACTTTCTGCTTAACACTCAATTATTCAGCTGTTTTCTAGGATTTTTATAAAATAGTTCCAGCATTCTAAAAGTTCCCATATTTTTACAGTAGGTGACATTTATACCATAGAAATTTATATAATTTTTTTCCAAGTCCTAAATCTTTACCAATTAGCCATAGATATTAATTCACTAAGCTGCAGTCAGATTTACTGCTTTCTGACTGCAGTCCACGGAAGAATTTATTTAAAAATCACTGATCGTCCGATTAACAAAATTCCAGTTGGAGTTGTCCGGAAATTTCTATACCTAGTTGCTGTACAAAAATCATGACTCAACTCCCTACTGATTTTAAAATCTAGTTTGATAATCAACCAACAAAATTCCAGAATTTTAACAGCTTTACCTACTGAACTTGCTTAGCCCTTTAAAAATATCAAACGATTTCAGAAAATTATGAATCCGGCACCATTGGATTCTTTATTCAAATCTCTACGTTCTAGACATCAGAAAATCCGTTTTTCGACAACTAACGACCAAGTTACAGCCAGATGAAATCGGCTGCAACTTTCATTCAGCTTCCTGTTTCAGCATGTTATTATTATAAGCTCGTGTAATCCCGTTCATGCGATTAATCTAAGCGATCTAGCTCTGATTTCTAGTCCTAGATTAATACTAATAACCTATCCATGCAAATCTACTCAATAACTTCTAGTTATTATAACAAAAACACACTTGCTAACTTATGATTTCTGAGTACAATTCTGCGTATGAACAATGATCAATTCAGCCGATTACTTAACACTCACATATTCTGAAAACAATACCATCAAACACATATATCCGCAACAACTAAGCATCCAAGCATACATGTAATCTGAGATAATGAATCATTCAAGCATGTATGTAATCCGAGACAATGAATCATTCAAGCATGCATATATATATATTCGAAACATCTTAAACATCTAAGCATACACATCATCCGAAACATGATCTTGTAATCAATGATAAATTCTAGGCTTTTAATGATAAGGTAATCGAACCGTGGGTATGTTAAGGAATCCGGTGATCAAAATTGCTTGCAACCGAGAACTCCGTGACCGAGAAAAGGGTGTTGTTCGCGATTAGAAAGAATAGTGGGCTGTTTATGGCTGAGTTTGTGAAGGCTCCGGCTACTGCTTGCTGCGACCGAGAAGAGAAACAACTTCCTGCGATCGCAAATCTGCTGCTGTTGTTGCCGCGACCGAAAGAAAAGAACAGGGAAAACGGTTGCTTGCTGCGACCGAGATGATGATGAGGGTAAGGCAGCCGACGGCAATGAACTCTAGGGTTTTGTGTGTGTTTTTTTTTTTTTTTTGAAGGAAGACATGCATGTGGGTTAGTATATATAACGCAAGGTGAAGGGTTACGGTTTGGGTTTGGGCCTTGCGGCCGAGGATCTTGGGTTGTTTGTTTTGGGTCTTGATCACGTGGCCGAGGGATTTGGGTTGGGTCGGTTTGGGTTCATCTCGTGGCCGAGTAATAGTGTGGGTTAGTTTGATCTTGTGGTTTCGGTTTGGGTTTGGCCTTGGCCGAAACTTGTTTGGACTTGTTCTCTTATGACCGACGACTAAAGTTGCATGCTATTGGTTTCGGTTTGGTTAGTGTTTGTGGCCGAGACATGTTTGGTTTAGGGTTTAGGTTTTCGATGTGTGTTGGATTTGATCTTGGCCGAGGGCTTGACTTGAACTAGAGTTTAAACTTGTTACTCCTAGAGTCGTAATGAACCAAGGTTGGAACGTGTCGCGGTTCGGTTCAGTTTGTGCACATATCAAATCTAATTATTCAATCACTAAGACAATCACACAACACACAACACACAACACACAACACACAACACATCTTTAATCCATGCACGTTTAATACTTAACACACATCTTATTCGACAAGTGTCACGTGTAAGTTATCTGAAAAACCCGGGATATCACATTATCCCCATGTTGAAAGAATTTTCGTCCCGAAAATTGAGTAAACGCGGTTTAGCATGTAACGTACATGTTCAGAGTGCCACGCACAAAGAGTTAGTTTGTTAATGATAGTACGCAACGTTACAAGAAGTTCCCAAGTGTCATACACAAGGATTTCCAAGTGCCATGCACAAAAATTTAGTCAACAATAGTATACGAAAGTATGAGAAAATTTCCAGGTTGTCACATCATCCCCTTGTTGAAAGAATTTTCGTCCCGAAAATTTAGTTACTGGCATCGTTAGTTTGCTGCTCAGTTGCAAAGAGGTGTGGGTATTTGCTTTTCATTTGGTCCTCTCTTTCCCACGTGAACTCCGGTCCACGCTTAGAGTCCCAACGAACTTTAACGATCGGAATCTTGCTGTGCCTCCGAGTCTTGATCTCACGATCCATGATCTCGATAGGCTTTTCCACGAAGTGTAGTTGTTCATCCACTTGGATCTCATCCAATGGAATAACTAAAGTTTCATCTGATAGACACTTCTTCAGATTTGACACGTGAAATACGTTGTGAACTCCACTGAGTTCGGCAGGGAGGTCTAATTGGTATGCTACGGGTCCAATTCGTTTCAAGATTTCAAACGGGCCTACGTACCGTGGGTTAAGTTTGCCCCGTTTTCCAAAACGGATTACACCCTTCCAGGGTGACACCTTTAGTAGGACGCGATCGCCAACTTGGAATTCGAGCGGTTTGCGTCGTTGGTCAGCGTAGCTTTTCTGTCGATCTCGTGCCGCCGCCATGCGGTTTCTGATTTGTACAATCTTTTCAGTGGCCTCAAGTATTAACTCTGGGCCTGTGAGTTGACTGTCACCGACTTCTGCCCAACAGACCGGTGATCTACATTTGCGACCGTATAATGCTTCAAATGGTGCTGCCGAAATACTCGTGCGATAGCTGTTGTTATATGAGAATTCTACTAGAGGCAGGTGAATTTCCCAATTATTTCCGAAGTCCACTACGCATGCCCTAAGCATGTCTTCCAAGGTCTGTATGGTCCTTTCGCTTTGACCATCAGTTTGAGGGTGATAAGCTATGCTCATATCCAAGCGTGTTCCCAACGCTTTCTGGAGTGACTGCCAGAAGTTTGACGTGAAGCGAGCATCTCTATCTGATATGATGGACGTTGGCACTCCGTGCCGAGAAACTACTTCCTTAATGTAGATGCGAGTCAACTTCTCCATCTTATCCATTTCTTTAATAGCTAGGAAGTGTGCGGACTTAGTCAAACGATCCACGATCACCCAGATGGTGTCGCAACCACCCAAGGTTCGCGGGAGTTTAGTGATGAAATCCATTGAGATCTGATCCCATTTCCACACTGGGATCTCCGGTTGTTGGAGTAGCCCCGATGGCTTTTGATACTCCACTTTGACTTTTGCACAAGTCAAACATTTACTCACGTAGGTGGCTATATCGGCTTTCATGTTAGGCCACCAATACGCAACTTTAAGGTCCTGATACATCTTATCCGAACCCGGATGGATAGAGTATCGAGATTTGTGAGCTTCATCCATGACTAGCTCTCTGAGGTTTCCGTAGAGAGGTACCCATATGCGATTCATGAAATACCGGGCTCCATTGGGCTTTACCTCCCAATCGCGTTCCATTTTTCCCACTGATTCGGCTTTGATGTTTTCCTCCTTAACTGCTTCTAACTGGGCGTCGCGTATTCGTTCGGGTAGCCCTGAATGAATAGTGAGTTGTAGCGCTCGTACGCGACGAGGTTTCAAGTGTTCCTTCCTGCTGAGGGCATCAGCTACCACGTTAGCTTTACCCGGGTGATACCGAATGGCACACTCATAATCGTTCAGGAGTTCGACCCAGCGACGCTGTCGCATGTTCAACTCCTTCTGATCAAAGATGTGCTGGAGGCTTTTGTGGTCAGTGAAGATTGTGCACTTCGTTCCATAAAGGTAGTGTCTCCAAATCTTAAGTGCAAACACTACTGCTCCCAATTCTAGGTCATGCGTCGTGTAGTTCTTCTCGTGAACTTTCAGCTGTCGCGACGCATACGCGATGACCTTATCGCGTTGCATGAGTACGCATCCCAATCCCTGAATGGAAGCATCACAATACACTACAAAGTCATCTGTCCCTTCCGGCAAGGACAGAATGGGTGCACTGCAAAGTTTCTGCTTCAACAGTTGAAATGCTGCTTCTTGTTTTTCACCCCAAGCATACTTGATGCCTTTCTGGGTGAGGGTAGTGAGCGGTTGTGCAATCTTTGAAAACCCCTCGATGAAGCGTCTGTAGTAACCAGCCAATCCTAAGAATTGGCGGATTTCCGTCGGTGTCTTAGGTGCTTCCCAGTTTTTGATGGCTTCAATCTTGGCAGGGTCTACGTGGATACCCTTTTCATTCACGACGTGCCCGAGAAACTGAACTTCCCGGATCCAGAAATCACACTTCGAGAGCTTGGCATATAGCTTTTCCTGTTGAAGTAATCCTAGCAGTAATCGTAGATGCTCGGCATGCTCTTCTTCACTTTTGGAGTAGATGAGTATGTCATCGATGAACACAATGACAAATTTGTCGAGGTATGGTTTACACACGCGGTTCATGAGGTCCATGAATACCGCAGGTGCGTTAGTGAGACCAAATGGCATGACCAAGAACTCGTAATGGCCATACCGAGTGCGAAATGCTGTCTTAGCGATATCCTCCTCCCTGACGCGTAGCTGATGATAACCGGACCGTAAATCAATCTTGGAGTAGTAACTTGACCCTTGCAGTTGGTCGAATAGATCATCGATGCGAGGTAACGGGTATCGGTTCTTAACTGTAACCTTGTTGAGTTCCCTATAGTCGATGCACATGCGGAAAGTCCCGTCCTTTTTCTTGACAAACAGGACCGGAGCTCCCCATGGCGAAACGCTTGGTCGAATAAATCCTTTTTCTAGCAGCTCTTGAAGTTGAGTAGACAGTTCCTGCAGCTCGGCTGGAGCTAGGCGGTATGGAGCTTTGGCGATGGGAGTTGCATTGCTTGCCAATTCGATTTCAAACTCCAATTGTCGATGTGGTGGAAGACCAGGTAGTTCTTCTGGGAATACATCGGAAAAATCACGGACGACAGGGATGTCTTCTATACGTTTCTCGTCCTTAGGCTGTTCGGTAATTAGCGCGAATAAAGCGAAGGAATTCTTTTTCCGAAGATACTTCTGCGCTTGCATGTATGAGATGATGTTGGTGACGGCGCTTGCCTTGTCGCCTTGTACCGTCAGGATTTCGTCGTTCGTGAGTGGAATACGGATAGACTTTTCAAAGCAGAGAACTTCAGCCCGGACGTCGGATAGCCAGTCCATTCCGACTACCACGTCAAAACTACCCAGGGTAGTTGTCATCAGATCGATGGTAAAAGTGTGGCCCGCGAGTTTGAGTTGACAGCCGGATACGATTTGGGTCACATTTACAGATTTACCATTGGCTAATTCTATCACATAAGGGGTCTCTAATGGTTTAAGCGTGAGATTTAGGTTCTTCCTAAAAGACTCAGATATAAAGCTCCTATCCGCACCCGTATCAAAAAGCACAGAAGCAAAATGATCATTAAGGGGAAACTTACCGGTGACCACGTTCGTGTCGTTTCTGGCCTCTCCGCGGCCCAATGTAAATGCACGACCTTTGGCACCTCCTGTGCCACCGTTCCCATTGTTGTTGTTGTTATTATTGTTGTGGTTGTTGTGGTTGTTTCCACCATTATTGTTGTTATTGCGCAACTGTGGGCAGTCTTTTCTGAAATGAGTAGTGCTACCACACTGATAGCATCCCCGATTTATACCCTGCTGCTGACCCTGAGGCTGATTCTGATTTTGTCGGGACATGATTTCCCCACGACAATCCTTTGCCGCATGTCCCATCTTGCCACATCTTTGGCAGCGAATTCCGGCACAAGGGCCGTTATGATGAAGATTACAACGATTGCACTGCGGCTTTCGACCTACATAGCCGCCTGCATTCTGGTTGTTATTGTTGTAGTTGTTGTTGTTGTAGTTGCTGTTGTGGTTGGAACGATTTTGATGACCCCGGTGGTTGTGGTAGTGATTGAACCGTTTCTGGTTCCCTTGCTGTGGATGTGATGACGAGGACTGTCGAATGGTGGAGTCTTCAAACTTTCTTTTGTTATCTGAGGCAACTTCAGTGGTACCCCGTGCTGGCAGTTTCTTCTGTTCCACCGCTTTATCGGTGAGTTTGTGATCCAATCGGATAGCTTGATGTTCTGTTACAGGGTTACTAGACATCACCATACCCTGAGTTTCCGGAACCAGACCCCCGAGATAGAACTCGAGTCTTTTCTCCACCGTGTTTGCCAAATCAGGACACAGAAATACCAAGTCATGGTGTTTTGCAGTGTAAGCTTCAATTTCCGATCCCACCATCTTGTGGTTCCACAAAGCTTGCTCTAACTGTTGCACTCTGTCTCGTGGACAGTACTCCTCTTTAATCAGGGCCTTGAACTCAGTCCATGCCATTGCATTTGCAGCTAACAGTCCACGTGTTTGGACTTGGGCATTCCACCATCTTGTGCCCCATCTTCCAGCGTTGAGGCGGCGTATTTGACCTCGTTGGCCTCTAAGCAGTTGCACATTTCAAAAACAGATTCCGACTTTTCGATCCAGCGGACCAATCCAATGGGTCCTTCCGCCCCCGAGAACTTGCTTGGCTTTGCGTCAAGGAACATCTTATAGGGGTTAAAGCCCCCTCCTGCTGACAGTGAACAGGAAGTCAGCAAGGAATTGTACTAACCTCACTATTAGATTTTCACGCGAAAACTTAATAATGGTTACCTGCCGGCTGGTTCTGCACACCCGCTAATGCTGCGTTCACATGCTCCTGTATCATGGCAGCTAGCTCTTCGGGCGTCAAGTTAAGGTTTCCACGTCTTCCAGTCGCCATTTAGATCTTCGAAACACAACACAAACACACCCCGATAAGTCTATATGTCCAATATAGTTATCCTACTTCGTACTTTAAATATTATTTAGTTATGTCAGCTCAATATGTTAAATAGTCAAAAGAAATGCTTTATTACTGAAATCTCAACGTCTTACAAAAGTGCAAATCAAACATACGAATTTACTATAAAGTCTCAAGTTTAAATACAAGTGGGAAAATAATAAACTAAAGGAAAACAAATAATATAAACGAGATGTGTCAGTCGTCTACATCTCCATTCCCTAAGTCACTGTCGTTGCCGTCATCCTGTGCGGCATTTCCAGCTTCCTCAGCTGGGTCCTCCTCCTCCGGATCCTCCTCAGGATCCTCCTCTGGATTCTCTTCTGGATCCTCCTCTACCGGCACTGGAGGGGCAGGTGCTGGTTCAAGTGCTTGATTTTGCAGTTCCTGAATGTTCCAACTGTTTTCCAGGACTCTGTCCTCAAGCCAGTCAGCTCTTATCTGCTCCGCACGCAGATCTCTAGCTATGGTGTTACGAGCTATCTTGCTCGTACGATGCTCTTCCTCGAGCGAGTCGGTCTTTCCTGTAAGGTGTCGGATCATCCATCCTTGTGCTAAGATGGTTTCCTGCATTCTTTCTAACTGTTTTTGTTGTGTATGAACCAGGATTCTAAGCATGTCAAGTCCTATTTCTACAGGATTAACCGGTTCAACCGGTACAGCAATAGTTGGGCGTAACGATGACTCCTCCCCCAGAGCGAGCCTTTTCCTCGCTGCTGAGCGTGTCTCCACGCCATAAGGTGGTATGGGTTCCACCTTTGGTGCCTTTCCTGATGCTCTTGGTGGCGTAAGTCTGTCGGACGATGATGACGATGAGGATGATGACATTGCCTGTTAGGTCGTGTAGTTAGTTACAAGTTGTTTTCATTTCTTATTATGAAGGTATGCCCTACCAAACACGTTTGTAGCATATTGCATAACAAGATATAATAATTCGGTGCCAAACTAAGTCTAGTGTCGTGATATCAACTATAGTTTAGGTCTACTTCTAATGCAAACCTGGTTCTCTATATCTAGTGGCTCTGATACCAATCTGTCACACCCTCAATTTCCACTTGCGGAGTTTTACCGCGAGACGTGTGAACAAACCAGAATCTAAGACACTAGTACGTCAAACGACTCTATATGATTTGATAATACGTTTTCCAAAATCATTTGTTGTAAATTTTAGATTACCAATATTTAGCATGAGTATCAGTTTTAAATTTGAGCGGAAGCATAATTAAGTAATGATGCGGGCGCCAACACAAACGCCAAAACAAATGAAAAATCCCAAAACAATATTAATAAATGAGACTCTATAATGATGTCTTGTTCAATGCGTGTGCGTGCACCTAGAGCTCCTAGCGTCCTGAGAAACATGTAAAGAAACAAGTGTCAACATTTAAGATGAGTGAGTTCACAGGTTTTCATAAAATCGTTTGTTCGGTTATAGTTTGTTACTCCGTTATCCCCAACCCGGGATAACTAATCAGTTCCATTATTCCAATCCCGGAATAATAGGTTGTTGCTTCCAATATTCCCAAACCGGAATATTAAGTTGTTGTTTCCATTATCCCCAACCCGGGATAATAAGTTGATGTTCCAATATTCCAAACCCGGAATATTAAGTTGTTCCGTAATTAAGTTCAATATTAATGTATATAGGTAGCTAGCCTAAAGTCATGTCACTAAGTGTTCGCGATCGAAGCTGACTGTGTGCCTCCGTTTTGCCAGGCCTATCACATGACCATGGCGGTGTTAGGCCAATTATACACCCGTTGACCATACCCGGTCGGCTAGCGCGACTAGCTCGGATGGGGCTCGTCAGACCCAGTAGTACTACTCATAATTCCCCCGCTATTTAACCCAAATACTAACGATCCGAGGAGATTGTCGAGGACTTAAGTGATAAAGCTGCTTAGTGCCCACAACATTACATTAACATTAACTTAGTTACCGTTTAGTTATGTGACGTTAAATTCGTATAACGTAAAGAGTTTGAGTTTGAGAGTGTATACATGTTTCTCCCCCTGTTGTTTAAAAACCGGATAAAGTTAGGGGCCGTGAACTCACCTTTATTTGCTCGGTTAGTGTAGCAAAGATGTTATAAGAGATGGGACCGCTAGTTGCGTCCTAACAAACCAATTAATTCCACGTCAGTGTGAAATCACACCAATACAAATTCCACACGCAATTTACTCACAAAGTGATACACACAAACAACATATCTAACACTCAAACATGCATGCAAGTATTCTCATATAATCATAGTGATCAAACAACTTATCATGAACACATTCCAAATCCATGCAACACTTTAATGCATAAAATCACAAGTTAACAACTTTCTGCTTAACACTCAATTATTCAGCTGTTTTCTAGGATTTTTATAAAATAGTTCCAGCATTCTAAAAATTCCCATATTTTTACAGTAGGTGACATTTATACCATAGAAATTTATATAATTTTTTTCCAAGTCCTAAATCTTTACCAATTAGCCATAGATATTAATTCACTAAGCTGCAGTCAGATTTACTGCTTTCTGACTGCAGTCCACGGAAGAATTTATTTAAAAATCACTGATCGTCCGATTAACAAAATTCCAGTTGGAGTTGTCCGGAAATTTCTATACCTAGTTGCTGTACAAAAATCATGACTCAACTCCCTACTGATTTTAAAATCTAGTTTGATAATCAACCAACAAAATTCCAGAATTTTAACAGCTTTACCTACTGAACTTGCTTAGCCCTTTAAAAATATCAAACGATTTCAGAAAATTATGAATCCGGCACCATTGGATTCCTTATTCAAATCTCTACGTTCTAGACATCAGAAAATCCGTTTTTCGACAACTAACGACCAAGTTACAGCCAGATGAAATCGGCTGCAACTTTCATTCAGCTTCCTGTTTCAGCATGTTATTATTATAAGCTCGTGTAATCCCGTTCATGCGATTAATCTAAGCGATCTAGCTCTGATTTCTAGTCCTAGATTAATACTAATAACCTATCCATGCAAATCTACTCAATAACTTCTAGTTATTATAACAAAAACACAATTGCTAACTTATGATTTCCGAGTACAATTCTGCGTATGAACAATGATCAATTCAGCCGATTACTTAACACTCACATATTCTGAAAACAATACCATCGAACACATATATCCGCAACAACTAAGCATCCAAGCATACATGTAATCTGAGATAATGAATCATTCAAGCATGTATGTAATCCGAGACAATGAATCATTCAAGCATGCATATATATATATTCGAAACATCTTAAACATCTAAGCATACACATCATCCGAAACATGATCTTGTAATCAAAGATAAATTCTAGGCTTTTAATGATAAGGTAATCGAACCGTGGGTATGTTAAGGAATCCGGTGATCAAAATTGCTTGCAACCGAGAACTCCGTGACCGAGAAAAGGGTGTTGTTCGCGATTAGAAAGAATAGTGGGCTGTTTGTGGCTGAGTTTGTGAAGGCTCCGGCTACTGCTTGCTGCGACCGAGAAGAGAAACAACTTCCTGCGATCGCAAATCTGCTGCTGTTGTTGCCGCGACCGAAAGAAAAGAACAGGGAAAACGGTTGCTTGCTGCGACCGAGATGATGATGAGGGTAAGGCAGCCGACGGCAATGAACTCTAGGGTTTTGTGTGTGTTTTTTTTTTTTGAAGGAAGACATGCATGTGGGTTAGTATATATAACGCAAGGTGAAGGGTTACGGTTTGGGTTTGGGTCTTGCGGCCGAGGATCTTGGGTTGTTTGTTTTGGGTCTTGATCACGTGGCCGAGGGATTTGGGTTGGGTCGGTTTGGGTTCATCTCGTGGCCGAGTAATAGTGTGGGTTAGTTTGATCTTGTGGTTTCGGTTTGGGTTTGGCCTTGGCCGAAACTTGTTTGGACTTGTTCTCTTATGACCGACGACTAAAGTTGCATGCTATTGGTTTCGGTTTGGTTAGTGTTTGTGGCCGAGACATGTTTGGTTTAGGGTTTAGGTTTTCGATGTGTGTTGGATTTGATCTTGGCCGAGGGCTTGACTGGAACTAGAGTTTAAACTTGTTACTCCTAGAGTCGCAATGAACCAAGGTTGGAACGTGTCGCGGTTCGGTTCAGTTTGTGCACATATCAAATCTAATTATTCAATCACTAAGACAATCACACAACACACAACACACAACACACAACACACAACACACAACACATCTTTAATCCATGCACGTTTAATACTTAACACACATCTTATTCGACAAGTGTCACGTGTAAGTTATCTGAAAAACCCGGGATATCACAGCTGAGCTTGGAACTTTACATACAAACAACTCAGGTAAATACTCTTAACTTATTTCCCTATACGGGCTTGGGATATGGTAGAATACTACCGCTTGGTCGGGCATGGGAACATGTTTTATCCAATTGGGGTAATTAACTAGATTCTTACATAACCCGTTTTGATCTGTCTTGTTTGAAACTAAAACATTGGAGGTGGGCTTGACCGTGTCTGGGATATCCTTGGCTCACTAAATTGGTAGTGGCCACGACAATATAGCATGGCGTGTAGGCATACACTGGGAAATTGCTATCTGCTTTCTGTGTGAAAGTTCAGAGTGGTGTGTCAGTCGATCATGTCTCGGTTTTTGTACTGGGCCCATATGTAAAAGCCAGCATGTAAATCAGTATACAAGGTCATTTGTACTATCCCAAGTTATTTAAGAAAATGTGCCATGTGCGCCTAAACCATTTTCGAAAAGATTTTCAAAATGAGTCGGTTGAGCGTATTTACCAGTGTAAACTGACGTATTTTCAAAAGTTTAAGTTACAGGTGCAAGTACGTAATAGGCCGGGAGCTGCGGGGCGAATACCGAGGAGTTGCGTTCTTAGGACTTGCCTGTTTATAGTCTGATATCATTTGTATGTCTTTGCGATCCACCTGTGGATCCTATTGCAAGCCTTGTTTATGTATTGTATTTTGAACCTTCGACACTTATTGGTTTGTAATAGTTTATCTATCCAATGCCTTCCGCTGTGTTATTTTATAAATATCAACTTTACGTCACGATACTCCCCACCGGTAGACACGTGGTGTCGGGGTGTGACAGGTTGGTACCAGAGCCAACGTTTGAGGGAATTCGACACTTGTCATTAGTGTTTGATCTCAAACGACATAAGTAACACATTCCTTAGACTCTCGAGTCTAGGCTTTGACATAGGATTATTCTTTTTCTGTTTATTATTATTATTCTGCTTGTTTTGTATTTGAATTAGTTTTGAAGCAGGAATTATGCCGCCAAAATTCACACGAGGAGCGAAAGAAAAAGGACTGATGAGGAGTGGATCCTCAAAACAAGGACCTTCAAAAGCACCTGTTTATAACCCATATGAAGGGTCAGACGACTCATCATCACCATGGGAGCCTTACCTAAACCTGCCCCATGAGTATTCACCACCATCTGAGCCGCATTTTGTTCAACAACCTTCGGATTCACACCATAGCTACCACTCCTATCACTCCCATTCCCATTCTTCTCACGAAAACTACAACGTTGATATCCAACTACGTTCACAGTCGGTAACACCGCCCGAGGATTCTCCTGAACCTATGGAGGAAGACTCAGAACCAGAATTGCCAGCAATAGGATCAATGGGTCACCCTATTAATATATCAAGCGGTTCAAACTTATACAATGGAACCCCTCACCACTACACTGACAGCTACGAGGAGAGATGGGGGCAATATGTATTTTATAATACCCCTTCTGTCCATAATACCCCATCCCATCATGACACACCTTCATACCATACTCCACCGCAAAAAACCACCAGTGGAGCAGCCACTACCACCTCCACCTCCAAGAAGGCGTGGAGCGCACATGTCGGTGCGCTTAGGGACCGAGAGTAGGGCCACTCTCACCTAACCCTTACCCCACTATTACTGAGGACCCACAAATGGGTGGACCCTCGCACACTTCGCTTTTTGTGGAGAACCAACCACAACCAACTATTGAGCCTGAGCCTCAACCACCATTTACTGCAGGTGAGCCATCATCATTACCACCATCAGGTTTTGATAACCCTATTCCTTCTTATTCGAACTTACCTGCGTATAATCCATTCGAACCCTCTACATGGCCGGAGTATAGCCATAGTCATAATGTACCTCTTCAAGACCCTTACCTAGAAATGGCTATGAATGCACACTACCCCTATCCTTACCAACCAGGCGGATACCCTTACTATGAGTATCAACATCCGGTTGCACCACCTCAACCCCAACCTCAACCGCAACCACAGCAGCCACCGCCAACAATGGAGGTACTCACTGAAGCAATAGAAAGAGTCAAGGAGCTTCAGGAACAAACGGCCAAGGATAATAAAAAGAATAATAAACTGTTTGAAAAGGCTGGTAAAGAAGGTAAGAGGGAAGAAGGATTGAAATTTCTATTATCTTTGTATGTTGTTATTTAAAATTAAGTCCCTGCGCGGACAAGTCTTATTTAGTCCCTGCGAGGACAACTTCTTCTTATTTAAAGTCCTATTTTTGGGCACTATTGTATTGCATTAATATTATTATTATTTTATTATTATTATTATTATTATTATTATTATTATTATTATTATTATTATTATTATTATTAACGGAATTTTGGAAATTTTAAGTTATATATGTCTTCCATCAAGTTATTCAAGCGATCGTCTCGAATTTGTTTCGAAATTTATGATCAGCGAAATATTTCCAAAAGACCTCTTGATGATTTACGCCCGCCGAGTGTTAGGTCACATGAATTGGCGAATTGGTAGTTATATGGCTTACTACCATGATAGTTAAGGTTGAGAATTTCCCTTCTATCCAGGGTGGTGAACTACGTTCTAAACCCCTAGTCTGCCTGATCTGGACTAGTTATTTAAATCATCTTAAGAGTTTTATCTAAAACGTTAATATATCTAAAATATTAACCTCCTGGTAAGTGTGACTTGAGGAACCACACGAACCATCTAAATAAAGGACTACGTCCAAAACTACATGATCTATTTTGATCATGATAAATCATCAGTGCGATGATTATATTTATTTAACACCCATTAGTGGTGTAATGCTTACGAGCTATATTCATGTCCATTAAGTGACAGACGGCAGTTGTAGTCTACGACTCCTTGTCTCGAGGTAGCAAAACTACGTTCGAACCTCGAAGCCTACGATCTCTTGTGATCTTGGCATTTTATAACTTAAGTCTTTTCGACAAGCCCTTGGTGCTATTATCTACGTCATTAGTGACAGGCCTTCGTGCCATGCTTAAACACCCTACAAAAATCGACAAGTTTATATAGCTTTATTTTGCCATACCCTGCATCGCAAGTCACCAAGCAAGTATGATTAATTTAAATTATTATTGATATTATAGTTCCACCGGACAAGATGGCAGACTCTAATGAAGCGAACAGTCAAAGAAAGAACGACACGCGAATATAGTCATGAATGAAGATGACTTCCAGGCTCGCACAGACGCAACTGTAGGAAAAACAATGGAAAAAAGGTTTGATAAATTCAAAGTATCGAGCTCTACGCACTCTAGAACCTTAACCAAGACCAACTCGAAACCTCCTCCCTCGAACAAGGAAGAAAGTTCTGTGCATTCCTCAAATGTGAGGAGCGAAGCAAAGAAGAAAGAAATTCGTGATAGAGATAATGCTCCCAAGGAGGCAAGTTAGTCACATATTTCTAGTATCACGTATAGAGCATATACAATCAGATTATTCGCATGTGATAAACAGTTTTGATTTGTGATGTGATTTTGATAAAGAACGTATGTAACACCCAAAGAGTGCGTTAAAGCGAAAATGGGTCAAGTATACTCACTGTGGGTGCGTTTTATTAGCTTAGAGATTTGAGGAGAGTCGGGAAGAGCGCCGGATCAGCCTGCATACGCGAACGGAAGTGCATTAGTCTCCGAAAAGCTGAAACGGTTAAGTTTTGATAGGGCAGTAGCCAAGTTCGGCGAACTTGTGTGTAAACACACAAGTTCGAGCGAACTTGTATGAACTTAGTGCATTTATACCAAGTTCGGTCGAACTTGATGAGTTTCCTAAGAAACTTGTCAAGTTCGGGCAAACTTGTAGGAAAACCTTATTGACAAGGCAAGTTCGGTCGAACTTGTATGGTTTCCTAAGAAACCAGGCAAGTCCGGGCGAATTTGCAAGAATTTTTGTGAAGAAACACTTAAGTTCGGTCGAACTTGGTACCTGGTGATGCCGGGTGGGGATTCTCGAGCGAACTTGATGTTTTCGGGTCCAAAATCTTGCGTTTTCGCGTCGTTTGCTGAGGAAAATCGAGTGTTCATCCCTCCATCCCTGTGCTACTGAGCAAACTTAGGTCGGAGAGGTTTTTAGAGCTGTTTTAGCCGTTTTACAAAAGCGTGGGTTGATCCGGGCGAACTGGGGTTCGTTCGGATTAGTCCGGCTTGTGTAAACCAAATAAACGTCCTTATGCTTCCAGATCTGGGATCTTGAATGATAGATGCTTTGTTTCATATCAGAAAATGAACAAAACATCCTCAAAAGTCCATATTTTGTGTCAAAATCGATATTTATCAAAGGTTTTCTCAGATCTATCACTTACAAGCCGAGATCTTACAGATCTCGTGTTTGGGAAGTCTCTACTATCGCCAAATGAACTCGTATTTGTAGATCAAAGCTTAAAACAGAAGTTTTTTTGAAGAAAAAGATGAAGATTTTCGTAAAAGAATGGGTTTTGATGAAAACGAAGGCTACGCCTTGTGCCAAAATCGTTGTAAACCTTGTAGATCGTTGATAAACGTTGTTGCAGTGAAATCTGGTTGATTCTTACTTAGAACACGAAGGTTTTGGGTTTTGAGAGCTCTGGGGGAACTTGCAGCAAGTTCAAATGAGTGAACAGAGCTTGGTATTTATAGGAGAAGGCAAAAAGAGAGCTGGTGGAGACCAAGTTCGGTCGAACTTGCATGAAAACATGCAAGTTCGGGCGAACTTGTTAGATTTTCAAGGATGAATGGTTAAGTTCGGCCGAACTTGTCATGTATGTACAAGTTCTAGCGAACTTGAGAGAAAGCAAAGGATCCTTGTGGCAGTCACGGCAAGTTCGGCCGAACTTGGCCTGATGACCAAGTTTCGTTTGCCGATTTTGCGTTAAGTGTTCGATTGGCTATTCGGTTCGCCTTAGATAGTTATATTAAGTGTTAAATTAAAGCGTTAAGCGTTATATTGATATAATAGTGTGATTTAGCGATTCGAGAGGCGAGAGCGATGTGATAGCAAGCGTAATCATAACCACAAACACACATAACACGTAACATAAAACCACATAAATAACTGCGATTTGCGATGCGATGAGATTAGCGATTGATTTAATAAGCGATTATATGCGATAATAACGTACAATACCATAATTAATTAACATAAACTTTATTATTAACCGAATCTCGGATTTACAAAGGATAGATAAACGGAAAACAAAATAAAAGATAACAATCGAATTTTCAAGTTGTTACAGTCTCCCCTACTTTAGGAATTTCGTCTCGAAATTAAGCAGAAGCTGTAACAAATAATGCGGGTACTTGGCCTTCATATCACTTTCCAATTCCCAAGTAAACTCGGCGCCGCGTTTGCCCTCCCATCGGACCTTCACGATAGGGATGCGAGAGCGTCGGAGTTTCTTGGTCTCTCGGTCCATGATTTCCACAGTAAATGGAGAGTATCGTTATTTGCAGATCTTCGAGAGGGACATGCAGATTTTCTTCGGCGAGGCATTTCTTGAGGTCAGACACGTGGAAAGTCGGATGTACATTAGTGAGTTCCTCCGGTAATTCGAGACGATAGGCTACTTTACCGATCCTTTCCAGAATCTTAAAGGGGCCAACGTATCGAGGCGCTAGCTTTCCTTTCTTGCCGAATCGGACCACTCCCTTCCAAGGCGCAACCTTTAGGAGAACGTGATCTCCCACTTTGAACTGTAGGGGCTTGCGGCGTTTATCGGCGTAACTCTTTTGACGACTCCGAGCTTTCAAGAGATTGTCTCTGATCTGGAGGATTTTGTCTGTCGTTTCTTATAACGAAGTCCATAGCTATACTCTCCCACTTCCACATCGGGATTTCGGGTTGTTCGAGTAAGCCAGAGGGCCTTTGATGTTCAGCTTTAACCTTCGAACAAGTTAAGCATTTTGAGACGTACAAGGCGATATCCTTTTTCATGCCCGGCCACCAGTACTTAGGGCGAAGATCTTGGTACATCTTGTCAGCACCGGGGTGAATGGAATATCGAGATTTATGAGCTTCGGTCATTAGCAATTCACGAAGATTATCACGAGTAGGAATCCAAATACGATCGAGATAGTAATAAATACCATCAGATTTAGATGCAAGCTGAGTTTCTGCACCACATTTCATTTCGTCTTGAAGGGTATTCTCGTTGAAACAGGCGAATTGAGCGGCACGGATGAGGGTTTCAAGTCTAGCACAAGCTTGAGAGTCACGAATACCATATACATAGCTTCGTCGACTTAGAGCATCGGCGACGACGTTTGCTTTGCCAGGATAGTAGCGTATCTCACAATCGTAATCGTTGAGAAGTTCAACCCATCGACGTTGTCGCATGTTTAGTTCTTTTTATTAAAGATATGTTGTAAGCTCTTATGGTCGGTGAAGACCGTACACTTAGTACCGTAAAGGTAGTGTCGCCATATCTTTAATGCAAAAACAACTGCACCAAGTTCGAGATTGTGGGTTGTGTAGTTCTTCTCGTGGATCTTGAGTTGTCGAGACCATACACGATAACCTTGTCTTGTTGCATAAGCACAAAGCCAAGACCAAGATTAGAGGCATCGCAGTAAACAACGAAATCGTCGTTTCCGTCGGTAAAGCGAGGACAGGAGCTTGCATAGCGTACGCTTGAGAGTTTGAAAAGCTTCCTCTTGCTTGAATCCCAAACAAAAGGTTGTCTTTATGAGTTAAAGCGGTAAGCGGAACGACGATTTTCGAAAAGTCGGCGATGAATCGACGGTAATAACCGCCAATCCAAGGAATGAACGGATTTCGGAAGCATTCTTCGGTGTAATCCAACTCTTGACGGCTTCAATCTTTGTAGGGTCGACGTGAATTCCTTGACTATTAACGATGTGGCGAGAAATTGGACTTCTTCGAGCCAGAATTCACATTTTGAGAACTTAGCATAAAGGCGATTTCCTTGAAGAAGTTCGAGGACTAAAGGAGATGGCGCGCGTGTTTCGTCTCTCGACTTCGAATAGATAAGAATATCATCGATGAATACAATGACGAAACGATCTAAGAAAGCATTACACACACGGTTCATCAAATCCATGAAAACCGGGTGCATTCGTAAGACCAAAAGGCATGACCACGAATTCAAAATTGCCATAACGAGTACGAAAGCCGGTTTTAGGAATGTCTTCTTCCAACACGCGTAACTAATGATAACCGGAATGAAGATCGATCTTAGAAAAACAAGTAGCACCTTGAAGCTGATCAAATAAGTCGTCGATACGAGGAAGAGGGAACGGTTCTTTATCGTGAGTTTGTTAAGTTCATGATAATCGATGCACATTCGAAAGGATCCATCCTTCTTTTTCATGAAAAGGACAGGCGCGCCCCATGGCGAAGTGCTGGGCGTATGAAACCTTTATCAAGAAGCTCTTGAAGTTGGCTCGATAGCTCGCGCATTTCGGATGGTGCGAGGCGATAAGGAGCTTTAGCAACGGGAGTAGCGCCTGGAATAATCGATACGGAATTCAACATCTCGAGTTGGGGTAAACCTGGTAAATCATCGGGAAAGACTTTAGGAAATTCACAAACAATGGGAACATTTTTATAAGTCTTCTTTTCTTTCTCCGGGTTCACGATATGGTCGAGGAAAGCAAACATCGCTTTTGCAAGCATTTGTGTGCTCGAGTACATGACAAAAGCATCAACTTCTTTGAGGGAGTTTCACCATAAACATGGAGTTGATCACCGTTAGGAAGAGGGAAGCGAATCATCTTATCAAAGCATACAACTTCAGCATGATTCTCACGAAGAAAATTCATGCCTACTATGATATCGAAACTACCTAACTGCATAGGTATGAGGTTGATCGAGAAGACATGGTTGTTGAGATCGAGATTACAACCACGTAAGACAGAATTAACGGTAACGGTTCTTCCGGTGGCGACTTCCACATCGAAAGTCTTTGGGAGTTTGGCGCGCATACATTTTAAAACCGTTTCGAATTCTAACGTACAAAACAATTATCGGCACCAGTATCAAATAAACATGAAGCATAAATACCATTAACGAGAAACGTACCATTGACAACATTGTTGTCATTCTGGGCCTGGCGGTGATTGAGATTGAAGGCTCTTCCACGGCGAAACTTGTTGTTGTTGCTGAGGCTGCGGTGGTGGCTGCTGCTGAGGCTGCGTGCTGCGGCTCTTGTTTCACAGTGCGGTTTGGGCAAACATTAGCAAAGTGGTTTGGATCACCACACACGAAAGCACGCTCGTGCCTTTGGAGCTTGCTGCTGGTTGGCTTGAGGAGGAGCAGGTAATAGCTGGAGCTGCGGGAGCTTGAGGAGCTGGCTGGCGAGGACCACTACGGCAGCTGACAGTGAAGTGGCCGTAGATGTTGCAGTTCGTGCAAAAACGGCAATTGCCTCCAATGGCATGATGATATGTGCACTTAGGGCACATAGGGTGCGGACCAGTGTACGCACGCTTTGCTGGCGGTGCGTTTGGTGCTGCTGACTCGAGTGGCTGAGGGTTCGCTGGAGCAGTAAGAGCAAAATTCTTGCTCGGGTTTTCCCTTTTGCGACCACGGCGACTGTTCTTTGGCTCTCGGGCTGTTCGGTAGTAGGAGCTGCTGATTCGGTGACTGCCTGATTTGCGACTTTGCTGCTTTCAAAGTAACCAGACTGAAATCGTTTGTCATTAATCTCGGCGGCTAGCTGGTAGGTCTCCTCAATAGTAGCAGGGCGTGCTGCTTGAACAAAGTCAGCGACGCAATCGGGGAGAGCATTGAGGTATTTCTTGAATGCTTTCTCGGTCGTATCCACTTGACCGGGACAGATGATGCTCAACTGTTTGAAGCAAGCAGTGAGACCAGCGTTATCGGGACCATCTTGCTTGATATTCCAGAATTCGTTCTCCAATTTCTGGATCGTTAGGGAGGACAGAATTCCTTGATCATAATTTCCTTAAGTTCCTCCCAAGTGAGTTCGTAAGCTTCGTCGTTCCCACGCCTGTTGTGCTCGGCTGTCCACCAGTCGAGAGCCCTTGATTGAAACAAGCCGGTAGTCGTTGACAGTGCGCAGAGCCTCGGGACATCCACTCTGGCAGGAATGTGACCTCGACAGAGTCAAACCAGTGGAACATGGCACTCGGCCCTTCGGTGCCTGAGAAGGTAAGCGATCCACATGCTTTGAACTGCTTAAAGCTGAAGCGGGGTTTCGGGGCATCTCCCCTTGGAGTCAACTGAAGAGTTGCTGCTAACCGCTTGAATTTCGCTGACAATCTGTGGGATCACCTTAGCCATTCATGTCCATTAAGTGACAGACGAGCTATATTTATTTAACACCCATTAGTGGTGTAATGTCAAGAATTGGACATTAATATAGCTTGTAAGCATTACACCACTGTGGGATCACCTTAGCCATTCATTTCGATGGAGCGTAAATGCGATAAATCAGAAATCGATGATATGATAAATCATCAAAGCGAGAAATCGAATAAAGCAAAAATTCTCAAAATTTTAAACACAAAAATAATAATAAACTCGATGATGTGTAAATCGACGATATAGGCGTAAATCAATTGGGAGTGTCCGGGGTTTTGAGACGTTTGACACGCAAAGTGATTCGACTACCCTTTGCATTTGGACCCATGCTTTGGCCTAATAGATAAACGTTCTCACCAGGAAGGGCTAACGACGTTTACCTTCCAGTTAATACGTGTTCCAAACCATCGGCGTAACCGAGACTTTGGTGAGATTGAAAATCGAATTGCGGAATTAGTTACTAAGATGCAGGTTTCACCCCTAACTTAGCAACTTCATTCCTAGATAGAAATGGAGATTTTCGTCGAGGTTTGGATGTCACTCCTAACTCAACGAAGGTATCTCGTGTGAGAGAATGCGTGGAGTGAATGATCTCGTCGAGAGTTCTCGGTTTTCACACCTATTCTCGACTTGATCACTCGTCCCATACCATTGACATAACATTTTAAACAATCATACAGAATCTAAGTTCTCCCACAAAAACAACAAGGTTCGATATCCCCTAGATTTATTACACTTGGAAACTAAACAAAATAAAGTCAAAACAAAACTACGCTAAGCATGCAACATCCAAGCATCCATAGATAAATCCTCAACCTGTTACATACGTTGAAATACAAGTCAATACAATTAAGTAAAGGTGAGCATACGAGTTTGAATAATAATAGCATAGTCGAGAAAGCGTTTGCGAAACAATCTAATTACATATCATGATACACCAAAACACTTAACATAACATAGGCTCATTTCTCATGCTAACTACCGTGAGAAGGCTTGCGCGTCCATCCTAACTAGATCCCGTCGGGTGTAAGCCACACTATAGTACTATACTAGCTAAGGAGGCAAGTTAATGAAAACAAGTCCTAGTCACATGTTTCTAGTATCACGTATAGAGCATATACAATCAGATTATTCGCGTGTGATTAACAGTTTTGATTTGTGATGTGATTTTGATATAACTACTTATGTAACACCCAAAGAGTGCGTTAAAGTGAAAATGGGTCAAGTATACTCACTGTGGGTGCATTTTAGTTAGCTTAGAGATTCTGAGGAGAGTCGGGAAGAGCGCCGGATCAGCCTGCATACGCGAACGGAAGTGCATCAGTCTCCCAAAAGCTGAAACGGTTAAGTTTTGATAGGGCAGTAGCCAAGTTCGGGCGAACTTGTGTGTAAACACACAAGTTCGAGCGAACTTGTATGAACTTAGTGCGTTTATAGCCAAGTCCGGTCGAACTTGATGAGTTTCCTAAGAAACTTGTCAAGTTCGGGCGAACTTGTAAGAAAACCTTACTGACAAGGCAAGTTCGGTCGAACTTGTATGGTTTCCTAAGAAACCAGGCAAGTCCTGGCGAACTTGCAAGAATTTTTGTGAAGAAACACTCAAGTTCGGTCGAACTTGACCCAAATGGGTACAAGTTTGGTCGAACTTGACCCAAATGGGTACAAGTTCGTTGAACTTGACCTGGTGAGCTGGTGATTCTCGAGCGAACTTGATGTTTTCGGGTCCAAAATCTTGCGTTTTCGTGTCGTTTACTGAGGAAAATCGAGTGTTCATCCCTCCAACCCTGTGCTACTGAGCAAACTTAGGTGGAGAGCTCTTTTAGAGCTGTTTTAGCCGTTTTACAAAAGCGTGGGCTAATCCGGGCGAACTCGGGGTTCGTTCGGATTAGTTCGGCTTGTGTAAACCAACATAAACGTCCTTATGCTTCCAGATCTGGGATCTTGAATGATAGATGCTTCGTTTCGTATCAGAAAATGAACAAAACATCCTCAAAAGTCCGTATTTTATGTCAAAATCGATATTTATCAAAGGTTTTCTCAGATCTATCACTTACAAGCCGAGATCTTACAGATCTCGTGTTTGGGAAGTCTCTACTATCGCCAAACGAACTCGTATTATTTAGATCAAAGCTTAAAACGAAATTTTTGAAGAAAAAGATGAAGATTTTCGTAAAAGGATGGGTTTTGATGAAAACGAAGGCTATGCCTTGTGCCAAAATCGTTGTAAACCTTGTAGATCGTTGATAAACGTTGTTGCAGTGAAATCGGGTTGATTCTTACTTAGAACACGAAGGTTTTGGATTTTGAGAGCTCTGGGCGAACTTGCAGCAAGTTCAAATGAGTGAACAGAACTTGGTATTTATAGGAGAAGGCAAAAAAGAGCTGGTGGAGACCAAGTTCGGTCGAACTTGCATGAAAACATGCAAGTTCGGCGGCGAACTTGTTAGATTTTCAAGGATGAATGGTTAAGTTCGGCCGAACTTGTACATGTATGTACAAGTTCGAGCGAACTTGAGAGAAAGCAAAGGATCCTTGTGTCTCAGGCAAGTTCGGGCGAACTTGTGGTAGTCAAGTTCGGCCGAACTTGGCCTGATGACCAAGTTTCGTTTGCCGATTTTGCGTTAAGTATTCGATTGGCTATTCGGTTTCCCTTAGATAGTTATATTAAGTGTTAAATTAAAGCGTTAAGCGTTATAGTTGATATAATAGTGCGATTTAGCGATTCGAGAGTGCGAGAGCGATGTGATAGCAAGCGTAATCATAACCACAAACACACATAACACATAAGTAACATAAAACCACATAAATAACTGCGATTTGCGATGCGATGAGATTAGCGATGTGATTTAATAAGCGATTATATGCGATAATAATGTACAATACCATAACTAATTAACATAAACTTTATTATTAACCGAATCTCGGATTTACAAAGGATAGATAAACGGAAAACAAAAGAAAAGATAACAATCGAATTTTCGAGTTGGTACAGTGGACTGTAGTGTCGCCATATCTTCAATGCAAAAACGACTGCGCCGAGTTCGAGATCATGGGTGGTGTAGTTTTTCTCGTGCATCTTGAGTTGTCGAGACGCATACGCGATAACCTTGTCCTGTTGCATGTGAACACAACCAAGACCAAGATTAGAGGCATCGCAGTAAACAACGAAATCGTCGTTTTCGCGGGTAGGGCGAGTACAGGAGCATTGCATAACATATGCTTGATAGTTTGAAAGGCTTCCTCTTGTTTGAAATCCCAAACAAAAGGTTTGTCCTTATGAGTTAAAGCGGTAACCCGTCCAAGAAATGATACGGATTTCGGGAAGCATTCTTCGGTGTAATCCAACTCTTGACAGCTTCAATCTTTGCAGGGTCGACGTGAATTCCTTGACTATTAACGATGTGGCCGAGAAATTGGACTTCTTCGAGCCAGAATTCACATTTTGAGAACTTAGCGTAAAGACGATTTCTTGGAGAAGTTTGAGGATTAAACAGAGATGGCGTGCGTGTTCGTCTCTCGACTTCGAGTAGATAAGGATGTCATCGATAAACTTAATGACGAAACGATCTAAAAAGGCTTTACACACACGGTTCATCAAATCCATGAAAACCGCGGGTGCATTTGTGAGACCAAAAGGCATGACCACGAATTCGAAATGGCCATAACGGGTACGAAAGGCGGTTTTCAGAATGTCTTCTTCGAGTACACGCAACTGATGACAACTGGAACGAAGATCGATCTTAGAAAAACAAGTAGCACCTTGAAGCTGATCAAATAAGTCGTCGATTCGAAGAAGAGGGTAGCGGTTCTTTATCGTAAGCTTATTAAGTTCACAATAATCGATGCACATTTCGGAACGCCCCATCTTTCTTTTTCACGAAAAGAACGGGTGCGCCCTAAGGCGAAGGTCGGGCGTATGAGACATTTATCAAGAAGCTCTTGAAGTTGGCTTGACAGCTCGCGCATTTCAGATTGCGCGAGACGATAAGGAGCTTTAGCAACGGGAGTAGCATCGGGAATCAAATCGATACGGAATTTAACATCTCGAGTAGGGGGTAAACCGGGTAAATCGTCAGGAAAAACTTTAGGAAATTCACAAACAACGGGTACATCATTCCAGGTTTTCTTTTCTTTCTCCGGGTTCACGATGTGGGCTAGGAAGGCAACGCATTGCTTGCACAAATGCTTGCTCGCTTGGGTACATGACATACGCATCAATTTCTTTGAGGGAGTTTCGCCATAGAAATGTAGTTGATCACCGTTAGGGAGAGGAAAACGAATCATTTTATCGAAGCAAACAACTTCAGCATAGTTTTCATGAAGAAAATCCATACCTACTATGATATTGAAGCTACCTAATTGCATAGGTATGAGATTGATCGAGAAGATGTGGTTGTTGAGATCGAGAGTACAACCACGAGGACGGAGTTAACGGTAATGGTTTTTCCGGTGGCGACTTCCACATCGAAAGTATTTGGGAGTTTAGCGCGTTTACATTTTAAAACATTTTCGAATTCTAACGATACAAAACAATTAGCGGCACCAGTATCAAATAAACATGAAGCATAAATACCATTGAAAAGGAACATACTGTTGACAACATTGTTGTCGTTCTAAGCCTGGCGATGATTCAGATTGAATGCCCGTCCACGCGCATCATGTTGTTGATGCTGAGGTTGTGGTGGTGTCTGCTGCTGAGGCTAAGGCTAAGGCTGCTGTTGTGTGGCTCTTGTTTGATAGCTCGATTAGGGCAGACATTGCTGAAGTGGTTTGGGTCCCACATGTGTAGCAAGCACGGGCCTTTGGTGCTGGCGCTTGCTGCTGGTATGCTTGATTAGCCTGAGGAGCGCGGGGGGAGCTGGTAGGGCTGGTGTTGCAGGGGCCTGAGGAGCTGATTGACGCGGGCCTGAACGGCAACTGATAGTAAAGTGGCCGTAGATGTTGCAGTTGGTACAGAAACGACAATTGCCTCCAACCACATGGTGATAGGTGCATTTTGAGCACAAAGGATGCGGGCAGTATACGCACGCTTTGCCGGCGGTGCGTTTGGTGCTGCAGACTGGAGTGGCTGAGGGTTTTGCGGAGCGGTAAGGGCAAAGTTCTTGCTCGGGATTTCCCTTTTGCGACCTCGGCGGCTAGACTTTGACTCTCGAGTCTGATTGGTAGGAGCTGCTGATTCGGTGATGGCCTGACTTGCGACCTTGCTGTTCTTGAAATAACCAACTGAACCCGTTTGTCATTGTTCTCTTGCGGCTAGCTGGTAGGTCTCCTCAATAGTAGCAGGGTGTGCTGCTTGAACAAAGTCAGCGACGCAGTCGGGCAGAGCGTGGAGGTACTTCTTGATTGCTTTCTCGGTCGTGTCCACTTGACCGGGACAGATAATGCTCAACTGTTTGAAGCGAGCTGTTAGACCAGCATTGTCGGGTCCGTCTTGCTTAATTCCCCAAAACTCGTTCTCCAACTTCTGGATTTCATAGGGGGGACATAATTCCTTGATCATGATTGCTTTAAGTTCCTCCCAAGTGAGTCTGCAGGCTTCATCATTTCCCTCTTGTTACGCTCCGCGGTCCACCAGTCGAGAGCCCTGGACTGGAAAACGCCGGTAGCGTTAATAGTACGAAGGGGTTCGGGACACCCACTCTGGCGAAATGTGATCTCGTGGCATCAAACCAGGGAAACATGGCACTTGGTCCTTTAGTGCCTGAGAAGTAAGGGGTCCACAAGCCTTGAACTGCTTAAAGCTGAAGGAAGTCTTGGGCGTGTTGGCTTTGGAATCGACTGATGAATTGCTGTGGTGGCATGGATCTCGCTGACAATCTGGGGGATAACTTTAGCCATTTGCTTGGCTACCATAGAAGCGATGCGCTTATCGGCGTTGTTGCGTTGGATGTTCCTCCGTGTGTGAGATCCCATAGAAGACATCTACACAAAGGATTTGATTGGATGAGATTTGATTATGATAGGTTTATGTTCAAAAGTTTATTATTATTATTATTATTATTATTATTATTATTATTATTATTATTATTATTATTAAATTATTAGTCAAGCACAAAAAACACATGGGCACGTATACACGTAAGCACATAATCACGTAGGCACATAATCACATAAGCACATAAGCAATTTTGCACGTATTATCTTCAAACTAAAACATTCGTAGCGCGTACGAGATGCGATATAATAGCGTAGATAGCGAGTAGAGCTGCGTATGAGAAACACGAATGTCCTCATGAGCGTAAGCGAGTTGAGCGATTAGTTTGGTTGGTGAATTAATTAGCGTTTTAGATTGCGAGAGCTATGCGAGTTGTGCATATATTGATGGAGCGTAAAGGCGATAAATCGAGAAATCGAATAAGCGTAACAATCCATAAATTTAAACACATAACTAATAAATGAACTCGATGATGCGTAAAATCGACGATTATAGGCTTAATCAATTGGGAGCGTCCTGGGTTTTGAGACAACGACTACCCAAAGTGATTCGTAGATTCTCTGAGTTTGGACACACGATTTGGCCTAATAGACAAATGCTCTCGCCGTACAACGGTTAACGGCATTTATCCTTCCAGTTACGTCGTGTTCCGAGTCATCAAATAATCGAGACTTTGGTGAGATTGAAAATCGAGGAGCGGAATTAGTCGTTAAGATGCGGGTTTCACCCCTAACTTAACAACTTCATTCCTAGTTGTGGTTGTGCTCACCGATCAAATTGGGAGTTCCACTAGATAGATATGGAGATTTTCGTCGAGGTTTGGATATCACTCCTAACTCAACTAAGGTATCTCGCGAGAGAGAGAAAGCGCGGAGTGAATGATCTCATCGAGAGTTCTTGGTTTTCACACCTATTCTCGACTTGATCATTCTTTTTATGTGATACGAGCGTTCTTCAGTGTGTGTTGTGGTTGCTTTAGGAAAAGCAATGTTAAGTTCGTGTCGAAGGATTGTCAAGTTCGGCGAATGGCATCTGCTGATGTCAAGTTCGAGTGGACTTGTTAATCCAGCAAACTTGTTGACAAGTTCGGTGCGAACTTGTTTCAATCCGGCGAACTTGGCAAGTCGGGCGAACTTGGTCAAGTCCGGGCGAACTTGGTCAAGTCCGGGCGAACTTGGTCAAGTTCGGGCGAACTTGATCAATTGCGAGCGAACTTGTCTGTTCGTATTCGTTTTCGGCGTTAATCGATGCGTAACAGTCTGATTTGGTATCCTAACTATAGTCTAAGGCAAACATGGCAATTCTACCTAATTTCCTATAGTTATGGCTCTGATACCAATCTGTCACACCCCAACCGATGACGAAACATCGGGGAAGTGGCACTAGGCGAACCAGATTGTCTCATGAGAAATTCCATAACACTATTTAAGCGACAATATTTAAACGTCAAAATCCCATACTTTCAACATATAATCCTTAAACAAGTTACAAAATACAAGCAATCTCATAATACAAATCAAGCTCGGTATCCCCTAGATTTCTATTACAATGCGTTTCTAGAATACCAAATCCTAATCCAATTGCAAGTAGTCAAATCCTCAACCTGCCACATATGTTATAATAAAACATCAATACAATTAAGTAAAGGTGAGCATACAGGTTTTGCGTACATAATAGATATGAAAGTGTTTAGCATACACCAAATGACATACGTAAGAGTTGTGAACTATGTAACTACTCAGATTCAAGTAAACCAACAAACCGCGATTGATCGAGCATGCAAACAAGTGTTCACATCCTAAAAGAGAAAAATAAATGAGAAATAAAAATGCGAGCCTTAACAACCCGGGCCTCCGGGTGGCGGGTCAACCTCTAGTATACTATCATATTAAGGGTGGCGTACAAGCAATCAAGTAATACATACAATTCAGCAGATTTCACGTATAGTCATGTAATAGCGGATTTCGAATAAGAGTTGTGTTGTGTGATGTGTTTTGATATACGAACATATGTGACACTCAAAAGTGCATTTAAGCGTCAAAGGGTTCAAGTATACTCACTGTTGGTGCGTTTCGGGAGAGATGAGGGATCTGAGAAGAGTTCGGAGAGTGCCGGATCAGCCTGTAAGCGAACAAAGTGCATCAGTCTTCCAAATTGTTGAAACGCTTACGGTTTGAGAGAACATCAGACAAGTTCGGGCGAACTTGTATGCCTGGACTTACTGTGAGTACAAGTTCGGGCGAACTTGTCAAGTTTCCTGAGAAACTAGACAAGTTCGGGTGAACTTGTCTTATTTGGTGATTGGTGATACAAGTTCGGGCGAACTTGTTCTGATTCATTGGAATCAGTACAAGTCCGGGCGAACTTGTTAGGTTTGATGAAGATTTGGTCAAGTTCGGTCGAACTTGGTCACCACTCTGGTGACAAGTTCGGGCGAACTTGCTGCTATCCGAGCGAACTTGACTGTTTTGGCATCCAAATCGTGCGTTTTCGCGTCGTTTGCTGAGGAAATCGAGTGTCCATCCCTCCAACCTTAGGCTACTAAGTAAAACCAAGGCTGAAGAGGTCTTTTGGAGCGAGTTTTAGCCATTTTATAAAAACTCGACTAATCGAGGCGAACTTGAAGGTTCGAACGGTTTAGTCCAGTTTGTGCAAGGTGACGATTTCATCCTTGTGCTTCCGGATCTGAGATCTAGCTTGACAACGCCTCATTCCACTTCAAAAGTGAACGAAACATACGTCGTTTAGTACGAATATTGTGTAAAAATCGATGTTTAAAAGGGTTTTACTCAGATCTAAACATAGATCTGAGTGAAAAAACAAAGTTTTGCATAAAAAGATGAAGATTTTCGTAAACAGAAGATATTTGATGAAAACGAAGGCAAAGCCTTGTCAAAATCGTCGTAAAATGTTGTTGTAGCTTGAAAATGGGTGGAATCTTACTTAGAACACAAAATGTTTCTGTTTTGGGGAGCTCCGGGCGAACTTGCAGCAAGTTCAAATGAGAAGAGGAGCTGGGTATTTATAGGTGAGGTGAGAATGTGAGCTGGACACAAGTTCGGGCGAACTTGCTACAAGTTCGAGCGAACTTGTGTGTTTCTTGTGAGTTGGGAGACAACTTCGGGCGGACTTGTTGTTTATGAAGGTTTATGAGGCTTAGACAAGTTTGGGCGAACTTGTGGTATACAAGTTCGGCCGAACTTGACCTAGTGGCCAAGTTTTGTTCGATTATTTCGCGTTACGAATTCGTTTGGCGATTCGGTTCATATTAGTTAGTTATATTAAGCGTTTTAGCGAAGGTTAAGCGTTACATTACCATTGAATTGAGAGAGAGCGAGTTACGTGAGCGTGCGAGCGTTTTAGCGATACTAAACCATAGCATAAATAAATATAACACACATAAAACATAATTCCACATAATTAACTGTGTTTTGCGATGCGATGAGATAAGCGATGCGATGGTACAAGTGTTTATTAAACAATAACACACTCGTCTCGTATAGTATCATAATTAGTTGTGATTGCGTTGAATTAGCGATTAAATGCGATATAGATGTGACAAAACATAACTCTATTAACATAACTTTTTATAATCCAAATTTCGGAGTACAATTGATAAGTATAAACAAAATACACGAAAAGGACATAAATAAATTAACAACAAAATTCGGAGTTGTTACAAATAGTGTCCCCCTAAATATACAGATGGACAGTAACATTTTCTCTCTCCTCCACTCACAAACACTTTTTATAATTTTTTATATTTTAAAAACCTCACACACAGTTTTTGATTCTCAGGATGTGAATGCTCTTAGGCTGAAGTTGGAGAATGTATTAAGTGAATATATCAATAACAGAAACGATAAACAAAGCCATAATAATAGAATAAATAAAAACAATATTACTTAATTTAAAAAATAACAACTTATAACTTGTTATTAGAGCATTCGCAATGAATTCCCTATCCATATCCATATATTCTACTACAAACAACTATTTTTTTTCTCTTCTTTTCAATTAAATAATATTTTTTATACATTTATGATTATCATTATCTTTTCTCTCTCATTCACTCACAACCATTTCTAAAAATATTAAAAAAATACAGTTTTCTCTCTTCAGATTTTTTTTCTCATATATTTACAGATGGACAGTAACTTTCCCATATATTTTCTCTCACATCCACTCACAACTACTCAAAAACACTAACAACCATTACTTATAATATAACTAACTCTCTCACATATTTTTAAGGTTTTCATTGTGAAGCTCTTAGGCTATAGGGTGTGGTCATGGCCTTCATGACCCCCATGACCCTCTACGTCAGCGACATGTCACTCACATCTAATCCACCATCCAAAACCACTACCCTAAGGGTGTGGTCATGACTCAAACCACTATCTCCTTATTTATTTTAATTTATCTTTATCTAAAGAAAAATGAAAGATTTTTTGAAAAATAGAAAGGAGGACCATGGTTGCTATGGTTTAATCCATGCAAACCATGGTAGATCATGTAAGGGGATGGTGTAGCATTCCATTCATGTTCCTACGTGGCGAATCATGTCTCAATCATGACCCCACACCCATTAGCCTCAGGAGCCAATGATCTCTAGATTAAGTGGTAAGAATCAATGATCTCTAGATCAAGTAGTGGAAGATTTGCATTTCTCATGAGAGATGCAGGTTCTACTCCCACTTGGTGCAGAGTGAGACACTGGTGGACAATGATAGGAGATCCAGGTAAATCTGGATTCGATCCTTGAGTCAAACGAGTTTTACACCGTAATTTCACCATCGTATCTACGAGTGGATGGGTTATCAGGTTTTCCCTGAAATTAATGGTGAACTCAGGTTACTCAAAGAGTACTCCGTTATTAAGTATTTAGGTTGTAGAATAAACTATCTCAAAATTTCATTGAAGTTAGAAAAAAGTATTAAAACAATTGATTTTTTTCAAAGTAATATAATAATTAAACTTGGTTGTTATTTGCAATAATATCGAGGTTGATTTCCATCCATTGAAATTAGTTCCTATCTGAACCAAGCTAAATGAATTTATACATTTCATTCCATTTTTTTTATAGAGGGTTATTGTACAAGAGGAAAAAATTGTACGAAGTGTAGGAGAGAAGTTTGACTATTGATTTGTAAGATTAATGGTTGAGATTAATGGTACCTAAATATAGAATTCACATAACTAAAAACAAGGAAAACAAAGTGGGAAAAGGGTAAAATAGGAAAATCCAATATTGTTGACTCATAAACCCCACTTCCCCTTTATTTTCAAACGGCTATAACTTTTTCACACGTTAAGATTTTTTATAAAAATTACACCGTATTAACGAGCATTTCATTCTTTTTAATTCGAGCAACATATTTCTATATTTTCCTTCAAAAAATTTACAGGATTTTGAATAGCCCTTACGTGATTACGTGATTTTGAATACCCAGTAAGTGATTACGTAATTACGTAACAGTAGTTGACTATGTATTATTACGTGACTATATGATTTTAAATACTTATTTCGTACGCGATTTCATTATAGATTTATATGAACCTACTGATGATTACGTAATTACAATGCATAATATTCATATGGAAACCTAATATTACAGGTTTAGTAACGTATTAAAGATAAATTAAATACAAAACATAGTCAAAAATCAACCTTTATAACCACATAATGCGTATATTAGGAATTTAATAACGTAATAAAACATAACAATCAAGTTCTTATATTTGAATGTGTAATCACGTAATACGCATAATTGTAATAACATTAGTTATAACAAATCATATTGAATGTGTAATCACGTAATAGTTTGTGTTGAATGTGTAATCACGTAATACACATAATTGTAATAACATTAGTATAACAAATCATATTGAATGTGTAATCACGTAATGGTTTATGTTGAATGTGTAGTCACGTAATGAGTATTCAAAATCACGTAGTAATATGTTGGGTATTCAAAATCATGTAATCACGTAATGGACTGAGGGTATTCAAAATCTTGTAATTTTTTAAGAAAACTATAGCAATAGGCTGCTCGAATCAAAGAAATGAAATGCTCGTTAATACGGTGTAATTTATTTTAAAAAATATTAATGTATGAAAAAGTTATAGTCATTTGAAAATCAGTGGGGGAAGTTGTTTCAAATGAGAAAAGACTAAATTACCTCTCAAGCCAATGTCACTTGTCCTTCTCTCCATGTCTCCTACACTTCGTATGAAAGTTTTGTCATGTACATGATCTGCATACTACTTTTTTATTGTTATAACGAATCATCTTTTAACAAAACGTGTCTCGTGTTAAATTTAATATTATCATATATCTTAAACTAGGTTATCACCGGGATTACTTCCGGGTTAGAGAAAGTTACTTCTCTTAAAAACTATTTATGACTAATACATAATTATAACCATACAAAATTATGATAATTAATATATCTCTCATAAAAAAAGTTATAAAGTTTTCATAAGTTAATCAAAGGTTGTAAAGGTATAGACAAATTTTGAAACTTATTTTCTTTTGATTCGTGTTCATAATTCGTAAGCTTCACGTGATGAAGAATGTTATTTACATTAATTATTAATGATTGATCATAAGTGTATAAATAAACAAATGTAAATAAAGTGACAATAAGAAAATTAAGAATGTATTCTTTTCAAAAGAGTAACCTAATTGGACAATTTTTAAGTAAAAACATATAGTAATATGCTTACCAATGAGGTGAAAAAGGATCATGTAGAACATATAAGACTTGTCTCCCATGTATAGAAGACATTGTCTAATAAACGAATACCGAAACTAATACAATTTACAAAGCAATAAAAACATATTACAAATTACTTTAGAAATTAAACAATAATTGTCTCATACAAATAAATTACTATAGGTAATCAAAATTTATATATGAATACAAAATGTTTATTAAACAAAAATAAATATAGAATGTTAATCAAATTTATTCGTGCAATTCATATGGTACAATTTTAGTATTTCATATCTAGAATAAAGTTACATATAGAATTGATTATAAAATATGTATAACTTAGGAAATGAAATTTCAAATTTAAACTAATAGTTTATAGCAAGTTAAATTCAGATAAAGTCATAGGTACAACCAGGATTAAATGAAGGAAACTATTACCTAATATCTAATCGATTTTTAAAAATTGAAATGATTGTTGAATCATAAAAGGAATGTATTTATCAATGTTGTGGATCGTTGACATTCTTCATGGAAAATAAAAATAGTCAACGATCATATTTACAGAAATACTTATATTTTTAACGAAATACTTATATTAATTAACATATACCAAAAAAAGCCTAGTCTCATAACCATATTTACAATCCACCATGACACTAATAGTCTACCAAATTAACAGACAAAAAGAGTCACGTATTAATAAAACTACAAAAGTACCAACCCAGTTTATGCAATTTAAATCCATGCCAAATCTCCCAACTGATGCTTGGCTGCTTAACATGTGCCTGACCCACATTGATGTCTTCTAATGTTTTCTGAATCGAGCATGGGACCTGTTCAAACACGGCAGCTTTCTGAGGTTTCCATAGACACCAGAAAGTCGTTAAACACACAACATGCAACCCCTTCTTGTATTTAATCGACCCATTGGCGTAACCATTCAAGTCCAACTGGTCATTGATGTTGAAGGCGAAAATGGGAGAGGTTACACCATTGTGCCATTACCACCCAAACCGCTTGTGCAAAGCCACACACCACAAAAATAAGCTCAGGTATCTCCGATGCTTCGCTACACACAAGGCAGATCGTGCAAAGCACACCTCCGTGTAAGCCTTTGCCCTCCATGACAAAATACCCACTTTCATAGGAACCCATTTGTTCCATCGAATAGCATTACCCGGCTGGCCAAACCTTTTCAGTACAAAACAAATCATTGTTTTATAATCAGAGTTGAGGACCAAAAAGGCATAGTTATTAAAGGCGTTAGACGCACTCAATGCGCATAGGCCTCGCTTGGGGCCTAGACGCAAGGCGCAAAAAAGCGCGGACCTGAGAAAAAAAAAGCGCACAACAAAAAAAAACTTAAAATCTTTTTATATAATAGAAAATCTTGTAATTTTTTTAAGAAAACTATAGCAATAGACTGTTCGAATTAAAGAGAATGAAATGTTCGTAAATACGGTGTAATTTATTTTAAAAAATATTAACGTATGAAAAAATTATAGCCGTTTGAAAATCAGTGAGGGAAGTTGTTTCAAATGAGAAAAGACTAAATTACCCCTCAAGCCAATGTCACTTGTCCTTCTCTCCATGTCTCCTACACTTTGTATGAAAGTTTTGTCATGTACATGATCTGCATGCTATTTTTTTATTGTTATAACGAATCATCTTTTAACAAAACGTGTCTCGTGTTAAATTTAATATTATCATATATCTTAAATGTAAAAGTCGGTGACTTTTACATAAAAGATCCCTCCTCTTTTTGTAATTTTGCACAAATTGTATATGATGCATGCAACTAATTAAATAATATTCGTTACAATATTTTCACGTAGTTGTCCATTAGATATTATTTGACCACCAACTCTCCTCCCACTTTTACAAATGCTAATTTTAGTCCCTATACATTCTATCATGCACTTTAATCACCTACCAAGTTTAACCCCTAAACTTTCACATAATGCCAAAGCCACCTACCAAGCCTAACCCTGTATATTCTAATACTGATTAAATTTGCAGCGGGTGCTTTGTGTAGAAATTTTTAATTTATGGTGTGTTACTATTCTGTTTTACACTTTTTTAATTGTTTTTACGCATTGTGTTTAACAAATTGTGTGTAGCGTATTTTGTCATACCCGTTGTGTTTTACGCTTTGTGTCATACTACACGTTTTGACCTGCCGCGCGCCGCTGCAACGCGGGCGGGCAAAATACTAGTATATTTTAAATTATAAACTATAAATAAGCAACATGTATGTGCATATGGTAGTTGTATTATTGGTTTTGACAGTTTTTCAAAATCAAATTTGGATTTTTCCTTTCTAAGCCTAAAGTTTCAATCTTTGGCAATTTATGTTTAAAGTTTCATTCTTTGGTGATTTAAATCCTTAGATTAGTTTGATTTTTCACTTATAATTCAAAAGCTTCTATCTTTTGAAATTTAACTCCTTTGATTTTTTTTACTTTCAACCAAAAGCTTTTCATCATTTTCAATATAACCCCAACACTTTTTAACTTTCAACTTTGGTCCCTTATACCTTTCATCTTTCGCAAGTTTTCTGTTTAACATTTGGCTCTAAATTTTTCGAGTTAACACGCCGCAACATGTGTGTGGGGTTCAACTTTTTTTCATATATTTTTTCCCGTTTGACAGGCCTGTCACAGCGCGTCTATTTCCCTCATTTTCTTAAGTTATTAACGATGACATATACTTTTCTGAAAACCAGTGGAAACCAAAAAAGAATAACTTGTATACAAAAAGTTTAAGAAGAGGTATATTTTAAATGTTTACTGCACTAAACAACAAATTAATTTGAGAGTCCATGGAGAATCAGCAGGACAATACATAAATGGATCAATACCAAATAAAAAAATAAATAAAAAATCGAAGAATTAAGAACTATAAAGAACTAAACATATTAATTAAGTATTGTTGTTTGTGAACAAACCAAGATCATGACTTTTTCTTTATTACATAAACTTTAGGAAACCAAATAAACCATAATATTATTACCATACTAATAAACATATGGTAAATATTCAGGCACTTGAACCCGTTATGATCATAACTAGACCAATAGAAGCAGATCGATGAACAATAACACGAAATGCACGTCATGGTGGAAAATATGGGTAAACTAATTGTGTCTTTTGACTCTTACGGTTCATCCACCTACTTTCACATATTAAACTAATTAAAATTAACTTCTAGTCAGTGTTTTGAGTAAAACTGATATAAGCTCATATTCGACTAGATCGGAACAGACTGATGATCAAACCAAGGTTCGTTTTTTTAAGTTCTAAAACCATGTACTAGACGAGATATACAGGGGCGGATTTATGTTCAAACAATGGGTTCCGGGGAACCTGTAAGAGCAATATTCGGTGACTGAAGATATCAATGTCAGACAGAGAACTGATATTAACAGTTAAGGGGGAGACTGTAAGTGCAACTCTTGCTGGGTAACTGTGGCTTTATCAGTTCTGGTCAACGTCAACAAAGTCAAAGGTCCAAGTCAAGAGAAGTCATAGAATAAACTTGTTGAGTCCGAATTTATTATGTTCGGATAGAGTTGTAAGGACGCAGTGTAGTCCGAGTTTGTTTAGGATGTTTGTCTGTCCGAGTTTGTATATCCCTGGCAATATGTTTTGTCTGGGTTTAGTCCCTAGCCTATATATATATGTGTGTGTGTGTATAGTGTAGGTTAGGGCAAGCTTTGTGCACCTCTCACAACCTCCATCCAGTTTCCTAATGTGCACATTCTAGAGAGAGACACTATGTGTTAGTGAGAGAAAGCTAGGGTTTAGATCTTTGTGATCTAAAACAGCTTGTAGAAGATGATGTATACTCGTTAGGTAATGTAATATGTGATGATTGTAATGAAATGAATGAGTTTCTCCAACATCTTCTTCTTTATCTTCCATGTTCTTGTTGTTTCATGTCTTGAATCAAGTGCAATGTAGATGTTCGTCGTCGATCCATTGCTATCACAGTGGTATCAGAGCATGGTTACTGACTCAGAATAGTGTAACCGCCTTCTGAATCACAATTGCTCTTGATTTGATGTTTGTTTCCGCTAAACATCTTGAAGACGTGAGTTTTTCTGCAGAAAAAATGAAGAAATATGGCCTGAAGTGCTGGGTTTTTGTTCGATCTAGGGTTTTGATCTGAAAAAAGGCTGATTCTGAATTTTCTGAAGTGATTGGAGTTCCGGGTTTATGATTCAGAGGTATCTCTTGTCTGAACATTTTATCTGTCCGAGTTTCTCATTCCTCCCGGGGTTTTCTGATGACCTTAATGTGTAGTCACATTTTGGGAAGAAGTTCGGAAGAAGACTGATCTTCGGAACAATATATAGTCCGGGTTTTTATTTTATCAAAAACTTGGTCCATATATCTGGTTTTTGCGGGTTTCAGTGTTCCGGTTAATTGTTCCGAGTAAAAGTCCGGATTTGTTCGAAGTTTTTCAAAGAGTTGTTATGCTGTCCGAATTTCTCCAGAGTTCCGGGTTTACAACTAGTCCAATTTTCTTGTTTGAGGTTCAGAGTTTAAGTGTTCCGAACTTACAAAACTGTTCCGAGATTGTCCAATATGGTTTCTTCCGAGTTTAATGCTCCGGATTTATGTTATACATGTTATAGTTCAGAAAAGACATGTTAAATTCGGAAAATATAGGAAAATTTGGAATAATTATGCCAAATTCGGACTAGGTATGCTCAAATTCGGACACGGGAGCAAAAAAACAAACAAACCGAATTTGTGACTTAAATCCGGAAATTATGTGTAAAATCCGGAATGATAAGTTCGGACCTTAAAAAAAAATCCGAATTTATGGGTTTTATTCGGATTTCTTTGTTTGTTTCAAATTTCTTTGTATTCTAAGTCCTGTTCAGATGATCTGATCCGAGGTTTCAAGAGCTTCCGGGTTTTACGAGTTCTGAATTTTCTAAGAATTCCAGGTTACCTGGGGTACCAGATTTTTAGCTAAGTTTAGAAGTTTGTGTTGTTCGGAAGTTTTGAGTTGTGCATGTTCCGAGTTTTTCTAGGTATTCAGGGTTACCTAGGGTACGGGATAATTAGCTAAGAGTCAGAATTGTGTAGTTCGGAAACTTGAAGTCGGCTTCGGATTATTGAAAAGCTCCAGGATACTTATGTTGTCCGGATCAAGTGAGGAGGTGAAGATAATAAGACTTGGCTGGACTTTGAAAGTTTACAAAGAAAAAGAGGGAGTAAAAATTTATCATATCCTATTTTCTTTGTAAATTTTTAAAAGCTTGTGGTGCGACAATGATTTAAGTTCGTGTTTACAATTGCGAGATTAAATGAGTTTTAATCTCGCCGGTACAGAAAAGTTTAAAACACGATGCATTTTAGAGCTAGTGTGTGATTGAGTTTCGTCGAGTTTGTTTAAGGTTTGATTAAGTGTCGACGTGTTGAAGCTGATTGTTCGTTTGGCAACTACTTGAAGATTGAGCCGTTATCGTATGCCAGTTAGAGTAGGGAAGATTAGTCTTCTTGGTCCCTCTTCCAAGTTGGTGACTGATCAGATTCTCGAAATAGGGGTTCTTACATTGAGGGGAGATCGGAGACGAAAGTCATCGGGTAAGTGGTGGATTCGTGAAGATACGAGATTGGATCTTGAAGATTCGAGATGAAATGATTTCAGACACTCGGTTGAAGACTTTGATGAAGATGGTGGATGTACATTTTCGGAGTTGGTTTGTTATTAACTTATCAAGCCAAACTTCATGTCTTTGCGGAATTTGAAGTGTTCGCTGTTGGGCATTGAAAACCTGACGTTTCGTTCCTCTACCGGTTAAGTTTGAATATTAATGTATCAAGCGATGTTCTTACATTTGTTTGTAGGTCGGTTCACGTTAATTTGATTCGGGAGAAGTTTGAAGGGGAGGATCAAAAGTGCTTGATATTGGATTCTTCGGGTTTCACAAAGTGGCCATTTAAGTGATCGTCAGCAAGTCTTTGATTAGAAGGTTGATGATCCTTGTGCTCTGCCGGAAAGATCAAGTCTCGGCCAAAGTTGAAAGCATGGAAGATATCACCACTCAAGGGGGAGACTGTAAGAGCAGTATTCGGTGACTGAAGATATCAATGTCAGACAGAGAACTGATAGCAACAGTTAAGGGGGTGACTGTAAGTGCAGCTCTTGCTGGGTAACTGTGGCTTTATCAGTTCTGGTCAACGGTCAACAAAGTCAAAGGTCCAAGTCAAGAGAAGTCATAGAATAAACTTGTTGTGTCCGAATTTATTATATGTTCGAATAGAGTTATAAGGACGCCGTGTAGTCCGAGTTTGTTTAGGATGTCTGTCCGAGTTTGTATATCCCGGACAATATGTTTTGTCCGGGTTTAGTCCCTAGCCTATATATATGTGTGTATAGTGTAGGTTAGGGCACGCTTTGTGCACCTCTCACAACCTCCGTCCATTCTTCTGATGTGCACATTCTAGATAGACACTATGTGTTAGTGAGAGAAAGCTAGGGTTTAGATCTTTGTGATCTAAACCAGCTTGTAGAACATGATGTATACTCGTTCGGTAATGTAATCCGTGATGATTGTAATGAAATGAATGAGTTTCTCCAACATCTTCTTTATCTTCCATGTTCTTGTTGTTTCACGTCTTGAATCAAGTGCAATGTTGATGTTCGTCATCGATCCATTGCTATCACAGAACCCATTCGGTTTCTAATTATTAGTGAACATATATATAGAAAATACTGTAGGAACCCATAAATAAATTATAGGTGAACCCATTATCAACGGATGTTCAGTGTTCCGGTGGTATAACCCGCTCTTTGCATCCACTAGATCTCAAGTTCAATTCTGTCTCAGCGCCGTTTTTTGTTCAGATCTTTTTGTTTTTTATTGTTAGAACTTCAAATCCACCAACCCAGGTCAAGTACTAAATAAAGCATAAAAGACAATGTACATCCACAAATTAGAGTTGTTACCTCAGTTGGCAAATGGAGGGGTTATAGGATTGTGTAAAAATAAATAATTTGAGATATGTCAATACGGGTCAAGTAGAACCATAATTACTTTTTGTTTTTTACTTGTCTGATCTTAGTAAATACTTAATACTTAATTTTCACATATTATTAAAAACAATATTGTTTTGTTTAGAATCTAATTCTTGAAAATGTTTAAGATACTTTATGCATTGTAAATGTAGTTTGCTTGACTTGTAACCCATTGAATCCGTTTTAAATTTCCCACTATTTTTAAGATTACACATTTGACCCATGTTAGATAAAGCATAATCCATATCGAATCATTTATCAATAAACACGTATAATTTGCCTCAACTAGCTCATGTGGTTGAAATGAATTTCAAGCATAACCCATGGCTTTACAATCAAAATTGGTGATGAAATAAATTCATTTTCAACAAGTATATTGAGAGGGAAAAAGAATAACAATTATGAAGAATATGGTAGGGACAACACTACCGTATTTTATATTACGTGTTTTTAAGTTATAATGATGATGTTCTTTTCATTATTGTATTCTATTTTAATAATGTGATGGATACCCGACCTGAACCGTTGAACCAACTCGGATTTTTTTATGTTCAGTCGTATGAAATTAGAACATCTAAAAAAGTGAACCAGTAGAAAAATTTCCTGGATCCGCCACTGGAGATATATAAATATACACTCAATCCAAATTTGGTCCAATCTGTTTGAGTATAGTTCTTTGAGCTTGTAACTCCTACGTAATTTTAAGAAAGAGTAAACTGCAATTTGTATCCCTGTGGTATGTTATCAAAATCAATTTATGTCCTTAAATCAAAATAATGGACACTTGAGTCCTCGTGGTTTGCAATTCCCTGCCATTTACGTCCCTCCAGCCAACGTCATTAGTTTATTCCGTTAACTATCTAACGATATGAGGGTATTTTTGTCACACCCCGACCCGCAGCGGAAATAAGAGTCGGGGCATAATTGGGTTATCACCAAAGCACATGACATTTACTATTATGTTTCATAATTAATGAAGTCAAAGTTACATTTTCAAACAACCAAACATGTTCATTCAATACAAAGGAAATAATCAAAAGGTTACAATCCCAAAACTAAATCGATTTATTCTTCTAATCCAGGTCCTATGTGTTCCTAGCTGCTGCTGGTTCACCTGTATCATGTGTAAAATGGTAGTTTTTGGGTCAACATAAGTTGGCGAGTGAACCTTATTAGAATAACATTTGATAATGATTTTATGGTTAGTTTATCAATAAAATATTGTGCATAATCATAAAAGAGCAAATGTAAGTAATCAAGCATTGGCAAATAGCAGTTACAATTATAACATACAATAACACTTGATAGCATACATGAACATACCAATATCATACGATAACTAACATATATAAACTGTGCGATCAAGGCTCAATCAAACGGAGCCGATCGTATTGCATGAACTGGGAATGTAAATTGAACTGTGCGATCAAGGCTCAATCAAACGGAGCCGATCGTATTGCATGAACTAGAAATGTAAATTGAACTGTGCGATCAAGGCTCAATCAAACGGAGCCGATCGTATTGCATGTATTGAAATGTAAAATGAAATGACCGATCAAGGCTCAATCAAACGGAGCCGATCGTTGCGGGCACGCCACAGTTCAACCGCATAATAAAATGGGGAACAAGCTCAACCTCATGGATGGGGAGCTGCGGCCTCGGCAAATGCATGTACTGTAATAATAATTTGCATCCAACAATAACTACTTAACAGCAACAAACTAATACACATGTTATGATATGATGTATGCACAATAGTTTCGTTATAATATGTAAATAAACAAAGACACATGATACACCCCAAAAACGTGATTAAAACGGGGAGTTTGAAAGGTTCACTCACCTTGGGTGCGTTGAATTGGAGATGGTGAGATGCGCACGATTTAGATGAGCGAGTCGACGAGGAATACTAACCTAAATAATAATGGAAAAATATATTAAGTGGATGGATGTTATTAAGATTTTAATGAAATTTTTAGATATATTTTTATGAGTTTATGGCTATTTTCTATCTTTAAAAATGTTATTTTTAAGTATTTTTAATTGATTTTTAAATTAAATTAAATAAATAAATATATATAAAAAATATTATTTTTTTTACTGTTGACCGGTTCGGTCAGTGGTTATTTCTGCGCCGGGATTCGAACCGGCGACCTTCCGTTCACGTGCACGTAGCTCTACCAACTGAGCTACGTGACTAGCCCGTTATAAACTCGGTTTTAATTACATTTATATACTTATTTGAATTAACCGAAAATTCCTTTATTTGCAAAAACGTTTTAATTCCATTGGACCGGTGCTTGTGACAGGATTCGAACGCGCGACGTGAAGTTTATGTTGCACACAGTCCACCGCTGGACTGTGTGTCTAACCCGGTTATATTCTTGGTTTTTATTATACTTAACAACTATCTGTTTTAAACCCGGTTTAGTTCTGGATCAAAAAGGCATGTTATTACACAAGGCGTATGCGTAGCAAGGATCGAACTCGGGACGTGTGTGTGAAACTTGCACACAGTCCACCGCTGGACTGTGTGTCTAACCCGTTTAAAATACCGTTTTTAATTAAACTTATGTCCTGTTATAACTTCATCTTCTTCGTCGGATTACCCGGACAGCATAAATCGACTGGTTAGGATTGATTTGTGATTTACAAAGTTCTCAGACATTAACAGTAAATCAAAAATAGAGAATGGAGAGAGTTTAAGGAACAGAATATACCGATTGATGTTATTCACTGAATTCCGGCGGAGGTTCGTCGGTACTGGAAATGAACTCCGACTGTTGAAACCAATTAACAGCGTTGATCGATTATTCGTAAAGTTGAGTCACTTAAACAACGTTTAAAAGAAGTTTTGGATATCATACCAGTTCACAGTGTGATTCCGGCAGTCTCAGAAACTTTCCGGCGAAGATAAGATTTCTGATAAACGTTGGCTAGGATCGATTCTGATGATAGAGTTGTGTTAGAGGCTGACTAATCACATGTTTTAAACAAAAAGAGTCGGAGGAATTACCGTGAGAATGTGAGTCCCGGTTTTCCGGTGACTTGCAGAAATTTTCCGGCGAACTGATTCAGAAAATCTTATGGTTCAGAAATGCGACGAAAATGAAATTGAGTATTGTTGTGATGGTTCTGAATTGCGAGATTGATCTGAAGCTTGAGTTAAATCAGAGCTTTGATGAGTTTTCGGTTTTAAAAGCCGAAATGATAAAACTTAAAGTTTCAATCAATTCTAACTTAATTATAAACCGTAATACATCGGTTATAAGCTGGACAAGCGAATTCACAACGATTTGGCGATTGGTTTGCCGATTGCCGTTATTCAGATGGTATCAACGATTAAATTGAGTTTGTGTTTAAGATCCAATTGTTTTCCTAGAGTTAACAGAAAACACATTGTGGCGGAGTGGTTTAGAGAATGAAAGTTAAGTCGTTGAACGACTCAGCTGACCCGGGTTCGAGTCCCGGCAGCTTCAAATATTTTTTATTTGTTTTATTTTAACTTTTTATCAAATATAATTTTTATAGTTTAGTTTATTTATTAATTATGTATCGTTTTAACTCAAAATAACCATAAATAATTAATGCACTTTCATAACTTGGTACTTGATTACAAAACGGAGCGGGTTTTGGAGACCCGATTTTTACAAATGTTACAATTTTCATCATTTCACACCCACACGCAAACCCTAACTCCTTTCTCACCCCCACCTTTCACCCCATTATCCATTTGCGTCATTCTCCTTTACTCTCTACCCTCAACAACGCGATCACCACCGACCGGTGGCCGATGGACTCACATTCTGACGCACCACCACCTACAACATTCCAATCGACTCCCATTTCGGCGCACCACCATTCTCGACTACCCACTAATGCACCACCACCAACTCCGCCGCACCACCACCTCCTCCGACGCACCCCCCACCGCCTCTGACGATGCCTCTTCAGGTACATGCAACCATGGATTCACAAAATGTGGCAGGTAATGACGTGTTCTTGATTACTTAGTACTCATTGATTAGTGTAGTTTATCTTGAAAATTGAACCTGATACATCTAACTTGAAAATTTGTAACTGCCGTTAGGGGCACTGGTACCTTGAGCCACTTCGTGCTGCATGTGAGGATGGTTTTGAGGTTTAGGAACAATTTAACCTTTGATTTCTGGTTTGAATGGGAAGGCGGGGAACACGATTAGATTTGGTTTACTTTACTTTGGTCATATCATGTGGTTGATAATTGATGGTAAAACATCCAGAAAACTGATAATCATCATGGTATACATAATATGTTTCCATAATCGTAATGGTTATGCAAAGCACAGGGACACATTAGGAGAATACGTTTAAGCCATAGGAACGCGTATTAAAATGATAAAAGGGCAAAATAGTCTTTTTGCAGCAAACTAGAAACGATGTTGGCTCGAGGGACACAGATGGCCGGGAATTGCAAACCACGATGACCTAAGTGTCCATTATTTTGATTTAGAGACGCAAGTTGAGTTTGACCACACGCCACAGAGACACAAATTGCAGTTTACTCTTTTATAAATTTTGACCACCATTGTTAACCATATGATATCACGGATGATTCCAGTGGATTTTGACTCGACCTAAATATTGAAAATATCAATTAAAGTAAAGTTTCTTCATGTCATATTGCATATCATTGTTTAGTATTGAAATAGGTTTGTGTGTATCTAAACTTGATTATATTATATTATAGTTCACCAAGATTAATTGGAAAAAAGTACAAATGGCTAAATAGCTTTATAAGTTACCAAATAATTTAGGTATATCACTTAAGATGTCAATATACTTGGTGTAGCTTTATAATTAGAAAACTTATAAACAGTCGAAACGCGTTGAAAAGAAACCGAAACAAAAAGCGGGTAAAAGAAAACAACTTTTATTGCAATGGGGATCTACTCATCGACTTGCTTTCGAAGTTAAAAGGATAAAACTCGAAAATGGATTCATATTGAAAGGGACCACCTACCAATATTTTGAATAAATTGTAATAAACTTATATTTAACCAGACTTAGAACAGATTAATGATCAAACCAAAGAATAGTTTTTTCTAAAAGTTCTAAAACCAAGGACCAGACAAGATATATATACTCAACTTATATTTGGTCTTGTCTAGGGGTGTTTAGAATTCGTTTCGAATTCGAAAAATTTGAAATTCGATTTAGTTTGATTCGATTATCAAGAATTCGAATTCGATTCAATTCAAGTCCAGTAAATCGAATACGAATCGTATACAAATTTATAATTTTAAATCCGATTCAAAATTCGAATACATATTTATTTATTATTTTTATATATAATACATATATAATTTTCATTGGGCTATAGAATAAATTAATCTCTAATTTATTCTAAGTATTAAAATAGCCCATTATCAAACTCATTACAAACTCCATAACTTAAACAAATTTATTAAATATTTTAACTGAATCTGAATTGAAACGAATTTATTGAATTTGTCCGAATTCGATTTTTAAATCGAATTTGAGTTGGGATTTTAATTCGAACCGAATTGGCTGGTTCTTAATCGAATACGAATTCAAGCAAAAAAAATAAATTGTTCGAAAAATTCGATTCAAGTAATTCGGAAATTTGATATTCGATTCGATGAACACCCCTAGTCTCGTCTAGTTTTAGTTGGGTTCTTTGGGCTTGTCAGATGGAGCTAGTTTTTACAAATTTTGACCACCTTTATTAACCGTGCGATATCATTGAGACATTGATGATTCTCTTGAAAATATAAATCGAAGTAAATTACTTTCTATGATATTTCATATTTTTGTTAAGTATTGATATAGGTTTGTGTATACAAAGTTATCATATATTACAAAGATTAGTTGGAAGTCAAATAGCTTTATAAGCTACCAAATAATATAGTTATAAGTTGATCATTTAAGATGTCAACATACCTAGTGTACCTTTATAATATATATGAAAACTTATACAGTCAAAAACACGTTGAAAAAGATACCAAAACAAGAAGCATGGAAAAGAAATCAACTTTTATTGCAATGGGGATCTACTCATCCACTTGCTTTTTAAGTTTTAAGGATCAAATTCGAAATAGATATGATTCATATTGAAAAGGATCGCGTATCAATAGTTTTGCAACTCAAGTATTTAGAATAATTCGTTAGTAGCGATATTGATATGTAATAAGGCCGTACTTTTAAAAAATATATACACGTACTTCTTGTTAGTTTACTCGCACAATATGTTTCTTTTAAAAAGTTAGCTACTTCAAGATTATTCGGAACTCAAGTAGGATTGATTCCAAAATATGTTTAACAAAATTCCATGACTAAGGTGTTAAAACGTATACATTTATGCGTGTAGCTTACTACAAAGCAATACAAGCTAGATGAAAAAATATTCAAAAACAAAATGCGTTTTAAGAACATAAATCAAAGTACTCATAATTTGTTATTGCATTAATAATTCCCACGACCTATGTCACTTACATGCACCATTAATCGCATGATATTTAAATAAAATAATCATGATCATTTGCATGTCAATATGTCATATACATTGATCATAACTAAACATACATACAACAAGCATTGTAACTATGTATGGCACCATGATCCAAGAACATGATTGTTTTAATTTGATCATTAGTGTATACTCTTTGGTTCAAACCTTTAACTACTTCGGTATTAGAAATTTTCGATTTTGGATTTGTTTTTCAGTTTTATTATCAACGACTGCGATGGTAGCTTGAAAAAGTTGTCGAAGTCTCTTCCGCGCCACATTTTGCACTTGTGAATAGAAGTGGTATCAACCGAAAGATGTTGAGGTTTCATTGTTAGAACAAAGTTCAGATTTATGAATGTTTGTCGAGATTAGTGAGAGAAGCATGTTACAAGTATATTGATTAGCATTTATAGGGAGAACTATAAGTTGGTGGTGACCTATAAAGAAGCCCAAAAGGGCACATTAGAAATTAGAAGTATTATTAAAATTATATAGATTTTTTTAATTGTGGAACCAAAAGGGCACATTAGAATTAGAAGTATTATTAAAATTATATAGATTTTTTTAATTGTGGAATACAGTTGCATATATCAACTTTTAGTTGGTAGTTTTTTTCGGACTACCAAGTGGGATACCCCCCCCCCCCCCCCCCTTTTTTTTTCTCTTTTTTGGCTTTTAACTTCTTAACTTTATATTTTTGGAAAAAAAAAAAGATTTAATTTGCTTCCTCCATTATTCTTTCTGTTGCAAAATAAAGGATTTTGTCCCAACCCTAATCTTTTGAGCACGGCTCGAAATAGAATTCCAAAGGAACAAGTATATCTAATCAAATACAAAACAAAGAATCTTCGTTATACACGTCAACATAGAATGATCATAATAATCAGTTAAACCATGTTGTTGGGAGTGTGGTAGCCTAATACAAGAAAGTCGTTGTTTCAAAACAAACAAACAAAGCACGCCATTTTTAAATTATCTTCTATATTTTTGTTGATTTCACCTCATAACCCCGCTAAGTGATTTTCAATTTTCATAACTACTTAAGAGTCGATTTCCTTTAGAAAAAGAGGGAACCATAGCACAACTTAGCTAACAAGTAATTTCATGTTTATAAACCTACATTTATAACCATTTCAAGTTATAATCATTAACGCAACGCTTGAGATGTCAACGTATCATTAAAGTGCCTTCTACACTAAGCAAACTAGACGGTCAAAAGGCGTGTTGCAAAGAAACCGACTTTTATTCCAACAATGGCAATCTACTCGTGTAGTTGCTTTGGAATTAAATGATGCTATACAAAGATACATTCGTATAAAAGAAGAGATGTTGGATGTATCAACAGCTACAACACAACCTTTATATGCATGTGCATAAAGTGTGAATGTGCCGATCATAGTGATTGTGTAATTTTATTATCTTTATTTCTAAACCATCAAAAAATGTAATTCTTTTAACGTAGGTTAACATTAACAATTAGAATTTGAGGTGTTATAAACTTATTTAATTTAATCTAGAAAACTAGACATGAGGTAGCACTACATGTCTGATTTTTTTCATCTTTGTCTCACATGTATTAAAGGATTTGTACAATACAACATAGTACGGAATAATATTTTAACATAACATATAACACATATGAGATAAAAGTAAGATGTACATAATGGGACAATATATCTAATCCATTACGAACACATCAAAAGCACATTATTATATAGAGTAAACTTCCATTTTGTTCCTGTGTTTGGTCACTTTAATAGTTTTGTCTTAATCCTTTAAAAATAGTCAGTTTACTCCCGGATCTATGAAGCTTATCATCATTTTGCTCCCCGCCTCTAACGACGTCCATTTTCTCCGTTAATTCCTGGTCACATGCTCCTCACATGAGGGCATTTCAGTCTTTTCCAATTTAAACTTTTATCATTTTCATTTTTAAATTATAAAATCCATCTTTCTCTTATCAAAATACATAAATTATTTTACTGAACAAGATGGAAATCTACATAAATTATTTTACATATTATAAACAAACAAACAATCTCGGTGGTTGGACTAGTTCTAAAAAGCAGACTACCACGGCCACGAGCAACATCTACCACCGACACCACCAACATCACCACCGTCTGCCACCAACATCACCTTCAACTACCATCAACCACTACCACCACCTTGAAAACTGCCTGCAACCACCACCACTCTATCCCTTCTATAATAAACCTACCATATTCTTCATTGATTTCTCATCACAAACCTACCATATTCAAACTATTTTTATATGTAAAAATTCATCATGATTTCAAACAACTCAGTATGTAAATGGTTTCAAACAAATACATTCAAAGTAAAAAATTCAAGTTCTGTGCACAAATACAAGCGACTAACAATTTAATATAAATCTCAAACATCATTTTCCAAAATCGCTAGCCCTTCTTCACTGATCTGAGTAACCTAACCCTTCTTCACTAGATCGAGTAAATCTTAACCCCTCTTCACTAGATCTAAACAAAACTTAACCGCCAGATTAGAACTAACAGCCCCTTTTCAGATTTTAAACAATGTTGGACGAGGTTGATTGATGGTGGTGATGGCGTTGATGGCGGCAGGTGGTGATTGTGGGTGGTGATAGAGAAGGTAGAGAGGGAGACGGGTAAGACAGAGTGTGTGGATTGGGCGAGGGTGCTCGCTGATGGCTGGTGATGGCGATGTGGCGGCCGGTGATGGTGGTGGTGATGGCCGCGAGTGGTGGTTGTGGTGGTGGCCATGAATTTCTCTTGAAGCTTCAATGATGCAGGTTATGTGTTTGAGTTTTATATGGCAGGAGATTATAATAGGTTAGGGTTTTAAAATGAAGGGGTAAAATATATTGGAAGAAAAAAGACTGAAATGCCCCTCATGTGAGGGGCACGTGACCAAGTTTTAACTGTGGAAGTGGACTTTGTTAGAGGCGGGGAGCAAAATGATGATAAGCTTCATAGATCAGGGAGTAAACTGACTATTTTTAAAGGATTAGAAAAAACCATTAAAGTGACCAAACCACATAAAGCAAAACGGAAGTTTACTTTATTATATATAGGCAATATCGGCCACCGTAACTAAGAACCTATTCAGCTTACAATCTTTTACATATTTTTATGGTGGAGAAATATATTAGGCACTTTTTTTATAGTATGTTATACCGTCCATTTAATTTTGTATCACTTATGAATTTTTTTTCTGTTTCTTTTAGCAAATTAATAAAAATAAAAAAAATACAATAATTTAAAAGGGAAAGAATGGTCCAAAATGAACTAACTTACACTAATCGAATTGGCTCACTATTAGACCATGTGTAGTGGTAGAATGAATAATGCCCTCATCTAAGGGCGTTTTGCGACACGTGTCAGTCCAGTCACCATAGGGTATTATGGGGCATTTTGCATAAATGGGTATAGTGGGATAATGCCCAATAATGTCCCCATCAATGATTACCCATTTATTTCTTTTAAAAAAAATAAAACAAGTTAAATTAGTTGGAATATTCTTATTGGACAAACAAACATAAGGGAGCATGCACTAGCGTGATTTAAATAACGCGGGAGGGGCTTTTTTTGAAAAAAAAAATGCTGAAAACGCCCAAGGGGGTGGGAGATGGGCGTGATTAGGCATGATTGGCAAAGAAAAACGCCAAAATTGATACCACTACGGATGATCTAAATGTATTATGTATCTTTAATAAAAAGAAAGTCTATAAACGGTCAAAGAAGTGTTGAAAAGAAACCGAAAAATAATCTCTGTGTGAAAAAGAAACCGAACTTTTGTTCTAGTTGCTTCCAAAACTAAAAAGATATCATTCAAATGAAATCAACAATTTCGCAACTTTAAGTATTCCAAATAATTCTTTAACAGGGATACTGATTTGTTAGTTTTGTATATATTCATCATTTAGATTGGATATTCAAGAAAGTTTAAGAACTAAGATTATGGAGAACTCATTTTACAACTTTAATTAGGATGTGACTTCTACAATTATGATTTTATAAAAATCCCATGGCAAATGTGCAAAAAAGTATATATCAACACTTATATATCCTCTTATATATAAAGCAATAAATATAAATATAGATAAAAACTTAAGTACGAATAATTTGTTATTTCATTAATAATTCCCATGATCTATGGCCACAACCACTTACATGCACCATTAATCGCATAATATTTTTAAATAAAGTAGTCATGATCATATACATCCACCATGCTAAACTTATGCATAGAGAATTGTAACTATGTATGGCACCATGATCCCAAGAACATGATTGTTCTAATTGGATCATCTGTATTAACTCTTTGGTTCACTTTTCTAACTGCTTCAATATAAGAAACTCTTGAATTTGTATTAGTATTTTCAGTCTTATTATCATCCACAACCGCCATGGTAGCTTGGAAAAGCTGTCGAAGTCTCTTCCCCGCCACTCTTTCGCACTTGTGAATGGTAGTGGTATCAACCGAAAGATGTTGAGGTTTCATTGTTGGAACAAAGTTGAGATGAAGTGAGTGAAGTATGATACAAGTAGATTGATTGCTATTTATAGAAAACTATAGGTTGGTGGTGGTCCATAAAGAAGCCTAATAAGGGCCCATTAGAAGTATCAAGTGAGGGTTGATCCTTTAAGTTTTTTGTGGATTACAGTTATACAGATTATTACCTTTTAGGTGGTAGTTTTTTTCGGGTCTACTAAAGTGGGGATCACCCTTTTTCTCCTTTTTAGCTTTTAACTCATTAACATTTTTTTTTGGAAAATAGATTTAATATGCTTCCTACATGATTCTTTTTGTACAAATATTCGTTAATGTATGTATGTTGGTGGATAGTGAATTGATTTTGTCACAACCCTAATCTTTCGAGCCGGCTCGAGCAAGTATGTGTACGTATGAGTCGATCAAAATACGACTAGGTTTCTTATTAAAATACGACGTTAGGGATTCATGTGTTACACATTAAATAGTTGAATATAGAATAAAGATCTTCATACACATGAAGATAGGTTGATCACAATTGTTGGCTAAAAAACGTTGTTCTTAAGATTATTTTCTATATTTCTGTTGATTTTTCCCACAACTCACCAAGTAATTTTCGATCTTCATGATTTACTCAAGCTTTGTTTTCTTCGTGAGAAAAATAAGAGAAGCATATCACCATGTTTTTATTGGGCTCTTAATGGTTCAGACATTTTGCTGGTTCAGCACTTAATGATTCAGACTGTTTGTTTCGCGAGCAACTGTCTGAATGGTTCATTCATTTGCCTCTGAATGATTAAGCATTATACTGAGTCTGAATGGTTAAGACCTCTTATTTGAATTCGTTAGACATTTGCCTCTGAATGGTTAGACATTCTAATGGCTTTTACTAGTTCAGACCTTTTACTAGTTCAGGGCAGGGGTAAGAGTGTCAAATGTTTCATTCAGCTTATAAAAGTAGTTGAACAACCAAACAACCCATACCTCTGACCGATTCAGAGTTAGGCTCTTAATGGGTCCATTCAGATGTAAACATATAGACCCTTAATGGTTCGGACCTCTTACTGATTTACCCATTTAGAAGCTATCAAACAGGCCCTTAGCTAACAAACAATTTCATATTCTTAAACCTACAGATTAATTCTTTTAAGTTTTAACACTTAATCTAAGCATCAATTATACATTTGAGATGTCAAGCAAGGGTGCAGCTTTGTAGGTGCGGGAGGCGGCCGACCCCCCAAACTTATTGCTCAGTAGTGGAGAGTATATAGTTTTCGTTTATAAATTTTCGGGTATATACATTTTCGACTCCCCGATTTTATAGAAATTTTTGGGTATATACGTTTTCGACCCCCGGTCGGAATTCTCAAGCTTCACCACTGAAGTCAAGGTCTCATCAATGTGGCTTCTATGATAAGAAAACTATGAACGATCAGAAGATGTGTTGAAAAGAAACCAACTTTTATTCCAACACTATCATATCAATCTACTAGTGTAGTTGCTTTTGAAAATAAAGGATGCAACACAAAGATAGATTCACATCAAAGAAGAGATGTTGGACGTATCAATAACTACAACCTTTATATGCATGTGCAAAAGTTGTCAATGTACCTATCATAGTGTTTGTGTAGTTTTATTATGTTATTTAATAAACCATCAAAATATTTCATTCTTTCAACGTTAGCATTAACAAATATAGATAGAATGTCACAAATTTATTTCAATTAATCTAGCAAACTAGACATTTTATATGTTTCATCTTTGTCTCATTTTGTATGTTTCATCTTTGTCTCACATGTATAATAGGATTAGACTGTATGACATTGTGTGCAATAACCTAAAACACATTGTGTGCAATAACCTAAAACGCATCTTATAGCATGGTACGATACATCTAAATCATTACGGACGTCTCAAATGCACCTTTACATAGACAGTATCCGTCGCCTTAAAGACTTTTTTAACTCATGATCTTTTACACATTTTACTGTATAGGAATATGTTACATCATCTAAATCATTATGGACGTCTCAAATGCACACTTATATAGACAAAATCCGTCGCCCTAAAGACTTTTTCAGCTCAGGATCTTTTACACATTTTTACTATATAGGAATATATATTACATTGTATAATCTAAGTTCTAATAAAGGATTCCAATTAATAATACATGATATTCTCTTCTTAAATCTCACATTTTATACTTGTATTTTCTTTTAAAAAATAATCCTTATCCTTACTATTATATAAAGTTAATTTTTAATATGTTAATAACTAGATTTAATATTATTCATGCACTATTTATTTAACATTTAACATTTTAGATAAAGACAATAATGAATTTTGTTAAATATTATCGTAAAATACAAAAATATAATAATTAGATTTTTTTTACTAAATCTTCCTTATGTTGATACAATTGGGAAAGACCCAATAACTAGATTACCATACTATTACACTTTTTATGCTATTATTATTATTATTATTATTATTATTATTATTATTATTATTATTATTATTATTATTATTATTATTAAACCGTGAGATAATGGTTATATTTTAGATTTACATTTTTTTTCAATATTTAATACATGTAATACACATCTATAAACTAAAATATTATTCAATCTAAATTTTTTTGATATTTAAAAGACAGGTTATAAGCTAGTTTTTCATTTATAATAAATAAGTCATTGCTATACTGTCCATATAATTTTGTAACATCTACGAATATTTCTATTAATGAAAAGAAATACAATAATTAAAAGAGAAAGAAATATTAATAAAAAGAAATGCAATAATTCAAAAGAGAAAGAAGTGAACTGACTTACACGAATGGAATTGGCTTACTTTCCTAAAGTGGTAATTCAATCCCTTTATGCCATAACATATCTTTATTCTTTGACCGATCAAATGCAAGTAAAACCGAAAAAGATTATTATTATTATTATTATTATTATTATTATTATTATTATTATTATTATTATTATTATTATTATTATTATTATTAAACCGTGAGATAATGGTTATATTTTAGATTTACATTTTTTTTCAATATTTAATACATGTAATACACATCTATAAACTAAAATATTATTCAATCTAAATTTTTTTGATATTTAAAAGACAGGTTATAAGCTAGTTTTTCATTTATAATAAATAAGTCATTGCTATATTGTCCATATAATTTTGTAACATCTACGAATATTTCTATTAATAAAAAGAAATACAATAATTAAAAGAGAAAGAAATATTAATAAAAAGAAATGCAATAATTCAAAAGAGAAAGAAGTGAACTGACTTACACGAATGGAATTGGCTTACTTTCCTAAAGTGGTAATTCAATCCCTTTATGCCATAACATATCTTTATTCTTTGACCGATCAAATGCAAGTAAAACCGAAAAAGATTATTATTATTATTATTATTATTATTATTATTATTATTATTATTATTATTATTATTATTAAACCGTGAGATAATGGTTATATTTTAGATTTACATTTTTTTTCAATATTTAATACATGTAATACACATCTATAAACTAAAATATTATTCAATCTAAATTTTTTTGATATTTAAAAGACAGGTTATAAGCTAGTTTTTCATTTATAATAAATAAGTCATTGCTATACTGTCCATATAATTTTGTAACTTCTACGAATATTTCTATTAATAAAAGAAATACAATAATTAAAAGAGAAAGAAATATTAATAAAAAGAAATGCAATAATTCAAAGAGAAAGAAGTGAACTGACTTACACGAATGGAATTGGCTTACTTTCCTAAAGTGGTAATTCAATCCCTTTATGCCATAACATATCTTTATTCTTTGACCGATCAAATGCAAGTAAAACCGAAAAAGATTATTATTATTATTATTATTATTATTATTATTATTATTATTATTATTATTATTATTATTATTATTAAACCGTGAGATAATGGTTATATTTTAGATTTACATTTTTTTTCAATATTTAATACATGTAATACACATCTATAAACTAAAATATTATTCAATCTAAATTTTTTTGATATTTAAAAGACAGGTTATAAGCTAGTTTTTCATTTATAATAAATAAGTCATTGCTATACTGTCCATATAATTTTGTAACATCTACGAATATTTCTATTAATAAAAGAAATACAATAATTAAAAGAGAAAGAAATATTAATAAAAAGAAATGCAATAATTCAAAAGAGAAAGAAGTGAACTGACTTACACGAATGGAATTGGCTTACTTTCCTAAAGTGGTAATTCAATCCCTTTATGCCATAACATATCTTTATTCTTTGACCGATCAAATGCAAGTAAAACCGAAAAAGATTATTATTTTTAAAAAAGATTTAATTTTTTAAAAATATTTCACATTCGACTTTTTATCTCTATCTTATTCGCAAACACTTATTTTATTGTTTTTCTTGGTTTTATACACTCGAAATAGCATATAGATTGACATATAGGATACCTCTAGATCACTTTAGTTTTCTCATTTTTTCTATCGTAGCTCTGCTTCAGTGTGGTGAGTTTTAGCTCTTCTCTGTTTTTACCTCAATATTTATAGATAAGGTAATATTTAAAGGCTATGATGTAAATGCTCTAACGATAGCAACAAATCGTTACTTTAATTTTCATGTCAATTAAACGATCAAATATTTAAAGTGTTTGTGAGTTGGGCACTTTAATACATTACCAACACACACAACTTCAACCTGGATCTCAATTAGTAAGTGTAAAGTTAAGCTTAAACCAATAGCTGAATGAGTTTTTCTTGATTCGGTATCGAGAAAAATTCAAAGTAGTATATAATTTCTATAATTATGACATATGGCACGTAAGCTAGAGGTTTCAGAGATGAGGATGCTAAGATGGATGTATGGGCACACGAGGTTGGACAAGATAAGAAATAAGGTTTTCAGGGAAAAATTAGAGGTTGCTAGTATTTCAGATAAGATAAGTAAGAGAAGATTGAGATGGTTTGGGCATGTTAGGAGGAGAAAGGTAGCAACCATGGTTAGAACAGTTGAAACGCTCACTGTAAAGGGGAAGAGGGGTAGAGACAGGCCGAAAATGACTTGGGATGAGCGTATTAGACATGATTTGCTAGGTTTGCACCTCTCAGAGGACATGGTCGAAGATAGAACTTCGTGGAGACGTAGGATTAAGGTTAAGGACTTTTAGGAGGTGGGCGTGGTTTTGTTTTAGGTTCTTGTCTTAGGTAGTTAGTTTTCAATTTCTCTTTGAGGAGTTATGTGACATTTTTATAGGTTTTCATCGTTTTACGATATCGTAGTTCTACTGAGAAATACTTTTTATGCGTGTATTTTAATTATTTTTAGTTTTACTTTTTTATAGTAATTGTGTGCCTGAGTATGTTGTTTGGAATCTTATGTATTGGTTATAGTTTTGGAGCCGGAGGTCTCACTCTATCCCTTGGGATAAAGGTATGGCTTGCCTATATCCTACCATTCACAGACCCTATCTATAGCCTGGCTATAGATAAGATTATACTAGGTAAGGTTGTTGTTGTTGACAAGTATTCAGGTAAAACTTGAGTCAAGATCTTCATATCCTAGAAATTCAAGAAAAAACTATAAACGGTCAAATGTGCGTCGAAAAGAAACCAACTTTTATTCCCACAACGTTGATCTACTCATGCAGTTGCTTTAAAATAAAGGGATATAACATAACATATTCATATCAAAAAGCGATTTGTTGCATAAAAGGAGAGATGTTGGTGGTCATGGACATACCAATAATAACTTTTATATGCATGGGCAAAGGTGTTAACGTACCTATCATCACAGTTGTGTAATTTATACTTTATTCTACTATATCAAATTATTTAACTCTTCCAATGCTAAACAAAATAATAATAATAATAATAATAATAATAATAATAATAATAATTAGATTTTAAAATGTCACAAACCCATCTCAATTAATTCACGAAACTAGACATGAGGTAAGACCTGTAATCTTAACATCTACGGATTTATAACATTTTATCGTTAAAATATTGTACAATATTATATTACAGAACACAACTCATCCTACAATACACTTATAAATAGGGATGGACCCACTAAGACTATGTATTGTGGCTCAAAGAGATGGGGTGCTAACCGTGCCAGGTGGGCAACAAGGGCGTTGAACACCGTCTGGGAGATGCGTGAAGGGGCGCTAGGGTGGAGCTGTGGTGAACATTGCTGGCATGGGGGCATGGTTGTTTATTTTTTTAATCCCTTAGATAATATACAATCCAATCATTTAGAGTCACATCCCCCACCAACACATTTCACATTCTCAGAACACATTGGTGGGTGTGAAATGTTAAACCCTCAACTGCTACGTTGTATGTGTGTTTTTTTTTCACAGTTCTCATACACTACAACACATGGTCTAAGGCCACCCGCCTTACCCCCGGGATGGAGTTCCCCGGGAGCCACTTGGCAACGTAGGACGTATGACACATAGTGCTCCCCTCCCAGGTCCCCAGTTTCGTGGGAGCCATGGTACCCTCCTTCCGATTGCCCCATTCAATATTTCAACAGTTAAACCATGATTAAATAAAAAATAAAATTTCATATACAAAAAATATAACTTTTAGAATTTAAAAGTAAATAAATTTAACTCCTATTTAAACAACCACATAAACCACTCTTTCCTTTGATATTTTCACACAACTCTCTCCTTAATCCAATCAACTCTCTCCTTAATCCAATTAGCTTTGTTAATTTTATACCATGGATACATCGTCTTCATTGGATGAAGCAAACAAGTTTTCGTCAACACGATAATGACGACACATATCATCATGGATACATCGTCTTCATTATATTAATTTCATGTGTATATTCATTATTGAAGGTGCACATAATCGTTTGTTTGCTGATTATTTTAGTGAAAATCCCATGTATGAAGATTTTAGGTGTCGTTTCCGAATGAGTTGTCGCCTATTCCAATGAATAGTCAAATATATAGAGAGGACACCGCCATTTTTTAGATTATCATGTGATGCGAGAGGTATAAGAGGTTTTACGCCTTCACAAAAGTGAATACCGGGAATTAGTCAAATGGCGTACGACACAGCTAGCGATGCTTGGGATGAGTAATTGAAGATGTATGAGACAACGTCATGTATAAATTTTGCACATGTGCAATCAATCTATACGCCAAGAAGTATTTGCATATACAAACATTATCAAGCGCATGAATCAAAACAGAGATTATGCAGAATGATAGGGATCATCGATTTTATGCATTGGTCGTGGTATAATTGTCTTAATGCATGGCGTGGTCAATTTATGAGTATCTTTCTTTAGTGTTCGAAGTTGTGAGGCATCACAAGATATATGGATTTAGCATGCCTTCTTTGGTGTTCTTGGTGCCAATAAAGACTTAAATGTTCTTAGTCGTTCCGAGGTTTTTTGAGGACATTCTAGGTGGAGTGGCACCCAATTCTTCGTTCATGGTCATCGGCGTGCAATACGACGAGTATTATCTTTGCTGATGGAACATACCTTGACTACGCAACAATTGTTAAAACTCTCCTTTCCTGAAGATGATAAACGGAATAAATTTGTGAAATGCCAGAACTCGGCAAGAAATGATATGGAACGCACATTTGGTGTTCTAAAGCGACGATGGCACATTGTACACAATGTGACACACGATTGAGGTAGATTATGTATGCTTGTATCATATTGCATAATATGATAGATGAAGATAATGCGATTTATTAATACGTTGAAAACGCCATTGATGAGGACGTTCAAGTTGCTGATGAAGAGCAACGAGAGGCCAATAGGTGGAGGTTGCATAGCCCAAATACACATGCCAACTCTTGTACGGATTTGGTAGAAGACATATGGCAATACACTCCCTATAAACAAAACTAGTTATTTTGTAGTTTTTCTAATGAGTTAAATGCCATTTTAGTCCCTGTGGTTTGGGCCATTTTGCCAGTTTAGTCCAAAGGTTTCATTTTTAATATATGGATCCAAAAAGGTTTCATAGTTGCCATTTTGGTCCAACGGACTTAACTCCATCCATATGTGTTAAGTCTGCCAAGGGCATTTTAGTCATTTCATTTTTCTTTTAATTAACCCTTTATTCTTTATTGTTTAAAAACATTAATATTAACATCTTCAAATGAACAATATGAACATCTTCAAACAATGAACATCTGCAAACAATGAGAACATCTCTAAACAATGAACATCTGCAATTGAAAATATGAACATGAGATCTTCAAAATAAAGAAAATAAATTCTGGAACATGAACATCATCATCATAAATTCGATCCTAAACACCATCTTCAAACCTTATCTTCAAATTCCATCTTCATAACCACCACCAACATCATCTCATCATTTGTTTCAGATCTATACAACCACCTTGAAGAACTTAAACCAGCCTAAATTATCTCATCCACCAACATCATCTCATCCAACTTCAATCTAATTCTCAGATTCATGAACACCACCAAACACTACTCACCTAAATCTCAGATTCAAGAACACCGCCAAACATCAACTCACCTAAATCTTATATTCAAGGACACCACCAACATCAACTCATCCACCAACCTAACACCGCTGTCACCACCATAAACACCGACGCCGCCGCCCTTAACTCCGCCGTCGCCCCTAGCTCCGCCGCCGCCCCTAACTCCGTCGCCGCCCCTTCACTCAGATTCAAGAACAACCACCACCATCATCTCGCGGCTCTCTCTCTCTATGGAAGTTTTCTCTCTCTAGAATCTAAAGGTGTAAGGGTGGCTAGGGTTTAGAGATTGGATGAGAATAAGATGGGTGGAAGGGGATAACTTAGATTGTTGTTGTTTGAAGATGATGATTGATGAAGGTGGTTGTTTGAATATGATGATTGATGAAGGTTGTTTGAAGATGATGACTGATGATGGGTTGTTGTGAGAGAGAAAGAGAATTGTTGTATATTTCTTTTAGAGTTAATTATTGTTTTTGTCCTTATTGTTTGTCAAAAATTACTATTTCAGTCTATTAGTTTAAACATTGTGATTTCAGTTCTTGTGGTTTCACTTTCGTAACCATTTCAGTCCATCTCGTAACCATTTCAGTCCCTGTACTTACAAAATAAATGGATTGAAGTGGTTATGAAAGTGAAACCACAGGGACTGAAATGGTTACGAAAGTGAAACTACAGGGACTGAAATCGCAATTTTTAAAGTAATGGACTGAAATAGTGATTTTTGACAAACCACAAGGACGAAAATAGTAATTAACTCTTTCTTTTAAATAATTAAGTATATGTAGGGATGTAAACGAACCGAATGTTCAGCGAGCAGTTCATGAACCGTCCTGCGGGAAGTTCGTTTATGTTCGATCGTTTAATAAACGAACGAACATGTACAAGAAATTTCGTTCGATTAGTTAAATGAAGAACATGAACAAAGGCCTCGATCGTTCAATTGTGTTCATGAACGTTCGGTAAGGTGTTCATGAACATTTGTTCATTTCCGTTCTATTATGCTCATATGTTTGTGTTTTAATTAATGATTTTTGTTCTTTCATATATTTTATCTATACTTTTTTATATTAGCAAACTTTTATTTATTTTATTACCCTAACAATTAAACTAGAAAACTCTATTTCACATTGTTTATGCACCATTTTCCTTTCCTTTCTCATTATTTACATCGACGAATACGATCGACCTCCGTTTCATTATACGGGATTCAAGTTCCAGTGCTACTTTGGGTCATCCACCTTTATCCTTCGTCGTGTTCGCCAAATTTATTGTGTTCGTTTTTGTTCGTGAACCGTTCGTGAACACGCTTATTTCCTTAATGAACGAACACGAACATAAAATCTCGTTCGGTAAGTGTTCATGAACCATTTGTGAACACATTTATTTCCTTAACGACGAACACGAACAAAGCCTTGTTCGTGTTCGTTCGGTTAGTTTACAGCCCTAAGTATGTGTATATATAAAAAATAATATGGATATATATTCATGTTTTTAAACAATAAAGAATAAAGGGCTAATTAAAAGAAAAATGAAATGACTAAAATGCCATTGGTACACTTAACACATATGGATGGAGTTAAGTCAGTTGGACAAAAATGGCAACGATGAAACCTTTTTGGATCCAGATGTTAAAAATGAAACCTTTAGACTAAACTGACAAAATGACCCAAACCATATGAACTAAAATGGCATTTAACTCTATAAATTAACTTTCAAGAGTTTTAAATTGAAAAGTCATTTAGAGTAACCTCATAGAACCCGAAATTTGATTAGATGAACACCCATTTGATACAGATTTTTTAAAACGATCAATTGAAAATTAAAATTTAATTTTGGATTGCCTGAAAGAAAGTTATGCACATCTCAAATTGGAATGATGTCTGGTTGGAGTAAATTTTACCTTCATTAAAACGCCAATAAATTATTTGCTCTCGAAACAAGTGAAAGAATATTTAAGGTCAAATGGCTTCGTAATCTCTAATTAAACTTTTTCATGTTATTGTAATTGTGTCTTTGTTACGCCACTAATTCGTGTTTATATTTTGGGTTAGATGGATATGTAAATACCAGCAAGGTGTCCGCGTGATATGGCGGGGTTGACAATTTGTATTGTGGTACTCATTTCTGATAGTGTTCTTGTTCGTATAATATTTATTGTAGCATTATTGCGGTGGATGTATGTCATAAGTGAATTCATTGATTAATCCATTTCGTTGTGGTGTGTTAGGTTCGGTCACTTCGGCTATTATCCTCAACCGAAGTTGAAACCGAAGTCATCGGTTAGTCTATTTTATTAAGCAAATCGGTTTTCGGTTAGTTTGGTTTATCCGGTTAGATTGACAGTTTTTTCTTTGGTTCTTTTTATTTTGGTTAATAGCCAAACCAACACTGGAGCTAAAACATTTGCATAAATATACATGAAATTGAGGTATAAATATATGAAATGGATGTATAAATACATGAGGTGGAATAAAAAATTCATGAAATGGAGATATAAAATTTGAAATACATAAACTAAAGGTATAAAAGTTAAAAATAGATGAAATTGTGAAAGGTTCGGTTCGCTTAATTTTGTTTAAACAAGGGTACAAAAAACTAATAACCGGTTTTGGTTAATTTGATTTTCGGCTGATCGGTTTTTAGTTAATTAAGCCTTCTGTTGATTTTGGTTTGGTTTCGTCTCTTTTTGGTTCAGTTTCGTCTGTTTGCAGTTAGGTTTCGGTTAACAATAAAGAATAAAGAGTTAATTAAAAGAAAAATGAAATGACTAAAATGCTTTTGCAGACTTAACACATATGGAAGGAGTTAAGTCCGTTGGACCAAAATGGCAACGAGGAAACCTTTTTGGATCCAGATGTTAAAAGTGAAACATTTGGACTAAACTGATAAAATGGCCCAAACCACAGGAACTAAAATGATATTTAACTCTTTTCTAATTTAGTGAGAAGTGTAATCGATGGTCTAACAAAGAACTAAAAACAAATAACCCCACTTTTGTGAAATCTGTATGTAACAATTGATTTGACTAAACTTTTCAGAAACACTGACCCTATATAAATATTTGTGGAATAAAAAAATTCATAATTGAACATAGTGGATTGGTTAATCCTGTTTTCTCTTGATTAAAAGTGAGGTGTTTAAACCTCCTTTAGATAATTCTTCTTATTTTTTTTAATACAAATCTTTAAGTTATAGCCATACACAAACTAGAGTGATCAGCATGTTCTCTTAATCAAAAGTTACGTGTTTAAACCCCACTTTAGAGCTTCTTTTGTACCTTTTTATTTCTTTCAAGGCCATGTCTCTTTAAGTTAATTAGCCTCTTTCTAAGAAGAAGCCAATAGAAACATGACTCAATCGGGTAAAAATATATAAAGTTAGTTCTTTTTGATGAACTGATTCAATTCACTAAAAGAAACATTTTGACGTACTGACCCAACAAAAATATAGAGCGAAAAACTAAAACTCCAATGTAAAAATCTCTGAATTTGTCACTACTTAGGCTAAACGGTTGGGGACGGGATGGGGGTCTGTTTTGAACTGTTGTCAAATGGCTAATTTCATTAAAAAGATGAATTTAGAAAAAATTAAACATCCAACCACTATAAGACCCACACTGTGTGCGAAGGCATGAAGAATGAGCATGAAATACTATGTGACAACCACGTCAGCATTGTCACGTGGAGAAAAAAAGCATAGGAGGGAAATGGTGTAGAAGAGGAAAAAAAATAAACATCAACCAATCAAAACAGACTTAAACTACACTCACCAATCATGAGCCTCCACCTCACCCACACAATTGCCCCCAGCTCATGAAAACAAAAACCAGTGAGATTTTGAACTTTTAAGGAAGCACTGCCCATTTTAAAAGTCAGAAAGCAGCATATAAGTTTACAACAGTTAAGTAAATATTTACAAAATTATTTACCATTTATGCAGGCAGATCATGAATATATAACATACTTCTGTTCATGTTTTTTCAAGTGCTTAGAGAGAGTCTTCTGGCTTCACAAAATTACGATATTCCAGTTGCGTCATCTCCCCACCGGTTGTAGGATCAAATTGGCATCTATAAAAACTGCATCTCAACAAAAAAAAAGTAAAGATTGTATCAATTCTAGATATCCAATAATAATGCTCTTCAACATTTTTAGACGCAGTTACATGTATACGCTTCTAAAGTTCATAATAATCTTATATAGCCATTTTAAACAACAGAAAATATCATCCAGTTCAGAAAATAAAAACAAGTCACTGATACAGTAACAGTGTTTCAATAATATATTTATATCGTTTATTCAGTGAAACAGAAATGGTCATATTTTCTTTACTATGGAACGACCAAGTATGATATTTTTGTGTTTTTAAAAGATATATATGATATTATGAAATTTTGATCAGTCATGCGTTTGGTTGGAATTGGAATATAAACTGAGATAAATGCAAAATTACCGTTTTTTTAAATATGTAATTTCTTGTTTGTTTTAGACAAGGAGTGAAATAGTACAGAAGTAGTAACTCACCTTCCATCCATGCCAAGAATAACAACTGTATTCTTCTGGTGGCCAAACGCAACAATGTATTGTGAACCTTCAACCAGACGAAACTGAGCCACTGACCATTCTGAGCTGAAGTACTTGGGCAACACTCCTGAAATTATTTATTTCTCTTTTACAAGCCACGAAACCTTGAAATAAACTTTAATATCAAATAGATACGGTATCTATGTAGTCAAAAGCGCTAGCCTAGGCACAGCCTAATGCATCAATAATGCCTAGCGTCCGGTATGAACAGGTATGAAACAGCTAAATTGCTCCAAAACATCTATAAATGCCCTGGAACCAGCCTAACAGCTAGAAATTGCCTGTTTATAGGGTGCGTCTTGCTTATCTCGGGCCCTCGCTTTTTAGGCTGACCCTTTGTGCATTGAGTGTGCCTAGCGCCTTCGACTACTATGTACTGAATTGGGTATTTTTGTTAATTTAATTAATACCATGAAAATTACCAACCAAATATCCCAAATTTGACATTGTATGGTTTTGAGTAATTTCTCCCGCACCAAAAGGAGTGACAGTTCAATTTTAACAAAAATAAAGACTAAACTTGCTCCTATATTTGTCAAAAAAATAAACTCACTCCTAAATATGTCAAAAACTGGATTTTCATTCCTTTTTATGAAACAAAACTTATGCATGCCCCACTGGTAAGATTTAGAGATCTTGGACAGCCTTCATTGACAGTTTTCTCATTAAATCATTATCATAATAAGAGACTTCTATTTCAATCTTGCGTGACTAGACCTAAGTTTTTATAATATTTAACACTAGTTCGAGTTGGGCCTAAGTGTGTCCAGATCATAATCTGGTCGACGTGACTAATTCAACACACCAACTAGTTTAAAAATATTAGAATTCAGAAACCAAATACTGAAGTTGAGCAACTCAACCCACCAACCCGTTTTCGTCAAGCTTTTAGTATGTTTTTCTATCCAAAAAATATTGACTTGTTAGTCACTATCCCATTCGACCAGTTCAGATAATGGGGTTACATGGATCGTGTTTGGGTTACCCATGTTGTGGCATGTCCGTTTCAGGCTGAACATCTTGACATGACACTAGTTAATCACTCGTATTCAGGTTGGGTTAATAACCCAAACCTGCAAACCTTAACCCAAAACGAACTACGTACCAACCTCTAGTTTATAAGATATTAAGATCACTATACCTTTGATGAAAGAGAGGGATGAGCTTGACGTGTGAGCAGGGGAATTATGGTTGGATGATTCAGTAGCCTTATCAGCGCCTTGGCTTCCATGACCAGGTTTGAGGTTAAAAACATGAACAGTGCCCTTGTCACTTGAGACTGCTAGCCACTGGATATTAGATGAGAATGCAAGGCTGTATATTTCTGCTCTATCTGCACCCCTTCTTACCTACACCAATTATCCGATTCTTTTAGCATAATACAAGAATGAAACTGAAACTTAATCATGCATGCTTTTCTACATATTCTGCTAATTACATTGCTACAAAAAAAAGGGTAGTTATAGGTCATTCATGCAGGTAAAAATATTGTCTTTCATGTATAAGCAGCCCCTAAGCGACCTATTTCCACACATCAACTTTCATCAATTCTTCTTTTCTATAACTATTCATTGCTGCACACACAAGCCTCATTGTTTTTTATAAATTCTTTACAGAAATCTGTATACTTTTCTTTTGCAGTCTTTGATTCCCTAAACATGTAACCTCAAAAACAATTCTCCATTAAAAACTTCTCTATATGCTGTGTGTGACTGTGTGATTATGCAAACATAACCTTAAGGAAGTTTCTAACTTTCTACTACAATGCTAGTTCGAATTTCATAATACCCAATCAACATAACAAAACCAAGCATACCTCCTGCAACAGAGTCCCATCATGTGTATCGAAAATCCGAATCAGCGTCCCCTTGCTACTAGCAGTAGCAATAATATGCCCATCCTGAGCCAACGTAAAACACGCAATCCTCGAATCATGAGCCAAAATAAACTTCGTTTTCTTCAAACCATAATGCTCAACCCGAACCTGTCCCTTCTGCAAACCAGGACACACAAGTACAAAATTACTCGACCCCTGTGAAACCTCACACAGCCCCTTGGGATTCGCAAACGTCTCAATCTGATGCAACAGCTTCAAATCCGCAAAATTATACACAAGTATCTTCTGCTCCAACACAACAACAATCCTATCCCTCCTCAACCGAACTCCCCGGACCTCAGACCGAAACGACAACTCACCGATACACCGACTCTTATGATCATCCCAAATCATAACCTTATTCGGCGGATACTGCGGTTCCGAACCGCCACCAACTAACGCAAGTATATTACAACGAAATAACATCTCCACCGTCCCTATACCACCTCCGTTTTCAAAATCTCGTCTGAAAATCTCGCGAAACGGATCACAGTTATAAATTCTAAATCCATGATTAATTCCACAAGCAAAACAACCGTGATCCTGATTAAACGAAACGTTTAACAGCGAAATAGATCGATTCAAATCAGGTGTGTTCAAGTTAGGGTTTGGAATATTTGAAGTTAGGTTACCGTCGTAAACCGGAGCGGTTACCGGAGCCGGATCCGGATCGGTTACATCGTGACGATCCGGATCCGAATCCGGGTCTGGATGTTCAGTGTCTGGAAGAAACTGGTTGAGCCAATCGCGAACGTTATCGTCTCCGTCTTCGTGAGTGTGTTGAGGTTGCGGCTGTTGAGAAGTGGATATTCTGACCGGTGCTAGTAGTGATGCGAGGTCGTCGGCGCCGTCGGTGGTGGTTGCCGTGGATGAGTTAGGGTTAGGGTTTGGCCAGGACGGAGAGGAGAATGAGGAAACGGTTGCCATTGTTGTCTTGATGATCAGAAGTTGTGTGTGAAGAAGACTTTATCCATAAAGTTTTGTGTTTTATATAAATAAATATATAATATTAATATATTATATTATTATTCGATGCTTTTTTCTTGGATTTGCATGTATGTCCCTCTACTTATCTATTGTGGTGATTTTAGCTCAATTTTTTATTAGTTTCCTATTTTATTACCTCCTCCATTCACACGTACAAATTAGAAAAGGAAAAGGTTTAGTTAGTGGTTGGATATCTAGTATATGTATATCTCAAGATGTGAACATATATTGTGATAGAAATATTTATATCTATTACCAAGGTAGTTATTTTACTTTCATTCATAGTCACATGTGGAATAGACAAGCTTAGTAATCAAAATAAATATGTTTTCTTATAGTTCAATCTTGATTTAATAATCGGTAGAGTGGTGGTCTATTAGTAAAGATCAAGTCTTGAAATATTTTGGTTTAGGAGGGGATGTCTTGGGTTCAAGTTACACAGACAATATAAATAAAAAGAAATTTTTTCGTTAAAAAAAGAATAATGGATTTTAATAATCCTAACTATTATCCGTTGGTCAGTAATGGTTCCAACTTAAAAAATAACCCGTGGTGGTCCCACCTTTTCGTATTGTAAACCAATGGACCTTTACTAAACCGAAAAGGATAAGGGGACAAAAAGAAATTAAGGTTTTTTTAGTAAAAGTCCATTAGTTTACAATACGTGAAAAGGTGAGACCACTACTGGTTATTTTTTAAGTTGAGACCGTTGACGGCCAATGGCTAATAGTTTGGATTATTAAGATCCATTATTCCTTAAAAAATGGTGGGGTATATGAATGTAAATCAGCCGATTTAAGCATAAACACAATTAAGCTCAAGCTTGTTTTAATTTTAGAGAGCTAGAATTCGATATAAGTATGTACACAATTATGTTCCATGAGCTTGTTTTAACTTAAGAGGGCTCGAATTCAATATACGTATGAACACAATTAAGCTTAAGTTTGTTTTGACCTAAGAGTGCTCGAATTCGAAATCGTTGTTGTAGAGCGTTATCTCAAAACTCGAGTTTAACTTGCTATTTATGTTAATGTTCGGCGCGGCTTGGACCCAAATAATTAATTATTAACTATTTTTATTTGTATGTAAGAATATTTATATTCATATATGGCATAATATACATCTATCGCCTATTCACTGTGTTAATTATATAATAATAACTAGGTTATTTTCCGTGTGACACACAGGTATAATAAATAAAAATTGTATAAACTTTAAAGTTATAAGTAACGGAGATTACACGTAAATTTAAATAACCAAGAGACATAAAATGCATTAGAATTAAGACACTAACTCAGTGATAAATAAAACTTGCATAAACTTTAAAGTTATAAGTAACCGAGATTACACATAAATTTACATAACCAAGAGACATAAAATGCATTAGAATTAAGGCACTAACTCGGTGAGAATATGAATGTATTACAAAAATATATAAATAATTCATAAATTTATAAACATTGTTTACTTGGTAAATGGTGTTGTTGGTGTTCTATTTTTTAGATCATACATAATAGATTTCGAGAAATTTGATGATGATAATATCTTGTTAGAATTTATTGTTTTAAGTATCATATTGGATCTATATATAAATTTTGGCCTTTTGATAGTGTTGGTAACTTGGTATAAGCATTGTCGAGGGTCAACTTGCAAGAAGTAGTTAACTTTTGGTTTTTGAATGAAAATGAAAAGATGTCATCATGTTATAAAGAAAATAAATAGTTAACTTTTGTTTTTTTGAATGAAAATGAAAATAAAAAGATGTCATCATGTTATAGAGAAAATATGCTTATGCAAAACAGAAATTGTTCTATCAATTTAATATCTCAAATTTAATAGGAAATACAAATATAAAAACACTTGTAGTAAGTTGTATTCTTCTAAAAACCAATACAATAATTAAATTAAACTAAATTAAGGAAAATGATTTATCCCTAAACCATTTGTTAAACATTAAGATTATTACACGTATTTTTAAGCAAATTAATTTGTAAAGATTGGCCAATTCGTCATGCATAAAATAAACTATATTTTCTAGCATATAATTTTAAATTGCTTATCTAAATTTTAATTGATAGTTATCTTTAAGTAAATTAATTAGTAAAGATACTGGCCAATTCCTTTTGAATAAAAGAAATTATCTATTAGCACGTAGAATATAATTTTAAGTTACATATGTCAACTTTAATTGATAGTTATCTGAATTTAAAAAAACTAAGTAAAGATAAATAAGAAAATACATTTTTTTCAGACGGGAAAACTCCATGGAAATCACCCCACGTGTTTTTAATAGGTTTACTTTATTATATGTATAGATAATATATTATTCGAAGTCGGTAATTTAATCCATTCAATATATATGTATATATATATATTTATATATATTATAAAATATAATTAAATTTTATATAAGTAAAAGTTTGTTTAAACATGCGAGGATATTTAATCTCTATGTAAGAAGTTGGGACTCCAGCTCATTTATTAAACAGAAACGGGATCTGGAGAGAACGATTTGAAGTGTGAGAACGGTGAGAACGGATCCTGGCTCAACACATGGCAGGGGGCGCTAAACGAAATACGGAGGCACGATTGTCAGTATCCACCACCGCTTAATTAGATGGCGTTTTATATATTAAGCGTTTTTTTTTTTTTGGATCTTAGACTTTTTTTAGTTTTGGCGTTCGTGACAACTTGGCGTTTTACAATCTTCAGAAAAAATTCAGATAACAAACTACAGAAAGAAATTAATTAAAAATCTGAATCCAATATCTCTTCCAATTCTCACTGTCATAAAAAAATTAGATAACAAATTACGGAAAACGCCTAATATTATATAAAACGACATCTATTTTAAGCGGTGGTGGATACTGACAATCGTCACTGGCGTTTTTGCTTCGCGTGATTTTCTTTGTTCGTTTTTTGAAGTAGTTTTTTTTGTTGTTTGGAGACTTAGTTCGACGCCGTGTGGGTGGATGTTATCTGCTCCCAATCTTCTTTATCATCATGGAGTCAAAACAGCATTTGCACTGGTGTCTGTCTCCTTCTCTTCATGCTAATAATCATCAAGAAAAAGGCACACAAAATGACATATCGGTGTCATCAGTCTTTTTTTCTTGAAGATCTGTCCATCTCGTTCAATAAAAGCTTATTGAGTCATCCTCCTCACTTAAGAATCCATTCACCGAAACTTCATTGAAAACAATACTGAATCCAAGAGAAGTTGTTTGTCATCTTTGATTTTTTAAATTTTTTTTGGAGTTTTTAGAATCATGGTGTTTTTCTTGGTGCGATCAATGGAAGGTGCTGAGACGTTTCTCTTTATAGGACATATTTGGCGCGTAGTTTGGGCGGGATATTTAATATAATTAATGCAATTAATAAAGTATATGTCGTTTTTAGTTTTACTGTTTTTGTTAAGTATTTGTTAATTCTGTAATATCCCCAATCTTTCAAGTTTGGCGTTTTATTTTTAATGCCGTTTTTTTGTTATGTAAAGATGATAAATACACTAAATAAAATTATGAAAAAACTACATAAGAAAATATCATTTTTTGGCGTTTTATTTAGTTGTTGTTTTATTTTTTTAATGGCGTTTTATATGTTTTTTTAATGTGTATTTTTTGTATTTTTGTCGTTTTGATGTAGGGTGCAGATCTATAATGTTACAGGTAATTAGGGCGTTTAGAAAATATTAAAAAATTGATTTTGTGCATCATTGTGTGGTTTGTAATATAATATATGGTAGTAATCAAGTATCCGTCGCTTCAAGTGCTAAGGCTGTAAAACTTCTCATATTTTTAAGTTTTTTATTTATTAAATAAATAGGTAAAGACGCAAAGTAAAACTTTAGCATGGAATCCCTTTTTGTTTGGCGTTACGTTGTTTGGCGTTTTTGGTATTAACAGAGAAGTTTTTATTAGATAACAAATCACAAAAATGACACAAAAATAAAATTAGGAATATTGGATTTTAATAATCCGAAGTATTCACAAGTTGGGATCAATGGAGGTCAAACTTTTTACAAGTTTGGATCATTTGGAGGGAAACTTTAAAGTTGAGAATTTTTCATCGTCAAACAGGTGAAACTTAGGATTATTAAAATACAATAACCCAAAATAATTAAAATGCTAATTTAATCTTCACTGCTATCAAATATCTTTTTCAAGAACTTTTTTTGTCCTCTGAACCTTCGTATCCTTTGTATTCCATTAACTTTTTTGTCCTACACAGTTGAAATGTCAAGCTCTAGACGAAGCCGATCGATCAGTATATGGCGTTTGGGTTTTTATGTTTGATATGTTGTTGTTTTGTTGGGGGTGGTTCTTTTGGATGTTGAAGATGACCATGTCGCATATTGCCAATGTTATTTAATGGGGGGTGTGATTGTGTGTGGGCTTTTCTCGCTTGATGTCCAAAATAGCGTTTAGACATGCTATCATCTTCATGCTCATCCCACTCTACACCATTTTAATAATGGAGTCCAAAATAGAATTTACACTGGCATAGGTCTCTTCTTCTTATCCAAACCTCCTCGTGTACAAGGCTACAAAGTGACATATTGTCACACCCCAACCGATGTGGAAACATCGGGACGCGACACTAGACGAACCAGATTGTATCAAGAGAAATTCAATAACAGTTTACATGACAATATCTTAAACATTTAACTTCCCATACAATCAACCAATATTTCACGTTTAATCATTACAAAACATAATATCTCTTAATACAAATCAAGTTCGATCTCCCCTAGATTTATTACATGATTTTCTAAAGGCAAACCTACAACTAAGCATCCATAGCAAATATCCTCAACCTGCCACATATGTTAAAATAAAACGTCAATACAATTAAATAAAGGTGAGCATACAGGTTTGCGTACATAATAGATGTAAAAAGCGTTTAGCATACACCGCATGACATACGTAAGAGTTGTGAACTATGTATCTACTAGATTCAAGTAAACCAACAAACCGCGATTGATCGAGGCATGCAAACAAGTGTCCACATCCTAAAGAGAAAATAAATGAGAAATGAAAATGCGAGCCTTAACAACCCCGGGCCTCCGGGTGGCGGGTCAACCTCTAATATACTATCATGTTAAGGGTGGCGTACAAGCAATCAAGTAATACATACAATTCAGCAGATTTCACGTATAGTAATGTAATAGCGGGATTGCGAATAAGAGTTTGAGTTGTGTGATGTGTTTTGATATACGAACATATGTGACACCCAAAAGTGCGTTTAAGCGTAAAGGGGTTCAAGTATACTCATTGTCGGTGCGTTTTGAGAGAGGAGTCGGGATCTGAGATGAGTTGAGGAGAGCGCCAGATCAGCCTGTAAGCGAACAGAAGTGCATCAGTCTTCCGAATTGCTGAAACGGTTAACGGTTGAAGGAACAACAGACAAGTTCGGGCTAACTTGTACCTTGGGGTACAAGTTCGGGCGAACTTGACTGGCTAAACTTACTGGAGGTACAAGTTCGGTCGAACTTGTCTGGTTTCCTGAGAAAGTAGACAAGTTCGGGCGAACTTGCCCTATTTACTGAGGAATGATACAAGTTCGGGCGTGTGTACTTTTTGTGAAGAATTGATCAAGTTCGGGCGAACTTGGTCACCAATTTGGTGACAAGTTCGAGCGAACTTGATGCTTTCCGAGCAAACTTGACTGTTTTGGCATCCAATTTGTGCGTTTTCGCGACGTTTGCTGAGGAAATCGAGTGTCCATCCCTCCAACCTTAGGCTACTGAGCAAAACCTAGGCTGAAGAGGTCTTTTAGAGCGAGTTTTAGCCATTTTACAGAAACTCGGACTAATCCGGGCGAACTTGAAGGTTCGTACGTTTAGTCCAGTTTGTGCAAAGTGACGATTTCGTCCTTGTGCTTCTGGATCTGAGATTTTGCTTGACAACGCCTCCGTTCCACTTCAAAGTGAACGAAACATACGTCATTAGTCTGTATTTTGTGTGAAAATCGATGTTTTAAAAGGGTTTTAATTAGATCTAGGCATAGATCTAAGTGAAAAACAAAAGTTTTGCATAAAAAGATGAAGATTTTTGTAAACAGAGGAGTTTTGATGAAATCGAAGGTAAAACCTTGTGCAAAATTGTTGTAAAACGTTGTTGTTGCATGAAAACGGGTTGATTCTTACTTGGAAAACAAAGGGTTTCGGTTTTAGGGAGCTTCGCGTGAACTTGCAACAAGTGCAAATGAAGAGAGGAGCTGAGTATTTATAGGTGAAGGCTGAAAGTGGGCTTGATACATCAAGTTCGGCGAACTTGTTACAAGTTCGGCGAACTTGTCATTGGTTTTCCTGTGCTTTAAGGCAAGTCCGGGCGGACTTGTTGTGTTCTGAGGAGTTTTGGTGGCCTGGACAAGTTCGGGCGAACTTGGGATGCACAAGTTCGGCCGAACTTGGCCTATTGGCAAAGTTTTGTTCGTTGACTTCGCGTTAGGAGTTTGTTTGGCGATTCGGTTTGTATTAGATAGTTATTTAAGCGTTTTAGAGAAACTGTTAAGCGTTATATTACCATTGAATTGAGAGAGAGCGAGTTACGTGAGCGTGCAAGCGTTTTAGCGATATAAACCATAACATAAACAAGTATAACACACTTAAAAACATAATCCCACATAGTTAACTACGTTTTGCGATGTGATGAGATAAGCGATGCGATGGCACAAGTGGTTATTGTACAACAAAACACTCGGCTCGTAAAGTAGCATAACTACTTGTGATTGCGTTGAATTAGCGATTAATAAGCGATTAAATGCGATATAGTTGTGACAAAATATAATTCCATTAACATAACTTTCTCATAATCAAATCTCGGAATTACACTGAGAGATACAATCGGGAATAAAAGGAAAAAGATAACAACGAATTTACGAGTTGTTACAGTCTCCCCTACTTTAGGAAATTTCGTCCCGAAATTTAAGTGTGGCCGTAACAAAAGAGATGCGGATATTTAGCCTTCATGTCACTTTCCAATTCCCAAGTGAACTCGGCATTGCGTTTGCCTTCCCATCGGACTTTCACGATAGGGATGCGAGAGCGTCCGAGTTTCTTGGTTTCTCGAGAATAATTTCGACTGGTTTTTCCATGAAATGAAGAGTCTTGTTTATTTACAAGTCCTCGAGAGGACATAGAGATTTTCTTCAGCTAGGCATTTCTTGAGGTTTGACACGTGGAAAGTCGGATGTACGTTGTTAAGTTCTGCCGTTAGTTCGAGTCGATAGGCCACTTTGCCGATTCTTTCCAGAATCTTAAAGGGACCCACGTATCGTGGCGCTAGCTTTCCTTTCTTTCCGAAACGGATCACTCCATTCCAAGGTACAACCTTTAAGAGAACGTGATCTCCCACTTTGAATGTAGGGGCTTGCGGCGTTTAACAACATAACTCTTTTGACGATTCCAAGCTTTAAAGAGATTGTCTCTGATCTGGAGAATCTTGTCCGTCGTTTCTTGAATCAGCTCGGGACCGGTGATTTGTGCTTCTCCGATCTCGTGCCATGCAATAGGCGATCGACATTTTCTTCCATACAGTGCCTCAAAAGGAGCCATTTGAATGCTGGTGTGATAACTATTATTGTACGAGAATTCAATTAAAGGTAAATGCGTATCCCAATTACCACCGAAATTATGACGCACGCACGAAGCATGTCTTCGAGGGTGCGGATCGTGCGCTCAGTCTGACCGTCGGTTTGAGGGTGAAAAGCGGTACTGAGATTAAGCGTAGTACCGAGAGCGGATTGAAAAGTCTACAGAGACGTGAGGTAAAGCGACCGTCGCGGTCAGAGATGATGTCACCGAGGCGTCCCGTGTCGACATATAACTTCGTCGGTATAGATTCGTGCTAATCGTTCTACCTTAAAGTCTTCTCGTATGGCAATAAAGTGCGCTGACTTAGTAAGGCGATCAACGATAACCCAAATGCTATCGTGACCAGAGGAGGTGCGAGGGAGTTTTATAACGAAGTCCATGGCTATGCTCTCCCATTTCCACATCGGGATTTCGGGTTGTTCGAGAAAACCAGAGGGCCTTTGATGTTCGGCTTTAACTTTCGAACAAGTTAAGCACTTTGAGAGTATACAACGATATCCTTTTTCATGCCCGGCCACCAGTACTTAGGACGAAGGTCCTGGTACATCTTGTCGGCTCCTGGATGAATGGAGTATCGAGATTTATGAGCTTCGGTCATTAGCAATTTACGAAGATTATCACGGCTAGGAATCCAGATGCGATCGAGATAGTAATAAATACCATTAGGTTTAACAACGAGCTGAGTTTCGGCACCACATTTCATTTCTTTCTGCAGGGTATTCTCATTAAAAAAGCGATCTGGGCGGAACGAATCATGATTTCGAGATCATTCAAATCTTGAGAGTCACGAATACTACACACGTAGCTTCGTCGACTGAGAGCATCGGCTACGACGTTTGCCTTGCCAGGATGGTAGCGTATCTCACAATCGTAATCGTTGAGAAGTTCAACCCATCTGCGTAGGTGCATATTCAGTTCCTTTTGATTGTAGATATGTTGTAAGCTCTTATTGTTGTGTAAGACCGTACACTTAGTACCGTAAAGGTAGTGTCGCCATATCTTCAATGCAAAAACAACTGCACCGAGTTCGAGATCGTGGGTTGTGTAGTTCTTCTCGTGATCTTGAGTTTTCGAGACGCATACGCGATAACTTTGTCTCGTTGCATGAGAACATAACCAAGACCAAGATTAGAGGCATTGCAATAAACAACGAAGTCGTCGTTTCTGTCAGGTAAGGCGAGTACGGGAGCGTTGCATAGATACGCTTGAGGGTTTGAAAGGCTTCCTCTTTTTGGAATCCCAAACGAAAGGCTTGTCTTTATGGGTTAAAGCGGTAAGCGGGACAGCGATTTTCGAAAAATCGGCGATGAATCGACGGTAGTAACCAGCCAATCCAAGAAAAGAACGGATTTCGATGCATTCTTCGGCGTAATCCAACTCTTGACAGCTTCAATCTTTGCAGGGTCGACGTGAATTCCTTGACTATTAACGATGTGGCCCAGAAATTGGACTTCTTCGAGCCAGAATTCACATTTAGAGAACTTAGCATAAATGCGATTACCTTGGAGAAGTTCGAGGACTAAACAAGATGGCGCGGGTGTTCGTCTCTCGACTTCGAGATAAGGATGGCCATCGATAAACACAATGACGAAAACGATCTAAGAAAGCTTTACACACACGGTTCATCAAATCCATGAAGACCGCGGGTGCATTGGTAAGACCAAAGGGCATGACCACGAATTCGAAATGGCCATAACGAGTAAGAAAGGCAGTTTTCGGAATATCTTCTTCCAACACTCGTAACTGGTGATAACCTTAATGAGGCATGTTCAGGTAATAAAGTTTATGTTATTTACGAAAACGCCACCGTGCCAGTCCAAGTCATTGATTGTTTTGATCCAACGGCTGATAGCCGTTCTCACCGTTTTCACACTTTAAACCGTTTTCTCTAAATCCTGACCCTTATTAAACAAGTTTTGATTTCAATTGAGTTTAACTTGATTTGTGTATTGAGAACTGAATTCCTTAAGATATGTAGACTGAGAACCAAACCACCATTAGTGCACATGTTAGTTTCTCGGTTTTCAAGGACCATGAATTGCTCGCTCCTAGATTTGAGCTTCCAGTGAGTACTCGTGGAGAAGCGGATCGATCTGGTTTACGGACCGTGGATTTATGCATTGAAATCGAGGTTAGTAAAATGTTTAACTCATGTTGGATAAGTATGAATTTGTAGATTGAAAAGACCAATGAAATGAGATGATTGAAGCTTACATAGATGTATGCATGGTACAAGTGACTGTGGAAACGTAGAAGATGCTAAATCCTGGTCTCAAGTACGGATAAGTAAGTATGAAAATGGTAGTTAAGTTGTAGTATTAATAAATAATTGAATGTTTACGGTAATGCTACGATCATATGCTCACCTCCCATGTGGATATGAAAGAAATTAGGAGCAACGTTAGTGATGGAATGTAGAGGTTTGCTAAAGATAAACTAGAATAAACTACTAGTTACGTAGTGATAATGTTCAACTTAGATGAATGTTGGAAAATGAGTATGTAGATGGTTCAAATTATTATGTGCCAACGAAAGTAACCATAAAGAATTCTAATAATGGAACACAAGAGGTAAACTCACGATAGGTACCCATGTGACTAACCCTAGTGTGGAATGTTATGTATAACACATTTGTGAGATGGAGATTAACCTATCCACCATGATTGGTAAGTGTATGAAGGTAATATTTTATATAAGAAGGCAATAATAAGGCATATACTTATAGATGTGCGTGAAGGCTACTTCTTAATGAATCATAAATGTTTTTGTGTTGAAATGAACATCTTGAATAAATAGAATACAAAGGTAAGAGTAGATTTGGTCAAGTTCGGGGACGAAACCTTCTTTAAGGGGGTAGACTTGTAACACCCAAAAAACGGTTTGGTAATTTAAACCCGGTTAATATAAAGGAACGGGTAGAGTACCGTTAGTGGTAAAGGTGAACCGGTAAACAAAATAACTAGGAATAAATTAACCTAGTGGTAACATGTATATAAGTAACAAGATAATGAGTTGTAGTCTCATTTATAATCGAAACGAAACTTGAGGGACCAAAACCGTCAAAATGGAAACATGAGTTTTAATAAATAAAATTAAAACACACACACACATAGTGTGTGTGTGTGTCGATGTCCAGGAAGAAGAAAAAGGGTTCAAACCCTAGTTTATGAAGAATCTTCAAATTGAAGGGTGAATCGAAGCTCAAATTCATGCATGAACATGAATTAGTGATCACCTACGCGAGGGGATCATGAGGTATTTCTTAAAACTTAGATTGGTGATCTTTTATGAAGTGGGTTACGTTTAATCCGCGAAATTCATATGAAATTAAGCAAGAATATGTGTTAGAATGATCATATAGGACATGGATTACGCAAGACTTTAAGTAATTTGATGTTTTGTTATAAAACCCACTTGTAATGGTAAGAATGGTGACATGAATGAATTATCCATGTTAAATTCTTTGTAATTTTGATGTATGATGTGGTATATAAAGAATTATTGTTAGATAAATTGAGCATAATATGAGTTCACTTGATGTTTGGTGGTGTTGATGAATGAAAGCATGAAGTAGGAAGTGAAGCATGATATACTTGTACATTATGCTTAAATAGTGGTTCGCACACCAAGTGTTTGATGAAATGTCTAGGTAAGATTATTAGAGGGGATTGAATGCAAGTAACAGATGAAAATGTATAATATGTGGATGTCATGTATTTAGTGGTAATTGAACATGAGAAATGTAATTTAGATGGAATACATGTATGATTTGGTTGGTTATAGGACTTGGTAAAAAGGTGTGCATTAGAAGGTTGTACCCTATGTTGAAGTGGTATGATATTCACCATATGTTTGAATTAAATGTGCACTAAATGTGAAGCATATGAGATTTGTAGAAAAGAGTAATATTGGTATGATATTCGTTTAGCTAAAATGTGTTATAGTGTTAATTGTTGAACCATGAAAATGCTAGTATGAATGAAATGTATTACATATATGTGTGCGTGTAATAAATTATATGCCCGTATGTGTGTCCTAGAACATGAATATGAAATGTATATAGTGTCATTAGTATAGTCTAATATGATGACACTGATGTATGAAGTTAAGTCGAAAGTAAATATGATAAACCGTTGACTTCTAAAAGTCAATTGCGCATAAGATGCATGGTTAGACTGGTTGTCACAATTGTTAGATTTAAATTAAGTCATATGGTACGTGTTAAGTGTATGTGTGATTAACGCAGTGACATGATGAATTACACGAGTTTGAAAGTATGTGAATTTGGTTATATGTCTTAGGCTTGTTATTATCGATTAATGAAAGTCAAATGTGAAGTATGCAATTGATATGATCGTTAACATGTACAATTTTGTACGCTAACAAGAAAGTAATTTCGATGACATGAAAGTATAGGAATCATGTCGAGATGGACTCAAGCATGAAAGGCTAACGGGTCAAGAGGAGGCAAGGAAGCGGACACGGACACGAACGCGGATGCATAAGGTAAGTGATTTCCGGAATCACTTCGTATTTGTTTAAGTAAAGTTACATACTAGTTATTTAAGGATGATAATTGAAGTCAAATAGGGTTTGGTTGTATGAAATCAATGATTTTCACTAGTAGAACGAACGTGTCAAAATGATGTTTTACTTCTATACAGGAACGATTGTTTAAGTAATGACTATGGTATTATAACCGAGTAATGAGTATGATTGTATATAAGCACGCTAACCGAGGAATGGACACGCGAGTTATTAGTCAAAAGACCCGGTTGTGAGGTAAGTTTAGATGGATAAACAATATAGAGCATGGAGATTGTACTAATGGAGTTCAATTACGAATAATTGAATGGAATAAATGAGTGTAAGGTATACTGGATATAGAGTGCTTAAATTACTAAATACAAACTCCTAAGGATGTAAAACTTTTATAGTTACAATGTTCATGTGAGTTTTGAGTTCAAACAAATGAGTTGTTTGATGAAAACTTAAACGGGTCGAATAATTCATAAATGAATATTAAGCCAAAAACATATAAGTCAAGAATTTCCTTAGTCCGGATGTTAGATTTTGACTCCATATGATAGAGGACAATGTTACGATCACGTAGGAAGAAACGTGAGGTTAAACGGGTAAACGGTTTAAAAGTTATGTGAGTTTTAGTGGGTACGAATGATGAAATCAACACAGCAAAAAAAATGACAAAACTAGAGGGCGTCGCTAACGCACGGGGTGAGTCAGCGATGCACAGCCCTTTTGCTGCCGACACAATATATTGTTGTTTACGCGAGTTTGATGCCGGAAACTCGTTTTTCGCATTTTTCGCATTTTTCGCACTTTTGCTTGATTCCAAAGCCCATTTAGCTTCCTCAAGGTACCCCAAGTCTATCTTAAAGTTTTTATAGAGTTCGGGTAAGAACAGAAGCCTATGGGACGCGTACGAAGATGCGGTATGCACATTAGATTATGTGAATGTGGTTTTGATATGATTTGGCTAGGTCTTATAAGTAAGATTCTTATTATTTGCACATGATGTAGTGTAATGTGGAAGCCATTGTTAACATGATTAGATACGAATATACGTGCAGACTAGTATGTAGGAGAATTTACGCATAAATGTTGTGTTTATGATTTCGCTTAATGGTTATGTAAATATGTAAGACATATGTAAGAGATTTGGTAGGGAGGTATGTATGTTCGTAGAAGGTATTTCATAGACGAAAGAGTTGGATTACATGGTTTGTACATGTGTTATTATATTATACGTTTCTAATGAAGGAAATTCGTACGAAGATAAATCTGGTGTTAATAATAAGAGTTTACGATGTTGATTGAATTGTTTTTGACAATGAAAAGAAATGCAGGTATACTAATAATGGAAGTTGAAGGTTTGACCCCGGAACCTAATGTTGGTGTTCGAATGGATGGTTGAATGGATTAACACAAGCGAATGCAAGAGATGTTGACGCCTAATTATACATGTCTAAAATTTATGTATGATGTCACCGGTTGCTAATGTTGTGTTTGTATGTGGTGACTGCAGGTTGTACAGAATCATGAATTTTCGTCATGAAGAGTAAGCGGGTGAAGATCGAGTGATAACACGGATTGTACGGAAATGTGTGGTCTTGCAGATATTAAACATATGATACGTTTATAAATTTAATGAAACGAAAGGTGTAATTATCGTTAAGACTCACCATAGAAAGGACTTAAACCGTGTTGAAATGTTTTTAATAAAAGAAATTTTATGGTACATATTTCCGCTGCGTCTTCTCGGTCAAAACGTGTTAGGGCCTTACACGTTGGTGGTGGCGGGGAAGATGAATCGTTGAAATCAAAGTGTGGCGGCAATGTAACTGCCGGCCTACGGCGGCGATGGTGGTGGCGACAGGGAAGATGAATCGTTGAAATCACAGTGGTCATGTTTCTTCATCTTCTGTTCTACAGTTTGAATTCGAGGGTCGATATTTTGATGAAACTTTTCAAAATCAATGATGAATTCGAACCCAATTCGATGAAATTGACGAATAATAGCCTATTTGAAGTGAAACAAAAAGAAATTTGAAACGAATTGGACGAAATTGATCAAACCCAGGCGGTCTGAAAATTTTATATAATCCCGCATGTTATATGAAATAATCCCGCATGTTGTAATTTGGCAGCTTACCAATCGTACGTTAAGCAATTTTGTATGTTAACCAACCCCTATTATATATATACATATACATATACTAGTTGGCACCCGCACGATGCGGCGGCGGCGACAATTTAGAAAGGGTAGTACTTGTATCCTCTCGAGATAAGTTGTCTGGTACGTTTCTTAGTTTTCTTATCCGTAACACCATTGTAGCATATCTATGAAATAAGCCTTATAGATCTCAATAAAATAATAATGAACACACGAATAAAAATATATCACTAATAAGCATAGTAATTTACATTGAGTTCCCAAAGGTAGCTTGACGTAAACACCAAAAACAAAATACGAGGAGTTCACTGTTGTTAAAATATACTACTAATGTTGTTAATATTAATACGGGGAGGACAGAACATATGAATTAAGAAATACTACTACTGTTGTTAATATTATTTAATCTAAAACGGAAGTTGACAGGAATAGAGAATAAAGATGTTGACTACGTGTGTAGATGGGTCTCACTAAAAACCAAATTAACTACAACGTTACGACGCAATTTATTTGTTTGCTTTTGTTGTATTAAACTTTGTCACCGCTTTTTACGCCCAAACCCCATGTACTTATCTACTGAGATTTAGTATGCAAATAAGAATAATAAAAGATAATCAACTGAGATATAATATGCTAAAAAAAGGAAGCCAATATTTTGTTTTTATGTAAACGTCTTAAAGGAGAAACCCCCCCATTAAGGAACTTTTATGTTTGTCAACTGAATTCCAGAAGAAAAAAACGCAAAATGTAAGGACTTCAAATATGGTCTGTAAATACTATTACAATACATACAAATGACTGAATATTTAATGATTTATTATTGTATTATGGTCTTACAACAAAAACATAAAGATACAAAAATAATAACCGCAATTCCTAATATTTAAATATTTGTATCTTTGAAGGTGTTTAAAGAGAGAAAGTTTGGATTTTTAGAGAAAGAAAAAGATACAAAAATAACAACCAAATGACCTAATGATAACATCATAAACAATTTCTGGTTTACATGAAATGAAAAAACGTTCTGAATGGAATGTCAAACTAAAGACGTTACAACAACACAGATATACTAAAACAATACAAGAAAAGTGTGAAAACTTACCACAATGCAAGACCCAGATCTATAAAACCAAGAAACAATGCAAGTCCAGTGTTGAGAAAGAATGAAAGACCAAGATGTAAAGAGAATTCTGATGTTCTGAAGTAAAAGTAAAACAAAAATTGTATGGATTATAAAAGTAACTGAAATTAAACTTAGATTAAGTTCAACAGCGACTTACTTACAACTTGAAGGTTGAGCTGAATTATTGCTTTAGTTGTTCATTGTTGGAAGCTGCAGTGTTGTTTTGTTTTGATGAAGCTTCACAAGTTGGGTCCTCCACTATAGCATAGTGGTTGTTCTCATTTCGGTGAAGGCTTGGCTTGGGGTTTTACCCAGGTAATCGATGATACCTCGTCGTCTGCATGCCGATGATAGCGGGACCCCATGAACCAACGTAATCGATGTATTCATTTCCGTCAATGTCCCATGTGTGTGAACCCTTTGTTGACTCACTTACGATAGGTTGACCACCAACAGATTTGAAAGCACGGCCGGAGAGTTAACACCTCATGGCATCAATTACTGCAAATGGAAAACAACAAAATCAGGAATCACAACCAAACAAAATAGAAGTTACATACAGGGGTTATAAACAAAGAGGATACCGGATCTGGCTCCGAAAAAACGAAAACACTCTCTCCAAACCCAGATCTCCATCCTGTAACAACACATATCGTCACATTACAAATCTGAACAAATACGATTAAGGTATTATATATCTATCCATTGTTTTTTAATGGTTTCTTTCTTTGATTTCTGGAAATTTGTTGCTTATTTAACGTTTATAGTTTGATGATGATGCTGTAACTTGCAATTTTTAAGGGGTTTGGAATGTCGTTTGATTGAGAAGCCAAATATTTTTTCAGGGATGACTAAGTTATAAGTTAATAACAGACCAAAGTATATGTGTTTGATCTGAATCTCATGTTATTTATGAATTTTGACATGGGTCTAAAGTTCATCTCAGAAACACAAGGTGCAATATGCAAACTAGAACTAGAACCAATCGGTGGCTGCTAAAAAATATTCTGCTATCGATTAGTGTTTCCAAAGCATTATCTCGTGCAGTTTGTATTTCGACAAGATATAGTGTTGTTAATAGACAATTTGGCATGGGCTCGAGACCCAGGTTTACATCATCAATACAAGTTGTTATTGTTGTCATTTATAAAAATTAAAACATGCAACTACGAATAATATAATTTATTTTGCATTATATTGTTTGTAATGTAATCTGTAATATATTTTTTGTAAATGAAATCCATAGGTATTATAAGAATTATAGTTGGTGTGGTAACTTATTGTAATAGTTGACAATGTATTAGTTTAATTTTGATGAAAACAAAATGAAATCAGAACTATAATTCTTGTACTTAAGGTTCCAATTTCAGTCTTCCTTATTAATAATTTGTTCTATGATAATGGATGTGTTCTAAATCAGTAACGACGACTAGGTCTAGAGATCTCAAGTTAGGCTAGAGGCCATGTGTTATGTCTCAATCCTGTGCCTTTGTTAACTTTAGTCAGATTGAATTATAAGTAGTTGAATAGGATAACAATCTTAAAACAAATTATTACTTTTCTTAACATCTTTACTGTTCAAAAAAGGATTGAAATATATTATAATAATTTTTTTGTAAGTAAATAGTTTGTGGTTATGTAGTTTTTATTGTACACATTAGTTATCCTATTAAAATCTTTCCATTTCAACACTGTTTAAATTAAATTCACCGGTCTATATAATAAAAGACAATGAATTCCTAAATTGAATTGAAATTTTGGTCAATTTGCCATTCATTCCTTTTATAATGTCATTATATCAAACGTTTTTTTTTTACGAATTCGATAATCTATTATTATCAATAGCCAAGTATTCATTGTAAACACACAATACAGTTTTTGTTTGCATCTCAATATAACAAAACGATCTTGAACTCATATAACAAAAAATTAAATTGAAATAAAAAATAGACAACTATACTTGTAACCCGACCCGTCCACTGTCTTCTAACTTTTACATCATAGATTAGAAGTTGAAGTGAATAACAATGAAAGTATAAGGGGCAAAAGTTAAAACAGAAAATAGAAGAAGGAGCAAAGCAGACGTTCGTATAAAAGCAGCATTCGCTGATTGAAGGTCATGTACAAAAAAAAAGAATCATCGAGATGCTTTGCCTTGACTCCCTCCCATGCGATCCGATTCTAAAGTAGTTTCCTTATGCTGCATCTATGACTTGTACCTTGTCATCTTTTTGCTGCATCTCTGACTTGTACGTTGTGTTATGCTCATTCTTTGCGGCCTCTATCTTGTTTTCTAATTGCACATAAATTATTCCACATGATATAGATCGTGCATTCATATCTTAACATTATTTACTCGTCAAAGACTAAAAGCATCTCGTAATTTCTTTACTCGTCAACCTGACCCGTTTCAACATGTTAACAACACGTCCATTTCTTTACGACTTTCGATCTAACCTGATTCTAAAGAAAAGTACTATTACAACAATAACACGGTAAACAATTCTACTTGTTCTGTGTATGCTCAAATCTGAGAGAAATACGTAGATAAAATCGCGCTCTTATTTTTCCCCTTTATGCTTACTTCTTCCTGAATAAAAAGTTAAAGAGAAAATATGCATCGACGTTAAATGAGTACAGAGTACACGAAAGAATTCAAACTGCACACATAGTACTGATCTAGTATGGGTGGCGTCTTCAGCGTGTTTATTTATGAATGGGTCAACTTGGGTTGTTTTGTACGTCAAACGGGTCGAATATGTCAAATGGGTTTAAAGTCTCCAACTGTAATTTTAGTGCATTCAACCACTTAAATCAATTATCAAATATTAAGATTATTAGTTAAATAAAAATTATAAAATTAATTCGTTTTGGTTTTTAAAATGGGCATTAGCTGAATTAAATAGTTTTGTTACTTATAACTAAACACTTAGGGGCTGTTTGGCAACTTCTGAATGGTTAAGTACTGAACCAGTAAGAGGTCTGAATCATTAAGTGCTGAACCAGTAAGAGGTCTAAATAACATATAAGAACCGTTAGAGGCAAATGTCGACCAATTCTGATTAGAGGTCTTAACCATTCAGAGGCAAATGTCTGACCAATTCTGATAGAGGTCTTAACCATTCAGAGGCAAATGTCTGAACCATTCAGACATTTGCTCACGAAAAAAACACTCTGAACCATTAAGTGCTGAACCAGTAAGAGGTCTGAACCATTAAGAGCACCATTAAGAGGTAAACAAACAGCCCCTTAATTAGTCTTGATTTTTAGAATGCACAAAAAGGTTACGGGTCAACCCAAACCGCCCGGATTGAATGTTGCCCAAGTCTCATTTTAATGCATTAAACCTCTTAAACCATTTAGTACAAGATTCAGATTACTGTTAAAATAATATTTTGCTGAGTAATTGTTTTCTAAGAAATGGACGAAAAGTGTTAGCGTGAAAGTCCAAACCGACCCAGCTAGCCAGCTTCGGCCCGTTTCAATTAGTTACCAATTAAATGTACCAGGGAGGGTGTATTCGAACCCGTGTTCCAACATCAAGCTCTACATCACCACATATTCTTGAGCTAAAGATGATCGTCGTATTCTTCCTTTTTACAATGCTTCGGTTGTTATCGGTACTTGTTGAAATCTGCAGAAGCACACTATTTTTTAGTCATACAAAACAACGTTCCATTGATAGGTAACACGGATGCTATGCAGTTAAATCGGTGATATATCACCGATATATCGATTATTGGTCCTCGGTGTCAAATATCGGTACCGATATTATCGGCGATATTGACTGATATATCACCAATTTTCCCGATATCAGTACCTTTCTTCTTAGTATAACCACTTGTCGTTCTTCTTATTGCTGCTACTGGCGTTTTTAAGTCTTAATTGTTAACTGTTAGTGTTTGAAGTCTTATTCAATTCCTACTTGCTAAATTGTTAGTGTTTTGCAATTTACAAAAGGTTAATTTGTTAATGGTAGGAGGGTATACTGAATTGTTAGTGTTAAATTTCTATATATATAAATTCTACATTATATTAAAATTACCGATATCCCACCACGATAACCCATATCTCACATATCGGTCCTTGACGGATATCCGATTTTTTACCGCATTACCTGCTTAGCACGGGTGATATATTTTATTTGTAATGGGTTAAATTTAAATGTGTAAAATTCAGACAGCGTTAGCTCAAAAGAAAAAGGGTCAGGTAAAACAGGTCGAAAGAATTCCAAAGTGTAGTTCAGCGCATAATATTAGATTATTAATATGTCTAACAATATAGTCAATTAAACACATTAATTAGTTATGAAAAAATAGACGTACAAGCAAAATTTACTGAGTTGACCCAACCTGCGTCAATGCACACAAACTCCTAAATTGTTTTACTTGAATACTATAATTATATTGTAATAGTGTTGTTTTTGTAATCATAATTAACACACTAGTTCAACGCATAATATTAGATGATTATTATATATTCAACGGCCCATTTTAAAAGTAGTAAGATGACCGTTTAACCCAAACATGGTTAACCCGTTACCAACGTGTCCGACCCGTAAATCACACCACCTGTATATTTTCGTAGTCAGTTTAACAGACCTCATTGTCTTCAACGCAAGAACATAAACAAACGGTCAGCTTTCCTTCAAGAGTCTTCGACAGTATCTTCACATCCAAACAACCCGCTTCATCTGAATTCATAAAGGCCTGAAGTTGGTCACTTACCAGATGTCTAGATAAACATATTTTGTTTCGGATTGTTTAATTAACCAACCAATTTCAAAACATGTATGCTTTAAAGTACCTTCTTTATGTAACTTGTTCAAAAAGATTGAATCTTTTTCCTTCTCACTCTGCATCACTCGCTTCAATTTACTAAATAAACCAAAACTACGATTTTGGCATTGTAGAAAAAGAACAAAATATAATCAATATCGTATTAACGATAGAAATGTTCAAGAAAACAGATAATTCAAATGAAAATCACCCACCTTGTACGTTGAGGAACTGCATACACGGGATCATCTTCATTTGTAGAAGCAGCACCTAAAGCTTCATGAAATTGATCAGCTATAGTCTTTTGTTTCAATTCTTGCATGATAACCTCGTTATCTTCTAATGAATCACTGTCCAAACAATCAGGGTCATCATCTATGTCACTATGATCCGTTGACAATATACTTCTCTTGACAACTCGTTCTTTGAATTGGCCTTCTGTTTTATTGTACTGCAGTAGATAAAATATAAAATAAAAGTGTGATAGATAAAGTTACAGGTGCAAAATGGGTGGGGAGGCCGGGTCGGGCAATGGATCAAAATGGGCTTAGGTTCATCATCATCATACTCGGTAAATCCCACTAGTAGCAAAGCTAAGGTAGGGTCTGCGGAGGGTAAGATGTAGACAGCCTTACCTCTACCCCGTAGGAATAGAGAGGCTGCTTCCCGTGAGACCCCCGGCTTGATAGTAGTTTTGCATCAAGCCGTGGACATACAGCACATAAAGCTTAGCAATCGGGACAAAGACCAATTGGTGCATGTACCCACTACATGATGCATGATTAACCGTCCGCGCTTTTAACGTTATTTTCACGAAATTAGTAAAATAACGTTAAAGTTAGTGCGATTTCACTTTTGCCCCCGAGCGCCCACACATATACACATTATATGTGCACACCGCAAGCAAGGCGTAGGTTGAAAAGGGCAAATATAGGTGCAATTGGGCAGGGAGGACGGGTCGGGCAATGGGCTCAGGTTGAAAAGGGCAAAAATTTAGTATGGTTCAGGGTAGGTTGACCCACAGTCACTTTTTGTCATTATTTTAGGAATAGTTAAGTTAATTGATGAGTAAAATGCCATTGCCGTCCCTGAGGTTTGACCAGTTTTGCGACTTTCGTCCAAAGGTTTGTTTTTCCGCATCTGGATCCAAAAGGTTTGAAATCTTGCCATTTTCATCTGGCTCGTTAACTCCATCCATTTTTCTCTGTTAATTCAGGGGTATTTTCGTCTTTTTTCTCCGTTCAGGGTATTTTGAATACTTGCACATTATGGTAAATGCTTGTACATAAGTTAACAAAAAAGACGGAAATCCCCCTAACTTAACGAAGAGAAAAGGATGGAGTTAACGAGCCGGATGAAAATGGCAAGATTTCAAACCTTTTGGATCCAGATGCGGAAAAACAAACCTTTGAACAAAAGTCATAAAACTGAAACCTCGGGAACCAAATGGCTTTTTACTCTAAACAATATTATAAAAACTAAATTATTACGATAATCATATAAACTGTTGAGTAAAATGATTTAAGGGGCTGTATGCATTAAAAATACATGTTGGCCGACTATTGACACATTTGATCTATCTTAACAAATATATTTATTTAACTCGTTTGAGATAGAAACAACCCATATTGATCCGTTCATGAATATATACGGTTCGAAATTGCTATCTCTATGTAAAGCTGAAGATCAAAGAAATATATGCTTACAAGAGCTGAATCCACAGTACTTCCTTCAGGTAGATCATGTTCATCTAGAACCCGTAAAAGGAGCTCTGCTACTAACGTCGTGGAATGAGTATGTGAAATCGGAAATCCAGCTGGCGTCATGTAATTAGTCATCCCATCCATCTCTTTTTCCTGGAAAACTTCAGGAAATTGGGATGACTACTTGATTATGTTCAAAACTGGATTCAGTGACATCACATGATGGACTGACCTTAATTGATGCGTGACCTTCATACACATCACTTGAATCTTTATTTAAATTGTCGTTATGCAACTGTGTTCGAATAGAAAACTTGTGTTTGGCTTTTACTTGGCCACCTGGCAGTAAATGATTAAGCATAATGAGAGATTGTAACTAACTTTACATAAATTTCAGTATGTGACTGTGTTCAAAACGGGACGCGTCGGGGAGATGGTTCAAATCGACCCGTTATAAGTAGATTGTTCAAAATTGCCACCCCGAGCAGTAGGGCTGTAAACGAACCGACGGTAAGAAAATAAATGTGTTCACAAACTGTTCATGAACACTTATCGAATGCGACTTTTTGTTCGTGTTCGTTAGTTCGTTAAGAAAACGAATGTGTTCGTGTCCGTTTGTGTTTGTTCGTTAACTTTAGGTAACAGACATAAATGAACAAAAACGAACGCAAACACAAACAAATGTTCATCAACACAAATGAAAACAAACGAACACAAACAAGCGTTCGTTAACCAAAACAAACATATATTAAATATTTTATTAAATATACAATACAATATAATTTATTAAGTATTTTATTAGTGAGAATTTTGAAGTATTAAATAATAAACCATCGAACATAAATGAAAACGAACATGTTACCAAACATTCACGAACGTTTATGAACCAACACGAACGAACACAGACGAACTTCCCACCGAAGAACAGTTCACAAACTATTCGCTGAACGTTCAGTTCGTTTGCAGCCCTATCGAGCAGTGATAAATGATAAAACAAGATCCGTTCATCCGTTGATAATTAATGTAAGTAACTACCTTTGGATGACTTCTTTAGTTTGGATGATAAAGAATGGAATGAAGCACAATTATCATTCACGTTAATTAATGCATCTGCATTTTCTGCAAGCCAAGTGCAAACTCCTTTTCTATTTCCGCCAGAACTAAAAGGGTTTATATTCTGGTAGTTATCAGCCTCAGAAGTGAAGCTTGTACTCAACTGCATGCAGTTCCCTGTCCCCTTAAAATCACAAAGTGAACACTATTTAGGGTGTTTGGTTTAAATATGTCGGTTTGATACACATAAAATTGGGAATCATCCATACCCATTCTACTATGATCTGAAAACCATACCCACAGTGATTCCTAACTTCAAACCAAAATGTACCTGATTTTTAAAGAGAATTTCTTCATCAGCCAAGGTGTATGTGATTTCGTCCTTGTTGGCAAAATTTGGGAATTCGACATCGTCTTCAGGTTCAACACAGGTATCAATTTGCCTCTGATTATAACAAGGTAAGAAATTAACTTTTTGTACACCATGAGACTATACTAATGTTCTACCACAGCGTGCCAAGTTGCATGTAACATTTTTTAATAAGCCGATTTTATAACTACACTAGGAAATGATGGTATTTAGGCAGACATACCGTATACAGTAAACTAGTTTGATTTCTTTCATGAACGACTTCATTAGCATCTGCACCAAATAACAACATAGATCTTTAACGTGCACACAATAAGTAACTTAAAGTGACGAATTATTCGCATTATAATCAACAATGAAATAAAGATTGAATAACCAACCTGTACCTCTAAGCATATCAAGTTGAGAAAGAATTTGGACTTCACCCTGTCCAATAGACCATAAAATCAGCTCACATGACTAAATTATCGCGTACGATTCACACACATAGTTATATGATGAAACATTCTTCTTTTTCCTTTGCCCTGCTTGCGTTATGCTCATATAATGTATATATGTGTGGGCGCTCGGAGGGCAAAAGTGAAAGTGCACTAATTTTAACGTTATTTTACTATTTCGTGAAAATAACGTTAAAGAAGGGGGATGGTTAATCGTGCATCATGTGGTGGCGATGATAGCCGAATGACAAGGGGGTACATGCACTAATCGGCGTTTGTCTCAATTGCTGAGTGTTATGTGCCTTATGTCCAAGGCTTGATGCAAAACTGCTATCGAGCCGGGGGTCTCACTGGAAGCAGCCTCTCTATTCCTACGGGGTAGAGGTAAGACTGTCTACATCTTACCCTCCTCAGACCCTACCTTAGCTTTGCTATTGGTGGGATTTACTAAGTATGATGATGATGATGACGACGACATGTAAGATGAGATAAGGCTTGAACATATGGGAATGCATGACAATATGATTACACACAGAAGAAAACATTAACCTTTTTTTCAGCTGGATTCCACAGTGATACATGATCTTCTAACAAATCTTCATTCAAATCATCATCCTCTTCAACCACACAACAGATTCACATTGAAATTTTCATTCCAAAACAACTTCTAACTAGTTCTCACATACTAAATAATCATAATAAAAATTACATTACCAGATATGCTCTGATCCGAATTCTCATTCTCCTGCAATCAACAAACTATCACTTACTCACTCGCAACGATAAATTCAAAATTCAACAAGTTCGAAACGTCCTTTTGATCTAATTATTACTTAATTTCAAATATATATATATATATATATATATCGTGATTTTATAACTTTTATCGCTTCGTATGGCATTAAACTTAAACTACCTCAATGTGAGTTTAATTCGGAGATTAGAGACTGTTAATTACTATAATAAGTAGAAATTTGATTAAGTTACCGGAAATACGGTGCTCCGCCACATTTCTGCTACGTGAGAAGAATAAAGTACGACACAACGACGGTGCTCCGCCGACTCACGGCGGAACCCTTGGTATCGGAAGATTAACCGGTTAGTGTTTGCCACGTCATCTTATTCTCGGCACAAAGTTTGGTTTACTTGAATTGGGCCTATGGTTATCAGAATAAAGCCCATAAGTGCCCATTTTGGAGATAGAAGTCCAGTCCATTACTATAAATTTTAATTCAAGTGTCATGTTATTTTATACCAACATTACTTTCCAAAATAACTTTTTGCTAGTTTTTGTGCTTGGAGCAATTTGGATTCGCATGTTAAAATCTTGAATTGAGTCGAGCTTAAACGAAGTCGATGTATTGAAGTTCATTTAACCAGGCCTATTTCTGAGAATCTTCGAAATTCCAGGGCCCACAAGTAAATTAGCCTCTATCGTGCTGGATTTAAAAAAAATACTAGTTTGGGTTATCTTGTGTGGGCTTGCTTTGTGTCTCTTGTTGGGCTAATTGTTTAGGCTTACAACTAGATTTATGAATCTATTGAGAAGAAAAGGGCCTAGGAAAGGTGATGCAAGAGACCGAACCTGCATTCTCGCAAAGGGGGGAGGGGGTGTGCAAACGTACCATTAGGCTAGAAGCTCAATATTGTTTAAACTTTTACTTGTATATGCATAATTTATAAATATATACAATGGGTCCACGACACAAGAGAGTGGGCTCCTGGGCAGTATAGGGTTGACCCTATATTCAATAAACAAGCTCGAGCCTAAGCTTCATTTGTTGAATCTGGCCTACTTTACGAGTCTAAACGACTATTATATTTATATGGTTCTTCTTTAAGGTATTAAATATATATTCAAATAATAATAATTATTGTATATAAAATTATGATACTAATAACCAAAAATATTTATCATGTTATATATTAGTTTATAATTATATACCTATACAAACTATTTATAAATGATATATATAATAAGCGAGCTGAACCTAAGTCAAGCTTGAGTTCACCTAAAATAAACTAGCTAAGCTCGAGCTTAAACGAGTTCAGGTTTTACTCATCTCATTTACGGTTTTGTCTAGTGTCACCACACCCATCACCTACTATGGGAGCTTCTAAGGCTCCCTTAATCAAAATCTTCTAAAGGATGCAAATTTATTAGGGATATCGTAGTTATTATATATAATTCCTTACACAACATATACTTAGCTCGTGTAACAAACGGTTGTATTGAATTGTACCAAAATTATATAGTTCTAACTCGTTTATAATTTATAAGTTCACTCCACCCACGTAACGACTCGCTTGCCTTTTTTACATAGTTAAATAAACTGTCATACTCCATTGCAAACAAATTATTATAAATTTATAAATTTGTGATAGATATCGTTTTATCATTTGGTAGTTGTCTTTTTTGCTTTTCACCAAAAAATACGACGAGATGGTCTAGATTTTTTGTTGTTTATGTTATTCAAAAGTTTCTTAGTCGATCTATTTTAGGCAAACATGGATGCATATGTGGAAGGTGTTCGTTTAAAACACAAGCATGGAATCATGGGTCTTTACGTGGAAGAGAAAGAACACACGTGTAGTCATTTTTAACTAGGGTCGGTCCTAAGAATTCAGATGTTCTTTTCAAACTCAAAAAAGCACTCCTTAGTCCTTAATGAAATAAATAATGTAAACTATTTTTTTAAACAACTATTAAAGTTATAGTATATGTTATATTGGGCTAATACCTGCTGGACTTATGTTATAAATTTTGAGATTGATAGTTTTAAATGGGTCTGAAACATAAGTTTATATTTTATCTAGGTTTTCTATTTAAGAAAAATATAAAACATATATACATATAGAGGCAGGATTTAGGAAAAACGCATATAAGTGTGAAAACGGTGAGAACGCCCCTCATCCGTTGGATCAAAACAATATATAGATTAGATTGGCGTGGTGACGTTTTCGTAAATAACATCAATTTTATTACGTGAATGCGCTTCATTAAGGGTAAAAGAGTCTTTTGACTGCTATAATACAAAAGACCAAACTCGTAAATAATGCGCCATTAAAAATCCCGCCTTAAACTATAAGCCATACACATAATCCCTTCCAGAAACGCCATCTTTATCTAAAACGCCAATGTTGATGATGAAATGCGTTACAACTTTAACAGAGTAACTGAAACAACGGAAACTTTATTACTAACAGTTATTATAAAAAATTCCCGCTTAATCTACGCAACAAAAACATCTTATATAAACAATGTCATAGTCCCTTCCATTGATCACATCAAAGCAAACACCATATTTTACTAAATATCATTCAATTCAAAACGCCAAAAAGTTTAAAAGCTACCAATGGCAAGCGTCGTTTATTGGAGATTCAGTTTGTCTCTCAAAAAATTCATAATCTAAATAGTTAACGCCATACTGAACTCGGACGAACAAGTTCAGAGGGAGATCCATGCCCTTGGCGTTCCTATTGATAACCTCTGTGAGAAAACACAGACACTTATACAAAGATTAACTAGAAAATTTGGACCCAACAATGCAAATCGAATTAGATAAACATGTTATGTTAACCAGATAATAATTAGATAAACATGTTATGTTAACATATTTAGCTCATTTAACAAACGGTTGTATTGAATTAGATAAACATGTTATGTTAACTACGAGCCATACACATAATCCTTCTAGATGAAACACCATCTTTATCTAAAACGCCATTGTTGATGATTGTAACACCCCAACCGATGGCGGAAACATCGGGATGAGAAGAAAACGAGATTGCTCATTGCTCACAACATTATTAAGTGACAATAATTAATTAAACCATATTTCATTTCATAAGAATTGTCAAATACATCAATGTAACAAAACAAAGAACAACATAACATTTGCAAAGTCATAACAAAATTGATACATCGACATTAAACCTAACGTCTAATTTGTGTGTATCTAGTCCTTGCTATATTGTTTTCATAGCATCATCTCCTTCAACCTGTAACATGTTTTAAAATAATGTCAATGCGAAAGCAAAGGCGAGTACACAAGTTTAGGCATAGCATACGTATACGAATAAGCTTAAACAATCCACATGGCAACCAGATCTATACAAGAGCAATATCAAGGCATGCAATACTAATAATCAAACCCTTAACGCAATCACGATGTTTTAACATGACCTCACGAATAACACGATGGAGGTGGATGCGTGAATTCCTATAGCGCTAAGCATGTCAAACGAAGGCTAAAAATAGTTAATGACTAAAGCATAGCAATACAAATATCCAAGACAAGCATCAAGTATAAGATTCAAGCTTTCATGTATATGGGATCGTTTGTGTGTTTTATAAAGTTTAAGTGTTCGTGATTTTGTATATGGAAACATGTTACACCCGAAAAGTGTTATAAACAAAGTGGGTCGAGTGTACTCACGGTTTGCTAAGTCTTTTCTACACTTGACAATCCGTGAAGACGTTGGTTCGAGGATGACGCCGGATTATCCTACAAGAGGAAACGAGGCGTATGAGTATAGAGTTTCAACGGGAGATTAGGAGTATTCGAGCATGATTAAAAATAAGTTTGATAAAGTATTATGATACGAAAGTATTCACTAAGATGTAACACTCGTTCTTGACACTATAGTAACTCTTACGAGTTGGGTGTGATTTCATAGGTTCGGGGCCTATTAGAATCGTGACAAGGAATTACATACTTTAGTGTTAAACTTAATAACTTGATAGGTGATTATAAGTTCATTATCAAGGTTTCGGTTTTAGAATTATAATATAGTTATATATATATCATTATAATCATGTAGGAGGTGGGAGTATGAACCATCCACTTTGTAACCTCTAGTGTCATGTATGTCAAGTATGAGGTGGGAGGTTAAACCATCCACTTTGAACCTCGGATTATGTTCACCACTACACAAGTTACCATTTGTAACAAGGAGGGTACAAGAACTATATACTATACAAGAATGTAAAGACAAGAATGATAAGGTGTCATCTAGATACCAAGTAGCCAAGTATTCAACAACCCGATGAGCACACGAGGACAATCGACAACGGCTTTGTGGGGTTGTGACACTTTAAGTCTAGCAAACTATTTTGGGATCTTGATGAAAATCATCAAGTGATGTGTGGTCTCACGTTAAGATAGCCCAAGCTTCCTTGGTGGACACACATGAACAAGTTTAAGAACTTGCATCACTTGTGAGCTCAATGCTCTTCAAAAACAGAAAGTTTGGAGTGATTAAACACTCCTATTTACAAGTTTAACAACCTAGGTTACTCCCCATACTCATATATGTGATTAGGAGTTCAAGAACACTAGGATGAATGAGAAAAGTATGAGATTTAACAAGTTTTTTGAAAAGTTAAATCATAACAGAAAGTTCTCGGACATTTTGGGGGCATTTCCAGGTCTGGGTTCTCTATGGAGAGCCCTAGGAATTCAACTCAAAGTTTATCCAAGCAAGTAGGAAGAAGAATGAGATGATTTGGTTAAGAAATGAGCAAGATATGCTCACTTTTGTAAGAGGTATACAATCTGCCCGAATTCTGAAGTTTCAAGTGTTCTTGAGATGATTTTGGAGAGATTATGGAGTTGTGAAAGTGGAAAAAGGCTTGAAAAACACTTGGGTTTTATAAGGAAAGGATTAGGGATAGTTAGGTGAAGTTTAGGTGGGTAATTAATGGCTTAAAAGTGGTTTAAACTCAAAAAAATGCCAAAAAAACCCGCCCAAAAAGGGTTGTTTGCCCGCTGGTCGCGACCAGTCTTCGACCGGAAACAAAGCATAAGAAGCTTTTGTTTCCGGGTTCATTCAAATGTGAGGCGGCTGGTGGAGTGGTTGAGGCTTTGTTTGGTGAACCGGAGGTCCCGGGTTCGAGTCCCGCGGATCCGGTTTTGGTATATTATTTATATATATTATTTTTTTTTATTAAAAACCTTTAAACAATTTACTAAAAATGGCAAGATTAGTCCCTGAAGTTAAGAATTCAAGAATTACAATTTAGACATTGGACTTTATAAAAAAAATATATATATGTATTTATTAACCTTTAATCCTAAATGTTGATATATTTATAAAATAGCATTTTTGTAAAAATAAATAAATTAATTTTATTAACTAATTTAATTAATTAATTTAATTAATTAACTTAATTAATTAATTTAATTAATTAACTTAATAAATGAATAGATAATTATATTTTCGTAACGAATTTAGTTTAACGATTAAAAATTTCACGTTTGAGTCTCGTTTACGCAATACAAACCAAGTTTGCGAGTTATCACACGTTTACGATTGAGAGTACCACGAATACGTTTACACGTTTAAAGTATGAACAAGTATAAGTGTAACATGACTATAATTAACATAATATTGTTAAAATACGAGTTTCTCATTACAATCCAAGTCTCGGTTTACAACATTTACAACGAAAGACGAATACAAGATACAACGCCTACTAAAAATAGAAGTGCGATACAAGGTTTCCAAATATAGAAAGTATAGAAACGCGGAGCGTTACAATGATGAAATGCGTTACAGCTTTAACATAGTAACTGAAACAACCAAAACTATATTACTAACATTTATTATAAAAAATTCCCGCTTAATCTACGCACCAAAAACATCTTATATAAACAACGCCATACTCCCTTCCATTGATCACACCAAAAGAAAATGCCACATTTTACTAAATATCATTCAATTCAAAACGCCAAAAAGTTTAAAAGCTACCAATGGCAAGTGTCGGTTATTGGAGATTCAGTTTGTCTCTCAAAAAAATTCATAATCGTCTTTGATAACAGAAGAATAATCTTTGTAAAAACAGTTAACGCCATACTGAACTTGGACGAACAAGTTCAGAGGGAGATCCATGCCCTTGGCGTTCCTATTGATAAACTTTGTGAGAAAACACAGACGGTTATACGAAGATTAACCAGAAAATTTGGACCCAACAATGCAAATCGAATTGTCGACCCAGTCATCCAAACTTGGCGTTTTAATGAAGACACTGAGTTGGTGACTGTTGTATGGGACAACGGGAGTATAAAGACTACACGGTTGAAAACATAATTACCAAACAGTGTATTGTGTTCCTACAGGAGTTATGCAACTCAACATGTTTAAACACCGATATGACCCCAAAATTAGCGTTGTTGCAAGACATGTTCACATGGAGGTGTCAAAATCTTCAATACGAAGACACCGCGATGAAGGCTTAGGTCCGAATTTTGACCAAGAATCTGAAGACGAAGACGATGGGAGCGATGGATACTTCTCAGACGAAATCCCTTCTGTCGAGGAGTTTTATTTTTTTATGTGTCTTTTTCAGTGGTTAACTTTTCCGCTAATAAAATTATTTTATTTCTCTAATATGATATAAATCGCCACAAACGCCAAAACTATAATAATTTCCTTTAATCACATATTATTAAAAAACTCAAAAAAATACCGAATTGCTTCTAAACGCTATGAATATTATTTACAATGTACATGTCTGATATATGTTTCAAAACGCTATCTTTGTGTTTCAAACGCCATAACATTATTTTGCCTTACAAAAGTTAATTATTGGTATTTTGCCATTTTATCTAAAACACCATTTATACAAAAACGCCAAACTTACTGATGGGACACGTTACAGCTTTAACACAAAAAGCTGAATAAACAGTAACTGAAACGACGCCAACTTTATTACTAATATTTATTATTGAAAATTCCCTCCAAAACTACGCGCCAAAAACATCTTATATAAAAAACGTCTCAGGCCCTTCTATTACACCATATTTTACTAAAAACCAATCAATTTAAAAAGTTAAAAAATCACAAATGGCAAACGTCGTTTCTTGGAGATTCAGTTTTGTTCTCATTAAAGTTTCACTGAATGAGTTAGACAACATTCTTAAGTGAGGATTAACAATATTGTCCATCTCATTCAGAAAAATCTTATTGAGTTAATCCTCACCTAAATAGAGGAATAAAGTATTTTTATTGACTGAAAAGTATTTTTTTGGCATTTATGTGTGTGTGCATGTAACACCTCGAAAATTTCGTCCAATAAAAATCCGACACGTGTCCCGAAAATTCTTGGTTTCCACGAGTAGCCGAGAAGGACTAAAGACACCGTCATGTTATTTAATTAACCTCTGAACGAGCATCGGAGTTATGGGACATGGTCATGTAGAAATCCGAGTCATTATGCGAGTATCCGTTAAATATGCCTAAAACGCCCTTTTAACACATAAAATTGTTCAAACAATAAACTTGACATCAAAACTTATTACCTACTGATGTAATATCATTATTAAGGTTATTTGGGATATTTATTCAGGTTGCGAACTGAGTTTAATCTCTAGTTTACAGATTATGTCCTTAAATGACGATAGCGCCCATTCGGCACTTGAAATGAGTTTTAAACATTTTTATGAACCAAAACCTTATGCTTACTGATATAATATATGTATTAACATATTTTGGTCATACAAACTTGGTCTAAACAACAGTTTTACTTAAGTACTGTTTAAATCGTCATTTAGCGACTTAATCGCTGTTTCGGCGCATAATGTGGTCTAAAACCATATTGGAGCATTGAGACTTGATACCTACCGATTTCAAAACATATTTTCGAATACTAATAGTAGGTAAATGTCCCAAACTCAGATTCCCAAATAAGTTATCAATTATATGTGAAATGACCAAATTACCCTTTCGGGACATAGTTTGGTCTTAAACTATAAACCACGCATATAACTGATGTCCTATTGATATAACACCCTAAAATAGTTATTTTTATAGAATGTTTATATTAATAACATCAGTTTACATATAAGCCCGTTTATTACATTTTATAAATGACGAAAATACCCTTAAAGGCATAATTTACTTTTAAAACCATAACGGGCCGTCATAACAATAACCTACTGTTATGATAACATACTTTAAACTTAATGGCATATGGAACTTGTGTAGGAATCACCCGGTTACCCAGTTTCGCTTATATGTGTACGGTTAAGCCTACGTGACTAGTTTACGTAATTTAATCGAAACAGGTTTAACCATATCGAAATACTCTCATATTCCAGAATGTAAAAAGAGTACCCATATTATACAAGTCCTAGTACTTGTCGGGTCCAAAATACATTCTTTTCCGATCACCGCTTAATCTAGCGTTTTATACCGTCATCTTTATTTTAAGTTAGCCGGTCTAAGTCAATGACTAAATAAAGACCCGCTAGCTAACTAATCGGTTAATAATACCATCTATTCCAGAGTAGAGACTTCCGGTAGATTGTCGCCAAGATAGTTTATTTTGATTACGGCTGTACTTTGCTTATTTTCTTATTACTAAGGACTTTGCAAGCCAGGTAAATACTTTAACTTATTTTCCCTTATACGGGCTTGGGATACGGTATACTAATACCGCATGATTGGATATGGGATCAAAGACCAATGAGTCGGTAATTCAAATAATCCATTTTAATTCGTATTGCTTAATATTAAACATTTGGGGGTTAAAACGACCATGTCCTGGATATCCACGGCTCATTTAATTGTAAATGGCCACGACCTAAGCATGGGGTGTAGGCATACACCCGTCAGATGCTAAATTAAAATTATAACCCACTAGGGGTGCACCTATTAAAGGTGTTAAAGTGGTGTGTCGATTAATCATGATCACGGCATAGTTTTTGGGCTCTAAATGTATTATTAGCATGTAAAACTGATAACTTGAAATTATTTATCCCAAGTTATTTATAAAACAAAGTACTATTGTGTACACTAAATGTTTTCGAATTGTTTTCAAAATGAGTCGGTTAAACGTATTTACTAGTGAAAACTGACGTATTTTCAAAAGACTAAGCCTAGGTGACAAGTATACGTAATTAGGATGGAAGTGCTCGGCGAAGCTTAAGAGGAATTGCAACCCTTTGCTTAGAAGGCCTTAGTCTGTCAAGTTTCCATTTGTATTCACATTTCAAATCCGCCTGTGGATCTAGTTACAAGCGTTGTGTTATTATTTTTGAACTTTGAACATTCAAACGTTTGTAATAGTAATTTTCCAGTCTATCCGCTGTGTATTATTGTATTGCTTGGTAATGATGATATCAACTTACGTCACGATATTCCCCAACCGGGCCCACCGGGTTATACGTGGAAATTAGGGGTGTGACAGGTTGGTATCAGAGCCAACTCTCGAGTGAATTAAACACTAGCCTTTTGTGTTAATCTCGGGAATACATAATAACACACATCTCTCAGACTTTCGAGTCTAGACTTTGACCTAGGTGTAATCATTTCCATCTTATTATTCTAGCTTGTATTTTGTTTAACTTGTTTTTGAAACAGGAACAATGCCGCCTAAGTTTAGACGTGGAGGAAAGGGTAAAGGACCCACGAGGGTGGACCCTCAATACTGGACCATCTTTCACTGGACCATCCTTTAGACCACCATACAGACCCTCTTTAGCTGGAGCAGCCAACTTACCTGAATACAACCCTTACGAAGGATCTGGAGATTCTTCATCCCCCTTTGAACCTTACCGACATTCGATATCACATGAATACTCCCCACCTCATTCACATTCTCAGCATTCCTACCATTCACACCATTCCATCAATCTCACCATTCACACTCCATTCCCAACAAGAATACTTCAACTCCTACTTCGATAACCCAGTCAACCAACCCGCACCAGAAACCCCTCAGTTGACTCACCCACACATATGGAGGAAGATTCCGACCCGGAGGAATTCTAGCAAACCGGATCGTATGGTCATCCTATTGAGCTGTCTAGCGGCTCGAACTCGGTGGCAGGATCTCCATTTAGAGGTCCCGATGAATTTGACCAAAGATGGGCACAATATGTGTTCGTCAACACGCCCTCATACCATAGCACTCCCCAACACCAAAATCCCATTACCCCATCCTCACCAAGAGGATGTTGAAATGCAACAGGTGGACCAACCTCAGCCACCACCTGAATCATCATCACAACCACGCCGAAAGCGTGGGCACGTATGTCGGTACTGCTGATCAAAGGTCGGGTTCGCTACCACCTTTACCACCATCTTACCCCATTATCCCTGAGGACCCACAAATGGGTGGACCCTCAAACACCTCGCCCGTGACGGAACCCCTGCCGCAACCAGCTGTTTAGCCTTTGCCTCAACCACCTCTACCACCGTCGGATTTTGCCAATCCAATACCTGCATATACAAGACCATCAGGGTTTCACATTGCCGACCCTCCTGGCTTGTACAATTACATTCACCATGGAATGGAGCAGGACCCTTATTATGATGCAGTCATTCATAATAACCTTTATCATTCCTCTTACCCTTCCTACCCACCTCCTTATACCTCTATCGGGTATCCACCTTATGGATATCCATATCCAGTTGCGCCTCAGCCGTAATCACCTCCACCTCATCCGCAACCCCAACCACAAGTACCACTCGAGGCCATTAATGAGGCCTTGGATCAACTAAGGGAAATGCGACAACAGGTCAAGAAATCAGAGAAGAAACCAACGAAATTTATCAAGAAGCTTTACAAAGCCGTAAAAGGAAGGAAGGATGACTAACTTTGTATTTTCATATATGTAATTTAAATTCCAAAAGTCCCTGCGTGGACAATGTTATTTCCTTTTCAGTCCCTGCGAGGACATTATTATTTTTGTTAGGTTCCTGCGTGAACCATTTTGTTATTTCAAGTCCTATATATGTTAGGCAATTATGTAACGTTTTCTTTAATGAAATTTCTCCATGTTAGTTTCATCCAATCAATCATCATGATTCAAGTAAATTTTTTTGATCCGCTATATCATCCCAAGATCTATTAGCCAATGACTATGATCAACTAGGAATTGGCAAATGAAAATTTCGGAAGTAACCTTCTGTCTAGCAAAGGTGAACAATGTTCAACTTCCAAGTTTATCATTTCTCTATATCAACTCTCAATGAGGAGTTACCCTTAATTTCCCGTGACAATCATTGCCACATTAGTCAATGCGTAAGTGACAATGTTCAACCCTATCGCCTAAGTGATCCAATGAGATCCTGGTTAAATTATTCAAACACTCGATAGCAGTGTAAAGCTAATGTGCAAGGATACAGTAGTGACGTTTAACGCACTAACTGATAAATTCTGGACTATGTCCAACCTATAAATACCTATGGAGTCCTTCGAGACCTAGGTCATATATAAATATACTACATTTAATATTTAAATCCTATATGGTCATAGAACCATGTCGTGAATAAGGGTACGCCATAGCAACTAACTGAATCCATCTCAAAATATTGAAGTAAACTACAGCAATGGCTGATTCAAATGAAGTGAACAGTAAACGTAATGATGACAACGCCAATGAGAACATTCTTATTAGTAAGAATGATTTAAGAGAACTTATTGCCGCATAAGTCGGTAAGGCTTTAAAGGATAAACGCGAACGAAAACCGGAGTCGAGTGCTTCTTGCTCCAAGCCTGTTTCTAAACCCAAATCTCAGCCAGGCCCCTCGAAGTCGAAGAAAAGTGAGGTACACTCCTCGAATGTGAGGAGTATAGCAAAGAGTGACGAGCAACTTAAGAAACCAAATGTTGATGGCGATGGATGCTCCTACAAGTACTTCGTGTCTTGTAGACCCCGTGATTTTAATGGGGAAAAAGAGCTGTAGAATGTTTAAGATGGCTCGACTGAGATGGAAACAGTAGTGGATATCAGCGGCTGCGCTGATAAGAATGTTGTTAAGTACGTGTCTCAGTCATTCAAGGGTGATGCCCTTATCTGGTGGAAAGCCTTGGTTCAATCTACAGGCAAGGTTCATCTTTACATTCTGAGTTGGTCCAGTTTGTGGACTTGGTGAAAGATACATACTGTCCGCCCCATGAGGTAGAGAAAATGAGTCAGATTTCTTAAATCTGACTATGAGAACATGGATTGTCGGAAATTTGTTACCGACTACAACTCTCTCTCAAGGCTGTGCCTTATTTAGTCACCCCGGAGCCCAAACGTATCGCACGTTTTATCAATGGGCTAGCTCCTGAAATCAGGAGTATGGTTAAGGCGGTGCAGCCTGGCACCTACAAATCTGCTGTAGAACTATCCCTCTCCCTCACACAAGATTATGTGAGGCAAATGTCAGTTAAGACTGACAATGATGGGAACGAAAACGGGAGGACAGAAACTCCTAGAAATTTAACAAGAAAGGAAAAGCATGGGTTTAGTAAGGATAATCAAAAGTCGAGCGACAAACCCACGTGCAAGACGTGTGGAAAGCAACACTACGGACAATGTCGCTTAGAACAAAAACCGAAGCAATACAACATCTGCAAGAAAACTGGGCATCGGTCTCATGAGTGCCGCAATATTAAGGACGCTACTTGCTTTGGTGTGGTGAGAAAGGCCACATCAAAACGAATTGCCCTAAGGCTACTACTGAGGGTAAGGCCAAAACTACCGAAGCTAAGAAAGCCACTGCTAGGGCCTTTCAAATGAATGCTAAGGAAGTAGTGAAGGATAACAATGTCATAACGGGTACGTTCCTTATCAACGACGCTTTTGCTAGAGTTCTTTTCGATTCGGGCGCCGATAAGTCGTTTGTAGATCTTAAATTTAGTAAACTATTAAACTTGCCCGTAGAACTCTAGACATAACCTATGAAGTAGAGCTCGCTGATGGAATTATAGAAACCGCTTCTCCATTCTTGACGGATGCTCCATATCCATCAAGAATCATTCTATCTATGTCTCTTTTTTACCTATGAAACTAGCGGGATTCGACGTAGTCTTAGGCATGGATTGTTATCGCATAACCAAGCACGCATTGCCTGCGATAAAAACTCATCGAGATCAAATACCCTCTGGTAAAATCCTCACCATTCATGGAGACAAACACTTAGGCTGCCGGATAAAGCAGTTTTGTTTAAGGCATCTAGATGTATGACGAAGGGATGTGTCATCTACATGGCACAAGTCACCGTTGATGAACCAAACCAAAGATTGAAGATATAGCTATCATCTCTGAATACCCAGACGTGTTCCCGGAAGAATTACCTGGCCTACCTCCTGATAGGCAGGTAGAGTTTCGTATTGACATCATACCTGGGGCGGCTCCTATAGCTAAAGCTCCATACCGTTAGCCCGACCGAGATAAAGAATTGAGAACCCAACTGGACGAACTTTTAGAGAAAGGTTTTATTCAACCTAGCTCCTCGCCTTGGGAGCTCCTATCTTGTTTGTTAAAAAGAAGGACGGATCAATGCGGATGTGCATTGATTACCGTGAACTCAATAAGATAACGATCAAGAACCGTTATCCTTTGCCCAGGATCGATGATTTGTTTGACCAATTGCAAGGTGCAAGTTACTTCTCGAAGATTGATTTAAGGTCCCGGATATCACCAACTTAAAGTTAGAAATGAAGATGTTTCGAAAACTGCTTTCAGGACTAGATATGGACATTACGAATTCTTGTTGATGCCTTTTGGGCTCACTAATGCACCCGCAACATTCATGGATCTCATGAATAGAGTCTGCAAGCCACACTTAGATAAGTTTGTCATTGTCTTCGTAGACGACATACTCATCTACTCTGAAATCAGTCTGATCACGAGAAACATTTGCGGTGCATTCTTGAAATTCTACGCAGGAAAAGTTGTACGCAAAATTTTCTAAGTGTGAATTCTGGCTACGTGAAGTTCAGTTCCTTGGCCACATAGTGCTGAACATGGTATCCAAGTAGACCCAGCAAAGATAGAAGCATAATGAATTGGGAAGCCCTAAAGACACCTTCCGAGATACGTAGTTTCTTAGGATTGGCTGGTTATTATCGAAGGTTCATTGAGAACTTCTCACGAATAGCCGCTCCTTTGACAATCTTGACCCGTAAGGATGCTAAATTCAACTGGGGACCAAAGCAACAAGAATCTTTTGAGACATTAAAGTATAAGTTAAGCAATGCCCGGTGTTAACTCTGCCAGAAGGTGTTGAAGAGTTTGTGGTTTATTGTGATGCTTCGCATACTGGTATGGGATGTGTGCTTATGTAGAGAGGCAAGGTGATTGCCTATGCATCACGACAATTGAAGGTGCTCGAGAGAAACTACACCACCCATGATTTGGAACTGGGTGCAGTAGTATTCGCACTTAAACTTTGGAGGCATTATCTATACGGAACAAAGTGTATTATCTACACCGATCATAAAAGCCTCCAACATTTGTTCAATCAGAAAGACTTGAACATGAGACAACGACGTTGGATGGAAACACATCAACGACTATGATTGTGAGATTCATATCATCCAGGGAAAGCGAATGTAGTCGCTGATGCGCTTAGTCGCAAGGAAAGAGTCAAACCTCTAAGGATCAATGCCAAGAGCATTGAATTGAAGAATAGCTTAAATGAAAAGCTATTATTTATATAAAAGGAAGCCATGTCAGAGGAAAATATCGCAAGAGAAGGATTAGGTGCAACCGTTGATCAGTTAGCATCTAGAAAGGACAGAATGTTTAGGCTTAATAATAGAATCTGGGTTTCGATCTTTGATGGACTTAGAGATGTAATCCTCCAAGAAGCATATAGTTCTAAAATTCAGTTCACCCAGGAAGCGACAAGATGTATCAAGATCTTAAACCCAGTTATTGGTGGATGGGTATGAAGAAAGATATAGCCAATCATGTAGCAAAGTGCTTGACGTGTTCTAAATTAAGGTAGAACACCAGAAACCGTCAGGAATTTTACAACAACTTGAGATCCCAATGTGGAAATGGGAAATAATAACAATGGACTTCATCACTAAGTTACCCAAGACCAAGCGTGGCAATGACACGATTTGGGTTATTGTAGATAGATTAACCAAATCTGCTCACTTCTTGCCAATTAAAGAAACATACGACTCTGACAAGTTGGCTAAACTTTATGTTGATGAGATTGTGTCCTTGCACGGTGTGCCGGTATCCATTGTATCTGATAGAGATACAAGATACACATCTCACTTTTGGAAAAGCTTCCAACAATCACTAGGCACCAGATTAAGCTTTAGTACAGCTTACCATCCTCAGACGGATGGACAAAGCGAGCGTACCATTCAAACCTTGGAGGACATGCTTCGAGCTTGTGTGATCGATTTAGGCGGAAGTTGGGATGATCACTTACCCCTAATCGAGTTCTCTTACAATAATAATAATCACACAAGTATTAAGGCTGCTCCTTTTGAAGCCTATACGGAAGAAAATGTAGGACGCCTGTGTGTTTGGCCGAAGTTGGAGAAGCCCAACTATCTGGACCCGAAACGTCCTCGAAACCACGGAAAAGATTGTGCAAATCCGTGATCGACTTAAGGCAGCTCGAGATAGACAAAAGAGCTATGCTGACAAAAGACGTAAACCTTTAAGTTCCAAGTTGGGGACAAGGTTATGTTAAAAGTGTCACCTTGTAAAGGTGTAATGCGTTTTGGGAAAAAAGGCAAGTTAAGCCCGAGATACATCGGACCATTCGAAATAATCGAATGTGTCGGACCCGTAGCTTATCGGCTTAAGCTACCAGAAAAGCTCAATGGAATCCATGATGTGTTCCACGTCAGCAATCTGAAGAAATGCCTCGTGGACGAGTCATTGGCAATGCCACATGTAGAATACAGATCGATGAAAACTTGCGTTTCCATAGAGAACCAATTGCGATCGAGGATCGGCAAGTTAAGAAGCTTCGTAGGAAGCACGTACCTATTGTGAAGGTCAAATGGGATGCCCGTCGGGGCCCGAATATACTTGGAGAGGTCGAGTCCAATATGCGACAAAAGTACCCTTATCTATTTGAATAAATCTCGAGGTCTAGATTTTTATTAAGAGGGTAAAGATGTATCACATCGAAATATTCGTCCAATAAAAATCCGACACGTGTCCCGAAAATTCTTGGTTTCCACGAGTAGCCGAGAAGGACTAAAGACGCCGTCATGTTATTTAATTAACCTCTGAACGAGCATCGGAAAAAGTCAAAGGATCAAAGTGGCAAGTTTCCAAAAATTTCATCTCTGGGAAGTCCTTACGGACCGTAACCATCAACGGTTACGGACCGTAAGTCAATCATCATATGGTTTCAGTAAGGCCGTTACGGACCGCAAGCCTTATTGGTTACGGTCCGTAACCAATTCAAATCTGTGGGGCGCCATGGCCTTACGGACCGCAAGGCTCACTCCTTACGGTCGGTAAGTGGTGCCAACGACAGAATGCATGGCAGCTTGCTGCCCTGCCACCTTGCTCGCCATTTCCACCCTTCTCCTGCTTATGCCACGATCCTAGCCACTTGTATTCATCCCCTGACCCATGCTAACACCTGGGTCAATCCTATGAGGCATCTCCAACTATAAATACCCTTATAGTTGCAACATGGGGACTTGCTCATTTCTTCTAACATTCCTCTCATCCTATCTGGAGGTTCCTGATCCTTGGGGACTTCCTAATTAGTCTTATTTCGTGCTAAGGACCTTGTGTAAGTGTTCTTAGCCATCCTTTTCAGTTTTATTAAGTTTTAAGCCAATGTCAAAGCGTTAACGTAAAAACGCTTTGACTTTGAGCTAAGACCATTATGGTCCACCAATGTTCTAACGAATGTGGCTACGTGATCATAATAAGGTAGGTGTTAATCCCTCAAGAGGCATCTCCTGATTACCACGTTTGCTTGGTCAATTGACGGGTCAAAGTCATGTTAATAAAAAGTCAAACGGGTCAGTTTTGAAATAAAATCATAATTAGCATGTAGATGTTATAAAACCTGTTTTGACACTCTAATAACTTAGTAATAGTTGTAAGAACAGGGGGGAACATGTTCGGCTCGTCAATTCCAGGTCTAAAGTCGGTTTGCAACCGAAAGTCGCAAAAAGTTTGACTTCTGCTTTGACTTTCAGTTCTGACCCGATTTAGCAACATTACCTACTGTCCCTAAGTTGAATTATGGCCATGTTATAACGTATTATAACCTCAGGAGTTATGGGACATGGTCATGTAGAAATCCGAGTCATTATGCGAGTATCCGTTAAATATGCCTAAAACGCCCTTTTAACACATAAAATGGTTCAAACAGTAAAATTGACATCAAAACTTATTACCTACTGATGTAATATCATTATTAAGGTTATTTGGGATATTTATTCAGGTTGCGAACTGAGTTTAATCTCTAGTTTACACATTATGTCCTTAAATGACGATAGCACCCTTTCGGCACTTGAAATGAGTTTTAAACATTTTTATGAACCAAAACCTTATGCTTACTGATATAATATATGTATTAACATATTTTGGTCATCAAACCTGGTCTAAACAACAGTTTACTTAAATACCGTTTAAATCGTCATTTAGCGACTTAATCGCTGTTTCGGCGCGTAATGTGGTCTAAAACCATATTGGAGCATTGAGACTTGATACCTACCGATTTCAAAACATATTTTCGAATATTGACAGTAGGTACATGTCCCAAACTCAGATTCCCAAATAAGTTATCAATTATATGTAAAATGACCAAATTACCCTTTCGGGACATAGTTTGTTTTTAAACTATAAACCACGCATATAATTGATGTCCTATTGATATAACACCATAAAATAGTTATTTTTACAGAATATTTATATTAATAACATCAGTTTACATATAAGCCCGTTCATTACATTTTATAAATGACGAAAATACCCTTAAAGGCATAATTTACTTTTAAAACCATAACGGGCCGTCATATCAATAACCTACTATTATAATAACATATTTTAAACTTAATGGCATATGGAACTTGTGTAGGACTCACCCGGTTACCCAGTTTCGCTTATATGTGTACGGTTAAGCCTACGTTGCTAGTTTACGTAATTTAATCGAAACGGGTTTAACCATATCGAAATACTCTCATATTCCAAATGTAAAAAGAGTACCCATATTATACAAGTCCTATACTTGTCGGGTCGAAAATACATTCTTTTCCGATCACCGCTTAATCTACGTTTTGTACCGTCATCTTTATTTTAAGTTAGCCGGTCTAAGTCAATGACTAAATAAAGACCCGCTAGCTAACTAATCGGTTAATAATAACATCTATTCCAGACTAGAGACTTTCAGTAGATTGTCGCCAAGATAGTTTATTTTGATTACGGTTGTGCTTTGCTTATTTTCTTATTACTAAGGACTTTGCAAGCCAGGTAAATACTTTAACTTATTTTCCCTTATACGGGCTTGGGATACGGTATACTAATACCGCATGGTTGGATATGGGATCAAAGACCAATGAGTCGGAATTCAAATAATCCATTTTAATTCGTATTGCTTAATATTAAACATTTGGGGTTAAAACGACCGTTCCTGGATATCCACGGCTCATTTAATTGTAAATGTCCACGACCTAAGCACGGGGTGTAGGCATACACCCGTCAGATGCTAAATTAAAATTATGACCCACTAGGGATGCACCTATTAAAGGTGTTAAAGTGGTGTGTCGATTAATCATGATCCCGCATAGTTTTCGGGCTCTAAATGTATTATTAGCATGTAAAACTGATAACATGAAATTATTTATCCCAAGTTATTTATAAAACAAAGTACCATTGTGTACACTAAATGTTTTCGAAATGTTTTCAAAATTAGTCGGTTAAACGTATTTACCAGTGAAAACTGACGTATTTTCAAAAGACTAAGCGCAGGTTACAAGTATACGTAATTAGGCTGGAAGTGCTCGGCGAAGCTTAAGAGGAATTGCAACCCTTTGCTTAGAAGGCCTTAGTTTGTCAAGTTTCCTTTTGTATTCACATTTCGATCCGCCTGTGGATCTCGTTACAAGTGTTGTATTATTATTTTTGAACTTTGAACATTCAAACGTTTGTAATATAATTATCCAATCTTCCGCTGTTTATTATTGTATTGCTTGGTAATGATGATATTAACTCACGTCACGATATTCCCCGACCGGGCCCACCGGGTTATACGTGGAAATTAGAGGTGTGACAGTGCAATCAGCTATACTGGTTTGTTATGTACCTTGAAGTTAATAATACTCTATAATTAGGTGCAAAAACGCCAAACTGCAAAACAAAACAAACATCCGGTACTATAATAATTGCCTTTAATCACATGTTATGCACAAAAAGTGAAAAAATGAGAAAAAACAATAAAAATGATATATTAAAAAATATAAGACGCCAAATGACAATATTGTGTGTTCTTACATGCTTAAGTTGCATAGGAAATAAAATAAAAAATAAAAACGCCAAACTACTCTTCACTTTCTCTCGAAGAATGTGTCATTTTCTTTTAATTACAGATCTTGCATGTCGATGCGTAGTGTCCGAAAGCTTTACAATTCTTACACTGTCTTTCTTTCTCCCCAGGCTTCCCTTTTGTTTTTGTTTTTTCAATTGCTTCCTCCTGTTTGGATTTCAAACACTTGAGAGATCCAGAACCTTTCGACTTATACCCAACAGGGACTCTTATTGATTCTTGTCGTTTTGATATTGCCATGTCATCTCCGCAAATCTATCCCTAGTACTAGGAGGAGGAGCAAAAATCTACATATCTTGAACCTTCTTCATATAAGATTCAACATGATCCTCGTATAAGGATAGCTCCTCCTTACTACCAAATAAACGGTTCAAAGTATACTCCGTTGCAAAAATAATTTCTCGCATCATAATTTGCACATCGGGATCAAGCTCGGGCGTAAAATCACGACTCATTGAGTAATCTGAAGAGCAATTTGCGAAGCATCTCTACGCTATCTATTCAAAATGTACTGTTTTGGAAATTCCTTAATATCCAAACTTCTCGAAACATAAAATATATGTCCACATAGTAAACCAAACTACTCAAAACGCCTACATGAGCAACTGTTGGTGCAATCAGACTTACGGTACATTACCTGAAAAAAACGCTGATGTGCGGAATGCGGTCTATAAAAACTAACCTAATCTAGACACCCTAGTTTTAAATTTATAAACTAAGACTCTCTAAATGATAGACCACTGACAGGCAAGTGTACCTATCGTACGTAGTAAAGCCTAATGAAGTTCGAGTATCGAACCCACGAGACACTAGCGACGCTAACTAGACTCTGACTCAACTAATTACTTAATTGGTTTAATTTGTGTTTTGGGGATTTTTCTAATTCTACTAAAGCATGTAAACAAGAGAACAAAGCAAGCGAGCAAGATGGTGAAGTGACGGGAAGCAGACAAGGATGAGAAAGAACTACCCAGGCTTCGAATCCCTATGACCAACCTATGATCTCTAGTCCTGACTAATGGCTAAAGCTTCGAATCTACCCAGAAAACCTCCCGTCTAGGGATGATCAACCTAAATGGAAGATGGAGCAGAGCGATGAAGTGTTAAAGTGGAAACGACTCGACCTATCGATACCGAATCCCACGACTATCAGATTAATAACAACTATGGTCCTAAAATCCTCTGATCATGAAGCTAAACCTGCAATATAACTAGGAAACCCTAAACACGAATATGTAGCCGGATCCAAGCTATCGTCACCCAAACTACCAAACAACGCCTAGCTAATAACCTAGCAATCCTGACTCGTCCATAGAGTTGCCAGAAAAGGATGCACACTATACTCAGTTGATTTTAATTAATTTAGTTAAACTTGAATTATCTCTAATCTCAAGCTCTAGACCGAAACCTAATAGATTAACGAGCCTAGAATGATCTAAATAGTCCCAGGCCAGACTAACAAGATCACCTAACCAAACAACCAATCACAACCAAGATAAGCATACAAATTCACAAGTAATTACAAAGCAGGAATATGTAAATCATCACAATTTAATCATTAATTAAAACCAGATAATCAAAGCATTAAGTTATAGTTCATATGGGCCTAGGTAGCAAGAAAAGTTTAGCTACTCATAATGATCAAGAACGAGACAAAGTTAATAGGTTCAAAAACTGAATTCATAATAAAAACAATAAAATCAAACCGGAAAACGATGTTTAGATGAGTATCCGTCAATCACGGACGCTCTCTGTTCGAACTACTTTTTTCTCTTGGTCGAACTACAACCTTCTTTTTTGTCTCTTCGCCTTTCTCAGCCGTCCTCCAAAACCTTCAAACTTGCGGCCGTCCTCTTCAACTGTTCTCTCCTAACCCTCTACAGCAGGTCACATCTTTTATTTTAACTATATGCCGCCATAAAGGCTACTAGCACCGTGTGAGAAAAGGCCCATCATGGGATCACGGTCTGTCATCAGCCCAAACAACCAGCCATACTAGCCCACCTAATCATAAAAGAAACAATGGCATCTTGTACTGATAATCGAAACCTTCTGTGCATATCCAATGCATTTAGGATTCTTGTTTTCTTTTTATTTATCCAAACCATGACCTCCTTTATTTCCATGTAGCCCCCAATAACTAATAATTTGTGAACTCCATTCTTTTATTTCTTTTCCTTTGTCGAGACATGGACAATTAATGTGCATAAACATTAATTCAACTTTTCACAAGATGTGCATTTTAGTCCCTCAATTTCTAAGAAGTTGTCACAATAAATTTTCCACTTTAGCTTATAATATAGAGATAGTGATCTTGGTGCAATCAAGAAAAATAGCGGCAATTTTAATTCGATCACTGGCGCCCTAGTCTGTCCAACTAGATGGTTATTTCCTTGTTACTCATTTTCGCTCCATTTGCACCAGGACCTGACAAAACACAAAAATAATATAATATACACTAAAAACAAAATAAACAAATAAAAACAATACAATAATTATATATTTTACACGGAACAAAATGTATATTTTACCACACATTAAATGCCAAAAACAATGTATGTATAAAACGCCATGCATACAATGTATGTATAAAACACCATCAAACAACAAAACAAAAAAACTTCAAACATGCCATACTTAGAAAACGCCAAATTAAAATACGTGAAAAAACGCCATTGTTTACCTCGAATAAGGATGTACAAGGCTGCTGGAAATAATTACGTAGAACTAACAAACTCATCGGCATGCTCTTCATAACGTTGATTTAATCAATCTCCAATCCTGATAAGCTTAGCTTGAATGTCACAAAAAATATTTTTTTTGTGTATATCTCAGCAGGTTGGCTCTCCAACACTTATAATATACTTTTCAATTGGGGGCGTTTGTATCGAGATTCATGATCATTTTACGGTGCGTGTGGCGCTGTGCTTTTATTGCAGTTTCGTAATGAGTCATGAGCTCAACAAGAGTAGATTTTGCATTGCACACTTGACCAAAAACGATTGTTCTCACTCTCCGACCTCGATGTCGTACGCATAAGGCCCGATAGTTCCTCCATTCTATAGTATGCAGGGATGCAAGAATCCCTAAGTGCAAAAATATCAGAAAGCCAGTCATTATCATCTAAACTGAACTTTTCAATAACCTATTCCCATCCTTATTCAAACTCTTCGGGTGTAAGAATGTCCGTCCACACAACACCACAAATACGTTCTTTGAAATTGGTGGAATTGCATAGCCTAACACCAACCTATATAAAACACAAAAACGGCATGGAATAAATACATAAGAACAAAAAACTAACATGAAAAACAGTAATGAATAGCAAAACGCCATATATCTTAAAACGCCCAACACATGAAAAATAAGAAAATCAACCTCTAGAGAAAGTTTATGCATCACGTGCCACATGCATAACCGATGCCTCGTTTCAACAAATACAACAGAAATAACCTTCTTCATTGTTGGATCTTGGTCAGTGAAAACAACTTTTGGTTGAGCACCGACTGCTTTTAGATAAACTCTCACCAACCATATATACGTATCAGCAGTCTCTGACGCCAATAATGCAGCACCAAATGTAACATTGTAGTGGTGATTGTCTATACCAGGGAACGGTACAAATACCATAGAGTATCTGCATATGAAAACACCATTTAAAAAATGAAACGAGAACAAAACGCCATTGCTTCTAAACAGTGGAAACGCCAAACACACAATATAGAATTATAAATATTACTTGTTGGGACGATACGTGGCGTCAAACGAAATCACATCACCAAACACGTGGTAATTACGTTTGCATTGATCATCACACCAAAAACGTCCCTTCAAACGATTATCTTTGTCTGTGAAGTAATCGTACGAGAAATTAGGCTGAGACTGGTTTTTGAGTTTATTACTATTTTCGTCCCTGTGGTTTGTCAAAAATCACAATTTCAGTCCATTAGTTTAAAAATTCGATTTCAGTCCCTGTAGTTTCACTTTCGTAACCATTTCAGTCCCTGTGGTTTCACTTTCGTAACCACTTCAATCCATTTATTTTGTAAGTACAGGGACTGAAATGGTTACGAAAGTGAAACCACAGGGACTGAAATCGCAATTTTTAAACTAAAGGACTAAAATAGGGATTTTTGACAAACCACAGGGATGAAAACAGTAATTAACTCCTGGTTTTTTCATGCAAATGTCTCACAACCATCTCAGTGTCGTATTCCCATATAAACAAGTTAAATTGCCTCTTATAGCTCTTAAAATCAACTTTACTTGTACCCATGTTGTAACATCCGTCAAAAACGGATTTACCAAACCCGCTCCGTTTATTAACCGAGCAATCAGTTAAAATTTTCGTTGCGAATTAAATGCCTAAAATAATTTTAAACGATACATAATCAATTATTATATGGGAATATACAATTAGTTTTTGAAAAACTGTCAAAAATAAGAAAATAAAAATAATTTGGTTCTGCCGGGCTTCGAACCCGGGTCAGTAACCGGTCAGCAAAGTCTTAACACTCCACACTTAAACCACTGCGCCACTGATGTTCCTTGTTAAATGTTAGAATCATTTAATTCATATCATGAGTTTCTGAATTCAAAACCGGCGCCCAAATGCAGTCGTCGGAAATCCCGGCGATCTCGCCAATAATTTAACGATTCCTTCAGTTATAACGTAAATATTAAACACTACATCGGTTATAACCGATGTCTGACTTCGCGACACAAGTTATAACCGCCAGAGAAATTATAACCGACGAATCAAGTCGGAAATCGGACCAAATTCATCGACGACCTGCACTATAAATACCCCCTCGAACCTCTGCAAACATTTTCGCTCAAAACCGCACCCTTTCTCGGCGAAAACTCACTCGCCGGAAATCTCCTGCAAATCGCCGGAAAACCGGGTTCTCCACTTCTAAGCCTTACTAAACCCCCTGAGCTTATACCGAAGTCACCCACGTCCTTTGTAAGCTTTCTGAAGACTCGCTGCTGCAAGACACACGACGCCGGAACCTGTTGCTGTCGCCGGAGTTCTGCCGGAAAACAGAGGAGGCCAGTCGGTATATTTCACGCCTAATTTCTTCATTCTTTTTATTTAACCTCACCTGTAATTAACTAAAAAACGCTAAAGAAACCGATTAAAACATTGAACCAGTCGGATTTCCGATTCTGGTTAAAATCTAACGAAGAAGACGATATTACAGTAACATATAAGTATAATTAAAATCAAGTTATAACTCGGGTTAGACACACAGTCCAGCGGTGGACTGTGTGCACATTAAACACACAAACGTCACGAGTTCGAATCTTGTTCCACACACGCTGCCTTAATAAAAATGTTTTTTTTGTTGTTAACCGAACCGGAGTCACACTGTTATATGTTAAGTATATTAATAACCGGAATAATAATCAAGTTAGACACACAGTCCAGTGGTGGACTGTGTGTATGTTTAATCACATGTCACGAGTTCGAGTCCGGTCTACTGCACCGACTCGGACAATTATCTACCTTTTTAAAATAAGTCAGAAATGAAAATACTTAGTTTGTGTTTAAGTATAATAAAAATCAGTTAAGTTAACAAGTTGGACACACAGTCCAGCGGTGGACTGTGTGTTAGCATAAACCACAGGTCCCGGGTTCGAGACCTGTGGTGCGCACCGAGTCACGGATTAAAATCGTTTTTAAGAAATAAAGGATTTTTCTGATTTATCTAATTAATGTATAAATATAATTAAAAACAGAAATATTTCGGGTTAGACACGTAGCTCAGTTGGTAGAGCTGCGTGCACGCGTACGGGAGGTCTCGGGTTCGAGCCTCACTTAGCGCACTTATACTCGCATTCGAACCGTCAAAGTCAACGGTCAACGGTCAACTGTAGCAAAAAAATCAATTTTTTTTATTATTTTTATTTATTTATTTTATTTAAAAATCAATTAAAAATACTTAAAAATAACATTTTTAAGGTTAGAAAATAGCCTTAAACTCACAGAAATACACCCAACAATCCTACTAAAATGGATCAATAAAATCCGTTTACTTACCGAACCACAATGCTATTTATCTAGGTTAATTTCACTCGTGGTTAAAACCACTTCGCGTGCATTCAACATCATCAACCGAACGCACCCACTGTGAGTGAATCTTACAACTCCCCTTTTTTAATTACACGTTTTGGGGTGTGTCATGTGTCACAAAATAATTAACTCGTTTATTTAAACTTGTGCCATACCATATCGTGATCTAAACTTAGATTGTTTATATTGTTGTGATTACTTATTTCATTTTGTCAAATTATATGAAATTCATTCATTAAGCCCATCAGTTACTCGTGGGAGACGAGTTGAACAACGCATGCCTCAAAACCAATCCATTATTGTTCATGTGTGTATCATTGAGTTTATATTGTTTGTAGTTATGTCTTTCATATTATCATGTTTATGCAATTCATTCATTAGGCCCATCAGTTCCTCGTGAGAGACGAGTAGAGCAACGCGTGCCTCTAAACGTTCCATTATTGTTCATGTGTGCTTTATTTAATATCCAATGATTGTTGAATAAGTTTACATCTATTTTTACTCATGTGTGGTTGTGCACTCATTTCATAATCAATTAAATAAACTTGTTCAAATGTTTTCCATCGGATTCACTCGCCAACTTTTTGTTGATCCAAAAACCCTTTTACACATGATACAGATGAACAGGTTGAAGCAAGGAAAACATAGGAAATGCCTTAGAAGAGAACAAAGAAGCTTAGATTGATAGTTAGAACATGTTGTAATATTTATTGTAAATTTCCTATTAAATTGTATTTAATGAATATGAAACGTATAATAAATGTCATGAGCTTTGATGATAACCCAATCATGCCCCGGTCACCTTTTCCGCTGCGGGTCGGGGTGTGACAGATTGGTACAAAACCGCCAAAACAAGTCTTCATAACATTAAATGCCTTAACCGGTCCCAAATTCAACTTAGACATGCTATGTATAACATGCTTCTGGAGCTGAGTCAGGTGTCGTTCAGACGGAAGAAAATGCTTATTAGGCTGTTCAACAAAATCATGGTTGTGTTCCTCAACAAAATTATAGACCTTCCATGATCCAGCCACAAATATTACACATAATTGTGCTCCACAACCAGTCCTCTTTGTAAAGTTGGATCACACAATCCTTTACTTTTGTTTCGGGTCCAACGTATCAACCTTCTTGACCTTATATACCCCAGATCTAGTACACATGTAATACTTACTATGTGTTTCGCCTTTGGCGTTTATCTTATCAGTCCCTTTCCTAACAGAAAAACCACAAGCCGTCGCATACCTAACATACAATGAATAACAATCATCGAGGCTTAGGAATATCATGTCTATTTTTGGCTTTATCTCTTCACTAATGTCAGGAATGATAAATGGAAAACCAGTTTTCGGGCAAAAGCTTTCATTCGAAGAAATACTCTCATCTGAAAAACACAATGAGAACAAATTAAGAACAACGCCATTGGTGAAATATTTAAAATAGAAAATGTCTCCTTACAAACATTATCGATGAAAACGCCATTAATTGAATAATAAACAATAGGAATAAGCGATGTTACTTTCTTAATAAAACATATTAATGGAAACGCCACAATGAAAACGCCATTAGTTGAATAATAAACAATATGAAGAACTGATGTTACTGTCTTCCTAAAACATGTTAATGAAAACGCCATAAGTTGAATAATCAACAAATAGTAAGAACTGATGTTTACAAATTAACGCCAATATTCACAACTAATCAGATGTACGTAACCAGGTGTAAAATGCCATTGATCGTAAATAATAACATATATTAGATCCCAAACGACAATTAACATTAATAATGAAAACGCCAAATATTGAATATAGGAAGAACACCATTAAAACATAAATGCCATTTTCAAATATTACTTTGAAAAAAAGCCATTGAAACAAGCATAAAGAATGAAACGCCATATCTGTTACATGATTTGCTGGAACACATATGAAAACACCATCAAAAATTACTTTATAGAACAAAATCCACCTTAGACGCCATAGATCTCGGAAGCGTGGAGAGGAGGTAACTGCTAATGCGAAAATTTTGGAATTTTGTTTGAAACGGAATTATAACGCCATTATATTGAGCGGAACATGGACAATGACAATCGTAACCTGCATATCATTTAGCGCCCCCGCCACATGTTCGACTAGGATCTGACTTATCCCGAACCCATAGCGGAAGAAATAAATCTTAAAATTCCGCCGACTGGAAAATTGTGACCTATTCCAACCCATAGCGAAAGAAATAAATCTTAACATTGTGCTTCACCCCGAACCAATCCTGTTTAATCCAGAACTCATACCTTTTAATCCTGAGTCAATACCATTTAATCCTGAACCAATGCCGCTTGACCCGGAACAAATTCCTAGGATCCCTGCACCTATACCATAACAACCAATCTAAGACCCAATAGAGCAGTGGTGGACAAATGATTTGGCATTGCAAAACTTGATGTAGGAACCATATCTATAATTTCCACCTTACCTACCAAATGCTTACCCAATCATGAAGTCAGAAAACGTAGTGAGTTGAGGCATCACGGAGAGGAACTGATGTACACAGTAAACCAAATCCGCTCAATAAGATAGAACCTTGTATGGAACTATGACGAGCAGGAGTTTCACTTTTGAAGTCAACCCAACTATATATATATATGTGTGTGTGTGTGTGTGTGTATGTATTTTCCTTGTATTTGTATAAAAAACACAACAACAACTAAACAAAACTAAAATATATTAATATGCATACTTATGGTATAATGTTTGCAATTCAGATGTTGAATGAAGTACCACGTAATTAAGAAATTCATACTAGTCACAGATTTCCTTTGGATAAAAGTTCTATAAAATATAGTATCCCAAGGAATAGCTGATTCCATACCCTTAATCATTGAAGCTATTAAGAATCTTATGCCTATAAACAATAACAGGACTATAAGTTGTAAACAAAATCATCACACTGAACCTAGCCACAATGTCAATGGAGACAATGACGTTCTTGTCGTAGCTCCATTTCCTAAATGAATGAAGGCCATAACCCATGAGTGTTCTTATAAGGACTTTCTGTCCTATAAGCTAATCGAATTCTCTGGTAATGAAGGAGCCATTGCAGTGCTACGCGGGCTAGAAAAGACTGAAGATGTTCTGAAAATTAAAAACTGTGCTGAAGATGATAAGGTAATGTATGCTTCTAATCTTTTTAAAGATGAAGATTTAGAATGGTGGAATACTATTCTTCAGTTAAAAGGAAGTAACGTGGCTTATGCCAGGGAATAGAGGGAATTTAAGGAAATTATTGAAAGAAAATTTTGTCCACCTCATGAAAAGGAACAAATAACTAATAAGTTCCTAAACCACAAGATGATTTGGTGTAAACTGTCGTGGATTTACTACCAAATTCTTCGAATATGCAAGAATAGTACCAGCCCTGGCTTCTCTAGAACCGATGTTAATTTCTTGTTATATTTAAGGATTATTCAGTGAAATCCGAGACATGGTCAAGGCAACAAGACCTCAGATAATTGAAGAAACGGTTGAACTAGCTTACACTATGATAGAAGGACTGATACGCACGCGAGAAGAAAACTTGAAAAAGGATTTAGCTCAAAAGATTACCCAAGAACTATGTTCTGGTAATACCTTTAGGAAGAGAGGAGCAAGTTGGTCATCTTCACCGCCTCTCTGTAAATTCTTTGAAAGGAAGCATTCAGGAAGGTGTGCTCGGTAATGCAACTTCTGCAAAACACCTGGACATAAAGAGGAAGAATGTAAAAGAAAACCCAAGTCTATTATAATTGCGAAGAAGTAGGCCACATTCGTCCATATTGCCCGAATTTAGCAAAAGTACCCGACAACAAGGCAAAAGCAATCGACAGAGCTATGAAGAACGCGTGAGCCTTCGTACTAACCGTACAAGAAGCAACGATGATTCCCAACGTGATCTCTGGTATGTTTCTTGTCCATGACATCTACACTAAAGTATTATTTGAGTCTAGTGCAAATCAAAGTTTTATAAATACTGCATTCTGTCAAGTACTCAATCGACCACTAACTAAGCTTAGCCAAGCCTGTACGGTAGAAACGACATATTGAAACCCTAATGATATCCGTGAAATACTCTAAAAATGGAAGATATAATTATTAGGACATCAGTTTAACGCCAACCTACTTCCGATGAAGTAGCAGGATTCGATGTAGTACTTGTAACATCCGTCGAAAAACGGGTTTTCCAAACCCGCTTCGTTTATTAATCGAATAATCAGTTTCAAATTTTTGTTGCTCATTTAATGCTTATTTTAATTTTAAACAATACATAACTAATAAACATTTTAGAATATGGAAATTAAAATTGTTAGAAAATAAAAATAAAGCAATTAAAAATAAAAAGGGGCTGCCGGGTTTCGAACCCGGGTCAGCCGGAAAACCTTAACATCAAACACTTAACCACTCCGCCACTTGATGTCTTTGTGTAATCTAGGAAACAAATAAAACATAAGTTCATCTGTGAAGTCATCTATTTTGCGCCAAACTGAAACCGGTAATCGACTTTCAACTTTCCAGACGTTTGAGTGTTGATATTACTGGTTTAAACCGATGAAAACATTACGACGCACGATCTCAATCAATTCAGCCTTTATTGAACTTGAATCCATATGATTTTCGGGTATAATAACCGAAATCATTTACTTCCTGATTTACACCGGCAATATCATCATCTCGCGACTCAAAAACATTCACAGAACCTCCAATTTCACTTTCGCTCTATTTTCTGTTCGTCGGAAACGCTTTCTGAACTCGCCGGACTTTCGCCGGAAAACCGTGTCTTTTTCATCAAAACGGTAAATTTCTCAATTCTTTCATCTTCTATCTATTGTTAGACTGTTACTAACTTAAACCCTTCAACAAGAATCGGTCCCAGACGACGATACCGGATAATCTGCAATCGCCAGAAACTTCTGAAAATTTCTGAATCGCGCTGTGAATCGACGGAGTTCATAAAACAGAGCCGACGATTTCGCCGGAGTTCTGAGAAAGATCATCTTTCCGGTACTTTCACTTCCAAAACCTTCTTTATCCATTTCATTTTAATCAGTCATATGTCCGTTAATTGAATTGAACAAGATCAGTAGAATAATCGTTGTCTGTGTTGTTTAACGGAGAAAATGAAGTCTAGTTTGTGTATAAATTTAATATAAATCGGATTATATCTCGGGTTAGACACACAGTCCAGCGGTGGACTGTGTGCATTTGAAACATAGGGTCCCGGGTTCGAGTCTGTCCTTGTTTCGATTCGTCACAATATTCAGCCTTTTTAAAAACCCAAATACGGAGACTTCCAGTTAGTATATAAGAGAAATAAAAACAAGTGTTTTAACCGGGTTAGACACACAGTCCAGCGGTGGACTGTGTGCAACGTTAAACAACAGGTCCCGGGTTCGAGACCTGTTATACACACCGGTTCGATGATTAAAATCCTTTTTAAAAATAAATGGATTTTGAATAAATTAAAATAGTATATAAATATAATTAAAAACAGAAATATTTCGGGTTAGACACGTAGCTCAGTTGGTAGAGCTGCGTGCACGCGTACGGGAGGTCACAAGTTCGAACCTCACTCAGCGCAAACGAATACACGACCGAACCGGTCAACAGTCAACATCATGGTCAACGGTCAACGGTCAAAGTCAAAAAAAGTCAACAATTTTTTTTATATTTTTATTTATTTATTTAATTTAAAAATCAGTTAAAAATACTTAAAAATAATATTTTTAAAGTTAGAAAATGATCTTAAACTCACAAAAATATATCTAATAAATCCTATTAAAATTGTTAATAAAATCCACTTATTTACCGTACCTTTTCGTTATTATTTAGGTTAGTTATTCCTCGTCGATCAATCCTCTAAACTCGTGCGCATTCAACATCACCAACCGAACGCACCCAATGTGAGTGAATCTCTACAAATTCCCCGTTTTAATCACGTTTTTGGGGTGTATCATGTGTCATATCATTTATTTCATTTAAACAATTGTGCATCTATCATATCAATGATCAAATGTGTATTCATTATGTATCAACTGTTTGCGTGGTTAATGTTTAGATTAAATTATCATTTTCAGTACATACATTATCATAGGCCGCCGCTCCCCATTACCTATGAGCGTGAGCCGTTCCCCATTACCTATGAGCGTGAACGAGGCGTTGCCAACATACGATCGGCTCCGTTTGATTGAGCCTTGATCACACATACATTTCATCATAGGCCGTAATGTTCCCCATTACCTATGAGCGGAACCGTTCCCCATTACCTATGAGCGTGAACGTGACGTTGCACAATTTTCCATAATAAATATAACAAGAAATCAATAATAAATGTTTTCTAACAAGGTTCACTCAACTTTTGTTGACCCAAAAACCCCCATTTTTACACATGATACAGGTGATCCAGTTGCAGCAAGAAACATATAGGATGGCTTAGAAGAATAAATCGGTTTAGACTTTGGATTGTTTGTTTAGTTACTTTTCTTTGTAATTGTATGAACTTGTTTGGAATATTGAGGATGTAATTTTGAATTTAATAAATATGAAACATATTAGTAAACATCATGAGCTTTGGTGATAACCCAATTATGCCCCGACTCTTATTCCACTGCGGGTCGGGGTGTGACAGATTGGTATCAGAGCCATGACTATAGGGATATAGGATAGGTTATTAGACCCTTAGAGCCTATACTATAGTTGATTAGAATTTTTAAAATTATTTGTGTGTTACATGCAAAATTCATGAGTTTATATGCTTTATGTTTATTGTTACATTCAATGTTATGCAAGCATGTTCATAAGTACATATTATTATACAATGCCTATCAAAAATCATATTCTCATAACATATCATATCCATGAGAGCACACACCACACAATTTCCATGACTTTTGCAACGATTTTTGTATTTTCAAATCACATCAAAGTGAGTTCTCATGACGGGCATGTAGTAACTGGAAGGGTACAAGTACCGGTAGTCGGAACGTCCTGTCTAGGCTTGGCATTCGTATAAATCCAAAATAAAGGACCAGTTTGCCTACCTGGGGACTAACGATGAGAGTACGAAGGACCTATTAGGCCAAAGCATGCTATACCAAATGTCGTGTGAGCTAACCCCACTTTGAGTTGTCATTGTGTATACACCTGGACACCCTCCGACCATACATATCGCAAACTATTTCATGTTTCATTCGGGTGATGCAAGTGTTAAACCGCCAACACCAATGTGAATCCTACCAAGCCAATAGTCATGGGGGCCCACATGACTATACAAGTGATGGTATGGGGGACATTGGAGGCCCAAACATGAGCAAACCCAAGACATCCTATGGATGTAGTTGCATTGTTGATGTTTATGTTACTTTTATTTTTAAGACACATGACACCTAAAAAGACTCCTTAAACTCACAATCTCCTTATGTATGTTCCTGTAGATGTCGGCTAGGCAGCAACGTGGGGGTAGAAGGTCAGGAAGGTCAAACGAACGCTTAGCCACCCAAATGCAAAACAAATGGCCGCGGTGCTTCCTAACATCGTAGTCCAAGTCCAACAAGCTCTCCCGCAAATCCCATCAATCCTCCCCAGCAAGAAGACCAAAATGTTAACAACCCTCCCTCCAAAAAGTGCTCATACAAACATTTCAAGTCTTGCGATCCCCGAAATTTGAAGGGACCGAAGGTGTCACTGCCCTCCTCCACTGGTTTGAGGAAATGGAAAACACCTTCCTCAACTGCGATTGTCCCGAGGATCGCAAGGTACGTTACGCAACCGAGAGACTATTTGGAGTAGCTCTTACCTGGTGGAATACTGAAAAGGGTAAGAGAGGAATCGAAGATGCAATGGCCTTAACGTGGGAGGAGTTAAGGGAAATCATGACGAGACGCTTCTGTCCAAGAAGCGATATCAAAAAGTTAGAGGATGAATTTCATTCGTTGAAGCAGAAGGAGGGAGATCATACTTCCTACAACAAACGGTTTTTAGAATTGAACCAAATGGTCCCTAACTTGTTCACCCCAGTTTACCGCTTAGTCGAACACTATATTCGAGGCCTCCCCTCGAAAATTCAAGACTCAGTTCTCAGCACTTCGCCTGCAACACTCGAAGCTGCTATGGAACTAGCTACCGAGCTTACCGAGAATCGTATTCGCAATGGAAAATTTAAGGACGAGAAAAAGAAAGCCCCCGTTGAGGGCCAAACTTCAAACCATTCCACCTCCTCCTCAAAGTTTGCTAATAAGAGGAAACGAAACACCAGAAACTTTGCTGTCACACAAACAAATTTCCCTATCCCTGCTGCACCCATCACTCAAGTTGCCCCCTCACCCGACCATATAAAAGGCCATACTCCGGCCCATACCCAAAATGCAACCGTTGCCAATACCATCACTTTCCTGATCATCCCTGCCAACATTGCACCGGCTGTGGTCGCGCAGGTCACACCATTCAAACCTGTCGCGTACTTCAGCGAACGAACCGCCATCAGCCCTCAACCCAAACCCACCATCAGATAGTGGGTCAAGCCCAACAACCTTTACTCCTACCACCTGCCCAACATGTAGCCCAATCCTACTACCAACCCAACTATCCCATGGTGCAACCTATGCGGGCTTGTTACAACTGTGGAGACCCGAACCATTTCAGGAACACCTGTCCACGTCTAGTGAATATCATCCATGCCCAAGCTCAAGCTAATCCAGTAAACCAGGCTAACCAAGCTCCTCCACCTGCAAGAGGAAGAGCTTTTAACATCAACGCCAATCAAGCTAGGGCTGACAACAATGTGGTTAACGGTACGTTTCTCATCAATGGTAGTTATGCATCCATGTTATTTGATACTGGCGCGGATAAGAGTTTTGTGTCCTTAGAATTTGAACCCATCCTCAACCAAACTCGTGATAAACTCATGGAATCCATAACGGTAGAAGTTGCTGACGGAAAACCAGTCTCATTAAACTCTATTATACGCAATTGTACTCTCACTCTAAACGATCACGATTTTCCAGTTGACCTCATACCTATGAAGTTGGGAAGCTTTGACATCATAATTGGTATGGACTGGCTCAGCCAACATCATGCTGAAGTTGTATGCCGTGAAAAGTTTATACGCATTCCTCTTACAAACGGTCAGACTCTACGAATCTTTGGAGAAACCCCTTCGAAAGGACTCAAATTAATGTCCTGTCTTCAAGCCCGAAAATATCTCCGCAAAAATTATGTCGCATTCCTAACTCATGTCGTCAAAAAGGGAATCAAGGAGAAGAAACTCGAAGACATCCCAGTAGTAAAAGATTTTCCGCAAGTTTTTCCTGACGACATTTCAGGACTTCCTCCCATGAGAGAAGTCGAATTCCGCATTGACCTTATACCTGGAGCTACACCAGTTGCAAAATCTCCTTATAGGTTAGCCCCATCCGAAATGCAAGAGCTAGCCAGTCAATTACAAGAGCTGACTGACAAAGGATTCATACGTCCTAGCTCATCGCCTTGGGGTGCACCTGTCCTTTTTGTGAAGAAGAAAGATGGAACGTTTCGCATGTGTATCGACTACAGGGAACTCAACAAGTTAACGGTTAAGAACCGCTACCCATTACCTCGCATCGATGATCTTCTTGACCAACTTCAAGGCGCCAGCTATTTTTCAAAAATCGACCTTCGTTCTGGTTATCATCAACTCAGAGTACATGAAGAAGACGTCCCAAAGACTGCCTTCCGAACTCGTTATGGTCATTATGAATTCATGGTCATGCCATTTGGTCTAACCAACGCTCCAGCTGTCTTCATGGACCTAATGAACAGAGTCTGCAAACCCTATCTCGATCGCTTTGTTATAGTCTTCATCGACGACATCCTCATTTACTCAAAGTCTAAGTCTGATCATGAACGACACCTTCGACTCATCCTTATACTCTTAGGGAATGAAAAGCTCTACGCCAAATTTTCCAAATGCGAATTCTGGTTAAAAGAGGTACAATTCCTTGGACATGTCGTCAATGACAAGGGAATACATGTCGACCCCTCAAAGATCAAAGCAGTACAAGAATGGTGTCACACCCCGACCCGCAGCGGATAAGGTGATCGGGGCATGATTGGGTTATCATCAAAGCTCATGACATTTATTAAACGTTTCATATTCATTAATACAATTTAAATGGAAATTTACAATGATTGCTACAACATGATCTAACTACAATCTAAACTTCTTTGTTCTCTTCTAAGGCATATCCTATGTTATCCTTGCTTCAACCTGTTCACCTGTATCATGTGTAAAAAGGTTTTTGGATCAACATAATGTTGGCGAGTGAATCCTATGGAGAACAATTGAACAATTCATTTAAATTGATTATGAAATATGTGCACAACCAAACATGAGTAAAATTAGATGTAACTTGATCAACAATCATAATATGTTAAATGAAAACACTCATGAATAATAATGGAACAATTAAAGGCACGCGTTGCTCAACTCGTCTCTCACGAGGAACTGAGGGGCCTGATGAATGAATTGCATAAACATGATAATATGAATAACACAACTACAAACAATATAAACTCAATGAAAACACACATGAACAATAATGAATTGAATTGAAGCACGCGATGTTCTACTCGTTTCCCACGAGGAACTGATGGGCTTAATGTATGAGTTTCATGTAATTTGACAAACGGAATATAAGTAAATCACAACAATAAATCAATCTAAGTTTAAGTCATGATGTGGTATGGCACAAGTTTAAATAAATAAATTAATTATTTCATAACACATGACACACCCCAAAACGTGTAATTTAAAAGGGGGAATTGTAAGATTCACTCACAGTGGGTGCGTTCGGTTGATGACGTTGAATGCACGCGATGTGGTTTTAACCACGAGTGAGATTTAACCTAGATAAATCGCATTATGGTTTGGTAAGTAAACGGATTTTATTAAACTATTTTAGTAGGATTGTTGGGTGTATTTTTGTGAGTTTGAGGCTATTTTCTAATCTTAAAAATGTTATTTTTAAGTATTTATAATTGATTTTTAACTAAAATAATTAAATAAAAGTAATAAAAAAATTTATTTTTTTCTGACCGTTGACCGGCCCGTTGACCGTTGACCTGACCGTTGACCGGTTCGATGGATTATTGTTGTGCGCTGAGTGAGGCTCGAACCCGAGACCTCTCGTACGCGTGCACGCAGCTCTACCAACTGAGCTACGTGTCTAACCCGTTATATATCCGATTTTAATTATATATATACATTAGTTAGAATTAAACAGAAATCCTTTTATTTTAAAAACATTTTAAGCGGAACGGTCTTGCAATCCACAGGTCTCGAACCCGGGACCTGTGGTTTAATCCAACACACAGTCCACCGCTGGACTGTGTGTTCAACATGTTATAACATTCGATTTTTATTATACTTAAATACTAATTATTTATTTCCTTTTCTGCCTTAATTAAAAAGAGAAGATAATTGTCCGAGTCGGTGCTGAAGACCGGACTCGAACTCGTGACCTGTGATATAAACAAACACACAGTCCACCGCTGGACTGTGTGTCTAACTTGGTTATTATTCCGGTTAACAATATATTTAACATATATCTGTGGCGATCCGGTTCAGTAAACAAAAAAAATGGATTTTATTAAGGAAGCGTGTGTGAGACGGGATTCGAACTTGAGACGTTTTGCGTTTTATATGTGCACACAGTCCACCGCTGGACTGTGTGTCTAACCCGATTAATATCATGATTTTAATTAAACTTATAAGATACAAAAGTGCACCGTCTTCTTCACTGAAAAATAACCAGAGATGAAGTCTGACTGGTTCGAGATTTCTATCAGTTTTATTAGTGTTTTACAGTTCAATATGGTGAGGTAATTGTGAAAAAGGAAAAGAAATTGGGCGAAGAAGTATACCGACTGGATCCTCTGTTTTCCGGCAGAACTCCGGCGACAGGATTCAACTCCGGCGTCAGGTGTCTTGCAGCATCAAGTCTCCGGAAAGCTTGGAAAAGGTAAGGGTATCTCCGGTATAAGCTTCAGGGGCTCAGTGAGGTTCAAAAGTTAAAACTCGGTTTTCCGGCGAAAAACAGGAAAGTTCCGGCGAGTGGAATTACGCCGAGAAAAGGTGTGATTTTTGAGCGAAAGTGTTTGTCGTCGGTTGTGGGTCAATTTATAGGACAAATCGTCAATGCACTTGGTCTGAATTCCGACTGTGTTCGTTATTTAAATTTTCCGGCGGTTATGAATTTGGTCGCGGACTTTAAACATCGGTTATAACCGATATGTGGTTAATGGTTTACGTTATAACGTAAATCGTAGTTAAGACTCGCTAATTTACCGGGATTCCGACGACTGAATCGTTTGGGCGCCGGTTTTGAATTTGTAACGACACTTTATCAATTAAATGATTGAAATATATAACAAACAGAACAAGCGGCGCAGTGGTTTATGTGTGAGAGTTAAGTCATGATTCTGGTTCGGTACAGACCCGGGTTCGAAACCCGGCAGATGTATTTCATTTTTATTTTGCGATTTTTGACAGTTTTTCAAAAACTAAATATATATTCGCGTATAATAATTGATTACGGATCGTTTAAAAATGTTTTGGACATTTAATTCGCAACGAAAATTTTGACTGACTGTTCGGTTGCTAAACGGAGCGGGTTTGGTAAATCCGTTTTTGACGGATGTTACAGTATCCCCTGCTTTTTAGAAATTTCGTCCCGAAATTTAAATAATGATATATTTTGACTAAAAGGGTGATGATGTTTTGTTTGACAGTTGTATGCTTAGCAAAATAAAGGCTTAAGTTTTTGTTCGAGGCGGTAACGTTCCTTGTAAGGGTTAAGTACCCTATTCAGGAATCGCTTTTTGTTGCCTACTGTATAAGTATTGATAAGCAGAAATGATTTGCTAAAATGATATCATGCATAAGAGTTTAGATACGTTTGGGAAAAATATGGTTATATCCTAAGGCAAAACTTCTAACACTACAATCTACATGGAACATAAATAAAAACACAACAGCTGATATCCAAACATGAATGAACACATCAGCAAATATTTGAACATGAATAAACATAACAGCAAATATTCGAACATGAATGAACACATCAGCAAATATTTGAACATGAATAAACACAACAGCAAATATTCGAACATGAATAGACACATCAGCGAATATTTGAACATGAATAAACACAACAGCAAATATTCGAACATGAATAGACACATCAGCGAATATTTGAACATGAATAAACACAACAGCAAATATTCGAACATGAATAGACACATCAGCGAATATTTGAACATGAATAAACACAACAGCAAATATTTGAATCCACATTCTGATAACATATATGTTTGAATGATGGAAGTTCCTCTCTCGTTTGTTATGATGGAGAGGTTAATTTATGTAGAAATGGAACACAATCCAATCTCTTTAAATAACATGATGATATAAATGTAACACAAATTCCAACCAAAGCAATACTAAATCCTACATGGAACTTCTCATAACCGCCTGATAATGCCTCTGATCCTTTGGCAAGAATACTTATATATAGGAAGTACCAGCGGCGTATCCACCATATTCTTGCCAAATTTTCATTAGTTTTATCCACAAGTTATGATTGGTTACCAAGAAACTAATAAATCCTACATAGAACTTCTCATAACCATCCGTTAATGCCTCTGATCCTTTGACAAGAATACTTATATATAGGAAGTACCAGCGGCGTATCCACCATATTCTTGTCAAATTTTCATTGGTTTTAACAGTGAATTATGATTAATCCTATAACTCTACAATCAATACAACAAACATAAATTACTGTAATGAAATATATCGGTGCGATCAAGGCTCAATCGAACGGAGCCGATCGTTTTGCATGTACTGAAAATGAAATTGTGTGCTCAAGGCTCAATCAAACGGAGCCGAACATATTGAATGTACTGAAATTGAAATTGTGTGCTCAAGGCTCAATCAAACGGAGCCGAACATATTGAATGTACTGAAATTGAAATTGTGTGCTCAAGGCTCAATCAAACGGAGCCGAGCGTATTGCATGTACTGAATATGAATAACTTAACCACACAAACAGCCTATGCATGGAACCTCTCATAACCGCTTGATAATGCCTCCGATTATTTGACAAGAATACTTATATATAGGAAGTACCATCGGCGTATCCACCATATCCTTGTCAAATTTTCATTGACTTTATCCGCAAGTTATGGTTAGTTCGATGCGACTCTACTACAAACACCACAACCACATGATACTGATAATGAAATTGTCTGTGCGCTCAAGGCTCAATCAAATGGAGCCGAACGTATTGAATGTACTGAAATTGAACAACTTAATTTAAACAACCATCACACAATCAGCCTATGCATGGAACCTCTCATAACCGCCTGATAATGCCTCCGATCATTTGACAAGGATACTTATATATAGGAAGTACCATCGGCGTATCCACCATACCCTTGTCAAATTTTCGTTGACTTTATCCGAAAGTTATGGTTAGTTCGATGCGACTCTACTACAAACACCACAACCACAAGATACTGATAATGAAATTGTATGTGCGCTCAAGGCTCAATCGAACGGAGCCGAACGTATTGCATGAAATGTAAATTGAAATGTGCGCTCAAGGCTCAATCAAACGGAGCCGAACGTATTGCATGAACTGGAAATGTAAATTGAAATGTGCGCTCAAGGCTCAATCAAACGGAGCCGAACGTATTGCATGTATTGAAATGTAAAATTACGTAACCGATCAAGGCTCAAACAAACGGAGCCGATCGTGCGGGCACGCCAAGATCAACCACATAATAAAATGGGGATCCAACTCAACCTCGATGGATGGGGAGCCACGGCCTCGGCAAAAGCATATACCGAAAACAATATATAATATATAATATCCAATAATTTCTCTAACAGTCTACACATGTGATAAAGAAAAACATAAGACTAAACAATAGAAGTTGAATCTGGATCTTCGGCGAAGAGGACTAGCTGAGTATCTTCATCAGGGCCGTCATTATCTTCGACAGGGTTGGCGTTGATATTGAAGACTCTTCCTCTTGCTGGTGGCATAGTGGTTGGGTTTTCTTGGTTTACTTGGTTAACTGGGTTTGATTGGGCTTGAGTGTTGATAACGTTTACCAATTGAGGGCATGTGTTTCTAAGGTGGGTAGGGTCGCCACAATTGAAGCAAGCTTGAGCATATGGGAACATGGGGTGTTGGGGTTGGTGATAAGTTTGGGCCATGTTTTGAGTAGGGGAAAAGGTTTGGTCTTGAAAGGTGCGACAAACATTGCTCAAATGACCATAACGTCCACAAGTTGTACATAGCCGGCAAGGTAAAGTAAGGGGATGGTGATAAAAACAGTTGTTGCATCGAGGGTGAGGTCCGAGATATGGTTTCTTATTTGGGTAAGCTGAGTTGGGTGCCACTTGGGTGATTGGGATAGCTCGGATGGGTATGGCATGAAAAACTGGTTGATTTCGTTGAGTAGCAGCGAAAAGTCGCCCGACTCTTCTTCTCTTAGGATTGGGTTGGGAAGGGGATTCGGTTTGGGTGGAGTCGGAGGTTTCAGTCGATTCTTTATCCTTCTTCTTTTCCTCCTTGAAGTCTTTGTTTCGAATTCGGTTCTCGGTGAGCTCTGTTGCTAGCTCCATTGCTGCTTCCAAAGTTGCAGGCTTGGTACTTATCACAGGGTCTTGAATCTTTGACGGAAGACCACGAATGTAGTGCTCGATCAAACGGTAGAGGGGAGTAAACATGTTGGGAACCATTTGATGTAATTCGAGGAACCTTTTGTTGTAGGTGATGTGGTCTCCTTCCATTTGCTTCAATGAATAAAATTCATCTTCAAGCTTCTTGATTTCGCTCCTTGGGCAAAATCGTCTGGTCATGATTTCCTTCAATTCGTTCCAAGTTAGGGTCATAGCATCTTCAACACCTCGTTTTGCCTTCTCTGTATTCCACCAAGTAAGTGCTATCCCATATAGTCGACCGGTAGCATATCGCACTTTGCGATCATCAGGGCAATCGCAATTTAGAAAAGTATTCTCCATTTCTTCAAACCAATGGAGGAGTGCGGTGACACCTTCAGTCCCTTTATATTTCGGAGGGTCGCATGATTTGAAATGCCTGTAGGTGCATTTAGTGGTGTTTGGGGAAGAGTTGAAAATGTTTTGGTTTGCTTGATTGACAAGATTATTGGTAAGTGCTTGTTGAACTTGGATTACAATGTTGGGTATTACGGCAGCCATTTGTTGAGCGATTAAGGCAGCCATGCGATCGCGGGCTTTTCCTGCTCTCGTCTTCCTACGGGCGAGGTTAGAAGACATCTACAATGAATACATGACAAGAGTATGAGTTGGATGCTTTTGGGATCATGGGTCGCATTCAAGAATGATCATTTATAAAATAATTATACAAAAATACTACATCCATAGGATGTCTTGGGCTTTGCTCGCTGTTAGGCCCGTCATGCCGCCATACTTTACCTTGTGTAATCATGTGGGCCCCCATGAATACCGGTTTTTCATATGGTTCGCACGGTTTCTGCCTGGTTGCGTACACAAAAACCCGGGAAAATCGAGAAATATGTATACAACGTGTGATGTTCGGAATGTGTCCAGGTGTAGACACGGTGACACCTCAAAGTAGGGTTAGTTCGAACGACGTTTGGTGTGGCATGCTTTGGCCTAATAGGTCCTTCGTACTCTCATCGTTGGTCCCCAGGTAGGCAAACTGGTCCGTTATATTGGATTTATACGAATGCCAGCCTAGACAGGACGTTCCGACTACCGGTACTTGTACCCTTCCAGTTACTACATGCCCGTCGCAGAACTTACTTTGATGAGAATTGAAAATTGCATAAAATCTTTGGATAACGAGAGTATGAAAATAAATTGAACACATGAACATCGATATATGTATAATGAATATGTATATATGTATAATGAATATGTATATGAGCATGTATGTTTGACTGAAATGTAAACAAATATGAAACAAATAAATATCACAAGTTTGTATGTAACCACCTAATCAATTTAAAATTTAGGCAGACTATAGTATAGGCTCTAAGGGTCTAATAACCTATCCTATATCCCTATAGTCATGGCTCTGATACCAATCTGTCACACCCCGACCCGCAGCGGATAAGGTGATCGGGGCATGATTGGGTTATCATCAAAGCTCATGACATTTATTAAACGTTTCATATTCATTAATACAATTTAAATGGAAATTTACAATGATTGCTACAACATGATCTAACTACAATCTAAACTTCTTTGTTCTCTTCTAAGGCATATCCTATGTTATCCTTGCTTCAACCTGTTCACCTGTATCATGTGTAAAAAGGTTTTTGGATCAACATAATGTTGGCGAGTGAATCCTATGGAAAACAATTGAACAATTCATTTAAATTGATTATGAAATATGTGCACAACCAAACATGAGTAAAATTAGATGTAACTTGATCAACAATCATAATATGTTAAATGAAAACACCCATGAATAATAATGGAACAATTAAAGGCACGCGTTGCTCAACTCGTCTCTCACGAGGAACTGAGGGGCCTGATGAATGAATTGCATAAACATGATAATATGAATAACACAACTACAAACAATATAAACTCAATGAAAACACACATGAACAATAATGAATTGAATTGAAGCACGCGATGTTCTACTCGTTTCCCACGAGGAACTGATGGGCTTAATGTATGAGTTTCATGTAATTTGACAAACGGAATATAAGTAAATCACAACAATAAATCAATCTAAGTTTAAGTCATGATGTGGTATGGCACAAGTTTAAATAAATAAATAAATTATTTCATAACACATGACACACCCCAAAACGTGTAATTTAAAAGGGGGAATTGTAAGATTCACTCACAGTGGGTGCGTTCGGTTGATGACGTTGAATGCACGCGATGTGGTTTTAACCACGAGTGAGATTTAACCTAGATAAATCGCATTATGGTTTGGTAAGTAAACGGATTTTATTAAACTATTTTAGTAGGATTGTTGGGTGTATTTTTGTGAGTTTGAGGCTATTTTCTAATCTTAAAAATGTTATTTTTAAGTATTTATAATTGATTTTTAACTAAAATAATTAAATAAAAGTAATAAAAAAATTTATTTTTTTCTGACCGTTGACCGGCCCGTTGACCGTTGACCTGACCGTTGACCGTTTCGATGGATTATTGTTGTGCGCTGAGTGAGGCTCGAACCCGAGACCTCTCGTACGCGTGCACGCAGCTCTACCAACTGAGCTACGTGTCTAACCCGTTATATATCCGATTTTAATTATATATATACATTAGTTAGAATTAAACAGAAATCCTTTTATTTTAAAAACATTTTAAGCGGAACGGTCTTGCAATCCACAGGTCTCGAACCCGGGACCTGTGGTTTAATCCAACACACAGTCCACCGCTGGACTGTGTGTTCAACATGTTATAACATTCGATTTTTATTATACTTAAATACTAATTATTTATTTCCTTTTCTGCCTTAATTAAAAAGAGAAGATAATTGTCCGAGTCGGTGCTGAAGACCGGACTCGAACTCGTGACCTGTGATATAAACAAACACACAGTCCACCGCTGGACTGTGTGTCTAACTTGGTTATTATTCCGGTTAACAATATATTTAACATATATCTGTGGCGATCCGGTTCAGTAAACAAAAAAAATGGATTTTATTAAGGAAGCGTGTGTGAGACGGGATTCGAACTTGAGACGTTTTGCGTTTTATATGTGCACACAGTCCACCGCTGGACTGTGTGTCTAACCCGATTAATATCATGATTTTAATTAAACTTATAAGATACAAAAGTGCACCGTCTTCTTCACTGAAAAATAACCAGAGATGAAGTCTGACTGGTTCGAGATTTCTATCAGTTTTATTAGTGTTTTACAGTTCAATATGGTGAGGTAATTGTGAAAAAGGAAAAGAAATTGGGCGAAGAAGTATACCGACTGGATCCTCTGTTTTCCGGCAGAACTCCGGCGACAGGATTCAACTCCGGCGTCAGGTGTCTTGCAGCATCAAGTCTCCGGAAAGCTTGGAAAAGGTAAGGGTATCTCCGGTATAAGCTTCAGGGGCTCAGTGAGGTTCAAAAGTTAAAACTCGGTTTTCCGGTGAAAAACAGGAAAGTTCCGGCGAGTGGAATTACGCCGAGAAAAGGTGTGATTTTTGAGCGAAAGTGTTTGTCATCGGTTGTGGGTCAATTTATAGGACAAATCGTCAATGCACTTGGTCTGAATTCCGACTGTGTTCGTTATTTAAATTTTCCGGCGGTTATGAATTTGGTCGCGGACTTTAAACATCGGTTATAACCGATATGTGGTTAATGGTTTACGTTATAACGTAAATCGTAGTTAAGACTCGCTAATTTACCGGGATTCCGACGACTGAATCGTTTGGGCGCCGGTTTTGAATTTGTAACGACACTTTATCAATTAAATGATTGAAATATATAACAAACAGAACAAGCGGCGCAGTGGTTTATGTGTGAGAGTTAAGTCATGATTCTGGTTCGGTACAGACCCGGGTTCGAAACCCGGCAGATGTATTTCATTTTTATTTTGCGATTTTTGACAGTTTTTCAAAAACTAAATATATATTCGCGTATAATAATTGATTACGGATCGTTTAAAAATGTTTTGGACATTTAATTCGCAACGAAAATTTTGACTGACTGTTCGGTTGCTAAACGGAGCGGGTTTGGTAAATCCGTTTTTGACGGATGTTACAAATGGCAAGCGCCACGTACACCAACCGAAGTAAGATCATTCCTTGGTTTGGCTGGTTATTATCGGCGTTTCATTGCAAATTTCTCCCGCATCGCTATACCACTCACGGCTTTAACACATAAAGGAAAACCCTTCATATGGAGACCCAAACAAGAAGAAGCTTTCCAAACCCTTAAACAGAAACTCTGTGACACACCTATCCTCACACTTCCTGAAGGTTGTGATGACTTCGTGGTTTATTGCGACGCGTCAGGGCAAGGACTAGGCTGTGTTCTAATGCAAAGAGGAAAGGTGATAGCCTATGCTTCTAGACAACTCAAAACTCATGAGAAGAACTACACCACCCACGACCTAGAACTTGGAGCCGTTGTGTTCGCTTTTAAGATATGGAGACATTACCTCTACGGTACCAAGTGTGAAATATACACTGACCATAAGAGCCTCCAACATATCTTCAACCAAAAGGAGTTAAACATGAGGCAACGGAGATGGGTCGAACTTCTTAATGACTACGACTGTGAAATTCGGTATCATCCCGGCAAGGCAAATGTGGTGGCCGATGCGCTCAGTCGAAAGGGTTATGCGAACTCCATTCGTCTTCTATGTTCGCAAATCATAACCGATATCAAAGATCAAATTCGAGAAGCCCAACATGTTTCAGTAACGGAAAATGACGTACGCAAGGAGCTGTCTTGTGGAGCTGAACTTAAAATTGAAACCAAATCCGACGGTATTCTGTACTATCTAGATTGCATATGGATTCCCGATCACAACAACCTTCGTGAATTCCTTATGAATGAGGCGCGCAAAACACGATACTCTATACACCCAGGAGCCGACAAGATGTATCAAGACCTTCGATACACCTACTGGTGGCCTGGAATGAAAAAGGATATTGTTGTTTTTGTTTCCAAGTGCCTTACATGTTCCAAAGTAAAAGCTGAACATCAAAGACCCTCAGGACTTCTGGTCCAACCTGAAATACCTGTATGGAAGTGGGAAACATAACCATGGACTTCATTACCGGGTTACCTCGCACCTCCGGTGGGTATGACACTATATGGGTAATCATTGATCGTCTTACAAAATCAGCTCACTTCATTCCGATCCGCGAAGATTTCAAGAACGAGAAGTTAGCTCGTATCTACATCAGCGAGATCGTAAGCCGTCATGGTGTACCGTTAAGTATTATTTCAGATCGTGATGGTCGTTTCACTTCACGAACATGGCAAGCCGTACAAGCCGCTTTGGGCACACGATTAGACCTCAGTACCGCTTATCATCCTCAAACTGATGGACAATCTGAACGCACCATCCAAACTCTTGAAGATATGCTTCGAGCATGTGTCATAGACTTCAAGGGAAATTGGGACGCTCATCTACCATTAGTTGAATTTTCGTACAACAACAGCTATCATTCATGTATCGGCATGGCACCTTTCGAAGCTTTATATGGTCGTAAGTGCCGATCTCCAGTATGTTGGCACGAAATTGGAGAAGCTCAAATCACCGGTCCAGAATTGATTCAAGAAACCACAGACAAGATCCATCAGATTCGAAACAATCTTCTAGCGGCACAAAGTCGTCAAAAGAGTTATGCAGACAAACGACGAAAGCCTTTGGAGTTTAACATTGGTGATCATGTACTTTTAAAAGTATCACCGTGGAAGGGAGTAGTTCGTTTTGGCCAGAAGGGCAAGCTAGCACCACGCTACGTAGGACCTTTCAAGATACTCGAAAGAGTAGGACCTGTAGCATACAAGCTTGATCTACCAGAAGAACTCAACAGAATTCACCCCACATTCCACGTATCAAACTTAAAGAAGTGTCTCGCCGATGAAAACCTCCATATTCCCCTGGAAGATATTCAGATCAATGAATCTATGCACTTCATTGAAAGACTAGTAGAGATCATGGACTTCGGAGAAAAACGTTTAAGACGAAGTCGTATTCCAATTGTTAGGGTACGCTGGGAGTCGAAACGGGGACATGAGTTTACTTGGGAACGTGAAGACTCAATGCGCGAAAAATACCCGCATCTTTTTCCTGTTACCACTACTACTTGAATTTCGGGACGAAATTTCTAAAAGTAGGGGATACTGTAACATCCGTCGAAAAACGGGTTTTCCAAACCCGCTTCGTTTATTAATCGAATAATCAGTTTCAAATTTTTGTTGCTCATTTAATGCTTATTTTAATTTTAAACAATACATAACTAATAAACATTTTAGAATATGGAAATTAAAATTGTTAGAAAATAAAAATAAAGCAATTAAAAATAAAAAGGGGCTGCCGGGTTTCGAACCCGGGTCAGCCGGAAAACCTTAACATCAAACACTTAACCACTCCGCCACTTGATGTCTTTGTGTAATCTAGGAAACAAATAAAACATAAGTTCATCTGTGAAGTCATCTATTTTGCACCAAACTGAAACCGGTAATCGACTTTCAACTTTCCAGACATTTGAGTGTTGATATTACTGGTTATAACCGATGAAAACATTACGACGCACGATCTCAATCAATTCAGCCTTTATTGTACTTGAATTCATATGATTTTCGGGTTTAATAACCGAAATCATTTACTTCCTGATTTACACCGCAATATCATCATCTCGCGACTCAAAAACACTCACAGAACCTCCAATTTCACTTTCGCTCTATTTTCTGTTCTCGGAAACGCTTTCTGAACTCGCCGGACTTTCGCCGGAAAACCTTGTCTTTTTCATCAAAACGGTAAATTTCTCAATTCTTTCATCTTCTATCTGTTGTTAGACTGTTACTAACTTAAACCCTTCAATCAGAATCGGTCCCAGATGATGATACCGGATAATCTGCAATCGCCGGAAAACTTCTGAAAATTTCTGAATCGCGCTGTCAATCGACGGAGTTCATAAAACAGAGCCGACGATTTCGCCGGAGTTCTGAGAAAGATCATCTTTCCGGTACTTTCACTTCCAAAACCTTCTTTATCCATTTCATTTTAATCAGTCATATGTCCGTTAATTGAATTGAACAAGATAGTAGAATATGTCTGTGTTGTTTAACGGAGAAGATGAAGTCTAGTTTGTGTATAAATTTAATATAAATCGGATTATATCTCGGGTTACACACACAGTCCAGCGGTGGACTGTGTGCATTTGAAACATAGGTCCCGGGTTCGAGTCTGTCCTTGTTCGATTCGTCACAATATTCAGCCTTTTTATAAAACCCAAATACGGAGACTTCCAGTTAGTATATAAGAGAAATAAAAACAAGTGTTTTAACCAGGTTAGACACACAGTCCAGCGGTGGACTGTGTGCAACGTTAAACAACAGGTCCCGGGTTCGAGACCTGTTATACACACCGGTTCGATGATTAAAATCCTTTTTAAAAATAAATGATTTTGAATAAATTAAAATAGTATATAAATATAATTAAAAACAGAAATATTTCGGGTTAGACACGTAGCTCAGTTGGTAGAGCTGCGTGCACGCGTACGGGAGGTCACAAGTTCGAACCTCACTCAGCGCAAACGAATACAGGACCGAACCGGTCAACAGTCAACAGTCATGGTCAACGGTCAACGGTCAAAGTCAAAAAAAGTCAACAATTTTTTTATATTTTATTTATTTATTTAATTTAAAAATCAGTTAAAAATACTTAAAAATAATATTTTTAAAGTTAGAAAATGATCTTAAACTCACAAAAATATATCTAAAAAATCCTACTAAAATTGTTAATAAAATCCACTTATTTACCGTACTTTTCGTTATTATTTAGGTTAGTTATTCCTCGTCGATCAATCCTCTAAACTCGTGCGCATTCAACATCACCAACCGAACGCACCCAATGTGAGTGAATCTCTACAAATTCCCCGTTTTAATCACGTTTTTGGGGTGTATCATGTGTCATATCATTTATTTCATTTAAACAATTGTGCATCCATCATATCAATGATCAAATGTGTATTCATTATGTATCAACTGTTTGGTGGTTAATGTTTAGATTAAATTATCATTTTCAGTACATACATTATCATAGGCCGCCGTTCCCCGTTACCTATGAGCGTGAGCCGTTCCCCATTACCTATGAGCGTGACCGAGGCGTTGCCAACATACGATCAGCTCCGTTTGATTGAGCCTTGATCGCACATACATTTCATCATAGGCCGTCTGTTCCCCATACCTATGAGCGGAACCGTTCCCCATTACCTATGAGCGTGAACGTGACGTTGCCAACATTTACATTATCATTCATGTCATATATTCATGCAAGGTGGTTGTTATTGTATGTTATTGTTATTGTTATTGTTATTGTATGTTATTGTTATTGTTATTGTTATTGTATTGTATGTTTATTTACGTTTGCTCACATATGATTATTGCACAATTTTCCATAATAAATATAACAAGAAATCAATAATAAATGTTTTCTAACAAGGTTCACTCGCCAACTTTTGTTGACCCAAAAACCCCCATTTTTTACACATGATACAGTGATCCAGTTGCAGCAAGAAACATATAGGATGGCTTAGAAGAATAAATCGGTTTAGACTTTGGATTGTTTGTTTAGTTACTTTTCTTTGTAATTGTATGAACTTGTTTGGAATATTGAGGATGTAATTTTGAATTTAATAAATATGAAACATATTAGTAAACATCATGAGCTTTGGTGATAACCCAATTATGCCCCGACTCTTATTCCGCTTGCGGGTCGGGGTGTGACAGTACTAGGCATGGACTGGCTGATAGCTAATCATGCTCGAATTTTACGTGATCAAAATTTTGTTGAGATTCGTGCGCCAACAGGAGAGAGGATCACAATCCAGGGAGACAAGACGACGGAACCAACAAAATTCATCTCTGTGATGAAAGTCGTAAGCTACGCACAGAAACAAGGAATAGTGTATATGGTCTCTATGATCATTAGCACTAAATGAAAAGAACTGAAGGACATTCCTGTAATATCGGATTACCCTGATGCTTTTCCAGATATTTACCTAGACTACCACCTGACCGTGAGGTTGAATTCAGAATTCACCTAATCCCAGGAACTGCACCGACTGCCAAAGCACCCAATTGATTAGTTCCAACGGAGATGCTGGAACTGAAAAAGCAATTGGACGAATCGTTAGAGAAAGGTTTTATACAACCTAGTTCGTCACCTTCGGGAGCACATGTGTAAATCGTCAATAAGAAAGATGGATCGATGCGCATGCGTATTGACTACAGAGAATTGAAAAAGGTCACAATAAAGAATCGGTAACCACTACCGAGAATTGGTGATCTATTCGATCAACTTCAAGGAGCACAATTTTCTCAAAGATAGATTTATGATTTGGATACCATCAACTTAAAGTGCAAGAAGAAGACGTCCCTAAATTGCTATCAGAACAAGATATGGACATTATGAGTTTACAATCATGCCATTTGGTTTAACCAATGCTCCAACAACATTTATGGATATGATGAATCAAATATGTAAACCCTAGCTGGATAAATTTGTTATTGTCTTCATAGACGATATACTTATTTATTCCAAGAGCATGCTAAGCATCTACATGTACTTTTAATATTATTGAGAAAAGATAAGTTTTATGCTAAATTATCAAAATGTGAGTTCTGCTTACAAGAAGTACAATTTCTTGGACATTGATTAATCATGAAGGAATTCACGTGGATCCCACAAAGATCGAGGAAATTACCAAATGGAAGGTTCCAAAATCACCAACGGAAGTCAGAAGATTTCTAAGACTGGCAGGATACTATAAATACTTTATTCAAGATTTTTTCAGAATAGTCGTCCCATTAACCAAATTAACATTTAAGTCAGTTAAGTTTGAATGGGGATCAAAGCAAGAAGAAGCTTTTATAACCTTGAAGCACATATTAACTAATGCATTGATACTTGCATTACCATAAGGAATTAAAGACTTTATAATATGTTGTGATGCGTCAAAGTCAGGTTTTGGATGTACGCTAATGTAATGCAAGAAAGTAATTGCTTACATGCAGCACCTCGTATTTTCGTATTTCTATTTTAGAAAGTTCATATACGTATTCTATTTTCGAGGCGTTAATCGTAATGAAATTCATATTTTATACACACTTGTTATACTTATAACTTAGTCATTTATACGCAATTGATACTTATTATACGTGCAACATTCGTGTATGCATTCTCGATACTTAAGTTATACTCACATACATGTTATATACTTTGAACATGCCAAAAACACCTTAAAATAACAAGTTTTAGCTTAAAATGGGGGGAAAAACCAAAGTTCGGGGACTAAAATGCAAATCTACCCAAAATAAGGCGTGGCGCTACACCTAGCCCTAACCCCTTAGGGCTACGCGCAACACCTAGCCCCCTGATCCGCAGAAAGTTGTTTACCAGCAACGGATTGGCCATCTTTTCCACCTTCCAAACTCACCAATCACCTTATAACTTCATTAAAACTTAAACCATACTTCACCACTATAAAACAAAGCCTCCACACCACCATTTTCACTTTCCAAACTCATTCTCACTCTCAAAATACTCTCAAGTTACTGAAATAACAAGTTCTGGACAGAATCTTTAAGTTGCAAAAAGTGAGTTCATACTCACTTCCCTTCCAATATCTTCACTTCTTTTCCTCTACAAGCTTTGGAACACCTCTAGGAGTGTTACAACATGTTTTCCATGCAAAACCAAGGTGGAACATCACCATTTTGAGGTCTAAACTTTCTGTTTTGGAAGAAACCTTTATAAACTTTCTTTAAACTTGTGTTTTCTTCAAACAAACCTATGTTCCTACGCCCCTAATCAACTCTATGGTTAGTGAGCTTAAACAAGGTTGTTCCATACAAATTAGGAGATGATTATTCACTCCAAACTTTTTGTTTGGTAAAGGGTTTTAAACCTACAAGTGTTTAAACCATCCAATCTTGTTCATAACAAGATTTGTGTTTGGTAAGAGTGTGATTATTTGGAAGCCTTGGCTATCCTACCTTGAGTCCACCACCTCACTTGATGTTTTCTCATCTCTATCCCAAGTAGTTTGCTAGCCTAACAGTGACACAACCCCGTCTAGCCTTCGACACTTAGTTAGCACTTTCTATGTCGATGTCAGCTCACCCGGGTTGAAGATTACTTGGCTACTTGGTATAGTGATCACTTGTACTTTCTTTTTTTTTCATTCATGACCATCCGAATTGTCCTTGTGACGATTTTTGTATTGGTGAATCATATATTGAGGTTGAACCTCAATGCTTGACTTACATGATATCTATGATACTTATGGTAGACATATTATATACTATATAAAATATATATAATAAACTATACATTATCTAAGCCTAAAACACATCGTTATGATTCTAATGGGTAATCTAACCCATGAAAACACATTCACCCACAAGGGTCGTGTCAAAAATGAATATATTTAAGACTAGATAATTACTTTAGGTATACATACTTTTTGTACTTTAAATTCCTAATCCGAATCCTCCGTTATCGTCCAATTACTCACACACCTACGTTTCCTCGTGTGGAATAACTTGGTGTTCCATCCTCGAAACTATCAAACTCTTCGTGGAATTATAAAGGACACTTTGCAAAACCGATTTTGATGACGCAAGGAATCTAGTAGGACTGCCTAGGAAACGGATTTGAACCTTAATACTTGTTGCATTGTACTTAATTTTCAAATGTGTTGTATTTCGTTTCCAATCATTGTATTTAACCATTATCAATGAAATGAAGTTGAATTACTTGAATACTCGTTGTATATTGTTCATTTCAAACTTGTGGTATTTCTAGTTCAAACAATGTAAAAAGCAATTATTAAATACTTGTCGCAAATAGTGTTATGAAGTCCGCTGCAATCTCATTTTCGTTTCACTCCGATGTTTCCGCTATCGGTTGGGGTGTGACATTACGCCTCTAGACAATTGAAGAAGTATGAAAAAAACTACACAACACATGATTTAGAGCTAGAAGCAACTTTGCCCTTACAATTTGGAGACATTATCTGTACGATAGTAAGTTCACTTTCTTTACATACCATAAGAGCCTAAGATATATTTTGGGCAAAAAGAATTGAACATGAGACAAAGGCAATGGATGGAAATTCTAAGTGACTACGATTGTGATATCCAATGACATGAAGGTAAAGCTAACATATTAGCTGATGGTTTAAGTCGTAGGTATCATGAGAAATCGAGAAAAGTACGTGCCCTCAGATTAAACTTGCAATTAGATTTAATGGAACAATTGAAGAATATCCAGGATTTAATAATCAAGGATGATGCTGAAGAATTAAAAGGAATGGTAAAAGAATTAGAAGAAGGTACAGATGAAAATGGAAATTCCATAAGAAAAGAATTTGGGTACCTTGATACGTGGTTGAAAACCGGTGTTAGTTGATGTTTAAGTTCATGTTTTTATGTGACTTTTAATTCCGAATAGCCTACTTTTAATAAGGTTTGTGTTTTGCAGGTCTTATGAAGTTTAAGGAGCTAATCGGGAGCAAAATGGAGCACCGGGACGCAAATGGGATCAACCGGGATAAAGAAAAGCAAAATTCAGAAATTGAAGTTTGTGGGTGTCGTCGGCGACGCCACTTTGGGCTGTCGGCGATGCCCCGTGCATATGTCTGTCGCCTTAATTTTTTCATAGACAGGAGGATAACGCGTCGGAAGAAAAGGTAAGGATGCACGTAACAACAACCAACGTCCACCACAAGGGGTTGACGGTCGGTTTCGACCGATGATATCGGTGAATGATTCTCCAATTGTGCCACCTCGAGGAAGATTGGTATTTGATTGCAAGCCCAACTACATAAACATTCTTCCACATTTCATTGGGCGATCAAATGACGAGCCGTATACTCATTTACAAGAATTTTCGGTGATTTGTAGCACTATCGGAGGGGGCAACTTTTCACAAGATGAGATTCGTCTTTGGCTATTCCAATTCTCCTTAAAAGAGAAGGCAAAACAGTGGTTCTTGACTCTACCTACCAACAACATTCGTACATGGGTTGAGATGCAACAAGCATTCTTGGATGAATACTATTCGATGGCTAAAACTGATGATGCTCGAGATGAAATCCGGTCTTTTTAAGGAGTTGTCGAGTGAGCCACTACACGAGGCATTTATGAAGTATAAAGAGTTGATTAGGAAATGCCCACACCATAAAATTGAGAAGTGGGAGTTGGTGAAATGTTTCGTAAGGGGTCTAGATGGTGGACATGGAACCATCTCGAGTCGACTAGCAATGGAACGATACTAAGTAATCACGATTGGGAATTCCTCGAGAGAATGGCGAAGAGATCAAAAGCCAAAGAGTCGGTTGACCGAGCTAAGAAGCACCCTATCTCCCGGTCACTACCCGACCTTGATTCTAGTTCAAAGGATTGCATTTCTACATTGGAACGGGAGTTAGCCCGTATGAAGAAAAAGGAAGTTAATGTGGTACAGTTCGCGGGTTGCGACGGGTGTGGGGGGCTTGATCACAGAACCATCGAATGCCAAATGGGAAAAGCCGAAGATACCGAAGAAGTGAATCAAGTGTTTGGTGATCGCAAGCATAACGACATGAACTCAAACACTTATCATCCCGGTTTGAGAAATCACCCCAACTTCTGTTATGGGAACGCCGAGAATCAAATGAACCCGAATTTTCATGCGGGTAAGCAAGGCGGATCATCGTACCAAAACCGCCAAGGTGGTAACCACGGGGGTTACCGAAGGAATTACAACCGAGGGGGTAACCAAGGGTATCAAAACCGAGAATGAGGCTACCAAAGGGGTTATAGTCAAGGTGGTAATGGAGGCGGGAATTCAAATTCTCAAACTAGTGATGATTCGCTCAACTCAAAGTTAGATGCCATCATAAATGCTATCACTGCATCGAACCAAGAGATCAAGGCGGAGGTGAAGAAAGAGTTCGAGATACGCGACAAATCTCACAAGGCATTGGAGAAGCAAGTGGGGCAACTTGCGGAGGAAGTGTCCTAAATGCGTGGAAGTGGAGGAAGACTTCCGAGTGACACCACTGTGAACCCTAAGCATCAAGGGTCCAACTCGAAAAACACATGTGAGGTACCTATTAATAAAATTTCATTACGTAGTGGTCGAGTCATTGATAATGGTGTTGAGTCACCACCATCCCAGTTTGTTGAAGGAGTGGTGGAAGATGCGAGTGATGAGGAGAGTGTTGATTGTCCAACGGGTCAAAATAAAATTGTTGGTGAAAATAATAAAACTACCCCCATTGTGACCGTCTCTGTCCCAAAGGCTTAGGAAAAGGGTGTGGAGACTAATACCGCCCCTATCCCGAAGCTTTGTTGGGACCATCTAAGAAGGTGGTTACAAAACGTGGCCCACAACAAGATGAAATGTGGGAAAATTTTAAGCAAGTTAAAATCAACCTACCTCTCTTAGATGCAATCAAACAAGTACCTCATGTGCTAAGTACTTAAAGGAGTTGTGCACACAGAAACGAACTAACAAGTTTCCAAAGAAACTTGATTTGACTGAAAATGTTAGTTCGATTCTTTCGGGTGCACTTCCACCAAAACTACAAGATCCGAGGGAGCCCATTATTTCTATTCAAGTGGGTGAATTCAAAATGACACGGGCGCTTTTGGATCTTGGGGCGAGTGTGAGTATCTTGCCGGGTAGTTTGTATGACCAATACGAGTTTGGTCCACTTCAGTCGTCTAACACCACCGTGGTGTTGGCGTACTTGACACCCAAACTACCCCGCGGGATAGTCACCGATGTGATTGTGAAAGTTGATGACTTTTATTATCCGGTGGATTTCCTTGTACTTGATTATGTCTCATTAGACCGAACAAAGCAACCCACGGTTATTCTTGGTCGACCAATTTTGGCAACATCGAATGCCCAAATTAACTGCAAAACGGGCACGGTCGACATGACTTTTGGTAACCGTCGGTTGCGGTTGAATATATTTTCGGGTTTAACGGATCCTCGAGTCGTGACGAATGCTATATGGCGGACGTCATTGACGAGTGTATACCTCTATGCGACATTAATGTCGAGGAGGAAAACACAATAGAGGAGTGTTTTATGTTTGACAGGTTACAGTTAGAGACAAATCGGAGCATGGATGAGGAAGCGAAAAAGGTTGAGGTGATGGCGGCTAAAGAAGGAAGACCACTTGGACACATCAAGTGGAAAGTCTTCCTGAGAAGATCGACACAAAGCTAAAGCCGTCATTGATAGAACCTCCGGTTGTAGATTTCAAGGTGTTGCCCAAGCATTTGAAATATGCTTATGTGGGTGAGGGAAACACGCTTCCGGTGATCATTGCAGCCAATCTAACATGAGAGCAAGAGGAAAAGCTCATGGAGGTCTTGGTCACCAATAGAGCCGCTATTGGTTGGATCGTTGCTGATCTGAAGGGAATTAGTACCTCATGGTAATGTATAAAATCATCACCGAAGATGGTACCACTCCTTCTGTGACGCACAAAGGAGGCTAAATCCTAACATGCGAGATGTGGTCAAGAAGGAAGTGTTGAAGTGGCTAGATGCGGGTATCATTTACCCCATTTCTGATAGCCAGTGGGTGAGCCCAACACAGATAGTCCTGAAGAAGGCAGTATTCAAGTCGTCACAAATGACGCAGGTGAGGAGGTTGCTACCCGGCAGTAACCGGGTGGCGGATTTGTATTGATTATAGGAAGTTAAATTCTACAACTTCCAAGGACCATTTCCCTTTACCTTTTATTGACCAAATTGTCGAGAAATTAGCGGGTCAAAAGTTTTATTGTTTCTTGGATGGGTATTCGGGTTACAATCAAATAGCTATTCATCCAGATGATCAAGCTAAGACCACGTTTACTTGCCCGTATGGTACTTTCGCATTTAGGCGAATGCCGTCCGGGCTATGTAATGCCCCACCACCTTTCAAAGGTGCATGATGAGTATATGTTCAGATATGGTGGGGGAGTCATTAGAGATCTTCATGGATGATTTCTCGATTTTTGGATCATCATTTGATACTTGCCTTAACAAACTTGATAAGGTTTTGAAAAGATGTGTAGAGAAGAATCTAGTTTTAAGTTGGGAAAAGAGCCATTTCATGGTTCAGGAAGGGATTGTGTTGGGGAATGTAGTGTCGAGTCATTGGATAGAGGTTGACCATGCAAAGGTGCAAGTCATCTCCACCTAACCGTATCCCACGAATGTTAAAGGGGTTAGATCATTCTTAGGTCACGTAGGGTTTTATAGATGGTTTATTAAGGGGTTTAGTGACATCACAAAGCCTTTATGTAAATTGTTGCTTAAGGACCAACTGTTTGATTTTAACAAAGAGTGTCAAAACGCTTTTAACATTTGAAAGAGAAATTAGTGGAGGCCCCAATATTGCAATCGCGAATTGGTCCGTACCATTCGAAATCATGTGCGAGGCAAGCGATTATGCGATTGGGGCCGTGTTGGGTCAAAGGGTAGAGAAGAAACCTGTGGCTATTTACTACGCAAGTAAGACTCTTTCAGATGCACAATTGAATTACACGATGACCGAAAAAGAGCTACTTGCGGTGGTATTTGCATTGGAAAAATTTCGGGCTTATATATGGGGTAACAAGGTTGTTATATATTCTGATCATACTGCTGTAGGTACCTCATGGAGAAAAAAGTTGCGAAGCCGAGATTGATCCGTTGGGTTCTCTTACTACAAGAGTTTGACTTGGAGATACGGGACAAGAAGGGTAGCGAAAATGTGGTGGCGGACCATTGTCCCGGTTGACGAAGAAGAGGGTTCTTCACGTGTAGAGATTGATGACACGTTTCCAGATGAGCATATTCTAAAAGTATCTGTTTTACCGTGGTAGCTAATATTGTGAATTATTTGGTTACATGTGACTTACCGGCTCATTGGGATCGGAGGAGGAGATTGCATTTCATGTCGCAAATCAAATACTATACGTGGGAGGAACCGGACTTGTTCAAAATATGTCTGGATCAAGTTGTTCGAAGATGCTCCTGGACGAGGAGATCCCGAGTGTTTTGACGCACTTGCATTCATTTTCCTGTGGGGGCCATTTCAGTGGTCACAAAAATGGGCACAAAGTGCTCAATAGTGGGCTTTATTGGCCAGCTATTTTCAAAGACGCATTTACTTTTGCTAAAAATTGCGTTGAGTGTCAAAAATTGGAGGGGGGGGTATTTCCAAACGGGATGAGATGCCTATGCAACCGATCCTTATTGCAGATAACTTTTGATGTATGGGGGATCGATTTTATGGGCCCCTTCCTAATTCGCATGGTAATTTGTATATCTTGGTGGCGGTCGACTATGTGTTGAAGTGGGTCGAAGCGATCGCCACCATGAAATATGACCATACCGTGGTTTGCAATTTGTACAAACGAACATAATTTCTAAGTTTGGGATTCCCCGAGTAATCATTAGTGATGGGGATCTGACTTCAAGAATTTTAACTTTGGCAAATTATTGAAACGGTATGGTGTTGACCATCGAATTGCTACCCCCTACCACCCACAAACGAGTGGTCAAGTGGAGGGTCCAATAGGCAAATAAAAGAAATTTTGCAAAATACCATTCGACTGGACCGAAAGGATTGGTCGACGAAGTTGAATGATGCTTTATGGGCCTATCGAACGGCTCATAAAACACCTATTGGCACTACACCTTACCGCTTAGTTTATGGTAGAAATTGTCACTTACGGTAGAACTTGTACATCGTGCTGGGTGGGCTATTAAAGAAGTTAACATGAGATATGATGATGCAGGTAAAGAGTGAAAGTTAAAGTTGTGCGAATTGGAAGAGCTTCGGGAAGAGGCGTATGAGTGTGCTTCGAAATACAAGGATGGAATGAAGCGAGCACATGACGCAAAGTTGAAGTCAAAGGAGTTTGTGGTGGGGCAAAAGGTTTGGCTCTACAACTCAAGGCTTAAATTCTTTCCGGGAAAGCTCAATAGTAAGTGGATGGGCCCATACGTGATCACACGGGTCAGAAAGTTGGGTGATGTCACCATTGAGGACCCGAAAGATGGGTTGAAACAAACGGTTAACGGTCATCGTCTAAAACCATTTCTTGATGGTAATGACGATAAGGGCGAGAAGAACACGGAAGTGGTAAGCTTCTTGGTAAGCGTACTGGACTATGATATCGCTTGAGAATCGGTAACATGTTTTGCAGAGTTGTGTATCTATTTTAATTTTTGGTTACATCGTTTTAGAATAGTTGTGCTTATTGTTTCGATCTAATAAATCCTTGAGATGTGTGAAGTTCTGGAAGCTATGAGCGAGTCTTGAAGGCATGAGATATGTTATTGAACTTGTTTATGTGTATTGGGGACAATACACGACTATTTGAGGGGTGGTAGGATCGTTAAACGATAGGTCGTTAGCGGGTGTTAAAACAGAAAACGTCACACAAAAAGATTTTTAATAATTTTTAGGAATTTTTCTAGCATAGGTTCCCTTTATAAAAAGTTCATATGTTTACACATTTTTTGCGAAAACAAAAATTTGATTTCGGGGAAGCTGTCGCGACGGGGCATCAGGTAGTCGCCGACGGGCTGTGGAAAGTGGTCGTCGGGTGAAAATGTCCGTAGACAGGAGGTTAGTGCGTCGCCATTTGTAGGATTTTATAGAGTGCGTCAGCGACGGACCAAGAGCCCGTCGGCGACGGGCCTTGGTTTGTCAGCCGACGCTGATTGTGTTTTTACGCAAAATTTCGACCTGAAACCCAATTTGGACCCAATTTCTGCAACCCGAGTGCCTTTAAGCCACATATTTGACCCGGTAGACCCCATATCTAATTCATAACTCTAAATCACCACAAATTCTCTGCATTCATCACCACCACAACTCCATCTTCTTCATCTTCTTCATAAGAACCCTAACCTTCAAGCTTCCATAACTTCTTCAATTCTCCACCAAATCTAGTGATTCTTGAGCCTATCTTGAGTGTTTTTTCGAGAGGAACAAAACCCTATCATATCTTCCATCAATTCTTGCTAGTTTACAAGATATCTGAGTTTTTAGATCCGGGTTTTTGAAGAGTATTCTTCAAGCTTCAAGATTTTCATCCTTTTCTAATTCTTCTTGCTTAAACAACATCAAAGGTATGGTTTTTACTTAAATTTAAGCATGAATATCATATGGTTGGTTCGATTTCTTCCGAAATTCTTAAACTCTTTGTTTAGAGTAGGTTGTTTATTGCAATTTATAATGTTATAGCTTGAATTTGAGGGTGAATATATGATTTGAGTGGGTTTGGAGCATGCAACAACTATAGTGATGTGATTATATTTGTTGTTTGGCATGATTGAACATAGACATGATGTTGAACTTTGTTGAACTTGTGAAAATTAAGAGTGAAACATAAAAGAATTAGTGCTAGGTGATAAGGTTCCAACTTTTTAAGTTTAAACAAGCTAACTTACATCTAAAAATCTAATCTTTGGTTCAACATTGAAAGTTTATGTTCAAAGTTTGGAAATTGTTCGAAGTGGGTTTAGCTAATTGTTTTCCCCTTTGTTGTGATTGTAGCCATGTTTGGAAGGAAGAGGAGTAAGACTTCCGGTGAAGGCTCATCTTCAGGAGCCAGTTCTGGTTTGGGCTATATTCAACGGAAGTGGGAACAATTGAGTGCGTTGAAGAGAATGATGCAAGATTGTATCGACAAGATTGGGCTTGGGAAGAATCAAGAACAGTCGTACCACATCTGCGTGGAACGATGAAAAGAAGAAACCTCTTTCAAGATTCAATAACAAAAAGTTGGAAGCTAAGATGTGGAAATGGAAGATGGTTTCAGGGAATGTTACAACATCGGTACCGGAAAGAATTGTTCCAGAAAGATCAGTGAATGTGGAGGAGTTTAGAGCGATTGGAATAGTCCAAAAGTTTGAGAGGCTTGGATGGGAACGTGTGTTGGATTGGTGTGAGACATCACACCTCGGGTCATTTGGCGGCGGTATGTGAATGGTTGTCAACGCTGAGATTTGTTAACCGAGATGGGCCCGCTCACACGTGGCAGCTAATTGATGATATTGGTAAAAACCAGATGATCATGTTGTTTGAGCGTATGAACGCGATAGCTCGATTCGATTCATTGGGAGTTGAAGAATATGATTACTACATGATTGACCAGTTTCTAGATAACAAGATGAACGGTGTTGATCTGCCGGGTATGTTGGCGGTTGTGTTGGTGAAATCAGGAGGATTGGGGGAGTCAAGGAATGATTTGCCTTTGGAAGGGAAGATTCTCCAAGGCATCTCATTAGAGAATATCATGGTGCGGTTCGGAGACCGTGGGAAGGTGAAGGCTCCCGATTGTCGGGTGTTACATGCACTGTTGTACAGTTCACCAAAATTGTCGTGGCGACAAATAGTCATGATGAATACATGGGATACAAGAGAGGCATGCAACAGAAAAATGATCCCGTACGTGAGGATAATCAGTGCAATGATTTTGCAGCAAAATGCATTGCCCGCAGAGTCGTTATGGGTTGCTAAACCAATTGATCAGATCTCTTTTGCATCAATGAAGCGCCACTGGAAGTTTCATGTTTCAGTTTTCGGGAACCAGTATACAGTCTAGGATGAGTTGGGAACAGTTTTTAGTTTGTGGATCAAGAGGAGGCTCAAGGAGCCGAAAGGGATGTTCAATTGGGTGACGAAGAGGAAGAGGAAGATCAAGGTGGTGAAAGGAGGCATGTCGAAAGTATGCAACAGCCCACCGGGAGGTTTCAAATGAGGTGGCTCAGGTTGTGGTTTCACGAAGGAAACCAGATCATTGCAATTACAACCGGGGAGCCCAGAGTATTTATGATAATGTATCCGCGGGCATTGGGGAGAACCGCGGGTACCACCAAGAAAGACACCAGTGGGAGCAAACCTTCCAAGCACAATATCAAACTCATTGGAATGAGGAAGCGACCCATCGGGCTAAGCCTGAGCAGTTTTGGGAGGAACATCGGTTGTTCCAAGCCCAATAACAATCCCAATGGGATTTGATGGAGCAACAAAGGGCTCAAGAGAATGCTCAAAGAAGAGCATGGGAGGATGAACAGGATCGTCTCCGTAGGGAGCGAGAGTCTTTTGAGGATCGCGTTGGATGGCGACGGGCACAGATCAACAATTAGCGATCCTTAACGCCAAGGCCCTTCATGATCAGGAACGGCATCAGCGGGATTGGTTGGCGGCTTGCCATATAGCGAGCACTCGCCATGGACTAATTTTGAAAATCTACCCATACCACGAGGCCCTTCCGACCCGACTCCCCATTGGCCCGAGGCGCCGGGCTCAAGCTTTCTCCCACCGCAGATACCACCACCACCTGAAGGAGAATCGGGTCCACTCGAAAATTGGTGGGAGGTGATGTCATCCCTCACCGGGTTCTCATATAACCCGTACCCGCCTAATGACCCAAACGAGCGATACCAGCGATAGGTGAGGTATGTTTTATGTTGTTGTTGTAATTTTAGTTTTAATAGTAGTTTTTATTGCTTTTCTAGTTAAATGAACGTTGTGGGTGTGTTCTCTATATAACCCTCACGAGACCTACTCGTCATTTCGAGCTATCGGAAGGTTTAAAAGGGCTTGTTGCATAAGCTAAATGCAACCGTGATTCCTACGAAAGTGAGTTAGGATTGTTATTGTTGTATATTATTTTCCACACAAATCAAAAGTAAATTAACGTATGGCTTGGTAAATGTTCATAAAAATGGTAGAACTAGGTTGCTAACAAATTTTGACGATTGTGAGAAGCATGCTTCTACACAAGGATTGAGATTTGTAGGTACATCATGTTCGTGAGGTGACCATTTTGTTGAAGAATGAAGAGCACATGACGAACGAGCTCGAAAAATCAGGTGCATACGTTTCTTTTTACTTTTGATATTTTAGTTAGCAAATAAGTGGATTGTAAATTGTATATTATTTTCCGGGGTGAAATTTCGGGGAAGTTAGCCGTGTCACATCCCTTGTGCGATTTAAATAGCCTATTCTTGCACATTGAGGACAATGCTTACCTCAAGCGTGGGGATGGGGAGAAAAAGTTTTTCGATTTTGACCCGTTCATTTAAACATTACACATTCAGGACAATGTTGACTTCAAGTGTGGGGATGGGGGAAATTTCAAAAATTTTTGAAAAATGTCTTTGTTTGGAGCGATCTAAGAAGCACAAGTAACTAAGTTAGCGAGGGATGGCAACCCATTTGGTTTTTCGTCATGGTCGAGTTCTAGTTAATAGCACGAAGGGTATTTAATGGGTGGTTATTTGGAATAATTCGCCTAAGGAACTTGTAATTTATGCATATCATACTTCATACCCTTTATATGTGAGGTGCCACTTATATACATCATGCATACATATGTTTCTTTGTTGAGTGGACCATTAGTGATGTATTGTAGAACTTGCATCTTTTGATACATTTGAGACCATAGACCGAATACAAGCACGAGAATGATTAAGGATTAGGTAAACCTTTTTTCTTTTACACCATTTGTTCACCCTTACCCGAAATTTATTCCATAGTCGCCAACTTTGAGCCTAAACCTTTCATTTGATCACCCAAATTAGCCTTTAACCATTAAACTTTTTTTTTAACCCGTGTGATGAAAATTTGATCATAGGATTAATTGTTTGTAAAGTTATCTTGAACAAAAAAAATTGAAAAATTCAGAAAATGATATGAAAAATATGAGAAAATCATTGAGAAAAGTACAAAAATATGATTTATTAGTTGTTGAATAAAATGCGAATATCGTTGCCTCGTAGTTGATAATTTGTAGTTAATATTGTTTAGATAGTTGTTTTGTAAATCGAATTTTCATCACCTTAGCCACTTTCAAATATCCTATTCCATACCCTTAGCCTAGCCCCGTTACAACCCTCTAAAGACCTTTAGACTTGTGCTTCGTATTCGTGTTCAGTGGTGGAGAATGATTGAGTTGCAAGCTTATGCGGGTACGTGTTCTATTCGGTTTTGAGTCCAGACTTTCAAAAGTGCTAATACATCATACAATTAGCCAATTTGTAACCGAGTGGAGTGAACATTGGGAGGGATATGCATATCTTGTGAGTTTTAAGGGCGGGTTAATCTTGAATAACTACTGTCATGTGATTATTCCACTGATTGTTAAGTAACTTGAAATTGCAAAATATGTTGAGCCGGGTATGACTTGAGACCTTAACTTACGTCTCGAGAATGGGAAGTGTGTTTCTTGTTTGACCCATTTGAAAGTGAAAAACATATTTGCTTGAGGGCAAGCAAAAGACAGGTGTCAGTTGATGTTTAAGTTCATGTTTTTATGTGACTTTTATTATGAATAGCCTACTTTTAATAAGGTTTGTGTTTTGCAAGTCTTATGAAGTTTAAGGAGCTAATCGGGAGCAAAATGGAGCACCGGGACGCGAATGGGATCAACCGGGATCAAGAAAAGCAAAATTCAGAAATTGAAGTTTGTGGGTGCCGTCGCCAACGCCACTTTCGGCCGTCGGCGACGCCCCTGCATATGTCTGCCGCCTGAATTTTTTCGTAGACAGGAGGATAACGCGTCGGAAGAAAAGTAAGGATGCACGTACCGTCGCCGACGGGGCATCATGCCGTCGGCGACGGCTTCTCTAAAACTGTGTCGCGAAATTTTTGATTTCATGGTTTGGGAACGAGCATAACATATGTCTTATGACCTATTCTTGGGAGTTACGAGTTTTTAGAGTTTGAAACACCTACTTGGAGCCAAGAATCATCCAACCTTCATCACTTATCATCACCAATCTATCGAATCCATCATCATCATCCGAATCCATCATCCTAACCTAGCCTATCATCATCCCTTCCACCATTCATCTATACACATCATCTATTTCAAACCCTAATCATCATCTTCGTCACTTTCAAGGCTTCAAGATGTCAAAGTTCAAGCTTCAAATCATTGTTGATCGTGTTCCGTTCGTCATGAGCGGCTAATTCCCGGAGGTTTCACCCCGGTGTAGGTGTTTGTAAGTTTCTAGGGTTTGAACAATTGTTTATGATTTGATTTAGTGACAAGCTGTAATTTGATTTTGAAACCAAAGATAATTGTCTTGCGTTTGTATTGAATTCATAAATTATCGAGTGAAGATTAAATTTGACTTTGCGAAATGTTTATGTGCAATTATGCCTTATCTAGGTTAGAGTTTACATGTTCTTGGTAACGAAGTGCATTGTGGTCCGTTGTTACAATGTTGATAACTCTTGGCACCTAAGCCACGCGACACTAAACTTGTTGGTCAATTATGCAATTGAATCAATTCTAAAATGTGTAGGAACCCTAGGACTTCAAATACTGAACCGGGTGTGAACCTTGTTTTCTCATCATTGTTTTACAACCATAATTACTTTCGTTGCAACAATTTTCAGTTTTCGTTAGTTAATTAATCAAACCAAACTTGTTGGTTCATTCCAACACCTTTCTCAAACAAACAAATCAATCGTTTTCATAGCAAGCTTCATAAAGTGACAATTTTAGTTAAAATCAATTATATCAGATCGCAAACTACAGACTCTTCGTGGTTCGACCCCTTACTACACTAACGCATTGTTAAGGGTAATTCGGGACTTTAAATCTTATCTTTGACCGGAGCGCGACACTCCGATCATACCTATCCAAGGAAACATACGGAATAGAATTCTAGAAAAAGCTCATAAATCCAAGTATACGATGCATCCTGGAAGTGACAAGATGTGTCAAGACTTAAAGAAGAATTTCTGGTGGATAGGAATGATTATGGACATAGCAAGTTACGTTTCTAGGTGTTTAACTTGTTCACAGGTTAAAGCTGTGCATCAGAAACCCTTGGATTTACTTCAGCAATTGGAATGCAAGTTTGGAAATGAGAATTGATAACAATTGACTTTGTTACCAAATTACTCAAAACAAGAAAAGGTAATGACACAATCTGGGTGATTATGGATCGATTAACTAAGTCTGACATTTCTTGCCAATGAAGGAAACCTTCAGTATGGAGCATTTAGCTAAATTATATGTGGATAAAATAGTATCGTTACATGGAGTCCTGTTATCCATTGTATCCGATAGAGATAGTTGTTTTACTTCTCATGTTTGGGGAAGTTTCCAAAAAGCCATGGGGAACACGACTAAAATTAAGTACAGCCTATCATCCTCAAACTGATGAACAAAGCGAAAGGAAAATTCAGACTTTAGATGACATGTTAAGGCCGTGTGATAGACTTTGGAGGAAGTTGGGATGAACACTTGCCATTGATGGAATTCTCTTATAATAATAATAATATTTATCATACAAGAAATAAGGCTGCTCCTTTAAAGCACTCTACGGATGAAATTCCAAAAACGGGTATGTTGCATAGAAATAGGAGAAAAACAACTATCAGGTCCTCCTGAAGTTGTGCAAGAAATGACTAACTAGATAATTCAATTCAAGGAAAGACTGAAACAACACGAGATCTCAAAAGAGTTATGTAGATCATCGACGCAAACCAATAGAGTTCCAAGTTGGAGACAAAGTGCTATCAAAAGTATCTTCTTGGAAAGGTGTAGTTCGATTTGGCATGAAAGGAAAGTTAAGCACGAGGTTTGTTGGACCATTTGAAATTGTTAAGTAATTGGGCCAGTAGCTTATCAGCTAAAGTTACCAGAAGAAATGGCAGGCACACCTGATGTGTTTCATGTATGCAACTTAAGGAAATGCTTAGCTGATAAATCTCTAGTAGTACCTCTTTAAGATATAGAGGTAAGTGAGAAATTGAAATCTGTCGAGAAACCCTTACAAATTGAGGACCGAAATATCAAAACCCTTAAGCATAAAAGGTTGATTCTGGTCAAAGTAAAATGGGATTCGAAAAGAATACCAGAATACACATGGGAACTAGAGTCAAAAATGAAAAGAAAATACCCATACTTGTTTTAGTGAATCTCGAGGACGAGATTTTAATAAGGTAGGGATGATGTAACAACACTAAAAGAACCTACGAAGAACCATAATCGAAACCCTAGACATGCACGATAAGACCCAGCACGTTAAAACGAAGAAATCGAAAACAAGAGGCTTAGGAGCGTCGTGGGGGATACCCTTGATTCTCTCCCGACGCACGGGAGGGTACCAAGACACGTGGCACCAGTGCACGATAAGTGGCAGCCTATCCGCGTGAGAGAGCTGACCCAGCCCTAGCTTGCAGCTCCCTGCCACACGGGAGAGACCCCTGCTCCTCCCGCGACACGCCTGGGAAGCCCAAGTGGGCTATATAAAGGCAAGGGTGGGGGAGTTCAGTGCACAGTTTTGATTGAAAATTGATACTTCTTTCTCTCTCGATCTGTCATTGATTACCCGAAGCCAACTCTGCTCCGTAGGAAGTACTAAACCCTGATCACCGATACGATACCCTGTCTGATTGATCGTAAAACTTATCAAAGGGATGCAAACTGCTTCCTAAATAAGGCTATACTTTGTTAACTACGTTGAGGTTTTGATCTCGTGATTATCATTAAAGTTGAATTGGGTTTCTTACACTAATACGTGTTGCATTGTGAGTTTAACTAGGAATCCAGGCTTAGTACCAGGAGGCTGTAAAAATCAAAACCCTAATTCTGTAAAGTGAGTCATTGTCTTTTATTAAATGTTTTTCAAAACCCTAAATGTTTTCCAATTGTTACTTATATTAAGTGATTAATTTTTTGTATTCTTACTGGGAAATTACTGTTGATATGTGGGGTTTTATATACATTACTTGTTATGCATTGCTATTTGGACAACGAGTTAGCCAAATAGTGATATGACCACATTCACCCGAAATAAGCGAGTAACAAATACCATTAAAAGTGGTTTCTTTACTATTGGACAACGAGATAGCCAATAGTAGTTTGGTAAGATAAATAAATGTAAAAACCCTTAATATTGTGATTATAAGAATGTGTCATTTTATACAAATGAATGATCTCACCAGTATTTTTTGCTGATAAAATGTTTTTAAACGCGTTTCAAATAACTTACTGTGAAAGAAAGGAAATAGCTACGAAGCACCAGAAGCTTAAATAAAGTGGCTATATCACCAAAATAAAGAAAAAAGAATGTGTTTTGTAAAACTAGGGTTTATCCTTATAAAAACCTTTTGATGTAATATGGGTTTTTTATCCCAACTGTTTAATATATAAAACTTTGGTGTTTTATAACTCTGATATTTTCCCGAACTACGATCGTAATAAAATTTTCCGCTGCGAATTTAATAAACACCGGTACCACTGTTGTATCTGTTCAGCGCTCTCGCCCACTCTGGGGTTGTTGATTGTGACATTTATAACCACCTCCACCGGATCTGCCGCCGCCACCACTTGCTCCTCCGCCCAATCTACAACCACCTCCATTTGTAACTCTCCAAAACATTCATTTAGATCCTCTTCCAACAAACTCTAGTGACGACGATGTCAATGGCGTTGAAGCGTTTTGCCGCCGCTACAACTCATGCTATTTCCTCTGCTACTTCTGCCTCCATCTTAACCAAAGACTTTCATGTAAGCACCATAATTTCACCCACTCATCCCTTACCGTACTCAATTTAATTTCTCTATGTGTTCACTCTATTCATCAGTAATTTAGCTATAAAGTTTGTCTATTTCTTAATCTATTATGTTAAATGTTTTTTTGTTTTGTGCTTATCTACAGTGAAATCTCGATATTATTGTTTATCATTTAGATAAGAAACTTCAAATCTTCAACTCTGTGATTTTGCTTTGGTGATTTCGCTATTTTGGTTGTATGCATGTATACTTTCTGTCACATAAAACTGTGACCTAATTTTTAATTGTAAATTGTTATTGTGGGTCTTGATTTAGTTTGTTGTATTAATTTCCGTGGCTTCGAATTTGATTTCGTTTGAGGTAGCGAAATCGTTGACGGTGGGGGAGTGACAGGGGGTGGTGGCTGGATTTGGTGGTTAGTTGGAAAAGAGAGAGAGTTACAGAGATAGACAGGGGTTAAAAATGTTCACATAACTGACTTTAACATCATGAGGTATGTTTTTCCAAATAAAGGATAATGATAGTAATTATTGAAGTTAAAGGACATTCATTACAATCCGATACAAACATAAAAGACGAAAAGTTAATTTACCCAAATTAAATGAAAGTCACTTGATAAGTGACATGTGGCATTGGAATCGGTTGTAACCTAGGTCACTCCTAAGATCATATTGTGAAAGAAAATAAGTTTTTTTTTTTTTTCACCCTTTGAATAGCCCACCCACCTTTGAGTCACCGATAGGGACAACCTTAGTGATCTTATAAATACAATAAAAAGACGGATCAGGTATTATACTTTTATAAAAAAACTTCACGACAATCATGAAAAATGTAATTTATGATTTTTTTTCCAGGATTTACTTGACAATAAAGATGTGTGTACACATATGTTTTGTACATGTATAATTAAATTTTATAAATAGCTAGATTTATGATTTATTTCCCTAAAATCCAAAACCAAGTAAATAAATTAACAAGGCTATTACGCCTTCAATTCTAGATATCGATAGATCACATATGGGGTCTATTGACACTCGCTACCTCAATGATTCTAGAGAAGGTATAGGATGGACATAAGAAAACATATATGGCGACGAAAGAGGCTGGGTTGGGAAAGATTTGTTGAACTTCTAATCGCTATAGTTTGTAGATTTTTTTGATAAAGTTTAAAACAATGAATTAATAAACAATAACCTATAACCTTACATTTGTAAGAAGGGACACCTAACCAATAAGTTATGATACCGTCAATGTATCAACAGATTTTGTTTCAACATAAAACAAGTGAATGCACAGGGTTTGTTTGGTATGCCGTAATGGAATGACAAGGGAATGGAATGGACAATGTAATTGTATGGACAAAGGAATGAAATGGATCATTACCATTTCATAGTCCTGTTTGGTTACCGTATAGGAATGTAATGAATCCTTACCTTGTGTTGTTTGGTATGCAGGACAAGGTGAAGGAATAAAATCGGTGATGGGTGGTGGTAGTGGGTGGTTGCGGTGGTGGCGGGTGGCGTCGTTGGAGGTGGTGGGCGGCGGATGGTGACGATGGACGGTGGTGGTGGTGGCCGGTGGTTCGCGGTGGTCGATGGCGGAGGGTGGCGGCAGTATGGTCGACGGTCGCAGGTGGCGACGGTGGTTGGTTGGCGGTGGAGTTGGTTGTCAGTAGCATCAAGGGTCGGAGAAGATGGTGGCGGTGGAGGGTGGCGACAGCAGGTGGTAGTGATGGTCGGTGGTGACCGGTGGTGGCGGGTAGAGAAGTTGGCAGTGGTGGCGGGCGGTGGTGGTTGGCGGCTGAGGGTGGCGGTGGTACGAGTGGTGGCGGGTGATGGTGATGGTCGGCGGCGGAGGGTGTGAAGGTGTGGCGGTAGTGTTGGGTGGTGTTGGTGATGAAGGGTGAGAGGGGGAATGAAATGAAAAAAAAACAAGGGTAGCGGATGGAATGAATTTAGGGAATGGAATGCCTTATGTAATGGGTGATTCCATTACCTTGAGCAACCAAACACAACTTTTTTTCATTCCCTCGTAATAGTTCATTCCATTCCTTCTTACATTCCCGCATACCAAACACTACCTTATTGTTTTTTTATGTAATCGACCAAAAAATTGCTCTCAACATATTATTTGTCGGAGGGTAGGGATCCTAAAGAAGAGCACCCTATTTGAGAAACTTGAGAAGAAATCTGGACCACACATTTTTAAGCTTTTCCTAAAACACACATATGTATAGTTTAAAAGGACTATATACATATATGTATATTGCACATATGTATAGTTTACATTTGACTATCTACATATGTGTATAATTCAATATACATATATGTATATAGTCACTTTAAACTATACATATGTGTATATTACGAAAAGCTTAGAGAAAATGTGTGGTCCAAATTTCTTCTCAAGTTTCTCAAATAGTCTACTTCTTCTCACATGATCCTAACCTCATTTATGGATATGGAAGTTTATTTCGTCAACATACATCCAAAATTGGCATTTTTGGCTAACTTTTACGCATAAAGTGATCGATGATTTGTTTAATTTAGTAACAAACTAACAACTCTATATATTTACATACAAGATTCCAAAGTACACGTAAATTATTATATTAATAAGGAGGATGCAAGTACCTGTTAAAGAATATCTTAAAATATTATCTATACTATATAATAAAAGAAACCACTTATAAGACACCTGTCATCATATTAGACCATGTTTATAGATAATTATTATTTTAATTTAATTTCTTTTAATTAATTAAAAAAAACACTTATGAACACTTATATCATATTAGACCATGTCTTATAGATAATTATTATTTTAATTTAATTTCTTCTAATTAATTATAGATAATCCTCTTATTAAATATTATTTAGTTTAATATCTTATGGATAGTTATTCTATAGTATAATCTTTTTACTTATTATATACTCTCCTACTAAATATTATTTTGTTTAATCTCTTCTACTTAAATATATATTTATTTTTTAAATTTAATGTATACTTCTCATTTATAACTCTAATAAACTTTAAACTTTTACATAGTATATATAGTGCTAGACATACAAACGAAAAACATTTTGGATAGCATCAATAACTTAAGACATAATATAATTATATGTATAAGATGCACTTTATAATAAAATAATACCATACAAAATTACAAATATAAATTCATTGATTTTACTAATAATAACAAAGTCTTAGTTTTTTAAAATTAGATTTATTACGGTTTTTTAAATATAATTTATATTTATCACTCAAATGACTACTTATTTGTTTCTTGAATAATATGTTTGACCACTGTATCTTCTTTTCAATTATCATCTCCGCAATCAGCATATCTATCGCGTACCGAGTATATCCATTAATTTTTTTAAATATAATTTTCTTATTATTTGGTACATAAAATCAATTTTATTTAAGCCGTGTGATACACGAGGGTTTTTAAAGATATAACTTTTTTTTATTATTTGGTATATAAAATTACGTTATTCAACCCGTATAATATGGTTCATATATAATTTTTTTAATATATAAAATTATATTTATACAACCCGTGTAATGAAAGAGGTTTTTAAAGATATATTGTTTTATTATTTAACATGTAAAATTTATTTATTCAACCCGTGTAATACACAGAGTTATTTAATATAAGGAAATTAAATAAGTCTAAAAATATTTCATTATAAATTACGTGTCATGCTAGAATATAATAATATAGATCGGATTTTGTAACGTAACAAACTGAAAGATAACGAATTGAACGAATGGGATGACAGCTAGCTTGCTACTGTTTATGCGACAAATTAAACAAACACAAACACTTAAATAACGAATTCTAAGGTTATCACAATTTACAAAAACAATAATTTGTTGCGAGAAAAAAAAAAACACAAAGTCAAATCGTTGAACTTTTTAATTGGTGGTTCATATTTTAAACTATTTTCTTCTTACATACATATACATAATTTTCTTCTTACATACATATACATATATTATTATATAAAAAAACTATCAAACAAAATGAAAACCCCAGGGACGCAGGTTTCCAGTTTTTGAAAATACACACTCGGGTTGATTCTGACAATATACCATAAAAACTCAAATTACAGTTTATTTTTTTCATTTTTTTAAACGACTCCCTTATATACACATAATATGAGTTTTTAAACAAAGATCTTCAGAGTTCTTAAACAAATATGCACTATGAGTTTGATCCACTGATTCCTTCATAAAAATTGTTTATATATATATATCATAAAACTACAACATGAACAGTGCACCAGGAGCAAACAAATGATCCATTGATTTGTGTTTCTGTAGGAGGATTAAATATCGTCAAAGCCATCGCTCTATGATTAAAATGAGGTGGATGATCATCAAAAACAAATTCAAAAATCCCTAGAAATAAAGCATTCCATCTTAGCTGCTTGATGTCAGCACGACAGATCATTGTGATGCTAGTAAATCAAGGTTCTCATCCATACGACCAGCAAGAAAAACATATCACCCAGGGGCCTACTGCATGAAAGTATGAAACCCGTCGAACCTGAATCGGACCTTCGAAACAGTGATTGAAGAATCGAAATAAAACTTGTAATTGACGAACCGAAATCGGAACGTTGATTTAGAACGGAAATCGGACTTGTGATTGATGAACTGAAATCGGACCTTTGATTACTGCAATCAAATTGGTTAACCGATCGAGCAAGGGAAACAGAGGGCCGATTGAAAGTATGAAGCCGGTCGAACCTGAATCGAACCTTCAAACATGTGATTGAAGATCCCAAATCAAACCAATTTAACCATATTCAAATATGCAAACGAACAGTACGAGCGGCTATTTGTCTTTTTAAGTTAAAATAAAAAAAAATACCCATTTTAATAAATATTTCTCAAATCACCCACTTTTGATAAATATTTTTTCCACCAACGCTATTTTTTCCTCAAATTACAGTTTATTTTTTTCAATTTTTTTTAAATGACTCCCTTATATAAACATAATATATACACATACGTATATAAGCGTATATAAATGAAGTAATTGTTTATTAAAGAGTAAATTGCACAAAACATCCTTTATGTTTCCTCAATCTTGCAGGTTCAAACCTTAATGTTTAAAAGTTGCTAAAAACAGCCTTTAAGTTTATTTTTGTTGCGGGTTCAATCCTTTACAGCTAACCACGTTATTTTCTTCAGTTAAGTTCCCTCACATGCATAACATGTCAGGGTATATTCGTCATTTTGGGTGATCTTCCACCCACGTCAATAAAAAATCAACCTTTCTTTCTTAACTCTCTCTATTTCATCTCTCTCTCTCTCTCTCTCTAAACACAAACACAGATACACTTACACTCTATCTATTCTCTCTCCGGCCACAGATCTCCGATCATCACCACTATCACCAAGCTCCGACGACAAAGAATCCCAAGCCAGCACCCACCTGCCACCACCTCCACACTCCACACACCACCTGTCACCACCAAGCAAACCAACCACCTAAATCTGTCACCACCACCAACCTACCCAAAACCGCATCTTCCATAAATACACTTACACTCTCTCTATCCTCTTCCTGGCCACAGATCTCCGGTCACCACTACCACCAACCTCCGGCGACCAATAATCCCAAGCCACCACCTCTACACTCCACACACCAACTGTCACCTCCAATCAAACCAACCACCTAAATCTGTCACCCACACGACACCACCGTACCAAGCATGACGGTATCTGGATTGGATTTGTGGAACGGCAGAGGCAGATCTGATTTAGGTTTCGAAGACGGCAGTTGCATGGTGCAATGGCATCACATCATCGACGGTAGGTAACCCTTGTTCCCACACTGAAACTCGATCGTCATCATCGTCGTTACTCACTTCTTCACCCATCGATTGCAGATCAATATTTTGATTACAGATTCACAATCAGTTGAAATGAGATGCAATGAATTTGGTTTCGTATTTTGTGGATTTATTAAAGGAATTTGGTGTTGGATTTGGGTGTGAAATTTTTGGAGATATTTCGGGAGGGAGGAGGTGGTGGTGGTGGCAGGTGGTGGTGGTTGATGTGACAGTAGTGGTGCTATGGCGGCGGTGGTGGTTCCTGATTGTAGAGAGACAGAAAATTGAAGGAATGAGATTGAGTCTTAAGAGAGATGGAGAGATGGGGTCTTGAGTGAGAGAGTTAATTGTTTTATATAAATAGGTTAAACCTTAAATATTCTTTTTTCTTATAATTAACGTGAGTGGAAGATCAACCAAAATGACGAATATACCCTCACATGTTATGCATGTGAGGGAACTTAACTGAAGAAAATAACGTGGTTAGCTGTAAAGGATTGAACCCGCAACAAAAATAAACTTAAAGGCTGTTTTTAGCAACCTTTAAACATTAAGGCTGGAACCTGCAAGTTTGAGAAAACATAAAGGATGTTTTGTGCAATTTACTCTTTATTAAATGTGTATGAAGGTATGATAGCTTGTTCTTGTTCATTTATTTAGCTTGTCTATTGTTTCTTTGTTAATCACATAGCCGACTAGAATCTTACACTTTCAAGAAAGAAAAACCTTTTTTTACAACGACTTAAAAAATCATTTTCAATTCCATCGTCAAAATTTGGATTTTCTTGATTTTACAATGGAAACACGTGAAATAACCCAATACAATATATTCGTTTGTACCTTGTGCAACTCTCTCTTTCTTTCTTGTCAATAAAATTACGATAACAAATCATAAAATATTACAAACGAACGAAATCCAACTAGCTTACCTTCCTTTTTTGTTGTTTAATTATTGTCTCACACACCTTGCTCCAATATATTGTTCTAAAACATCAATATCTTAGATGATTATCTGTCAAAACTGTTAATTCAGGGTTAATATTCACCAATAAAAATGTTTAAATTTTTAAAAATATAGGTACATAAAAAGAGTTAAAATTATGATGTGTTACCTCTTAGGGTGGAAGGGGCACCCTACGGTATTACCCTAGCCCCGATCAATTATACATTGCCATGTCAGTTCTTAACCTAAGTACCCTAGAACTAGGGTGCGCAAAAAACCGAATTAACTGACCCATAACTGAATTAACCGACTAAACCGAATAAAAAAACCAAACCAGATAAAAAAACCGGTGGGTTGGTTAATGTTTTTTCTGAAAACCGAAAGTAGCCGGTCGGTTGGTTATCAATATTTCGATGCCCACCATAAGTGAACCGAATCGACATGTAGTAAAATCGTTGTTGGATTTAGGACTTTTCACCTTTTTTAATATTTGATGTTTTTGGTTAAACGTTTTAGTATTTACGGGTTATTTCATATCGTTTTGGTTGAATGTGTATTTGAATATATATGGATATATCATATCACTTTGTTTGAATATTTTGTAATAATCGAAATTAATATTATAGATTATATGTATTTTTAATAGTATGTAATATACTAACGTATAGAAATATGTAATAACAATTTATTCCATGTAAAAAAAATAGAATTATTAGGCTAGACCTAAATTCATGGTTAACCATCCTTAACCAATCGCTATAACCTTCAGAACCCATTAACCAAAACCGTCATAACCGATCGGTTATGGTTATCCATTAACCGAGCTCGCTATTATGGTTATGGTTTTGGACCCAAACCGACCCATGCACACCTCCACCTAGAACCACAAAAATATTGGCAACGCCTACCCACAAGTATCCTAAAACATTTTTTTGATTTAAATAAATTCAACAATTAAGTTTAATTAATATTTATTTTCATTAAATAACAATCTAAATTAAACAAACTAATAAAGTTAAAAATAAAGACACAATAAAAATAAAAATAGAAAAAACATAAATATAAAACAAAACTATTCCTCGTCGTCCTCTTCGAGGTACGGTTGATCTTGAGTTGCAAGATGGACCACAAGATCATTTCTAAGTCAAAAATGCGTATATCGATTCATCAACTTGCGAAGAGCATCATTGTAAAAAACGTGTATGACGACAGGATTCGGGATATGGACTGGTGAGAACGTATATCTGTCATCCTTTAAGGTCATGTTGTGCAATATTATACACATATACGTCATGCTAATAATCTTTTTACATTCATAACACGCCTGGGTATCCTAAGTATGCGACATTTTCACTTTAGCAAACTAAAAACACACTCCGCATCTTTTCTTGCCCTTTCTTCCAATTTCGTGAACTTCATTTCATTTGGATCGACCGAATATGAAAACGTTTTCACAAAGTTGACCAAGTAGGGTAGATCCTGTTGGTTAGATAGTATCCACGTTTGTATGTATGTACATTCAATTGAAATTGACACTAAGGTGCCGTTCCGTTCAGTTGAGGGAGAAATATTAGAGATGTTTGGAGCACATTGATGTCGTTTAGTGAACCCCATGGACCACAATGCACATGCCAAAACCATAAATCTTATGAAGCAACCGCTTCGACCATGACCGTTGGGTATTCGTGATCACCTTTCATATATTGGGCTGGTAACTCTTTGGGACACATCCTCTAAACAAGATACGTACAATTGATGCTACTTAACATCCTGAGAATGTGGTGTTTTTCTTCGTGTTTTTGGTACAAAATCGCTATGTCGTGGTTTGTTGGCCTACGCAAGAACTCATCCCCATACAATTGATTTACGGCATTATAGAAAAATGGAATGCATTCCCGCGAAGTTGAAAGTCCCGATAAACGGATCTTTGGATATCACACGTAGCTTGGATGGTGCCAGAATCACAAAAACAAGCTAATCAATCAATAAAAGAAATAAGATGAAGATAAATAGAAACCAACTTGCATACAAGATTTGTCTAATACAAGTTGTTAGTCACCAAAAAGCCACCACCCTAATTACATCATTTACTATTTATACTACTAGGGTTGGTGCTCCATTAGTCTATTCCCTTAGGCCCATAAATAACCTCTAAGCCCAATTATAAACAATTAACCCAAACTAACATGTAACTAATGCATAAACCTAATCATGAACTAACAATCTCCCCCTAGGTTTACTGCATTAGTTTGTCTTCAAGCTTCCCAATTTATTGTCTGCTTCCTCCGAAAAGTGGTCCTGGATCCACATACAATATGTTTTGAATTACAGCTGCCACTGCTCCGGTCCAGGACTTTGCACAGGCTTCATATTTGTCACTTGTATGAATTTGATGCTGACAAAGAACTTTAATGTCTTCTCGTGAAAGCTTATGAGTTCCAGCACGTCTGACAGCCTAAATGCCTTTTCTTTAGTCACAATTATTGCTTCTGCCATCCTTGGATCGTAAACCCAATAGCAAAAGTTCTTGACCACTCCTTTAGGAATTTTCGAAGCCGCAGGAGTGACCTTTTCTTTGTCGGTTGGTGGCCGAATGATGATTTTTATGCGCTTGTGAGTCTGATGATCTCGTATTCATGGATTTTTCTTCAGATAGGTCTCAGCCGTCTTCATCGTTGGGAAGTTATGTGTCACTTCGTATTCAAGATTTGAGTGGAAAGCCCATCCTTCACCGCGCTGATTTAGATCTGAATCCGTATATGGAGCTCTCAATAAACTTTTTAGATCGATTTCGTCCAGGATTCGAACTGTGACTGCTTAGAGTAATATTCCTTGTGTCCACTCTCTCTAGTCACCAACCACAGCTTTCTGTCATGATCGTACTTCCAACACTTGACTTTTGATTTGTTTCCAACTGTATGGTAGAAGCTCGATCCCAATTCCATAACATAGCGATCAGACACTTTTGATGGATCCTTGAGCTGGAAGTTCTCGTCAAGTGGATTGACATCTTGATTCTTCATTACGAGCATCTTTTTGCTTTGCAGATTCTTTGCTTGTGGTTGTTTTTTCTTTGTCTGCTTTGCTGCAAGATAGGCTTCCAGACCAGCTTCTCGTTCAGCATCTTCAGTTGCCTTTTCTTCAGTTGTACGTTCGTGGTGTGCAACATTCAGAGGATCATAATTTTTATCAGCAAATTCACCACCGAACTTCTTTTGCAGCTTTGCTTTCATTTCATATATCTCAGTCATCAACAAACTCACATCACCCTGTAACTGCTCTATTGCTTGGTTTCTAATTGTAACTTGATTCTGCAGCGATGCTATTTGAGCATTCTTCAGCTTGTTATCTTGTTCCAATAATATCACCCTTCGTTGCAGCTTGCCAACATCCACCACGTCATCGTCATCACTGTCAGTCTGCTTAATAAATTTCATTTTATCTGCAGCCATTCTCATAGCAGCTTCATCATGTTCAGATAATCCATCACCAAAGCTTCCAGCTTCATCTCAAAAACCACATGAACTTTCCGGTATGTCTGTAATTGGGGCATCTTGAGTAATTGGCTCAGAAGTGACTCTTGGACTTGCAGGCTTATGGCTAACGGGTGTATCGACGTTGGTAGGAATGATTCCGGGAGGAGGGATCCTAGATTCACCCTGAAAAGACGCAAGTAGATCAGTTAGATTCTCTTCGGATATAACATTTAGTTCCTTAACAGGTGCTTCAGCTTTCTCTGATTCAACATGTTCTATGTCCATCTTCAGAAACTAGATCTTCGACTACAAGTTCAGGATTCAGCTTTAATCACGTTCTAGGCTTTGGAGCGAAACAACCTCTGGAAATTTGCTGTTTTTAACCAACGCATATTTTCTGGTGAATTTAAACTTTATATTTTCTTTCTTGCGCTGCTTGTTTGCTGCTTCAAAACAACTGGGACCTAGCAGCTTTAGATTCAAGAAATTTGTCCCTTTCTTTAGCTCTGGATATTTCTCATCGAGAATCATCTGCATAAACCTTGGATAGAGGAGGAAAACCTTCTTCTTTGGATTTTGCAGCATGTTCTTCATGTTGTCAAAGACAAATGCTGAGAAATTATAGTCCCAATCATTCACCAAAGCAACTAATGGCGCCATTTGTGTTTGATTCAGCTGGTCTTGACCGCCTTTGTTTTCGAAGATGCATAACAGCAAAATGTGAGCGAGACGCCTCCAGTATGGTGGAAACATTTTCTTCAGCACGGTGGGGTAAGCTCTTCGTAATTCATGCGTCATAGAGCTTTAATCACAGAGTCTCTATCAAAAGCTGTTGGATGTCGTTCGTTATCTTCAAACTTCAGGACTTCACGTATAACTTCCTCGGAGATCACAATGTTTTTTTCTTGGATCTTTGACTCTATAGTAGATCCACCTCCCTTGACTTCAGCATGTATCTAGAAATCTTGAATCATCGACTCATCAATAACTAGATTGACCTTTAAGGCGTGGAGAGTCGACAGTCGTTCAATCCAATCACAAGAGAATTGAACATCTCATGGTATTCTGATGGAGGGTCTGACATGTAAAAAGCTTGATTATGGAAAGCTTCGACATCCAGTTTACGTTCTGCCAGCATTTGTTGCGCCATTTTTTGCACTTGAACAAAATCGTAAGTTGCGATAATAAAATTGACTAATTTGATCCTTTGACCATTTGACCTTGAATCAAACAGTTCATCGAACCTAATTAGTCAGAGGTCCAAGAAAAATCAAGGGTTCAAAAAGGATTTGAATCAGACAATCATTTAAGATTCAAAAGGTTCAAATCATTTTGAACTGGTCAACAAATTTTGGATGGCCTGGTTCAAAGAACTTTATGAACCAGGTTAAGGATCTCGAATGACAATGGTTCAATTAATGACCCCTTGTCATCTAGAATAATTATCCGAGATGCACGTTAAGTCATCCGAGATGGTCATGAAATCATTCGAGATCCATTCAAGATGCCCAATGATTCATCCAAGATGCTCAATAGTTCATCCGAGATGCATAGGAGTTCTAACCTATTAGTCCGAGATCAGTTTGAGATGGCAGTTCGAGATGGAGATCCGAGATAGGGACAGATTCGAAAAGACTGTACCCATCTCGGATAGGGTAATGTCATATTTTGGGCTTGGCCCATCTCGGAACAGTGATCCGAGATAGACTTGGGCCTGACCCATTTCATCAATGATTTAAATGAGGCTGGTTCGAGATAATGGGCCCAACAGTTCAGTATTTTACAATTTATTTGCCATGTGGACCCATATCTTTTCAAAACAGTAATGCCTTTTGTCAAATTTTGCAATTCATCCAACTAAGCAACCTTTTCAGCACTTCACTTATTAAATAATAAAAAAAATATTTAAATGAGGAGACAAGCCATGGGATCAAACCGTTTAACGAACTGGCTAAGGAACATTTTTCATCACTTCACTTATTCAGACAGGTCCATGGGATTGCCAATATATGTGTCCTCTTAAACTTATCGTGTTAATCCTTTTTAATTTCAACCTTGTACTTTTAATCCTGAAGGAACAAGCTATAGCGTCCGTGTATCCCATAACATGTCATACCCTCGCGATCAAGGTAAGCACAACCGTTCATCGTAACAAGTGAGTATACTTGGATCATCTTTTGATTTTACAACGTCGGTGTAGTTGGTGAACAGGTCAGTCGTACTGCAGAGCAACCAAACAACATCTGACGAGGGTTAGGCTTTATACATTATAGAACTTGTCCTTTCAAGCACATGGAGTTGTCTCACAATGAGATATCCTTTCTCTTTAAGGTTTTGGCCTTCATTTTGGCTCTTTTAAGGATATCTGGACTATGCCTAGGTCTGCATATGCCAGGATGCAACAGAAGGGCAGAACGGATATCCCCGGATGAATCATCAGCATAAAGACCCGGAACTTCAGACGTTGGCTATCTATCAACGCATGATTTAAGACCATGAAATCATATGTCGATGATATGTTATCCACATGACGTATAGCTTGCAATACTTGGTGTTTAATTATTTATGTCCTTTGAACGATAAGCCTATCAGCACATCGTATTGGATCCTTGCCTATTAGCAAATTCATTAGTACGGAAATTTATTTCACTTCCCAAGCATGAAAATTCTCCCCCTCAATCAAACATTTCTCCCCCTAAATTTGTGCAAAAGTAGAATACTTTATGCCCAAATTTAATTTATTATTGGGAAAGGGAACATTATATATATATATATATTGATACTCAGTCGGTAAATCGCATTATTTTCAAAAGGTCCACAAGCACCTTGAATCTCGAGTTGCTGACAGGTTTTGTAAAAAGATCTGCAGTATTAGCATCAGTATGGATCTTTTCAGGTTTAATTAAACCTCTGTCATAGCAATCTCGAATAAAATGAGCTTTGATATCAACGTGCTTGGTCTTGGAGTGAAAAACAGGGTTTTTGATGATTTGGATAGCGGCATCATTATCACAATAAATGGTAGTGTCAAGATAAGTCAAACTGTAATCCGCGAGCTAGTGTTGCATCCAAATAACCTGGAACAACAAGAAGATGCTGCAACGTATTCGGCTTCTGTGGTAGACAATTATACCGTTTGTTGCTTTTTGCACTGCCACGAAATGAGTCTGTCTCCCAGGTATTGACATCCTGCCGATGTAGACTTCATATCCCTGTCTGTCACTCCAAGATTACTGTTAGAAAAAGCAAACAAATCAAAGTTCGAATCTCTAGGATACCATAGCCCAAGCTTTGGGGCTCCCTTGAGGTATGTAAAGATTCGTTTCACAACAGTAAGATGAGAAAATTTTGGATTAGCCTGAAAACGAGCACATTGACAGACGGCGAACATGATGTCTGGTCGACTAGCGGTCAGATACATCAATGAACCGATCATGGATCGATATAGTGTTGTCTTTGTCAAACTTTGCAAGAACATCCTGAACATATTTTCCTTAATGGATGAGGAAGCATTTACTACTATGTCGAACTTGCAGCCCCAAAAGGTCCTCATTTCTCCCAACGAACTCATCTCGAATTTTTTCTTCATTACCTCCTCAAACTCCTTACACAGATCCTCATTTATTGACCTGAATTTAATGTCGTCAACATAAATTTGAACAAGGATCAGATCCTTACCAACGTGTTTGTTAAAAAGCATTTGATCTATAGTTCCCCGGGTGATTCTGAAAGTGCATGCATCAAACTCGTTAGAGTTTGAAAAAGCATCACCGCTGGCATTGATCCGGAAATCGAGAGAACCGTTCAGCACACCCGAGTTGTGCAGCGAGCAAACAAAATAGTGCAAGCACCAACCTCGAATCTCAAACCAATGGAGAACTCAAGCAACCGCGAGAAGCAAACCGAAGCCTCACCGTCACACAACCAATGTAACATCCGTCAAAAACGGATTTACCAAACCCGCTCCGTTTATCAACCGAACAGTCAGTTAAAATTTTCGTTGCGAATTAAATGCCCAAAATAATTTTAAACGATACGTAATCAATTATTATGCGGAGATATGTATTTAGTTTTTGAAAATCTGTCAAAAATAACAAAATAAAAATGTTTTACTCATGCCGGGTTTCGAACTCGGGTCTGTACCGGTTCAAACCAAACAACTTATCACCTAGCCGAACAACCGCTCCGCCGCTTTGATTTTATGGTAATATCAGGAAACATTTAATTCAAATATTCAAGTTCCGAAGTTCAATTCAGTAAATTGCGCCCAAAATAGCAGTCGTCGGAAATCCCGACGACTTCGCCGTTTAATTACGTTTTCGCCCAATATAACCGATGACTTAACTCCTACGACGGTTATAACCGACGTCTGAACCCGCGACATCAGCCATAACCGCCGGAGAACGGCTGACTTCGAATTAAGACCGAATTCAGACCCCATTCATCTCAATACTACCCTATAAATACACCCACAACTCGCCAGAAACCTTTCACACTCAAATCGCACCTTTTCTCGGCGAAAACTCACTCGCCGGAAATTTTTATTACGTCGCCGGAAAACCGTATCATTAGCCTCCGAGCTTTACTGAACCCCCTAAACTCTTACCGAAATCACCCACACCCTTTGTAAGCTTTCGGAAGACTCTCTGTTGCAAGACACTCGTCGCCGGAAGAACTTGCTGCCACCGGAGTTCTGCCGGAAAACAGAGGAGAAACAGTCGGTACTTTACACGCCTAATTCCTTTCCTTTTTACTTTTATCTCGTCTGTAATTGATCATAAAACGCTAAAGGAACCTGAATCAACTTTTCGAACCAGTCAGTCGTCACTTCCGGTTAAAACCAGTGAAGAAGAGGACGTTTCAGTAATGGTTAAGTATAATTAAAATCAAGTTATTTACCGGGTTAGACACACAGTCCAGCGGTGGACTGTGTGCACTTTTAACGCTAAGGTCACGAGTTCGAGTATTGTCCCTCACACGCCGCCTTGATAAAAATTCTTTTTTCAGCAAACTGAACCGGGTTGATTTAAGTATATGTTAAGTATATTGATAACCGAGTTTATAACCAAGTGAGACACACAGTCCAGCGGTGGACTGTGTGTCCGCTAACCCACAGGTCCCGGGTTCGAGACCTGTGGAGCGCACCGGTTCGCTAGATTTAATTCATTTTTAAAATAAAGGGATTTCTGTTTAATTCTAATTAATGTATATATGTAATTAAAATCGGATATATGACGGGTTAGACACGTAGCTCAGTTGGTAGAGCTGCGTGCACGCGTACGAGAGGTCTCGGGTTCGAGCCTCACCCAGCGCACAATAATATGCCTTCCGAACCGGTCAACGTCAGTCAAAGTCAAACGGTCAAAGTCAACTGTAGCAAAAATAAAATATTTTTTTATTATTTTTATTTAATTATTTTAATTAAAAATCAATTATAAATACTTAAAAATAACATTTTTTAAGGTTAGAAAATAGCCTCAAACTCACAAAAATACACCCAACAATCCTACTAAAATAGATTAATAAAACCCGTTTACTTACCAAACCGTAATGCGATTTATCTAGGTTAATTTCACTCGTGGTTAACACCATTTCGCGTGCATTCAACCTCATCAACCGAACGCACCCAATGTGAGTGAATTCTTACAAACTCCCCTTTTTATTCATGTTTTGGGGTGTATCATGTGTCGTTTAAACTAATTCTCTTATGCAAATTTGTGCTATACCATTATATGAACTAAACTAGAATGTAACTATTATTGGTTGTGATGTATTACATATTGTCAAAGTTGTATGCAAATTATTTAGGCCCATCAGTTCGTAAGAACAACGCGTGCCTCAAAACTCATTATTCAGGCCCATCAGTTCCTCGTGGGAGACGAGAACAACGCATGCCTTAAAACTCATACATTAGGCCCATCAGTTCGTAAGAACAACGCGTGCCTCAAAACTCATTCATTAGGCCCATCAGTTCCTCGTGGGAGACGAGAACAACGCGTGCCTCAAAACTCATACATTAGGCCCATCAGTTCGTAAGAACAACGCGTGCCTCAAAACTCATTCATTAGGCCCATCAGTTCCTCGTGGGAGACGAGTCGAACAACGCGTGCCTCAAAACAATCATTTGGTGTTTGTGTGTTCAATATTCAATATTATGTGTTGTGTGAATAAATTTACATCTACATTTACTCATATGTGGTATGCACATTATTTATGATCAATTGGATAAACTTGTTCAAATGTTTTTCCATAGGATTCACTCGCCAACATTATGTTGATCCAAAAACCTTTTTACACATGATACAGGTGAACAGGTTGAAGCAAGGAAAACATAGGATATGCCTTAAACGAGAACCAAGCAGCTTAGACTGATAGTTAGAACATGTTGTATCATTATTGTAAATTTCCATTAAATTGTATTAATGAATATGAAACGTATAATAAATGTCATGAGCTTTGATGATAACCCAATCATGCCCCGGTCACCTTTTCCGCTGCGGGTCGGGGTGTGACAACCAATTCACATCGAATCATACACAACCATCACCCAATACCACCATACCAGCCCAGCCATTACCACAAGCAACACCACAGACTACTACTCAACTTCCACCCATGCCAGCACCATCGTTTCCAAATCTCGACAACTTACTACCCTTCTCACATCAACCAACATTTTCCCAATACCCAGCTTACACCCAAACCTCTACTATTCAACATTCTTCACCCTATGTGAAGATTGTTGCCGATGAGAACCTGGCCCAGGCACAACCTGTTAACTCATCCTCCTCAATTTCGCCACGGACCCAACCTTCACAGTACTATCCAGCTCAGCAACAACTTTCTATGTTCGAGCAAAGGTATAGCTCGGGAGAGTTTGAGGATGGATATGATGATAATGAGAGTTACAGGGGTAATCAGGTGAATAAACGAGTATTCAATACAGGAAGTGTGGGAAGGTATAGCACGGGATATGGGTTCTTTGAGAGAGCGAACCCAGGCACGGGTGGGTATCAACAGCAGTTTCAGCAACCGCACCCAATTAATCAACAACCAATTCCGGGAAGGCCTTTAGACATACCATTGCCACCACCGGTGCAACAAATGTTGGTTCAACAGAGGCCACTTCCACGGAATTTGGTTCCACCGGTTAATCCACTTGAAGGTACTCCTAGGAGGTACGACCGCAGACCGGTGAGAGGCATTGAAAGTCATTTTAAACCCGCCATATCCAATAACCCGTCACCAGTTGTGATTCCTCAACTACTACTTGGTCGATCATTTGAGGTACGAGCTCAATCGATCTCCAGCTTACCCAAATATCATGGTTTAGCACATGAAGAGTTTACACCAGTTGTGATTCCTCAACCAATTCATATCGCTGCATATGATGTGCGGTATAAACACGATCGGGGGCCAAGGGTTTACACCAGATGATGTGAAATTGGTATTATTCCAATTCACATTAGAAGACAAGGAACAACAGTGGTTTCATACTTTGCCTTCAGCTTCTATTTTTACATGGCCCGATATGCAGCAGCTCTTCTTGGATGAGTTTTACACGCCTCAGTGAACCAACACTGCCAGGAAGAACATTCGTAGCTTTCAACAACAAACCGGTGAGTATTTCCATGAAGCATTCAACTGATTCAAGATGATGCTCAAGAATTGCCCACACCACGGTATACAATTGTGGGAATTGTTGAATGCTTTTCGTGAGGGTCTAACAGACGAGGATGCTAGAGACCTCAGTTCAATATCGAATGGTACCTTCAGGATGAACTATGAGAATGTTGATTGGAATTATTTAGAGAAAATGGCAAGTACGCCAAAGCGGAAGGCTCAATCGCCAAGAAGCACTCTTCGTTCAATGGTCAAAGCAGCCGATAGTGCACCCGAAGTTGGAGGGCAATACCTAATCTGTGGGCATTGTGGGGATATCGGGCACATTGCTGATCAGTGCCCTAATATTGTTGGTAAGTAGGATGAGGTGAGCATGATGCATGGAAGTGGGAATCGGTACTCGGGTTTCCAAGGTAATAATCAAAATTATCAACCTCGTCATCAAAATAACTATCAAGGGGCCAATAATCTTGGTTATCAAAGAGGCTACCAACAAGGTAGTGGGAGTGGTAGTGAGATGATGGATATGCTGAAAGCTATACAGTAGGAGCTGCAAAAGAGAGGTCAGATGGATGACGTGCGGGATCAAAAGGATGAAATTCGAGATAAGGCCATTCAGTCACTGACTACTCAGATGGGATAGCTGGCTAGCGAGGTAGCAACTTTGAAGCAACAGAATGGGAAGCTGCCAAGTGATATGCAGACAAATCCCAATAATGCAAAGAACATACCGATCAGTGGGGTAAATCACACTCCTAAAAATAAGTTTAATGATAACGGTTCATCTATTTCTCATGTGATTACAGGCTTGAGTGATGAAATGGGGAAACAAATGGAGTTGATCTAGGGGAACCGGTCGTTCCATTCCGGGTTGGAAAATTCAAAATCCACCGAGAATTATTAGATTATGGATCGGGGGTTAGCGTTCTCCCTAGTAGCTTGTATGACCAATATGATTTTGGTCCCTTACAAGCGTGTGATAGCATGGAATTGTTCGCAGATGCAAGTTTGAAACAACCTCGGGGGGTTGTAAAAGATGTGGTAATCCAGCTCGTCGAGTTTTACTACTCGGTCGACTTCATGGTGGTTGATTATGCACCAACACAGACCTATGTGCAGCCGCAGGTAATTTTGGGATGCCCGTTCTTGTATACAGCAAACTCTCAAATCGATTGCATGAATGGGATGGTAATTTTGTGCTACCAGAAGCGTAAGTTGTATTTCAATGTGTTTTGAAAGTCTATTGCTTACGATTTGCTTGATGATTTAAGTCTCACAGGTTGGTTCTAGTGGTAATTTTTGTAGGTCTGATTTAACGGATGGTGAGAATCAAGCAAAGAAGGCAAGTGTGAGAAAGGGAGCTGAGCCACCCGATGGTGGGATTGGCTGGGGTTATGCGGTTGAAGTTAACCCTAACCAGAGTGAAGCAATGACCCTTCCTAAAGATTAGATGGAGATGTATGGAGATAACTGGGGAGGTAAGCGTGCATCTGAGCCACCGTGAGCATATCAGATATGGTCTGGCCGAAGACCTAAAGCTTAGCGCTCTCGGGAGGCAGCCCGAGGATGTAGAGTTTTGTATACTGGTTGTTCCATTTTGGTGTGTTGTGTTTTGACAGGTATCTACGAGTTCATCTTCACGGATGCAATGATTCAAGTGTGGGGATGTTTTGCAACATCCCCGGTGAGGTATCAAGGGATCCATTGGATGCGTATTCTCCGGTTTTGAGCACAATAGTTACATCACTACAGACACCTACTTGTGTTCTGATCAGGTGCATGTATTTCTCTATCCTGTTTTAGTTGTTTCTGTGTTTTTGGTGGTGTCAATCGTTGTATTGGGCATGGTGTTTTTCTGTCGAGTTAATTAGGTTGTAGCCGTTCTTGGTTTGTTAAGTGGATATCTCGAGTTCAGATTATAAAATTGCATTATACATTGGGACAATGTCCCAAGTGTGGGGATACGGTAACTCGAGATAGGGTTGGTAAGTTGGTGAGTTCAAATGCTTGAAAATTGGTTGAATTTGGGTAAAAGTTTGAAAATTTTGGAAAAAAATTGACATGTTTCGAATGATTACTGCAACAAAATGGAAAATGATAGGTATAATTAAATTGTTGGCTTTCAATTATTATACATATGAGATGATATAAAGGTCGAAAACGCATCTAATTTAGGATATGTGGGTAGGCCCAGCCGGTTGAAGGGTTCCTTAGGATTGGTATAAAATAATTAAAGATTAGGAATCTTGTGGGTTCTCGCCTTAGGAGCTATAGCAAAACTGAAACCGTAGAGAGTATAAGATTTGCTTGTATAAATAAAAAGCTTATAAGTATTCCGATTAAATGGCACACCTGTTTCTTTTTATGAGAATATATTTGAAAAAAGGTGGCGCTAAAAAAAAATTCCATCTATCCATCTATTGAGCTAGCTATGTATTGATAAAACGGTAAATTCATAAGCTTGAAACGGGATTAGGTGGCGGTGTAGTCTTTTGATTGTGAGACCCATAGAGGAATAACACAATTGAACTTAATGAATTATGAATAAGGGCTTGGAAACTGGTGGTTGGGTTTAAGTGGATCATATACTTGCAATCTTAGTTAATGCGTGATTAGATTTATTAATAAGATAACTAAATACATTGAAAGCTGGTGGTTTGATTGTGATTCCATTGCAAATGATTTTTCGGGACGAAAAAAGACAAAGGGATGTGATGGATGGGTTTAGGTGATTTATAGGTGTTTAATGTCTAATCTTATGCATATTTGATCATTTATACATGTGGAATTGAATAACTACGAGAAATTTGTATTTTGTAGGTTAAACAAAAAGATTGGATGTGTTTTGAGGAAAACAAATCGATTGGAATTAAAGATCTTAAGAGATGGAATGATAGAGGGCTGAATTACGAAGACGTGGGCGAAAACGGTGCGTAAAGTGGAGCTAAAACGAAGAAGTTATAAAGAAAATAGTTTTGGAAGGAATCTGCCGACCACAAGCTACGGTCTCAGACCATAAGCTACGGTCCAGCGCACAACAAAACAGCAAGTCACGACTGTAACCTACGGTCTAACATCGTAGGTTACGGTAGGAGCAGGTCATCAGCGCGAAAAATGATATTTTGGACATATAAAAAGGGTTTTTCAACCCTAATCGAAATCCATTTTAGGGACAGATTTGGGAGTTCAAAGACTCAATTTTAGGCACTTTTGACCTGCAACCATCATCATTCTTACCGAATTAACTGCATAGATCATGATTTCAACCGTTTCCCAAGCTATTGAAGATCATACAACCGAGTTGAGTGGCTAAATCTTTTGTGGTTTCCTCCGGGTGGAGGATTCTTGTAGGTGAACTATGTTTTATGTTTGAACGATTGTCAAAATCCGGTATCCAAGCATTCGATGCTTGTTACCGGTTAGTTTGAATTGATTGATTTTTAAACAACTGACTTTTGTTTAAACCTAGTTTTGATTCTTTCAATCCCGAGAGATCTAGTAATTGGGATATATTAGATAGGGATTGGCTAATTTCAATTGATAATCGTGTGATAACCTCTCGTTGTTAATCAATCAGAGTACTTAGTCCTCTTTCATCACAATCAATTAATCGGAGTATACAGTTGTCTATGTGACTGTAAACAATCAAACATAAATTGAACTCACCTTGAATCTGAAATCCGGAGGAACCATTGTTTCTCCTGTCGATTACAACTTTGTTTTTTTTGGTAATTCGTAGTTAATCAAACAAAGAAATAAACGAGTTCTACATTTTTGCAAGTAGTTATTTGATACTTAATTCATAACACTTTCCACAATACTCCTCTGGTTCGATACCCAACTTACTCTAGCTACCTAGTTCATTTTGGTTTTGCATGACACTAACGACAGTCATCAAATGGCGCTGTTGCCGGGGAGTCGTGCGCAAAGTGTTTTGTAAGTATTCTTAGATTAGTGTTTATTTTTATTCTTGTTCGGGTTTACGCGAGGTTTCTTGTTTGCGTGTGTGCATGTGATTCTGAAAGTGCATGCATCAAACTCGTTAGTCCAGAAAAGCGTCACCGCTAGCATTTGATCCGAAAATTGAGAGAACCGTTTGGCACACCCGAGCTGTGCAGCGAGCAAACAGAATAGTGCAAGCACCAACCTCGAATCTCAAACCAATGGAGAATTCTAGCAACCGCGAGAAACAAACCGAAACCTCACCGTCACACAACCAATTCACAACGACTCATACACAACCATCACCCGATACCACCATACCAGCACAACCATTACCACAAGCAACACAACCGACTACTACTCAACTTCCACCCATGCCACCACCACCGTTTCCACATCTCGACAACTTATTGCCCTTCTTACATCAACCAACATTTTCCCAATACCCAGCTTACACCCAAACCTCTACTATTGCCGATGAGAACCTGACCCAGGCACAACCTGTTAACTCATCCACCTTAATCCGCTACCGACCCAACCTTCACAATACTATCCACCTCAGCAACAACAACTTTCTATCTTCGAGCAAGGGAATAGCTCAGGAGAGTTTGAGGATGGATATGACGATTACGAGAGTTGCGGGGGTAATCAGGTGAATAAACGAGTATTCAATACGGGAAGTGTGGGAAGGTATAGCACGGAATATGGGTTCTTTGAGAGAGCGAACCCAGGCAAGGGTGGGTACCAACAGCAGTTTCAGCAACCGCACCCACTTAATCAACAACCAATTCTGGGAAGGCCTTTAGACATACCATTGCCACCACTGGTGCAACAAATTCCGGTTCAAAGAGGCCACTTCCACGGAATTTGGTTCCACCGGTTAATCCACTTGAAGGTACTCCTAGGAGGTACGACCGCGGACCGATGAGGGGCATTGAAAGTCATTTTAAACCTGCTATAGCCAATAACCCGTCACCAGTTGTGATTCCTCAACTACTAGGTGGTCGATCATTTGAGGTACGAGCTCAATCGATCTCCAGCTTGCCCAAATATCATGGTTTGGCACATGAAGAGCGTATTTACATATCGCTGCATATGATGCACGATGTAACACGATCAGGGGCCAAGGGTTTACATCGGATGATGTGAAATTGGTATTATTTCAATTCAAATTAGAAGACAAGGGACAACAGTGGTTCCATACTTTACCTTCAGCTTCTATTTTTACATGGCCCGATATGCAGCAGCTCTTCTTGGATGAGTTTTACACGCCTCAGTGAACCAACACTGCCAGGAAGAACATTCGTGGTTTTCACAACAAACCGGTGAGTATTTCCATGAAGCATTCAACCGATTTAAGATGATGCTCAAGAATTGCCCACACTACGGTATACAATTGTGGGAATTGTTGAATGCTTTTCATGAGGGTCTAACAGACGAGGATGCTAGAGACCTCAGTTCAATATCGAATGGTACCTTTGGGACGAACTATGAGAATGTTGATTGGGATTATTTATAGAAAATGGCGAGTACGTCAAAGCGGAAGTCTCAATCGTCAAGAAGCACTCGTCGTTCATCAAAGCAGCCGAGAGTACACCCGAAGTTGGAGGGCAATACTCAATCTGTGGGCATTGTGGGGATATTGGGCACATTGCTGATCAGTGCCCTAAGATTGTTCGTAAGCAGGCTGAGGTGAACATGATGCATGGAGTGGGAATCAGTACTCGGGTGTCCAAGGTAATAATCAAAATTATCAACCCTGTAATCAAAATAACTATCAAGGGGGCAATAATCGTGGTTATCAAAGAAGCTACCAACAAGGTAATGGGGGTGGTAGTGAGATGATGGATATGCTGAAAGCTATATAGCAGGAGCTGCAAAAGAGAGGTCAAATGGATGACGTACGATATCAAAAGGATGAAATTCAGGACAAGGCCATTCAGTCACTAACTACTCAGATGGGACAGCTGGCTAGTGAGGTAGCAGCTTTGAAGCAGCAGAATGGAAAGTTGCCAAGTGATACACAGACAAATCCCAAGAATGCAAAGAACATACCGATCAGTGGGGTAAATCGTGCTCCTAAAAGTAAGTTATATGATAACGGTTCGTCTGTTTCTCATGAGATTGTATGCTTGAGTGATGCAAATGAGGAAATAAATGGAGTTGATCTAGGGGAACCGGTCGTCCCAGTCCGGGTTGGAAAATTCAAAATCACCGAGCATTATTGGATTATAGAGCGGGGTGAGCATTCTCCGCAGTAGCTTGTATGACCAATATAATTTTGGTCCCTTACAAGCGTGTGATAGGGATTCAGTTTAGCTAATTTCGATTGATAATCGTGTGATAACCTCTCGTTGTTAATAAATCAGAGTACTTAGTCCTCTTTTATCACAATCAATTAATCGGAGTATACAGTTATGTCTATGTGACTGTAAACAATCAAACATAAATTAAAATCACCTTGAATATGAAATCCGGAGGAACCATTGTTTCTCCTATCGATTACAACTTTGTTTTTTAGTAATTCGTAGTTAATCAAACAACCATATAAACCGAGTTCTACATTTTTGCAAGTAGTTAAGTGATATTTAATTCATAACACTTTCCACAATACTCCTCTGGGTCGATACCCGACTTACTGTAGCTACCTAGTTTATTTTGGTTTTTGCATGACTCTAACGACAGTCATCACTGACCCCAAAGTCGCCTTCGGATAAAAATGCTACAATGTTAAATATGCAGGATTCAAGATCATCGTAGATGAATCTACGTTGTCTTCAACAATTACGCGACCTTCAAAGATAATTACGCCCATATGGGTTATAAGTACGAACAAAAACCCTCTAATCACACCCAAACAACCCAAAAACCATGTATTTTGTATCAAAATGACCCAAATACAAACCTAACCACTGATTAACAACAATCTTTTCATTAAACACTCCAAATCAAGCCATTTGTACCAAAAACTTTTGAGAAACTTTGAAAAACCTTCTAAACTTTGAAAATCTTAACAAATATCAGTCAATCAAGAGCACAGAGGCTCTGATACCAAATTGTGAGTTCCAAATCAGCTTTGGATCACAGTGATAATGATTGACAAACACACAAACACCTACGGATTAGGTGTTTGACTGATAAAAGTAAGAACAACATGTAGAAGATGAAGAATCTTGAATAAGTGTGAATCAACCAATGTTGATTTGGAATCCTATAATTATAACACAAATAAAAGCCTGGATTTTTGGATAACACACACAAATCAGAAGAACAAAGTTTGAATAACTCATTAAAACACACTTATATTTATAATGCGGTTAACCCGTGTAATTATAATTACGTGGATAAAATAAATATGCCGCTTCTGACGAGACAGGTTACAAAACTTACATTTTCAGCCCCTCAATACTAATAAACTATTACAAAATGCCCTAAACTATTAAACTCAAATACCAACGGTCTCAAAACGTTCTAACACCAATGAACTTTTAAAATAAGATCTTCTGGCGCGAACCAAAATGGATCGAACAATACTCTTTCAAAATAAGACCTTCTGGCGCGAACCAAAATGGGTCGAACGAGTAAAAATGAATCTTTGGTAGCAGACCGATGAATTTTTAAAATAGATCCCTTTGGTGTAAACTGTAAGGAGTCAAATGAGTAAGATGGTAAGTATGCACCTTTTTGCAACAAGCATTATATGGTTAGTTGAATTGCTAAAAGGGTAAGCTATGAACGGGTCAAATGGACAAACGGGTCAAGTGGTGATGTTATCAAACTAAAAACTTGACTATTGTAAAATACAAATCATGTGTAATAATTTGTTATGTCGATCATCTGTGTTGTCGGTTAACCAAGACGTATAAGTTCTATGTTCTAAAAAAATAAAAAAAAATTGAGACTTAATTATCCGCATTTTTCTAAGATATTATACATATTGGGTTAGAGTGTAACACTTGGACCTCAAAAATGGTGACATACCATCTTTGTTTACCTTGGTAAATATATGGTAATGCTCCTAGAGGTTATCCAAGGAAGGAGAAGAAGAAAAACAAGAAGAAAAGTGTAAGAAAGAAGACCAAAAATCACTATTTTGGTTCTTGAAATATCTACCTAAAGTGGAAGAATTGGAAGATTATAGAGTGTTTGGGAGTGATATAAAAGTGGTGAAAGTGTTTAGAAGATGTTAGTGGTTAGTATTTATAAGTGGGCTAAGTGGTTGGGGTGTTAAATGAGTTGGTTGGGGTTTTGAATGAGTTGGTTGGGAGTTAGGAGGAAGGAAATTTCATTTTTGGTCCTTGCACTTGTGTGGTTTGTTATTTTATGCAATAAACTCATAGTTAGGCATGTTTTTAGGATTTGCAGGTACAAGTAAGCATGTGAATAATAATTACATGTACGAAAAATATTCCAAAGATTATATAGTTTCGATGTATGGCTCGGTTTTATACAAAACGTCTATTTGTGAATGTTTACGTATTGTGCAAGTATAATTAGGAAAAATAATACAAAATATGATTTCCATTATGTTCAAGTCTTGAATTACAAAAGATTGAAGAGATAACACAAATAAAAATCAAATGGAAAAAAGGATGAAAAATTACGGAACGTTACAATTGAGTGGCTATTGGGTTTGTTCAAATAAACGGCGACGACAACGGTTCCGAATTAAGTAGTGGTGAAATTGTCAACGGTTATAAGCATCAGTTAACAGTCATGGCTGTCGGTGAGGGGTGGCGCTCCACAAGTGCAACTAAGTAGCACAACGGAGCAGATCAGAAGGCATGTTGATAGTGAGGCTTCAGAAAAACAAAAAAAAAAACTTCGGTTATTGTTGACGAACCACACGAGTAACCAAACAAAAATGAGAAGGATTTTTTTGCGGTTGTGTGATAGAAGTAGAGGGTGAAACAATGGTTCCGGGTTTGGTTTTAAAAGCGATTACAGATTATGGTAAAGATTTGAGAATTTCCTTTATTCGGCCTGTACGTAGAGATATAACATCCCAATTTGAAAAGGATTCTATTAGGATGTGATGTATTGCAAAATGCATCTATTTCCATTGTTCAGTTTGTATAGTTTTTGATTCATTTTGTATGGGATTTCACTTTGTACCTAATATTTTGGGTTTTGCAGGTGTCCGGGGGAAAAACAAAGTGAAAACGAGCTAAAATGAAGAAAACAAAGCTTCCGGACGAGTCACAAGTGACCATGGAATTGAAAATGAGGAAAATGCATAAAAAGGTCCCTGTCGCGCTACGCGACATGGAGTAGATGATTCTCTCGCGTGGCGTGAGATCCATAAGGGCTCAGATGCCCGATGAGCCTTACTACCTTGCTTGGGAGCGTTTCCAGAATCCGCTCAGCAGATGCTCTCGACATGGTCTCTTTGATTGGACCCTTGTAGATAAATTCGATAACGGTCTTAGTTATGCGACAAAGGCTCTTTTTGACACTTCTGAAGTTGGTCACCTCTTAGGAAAGAAGAGTGTGCTCGAATGCAATGACCTTTTGTGAGTTTCACCCAGTCTGAGTATTAGCAGCGCTCAACTAACAGGAATTCCATTTCTACAACTAGTGCACCTTCGTCTTCGTGAGGTGTTCACTAAGTCACCTTGGATACTAGTGTGGTTGCTACTTTCGAAACTTTGACTAGAGAAATGAAGGAGTTGAAAGCTAAAGTTGATAAGCGAGATGTGTTGAGGGGGTCATGGTACTTCAGAGTGCCATTTGCCCATTTGCTGAGTCAGGAACATGTAGAGTTTGTAGGAGGTCAGAACCAAGGTCTTACCAACCAATTTGGAAATAATAATTGGCGATCTTCCGATAATCTCTCTGGTTTCCAGTTGAAGCAAAATCATAACCAGGGACAGGGTCAGTTTGCTAGCTAAAGTTCGGGAAATAACTCGGGTGGGTGTATTGGTGGTGACTTAAGTAAGATTGAGAACCTGTTGACACAATTAATTTCTAAGGATGTGATTACCCAGAAAACTCTTGCAGAACGTGACATCCTTCTTAAGAATCAACAATCTGCGTTCTTAGATATTCATCGTTCAGTAGGTGATATTGCTAGGCGGTTAGATGAGAGGGCCCCAGCCAGCTAATACTCAAACAAACACAACCGCTCAACTGAAAGCAATCACAACTCAGTGTGGTAGGTTAGGAAATTTAGTTAGGTCACCAGTTCAGTTAGAGGAAGAGGAATCGGTTGACGAGGAGATAGAGATGGAAGCTCCTGCTAAGGTGCAATCTAGGCTAGGAGTGAGTCTTAGGTAGAGAACACCATAGGCAGGAAGCTAGTTGATAGTAGACCTACCTTGGAGATTGATCATTCTCGTGTTCTATATCCTGCTCGCCTTAAGCATAAAAATATGCTAAGGAATATGGACATTTTCTCGATATGTTCAAACAGTTGAAAATCAATCTTCCATTTATCAAAGCCTCAAGCATATTCCCAAATACACAAAGTTTTTAAAAGACATTCTGAAACGAAAAGATAAGTTGGGGGAGCTTTCAAACAAGGGCAGAACCAGAGGAGGGTTAGGAGGGTCCATTGACCCTCCGGTGGGCGAAATATATAGTTTACTGAAGTGATCGGTTTTTATAGCTTGACCCCCTCAAAAGTCGTCGTCTTTTACAGCTTGCCCCTTTCCAAGTCCTTTAAATGAAGTAGAAAAGTGAAAAGAGGATGATCGGATAATATTTCTTGTTGCCGGCGACAGAGAAGGAGATGTAGTTGCAGGTTACTGGATGGTTGTTTTTTGGAGAGGAAAGAAGTACAGAAGTAAATGTATATAATACTTTATTGTTTTAGGTCCTTTTCTCAAAATTTGGCCCACTAGTTAAGTTAGTTGGTTTATGTAAAATCTTTTACTTTCATATGTTATTTACATGTTTTTACTTTTACTTTTGAGTTGTTTAAAAACATGGACAAAGATGGTCATTCTACATGGATTGACAACTCACTTCCTAAACACTCAATAATCCGAAGAAGATTGCAAAAATAAGATTTGAGTTTCTATTTAGCTTCTGCTTCTTAGTTTAATTTATTTATATCGAAGAGTAAGTATCTAGATCTCTTATTATTATATTTGTTTATATCTGTTATCATTTCATTTTATTTTTGATGTTTCACTTGATTTATCTAGCTTTCTTATTATTTAATTTGTTTACATTTTATTTGATTGTTATTTGTTTACGGTTTAGTTAATTGATTGTTATTTGTTTACGGTTAAGTACTTGATTTGACTTTTTGTGTTGGTGCAGAATGTCTATGTCTTAGTCTTATATCGAGTCTGTATAGAATAGAGCTGAATAGGCTAGCTGAATGATGTATTTATAGATTTAGAGGACAAGTTCGTTCATGATGAATCATGTAAAGGCAAGTTCGGGCGAAAATACAAGATATATTTTAAATTCTTACGAAAATAATACTAAAAAGGGTTTAGGTTTATATCATATTGATGATTGGTAAAAAGGATTACAATTGTCACTAAGATAGTTCGTTCTGCTTGGTACTACTACATTTGGTTAATTAATTGTTGATTGCTAACTAATTAAATAAAGTTAACTTATGACTCTGGTTGTAAAGTTCTGGTTCCGCCCCTACTTTCAAATGTTGCTTTGAATGGAGAATGTTCTGTGGTTGTAATGAATAAACTGCGATAAGTTGCCAAATCTAGTAGTTTTCACAATTCCATGTTCGTTTGGTGGTGACACACAGAGCCACGCGTTAGCGGAATTAGGTGCTAGCATCAATCTGATGCCCTACTCGATTTATGAGAAACTAGGCCTAGATGATGCTCTCCCCTCCGTATAGTCCTAGCTCCTTGCGAAGGGAGGTTTTGGTTTGTATAAAAGTCTCCTTGGTGGCTAAATAAAATAAAAAAACCTTAAAAGGCTGATTACACATTAGTTAATCAAATCTCAAATTTTGCATGTTCCCTCGAGAATCTATAGAGATTGTCAACGAGCCTAGAGTTGACTACATTCTTAGCACCAGAATAATGCACTAATTAAATTCGTAATATTCTTAGCACCAGAATAATGCACTAATTAAATTCGTAAAATAATAATTAACAATAATATTATTATTAATATAATAATTAACAATAATAAAAATACATAATTTAAATAAAAAATTATATAACTAAAAAAAGCGATTACTTAATTAAAACCAAAAAAAACAAAACATAAAAAACCCGAAACTAAGTACGATATTTATCCATTATTTCTTTTTTAGTTTGTCGTACATTTCACGCTCTTTCCATTGTAGGTCATCGATCTTCATAGCAAGTAATTTCATATCCGTTCGCGTTTTCTTTTCCTTGTAAAGGCTAAAAGCCTTTATTATTTGAGTGCTTCTTTTTTGTTGGATGTTATCGAACATGTGGATTTCTTCTTGGATGCCTGCCAAAGTGGGGGGTTTTCATCACTCGTAGTAGATGATTTTTGGGTCCGCTTTTTTTACTTATCTTTTCCCGGTGTTCGTTCGGCTTCAAAATCATTCTTTTAGGTTGATTTCAAAGTCGGTGCGAGTATCCAAGCGACTAGTGAAGGAATAACTTTTGAACCTTTTGGAGGACGGTTGTCCCGTTAAAGGTACTCGTGCCCATGGCTAGTTTTTCTCAATGTAACAAAGAAAATATTTAAAGGTGGGCACTTTTTTTCCTTCCGAATGCAAGGACATCGCACGTGTCAACAAGTCAGGGTCGGTTTCGTCACTTTTTGGGTTGTTGTAGTGGCCGTTGAAGGCGGTCATGGTGGTGTTTATTTCACGCCATTTAGACGAGAGACTATCATTTTTCCGATAGAATTCTCGTCACAAAGTTTTGTGAAAAGATTGTTAATTCGGTTTCGTCATTATGTTGGTTGATACCTATCAAAAAAATATACATTTTAAAAATATACAAAAACATATAACCAAAAATTGAATGTATTTTTACAATAAAATTGTCACACCCCGACCCGCAGCGGAATAAGAGTCGGGGCATAATTGGGTTATCACCAAAGCTCATGATATTTACTAATATGTTTCATATTTATTAAAGTCAAAATTACATTCCCAAATATCCAAACATGTCCATACAATACAAAGAAAATAAACCAAACAAAACAATTCCAAACTCTAAATCATTTTATTCTTCTAGTCCAATCCTAAGTGTTTCTTGCTGCAGCTGGTTCACCTGTATCATGTGTAAAAATGGGGGTTTTTGGGTCAACATAAGTTGGCGAGTGAACCTTGTTAGATAAACATTTATTTTTGATTTTCTTGTTAGTTTATCAATGAAAAATTGTGCATAATCATGAATGAGTAAATGTAAATAATCAAGCAGGAGCAATTGCAATCACAACTATAACATAAAGTAACATATGATAGCATACATTAACATAGCAACATCATACAATAAATAACATGAATGAAACTGTGCGATCAAGGCTCAATCAAACGGAGCCGATCGTATTGCATGTACTGAAATGATAAATGTCTGTGCGATCAAGCCTCAATCAAACGGAGCCGATCGTATGTGGGCACGCCAGGTTCACGCTCATAATGTAATGGGGAACATGCTCAACGCTCATAATGTAATGGGGAGCGGCGGCCTATGAAATTGCATGTACTGAAAATAATAAATTGAATCTAACAATAACCACACAAACAGTTGAAACAAGCTGAATACACATTTGTTCATGATATGTTGTATGCACAATGATTTAAATATAATATATAGCAATACACATGATACACCCCAAAACGTGATTAAAACGGGGAATTTGTAAAGATTCACTCATATTGGGTGCGTTTGATTGGAGATGATGAGATGCGCACGAGTCGGGAGAGTTGAACAACGAGAATTACTAACCTAAATGATAACGGAAAAATATAGTAAATGAGTGGATTTTATTAAGGATTTTAATGGAATTTTTAGATATATTTTTGTGAGTTTAAGGCTATTTTCTATCTTTAAAAATATTATTTTTAAGTATTTTTAATTGATTTTTAAATTAAATTAAATAAATAAAAAAAATAAAAAAATTGTTTATTTTTGCGTTGACCGTTGACTTGTTGACCTGTTGACCGGTTCGGTCAGTGTGCATGTATGCGCTGGGTGAGACTCGAACCCGAGACCTCCCGTACGCGTGCACGCAGCTCTACCAACTGAGCTACGTGTCTAACCCGAAATAATCTTGTTTTTAATTATATTTATATACTAATTCGATTTATTCAAAATTCATTTGTTTTAAAAAAAATTTTAAATCATCGAACCGGTGCCGTTAACCAGACTCGAACGCGTGACGTGCGAGTTAGTGTTGCACACAGTCCACCGCTGGACTGTGTGTCTAACCTGGTTAATATTTCGGTTTTTATTATACTTAACATCTATTTGAGTTAACCCGGTTTGGTTAGAAAAATAAAACATTTTTATAATAGAGAGGGTGCGTGTATCAGGGATCGAACTCGCGTCGCGTATGAAATTTGTTTGCACACAGTCCACCGCTGGACTGTGTGTCTAACCCGTTCATATTACTGATTTTAAATAAACTTATAACTTAACTATCTTCGTCTTCTTCGCTCAATTTACAGTCGACTGTGTTACGAATCTGTTTCTTGCTTTTACGATTATCAATCATTCATAAGACTAAAATGAAATGGCAGAGACGGTGTTGGAAGTAAACATACCGTAGGAATGATTTATCACAGAATTTCCGGCAATGCGTCGGCTCTGTTTTTTTGAACTTCGACTGGCGAACAAATTAATAGTTTTGATTTAGTTAACTGTGGAATTGAAGTACTAAATAAGAGTTATCAGCAGGTTTGATTGGCTATACCGTTTTACAGCGGAAGATAAGGATTTTCAGAAGTTTTCCGGCGAGCAGAAATTATCCGATGACGACGTCTGAATTTGATTTCAATTGGAAGGTTTGAGTCAGAAATAGCTTAACAATCGATAGACCACGAAGGTATTGAAAGACTTACTGTTTTGATGAAGAATACGGTTTTCCGGCGACTTGCAGAATTCTTCCGGCGAGTTGATTTAAGCTCTCTGATGGACTGAATGTATGATGAAAGTGAAATGGAAAGTTTGTATGATGTTTCTGAGCCGCGAGAGGGGTCTTGATTGAAGTAATTCAGACATTGATTATTTTCGGTTATAAAAACCGATCATGATCAAAATTGAAGTTCATTCAAATCCGAATTGATTAGGATCGTCGGTACACCGGTTTTGTTCAGTAATTCGCGAGTAATCAATCGTCTTTGGATGATTGGTGACCGATTTCGGTTATGGTTTGGCATTCAGGTTGTTTTCTGTTTGAATATAAGTTTCATTTGTTTCCTAGTGATAACAGAAAACAACAAGTGGCGGAGTGGTGATGTGTGTGTGTGTTAAGTCTTTGGATTTCAATTTCTGGCTGACCCGGGTTCGAGCCCCGGCAGCAACATTTTATTTTTATTTATTTTGTTTTCACTTTTTATCAAATATAATTTTTATAGTTTAGTTTGTTTATTAATTATGTATCATTAAAAATCAAAATAACCATAAATACACAACGTGACATTTATAACTTGATATTTGATTACAAAACGGAGCGGGTTTTGGAAACCCGTTTTTGACAAATGTTACAGTATCCCCTACTTTTAGGAATTTCGTCCCGAAATTTAAGTTGTAGTAGGAAAAAGATGTGGGTGTTTTTCGCGCATTGAGTCTTCACGTTCCCAAGTAAACTCAGGTCCCCGTTTCGACTCCCAGCGTACCCTAACAATTGGAATGCGACTTCGTCGTAAACTTTTTTCTCCGAAGTCCATGATCTCTACAGGTCTTTCAATAATTGCATAGATTCATCAATCTGAATATCTTCCAGCGGAATGTGGAGGTTCTCATCAGAGAGCACTTCTTCAAGTTTGATACGTGGAATGTGGGATGAATCCTGTTGAGTTCTTCTGGTAGGTCAAGCTTGTATGCTACAGGTCCTACTCTTTCGAGTATCTTGAAGGGTCCTACGTAGCGTGGTGCTAGCTTGCCTTTTTGACCAAAACGAACTACTCCCTTCCACGGTGATACTTTTAGAAGTACATGATCACCAATGTTAAACTCTAAAGGCTTCCGTCGTTTATCTGCATAACTCTTTTGACGACTCTGAGCCGCTAGAAGATTGTCTCGAATTTGATGGATCTTGTCTGTGGTTTCTTGAATCAATTCCGGACCAGTGATTTGAGCTTCCCCAATTTCGTGCCAACATACTGGAGATCGGCACTTACGACCATATAAGGCTTCAAAAGGTGCCATGCCGATGCTTGAATGATAGCTGTTGTTGTACGAAAATTCGACTAATGGTAGATGAGCGTCCCAATTTCCCTTGAAGTCTATAACACATGCTCGAAGCATATCTTCAAGAGTTTGAATGGTGCGTTCAGATTGACCATCAGTTTGAGGATGATAGGCGGTATTGAGATCTAATCGCGTACCCATAGCGGCTTGTACTGCTTGCCATGTTCGTGAAGTGAAACGACCATCACGATCAGAAATAATGCTTAACGGTACTCCATGTCGGCTTACGATTTCGCTGATATAAATACGAGCAAGCTTTTCGTTCTTGAAATCTTCGCGGATAGGAATAAAGTGAGCTGATTTTGTAAGTCGTTCAATTATTACCCATATAGTGTCATACCCACCAGAAGTGCGAGGTAACCCGGTAATGAAGTCCATGGTTATATTTTCTCACTTCCATACAGGTATTTCAGGTTGGACCAGAAGTCCTGAGGGTCTTTGGTGTTCAGCTTTCACCTTGGAACATGTAAGGCACTTAGAAACAAAAACAGCAATATCCTTTTTCATTCCAGGCCACCAATAGGTATATCGTAGGTCTTGATACATCTTATCGGCTCCTGGGTGTATAGAGTATCGCGTTTTGTAAGCTTCCTTCATAAGAATTTCACGAAGATTGTTGTGGTTAGGAATCCATATACGATCTAGATAGTACAGAATACCGTCAGATTTAGTTTCAATTTAAGTTCAGCTCCACAGGACATCTCCTTACATCATCTTCCGTTACTGAAACATGTTGGGCTTCTCGAATTTGATCTTTAATGTCAGTTATGATTTGCGAACATAGAAGACGAATGGAGTTCGCATAACCCTTTCGACTAAGTGCATCGGCCACCACATTTGCTTTGCCAGGGTGGTATCGAATTTCACAGTCGTAGTCATTTAGAAGTTCGACCCATCTTCGTTGCCTCATGTTTAACTCCTTTTGATTGAAGATATGTTGAAGACTCTTGTGGTCAGTGTATATTTCACACTTAGTACCATAGAGATAATGTCTCCATATCTTAAGAGCGAACACAACGGCTCCAAGTTCTAGGTCATGGGTGGTGTAGTTCTTCTCATGCGTCTTGAGTTGTCTTGAAGCATAAGCTATAACTTTTCCTCTTTGCATTAGAACGCAGCCTAATCCTTGCCCTGACGCGTCGCAATAGACCACAAAATTATCACAACCTTCAGGAAGAGTGAGGATTGGTGCATCACAGAGTTTTTGTTTAAGAGTTTGGAAGGCTTCTTCTTGCTTGGGTCCCCATATGAAAGGTTTTCCCTTATGAGTTAAAGTCGTGAGTGGTATCGCAATGCGTGAGAAGTTTGAAATGAATCGATGATAATAACCAGCCAGACCAAGAAAAGATCTTACTTCAGTTGGTGTACGTGGCGCTTGCCATTCTTGTACCGCTTTGATCTTTGAGGGGTCGACATGTATTCCCTTGTCATTGACTACATGTCCGAGGAATTGCACCTCTTTTAACCAGAATTCGCATTTGGAGAATTTGGCGTAAAGCTTTTCATTCTCTAGAAGTGTAAGGATGAGTCGAAGATGACGCTCATGATCAGTTTTAGATTTTGAATAAATAAGAATGTTGTCGATGAAGACTATAACAAATCGATCAAGATAAGGTTTGTAGACTCTGTTCATTAGGTCCATGAAGACTGCTGGAGCGTTGGTTAAACCAAATGGCATGACCATGAATTCATAATGGCCATAACGAGTTCGAAATGCAGTCTTTGGGACGTCTTCTTCATGCACCCTAAGTTGATGATAACCAGATCGAAGGTCGATTTTGGAAAAGTAGCTGGCACCTTGAAGTTGGTCAAGAAGATCATCAATGCGGGGTAAAGGATAGCGATTCTTGATTGTTAATTTGTTAAGCTCTCTGTAGTCGATGCACATATGAAACGATCCATCTTTCTTCTTTACAAAAAGGACAGGTGCACCCCAAGGCGATGAGCTAGGACGTATGAATCCCTTGTCAGTCAACTCTTGTAATTGACTGGCTAGCTCTTGCATTTCAGAGGGGGCTAACCTATAAGGAGACTTTGCAACTGGTGTAGCACCAGGTATAAGATCAATACGGAATTCGACTTCTCTAACTGGAGGAAGTCCTGAAATGTCATCAGGAAAAACTTGCGGGAAATCTTTTACTACTGGAATGTCTTCAAGTTTCTTCTCCATGGTTCCCTTTTTGATGATATGAGCTAAAAACGCGACATAATTTTTGCGAAGATATTTTTGGGCTTGAAGACAAGACATTAAGCTGAGCCCCTTCGACGAGGTTTCTCCAAAGATTCGAAGAGTCTGATCGTTTGAAAGAGGAATACGTATAAATTTTTCACGACATACAACTTCTGCCTGATGTTGACTGAGCCAGTCCATACCAATTATGATATCAAAACTTCCCAGCTTCATAGGAATAAGGTCGACTGAGAAATCGTGGTTGTTTAGGGTGAGTGTACAGTTGCGTATAATAGAGTTTAATGAAACTGGTTTCCCGTCAACAACTTCTATCGTTATGGATTCCATGAGCTTATCCCGATTTTGGTTTAAGATAGGTTCAAATTCTAAGGACACAAAACTTCTATCCGCACCAGTATCAAATAACATAGATGCATATCTACCATTTATAAGGAACGTACCGTTAACCACATTGTCGTCAGCTCTAGCCTGATTAGCGTTGATATTGAAAGCTCTTCCTCTTGCAGGTGGAGGAGCTTGGTTCGCTTGATTCACCGGGTTGGCTTGGGCCTGAGCATGAATAATGTTTACCAACCTTGGACAAGTGTTTCTGAAATGGCTTGGGTCTCCGCAATTGTAGCAAGCCCGCATGGGTTGACCCATAGGATAATTGGGTTGGTAATATGTTTGGGCTAAATGTTGGGTGGGTGGTAATAGTAGGGGTTGTTGGGCTTGACCCATTATTTGTTGGTGGGTTTGGGTTGAAGGCTGGTGGCGGTTTCGTTCGCTGAGGCATGCGGCAGGTTTGAACAGTATGACCTGCGCGACCACAGCCGGTGCAATGTTGGCAAGGATAATCAGGAGAATGGTGATATTGGCAACGGTTGCATTTTGGTAACGGGCCAGAGTATGGTCTTTTGTATGGTGCAGGTAAAGGAGCGACCTGGGTAATGGGTGCCGCAGGAATAGGGGAGTTGGTTTGTGTAACAGCGAAGTTTCTAGTGTTGCGCTTCCTCTTGTTAACAAACTTAGAGGAGGAGATGGAATGGTTTGAAGTTTGACCCTCAACAGGGGCTTTCTTTTTCTCTTCTTTAAACTTCCCGTTGCGAATTCGATTCTCGGTCAGTTCAGTCGCTAGCTCCATAGCAGCTTCAAGTGTTACCGGTGAAATGCTGAGAACTGAATCTTGAATTTTCGAGGGAAGTCCTCGAATATAATGCTCGATCAAACGATAAGTTGGGGTAAACAAATTTGGAACCATTTGGTTCAACTCTAAGAACCTCTTGTTATAGGTGGTGTGATCTCCCTCCTTCTGCTTTAAAGAATGAAATTCGTCCTCCAACTTTTTAATTTCACTCCTAGGACAGAAACGCCTAGTCATGATTTCCCTTAACTCCTCCCAAGTTAAGGCCATTGCATCATCAATTCCCCTCTTCCCTTTTTCAGTATTCCACCAAGTGAGAGCTACCCAAATAGTCTCCCGGTGGCGTATCGAACCTTGCGATCCTCAGGACAATCGCAGTTGAGGAAGGTGTTTTCCATTTCCTCAAACCAATGGAGGAGAGCAGTGACACCTTCGGTCCCTTCAAATTTAGGAGGATCACAAGATTTGAAATGTTTGTATGAGCACTTGCTGGTAGGAGGGTTGCCGATGTTCTGGTCATTCTGTTGGGGAGGATTAGTGGGATTTGTGGCGAGAGCTTGTTGTACTTGGACCACAATGTCAGCAGTATCGTGGCCATTTGTTTCGCGATTTGTGTGGCCAAGCGTTCCTGAGACCTTCCTGATCTTTTACCCCCTCGTTGATGTCTGGAGGACATCTACAGGAACATACATAAGAAGATTGTGAGTTTATGGAGTCTTTTTAGGTGTCATGTGTCTTTAAGAAAAATGAAAATAACATAAATATCAATAATGCAACTACATCCATAGGATGTCTTGGGTTTGCTCATGTTGGGCCTCAAATGTCCCCCATACCTTCACCTATATAGTCATGTGGGCCCCCATGACTATTGGCTTGGTGGGATTCACATTAGTATTGGCGATTTAACACTCGCATCACCTGAATGCAAACCACAAAATATGTTTACGAGATTTATGGTCGGAATGTGTCCAGGTGTAGACACAATGACAACTCAAAGTGGGGTTAGCTCACACGACGTTTGGTATAGCATGCTTTGGCCTAATAGGTACTTCGTACTCTCATCGTTAGTCCCCAGGTAGGCAAACTGGTCCTTTATTTTGGATTTATACGAATGCCAGCCTAGACAGGACGTTCCGACTACCGGTACTGGTACCCTTCCAGTTACTACATGCCCGTCATGAGAACTCACTTTGATGAGATTTGAAAACACAAAAATTATTAGTAAAAGCAATCATGATGTGGTGTGTGCTTTCATGGATGTGATATGTTATGAGAATATGATTCATGATAGGCATTATATGATAATATATACTTATGAACATGCTTGCATAACATTGAATGTAACATTAACATAAAACATATAAACATCATGAAATTTGGCATGTAACACACAAAAATCTTAAAAATTTCTAATCAACTATAGTATAGGCCCTAAGGGTCTAATAACCTATCCTATATCCCTATAGTCATGGCTCTGATACCAATCTGTCATACCCCGACCCGCAGCGGAATAAGAGTCGGGGCATAATTGGGTTATCACCAAAGCTCATGATATTTACTAATATGTTTCATATTTATTAAAGTCAAAATTACATTCCCAAATATCCAAACATGTCCATACAATACAAAGAAAATAAACCAAACAAAACAATTCCAAACTCTAAATCATTTTATTCTTCTAGTCCAATCCTAAGTGTTTCTTGCTGCAGCTGGTTCACCTGTATCATGTGTAAAAATGGGGGTTTTTGGGTCAACATAAGTTGGCGAGTGAACCTTGTTAGATAAACATTTATTTTTGATTCTTGTTAGTTTATCAATGAAAAATTGTGCATAATCATGAATGAGCAAATGTAAATAATCAAGCAGGAGCAATTGCAATCACAACTATAACATACAGTAACATATGATAGCATACATTAACATACCAACATCATACAATAAATAACATGAATGAAACTGTGCGATCAAGGCTCAATCAAACGGAGCCGATCGTATTGCATGTACTGAAATGATAAATGTCTGTGCGATCAAGGCTCAATCAAACGGAGCCGATCGTATGTGGGCACGCCAGGTTCACACTCATAATGTAATGGGGAACATGCTCAACGCTCATAATGTAATGGGGAGCGGCGGCCTATGAAATTGCATGTACTGAAAATAATAAATTGAATCTAACAATAACCACACAAACAGTTGAAACAAGCTGAATACACATTTGTTCATGATATGTTGTATGCACAATGATTTAAATATAATATATAGCAAGACACATGATACACCCCAAAACGTGATTAAAACGGGGAATTTGTAAAGATTCACTCACATTGGGTGCGTTTGATTGGAGATGATGAGATGCGCACGAGTCGGGAGAGTTGAACAACGAGAATTACTAACCTAAATGATAACGGAAAAATATAGTAAATGAGTGGATTTTATTAAGGATTTTAATGGAATTTTTAGATATATTTTTGTGAGTTTAAGGCTATTTTCTATCTTTAAAAATATTATTTTTAAGTATTTTTAATTGATTTTTAAATTAAATTAAATAAATAAAAAATATAAAAAAATTGTTTATTTTTGCGTTGACCGTTGACCTTGATTGTACCTGTTGACCGGTTCGGTCAGTGTGCATGTATGCGCTGGGTGAGACTCGAACCCGAGACCTCCCGTACGCGTGCACGCAGCTCTACCAACTGAGCTACGTGTCTAACCCGAAATAATCTTGTTTTTAATTATATTTATATACTAATTCGATTTATTCAAAATTCATTTGTTTAAAAAAAATTTAAATCATCGAACCGGTGCCGTTAACCAGACTTGAACACGTGACGTGCGAGTTAGTGTTGCACACAGTCCACCGCTGGACTGTGTGTCTAACCTGGTTAATATTTCGGTTTTTATTATACTTAACATCTATTTGAGTTAACCCGGTTCGGTTAGAAAAATAAAACATTTTTATAATAGAGAGGGTGCGTGTATCAGGGATCGAACTCGCGTCGCGTATGAAATTTGTTTGCACACAGTCCACCGCTGGACTGTGTGTCTAACCCGTTCATATTACTGATTTTAAATAAACTTATAACTTAACTATCTTCGTCTTCTTCGCTCAATTTACAGTCGACTGTGTTACTAATCTGTTTCTTGCTTTTACGATTATCAATCATTCATAAGACTAAAATGAAATGGCAGAGACAGTGTTGGAAGTAAACATACCGTAGGAATGATTTATCACAGAATTTCCGGCAATGCGTCGGCTATGTTTTTTTGAACTTCGACTGGCGAACAAATTAATAGTTTTGATTTAGTTAACTGTGGAATTGAAGTACTAAATAAGAGTTATCAGCAGGTTTGAATGGCTATACCGTTTTACAGCGGAAGATAAGGATTTTCAGAAGTTTTCCGGCGAGCAGAAATTATCCGATGACGACGTCTGAATTTGATTTCAATTGGAAGGTTTGAGTCAGAAATAGCTTAACAATCGATAGACCACGAAGGTATTGAAAGACTTACTGTTTTGATGAAGAATACGGTTTTCCGGCGACTTGCAGAATTTTTCCGGCGAGTTGATTTAAGCTTTCTGATGGACTGAATGTATGATGAAAGTGAAATGGAAAGTTTGTATGATGTTTTTGAGTCCGAGAGGGGTCTTGATTGAAGTAATTCAGACATTGATTATTTTCGGTTTAAAAACCGATCATGATCAAAATTGAAGTTCATTCAAATCCGAATTGATTAGGATCGTCGGTGCACCGGTTTTGTTCAGTAATTCGCGAGTAATCAATCGTCTTTGGACGATTGGTGACCGATTTCGGTTATGGTTTGGCATTCAGGTTGTTTTCTGTTTGAATATAAGTTTCATTTGTTTCCTAGTGATAACAGAAAACAACAAGTGGCGGAGTGGTGATGTGTGTGTATGTTAAGTCTTTGGATTTAATTTCCGGCTGACCCGGGTTCGAGCCCCGGCGCAACATTTTATTTTTATTTATTTTGTTTTCACTTTTTATCAAATATAATTTTTATAGTTTAGTTTGTTTTATTAATTATGTATCATTAAAAATCAAAATAACCATAAATACACAACGTGACATTTATAACTTGATATTCGATTACAAAACGGAGCGGGTTTTGGAAACCTGTTTTTTGACAAAATTATATACCTATAATCGAATTCTCTGAAATCAAAAGCCAAACTTTCCTCAACACCGACTCTTCTTCGTTTATCTACGGATGTACACGATGAACCTCTTTTGCTTTTGCTTTTTCAGACTCCGCTTTTTTATGGTTTCATTTTCTTCTTGTAGAAGATTCAGGTGGTGTAGGTTAGTTTTCGTTACGGATTCGGGTGTAGGTGGAGTCTGTGATAACGGAGTGAGTGGTTGTTGTGGATACCTAAACTGTAGGTTGGCAAGAAGATAATCGTACGCTAAAAGTGAGCATCGTTAAAAGTGGTTGAATCGGTTGAGACCCTTGAGGCGGCGAAGCGTGTTCGTCATTTCCTCGAAACCATATGGGTTGTTCGGATCGAAGTTGCGGTTGTGTAGATGCATTATTTTTTCTAAAAGTTGTAGAAATTTTATTAAAAATGAGAGCTAGAATGAAAATGTTGAAAATAGTTGTTTTTTATGTATAGAGGAGGTGAAATAATTTTTTTAAATGAATTTTTTTTAAAATAATGTCGTTGGGGTCCAACGGCTAGTGGAAACACTCAATCAAACCACGTCACGTCGACACACTTTAACTCTCAACGCCGGTAGGAAATCTTAAGCCCACATGACAACGCCGTCAACAACGCCGGGCCCGGTGTGGTGTGTGCGGCGTGGAAAGGCAACAACGCCGCTCCACCACGCCCACATCGTGTGGTCTTACTTGCAAAATCTTATTTGTATCTATATTTATGTATATATTATTATATAGAAAGAAAATGTTGAATTAAACTTGTCATTATTTTAGGCTATCTAATCTTTTGTTTTTTTGTTTCTCTCACCTACTTAATTATAAACAGTTATTATTTAAATATTATTATTACACTTATTAGATCATCCGTAATGGTTAATGTATCTTAAGAGACTTATTTTTTCCACATCAACATAATAACGCCCTTAAAAAATACGTAATGGTTAATGCCCCTTAACCGTTCTTCAATAATTACTTTCTATTTTTTTTCTACTTATTTGGCATTGTATTAGAAATACCCCTTCCCCTTTCATTCCCCTATAATGCCTCCAGGGCAGTGTAAAGGGCGCTATGAAGTTCCTTCATGCCCATTACACATGGCCTTAACAACTGAATTTGATATGAGATTATTATGAAGAGAAAGGTTATTGTATTGTACGAAATGTAGGAGAAACTAAAAGACAAGGGAACGTTAGGAAAATCCAATATTTATAACTCATAAACTTACATCCTCCGTGATTTTCAAACGACTATAACTTCCTCATACAAAAATATTTTTTTAAATATCACCGTATTAATGAGCATTTCATTATTTTTATTTAAGTATTTATTGCTATAGTTTTCTTATTTTTCTACAGAATACATGATTACTTGATTACACATTGAATATAAATTATTACGTGATTACATATTCAATAAAACAACAATCCAACAACCGTACTAGTAAACGCCACCGATGGCGATGCTATTGGTAGGGTGAATACATATTAAATATGATTTGTTATAGTTGATGTTATTACTGTATGAAAAATTTATAGCCGTTTGGTAGGAGAAGTGACTTTATGAGTCACAAATATTAGATGTTCGTATTTTGCCTTTTCTCTACTTGTTCTCCTTGTTTTTAGTCTAATGAATTCTACATTTGGGAACCACTTGTTCCCCGGTACACTTTATATGAATTAAATCTTTTGTACATGATACTTTGCCTACATGTATTAATTATTAAAGAAATATATTAAAATAAAAATTATTTAGTTGAAGAAGAGAGTATCATGTGACACTAATTGGATTCATTTATTAAAAGTACATCTAATATCAAATATAATGAATAACTAACAAGACGTCTCGGTATTGTTTTGGTCATTTCACGACTTTAATCTTTTTCTTTCTATTTCGGTTGTTATAGAGAGTGTCAGTAGGGTAACGTACCGAACTAAACTGGCCGAATTCCCACATCGTAGATTTACAAACTTTTAAAGCTTTAGTTTTTTTAATTATAATTAATATTGAGTATATTTGTTTTTATAACTTTTACTATTCGAATTGTTACCGGTATTTGTTTTTTAATGATTTTTCAATCGATGTAAAACACATGTTGACTTCCTTTTGTGCTTATCACAACTTTATTTTTTAAGTTTTCTCTTTTAGTTGCTATATCGAGTGATCCATAACGTGACGATCCGATCCAATAGCGAATAGATTCCTATCATTAATGTTATTTTTACCATTATGTCTACATCCATAATTTTTTATTTTTTTTTAATCAGGTTGCCCCCTCTCCAACACGAGTGTAAACCACTAGTATTACTTAATTTGGTGAATATTGAGAGCCAACTAATACTAAACAAGACAAAATTGTGACTTTGAGCACAAGGGAATCCAAATTCTGTGGTACAATAAATCATTGACACGATAACTTGGAAAGGCATATTTAAATATTAAAGTTTCATTATTTGTTTACTAACTAGTTGATTTCCCGGCGCGCTATGCCGCGCCGTTTTTTCACCTGTGTTTTTGCATTTTTTGTCAATGATAATCTGGTAAAGACTGCAGAGTTGTGGCTGAAACAAATAAAAATCAAGCCATACTCCATATGATTTGATAACTTTGTATCTATTTGTAGCACATACATAAGGCACTGTTATCAGGAGTAACATGAAGATTCCTATATTCTTTACTAACCTATTGTGGCCACATAAACCTTCAATAATAGAAAGATAAGAACAAAAGTTATTTCATTCAGCCACTAACAATTTCAACATTCAACTCTTTCAAAAAAAAAAAAAAAGAAACTGTTAAGTTTATGAATTTGAAAATGGTGTTCGTCTTCAAAACGGGTGAAAAGTAAGTTGAGAAACTTATACCTCATTTCAACGTTTGCGGTTTAACTCTTTCAAACCGGTTGCCACTTTTTACGTATGTTTTTTGCATTTTCCATTACTGGATTGGTTCGTTACAGCATTGGTACGGTACATCCAAACTTTATTAAAGGTTGAACAATGTAACAAAAAAAACAAACGAAAAACGAAATAAAAAACTTTATAAAATTTTGAGTACTATATAGTGAATTTTAAGGTTTAAGGGTAGTAACCTAAATTGGTAAACACTTCTAGTGCGGGAAAAAAAAAAAGCAAGTTACTCCAGCCAAGAATCGAACCCGAGTTATGGGCTTTAAACAAAAGGCTCTTTTCCACCAATCAAACACTTCAGTTAAAAAGCCAAGATTCGAACCCGAGTTTTGGGCTTTAAACAAAAGGCTCTTTTCCACCAATCAAACACTTGAGTTAAAAAAAAAACTTGGTGGCCTGTTGACAGCCTCCAGCCTCCACCAATTAAATTGAACAACTATTACCGCTTTTGTAAATGTATAAGTAGATATAATGCATTTATACTGATATAAGGGTTGTCTGGATGTATTTTAAATTATGAACTAGTTTTTACGGAAATTGGATTTTAGTAATCTCGTCTAGAGGTGACTGGCTAATATTAGACTCACTTTTTAATGTTGTTAATGTTAGTCTAGTCTTTCAAATATTTTTTTTCTCACTGGACCTTCGTTAATTTTTTTTTCTGAATTTCAAACTGATGTTTTAGAGATTTTAATCAGAACAAAAGATATGAGTCGATTGATGTAAAACTTATCACAAACAGTGCTCTAAATGGCTTGATTTTTGTTAATTGGAATTTTAAATACATAAACTGAAGCACCGTTTTGTCGTTTGGAGCACCATTTCGAGGTAAGTTTCACATCAATCGACTCATATCCTCGTTTTGATCAAAAGTCCTAAAACTTCAGTTTGAAATTCATCAAAAAAATATATAACGAAGTTAAGTTTTTTTAAAAGGAGATCTAGTGAGAAAAAAATATTCAAAAGGTGGAACTGCTAACAATATTTAAAAATGAGTCTAACATTGGCCAACTACCTCTAGGTTAGATTATTAAAATCAAATTCCGCTTAGTCTTATGATAACCAAATTTGAGTTAACTGTTTTTAGGCGAATAAAATAATCATTCAATGTAGAGAAATGTGAAGTAGTTCAATCTCATTTATTAAATTTAAGGTAAAAGAATGAATAACCTTCTTCCTAGCTCAGCTGGTCGGTTGGGCCGGTGTTCTCCTTGGAGACGCCGGTTCGACTTCCGGTTATAGCAAAAGGTGCGGGACGTCCCAATGATGGATCGTTTCCTACCGAGGCGTGATTTGATCCGGAGGGCAACCCGATTTTACCCAGCTGTTACCACAGCGAGGCTCTCGTTGGGGGCAGTATGGTTTCCGGGCGAAGGTCAATTTGCGCGGCGGCGGGGCCTGATAGAACATCACGTCGGGGCTGATGGAGGATTGTCTTTGACAAGAATCCAATGACCATTAGGTCCTGTACATAGAAAGTCACGCTTGAAATATATATATGGAAGAAATATTTTTTTGTTAAGTTCTCACCATCCATTATTTAATAATTTTAAATGAAATAAATTAATAAAATAAAAAGGAAAAAAAAGGATTTGATTGGTTGAGAGCCGTAGGGCCCACCTAACTTCATCCTTCATCGACATTAGATGTCTTAGGCCACAAGATTTTACGCCTGGTAACGCTGGCCACCCATGCCACATGGCATGGACAGTAGGCCATTACACGTGGCCTTAAGGTTTGTTGTGTTATAAGTTTATAATAGAGTCATAGTTAAAAAAGATCATTTTACGATATACGTTCCCTTTATAGGTATCATCTTCCACTTTAGGTGGCAACATCGTCATCATTTCTATCATCCTTAATTTTTTTCTAATTTAAAATAGATTAATATGATAAAACTGATCAATATTTTAAATGTTATGAATTTACATCTAGATAGATGGTAAACATACAACAAGCTGTGCCGCTACCCCCTTTTTGATAGATATCACTTTTGATTTAAGATATCTTTAAATAAGAGAATTAGAATACCTAAGTAACTCAAATTCTTAACTAAGTCACATACATGGCATAAGTTTTTTTAAGGATAAATATTATTCACACCACCAATTGGACCGAAACGGGCCCGACAATAACCAAAACAAAAAGCGTCGTCCAAAACCTAAAACCGAGCATATACAGAGGATTATTACATCAATCTACCCAAACAACATTTTTTATTCTAGCACCACTTTTAACCAAAGGAATCCCATTGATTTAACCGAAGCTATAATATCCATCACCTTACCATCCTTTGTCTTAATTGTTGAGTGATGCAAAACTACTATCAAGTCAGGGGTCTCACTGGAAGCAGCCTCTCTACTCCTACGGGGTAGAGGTAAGGTTGTCTACATCTTACCCTCCTTAGACCCTACCTTAACTTTACTATTGATGGGATTTACTGAGTATGATGATGATGATTACCATCATTGTTCTCTATCCTCTTCTCGTTTCTTGCCTTCCATATCAACCAACACGTTATAATCACTAACCCATGGACCACCGAAGCTTCCGTTTGTTCAGCCGAGAGGTCTGATGAAGCTCGAGAAGGTCCCTGACCGAAAAGGCGAACATGGGAGGGAGCCTACACCAAGAGCTGAACCTGTCCCAGACTTCCGAAGCTAAACTGCAGGACGTGAAAGCATGGTCTGCTGATTCGAGGCCATCTTTACAGAACAGACACAATTCAGAGTTGACGTAGATGTTTTGTCACCGCAGGGCCATCCGAGTTGGCAAACTCTCGAGATCCGCACGCCAAGCAAAAATATTACATTTAAGGGGAATCCATTTACACCAAGTGATAACATAACTTAAATTTGAATTCAGAACTGTACGAAACATCGATTTCACAGCACCAACACTGAAAATCCCATACCCTTCTCCGGTCAGCACCACTTATCTTTATCGTTCGAGAAATTAACCAAGCTGATAATAGAGCACACTTCCTGAAATTAGCATGCATGGCATACGTACCATTGGATTAAGTTGGATTTACCAACAATTGCACAAATACACGTTCATTTATGTTTTTGAGAAGCAAACTTTTGGGTGTATCGTCGTAAATCGACTTTGTAAGTAAAAACATGATTGTAAACTGTAATAAAATTGTAGATGCGATGAATGCCTCGATCGTCATAAATTGATTAGCAAGTTGTAAACAGACTGAACTTATGAACTTCATATTCTTTTTTATTAATTTTAAACCAAGTAACGATCAAACTTGATTAGTTTTAGTTTACTTTCAATACATCTAGAACTTAACCTGTTTATTTAATAGGCTAGGAATGTCATTCCAATTGTTTATAAGCGAGTTAGACTAGAGTCTAGACAACTAAAAAAATCGATTATTTGTGTCACAATTCATATATTTGCTTCATGTTTTGTTAGAAATTCTCACCGTTAAGTGTGATCATCTCTGCCCTCAATCCTCGTATATAATACATGGGGCTATATATATTGGATAAATCTATCTCAGTTTTGTCATTTTGTTGCTTTAAACCATAGAAAAATTGACATTAGTCATACCCTTTTATCATAACTAGTTAGATGCCCCGCCTGTGTTGCGGGGCGATGGCCGAATAATGAGCGAGTGTTAAGCAGCTCATTGATACGGAAAACAATTAAATCGAGTCAACCAATAAAAATATAACACTTTTATAGTTTTGCTAAAAAACTAAAACAATAGCAATATTGTTATTAACTAATGGAAAGTTATATGTTTTTCACTTGTGTAAAAAGCAAAATATATTTAGGTAGAGAAGGTTTCCATTCTCTTATAAGAATGGTTTGATTGTCACCATAAACCGATTTGAAATTTACATCTCCACCCTCTCTTAGGGAGCCAATGTCCTCGCTGGCATATCTGCTCGGCCCCTAGCTTTGATACCATTTGTAAAGTGATGGCAGTACTGGAAATTGAACCCAGGGGCAAAAGTGTAAATCAGCACAAGGGCGAATTCGTACTTTTGAACTTAGGGCAACACAGTAATATAAATTTAAACTAAAGGCATAATCGTAATTTTGGGCCGAAGGCAAAAACATATTTTTTTGAACAAAGGGCATAATCATAATTTTGAGTGGGAGAGAAAAGCGTCATTTTATTTTGAACAGGGGCAAAAACATATTTTTTTAATTGAGAGCGAAATCATAATTTTTTAAACGGGGAAAAAATCGTAATTTTAAGGTGGGGGTGAGAACAAATTTTTTTCATTTGAACAGGGGTGAAAACGTAATTTTGAGCTGAGGCGAAATTGTAATTTTGAGTCGTCGGCAAAATCGTAATTTTTGGCTGGGGTGAAAAGCGTAGTTTTATTTTTAGCAGGGGACAAACCCGTAATTTTACAACGTAAACAAATAATAAACGGTTGGTCCAATGGGGGAGTTACAGGCCAGCTGCCTGGCGCTATTCCGGGGGTAATCTCGTAAGTTTACAGCGTTAACAAATAAGAAACGGCTGGTCCAATGGGAGAGTGCCAGACCAGCTGCCTGGCACTATTTCTTTTTTATATTAAAATCATTGTTCAAATCGTTGTGTTTTTAATATATTGATAATGATAATGATAATGATTAGGGGTGTTCAGAAAAAACCGTAACCAAATAAAAACCGTAAATCGAACCGTAACCGTAACCAAATAAACCGATCCGAATAATGAATTTGGTTTTTGGTTTGGTTTCTAACTGAAACCGAATTGTGAACATGGTTTTTGATTCGGTTTATGGATCCACATTTTATTTTATTTGGTTTATTCGGTTTATTTGGATAACCGAATAAACCATTTAACTTAATTAATTATTAAATAAAAATAATAATATTTTATAAATCATATACAATTTATTAGCCCAAAATAGTTATTTTTTTATGCAGCCCGAAATACCAAATGTAAATCTAAAATCCAAACTCAAACCCACTCATGTTTAAGATTATTTATATTTCATACCAATAGACTTGTTAACTATGTATAATTTCTATGATCTATGTTTTGAAGCTTTAACTTTGTGGTTGTGTATACGACTACTATATGGATGTGTTTCTGTTATTTCTCAATGAAATTTTCTTTTATTCATATATTGTTATGTGTAAATTGGTTGCGATGTTCGGAAGTTGGAACACAAACATAAATATAAATTAGGAAAAAAAAGTACTTAGGTACAATTTGGTTAGATTTGGTTTCTAACCGAAACCAAACCAAATTGAATTTGGTTTGGTTTGGATTGGTTTGCATATTCCTTATTTGGTTTGGTTTGGTTTTTGATTTGGGGTACAAAATTTTGAAAACCGAATAAACCGAACCAAATAACCAAATAAAGCATAAACCAAACCGATAAACACCCTAATAATGATAATTTATTTTATTCAGACCATTTGATTTGCTGGTTATTCCTATATGCATTCAATTTCTATTTTACTTTTCCCCCACTTGTTTTCTTATTTTTAGTCACATAAATTCTACATTTAAACCACTTAATCTTAACGAAAACTTTCTCAGGAATATACTCTTTCGTACATGATACTTTGTCTACATGTAATATAAGTAAAACTTATATAATAAAAAGTAGAGTATCACGTGAAATTAATTGTATTAGTTTATTATAAGTTACCTATAATATTAAATATAATGAATAAGTAATAAGTAATAAATATATATGAACTCCAAAAATATTATTGGAGCTCGGGTATTCAATAAATTTCGAGCATAATAGTTTAGATTTTTAATAATGTCACATCTTACTTAATTTGATGAATATCGAGAGCCAACTAATACTAAACTAAATGGCCAAACAAGACAAAATTGCGACTTTGTGCACAAGGGAATCCAAATTCATCTGGTACAACAACACTCGAATATCGTTGCAATAAATTAATGACACGATAACTTGGAAAAGCATATTTAAATAATTAAAGTTTCATCGTTTGTTTACTTATGCATTAAAGTTTCATTGTTTGTTTAATAATGCATTTATAATGATATCAGGGTTGTTTGGATGTATTTTAAATTATGATATCAGGGTTGTTTGGATGTGTCTTAGATTATGAATTAGTTTTAGGGAATTTGGATTTTACTAATTTCATCCAGAAGGAATTTGGATTTTAGTAATTTCATTTGGAGATGGTTGACCAATATTAGATTAACTTTTGAGTATTGTCATTGCCAATCCTATTTTTAAATATTTTTTTCTCACTAGATATCCGTTAAAAAACTTAATGAAGTTTTTTTTTTCGAATTTTAAACTGATATTTTAAGACTTTTGATCATATACGTTTTCTTTATTCCTTAATGTTTGTTGTCTTGTAAGTTTATAACAGGGTCACAATTAATAAAATATTTTTTACGATATACGTTCCCAGGTATCATCTTCCATTTTAGATGGCAACATACTCATCATTTCTATCATACCCATTTTTATTAATTTAAATTAAGATCACTTTTGATTTAAGATATCTTTAAATAAGAGTATTAGAATACCTAAGTAACTCAAATTCTTAACTATGTCACATGCATGGCATAAGTACCAATGGATTTACAACAATTGCACAAATACACGTTCATTTGGGGAATTGGTCTGTAATAATCTCACCTAGACCTTATTGGCCATTAATAATCCCACCTCAGAATATTCCCCCCCACCAGTCCCACCTTTCACATATTTTTCGTACAATAGTCCCCCGTTAAAAAAACTTAACGGGGTTAAGCTTTTTTCCAAATTACAAACATATTTTTAGGGCTTTTGATCAGAACGATGACACAAGTCCATTGATGTAAAACTTACTTCGAAATGGTGCTCCAAGTGACTTGATTTTGGTTAATTGGAAATTTAAACACCAGAATTGAAGCGTCGTTTTCATCGTTTGGAGCACCGTTTCGAGGCAAGTTTTACATCAATGGAATCGTATCGTCGTTCTAATCAAAAGCCCTAAAAATATGTTTTTAATTTGGAAAAAAAGCTTAACTCCGTTAAGTTTTTTTAATGAGGGACCATTGTAGGAAAAATAGGTGAAACGTGGGACTGGTGGGGAGAATATTCCGAGGTGGGATTTTTAATGGCCAATAAGGTCTAGGTGGATTATTACACGCCAATTTCCCTTTATGTTTTTTAGAAGCAAACTTTTGCTTGTATTTTGATTTTATCAAAACAATTGTCAAAATATTTATTCATATTAAAAAATTCAACCCAAATCAAGTACATTGTAAAAAATGAATCTAATATGGTATATGTAACTTATTTATCTAAACGGATGAAGGAGGTTTTGTGAATAAAAACCTGATTGTAAACTGTAATAAAACTGTAGATGGGTTGAATGCGTCATAAATGGATTGGCAAGTTGTAAAACATATATGAACTTATGAACTATATATATATATATATATATATAAATGATAAATAGAAAACTCACTTACGGTGAGAAAACTCAAAAAACTCTAAGCTCCCGACATTTTTTTGAAAAAAAATTACACATGTAATATACATGTTTTTAAGGGTTTTGAGAAAAAAATAAAAAAACGCCAACCAGATTTAAAAAAAAATAAACAAGTTTTTGTGTAACATACATTACATTCATGTGTAACATATGTTACAGTCGCGTTGCGCAAAACTTGTTTATTATTATTTTTTTAAATATCCGCTCGGCGCTTTTTAGTATTTTTTGCTCAAAACTCTTAAAAACGCGTATATTACATGTGTTATTTTTTAAATCAAGAAATGTCGGAAGGTTAGAGCTTCCTATGTTTTCTCAATTAAAAGGGTTTTCTCCATATACTTACATTATATATATATGAGAATGATCTGTTAGGAACCACCCTTTATTGCGAGAAGCAATGTGAACACAACCAAAAATACATAAAAAATCTAAAAACCACCCATTTTTTTAACATTTTATAAAAAAAATCACTACTTTTCGTCACAAAAAAATAAAAGATATTGAGTGGTTTTTAGATTTTTTAAGGATTTTTTAGGGGTGTAGTTATTAGCATTTAGCTAGGGTGGAGACGGGGGGGGGGGGGGGGGGGGTTTTTTGTTGTTTTTTTTTAGGTTTTTGGGGGTGGTTTGGTTTTTTTTTTTTGGGGGGGGGGGGGTGGTGGTGGTTAGGTTTTAGTGGTGATGTAGTGGGTTCATTTGTGTTCATATTGGTTCTGCGGTTCTCACAATAAAATTGCTTCTCGCATGTACCTTACCCTATATATATATATATATACATATATATATATATATATAGGGTAGTGGTCCTAAGAGAAGTCCACTTAATCTGAATTATACACATATGTATATAGTCAATTTTAAAATATATGTATGCGTATATGACGAAAAACTTAGGAAAAATGTATAGTCCAGAATGTTTATCAAGTTTCTCAATTAGCCTAGTACTTCTCACATGATCTTAATCCTATATATATATATATATATATATGAACTTCATATTTTTTATTAATCTTAAAGAAGCTAACGATTAACCTGATTGGTTTTAGTTTACTTTCAATACAACTAGAACATAACATATCTATACTATTATATTACAATGAATGAGAGGGGGTATTTTAAGATTCTTAAAAAATAAAAAGTTTTCACCCCTTAATTTATAGAAGGACCCCTAAAATGAGAGTAATTTATTCTTTTAAACACTATTTATTTTTAAGCCCCTAAACTTATTACACTTAACTCCCTAAGTTTTAACAAAATTATAGATAATTAGTTACATTTTTCTCTCCACAACGAACTTATAATTATTTTAGGTATTTTTGTCATATCTTATAAACTATAATGTTTAAAAAATCTAAAGACATCATGACGACCTACACATTTTTGTCGACATTTCGGTAGTTTATTCGGTATCGACGCGCGAATTAAATGGTACAAATAGATGATGCCATAGTGTAAAAGTGATTAAAGCCTAACACATGGGTGGAAATTTAACTTTAGTTATATCATCTCGAACTAGGGATGAGCAAAATGGACCCGGTACCGGTACCGAATTTACCAAACCGGGTACGTTTTCGTACCGACTTTTGACATTTTCGGTACCGGTTTGGTACCCATCCGGTACGGTACCGGTTCCGTACCGGTATTTGCCGGTTTTTACCCTCAAATACCGGTACCTTACCGGTACCGAACCGAACCGTACCGGGTATATTCGGTACCGGTACCCATTTTTAAGGATTTTCGGTACCGGTACTTTCAGTTTCGGTACTGGTTCAGTACCGGTCGATACGAGCTCGTCCCTATCTCGAACCAACAAAAAATCAAGGGGAAAACAATACTTTCATGCAACAAAAGAATCTTGAAACGCTGAAAAAAATTTAAAAGGAATATAATGAATTGAAAACAAGTTTGAATATCGCCCAAGTTAGAATTGTGGCTTAGAGCATTCAAATGCCATTACCGAAGTATTTTTATTACATATCTGTAATATATTATGATGCATGAGTGAGTGACATTTTAACATATAAAAAAATAAGAATTTTTGTTTTAATTAACGAAATCAGTTATTGGTGAGCAATAACTATATTGTTAACCTAAATCAAACCGAAAACATACGAAATCAAACTTAAATCAACCAAAAACTGTATTAACTGAAAACCGAAGTAACCAAAACTGGTTATCTTTTTTCTGTATTCTCGTTTAACCAAAATTAGCTAAACCGAACCGAATCATTCATATTTTCATTAAGTTATAGCTTTTATACCTCCGGTTCATGTATCATATTTTATATCTTCATTTCATATATTTATACTTTCATTTCCTGTATTTGTTGTAACTCAAATTCATTTATTTCTAAGCAAAAGTTTTAGCCAAGTTTCGTTTTTTGCTATCAACTGAAATTTAATGAACCAAACTAAAAACTATCAATCTAACCGAATAAACCGAAGTGGTTAACCGAAAACCGATTAGTTAATAAATTAGACTAACCGATAACTTTGATTTTTGCTTCGGTTGAGGATAATAACCAAACCCGCACAACACAATGAATTGGATTACCCGATTAATTCTCTTTTGATGTATATCTTTCATTATGATGCTACAATTTATTATATATGGATAAGAGAATTACCAAAAACGAGTATTGCAATGCAATGTGTCGCTCCCGCCGCATCGCGCGGGCATTCTGCTAGTTTATTTAATAGGTTAGGGATGTCACTCCAATTGTTTATAATAGAGTTAGACTAGAGTCTATACAACAAAAAAAATCGATTATTTGTGTCATAATTCATATATTTGCTTCATGTTTTGTTAGAAATTGTCATCGTTAAGTGTGATCATCTCCGCCCTCAATCCTGATATATAATACATGGAGCTATATATATTGGATAAATCTATCTCAGTTTTGTCATTTTGTTGCTTTAAACCATAGAAAAATTGACAATAGTCATACCCTTTGATCATAATTTGTCTTAGACCATTTGATTTACTGGTTATTCCTATATGCATCCAATTTCTTTGGTTGATCCAGATGTCAAACATACATCTGTTTTTCCTTTGGGAGAGAAAAACACACACACAAATATTATGCAACACAAACGAGGATGACCTTAGTTATGTCCTTATGTCAAATTCAGTCAAAAATGATCAGCGGACTAAATAACAATCGTTATTTCCTATGTCAAATTCATTCAAAGATGATCCACTGACTAGACAACAAAGACTATGAGATCTTATGATGTGTCGGGCTGATGAGAGGAGCAGGTGACGAAAAATATCAGAGCCCGGGCGGAGATAAATAGACGCCTAAAAAGTTCCCCGCTCCTTTTTTTACTCTCTAATGGCAGCTAAATAACCACTTAGGGGCTGTTTGGCAACTTATGAATAGGTAAATGCTGAATCAGTAAAAGTAAGAGGTCTGAACCATTAAGAGCCAGTATAATGTTTAACGGTTTAGAGACAAATGTCTAACCAATTTAGATATAGGTCTTAGCCATTCAGACTTAATATAATGCTTAACCATTCGGATGCAAATGTCTGAATCATTCAGACATCTACTCGCGAAACAAATAGCCTGAATCATTAAATGTTGAACTAGTAAGAGGTCTGAACCATTAAAAGCTAAACAAACAACCCCTTAATGGTAGCTAAATAACTAGTTAAGTAGGAATTGTATCATGTACATGATAGAAATTACGTACAAAGTATACGAGACATTCTTAGATTGACAAGTGTTCTTTTTAATTTAAGGGAAGAAGGGTATTGTGGTCTTTACTCTCTTGAACCTACTTCACCCCTAATTTACAAATGATCACAACTATTTTATACATTAATATTTAAAAAAATTACAAGTGGTGTAAATGCTAATGATGTTAGTAGCTTTTTACAGCAGCGTAAAAATGACTGAAATGTCACTTTGATTTTTTTTACAGTTGTGTTTATAATATTTTAATTTACGTACATGAAAATGGGGGCAAAACTCGAATGAGAAGTCGGAGTTCTCTATGTTCTCACAATTCATGAGAGTTTTCTCTTAATCTTTTATATATATATAAGCAAATTAGATCAACCGTGCTCTGTGGCGGGTTCGAAACATAGATGAATATTAGCAAATTGCGAAAGTGATGATAAAAAAACTACATCGCGACGCTATAATTGAAAGTCACGGAAATGTTTGGTCGTTGTATACGAAAGTAAAGTTAAACGAGGAAGCTAAGTCAACCTAGAACCCGCGCGTTGTGACGTGGTCGTTAAACGAGACAAATTAAAGTAAAAACGTTGAATCATAGACGCACGTTACAGCGTGTTAACTCGTAAAATATAGACCGAAGCGTAAAATGAAAAATTTATAAAAAAATAAAAAATATTGTGACAAATTTGTAAAAGATAAAACATATAGGAGTTAAAAGTAAAAAAAATACAAAGAAGACAAAACCAATAAACTAATAAAACTTTCACGAGTCAGTTCACCGTAAACTAACAAAACTTTACGAGTTACTTCACTAATGCAATAATGTTCATTTTAAATTGATTAAACATTATTCACTCTTATAAAATCTTATGTATTATGAAAACATAATTATAACGAGAGATAATCGGGAGGGGACGCGCTACAACGCCACTACCCCTAGGATTGCACAAGTAGTTTGCCGCTAGGCAAACCTTAAGGTGTGTGTGAGTCTATTTGCTCTAGGGTGTGTGTTTGGTGGGAGAAGTAAAAGATGGGGTGCATGGTTTTATGTATTTGTAACATTAGAGTATTTGGGTGTGAAATTGACATCACAATGTATGATTATACGGGGATAAGGTAATATCCTTGGGTGCCCCTTCCGCCCTAAACTATTTTTAACGGTAAATTTGAATCTCTGACGGACCATGGAGTATCCATTAAGCAATAACGCTATACACCAATTCATGAGGAAACCAATAAATCTAAGAAAAACTCTTCTTGTGAAAATCGAACTGAAAACCTTTAAGATGTCACTGAACTATAATGCTATGAGTTCACCCTAAACTAATTAATGGCAAACAATAAAAAGTGGATTTGAATGGTATATAAAGTTGAAATCAATGGTGTTTGAACATTGGGATATTAATGTTGAAAAAAGTGCAATAATTGACAATATAATCATTTAAAACTCTAATTTGAATAATTACGCATTTTAAAAGTATAATTATGTGATGTTAATTAAAGAACAAGTCCATGGACGCATGCTAAATAACTATATAAGTAAATAGCTTAACAATATAATATTTTTATGTCAAATCATTAACAAAACCAATTATATTATAGGAATTAGAGTTTTAAAGGTGGTTGGTTATGTAGCATGCAGAGTCGCTCACCCAGGAAATTATACACTATGAAGAGGGTGAGTTTAAAAAGTAAACACTACTTTCAGGGCGGACTTAGGTGTTGTGGTAGGTGGACGAGCGCATCATTTGAATAAAAAAATTTAGTGTATTTTATAAGTAAAAATCCGATCACACCCGTAGAAAATTTGGTTGAAACCCTTGTTCACATCCTTAGAAAATAATTTCTGAGTCCGCCACTAACTACTTTTCAAAATCAACAACTTATCAACATAAGGATGAGTTTGATACAAAAATAGTGATGACTTCAATACCAAACTAGTGAGAATTGTAAAAACCAATATCAGTCATGGATCAGAAGTAAGGAATGTTTATATGCAGGGGCGTAGCTTAGTTGGGGGCCGGGGGCGTCTGACCCCCCGAACTTTTCGCTCATTAATGTTACATATGTAGTTTTCGTATAAATTTTTTTTGGGTATATACGTTTTCACCCCCCGGTTCCATAGAAATTTTTGGGTATATACGTTTTCGACCCCTCCGTCGAAAACGTCAAGCTTCGCCACTGTTTATATGTACTGATAATTTTTTTAGTAATTAGACGGAACGACCTATTTCAAGGAAAGAAACGCATATGTGATTGTCTCACTCTCTCTCCAAAGATATAAAAAGTTACATCCATTGTTTGTCTCTAATTTGATTTTATAGAGGATTTTACGAGCGTGAAGGACAACTGAATAAGACAGAGTGAACGTTGGGCAAAAGGAAGGGTATGCATACGTGTCATTTTACATGTTTATTTTAAATTTAAGTATACTATAACTATATATATTTAAAAAAAAGTTAATTTTTTATTATATGCGGTGCACAATTGTCTTCTTTTATGTTGCTATAACAAATACAAGACCAAGGATAGTGGCAATTTCAAAGGTTCAGGTTCGAGCCTAACGTAGGTCGTGGTGTCCTCTCACGTTTGCAACACGTGGGGTTGGATCATTTGTTTATTATTCACTTTTGATTCTGGATTGAAAGGAATTCAACCAAGAATGTTGATGTTAGTGAAGTTGTAATGTTTGAAGTGAAGAAGAGAAACAAGCATGAAGCTAGTTCTCAAGAGAGAAGAGAAAGATCAGAGAGTTAGTGTAATCTCAGCTGATCCTGGAGTGTCCTGCATGGATGTCAAAGCTGCCTCTTATAAGGAAGCATGTTCTATAAGAGGAAACCTTTGACTGAGGATCCAAGGCTGCAGTGGAGGATTTACCCGTTTGAGGGTTGAAAGCTTCGGACCTGCGGATAAAAGGGAGTCTCTCTTGCACATGCTTTCTTTTTTTGCGGCTGAGGGAGAGTCTCACAAGCTATCAATGATGTGACTGATTACTGTGCACGTTCTTTTTGATGTTCACCATAGTTCGCGGGTTTCGAACCTTTTAACCATTTAAACTATTATGTATTTTAGTCATTTTATTGTGGCTTGAGCTACTCCCATCATTTTACAAGTTAATTGCTACGTTTTACCATCATAGTAGACATTGTGTTCTTTCAGTGTTTTATACTCGTCAGTCACTCACTACCAAGTTAACATCATATAACAACCACTTTTATTATGCACCTCTACCATTCAACCCATGTAAGAGCATTCACACTATGGATGTGAATTTCTGACACGACACAAACCTAACATGAAATTTATGAGTTTAGGTTTAGTGTAATCGAGTTCAGGTCAGTGTCAGGTTGAACCCGCGAACCCGTTTAGGTTAACGGATCGGGTTCGGGTTAACCTGGTTGTCACACCTCGAATTTCCACACAATCCCGGTGGGCCCGGGTGGGGAGTATTGTGACGTAAGATTGGTATCATCATGGTCAAACATATACAGCACAGCGGAAGTCTTGAATATTAAATATTATTACAAACAATAAAGTTAAAAGTCTTAAAAAGTAAATACGAGGTTTGCAATATTAGATCCACAGGCGGATCGAAAGTACGAAAATGATATCTTCTGACCGACTTTAGGCTTGACTAAGAACTTGCAAAATTCCCTACGTCGTTACCAAGCAGCTCCTAGCCTATTCCGTGCCGAAACCTGTCACTTAGCCTTTTTGGGAAAATACGTCAGTTTTCACTGGTAAATACATTTAACTGACTCATTTGAAAACATTTAAAATTTGTTTAGGTGCATTGAGCACGAAAATATTTTATAACCTGGGACAATTCAAAATGATCTTGTTTACAGTTTTACAGGTCTGTCAATACATATGGGGTCCGGTGCAGAAACCGAATAACCTGATTAACCGACACACCACTTAATAAAAACCCACGAGGGGTATAATAAAAAATAAATTGTTTAGCATTAGCGTCTGTCAGGTGTATGCCTACACCTCGCTTTTAGGTCGTGGCCATTAGTAATTTAAATGAGCCAAGGATATCCAGGACACGGTCGAGTTAACCCCCAATGTTTAAGTTATCAGACAATACAGAATAAAACGGGTTATAAGATTTAGTAAATCACAATCCGATAAACATGATCCCATACCCGACCAAGAAGTATTATAATACCGTAGCCGAAGCCTGTATAGGGAAAATAAGTTAAAGTATTTACCTGAGCTAGTTCTTCTAACAAATAGTAACTCAGCCGTTAATCAAGAAGACAAATGCAAAGTATCGATCTACTGGGAGGCTTCTAGTCTGGATTGATGGTATTAATAACCAATTAGAATGCTAACGAGTTTAGGTTGAGTTGTTGACTCAAACTAGTTAGCTTAAAGGGTACGTAACGGAACGATATGCTAGATTAAGCGATGACCGGAAAGAATGTTGTTTTAAACCCAACAAGTACTAGGACTTGTATAATTTGGGTAAACATATAACATTCTGGATTTTGATATAAAAATGATATAGTTAGACCCGTTTCGGTGAATTTACGTAAACTAGTCACGTAGACTTAACCGTACGCATATAAGTTTCATGTTCTAATATGCTATCAACATGTTCTAGTATCAGTAAGATATCAACACATATGCCCGTTATAGTTTTAAAATCGATTTCAACTTCAAATGGGGGTAATTTGGTCATTTTACGATTCATAAAAATGAGTTGGTGACTAATCTGATGTCATGGTCATATATTATTTATAAAAATATTTATTTTATGATGATACATCAATAAGATATCAAATATATGTGTGGTTTATATTTGAAGACCAAACTATGCCCCGAAAGGGTATTTTGGTCATTTCACACATAGATTTGGAAACTTATTTGGAATCTGAGTTTATAGCTTGTACCTACTGTAATAAAGTTTAAAATAAGTTTTATAATCAGTAGGTAACAAGTCTTGATGCTTAGATATGGTTTTAACCCATACTATGCGTCGAAAAGGCGATAAAGTCGTTATATGACGATCTATTCGGTGTTTAAGGAAAGTTATAGTTTTGATCAGGTTTATATATTCAAAATATTTTATTTAACACATAAAATCAATTTGTAAAAGGTTTGGTTATAGGAATGTCTTTAAAACTCATTTTATGCGCCATAAGGGTATTATCGTCATTTATCGATACCATGCAAGAGCCTTTACATAAACTCAGTTTAAAACTTCCCAAATAATTCTAAATCTATCATAACATTAGTAAGTAAAGTATTTTATTGTAGGAGTTATGTTTAAAACATTTTATTTGCCGAAAAATGGTATTTTGGTCCTTTAAAAGCTTGATTTGCGATATTTAGGAAAACTCATGTTATGACCAGAATAATGACATGCATGTAAGCCAAACAAGTCAACATATAAGTAGATAACTTTTTTTGCATGCTCGCTTATAATTTAAATCTCATTTTCCGCAAAAAAGGCGAATTAGTCGTATTTAGCACATCAATGAAACTTGCGCGTAACTCGGAATATGATTATGATTATGTAGTATGACCTCAGAGGGTTTTACTACACTATATTAGAATCATAGTGCAACTTAGAATCGGCCTTGAAAAGAACAAAATTGGGTCAGAACTGACAGTCAAAGCAGAAGTCACACCTTGCGACTTTCGGTTGTGAACCGACCTTTAAATCTGGATTTGACGAGCCGAACATGTTCTTACACGTTCTTATTATTATTACCGAGTATTTAGAGTATCAAAACTGATTTTATAGCATGCATGTCATTAGTTATGCGTTTAACACCAAATCTGACCCAGTTTGACTTTTATAAATAAGTTTGACTCGTCAATTGGACATGCAAACGTGGTGATCTGGAGGTGCCCATTTGAGGGATTATTACCTACCTTATTACGATCACGTAACCATATTTGATTCGAACCATGGCTGGACGATAAGGATTTAAGCTCAAAGTCAAAGAATTTTGATGACAAACTTGACTTTTAGCTTGAATGAAAACTGAATGAGGAAGGTCAAGAACACTTACACAAGGTCCTTGCACGAAAATGAGATGGACTTGAAGACCCTTTAAGCTCCAGAACTTGCAGAGATTAGAGGGAGTGAGTTTTAAGAACATGCAAGTTCTTTGGTGGATGATCAAGGCCTTAATTTATGGAATTGGAAGGTTGTGAGGATCAAGACAAGTGTTTGGCATGCACCACTGATGATCACATGTGTCTAGGGTCGTGTCTTGAGCAGAGGGATGGTGGGAATTCGTGAAAGGTAAGCATACATGCAAGCTGCCACGAGTCTACCTCATTTCTGCCATCTGCAGGTCCCTTGCGGACCGTATGGGATTACGGTTACGGTCCACAAGGACCTGCAGCGCCCAAAAAATAAATAACACGGTTACGGACCGTAACCGCAATGGCTTGCGGTCCGTAACCAACCCCCAGGAAAGAGAATTTAAGAAAATTTTGAGATTTAGCCCCTAGGCTTTACCACGCTATCGTTCAGAGGTTTTAACTTAACATGACGGTGTTCTCGGTCCTTCTCGGTCGTCACTCGGCACGAGGATCAGCAGGACACGTGTCGGGGTTGATTGGTTAGGATTTTACGAGGTGTTACACTGGTGGTGTTGGCGGGTTGACCCGTTTAACACATTTATACTATATTATATTTTTTATAATATATCTTATGTCATAAATTAAATAGGGTGTGTATTTTATGCTGTAATTATAGCTTAAAAAGAGAAATTAAATAAGATTTTATAATTTAAATATAATTGTGTTATATGCATTTATGTTTTTCTAAGTAAGTTTTAATTTTAAAATATTAATTTTAGGAAAAAATTAAAAGTTCGGGTTGAACGGGTCGTGTTCGGGTTTATATGTATGACACGATTTTCGGGTTCGGATTCGTGAAAAACTTTCGGGTTCGGGTCGGGTTGAACCTGTCAATCCGCAAACACGACCCGTTTAGCACCCCTAATTCACACAAACTCTATCATTTTCTACCCTATAATTTAACTACAAATCATATTTTTTCAGAATTTATCTATCATTTAAAAAAATTTCTCACATCCCATTCACCATACCTATCTCTCTATTTTTTAATTATTTTTTCCTCTTTCTTTTTTATTATTTATTTATCTTTTTATATACATGTGTGTGGGTGGGTGTGTGAGAGATATGACATATGAGTGAATAGTATCCTTTCAAACTTAGTAGTAGTGTGTGGATTTTTGTTAAATTTTAAGAGGTGTAGATAAAGATGATGGATGAGATGTGGTGATGTTATTATTACTTGTTTGAATATTAAAGATGGGGTGAAAAATGGGGGGATGTGAATGCTCTTATACCTATGGTTTATCATTCACTCTTTTTTATATTTTTTTAGTAGATCACATTCTTATAATTTTTTAAACATTTAGTAAACCAATAAAAATGAAATATATAAGATGGCAGGATTAAATAGGAAGTATATGAGATGCCTCCTAATCCATATGATATTGAAACATATATTTTTTAAAGTTTAAGGTGGAGAGACATGTTGGTCTATTTACTTCTTTATCTCAAAAGCCCTAAATTTAGATTTGTACTACATCTTCATAATCTCCTTAATCTCCACCACCACAACCACCACTACCACTTCTATAACCACCGTCTCCACCAAATCCAACTTGTATCGTCACTACCTCTGACTACCATCTGACAACCCGCCACCACTATCATCACCAGCTACCGCCCTACATCTAAACCCAACCACCACTCCTTCACCAGAACCACCACCACTACACAACAACACTGTTACACACAACTAGTCACAACCACTTTCCACCTCCCTACCCTACAACCACCGGTCACTGTTATTGCACACCATTGGTCACAACCATTGTAAACCTTCATCGCTGGTATGAAAACAACTACCTCGGTCCATACTCGTTGACCGGAGTGTCGCGCCCTAGTCAAAGATAATATCTATAGTGTTCTAATTACCTCAAACAAATAGTAAGTGACAGTCAGGGTGTCGAACCACTAAGAGTCTGTGGTTTGTGTCAAGATTCAATTAATTACTAATTTGGAACAGTTTATGAAGTTTTCTGCTTTGTAAGTTCTTTATTTGTTTGGTTTTGAAAGAGGTGTCGGGTTGTATCGACAAGTTTACTAATAACTACGAAAGAGAGTCACTTGAACTATTCCAAAATTGGATTTCTTGATTAAAAACTATAAGATTGGACAAGATTCACACCCGATTCGATAACGGCAAGACTTAGGATTCCTACACGTTTTTGTACTTGATTTAGTTGCACTTGATTATCAACAAGTTTAGTGTTACGTAGCTTATGTGCCGATGGCTGCCAACGTCAAAAACAATGGACAAAAATGCACTTCGTTACAAAGAACATGTAGACTCTAACCTATAACAAAGCATAATTGCACATACTCATTTCATAAATTCAAATTTAACAATTCACTCAACAATTTATAAATTTAATACAAATGTAAGACAATAGCTATAAGCTTCAAACGTTTATCACAACTAGTCACAAATAAAATACTAAATGTAACATCCGTCAAAAAAAAAACGGATTTACCAAACCCGCTCCGTTTATCAACCGAACAGTCAGTCAAATTTTTCGTTGCGAATTAAATGCCCAAAATAATTTTAAACGATCCGTAATCAATTATTATGCGGGGATGTATATTTAGTTTTTGAAAAACTGATAAAAATAACAAAATAAAAATGTTTTACCCATGCCGGGTTTCGAACTCGGGTCTGTATCCGGTTCAACCAAAGACTTATCTCTCAGCCGACAAACCACTCCGCCATTTTGATTTTCTGGTGAATAAAGGAATCACTTAATTCAAATATTAAAGTTCCGAAATCAATTTCAGTAATTTGCGCCCAAATTAGCAGTCATCGGAAATCCCGACGACTTCGCCGTTTATTTACGTTATCGCTCAAAGTAACCGAAGACTTAACTCCTGCGACGGTTATAACCGACGTCTGAACCCGCGACATCAGCTGTAACCGCCGGAGAACGGATGACTCCGAATTAAGACCGAATTCAGACCCCATTCATCTCAAATCTACCCTATAAATTCAACCACAACTCGCCAGAAGTCTTTCACACTCAAATCGCACCTTTTCTCGGCGAAAAATCAATCGCCGGAAATACTTGATATATCGCCGGAAAACCGTATCAGTAATCTCTGAGCTTACTGGAACCCCTAAACTTTCACCGAAGTCACCCACAACCTTTGTAACCTTTCGGAAGACTCTCTGCTGCAAGAGACTCGTCGCCGGAAGAACTTGCTGTCGCCGGAGTTCTGCCGGAAAACAGAGTAAAACCAGCCGGTACTTCTCACGCCTAAATTCCTTTCTTTTTACTTTTATCTCGACTATAATTGATCATAAAACGCTAAAGGAACTTGAATCAACATTTTGAACCAGTCAGTCGCCACTTCCGGTTAAACCAGTGAAGAAGACGACGTTTCAGTAATGGTTATGTATAATTAAAATCAAGATAATTACCGGGTTAGACACACAGTCCAGCGGTGGACTGTGTGCACTTTTAACGCTAAGGTCACGAGTTCGAGTATTGTCCCTCACACGCCGCCTTGATAAAAATCCTTTTTTTTCGCAAAACTGAACCGGAGTGTTTTCGGTATATGTTAAGTATATTGATAACTGAGTTTATAATCAAGTGCGACACACAGTCCAGCGGTGGAGTGAGTGTCCGCTAACCCACAGGTCCCGGGTTCGAGACCTGTGGAGCGCACCGGTTCTCGAGATTTAATTCGTTTTTAATAATAAAGGATTTCTGTTAATTCTAATTAATATATATATGTAATTAAAATGGGATATATAACGGGTTAGACACGTAGCTCAGTTGGTAGAGCTGCGTGCACGCGTACGGGAGGTCTCGGGTTCGAGCCTCACCCGGCGCACAACAATATGCCTTCGAACCGGTCAACGATAGTCAAAGTCAACGGTCAAAGTTACTGTAGCAAAAAAAAAAAAAAAAAAAATTTTTTTATTATTTTTATTCAATTATTTTAATTAAAAATCAATTATAAATACTTAAAAATAACATTTTTAAGGTTAGAAAATAGCCTCAAACTCACAAAAATACACCCAACAAACCTACTAAAATAGATTAATAAAACCCGTTTACTTACCAAACCGTAATGCGATTTATCTAGGTTTAATCTCACTTGTAGTTAAAACCACTTCGCGTGCAATCAACGTCATCAACCGAACGCACCCAATGTGAGTGAATTCTTACAAACTCCCCTTTTTATTCATGTTTTGGGGTGTATCATGTGTCGCTTAAATTAATTCTTTTATGCAAATTCGTGCCATACCATTATATGAACTAAATTAGAATGTAACTATTGTTTGGTTGTGATGTATTACATATTGTCAAAGTCGTATGCAAATTATTTAGGCCCATCAGTTCCTCGTGGGAGACGAGAACAACGCGTGCCTCAAAACTCATTCATTAAGGCCCATCAGTTCGTAAGAACAACGCGTGCCTCAAAACTCACTCATTAGGCCCATCAGTTCGTGGAACAACGCGTGCCTCAAAACTCATTCATTAGGCCCATCAGTTCCTCGTGAGAGACGAGTCGAACATCGCGTGCCTCAAAACAATCATTTGGTGTATGTGAGTTTAATATTCAATATTACGTGTTGTGTGAATAAATTTACATCTACATTTACTCATATGTGGTATGCACATTATTTATAATCAATTGGATAAACTTGTTCAAATGTTTTTCCATAGGATTCACTCGCCAACATTATGTTGATCCAAAAACCTTTTTACACATGATACAGGTGAACAGGTTGAAGCAAGGAAAACATAGGATATGCCTTAGAAGAGAACCAAGAAGCTTAGACTGATAGTTAGAATATGATGTATCATTTATTTCCATTAAATTGTATTAATGAATATGAAACATATAATAAATGTCATGAGCTTTGATGATAACCCAATTATGCCCCGATCACCATTTCCGCTGCGGGTCGGGGTGTGACACTAAACAAATGTGAGAAACCCTATAAATCTTACAAAAATCTACACCAGTGTGAAACTCGAGAGAATTAGCCGCTATTGATGAATATAACACGAATACCGGATGAGAAGCACGTAAACCGAGACATCTTGATTTGACCTTGAATCTTGAAAGTGATGGATGAAGGATTAGGGTTAGGGTTTGGATAATGGCTGTGGAATAGTTGATTGGATGATTGGTGATAATGGTTGAATGATTGGTAGATGATGATGCTTCTAGGGTTTTGGGATTGATGATAATAATGGATGATGATTGTGCCGATGTTTAAGGTCTTTTGAAACAATGTTTAAGCTCCAAGATATCAATTCTCCTTCCGTTCTCATTTAAGGCATAACATAAAGCTCCAATCTCTCGGTCAACATGTCAAACGAATCACAAAAATGCAAAACTTTTGACGCCACGTCAGCGACGCGGACACCCGACGACGCGACAAGCTGCTTTGACATGTTGCATTTCTGTCTACGGGCTTTTCTGGACAATGCGCTACGTCGGCGACGTTGGTCTAGGCCATCACCGATGTGATTATCAGTTCGGTTTTTGATTTCTTCCTTTCTTGCATCCGGGTGGTCCTATCGCATCCCTATGTTCCAATAAGCACCGTAAATGCTCTTTAAACTCTGTTAGACCTGCATAACGCAAACCATATCAAAGTAGATCATCTGAAACCCAAATTCACATAAAAACGCAAACTTAAATACGTGAAGCACTGGACTTTCAACCATGTATCACATCTCCACACTTGTCTTTTGCTTTTCCTAAAGCAAATTCGTTTTTTCACTTTCACGTGGGTTAAACAAAAAGATACACTCCCCATTCTCGAAAATTCAAGGTAAGGTCTAAAGTCATACCCAGTTCACAATTTTCACAATCAACGGTATTTCAATGGTTAACTGGGTATTACAGTTTTAAACACGTGAGATGGTTACCCAAGATTAACCCACCCTTATAGTTACACATCATACACATCCTTCACAATGTTCTCTCCACTCGGTTTAACATGTAACTAGTATGGATGCACTAGTATTTTTTTATAATGAAACTCAACCGATTAGAACACATATCCGCATAAGCTTGCAACTTAATCGTTCTCCACCTATTTACACAAAAACAAGGCACAAGTCAAAAGGTCTTTAAAGGGTTGTAACTGGGCTAGGCTAAGGGTATGGAATGGGATATTTGTAAGTGGCTAAGGTGATGAAAATTTAATTTTTATTACATTTAACTAACTACACGAACTAACTAGATGAATCAAACTACTAGGCACAATTTCGCCTTTTAATCAACGAACAACTCCTAAATCTTTTTGGACTTTTTCACATTGATTTTCTACTATTTTCATTATACTTTCAGATTTTTTATATATTATTTTTATTTTTTGAAAATACTACACTACAAATACTTACAAACAAAAACACCCAAAATCAAATTTTCATCACCTGGGTAAAAATTAAAAGGTTTAGTGGTTTTAAGGCAAAATGGTTTTGTCAAACGAAAGGTTTAGGCTCAAAGTTGGCAACTACGGAATGAATTTTGGGTAAGGTTTATATAGAATGGTGTAAAAATAAAAGGGTTTATCCTAATGCCTAAATCATTCATGTGCTTGTAATCGGTCCATGGTCTTAACGCATCAAAAGTTGCAAGTGCTACAATACACGTAATAATGGCACACTCAAACAACGGAACATATATGTGTATCATGTATAAAGGCTCAAAAACTCAAATTGAAAGGGTATGATATGTAATGTGCATAACATGACTAACTTCTTAGGCAGACTATTCCCAAATAACCACCCGCAATTTTCTTATAAAAATTCCCGTTGAATACCCTCATGCTAATTTTCAAACTTGACCATGACAAAAGACCAAATGGTTCGTGCACTCCCTTGTGACCTTGCTAATCATGCTTGTTAAATCGCTTTTAATAGGACATTTTTGAAAACTTTTCGAAATTTTCCCCATCCCCACACTTGAGATCAACATTGTCCTCAATGTGTAGTGTTTAAATAAGGGCTAAAATCTGAAACTTTTTCTCCCCATCCCCGCATTTGAGGTCAACTTTGTCCTTAATGTGTGGTGTTTTGGATGATAGCTCGAGAGGACGAGTAGGTCTCGTGAGGGTTATATATGGAACACACCCACAACATTCATTTACCTAAGAATTTAAAGTACGAAGAGAAACAAATACGAAAAATAAAAAGAAAAGCTAAACTAAAAGAAACGGAAACATACAACAACAACAAAACACATACCTCACCCCTATCTCTGATAGAATTCATTCGGATCTCTTGGTAGGTATGGTTGGTATAGATAGTTTGTGAGAGCCGACATCGCGTTATATACAAAACAATAAGGTTTTATACACAAAACTTTGTCTTGTGTGATCATGCTTAAATTGTCCCGAAAGTATGCTTTCCGGAATGGAAGTTTAGAAATGTTCGGTTTCTCATGTGCTTAGTCATCCGTACGTCCATGAGAAAACCTATCATAAACACTAAAAACAAGTAGTGTTTAAGTTAAACAGTCAGCACGATCTAAAACAATGAAGATAATAAGTTTGCTGAAACAGTGTCTTGTCGTGCCACGCGACAGGACACACTTCCTCCTTCGGTGGCGCGAAGAACATCAGTTTCTAGCAAGTTTCCAGAACTAGCAGTTTTAATCCCTGCACGAAATTTTGTCAAAAATTTTGCAGTTTTTGTACCGAACTTGAACCAACTTCAAGTTTACCATTTTTAAAACATTCCCTCATAACTATGGATTCGAACCCTTGATCCAAACCCAGATCCTTTAGCTTTTTGAATCATTCTTTCGGTTCAAAGTTAATTGCCCAACGACCCATTAGGAGGCATTTCGTAATCAAATTCATAACTCGTACTCTCACCTTAATATTTTCATTGTATCTTCCACCACAACTTCATTTGTGGTGGGTTCTTCTAAGAAAACCTTTATATTCCGATTTTACCCTCCAATATGACGTTTTACAACAATGACCCGTTAAGAGACATAACTAAAAGGCCCACGCCTTCCACTTTAATGTTACCAAAAGACCAACCTAATTATGGGACTCATTTTTTTAATCTACCCCTAGGGGTGGTTTGCTGCTTTTCTGAACAGTGATTATTTTGATAACCTAACGTTCAATGCACGACTGGTTGTTTTGAAGCATTGCGTTAACATGGTGGAATAGTGAGAAGAGAAATTGTGGTGCCGAAGTACAGTACGTGGCCCTGACTTGGAACAACTCAAGGATTCCCGCGTAATGAAATTAAGAAGTTAGAGGATGAGTTTTGGAATTTGAAGCAAACAGTGGTGAGAACGTAGCTTACAATAAACGTTTTCACGAGTTGAGATAGTTGGTTCCTTACCTATCCACTCCTCTCTCTGAAACCAAAAGATGTACATTAGGGGTGTTCCAATGATATCCAAGACCCAGTTCTCGGTAGCAATCCTGTAACCCTTGAAGTTGTTATTCGCTTAGCTTCTCAACTCACTAACAACCATGTTAAGGATGGAAATCTAAAGAGAAAATGGTACATGGCCTCTGTTGACAAAGCTCCTGCTGAGGAACCGAAAGAAACCAAGGTTGAATCATTTTCTTGCGTTAGAAAAAGAAGCGAAAAGGGAACAATGGATGCTTTGCTATGACCACATCCAACCCTCCCAAACCAGCCACTCCAATAACCCAAGTCGCACCCGACACTTATTTAAACAAGAATCTATATACTGGTCCCCTTCCCCAATGCAATCAGTACCACTACCACCATCAACCCAACACCCCTTGCTGACAATGCATTGGTTGTGGATGTTATGACCACTTAGCCAATGCATGTCGTAGCGTTCAGAGGCAAGCAACCAATCAGATAAGAACCCAGCCAAACACACAACCCATGGATCAACCTTTCTATCAGCCCAATCAAGTCATGGCTCCACCTCCTGCTCAACAACATATTTAAAACATGGTTCAACCCTACTACCAGCTAAACTATCCTATGATGTTGTATGCTAGGCTTGCTTTAGTTGTGGAGATCCCATTCATTTCAGAAACACATGCCCTAGGTTGGTTAACATCATCAATGCTCAAGCTCAAGCTAATCCAGTTAACCAATCAAATCAAGCAGCGAGGGATAGAACTTTTAATTTCAATGTAAATCAGGCCATGGCTAACAATGACGTTGTGACAATACGTTTTTAATTAATTGTCACCAGGCATCCATATTATTTGATTTGGGGGCATATGAGAGTTTTGTGTTTAGAATTTGAGCCTATACTTGGTATATTCCTTGGGGTAGCCTAGCCGACTCTTTCACTGTGGAAGTGGCTGACAGAAACCCCATTACCATAAATTCTATTATTTGTGGGTGTACTCTTAACTTTAATAAGCACGACTTATCTATCGATTTAATTCCCATGCAATTGGGTAGCTTCGATGTTATCAGTGGCATGGATTGGCTAGCCCATCACCATGCTGAAATCGTTTTCTTCAAAAATACATTTCATATTCCACTCGCCATTGGTTAGATTCTTTGTATTCTTTAGCGAAAAATCATCTAAAGGGCTTAAGTTGATGCCTTGTACTCAAGCCCAAAAGTATATTCGAAAAGAACATGTGGCTTTCTTGACCCATATGTGGAGAAGAAAGGCAAAGAAAAGAAGCTGCAAGATACTCCGATCGTTCGTGATTTTCCTCAAGTATTCTCAGAAGACGTATCTAGACGTCATCCTGTGTGAGAACTCGAATTCAAAATTGATCTTGTTCCCGATGCAACTTCTACTGCAAAATCACTTTATCGACTTGCACCAACTGAAATGCAAGAATTGTCTAGTCAAACTACAAGAGATAACTGACAAAGGGTTTATTCGCTCTAGTTCATCTCCATGGGGTGCACCAGTTTTACTTGTCAAGAAGAAAGATGGTTCGTTTCGAAGGTGTATCGACTATCGGACTTAATAAATTGATGATCAGAAACAATTATCCTTTACCTTGAATTGATGATCTTTTTGACAACTACAGGGCACCAGCATTTCTTGAAAATTGATCTACGTTCTGGTTATTATCAACTTAGAGTTCGTGAAGATGATATTCCTAAAACCGCCTTTCGCACTTGATACGGACATTACGAGTTCATAGTTATGCCTTTTGGATTGACCAATGCACCTGAAGTCTTTATGGACTTAATGACCGGGTGTGCAATCCCTGTTTGGATCGTTTTGTCATCTCTTCATTGATGACATCCTGATTTATTCTAAACCAATACCGATCAAGAGCGACATCTTCGACTTATCCTTGAGCTTTTGCGTGTTGAAAGGCTTTACACTAAGTTCTCAAAATGTGAGTTTTGGTTGAAAAAAGTTCAATTCCTTGGTCATGTTATGAACGAAAAGGGAATTCATGCAGACCTTGCAAAATTGAGGTAGTAAAAAAAAAATACTCCAAGCTCTCCCATTGAAATTTGGACCTTCCTCGGCTTAGCTGGTTTATCGGTGTTTTATCGCTAATTTTTCTAAAATCACATTACCTCTCACAGCCTTAACTCATAAAATGACTTGGTTACTCAGGGACATGTAGTCATCCTGATGAGGCAATGACTTTTTAACACTACACCAATTACTAGTATTTACTATGATGATTTTTTTTTAATAAAATTCATAATCAAATACTTTGCAAAAGTATTAAGAGGCATCTGATCCTAACTGGTTATCATTCTTATATCTGATTTCATAAACGTAATTTAGTAGTTTTGGTTTACTATTTCTTAATCATAAAAGTTACATAGGTTAAATATTGTAAAAGGGGTTAGGTGAATAGACTTTGTGACCTTGGATTGATACTTGGGTACTTACATGAGCTATACTATATGCTGATATGTACACTTGCCTAGAACATGTGCAGTTACTATTTATGTTTTTACCTTAAAATTAGTATGTGTTTTGTGTTCAATTTTATTGTTACTATCTAAACACGCCAAGTTTTTGGCGCCTTTGTCGGGACACATCACTATTTCATATCTAGCCTTATAATAGTAGTTTGGCCATTTAGTTAGGTTTGTTAGTTACTTTATTTTGATTCTCTATTTGCCTTGTTTTCAGTTTTCTTATGTTTTGCCTTAGTACTTTTAGGGCGTTAGACTTAACCTTAGGTTGGTGCCAGAACAAACCATTTTAAAGCGCGTATGTCCATTTGCTGATGCGATTAGGAACAACATCGTTAGACCAAGGGTTGGAGCGAACAACTTCACTATCCCGACTCAAATAATCTTGATGATTCAACACACATGTTAATATCATGGACTTGCAGATGAAGATCCTAATGATCACATTGATCAATATTTTTCTTGAACTTTGTGATATCTTCAAAATTGAAAAGGTTTCAGATGACACAGTTAGACTCTGTCTATCTCCCTTCTCACTCGTAGGAAAAGTTCATTCATGGCTTAGTTCTTTAGTACCTGGTCCCGTCACTACCTGGGCAGACATGGCTGAAAAATTCTAGCACAAATTCTTTTCTCCATCTAAAACCAATCGTTTACGAAGTAGGATTTATAGCTTTGAGCAAGGAGAAGATGATAGTTTCTCAGACGTCTGGGATCGATACAAGGAGCTGCAAAGAAAATGCCCTCATCATGGTATGAGCCTTGGATGGTTCTGAATACCTTTTATAACAGTCTCTGTACTCCATCTAAGCACAATCTAGATGCAATAGCTGGAGGAGTTTACTCTGATTTAACCCCTACTGCTGCTCGTGCTCTCATTGAGAAGATCTCTGCAAATGACTACCCATGTAGGAGAGATTCTAAATCTTCAAGAAAAGCTGACGTTCAAAGCGTTGATTCAAATGCAAAACTGACAACTCAAGTTGAAGCACTTACCGCACAAATTGAAAATCTTATGACTAAAAAGGAGATGTGTAGCATATGTGGAGGTTCTCACGCTATTGAAGATTGTCCTATAGCTATGCAATCGAAGGACATTGATTTCGTAGGTGACCTCTTTAGGTACCAATTAGGTGCTGATAAAGAGGAACCTAGGATTAGTTGGAGAGATAACAAGATTTTTTTTCAGCCGGTTACTCGTAAGGTGGTGAATTCCAGTCTAAAGAGAGAAAACCTTGCTTAGCGGAAGTTCTCATAAATTTTATCCAAAAGAATGAGGAAACGATAATCATGCACATATCCATGTTAGAGTTGCATAATAACTGAATGATATATGTAAATGTCTAGAATAACGCAAACCGTGTGGAATGTGTGTTCGTATATTTATTATCGGATTGAATTTTTGATTGCATGTCATATTTCATCTGTGATCCGATTATAATCATTATATTAACCATTTAACCGATTTGGAGAAAAAGGGGTAGTGAGAATACACACAAATACAATGAATTGTCAATTACCACATTAATATAAATTTATTTTTCTTAAGTAAAGAAACATCCTAATACCCTGTATATATAACCACCCCTATCTCTAGTCTTTCTCCCACTTCATTCCCATCTCGCCGGAATCCATAACACCACCATGTCAACCCACGGTGGTAGCATAAGGAACTCCACCGCCTCCACTCCTATCGGTAGCAAACGAAATTCCAACGTCTCCACTCCTGGCGGCAGCAGACGAAACTCCAACTTCGAAGGAGAGAATAGCGATCATATCCATTCTGAACGAACACCCGATCATCTATTTCCCAAAAGTGAATTCGCAGGCTTGAAGCGTCATGATTCCTTAGATATCGAGGCTGCTAAAATTGGCGGCCACCACGGTCACCATAACACTAAGGTTAGACTTTAATTTATAGTTTGTGTACCTTTCTTTTGCATGCATCACAGGGTAAAATCTTGGCCGTGCATGTTTCACTCATGAACGCTCAAGATTTTACACCTGTGATGTGACAATACCCTAAACAAAAAAAGGTTTTCTAATTTTATAGCTTGTTATACACAATATAAATTTTTATGAAGGATTGGGGAGTGATACTAAGACTTGCTTTCCAAAGCATCGGAGTGGTCTACGGCGACATCGGGACATCGCCGTTGTACGTGTACTCGAGCACGTTTACCAATGGGATCAAACACGAAGATGACATCTTGGGCGTTTTGTCACTAATATTTTACACCATCACCCTAATTCCTGTTATTAAGTACGTGACAATTGTTTTGCATGCCAATGATAACGGTGACGGTGGGTATTTTCTCTATTGATTAATTTGTTTTTAGTTGATATGACCAAAGTTATATAATATCCCCTAAATATTCGAGTTTATGTTAACGAAAACTGTGATGAAATTGGAAAAACCAATGGTTGGTTATTCTTTAGTAATTATGTTGATGCAAATGATTTGTGAACATGAAAATAAATACAGAATTGTGGATTTATAGAGATGAAAGTAGGTCACATCAATATTTCATAGATAACTGTTTAGCTGATTTAAAATAATGCATGATTGTAAACTTAAATAATTTAAATAATATATTATACATAGATGCAATCAAAAATTAAGGTTAGATCTAAACTAATCTAGGTGTTAACTGATTTGTATAAACTAATAATATTTTTAATGAGTAGTTTGTGATAACGCGTTGACTATGCTAATTTCTTTTTTTTTGAACGGCAAATTTCTTTTTAATTTTTGTTGCCGGTGAGACATGAACCTAAGGCCTCTCCTCTCTTAGGTGTTTAAAGGCTTTTGCCTTTGTCAATGGACCACCACCCCATTGGCACTATGATAAATTCTAGGTCAATAAATAAAAAGAAAAACAAGCCTTTATGTATTTTAATTTCTAAATGGAAAGTTTTCATTTGTTTAAACTTTAAAACGCATCTTATTTTAAAAACATATACATAAGGAAAATATATTAAAATAGAAAAAAAATTACTTTAAATCATGTTACGATTGAATTGATTAGTTATGTTGATTTTTTTCTTTTTTTTTTTTGCAACAGGGGGGACTTTTGCGTTGTACTCGAAATTATGTCGATATGCAAAGGTAGGTTTGATCCCGAGCGAGCAACCAGAGGACCGGGAGGTTTCGAATTTTCAACTTGAATTGCCAAACAAACTTAACACAATATCATCAAAGGTCAAAAATAATCTGGAGCAAAGTGGCTTTGCTAAATTTGCACTTCTTTTCGTTGCGATGCTCGGGACTTCTATGGTCGTTGGTGATGGCATCCTGACTCCTTCAATCTCAGGTGAATAGTTTTACCTTCTTTTTTTTGTTTTTTCTCATACCGGTGATCGATTCAATCATTTCTAATATATGTAATTCTTTGTATAGTACTATCCGCTGTATCAGGATTGAAAGAAGCAACCGATTCAATGACAGAAGGTTAGTTTTAGACATTCAACTATGACTCTTTGTCTTTTCGTATACGTCAATTTCTTTAATTTTTCATAAAATACAAAAAAAAATAATAATAATAATACAAACAATACAACGCACATCTTATTTTTAGATGTGTGTCATCTTATTAGCCATTGTTACATGGCATTTTCCGACGTAAGGTGACACATAAAGACAAATAATATGGTTACCAAAAGTGGTTTCAAGTGATGAAACATGGAAAACAAATATATTTTGCTAAATTATTAAAATATAGTTAACTAATGAACAGCCCAAAGAATATTCCGATCTTTTGAGTCAATTGGTTATGTTCATCCTTTATAGCTCCAATTTAATTTTTGGTCATGAAAATGGTTGGATGCATATTAATATTAATAATTAATTATTTAAACTTACAATGGTTAAATTTTAGCGTGTAAATTATATTTACTTGATTACTAGAGATTAAATTTCAGTTATAAATAAATAATATGATAGTGGTTTTGATGAAACAAATTGCTAATTGATAAAGATATATACTAATTAAGACTTCGTAACGTTAATTCCCCTTAAGGGTATTTCTACCATCATAGCACTATAACGTCTCATTAAAAAATATGTAATGGTTAACCCCTTAATTACTGATTATTAATTATTAAATAATCAATAAAAAAACAATTCAAAACAAAGTAGTAATCAAATTTAAATACAATTTTCCTATAATAAAATTTTATATCTGATAAAAACTAAAATCGAATCTAATCTAAGGTCTAATAAAGTGAGATTTAACTATTACCCATTACATTAACCCTTGGGTTAAGTCCAAGCAATGTTTTAAATACCGGTTCATACCGGCCGGTTACACCGGTTAAACCGGATACCGGACACGGGTCCGATACAATAAGGGCCGGTAAAACCCAAATACGGTATGTTATATGTACCGGCGGTAAATCCGGTTCTACCGGATCAAACCGTTGAACTGGTTTGTATTATTTTGGAATTTGATTTTTTTTAATTTTAATAAAATACAAATTAAGGTAATACTGACCGTCCATATTTACGGTAATTAACCTAGTGTCTTTCATTCAAATATTCCATCACTGTTAAAGCTGTTTTTCATATTGTATGATGCAATTTTGTGTATAAGTAATAAAACTGTTCTCAGAATGCTTAATATTTTATAATAAAATAGTTGTTTTTAGATAAAATTATGATCAGTTACATAAATTCTAATTGAGATCAGGTTGTTTTATGAGATGAGTTTGTACTTAATGGAATTATAGAGTTAACTAGTAACCCGGTTCAACCGCCCGTTACAACCCGGTTGAACGGTTAAATCTTTTTCAGAGCCCAACCCGGTATGAATTAAAAACCGATTTTTAAAATATTGAGTCCAAGTATCATTAATATAATTTTCCGATGAACATGGGAGGGTGGATCTCAAAATCACATTTCCTTTCATATTATATGATAAAAATAACAATCGTTGGAATCATTTATCATTATAAGATGTAACTATTTTATTATATGCTTAAACCAATAAAATCAATTAGTACTCTTTACTTATTGACAATGGTGTATAGTTCACTTTTAATATTTTCTACTTAAAAAGTATTTAATTAAATTCATAGGTTGCACAATATTTTCTTGATCAAACTCAACTAATTATGTGATATAAGTTTCTAACACCACGGAAATGAATTGATGCAGGGAGGATCGTGATAATATCAGTGATAATCCTGATAACTTTATTCATGGTCCAAAGGTTTGGAACTGATAAAGTTGGCTACGGGTTCGCCCCCATTATTAGTGTCTGGTTTTCGCTCATTGCTGGAATTGGTGTGTACAATTTCATCAAGTACGACCCTTCAGTCGCAAAAGCGATAAACCCTAAATACATCGTCGATTATTTCAAACGAAACGGAAAAGAAGGGTGGATTTCGCTTGGTGGAGTAGTTCTTGCCATTACAGGAACCGAAGCCATGTTTGCTGATCTTGGACACTTTACGGTCAAATCGATACAAATAAGCATGGGTTGTGTGGTTTATCCGGCTATAATCACTGCATATAGCGGTCAGGCAGCGTGGCTAAAAAAGCATAGTGAATTAGTGGAAGACACATTTTATAAGTCGCTTCCAAACGCTTTGTACTGGCCGGTTTTCGTGGTGGCTGTGATGGCCGCGATTATAGCAAGTCAGGCTATGATATCTGGGACATTCTCGATAATTAAACAATCACTTTCACTAGGATGTTTTCCTCGTGTTCAGGTCGTGCATACTTCAGCCAAGTATGAAGGGCAAGTTTACATACCCGAAATGAATTATCTTCTAATGATTGGTTGTGTTTTAGTTACTGCTTCATTCAGAACCACTGCAAAGATCGGTAATGCTTACGGTAAGAGTTCCAACCATTTATTTTAAAAATAAACATAAACTAATTCTGATGGTTTTGTGGTACTTGACTATTTTCTAACATGTTGAACTCGTGTTTGTGTCTCTTTATAAACTATGTAGGAATTGCGGTGATATTTGCTGAGACTCTAACCTCTGGATTTTTGGTGGTGATCATGCTTGTTATATGGAAAACCAATATACTTCTCGTGATGTTATATGTGCTTGTGATTAGCTCCACAGAATATCTTTACTTAAGTGCAGTTTTCTACAAATTCGCGAAAGGTGGATACTTACCATTTACATTTGCTCTCGTGCTAATGTTCATAATGTGCACTTGGAACTATGTTTACCGAGCAAAATACAACTATGAGCTTGATCACAAAGTGTCACGAGAAGCCATAAAAGACATTGCTACGGACCCGAACATTAGTCACATGGGAGGACTTGCAATTTTCTATTCAGAGCTCGCCCATGGCATTCCACCAATCTTCAAACACTATGTTGACAATGTGCCTGCTTTGCATTCGGTTATAGTGTTCGTTTCCATCAAGTCGTTGCCAGTTAGTAGAGTGGCACCAGAAGAGAGGTTCTTGTTTAGAAGAGTGAAGCCAAACGAGATGTATGTTTTTAGGTGTGTGGTTAGGTACGGGTACACTGATGTACGCAATGAAAAGGAGTCATTCGAGAAGATTTTGATCGAACGCTTGAAGGATTTCATCGCCTTTGATTATGGCACCGAACCACAACAAGGTCGTATTGCGGATGAGGATGTTGTGAAACTAGACAAAGCTTGGCGATCTGGAGTCGTGCATTTGGTGGGTGAGCACGAGATTGTATCGAGAGAAGGGTCTTCGCTAGGGAAAAGGTTCTTGATCAATTATGCTTATAATTTTATGAAGAAGAACTTGAGGCAAAGTTATAGCGTGTTCGACGTTCCTCATAAGAAGTTGTTGAAGGTTGGAATGACTTATGAGCTTTAAGGAAATGATTCAGAGGTCATTAGTTTTATGCTACTGTTTGAAAATGTTTCAATAGAGACATGACACAAATTTACTTTATAGGTTTTTTAAGTCTTTACTGATAAGGTTTATGTTTTTCTTTGTTTTTTTTTTTTTTTTGTTTTGCTTTTTCTTTTGACTTTTTTTTAAATTGTAAATTTCTGAATGTAATAAAGAAAGTATATAATATATACTACAAAAGGTATGTGGGGAATTGTGCCATCCTCATTCCCTCGTTGACCTAGATAAATTATGATTTAACCATGTTCAAAATTATCAATTTACCCTTGTTCAAAATATGATTTGGTATATGGTTCAAAATTGCAGTGTTGCCATCGGTTTAACTTTTGGCAAATTATGTTTTTACCAGTCCAAAATTATAATTTTACCCTAGTTCAAAATTACAGTATTGCCATCATTTTAGTTTTTTTTAGCAAAACTATAGACGTGTTTTATTTTAATTGGTCAACTCGATTTAATTTTTATTTGTGTCAAGCAATTGCCTAACACTCGCTCATTAGTCCTTACAAATTCCAGTTTTGCCCCTAGCTCAAATTACAATCTTGCTATCGTTTTAACATTTTCTTTTTCTAGCAAAACTATGGTAGTGTTTTTTTAATTGGTTGAGAAATATTCGGTATAGCGCCCCGCAACGCGAGTGGGCATAAAACTAGTTATAAATAAAGTTTTTATTTATATCGACATTTATAGGGAGGGTTACAGTTAGATATGCTATGTTGTATAAACAGACTATTGGGCCATCAAGAGAAGAAGAATGTGTACAAGATGAAGGTAGCATAGATGAAGATGTTAAGTGGAGGTCTAGGCAAACAAAAATTAAGGTTTTTAAAGTAAATGTCTGGAGGGGCAAGTACAAATGAGGGAAGATTGAGATGGTTAAAGCATGTGAATAGGAGGCAGTCGACATCACTAGTTAGAGTAGTGAAACCATCAGTTAATGAGTGGATTAGGTTTGTGGAGACAATTAAGATTAAGGATTTTTAAGAGATGATACATTCATCTCTTAGTGTTGTGGTAGATCTTAGATTTCCTTGAACTTTGGGTTGTCTTTGCATGAAATTTTTTTTCTTCGTATAATGTCTATATGTAATCTTATCATTCTATATATTTGTTTTATTTTCGTATGTTACTCCACCACTTATGTTATTTTTTATATTTTTTAGGTCTGGTTGTATGTATAGAAACACTCTTTCTAGACCCTACCAATTATTGGTGTTGATGGTCTTTATAGAAATGGTCTTTATATATCTATTGAAGCATCATTCTTAGATCCTACCAATTTTTTTATTTGTAAGAATTAGTTGGTATGGTTCTTGTTTATATTAACATTTGAATTATTATAGTTTTTATGGGTGTCGTAGTTGTTTTTATACCATGTATTTGATCATGAAGAATTGGGTTCTTATTTCCGTTTGAAGGCAATAATCATTAGAAAATTATACAGTGAGCAAGTTATTTGGTCACCAATTCAGTAGCCATTAGAAATATAGTGACCAGTTCTTGCATTTTCTCTCCAATCAAATATAAAGGGACCCATAGCGATGAAACAAGAGCACCTGATTCTTTTAGTCACCGAATTATTACAATATTGCGTTGGCGACACTCACAACTCAACGACAGTTAAGTTGGCAACACTTAAAACTCGGTGACAGTGGAGTTAGCAACACTCCCCTTACCATGCGACACTCTTAGCTAACGCAAGTTAAAGTTTCCTAGCGACACTTTTGGTGACACTCAAAGCTTAAGTCATAAATTTCTTGCTATCATTGATCAAAGAACACCCACTTTGTCCTAGCAACACTTAACCAACGACACTCTCTTGTGACACTCACAATTATTAACCAAATTCTTAAACAACGACAACAATTGCATCTTTTAACTCAACTGAAAGGGCATTTCTCAATTTACACTAATTTTCCTGTACTTTTTCTCCAACAAATTATGGCTACTGGAAAACCATGATCGAGCCCTTCCTAATTACCAATAATTTGTTTGGTTACATTGATGGTTCCAATCCATGTTCAAATCCCAATATTACTACATTTACTGTCACATCCGATCCCAACTATCATGCCTGGATTGCAAATGATGCTTATGTCCATATGATCATTATCTCAACAGGCTCTGAAGCATCGTTCGTTCATGTTCAAGGAACTACCCTCATGAATTGTGGGACTTTGTTGGTAGAGCTTATGCTTCTCACACAGCTACCGACTTCCATGGAATACAAACTCAAAATACAGGAGCTTGCATCCGCACTTGCAAACATTGGTGAACCTGTGAATGGCAAGGATTTGATTCTCCATGTGATACATGGATTACGTGACATATACACTGGTCTAAAAACAAATGAGCTGGCTCGACCGACTCCCTTAGTTTTTAATGAACCATTTGGTCTACTACAGACCACGACTACATGGTTAAAAGCCTTAACAATCCACTGATGTTTTTGCTTTTGTTGTCACTGCAACACTTGTTCAAACTCACCAATAAATCCAAAGATTACAACAAATGGCACCATTGGTTATCAACTGATGCCAACCGTTTCAACAACTTAACCACCTCAAGCTTATTATAGTGCTCATCCTCCAACTAACAGTGGCCACAACAATCGAGGATGCAAAGGTGGCTATTGTAAGGGATACAAAACAACAACATTGGCATTGCCAACTATAGCTACAACTTCAGAGGAGAGGTCGTGGTTGTGATGAAATCATAATCAGTTCTCATGGGCCTCTACACAAAGCATGGTTTATGGTTCCTGCAACCGTTGTGGAATTGGACACATTCATTTTGACTTCCCTAATCGTGATCCTTCTACAAATCCGTAACCGCCCACATTGCAATTATATAGATTGTCAGTCTCAACCAGGGTCTTCCAGAAACTGTACCTGGTTCCGTGATACTAGAGCCACCAATCATGTCACACAAGATTTGACAAGTCTGTACAATTCTAAGGCCTATCATGGTAATTTGTTGTGAAGGACAAGTATACACGCACTACCCTTACTCACGAGCCCTAGTGAACACGAACTCTACTCTTTGTGACTTCTGCTTCTTCAATCTATCAGTAATACAGATTCTCTGCCATTTGCATATCTTCTGATGTCAAGCACCGAAGTCTTGATCATCCGCATGGGTATCTTTTCAATTTCAAGCTTTCTCATTATTCCTTACATGTAACTAAGACATCTAATTTCATTTCATGACTGCTTGATCAATGGGCAAGTTAACAAAAATGCGTTTACCTGTTTCTAATTTTCACAATGCACATTTGTTTAATCTTTTATATTGTGATGCTTGGGGGCAAGCGCTTGTTTTATCCTCTGATGGTAATTGATTTTTCTTGCTTTGTGTAGATCATTAATTTCATTATTTGTGGATTTATCGTTAACCAACAAATCTAACATTTACAACACATTCACAAACTTTATTCACATGGTTGAACGTGAATTTATAACAATGATCAAACAAGTTCAAACAGACCAAGGGGGAGAGTTCAGACCTTTGGGAAGCTTTAGTCAATCTCTTGGTATAATCCATCACCTTGACACAATTGTCTATCATATAGTCGAATGCCATTTAGAACATCCTCTAACAAATCTCCATTCGAACATCTTTCCCATCGATACCTTGACTACTCTTTACTTCGAGTATTTGGTTGTTAATGTTTTCCTCACCGACAAAATCCTCACAAAATGGATTTACGCTCCACACCCTATATCTTCCTTGACTACAGTCCACAACATTATGGGTATCGATGCTTCGATCCAACAAATGATAGTATATACAATGCTTGACATTTCCATTTCTTGAACACAATTCCCTTTACAATAAGACCTCATTTCTACTCCCCCTTCATCCCCGATTCCAACCCTTACACATTTTTTTCGATTCTACAAACCTGTCACACCCCGATATTTCACACTTCGCCCGGTGGGCCCGAGTGGGAAGTATCGTGACAAATTGATATCAATACACAATATAGCATAGCGGAAGTCTTGGATTTAAAATATTGTTACAAACTTAAATGTCCAAATGTTCAAAATAATAATAAAGACGAGTCTGTAATAAAGATCCACAGGCGGATCGAAAATGTACAAAAGTGAGGTCAACAGACTACTCGGTTATATGCAAAGGAGATGCAAATTCCTTTTCTATAGCAACTTCCAGCCTATTTATGTATCCTTGCAACCTGTAACTTAGTCTTTTGAAAACACGTCAGTTTACACTGATAAATACAAATAGCCGACACATTTTGAAAATAATTAAAAATTGTTTAAGGTGCACAAGGCACATGATTTTTATAAATAACTTGGGACAATTCAAAATGATCTTGTATACAGTTTTACAAGTCTGTCAATACATATGGGGTCCAGTGCAGAAATCGAATAACATGATTAACCGACACATCACTTTAACCCACAAAGGAGTATTCCCAATATGGGTATAAAATTTTTTTATAAAGCATTAGAATCTGCCAGGTGTATGCCTACATCCCGTGCATAATCGTGGCCATTAGTAACTTAAATGAGCCGAGGATATCCAGGACACGGTCGCGTTAACCCCCAATGTTTAAGTTATCAGACAAAACAAATTAAAACGAGTTATGCTGATTTTCTAGTCATAATCCGACATATGATCCCATACCCGACCAAGTGGTAATAATTTACCGTATCCCAAGCCCGTATATGGAAAATAGGTTAAGAGTATTTACCTGGCTTAAGCAAGTCTTATAATGCAAGAAAATATAATAAGCACAACCGTAATCAATTAACTAGATTGGTTGCAATCTACCAGAAGGCCCTAGTCTAGAATGAATGGTATAATAACCAATTTGTAATGTTAACGGGTCCCATTTAAGTCATAGACTTGGACCAGTTAACTTCAATTAACGGAATCGGTACGATACGCTAGATTAAGCGATGACCGGAATAGAATGTAGTTTAAACCCCACAATTACTAAGACTTGTATAATATGGGTAAACCATATACATTCTAGAATTTAAAACAAAAATGATCGGATTTGACCCGTTTCGGTAAACTTACGTAAACGAGTTACATAAGGTTAACCGTACGCATATAAGCGACACCGGGTATCCGGATGAGTTATAAACAAGTTCTATATGCCATCAGTAGGTTATCAACTTATATGACCATTAAGGTTTTAAAATAAAATTATGCACCATAAGGGCATTTTAGTCGTTAAGTGACATAGTTCAAGAACTTGCATAAAAATCTGAGTTATGTCCAAGTATCTTCTGTGAAAACATTTTATTATGTTATAATATCGGTAGGAAATAAGTTTTGATTTATAGTTATGGTTAAAAACCATACTATACGCCAAAAGGGCGTTTTGGTCATAGTATAACATAATTTACGTTCTTTACACAAAACTCAGGTTATGAACCGAATTATAATACCAAAATATGTTAATCATGTTAACATATCAGTAGGTAAGGCATTTGCAAGTTCATTGTCAATTAAAACCATGTTTTATGCAAAAATGGCATTTTGGTCAAAGTTAGGCATATTATAGAAACTTGCGTAAAAACTCAGAATCTGATTATGATCATGTAGTCTAACCTCAGAGGGTTATCCTACATTATATTACGATCACAATACAACTTAAATTCAGTAGCTAACTATGCTAAATCGGGTCAGAATCAAAAGTCCAAGCAGAAGTCAAACTACTCGATTTTCGGTTGCGAACCGACACTAAAACTGGAAACGACGGGCTGAACATGTTTATACATGTTCTAATATTATTTACCAACTGACTTAAGTATCAAAACATGTGTTTAAAAATTTATAAGTTTTTCCAAAAAAACGGTATTTTGACTTTTATTTAACATAACTTGGGCCCGTCATTTGACCAACTTAACGTGATTTCCAAGAGGTGCCCTTTTGAGGGATTATCACCTACCTTATTACAATCACGTAGCCATGTTCGATTCAAACAATGGCTGGACCATAATGGTCTAAAATGAAATTCAAAGCAAAAGTCAATTTGCTTGACTTTCGGCTTATAATAAGCCTATGGGAATGAAAAGAGTTGGAAAGGAACACTTACTTGTGATCCTTAGAATGTTTAGAACTCAGAGGGATGTTCTTTATAAACAAGAACTTGCAATAATGATAGAGAGAAAGAAAATGAGAAAGGTTCAAGGAAGAATGTTGCACCAAAGCTTCAATTTATAGTGCAAGAGCTTGAATTGGGATCAAGACAAGTGTAAGAGGTGTTGTAGGATCAGTCCAAGTGTGTATGGACGTGTTAGAAGTTGAGGATAGGTGGAATTGTGCGAGAAAGGTGGCACAAGGGCCTCCCAAACAAATCTGTCACTGGCAGTCCCTTATGGACCGTATAGCAAAGTGCTTACGGTCCGTAAGCCTCTTTTGGCGCCCCTTGTTTTGAAATGGTTACGGACCTTAAGTACTAAGCCTTACGGTCCGTAACTGCTTTTCAGTCACAAATATATTATTATGCTTATGGTCCGTAAGCACTTAGGCTTACGGTCCGTAAGGGTCACTTAGAGGCCAAAGTTTTTGGCATGTTTACATAATTGGTCCTTCAACTTTTGCACTTTTATTAATTGTCAGTAATAGTCCATCTCGGCCAACATTAGGCACATATGAGAGTATGGACACGTGTCGGTATTTAACTGGACATAAATTTACGAGGTGTTATATTTCCCCTTGATATCCACAATCACAACCTCTTACTGAGCCAACCACCCCTCTAATATCCACGTCCACACTTACTCATTTATCCTCTCCCACAACCGCCTCGTCCCCATGTTCTTCTAATAATTCATCATCTATAATACCTCATCCTCTTCCTCTCATCAAAGCTCACCTAATCTTCTTTGAAATTCAAAACCCTAGGTTCCTTATAGCCCGTCTGCAACATGGCCTCTCCTTCTACATCTCTCAATGTTGAACCCATTCCTTTTACTGTTGTCAACCAACATCCGGAGTGGCGCCAAGCCATGGCCGAGGAATTTAAAGCACTTGTAAAAAATAATACATGAACTTTGGTTCCACCCATCCCTAGCACTAATGTAATTGATTGTAAGTAGGTATACATGATTAAGAAGGATCAACATGGAGCTATCACAAGATACAAAGCTTGCCTTTTTGCTAAGGGTATTTTTTACAACAACCAGACATTGACTTCAATGAAATTTCCTGTTTAGTTGTTAAGGCTACCTCTATCCGGGTGGTCTTCTCTCTTGTTGTTACAAAGTAATTGCCTCTTTGACAACTTGATGTTCAGAATGCTTTTCTTCATGGTTTTGTTGATCTTTGTGGTCTTAAACAAGCACGACGTGCATAGTTTAATCGTCTACAAAAGCTCTCTACAAACTTGATTTTCAATGCTTTAAAAGAGATATAAATGAGCCAACAAGCTTTTCTACGTCCTGGTTTATGTTGATTATATTATTCTCAATTGCAATGACACCACAACCATCAATCGTGTCATCCAACACTCGGTAAAGCCTTTGTTTCAAAAATCTTGGCACTCTTGATTATTTTCTCGGGATTGCACCGTTCCTCAAGGAAATAATATTTTTTATCACGAAAGAAATACATAGAAGATATCCTTCATCGAGTTCCTTTACTGAATGCAAACCCATTTCCTCTCTAATGAGCTCATCCCAACAATTATCCATTTGGGATAGTCTGCTATTAGTTGATCCTATGAAATATCGTCAGATAATGGGGGACCTTCAGTATGTTACTATGTCCAAACCAGACATTACCTTCACAGTCTAAAAAGTCTACCAATATATGCATGCTCTCATCGATAACCACTGGTCCGCAACTAAACGTGCTCTTCAATATCTCAAGGGCACATTTGATCATGACTTTCTCATTCGCCATGACTCTGATTCTTATTAACAAGCTTTACTAATGCTCACTGGCAGGTTTCCACACTATGGGCCTTCTAGGATGCTGACTGGGTTGGTAGTCCACATGACCGTCGATCTACGAGGGGATTCACCATATACATGGGCTCTAATCTCATCTCCTGTATTGCATGAAATGAACATGGTTTCGCAATCATCCAAGGAGTCTGAATACAATCCCTAACTATCACAGTAGCCAAACGGACCCTATTAAGTTGAACAACAAACTTCTGCTCCAACCCTTTGGTGTGATAATTTGGCGTTACATATATGTCCAGGAATCCAATACTCCATTCCAGAACAAAGCATGTTGAACCTTATTCATTATATATGAGAAAATGTTACATAAGGAAATTTGAATTAAGGTCAAGTTCCTATCTACAGAAGACCAGATTACGGACATCTTTAGAAAGCCTTTACCTACTCATAGATTCACAATTTTACGACCAAGATACAGGTCGTTCCCGACCTTAGATTGCAGAGGAATTAGACAACAAAGTAATTATAGATAGTTAGTGGTTAGTTTTGTAAATAATGCGTGGTCAAAAACCGGTGTTCGTTAATGTTTAAGTTAATGTTTTTACATAACTTTTAATCTCGAATAGCCTATTTTAATTAGAATTGTGTTTGCAGGCCTAATGGAGTTTAAGAAGCTAATCGGGAGCTAAACGGATCACCAGAACGCGAACTGGACCAACGGGAGTGTGAAAAGGGTAAAACAAAGAGTTGGAAATAGGACGCCGTCGCCGACGCCCTCTTGGGCCATCGGCCACGGCACTCTGGTGTCTCCGTGGGAGAAAATGCGTGTAGACGGCTGGTTAAGCCGTCAGAGAAACTGAAGAAACCAAGGGTCGTCGCCGACGCACCCCCTGGCCGTCGGCGATGCCCTCTACATTCTTACTTTCTCAAAAATTTTGGATCTGGTTGTTGGTGACAGATATATCATTTGTTTGGGGACTTTTCAGGGGAGTTACAAATTATTAGAGTTTTGAACTTGTTCTTGGAGCCATAATCATCATCTCCTTCATCTCTAATCATCACCAATCACCACCAAACACCCAAATCATTCCACCAATCGAAACCCTAATCTTCCATCTTCATCATCATCTACTCACCTTCATACACCGCCACAAACCCTAATCATCATCTATCTCAACCATCAAGCTTCAAGATGTCAAAGTTCAAGCTCTCATCCACCGTTGATCAAGTTTCGTTTACCATGAGCGGCTAATTATCGAAGGTTTCACCCCGTGTCAGACTTTTGTAAGGATTTCTAGGGTTTGATATTTGTTTAAACATTTGGTTTGTGACAATTCGAATTGCATTTAATCATTTGATAATTATCTTGCGTTTGTATTGTTTGCGAATTGTCGAATGAGTATGAAATTTGACTTCGTGAAATGAATATACGTATTTATGCCTTGTCTTTTGATAGGATTTACTTGTCCAAGGTAACGAAGTGCCTTGTGGTCTGTTGTCTATAACGTCAATAGCAATTGGCACCTTAGCCTTGTGACTCCAAAACCGTTAATGAACTATTCGATTAAACCAAATTAAAACGTGTAGTAACTCTAGGTCCTTCAATTGTCAAACCGGGTGTGAACCTTGTTTCCCCACCATTGTTTTACATCAATTAATTAAATTCTCTGCATTTGTTTAAAGTTTAGTAGTTAAATAATCAAACCAAACTTGTCGGTTCATTCCGGTACCCTTTTCAAACAACCAAATTAATCAAGATTTTAGCAAGCTTCATAAAAGTGACAACAACAATAAAAATCAATCACATCCGATCGCAAACCACAAAATCTTTGTGGTTCGACCCCTTACTACCACTAACACATTGTTAAGGGTAATCTGGGACTCTAAGTATTATCTTTGACCGGGGCGCGACACTCCAATAAAATTTTGGCACTACTGCCGGGGAGTTCGTGCGCTTTGCGTTTGGATACTAATTGATTGCGTGATTATCTGTTTAAGGTGTTATTCCATTTGTTATTTTCTCTATTTATTTTATGCGGGTGTGTTATTTGTGCAGGTTACAGGTAGTGCATGCATACGGAAACTCCGGGAGGACTTCACCACTAGTGTTCGAACCGGAGATTGAGCGGGTTGCTCGAGGAATTTAGCCACTCGTTGGAGGAAGTTTTTGTCTCTAATCCACTCGATACCAATTCACCACCTACACCATCCTTTGGACCATTCCAATGGATAACCAAAATTCTAACCAACCCAACAACCAAAACCAAAACCCAAACCAATACCAATACCAATACCAAGACTACCCTAACCCACACCAAAATGTTCAAAACAACCAACCGGGGGTGGTAATAATTCGAGACCACCTTCACCACCATTCCAAAATCGTAAGCGAAACCAAAACAATAACCAACGTACACCCACACCTCCACCTCAAAACCAAAATAGACAAAACCCACTACTACCCAACCTCAACAACCGGAATGTTAATGCCAACCATGGGGTTAACTCAAATCACAACAATCTTGCGAATGAAGATCAATTCCTCAATCTTGATATTTGGGAATTAATATTCCTGGTGATGAACCATATATTGTTCCCGGTTATCAATCACCGGAACATGTGAGTATTCATTCGGAATATTCGGATGATAGCGGAAATTACAATGGGGCGGTTCGAAGATGATGCTTGGTTGATGACAATGTGGGGAACATACGTCATGCGGGGGTTTTAAGTATAAAGATATGGGCTATCAAAACGCCAACTTCGTGGGGAATGACGATGTCACACCCCAACGATGGCGGAAAACATCAGGATGAGATGAAAACGAGATTGCAAGAGACTTCATAACACTAATTTGACAAGTATTTAATAATTACTTTTTACATTGCTTGAAATAGGAACAACACAAGTTTAAAATAAATAATGTACAATAAGTATTCAAATAAATAAATTTTATTTCAATACAATGATTTTTGTACGAGTATTGGAATCGAGATACAAAAGGATTGAAAATAAATTACAATACAACGAAACATTAAAATTTAAATGGTTTCTAGGCAATCCTACTAGATTCATCTGTCACAATCCTGCAACATGTAATAAAAGCATGTATCAGTACAAAAGCACTGGCGTAGCATACAAGTTTGAATATAAGTATATGTATAAAAGTTTGTCTCAAATCCACATGGCATTTTATATTCAAGTTGAAACGAGCATACATAAATAACTTACGCATAGCAAATAGTATATAATTAAAATTTTTAACTAGCATGCATAACAACCTAAGCATAAATATATCATGAGAATACAAGTTGAAACTAACAAGCATAAACTACCTAAGCATAACAATGAACTAGTTTGATGGCTTGAGTATTTAGTTATAATCGATTGCGTAAAGTGGATTTTGTATACATATTGTACCCAAAAATGCGTTAAAGCGTAAAAAGGGTCGAGTATGCTCACAGTTTTGCAAAGTTTCCTTTGGTGATTCCGTCAAGGGGGTTGGAGGTTGGAGCTTCAAGCTTCCTTTAAAACACTTAGTGTTTTTTTTAGAACTCTTAGAGTTCTCTTCCTTGCTTGAAAGATTTGAGAGAAGTAGAGAGGTTGAGAGAAGAATGGTTAGAACACTTAGTATCCTTTTAGAATTCTTAAATTATTGATTTAGAGAGATTGAGAGAATTAGAGAATAGAGAGAAGAATGGTGTGAAGAAAATGGTAGAATGATGTTGGTATTTATAGGTAGAGAAGATGGAAAATGGTGAAATATGATTGGTTAAAAAAAGTGAAGAGGATTGAAAAGATGATTGGTGGAGAAAGGAGGTGGAAAAGGGTGAAATATGATTGGTTAAAAAAAGTGGAAGAGGATTGATGAGGTAGAAAAGATGATTGGTATATTTCCTTGAGTATATATTATGTAATTGAGTATATAAAAAGTATAAAAGTATAATTCAAGTATTGAGGATGTGCGTATAAGTATTTATAGTATAATTGTGATCGGCTTGCGTATAAATATGTATTTAAATGATCGGTTGTGTGAATAAAAAAATATGTAATAATGAATTTTATTATGATTAACCCTCGAATTGTGAGATTGAAATTAAAATACGAATGTAAGGTTTCTAAAATTAGAATACGAATACGGACATTTTTATAATAGAAATACGAAGATACGAGGCGTTACACGAATAACGATTAATAATATATATATATATATACACACATATTTTTGTTATGTTTTAACGCCTTGAATTATGATACAAATATTTATTTTCTAAAATAAAGATGCGAAAAAGCGAGGCGTTACAGACGAGGGTATGGATATGAGTATGGTCAAGATGACGGTTACGAACATAACCATCAACCACGTAACAACCATCAGAACTAGAACGACGGTAATTACAACAACAACCAAAATGTCAACCGTAACCGGATGCCGAAATTATGTGGGTGGCGGAATCAAGGGGGTGACCGGGGTGGTGATAGAAAGGGTAATCAAAGATGGGGAACCAAGAAGTCAATGGCCGAGACGTCAACCGCAACAACAAGCTGCACAGGGTGTGAATGGTCGATTTAGACTGGTAGTTAGCCTAATTACATCAATATCCTACCTCATTTCAATGGTAGGACTAATGGTGAGCCTTACCTTCATTTAGTGGAGCACTCCTCCATATGTGGAACAATCGGGGGTCATTATTTTGCGTTAGATGAGGTGAAGCTACGTTTGTTCTAGTTTTCGTTGAAAGACAAAGCCAATCAATGGTTCCTCATGCTTCCGACGAATAGTATTCGCACTTGGGCAGAGATGCAACAAGCATTTCTCGATGAGTACATTCCATCGCCAAGACCGACGATACACGAGATGAGATTCGGTCCTTTCGTCAATTACCGGGTGAGTTATTACATGAAGCTCTCACTCAATTCAAAGAGCTAATTCGAAAGAGCCCTATCACCAAACTGAAAGATAGGAATTTTTAAAGTGTTTTGTACGGGGGTTGGAGTCGGAAGATCATAAATACTTGCCATCGGCAAGTAATGGGACGCTATTGAACAATCACAAGGAGGATGATTGGGAGTTCTTAGAGAAGATGAGTAAGAACTCTAAGGCGATAGCCATGGATGATAGAACTAAGAAGCATCCGGTTTCTCGATCTTCACCCGACCTTAATTCAAGTGCTAAAGATCAAATTGCTACATTGGAATGGGAATTGACCCGTATGAAGAAAAAGGATGTGAATGCGGTTCAATTGCGGTTTGTGAAGATTGTGGGGACATCGGTCATTGGATTGAGGAGTTCAAGTCAACATGGTACAAGATACTGAAGAGGTGAAACAAGTTTATGGAGAACGAAAGCAATACGATATGAACTCCAACACTTATCACTCGGGTTTGAGGAACCATCCTAACTTTAGGTTGGTATTGCCTCAAATCAAATGAACCCGGATTTCCAACCGGGAAATCAAGGGGAAATCAAGGCGGAAATCATATCTCATATCAACCACGTCAAGGTGGTAACCAGTGGGGTTACCAACGCAATACAACCAAGGGGGTGGTAACCAAGGGTACAAAACTGAGAGAATAATTATCAAAGAGGTTACACAACAATGAGGTAATGGAAATGGGTCAGTGAATAACCAAGGTGGTGGTGATGATCTAAGTGTCAAAGATGGATGCCATGTTGAACATGATGCGAGAGACAAGGAAGGAAAATGAAGTGCGAGACAAGTCGCATGAGGCGTTGGCAAAGCAAGTTGGACAACTTGCGAAGAGGTGACACAAATACAAGGAAGCGGAGGAAGACTTCCAAGTGACACTACAGTGAACCCTAAGAATCAAGGGTCCAACTCGAAGAACACACGTGAGGTACCGATTAATAAAATGTCTTTACGTAGTGGTCGAGTCATAGATAGTGGTGTTGAATCACCACCACCCTAGTTTGTTGAAGGGTGGTGGAAGATGCTAGCGATGAGGAGCATGTTGACGGTCAAACGGGTCATCTTTTAAAAATGATAAAAATATCCCCGTTGTGACCGTCCCCATCCCAAAGGCTAAGGCAAAGGGTGTGGAGGCTAATACCACCCCTTATACCGAAGCTTTATTGGGACCATCTAAGAAAGTGTTAACGAAACGTGGCCCACAACAAGAGGAAACGTGGGAAATTTTTAAACAAGTTAAAATGAACTTACCACTTCTAGATGCAATCAAACAAGTACCCTCTAATGCTAAGTACTTGAAAGATTTATGTACTCAAAAGTGCACTAACAAGTTTCCAAAGAAACTTGATTTCACTGAAAATGTTAGTTCGATTCTTTCGGGTGCACTTCCACCAAAGTTGCAAGATCCGAGGGCGCCCATCATTTCTATACAAGTGGGTGAATTCGAAATGACTTGGGCACTTTTGGATCTTGGGGCAAGTGTGAGTATCTTGTCGGGTAGTTTGTATGACCGATACGAGTTTGGTCCACTTCAATCGTCAAACACCACCGTGGTGTTGGCGGATTTGACCCCCAAACTACCCTGTGGGATAGTCATCGATGTGATTGTAAAAGTTGTAAACTTTTATTATCCGATGGACTTTCTTTGCTTGATTATGTTTCTTTGGACCGAACCAAGCAACCAACGGTTATTCTTAGTCGACCTTTTTTGCAACATCAAATGCCCAAATTAATTGTAAAACGGGTACGGTCGACATGACTTTTGGTAACCATCGGTTGCAATTGAAAGTTTTCTTGGGATTAACGGATCCTATAGTTGGTGACGAATGCTATATGGAGGATGTCATTGACGAGTTTATACCTCTATGCGATATTGGTGCAAAGCATAGATGAGGAGGTTAAGAAGGTAGAAGTGATGGCGGCAAGGGAAGGAAGACCACTTGGACACACCAAGTGGAAAGTCTTCCGGAAAAGATTGACACGAAATTGAAGCCTTCGTTGGTAGAGCCTCCGGTTGTGGAGCTTAAGGTGTTGCCCAAGCATTTGAAATATGCTTATGTGGGTGAGGGCAACACACTTCTTTTATCATTGCGGCAAATTTAACCGGAGAGCAAGAGGAGAAGCTCATGGAGGTTTTGGTCACTAATAGAGCCGCTATTGGGTGGACCATAGGAGATTTGAAGGGAATCAGTCCCTTAGTGGTGATACACAAAATCATCACCGAAGATGGCATTACTCTTTCCCGGGACGAACAACGAAGATTAAATCCAAACATGTGTGATGTGGTCAAGAAGGAAGTGCTAAAGTGGCTAGATGCGGGTATTATATACCCCATCTCGGATAGCCAGTGGGTAATCCCAACACAGACAGTTCCGAAAAAGGCGGGCATTCAAGTCCTCACTAGTGACGCAGGTGAAGAGGTCGCCACTCGGCCGGTAACCGGGTGGCATATTTGCACTTGATTATAGGAAGTTGAACTCTACAACTTCCAAAGACCATTTCCCTTTGCCTTTTATTGACCAAATGTCGAGAAGTTAGCGGGTCAAAAATTTTGTTGTTTCTTGGATGGGTATTCGGGTTACAATCAAATCGCTATTCATCCAGAAGATCAAGCTAAGACCACGTTTACTTGCCCACATGTTACCTTCGTATTTAGGCGAATGCCGTTTGGGTTATGTAACGCCACCGCCTCCTTTCAAAGGTGTATGATGAGTATATTCTCGGACATGGTGGCGGAGTCCTTAGAGATCTTTATGGATGACTTTTTCGATTTTTGGGTCATCGTTTGATGCATGCCTTAACCAACTTGAAAAGGTTTTAAAAATATGTGTTGAGAAAAATCTAGTTTTAAGTTGGGAAAAGAGCCATTTTATGGTTCAAGAAGGGATTGTGTCGGGGCATGTTGTGTCTAGTCTTAGGATAGAGGTTGACCGTGCAAAGGTGCAAGTCATCCCTACTTTACCGTATCCCACGAGCCTTAAGGGTGTTAGATCATTCTTAGGTCACGCGGGTTTTTATACAAGGTTTATAAAAGGGTTTAGTGATATAACAAAACCTTTATGTAACTTGTTGCTAAAAGATCAACCGTTTGACTTTAACAAAGAATGCAAAAATGCCTTTTATGTTTTGAAGAAGAGTTGGTTGAGGCCCCAATCTTGCAATCACCGAATTAGTCTTTACCATTCAAAATCATGTGTGATGCAAGCGACTATTTACTACGCAAGTATGACTCTATCGGATGTGCTGTTAAATTACAAAACCATCGAGAAAGAGCTACTTGCGATGGTATATGCATTGGATAAATTTCGGGCTTACATATGGGGTAACAAAGTTATCATTTGTTCTGACCACACTGCTGTCAGGTACCTCATGGAGAAGAAAGACGTAAAGCCGAGATTAATCCATTGGGTTCTTTTGCCATAAGAGTTTGACCTGGAGATACCGGACAAGAAGGAAAACGAAAATGTGGTCCCGGTTGCTGGGGAAGAGGGATCTTCCCGTGTTGAAATTGATGACACTTTCCTAGATGAGCACATTATGAAAGTTTCAGTATTACCTTGGTACGCTAACATTGTTAACTATTTGGTTACATGTGACTTACCGGCTCATTGGATAGGATGAGGAGGTTACGCATGTGAGGGCCATTTTAGTGGTCACAAAACGGGGCACAAAGTGCTCAATAGTGGTCTTTATTGGCCGACTATTTTTAAGGATGCCTTCAATTTTGTGAAAAAACTGTGTTGAGTGTCAACGGTTGGGGAGTATCTCTAAGAGGGATGAGATGCCCATGCAACCGATCCTTAATGTCAATATTTTTGATGTGTGGGGAATCGATTTCATGTGAATTCGTATGGAAATCTATACATTTTAGTGGCTGTGGATGATGTATCCAAATGGGGCAAAGCCATAGCCACTAAAACGAACGATCATGCCATTGTTTGTAGTTTCATTCAAAACAACATTATTTCTAGATTTGGGATTCCCTGAGTGAGTATTAGTGATGGGGGATCTCATTTAAAAATTTTAATTCTGGTAAATTGTTGAAACGGTACGGTTTTGACCATCGGATTGCTACCCCCTACCACCCGCAAACAAGCGGTCAAGTGGAAGTGTCAAATAGGCAAATAAAGGAAATTTTGCAAAAGACCGTTTGGCCGGACCGTAAGGATTGGTCAACGAAGTTGAATAACGCCTTATGGGCCTACCTAACGGCACATAAAACACCTATTGGCAGTACACCTTACCGTTTAGTTTACGTAATAATTGTCACTTGTCGGTAGAACTTGTACATCGTGCTTTTGGGCTATTAAAGAAGTTAACGTCAAATACGATGATGCTGGTAAAGAACGCAAGTTGAAGTTGTGTGAGTTGGAAGAGCTTCGGGAGGAGGCATATGAGTATGCTTCTAAATATAAGGATGACATGAAGCGAGCACATGATACCAAATTGAAGCCGAAAGAGTTCGTAGTGGGTCAAAAGGTTTAGCTCTACAATTCGAGGCTCAAGTTCTTCCCGGGTAAGCTAAAGAATAAGTGGATGGACCCGTATGTGATTAAACAGGTCTGAAAGTTAGGTGATGTTACCATTGAGGACCCGAAGGATGGGTCAAAGCAAACAGTTAATGGTCACTGCCTTAAACATTCCTTGATGGTAACGAGGACAAGAACGAAGCAAACACGGAGTTGGTAAGCTTCTTGGCAAGCATTCCAACCTACGAGGTCAACTAAAAGGATCGGTAACACTTTTGTAAAGTTTCCTTACCTTTTATTGTTTGTTCTTGGTATTGTTCTTTGCTTTATCATTTCGTTTCGTACTAATTCCTTGATGTGTGAAGTTCCAGACGTCGCGAACGGGTCATGAAGATATAAGGTATGTCTTAGGCTTGTTTTATGTATTGAGGACAATACATGACTTTTTGGGGGGTGGTAGGAATCGCAAACATTAGTAGTTTTAGATGTTAAAGAAAACCGAAAACTCCACAAAAGATTTTTAATTATTTTTAGGAATTAATTTAGCTTAGGCCCCTTTTGTAAAAATTGCGTGTTTTAGTCCATATTTTCGTAGAAAAAAATTTGTGGATTTTTAGAGGGCGTCGGCGACGGACCCTGTAAAGTGTCGTTGGATCAAAGAGTGTCGTAGACAGATGATTAACGCGTGGGGACTTGTGTGCGTTTGTGAGTGGCGTTAGTGACGCTGTCTTTGGCCGTCGGCGACGGCTTTGCTAAAGTCAGCCGACGCTAAATTGTTTTTAGCGTAAAAAATCGAACCCAAACTCACTTTTTCTTATCCAAACCCAACCCGAACTCAATATAAGCCACATGTTTGACTCGGAGACACCTAACTTGATCCGTACTTAGTCTATCAACCATTAAATCTCTGCATTCACAGTACCCAATTAACCAAACAACTTCATCTTCTTCCTCAAGCTCTCAAGAACCCTAAACCTTTAATCACTCATAACCTCTTCAATCCTTAACCAAATCAAACGATTCTTGAACCTATTTCGTGTATTTTTTCAAGGGGAGCAAAACCCCCATAATAGTTTTCCTCAATTCTTGCTCGTTTGCAAGATTTTTGAGCTAGAAATTTTGGGTTTTTGGAAGGGTGTTCTTCAAGTTACTTGCTTTATATTTTTTCTTAGTTCTTTTTGTCCTACAACATTAAAGGTACGAATTTTACTCTCATTTAAGCATGATTATCATATGGTATGTTGATTTCTTCTTAAATTTTGAACTTTATGAATAAGAGTAGGTGGTTTATTACAATGTATGATGCTTTAGCTTGAATTTGTGGGTGAACACTTGATTTGGGTGGGGATTGAACATGTGTTAGAACTTTTGAGATCGTTGATACTTGACTAGACTAGGTTTTGGATTGTTTTGTGTTAGTTTAAAATGTTTTAGACAGTTCAGGGGGTGAAAATGTAATTTTGGGAAACTTCTTGTACTGGCGGCATAATTGATGACCTGGCGTAATTAATAATTACGCCAGGTAGCCAGATCTACATAAATCAAGCATATGAAAACCCTAGCTCCAAGGTTCTTGGACTAACATTTTGGTGATTGATGTAGTGGGTGAAAACTGAGTGTTAAAGTGGTTAAATGATGTATTTTATGCATATCGTGTGTGTTTACTTGCCTAGAATATGTTAACTACGAGATCTAGTTGTTCTGTAGGTAAAACAGGTAACTTGGTGAAGTTATGGGGGTTAAAGTGCATGTGGAATGTTTGAAGATGATACGTGCAGCTTGAAGTGTGATTCGAAAGCTTTTCGGTTGGATACGAGCCGTATGAGTGCGATATGCGGGAATTGATGAAGTCTAGGGGCCATTCAGGTCTCAATTGGAAAGTGGTTTGTATTTCATTATGTGAGGAATTAGAAGCTGAGAAGTTCAGGGGTAAAAGTGTCATATGTTGAAAGTTGAATTAAAGAAGAAATGGATTACATGACCCGCGACCGTCGGTTACGGTCCACCCAGCCGTAAGTTACAGTTGGGTGTGAAATTGAAAAAAAAAGCAGAAAGATGGAACCGTAACCGACGGTTCCCCAACCGTCAGTTACGGTTGGATTTATTGGTAAACAGAAAGCAGGGACCGTAACCTACGGTTCCTGGCTGCCAGTTACGGTCCGGTTGACGGAAAAACACGAATATTTGGGTTTTAAGGTATATTAGGGTTTCAAAGGCCATTATTGGAATCTAAGCTTCCAAGGACGAATTCTTACCATCTAAAGCACAAAGATCAAAACTTTTCACTCGATTGTTCATCATTCCACACGCCGATTCATCAACCGTGATCATGATTTCATCTGTTCTTCAATGTTTTGTTGATTTCACTTGTGAGATGAGCGGCTAAACTCTTTTGGTTTCCTCCGGTTGGAGGGTTTTTGTAAGTTAGTTACTTTTATGTGTTCGTAACAATTGTTTTGACTTGGTGATCTAAGCATTCGATGCTTTTCACCATTGATTTGATTAATTGATTGTAAACGATTATTTTTATTCAAACCTTGATTCTTGATCATTCAATTCCTGAGAGTTCTAGTAATTGGGATATATTTGCCAGGGGATTAGGGTTGGTAATTGCAATTGGTAATTATTTGATAACCTCTCATCATGTATTGATCAGAGTACTTAGTCGTTGATTATCACAATCGATTAATTAGGTTTAACACCTATGTCTATCTAGGCGGTTTCAATTGAACACATAGTTGTATTTAACTGCAAAACCTAAATACCGGAGGAACCATTCTTCCTCTTACTGATAAAAACTCATTTTTCTTAGTTCGTAATTTAGTTAACTCTCAAATCAATCAAACTCAAGTTAAGTTTTTTATAGTTTTTAGATAATACTCAGCATTATTACATTTTCCACAATCCTCCTCTGGTTCGATATCCGACTTACCCTTTCTACAGAGTTAGTTGGTTTTTGCATGATACTAACGACAGTCATCAGTGATTTCTTGTGTTGTGATTCATGTGTCTGATCTTGTGCTTAATCCGTATATCTTGGTGCTTAAATCGTTTTACTAATTGGGATTCAACATACAACACCTGTAGTTTATACCAAAACAAGAATCTTCATCTTCTACCTTGATTTTTCTTATCTTTATATATACAAACACCTAATCTATTGGTGTTTGTGTGTTTACAGTCAAATCACTGTGATCCGTAGTTGATTTGGGACTCACAATTTGGTATCAGAGCCTTTGTGCTCTTGATTGTTTGATTTTTGTTGAGATTTTTCAAGTTTTGAAGATTTTTCAAAGGTTTTTCAAAGTTTCATGGTTTTTCAAATTTTTGGGCTTAAAATGAGTTGATTTGGTGTGATTAATTGTTGGTTTGTTGTTAATCAGTGTTTAGACAAACATTTGGGTCATTTTGGTACAAAGAATCATGGATTTTGAGTCGTTTTTGGATGATTAAAGGGTTTTTTGTTCGTGTTAAAAACCTGCTGGGCGTATTTAATTTGAAGCCATCGTAGAAATACTTGAATCTAGCGTAGATAATCTTGAATGTGGCGTAGAACTCTTTAAAGACATCGCATTTGTCTTTGAAGATCGCGTAATTAACAAATACGCAGGATATACACCAGCGTATTTGTTGATTCTCTGCGAAATAGTGTCAGAGTTTTTAACTCGAAGGCGACTTCGAAGTCAGTGATAAGGATCCTCAGCGATCTTATTACAGTGATCACTAAGCTTAAAAAAATTCTTGTTTGTTTTGTGTTTGTTAACGGATTTAGATTTTCCGTCGGTTCAAGTCTCAGGAATCATCAGCGTATTTTCGTGTATCAGCGAAATTATCCAGTGAACCTATTCAGTTTGACTAGCGTATTTGGCTTCTGAAAACAAACAAACCAGCGTAATTAACATCAGATCAAAAACCTAAAAAAATAAATCTTTAATCAAAATGTCTCTAAGTAAATTGAACACTGTTGCACAAGCCGAACTTGAAACTGGAACTGCCACTAAACCTCCTAAGTTGAAAGGATCTGAGGACTTTAGTAGTTGGAAGAACCGTATCAAGGCATTCTTTGAGTACACCGACTATACTCAGTGGATGTCTGTCACCATTGGACCCCATGTTCCAGTCATCATTGAAGACGATGATCGAGTTGTAAATGAAGATCCAACCACTTTCACTGAAGAAGATAGGACCTTGATTCAGCATGACCGCCATGCTCATGCTGCTCTAAAGCCTTGAACAAAGATGATAACAATCTGTTCGAAGAATACACGTCAGCACATGATCTGTGGTTGGCTCTCATTGAGCACTATGGAGGAAATCAAGAGTTAATGTATAATAAAAGAGACATGGTGCAGAAGGAGTAGGATATGTTTGGAAGCGTCCAAGGTGAAAGTTTATCTGATCACATTAGCAGATTTTTAAATGTGCTGACTAAGATGAAGAAAGTTGGTAACCCCGTTGCCAACTATGCCTCAATTAAGAAACTTTTGGATTCATTTTCAAAATAATGGAGTTTGCAATGCATGATGATCAAGAGAAGCTTCCTATGCAGCACCACACCTGTTACTCTCTCCGATTTGATCAATATTCTGAAGGATTTTGAAATGGATGTTATCAAAAGAGAAATGAATCAAACTGGGCAAAAATCTGCTCAGTCAGTTGCTGCTGTCATACCTAAGAACATGGCATTTCTGGCTCCGACTAGCTCAGGTGGATCAAGCTCTCAAAGTGTTAACGCATCCTACAACAATGCTTCCGCTAACTCTGCTATGACCGCACAGTCAATTGTGAAAACTACTGTCGTGGCGGATGCTCAAGCACTGAAAATATCCACAAAACACGTTGCTTTGTTCAATACCTTCTTAAGCAGTTATGAAGCTCTTATGTCTGGCGAATTGAAACATGATTACCTTACTGCTGAAGACATGTATCAGGTGGATCCAGATGACATGGAAGAAATGGACTTAAATTGGTAAATGGCTATGATCACTCTTCGCCTGAAAAAGTTTCAAGACAAGACAGGGAAGATACTATCTCTAGGAAAAGCCGGTTTTGACAAGTCAAAGTTACAATGCTATAACTGCAAATATCTTGGACATTTCAAGAGAGACTGTCCTTTGCTGAAAAGAGAAAATGCTGAAATTAATCCTGTCAGAAGGCCGATTGCTATAGAGGGAAACACAACTGCTGATGATACTCCAAAGGCACTGGTGGTTGAAGATTACGATTGGGCATATGAGATAGCTGAGACAAAGGAAGAAGTCAACAAAGCTTTGATGGCTAAAATCTCGAAGGAGCCAAAAGAAACTGTTCAGGTCTCCCCAACCAAGAAAACAACAGAATCAACAGTTGCATCTCCGAAATGTGTCCATAACAAAAATGCAGGTATTCCAAAAGAAAATTCAGTTGACAAGGGTCTGAAGAGCATTGTAAATTCAACAAATGATGAAGCTGAAAAGAAAGCTCCAGTGGATAGAAAAGGAGAAAAGGAGCAAGGTGGTGAAGCGTCTACTGCTGCAACGAAGACTAAGTCTGCAAAAGAAAAGGAAGATAAGGAATTGGTAAACAACATTCCATATGAGTTCAAAGCAAAATTGTGTTCGAAGCCGTGTATGAACGTCGTGGCACACTACAAATCAATCAACCGTGACCTTATTAAAGAAAAAGAAAACGTTTTACGAATAAACAAAGAAATGAAACTGAATGAAGCTGCATACCAGAAAAAGTTGAACTCAACCTTAACTGAAATGCAGTCTTTAAAGGAGTTGCTTTTTAAAAAGGATTTCATTATAAATTATCAAGCTAAATGATTAGAAAATTCTGAAATCAAAAACACTAAATTGCAACTCACCATTGATAAATGGAATGTTAGCAAAAAGGCACTGGTTGATATCGAAAATATCCAATGACCAACATACGTGAAAGATGGCATTGGGTACAAAGACAAGCTGGGAAATGAAAGAAGAAACTTTCCTCCTCCTCACAGCAAAAACTATGTACCCATGCCGACTCCTCATCCTTAAAATGATTTAATTGATGAAACTGATTTAATTGCTCAATGTGTCGATTACTTGAATGAATAAAATACTATTGTTTCTATGAGTAATGCAGATGCGAATGAGTGTGGAGGAGATGTGTGTGATGAGGAGGGTGATGTAACATCCGTCGAAAAACGGGTTTCCAAAACCCGCTTCGTTTATTAATCGAATATTCAGTTATAATTTTTCGTTGTGAATATATTGTTCATTTTAATTTTAAACAATACATAATTAATAAGCATTTTAGAATTTAAAAACTATAATTAATAAATGATAAAAATAAGTGAATAAAAAATAAATGAGGCTGCCGGGTTTCGAACCCGGGTCGCCCATAAGCTCAATCACACAACACACCGCTCCGCCACATGACTCCTTTGTGTAATTACTGAAACAAATAATACTTAAGTTAAAACTTGAAATCAAAATCCGGAAATCAGCGCGCCCAATCCGCAGTCGCCGGAAAGACCGACGATTTCGCAAATCACGACCGTTTTCTTTGACTGAAACGCGTGAACTAACTTCGACATCGGTTATAACCGATGTCTAACCCCCAATTCCAGTCGTAACCGCCGAAAAAGTTTTGACCGCGAATCAAGACCAAAATTCGGACTCAATTCATCCTGATCATCCCTATAAATAACCACCCAAACCTCTGGTAACCTTTTCGCTCAAAATCGCACAATCTCTCGAAGCTTTAGCACTCGCCGGAGATATTCTGCATTCGTCGGACTTTCACCGGAAAACCGAGACTTACACCAAATCGGTAAAATTCTCGACTCTTTTGTTTGCAATCCATTATTAGACAAGTATTAACATAAATCGTTCAACCAGAATCCGTCTCAGACAACATTGCCGGGAATTCCTACACTCGCCGGAAAACCCTTCATATGGGGACCTAAACAAGAAGAAGCCTTCCAAACTCTAAAGCAAAAACTTTGTGACGCACCTATCCTCACACTTCCTGAAGGTTGCGATGACTTTGTAGTATATTGCGACGCATCAGGGCAAGGGCTAGGCTGTGTATTAATGCAAAGAGGAAAAGTGATAGCCTATGCTTCTAGGCAACTCAAAGTTCATGAAAAGAATTACACCACCCACGACCTGGAACTTGGAGCCGTTGTGTTCGCTCTCAAGATATGGAGACATTACCTCTACGGTACCAAGTGTGAAATATACACTGACCACAAGAGTCTCCAACATATCTTCAATCAAAAGGAGTTGAATATGAGGCAACGAAGATGGGTCGAACTTCTTAACGACTACGACTGTGAAATTCGGTATCATCCTGGCAAGGCAAATGTGGTGGCTGATGCACTCAGTCGAAAAGGTTATGCGAACTCCATTCGTCTTCTATGTTCGCAAATCATAACCGACATCAAAGATCGAATCCGAGAAGCTCAACATGTTTCTGTAACAGAAAACGACGTACGCGATGACCTGTCATGTGGAGCAGAACTCAAAATCGAAACCAAATCCGACGGTATTCTATACTATTTAAACCGCATATGGATTCCCGATCGCGATAACCTTCGTGATTTCCTCATGAATGAGGCGCACAAAACACGGTACTCTGTACACCCAGGAGCCGACAAGATGTATCAAGACCTACGATACACCTACTGGTGGCCGGGCATGAAAAAGGATATCGCTGTTTTTGTTTCCAAGTGCCTTACCTGTTCCAAAGTAAAAGCTGAACATCAAAGACCTTCAGGACTTCTAACCCAACCTGAAATACCTGTATGGAAGTGGGAAAACATAACCATGGACTTCATTACCGGGTTACCTCGCACCTCCAGTGGGTATGACACCATATGGGTAATCATTGATCGTCTTACAAAATCAGCTCACTTCATTCCGATTCGCGAGGACTTCAAGAACGAGAAGTTAGCACGTATCTACATCAGCGAGATCGTAAGCCGTCATGGTGTACCTTTAAGCATCATTTCAGACCGTGATGGTCGTTTCACTTCACGAACATGGCAAGCCGTACAAACCGCCTTGGGTACACGATTAGATCTCAGTACCGCTTTTCATCCTCAAACTGATGGACAATCTGAACGCACCATCCAAACTCTTGAAGACATGCTTCGAGCATGTCTCATAGACTTCAAGGGAAATTGGAACTCTCATCTACATTATTTGAATTTTCGTACAACAATAGTTATCACTCAAGTATCGGCATGGCTCCTTTAGAAGCTTTATATGGTCGTAAGTGCCGATCTCCAGTATGTTGGCACGAAATTGGGGAAGCACAAATCGCCGGTCCAGAATTAATTCAAGAAACAACCGACAAGATCCATCAAATTCGAAACAATCTTCTATCGGCACAAAGTCGTCAAAAGAGTTATGCAGACAAACGACGAAAGCCCTTGGAGTTTGACATTGGTGATCAAGTACTTTTAAAAGTATCACCGTGGAAGGGAGTAGTTCGTTTTGGCCAGAAGTGCAAGCTAGCACCACGCTACGTAGGACCTTTCAAGATACTCGAAAGAGTAGGTCCTGTAGCATACAAGCTTGACTTACCAGAAGAACTCAACAGAATTCATCCAACATTCCACGTATCAAACTTGAAAAAGTGCCTCGCCGATGAAAACCTCCACATTCCTCTAGAAGACATTCAAGTCGATGAATCTATGCATTTCACTGAAAGACCAGTAGAAATTATGGACTTCGGAGAGAAGCGTTTAAGACGAAGTCGTATTCCAATTGTCAGGGTACGTTGGGAGTCGAAACGAGGCCCTGAGTTTACTTGGGAACGTGAAGACTCAATGCGTGAGAAATACCCGCATCTTTTTCCTGTTACCACTACTACTTAAATTTCGGGACGAAATTTCTAAAAGTAGGGGATACTGTAACATCCGTCGAAAAACGGGTTTCCAAAACCCGCTTCGTTTATTAATCGAATATTCAGTTATAATTTTTCGTTGTGAATATATTGTTCATTTTAATTTTAAACAATACATAATTAATAAGCATTTTAGAATTTAAAAACTATAATTAATAAATGATAAAAATAAGTGAATAAAAAATAAAATGAGGCTGCCGGGTTTCGAACCCGGGTCGCCCATAAGCTCAATCACACAACACACCGCTCCGCCACATGACTCCTTTGTGTAATTACTGAAACAAATAATACTTAAGTTAAAACTCGAAATCAAAATCCGGAAATCAGCGCGCCCAATCCGCAGTCGCCGGAAAGACCGACGATTTCGCAAATCACGACCGTTTTCTTTGACTGAAACGCGTGAACTAACTTCGACATCGGTTATAACCGATGTCTAACCCCCAATTCCAGTCGTAACCGCCGGAAAAGTTTTGACCGCGGATCAAGACCAAAATTCGGACTCTTCATCCTGATCATCCCTATAAATAACCACCCAAACCTCTGGTAACCTTTTCGCTCAAAATCGCACAATCTCTCGAAGCTTCAGCACTCTCCGGAGATATTCTGCATTCGCCGGACTTTCACCGGAAAACCGAGACTTACACCAAATCGGTAAAATTCTCGACTCTTTTGTTTGCAATCCATTATTAGACAAGTATTAACATAAATCGTTCAACCAGAATCCGTCTCAGACAACATTGCCGGGAATTCCTACACTCGCCGGAAAATCACTAAAAATTCCGAAGTCTCGCTGTGAATCGGTACAATCATCTAAACCCCCTGATATCCCTTGTTTAGTAACTTAATTGCACAACTCGTTGATCAAAACTGTTAATTGATTCACTCAGACGGAAGTCGCCAATCAGAGCCGACGACTCTTGCCGGAAATCTGAGAAAAGCATTCTGTTCGGTACATTTTACTCCGTAACCCTCTTTATCCAATTCATTCCAATCAATTATATGTTCGATGATCGATTTAAACTAGAACAGTCGGACATCATTGTTCTGCGTCTTTGTAAACGAAGAAGACGAAGTCGAACATGTGTATAAGTTTAATTAAAACTGAATATTTAACCGAGTTAGACACACAGTCCAGCGGTGGACTGTGTGCACAAACAATGCACACTTCCCGGGTTCGAATCGCATACGTTACCGAACTTCAGAATTAAAACCAACATTTTTACAACTGAATCGGATCAGGTCACCGAATGTTAATAAGTATAATTTAATCCATAAGTTAAACAGATATGACACACAGCCCAACTGGTTGGGCTGTGCGTACTCGAACCGAACGTCCCGAGTTCGACTCCGGGCCACTGAAGTCGGTTCGGCCACTTTAAATCATTTTTCGAAATAAAGTAAATAAGTTAAAAGTTAATTAGTGTATAAATATAATTAAATCAGAGAATATTTCGGGTTAGACACGTAGCTCAGTTGGTAGAGCTGCGTGCACGCATACGAGAGGTCCCGAGTTCGAACCTCACTCAGCGCATATAATTAACACCATCCGACCGGTCAACGGTCAATGGTCAGAGTCAAAAAGTCAACATTTTTTTATTTTATTTTTTATTTTATTTTTATTTATTTAATCAGAAAATTATTTAAAAATACTTAAAAATAATATTTTTAAAGTTAGAAAATGTCCTTAAACTCACAAAAATAAATCTAAAAATCCTATTAAGATTATGAATTTAAAAGTATTAATCTCAAATAAAATCCATTTATTTACCGAACCATTTCGTTATTATTTTAGGTTAGTTTTCCTCGTCGATCAAATCCCAAAACTCGTGCGCATCCAACGTCATCAAAGAACGCACCCAATGTGAGTGAATCTCTACAAATTCCCCGTTTTAATCACATTTTGGGGTGTATCATGTGTCGTTTAATTCCTTATTATATTTAAACACTTGTGCATCCATCATATCCGTGATCAAATGTGTATCAATTATGTATCAATTGCTGTGTGAATTATGTTTAGATTGAAGTTATCATTTTCAGTACATGCATTTCATTAGGCCCATTAGCTCCCCGTGGGATACGGGTTGAGTATCAGGTGCCTCTTTCGATCGGCTCCGTTTGATTGAGCCTTGATCTCATATACATCATCATTCATGTCATTTACTCATCCAATGTGGTTTGTGTTTTGTTATATATATATGTTTGCTCACATGTGATTATTGCACAAATTTTCAATATTAAATAAAACAAGAAATTAATAACAATGTTTTATCAAGGTTCACTCGCCAACTTTTGTTGACCCAAAATATCCCCCGTTTTACACATGATACAGGTGATCCAGTTGAGGCAAGAAACACATAGGGAGGCCTAGAAGAATAAATCAGTTTTAGCTTTGGATTGTTTAAATAGTTTCATTTCTTTGTAATTGTATGGATTTTGATTTGAATATTTAAGTTGTAATTTGAATTTAATAAATATGAAACATTTTAGTAAACATCATGAGCTTTGGTGATAACCCAATTATGCCCCGACTTTTATTCCGCTGCGGGTCGGGGTGTGACAGGTGAAGGCACAAAAATAGGCATAGGATATTCAGGGGACAGTTATACCACTGTAAACTGGTTCGCCTGGAATTGTGGAAAAACACAAGACAAATCTATTCGGGATGAATGTAATAATTTAAATAGGATGGATGACTGTATTAAACCTAGTTTAAATATTCAGGATGACTGTAATAGGCATGTGCCTAAACCTTTGAACCAAAACCACGAGAATGTAGTGGTTGAATGCATGAACTTGAAGTCTGCCTTTTGTGATGAAACTGTTATGCATGAATCACCTGTGTTTGTTCCAGAATTGAAGAATAACAGATTCGGAAAATTCCTTACAGAGGAAATTCCCAAGTTTGTTCCATCATGTGCAGGTACTTCGGCAAGTGAACAAGACTCAAGTCAAGACTCGAGTAAAAAATGCAGCAGTGAAGATTCAACCACATCTGTCTCAACTTGTGACGAGGAAGACTCAAGTGTAAAGAGTCATCTTTATCAGAATCTGAATCAGACGAAGAATCCATCGAGGATGAAAGTCCGCTTGACAAGAAAATGAAAATGACAAACTCAAGCGTCGACAAAACGAGCAAACATTCTTACAGCTCAAGACACTCATCACATACACCATCTTCAAATGCCTCATCCACCAAAAGAAAGAAAAGGCGTTGCATGAAATGTTTCCTTTGTGGTCATTTAGGATATACAGCGAAGCATTGCAAAAGCAAGAAGTTTTCAGAACCTAAAATAAATTTTGTCAAAAACTTCACAGAGCAATTTGATAGTATTAAGAAATCCGTAAAGAATCAAGTTAATGCATCATGTTTTTGGAAAAGAAAAGAAGATATAAATATCCAAAATCATGATAGATTAAACTGAAGCAAGTTTGGGTTCCGAAATCTAACTAACTTGTATATATTTTATTTGTTGTTATATTATAGAATAAACTGCAAAAATGGCTTCGTATACTCATGGAATACATTTGGCACATGGACAGTGGATGCTCAAGGCATATGACGGGTTTGAAGGAACTGTTAAAGAACTTCCGATTCATCGATGGTGACTTTGTGTCATTTGTCGGAGGTGAAAAGGGTGGAAAATCGTTGGAATAGGAGACGTGGTGTCAGAGGCTCTTACTTTGGAAAACGTCAATTATGTTCCAGAACTGTGCTATAATCTTATGAGTGTATCACAAGATTGTGAAAAAGGAATCTCGGTTCTATTCAATGATGTCGAATGTCTCTTTCTCAAGCCAGAATACACAGTTCCCGCCGAAAAGATTATGCTAACTGCTCCACGTCAAAACAACACCTACGTCCTCAACATGAAGAATGCCAAAACAAATGAGCAAATGACTTGCTTGATTTCTAAAGCATCAGAATCTGAATCATTGCTTTGGCATAGGCGTCTGGGGCATGTGAATTTTAAAAATATGAATAAACTTTCAAAATCAAATCTTGTAAGAGGTTTACCAGTAAAAGAATTTCCTTTTTCTGAAAAATGTATCGCATGCGCCCAAGGCAAGCAACACAAAAAGCCACACAAATCCAAAGCAGTGAATACAATCACAACACCACTGCAATTGCTGCACATGGATCTTTTTGGCCCCATTAGTGTTAAAAGTTTAGCTAAAAGATCTTATTTCTTGGTGATTATAGATATTTTTCTCGCTTTTCATGCGTTTATTTTCTTGAAGCAAAAAGTGAAACAACATCAATCATTCAGACTTCCATTCCTATGAACGAGAACATCATCAAACTGAGGGTCAAATCAATCAGAAGTGATAACGGATCAGAATTCAAGAATCATTCGGTTATCTCATTTTGTGAAGCAAAAGGGATTAGGCTTTAGTATAGTGCAACAAGAACTCCTCAGCAAAACGGTGTAGCTGAACGCAAGAACAGGACACTCATCGAAGTGGCTAGAACAATGCTGGTAGACTCGAAGCTTCCTATCATCTTCTGGGCAGAAGTAGTCAACACAGCATGCTATGTCTTGAATCGAGTTCTCATCGTCAAACCTCATGGAAAAACTGCCTATGAACTTCTTTTCAAGAGAAAGCCACTGATAGATTTCTTTAGACAGTTCGGATGTTTGTGTACACTCCTCAACACTGAAGACAATCTTATCAAGTTCGCAGCAGTCAATGATGTGTGCTATTTCATTGGTTATTCAACTACTCAAAAGCATATCGAGTCTACAACAAACGAATCAAAATGGTGGTTGAGTCATATTACGTAGATTTTCAAGAAGGAAATTACACCAACACTGGAAGTTCTCCATATTGGTTCTACGATGCAAACATTGTTTTCAATACCTTTGACATTCCTGAACCTGTTTACGAACCAACAGAAACCGCTCAAGTAGAACCACTATTTGATTCGTCAGACATTGGTTTCACTCCTTTCACCACTCACTTCACTCCTCTCTCTGCTGATCCAATTATTCCTGTGGATGAAACAAGTGGTGACACTTCGGCTTAGAATGCATCTGCAAATGATGCTTCTTCGTCACACACGAATGTGAATGATCCAACACAGGAAGATGGACTTCTAATAATCTACGTTGATGAACACTTTTCCAATCTACCTCAACAAATTGAAACCCACATCAATGCAGAATACAAGACAAATCAGAATCATCCACTTGAAAATGTTATCGGGTCCTGTAAAAGATGGTGTACGAACTCGTGGTCAAACTTATGTCATCAACAAAGGACTGCATGCCGCCTTTCTATCGCAATCAGTGCCACAGGACATAGAAGAAGCAATTCAAGACTACAGCTGGGTGCAAGCAATGCAAGAAGAATTATCTCAGTTCCGGAAGCTTAAAGTATGGGAGCTTGTTGATTTACCTGAAGGAAAGTTTCCAATAGGAACAAAGTGGGTATTCCGCATCAAGATAGATGATCGTGGGGTAGTTACAAAGAACAAAGCAAGTTTGGTCGTTCAAGGTTTTCGACAAGAGGAGGGGATTGATTACGAAGAAGTTTTGAACCTGTTGCACGTTTGGAAGCTATCAAGATATTCATGGCATATGCATTATACAAAAACTTCAAAGTATTCCAGATGGACGTGAAGAGTGCTTTTCTGTACGGAGATATTAAGGAAGAAGTCTATGTCTGCCAGCCTCCTGGCTTTGAAGATCCACACTTCCCCAAACGGTATTACAAGCTCGACAAAGCTCTATATGTCTTCATCAAGCTCCTAGAGCATGGTACGAGACTTTGTCAACTTATATTCTGGAATGTGGTTACACTAGAGGCAAATCGACATGACTCTCTTCACAAAAAGGATTGGAGACAATGTAATGCTGGTTAAAATCTATGTAGACGATATTATTTTTTGTTCAACCAATGAAGCGTTATGCAAGGAGTTCGAAAAGTTTATGAAAGCAAAGTTCGAAATGAGTATGATGCACAAACTCACCTTTTTCTTAGGATTGGAAGTGAAACAAAGAGAAAACGGGATACTAATTCATCAAGCTAAATATATCAGAGATATACTTGCCAAGTACAACATGAATGACTGCAAGACTATAAGTACTCCGTTCGTACCTCAAACTGAACTAACTCTCGATCCACAAGGAAAACCAGTGAACATGTCCTTTTACCGCTCAATGATAGGCTCGTTGATGTATCTTACAGCAAGAAGGTCTGACTGTAACACCCCAACCGATGGCGGAAACATCGGGATGAGACGAAAACGAGATTGCTCATTGCTCACAACATTATTAAGTGACAATAATTAATTAAACCATATTTCATTTCATAAGAATTGTCAAATACATCAATGTAACAAAACAAAGAACAATCTAACATTTGCAAGGTCATAACAAAATTGATACGTCGACATTAAACCTAACGTCTAATTTGTGTGTATCTAGTCCTTGCTATATTGTTTTCATAGCGTCATCTCCTTCAACCTGTAACATGTTTTAAAATAAAGTCAATGCAAAAGCAAAGGCGAGTACACAAGTTTAAGCATAGCATACGTATACGAATAAAGTTTTAACAATCCTCATGGCAACTAAATCTATACAAGAGCAATATCAAGGCATGCAATGCTAATAATCAAACCCGTAACGCAATCACGATGTTTTAACATGACCTCAGGAATAACACGATGGAGGTGGATGCGTGAATTCCTATAGCGCTAAGCATGTCAAACAAAGGCTAAAAATAGTTAATGACTAAAGCATAGCACAACGTTTATCCCTAGACAAGCAACAAGTATACGATTCAAGTAGTCATGTGTATAGGATTGTTTGTGCGTTTCATAAAGTTTAAGTGTTTGTGATTTTTGTATATGGAAACATGTTACACCCAAAAAGTGATATAAACAAATGTGGGTCGAGTGTACTCACAGAATTGCTAAGTCTTCTTTGGAAATTCCACAACGAGTTGATGAGTGGGAGAAAGGGGACACCAATGCCACCTTAAATGACAACGAACATGGATGAATAATCGAATCGGAGTTGAAGATACGTGTACGTTTAGCACGGAATTTATGTAACGACTCTAAAGTTAAATTCGTCAAAGGTGTCGTAGAAGTGTTATCAAAATAATACAATAGATATATGTATTTTTAGCGAAAAGCGTATTAGGTAATTATTTATATTTTGACGAAAAGTATATTAAATATATATATTATTTTTTCTTTAAAGTATAATATATATGTCTTGTCGACAAGGGAATGATATACATATATGTATATTGCCTTTTAGATAAGTATAGGTATACGAGGGTTTAATAATTTATTTTGTCGAAGTATAATATATAGGTTTATTTGATGTCGTTTAAGAAATATGCTTCTCCGGAAAGTGCAATAAATATATATACGTATGATTTGACGAAAAACGGGCAGAGTTTCCTCTGTTTTTAGACGATCCCGACAACACAAGTTGTCGATATATGTGTCAAAACTCAACAATCAACGAAGCAATATATTTATACAAGTTATGTAACGAAAATATATATATTTATACAACTTACAAGGACACGTTTAGTGTACAAGTAAGTAATGTTTTACGATTAAAGCGATAAATAATATAAACAATAATAATAATGGTTTTGCGCCGTTTAAGATTTTTACCCAGTCTCGGGTCGACAATTGACCAGCAGTTGACCGGTTGACTTTCGTTGACCAAGTTGACCAGGTTTGACTTTCGTTGACCAAGTTGACCAGGTTTGACCGAACACCAAACGAGACCCGAACCGACGCCAAAACTTTCGTTGACTCACTGCTGACCCGAACCTCTGCACCGAGACCCGAACCCGCTGAACATGAGCCATGAACTTGACTGAACCGAGATTCGACCCGGAGCTGACCCGAGTTGACCGGCAGTTGACTGAGTTGACCGGGACTTGAACCGTGTAGACCCGAACAGAATTTGAATCGAACAGGTGTATGACCCGAGCCGACTCAACCCGTTCACCACTGCCGTGTTGAACCTGAAACGAACCGAACAAAGACCGACTGAATCGAACTGACCGGAGAACGAATTAAATAACCTTAAAACTTTACCTGAGACAACACGAAATCGGAACCCGAAACTCGAACCGACACGAATCAGAACCGAGTTTGAATTCGACGTGCACCCGAGCTATCCCAAAACTTGAATTTGCAACTGAACCGGAAGCAACAGAATTTCTAACCAATACCACCACTACCGCCGCCGTCCGTCGAGCCGGACAACCGCAGCAACACCGCTGCTGTTGTCGCCGCTGAGACACGGCGACTGCCGCCGCCGCTGGTCCGATGCATCGTCGCAGCCGCGACGCTGCTCCGCCGCCACGCCACCGCACCGCCGTCGCTCTATCTTTCGTTTGAATCACCCACCACTACCGTCGCCCGCTGGAGGTGACGGCTGCTGCCGCCATCGATCGAAACCTCCCCGGAGCCGTCATAGTTGCGCCACCACCACCACCTACCTTCTCTCTATCTCGTCTCTCTCTCCTCACAGCTCTCTCTCTCTCTCTCTCTCTCTGTCTGTAAGTATATATGCGGGTGTGTGTGGCTCGGGTTTAAGAGATCGCAGGGGTGTGTGAGCGTGAGGGGTGTGCGGCGGCCGGAGAAGGAGACCACCAGAGGTCACCGGTCTATCGCCGGAGTCCGTTCTGGTCGCCGGAAATGAGAGGGAAAGGGACAAGGGGGCTAGGGTTTGAGTGAATGAAGAAGAGAGATGTATTTATAGGATAGGGTTTTGAGTGTGTTGGGCCTAAGGCCCGGTTCATGTGTTTTACGCGGCCCGTTGTGGTTCTGAAACCGTTTTCAAACCCGAACGTGACATAACAGGGTATAATATTATTTTTAGGTTTAAACACGCGATTTAAACGTCGGCGCTCGAAAATGGTTGCGTTCAGTTGTCGTTTCGTTAAAACGCGTAAAAACGCGTAGTCTTCCGATTTTAAACCGTTTTTTTCGATCCGATTGAAGTTGCGACTCAGGAAATAGAAAACGAGCGTGAATTTATTATAAAAATAATAAATCTTGGAAATACGAGGCGTTACAGTCTCCCCTCCTTTAGGAAATTTCGTCCCGAAATTTATTCAAGAGGAAGACTTTAGAAAGATTTGGCTATAGAATGATCGTCTAAAATTGAGACTTGGATGTTTGGACACATGAGGGAAAGCATGAAGTTTAGAGCATCGAAGAGTTAGGTTTGCAAGAACAAGTTGCTTGACTAGAAAGATTAAAGCCATCAAGCGTAAGTAAAGCGCGTAAGTATGCGTATAGGAGAGTGGTTTAAACGAAATTTGAATAACTCAAATGATATGCCATCTAAGCAGAAAAGCTCTCGTGAGAAGTGGTATGCAGTTTAATGGTGAGTGTGGTCGAACCGTAGGTTGTTAGAAAGTTCTATCGACCTTGAAGAGCGTTAATAAATCTCGATTTTGTAGAGAGTTGCTTAATGATGGAAAACGAGAAGGTTAGGTATTTAAAATAAGCTAGTTATCGAGGTAGCGGCCAATCAATCGTGTTGCTATCTACGAGAATGGGAGATAACTTTAGAGTAAGAAGGCATTTAGGGTTTGAATGCTTACACGATTGATGGTAAACGAGGTTGCATAAAAAGACAAGGTTAACGGGGCTAACGGAGGCATAAGAGCGGACGATTGATTCGATCAACGAATACTCGTGTAAGGTTGGCATATGTATATGGACAAACGAAAACGTTACGTTAGGGATTAAGACTCGTCGTGGATAATCGGGTAGCGCGCACTTAGCAATGCAGTTGTGAGTTGTTTAAAGCTGGCGTGTTAGGTCATATTATGGTCTGTAAATCACCGGATTTCTCATGGCACGTATTACGAAAGTTTGGCAGCATGGTGAAAACACTTATGTATAGGAAGTACCAGCGGCGTATCCACCATGTTTTAACCACGTTGCAACCGTTTCGTTACTCGATGCAATGTTACGTTCCGTGTGTTACCATGCGCGGTAGTACACTCTATGGTTCTCATGCGCTTATCGCTATAATCCCGTGTGCACCCGCGATTATACCGATCATCACATGATCCGCATAGCTTGTACTAGCAGCGCATGAATAAAGGTGTACATAAATTCTGAAAATAAGTTCGCGTGTGTGTAAGAATGTAGTGCGTAGCGTGTAATTAGCTTGTGGCCCACGTAAGCGAATCCCTCGGGTTTCGCTCGCGCATAGGCACGAATATGAATACGAGTACAAGTATAGGTATGTGTATGAGTATAAGCATAAGTATGGAAATAAGTATAAGCATGGATATAAGACGTATATGCATGAATGTGATGATAAGTATAAGTGTAACACCCCTGTAACACCCCTGCCCCTCGTTATCACCAATATTGTCCGCTTTGCCCTTGATGGGTGGCCCATCCAGGAACTCACGACTTTGTTTTTTGTTGCCCTGGTGGAGACTTCCCAGGAGGTCACCCATCCTAGTACTACTCCCACTTGAGCACGCTTAACTGTGGAGTTCTCTCATCCACTAGCATTAAGCCCAAAACGCGTTGGTGATTTTAGAGGTAGGGCATTACTTACGAGCCAGGAATCTCTCCTGTCCACGGACGATGTTGGGAGGTATGCCATTAGGTGTTATAATAAGCATGAAAGATGACACGTATTTTCATGAACATGAACATGTGTATAATTATGAACGTCAACAAGTGTAACAGACGATAATTGTGCGTATGATATGAATTGAATGCTACGAATTTATTTACATAAAATAGTCGGGAGATCAGGGTGTGTAAAGCGAATGATATGATTAAAATGTCATGCAATTGTTGACTAAACCATGTACGAGGATACGCATGTATTGTTGTTTGAGCAAAACTTTGAGGTTATCGCTTCTAAAATAGGCTTAAGTTTAACTTAGAATATAGGATCTAGGGTGTGAATATAAAGGAATATAAAGTACTTATCGAATATGTGTTACGTATTTTGTAAAAGACGGGAGTGCTACCATTTGTTTAAGAGAATTTAAGTAGGTCGAAAATGGTTGGTCCTCATAAAGTTTTCTTGCCCACGTGTTTTGAAACTCATGTGACATTTCGGGAGGTGTATGATAAGGTCTTAAAATAGTAAATTCGCACTGTTTTCAAAGGATATAAGAGATTTGAAATTTAGTGGTGCTTGGGAAACGTTGACCCTTGAGAGGAAATCCGTGTTAATTGATTTAATGACCGTTGAAAAACGTTTAGCAAAATGTTTTCTTAACCGCGATGAGAGATTTAGAGGGTGTTTGGGGTTGAGTTTTGAAAATAGATTATGCGTTCTGAATAATCAAAATCAGATAATTAGTTGTAACAAAACATACTGTAGGAAGATAGTGTTTGGATTTGATTATGTTATTTGATATCACAATAATCAGGAAATCAACTATTTGAGTGTTTGAAAAATATATATACATGTATATATAAAGTTATAAATAGATGAGCTTTGATCTCTAAAATACGTAAAACAAATCAGTTTTTTTTATTATATATTTTTATTAATTATTTACCAAACACTAAAAATAGATTTTTATGTATTTATTTATTTATTTAATATTGCGCTTTCAAACACAAAATAAAAATATTAGGTTGCAAAAGCAATCCCAAACACACCTTTAGTACAACGATCCATAATGCCTATAAGATATTGGTTTGATTTTTTTTTTTGTTTACAACGAAAATTTTTAACATAAAGTTATTGCGGGAGCGTGTTTTAGTGATTAAGTTAAACATAAGACTTGTGGGCAAGGTATTCCTTGGACCGATTAAGTTGGTAGGTAGCATTCTGTCGAGCTTTGAAAATCGTAAAACAAAACGTTTCATGTGGTGACCAAGTATATGCGTTTGGGATTTATATGAAATAGATTACAGGATGGGAAATACGTTGGATAAAATAGTACGTTTTGAAATTCGTCTAAATAAGAATTTTGACAATATGATAAAAGATTTAGGTATACAATTTAAACATGTGGTTTGTGTAATAAAGTCTCCAAGAAGGAGGGTTGGTAACGATCACCAAGGTATGGGAATCACCCCTAATCCGTTGGTGAGGTCGTTTTAAGGAAGGAAGGAAACGAAGTTTGATCGTCTAGGTAAGGAATTCACTCCTATCTCGACGACGGTCTCCATTTTGGACTTTTCGAGAAATATAAGTCTAGTTGATGACGTTTTGAAATCATGTATGCAAATAATGTATAAGTGGATGAAAAGGTTTAATATGAATTGCGTAAAAACCTTAAAATAAATTAGAAACTTGAAAGAAAGGGTAACAAGTATATAAAAAGTCATGTATAAATTGAAATGGTATAAAAGAGAGTCTCAGAAAACATTAGACTGTTTCGGGTAGAGAAACGTCGACTATTCCAAAGTGAATCGAAGATCCTTTCGAATTAGAGAAACGTGCTTTGGCCTATAGGTAAAACGCTCTCGTCGAGAAGTGATTAACGGCATTTTACCCTTCCCGTTATTACACGTCTCTAATCGATTGGAAAATCGAAACTTTGGCGAGATTGAAAATCGAGGAATGGGACTTAATCGACAAGGTGCGGGTTTCACCCCTAACTCGACGATTTCGTACCCTAAGTGTGGTTGGCACTCTTCGGGTCAAAATTAATTTCGACACTTTGACGAGAGTCCACTAGAGTTTGAATGGGAAGTTTTCCATCAAGGTGTGGATGTCACTCCTAACTTGATGGTGTAACTTCGTAAAAAAATAAAGAATAAGCGTAATGAGAATCGTTCACCAAGTTGTGGATATCACGCCTATTTTGGTGAAGTCGTCTCGCTTGTGTAATACGAGTGTTTTCGAGTTTAGTATAATCAGTAAAATGCATTAGGGAAGGCGTATGATTGAAATAATGTAACGAGTATCAACACGTAAAGCATTTCATAAATTTAACATATAAGAGACGTTTTAAGAAATTAGCATGTGAATCACGTATGGTCAAGTATGGTACTTAACTATATACTAGGTCAAAAGCATAGCAATTTGCCTAATTCCCTATAGTTATGGCTCTGATACCAATCTGTAACACCCCAACCGATGGCGGAAACATCGGGATGAGACGAAAACGAGATTGCTCATTGCTCACAACATTATTAAGTGACAATAATTAACTAAACCATATTTCATTTCATAAGAATTGTCAAATACATCAATGTAACAAAACAAAGAACAATCTAACATTTGCAAGGTCATAACAAAATTGATACGTCGACATTAAACCTAACGTCTAATTTGTGTGTATCTAGTCCTTGCTATATTGTTTTCATAGCGTCATCTCCTTCAACCTGTAACATGTTTTAAAATAAAGTCAATGCAAAAGCAAAGGCGAGTACACAAGTTTAAGCATAGCATACGTATACGAATAAAGTTTTAACAATCCTCATGGCAACTAAATCTATACAAGAGCAATATCAAGGCATGCAATGCTAATAATCAAACCCGTAACGCAATCACGATGTTTTAACATGACCTCACGAATAACACGATGGAGGTGGATGCGTGAATTCCTATAGCGCTAAGCATGTCAAACAAAGGCTAAAAATAGTTAATGACTAAAGCATAGCACAACGTTTATCCCTAGACAAGCAACAAGTATACGATTCAAGTAGTCATGTGTATAGGATTGTTTGTGCGTTTCATAAAGTTTAAGTGTTTGTGATTTTTGTATATGGAAACATGTTACACCCAAAAAGTGATATAAACAAATGTGGGTCGAGTGTACTCACAGAATTGCTAAGTCTTCTTTGGAAATTCCACAACGAGTTGATGAGTGGGAGAAAGGGGACACCAATGCCACCTTAAATGACAACGAACATGGATGAATAATCGAATCGGAGTTGAAGATACGTGTACGTTTAGCACGGAATTTATGTAACGACTCTAAAGTTAAATTCGTCAAAGGTGTCGTAGAAGTGTTATCAAAATAATACAATAGATATATGTATTTTTAGCGAAAAGCGTATTAGGTAATTATTTATATTTTGACGAAAAGTATATTAAATATATATATTATTTTTTCTTTAAAGTATAATATATATGTCTTGTCGACAAGGGAATGATATACATATATGTATATTGCCTTTTAGATAAGTATAGGTATACGAGGGTTTAATAATTTATTTTGTCGAAGTATAATATATAGGTTTATTTGATGTCGTTTAAGAAATATGCTTCTCCGGAAAGTGCAATAAATATATATACGTATGATTTGACGAAAAACGGGCAGAGTTTCCTCTGTTTTTAGACGATCCCGACAACACAAGTTGTCGATATATGTGTCAAAACTCAACAATCAACGAAGCAATATATTTATACAAGTTATGTAACGAAAATATATATATTTATACAACTTACAAGGACACGTTTAGTGTACAAGTAAGTAATGTTTTACGATTAAAGCGATAAATAATATAAACAATAATAATAAAGGTTTTGCGTCGTTTAAGATTTTTACCCAGTCTCGGGTCGACAATTGACCAGCAGTTGACCGGTTGACTTTCGTTGACCAAGTTGACCAGGTTTGACTTTCGTTGACCAAGTTGACCAGGTTTGACCGAACACCAAACGAGACCCGAACCGACGCCAAAACTTTCGTTGACTCACTGCTGACCCGAACCTCTGCACCGAGACCCGAACCCGCTGAACATGAGCCATGAACTTGACTGAACCGAGATTCGACCCGGAGCTGACCCGAGTTGACCGGCAGTTGACTGAGTTGACCGGGACTTGAACCGTGTAGACCCGAACAGAATTTGAATCGAACAGGTGTATGACCCGAGCCGACTCAACCCGTTCACCACTGCCGTGTTGAACCTGAAACGAACCGAACAAAGACCGACTGAATCGAACTGACCGGAGAACGAATTAAATAACCTTAAAACTTTACCTGAGACAACACGAAATCGGAACCCGAAACTCGAACCGACACGAATCAGAACCGAGTTTGAATTCGACGTGCACCCGAGCTATCCCAAAACTTGAATTTGCAACTGAACCGGAAGCAACAGAATTTCTAACCAATACCACCACTACCGCCGCCGTCCGTCGAGCCGGACAACCGCAGCAACACCGCTGCTGTTGTCGCCGCTGAGACACGGCGACTGCCGCCGCCGCTGGTCCGATGCATCGTCGCAGCCGCGACGCTGCTCCGCCGCCACGCCACCGCACCGCCGTCGCTCTATCTTTCGTTTGAATCACCCACCACTACCGTCGCCCGCTGGAGGTGACGGCTGCTGCCGCCATCGATCGAAACCTCCCCGGAGCCGTCATAGTCGCGCCACCACCACCACCTACCTTCTCTCTATCTCGTCTCTCTCTCCTCACAGCTCTCTCTCTCTCTCTCTCTCTGTCTGTAAGTATATATGCGGGTGTGTGTGGCTCGGGTTTAAGAGATCGCAGGGGTGTGTGAGCGTGAGGGGTGTGCGGCGGCCGGAGAAGGAGACCACCAGAGGTCACCGGTCTATCGCCGGAGTCCGTTCTGGTCGCCGGAAATGAGAGGGAAAGGGACAAGGGGGCTAGGGTTTGAGTGAATGAAGAAGAGAGATGTATTTATAGGATAGGGTTTTGAGTGTGTTGGGCCTAAGGCCCGGTTCATGTGTTTTACGCGGCCCGTTGTGGTTCTGAAACCGTTTTCAAACCCGAACGTGACATAACAGGGTATAATATTATTTTTAGGTTTAAACACGCGATTTAAACGTCGGCGCTCGAAAATGGTTGCGTTCAGTTGTCGTTTCGTTAAAACGCGTAAAAACGCGTAGTCTTCCGATTTTAAACCGTTTTTTCGATCCGATTGAAGTTGCGACTCAGGAAATAGAAAACGAGCGTGAATTTATTATAAAAATAATAAATCTTGGAAATACGAGGCGTTACAGTCTCCCCTCCTTTAGGAAATTTCGTCCCGAAATTTATTCAAGAGGAAGACTTTAGAAAGATTTGGCTATAGAATGATCGTCTAAAATTGAGACTTGGATGTTTGGACACATGAGGGAAAGCATGAAGTTTAGAGCATCGAAGAGTTAGGTTTGCAAGAACAAGTTGCTTGACTAGAAAGATTAAAGCCATCAAGCGTAAGTAAAGCGCGTAAGTATGCGTATAGGAGAGTGGTTTAAACGAAATTTGAATAACTCAAATGATATGCCATCTAAGCAGAAAAGCTCTCGTGAGAAGTGGTATGCAGTTTAATGGTGAGTGTGGTCGAACCGTAGGTTGTTAGAAAGTTCTATCGACCTTGAACCGCCACGCCACCGCACCGCCGTCGCTCTATCTTTCGTTTGAATCACCCACCACCACTGTCGCCCGCTGGAGGTGACGGCTGCTGCCGCCATCGATCGAAACCCCCCCCCCCGGAGCCGTCATAGTCGCGCCACCACCACCACCTACCTTCTCTCTATCTCGTCTCTCTCTCCTCACAGCTCTCTCTCTCTCTCTCTCTGTCTGTAAGTATATATGCGGGTGTGTGGTTGTCGGGTTTAAGAGATCGCAGGGGTGTGTGAGTGTGAGGGGTGTGCGGCGGCCGGAGAAGGAGACCACCGGAGGTCACCGGTCTATCGCCGGAGTCCGTTCTGGTCGCCGGAAATGAGAGGGAAAGGGACAAGGGGGCAAGGGTTTGAGTGAATGAAGAAGAGAGATGTATTTATAGGATAGGGTTTTGAGTGTGTTGGACCTAAGGCCCGGTTCATGTGTTTTACGCGGCCCGTTATGGTTCTGAAACCGTTTCGAACCCGAACGTGACATAACAGGGTATAATATTATTTTTAGGTTTAAACACACGATTTAAACGTCGGCGCTCGAAAATGGTTGCGTTCAGTTGTCATTTCGTTAAAACGCGTAAAAACGCGTAGTCTTCCGATTTTAAACCGTTTTTTCGATCCGATTGAAGTTGCGACTCAGGAAATAGAAAACGAGCTTGAATTTATTATAAAAATAATAAATCTTGGAAATACGAGGCGTTACACTGACATTTTGTGGGCTGTCTGCATCTGTGCACGTTTTCAGAAAAATCCCAAGGAATCTCACGAGACAGCAGTCAAAAGAATCTTCCGCTATCTGAAAGGAACACCCAAGCTTGGGCTTTGGTATCCAAAAGATAGTAATTTTGATTTAATTGCTTTTTCTGATAGTGATCATGTAGGTTGTAAGGTTGATCGGAAATCTGTCTTAGGAAGTTGCCAATTCCTAGGAAACCGTCTTATATCGTGGCAAAGCAAGAAGGAGACACTTGTGTCCACCTCCACTGCTCAAGCTGAATATACGGCCGCTTACAGTTGTTACTCACAAGTTCTTTGGATACGAAATCCGTAGCTGGATTATGGAATCAACGTCATGAAGACTCCTATATTTATCGATAACGAGGTGTGTCTAGGAATTGTGAAGAATCCAATCCACCACTCGAGAACAAAGCACACTTAGATTCGCATTCACGCGATTCGAGATGTGTGCGAAAAGGGTTACATTCAAGTGGTGCCAGTGGATACTACGCAACAGAAAGCCAACATCTTCACGAAAGCCTTTGATAAAACTCGTTTCAACCAGTTGGGAACCTGGTTGGAAATGGTTAATTTCTGAGTGGAAATGAACTCTGTTGGATAACCAATTGTACATACTCTATCTTTTTGGTAAAGAAAAGCTCTTTAAATAAAATCAAAATAGATAAGTATCGAATATTCACGCCCAACAAAAAGATTTTCTGCACATAAAATTTCATTTTCAAAAGCAGTGGACATACGAAAATAAAATTTTAGGGGGGAAGATATTCAGAAAATAAATAAAATTCCGTTTATTGTTTGGCTCCTGCTTAAGAAATGATAGAAAACTGCTAACTCTTTTGTTGGTCTTTGAAATAGATAAAGCAAAATCAAGAAACTATGCAAAAGAAAATCGGGGTACCAAGCAACGACATGTCAGTAGATTCAGCAATACTCTCGAGTAAACTGCGATTAGGCGATAAAAGATAAATGCTTACACAAGAATTTTGGATACCCACAATACTGTGCTTCTTGCGGGTAACACGTTGCAGCATGTGGCTTAATGGTCTTAAATCTTGTGTTGACAGATTGCCAAAGTCTGAGATTTCGGGTCTTTATATCGTTTATCATTCGGGGATATCATAGTCGCTCTTCTGTTGCATCCAGAAACATGCAGACCTAGACACGATTATGATATCTTATCTAAAAGAGTCCAAGAGGCCCAAAACCCTACAATAAAAAACGCTCAAATCAAACAAGCCAATCAAAATAAATCGTACCACTATGAGGTATCTGCCTAACCCTAGTCAGGACTGCAACTGATCTCTTTGACTGTACGAAAGTGCATACCTGTTCACCATTGCGCTGACCTTGTATCTAATCAAACGAATGAACTCGGTATATTCACCTGTTATGAGGAACCTTTGCGCATACCTTGATCGCGGGGGTATGTCCTGACATGGGACTCGCGGGCATAGTATTCTACTTATCTAGGTGGAGTGGGGGCCATTGCAATTCCTGTCAATATGACCAAAACATGATAAAACGCTCACTGAAAGCATGTTGAAAGAAGGGTGCATGGATTTACGGTGACAAACATACTGACAGTTTTTCTTGTGCCTCGAGTATTAAGAATTTTAAAAAATAGACTGACAAGTGTTGATAGTATGATCTTTTGCAGGATTGTCACGGAGTTTCAAACAAAAAGTGCAAAACTGTGAAAATGGAGCTTCCTCGTTTCGAAAAGCAAAATTCGATGTCCAAATTGCTAAATTTATTTTTCTAAACTTATTCTAGGTTTTTGCACTCATATCATCTAAAAAGGGCACGATTTTCAAGAAAGTTTAAGATTTTCAAGCGTATTTAAAATGGATTTCTTAGGGTTAAAGAATCCTTTGAAATGCCCAGACCCAGCATAATTAACATACCAGCGTAATTAATAATTAAGCTGTAACAACCCTCAAAAATATTCCCAGCAACAACCCGTAATCAAAACCAGAAATGCGCGTGATGGAACTGGGATACTCGATCAGAAAACTTAGCAATTCAAAAAACTTGGCAGTTGACGAACCAACCCACAAAAGTATACTTATAAGACTCACAATTAAAAACCGAACCAAGTGGGATCAAGACCCGAGCATACGCGACAAGAACCGACACGAAAATCAAGAAAAACACGCGATTTGACGGAAAAGACGGCCAGGGACACGTGTCACACCCATGCCCCACGTGTCAGATCTATGTGGACACGTGGCAGACCTATGCCAGGTCGACCGCTCCCGCGCCACGCGCCAGAAACCATGTCATCTCGCGCGACACACAGGAGATGCCCAGTTGGGCTATATAACCAGCAGCGTGGGACTGAAGTCTAGGCACCAGTTCGATCGAATTTCGACAAACACTCTCTCTCGTACCTCTGTTTCTCTACATTACACCCCCTAAACCCCTAAACCTGCGATACGCTACAGCTGTAAGTATCTTAACCCCTGATCACTAATTCCTTACCCTACGCAATTGATTTAGGACCCACGAACGCATGTCGAGGCTCTGCCTGACTAAGTTCTTTGGGGATCTGTCTCGTGTTGTATGGTATCCTACCCGATTGATTTAGGACCCACCGACGCATGTCGAGGCTCTGTCTGACTAAGATTCGTTGGAGTTCTGTCTCGGGTTGTATAGCTAAAGTGACTTGGGTTATTTTACTAACACACGTGCATTGCATGTTTTTAATAGAAACTCGAGAAAATAAACAGGAATTGTCACTAGGAAGTCCGTAGGAATACCTAAGTTTTCAATGTGAGTCATTCTCCTTTTCTTAAATGCTTTGCAAAACTCTAAATATTTTTCAGTTATATTACAGTGATTAAGTCTTTGTATTCTTACTGGGAAACTACCATCAGTATGTGGGGTTTTGTATACATTACTTGATAATCTTCACTATTGGACAATGGGTTAGCCAATAAGTGATATGACCACAGTCACAGGAACTGTCACCGAATGATAAATACTATCTAAAATAGTTTCTTTACTATTGGACGATGAGTTAGCCAATAGTAGTTTGGTAAGATAAACAAATGTAAAAACTCTTAATGTTGTGAATATAAGAAAGTGTCATTTTGTATAAATAGAATGAACTCACCAGTATTCCTACTGACAAAAATATTTTTAAACATGTTTCAGGTAATTACAGTAAATCTGAGTAAGAGTTGTGGGACGACACCAGAAGGCTTAAAGAAGTGGCTTATTTTATCAATTACATTAAGAAACATTGTTTTATGAATTTGAGTTTATCCCTTATTAAAAGCTACATTTATGAAACATTGGTTTTTATTCACATCTGTTTAATAAATAAAATCCGGTGTTTCTAAACTCTGATATTTTTCCTAACTACGGTCTTGATGAAATTCCGCTGCAATATTTTTAAAATAACCACCGGTACCACTTGACTGGTTCACGGCTCCAACTCCCAGGGTGGGGTCGGGGGTTGTGACATAAGCTGGTAGATATTTTATGTATATAAACGCAAATTTTTTTTACTTTTAACCGTTTCTCTTTCAAATTTTATCTTCAAAATCTCCCTAATACTTCAAACAAAGAAACTTTCATCTTCCTTCCGTCAAAAACTCGATTTTTACACAACAATTCGACATACATTTCGGTATGATTATCCGCTCATTGTGCTTTATATCGTATCATCAATCACAAATGGATTCAAATAGTCTAAACGAGAATCAGAGTGTGTTTGGAAGGGTTTTGGATTTGGGTTTTTGAAAGGGTTTATGAAGAAAAACTTTAAGATGGCGTATTTAGCTTGAATATAGCGTAATTAACATGAAGATGGCGTATTTGACTCGGATATGTGCGGCGAATTTAAGTCTTGAACGTGAGTTCAAGCAACCGGCGTATTTGACTAATACGCCGGTCTTTCAGCGAAGTTAGCTTTCTTCGCTGAACGCAGTCTTGAACCAAGTCCTAAAATCGCCGCACCTCATCAGCGTAAATGTCCGGCGATTTTAATTTCAAATTAGAGCGAAATTGTGTCTTTTTCAGCGCATTTAAAATTATGTATTGTAAATATATTTTTTTTGTAAAATTATTCTAACATGCTAACTTGTTACAATTATCCAACTTAGATCTCACTTGGCTTGTTATGTGTACAGAAATGGTGAAGGAAGTTTTCTGGGATCCCACAATGAAACATAATCAGCCTGTCGCACTGGATAATACTGTGAAGGAATTTGAAGATATGATGGACTGGTTATCCCACAGCAAAATCAGTTACACCGTTCAAGCAAATCCTGAAATCTATTGAATACATATTGAGGAATTCTGGAAGACTGCTAAGGTCAAAACTGCCAACCAAATCAGACGAATCACAGCAACAGTTCGAAACAAAGAGATCATTGTGACAGAAGAGAGAATTCGAAAAGTTTTATCTCTGGGAGATTCTTCGAGAGATCCACTAAGGCTAAGCAAAGACGATATCCTGGATGGTTTTCGTGGAATAGGTTATAAGGAAGATTTCAGAGGGAAAACGAGATAAAAAGGAATGGGCCAACAAGAGATTGGAGATATATCTTGCACACGTTTGCAGTAAGTGTGGCTCATCGAAAAGCCGAATATGATGGTTTGAATCTGGAATGGTCAGCAGCAATGCTTAATCTATGCACAAACCAACCATTTAACATCTCAGGTCTAATCTTTGCTGCATGGTCGATAATATTAACAAAGGACCATGGGCGATGTATCCCAGATTTTTACAGCTACTGATCAACGATAACCACAAAGACCTACCTCATGATGGATACCTATACAAGTTTCAATTGCCAAAAGGAAGACAATTGACAGAGCTGAAAACTGAGCAATGGGTGATGCTCCACAACCACATGTACAGAGCAGAAAGACTTCCGATTGTGCAAGCAACCTACAACAAGTATAGGGAAGAAGTGAGACAAGCCAAAGAAAGGCAGTCCAAGCAAGAAGCAGAGGAACAAGAAGTTGAAGCTGAAGAGGAAGTTCCTTTGGTCAGAAAACGCAAAGACAAAGGAAAGAAAACAGCTGAAGGAGAACCCTCTAAGAAGAAAAGCCGGAGAGAAACTTCTGGTCCTGAGCGAATAATGGGTGATAGTATAAGAGCTTGTCTATCGCAAGAAGCACTTGAACAAATGCAAGCTATCAACGCTGTAAGAGAAGCAGAAAAACGTGAACGTCGTCTAAAGAGAAGAGAGATGACTGAATCAGAAACTCCACTCACAGTTACCGAGGAACAAGAAAACATGGATCGATTTGTTGAAAGTCTAATCAGCGATCCAACTGAAACTACTCCAGAAGCTGGCCCAGTAAATCTCCGGTACAAAAGAAAAGAAAAACAGGTGAAGTTTCCTCCAAGGATGCACCATCAAAGATTGTTCAACCAACAGCTGCTACTCCACCAAGAGCTCCAGCAAGACCACGTCCTTTCCAGGATCTTTACAACCGTCTCTCAAAGGACATCGGAAAGTATCCTGCTAAAGAGTTTTGTCTGCTAAAAAATCAGGTCAACGACACAATCCTGCTCTGCGCAAAACTGAAAGAGCAACGTAAAAAAAAAAAAGGAGCTAAGCCTGTATGTGTCAAACCAAACCGACTTCATCAGATTTCAACAAGAAGGGCTAGAGAAGTTGCACGAGTTAGTACAAGATCTATACAGAGCCGCGAATCGAGAACCCAGATATTCAGGTGATGAAATATTTGACTTTGATAGCTTCAGAGAAAGAGAAGAAAAACGCAAGACTGAGCTTGCCAAGAAGAAGAAGAAGCGTCTTGACTCTGCAGTGGATGCGACCATCAGTGACGACAGTGATGAAGAAGAAGTATGTCGGAAAAGTTTCTGGAATGGGGATTGGAGGATGATGTTGTGTATGAAACAGATGGAGGTGATGAATTTTCACCTCAACACCCTGAATGGTTCAAGAAAGAACGAGCTAAGTTACCAGATTTTTATCAAGTGATTACAGTGGAGAAAACCAAGGTAACGGACCGAATTATCAGCTGGAAATATGACAATCTCACGGGGTGGTTCATAGTTAAGCGTTGAGGAGGGGTGATCAAGTACTTTCGAAATGGAAAAGCTATGCAAAGCTTACCCACATGGGACATCAGAGAATTGAGCAAGCACGACATGATCAACCCCACCAACAGCAGCATTGGTGGAGATTTTGAAAGACTAATCTTACGGGAGTGCGCTCATGGTTTCACCATTTTCAAGCCTCAACGTCCGCGCCGAAGAGTATCAAAAACCACCAAAGATCCACTCACTGGAAAAGGTAGAGTTACGTGGGTCATAAATCCAGCAGATGTGATCACTAGGGTGAAGCTTCCTCCAGAACAACCTGTGACGCTCAAAGATTTCAAGAAATGGTTTTATGACGGTCAAACCGGTGAAGCTGTGATTCGATCTAACACCAACGAAGACATCAGAATATTGGATCCAATGGAAGTGTTTATGTTTTGTTTGACTCATCTGAACAGTCTCTTTGGCAACAAAATACACGTTGGAGCAGGTAATGTGTTCCTGGAGGAAGGCATGTTGTTTCAGAGAGCAGTCGAATGCGCTAGAGAAAGAAAAATAGAGATGATGGAAATTATGAGCCGAATTGAGAAACCATGTCAAGAAACGTATGCTAAAAAAGCTACGGAGACGCCATCCGCCCATCCTCACCATCTCACTCAACTGATCCTCCACCAAAATCAGATTCTCAAGTTGTCGTTCCACCACCTCCGACTTCATCCACATATGAAGTCACTATGGAGGACAAACCTCAATCAAGTGAAGCTGTTTCTAATCAACCACCAACGACCGAAGCACCAACCGATGTACCACCAGAACAGTCCTCTAAACAAGCTGCAACTAATCCAGAACCAGAAGAAAACAAGTGAAGAACATTCAAGTACGCAACGATCTAGGGGGGGTATTGTTAGAACTTTTGAGATCGCTGATACTTGACTAGACTAGGTTTTGGATTGTTTTGTGTTAGTTTAAAATGTTTTTGATAGTTCAGGGGGTGAAAATGTAATTTTGGGAAATTTCTTGTATTGGCGGCGTAATTAATGACCTGGTGTATTTAATAATTACGCCAGCTAGCCAGATCTATATATATCAAGCATATGAAAACCCTAGCTCCAAGGTTCTTGGACTAGCATTTTGATGATTTCTTGTGTTGTTATTCTTGTGTCTGATCTTGTGCTTAATCCGTATATCCAGGTGCTTAAATCGTTTTACTAATTGGGATTCAGCATACAACACTTGTAGTTTATACCAAAACAAGAATCTTCATCTTCTACCTTGATTTTTCTTATCTTTATACATACAAACACTTAATCTATTGGTGTTTGTGTGTTTACAATCAAACCACTGTGATCCGTAGCTGATTTGGGACTCACAAACAAGTATGGTGATGTGATTACACTTGTTTGTTAGCATGATTGAGCATAACATGATGATTGATGTAACATCCGTCAAAAACCGGATTTACCAAACCCGCTTCGTTTATTAACCGAACAACCAGTTAAAAATTTCGTTGCATATTTAGTGCTCAAATTAATTTTAAACGATACATAATTAATAAGTATATTAGAATATAAAATTTATATTTGAAAATGTGTTGAAAATAGTGAAATAAAAATAAAATGCTGAAGCCGGGTTTCGAACCCGGGTCAGCCAGATATAAGCAAAGACTTAACTTACACTCGCTCAACCACTCCGTCACTTGCGTTGTTTGTTAACATATTGAAACAATTAATACATAAAATAAATCTAGAAAACAAACCCAGTTACACAGCGCGCCCAAATCCACTGACGCCGGAAATCCCGACAAATTCGTCAAACATTGCCGTTTCTTTTGGTCATAACGTTCACATTTACAGCAATATCGGTTATAACCGAAAAACTTAATCAATTTCATTCATGACCAAAAATTTCGATTCAAAACCAAAAATACAATTCAAATCCGGGGTTATACCTTGTTCATCAGTTGAGCTCACGAATCTATCCAACCTACACTCTCCATTTTTGCTCAGAAAACTTCGCCGCAAGTCGCCGGATTTCTCTGTAAATTAATCGGAAATTATCGCCGGAAAACCGAGTTCATTCCATTCAATCTGTTAACCCAAACATAAGATCTTGGAGCTCATACTGACATCACCCCCACTCACCTTAAACCTCTGAAGAATCTCTATCGCAAGAAATTTCACTCGCCGGAATTCTCTGCAAGTCGCCGGAAAACCAAGACTCTTATCTACACGGTAAATACCTCGACTTTTCTGTTTCATTCCATTATTAGACAAATTCTAACATCACTCCATCTCCCAGAATCAACCCCAGACGACATTGCCGGATTTTCTGTTTTCGCCGGAAAACTTCTGAAAGTTTCAGAATCTCGCTGTTAGCCGGTATGATCATTTAAACCTACAGATAATCGGTACTCAGTAGTTCAATTTCACATCTAATCCCTCCAAACTGTAAATTGATCCTAACAGCCGAAGGTCACCAAAACAGAGCCGACGAATCGTTGCCGGATTTCTGAAGAAGACAATCTGTTCGGTATTTTCTTTCCCCAAACCCTTCTGTTCAATACCTTTCAATTGTTCATAATATTTGTTAAACGAATTAAACAAGAAACAGTTGCTTTAACCGATGTCTGTGTTTTGAACGAAGAAGACAAAGTCGTGTATGTTATAAGATTAATTAAAATCGGTATTATAAACGGGTTAGACACACAGTCCAGCGGTGGACTGTGTGCAAACAATATGCATACGTCCCGAGTTCGATCCTTGACACACACACATTCGCTGTAATAAAAAGTCTTTTTTTTAAAACTGAACCGGATCCACAACAGTATGATGTTAAGTATATTAAAAACCAAAATATTTACCAAGTTAGACACACAGTCCAGCGGTGGACTGTGTGCCAAACTAAACCACAGGTCCCGGGTTCGAGACCTGTGGAGAGCACCGAGTCGATACATTAAAACCTTTTTAAAATAAATGATTTTCGGATAACTTAATTAGTGTATAAATATAATTAAAAACAGAAATATTTCGGGTTAGACACGTAGCTCAGTTGGTAGAGCTGCGTGCACGCGTACGGGAGGTCTCGGGTTCGAGTCCTGCCCGGCGCATACATACACACAATAGAACCGGTCAAACAGTCAACAGTCACAGTCAAACAGTCAACGCTTATGGTCAACGGTCAAAAGTCAACATTTTTTTTATTATTTTTATTTATTTATTTAAATTAAAAATCAATTAAAAATACTTAAAAATAACATTTCTAACGTTAGAAAATAGCCTAAAACTCACAAAAATATATCCAAAAATTCTATTAAAATTGTTAATAAAATCCATTTATTTACCTTACTTTTTCGTTATTAATTAGGTTAGTTTTTCCTCGTCGATCAATCCTCTAAACTCGTGCGCATTCAACATCATCAACCGAACGCACCCAATGTGAGTGAATCTCTACAAACTCCTCGTTTTAATCACGTTTTTGGGGTGTATCATGTGTCTTACCATTTATTATATTTAAATCATTGTGCATACATCATATCCATGAATAAATGTGTATTCAGCTTGTAACAACTGTTTGTGTGGTTATTGTTTAGATTTAATTTATCATTTTCAGTACATGCAATATCATAGGCCGCCGCTCCCCATTACATTATGAGCGTTGAGCAGTTCCCCATTACATTATGAGCGTGAACCAGGCGTTGCCAACATACGATCGGCTCCGTTTGATTGAGCCTTGATCGCACAGACATTTATCATTTTCAGTACATGCAATATCATAGGCCGCCGCTCCCCATTACATTATGAGCGTTGAGCAGTTCCCCATTACATTATGAGCGTGAACCAGGCGTTGCCAACATACGATCGGCTCCGTTTGATTGAGCCTTGATCGCACAGACATTTATCATTTTCAGTACATACATTTATCATAGGCCGTCCGTTCCCCATTACATTATGAGCGTGAACGTGACGTTGCCAACATATACAGTTTCATTCATGTTATATATTCATGCAAGTTGATATGATATTGTATGCTATTTGTTTGATATTGTATGCTATTGGTTTGTTATTGTATGTTATTTGTTTGTTATTGTATGTTTATTTACGTTTGTTCATATATGAATATTGCACAATTTTTCCATATTAAACACAATAAGAAATAAATAATAAATGTTTTCTAACAAGGTTCACTCGCCAACTTTTGTTGATCCAAAAACCATTTTTTACACATGATACAGGTGAACAGGATGAAGCAAGGAAAACATAGGAAATTGCCTTAGAAGAAAAATAATGAAGTTTAGAAGGATGAATAGAACATGTTGTATTTGTTTGATTTGATTGTAGGATCCCTTGTAAATTATAATAATAAATATGAAACATTATAATAAATGTCATGAGCTTTGATGAAAACCCAATCATGCCCCGATCACCTTTTCCGCTGCGGGTCAGGGTGTGACAATTGAACCTTGTTAAAACCTAATGAACTTAGGATTAAACACGAACAAGTAATTTTAGATGTTAAAGTTTGCAACTTTGGAAGTTTAAATTGGCTAAGTTACATCTAAAGGATTATTGTGGTTCAATTATTATATATCATGTTCAAGGTTGAGTTGATTTTGGATTCTTGAATGATATTGATTGTTTGCCTTGTCTTGTGATTGTAGTAATGATAAGCCGAAAAAGAAGCAAACCTTCTGGTCAAGGCTCATCTTCGGGAGCCGGTTCATCTTTGGGGCTAGAACTAAAGAAATTGGAACAATTAAGTGCGGTAGAAGAAAATGATGGGAGATTGTACAAACAGGATTGGGTCTGGAAAAAGTTCAGGGACCGCTGCCATATGTGACGACAACAAAAAGAAACCACTGTCAAATTTAATGACAAGAAACTTGAAGTAAAAATGTGGAAGTGGAAGATGGTGACTGGTGTGTCTACTACCATTCCGGAAAGGGTAGTTCCAGAATGAACGGTGAATGTTGAGGAGTTTCGGACGATTGGAATCGTTCAAATGTTTGAGCGGATCGGCTGGGAGCGAGTGTTGGATTGGTGTGAGGACATCACACCTAGGATGTATCTGATAGCAGTGTTTGAGTGGTTAGCGTCGTTGAGGTTTGTTAACAAGGATGGGCCACCGAATACGTGGCAGTTGGTTTGAGACACTGGGAGAGGTCAGATGGTCATGTCTTTCGAGAACATAAATTGTATAGCACGATTCGACTCGTTGAGGGTTGATGAATACGACTATTACAACATTGACCGGTTTTTGGACAACAAAACGAATACCTCAGACCCAGATGGTATGTTGGGGGCAGTGTTATCTTTGTCGGGTGGCGCGACGGCATCGAGGAATGATTTATCGGTGGATGGGAGGATACTTCAAGGTATTTCTTTGGAGAATATCATGGTGTGTTTTGGAGACCGTGGAAAAGTAAAGGGGCCGGATTGTCGGGTGTTGCCTTCATTGCTATTTGGGTCGCTGAAGTTGTCATGGCGACAGATTGTCATGATGAACATATGGGATACTCGAGAGTTATGCACTAGGAAAATGATACCATATGTTCGACTGATTAGTGCAATGATTTTGCAACAAAATAAGTTACCGGCTGAATCTTTGTGGATCTCCAAGCCGGTTGATCAGATTTGCTTCGTCTCCATGAAGCCCCATTGGAAGATTCGAGTCCAAGTCTTCGGTCATCAATACACTGTATCGTATGACCAAGGACACAATTATTAGTTTGTTGACCCAAGCGCGGCTTAAGAGGCCGCGAGAGATGAAGCAATGATCGACGAAGAAAATGAGGACAAATCTCCCGGTCCAAGGGGACCGCGTTAAAGGTATGCCCGACCACACCGGGAAATATCAGCGGGTGTGGCGTCTTTTGTGACCCACCGTCGTACTTTGGGGCATCGCGATTTTAGTCGGGGGCAACATGTGGTTTATGATAATGTCTCCGCATGTATTGGGGAAACCGGGAGTATGAGGAAAGAAGAAGGAAATGGGAGGCGGATTGTCTAGCCCAACAACAAAATCGTTGGGCTGAAGAGGCAGCCCACCGGGCCAAGACAGAACAATACTGGGAGGAACAACACTTATTTCAGGCTCAGCAACAATCCCAATGGGAGCAAATGGAACAGCAACGGGCACAAGAGGCGGCTCAGAGATGGGCTTGGGAAGAAGAGCAAGATCGTCTCCAAGCGGAACGAAACGCCTTGGATGATCGTCGTTGGATGATGATGGGTACAGATCAACAGCTGGCAATCAATAATGCCAAGATTCTCCATGATCAAGAAAGGCACCACCGAGACTACTTGGCTGGTTTGCCATACAGTGAGCACACGGGTTGGACACGTTATGAGGACCTTCCCATGCCTGCTGGCCCATCAGACCCATCTCCCCACTGGCCAGAAGGGGTCGGTTCCAGTTCATCCCTCCCCAGTTCCAGCAACCGGCTGAAGGCGAGAGGGGGGCCCTTGACGATTTTAATGAGATGATGTCGGCCCTCACTGGATACCCCTACTAACCCTACCCACCGGTCGACCAGAACGAGAGCCACCAGAGATAGTGCAAGGTATGCTCTATGTTATTGTATATTCTACTTTTGTTTTTGCTAGTTTTCTTGTAAATTCTTTTAATTGGTTTTAGTAGCTAAATGAACTTTGTGGGTGTATTCCCTATAACCTCACGAGAACTACTCGTCCTCCCAAGCTATCGGGAGGTTTAAAAGGGCTTGTTGCATAAGCTAAAGAGTATATTTCACAAAACATCTTTTATGTTTTCTCAAACTTGCAGGTTCCAGCCTTAATGTTTAAAAGTTGCTAAAAACAGCCTTTAAGTTTATTTTTGTTGCGGGTTCAATCCTTTACAGCTAACCATGTTATTTTCTTCAGTTAAGTTCCCTCACATGCATAACATGTGAGGGTATATTCGTCATTTTGGTTGATCTTCCACCCACTTCAATTATAAAAAAAGAATGTTTAAGTTTTAACCTAGTTTAAACAAAGTTTGGTAAAACGTACGCGACTACAGAGGAGCACGATAACCGTTTGATAGTGTTTAAGTCTAACTTGCGGCGTCCTAAGCGTCACCAGTTGCTAGATCCGACTACTGAACACGGTGTTACGAAGTTCTCTGATTTGACAGCATCGGAGTTCCATGAGAGGTATCTAGGGTTGAAGAGTCGTTTGTCGTTTCCGTCTGATGCAAATAAGGCGCCGATTCTTCCAACTGATGATAATCCTGAAGAGTTTGATTGGCATGATCAAAATATGTGTTAATCTTTACAGCTTAGTGAACTAGCTTAACAAGACCTATCTTAATTCTGGGTTCGCTGGAATCTGGCGAAGTCGCCGGAGAAGAAGACCGGAAAAGAGGGTGTTTGGTTTTTAAAAGTTTGGTTTTATTGCACATTAGTCCCTGCGGTTAGAATTTTTTAAAATATGTTAAACCTTAAATATTCTTTTTTCTTATAACTGACGTGGGTGGAAGACCAACCAAAATGACGAATATACCCTCACATGTTATGCATGTGAGGGAACTTAACTGAAGAAAATAACGTGGTTAGCTGTAAAGGATTGAACCCGCAACAAAAATAAATTTAAAGGCTATTTTTAGCAACTTTTAAACATTAAGGCTGGAACCTGCAAGTTTGAGGAAACATAAAGGATGTCTTGTGTAATTTACTCTAAGCTAAATGCAACCGTGATTCCTACGAAAGTGAGTTAGGTTTATTGTTGTTGTAATATATTTTTCCACAAAAAAAAAATCAAAGTGTAATAACATATGACTTTATAATGTTTTTGCAAAAGTGGTAGAACTAGGTAACTAACAAATTTTGATGGTTGTGAGAAGCATGTTTCTACACAAGGGTTGAGATTTATAGGTAAATCATGTTCGAGAGACGGCCATTTTTGTTGAATAATGAAGAGCACACGAGTAACGAGCAAAAAACAGGTGCATACGTATCCTTTTTGCTTTGATTATTAGTTAGTAATAAGTGGACTGTATTATGTATCGTATTTTTTGAGGTGAAATTTTGGGGAGGTTAGCCGTGTCACATCCCTTGTGCGTTTTAAAAGCTCTATTTCCACACATTGAGTACAATGCAGACCTCAGGTGTGGGACTGGGGAGAAAAAGTTTTCGATTTTGACCCGTTCATTTAAACACTACACATTGAGGACAATGTTGACCTCAAGTGTGGGGATGGGGGAAATTTCAAAAAAAAAATTCAAAAATGACTTTGTTTGAAGCGATCTAAAAAACACAAGTAACTAAGTTAATGAGGGATGGCACAACCCATGTGGTCATTTGTCATGGTAAAGTTCATTTTAATAAGAGTTAATTACGTTTTTCGTCCCTGTGGTTTGTCAAAAATCACTATTTCAGTTCATTAGTTTAAAAATTGCCATTTTAGTCCTTATGGTTTCACTTTCATAACTATTTCAATCCACATTCGTTAATTCCATCCACTTATTCTGACACTTTATTGCAAACTAATGGACTGAAATAGTGATTTTCGACAAACCAATGGATTGAAATAGTTACGAAAGTGAAACCACAGGGACTGAAATGACAATTTTTAAACTAATGGACTGAAATAGTGATTTTTGACAAACCACAAGGACGAAAAACGTAATTAACCTTTTTAATAACATGACGGGTATTTAGCAGGTGGTTACTTGGGAATAATCCGCCTAAGAAACTTGCATTTTGTACATATCACATACCATACCCGTTATACGTGAGATTTTGAGCCGTTTTACACATCATAGATATATACATATATTTCTTTGCTTGAGTGAACCTTTAGTCGCGTATTGTAGAACTTGCAACTTTTGATGCGTTTGAGACCATTGACTGAATACAAGCACAAGAATGATTAAGGCATTAGGTAAACCTTTTCCTTTTACACCATTTATATATCCATACCCGAAATCAATCCCTTAGTCGCCGATGTTGAGCCTAAACCTTTCGTTTGATCACCCCATCTAGCCCTTGTCCGTTTAGCCTTTTTGTTTTGACCCGTGTGTTGAAAATTCGATTTTAGATTTAGTTGTTTGTATAGTTTTAAAAAAAATATCAAAAATCAGAAAATATCATGAAAAATAAGAAAAAAATTGTTGAGAAAAGCACAAAAAGATGTGTGGTAGTTGTTGAATAAAAGGCGAACGTTTTTACCTATTAGTTGTTGATTCGTGTTTAGTCGTTTTTAGTATAGTTGTTTTTGTAATAAAAATTGAATTTTCATCACCTTAGCCACTTTCAAATATCCTATATCATACTCTTAACCTAACCCCGTTACAACCCTTTAAAGACCTTTTGACTTGTGCTTAGTATTTGTGTTCGGTGGTGGAGAATGATTGAGTAGCAAGCCTATGTGGGTACGTGTTCTAGTCGGTTTGAGTGATTACTTAAAAAGTGCTATTGCATCAATTATTAGCCAATTTTTAAACCGAGTGGAGCGCACATTGTGAGGGGTGTGAATGAATTGTGACTTTCAAAAGCGGGTTAATCTTGGATAACCATTCTTGTGTGATTGATCATTCATCACTAAATATTTTGAAAATGGTAAAAATCATGAACTAGGTATGACATTAGACCTTAGCTTACGTCTCAAGAATGGGAAGTGTATTTCTTGTTCGACCCACGTGAAAGTGAAAAACAAATTTGCTTGAGGGCAAGCAAAAGACAAGTGTGGGGATGTGATGCGTGGTCGAAAACCTGGTGTTTGTTAATGTTTAAGTTAATGTTTTTACATAACTTTTAATCTCGAATAGCTTACTTTTAATTAGAATTGTGTTTTGCAGGCCTATTGGAGTTTAAGGAGCTAATCAGGAGTTAAACGGAGCACCAGAACGCGAACTGGACCAACCGGGAATATGAATAGAGAAAAACAGAAAGTTGGAAATGGGGACACCGTCGCCGACGCTCTCTTGGGCCGTCGGCGACGCCACTCTGGTGTCTCCGTTGGGAAAAATGCGCGTAGACAGCTGGTTAAGCCATCGGAGAAACTGAAGAAACCAAGGGCTGTCGCCGACACACCCTGTGGCCATCGGCGACGCCCTCAACATTCTTACTTTGCAAAAATTTTGGGTTTGGTTGTTGGTGACGGATATATCACTAGTTTTGGGACTTTTTCAGGGGAGTTACTAATTATTTGAGTTTTGAACTTGTTCTTGGAGCCATAATCATCATCCCCTTCATCTCTAATCATCACCAAACACCCAAATCATTCCACCAATCGAAACCCTAATCTTCTATCTTCATCATCATCATCATCATCATCATCATCATCATCATCATTAGCATCATCTACTAACCTTCATACACCACCATAAACCCTAATTAACATCCATCTCCACCATTAAGCTTCAAGATGTCAAAGTTCAAGCTCTCATCCACCGTTGATCAAGTTCTGTTCACCATGAGCGGCTAATTCTCGAAGGTTTCATCCCGGTGTAGACTTTTATAAGGATTTCTAGGGTTTGCTATTTGTTTAAACATTTGGTTTGTGACAATTCGAATTGCATTTAATCATTTGATAATTGTCTTGTGTTTGTATTGTATTTGCGAATTGTCGAATGAGTATGAAATTTGACTTCGCGAAATGTATATGCGTATTTATGCCTTTTCTTTTGATAGCATTTACTTGTCCAAGGTAACGAAGGGCATTGTGGTCCGTTGTCTATAACGTCGATAGCAATTGGCACCTAAACCTTGTGATTATGAAACCGTTAATGAACTAATTCAATTAAACCAAATTAAAACGTGTAGTAACCCTAGGTCCTTCAATCGTCAAACCGGGTGTGAAACTTGTTTCTCCATCATTGTTTTACATCAATTAATTAAGTTCTCGTGCGTTTGTTTAAAGTTTAGTAGTTAAATGATCAAACCAAAATTGTCAGTTCATTCCGACACCCTTTTCAAACAACCAAATTAATCAAGATTTTAGCAAGCTTCGTAAAAGTGACAACAACAATAAAAATCAATCACATCCGATCGTAAATCACAAACTCTTCGTGGTTCGACCCTTTACTACCACTAACACATTGTTAATGGTAATTTTGGACTCTAAGTATTATCTTTGACTGAGGCGCGACACTCCAATCAATTGTGCAAATGTGAGGTCTATAAATACACATCCCCTTGTAATCTAATTCACAGTACAAGTCATAATTACACACTTAATGGTGTTTTACGTATAGAAAATATATACCCATTAACGGTTACCTCATTTACCATATATATCTTTACTATATATAATGTATAAGGAAAAGCTTTTTAAGATACCCAAAGTTAAGAATTCCTTTTTAGTTTAATGTATAATGTACAACTTAAAATGAGAGTAAATTAGTCTTTCAAACAATAATTACACTTTAATCCCCTGACCGTAATTACACTTTAATTCACTCTCTTTAACCAAATTATAGATAATTATTTGAGTTAATTACTGTTTTCGTCCCATTGGTTTGTCAAAAATCACTATTTCAGTCCATTAGTTTAAAAATTGCAATTTAAGTCCCTGTGGTTTCACTTTCGTAACCATTTCAGTCCCTGTACTTACAGAATAAATGGATTTAAGTGGTTACGAAAGTGAAACCACAGGGACTGAAATCGTAATTTTTAAACTAATGGACTGAAATAGTGATTTTTGACAAACCACAGGGACGAAAACAGTAATTAACTCTAATTATTTAATAGTTACACTTTGTCCTCCTTATAAACCAACTATACAACAATTTCTAAACTGCCATAATTTTTTCTTACGTTAATATTTATAAAAAATTACCACCATAAAAAACAAACATTTTATTCTCTTTAATTTGAGTGTAGTATAGCTATAGTTTTTTTTAATTAAAAAAGTTGATATGTTACGTGGTTAACAATGTCTATGAGTGAGCAACAACGAAATTGTTAACCGAAACCTAACCGCAAACAGACGAAACCGAACCAAAAACAGACGAAACCAAACCAAAATCAACAAAAGGCTGAATTAACTAAAAACCGATCAGCCGAAAATCAAATTAACCAAAACCTGTTATCAGTTTTTTTGTACCCTTGTTTAAACAAAATTAAGCGAACCAAACCTTTCACAATTTCATCTATTTTTAACTTTTATACCTTTAGTTTATGTATTTCAAATTTTATATCTCCATTTCATGAATTTTTTATTCCACCTCATGTATTTATACATCCATTTCATATATTTATACCTCAATTTCATGTATATTTATGCAAATGTTTTAGCTCAAGTGTTGGTTTGGCTATTAACCAAAATAAAAAGAACCAAAGAAAAAACTGTCAATCAATCTAACCGGATAAACCAAACTAACCGAAAACCGATTTGCTTAATAAAATAGACTAACGATGACTTCGATTTCAACTTTGGTTAAGGATAATAGCCGAAGTGACCGAACCTAACACACCCCAACGAAATGGATTAATCAATGAATTCACTTATGACATACATCCACCACAATAATGCTACAATAAATATTATACGAACAAGAACACTATCAGAAATGAGTACCACAATACAAATTGTCAGCCCCGCCATATCACGCGGACACCTTGCTGGTATTTACATATCCATCTAACCCAAAATATAAACACGAATTAGTGGCGTAACAAAGACACAATTACAATAACCTGAAAAAGTTTAATTAGAGATTACGAAGCCATTTGACCTTAAATATTCTTTCACTTGTTTCGAGAGCAAATAATTTATTGTCGTTTTAATGAAGGTAAAATTTACTCCAACGAGACATCATTCCAATTTGAGATGTGCATAACTTTCTTTCAGGCAATCCAAATTTAAATTTTAATTTTCAATTGATCCTTTTAAAAAATCTGTATCAAATGGGTGTTCATCTAATCAAATTTCGGGTTATATGAGGTTACTCTAAATGACTTTTCAATTTAAAACTCTTGAAAGTTAATTTATAGAGTTAAATGTCATTTTAGTTCATATGGTTTGGGTCATTTTACCAGTTTACTCCAAAGGTTCATTTTTAACATCTGGAATCCAAAAAAGTTTCATCGTTGCCATTTTGGTCCAACGGACTTAACTTTATCCATATGTGTTAAGTCCGCCAAAAGCATTTTAGTCATTATATTTTTCTTTTAATTAACTCTTAATTCTTTATTGTTTAAAAACATTAATATATATCCATATTATTTTTTATATACACATAAAATCTGAATTATTTAAAAGAAATATCATTCTCTTTCTCTCCCGCAACCCATCATGAGTCATCATCTTCAAACAAAACCTTCATCAATCATCATCTTCAAACAACCACCTTCATCAATCATCATCTTCAAACAACAACAATCTGAGTTATCCCCTTCCACCCATCTTATTCTCATCCAACTCTAAACCCTAGCCACACTTACACCTTTAGATTCTAGAGAGAGAAAACTTCCATATAGAGAGAGAGCCGCGAGATGATGTTGGTGGTGGTTGTTCTTGAATCTGAGCAAAGGGGCGGCGTCGATGTTTATGGTGGTGACAGCGGTGTTAGGGTGGTGGATGAGTTGATGTTGGTGGTGTTCTTGAATATAAGATTTAGGTGAGTAGATGTTTGGTGTCCTTGAATATAAGATTTAGGTGAGTTGATGTTTGGCGGTGTTCTTGAATCTGAGATTTAGGTGAGTAGTGTTTGGTGGTGTTCATGAATCTGAGAATTAGATTGAAGTTGGATGAGATGATGTTGGTGGATGAGATAATTTAGGCTGGTTTAAGTTCTTCAAGGTGGTTGTATAGATCCGAAACAAATGATGAGATGATGTTGGTGGTGGTTATGAAGATGGAATTTGAAGATAAGGTTTGAAGATGGTGTTTAGGATCGAATTTATGATGATGATGTTCATGTTCCAGAATTTATTTTCTTTATTTTGAAGATCTCATGTTCATATTTTCAATTGCAGATGTTCATTGTTTAGAGATGTTCTCATTGTTTGCAGATGTTCATTGTTTGAAGATGTTCATATTGTTCATTTGAAGATGTTAATATTAATGTTTTTAAACAATAAAGAATAAACGGTTAATTAAAAGAAAAATGAAATGACTAAAATGCCCTTGGCAGACTTAACACATATGGATGGAGTTAAGTCCGTTGGACCAAAATGGCAACTATGAAACCTTTTTGGATCCAGATGTTAAAAAAGAAACCTTTGGAGTAAACTGGCAAAATGGCTCAAACCACAGGGATTAAAATGACATTTAACTCTAATTTATATTAGAAGAAGAAAAACGATCCTAATTCGAAAATTTGAATTTTGGTTACATTGATTTGATTTAAATTACGAACAAAAATTCAGTAAAACTAAAAATAGCCAACTATACAATAAAACAAATCAAATCTATGAAGCTAATTAATCAAATCCAAATACAATAAAACAAATCTATGAAGCTAATAAATCAAATCCAAATCGAAATATCCAACTCTGTGATGAACTGATCCAGATTGATCGAAAAAAACTAATTATACAAGTTGATCATTAAGGTTTGGTCCAACTAGCCCAACCTATTAAAGAAGCCCACTATTTTCTGAACATAATAACACATTCATTTTCTCAAAATTAAAAATTTTCAAAATATAAGAAATTGATTGAAATACAATATTTATTTATTTCTTTTAAAATTATATGTTTATAGAACCGATACATGTGAAAATAATGTGTATGTATTTCCGACCGGGGTCGAAAACATATATACCCAAAAATTTCTATAAAACCGGGGGGTCGAAAACGTATATACCCAAAATTTCTATACGAAAACTACATACTCTCTACTACTGAGCGAAAAGTTTGAGGGATCGGCCGCCGCCTCCTGCCCTCTAGAGGTTGTGCCTCTGATTATATTTACATAACATATTAACGTGTAGGTAAACATTTAAAAACTTATAAACAAATTAGTTTAATGAAAACCAAGAACGAAGTTTGTGTTTTTAGTTCGTGAACTATTCCATCGTTTTGTTGAAAGGAGAATGTATCATGGAAGAGTGTGTGTTAGTTTAGCTGTTAAACAGTTGGCAGCTGATTTTGATGCTAGATTACCACCAGCAACCACTTTTTTTTTTGGAACAATAGTATCAACTTGTTTACTTTTGATGATCTTTCTTTCTGGCAATAGTAACTTATTTACCATCAATCTTTGCTTTTGTCAACAACAATCTAACATATTCCCAAATACTCTTATACATATATTTTTTAGGATTTGAACCTTAGAGCATTCACAATCCGTCCATCAAATTTTGTGAGGGAGATTTTATATTATTAAAAGTGGTTGTAAGTGATTATGAGTGGAAGAGAGGACACTAGCTATACACTCTCTATAATTTTTTAATATATTTTAAAAGTGGTTATAAGTGGAGATGAGAGAAAAGGTAATGATAAAAGTATAAAATATTATTTAATTAAAAAGAGGGATAAAATGATTTGTTTTAGTGGAATTATAGGGTGGATTTGATGAAACTGATCTGAATGCTCTTACAGCGTACCATTTGGGTCGGGTTAACAATAGCTTAGTTAATAATGATGCTTCCACTCTCAAGTCATCTTTTACTTTTAGATATAAATAAAAGTTTTGTTTTTAACAATTTGTAAAATATAAATTAAAAAACATTATACAACAGTAACAACATGCATTAATGTTTGAAAACTAGACCGTTGTTACCCTCAGTGTATTTTCAAGTGCGAAGTTATTCATGGTTGGTAATGTTTGAACACATGTCTTGGGTTCAGGTTGTGGTTCGGTGTCGGGTTGCGACTGTAATTGGTAGCTCCAAAAACCATACGATGGCGTTTGTGCTTGTGGTATGTAGTATTGTTGGTTCAGATTGAATGGAATGGGACGACATGATCTACCAATCGTTGCAGTTATTCGGGTCTATTTATTTGGAAGACAGGGTCAAAAAGGTTTTTGAGATAATGGACATAAGCAAAATAATGAGTTAAAAATAACAATTTTTTTTTTTTTTACTTTTTGGACTGTGCCAACAGTTACTATTTAAATTTTTTATAGCTTAATTGAAAACACCCACGCATACAAACCCATATGGTGGAATTCCCGCGCCAACCCACCATGCTTGTGGTCCACACCATAGCCGCCCGATATTCCACGGCATGGCTAGGTGCCATAATTTCCATTCCTTGGTCCATGGTGGTACACCCCACAGTCTTACAACTTTTGATTTTTCGCTTATTATGAGACCCACCTGGCATCGAGTTAATTCGTGCTACTATGTTTCAAGTTGGACCAAGATCCGTTAGAGTTTCCTGTTCGGAGTCCCATTGATCTTAATAGAAAGGTCTTTCCTATTTGTAGGATTTACCGGGTATAATTGTACGTTGTTGTCGTTAAGATCATGACGTATTTAGATTTGAGTTGATGGTACACAGAAAGAATGTTATATGCCTCATAGCACTATCAGCCTCTACTTTTCTATATTATCTTTCCTATTTTTGTTGTTTCTTTTGACTCTTTACATGCTTTACTCCAATATCGTCCTAAATTCTTTTCCATTATAAATCCGTCATCATCTGAATCTTTCTTTTGCATAATTGTTTAGCATATCCCTTTTTATGCCCCCCCTCATTCGCTATAAGTCATATGTAATATTTTTGTGCCCCGTGGATGCTTGCCCAAGTGAAAAATGGCACTGTGATTGTGGGTTGACTTTTGAAATTATTATTATTGGATGTATAGTTCATTGTGTATTATTTATTGCCATTAAGAGTTGACTCTAGACACAAATATTCATCTCTTGCAAGAGATTAGGTTAGATAAGAGTCAGCGAATATATCTGGTGGGTTAGTAATATTTGTAAGGGAATATATTGGGTTGATTCAAAATACCTTTTCAAAGTTTTTCTTATAAATTACTAATTTGTCAAATATACTTAATCATATTTATATTTGTGAAGGGGTTGGCTAAATGCACCTCATTTTTACTATTCATACCCGTTTTTAAAAAATGCAGTTTTAAAGTTGTCAAATTTCACCTCTCTATACAATTTAAATACTGTTTTTGAAGACACTTTCTCTAACTAGTATTTTATTATGTTTCTATAAAACGTCAATACATATTAATAGAAAATATATTTTTCTAACAATAAAAAAGTTTCAGGATTTTTTTTAAAAAAAAGCAGTTGATTGTATATTTTTTTATTTATTTCTTATTTTGGTTCTCTCATCTTTCTATTTCTATTTCTATTAGTATTATTAAATTAAAACGTTTTTATAATACAATTAAAAAATTTATTTATTAAAAGTAATAAGACGCAAAAAGAAAATAAAATGTTAACTAGCACACAGGTAGTAAAATGATTTGATCAAAGCATATAATATCAATTAATAATCGATATAAGTTGAAATTGAATTATTGTGAGGGTATGTTATTGACTAATCAAAATCGTTTATCTACAAATTGACGTTGTGATTCTCAAATATATTTCTCTTCTTTTAACTCCAAAAACTATATTAAGTTGGTTGGTTTCAAAGCTTCATTTTAATTTTTGTTTATTATTGTTACATAAATTGAATTCGAATACTCACTTCAAGCCACTATGAACAACAAAAACCACACTTCAAAATTAAAATGACTCGGCTCAGTTTTAAATGTAAGGAAACGATTTTTTTTTCAAATAACCAAAAAAAATATTTTTAAATAAAATAATGTTTTAAAAAAATACTAGTAATAATAATAATAATTAAAGATAAAAATGACAAAAAACAAAATAAAAAGGTTGGAATTGTAATAATGTGAAAGTTGGAAAGAGGGGTACGATTCAATACAAAAGTAAGTACATTTAGCATCACCTAAAATAGAATTATTAATTATATTTTGATAATTTGTTCTTTACACTAAAAAGATTAAAGAGGTTTTGTAGACATATATTCTCAACCAATCAACAATAACTATAGTTGTACCCAGTAAATATAATAGCCATTTGTAAATTAAACCTCTTTAATCGTTTTAGGGATAGAGAGGTTATGGCAAACAAGCTGAACTAAAAATATATGGATATAAAACTACTAATAACAAAAAGGTGGTAATAGAGTAACATGATCACATAGAAACAAGTATAGCATCACTGGACAACATTGAGACATAATTACAAGATAATCACTTTTAAAGTTCAGTTAAAGTGGAGAAATCTAAGTTTCTAAGAGAAAGCTCGGAAACATCCTCTAAAAGTCCTAAATCTTATTCTTAATCTTATGTCTTCAGAAACTCCTATCTTGAACCATGCTCTCATAAAGGTGTAATTTAACAAATCTTCCTAAGTCAATTTAGGTATTCCCCTACTACCCCACCCTCGACAATAAGGCTTTCGACTGCTCTAACTGGTGTAATTCTCAACCTCCTCTTCACATGCCCAAACCTCTCCCCTTCTTTTTTCTTCTTGACCGAAGTTTCTACTCAATAACTACATTGTCAAACAAATATAATTTTTTTACTTATAATATGTTTATTTCTTTATAAATGTCTCATGCAATTTTTAATCAAAATGAAGCAAGTAAAAATCAATTGCTAATCCCGGGAAGTATGTCTTAGTTAAACTTCCGGTTAGGATGTTGAGTGACCCTATAACTTTACACGTTCAAAAGTTATGTCTGTTTTAAGTTAGTATTTTTCTTGCCACCTGCTGCTTTTATCGAATTGTACTACATATAGATACTTGAAAACTTTTAGATGAACTTTGTATCAAATGCTTAGAAATCAACTTTTTCTGGGTCACATGAGAACTCAATGGAACCATGAATCATGAATAGGGCCGTTTGGTGGGTGAACAATCTAAGAAGGCTTGTAGCATGAATCATGATATACAAAAAAAAGTCATGATCTTCGTGAAGTCGTCCATGGTTGTTGATGAGTAGCGAGCACTTAATGATAAAAACCATTAATCACTTAGATAAAAGCATTCCTTTATGTTTCTGCATTTCAACCTCAGCCCTATAGTTTGAGGAAAACTTTAGGTTTTCACCAAACTTTTTTACATCATCACATTCCACAAAATCCAAATGAAAACTATGAACTCGCTTTCCACAGTGGCAGTGTCCATATTTTTTTAACGGTAAATTTCTCTACTTTTGTCGTCTATGGGACAAATTTCTTTACTCTTATCGTCTGTAGGATTTGAACCCAAGACCTCCTCCTCCTAATGTGTTTTAAGACATTTCCTTTTGCAATTCATTTCTCATGCATCTCTCTCATTTTTTATCTTGTAAATAGAAGAGAAAAAAAGTAAATACAAGAGAAAAAAAGAAATCAAAAACATAATAAATATTATTTATTTAAATAGAGAAAGGGATAGGAATAAAACAAGAATAACACTCTTTAGGTTTAAGAATATAGGAAAACTCTAGATGAAGTGTTGATTCTTTAGTATGCTTTGTGATTTTGGCTTTATAAAATTTATTTTGTTACATTCAGATTTTAATTTTTCTTTTTTATAATTTAGTGATTTCGGCTCTCTCGTATAGTCAAAATCAAATACCATATTTTCTTAACATCAAATAATCAACTATTCATGATGGAGATTAGTGTATACAGTCCATCTCATGATGGAGATGAGTGTATACAGTCCATCTAAACTTTTATCCTTATTTAATTTAAATTTAATTTAAATACTATAACATGATGGAGATTAGTGTATACAATCCATCTAAACTTTTATTCTTATTTAATTTAAATACTATAAATTAGAACTTATATATGTATATAGGTGTTGTACTTATTGCTTGGGTAATTTAAAAAAAAGAATTTTTACTTTTAGTACAAAAGTATTTGATAAATTACATTTAACCCAAACCTATTTGAATTTTTATTTTTAACCAAAAACTTTTCATATTTTGCAATTTAACCTCACGACTTTTTTTATTTTCAACTTTGATACCAGGCATTTCAATTCTCATATTTGACTCAGCTTTCAGATTGCTGGCTTGGGAGGATGTCTGTACGCCTAAAGGGAGGATTAGGCATTCGTCAAATGAATCAAGTGAATGAGGCACTGCTCGACGCTTGGAGAGACTCTGTATCGACTAATCGTATTGGGCGAAAATACGCTCATCAAAGTACAGGCATAACAACCAGGGCAGATCTTGTATTAATCTACTATAACTATAGGATAGAAGGATAGAGTCCAAGGAACCTAAAAAACTCGAAGAAGAGCGACAAGTTCTCGAACAAATAACGGGAGAAGCAGAATTAGCCTGTTACATTGATAAAAGGCAGTCTTATGATCACCATCTTCAAAAGAAAAAGGACACATACTACGACCAGTAAGCTCAGCACAAGTATCGACCTACTGAGGCAATGACCATGCACCTAAAGCCACTTTACATAAAAGTGCATATTGAAGGAGTCTTGGTCGATGGAGGGTATAGATTTCAAAGTCCCAATTTTTTCTTTCTCGGTGTGAATCATAGCTAGAAATTACATTCTTTCTCATTCACTCGGTTGGCTAAGAAGCGATCGGACTCTTAGATCAGAACTCAAGTCAAGATAGTTAACCACCATGCATTCCGAAGAGAGCCTTAGGACATCCGCTTAAACCAACTCTGCTGGTCTGAAGCCTATTAGTCAGTCGGTCTTCAACTCACGGTAATATTCTACCTAGTGAGAAATGCCAATTGCGAGCTCTAGCAGATGTTCCCGATCTTGAATTTATTTCATTTAACTCCCTTCTTTTCTGGTAAGGAAAGACCTAAACCCGTGGCTTTTCAGCTTAAACTTTAGGTTTTTTGAATTTTCATCTTTCGCAAATTTTTCGTGTTACGCTCGTTACAAATTTTGAGAGTTAACACGGCGCAATGTGCGTGTGTGGTTCAATGTTTTTAGATTTCGTTTTACGCATCGTTCTAAGTTTTGCGAGTTAATACGACGCAACGTCCGTGTGTGGTTCAAAGTTTTTAATTTACCCGTCTATTTTTTCCCATTTGACGGGTTCTTCATAACATGCGGGTCCTAGATCGACTTAGTTATTATTTTCTATGTTTACGTTTCAGTCTAATTTCTTCACATTCAGATACTGCAAATTCAGTGTTGGTGGTCGATCTCGGTAATGTGACATTGATACTATTTGACATGGTTTTATTCCCCCGCCGCAACGCAAGGGTGCTTAATGCTAATTATTAGAAAACTAATAATCAGGAAAGCAAATCTTGAAGCATTAAAACTTGAATATTTATCTTCTTTTTTAGTTATTCATCATGTTTATTAGATAACTGGTAATTCTGTCGCTAAAGGGGAGTGTCTCTGTGGTAGTAGTAAAGATAACTGGTAAATCTCATTAACATGACCATCATGGAATCTCAGTATTTAACCGATCAAGTTTGGTAGTAAATTGGTTTCTTAAATACCCACTATTCAGTTTTAAACGTAAGATCGCTATTTACTCATGTTCATGGTTAACCTTAATATATATTAATACCATTTTAGTATTAACACCCTCCAAACCATGATACATAGGACACTTGTATACACACACATTAGGTTTTATTTATTTTCCTCATGTCGTCATTGTCTCTGACTCATGTCACTATGCCATCGTTGTGCCACCATAGTCGTAGCTCTTATCACCGTCGTCCCGATGCCATGCCTCTTGTTACCACTGCATGGCCTTAGATCCGTGGCAGCCATTTGACGCCACATAATATTTTTTTTGTCTTATGGGTTTTTTCTTTTTATCTTTTCAAGATTGTGTTGTCTTCTTTTACTTTTATTGTTTTTTCCGCTTCGGTATGTAAGTACAATTTCCTCCCACTTTGACTACAGTGAAACATTTGATGTTAGAAAGGAAAGTCAAACCTCAGAGGTAATCCCAGCTAATCAACAGCAACCACCTATGGCAGCTAATCAACAGCCGGACATCCCAGCTAATCAACAGCCGAATCAACAGCCGGACCTTATGCAATGCAATTTTTTCCTTTTTTATGTTCCTCTTGTAAACCATTTAAATAGCCTGCATTTGTAATCAAAAATATAACACACAATTATGAAAGAATAGCCTTCTTCGGTAATCCACTCTGAAACTCTGATTTTAACATGGTATCAGAGCGGGTTATTTAGTCTGCTCATCATCTACCCAAAACACAACCGAGCCACAACCGAGTCACCATGTCCGGAGACGGTAACTCGAGTAGTGATCTCACCTTACAACTAGCCAACCTTCTCAAAAATTCCCAGACAAAAAGCCCCAAAATGTCCGATAGTTTACAGATAAATCTGAAACTAAACGGCCAGAATTATCCCCTATGGACTCGAATGATTCGAGTCGCCATAGGCGGAAAATCAAAAACCTTGCTGCAACATTTAACCACAAATCCCCCAGACCAAAATCATGAAACCTACGAACAGTGGGAGCAAGATGACCTAATCGTTTTTTCATGGTTAATTCAAAATATTGAACCTGTTCTTGCGGGTAACCACACCGAGTTTCCCACAGCGAAATCGCTGTGGGATGCCTTGGTAGTCACATATAGCAGTGGACGGGACAAGCTCCAAACCTTTAATCTCCATGTCAAAGCGAATGATATCAAACAGAACAATACTTCTCTCGAAGAATTGTGGATCACCCTCCAAGGCGTATGGGGAGAAATCGACCGAATTGATCGGAATCCGATGACTTGTTCAACGGATATTCAAACATACTCCAAAATCCGAACTGAGCAAAAACTCTTCCAGTTCTTAAATGCCCTTGACCGGAAGTATGACCCTATAAAGAGGGAAATACTCCGGTCGGAACCACTTCCGACTGCAGAAGCCGCATATGCCACTGTTCGCAAGGAGGCCGCTCACCAAAAACTTCTCGGAACACCTCTCAATGACGCACAGGGCATCGCAGCAGGTCTAATAGCCACAGAAATAGAAGGGGCAGGACTTGCATCGAAAGGGCTCCGACGGTTTGACGGAAGAAGAACTGGATCTGTAAGCAGAGATGACAAAACTCATCTCAAATGTGACCATTGTGGCATGACTAAGCATACCAAGGAACAATGTTTCAGACTCGTCGGATATCCCGATTGGTGGTCTGACAAGAAGGGCACAAAGGCCACTGCTCACGAGAAAGGAAAATCACCCAGCACCGGCAACCGAGAGGTTCCAGGAGATGGAAGCCGGAGTAGGGTGGGTTTCGGCGGAATGGCCGACGCAACAGGCGAAGAAGACGAAGGGTTAGGTAATGGCGGAGGGGATGAAGGAGAAGGTGGGTTTAGGGCGGATAACTCGAATCCATGGGTTTATAACCCAAAATTGAATATGTCACATTTGGTCCCTGGAAATAGTGAGAATGCTAATATGGCCCAAAAACATCATGAAAAACAAAAACGATGGATATTCGATTGTGGCGCAACCGACACAATGACTTATGAGTCATCGGATATTATTTCAACAACTAAACCAGAAAAAACAAATATTCAAACGGCGAACGGAGGGATAATGGATGTAAAATCGGGAGGGACTATTGAGATTTCACCCACAATAAAAATCTCTAATTGTCTTTATGTTCCCTCATTGTCACATAAACTGCTTTCCATTAGCCACGTCACTAAAGAACTCAACTGTATTGTCCTAATGTACCCTACGTTTTGTATTTTACAGGATATCAGGACGGGAGCGATCATTGGGCGTGGCACTGAAAGTCAAGGGTTATATTATGTGGACGAAGTAACTCAAAATGGTGCAGTGATGTTAACTCATGGTACATCGGAACGAGAAGCATGGCTATGGCACCGAAGATTAGGTCATCCCTCTACAAGTTATTTACATATTTTATTTCCAAAACTATTTCCAGTTAATTCTTTGTCACATTGTGAAACATGCGTTTTAGCAAAGAGCCACAGGAAAACTTTTAAACCCAATAATACTAAGGTTGCTTTGCCATTTTCATTAATCCATTCTGATGTATGGGGTCCTGCCCCCGTTCTTAGGGGGCAAAACCTTCGCTACTTTGTGATGTTCGTTGATGATTGTACCCGAATGACCTGGGTTTATTTTTTGAAAAACAAATCCGAAGTCTTTGAAAAATTCACTATGTTTTACGCCATGATCCAAACCCAATTTCAAACAAACATCCAAATTTTCCGATCCGATAATGGCGGTGAGTTTGTTAATACCTCCTTTAAATTGTTTTTTTCAAAACAAGGGAATAATCCACCAAACCACATGCCCAAACACCCCAGAACAAAATGGTGTCGCTGAAAGGAAAAATCGCATTTTGCTGGAAATGACACGAGCCCTCCTAATTGAATCCCAGGTCCCGAAACATTTTTGGCCGGAAGCTCTTGCTACCGCTACCTATCTTCTCAACCGACTCCCAACAAAAATCCTCAAAATTAACACTCCATTACACACCCTTTCAAAATTTTTCAAACTACCCTCAGTCCTTACTCTTCAACCACGAATCTTTGGATGTACCGCTTTTGTTCACATACCTAAATCAGATCGAACCAAACTTGACCCTTGTGCTGAAAAATGTGTCTTTGTTGGGTATGGAATGAATCAAAAAGGATACAGATGTTATAACCCAAAGACACGTCATATGTTCACCACAATAAACTGTGACTTTCTTGAAACCGAGTATTACTACAATTCCCAACTCAGTGGTCAGGGGGAAAAGGAATGTTTAGACACACTAAGTTGGTTGAAATATGTTCCCTATGTACCAACTACAGAGTCACCAGAGTTCAATTTCAGTGCCACTGAAGGCCCTAATGTTCCTCCTAACCTGGTATCCGAGGTAAGTAATACTCACCCTATTCAGTCTGGTGATACTTTTGGAGTTTCTAATGACTCCGAAGATACCAATACTTCTAACCATGCAACTGCCACAGAACAAGCTGAGAATTTACAGGCAGATGAACCCATACAAGAAGAATCACCATCAAGATATGTGTTACCCCCTAGAACAAACAGAGGGGTTCCTCCGAAACGGTATTCTCCTGGAAAAGAGCCAAGAAAGTCTAGTTATCCTATAGCTAATGTAGCTAATGGAAATCTCACTAAGGAAGCCAAAGCGTTTATCTCATCCGTTTATTCTGAGAAACTCCTACAAACGTGGATCAAGCTTTAAAGTCTAAACATTGGAAGGAAGCAATGAAAACAGAAATGGAAGCCTTAATCAAGAACAATACTTGGGAAAAGTGTACTCTTCCGTTGGGAAAGAAATCCGTGGGGTGTCGTTGGGTCTATACGGTTAAGTATAAACCAGACGGTACAATTGAGAGATATAAAGCCCGACTGGTAGCAAAAGGGTATACCCAGACATATGGGATTGATTACGCTGAAACGTTCTCCCCAGTTGCAAAAATGAGCACAATTAGGGTTCTTTTTTCGATAGCCGCAAATGAAGGGTGGCCACTTCAACAGTTTGATGTAAAAAATGCATTCCTACACGGGGATCTAGATGAAGAGGTATTTATGGATGCTCCTCCAGGATTCACAAAAGATTTCAAATCCGGAGAAGTTTGCCGTCTGAAGAAATCTCTGTATGGTTTGAAGCAATCTCCCCGAGCTTGGTTTGGCAGATTTACTGTAGCTATGAAAAAATTTGGATATAAACAAAGTAATGCCGATCATACTTTGTTTCTCAAAAAAAGAGGAAAATTCGTAACCTGCCTAATTATCTATGTAGATGATATGATCATTACAGGGAACGATAAAGAAGAAATGGGAAAACTAAAAGAAAACTTGTTTGCCGAATTTGAAATGAAAGATTTGAGCAGGCTGAAGTATTTCCTTGGAATTGAAGTGCTAAGGTCAAAACAAGGAATTTTCATTAGTCAGAAGAAGTATGTCTTAGACTTGTTGGCAGAGATTGGAATGATAGATTGCAAACCAGCAGACACTCCTATGAGTGTAAACCAAAAGCTCTATATGGAGGAAGGAGCAAAGTTAGCAAATAAAGAAAGATATCAACGGCTGGTGGGAAAACTAATATATCTCTCACATACTCGCCCAGACATTGCATATGCTGTAGGGGTGGTAAGTCAGTTCATGCACCAACCTCAAGAGTCCCATATGGAAGCAGTTTGGAGAATTATTAGATATCTCAAAGGAACAGTGGGTCATGGAGTCCTGTTTCAATCACATGGACACCTAAATGTTCAGATCTATACTGATGCAGACTGGGCAGGAGATAAGGGAAGTCGGAGGTCAACAGCAGGCTACTTCGCTCTAGTTGGTGGGAATCTTGTCACTTGGAGAAATAAAAAACAAAAGGTGGTTGCTCTCTCAAGTGCAGAGGCTGAATTTAGAGGTATAGCTCGAGGTCTAACAGAAGCCATGTGGATGCGAAGACTCTTAGCTGAGATTGGCTTTCCTTCAAGAGAAACGAGCAAGATTATGTGTGATAATAAAGCTGCAATTCAGATTTCAGAAATCCAGTACAACATGATCGAACTAAACACGTAGAAGTTGATAGGAACTTCATCAAAGAAAAATTGGAAGATGGTACAATTGAACTACCGTTTGTTCGATCAAAAGATCAATTAGCAGACATACTAACAAAGGCTGTCAGTGGGAGAGTCTTAGGCGAATGCTTAGACAAGTTGTGTATTGGAAACCCCACTACTCAACTTGAGGGGGAGTGTTAGAAAGGAAAGTCAAACCTCAGAGGTAATCCCAGCTAATCAACAGCAACCGCCTATGGCAGCTAATCAACAGCCGGACATCCCAGCTAATTAACAGCCGGACCTTATGCAATGCAATTTTTTCCTTTTTTATGTTCCTCTTGTAAACCATTTAAATAGCCTGCATTTGTAATCAAAAATATAACACACAATTATGAAAGAATAGCCTTCTTCGGTAATCCACTCTGAAACTCTGATTTTAACATTTGATAGATTATATTAGTTAGTTTTAGGTAACATTATCACAATTAGAAGATATGTTTCGATTAGGTTTCTTTGTAGTTATCTATATTATGCTCTTATAAATAGTTTTTTTTAACAGCTAAGTGGATTAAAATTAGAACAAGGGCAAAGGCCCTCCACAAACCAATTTACCTTTGTAAGAAGTCAGCCACTCGCAGACCATTATGTTCGAACCAAATTGGTAATGTAGATCAGCTGGCTAGTGGTTTAATTTATTAACGTCTAATATATAGTTGATCAATAGTATACACTACTTTACAGAGTTTTCATTATTCTATATTTAGTATATTGTGATTAACCCTCTAGTATAATTTGAAGTGAAATAGAAGGTCGAGCAACACATAGTACGCGGATTTTGGAACTTCTGTATATATTATAAGAACGAGAATCAAAATCAACAACTGTCTAGTTAAAAATGATAGAGATACTTAGCCCACTAAGCAAAGAGATCGAGCATGCATGGTTATATCGAGTGGAGAATATTTCATTACAAGTGGAACTCATAGAGAGCCAAATATATCTTCAAGTGAAGCGCTTGCTTTGCACCCACTTGTCCAAATATAATGTACTATGAGAGCTTTATTGGGAATATTCACTTTCCACACCACATTTAAGAAAATTCTAATTACGATAATTGTACCATCTCATTCTCGTCTTATTAGAATCATATAAAATGTGCTTTGTTCACATTCACGAATCTTATATATGTGACTTCCTTAGTCTAAGTTAGGACTGATGATGCGATTTTAATGTACAAGATACTATATTGTTGTTTGTTGTTAGGACTCTCAATTCCTTGTTGACCCATCTTTTTCTATTTTATAAATAAATATCTGTCGTTCGGAAAAAACAAATATGGCTTAGGACGTAGAAACACTCGGATTCGATATTGCATATACAAGAGATAATCAAACACGTAAAATTTTATTGCATCTTCTTCTTTCTTGTTAGTTGACTCTGTTAACAATAATGATGTATTTCTTTAAAAGAAAATACTTATGAACATTTGTTATGTTCAGACCAATTTTGATACAAGAGTGTACTGTTCGTAATGGAAGTCAATACATTAAATATTAATCTTTTATGAAAAAAATAGAAAAAATATAAAAACACTCTTGTTGATAAATTATTTAGCTCCTCACCCTAATGTTCTGAAACAACACACACGGAAGTGCATGGAAACCTTACAAAATATTCTAAATCTAGAAAGAGTGTAAAAACATAAAGAATTATAAAATATAACATAATACTGAAGAAATCTGACACAATGAATTGAAAGAAAGACACAATAACAAAAAAAACCACACACACAGTACCAAATACAAAAGACACAATCATCTAAACAAAAATTCTACATTCTACAAGTTAAAAAAACCTAATGTGAAAACCTTAAATCTACGATCGTAGAATTCGACTAGATGGTTCCAATGCCGCTAAAATTAGTTCAATCGAAATTCGTTTGATACCTTTCCTACTACTTCGTAGTTTTAAGAAATTATGTATTTGAGTTTTTTTTTTCATTCCCAAATACACACTCAATACACACTCACAATTACGTATATAACATAAATGCATAGAAGGTTTGAAAGTAATATATTTGTTGGAAGAAATGATCAAAGGCTAATGTTACTTTTTTTGGAACGACGAATTTCTTATGTTAGGCTACCCCACTCCCCCAAATTGTATAGCCTCATTGCCCCACTCCGCCCAGACTATGTTGTCTTAACCGAGCTCACGCTGACTTCAGATTTTGGTTTGGGCGTTCCCCCGGGAAAAATCGGCGCCGATTGCCACTTGACAGACGTTGTGCCACCACAATAGCTGAACACTCTCTGTCGAAACATACAGTGGGACGAAAACCTGAGTAGACTTAGGATATAGCTTGACACCTCTGCAAGGAGGCTAGGTTTTATTAATCCACCAAAATAACACAAGGCTAGGCTAATGTTACTAATATATTATTATAAAAGAACATGGTCTTTTAATGAATTCAAGGATTCGACCTAGATAAATAAATACTTGTTAAAACGTAGCCACCACTTCTATAGAATTGGACACTTCCAATGACCAAATAATCTATCGTTCTAGTTATCCTATGAATTTGGTTAACTCAACTTTATTCCCTTTATTTGATCATTCAATAAATCAAACCAAAGAGCTAACCATTTGACTTGTACTAGTGACCAGGTGACCCATGAATAAAACCCGATTAATCCAACAATTACCCCGTAATTAGTTTGAACACACTGCTCATTCACAGCATCTGAAATACCCTCTTCTCCTTCTTGACCTTTTCTAGACACGTAAAGAAACATAACATACCACCTTGTCAAAGATTACACATTTAATTCATACTGAGCTATATCTACAACTCAAGCAATATAAGAAGTTTAGCCACGAATAGCCACACAAACTTCCTTACAAACAATGATCATGGAAAGGATCATGATGGATGAAGTATACGAATCAAAAACTTCTTGAAGGTTGTTGATTACAAGTTCTCTCCCTTTCATACTAAGCTATTACAAGTGATTTCATGGAGTGATCCCAAACTCCAAGTGATGCCTTTGGATCAGAGAGTACGTGTTTGAAAAGTGGGAGAAAATTGTGTGGCATGGGATGGTAAAAATGGGCTTCAAAGGTTGTTATTTATAGGTTGACTCCGTGCAGGTGTGCACGACCGTGCATAGGTAGGCACTACTGTGCCTCTTCCTTTGCCCTGATAGACCATTCTACTCTTGTACTTTCTGGTACCAGGTTGTCTCATTTTGTTATAGGCACGACCGTACCTTCATATATCGTGGACTTTTGATGACCAATATGGGTTGACTTGTTGAATTCTTGTTGCTGGGCAAGTATGAGTGGCCATGCCCATGGCCTAGCAGGGTTGTACATGTCTGGTACTTTGCTTATTTCTCTTGACTTTTTCCTCGTTTTTGTTCATATTTTCGCCTTCTTTTTATCCAGAGCCCTTGGAAATATGCAATTATCCAATAGGAATGATTTAGATAGTATTTTCAATTATAAAGTCGTTAAAGTACTTCAAAATAGAGGGAGTAAATATGCATATAAAATATGTATAAGAAATGGCACATGAGTTATATTGACGACAATTAATGCATGGCTTTTAACCTTATGCGGTAATAGACTACATGGTGAAATATGATTGGTAAAACGTATGACTACCTACAAGAAGGATCTGAATAAAAGGATACTAAAACAATTTAGAGTGTTCAACATGGTTGATCTCTATTAGTATAAATCGCAATGTTCTAAATCACTCTCGAATACAACCAAGAAACCTTAAATCATAAGATTACATAATAATTCTTGCTTTGTTGAATTAGATTTTGATATGAATCTATAGCTTCGTTCCTTCTATTAAATAGGACTATCCTTATCGGGATTTGATCCATCTTAGCACTTCACATGTTCTTGGATTAACTTCTGAGACAATTTCATGAACATAAACATTAATCTTAGTCTTCCTCTTTAGATGATTCTAATCTGAGTAGTTCTCTTTTCTAATCTAATTGTCTAAAACCTTTTCCAATTCATTCTTTAGTAATCAGTTTAGTTTCTATTATTCTCCCATTTCATCAATTAGATATTAATAGGTAATCTAGTAGTATCAATAGCTATTGTATCTAAAGAATGATATCTGGTTTCTTACATTCACTATATAGTATGATGATAGCTTCGTTTGCTTGCTACATGTGTAGTTAGTACATTCGGTATTTTACCATTTAAAACTAGTCCGTGTATTTTAATAATTGGTGTTACTATTTGCGCAAGTCAGTTATAAATGAGATATGTGATAAAGTGTGTGAACTAGTAAACGTGTATGTGTGGTGTGAGTGAGCTACATGTGATGTGTAGGTAGCATGTTTACAATGTGGGAATTATCATGGGTGTGGTTATCTAAAATAAACATTTAGTAAAGTATATTTTTACAATATGGGAATTATCATGGGTGTGGTTATCTGAAATAAACATTTAATAAAGTATATTGAAAGATAAAATGTGGTTTTGATACACATGTGTTTTGTAAACTATAGACACATGTGGTTTTGTTACACGTGTGTTTTGTAAACTATAGATTCATTAACGAAAGATGACATGTTTAACGTGTTCAAGGTTGGATTTAGATGGGGAGTGATAGGGCATCTCCTGGCTAATTGACAAGTACATATGATATCCTATAATAATGTGGTATACGATATTTTAAAGTGTGAAATTATTAAGTTAATATATGAAATGTTTGAGTTTTAAAGTCTTTCGTTGTGTGTGATAAGTAAATTCAACCAAAGTAACATGCCTGGGGTTTAGAGTGTTACAACTACCTCGGTAACCAATATCTAACCCATGACCAAATGTAAAATAAGTACATGTAAATTGATGGGGTTACCCCAAAATCATTATCAAGACAGACCTCTAGGATGGGTTGGTCGTAGACGTAGCACTAGAAGGGGTCCATGGTCGATATAAATCCTAATCGGAGATCCTAAGATCGATTGGGCCCACGAACCCCTGGATAAGACATGGAAAAGAGGAAACATTTTGATACCAAGGCCAATATATGACTAAAGACATCGCCCAAACAAGGTTTGAGCATGGTCGGAATCATTTTGATCGCAACGAGAACACATATCACAATGAGCAAGCATGAAGAAAGAGCAAGTAGTGCATTCTTGAGAGTTCTGGTGGAAATATGTAGGACAATCGTTCACAAAATAAAATAAAATCTCATTTCATCATTTTTTCCATTACAAATTACAATTGAAAAATAAAAAAATGAACAAAAACAAATCTATCGAAAAAAATTACAAAAGCACCATAAATTAGAAACATAATGAAAGAAAACTCAAAATGAATTACAAAGAGAGTAATTAAACAGGGAAATAAAACACGGGTGCCTGAGGCACGTTCAAGACGCTTACCTAAAACAAATTTCAGGCCACCCAGGTGAACCCGTCTGTTTCCTAGGGTATAACACTCAGGGCAGGTTGTATTGCCGGAGTTAGCCTAGCACTAGAAATAATACATGAAACAAGAGTGCGTAGAGACGCAAAATCTAGGAATGCGTTGGATGTGTCGTGTGCTGTGCTCTGAACCATACAAATTTTTGTCTTGTGTGTTTAGAACAAAGGGCAAACCTTTGTATATGAGCTGTTAGGAATTCCAAGTGAAAAGTCTCAATTGAATACAAAATTCAATAAAAATAAAGCAATGACATAATGAATTCTGAGACCTGACAAATTGGAATGTAAACAGCCTCCAGCAGACCATACCAAGCCACTTACTCAAGCTCACACGCACCTAAAATATAGTAAAGGTGGCTGTAACACCCCAATAATTATGGATCGAATCCTAGCATTACACGTGTCTAGAAACCTTCCATATAATTCACAAAGTTGAAAGAAATGGTTAAAAATTATAAAAATATAAGTTGAGGGGCTAAATCTTCCTTAAAGGAAAAATTTTGATTTCAGGAGGTCCTTATGGACCGTATCCATAACCCCTTACGGTCCATAAAGGGTATTCATAATTTTAGCACGCCCAAGGTCCTTACGGACCGTAAAAACGTATCCTTGCGGTTCGCAAGGATGTCTGAAATTCAAAGGCGGTGCAGGTTCCTCGCGGACCGTAGGCCCCAGACAACAGTTTCTTGGCTGGACAACAACCATGCTACATCTTTGACACCTCAACACCTCCATTGCCACCCTTAACCTTGTAACTCCATGTGTTAGGACACTAATCCTCCCATTAAAACTCCACGGGACACTTGTCACCCTCGCATGAAGTTTTGATTAGTATAACTACTTACCTAAGTTGCACATTTTCATTCACACCTTCATATTTCACTCTCAATCTTCTTATGGAGCTTGCTTCTGCTTAGGAGTCTTCTATTCTAAGTTCTAAAAGGGTTATTTAACACTAGTAAGTGTTCTTCTTAGTCTATTTCAATTTATTGGCTAGTTATTAGCTGAAAGTCAAGCAAATTGACTTTTGCTTTGACTTTCGGTTCTGACCAATTTGGTCAAGTTAAATGCAACATGATCGTAATAATGAGGGTATTAATCCCTGTGATTATACCATCTGTTCATCACGTTTAGTAGGCGAAATGACGAGTTAAACATGTATAAACTAAAAAGTCAAAAATGCGGATTTTTGCAAATTACGACGAATGGTCTTTAAAGTATCTAAACTATAAGTTTTAACATCATAACTGTTTATATAACATTATAAAACTTATTTTGGCATGTTCAACTTGTCATTTTCAGTTTAGACTTCAATTTTATATGGAAAGTCAAGAAGTTTGACTTTTGCTTTGACTTTCGATTCTGACCCATTTGGTCTACTTTAGAACCCAATTAAGGCATGTTATGTGACCATAATATTATAGGGAATAACACTCTAAGGTTATACCTGTTGGTCATAATATTTAAAGGGTAAATTGACGAGTCAACTTTATTTGAATCCTTATTATTGTAGAATCCTTATTTTTTGTATCAGTTTATATATTAAATTATAATTTTAGGGTGATGGCATTGAAGCTTATGGTAATAGACGTGACAAAGCTCTATTTGAAGCCAAATTCAGTGTTGGCTTATGTTATCTCGTCAGTAAGTACCTGTCAAAGCAAGCACGCAATAGTCATAATGTTGTGCCTTCCAATGCCACAATACATCTAGGCAGAAGCACGGTTTTCGAACCAATCGTTGGCTTCGACATCCCGCATCAGTACTTTAACTTTATGCCGTATGAGAATGTACGTACCCGTGAGAGCATGCACTTTCTGTTGACAGGTATACTGATTATATATGTCTAACGAAGTATAAGTTATGACAACATCATACATACTTTTCCTGTTGAAATTTATGTAACTAGATACAACCTACATATTACACTGACTGGTTTGATCGATTTACAAGTGGCACTAGGACAACTTCAGGAAAAAGACTTATGAAGTTTCTTCTTGAGGATGCTAAGTATGTATTGTCACTCATTTTATATTTTGGAATTGTGTAAGGCCATAAAATTGAGTAGGTTTACACTTGTCTTTATCAAACACAATTATCGTTATCGAACTTAGTTTTCTAGTGGGCTTGGGTTAGGCCATGTGGGACGAGTTATATGTGGACCATATATAATGCTATGTTTAGTTCATTATTAGGGTTAGACATCATAGAGATAGCTTATTGACTTACAATTGGTATCAGAGCCTCAGACGTTTTTTGAAGGCTCGTTTTTTGTGGATATTACAACAAAGAACAAGAAGCTTAGTGTTCGCAGATTCGAAGAACATCAAGAATTGTTTGAAGATTAGAAAACTATTTGAAAATTCTGTATTTCGATCTGTTTTAGAAAACTATTGGTGGAAAGAATCAACAGAAACTGAATTTCGAATTTATTCCTTGATTTCAGGATTTAATTTTGAAAAGGCAGTTAGTTTACGAGATAAATTCAGCTGTGTATGGGCTTTAAATTTGAGGTGTGCGACCTGGAGTGTACAACTTACATGTGTGTGACCCAGTTTGTTAGTGTGTGATCCAATTACCATGTGTGCGGCCCAACAGTCTGTGTGCGGTCAGACCTAAGTGTACGGTCCAAATAACTTGTGTGCGGCCAAAACAAAGTTGTGTGCGGCCCAATTTGAAGTGTACGGCTTAAGTGTGTGTGACTCAAACATAGTGTGCGAGTGTGGGCAAAGGTGGAACTTTAACCAGCTGACGTGTTTGGTTTTAAAAGTATTTAAGTGCAGAATTTTATCCACAAACAATCTTAGCAAACCGACTGCACTATTAGATTCGTGTGATTTTTAGGGCAAGAAAACTGTTTTCAGTCAGTTTTTGAACGGTTTTTAACGGTTCGGTTCGGTAAAACAAACTTTTGGGGGATATTGTCCAACAACTTAGAAATGTCTTCTCAAAGTGATGTGCTTAAGCAGAAACTTGAAGATTTCAGTTGTATTACTAGTGAATCTGTAGAAGCACTAATTGGCTGGTTTGCTGAACTGCTCTCCTAAATAAAAAATGCAGAAATGGTGGTGTCTACTTATAGGGGAAATAAGAAGCTTCTGGATCCTCTAATAGATATTCCACATCAGGCAAAGTGTGGCTGGTTTAGAAATGTTAATTAGATTGTGTTGACAACCAACTATTACAAAATGAAGCCAGAGGAGCTGATCTCACTCATCATATCATATAATAAGGCTGACAAGCAGAAGTATCAAGGCAACACATCTGCTGCAGTTTGCTCACCCACTATTCTTGCTCCTGCTGCTCCATTGCCTGCTGTAGTGTGCTCATTCACTCCTTCTGATTCATCGGCGAATTCAGAATCAGGTTGTTGTGCAGGCACTTAGATTCATGACTTCATTCTCACTTCAAATGAGGTATGTGTTGATGCTATTTTTTGTACTGATGCTTGCAGAGAAAAGGTAAGTGGTTACAAAGAACAGGCCAATTCCTTAATTATGCAACTTCAGTTATCCAAGTCTGATTCATATCAGATCAAAAAGAAAATTAACGAATACAAGGATATGGTGGAGACACAAAAACGTGATATCTGACAGTTGCATAAAGAATTGAGTCAAGAGAAATGTAGGCATCTCCATTTTAAAGAGCTTTCTGAAAAATTAACTGCTAAACTTGATTCATTAAAATCAACTTTTGAAAATACAAACTTTAGTTTTCGAAAATTCAATGTTTCTAGTGAAAAAGTTGAAAACATGATAAATAAGCAGTTACCGTTTAGTAAGAAAGAAACTATGAATAAAGGTTTAGGATATGTGAGTATTCCTCCACCATAAAATCATTCCTACACCACTATTCCTATGACTGAAGTGGAGATTGCAAACATTCCCGACATGGTTATGGTGGGGTTAAGGGTCTGAAAGTTGAGCCAGTCAAGACTACAAAAATAATAATTTCAAAGCCTAAAAGGAATGAAACAAAGAAAGCCGAATCAACATCTGCACTTGTTTTTGTTAAATCGGAAAATGTCCCTAAGCAAACAGAGACATTGTTTTTTGAGAAAAATGCAGAGGTTGATAAACATTTTCAGGTTTTAAATCCCAACAACAAAGGGTTTGAAAACCAACCTGAAAGTCAGATTTCAAAGGAAGAATCGGCGAATGAACCGACTGAGCCAGCTGCACCATCAAACTCCAAATGTGAATCACCTAAAGCAACTGATTCTGAGAAATTGGAATCAGCTGAATCTAGTGAATCTAGCAGTGAGTCCTATGGAGCAGCTAAATCAACAATTGAGAATTCAACAGAGCCACTCCAAAAGGAATGTAACTCAAGTGGTTCAGCTGAATCAAGCTGTGAAACATTGACTGAGCCCACAACATCTGAAATTGAAACAACAAGTGTAGTGAGTCCAATAGTCCTTGAGTTTAAATGTGTGAACAATACTGATGCTTCTACTTTGTGTGCAGATGAGGTAAAGGTAGAGGATTGGGTTGAGGGGGATGATATTGTTTTCCAGGAAATTGTCTATGTTTGTTTGAAAAAATCCAATTTTTCTGTTCATGCTCGTTCATATGTGAAAAAGGTTGTTTCTGAGCCATCTTTGAGTGGGCCATCTAATAAATACGTGTCACACCCCGACCCGCAGCGGAATAAGAGTCGGGGCATAATTGGGTTATCACCAAAGCTCATGATGTTTACTAAAATGTTTCATATTTATTAAATTCAAATTACAACTTAAATATTCAAATCAAATCCATACAATTACAAGGAAATGAAACTAAGTAAAACAATCCCAAGCTTAAACTGATTTATTCTTCTAGGCCTTCCTATGTGTTTCTTGCCTCAACTGGATCACCTGTATCATGTGTAATACGGGGGATATTTTGGGTCAACAAAAGTTGGCGAGTGAACCTTGAGAAAACATTGTTATTAATTTCTTGTTGTATTTAATATTGAAAATTTGTGCAATAATCACATGTGAGCAAACATATATATATAACAAAACACAAACCACATTGGATGAGTAAATGACATTAATGATGATGTATATGAGATCAACGCTCAATCAAACGGAGCCGATCGAATGACATGAATGATGATGTATGTGAGATCAAGGCTCAATCAAACGGAGCCGATCGAATGAGCCACCTGATACTCAACCCGTATCCCACGGGGAGCTGATGGGCCTAATGAAATGCATGCACTGAAAATGATAACTTCAATCTAAACATAATTCACACAACAACTGATACGCATTTGATATACATTTGATCACGGATATGATGGATGCACAAGTGTTTAAATATAATAAGGAATTAAACGACACATGATACACCCCAAAATGTGATTAAAACAGGGAATTGGTAGAGATTCACTCACATTGGGTGCGTTCTTTGATGACGTTGGATGCGCACGAATTTTAGGATTTGATTGACGAGGAAAACTAACCTAAAATAATAAAGAAATGATTCGGTAAACTAGTACTTCTAATTTATACCCTTAATGTGATTTTTAGATTTATTTTTGTGAGTTTAAGGAGGTTTTCTAACTTTAAAATCTTATTTTTAAGTATTTTAAATGATTTTCTGATTAAATAAATTAATAAAAATAAATAAAAAAAAATTGACTTGTTGACCGTTGACCGGTCGGATTGTGTTAATTATGCGCTGGGTGAGGTTCGAACTCGGGACCTCTCGTATACGTGCACGCAGCTCTACCAACTGAGCTACGTGTCTAACCTGAAATATTCTCTGTTTTAATTATATTTATACACTAATTAACTTTTAACTTATTTGGGTTTTTATTAAAAACGATTTATATGGCCGAACCGGTTGCAGGGACCCGGAGTCGAACTCGGGTCCTTCGGTTCGAGTGCGCACTGCCGAACCAGTTGGGCTGTGTGTCATATTTGTTTAACTTATGGATTAAATTATACTTATTAACATTCGGTGACCTGATCCGATTCAGTTGTAAAAAATGTTGGTTTTAATTCTGAAATTCGGTAACATGTGCGATTCGAACCCGGGACGTGTGCATTGTTTGTGCAGACAGTCCACCGCTGGACTGTGCGTCTAACCCGTTCAAATATCTGTTTTTAGTTATACTTATACACATATTCAACTTCGTCTTCTTCGTTTACAAAGACACAGAACAGTGATGTCCGACTGTTCTTGTTTAAATCGGTCATCGAACATATAATTGATTGGAATGAAATGGATAAAGAGGGTTACGGAGTAAAATGTACCGAACAGAATGTTTTTCTCAGATTTCCGGCAAGAGTCGTCGGCTCTGATTGGTGACTTCCGTCTGAGTGAATCAATTAACAGTTTTGATCAATGATTTGTGCAATTAAGTTACTAAACAAGGGATATCAGGGGGTTTAGATGATTGTACCGATTCACAGTGAGACTTCGGAATTTCCAGTGATTTTCCGGTGAGTGCAGGAATTCCCGGCAACGTTGTCTGAGACAGACTCTGGTTGAACGATTTATGTTAATACTTGCCTAATAATGGATTGCAAACAAAAGAGTCGAGAATTTTACCGATTTGAAGTAAGTCTCGGTTTTCCGGTGAAAGTCCAGCGAATGCAGAATATCTCCGGCGACGTGCTAAAGCTTCGAGAGATTGTGCGATTTTGAGCGAAAAGGTTACCAGAGGTTTGAGTGGGTATTTATAGGGAAGAACAGGATGTATTGAGTCCGAATTTTGGTCTTGATTCGCGGTCAAAGTTTCTCCGGCGGTTACGACCGTAATTGACTGTTAGACGTCGGTTATAACCGATGTCGAAGTCGGTTATAGTGTTTTAGTCAAAAGGAAAATGGCTAAACTTGCGGATTGCCGGATTTTCCGGTGATTGCGAGTTCTGAGCGCGATGATTTCCGGTTTTGAATTCGAGTTTTATTTTAAGTATTATTTGTTTCAGTATATTCACAAATAAAGCATGTGGCGGAGCGGTGTGTTGTGTGTTTGAGTTTGTGAGCGACCCGGGTTCGAAACCCGGCGTCTCCATTTTATTTTTTTCTCACAATTTACGATTAAAATATGGTTTTTAAATTCTAATATAGTTATTAATTATGTATCGTTTAAAATTAATTTGAGCAATAAATATGCAACGAAAAATTATAACTGGATATTCGATTAATAAACGAAGTGGGTTTTGGAAACCCGTTTTTCGACGGATGTTACAATACGTGTCTCCAAAGCCAACAATTTTAAATGACATTGCAAAATCTAACACTGTTTTTAGAGAGAAAAACAGGGAATGTACTAACTGTTGTAGACAGGGACATATGAAACATGACAAAAAGTTTGAAAAGTCTACAAACAAATCATCCAACAGATCTTCTAACTCAAATTCATCAACAGTTGGGTCGAATGGATTGGGATATGCACCTTATCTAAAGAAGGAAACATGCTACAACTGTGGCATACCCGGTCACATTGCAATTGCACACATCATCCCTATGTGCCATATTATACACAGAATCAGAGGGTTACACCAAGGGATAGATCTTATTCTAAGCCAATGAAGGTTGAAAAGCCTAAGGCAGTGATGAATAAGCATCCCAAGGTTAAACCATCTGAGAGGATTGGAGTGCTGCCAAAGCTAAAAGAAAGCAAGCTTTGAAACCTAAACAAGTTTTGAAAATTAATAAGGTTGAAAAGCAAACTGTTTTGGAAAAGACACCTAAGAAATTAGAAAAGCCTAAAAAAATTTAGAGAGCAAAACATAAAGCTGCAATGTCACCAGTCCTTGAAACAAAAGGGGACATGTGCTTACGGGAAATTTCTTATTTTGATGTTTCAGGAAATCTCAGGACCACGATGGCTTGGGTACCAGTGTCTTACTAATCTTCTTATTTTTCAGGGACAACCAAGGAGGAGTTGTTGACAATCTCTGGAATGTTTATAGCGGTTGTTCCAGACTTAATGGGTAACATCTCACTGTTGCAAAAAAAAAAAGTTTTATTTCTTTACAGTTGAGATGTTTCCTTTGGAGGAGATAAGAGGGGTAAGATAAGATCAGCGAAAAGGTAAAATCTAAAATTCGTGCTCTAATCTTGATATTGATTAGTCTTAAATCTGATGATGAACGGTTAAGCAAAAACAACAAAAAAGTTTTCATTTTCTTTTGTATTTCTTTTGGGCATACGTTTTTTATAAGGTAAATTTGCTCATAAGATTTATGCACAAATTTAGGGGGATAGAGAGAGATATTTGTATTTTAAATTAAGAAAGAAAAAGAGAAAGCGACAAAAAGAGTTTCTTTGTGCATAAATGGGAAATGAAATAAATGTTCGTGTCAAAGGGTTTGACTAACACATGTAAGGTGATATAGCTTAAAAGACTAGGATCTATTGTGATATGTCAGTAGGCTTAACGCTCAAAAGATAAAAGATACCAAGTGATACAAACATAACGAACTATGTACTATGTGGGTAACATACCAACGTTGTATGATTTTATAATCTTAAATTTTGCGTTGATAGATAGCCAACGTCTGAGGTTTCGGGTCTTTATGTTGTTGAGTCATCCGAGGATATCTTGGCTGTCCATCGGTTGCATCCATATTATATGCAGGCCTAGGCATAGTCATGATATCTTAAAAGAGCCAAAAGGGGCCAAAAACCTTAAAGGAAGAAAATCTCACAATGAGAGAATTGCATGTGCTGTCAAAGCAAAATTCATACCAGAAAGGTATTTGCCTAACCCTCGTTGGACACAAATAATGGTCACTCTGCTGTACGAAAGTATTGACCGTTTCACCAATGGTCTGACGTTGTAAATCAAAAGGATGATTTCAGTATACTCACCTGCTATGATGAATAGTTGTGCTTACCTTGATCACGGGTGTATGTCATGGTATGGGAAACACGGGTACTATAGTATAAGATTACCTTAAACATATCACGAATTTGAAAATTGAAAGTTGAGCGTTAAAGTTTAAGTGGACAAACATATCAGCAATCCGATAGACCAATCTGAATAAGTTCGCACTGAAAAATGTTCTTTTGTCTGCCTGAAAACGATTTTGATCCCATTGCAATTTTAATTGTATAATTGTAACTGTTGAGTTAGTTGCGTTTATGTTTATGTTCTCATTTACAAAATTACAAAAAAATTCAAAAATAGAGTGTGTTATCTGTTTTAAATTAAATATTAACCATTATGGAAGTTTTGTCTTGAAAGAAATTTGAATTGTGAAATCCGAGTTATTTTTCTTGTTTCATAGAAATGTTTGCTTCTGAGTTTTGAGCATATGCAGAACTTGATTTAAATTAAGATACAAGGGTTGATGAAGATTGAGATGTTGTCAGTTGCTGATAAAGTTTGAAGCATCACAACAACAAGGTGTACCTGAGTCAGAACAACCAGATACGAGTCATCGTTTGACAATGATAGTACATGTGAAGAAGTACTTGTGAACCTGCTTGAGAGAGAAAGATTGAAGAAGACAAGAGCTGACGAGATTCCTCCTCTCACATTTTTTTAAGCAAGATATTCAAGCAAAAGCTAATGATGTTCAAGAAGAACAAAAGACCCAAGTTTGAAGATGAAGAGATATCTTCCCACAAAGATATGATAATGACAGCATAAACCTAGGGGGATATTGTAAGGCCATAAAATTGAGTAGGTTTACGCTGGTCTTTATCAAACACAATTATAGTTACTGATCTTAGTTTTCTAGTGGGCATGGGTTACGCCATATAGGCCAAGTTATATGTGTACCCTATATAATGTTATGTTTAGTTCATTATTAGGGTTAGATATCAGAGAGAGAGCTAGAGATGCGAGTTAGTTGTTGATCGTTATTATTCTTGACCGCTATATTGTACCAGACAAGCTTAAAGCTTGTGTGCAATCTATATGACAATCGATATTCTTCATCTTGTTCTATACATTCTGTTTTCCGCACTTAGAATTGTGTTTGTGATATCCGATTGATAGTTTCTGGACCTACAAATTGAGACATATATACACTAACTACATAACGATAACCTAAATTGTATTTCAGTGAAAGGTTCATCGAGGTAGTGCTGTTGGAAGAAATCGCTGATGCCGTTGACAAAGAAGCCTTGGTAAATGCACCATTTCCGTGTATTGTCGCTGTGACATCTTTGAAGGTACTGAGGTTAAGGAATCTTCAGCTCGCATCAAAAGCAGCCTCTCATCTATACAGAAATCCTGCCATTCAAGACACGTATGATTTAGCTAATAGGTAAAACATAAAGTTAATTTGAAACAAAACACTTTATAAATTACAGTCTTTTAAATTAAACAGAATTTAATTGATAATCTAGTTACAATATTTGTGTTTAATTTAAACTAAATTACTTAACATTAATTAGCATGATACTATTCTTCTCTTTTGAAACTTTAGACTTAGTTTTCCAGTATGCCATACATTAAGAAAAAAACTAAAGCTATAGAACATGTGTTATAGTTAACAGGTAATCTCCAAATAGTTAATATGAAACCAATACTGATGTTTAATTATTAATAATTCATCATGGGTTTCTTTAATATCTTAGTACGTGGAAAAATATATATTTAATATATTGTAACAACAATGTATTGACGTAAATAGTGTAGCTAATCTGTTATAAATGGTATTTACACAGGTTTAGGGAGTGATATGCTGGCATCAACATAGATGACCGATACACGCTGCCTATTGCAAACATTCTTGCAAAGAACCCAGTCGATTATATGGCACATTTCATTACATTGCTAAAATAAACATACTCTTTTTCCAAAGATTAACTGAAGAAAATATCATTATACAATTTGTACTATGAAATTGCTTTCTTACTTAACAACCAATAATAGAGGTCCTATCTTTACTATTAAGCATATGAAGTAAGATTTTCCTGAATACAACCCACGACGTTCATGGTTTTACAAAGGATGTACTGTTTGTGATAAAAAGCTTGGCTCTCGAGAAGATGCGTTAATCTGCGATGACCATTATGACGCACCACAACCGAAGTATATGTATTACCTATAACAAAGTTTTTTTGTAAAAAAATCTTTCTTTCAGTTGATTGTCAAAAAATACAATTGGATATGCAATACATGTGGCCCTAAAATATATGGTATTATATAGGCCATCTATTAAAAATATGCACACATATCTCAACATACTTATGTTTTAAGAATGGTTAATAGTTCATTGCACCTGTTGTTTCTGCTACATTAGTTTTTATTTACATATTACTGAAAAAAAATCCATTTACGTCTATAAGGTAGGTACTGCATCAACTGAACAATCGCAGATAGTACAGGAAATGCCCTTTGACAATATTTGACATAACCTTTCAGTCGACCATAAAAATCCCGTGCGATGAGCTGGTTATCCAACATGGGTACACGGATGCAATGACAATGCCCAACGTGTTTTCTGAACTTTTTGGTGTTTCACACATGTTCAAGCTTCAATTTAATGATCGTGCGCACACATGTTTTACAAAATTTGTTACAACTGGAGTGCTTGAATATTTTCCTGTTGTAAATGAAGTTGCTGTGAATGAAGCTGCAAACGACCCCCCTAGTGTTACTGAAGTATCAGGTCCAACTACTATTGAAAACCAGCATGCTACTCAAGCTTTGGAAGAACCACCACCAACTAATGTTGCTCTAGAAACATCGGTCAAGCAAGTTCCATTTACTCCTGCGACTCCAACGGAGATTTACACCACAAAGCGACAGTTGTGTGCTCTTTCAGGTGATTAAATCAAATCATTCATCTTAAAAACGCTACTACAATATGCAACATTCTAACATACTATTCAATACCTTTACAGGTGAAGGTTAGCACCCAAAATTGATGCACCTTGACAAGTCACTACCTTGGATGTAAATGGAGTGATATAATATGCAGCCTATCTTCTTGAAGTTGCCTATATACAAAGCAGCCTTTTGGGAACACCTTTTTTGCAACCTAAATGAAACCTTTCTAAAATACCAATGAAGAAAGGATCCGTTGCTATTAGGAAAATAGACATCAAATTACTTTTGTACTCATTCCATCTACATGTGACTAATTAGAATCAAACCAAATTTATGTAGTTAAACTGTTAACCGTGATGTCACTATGCAGTTTATCTTTATCAATATTTTGCTACAAATTGCACTAATCTTCTTTCTCATCTTTAAATCACTATTTTGATATAAACTGTACGCTTCTTCCTTCTCATTTCTCTTACCGGACACCCCGTCACGAAGCGCGGGTGTCTCTCCTTGTTTGTCACAAAATTCGAAGTGTATAACAGTTCAAAATAAAGCATAGTGTTAAGAGTTCAAAGAAAATAATAAATAAATAATACATATTAAATATATGCAACATAAAAACAATCATGACCGTTCGCAGAATAAACACGAATGTCATTACAAATAATAATCCGAACAAATGATACATATGCCGCAGAAAACAGTACAAAAGTCTACACATGTCATAACAAAAAAATAGTACACATATCATAACGAAAACTAGTAGAATGTGTTAAACATATGTCATGGTAGGTTGGCGATTAGTACAACCCAACACAAACCATAAATATTCCGTAACAAAAAAAAAACAAAAGAAAAAAGTCATAACGTAAAATAGTACACATGTCATAATAAAAAAACAACACATGTGTAAAAAAACAATAGGTTAAATATAGGTCATCTCAAGTTGATGGATTAAACCCGAAACAAACCCTAAAATTTAAGTCAAACCTGATTGAACATAAGTATCCGAAATCATGTTAAACACATAACGCAACACGATTTTTCGAGGGTCAACATGAACACGGCTAGACGTCCCAAAATTTTGTTTTTTATTCTAATCATTTGTCTACATATTAGTTCTCTAAAATTGTAAATGAACAACCAAATATAAGCAAACTATACTAAATAATTATGTTTCAACTATAATAAAAAACAACACATGTGTAACAAAAAAACAATAGGTTAAATATAGGTCATCTCATGTAATGCCTCGTATAATATATATATATATATATATATATATATATATATATAATAAAATACGGCGTTACGTGATTTTTTTTATATATTCGGGTGGGAGAACGGGCCCTGAAACGCTAAAACACGTTAGCAGACTTTAGGCCCAACCCCCACACTTAACTCTACCTATAAATATCCCTTATAACCTTCACCACATACCAAACCCCCTAGCCTCACCCTTATCAGCCGCCACCCCCTTACCCTCCAGAAATTCCGGCGACCGGAGTCGTTATTTCGGCGACTCTCCGGCGACCGCACCTCCTCCGACCAACCCACCTCTCTCCTCCCACGTAAACACGCACCACCGCACCGCTCCCCCTCTCCCATTTTCCCCTCGACGAGGACCACGTGCAGAGCCGGTGGTGACCATCAACCACCGCCGGACGTCACACCGGCCACCACTCCCCTTTCACCAGCCCTGCTCCTCCCTTCTCCGACACGAGCACCACGGCCACCCCTCCTCGCCCTCCTCTCTCCCTCGGCAATAGTACCGCCGGCCACCAACCCGAGGGATTCGCTTACATGGGCCTCATGCTTATTTGTACGCAAACATGTTTATATACTACATTCTTAAACGCACGCAAATTCATTTTCAAAATTTATGTATACCATAATTCATACGCCGCTAATACAAACTATGCGGATCAGACGATGATCGCTATAATCACGGGTGCACGCGGGATTATAGTGATAAGCACATGAGAACCATAGGGTGTACTACCGTGTATGGTAAGACACGGAACGTAACATTGTATCGAGTAATGAAACGGTCGCGACATGATCAAAACATGGTGGATACGCCGCTGGTACTTCCTATATATAAGTGTTTTAACCATGTTGCCAAACTTTCGTAAAACGTGCCATGAGAAATTCGGTGTTTTACAGACCATAGTAAGACCTAACATGCAAACTTTAAACATCTCACAACTGTATTGCTAAGCGCGTGATACCCGATTATCCACAACGAGTCTTCATCCCTAATGCGACGTCTTCGTCTGTTCGAATACATATGCCATGCCTATGCTCATATTCGATTACTTGATCAAATGTTCGCTCTTATGCCTCCTGTATTCCACATTATCCTTGTCTTTATACAAACTCGTTTACAGATCCAACGGGATAAACACTCGAACCCTAGATGTTTCCTTACTTTAACGCTATCTTCCACTCTTGTTTAGATGCAAGCACACCCAATTATTCGCTACCTCGGAAGCTATCGTATTTAAAACACTTCATTTTCTCGTTTATCCACCAATAAGCAACCTTCTGCAAAACTGCGTTTATCAATGCTCTTCGACCATTAAAACTTTCTTACAATCTATGGAGCAACCACACTCATCATCAAATTGCATACCGTTTCATACGAAGACTTTTCTGCTTAGATGACATATCCTTGGGTTACTTAAACTTGTTTAAACTACTCGTATATACGCAGACATAAGCATCTTACTAATGCTTGATGGCCTGAGTCATTTTAGTCAAGCAACCTCTTTTGCAAACCTAACTTTTCATTACTCTAAACTTCATGCCTTCCCTCACGTATCCAAAACCCCAAGTCTTGATCGTAGACCCTCATTCTTTAACCAAAGCCCTTTAAGTCTTTCCTCTTGGATAAATTTCGGGACGAAATTTCCTAAAGGAGGGAAGACTGTAACGCCTCGTATTATATATATATATATATATATATATATATATATATATATATATATATATATATATATAAAATAATAAAATAATAATAATAAATAAATAAAATACGGCGTTACGCGATTTTTATATATATATTCGGATGGGAGAACGGGCCCTGAAACGCTAAAACACGTTAGCAGACTTTAGGCCCAACCCCTACACTTAACCCTACCTATAAATATCCCTTATAACCTTCACCACACACCAAAACCCTAGGCTCACCCTTAGCAGCCGCCACCCCCTTACCCTCCTGAAATTCCAGTGACCGGAGTCTCTATTCCAGCGACTCTCCGGCCACCGCACCTCCTCCGACCAACCCACCTCTCTCCTCCCACGCAAACACGCACCCCCGCACCGATCCCCCTCTCCCGTTTTCCCCTCGACGAGGACCACCGGCAGAGCTGGTGGTGACCATTTACCACCGCCGGACGTCACACCGGCCACCACTCCCCTTTCGTCGGCCCTGCTCCTCCCTTCTCCGACGCGAGCACCACGTCCACCCCTCCTCGCTTTCCTCTCTCCCTCGGCAATAGTACCGCCGGCCACCAACCAGGTGGCGGCGCAACGAGATGCAGGTCGCAGCAGCGGCGGAACTCCGCTTCAGCGGTGGTGGCGGCCCCTCGCAGCGGCAGCACCTGGGTGGCGTCGTTTGGATAAGTCATGATTTTTGCTTAGCTCGTTCATCTCGGTTCAGTTAAGTCTCGGTTCTGTTTCAGTCAGATTCGAGTCTCGTCTACAAGTACGGTTTCCTTCTTATTCATTCGGTTACGCTAAGTTTGGTTTGGTGCTCGGTTCACATCTCGACTCACGTTTTCGGTTCGCATTTCAGGTTTGTCGAGTTTGGGCGCTCCTATCAGATTCGTTCAACACCGGGTGGTGCACGATTCAGGTCATGTTACAATCGTATTTGGTTCGGTGTTTGGGTCACGTCAGTTTCGGTTCAAACAACTCAAGTCAACAGCAGTCAACCCGGTCAACGGAAGTCAACCTGTTAACTGCTGGTCAACTGACGACTCGAGGCTTGGTAAAATCTTAATCGACGCCAGTTTGTTATTTATTATTGTTTATATAATTACCGTGTTAATCGTCAAACTTTAGTTACTTGAACTTGTACACCAACCGTGTCTTTACAACTTGTATAAATAGATGTATTTTCGTTTTATAACTCGTATAAAAATGTAATGAATTGTTAAATGATTAGTTTTGATAATTATATCGACAACTAGATTGTCGGGATTGTCCTAAAACAAGGGAAACTCTGCCCGCTTTTTCAGCAAAATATATATAATTTTCTATCTCGTTTATCGACAAGATGAATACTCATTTATTAAAACCGTCGACAAAACTTATTTCTTAAACGACATCATATGTACATATATAAGTTACACTCTTCGACAAATAAATATATAACTTATACTTTCGTCGAATATATTCTTTGAACGACAACGTATATAAAGATATCTATAATATATATATATATAATTTTTATTTTATTTTTTTACAAAAATATATTTAGTTAACGACGAAAGATATATATATTTATTACACCTTTCGATAAATTACATATTTACATTATACCATTTGACCAAGGATATGTATCTATTAAGCTTTCGACCAAAATATACATATTTTTCTTATTTAACCTCCGATCAAAATATACTCGTTTACATTTTACACTTTTCGCCAAAATATATTTAATGTAACACTTTTATGACACCTTTGACAATTTTAACTTTAGAATCGTTACATTAATCCCGTGTTATACGTGCACGTACTTTCAACTCCGATTCAAAACCTTCGTTATATTTCCGATTATTCATACGCATTCGTTTGCCATTTAAGGTGACCTCGGTGTCCCTTTTCTCCCACTCATCGACTCGCCGCGAAATACCAAAGAAGACTTAGCAATCTAGTGAGTACACTCGACCCATTTACCTCTTATCACTTTTGGGTTGTAACATGTTTCATTATCAAAACACACTATCACAACTTATGCTTTTACATGCTCAATCCTTATACATGTATACTTGTTATGCTTAGATACATGCTTAATTATACATGGTTGATCATTAACTTAGCTAGCCCAAACTTAACATGTATAGAGCTATAGGAGTAGCACACCGCCCGTTGGGGTTATGTTAAGATCCTCATACCTATTTTAGTCTTGTTGCTTTTGTGACGAGGGAAGCTCGATCTCTTTAAACTTTTGTGGAAACTCGGGGTTTGATCTAGTGTTGCATGATTTAGCATTTACTTGCATTACAAATAACATGTGGATTGAGTTATACCTTTTATACTTATGCTATGTATCACCAAACTTGTGTACTCGCCTTTGCTTTCGCATTGACTTGTTACTTTAAACATGTTACAGGTTGAAGATGATATGCACGATGAAAGCTAGTAGGACAACCTTAGAAACTCATTCTAAACTTACTAGATTAGCTTATGTTGTACCTTGTTTCGTTGTTGTATTGTTTAATTGTTGTATTTCGTTTTCAATGATGTACTTGACAATTACCCTATGAAATGAAATTATGCTTTTAATTAAATATTGTCACAATTAGCGTTATGATGTCTCTTGCAATCTCGTTTTCGTCTCACTCCGATGTTTCCGCCATCAGTTGGGGTGTGACATTTCAGGTTGATGGATTGAACCCGAAACGAACCCTAAAATTTAAGTCAAACCTGATTGAACATAAGTACGAAATCATGTTAAACATATAACACAACACGATTTTTCGAGGGTCAAAATGAACATGGCTAGACGTCCCAAAATTTTGTTTTTTATTCTAATCATTTGTTTACATATTAGTTCTCTAAAATTGTAAATGAACAACCAAATATATGCAAACGTATACGAAATAATTATGTTTCAACTATAAAAGTTGATGGATTTCATTTTTATCTTTTAGACTTTGACGTAAATAACATGACGAGTTATGTTATGCATAAACACATTTAACATAATAGCATAGCAAATTGTGAAGTTGTCTAATTAACCCAAATATTATCTATTTAGCTAAACGTATTCACAGGTTTAATGTGAAACTGATCCGAACCTAGTTGATTTCATGTCATATTTTGTGTTGTATAATAACTTTTCACATACAGTGTAAAAATTTTACAGTTAACTCACTAACAAAAAGTATGTACATTTTTTTACATGCTATATACATACACATTTTTTAAAGAAGAAAAACCTATATACCTTGTAAATACATAGATCCATTAACATTTATTTATGTTAGATTCATAAACCACTAAAACCAGTTTTAAATTAAATTCTTTACTCTTTTACTCATGAACACTAACTAGAATTACAACCCGTCGCAATGCGGCGAGGAATTCCTTAATCATTTATCATATTAGATAAAAGCCAATTGTTTCTTACATGACCGCGAACCTGTATTTAAAACATAAAAAAGAGTAACTAAGTCAATTCTGACTCGTGCGTTGTGACAGACCTGTCAAACAGGGGAAATAGACGCGCTACAACGGGCCTTTCAAGCTGGAAAAAGTACATGAAAAAACGTTGAACCCCACACGCACGTTGCGGCGTGTTAACTCGGAAAATCTAGAACAAAACGTTAAACAAAAAACTTACGAAGATGAAAATTATAAGGGATCAAAGTTGCAAAAGATTAAAAGTCTTGGGTTAATAGTAAAAAATCAAAGGGTTAAATTGCAAAAGATGAAAACTTTTGAATTGGAAGTGAAATACCAAATTAATAAAAGGGATTAAATTAGCAAAGTTTGAAACTTTAGACTTAAATTGCAAAGATTGAAACTCTAGAAATAAAAATGAAAATTCTAATTTTTTTTTTTTTTGAAAAACTCGCAAAGGCAATAGTACAACAAACATAAGCACAAATATATTGCTTATTGATATGTTTATAATTAGTAAAGTTTAAACTCATTTACAATTACAATTTGCCCAATAGGGACCCCTTTTTTTAGTAGCCCTGAGCCCAAAAATTTTGAGAAACCTCAGGGACGGTCTGCGCTACCCCACGAGTGGTTGTAGGTCCGCCACTGGTTACACATTTAGCTTCACCATAAAAATTCACAAAAGAATTAATGAAGTCTAGTAACTCGATTTTTAACTAAAAACCAGATGAAACACCAGCTTTACGATTTCCACAAACCAAAATGATTAATAAATACTAAAATTTTTAAGACACTACGTAGTAACATAAATTTTCCTAACCATCCACCTAACTTATAGTTTATCAAAAAATAAACATATTTATATTACTCTAAATAAAAGTCTCATTGTTTATTAGGCGGCCGTACGTTCTAGAATACACCATACCAATAATAGTAATCTTGTAATTATAATATTGTAATTTAAAATTCAAAGTGCAAATCAAACTGGACCTAATTGTCCTAACACATGCATCTACTTAAGAAAATGGAAACAAACTAACTGGTAATAACAGTATCCGCATTAAGACAAGTCAATTTCGTTGTTTTGCCTGCCATAAACCGACAGTAAGTGGCTGCACTATCTACCCACATATTAGGATTTCTAATTTCAGTTTTTAGTTCTTGAATATATGGAGATTGTTGCCACATTTTTCCTTTATATATATTTGTAAGGATTCTTTTTTAATATATATGGTGAGAAATTACAAAACTAGATCACTGTGAAAACAAATATAACAAAGCTATGTTTATTTTTTATTTTTTATCGATATTAATATTTTTTTTCTAGTGTTGTGGTTCTTACTTACATATGAATAAGTTTTGGATAAATAGTTCATCAGAATATAGTTATTGATGTGTTCTTTAATAACCTATAACCTACAGATATGACCCACATATGTATAGATTATATTACATATATAAACAACAAATCAAACTAGTTTATCCTTATTTTTTCTAATTCAATGTGAGAAACAACAAAAGTTAATTAAATTCGTATCAGTTATATCTATTTTAATTTTTTTATAAGTGAGAAAATAAAGGGTTTATTTTGTTTTTATTACTCGTGAACAATATTTGTCGAAGGGTGTGTGGTGCGGTGGGTTTGATCTTAAGGGGTAGTACGAGGAGATCTCCAAAAGGATCATTTAGTAAACTTGAGTTTACTTGGATATCTCATTGACATTTAGACCCCACAATGAAGACACTAATCCATGCAGAACATAAATTATTATGAGAATACACCAAAGTGATATTAGATTATCAAGTGATTATCACAAGTTAAACGCACACGATTTGAACAATTTGTTCAACTTTTCAGAATTGAGGATAATATTTTGATTAAAGGGTTAAAGCACTTCATTTATCACACTAGAAGGGTAAGACCACCACTGTCTGGACATATGGGAAGATCTGTTTGATTTCACTCATATCAAACTCAAATAAGATATGAATAAGATTGGAATCAAACAATATAAATCAATCTTGAACGAAAAAACAATCAAATGATATCTTAATACAGTCAAAATATTGAACAAGAACTAAACTGCTTCGATTTTGATCATATTTACAAATCTAATATGCCTGAAACCACAATTAATAGGTTTATAATTATGTAAAGATGGGGTCCGGGGACCTCGAATCACATAGTGTGGGTCTGCCCCTGGCCGGAGTTGCAGGTTGTGCCGGAGACAGTGCCGAAGTTGCAGGTTGTGTCGGAGACGGTGCCGGAGTTACAAGTGTCATTTTGGATGAAAATGGGAAATGTGCCCAAACCTCAGGGACGAAAATGGCAATTTACTCTTTCAAAAATAACCAATCTAACGTTATAAAGTAACTAGGTTAGACATTTAGACGAAAATGGCAAAAAGTTACAAACCTGGGGGCAAAATGGTACCAAAGTGTCATTTTGGACGAAAATGGCAAATGTGCCCAAACCTCAGGGACGAAAATGACAATTTACTCAATAATTTATAATAGTTTTAAGATACGACGACCTAAAGATTATAATTTTTGGTTGATATATACATTACTAAAAGAAGTAATTGATCTACATGGAAAAATGAAAGTAACGTTAAAAGAATCTAGTCAGTCGTTTTTTTTGTTTACGGTACATTGATTGTTAAAATAAGTAGTCGACACACGTTTGTAAATATAAAAACATAATATAAGTTAGATCACCCACTTAAAATATTTTGCATCCGTCACTGTCTGAAAGTATGAAAAAAATATGCGTTTTATAAATACAGGTAAATTTTTTTTGGATACCGCTGAATTTTTCTTCTAGTTCCGCCATTGTCCCTATATATACAAAGGTCATACAGTGTAGGTACAACCAGACATAATCAAATATAAACTTAGTAATATTTTAAAACGGCTCCAACCAATCTAAGTATATTAGTAAGTTCCGTCTGGATCTACCTATAACTTTAATTTTTTATACATACTTTGTGACTAAGTATAATGTGTTAACTATTTTTATGAACTTTATACTTTTGTAGCAATAATGTGATTTTTCTTTGGAAATAACTAACTTGAGAGAATGTATAAATTATAATAACTTGAATGCCTTTTAAATTTTAGTCGTTAGAAAAAATATTATACATATAATACAAAACTATATATAATAGATAAACAGAAAATATTACTTGGCTACTTCATATGAAAGTGATAAAATCAAAGATAAATATGAAAAGTATCATATATATATTAGGTTCAAGAGTGAACACCATTCTTATTTGTGAACCTAATGAACTAATCCTAGCAATTGATTTACTTTTTAGATAAAAAGGGTAGGAATGTAATTATACATATAAACTTAATATGGTAGTTATTATTAATATTAATTAAGATACCATTAATCATATAACTTAACTTTTTATTTAATTATAAATGAATTTTAATTGAGATTTATCAAAATCAGTTACCATACATGGTAATTGATCCCTATATTTATGAATCAATTTATTGATCCAATAATCAATAATTCAAATCCATTATTCAAAAACAAAAATGAAGATCACGATTTCCTTTTTCTTTCTTGATTGGACAAGCATCATATTTCTTTTATAATTTGCTTAACCACTTTTATACCCAGTTATTAAATTCTACATTTAACAGAAACAATATGATTTCTGTCAATACACATATATATAATTGGATGATACCCCAGATGAATAACACGGGTTCTAATATATGGTGTTCGAAACAAGCCAAGAGGACATAACCCAATTATAACTCATTAGTATATGGTTAATACACCGATGTATAATTTCGAGGGTTCGAATATATATGTGTATACATACTTTACATGTGTCATGTTCCAGCAAATGCTTATTATAAATACAAAAACATTGACAAAAAGTTACTTATACATATGTGTAATTTTTACACCTCGTCTAAACAATGATTTTTTTAGCAATACACAAGTGCCTAATTAAATAATACACATGTGTATAACGATAGTTTTAATATACGGTGTCTGATAAAAGCCAAGAGGACAACCAAAGAATCAATAAAAAAACAAATGAGAGAGAAGATTACATATGTAGACCTAGAAACTTTGTATGTATGTGTATAAAAAAGGATATACATATGTTTATAAAACAATTTGGCTGAATAGAAATTGTGTATAAAATATACAAAAACGACACTAATAAATGGTTTATACACATATGCACTTATGTTGAATACTCAAAGTACACATATTTATTATTCAAATTACATATGTACGCATGTGTATAAAACGGATATACGTATGTGTATAAAATACTTGGTTGAATATTTACTTTGTTTATTTTAAATTAATAATAAATTAGTTAATTAGTGATAGAAATGAAGAGAGAGAATGTACTTAAATATTTAATTGGAAAGAGAATTAGTTAACAATTTACCCTTATACCCTTTTTATTTATTTTCTACACATAAATAATAAGAAAATTATCATTATTATTAATCTCAAGATCTCCTAAATCAATGGACAAGATTTGTTCATTTTGTTCACAAAAACAATATGGTTCACTCTTGAACCTTACCACATATATATATATATATATATATATGCTAGGAGTTGGCTACAAACTTTAAATTTCCTAAAAAGTGTAAAAAGTCATAAAACACCATAATGTCAACTATATAACACACCAAAAACCCATAAATAACATAATGAAGATTATTAAAACATCATATATATAGGTTTTGTGTTGTGTTTTGGATGATAAGGCTGTGATTATGGAATTACAAATATTATTGTGTTTTATGTTGATTAGCATGTTGTGTTTTATATTCATAGTTCTAGGATGGCGTGTTTGAAGTTTTTATAGACTATTAGGGTTTGAAACGGTGTTTTAGTAATATTCACTCTATTATCTGTGGGTTTTATGTGTGTTTATGGCTGAAACTATAGTGTTTTATGACTTTTTACACTTTTAGGAAATTTGGACTTTCGAACCCCACCCTATATATATATCATGGTTGCAAAAGTCGCTAGGCGCTCCCTAGTCGGATTTGAGAGTACTCGGGAAGTACTTTGCCTAGGCGGAGATTACTCGGGGAGTAATTGGCCTAGGCAAACAATATTCGGACCTCAGCAGCCTACCTTGTAACGAGTACTCGGAGCCTAGGTGGGACTTTTACAACCATGATATATATATATAGGATCAAGATCAAGGGAAAACCCCTCTGAATTGTGAGAACTTAGAGAACTCGACATTCCCGTGCGAGTTTTGCCCCCGTTTTTTTCACACCCTAGATTAAAATGCTAAAAAGATTGTCGAAAAAAAACTAATTTTTTTCAAAGTGGTGTTTCGACTCCTTACAGTAGCAAGTGATGATATAAGCATGACATCACTTTTACAACCATGATATATATATAGGATCAAGATTCAGGGAAAACCCCTCCGAATTGTGAGAACTTAGAGAACTCGACCTTTCCGTGCGCGTTTTGTGTAACATCCGTCGAAAAACGGGTTTTCAAAACCCGTTTCGTTTATCAATCAAATATCCAGTTATAATTTTCGTTGCGTATTTATAGTTGTTATTAATTTTAAACGATACATAATTAATAAATATATTAGAATTTAAAAACCATAATTTAAAATTACTAATAAATAATGAATAAAAAAAATAAATGTAGACGCCGGGTTTCGAACCCGGGTCACCCACAAGCCAAAACACACAACACACCGCTCCGCCACACACTGTCTTTATGATAAACATTAAAACAAATAACACTTATAATGAAACTGAAAGTCAAACCGGTAATCAGCGAGCCCAAATTCGCAGTCGCCGGAAAAGCCGAGATTATCGCAAATTATGACCGTTTCCTTTGACTGAAACGCGTGAACTAATTTCGACATCGGTTATAACCGATTTCTAACCCTCAATTTCAGTCATAACCGCCGGAAAACTTTGACCACGAATCAAGACCCAAATTCGAACCAAATACACCCTGTTCCTCCTTATAAATACCCAGCCAAACCTCTGGTAACCTTTTCGCCCAGAATCGCACTCTCTTTCGAAGCTTTAATCCTTCCAGAGCACGTCGCCGGAAACTTCAATTTCGCCGGAATCGATCGTCAGAAAACCGTATTCATTCATCAGTCGGTATAACTGTCTAAACTTCTCTGCTATCTTTTAATTTATGTTTTAATCTTTCAAATCAATAATCAAAACTGTTAAACAGTTCATACAGCCGGACATCGCAAATCAGAGCCGACGACACTTGCCGGAAAACCGAAGCAAACCCGCTGTTCTGGTATACCATATCATTTAATTTCTCTGATTCTTTTCAATCAAGTTTAGGTCGTGAACGATTAAACAAGAACAGTTGGATTTCACTGTTCTGTATTCTTAAACGAAGAAGATGAAGTCACAAATAAGTATAAGTATAATTAAAATCAGATATTCAAACGGGTTAGACACACAGTCCAGCAGTGACTGTGTGCACAAACAATACACACGTCCCGAGTTCGAATCGCACACGTACCGACTTTCAGAAATAAAACCAACATTTTTAAAACTTAAACAGATCACGTCACAGAATGTTTATAAGAGTAATATAATCCATAAGTTAAACAGATTTAACACACAGCCCAACTGGTTGGGCTGTGCGCACTCGAACCGAAGGACCCGAGTTCGACTCTGGGTCCCTACAACCGGTTCGGCCGTATAAATCGTTTTTAATAAAAAAACCAAATAAGTTAAAAATTAATTAGTATATAAATATAATTAAAACGGAGAATATTTCGGGTTAGACACGTAGCTCAGTTGGTAGAGCTGCGTGCACGTATACGAGAGGTCCCGAGTTCGAACCTCACTCAGCGCATATAAACACACAGTCCGACCGGTCAACGGTCAACGGGGTCAAAAAAAAGTCAACGTTTTTATTTCTTTTTATTTATTTATTTAATCAGAAAATCATTTAAAAATACTTAAAAATAATATTTTTAAAGTTAGAAAATTTCCTTAAACTCACAAAAATAAATCTAAAAATCCCATTAAGAGTATGAATTAAAAGTATTAATCTCAAATAAAATCCATTTATTTACCGAATCATTTTGTTATTATTTTAGGTTAGTTTTTCCCTCGTCGATCAAATCCTAAAATTCGTGCGCATCCAACGTCATCAAAGAATGCACCCAATGTGAGTGAATCTCTATCAATTCCCCATTTTAATCATGTTTTGGGGTGTATCATGTGTCGTTTAATTATTTATTATATTTAAACACTTGTGCATCCATCATATCTGTGATCAAATGTGTATCAAATGTGTATCAATTGTTGTGTGGATTATATGTAGTTTGGATTTATCATTTTCAGTGCACGCATTTCATTAGGCCCATCAGTTCCCCGTGGGAGACGGGTTGAGCATCAGGTGCCTCATAAGATCGGCTCCGTTTGATTGAGCCTTGATCTCACATTCATCATCATTCATATCATATACTCATTCAAAGTGGTTTGTGTTTGTTTACTTATATATGTTTGCTCACATGTGATTATTGCACAATTTTCCATATTAAATAAAACAAGAAATTAATAACAATGTTTTATCAAGGTTCACTCGCCAACTTTTGTTGACCCAAAATATCCCCCGTTTTACACATGATACAGGTGATCCAGCTGAGGCAAGAAACACATAGGAAGGCCTAGAAGAATAAACCAGTTTAAGCTTTGGATTATTTACATAGTTTCATTTCCTTGTAATTGTATGAATTTTGATTTGGATATTTAAGTTGTAATTTGAATTTAATAAATATGAAACATTTTAGTAAACATCATGAGCTTTGGTGATAACCCAATTATGCCCCGACTTTTATTCCGCTGCGGGTCGGGGTGTGACATTTTGTCCCCATTTTTTCACACCCCTAGATTAAAATGCTAAAAAAAGATTGCCAAAAAAATAATTTTTTTTCAATGTGGTGTTTTTCGACCCCTTACAGTAGCTGTAAAAAAGTGATGATATAAGCATGACATCACTTTTTACAGCATTTACGGCAGTCGTAAGTTGATTTTTTTTAGGATTTTTGGTAAAAAAAAATTTGAAAAAACCTTTCGTAAGGCCGAGTTCTCTAAATTCTCACAACTCGTATAGGTTTTTATTTTATCCTAATCATACATACATATATATATATATATATATATATATTATCAACTTAAAATATATATAATCACGAAAATATTATATTATATCTCATAGACAGTGTGACATAGAGAGCAAAAGAGAGCTAACACATAGCCATTCATAATTCATAAACCTATAATTTGAAGTTGGATGAACACTGCCATGCTATAAACCTACAATTTGAAGTTGGATGAACCTTTAATTTGAAGTTGGATGAATAGTGCCATGCTCCTGGATCATTCGTTCTTTTTTTTTTAATTTTTTTACTTTTAGTTTTTCTTAAAATTTACCCTTTAACATTTATTATTCGCCTTTACAACCCTTTAACTTTCTAAAAACTTTATAAGTGTCTTTTACTTGCTTATATTTATGTATGTAAATTCAAGTTTATTACGTTTCTTTGAAAATTGGTAGGCTCAGTTATATTATGTTTTTTTGTACGTTTTCGGTTGATCTAATTTTCGCATAAATTTTGTTTAACAACAACTCGAGTTAAATATAATATGTTTTTATCGCACTTTATAAATTCAACCTACTTTACGTTTCGATGACTCCGCAAGTAAATTTTTGTTTCTTTCAACCTTTACCATTCAACATTTAGTGTTGACACTTGCAACCCTTCAATTTTCTAAAACCTTTATAATCATTTTTTACTTGTTTATATTTATGTACGTGTCGATATAAATTAATGTTGATTACGTTTCTTTGAAAATGGGTTGGCTCAAATATAATAAGTTTTTTTTTCTTTTTTTTAAGTTTCGGTTGATCTACTTTTCGCATAAATTTTGTTTTACAACAAGTCGGGTCAAATATAATATGTTTTCATTAAACTTTATAAATTCGACGTAGTTTACGTGTCGACGCAATCGCAACACGCGGTACCATTTTTAATCGGATGATCTACTTTTCGCATAAATTTTGTTTAACAACAACCCGGGTTAAATATAATATGTTTTCTTCATACTTATAAATTCGACTTACTTTACGTTTCGACGCCTCCGCAAGTAAGCTTTTCTAAAAACTTTATAATCATTTTTTACTTGCTTATGTTTATGTACCTGTCCATATAAATTAAAGTTGGATTATGTTTATTTGAAGCAGGGTTGGCTCAAATATAATATGTTTTTTTTTACATTTTGGTTGATTTACTTTCCGCATAAATTTTGTTTTACAACAAGTCATGTCAAATATAATATGTTTTCATTAAACTTTATAAATTCGACGTACTTTACGTATCGACACCCGCGGTACCATTTTTAAACGTTAAAGACATAATGTTTTACTTATTTATATGTACGTGTCCGTATAAGTTCAGGTTGGTTTCGACGTAATTTTTTTCTCAAATAAGTCGGGTCAAATATAATACGTTTTCATGCTTATTTTTATGTACATCTTCAATTTGTCTACGCTTTGACATAACTTTTGTTCAGAAACTATTCATGTCTTTACTTCACAAATTCGAGTTACTTTACATTTGAACCTGCCGCAATGCGTGAGAAAATTTACTAGTTTTATGTATTAGTAACTAAACATGTATAAGTGTCTACATGAATTTCATGATTCTCTACTTACAATTAAACTTTTATTAACTAACTTGCCTATAAATACATAAAACAATAATTAGATTTATGATGTAGACATGTGAATTAGTCAAATTAAATTACGGATTCCCAGCTGAGAAGTCACTACAAGTGAATATTTTTTTCCATCAAGTATATGGGTGTCACAATGTTAAAACCTAATATTAATTTGGTAATTCTGGCAACCTAAGTTTTGCAAACCAATAGTTTATGAAGCTTTAGTAAATTCTTTTTAGGTTTTGTTTGATAGCACTCATGTTACGAGGTGGACACGTGCTTCTCCTCAAAATCAAAATCAATTTAATATTCTTTAATCCAATAATTATTGATACCATTACCAAATTACAAATTAATTAGTGACCTAATTAGCGGGGACCATTAGTTACTTGGATGTTATTGCAAGTCATTTTCTGACTTTCCAGGGTTTTATAAAGTAGTCCTTCTAATTTGAATTAAGCATTTAAAATAACCTAACTTGTAAATTCTTTCAAGTATTTTACTTATGGGTTTCTGTTGCTTTTATAAGATTCGTTATTCTATATAATTATATACTCCCAATTGACAATTATAAGTTATTTAACATTAATATTCTGAATCTCAGCCGTTGATTTGAAGATGTAGTGAAAAATCCTGATTAGTGGTAATTGATTAGGTTTACGTGGTGGGTCTTCATAGCTTACGTCGGCCGTTGTTTAGTTTTACACGGGTTGTGCTAAATGTATTTAATCTTATCTCTTTTTAACTTGTTATATCATCTCCTTTAACTTGTCAAATCAATAACATTTATACCATTTCACACTAAAGACAACATATAAGATAAAAATTTAGGGATAGCCCCTCCCCCTTTCATAACTTACGTCGGCCGTTATATAGTTTTAAACGGGTTGTGCTAAACGTATTTCATCTTATCTCTTTCTAACTTGTTATATCATCTCCTTTAACTTGTCAAACCAATAAAATTGTACCATTTCACACTAAAGACGACATGTCTCATTGATTTAATGTTTTCAGCAAGTTAGGTAAAAACTCCAGGGATCCCCCCCCCCCCCCCCTTTAGTGTTTACATGGGGTACGATGAAAAAAATCAAGAGGAGAGGTTACGTTTAGTTAACGTGGCATTATCAAATCATCAACTTTCATCTTTTTTCAATAAAAGAGAAAAAACTACACTTTTAGTTTTGTTCATTTAGTGTTTTCATGGGGTAGGATGAAAAAGATCAAGAGGAGAGGTTACGTTTAGTTAACGCGACGTTATCAAATCATCAACTTTCATCCTTTTTCAATAAAAGAGAAAAAACTACACTTTTAGTTTTGTTCATTAAGTGTTTTCATGGGTTACGATGAAAATTTTAAAGAGGAGAGGTTACCTTTAGTTAATCCCCCTTATAGAGTTGTGAAACATTGTATTTGTTGAAAGTGTAAAAGAACCGAATCCACTATAGATGGATGATGGTATAAATATATAATTTTCGTATCTAACATTGGAGACTTTTATTTTGATATAAAAGAGCAACGTGTCTGTGTTTTAGAGGATCAAGATTTACTTAACCAACATGGTTCACAATATAGGATCTAATAACTCAGGTAGAGAAGTCATAAACTTCTCATATGATGCCAGCACTAGCACTGCAGCTTCTCAACAAGATCCTGATGTGATCAAGGAACAAGATCGGTTGCTACCGATCGCGAATGTAGGTCGTATCATGAAGCAAATCCTTCCCCCCAATGCGAAAATCTCAAAAGAAGCTAAAGAAACCATGCAAGAATGCGTATCAGAGTTTATTAGCTTTGTGACCGGCGAAGCATCGGATCATTGTCGTAAAGAAAAGCGAAAGACGGTCAACGGAGACGATGTGTGTTGGGCAATGTTGAATCTAGGGTTTGATGATTATGCAGAGCCATTGAAGAGGTATTTGCACAAGATTAGGGAGCTTGATAGTGAAAGGGCTAACCAAAATAAAGGGGCTAGTAGCAGTAGTAATGAAGAGAAAGATCATATTCGTCATACTCATCAAGAAACTTCATCAAATTACAGATCTGGAGGTAACCAAGATGCTCAAAAAGATACTGTTTCACCCTCCCCAAATCTTTTTAAGTTCACTGTTATAGATAAAAGAAATAAATATTAATTAGGGTTCATGATGTTGTTACTTTTATGGGTTGGAGATTCAGGGTGTTTTTAATTGGGTCAAGAAAGTTTTAAATACTTGTATGATAGATGATCCTGACCCTGAATAAATTTACATCTAGGGTTAGAAAATGACCCTGAAAGAATAACATATTAGGGTGTGCCTTTGTGGATCATGAAGTTTTTGTGTCATATTGGAGCTTCTATCAATACCGCAAATGACAATTTAGAATTTCAACTTTTGTATGTTTAAGGATACTTTGTACCTCTATGGTCATTTTCTTGAATGAATTGCATCAAGATCTAGTGTGTGTTTAATCATTTGAACTTATTAGAGCATTCAGATATGAGTGTTTCGTATATATATAGTTATATTTGTTACTTACAATTTGTTATGAAGTTAATCTTAGGGTGTGCCTTTATTTGTAGATTATGAAGTATTTATATACATGATTTTTCATATTTGTGTCAAGAACTTAACAACTTAGAACTTGTGAACTTCGAAACACGGCAAAATGAATATGATGTGAACCTATTATGTTTTAGACGTACTATAAGGATGCACTGCATCCTTATGTGGAGTAGTGCTCTCGCTCTCCCACATCCCCTCTAGTCTAGTCCAGCTTTTCCTGCTTCTCCATTTTGAGATGGCCATGCCCTTGTTGACCTTGGTCCATCCGGCATCCCATGCCATATCTGCACAATCTCCTTGTTGCTCCCTTCCCACTTCCCCCGAGCTCATTCCACCACGCCTAAATACGAAAAAAAAACAAGTTCATCTCCCCTCCCAATAACATGTAAAAACATCATATTCTTTTGACTTGATTGCTTGTTACAAATCACATGTTAACTTTTTTTAACGGCGAACGCCCCCTCCCCAAAAAAATATCCACCCTACTGTCCACCATTGAGACTCGAGCCTACGCCAATATGGTGATAATAAGCATCCGGTGCCACTAAGACGAGACGCCATCAACATAGGTTAATTAAAATACTAAAAGTCTAATAATAAACAATATAACCAAGTAAGAGTAGTTTTTCATTGGGTCACCCCTTAAGGAGAAACAACTTACCTACTTGTCAACTAAAATTTTAGAAATATGCCAATCACTCTGATGTAGAGTAGAATCGATAAGTAAGATCAATCACGTTGATTCTACGAATATCCGTGATAAACTTGTCCCAACCCTAAAATTCAACCCAAAGGACACGGAATTTGAAGTGAAAAACAGTTTTTTCCAAAACTGAAATCTGTTCATTATCCCCTCATAACCAACATATTAATAGAGTTATAAATTCGAAACGGGCCCCAAAATACACTCGGGCCAAAAACTAAAACAAAACAAAAGTTGGCAAAAAGCCCAAAACACATAAAAATGAAAAATACTCATAGAAATAAGCCTTTTTTGGGTCCGAACGTCCACCCAAACCGCCAAAGGCGTTTGCAGCAAAATGAGATTTTTCCTCACGATCGTTTTGATTGGTCGCACGCCCAAAACGGACCCCCGTAGCCCAAGTTAAAGCCATTTTAGTGAAGCCTCATTTGTCACGCGATCTTGGGCCTCCAAATATAACATGGCCCGCTCCTCCACACTTGGGCCCGCATCACACTCCCAATAATCTTGGAAGAATATAAAGGTTTGGCCTAATAAACCATAACTCATGTTAGCCAAGTTTATTTATAACTATGGTTATTGTTATTATTATTATTTAATTTATTATTTATCTTTAAGTTTATTTCTAAGTAATTGTTTTTTTTCTATGTGAAAAAATTAGGATAGCTTATATGTTTTTTCATTCTTACTAGTTGGTTTTTTTTATCATTAGTTTTTTAGTTCTATCATTATTTTTTATTATAATTTCCCTATTGAAGATATCTAATTATCAATTATTCAGTACACATAATACCTAGTTCACCAATATTCTTTTGTTTTTGGTTTCTATTCTTTCATGGTATCAAAGTATTATTAGTCAACAACCTTTTACACATAAATTAACCCATCCATATAATTGGTAACTGAACAACACAAAAAGGTGAAATCAGTTAACTGGCTAGTTGTGAGGTTTTGGGTTCAGGTTTTACAAGGCGAAATCATTCAAGAAAAAAAAGCTAGCTAGCCGGTTTCTTAAACGATACTCCTTTAAGTATTTAGCTAAATTCTTGGCATTTGATAGATTAAGATTATTTTGGTGTTATTTTGGAGTAAGAATTCTATAATATTCGCCCATTCAAAGATAAAGTATTCATCTGAAATGAATGCACTTTGATTAATGTAACTTGTAACATCTCTATCCAATAGCTTCATCTTACTAGGGTGTGATTTTTGTATATAATTACATTAAAAAAATTAAGTCCCAGCTGAGATGTTAATTTACCATTGTTAATTCACTAAACAACATTCAATAATTTAATCATTTAGACAACCAATTAACTGTTTAAACTTTAAAGGCTTGTAACGTGACAAATAAGTCTAGTTTGACTATATAGAAACAACTTTTTTTGTGTGTGTGTAGTAGGATATTGTTTATAGGTACATATTTAGTACTGCAATGTTTTGGGGTTAGGGTTCTTGTGAAACCCTATATGGCAATTGGACTTGCTTTATTCATCTTTGTCATCAAAAACCCGATCTGCAAACACTTTATCCCACAAATTTAGCTTCTTGGAAGCACGTTTCATAGTATATATTTCAATGTTCTGTATGATAAATGTTCAATTTTTGTTTAATAATAAAATCAAAACGATTTTTGAAATGATTATTGTTGTCCGGAATAAAAGATATACAATAATTAAAGAGTAAGAAAAAGTTATAATATCCTTGAGTCTTCGATCCATAAGAACCACATAGATTTTGAATATTGGATTATATAAATCAATTGTACATTAAAAGATGTTTTCATAAGTGTAGATATATATAACTTACGCTAAAATGTAATGTCAGTTATAAACATTTAGTTTTAGATCTATAAAATGATCAACAGTTATTTAAAATTAAATATTCGCAAGAAGGCAGTGATGAAGTTGGTTGTTGTGGTGTGATAGTGTTAGAGATTCAGAAATTGAATTAAGGTTTTTTTATTAAACATGACTAATTATATCACCAAAATTATGAATTTTTCCATAAGTTGATACCTATATTAATTTAACAGTTTAAACTAATTATTTTTTGCATATATTGTAGAATGTATATTCACATTATTACATAAGTTTAACAAGTTTATCATTTGTGATTGCATGCAATAGATGCTGCCATTGTGAGAAACTGATGTGAATTTATAAACTGTGGATTTTAGTTTGTAACATGCATGTCGGTTTGGTCAACCAAAGGCCAACAACTCAAATGGTTGGCATGTATGTGGATTCATGGTTTTACGAACAAAAGAGTGAAAAACAGATCTTATAACTCATAAAAATAAAGTTCTTTTTAATAAATTAGTTTTGGTTTAGATGTTATTTCAGTTATTCAGTTACACTTTCTCTTTCTTTTATCCTGAAGTTTATATGTTGGTTAATTTAATCGAAATTAATGTTCCTCACTTGCTAGAATATGATTGTTTGTAAATAGAGGTTCATTTGTAATTTTTAGAGAACAACTTTTTTTCCTATATCAGGTTATTTAAATGTTTATATCTAAATTTAGGCTTATATAGCTTGAGATAAGAGTAATCAAATTAAAATGATTAAAGAAGTGAGGAGAGAATTGATACTTGTGAGTAAGCTAATAGCGTTGTTGAAAGTATAAAAATAAATTGAAAAAGAAAAACAAATTTCACTTCTAAACGTAGATACTTAACACTCTTATGATTACGTACTTCTAAAATCTAAATATAAACCTTCTAAAAAGCTTTTATAAACTTAAAAATGGGTCAACACATGTTGATCATTCTATTAAAAGGGTTGTGTTCGTGTTAACCCATTTAATAAACATGTTATATTAGTTGTAACATTCATCATTCAAATATAAATAAATAGACAAATAAAATAAACATGTTATATTAACTCAAAGTGTAATTATTTTGGTGTTGTGTTTTTTTTTTCTTCTGAATTTGTTAGCCCTAACTAAAACGACCTTGTCCACTATAAGAACTTGGCCTGCAATATATCATTATCTCCAAAAACATGTACCTAGCTACTAGAATCCCTATTCTTTCCTTGTTGTAAGAAGTTTTGTTCTACAAGGGAGGGAATTTAGTTTAATTCCCTTTAACTTAAAGCCTCTTATAAATTTCATATATGTTTTCGGGAAGCTTCATGATTAATCCAATGTAATTTCTTTTATTTAATATCTAGCTCTTGTTGATGAAATATGCATGATTATATTTATATCTTTGTGGTGCTTGTAAACAAAGCTAAATTTAAAGCATCGTTAAAGATAGTAGCTTATGAGCAACAACTTTATATATGCTGCTACCCATTATTGTACACCTTAAAGAGAATATTTACATAAGACTCTTTATGTAAGGTCACTTGACCTATGTTTACTACTTTACATAAATTCTAGAGTTAATTACACAAATAATCCATGTTACTAGAAAAAGAACAACTTTAACGTCTAACTTTAAAATATCACATGTATAAGATTTGTGGTTTTCAATTTGTAGCATGTTTAGGTTCTAAGACTAACTTTAGTCAAAAGTCTATTAAGTTTATTCCGTCACGAACCTAGCATTATCCCAATAGATGTTCTGGCAATTTCACTCTTCTAGGGTTGAATCCATATTCCCATTGATAATCGCCCCAAATACGCCATGTCCAAAATGCTTTGAGAAGTCGTTAGCGATGACGTGAAAGTCTTTCATGAACAACCTTGTGATTTTGGTTGTCACTTCCTCTTGGTAATTAGAAATCACTTACCATCTGCATATGGATGTGAATAATTTTCTTAGTTTGTTATCCCTAATGTTGGTTCATAGGATCAAAGCTAAATAATGGTTGCGAAAGTTATTTAAAAACCGACTCCACTTTGAATATGATTTAACCCATCTAAATACGACTGAAGCGCCTACTTGTTTCCTATTTCCTCTTTGGATTCGATAAAACAAAGAACTCATCATGAATTCGATAAATCACAATATTAATTTCTCTTCCATTCGGAACAATTCAAACAAATCTACACATACATACAAATCAAACACTTTTTCATGCCATTTTTTAAAACAAGGTGCCTCTCTCTCTATTCTATGTTTCTTTCTCGGGCTACCATCATGGAGCGATAGAGAAGGTGTACTGCTATAGAATAGATCTGGTGGTTATAGGGGTTACCAACAGAAAGGGGTGGGGGCTAGGAGTTAAGTTTCAATATTTAATTTTGTTTCTTACTTCCTCTGTCCCATTAAAAGTGTCATATTTTAAATTTTCAAAGTCTTTATTTATAAATTTTGACTTTAAATAATTTTGTTTGCGTTAGATAATACTTGATGAAAGTTATATGATTTGCGTGTGTTTTACAAGTGTTTTTATCGGGTTAATTTTCATCAAGTTTTATATAACACAAAAAATATTTAATTAAAGTCAAAGTTTATAAATAAAGACTTTAAAAATTCAAAATAAGACACATTTAATGGGACGGATGGAGTATTATTTGAGTAAATTACATATACAATCCATGTAATTTTAACTAAAATAATAAAAATATCATTTCAAACAAGGTAAACATAATCATAATGAAATTAAGTTGATGTACCACAAAGACATCATAAACATGTAACTTTTTAAAATTACACCATAAAGGTGCACTACAAGAATGATAGCCTTTAGTGGCGACAGGCAATAGCGGCGACATGCAATTTGTCGCCGCTAATAGTCGATCTAGAACCCGGTGTATAACAACATATCCTAGTCATTGATCTTTAACATCATCCAATGGTCGGCGACTAAAGTAGGGCAATAGCGGCGACTAAAGTAGGGCAATAGCGGCGACACGCTGTCACCGCTAAAAGTGTGGACCTGACAACAAACCCTCGCCATTTATATCTTATCTTGATCCAACGGTTGAGATTTCATCAAGGCAATAGCGGCGACTAGAGTAGGGCAATAGCGGCGACAGGCTGTCGCCGCTAAAACCCTAAAACCCATCTGCAGCTATACAGCCGCAAACATTCCCTCCAAACCCCACTTTTCCTCAATTTTCTTCTCTTACCGGACGGAAATAGCGAATTTTTGGGCTAAATCGGTTAGTTAACTTTGTTTTTGTTAAAATTCTTTTATAATTTGTTATATATATGTTATACTCTTTAATATTTGTGTATTTTTGGTGTTTTTGGTGAAGAAATCGGTCACCACCATCACTCCTCCGGTCATCACTATAACTTTTCCAGTCATCACCTCGTCTCCGGTCACCATCTACTTGAAACTTCAAACCAATGTTAGTTTTATATGTATTTTTTCCAAAGTTTGGAAATTGTTTATTTTATGGTTTATGTAGGTATGTAAATGTGTGAAAATGGATAATTTAGGTGTATTTGGTGAAAATGGATGTATGAAAATCTATGTATTTGTGTATGTAGTTGTATGTAAGGATGTAAATGTGTATGTGTTAGTGAATGTATGTGAAAATGTATAATGTAGGTGTATTTGGTGAAAATAAGTGTATGAAGATCTATATATTTATGTAAGTAGGTATATGTAAGTATGTAAATGTGTATGTAAGGATGTATGTTTGTATGCAAATGTGTATATGTCAGTGAATGTATGTGAAAATGTATAATGTAGGTGTATTTGATGAAAATGTGTCTATGAAGATCTATGTATTTATGTATGTAGGTGTATGTAAGTATGTAAATGTGTATGTAAGGATGTATGTTTGTATGTAAATTTGTATGTAAGCATGTACGTGTGTATTTAAGTCTATGAATGTATGTATGTAGGTGTGTGTAAATGGTGAAATTGTTGTAATTGGTTCTAAATGTGTGTATGTTAGTATGCATAAAGTATATGTTAATGTGTATAAATTATGTTCAAGTTGAGAATTTCTATGTTTATGTTTAGGTTTGAGAATTTCTATGGCAGTCAGGTATACGTACTAAAGACGTAGCAACAAACACTATCTTGGTTCAAAAGGTAAACAGCCGGCAAATAACGTTGATTTCAATAATTGTTATCAACCTTATTTTTTCGATAACGAAGAAGAAACTGATGGCGAAGAGGAAGAAGAACATGATGACGATGATTAGGATGATTTCGAAGTATAAGTTGTTATTTTTAACGTTTTTACGACTTTAGGATGATTATGTAGAACCTAAACGTTGTTTGTAAATTTATTATGTTTTGTATTTGTTTTATATCGTTTGGTTGCGTTGCGGAAATTAGAAAATTGGCAGGTTTTGTTTTAATTTCGTATTTCGGCAGGTTCGGCCATTAATTAGCTGTTGTTCTCTAAAAAACAAAGACTTTTAGCGGCGACTGGTGTCGCCACTATTGATTCTCGCAAAGCGACAAACTGACCAATAGCGGCTGAGCAATAGCGGCGTACATTTAGCGGCTTGATCAATAGCGGCGACAAAATTGATCAATAGCGGCGACGCGTGTCTCCGCTAAATGTGGTCAGTTCTTGTAGTGGTGTTACTTAGGACAGTTACATGTGTAATTAACTCAAAATTTAATAAATATATGATTTTTATACCTATGTATATTTTTTGGTTTAGTACTTAAAAAAATATGATATACAAATTAAATCAATTTTTTATAGTTTTGTAATCATATGAATTACACAGATTATGTTTGTATTCTAGTTGATTAACTAATATGTATTTACGATAAGTTACTAGTGTGTGAGAGAAAAGCAGAACAATTTTAGTTTCAGTATCGATCTACTAAGGATATTATGATAAGCATTATATTATCTACTAATGATTTATGACAAGCATTTTTATTGAAGTTCGACACAACAACTTATTTAGTTTGAGCTGGTTTAAAATTAAGTATGTAATTAATAATAAATTAATTACCAAACAAATATAGCAAAATATAATTGCTATAGTGGATGATGTCAAGTTGGTTTTATTAAACCAAAGTATATTCGTAATCTACTCGAAATATTATTAAACTGAAATCGGACAAATGCGCAGTTTGGTCATCTCCCATGATCTATGGAAAGGACTCATGTTTCGAGGCCATTCAAAGTCTTCTATGCATGTCTCCAAGGAAGATATTTTTGTTACTCAATGTCTTTAACAACCCACAAATAGTAAACTATATAACATTTCAATATTTCATGGCTTTTACTTTGTCTCTTATCATCAAAATAACAAAAATCTCACTGCACCATATTATAAGAACTTATATATGATAATGCTTTATGTTTGTTACATGACTCGAAATATGACAGGCATCGAACATGGAAACAATAAAACTTCTGGTTAGCATGTATATATTAACATACTCTAGTGTAATGTGTCACAAACACAATAACTTAATGTAAAATAGGCAGATTGATTTGTTACTATTACACAAACACTTATTTTAGCCAAATTTTATGGAAAAAAAACTGTTGCATATTTAGTGTAAGATTTGTGAAACTTCACTTCAAGTGAATCATGTATTGTAACAATACTAGGCTCACTCTAAAGGATTGAGCCTGGTTATTATTACAATGCTCTATTACTTTATTGGCCCTCTTGTGTGGGCAAGAAAAATCCAAAGTTTTTTTAACCGAGTTTTATGCATTTGAGAAGTAAAAGTTAACTTAGAGCTATGTCATATGGTCATTTGAAAAGTAAAAGTTAAACCTTAGAACTATGTGTTGTGAATGTGATATGCGAAAAAAATGGGTCACGTAGATTTTACACGCACCAAAATGTGTTAAGGTGGGGTAAGAGGTGCAATGTGCTCAGGGCCGGCCCAAGCCCAAGTATTTTGAGGCTTGGGCCACCAAATCTATAGGGCCTCCAGTTTTTCCTATATATATATATAATATGGGCCTGCGAAATGGGTTTAATGTGATATGTATGATATGGGCCTGCGAATTGGGTTTAATGTGTATAAAAAAAACGCTGCATATATGGAAATATTGAAGACGAATCAGTTATCAGGGCCGGCCCACCAAATCCATAGGGCCTACAGTTTTTTTCAAAAATATATATATCTAATATGGGCCTGCGAAATGGGTTTAATGTGTGTGGTATATATTTTATATGGGCATGCGAATTGGGGTATCAAAAAAAAAAGCGATGCATATATGGAAATATTGAAGACGAATCAGTAATCACGAATAGGTCGTAGGCATGAGGTTTACAAGATACGGAAGAGAGAATCATCGCCTACACTATGCCCCTAATAAAGGAGATAGAGAATTGAAACGATCGCTTGTAAATCTACATCAATCATCATCAACGGTAATATTTTAGAGTCATGACCTTTAAATAAGATGGATTGATTCAGTTTTATTCATATGAGTTCAGAATTTCGAAAATTGTTCTTGATTTTGCTATTATTTTTCTGCCAGTCTGCCACAAATCATCATTCATTTTGTTGGAATTAGAAGGCTTCTAAATCTGAATCGAAATTGGTATCTTGGTGATAAGATTGAAAGGGCTGAGTTCGTTGAGATAATTGGTGACGAAATTGAAGGTTTCAATTAAAAATTAAGGTCAAAAAGTTGACGAAAATAGAAAGGAAATAGAATAGAAAAATAGCGAAAACTCACTACAAAAAAATGGCATATAAATTAGACCCACGTCACCTACTTTATAGTTTTAGACCCACGTCACCTACTTTAGAGAAAAGCGTGCTATTTATATATTGCGTTGCATCCATACGAAGTTGTGTTTTTGAATACATGGAATTCTGCTTTCTTCATTTGTGATATAGCCATTTGTATTTAGATAGTTTGTACATCTTTATAATATTTCATTGCATTATATTTTATAATTTTAATCAATTTGTAGATACTTTCAGCTTTATTTGTGGTTGTAAATTGTTTTGTGAATTTGGATATTTTATATAAAAACAGATTTTTAAATTGAATTGCAACCATAGAGAATATCAAAACTGCAATAATATTAGTAGCAAAATCCATAGCAATGTTCTAGTTGCTTGTGTAGCTAAATTCGTAGCATTATCCGTATCAAATTTGTGGCTCAATTTGTAGCAAAAACCATAGCAAAAATACGTAGCAAAAGTCATAGCTAAGGTTTCGTAGCTAAAAAATCCGTAGCTAGAGATCCATAGCAAATTCCGTAGCAAACTTTTTTGTAGCAAAATCCATAGCTAAATTAGCAATGTCCCTTTTTATAGCTAAACCATAGCAAAATATAATTCCGTGGCTAAAATTCGCAGCAAATAAATCCGCGACGAGACTTGTAGCTACGAACCAAATTTGTAGCAAAATGGGTGTTTGCTACGAATTTGCTACGAATTCGGCCGTAGCGAATGCCATTTTTTTGTAGTAGTGGTAGTGAGTTTTCGCTATTTTCTCTATTCTATTTCCTTTCTATTTATAGAGAAAGTAGGATATTAGACCCACATTGAAGAAACTATAAACGTTGACGAAACTATAAATGTTGATGAACCTTTAAATGTTGATGATTTTGTACATGTATATGGACCTTCAAATATATATGATCATAGTCAATGGACTATTGTTAACACTAATTTAAGAGATATACTTGTAGAAAAAGGTCCAATTAAGATTGATGATTATGATTTTCCTAAAGATGAGCATTCTAGGAGCTTTAGTCCTCTCTATATGCCAAAAATGGCAAACGAAGAGAAATATGAAAGAAAATTGTTGATTTACTCTATAGAGTTAGATAAAGTATTTTGTTTTTGTTCCAAATTATTTGATGTGAATTCATCTAAAAGTAACTTAGCTAAAAAGGTATTAATGATTGGAAAAATATTAGTACTAAATTAAAACAACATGAAGCAAGTAAGGAACATATAGTCAATATGAGAACATGAATTGAGTTAGAAACGAGATTAGCGAAAAATAATACATTTGATAAAGAAACTCGAATTGTTATAAATAAAGATAAGGAACATTGGAAAGATGTACTTAAAAGAATTATTGGCGTTGTAAAAACTTTTAGCATGAACAATATACCATTTCGTGGAGATAACGAAAAACTTTATGAAAAAAACAATGTTAGACGAATAAAGAACAAAGAAATCTACAATGATTATCTTGGTCATAATATGCAAAACGAACTAAATAGTTTATTAGCAAGTGAAGTTAAAAATAAAACTGTTAACACAACAAGGAAGCTAAATACTTTTTAGTTATACTTGATTGCACATCCGATACTAGTCATAAAGAACAAATGTCAATTTTATTTACGATGCTTAGATATCTCATCACCGATTGAAGTTAAAGAATATTTTCTTGAATTTATAATAGTAAATGATACAATTGTAAAGGTCTATTTGATGTTATGATTCAAGAAATTTGTAATATAGGACTTGATATGAATAATATTAGAGGACAAGGCTACGACAATGGTTCAAATATTAAAGGAAAGCATCAAGGTGTTCAAAAAAGATTGTTAGATGTTAATCCTAGAGCCTTTTATACACCATGTAGTTGTCATAGTTTAAATTTAGTTCTTTGTGATATGGCTAATTCGTGTACAAAAGCTCGTGACTTTTTTTGAATTATACAACGTACTTATACAATTTTTGCTTCATCAACCAAAAGGTGGAAAATACTACAAGATTCTTTACCAAAATTAACTCTTAAACCTTTATCAAATACACGTTGGGAAAGTAGGGTAGAAAGTGTTAAGGCAATTAGATATCAAGCACCACAAATAAAAAAGGCACTTATGGAATTACATAGCGTTGATGATTCAAAAGTTCTAAACGAGGCTAATTCCTTGGCAAATTTTGAATTCAATAAGTTTGAAAATTTTACGTGCTATTAATCGTGTTAGCAAGAGCGTACAAGAAAAGGATATGTGTACTGATAGTGCTATAAAAAATTAGATGGGCTTTTGTGTTATTTTAAAAATTATAGAGAAAATGGATTTGAAAATGCTATTATTGATGCAAAAGAAATCACTTTAGAGATGAATGTAGAACATACGTTTCGTGAAAAACGTTTCATCCATAGAAATAGACGATTAGCTGAAAACGTTGCTAATGAAACTACTAAAACTCCTATTGAATTATTTAAAACTGATTACTTTTTATATATAGTAGATCAAGCTATTTCTTCAATCAAGACTAGATTTGATCAATTTAAAATGTTTGAAAGTATTTTTGGTTTTCTATTTAGTATAAAAAAGTTGAAATTTTTAGATGATAATAGTTTAAAACGACATTGTATTAATCTTGAAAGTTCTTTAAAACATGATACTAGTATAGATATTGATGGCTTAGATTTATTTGAAGAATTAAAAGTTTGCGACATATGATACATTTAGAATGCGACACCCCTATAAAATACGAAACTATTAAAGATTTTAAATTTTTTAGAAATGCTTATATTGCTTATAGAATTATGTTAACTATTCTGGTAACTGTTGCGTCTGCCGAAAGAAGCTTTTCTAAATTAAAATTGTTAAAAAATTATTTAAGATCTACAATGTTACAATAAAGATTAGCTACTTTGTCAATTGAAAAACGATTTGCTAGAAGAAATGATTATGAAAATTTTATTAAAAAGTTTGCATCTATTAAAGCTAGAAAAGTAAACTTAATCTAAGCATATCTTTGCGCATTCAAAAAAATATATAAAAAAAATTTTAACTCCGCCAACAATAAACCTTATAGTTTATTTGTCGGTCCCAAGCCCGGGTAAAGGAGGAGGGTTTTTCTCAAATTGGTTTCTCCTTTTTTTTAAAAAAAAGCCACGAGTTTTTACTTCGTCTTAGGCCACAAAAATGGTTGAGCCGGCCCTGAATGTGATATTGGCTTAATTATAAATGATTGAGTTGTATATTATTTAATAGGTAAAAAAACTATAGAAATTGTCCCACGCCTGCCGATATCTCTTGATATTTCTACGCCCTTGCCCCTCATGACCCATTGGCCCCACATTGTTATGGTGTTCGCACCCCCATTGACCATAGCCACTATGACAGGGTTCCTCGCCCCTTTCACCTAAACCATAACAAATAACCTTAGATCTCGTTTATTTTGAATCCAAGTTATATAAAACTAATATGCAGACTTGTCACGCGTTGCGACGGCGATGTAAATTAACTAGAGTTTGTACCATTAAATATTTGACCCGACTCGTCTTCGAACAAAACTTATGTCAATACGTAGACAAACTAAAACGAAGATAAAAATAATTATGAAAACGTATCATATTTGGCCCAAGAAAAATTACGTCAAAACGTAAACCAACTTAGATTTTTACCGAAACGTACTTAAAAAATGCACGTAAGAAAATAGTTTTTTTAAGTTAAAGAATGGTAAAAGCGTTTTACAATCTAGTGACCCGACTTGTTTTCGAACACAAGTTATGACAAAAGTAAACCATTTACATCAAACATAAACCAACCTAGTTTTGTACCAAAACATACTTAAAAAAAGCATGTGAGAAAATAGTGTTATTTAAGTTAAAGAATGCTATTGCGTGTTGCTGAGGTGTTGAAATGTAAAGTAATTCAAATTTATACCGCCTATTGTAAAGGTATTATATTTAACCTCCTCGTTTTCAAATAAAATTTATGACAAAACATAGACCAACCGAAAACATACATAAAAATAAGCATAAAAATATATTATATTTGACCGACGTGCATAAAATAAGAACGTAAAACTCAAGAGGAGTTAAAATATCCTTTTACAAGTTTTTATAAAGCTAAAGAAGTGATAGTGACAATGTAGATATTGAAGAATGAAGGTAAAAAAACCAAAAAGAACAAGAAAATAAAAATAAAAGACAAAAATGAAAACAAAAGGAAAAGAAAAAAAACATGATTTGAATATCGCTACTGGTAAATAAAATCGTTCAAAAATTGTAATTTATAATAATTGGATGAATACAAAGAAACAAATCATATACAATATCTAATTGAAGAAGAGACAGTAGCAAATAATTTAAATAACAAAAATTTAACTTCTATCTTTAATAACCCCCTCTTCAAGGGAACATGCAGTGAACAAACAGAAAGCTTGGTGCGAAAGTCTTTAAATAGAGAATTTGATAAATATTTATTGAAATTGTTACCGCTTAAAGTTTGGTAGGAGTATGTAATCGTCCTGGAGAAACAAGCTCACGAACAAAGTGTCACACCCTATTCGTAGCGGAAGCGCAACGGGTGACTTAACGGTAATCATTGCAATCAATCGTGTAAACATATCCATAAACAACAACAACGATGCCAGGTATTGCATAGATTCAAATCCAAAGTTTACAAGTTTCCAACAAGTTTCATAAGTTATCCAAAATAATATTTTGTTAAGTTACATCACCAAAATATATTTGTTATAATCGTAAATTAAATCGAGGTTTTGACTCCTGTATGCCCAAACGAGGAATGGATATAAGAGGCAAATCCTCCAAAAGCGGTCATCATTGTATCGACGTTTCTTAACTTCTGAGGTCCATCACTAGTTACGCCTTGTTTCCTGAAATACATGTAGTTTGAAAAATCAACAAAAGTTGAGCGGGTTCATGTAGTTTTGTTTTCGAATAAATTGTCATAATTGTAATCCAATATTGAAATCCAGGTATATTAAAATAATCATGGAATTTAAGGATCTATCAGTGGGTAGCGAGCCCTCCGATACTATGCGCCATAAGTAAATTACCAAACCGAGACACTTTGTTCTCAAGTGGGTTCACAAAAGCACTCCATGGTTAACAACTAGGAGTGGAGCGTGCCTCAAGCTCAATAGATCTACATCTTTTGCACCTTGGTCACTAAGTGATTAATGGTTACTAATGTTATGCTTGTTATCAATCCTACTTACGCATATCGATCTTGTTATCGTCTAACTCCATAACTAACATAGCATATGTCTTGACATGCATTTCCCCCGAGTGTTATAAAACCGAAAACGTTTAAAAGGAAAGGGGGACATGAACTCGCGGATTTGCATTCCTTGTGTTTCGTGTAAACTCACAAGTGTTCTCTTGGTCTTGAACCGAAACCTACAAGTGTTCTAAATTCAATTAGACACTTAAGTCTATGCTTGTTCTATGTACAAGTTCCCATCTTGTGTTAATTGTTCTTAGTTGTGTCCTTGATTAATTATTTCTTGACTTGTTAATATATATTTTGTTGTCAAGTCTTGAATTGTGTGTGAACGGCATCGTCCGTTCCTTGTCCTCGTGTCTAGCACGCATGTCATTGGGCCTAGCCCATGTCCTTGTGTCATTGGGCCTAGCCATGTCTTTGTGTCTTTGGGTCTAGCCATGTCTTTGTGTCTTTGGGCCTAGTCCAAGTTATATTTATTCTTAAATAAATATGTATGTCCCAATTAAGATGGGTTGTTAAAAATAATATGATTTTTAACTTATACTTGTACTTGTATACTTATACTTTTCTAAGTATTCTCATGTTATGCCTCTTTGACGATGTTCATGTATTTCCCATTAGGTGTATATTTTCCGGAAATTAGTTTTCTTAAAAATAATATATTTTTAAGGCTTGTTTGTAATATATTATATTTCTACCAACTTTGTTAAAATATATATATAAGATATATATATATATATATATATATTATATATATATATATATATATATATATATATATTATTGTGTATAAGTTCATCCAATTGTCCAAGTCTATATTAATCAAGGAATATATATAAGTTTATATATTATTGTTGTATTTGTCCATGCACCCAAGTATGGGTATTTTTTGTGTGTATTCTTCTTGAGTATTTTTCTTGGTCTTTTGGGGTCTTTATATATACACTCCATTGGGAGTATTTATTGTTTTGAATCCTCTAATTTGTCTACTACCTTATAATACACATAGCACACAATACTTGGTGACCTCTAAATATATATTTTCCTAAATATATATTTATACTTGTTCTTATACTATAAGAAATATTTATTTTCTTAACTTGTATTTTTATATAAAAATAGGGTATGGCCATGTTTAATTTATTTAAACATCTTAAAATCAAAAGTTTAGTAGCAAAAATTATATTTTTCTAAGTGTTGAATTTTTATAAAAATTTGGCCATAGTTTTCCCTAGATTTAGGAGGTTTCCCAGGTTTAAAAACATGTTTTAATTCTTCCAAAACTCACAAAATCAACTACCACAATGTTCACAAGTTTAAACAACTTCATACAAGCTCTTTTCACATGATGATGAACTCATAACTTTGTAAAAACACGTAGTCTTTTAATATGATGTTTAACATATTTATTTATCTTCAAAAACACTAATTATCCACTAATTACACAACTTTGTGAAAAATTCATGTTTAACAACTTGTCCATACACCTTCTTGAAAGGTTTAAATTCCATGTTTATGTTATTTTTAAGCATTTATCATGTTCATCTTTCTAGTAAATCAAGTTCATCAACTTTGTTCTTCGTAGGTCTTTCAAGATCCATGTATACACTTGTTAGAGCTTTACATCTAACAAGTCTACATATGATGAGCATCAAGCCAAGCACAAAATAATCATACACAACATTATTACACTTCAAGATTATGCTGGTTTTCTTTAGATCTATAGTGTTCTTCATGTGTTTATCATTTTAAAGGTTATGTTTCTTGATGGTTTTGCTTGTACACTTACAACATACTAGTAACAAGAATCAAAACAAGGTTCAAGAAGCTTGACTAGCTCTAGTGGCTAGGGAAGTGGCAATAGAACACAAGAAGATGAAGATGAAGAAACAAGGTGGATAAAAGCTCCTCAAGGTGGTCCTTCAACTCCTAGTGCTTGAATACTGCTTAGATGATCTTGAGACACCCTTGAACACCTTTGGAATGGTTGTAAAATGAAGCAAGAATGGAGATTATGGGAGGTGGTATGTGGTCGTGGATATGGAGGATGATGGAGGTGGTTGTGTTGTTTGAAGATGATGAAGATAGGTGTTGAGAGTTGTGAGATTTAGTTGGTGATCATGTCCCTTTATCCCCTTACAAGTTCTTATTTCCCTTAAACACTTCTATAATCCAACATACCAAAAACATTATCTTGAGAGAACATGGGGGCTTGTGGGCCCCATGTTTGACCGTAAATTAGCAAAGGGGGGGGGGGGGGGTTGGTTTGGTTTCAAGTATTGGTTAATCAATCTAGTTGGATATGAAGGGTCTAGTTAAGAGTTAATTTGTATTAGTGATTCTAGTATGAAGCAAGGTGCCGGGTGACCTTAACTAGTCGTATGACATCAAAATAGTGTTAACTAGTTCACTAGATGCTTCTAGTTGTGTTCGGTGGTCGTTTCGTTATCGGATCGTTAAATTGCCAAGTGGTGCTCCTTGTACGGTATTATGTGTTTTGTGATACCAATGAATTCCCAATACTTTTGTAAGTATTTTAAGATGTTTGAACTTATTTCTGGACGTTACATTGGCCATTAAATGCTGAAATTTTGTTGAAATAGTTATTGACTGTCCGGTTCGGACACTTTTTGGTGTTTATGTTACTTCCGGAAAGTGTTATCCTAAATCATTGTTTTTCCCTCATAGGATTTAATGTGTTATTGTTACCGGTACCTCATCTAGTCCCTAAAACTATCGCTAAGCTGAGTACCGGACTAGTGCTGACACAGCTAGTCTAGCCGGCAAGTCTACTAGTTGTTTTAGTGCATTGTCTATCTGTTTTCAGGGGTGATGATCAAAGTGAATAATATGCACTAAATGTAATTCATGACAGTTTCAGATATATAAGTTGTAATCTAGCAGAACATGGCGTTTCATGATATAATTGCATAATTAAAATGACTAGTTAGTTCTACGGAAATTACCCGAAAGTTGCCAGTTGTCACACAAAGTGGTAATTAATATTAATATGTTTAACCTTTTATGAGAAACTGGTTTCTGACTCAGGAAAATGGCGTTGAGATTCTTACAAAGTGTAGGATGATTTGGAGGCAAAGTGTGCAATTTGCGTAGCAGCAGTGTTAGCCAAGAGAAGATTTTGGTAGAGGAAAATGGAGTAACTGTAGGTTGAGTGTCGAGTTTCAGTATATTGATCACATTCAACATCGGAAAAAACCAACTAATGAAGACCGTGTAGGATGCCGAAAATTAAAACCATAAAAGATGATGCCTTTGACGTACCAAAGAATACCCTTAACCAACTGAAATTGAGCCAAAGTTAGAGCATGAAGAAAGAAATTTGCTATATTTATCGCATAAGGGAGATCCGGTCTGGTAATGGTAAGATATTGAAGTGCACAAACAAACGAATATTAAAGCATCTCTTGTAAGATAACGAACATACTTAGCTTGGTGAAGAAAGATCGCATTGTCTATGTAGGTTACCTCGAGATCCAAGATATAAATGTGCTTGTCAAGGTCCTTGATAGGAAACTCCTTGTGAAGTCAATCAATGAACCAACATATATTAGCCTCATTATTTCTTGTGAGAATAATATGATCCACGTACACTACCAAGTGTAAAATGCAAGAATCTTAGTGAAAGACAAAATAACAAGGTGTCAGCTTAATTACACAATAACCCTTGATGGATTAGAAAAGTACGAAGTCATTTGAACCAAAACCAAAAATTTTTAGTGACCATATAAGGCCTTTTTGTGTACATGATGCATGTAGCATGGATCAACAAATCCTAGAGGTTGTTACATAAATATGGTATGGATAATGTTGCCATTTAAAAATGCATTTTAAAGTCTAAGTGATGAAGTGTAACATCCGCCAAAAACGGGTCCTAGAAAACCCAACTCGTTTGTGAACCGGATCCTACGCGTAATAAATAAAAATGAAAATTTTATTATTTACATTACTTTAAAGATTGTTTTCGTATTAACTAAAGTAAATACGGGTTTGAAAATATTAATTTCATAAAAATGGTAATTTTATAAACAAACTAAAGTTAGCTCGTTAAGTATTATGAAAGAAAAATCATTAACAAGGTTCGAAACTTAGGTTATTAAGTTATAAAGTGCAAGGGGCCATTCCTGCCCAAAAGCCAATTCAATTCATGTTGCATGACATTCATGCGCCCCATTCCCTTATCCCCACTCGCCCCGATCTTAAACCCACTCGAGTGTCACTCTCTTTTACGCGCGAACTTCACCCACATCGTTCTTCTTCATCTCACCGGATCCAAATGATTCTATCATCAAACGATACTACTCAGATCCCAAACGACATCTCAGTGTCATTTTAAGTCTCAAACGACATTCAAACAAGATCAAACAACATTTACCTAAACGCCTTCTTCTCAAACGAGAACCTGTTCCCTGACCCGAGAAACCAGAAAATCTGACCAGTCCCACACGTCTCATATCACGTCGTTTAACTTCCTAACTCGTTTCAAATGATCGAAGTATGGGAGATATAAGTTATGTAGCAATTAATCATATAATGAACTCTTGTAACCGACAAATTTATTTCAAGATTTAATTACCTTTATTATCATAAACGATCGAGTTTTCTATCAAAACAACAAAATTGACTTATAACTCATACCATCACAATTCTTGTCATTTTTTACACAAACCCTCGCTGCCAATTTCAAGTTGCATCCATTCTATTTCGCGAATTCAAGTAAAGGACATACTTAGGGCTTGGAACTTGATCACTTGATTTCCTCTTCATTTATCAACGAAATTAGGTATTTCTTGACCCTATTCTATTTAATTTTTCATGCTCTATAAGATGCATCTATCCATTTCTGAAACAAATCCGGCTTTAGACTATTGTGATTCTAGGGTTCTTGAACACTTGAATTTGGGGATTTTCAATTTAGATTTGTGTTTTGATGAATTTGGACATCCTAAACTGATCTTGTATATGTTAGTATGGATTATGTAAATTTTGAGAATTATTGGACTTTGTTTGAATCTATTAGACAATTTAATTTGTTATCTTACTTTAGTAAATTCAGGTAAAATACAAGATAATCAAAGTATCGTATCCCAATTTTGTAACACCCCAAAACCCTAATGTCTAATTCACTAGTATGGTTTCATGTGTTATGGAATGAAAGGTGATAACTAAGTTATTTAACTTAGTTAAAACTACAAGTCTAATAGTAGGGAATAAGGTTTGTAGTAAATGGGATTAAGACGACAAAAATGAGGGGCTAAATCTAGCAATTTGAATTAAAGTTTTATAAAAACCAAAAAAACTCTAGTAAGCGTATATGTGTGTGTCGTATGGAAAGAAAGAGAAAAGAGAGGAGGCATAAACCTCTCATGATCAAGGAAGAAGTTAAACAAATCGAAGGATGATGAATGGATGATCAAATGCATCGATAAATATCTAGCATCATCCAACCCTAATCAACATGTGATAAGTTGTAGATTCTTATTTAGTAAAGTAGCATGAAATGGGTTATGATCAAATCCGTGAACTAGAATGAAAGTAAGCATTATTGTGTATTAGAATCACCAAATATTAAACTTGTTTTATGTATGATTTTGAGTAATTTCATGTTTGGAGGTGAAGCCCACCATTGGTGGTGAAGATAGCGTCATGGGTGTGTCATCCATGTCCATTCCTTGTTCAATTCTTGATATATTATGTGGTCTGTGATGAATTCTTGTAAGTTAGATTGAATATGGTATGAAATTAATTAGATGTTTTATAGTGTTGATGAATGAAAGCAAGATGTAGGAAGAAAACCATGAAAAACTTGTACATTATGCTTAGATGGTAGTACGCACACCAAGTGTTTGATGAAATGCCAAGTATAGATTAGTATGTGAAATTGTATGCCAACGATGGATGGACATGTGAAGAAAGTGATAATGACATGGTTGATAGTAAACTAACATGTGAAATGTGCTTTAGTTGGAAATATAGTCGATTGTATGATTTGGTAAGAAGTATGCATTAGTAGCTTGTGTTTAATGCTTGAATGGTATAATACACCCTATATGTTTGATTGATTGTTTGTTGAGGTTAAGAAGCGAGTTGATGTTAATCGTAAAGAATGTGAATGTACTACGTAAGGACAATGTTGTGATGGCGATTCGGATTAGTTAATCATGGTTATGGTGCTACTTATAGGATTATGGGAATACTAGTATGGACGGAAATGACTGTGTATATAACTAGGTGATTACATGTGGTTGTATGTGTTCTACAACATGAGTATGAGGTGCAAATGGTATCCTTAGTATGGTCAACTACATCAAGATGGGTATATGTTCATAAGTTGAAAGTGTGTATGTAGGACAACTGACTTTCTAAAAGTCAACAATGTACGAATAGCATGGTTACGCCTTTGGACACAATTGTAAGAGTAGAGAAATCATGTGATACAAGTTAGATAATTTATGTGTTATACATGATGATGTAACACCCAGACCGCGTAAAAACAACAAACCGCGGCGGAAACGTCGAGGAGTCACGTTGACAGATTGTTACAACAACACATGGTATTTGAAGTTTCGTTTTATTTGAATATTGAAGTTACATAGTTACATAGTTACATTGTCTTGGAATTTAAAACTAACTAAATAAACTATTGTCTTTCATATTTTAAAGCACTAAGTCCGCGTCCAATCCTACGTGAGCATGCATCGACATCAAACTTGGTTTCCTGAAACATATATGAAAACGAGTCAGCAAAAATATGTCGGCGAGTACATAGGTTTTGTGAGTGTATCAAATTCATGGCCTTGAAAATGTATTGCAATACCTCGTCAGACTACTAGAGTCGTTAATTGAAAACCTTGTTATCAAAAATTATTTGGTATTGCAATGATAACTAACCAACTAAAACAAGTTAGTTATAGCTTATAAAAGACTTGTAGCCATGAATCTTGACCAAAACACTTGTTTTGTAAATTCGAGTAGTAAATCGTCTTGAAGAAACTTTGTATGGTTTATATCTTTAAATTGAAAATCGTTGCGTGTCATTGTTTGAAAACCGTTGTTTCAAGTGATTTGAATAACGCCACGTATGTAATATGATAAAAGCACTTATATATAGGAAGTACCAACGGCGTATCCACCATGCTTTTATCACATCACACACATTCCGTTATCTAAATCACTTACCAAAAATCAATCGTCCATTGTTCGTGTCATAAACCAATCGTCCATTGTTCATGTTCTAAACCAATCATCCATTGTTCGTGTCATAAATCAATCGTCCATTGTTCGTGTCATAAACCAATTGTTCATCGTCCGTGTAAACAAATCGTTCTTCTTTTAATTGTGAAAAACTTTTGGTCGTTTTGGTGAATACATTCAAACCTGTGTTGACTCGTCTATACCACCAAAGGGTATCTTTAAATTGCAATAACAAACCACCAAAGGGTTTGTTAAAGTAAACAGTTTCGGTCGTTCCCCAAACTTCCCCACAAACACCGGGAACCTTGGTAACGGGATTGTCAGTCCTATGGTACCATAACTTACTACTGGTCGGCTTGATCGATGTTAATGAATGTCATTCGTGTCATATATACAACGCACCAATAAGTTCGTTCACATTATTAATCGTCATGTTTATATAAACCATAGCATTTGTAATTTGAAAACTTGAAAACAATTTAGCACATATGAGTCAACCCAAAATATTTGAAAAACATAAAAGAGGGGAGCTATGTACTCACTTGGTATTGCAAAGTAACCTTGAATAAAAGATCAAACAAGCTCAAAAGTCCGACAAATCAAACGTGTCCTAAAATCGGATAACTATGTAAATATCGGGACTTTAATCGGCGGATCGGATAGAACGAGGTCCTGTAAACCAAATGAGTGTTGGTACTCATATGAAATGGTTTAACAAAGTCTAAATTCTGATTTTGAAAAGGATCCCTAAGTGCTTTTGACCCGTTATGACTTGTTAAGGTAGTTTGCGCTACTTTAACGGATCATTTACGTAAATACGTGTTCGGATGGTTAGATATGTGTTATGATAAGTCTAATATGCCAAAATAAGTTAATATAGTTGTAACATCAGTTTATATGTTAAAACATTGGTCACATATGCTTAAAGTTGATTTATGCGCAAAAAGGGCATTTTGGTCATTTATAAAGGCATAACTAGTGACTTAACATAATACTAACCAAACGACGTGACCATAAGGTATAACCTCAAAGGGTTATTCCCTATGCAACTATGGTCACAATACGTGTTTGGTCGAATCCTAAGATTGACCATACGGGTCGGATTCGAAAGTCAAAGCGGTGGTCAAGACCGCTCGACTTACGATCCTAAACAAGCACTAAACTAAAAGTGACGAGTTAAACATGTTAAAACATGTTTAACTAAGTTAGAAAACTGATTTGATATCAAAAAAGGTGTTTTGATACCTAAAAATGTTTCCGTCGTAAAATGCACATAATGCGCACTTTTGACCGAAACTTTGACTCGTCACTTCGACTAGTAAACGCGGTAATTAGTAGGCATGATCGCTAAGGATCATAACCATCGTGATTACGATCACGTTGCAAAGTCCAATTGAACTTTGACTTGACCAATTATGATCAGAACCGAAAGTCAAACAGAAAGTCAAACTGTTTGACTTTTAGCTTATAACAAGCTATAATAAATAACTAGGTTATGATAGAACACTTACTTGTGCTCAAGGAAGCCAAGATTACTAGAAAAACTCAGATGGGAGGCCTCCTAAATAGGTAGCAACTCCACTTAGAGTTTAGAGAGAAGAAAGAAGGAATGAGCAAATTGTGAGGTGAGTTTGAGGGCCTATTTATACTTGTGGATGATGCACAAGATCGTTCCAAGTGTTAGGCACTAATTTAGGATCATTACACGTCCATTAACGTGTCAAAATCGTGCTAGAACTTGGAGAACACGAATTCTTGGGCTTCAAGGCTGTAAAACAGCTGTCTTCCATTTCCTGCTGTCACTGGTCATCCCCCGCGCGTCGCGAGAGGTCTGGGTGAGTCTCACGCGTGCCGCCTGGCATTCCAAAGTTTCAGAATTGGCAGAACAGGTCCCTGCAGCACGTTTAAAGTGTTTTTGACGCGTTTAACCCCCGTTAATCCAAAATTCAGGCTTTACAAGGATGTTAAAGCATAGGGGACATGAAATATGCTTGGAAATATCATGGATGTCGGCTCATACGGTCATACGGTTGCGGTTTTTGGTTAATTACGACGATAATCGTAACGAACACACCGTAAAGGCGTAACGAATGATATTTTTGCATTTCAATCATTAAAATACAATATTTTAATGATTACAAAAATTTTTGGATGTGCGTACATGTTTCGGATTAGGAAATACGTGATTTGACTTAGTTTCGCAGAATTTGCAAAATATCCCCTGAGCTTGTATAAGCGTGTTTTTGCCATACCGAAGCCCTCAGAACTTATTTCTAAGTTATGTAAAGGGTATTTAGGGTATGTTTGGCTTATGTCATTGTTCCGGAGCGCGTTAAACTGATTACGTTTGCGTAATAGTTTGCGATTTTACTCCCAGAAGTTGTTTAAGAGTTTGGAATCGTGCAGGAATTAAATACGTGCAATTTTCATAAAAATACAAATCTCGAAAACAAAACACAAAAAATTTTATTGATTGCTAATTCGTTTGGAATTTGTTACACGATCGAATCACCACAAATGTCACAGATGATGATTGAAATTTGCATGGATTTGGAATGACACGAGAGTTTATGTATGTCTTCTGCATGCTAATGATTGACCAATGAAAGTCAATGTAACTAGTTGTTGAAAATAATGTCAGTATGAATGTATGTGAATGCTATCAGTGTGGTAAACCTAATGACATGAAAGAACAGGAATCATGCCAAGATGGACCAAAGCATGGAAGGCTAACAGGTCAAGGGGAGGCAATAAAGTAGGCACGAACACAGACGCCTAAGGTAAGTGATTCTATAACTAACTTTATTATAATGTAATGAGTTTTGATTGCAAGAGGATGGTAGTCATGAAAGGATGGGTAAGTGGTGGTAGAATGAAAGTAAGTAACGTCGTCCTGGGAAATATGTAGATCAGTTGTGAACGAAAGCTCTTGGTAAGTTCAAACGAGTCAAAATGTAAAAAGGTAATGTGTTAGGATGTTGAATTTGGATGTTGTGAGATGGAAATCATGTAAGAATGTTTAGATAATGATATTACTAAGGTAAGCATTGTTGTAGCAAGTCAAAAGTGGTTAAATATGTCGGAAAGTTCATGGTAGACTCAAACGGGGCAAAAGTTAGAAAGTTTTGTGTCGGGATGTTTTTTGGATGTTGGGGTATGAGGGTTAGTGTTAGGATGACTTGGGGTCTTGGAATTATGTTATTTTATGTTTGGAGACTTTCGGGATGCGCGAACGGGGGTAAAAACACGTAGATGAACGAAATCTAGGTGTCGGTGTTGCAAACAAAGTCATTGACGCCCAGACATGAAGTCGCTGACGCCCTAATCTACTGTCTACGAACTCGGCGTCGACTTCGATTGAGTCGGCCACGCCACCTAAGGAAGTCGTTGACGTCGATCAGACCCCGATTTTTGTTTTTCATGTTTTTAATGTTTCTGGCGCATGTAGACCCATTCCTAAGCCCCCATTAATCTTCCATAATACACCATAACCTTACCATATAGTTGTGTGAGGTATGGTTGAGTATGTACCTCGTTTTTAAGCTCCCGAAATGTAACCAAAGTTTACCAAAGAGAGTTTATGAGGTGGGGGTAAGAATGGGGGCGTGTATGCAAGTATGTGTGGGAACAAAATAAGTATGTGGACATGTATGAATCTAGTTGTATGTTAGTAGATAGAATCCATAGGTAAGCATGAATAGGAATGAGCTCGTACGTAGGGTTGTATGTACGAATTTTGTATGAATGAATGTTTGTGGCTAGGATTCGTATCTATGCATACGTGAGCATGAAGTTATATGTAAGAGTTAGGAGAGAAAGATATGTATGCATGTATTGAAACTATATCTATATAACTATATAAAGGAAGTGATGTACAAACATGTAATTTTACATTGCATCCAACACTTTAATCAATATGTGCAACTAGTAAAAGCTTGTTTTATGAGAGTAAAATTGTAAAGAGTACAAATTATAAGACACTATGAGGGTATAATGAATTCATCCTACACCCATACTCACACACTAAAAATCTTTTCCTTATCTGCCCTCTAGAAACATAATAGATATCCTCACAATTCAATATGTCTATTGAGTATCCCTTTTGTTTCCATACCACCCCCACTTAAGAACACAAAAGTCAAACAAGAAGCTAATCGCCAGCATGAAGCGATTGAGGCTGCTAAGAGGTCTCGTAGATCGACGCGGTGGAAGCACAGTTTAAGGTATTTTCTTCAATTTGAATCAGATTTGTTGATTATCACAACTTAATAAGGATTAAATTGCAACATTTGATTCTCAATTAGGGAGTATCTAGGGATTTAGAGTTCAAGAAGAAAAGGGTTAAATGATGCAAAAGGAGATGAGACCGTGTTTGGATGAATTTTAAAGCTTTTTGTTCTAATAAAGCTTCGTGTTTATTCTTTGTTTTTGTTCCGATTTATAAGGTTTTAGGTGTCATTTGGTTCGCAATCAGGAAAGTGAACCTGTTTAAATTTGTTTCGGATAAGCTATAATTTTTTTAGTAATACGATCTTGACTTTTCGTCTAGTTATATCTTTCTCTCTCAATAAGTTGTTCAAATTTTTTTATTTTCTTTTACACTATGGTTTCGTTTAATTAGTCTCTGTCAACTTTTTGGTTATTACTTTCCCAATCTGATTGGTTAAGCATGGAGGTATTAGTTTGAATCTATAAGCTGATTGTTGGTTATATGCTTCGATAAGCTTACTTTTATGGTAATATTACAAAGGGAAAAAATAACAAATTCTATGTGGTATGACTAATAACTTGTCATAGGTGGAAACATTGGCGTATCTATATAATGTATCTATATCTGTATATCTATATAACTATATAAAGCAAATGTGATGGATAGAGATGTAATTTTGCAATAGGTACGAGTTTTGAAGCAACACATACAAAGAAGTCAATGCCTTTTTAGAGGGGTTAGAACAGAAAAGTGTACAAATTCTAAGATCCAGAATCCCTTTTGTCTAAAATCCATTGTAACTAATCGCCTGCTCATGAACACTTATGATGGGGAATGGAACCGATCTTCCGTCCCTACCTTCAACCTATACCCAATAATCACTTCCAACTAAAGTTAAATCTCAATGTATGTATTCTTATGATTTTGTTCACAAACAAGTGGGATGAATTGGTTCCAATAGCAATGTGTAGTGGTGTTTCCTACCAGCAGATGATTTTTACATCAAGTTTATCACGTCGAATATAAAAAAAGTGTGCATTCATGGTCAACCAAGGGTTAAGATGAAGATGCAGTGAGGTAAGGGTCTCAATTCCATTGTATAGAAGGAGGATGTGATGTTATATGATGAACCGCGGTTGTGTTACATTTGAAAAACTGGGTCTCGATTTTCTGGTTTTGATACAATGATTAATCTGCATGCATTTCAATTTTTAATCTGCAATTGATGTTTGTTTCGTGAAGGTTTCGGTTTTGTAAAAGGTAATATGATATCTTTCATACACATCGTATTATTGCAAGGGGAAATAAAGCATGAGAATTCTATTGTGTAAACGTCCGATCAACTTTCGTGGGTATCAATCAACATTATAGTATTTTGGTTACATTCTCGTTTGTATTTTGTGTTTTATGATAGAAACGTATGGTGCTCACTAACTATTTCTTAAAAAACCTGGTATGTGCATATTTATTGTTTGCCTTTTCTTCTGTTTTTTCAAAAAAAAATTGTTTTTATGTAAAATTTGCTTTTATTGTTTTCTTTTGAGCATATTTTATGATTTTTATATATCATTTTATCCACCCCCCCCCCCCTCCCAGAGTATGTCAATCAGTTGTATTACGTATTGTTTGGGATTTGGCATATTGATTTCAAATTGGCTGCAAAAGTTGTTTCTCCAATCCTTTAGATTAAATTGGTTACCTATTTGTTTACTCGCTTTGTGCCTCAATATCAGATTGTGGATCCACTAGCGGACCAAGTTCCCCACATCCATGAGTTGGGCTTGGTATCGACACCATCATTTAGATCCACTCTTCGGGGCTTGAGTCTCGCTTATCGCATTGGTTGGTTTTATTTACTGTTGTAATTGGGTGTTTGTTGTGATTATTGGTTGTGATTGTCTCATGAACATGTTATTTGCTTGTTAATCTTTTAAATAATAAAACAAATTATTTTTATATAAACTTAGATTTACTCACCAACTTCTTTTGGTTTACCCAAAATATTTTGCACATGTACAAGAACAAGGTTTGATGATGCATGGATGAAGACATGTATGAATTGCCTTAGACAAATAAACAGGATTTTATTTTTATGATTTATGTTTTTTTATTTATATATGGATTATTTGGAACTTACATGATTATGTGACATTTTAAATTATGACGTGAATAAATATTTAAACTTTTAATAGTTGTCATAAGTTTTGGAAAATCATCTCGCTCCGATCGATAATCCTCCACGTGTCGAGGTGTGACAGATTGGTATCAGAGTCATCAATGGCTGTTGGGATTTAGGTTACTAGACTTCTACCCTTAGACCTAACTATAGCTTGATCAGGTGCCTTATGTGATTTTGTTCCTAATTTTTATCCTAGCTTATAAATATTTAATTGCATATGTTTTAAATTCCTAATGTCACACACATATGTGTGTGAGCACCTTTAGTTGTTATATATGCTAAATGTTATGTGCCATACATGTTAAAGAAATATTATTTGTGACATTACTTTTATATAGCTTATTTTAAATGTCACACTTGCTCACACAATATTATATAAATATTAAATCTTTTAACTCTCATTCCTATTCCTTTAACTTTTTCAATAACTTTAATTTTCAGTGGATTTCAATTGTTCATGGATTTCTCTTGTTTCATTTTAAGGTTTTGATTTTCATTTAATTTTTCAATCTCGTCAAAGTGAGTTCTTGTGATGGACATGTAGTAACTGGAAGGGTTAAGTAATGATGTGCTCAGAGTAGTTTAAGTAATACTAACTAAATTAACCCTAAATTAGACACTAAGTAATACTCTAGACTCTCTAAAAATACATTATTGACCGGCAAGTGAACCTATCAAAACTAGGATAGCTAAAGTAAGTTCAGATATAAACTCACGAGACGCTATTGAAAACGTATACTAGACTCGATTACTTATCTAAACTGACTCGGTTTAATTTTTTATGTTTTGAGGGGGGTTTCTAACAATCTAAATGCAATAATTAAAATATTAACTAAAGTTGACTAGACACGAACTATACTGAAGACGAGATCGGATGATGGTAAAAGCACTACCTAGGTTTGGAATCTTATTCGTTAATAATGGTTTTCTAACAGTAATGGTAACTAAGATGGAACCGGGATCTATGATATTATAATATGAAATCCTAGAGTATCCTCGACCCTACTCACGGATATCAACTAACAGAACCCTAAAAGTTGTTAAGCTCACCGGTTAGTCGAATAGCTTCACAACGAATCCAACAATACTAAACGGCCCGAAAGAAAGTCTACAGAGGAAGACCCGCTCACACGTAATCAGACCCTAAACCATCTAGTGACTAAGACAAACCTAACTAATCCTCACCTCACGGCTATTAGACTAGGCAGAACACTTAAGGTCTCTAAAACTCGGCCAACGTTCCTACAGAAAACTTATACAATTAACCGTAAACTAATCACAAACACACAGTATGAGACCTAACTAGCATTCATACATGACAGACCATCACAAAAACACAACTGAAACAATGAACTAGTTTAAATCAATAATAAGCATGCATAACATCTGAATTCATGAACAAGACACGTTACTAAGTACTAATCCATAAACTTCATTACCAAAAACCGAAAGAGAAGCAATCATCAACAAATATTCATCGTTAAACCTAGGTAGTAAAAGTTATTTTAGCCAAGTATCATCATGAATACAGAAACAAAAGTCATAATAAGTTCACAAGACATGATTGAATCAAAGGAAACGAAGAAACAAAGAAACCGAATGATGTAACCCGAGAAGTCTTGATCCCAATGCTTTGAATCTTCAACCTGATGCTTCTTGGTCCTTGAAATCGCCCTTAGTATTCCCTAGTTCCTATGTGATCAATTTATTCACATTAGGGTTAACAGGGAGCTTAAATAAGGTTAAAAATCAAGTTTTTCGCGTTGATCTAACCCTCTCTCGCGTCACACGACATAAATCAGGGTTTTCCGTCGCGCGACGCGACGCGCCTCAGAATTTGGAAAACTGTTTTCCTCATAACTTCTTCGTTTCAACTCCGTTTTCTTCACTGTTTTTGCCTATGTATGCATAATTCATTTCTCTATCATCTTATATTTTTAAATATCCATTTACATTCCATAAGAATCCTTCATTAAGCCCAAACATTCTCCTGTGTACTCGTTTCATTAACGTTTTAGCTCGTTTTTGCCCCATCTGCACACGAACACCTATAAAACCACATACAACTAAGTACAAGACAAAAACAAACAAAAACAAATACAGGTTAATTAAAATAATGTACAAAATACAAGGGTAAAGATGTGTGTTTCACACCGTATCCAGTACCGTTAGTTGAGACGTCCTGTCTAGGCTGGCATTCATATAAATCCAATTAATGGATGGACCAGCTTGCCTACCTAAGGACTAAAGATGGGAGTAGAATAACCTATTAGGCCAAAGCATGCCAGACCCAACGTCACATGAACTTAAAACACTTTGATACGTCAAACGTGTCCATGTTAACTCATGGATGCTATCCAAGCACATCATTTTACACCACCCCAAACTCGAGTCATTTATTATTTCATGATTTTCTTTGGTTTAAGTTGTACGTCAAGGGGTAAACATATGCGGGCCATGCAAAAGCTCAGTAAATGCGGGTGCACACGTCATTACGAAAGTGACGCACGGAAGTCATACTAAACCCTAGTTATTTTATCATTTCATATTTTACCATAGGGATAAATCTTTAATATTCCATGATATTTTAATAATTTTCATATGTATTACCTTAGCATTTTATATTTTATCAACAGGTTTGGTTTTTGTTACTCCTTAGTATATTATGATGTTTATCATGTGATTTGTATTCTTAAATTATGGGACCATCAGTTCCATGATTTCATGAATTCTTGTATTTCGCCTATATGTATTTTAATATATCAGTATATTCTCGATATGAGTTGTACACCTTACTTGTGTTTTGTTCCTCCCACATGTATGCCCATCGTCGTCGTTGTCACACGAGAATCTCTGACCACATAATGGCAGCTTTAATAGCTAAGAAAATTACCGTGGTTATTCCTGACATTGTCATCCAAGTTCAACAATTGCCCAACGCCAAAGCCTCCACGGGTTGTTCCAAGAGGTTGAAGCTGAATCATCCTCTCATAACAACAACCACCAGAAAAAGGAAATCAACCAAAACTATGCCATACCGGCTATTCAGCTAAATTAAGTTGCCCCTGATTCCTAACCTAACGAAAAGTCTTATCATGGACCTTTTCCACAGTGCATCACCTGCTGATACCATCATCCAGACAACTCCTCGTGTCGTTACTACACTTACTGTGAGCGTTACAGCCATATTATCAACACTTATTGACGCCATAAACCTTAATTTGACCTACCTGGGGTTTCATCAAATGCATTATTCATAGCACCCCCACTTATACAGCCAAACGCTCAACTTATGATACACCCGTATGCCCGACCAGATACTCCACCTATGGATCAACCAATCGTGCAGCCTAACGCCCAACTTGTTCCTTACTATCAAGTATGTTTCAATTGTGGAGACCTAAACCATTTCAAGAATGTCGTGTCCCTAACTGTTTGATATCATCAATACCCAAGTTCGAGCCAGTCGGTAAATCAAGATAACTAGATGGTATGCAAACGAGCGCTCAACGCCAATTTAATTCAAGTAAACAATGATGCAATCAACAAAGCGAATAACCCTCTTGCTTTGACTTTCTTTCTCGAATAAAACATTTTGAGTTTGAATTTTTATGAACTAGTTGAATTAAATAAAAGTTAGTATGACTTTTGAATATAAGTTTAACGATTCGACTTTTGTGGTATGTTATAAACCCTAACGAATAGCTTATTATGACTAGAACTCAAAGAAACACACCACTGTAACCCCACTCACTACAAGCGGGAGTCCTAAATATCCTAAGTGTCACAACCCTAACTATGTTCGTAACAGGTTCCCAGTGATCGTCAAATTGAGTCAAGGGCACCCAAAGACATTAAATTATTCTAACCTTAAAGGAGATATAAACATAGATAGCAACACAACTGGCAACACAGAGCTAATCAAAACAAGGGCCCGAGAACCTCAAAAGTCAGTGTTCTGGAGAACGAGACTGGAGAGAAGCAGCAAGGGACTTAGAAGTGGCCAATCGAGTCATTAGAACATCCTTTTCCCTCTCCAAGGCTTTGACACGGCTAAACAACCCTACACCCCTACTGGTCTTCGAAAATCTAAGGATCTAAAGCAGAATCAGTATACCTCTGAGCAGCAGGAACAGAATTAAGCATGAAATCCCAAGCTATGTCCTCGATGTTGATAGTGGTCGAACAAGTAATCTTCCAATCCGGGGTGAAGGGGGTACCATAGCCCTCGGACCCAGGGAAAAACACCGGTAGAAGGAGGATCAAGAGGAACCTTATCCTTGTCTGACAGCTTGAGGGGAGTGGAACTGGAAGCAACGTGGATGACACATAAACTCTTGGCAAGATTCTTTGAAATCATCAAAATGGACAAGGGTAGAGCATCAGCAGGATCCCTGAACAAACTTCCCTGACAAAAAAAAGAGGGAAGGGGGAGAACATAAACAAAACTACATGAATACCTGTAAGCACTAGTAAATGTGACACAAAAGCAAAAACAACTTACAGAAGCAGCCTTTGAAACAAGACTCGTAGACAGCTTGGAAACCTTCAAGTGCTTAGAAAGGGAACCCATGCCATTGAAAGGAGGTGCCTCTGAAGCATCCCTTGAATGAGGTTTCAAGTTCTGGCTACTAGCGCTACGAAGACGTAGACGAATATTCGACCCTCATGAACTTGCTTTTCAACATCGACAATTGCAACAGACTCAACTTTCCACTTACGAGAAAATGGAATCTCAACCTCTTCTTCCCCACTACTAATAGTTTCAACAAGAGGGAAGTTATGGGAACCTTCAGAAGCCTAGCAAGCATAAGGCCTAAGTTAAGGAGTCCCATTGTCCGGGACAGCACCAGTTTCAAGATTCTCTTCATGATCACCATCACCACAAGTAAAAGTCACATTCTTGGCATCCCCTTCAACAAAGTTCACAATGATACCTCTGCAAGAAACAAAAAGGGGGCATGCAAATACTCAAAAGACCAGAAAAAGAAAAGAAAACCAAACAGGAGGGGTAAATATCCCACAAACGATATAAAAAGGGGGGAACTTACCAACACCATCCACAGTTTCTTTGGGCCGGTGGGACAGAAGTGAACTCACACCACCCAACACCAAGACCTCCTCGGGAAAGTTAGAGGCACGAGTTAGATTCTCACACATCAACTTCCAAAAAGGATCATCTAACGGGAAACCGGTGGAGCGTTTTCTTCAATACCAGCAGTCGGATCACGAAAAGGTAGAGCCTGAGGCAACATGTGGGGAGAAACAAATATAAAATGGTTCTTCCACTTTTTTGGGTAGTAGAGGTCGGCATAAAAAAATAGCAAGGAAGCGAAACAATATCTTTACGTTTTTCAAAGGTGAACCAATCGCCATTGGCCCGGAAGCGATAGAATCACCTGAACAAAGCAACGATATGGCACCCTCGAAAGCAGCACATATAAGTTCAAAATGAACAATTCTCAAAAGAGCTAAAGGGTGGACTTGTGAAAATTGGATTTTGTAATACTTGAACAAAGCCATCTTAAAAGACGACAAAGGTTACTGAACTCCACAAAATGTGAAGGAAGGAGTGTACACGACCATGCGGTCAGGAGTTACTTGGGGCCGGGCAGCCAAGGTGATAACTCGGTGGAATGTGAAGAAAGGAGTGTACACGACGTCTTTACGACTCATGGTAATGATCAGATGAGAGAGGAGTAAAGATTTACAGAAAAAGGAAGATGAAGAAACAAGAATGAAAGAGTCAGGAAATACAGGGAGCAAGGCGGTAACTATCTTGCCACAATTTGAATGCAAGCCCAATGATTCCTCCACGCGTAAAGTAAGTATCTCCCAACCATCTGATCGCGCATCTGACACCAGGCATTATTTGGAGAGAGAATAACACGACAGTAATCTACCTCAAGGTCCCCACGAGATCTTCGAAGAATGGGACCAAGTCCAGGCCCATTCATAAATAAATGGGCCAAGACTAAGGATGACTTGACGACGAGGATCACAATGTGGGCTCCATCGTCTAGGCCTATTGCCCCTCACTAAGGTATCGGACTCTGGCCCAACATGATGTTTCCCTTCACAACATTCTTGCAAGGTGAAGATTAGTCAAAGGTACTGTAACATCCGTCGAAAAACAGGTTTCCAAAACCCGCGTCGTTTATTAATCGAATATTTCAGTTATAAGTTTCGTTGCGTATTTAATGTTCATATTAATTTTAAACGATACATAACCAATAAACATTGTTAGAATTTTAAAACATAATTAATAAAAACAAAAAAAATAGTGAATAAAAAAAATAAATACCGCTGCCGGGTTTCGAACCCGGGTCAGCCGGTTCACTCAACAAACAACCATTTCACCACTTCGCCACTTGCCTACTTTGGGAATAATACTGAAACAATTAATACTTATAATAAAGCTCGAAATCAAATCCAGTAATCAGCGCGCCCAATCCGCAGTCGCCGATAATACCGACGATTTCGCTAAATTTCGACCGTTCCCTTTGACTGAACGCGTGAATTAACTTCGGCATCGGTTATAACCGATGTCTAATCCCCAATTCAAGTCGTAACCGCCGGAGAAACATTTACCACAAATCAAGATCAAATTCGGACTCGATGCATTATGTTTCTTCCTTATAAATACTCACCCAAGTCTCTGGTAATCTTTTCGCTCAAAATCGCACAATTTCTCAAGTCTTAGCACTCGCCGGAGACATTCTGCTTCCGCCAGACTTTCACCGGAAAACCGAGACTTACACCAAATCGGTAATTTTCTCGACTCTTTCGTTTTCAAACCATTGTTAGACATATATTAACTTCATTCCTTCAACCAGAATCGGTCTCAGATGACGTTGCCGGAAATTCCTGCACTCGCCGGAAAAATCTCTGGAAATTCCGAAGTCACGCTGTGAATCGGTACAATCATCTAAACCCCTGATAACCCTTTGCTTAATAACTTAGTTTTCACAATTCGTTGATCAAAACTGTTAATTGATCCACTCAGACGGAATTCACAAATCAGAGCCGACGACCCTTGCCGGAATTCTGAGAAAAACATCCTGTTCGGTACATTCGTTTCCAGTAACTCTCTTTATCCATTACATTTCAATCAATTATATGTTAGACGAACGATTTAAACAAGAACAGTCGGACATCTTTGTCTGTGTCGTTATAAATGAAGAAGACGAAGTCGAAATGAGTATAAGATTAATATAAACTAATGTTTAACCGGGTTAGACACACAGTCCAGCGTGGATTGTGTGCAAACATACAACGCACGTCACGAGTTCGAATCTTACAACGTACCGACTTTCAGAATTAAAACCAACCTTTTTAAAACTGAATCAGAACGAGTCACGCATGTGTATAAGAATAATATAAACCGTAATTTAAACAGATTAGACACACAGCCCAACTGGTTGGGCTGTGCGCATACGAACCGAAGGACCCGAGTTCGACTCCGGGTCCCTGCAAACGGTTCGGCCATTTTAAATCATTTTAATATTAACTCAAATAAAATAACAATTAATTAGTATATATATATAATTAAAACAGAGAATATTTCGGGTTAGACACCTCACTCTCAGCGCACAATCAATTAACACGGTCCACACGGTCCGACCGGTCAAAAGTCAAAAAAGTCAAATTTTTATTTTATTTTTATTTATTTATTTTATTTAAAAATCAATTAAAAACACTTAAAAATAATATTTTTGAAGTTAGAAAATTTCCTTGAACTCACAAAAATAAATCTAACAATCCCATTAAGAACACTAATTAAAAATATTAATCTCAAATAAAAGTTTATTTATTTATCGAATTATTATGTTATTATTAAGGTTATTTTTCTCGTGGTTAAATCCAAATTCGTGCATTCATCATCAATCCAAGAAACGCACCCACTGTGAGTGAATTCTTACAAATTCCCCTTTTTATTCATGTTTTGGGGTGTATCATGTGTCGCTTAAATTACTTCGCTTATTCAAACTCGTGCCATTTACCATTATATGATCTAAACTTATAATGTAAATATTGTTTGTTGTGATGTGTGTTTACATATTGTCAAGTTACGTGCAAATCATTCATTAGGCCATCAGTTCCTTGTGGGAGAGAGTTGAACATCGCGTGCCTCAAAATCATTCTTAGGCCCATCAGTTCCTCGTGGGAGACGAGTTGAACATCGCGTGCCTCAAAATCAATCATTTGGTGTATGCGTGTGCATTAGTTAATATTATGTGATTTGTGATTAAATTTACATCTACGTTTACTCATATGTGGTTATGCACTTTATTTTATAATCGATACAATAAACACGTTTAAATGTTTTCATAGGATTCACTCGCCAACTTTTGGTTGAGCCAAAAACCCTATTTTTTACATATGATACAGGTGGACAGGTTGAAGCAAGGAACACATAGGAAATTGCCTTAGAAGAAAAATAATGAAGTCTTGAAAAATGTATAGAACATGTTGTACTTGTATGATTGATTGTAATGATTCTCCTTTAAAAAGAAATAATAAATATGAAACTTTATAATAAATGTCATGAGCTTTGATGAAAACCCAATCATGCCCCGACTACCATTTCGCTGCGGGTCAGGGTGTGACAGATTGGTATCAGAGCTTTTGACTATAGGGATATAGGATAGGTTATTAGACCCTTAGAGCCTATACTATAGTTGATTAGATTTTAATTGTTTATGTGGTTACATGCAAACTCATGATGTTTATTTGTTTCGTATTTATTACACACACAAATACATGCAAACACTTCCACTATCCTATTTGTGATACTTAATGAGTTATACTTATTGTCAAACATAACAAGCTTACATATACATTCATCACGCCTATTTCAATGTTCACATATTCAAATCATCCTCATATTCCTTTATTCAAGATTTTGTCAACATTTTTCATTTTTCAATCTCATCAAAGTGAGTTCTACGACGGCCATGTAGTAACTGTAAAGGTACAAGTACCGGTAGTCGGAACGTCCTGTCTAGGTTGGCATTCGTATAAATCAATATAACGGACCAGTTTGCCTACCTGGGGACTAACGATGAGAGTACGAAGGACCTATTAGGCCAAAGCATGCCACACCAAACGTCATTCGAACTAACCCCACTTTGAGGGTCACCGTGTCCACACCCGGATGCACTCCGAATATCATACGTACATACATATTTCTCGATTTTCTCCGGGTTTTAGTGTACGTTACCAGGCTAACACATGCGAACCATATGAAAGGCCCGGTAATCATGGGGGCCCACATGATTACGAAGGTGAAGTATGGCGGCATGCAAGGCCCAATTACGAGCAAAGCCCAAAGGACATCCTATGGATGTAGTAAATTTATTATTCATCATTTATTTTATGAATGTTCATTCCTAAATACGACACATGACCCCTAAAAACTCATACTCTTGATACGTATTCCTTGTAGATGTCTTCTAGTTTCGCTCGTAGAAAAATGAGATCAGGAAAAATCCCGCGAGCGCATGGCTGCCCAAATCGCTCAACAAATGGTACCGTAATACCCAACATCGTAGTTCAAGTTCAACAAGTCCTTACGCTAATCCCGTCAACCCAATCAATCAAGAAGATCAAAACGTTGTCAATCCTTCCCCAAATACCACTAAATGCACCTTCAAGCATTTCAAATCCTACGACCCTCCAAAATACGAAAGGACTGAAGGTGTCACCGCTCTCCTCCATTGTTTGAGGAAATGGAAAACACCTTTCTCAATTGCGACTGTCCCGATGATCGCAAGGTGCGATATGCTACCGGTCGTTTGTTTGGAGTAGCACTTACATGGTGGAATACAGAGAAGGCCAAGCGAGGTACTGAGAATGCTATGACTTTGACTTGGGAAGAGTTGAAGGAAATCATGACAAGACGTTTCTGTCCAAGAAGCGAAATCAAGAAATTGGAAGTTGAGTTCTATTCTTTGAAACAAAAAGAGGGCGACCAAACCACATACAACAAGAGATTCCTTGAGTTGAATCAAATGGTCCCCAACTTGTTCACTCCCCTCTACCGTTTGATCGAGCACTACATTCGAGGTCTTCCTTCAAAAATTCAAGACCCTGTAATAAGTACCACACCTGCAACTTTGGAAGCAGCAATGGAGTTAGCCACAGAGCTCACCGAAAACCGCATACGGAATAAAGACTTCACGGAAGAGAAGAAGAAGGATAAAGCATCAACTGAAACCTCAAACGCCACCCAAACCAAATCCCCTTCTCAACCCACTTCTAAGAGAAAACGAATGGGCAAATTTTCGCTGTCACTCAACACAATCAACCAGCTTCACAAGCGTACCCCTCCAAGCTATCCCAATCACTCAAGTAGCACCCAACTCAACTTACCCAAATAAGAAACCTTACATTGGATCCCACCCTCAATGCAACACCTGTTTTTATCACCATCCATCTACCTTACCTTGTCGACTATGTGCGAATTGTGGACGTTATGGTCATTTGAGCAAGGCTTGTTGCGCCTCTAAAACCAAACCTCACCCCCTACTCAAAACATGATCCAAACATATCAACAACCCCAATACCCCATGTTTCCATATGTTCGAGCTTGTTTTAATTGTGGCGACCCTACCCATTTTAGAAACACGTGCCCTCGATTGGTTAACATCATAAACGCCCAAGCTCAAGCAAACCCAGTTAACCAAGTAAATCAAGCAAACCCAGCTCCACCATCAGCAAGAGGAAGAGCTTACAACATCAACGCCAATCCTGTTGAAGATAATAACGGCCCAAACAACCACCCAACTAGTCTTCCCTCACCAAGAATCAAGACTCAACTCCAACCATCTAGTTTTTATGTTTTCTTTATGTTATCTCAATCTTTACGTATCCCAATTATAAATTGGGAATTTATGTATCCAAGAATTTTAATGCGAATTGATATTTCAGTTTTGTTTTATACTCATTGATTTAACATTCATATCATCATACATCTCGACGTATCTCAATCTCATCATTCAAAGAAGTTGGGTTGTATCTCACTTATACATAGACTAACCCCTTCATCATAACAAACGAGAGAGGTACTGTCATCATTCAATCATGTATCCTATCAGATTTAAGACTCAAGCTTAGGTTGTTGTGTTTGTTTATGTTTTAGAGTCACATAGAACTAATCATAATTTACTGATAAAGCCAATGAAAATTTGACAAGAATATGGTGGATACGCCGCTGGTACTTCCTATATATAAGTATTCTTGCCAAAGGATCAGAGGAATTGTCAGGGGGTTATGAGAAGTTCCATGTAGGTTTTAGTGGTAGAAGTTTTGTTTTAGGATATAACCTTATCTTTCCAAACGTATCGACTCTCTCAAAACTCTTGTGCATGAGATCATACCTAGTCAATCAACTCTGTTTATCAATATTCCTTATCTTAGGCATCAAAAAGCGATTCCTGTAGCAGGGTATTCAACCCTTACTAGGAACATTACCGCCTCAAATAAAATTTAAACTCTTACCCCCTTCGGAGTATGTCATTGTCAAAACCACCCCTTTCGAGTCAAACATACCACTACTTAAATTTCGGGACGAAATTTCTAAAAGTAGGGGATACTGTAACATCCGTCGAAACACGGGTTTCCAAAACCCGCTTCGTTTATTAATCGAATATTTCAGTTATAATTTCCGTTGCGTATTTAATGTTCATATTAATTTTAAACGATACATAAACAATAAACATTGTTAGAATTTTAAAACATAATTAATAAAAACAAAAAAATAGTGAATATAAAAAAATAAATACCGCTGCCGGGTTTCGAACCCGGGTCAGTCGGTTCACTCAACAAACAACCATTTCACCACTCCGCCACTTGCCTACTTTGGGAATAATACTGAAACAATTAATACTTATAATAAAGCTCGAAATCAAATCCAGTAATCAGCGCGCCCAATCCGCAGTCGCCGGAAATACCGACGATTTCGCTAAATTTCGACCGTTCCCTTTGACTGAACGCGTGAATTAACTTCGGCATCGGTTATAACCGATGTCTAATCCCCCAATTCAAGTCGTACCGCCGGAGAAACATTTACCACAAATCAAGATCAAATTCGGACTCGATTCATTATGTTTCTTCCTTTAAATACTCACCCAAGTCTCTGGTAATCTTTTCGCTCAAAATCGCACAATTTCTCGAAGTCTTAGCACTCGCCGGAGACATTCTGCTTCCGCCGGACTTTCACCGGAAAACCGAGACTTACACCAAATCGGTAATTTTCTCGACTCTTTCGTTTTCAAACCATTGTTAGACATATATTAACTTCATTCCTTCAACCAGAATCGGTCTCAGACGACGTTGCCGGAAATTCCTGCACTCGCCGGAAAAATCTCTGGAAATTCCGAAGTCACGCTGTGAATCGGTACAATCATCTAAACCCCCTGATAACCCTTGCTTAATAACTTAATATCACAATTCGTTGATCAAAACTGTTAATTGATCCACTCAGACGGAATTCACAAATCAGAGCCGACGACCCTTGCCGGAAATCTGAGAAAAACATCCTGTTCGGTACATTCGTTTCCGTCACTCTCTTTATCCATTACATTTCAATCAATTATATGTTAGACGAACGATTTAAACAAGAACAGTCGGACATCTTTGTCTGTGTCGTTATAAATGAAGAAGACGAAGTCGAAATGAGTATAAGATTAATATAAACTGAATGTTTAACCGGGTTAGACACACAGTCCAGCGGTGGATTGTGTGCAAACATACTACGCACGTCACGAGTTCGAATCTTACAACGTACCGACTTTCAGAATTAAAACCAACCTTTTTAAAACTGAATCAGAACGAGTCACAACATGTGTATAAGAATAATATAAACCGTAATTTAAACAGATTAGACACACAGCCCAACTGGTTGGGCTGTGCGCATACGAACCGAAGGACCCGAGTTCGACTCCGGGTCCCTGCAAACGGTTCGGCCATTTTAAATCATTTTAATATTAACTCAAATAAAATAACAATTAATTAGTATATATATATAATTAAAACAGAGAATATTTCGGGTTAGACACGTAGCTCAGTTGGTAGAGCTGCGTGCACGCGTACGAGAGGTCACGAGTTCGAACCTCACTCAGCGCACATAATTAACACGGTCCGACCGGTCAACGGTCAACGGTCAAAAAGTCAAAAAAGTCTAAATTTTTATTTTATTTTTATTTATTTATTTTATTTAAAAATCAATTAAAAACACTTAAAAATAATATTTTTGAAGTTAGAAAATTTCCTTGAACTCACAAAAATAAATCTAACAATCCATTAAGAACACTAATTAAAAATATTAATCTCAAATAAAAGTTTATCTATTTATCGAATTATTATGTTATTATTTAGGTTGGTTTCTCTCGTGGTTAAATCCAATTCATGCATTCATCATCAATCCAAGAAACGCACCCACTGTGAGTGAATTCTTACAAATTCCCCTTTTTATTCATGTTTTGGGGTGTATCATGTGTCGCTTAAATTAATTCGCTTATTCAAACTCGTGCCATTACCATTATATGATCTAAACTTATAATGTAAATATTGTTTGTTGTGATGTGTGTTTACATATTGTCAAGTTACGTGCAAATCATTCATTAGGCCCATCAGTTCCTCGTGGGAGACGAGTTGAACATCGCGTGCCTCAAAATCATTCATTAGGCCCATCAGTTCCTCGTGGGAGACGAGTTGAACATCGCGTGCCTCAAAATCAATCATTTGGTGTATGCGTGTGCATTAGTTAATATTATGTATTTGTGATTAAATTTACATCTACGTTTACTCATATGTGGTTATGCACTTTATTTTATAATCGATACAATAAACACGTTTAAATGTTTTCATAGGATTCACTCGCCAACTTTTTGTTGACCCAAAAACCCTATTTTTTACATATGATACAGGTGGACAGGTTGAAGCAAGGAACACATAGGAAATTGCCTTAGAAGAAAAATAATGAAGTCTTGAAAAATGTATAGAACATGTTGTACTTGTATGATTGATTGTAATGATTCCCCTTTAAAAAGAAATAATAAATATGAAACTTTATAATAAATATCATGAGCTTTGATGAAAACCCAATCATGCCCCGACTACCATTTCCGTTGCGGGTCAGGGTGTGACAGGTGCTCAATTTCCCGCCCATGTCCAACGTCCCAAGCCACTGTTCCGGCAGAGGCTTGTACGATGTGACCTCTCACTCGCATTTAATACCTCAAACGACGTCGGAGGTAAGAGAAATTAAAGTTCATGATGGGCACCTAGTTTACTTGTTGGGAAAGTATGCATTAGTGAGGAAGATCTGATATTATCCTCGAAGGGGAACAACCCCCTATACAATGCCTGGGCCCACCTCGGGTGAGGAGCCTCGTTCATATAAGAAAGGGAGATGATCACTCAAAAGCAAGTTATCAAAAACATCCTCTTTACAACCAAGAAAGAACTCTCTGTAGCATTGAATTCTCACATTCAATTCGGAGATCATAACTATTGTCTGACCAATTTATTACTACCCTAAATTCATACCAAGGCACAAAAATTATTCTCACGCCGTATATTGGTCACGGATTACCCCTCAGGTCCTCCGTGGCTAGGCTAACGGTGTTCTTTTTTGTAGGATATTTCCTGGCGAGTAACAAATAACCATTGATCTCCGGCAACGGACACGCCATCTGTTGGTCTGGTATTCGACAATGTTTAACAATCTTTCCTGTTCTTATGACTAACACTAATGTGCATCTCACGTTGTTCCCGACGGGCCAAGGCAATTCGTTATGACGTCAACATGAGCCGTCACGTGGGTGAAGCAAGCATGAAATATGCGAACCTCCCTGAATAAAATATGAAACCTTGATGCATTCGACTTATGATTGGTCTCCAACACGTTGACGGAATCCTTCAGATACGGGTTTTTTGATTGACCCCACTACTCGATTGTCATCGGATACGTCCATCCAAGAACTGACTAGAGCCATCTCTTTTTTCTTTTAGTCCAAGGGTTTCTTACCTTTGTTTTATTAATCCTTGTAGTGGGTTATCAGTTTAGAAGTGCAGATGTTGCTTGAATACGAATTGAATTTATAGCCATTAAAAACTAGCCGTTGCAAAACTAGCCGTTTGAAAAACCAGTTGTTGGAAAAGAGGCGTTGTTAAGAATTAATAATTCTTTTTTACTATTTTATTTGAATTTCTAGTAAATAAAAAAGAAGAAATAGAAAAAAAAATAAAAATAATTATTACAAGTTTTATTATTTTATTTAATTAATAATAAAAATAATTATACATATTAAGTAAATTAAATAAAAATACATTATATAATTAGGTGTAGTTTAAATAAAACTAGTGGTTTTCCCCCGCGCTACGCGGCGGGAACTCAGTTGGTATCCATTCGATTCGTTGTGGTACCGACACTCGCTATAGTAGCTGAAAGAAAAACTAAAAAAATAAAGTCGTGATATGCCCAAAAGAATACGTGTTTTATTTCAATCAAAAACATAGAAAAGAATATTGGTTCCGATACTACCGAGATTTGTACGGATGTTGTTCGGTTGAAATCGGTTCGGTTAGTCCCGTATCAACACTCGTATAGTTTACGATAAAAAAAATGTTTTTTTTCTATATTTTTATTGGCACTCGTATAGTTTATAGTTTACGATAGAAAAATATCAATCGAAAACCATAAAAAATAATACCGGTTCCGATACTACAGATATTGGTACCAATGTTATTTGGTTGAAATTGGTTCAGTAAGTCCCATATCTTGACTCGTACAATTTACGATAAAAAATGTTTAGTTTACGTTAGAAAAAAAAACAGATTTAATATCATTGTTAGTTTCGGTTCGCTATGGTACGATAGGGTCACGGGTTCCTTCTAAATATAGTGTCACGGGATCCATTTTAAATATCATTGTCGTTTTCGGTTAGATTTGATACAATAGCGTCATGATATCAATTTTCAAGAAGAAAACAAATTAGAAAAAATCAAAATAAATATATTATTAAAATTTTAGTTTTACTACTCATCATCACTTCAACATAATATGTATAATGAAAGTAAGTGATGAGATGGATAATGAGATGGAGATTTGGAATGGTTTATTGTTGAAAAAAAATAGGGTTTGAAGTGATGATGGTTTAAAATGATATGATATGCTGACTAGGTGGTTTAAACCCTGTTGTAGATGCTCTTATGTCGATTAGCATATGTCCCCCTCCCGTAGCCCCTAATTTGTTTCTATACAAGCTGTTTTTGAGAAGTTATTAACAATTTGATAAATGAAATCACCTAAAAGAAGAATGTGTATTTGTCATATATGCTGGCTAGTCGTTTCTTCATTAGATATATCGATATTATACGATGAAAACCATGGTTAATCTTTCATTTTTAATTATATATTGACTTGAGTATTAAACACGATTACTATATATTCTTATTTTTGTCTTGTCAGCAATATCTTAATAGTTATTTATTTATGAAACAAGCAAACATACAAAAGTAGGTATCATTTGAGAAAAATGTCTTAATTTCCCCCTATTCAAACTCAAGTTTATAACACACAAATATAGGTCGTTCATTGTATATAGAAAACTCTACTAGTATGCTTTTAATTAATAAATAGATATCCTTAAAAACGAGTAAATTATAATAAAATTACATTTAAAAGATTGTTATATTTACTTTTAACTCTTTAGTCCATCATCATAATATATTTTTCACAAAGAAATCAATTATCATATTTCATTTGTCTTTAGTTAAGTTCAATAATTAAGTTGCAACAACACATATAGCGACAAGATGTTTTTGAACTATCAGTACCAACTACTAATTTTGTTTGACGGACACCAATTAGTGACGCAAAATTATAGAGCCAATCGTTATGTCTGTATGAGTGATGACACCTAGCGACGAAAGTTCTAGGAGTGTGGTTGCTAACGTTATGCTTTTGTGAAAGATTGCAATTGACAAGTGACTGATCATAAGTTTCAAAAAACTACAACATGACTCTTCCAAAGGGTATTCTTTTTGCACTCTTTCACCTTAATAAAAAAAAAGAACAAGGGAATATGTATTTTTGGTCACTAGTAAATCATTTAACATTCTGATTACCACAAAAAGAGAAAAAAAAAGGAATCATATTTGGTAGCATCCAGAAATCCTTTTAATAACTCACTAGCTTATCAGTAAATATGAGATTATGAAAAATACGTTGTTTTATTGTATTCTGGAAAAAAATTTCTAATTATCTAAATGTAGTTAATGTATGCCTTAGCATTAAGTTAGATCATTGAGAGACCTGATAAGATGCATTATAAGTAAGATAAATATAAATGACTATGATAATTAATTAACAAAACAACTTAATGAACAAAATCTCCCAAAAATGTTTACTTTTTTATACAACTCAAAATATATTGTATTTAATTTCTTGTCACTTATATTTAATTTAATCTGCCTTCATATACAACTCAAAACACACAAACCTTGGAAATTCCCTTTGTCTTTCTCATAAACCCTCAATTTTGTTTCATTTTCTATTCTGAAAATCCAATTTAGTCTATTAAAAATCCTCAAAAGAACACATACACAGTTAGGCTTATGTCTAATCTCGCCGGAAGTGATGGCGCTTTCTCTTCAGGGAACACCGGAGACGATACCTCACTCCCTCCTTCTAAGAAAAAAAGAAACTTACCAGGAACACCAGGTCCTTTCTTACATAGTTATCTCAATGTTCTTCTACATAGAGAGTTTTTTAGGTGGTCTAGCAAAATCATAAGCGTTTTTATGTTGTTTTTTAAGTTGTTTTTGTTTATAGGGAGTCCACTAGTCAAAAGAGCAGACTTGATCATGCTCTGCTAGTCAAGCAGGCAGACTCATTTTTTTGAGTTTTGCGTGTCAATGTATCCGAGGAGTTTGCTTGCCATGTGAATATCTTGTGTCAGATTCTTTAAGAGTCTACCACCTTGGGTAGTAACTTCTACCAAAACACTTCCAAAAACCCTCCTAGAAACACTTATCATTTTGCTAGAACACCTGGAAATCCAAAAAAACCATAGCTAGAGAATTTTACTGATTTCTAGGTGGTCTAGCAAAATCATAATAGGTGGTATTGAACTCGTTTTGGTATACGGAGCCTGCTAGTCAAAACGGAATACTCAACAAGAGTCCGGTAGTCAAAGGAACATACTCATTTTTTTAGTTTTATCATGTGAGCATATTCGAGGAGTGCGGTCCAATTTTTTAGAGTTCGCTACCCTGAGTAGGGAACTTTCTAGAAACACTTATCATTTTGCCGGACCACCTAGAAATAAAAAAGAATAATAATGATCTTAGTTAGATCATAGGTTTTTTCAAATTTGATGCATGCATGCATGCAGATCCTACAGCAGAAGTTATTGCTCTATCACCATCGTCGTTAACGGCAACCAACAGATTTGTGTGTGAGATTTGCAGCAAAGGGTTTCAAAGAGATCAAAACCTTCAGTTGCATCGAAGAGGTCATAATCTTCCATGGAAGCTTAAGCAAAGAACGAGTAGTGATGCTCGAAAACGTGTATATGTATGCCCCGAGTTGTCGTGTGTTCATCACAATCCAGCTCGAGCCTTGGTGATCTCACTGGGATTAAGAAGCATTATAGTAGAAAACATGGTGAGAGGAAATGGAAGTGTGATAGGTGTTTGAAGAAGTATGCGGTTCAGTCTGACTGGAAAGCTCATCTAAAAACTTGTGGCACTCGTGTATACAAGTGTGATTGTGGCACCATCTTTTCAAGGTTAGATCGATTCTTAGTTATAAACTAATAATCGAATATAATGTCCAACCCTAATTAACTAACTGTTGGTGAACCGTTCGGTGGGAATACATGAACAAAGGGTTTGATATTTTTATTTAAACGAATAAATATGAACACATGCACGTTCGTTCATTTTTAAGTTTGGGGATGTTAGTTTATGTTCTTTCATTTACTTTTAGTCATGTTAGTTCATTTTGTTTATGTCCGTTAATTTGTTTTCTTTGTGTTTGTTTATGTTCGTTTGGAATAATTTAGAATATATACACTAACACGAACACATTCACTTTTTACATAACGAGTGCGCACATGTAACTATGTTCATTTAAGTGTTTGTGTCTGTTTGTTTTGTTAATTAATGTTAAAAGAACGTATAGTGGCAGATCCAGAATTTCTTATAAGTGGGGGCCAAAAAACCTCAAACTATCAAGATTATTACGCAACGATAATTTATGCAACTGAAGCACAATAACAAAACTTTAACGGCACCTAAATACAGGAGTATCATAGCATCTAACCTCATAAGCCATAGATCACTCCTTAACCTTTCAATTGAATTCAAATTAAATACACATGCATACATCCAATATCAAGAAAGTAGAGGCTAGATGGTGTTTGTTGTGCACAAAAGTGACGTGGAATTAATTTCGTACAAGTGAAAGATTAGGTGGTATTTAAATGTAAAAAAGTTGTTTTTATAAATAATTAGAAAGGAACAATTAAATATTAATTACTTAGCATGCATAAAGATTGAGCATTTTAATTTAAAGATTGAAAGGCCTATTAAAATGTAAAGGGACCTTCTAAGATTGAGGGTATGCTAATATATACAAGGTCAACTAAAATTGAAATAAAATGGATTTTTGAGTGTGAGTGGATAGAGGGCTTCTTTAGTGGAGCCTTTGCACCTCCTCACATACACACACCTGCCCCTGCAAACTAGCACGAACAAGCCCATATTCATGTACGTTCGTTTCATTTATATAGTGATGCTCAAAACTATCATCGACATAAAAGAATGTTTACTAGTGTATTTACCATGTTTGTATCTACAGAAAAGATAGTTTCATCACTCACAGAGCATTTTGCAAAGCATTAACAGAAGAAAACAACAAGATGAATCAAGAAATGTTACAATCACAACAAATGTCAGATGATTACATGAACACCAGAAATAGCATGTCGACGAGTCTCCCTGAATTCAACAACTACAACCCGAAAAGCCCACTCAAATTGCACCCTCAAGAGATCCCAATGCTTTTTAGGCCGATGAATATATCAGGGGTTTGTTCTCAAGCAGTTCAGGTACCTTACTTAACAACCCAATAGGTGAATCATCTCTTAGTATTGGTCTAGAGCTCAACTCTTCAAATGGGCTGGTGGGCTACGGGAACTTCCAACAAGGCAATGGAACCGAAGGCCTGCTTTCTGGGCCCATGGCCCATATGTCTGAGACAGCCTTGCTTCAAAAAGCAGCTGAAATAGGTGCAACGGCGAGTAATATCATAAATTCCCCGATTTTCCAAAAGAGCTATGTCACTAGCATGGCAGGCCCAGACCAGCCCGATTCTGATGGACCAAGGCCCAGCCCATCATACTGTAATATCCAAGGCCCATTCCACAATTTGCAGACACAACCTGAAGAAAACAATGCCTTACCAAATCCCATCCTGCAACATACATTTGGGCCTGGGCCTGGGCCCAAACCTGTTTTGGATGCTGATCCTGTTGTGAATAATATAGGAGTAAATAGTGATATTTTAAAGGGTGCAGATCAAAGTATTGGATTGATGAATATGGAGCATGGAGATAGAAGAAATAGCAACTCTGATTTGATTCATGGTATAGGTGATACGGGAATAGGAAGAAGCGTGTCGGGTGGTGGTGGTGGTGACACGTTGATAGTCGATTTCTTGGGAACCGGATGATTAGGATCAATAAATGTGCATGAACAACATTGACTTGGGGTATTGAAGCAACAAATTATGCAAGCAATGAATTCATAAAATAAGTTATGAATGAGGATTCATCAACCTATGAAAAGCCCATTTAGAAGGAACTGAAAAATGGAAATTTGCAAAATAAATGCATGTTGTAATTATAGATATGCTGGTTTTAAAATAGTTGTTAAGTCTTATACAAATTTTGTACATGTTTTTTCATCTTGATAATCTAATATTTATGCAAAGTGAAAGTCCCCGAGACCTACCTCCGGGATCGATGATGACGAACAACATCCACTGCCCTCGAGCAAGACGTGAAATCAACAAACTATAAAAGATAGAAAGATGTAGAAGATGAATCTCTTTAATATAGAAACTATCATCACAGATTTACAAACCGAAAGAGTATACATCATCTACAAGCTCTCTCACTAACACATAGTCTCTCTCTCTCTCTAGAATGTGTACACTGATGGAGGATGGCTAGGGTTTGTGAGAGTTGCACAAAGCTTGCCCTAATCTATCCTATCAACAATATATAGACTAAGGACTAAACCTAACAAACCCGAAAAACATGTTCTGACAAAACTATCCGAACTTATAATAAAATCGGACATTACAAAATAACAAACTCGGACAAGACTTGGTTTATTCTTTGACTTCTCTTGACTTGGACCTTTGACTTCATTGATCACAACTGATACACAGTTACCCAGCGTGAGCTGCACTTACAGACTCCCCCTTAACTGTTGTTATCAGTTCTGTGTGGCATCGACATCTTCAGTCACCAGATACTGCGCTTACAGACTCCCCCTTGACTGAAGATATCATACCTGCTTTCAACTTTGGCTGTGACTTGATCTTTCCGGCAGAGCACATGGATCTTCAACCCTTCTAATCAAAGACTTGCTGAGGATCACTTAAATGGCCGCTTTGTGTAACCTGAAGAATCCAACATCAAACACTGTAGATCCTCCCCCTCAAACTACTCCTGAATCAAGTTAACGCGAACCAACCTACAACCAAATGTACGAATATCGCTCGATCCTTGATCTTCAAACTTAACCGACAAAAGAACGAAACGTCAGATTTCCAATGCCCAACATCGAACACTTCAAATTCCGCAAAAACATAAAGTTTGGCTCGATAAGTTAATAACAAACCAACTCCGAAAAAGTACATCCACCATCTTGATCAAAGTCTTCAACCGAGTGTCTGAAATCATTTCATCTCGAATCTTCAGATCCAATCTCGTATCTTCACGAATCCACCACCCGATGACTTTCGTCTCCGATCTCCTCCTCAATGTAAGAACCACTATTTCGAGAATCCGATCATCACCAACTTGGAAGAGGGACCAAGAAGACTAATCTTCCCTACTCTAACCGGCATACAATAATAGCTCAATCTTCAAGTAGTTGCCAAACGAACAATCAACTTCATCATGTCAACACTAGATCAAACCTCGAACAAACTTGATGAAACTCAATCAAACACACTAGCTCTAAACTGTATCATGTTTTGAACTTTTCTGCACCGGCGAAATTAAACCTCATTTAATCTGACGATTGTAAACACGAACTAGATTCACTGTCGCACCACGAGCTTTTAGAAATTTACAAAGAAAATAGGATATTTTAAATTTTTACTCCCCCTCTTTCTTTGTAAACTTTCAAAGTCCAACCAAGTCACTTCACCTTCGTTTCTTCCTAGAAAACCCGATATAAGTCCCAAATTTTCCCAAAAACTCTAGTAAGGACCAGATCCGAACACTGAAAATCTTGAAAAAAAAAACGCTATGGACCACCATTACCGCGTCTCATCCCGACAAGCAAAAATCCTCGTTTAATCCGGACAACATAAGTACCCCAAAACTTTTCAGTAATCCAAAACCGACTTCAAATTTCCGAAGTACACAAAATTCTGACTCTTAGGTCACCCGGTACCCCAGGTAACCCGGAATAACTAGAAAAAACTCGGAACATGCACAAATCATAACTTTCGAACCTCACAAACTTCTAAACATAACAAAAATCTGGTACCCAGGTAACCCGGAGTTATTAGAAAATTCGGAACTCGTAAAACCCGTAAGCTTTTGAAATCTCGGATCAGATCATCTTAACATTACTTCAGAATCAAAGAAATTCGGAACAAGGAATTCCGAATTTAACTCAAAAATTCCAAATTAAACTCTGACAGATAAACTCTGAACATAACTGATAAATGAACTTGAGAGGTCACAAATTCGGATTCTAGAAACTCACATGTTCTGACAAATTCACAAACCCTTACAACTTTATAAACCCTTACAAGTCACAAGTCCTGACAACTCACAAACTCTTTCACAAACTCTTACACAAACCCTTACACACATATTTAAAATCGGACAAGGCTAGAAGCTTCAATATATTCGGACTAGGAGATTCACAAATCCTGACAAATCTTTAAATTCGGACAAGGAGATCACAAATTCGGATTTAAAGGTTTCAACAAGCTCGGACATAATACCTTCACCAAATTCGGATTAGCCCAGCTTCCAAGTTTATTTCCAAGCGTGAGTTCACACTTGATCATTAATAAATTTGGAAGTAACAAATACGGACAGTAACTAGCAAATTCGGACAACAGATTTGGAACCCTTAACAACTTGCCTAAATTCGGACACAGCAAGTTCAGATCAAACCTCAGATCTGCAGCAACTTGGAAAACAAGAAAACCATCTCAGATGACGAACATCTTCAATTTCTTCAAGTTTTCTTACAGAACCTTCACGTCTTCATGATGTTTGGCGGAAACAAACACCAAATTAAGAGCAATGGTGATTCAGAAGGCGGTTAGACCATTCCGAATCGGTAACCATGCTCTGATACCACCTGAAAGTCCCCGGGACCCCTTGGACCGTCGACGAACAACATTCACTGCCCTCGATTCAGGCGTGAAATCAACGAAACACAAAAGATAGAAAGATGTAGAAGATGAATCTCTTTAATATTGAATTAATCAACACAGACTTACAACCGAAAGAGTATACATCATCTCCTACAAGTTGGTTTAGATCACTAAGATCTAAACCTAGCTCTCTCTCACTAACACATAGTCTCTCTCTCTCTCTAGAATGTGCACACACTGATGAAGGGTGTCTAGGGTTTGTGAGAATTGCCCAAAAGGCTTGCCCTAATCTATCCTATCAACACATATATATAGACTAAGGACTAAACCTAACAAACTCGGACATGTCCTGACAAAACTATCCAAACTTACAATAAAATTGGACATTAAAATAACAAACTCGGACAAGACTTGGTTTATTCTTTGACTTCTCTTGACTTGGACCTTTGACTTCATTGACCAGAACTGATACACAGTTACCCAGCGTGAGCTGCACTTACACAAAGGAGGCAATAAAATACTTATAACTATCACTTAAGTTGGGGGCTATAACAATAACAACCTCACTAGTTGAAGAACTATATTGCACATTAAAAGTTATATTTGCTTCAATTCTGCTGCACTCTCTTGACCCATACACGGGACTTGTTTGTTCAAATGTTAGCTTGCTCCATATCTATAGAGTCGACGTTTACTTCACCATTAACGTTCATGCTTAAATGTCCGATTTTGCTTGTTTTATTTGTCATCGAAAGGATTTTTTTTCATCGTGGATATTGTGATTTGATAAGTAACACCGTAACAGCATCCATTTAATGTCTTGAAAGCTCATGGCATACTAGTAAAGTATGGGATGCCGATAAGTGAGGTGATCCCGAATTTGGGTGACAGATCTTACATAAACGTGTTAAGCTCAAATCCGTAGCACTAACGCAATAATTTTTGCTAAAAGAAGCTTGCGTAGATATTAACATTATACTTGAAAACTGATACATGAAGTGCACAAGCTGATACATTTATTTGAAACTCTAATTATAAAATTTAAAATTAAAAAGATGAACATATCAGCTAAAGAAAATGTTTCAACTATGTGTGAACCATCTGTAAGGGGACTGTGTAGGGGAAAATCAACTTCATGTGACAGTAGAAGCACCAAACAAAGGAGGATTTTTTTTCATGGTGCAAATTACCTTTTTAACCTTCATCACCACAACATCTCAACTCAACAACTCCATTATGTGAACTGCACCCAAAACCAAGATGAAGGTAAATCATATATTTTACTAATAAAAAGAAAATAAGCTTTCATATAATGAGAATTTTTTTATGCAAACACCCACTAAATGCATTATGTTTTACCTAAAACAAATAACCGTTGGACAATAATATGCCTTCATATACTCAAAGACGCCGTCTATACAATATGTCCTGCAAAGAAGAAACCAATAGTTATTAGAGGTAGCAATTTCAACCCATTTATTTGAAAACAGGTCAATTCGGGTTGTGTTTTATTGATATGGGGCCGAATGTAGAAGATTAGCTAAAATGGAACGGGTGAAACAGGACAAAAGCCACCCGACATGTAATCAAATGCGTACAATATACAAAAAAAATTTTCTTTAAAAGAACTTATCTTATTATTTTAACCAAAAAATAAGATTTCATAATCATATTCAATAATAAAATACAAAAAAGAATGTTGAAAGACAGTTGTTTCCACCCAACCCGGACCGTCACGTTAAGTTTTGACTCATTTAAACGTAGACTGACGCAGACAAAAGGTATATGAATATGCTTTACCTGAAGCTTGATGCGTTTATGCTCTCTTTACACTGCAACTTGATCAAGTTTCGCTAATGGTGTAACGCATTACTATTGAACTCTTCAAAATGATCCTTATTAAAAACCAACACATCTGAGTCATCCTTTCAAAAGACTGAACAATATCTATACACTGGAGAGATCATTTTTTCCAAAAGACTGAAAAACATCGACAAACATAGTCTCTTTGCAGCTAAGCTTTCCTTTGATTCTTGTGTTTTGACAATAATCTTTAATGCATACTCAAAAGACCACATCCAGCAACTCTTGTGGTGGGATTTTAGTTTTTAAGATCTTTTAACCATGACCTTGAATCACCTATTAATTACTTCCATTGCCACTCGAACCCGATGCAACAATTCCTCAACATCATGGAAGTTAAAATCAAGAGCTCTTTTGATTGCAGATATAACGGCCTCTTCTTTTGAGCTACACGCTACAAATGCAATCCTTGATTTCCTTGAGGCTTCCATTGCTGACGTTACATTTTGTGTCTGTAAAGTATATCAGAGTTAAAAACCCGTAAACATGAAGTTTTTATAGATTTTTTAGTAAAATACCTTTTTCGCTCTGAGTTTTGGCCAGTTTTGCGACTTTCATCCCAAGGTTTGTTTTTCCGCATCTGGATCCAAAAGGTTTGAAATCTTGTCATTTTCATCCGGCTCGCTAACTCCATCCATTTTTCTCCGTTATGTCAGGGATGTTTCTGTCTTTTTTGTTAACTTAAAGGGCAATTTGGTCCTTTTCAGGGGTATTCGGTCTTTTTACATAAATTTCAAAAAGACCAAACTACCTCTAAGTTAGCAAAAAAGACGGAAACACCGCCGACTTAACGGAGAAATATGGATAGAGTTAACGACCCGGATGAAAATGGCAAGATTTCAAACCTTTTGGATCTAGAAGCGGAAAAACAACCTTTGGACGAAAGTCGCAAAACTAGACAAACCTCAGGACGAAAATGGCATTTTACTCTACATTTATTAAGGGGTGGCAACTTTAAACATGGACAATAAGGTAGCGTTTGGTATGCAGGAATGAGAGAGGGAATGGAATGGATCATTGTGAGGGAATGAAGAAAAGAGTGTTTGGTTGGTCAATGGAATGGAATCGCTCATTCCAAAATGCATTCCATCCCTCCCCCTGTTTTTTTTCCATTCCATTCCCTCTTCACCCTTCATTAACAACCCAACAACCCACTACCGTTGCCACCACCCACCACCACCGCCGTCACCCGCCACCGCTGCCACCTACCGCCACCATCACCTGCTTCCACCCACCGCCACCCGCCGCCACCGTCCACAGCCACCACCCGCTGCCACCCGCCACCGCCGCCACCCGCCTCCGTCGTCACCCACCACCACCACCGCTGTCACAACTCACCGCCGCCTCCGCCCACCACCACCGATGCCGCTACAACTGCCATCTATCACCACCCACCATCACTGCCTATCATTGACCACCTCCATCCGATTTATTTCATTCGTTTTTTCACGCATACCAAACAACAAAAAACAATGGTTCATTCCATTCTCACATGGTAACCAAACAAGACATGGAATGGTAATGATCAATTCCATTACCTCATCCACTCCATTACCTCGTCCATTCCATTCCCCCGCTCATGCATTACCCCATACCAAACAGACCCTTAAGTGTTGATGGGTCAACGGTCAACCCAACCCAATTTGGGCCGTAAGCCCATCGGACCCACGTATTCTGCGCCTCTAATTATGGACTTTCAAGAGTACACTTACAAAGTTAAGAATCCGTGTAAAGCTGGGTTTGTTTTTAGCAGCAATAACATGATTTCCAGCCACTTGATTAACACCCTTAACTAATGCCGCCTTGTCAGCAGCCGCCGGGTTGTTCAAGTTATCAAGATCAGAAGCGGAAGCAGAGGACGAAGGAGACTCGCCTATCAAAAGCAATATTGAATAATCACGATAAGATATCAGATTATGTGACATTTAATAATCAGAAGCAGGTAATTAGTTGTCACATTATGCATGAGGTAGTAAAAGCCACTTTTGATGGTGTTGCGTATTTGGAAAATTATAACTAATTAAGTAATAGTATACTAGTATAGATACAATTTCAATACACAAAAGACTGACCCGTAGCACCAATATGAAGAGACGTTTGCAACTCGTTCACATCTTTGCAAGCGGTTGTGTGTGAAGAATATATAACTTTCATGTAAGCAACTTCCATGCATTTGTAGGCCAAAGATGCAGTTGTCATCTCCTTGGTTCTCTCATATTCATGAGCACAATACCTAAGAACCAATAATTAATTAATAATTTTAAGAAAACATAACCAAATGAACACGTATAAAAGAAAAATGTTCAGTATTCTATAAGGTTTTTCGTAAAAAGAGAGAAAATACAAACAAACACTTGAATGCTAAATATTGATCAATAAAAAGGGTAAATATTCATTACTTACTCGCATAACTTGGCGGTGCTACTATAAATGGACACTGACTGAATCATATCACCGTATCTCCCTGTTTGGCTATGGCAGGATTCAAATAAAGAGGCTACATGAAGAAATTTAAGCGCTGCTTCTATATAAAGAGCTCTACTTTCGAGGCTTGATCCACATTCTGCAAATATTTTTCTCGAGTATGAAAATCATTATGGGAAACACACAAAAAAACACCCCCTCTTATTATGATCAATGCAATAATTATTTAGATACATTAAAAGTTGACAAAAAAGTTTTTGTGGGTCAACCCAACCTGACCCACATTAAAAATGGCCCGTTTTGACCCATTACCAATATATGAAGCAAAAAAGACGAGTAGAACCTTAACACGATCAGCCATATGCTTAAGATTAGTCGCCTCTCTTAAAGCATTTGTTGTAGCTTGATCAGATAAATCCCTAACAAGAACAACAGTCGGATCCTGACTTTTGTCCTTATGTTTTTCAGGTGTCGGATTTTTTACATTCGAATGCTGACTTCCATTCTGATTCTGAGCTTTTTTATTATGTTTTAACGAATTTGATGGCATATTATCATTTCCCACGTTTTCTTTCCGTTCGGTTTCACCTTGACCAACTGGCGGCAAAGAGTTTGACTTTCCTGTTACCGAAACATCCTTCTTTGAAGGTTTCTTGGAACCGTGAATAGAAACGTTATCGATTCTGACATTTTTATTCGGCAATAACTCCTTAGATTTGGTAGATTTGGTCAAAGGGTCAACACCTCTATTGTTTAAGATTCTCATAGGAGAAGAAGAAACCGATTCCACGGGTGACCCTTTTGATTCTCGGTTATTTGGCTTACTTTTATGAGAACCGGAAACCTTTGACGAGCTTGAAGTGGCAGCCCGAACCGTATTTTGTCTTGAAGTATCCGTTAACTTTACATCTTTGATGTTTTTAACTTTTCTTCCGGAGCTTCCCTCGTCAAATGCCTTTATCACCCTTGCCTTCTTTTCCTTCATGTTGATAATTTCACTTGTTTCTTTCACATAATTCCCTGTACCGTCAATTTCATACACTCTTTTTCTTTTCTTTGCAGCGTCTCGCTTATCAACTTTTCCTATGTGAGAGGGTCCACCGTTTCCATCTGTTTTGACTTTCTTGACTTTCTTCGGAAGATCTTGAGTACTCTCTCTTTTGGTGCCCGTCTTCAAGCGATGAATGTTGCTACCTGAAAAAAGTTATATCAAGAATAAACATTTTACAAATGAACAACGTTCAGCGAATAGTTCGTGAGTTGTTCGGCAAGGAGTTCATTTGTGTTCGTTTGTTTAACAAATGAACGAACACAAACAAGAATTTCGTTCGGTTAGTTAAATGAACGAACATGAACAAAGGTCGCATCTATTCATTTATGTTCGCGAATGTTCGGTGACATGTTCGTTCATGTTTTTGTTCGCTAGTTCATTAGGGTTTTTGTTTATACATTTTATTTAAATACTTTCAGAACTCCAAGTGATAAAATATTTAATAAATATTAGTTTATTGTATTTTATTTAAATTATTTTACAAATATTAGGTTAGTATATTATGGGAGGATCTACGTAATCTTTGTGATGAAAGATGTCGATTTTATTCGAAATATAATATTTGTTCGTTTCTGTTCATGAGCGCTTGTTTTTGTTTGTGTTCATGAACGTTCGTTTGTACTCGTTTATGTTCATGAGCATCCATTTGCGTTCGTTATCTAAAATTAAGGAACGAACACGAACACGTTCATTTCCTTAATGAATGAACACAAACAAAAAAATCTCGTTCGGTAAGTATTCATGAACAGTTCGTTCGGTTCATTTGCAGGCCTAACCTCGATCAAATCAACATACACGCAAGTACAAATCAGGGTCAACGTCAATGAAATACCTTCATCAGCAAAGTTTTCACGAAATTTATTGTTCTCTTTTTGCTTTAATCTATCCGTATCCGCAATCACGTCACGAGACTGCCCGGAATCTTGAAATGCTACTTCATTAACAACAGGAGACTGATTTACACCGTTTAAGCTTCGGGTTTTATACGAGGTGTGAAGTTTCTTCTTTGAAGAATTAGAAGACTTGAAGGGCCGTCCCGCTTGGCTTCATTTGGTAAATCTGTTAATGCAAGCTTTTTCTTGACACCAGAAGATGGATTTTGTGAACCGAATTGTTGGTTGGCCCCATCTAGTGATACGTCTGCTAAGTGGGGCCCCCAGGCTGAATGGGTTGAGAACCGTGTACAGATGGACCGGGAAAATGAGAGGTTATAGCCTTTGTTGTTTCTTCTTCACTGATGCTACACCGATTCATTCCAGGCCTAGACACATTAAAAATATTCACAAAAATGAAAAATAAAATAAAAGAAACTCTATTATAGGAAAATTTATTTATCTAACAGACTTAATGCACGAACTAATTATTGAAGGAAAAATAAAAAAATTCAAGAAAAGTGTTTCGGGTCAACTCGACCCAACTGTTTCAACCTGTATCCAAAAGTTACTATTTTGACCCGTTACCCAACCCGACCCGTCCATTTACCACTTCTATGCCAAACAAATATAGTTCAGCAACACAATCATGGAGCCCTTAGGGCATGGCAAACATGTGCATCTCAAGCATGCATAAGCTGTGGAGCCCACTGAAGGGCCCGACGGGCCTGGCCCGAAAGTTGTCAGGCCCAAATCTCATCAGTTGGGGATCAGATTATATATTACACGGATGGTCCTGTTGTTTACCAAAATTTTGGATTTGGTCTCTAGCTTTCTAAAAGTAAACAGATGGTCCCTATGGTTTGCACTTTGTAACGCATTTAGTCCCTAGCTTTTTCCAAAAGTGCATGGATGGTCCTTGTGGTTTGCACTTTGTAACGCATTTAGTCCCTAATTTGGACATGCTAAAACCTTCAGATTAGCTGGTTGGGGACTAAATGCGTACAAACCTTAAGGACCATCCATGTACTTTTAGAAAGCCAGGGACCAAATCCAAATTTTGGTAAACCGCAGGGACCAGTCCTGTACTTTACTCTAAAATTAAAGAAACTCTCCTATAGGAAAATTTATTTATCCATCATCATGACATCATCAAACGAAAATTTAAATTTTACGGCACATGAAAAGAGAAACTTACAGCCAGTCAAGCATGCTACAAATCCACTTCTCGGGAAGGCTGTCCATATTTACGCCAGGTGGAAGAAGCCTCCATTTCTCACATTTATCACAACAAACCCAATTTTCGTTGACCATTGGAACTACCGTAGGCACAGCTGCATTAGATTCTGGCCCATTGCCTATTGTCGATGAAGACGGTTTTTTACTTTTCTTTCCATTCGATCTCTCTTTTAACAAACTGTTATTTTCCAGTGTGCTTTTTACATTAGTGTCTTCCGAAGGTTTCTCCAAAACCGTTTCTTCATTATCTTCCTGTTCTAAATCAAGTTCCCCGAAGAAATCTTTATACGTCTCTTTGACTTTGACTTTTCCGCTATTTTTCTTGAAATCTTCTGTATAGCTTTTTGACCCGTTATTGTTTTTCTTAGTTTTAGATCTAAAAGATTCATTCTTTAAACCGCCTTCCGCTTTCTGTCTGCCACCTGAATATGATGTGTTATTCCCAGGGGCAAAATTGTCCACGCTTGTTTCCTTCTTGGGTAGAACACCGTTTGTCGATTCCATTGAGACGGAATTCTTTTCGGTTGACTTTGACATCTCTCCAGTAACATTTTGTTCAATGTTGACCAAATCAAGCCCATGAACCGCTGTCACTGTACTATCTTGGCTCCCCTTATGCACGGGCCCACAACTATTAGACTTTTTTTCAGTCAAGTGTAATACATCATAAGGAAGAGGAGATAATAAAAGACTTCCCGAAACCGGAAATGATGTCATCATCTGTTACAATAATAAATTTCAGTTCTCTCTTAATTCATCTCCAAACTCAAAAACATAAGAGTTAACTACCATTTTTGTCCCTGTGGTTTGTCCAATTATGCCAGTCCAGACCAAATTTCAAATTTGTACCATTTCCATCCCTGACATTCTTAGGGCATGTTTAGCTAAGCTTTTTGAAACAACTTATTGACTTATTGGCTTTTTGAAAAGTCATAAGCTCCAAACTGATGTTTGGCAATGAGGGTGTATGTGAGGGGAAAACTGACTTTTCCAAAAAGTCAATAAGTTATAAGTTGCTCCAAAATAAGCTAACCAAAACACCCCCTTAAAACAACATGCCAGTTCCGTCTAAAAACTTACTGTCAGTTAAAACCTATCGTTTAATAGGGTAAAAACGTCATTTCCCTTTTTTATTTTCTATTGTTACACCATTTTCTTTGTTTGTTTACCGTTTAGCATATTTAAAAAAAGGAAAAATAACAAAAAAATAAAAACAATGACGGTTTACCCTTTCATTAAATGGCAGGTTTTAGACAGACGTTAAGTTTTTGGACGGAACTGGCATATTTCAAGAATGTCAGGGACTGAAATGGTACAAATTTGAAATTTGGCCTGGACTGGCATAATTAGACGAACCGCAGGGACGAAAATGGCAGTTAACTCTATACATAATATTGGTAAAACTACAAACCTCAAGAATACTAGTGGGAGACTCATATGGGCCATCTCGAGGCCCGTGAAAAAACCCGTGACTGTTTACAGGGCTGGCTTCCAAAGAAGATGGAGACATATCGAGCCCAAGCCCACTATAGATTTCAGCATGTTTTTTAGTCAACATGTTATCAGACCCCACTTTGATTCGAACCTTTAGAGACTTCGGGTCAGAATCGTTAGCAACGTCGGTAATCGACTTTGACCTGTTACCACTATATGTGTTGACTTCTTGCTTCAGTTTACCGTTTGACTTTGACTTCCTTGGTGCTGACTCTGATCTAGCACTAATGGAGGCTGGCCCGTTTCTTACGGGTTGTGATTTGTTTGATTGCCAAACAGAATTCTGATTAACAACCTGCATAGGCATACACATTGAATCCTTTATGCAAAACAGTATAAAAAGTAGAAGATATCAAGATCTTGTAGGAAACATGAATAAATCCATACCCTTCACACGCTAAATTTTTTTGTTCGTTATAGATAGCGAATCAGATACAGTTATAAATATTATGTTGTTTCTATAACAAAAAAGTTTCCAGGTATGCATACAAGCACCTACCTTATCTTCAACCCCCCCCCCCCCCCCCACACACAACACACACAGTATGCAGTTAATATCGTTGATATATTGGTTATCGGTCCCCATGTAAAATATCGGTGTCAAATATCGATTTCGATATTATTGGTGATATATCACCGATTTTCCCGCTATCAGTACCTTTGTTCTTCGTTCTACCGTCCATCTTTCTTCTTATTGATGCTATTAGTGTTTAAAATCTTAATTGTTAGTGTTTTAAGTGTTAATGTGTTCCTACTTGCTACAATTGTTAGTGTTTTGCATGTTGCAAAAGGTGAATTTGTTAATGGTAGGAGAGTATACTGAATTGTTACTGTTAAATTGCTATATATATAAATTCTCATGATATTAAAACTACCGATATCCCACCGCAATAACCTATATCTCAAATATCGGTCCTTGATCGATATCCGATTTTCTACCGCATTAACTGCATAGCGCACACACACCCCTAACTCAAGAATTAGAACATTAAGCTATCAGAAAACAAAATTAATAACTATAGTACCAGGAATATGTCCCAAACTCAAAACAAAACAAAAAAACCCACCTTCATATGTGCATTATTTGGAGAAATGGGTGCACCATAATTGAGATCTTTTGGACGTGTTGGATTAGGCAAAACAGGAGAACGCTGATAAGGGGCAAAAATGAACCATAGCCCCCAAATTGTGCGCCTGCAAATAACCATAAATTTGCATCAACATGTTTTAACTTTTTAGTTTCATCTTTACGGGTAATCAAGTTAACGTACCCAAATTTTCAGCTGAAACTCCACCTTCAAAATCCTTCTGACAGTGTCCCAAAACATTTTGAATTTTCTTGTCCTTCAGAAATCACAACAATGAGTTTCATTTATGTGTGCATCCCTACTTAGGAAACTAAATTACACAGCTTAAGTTGTAATCAAATTTCTTATAGCAATTCGTCATCTGATTATCCAAATCTCACTATTTTGGCCCTAAATGAACAGAAAATCGTACTCTAGATTGGTTTACCCAAACCCATAATATTTCGTGTGCTAATTCAACTCACAGTAAGTTATACTGTTAATCACACGTCCAAATACCGTGCTAAAACTATGGAGTGAAGATTGTTTTTAAACAAACAATTGCAATCTGAGTGTTTGGGTAAACCGATTACGATTTTCGAACTACTTAAAGAGAGACAAAACTGGATACTCAGATATATTTAAGCAATGTTTTAAAAACCGTTCAAACCAGCCGGTAGAACCGGTTAAACCGTCTGGTACACCCGTTTGAACCACCCGATACACCCGGTTAAACCGTTTCTGAGCCAAATCCGATACGGCATAAAAACCGGATTTTAAAACATTGACAACAACTAAATCATCATATCCAACATTAAACTCCATTATTACCTTACTTAACCAAAATATATAATTATGCTAATTACTTCAACCAAGCTTTAATTACAAAGTATGTGCATCCAACAAACAATAATCAAAACCGACAATCAAAGGAAACGCCAAAAGAGATAACAACTTCTTACAATATAAGAGAGAGACACATCAGATCAATTATTGAATCATCATCACCATCATTATGATGATGATGATGATGCTGATGATTATTATTCTTATTATTATTATTATTATTATTATTATTAATATTCTGAACACAAGCTTCCCCTTCTTCAATCTCAGTCTCTAACTCCATCTTTCCCCCTTCAAAACAATACTTCAAACTCATCCCCTTTCTCTCATCTCTACTCCCCACAGAAATCATCCAAAACAAATTGTATCTTTCTTTCCTACAAACAAATAAAACACAAAATACATCTCAAAACAGCAATAAAATTTCAAAATCTCATTGACCCAGTTCAGATAACCGAAAACCCATAAAAACCCACAAAGATTTTTCCAGAAAGATCAAGATCGGAATGTAAAGATAAATAGTTTAATATTATACACAATAAAAGGTGACCTTTTGAGCTGATTGACCGATCTGTTGATCAGATTGTTGAAAATCGAAGAAACTGGAGGTGGGTTAGTGCTGGATTGTTGCGATCTTGAAACTTTGGACACAATCAATGAGACAGAAAACCGGAGAGAATCTGGTTTGGGGGTTCACCAGCGGCGTTTTTCCTCTTTATTAATTCTTTATTTATTTATTATTTTCTATTTTCAAATAGTAGTGCTTATCTTATTATTATTTGTTATTTGGAAAGCACGCAATTATTTATTTACTAGATATTTTTCACCAAGTTTTATTTACTAGATATTTTTTCACCAAGTTTTATAAGATTTGAATGAATGAATTCTTCTCTTTTATGTTACCATGTTTTTTTAACTAGATATATGTACCCGTCGCGTTGCGGCCGGGTCACATTCACATATCAAAACGATACAAACAAAGTCCAATAAATCCTTTTAGCAAGCCCTTATTATAGCACCCAACTGATACGCCATCGAAACCCAACCATGGTACAAATTTTGCAAGAAAGTAAACCTTCATGGAGGCGGTCAACCAGTGGCGAAGCTTGATGTTCCTTGTGACTCAGGTTTGATTCTTACTCTTCTCGTTATTTTCTGCGCATCCAGGTGAAGAGCGAATAAGGGTGGTGCCAGTTCGACTTGGATGGAGACGAGGTTTTACCAATTATTCCACTATCGTGTCTTCAGGCGGGTGGAGGTCGGGTTTCTGCACATCTGAGGAGAGCCAAGAGGTTGGCGACGGTCAAGTAGTCGACCTTGGCCACAACACCTAGTGTCACGGTGGTTGGCACATCGTTCCTTGCCGTTCGAAAAAAAAAGCAACACTTAATAGGCAATCATCAATCATCATAACCATTAGCTTCATCATGTAAACAAACAATAAAAATGTAAAAAAAAATCATTAAATCAACTTGTATATTTACAAACCCTAAAACTTAAAGGTACAACAACCCTTGTTATAGACATTTGTATTGCACTATGTACAACTCACATATGCGCCAAGATGTTACAAGATCACAAAGCACATAACACCAAATAAGCTAAAGTCACAACTCTTTATGCCCACAATTGTTACTAATTGATATAATATAAATATAAATATAAATATGTCACCATATTTTTTAATATTACTTAATATTATAATATAATTATTATTATTATTATTATTTTGAATTATTTTAATAACCCTTAAGATCATTGACATAAGTGATACAGATATAAAATTTGGGTAAAATTAAATACAAATGAGCATTAACATTATATACTAAACATGAGAAGTGAAGAAAGAATTTTCTTCTTTTAGTTTTGTTTTCAATCTACTTAATCGGTATATTTAGTTGCAAAAAGTAAATAAAAAATTGTGTATATATTCTAGTAGAGGAATTATGTGCAATTAAACTAGAGTAATTACATAATTACTCTACTAGGGTAAACACACGATATTTTTTAGATTGTAGGACTAAAATACATGTTTAATAAGATGGGGAAAATTTCAAAAAAGAAAAAGGTCCCTCTTCCCTTTTCACATTTAGTATATCAAGTTCATTTGTAAAATAACATTGCCTTAAAACTTGGTTCCTATTTAATTAGTATTAGTTATAAATTTAAGTTGAAGAATGTCTTTTTTGTTCTGATTGGGTGATGGAGGCTCCTGTCTCTTAGAGAAGACCAACGTATGATTTATGACATGAGATAAATTTGATATAATTTGATGTAATTAAATAATAGAGTTATTGTAATATCCGGCATCACAAAAAGCTGAAGAGTAAAAGATGTAAGATAGAAAAAGAAAAGGCCATTGAATATAGTGGGCACTTTTGTAATTATTTCGTTTAAGTAAGTTGTAAAATAATTAAACATTGAATTGAATAGTTTTTATAGTTTAAATAAAAGGTATGAATGGTTTTATTGAAATAATATTGAACTTTTGTTACCATTTTATAATTTTATAATTACTTAAAAGATAATGGTATAGAAAGTAAGTATAAAAATTCTTTTCTCCGTCATGATATCGTATCACAAGCATATATAACTTTATAAACATATTTTATGATTGTCCTTACGTGATCAAATCTAAATCGGTTGTGACACAAGTCACATTTTTATTTTTATGAGTCTCATGTTTTTTTTCTTGTTTTCTTTTGTTTAACCTATTTCTGTTCTATTCTATTTCTTAATAAAAAAGAGTTATTCATGTTTTATCTTAAATGGACAATATGAGTTTTATGACTTCTATTCATGAGTACTAAACGTTTCATTGTGATTAATTCAGAATAAATACAATTACATATGAATATCTTGTAGTTACTTTACGTGATATTTTCTTTTAAAAGATAAAGGATGAGGAGAATGGTGCGTAAATGTTATCCCTGTTATATGTATATTTTTTTAAAACATTTTCTTTAACACCACTTCTCATTAATGTGTGATGAGAGATTTTGAATTATTTGAAATTTATTTATTTTTTCTTATTTAGATCACAATTTAAAAGTCATGACCTAGTGATATGGTGTGTTTTTCTTCCATAAAAATTGTGTGAGTTCAAATTCTTACAAGTGTAAAGTTACGTATAAGCTCGATAAACATATTTTATGACTGTTATTATGTGATCAAATCTAAACCTAATAAATAAATAATTGGTTGCAACACGTGTCACGTTTTTGTGAGTCCGATACTTTTGTTCCCGTTTTCTTTTGTTTCACCTCTTCCTATCCAATTTCTTAATTTAAAAAGTTAACCATGTTTTATCTGAAAATGATAATATGATTTTTATGACTTCTATTCATGAGTATTGAAATTTTCATTTTGATGAATTCAGAGTAAATGCAACTAAATATGTATATCTAGTACTTACTTTACGTTATCATTTTACTTCAAAACACAAAGGACGAGGAGAAGGGTGCGTAAATGTTGCGCTATCCCTATCATATGTATATTTTATTTTATTTATAAACATTTTCTTTAACACCACTTCTCATTAATGTGCGAAGGGAGATTTTGAATTATTTGAAGGTTTATTTATTTTTTTCTTATTTGGATGACAATTTAAAAGTCATGACCTAGTGGTATGGTGTGTTTTTCTTCCATAAAAGTGGTGTGGGTTCAAAGTTTTACAAGTGCAAGGTTACGCATATATATTTAGACTTAACTGTCATTTTCGTCCCTGTGGTTTGTTCACTTTTGCCATTTCAGTCCAATTTTCAAAAATGCACTAGTTTCATCCCTGGCATACTGGAAACGTGTCATTTCAGTCAAAAAATTAAAACCCTGTTAAGTCAGACAGGTTTAATAAAGGGTATTTTTGTCCTTTCATATTTCTTTAATTTTCACCTTATATTATGTCTGACTAATGAAAGGACAAAAAATATTCTTTATTAAACATGTCTGACATAACTGGGTTTCCATTTTTGGACTGAAATGGCACTATCTAGTATGTCAGAGAGGAAACTTGTGCATTTTTTAAAATGAGACTGAAATGGCAAAAGTAAACAAACCACAAGGACGAAAATGACAGTTAACTCGTATCTTTATAAACATATTACGATTGTAGTTATGTGATCAAATCTAAACCTAATAAATAAGTAATTGCAAAGCCGTCCTCGAGAACTCTTTAAAAAATTTAGGCCTCGGGAGACAAAAAAAAATTGAGCCCAAAATTGTGGTTAAGGGAAATGAATTAAAAAAAATTAAACTTTGGTAGTGGAGTTAAGACTTGAACTTGGGACCTTTATATCATCTTGAAATAGTTATTCCATTCCACCACCAACATTGTTTTTGCATAATAAATGGATGCATATATTAAATATATAATTAATTATATATATCAAAGCTTATAAAACCTTTTGGCCCTTTCAAAATTTGGACCTCGAACGACGGCACGTGTTTGCCTGCCCAAGAACCAGCCCTGATTAATTGGTTGCAACAAGTGTCACGATTTTGTGAGTCCAGTACTTTTTATCTCCTTTTTTTTTGTTTCACCTCTTCCTACTCTATTTCTTAATTTACAAAATTAATTTGTTTATCTGAAAATGATAATATGATTTTTATGACTTCTATTCATGAGTGTTGAAAATTTCATTATGATAAATTCAGAGTAAATGCAACTAAATATGTATATCTAGTAGTTACTTTACGTGATCATTTTAATTCAAAAGATAAAGGATGAGGAGAAAGGTGCGTAAATGTTACGTTAGCGCTATCATATGTATCTACACTATATAATAAAGTAAATCGATGTGTAATACGTGTCATTCATTATAGACATCTAATTTTTTGTTTTCCCGCATCTTTTCATACTTATCTATTAATTAAATAGTAATTAATATTAAATTTTATCTTACTTAATTATAGATACTTATTTTTTTATTTTAAGATAATACTTTGAGATAAATGTCTTTTTTTTTCAAAAACATTTATCTAAACGATTACAAACTATGTTGAATTTATCTGAACGATTATAAATACGTTGTAGTATTTATATGTTTCCAAGCTAGCCGAACACTTAATGTGTTTTTAGAAAGTTTAGAAACTTTTACCTACTGTTAATGTTTTGTTTTTGAAAGTTTGGAATTTTTAAATACATTATTCATGGTTAAATTTTGAAAAGCTTCATTATTAATTTTACAAACGGATTTAATATGAAATTAATTAATATTTTTTTACTTAAAAGTTTCATCAACTTTAAATTGTGTCGGTCAAAGTATTAAAAAACAAAAAATAATAGCCATAATTATTATTATTATGGGTGATTTTTATTATATTATAATGGAGATTATCTGCATATTAGTTCGAATTAAATTTATTTGGATCATATTTTGGATTAAAATATATGATATCAAGGCTTTATCGGTTGCTTTTTGTGTTTGATTTATCATTCTGATCACAATATTATGATAAAATATTATCTATATATAACGAATATCGTTAATTATAAAAAAATACGTATATGTTTTAAAATTAACTTAACATAATTTATAAATTTCACGTCAAAGTTCATTTTTAAAGACATGTCTTGGCGACTCCTGTGTTAACAGATGATATTTAAGCCGTATAATACATGGTTTTATTCCGTTCGTTCAATACGCACTCTTTTTTAAAGCATAATTTATTTTTATTACTAAGTATATAAAATTATATTTATTTAACACGTGTAATACACGGGGTTATAACCTAATATATACCCTATATTAAGTTATAAAATTTTCTCCTCTCACAAAAACACTATTCATTTTTCTTTTCTTTTAATCCTTTAACTTTTTATCTTTTACACTTTTAACCCTATAGTTTCTATCTTTTACATATTTGTCATAAACATTTTCTATTTTTCATCCTAACACTTTTTCATTTTCAACTTTGGTCCCCTGTACGTTACACGTTTTACAAATTTGTCGTTTTATGATTCGTTCTAGATTTTGTGAGTTTACACGCTCCAATGCGCGCGCGTGATTCAACGTGTTGACGTTTATCTTTTTAGGGTTTAGCGGCCCTCTCGAAGCTCGTTGGTGCTAAGCCAACTTAGTTATTATTTTTTATGTTTTACTTTTTCGGTTTAATTTTTGCAAATTAACACGTCGTAACACACGTGCGTGATTTATCACTTTTTTGTTCGGCTTAACGGTCCCGCTGCAAAGTGCGGGTCATAGATACTATTTTTATTTTATTTAAACATTTTCTTTAACACCACTTCTCGTTAATGTGCAATGGAAGATTTTGAATTTTTTGAAATTCATTTATTTTTTGTTATTTAGATGACAGTTTGAAAGTTATGACATAGTGATTTAGTGGTATGATGTGTTTTTCATCTTTAAAAGTAGTGTGGGTTCAAATTCTTACAACAACAAGGTACCTGATATTTAGGTGTAGATAATAAAAAATTGACGTCAAACAAAAAAATGGTGATTTAAAAGAATATATATTCAAAGAACCTAATTATAAAAATATATGTGATAATATATTAGTTTCTGTTTTAAAATTTCAAGTGTACCGAATCTTATCGTATCCAAAAGATCGATTTTAGCTATGAGTTATCAAGTACTATTGATGTAACATCCGTCGAAAAACGGGTTTCCAAAACCCGCTTCGTTTATTAACCGAATAGTCAGTCATAATTTTCGTCGCGTATATATTGTTTATTTTAATTTTAAACGATACATAATTAATAAACATTGTTAGAATTTTAAAACATAATTAATAAATAATAAAAATAAGAGAACAAAAAAAATAATTGAGGCTGCCGGGTTTCGAACTCGGGTCAGCCGGTCCAACAATCAAACATTTCACCGCTCCGCCACTTGACTTCTTTGTTAGAATACTGAAACAAATGATATTTAAATGGAAACTCGAAATCAAAATCCGGACTTCAGCGCGGCAGAACTCGCAATCACCGGAAAATCTGGCAATCCGCGAGTTCAGCCATTATTCCTTTTGACTATAACGCTATAACCGTCGACGACATCGGTTATAACCGATGTCTAGCCCCAATTCCAGTCGTAACCGCCGATTTAACCGAAATCAAACCTCACCATAGCAGCCTATAAATACAGGGCTAAATTCCTCAATCCAACTCGCTCATTACTCTCAAACTCACTCTGAAAAAAAACCTCCCTGCAAGTCGCCGGAAATTTTCTACAACTCGCCGGAATTCTCTGCAAGTCGCCGGAAAACCGAACCCATTTCATCTCTTCTGCCTTACTCTAAAATAAGACTTCTGGAGCTCAGACAGAAAGCACCACACTCACCTCAAACTTGTGATAGAGCCTCTGTCGCAAGATAAACTTCGCCGGAGTTAACCTCAGCCCCCGGAACTTCATCGGAGATCACAACTGTTCGGTACAGCACCTTTAATTCTTTCTGTTTAAATTATTTCGTTAACAGTACTGATCAATCAACCAAATCAATAAGAATGATTGATTAAACAGTCGGGTTGATTCCCGGGTTTCATAAAAACGAAGAAGATGAACAGCGAGTAGTTTATAAGTATAATTAAAAATGGGATTTGTATCGGGTTAGACACACAGTCCAGTGGTGGACTGTGTGCATTTGAAACATAAAGATACCGAGTTCGAGTCTGTACATGCTTTCCGGTTCGCCAATTATACACAACCTTTTTAAAACCAGTTAACGAAATAATCTAGTAAATATATAAATCTTATATCCTTCGGGTTAATCACACAGCCCAATTGGTCGGGCTGTGTGCAACACGAAGCCAAGGTCTCGAGTTCGAATTCGGTTAGTTACACCGCCCCTGAAATTTTCCAAACCTTTTTAAATTAAATAAAAATATGTTAGCTCTAGTATGTGTATATGTATAATTAAATTTCAATATATTTCGGGTTAGACACGTAGCTCAGTTGGTAGAGCTGCGTGCACGTGTACGGGAGGTCACGAGTTCGAACCTCACTCAGCGCATACAAACACACGGTCCGACCGGTCAACGGTCAACGGTCAAAAAGTCAAAAAATATATTTTTTTTTATTTATTTATTTAATTTAAAAATCAATTAAAAACACTTAAAAATAATATTTAGAAGTTAGAAAAATTTCCTTAAACTCACAAAAATAAATCTAACAATCCCACTAAGAACACTAATTAAAAATATTAATCTCAAATAAAAGTTTATTTATTTACCGAATTATTATGTTATTATTTAGGTTAGTTTCTCTCGTGGTTAAATCCAAATTCGTGCACATTCATCGTCAATCCAAGAAACGCAACCATTGTGAGTGAATTCTACAAATTCCCCTTTTTATTCATGTTTTGGGGTGTATCATGTGTCGCTTAAATTAATACGCTTATTCAAACTCGTGCTATACCATTATATGATCTAAACTTAGAATGTAAATATTGTTTGTTGTGATGTATTACATATTGTCAAGTTGTGTGCAAATTATTCATTAGGCCCATCAGTTCCTCGTGGGAGACGAGTTGAACAACGCGTGCCTCAAAAACATTCATTAGGCCCATCAGTTCGTTGAACAACGCGTGCCTCAAAATCATTCATTAGGCCCATCAGTTCCTCGTGGGAGACGAGTTGAACAACGCGTGCCTCAAAAACAAACATTTGGTGTGTGCGTGTGTATTAATTAATATTATGTGATTTGTGATTTAATTTACATTTACGTTTACTCATATGTGGTTATGCACTTTATTTTATAATCGATACAATAAACACGTTTAAATGTTTTCATAGGATTCACTCGCCAACTTTTTGTTGACCCAAAAACCATTTTTACACATGATACAGGTGGACAGGTTGAAGCAAGGAACACATAGGAAATTGTCTTAGAAGAAAAATAATGAAGTCTTGAAAAATGTATAGAACATGTTGTACTAGTATGATTGATTGTAATGATTCTCCTTTAAAAAGAAATAATAAATATGAAACATTATAATAAATGTCATGAGCTTTGATGAAAACCCAATCATGCCCCGATCACTATTTCCGCTGCGGGTCGGCGTGTGACAATTGATACTCCTTTTCAAACAAAACCCAATTGTTATTATATTATACTGACTTATATTTTAGAGGATACATTGGATTTTTTTTATTATGATAAGAGGTATATGCAATTTGCGACTTTGTGGTTTATCTTAAAACACATGTTGAATCCCTAAAGTCAAAATCTTACTGAGCCCCGTAGTTGCACTTTTATGCACTTGAGTACCTCGGTGTACCAGAACTAGTATATTTCATTAGATAATCAACGAGGATTGTTAGGGGTGGGTGCCTTTTCGTCTTTTCACCTAAACTCAAGCCCTAAAACCCCAAATGTGTCCCCCTATTTCAAACAATCCACTCACTTGTGTCCTTGTTTGCCGTCGGACCCAGCCCACCCTGAACCCCTGTCATTCAACTCCGGTCATCATCTTCGGCAACCATGGTAAGCTTATTCGTAGATGCGACTACTGCCACACAATGTGTTAGATGTAAGCGTTCTTTCTTGCTTGTAACTTTGAAAGTCAAAATTAATAATAAAAAAAAACATTGAACTTTGAATTTGACCTTGAAATGATGTAGCCGGAATTAGGTTGAATGCTTCCATATGCCACCTCATCGTGCACTTGAAGGTCGTTTGAAGTTCTATAACAATGTGAACTTCGACATCCGCATTGAATGAGGTAGGGGTGATGGAATTGAATAGGGGTATAAGGGTAGTTTGTAATGATATTGTAAATGTATTTTATGCCTAACTAGATCGTAATGTAAATGTATTTGACTAGCTAGATCGGGTTTTTGTAATGATCCATTGTACCCTTGATTGTACTGATCCATTGTACCCATTTATGGGTTTCACGTAATCAATTTTACCCTTATAGATCAGGTTGGCATTTATACCAAAAGTATACAAACGACTAAACACAAGGTAACAAATTTATATGGTGACAAGTCCCTAACATATAAGGTAACAAATTTGACATGGAAAGTCAAAATGTTGTTTTTTATTGTCAGCATTGTCTAGTGTCATATTGTTAGTTTTGTATATGCAGGATGCTAGTGGAAACAAATTTCTGCTTGCAGTCAATGTTGCCTCCAAATGGTATAGGTGCAGTTCTTTTTCTATAAATTCAATCATTGTTGAATCTGCATGCATAATTTATGTAGGTGCACAATGTGGTAAGTGCTTACATTCAATGCTTGTTGCCGCATCTTTTATTATTTAGGTTGTTGTGGTAGTTGAGTTTGTAAGTTGTTGTATACCTATTATTTAGGTTGTTGTGGTAAACGAGTTTGTAAGTTGAATCTGTATGATCTAAATGTTGTTATGTAAGTTGTTGTGCTGGGTGTTTACTGTGGTAACTGATTTTTGCAGTGTTTGTAACTTGTTGTGGTAAAGAAGGAAATTTGCAATGTTTATAATTGAATTGAAGTGTTTGTAAGTTTCCAAATTTGGTTAGTTGATAGTGGTTAGTTATAAACTTGGAAGTATAATTCAATTTAGAGGGAAATAATAGGCAGGAACGCATGTTGCAAGTACAAAATAACAGGGGCATTTTGGTCTTTTTCATGTCATTTTTAATAAACAAGCAACATTTGTTACACTAAGGGCCTTAAAGTACAGAAAAACGCTAACAGTGGGGGGGGGGGGGGGGCTCAGTAGGTCAGATACTCTAGGGAGTCAACATGTTTTTTAGGTGAACCACATGGACACAAATCGTATTTTACTCTTATAAATTACGATACTTTTCGAGTTCTCGTAATAATAGATTGTTGAGAATTTACTTTGCATATTTTTACTCATGTAAAATATAGAACTATAATATGCACATCCTTAAAATCATGTAATATGAACACAACCTATGTAGCCCATTTATTTAAACATGTCAAACGGGTTGGAAGGTGATAATCAAGTTGAAGCGCGTTAATCAAGTTGGTGGGTTGTAAAAGGCGTGTCATAAATGGGTTAGCGGGTCAACGTGTTAAATTAAGTAGGTTGACAGGTTGATCTGTTTAAATGAACACATCAACCCGAACAAGAATCATTTATTAACAGGGTTAGATAGGCAATGCAAAATCTATTTTTTTGGAGTCATGTAAGAATTGCCTCCCTTGTAATTGTACAATTTATCGTGATCCTCGAATATTATGTGATGATCTCTCTGTCACCCATGTAGGGTATGAGTAGAAATTACTTTTAGTGTTTTGACACTTTTATTTATTTTTTTAGGTATATAAAATGTAGCAGCTTCTTTTAAATTAGGAATTAAAAACTGCTCTAGTTTTTTTTAATCGTAAATTTGGATCATTGACGGATCACTGGAGTATAATCGTGTCATCAGCGGAACCACTCGATCATATTCATCTCTATTAGACTATAATGTCAATGCACCATTTTAGACCGCGGGTTTGGGGGGACTTGGGTTTGGGGTTTTGCAAAACACATGGTGGAGGTGGGCTCCATCAGACCATCCCAAAAAAGTTGGGTTGTGTGAGGGGCGTTGGCTAGCCATGTGGATATTGTCTATATATATATTTTTTATACTTTGATTTTTTATAAATAAAACACACCACTATATTAAAAAAAAGTTACATAAAATCCTAACAAATTCAGAAAACAACTTAATAAATCCAAAAAAAATTAAACAAAAATCCTAATAAATCCTAAAATTAAAAAAAAAACTACTTAATAAATCCTAAAAAATAAAAAGTTACAAAGTACGATAAATATTAAAATGGGGAACCCACTTAAATTCCAGGTTCACATCGTGCTTATAGTCGATTTTGGCGATCTTCACTCGATCATCGTGGCTAAGCTCACCCGCAAGGACACGATTGTAGCATGTTTTAAACCTTTCCAGCTTCGATTTTAGCTCACGCCACTTATGTTGACACGCGTTCAAGTTTTGACGAGTGTTTCCAACATGTTGTTGGTATTGACTAAACGCTTGTGCCGAATACGTGGTTTGACCACGACCTAGTGCATATTGAGCGTCAACGATCGATGTCACAAGCGCAAACTCCTCCTCTTCGGTCAAATTAACCATTTTCTTTTTTTGGGTTGGTTTTGGATTTGGGTTTGTGATTAAAGAAAGTAGAAGTGAAAAAAATATCTTTGGGGAGAGTATTTATAGGTAAAAAATAGTAAATTTTTTTAAGACTTTGATTTTTTGCAAGTAAACCGCCACCCCAACTGCTACCCCAAACGGCTAGCCTCAACGGTCATCAAGAGCCAGCCAATCATAGCGGTCCACGTCGCCAACCCGCCCCAGGCCAAGCACAATATCCACGCCAACGGGGCAACACCGCTACCCATGGCTCGGTGTGGCCAAAGAGGCGTTGCCTGGTTAGCCACGCCCTAAACCCAAGCCCACACCCCGCGGCCTTAGAAGGAAACTCAATCCGAGAAAAACACCCTTATAGGAATTGAACCCAAAACCTCAATATCCCCTGATAGTATCTGACCCATAAAATGACACTAGGCTACAATGCTATATCCTAGAATTGTTTCCATTAATAGAAAACAATATAAAATTATGTAAAGATAAATAAAAATTAGTCTGAGCAATAATCTTTTTTTTGAACGGCCAACCAAATTACCTGACAAGCATCCTGGGATGCCCTCAATCGAGCAAATGCATCCCCTCCTCCATAACGGTCAGAGTTGGATGCATACCCGAGCCACCAAGCCACCAATTCCGGGGAAAACCCGCGCCCGAAGGCCCACTGCGGTAAAAAAAAGGTTCGGCTCGGTTTCGAACTGGCGACCTCCAAAGAGATCTAGTTTTGAACTTCATTGCCACCACTAACGTTCTTCAAAGTGATGCTAGTGAGAGTTGAATTTGAGACCTCAAGTAGAAAAACCAAATGACTAACAACTAGACCGTCTTGTCAGGACTTGAGCAATAATCAAAAAACTATTTTAGTAAAATCTAAATTTTAAGATACGCATTAATTTTGGAACTTCATCCATATCGGTTTCGGTTTAATAAACTCAACTGGCACGTGAACACTTGTTCTTTTGGCCGTTTAAGGGGGCTCCACATTTTAGTTGCATTCATACCCTATCCTCTAGGTTGGACCTTCACTTTTGCATTCATCTCTTCACCACTTATTTATATATATACTAGTTGTAATACTCGCGAACATCGCGGTTTTGACAAAATGATATATTTTCACAGTTTTTTTACGTTTATATGTTCATCAAGAAATCGTAACTTTCATGAAATTGAAACTTGCACAAACAGAGAAAAGAGATGTATAATATCAATGGATACCTTTGCACAAAATCAATGGGAAGTCTAATGATTGATGAACTAACCATAGGGTATGAAATGGACATTATGTGGTTAGCGTAATTCAAAATCTATTCCGGTGGTGAATGATTACGAAAAAGAGTACACTTCACTTGAGATAAGTGACTTCATATAACCCCCAAAAACGCCAAACCACATGCACCCACCCCCTCTCTGATGCGATAGAGATACTTCGCCAAGACTCATGCCAATATAACCCCAAGTTGATAAACATAACAAATCAAATATCTTTTTTCTTTGATAAACTAAACACCTGGCTTCGATCAGGATCATCAAAGAGGATGAGGAGACAGGAAAATAAAGGTTCATTCCGGTTACAAACCAAACCCATCCTAAATCTGCGTCTGCACATAAGCTTCATGTCGGATTACTAAAAATAAATTCATAATTCGCCAATTCAATCTAAATAACTGGAAGATGTAAAAACTTTCCTTTATTCATAATATGCAGGAACTCAGCGATTGGTGTATCAACCGCACCACATTCAGGATTTTGATAGGAAAATATAGAACTCACAAAAATCCATGATGTGGTTCCTACATATTGCGCAGTTGCCGACGACAATATCTGCATCAACCAACAAACTTATCGGGAAAAAACCACAAATACTTAAAAAAGTAGAAATAAGAAATTATACCCCAAGCCCAAAGAGCAAGAGCGTTCCACTTTTTGATTTTCAAACGCTTAATGTGAATGTAATTTTAATGAAAAACACTTTAAACAGTTCAACATCAATGTCCACAAAACCCAACAAACCTAACCAAATAATCAAAGAAACAGGAGAAGAGCATGGCACATACCCGACAACCTCTGATCATCACCATCATCTGGTTCGCAGCAAAACCCTAGCCGCCGCAGAACCAACTTCTACATCATCAGGTGGGTTTGCAACAGATCCCGAATGCTAAAAATACAGCATCAAAGTGAAAAAAAATCATAACCTTAAGATTAGGAATGCAACTGAATCAAAACAGATTATTGAAAAACCCTAAATCATAACCTTAAGATTGGCAGAAGCGGTGGCCAACGGAGTTGGCCAGAGAGAGACAGATGAGAGGGTGTAGATTACGTGCGGAGATGATGAACGGATGTCTCGATGAAACCCTAGGAGCGTCTGAGTTGGCTTACTTGTAAAGCCGGGTTATAACCTTATATATGGGAGCAATTTTGATCGTTTTCTTAATATGGATCGTTCATAGTATTGCTCCATAGGGAAGGGAGGAGTTTTGGTAGGAAAATAAGGTTTAGAGGCCCTAGATACGTACATGTGTCCCCTAAGTATGAACTTTATTAGATGTATAGATATTTTTTTGAACGGCAAATTTGGATCACTGACGGACCACTAGTCATAATGCCTATACACTAATTCATGAGAAAACCCAATAAATATGATAAAACCCTCTTTGGGAATCGAACCCATAACCTATTGGTCTCAAAGTCTTATCTCACCTTCAAAATGCCACAAGGCTATAAAGCCATGGGCATGTTTTTTTATTCATAACATTTTTTTGTCTTTTTAAATATTTTGTCAATTACTGTAAATTTTTATTTTCTTCACGTAGTTTGTTTATTTTATTTTTTTATTATTTTTAAGCATTTTATTTTTCTACCCTAAACTTTAAAAAAGTTGTTGGTATAAATTCAACGTCGTCTACGTGTTAGTGCAGGTAAGTCACTTGGTGTTAAAATTTTGTATTTTTGTTTTATACTTTTTCCCAATTTTGATCATCATTCGGTTAGCATCGTCTAACCCCCCTACTGGTTGTACCGTTTTATGCCCTTGCTCCGCAACGCAAGGAGCTTAAGACTAGTTATCTATAACTACAAGAAAATGAGGGGGAATAGCGTCGGTAGTTGTCTGACGCCCTCTCATTGTTTTTTTTTTTTTTTTGTATTTAATTTTTAAATCTTTAGCTTTGCTAATATACGTGTTTAGCCACTCTGTTAAAAAAGTTTTCTTTTTTATTGGTTTAACTTTGTTAATATATGTGGTTAGTCCCCATCCTTTAACTTTATCTGTGTACATGTTTAGTCACATGAGAGGGAATGGTCGCAGGAAGCTGTCACACACCCCTCATTGGTTGTTTCTTTTTGTATTTAACTTTTAGAGTTGCTAAATGCCATTTTAGTCTCTATGGTTTTGACCATTTTGCCAGTTTAGTCCAAAGGTTTCATTTTTTACCTGTGGGTCCAAAAATGTTTCATCGTTACCATTTTAGTCCACTGGGTTAACTTCATCCATTTTTTATTAACGAGAAGGGAAATTCGGTCATTTATATGGCTGAATTGCACTTCTAGTTAACGGAATTACATTTAAAATGACCGAATGCTCTTCTCGTTAACAGGAAAAATGGATGAAGTTAATCCGGTGGACTAAAATGGCAACGGTGAAACCTTTTTGGACCCACATGCGAAAAACAAAACATTTGGATTAAACTGACAAAATGGCCCAAATCACAGGGACTAAAATGGCATATAACAACCGTCAGCTTTGCTAACATACGTGTTTAGCCTCTCTGTTTTAAAAATAAAGTTTTCTTTTTATTAATTAACTTTGTTTTTATATGTGTTTAGTCCCCCTGCTTTAACTTTGGCTGTGTACATGTTTAGTCTCTCTACTTTTATTCTTTTAAGTAACTGATTGTCGTTCTTTGTATTTTACTTTTAAACCTTCAACTTCGCTAATATACATGTTTAGCCCCTTTGTTTTTAGAAAAAAGCTTTCTTTTGATTGGTTAACACGTTGTTTATATGCGTGTTTAGTCTCTCTACTTTTATTCGTTTTAGTAATCCATCTTTTAGCATTTTCCCCTTCCTTCCGTCACGAATCAACCTGCGGAATAGTGACCCTTAGCTATTGGTGGATAACCGCTACTACTCTTTGACTTTAATAAAGTTACTTTATAATTCCCAAACTTTATTAAAACAAAAATTATTTGACACGCGCATTTTTATATGTCTTGATGTAATTTTTATTGAGATCGTATTACGAGTAGTATTTACAAGTAACTGAAACACATACCTGCATATCATTAAACATAGATATATTTCGCTTACCGCCCTGCAACGCGGGCGGAGCATAAATGAGCAAAGAACATAACACGCATATTTTTTATTTTTAAATATTATATATTTGTAATTTGTAGAACTTAAACTATTCATGTTTTATATAGGGGAGAGACACCTTATCATTATATCATGTTCTTTTGGGACACACACATACATTTAGTTTTTTTATTTTTTTTTAACAACAAATTTTTTTATATCGGAATACCATTTTTAACAGCAATTCTACGATTTTTTATGATAAATACACTAATACATGCACTCTATAGTATTTAAACTATCAACATTTTGGTTGAGGGTCCGTTGTAAGGATCGTTAGGGTCCTAATTTGGCAAACCTAAGGTAAACGTGCGGAATCCGTTTGCATATGCGACATTGGATACTAGTTTGTTACTGTTTAATCACTGTTTCGTTGATTAGTAAATGTTACAAATCCTGAAAACACTTGGACAGAGCTTCGCCGTCCAGTAACCAAACTCTCTGCATCTTACAAATGAAATGACAAGTATCCTATTTATAGGAGAACAAGTTCGCTTGAACTATGTCATAGACAAGTTCGGGCGAACTTGTCCTAGGCATGACAAGTTCGGGCGAACTTGTCATCGCGAACTTGTCATAGCAATGACAAGTTCGGGTGACTTGTCCTAGCAATGACAAGTTCGGGCGAACTTGACTCTTTACATACATTAACTTCGACATTTCGCTTCTAAATACAGACTCGATATTATACAATGACGTAGGCAACAGACATATGCATCAACATACTCCCCCTTGGATGTTTCCGTAGTCATTAGTCTTCAATTAAAGTCCTGAGTCTTTAATGTTCTCTTGATCTTTATTTCTTGAATAACTTTAATTTCCTTGATCTTCATAGCATCTACAATCCTTTTCTCTTTTCTTCTCGAACTTGTCTTGATAAAACTTTAATCACCATGCTCCCCTTGAGCTTTCTGTTATTTTCAATCAATGTTTTTATCTAGCTCCTCCTTAAAATCTACTTCCTGTTTCAAAGTTTCTCAAACACTCAAAGAAACATTTCAGATTCAAACTTAGAAACTTTTAAACACAAATATTTCAAATTTTAGTCTTCTCATCTGTTTTTAAACCCTCTTAGTTAATCAAGTCCAATTTAATGACCTTGAATATCTGATCAATGAATCAAGTTCAACTTAATGATCTTGATTAAACATTTTGACACTAAATTGATGCATTCACTCAAATGTAAGTTTCAACTTAATGAACTTTTTAAACTTTTCAGATCAATTTTCAAAAGTTTTAAGATTTAGTTCAGCAGCTCTAGATTTTGAAAATCAGCTTTTCACCATCAGTGGTCGAAACTAAAAGATAATATAATCTTTTTGTTTTATGAAATGAATATCAATACACTAAGTATATACAAACATATTTACAAACATATTTTTGTTGAGTTTGTGTTCAAGGATCATATCAGTTTTTGAGACATATCACTAGTACCGTTGACCTTTTGAGACTTTAAGCTTTAAACTCGTTTACCTAGATTGTCGATATGTTTGTCCACTTAAACTTCAACACATTTCTCAATTGTTCCAAGATATCTCAGTTAGACTTATGAAACTTGACTTAACTATGGTTCCCATCTCAGAATATACTCCCGTATCAAGATTCCCTAGATTTCATCTTACAAGTGAGTATAGTGTAACTGATATCTGTATCTGGGTAGTGCGAGGCTTTGAGAGCTCAGGTTAGTACCACCGTACAAACAAAGAGACGAAGGCTCGACTTTAAGGTAGTGTTCCAAATTTGGAATCTTTTGACTGCAATTGTTTAGATCTTTCGATTCTTTCAATTTTGCTGCAGTTTAGGGTTTTTAGCAAAAGCATTATAGAAGTTCTAAGCCATTGCTTACGCAAAATCAGAAGAACTTGTATAATACCCCAGATATCAATCATTTATAAAGACCTCGTATCTCAGAATCAGGCAATCTCTCAACCGAAATTTCGGAGTACTGAGTCCATATATCCGAGAAATGTTAATCCACAAGTTTAAGCAGTTGTAAAATTTAGTTTATATCTCAAAAACAAATTACTGAACTTGTAAATCCTATCGACACGTCCTCAGTTAGACTTGTTTATTACTTTTAACCTTTACAATTCTTTAGCATACTGTGATAGTCCACTGATATACTATCATTTCCTTTGTGACACAAAATTCTTTAGTCCACTGATGTACTATCATTTCCTTTGTGACACAAAATTCTTTTTGTCTTTTTCAATGTTTTTGTACTTTTCGTATTTAATATGTTTTTTTCTGAAAAATTTTTCTCCCCTTAAAAAATTCAAAAACATATTTTTGGAATTTTTATTTATAGAAAAACATTGACCAACCGATGAGAATCACTTCAATTCGCCATCCATTACTGCTTCACAAATTTTCCTTTAAGTCCTATCCCCCTCATGATGACAAAAACCTTAACACCTTTGTGTTTATAGAACATTTATATTCCCGAGTTTTGTCTGTTCATCAGTGAGGGTTCTGTGATAGTTTTCAATTTTTCTTCAAAAATTTGTAAAACTTTCAAGTAAACGTTACTGAAACATGTTTTCGAAAAAATTTCTCCAAAAATTTTCAAAAATTGTAAAGTAAACGTTATTTGAGTTTCAAATTTTGTAAAAATGGCCTTTATATAAAACTTGTTAACCCGACCCTTCGTCTTCAATGTGTGCTACGGAACTCCATTCTCAGTAATTTACTTTTATCTCAGAAGTTCCTGCACAAAAATTCAAACAATTAGTTGAATAGTGACACCCAAGCCTTTGCAGTCTTAGGTGTTATTTCTTCAACCTTAACTTTGACTTTCTTTTCACAACTATGTTTATTTAGAACTTTCTCAAGTTTTGGAAAGTTCTCTAATCTTTCAATTTTCACTGATTGTGTCACTTCCTTTCCTTTTACCAACCATATTTGATTTTTCGTTAAAGCTTTCTTGAAATACAATGTAGAAACTATTTGTTCATTACTATTCGAGGATTCACCAGTTTTAAAATTTGATTACTTAGTAATAACTGGTTTTACCTTATTTGTAGTTTCTGTACATTGTTTCAAAACCTGAGTTGGTACTCCAGAAATTTTGTTATCAATATGAGCAGGTTTAGGATTAATTTGTAGACATTTTTTAGCAATGTGTCCAGTTACCCCACAAATGTGACACACCCTGCTATCATATCGTTTTCTATCAAACCATACACTCAAATCATAACACTGATTTGACGTGTGGTAGCCATCTTTCTTGCTTCTTCCGTAACTTTGATTTGACGTTGAAACGCTGCGGTCCGACCTGCACCACTTATTTTCAAATGTTTGTGAGTTCTGATTTACAATTTTTTATGAATTTCTATAATAATTGGATGATCGTACCGATGAGCTTTTATTTTTCTGTTGAAAATTTTTAAAACTTTGTTTTCCTTTTGTTATCGTTCGCCATTCTGCTTAAAAGGTTTTTGCATTGAGCATTCACCTTTTTCAGTAGATTGTAGAACAGTTTGTTGAAAATTTTCTTTTAGTTTTAAAAATATTTCATTTTTATCTTTTTTAGCACTTTCATCATCGGTATCATCATCACAATCCTCAATTATGACATTGTCATAATTTGTGACTTTATCACTTATTGAATTTTCTTTTTATTTTCATTGATTGGTTTTGGACATATCTGATCGAGAATTAATGACGACGTCACAAAACCTTTCAACTTCTTTTCTAAATCAACAGCTTTATTTTTAGCATTCTCAACATCTTGTTCAAGTTTCCTGATTTTTTTTAAATGCGAGTTTATTACAATTTGTTTTTCAAAATCATTTTTATTTAAAACAGATTTTTCATTTTCTAAATTTTTTATTCTATTTTCAAAAATCTTTTCATTTTCTTTTAACCTTTTATTTTCTAATGTCAAAATTTCAACATCTTTCAAAAGTCTGACAATATTAGATATAGATTTTTCACACTTTAAGCACACAGATTCAGAACTTGAAGCCTCATTTGTTGATGTGCTTCAATTTTTGGCTTCACATTTCTTCACTATTATACTCCTTTCGCTCTTCATCTGATCATTTGAACTTTGCGTTTCCAGCTTTCCTTGATCACTCACTAAACCCGCAGAAGATTGACAAACTTCAGAATTATTATCCTTCTTTAGTTTTAACACTTTCATATTCTCAATTATAGGAACTGATCCCAAATGTCGCCAATAAATCCATAAAGATGACTAATGGTAAATCGACATTTCTTTCTTGACTCTTTCACGAAATCATCTCATTCTGATGGTAATGCATTTTCTAGTTTCGAAAACTTATCTTCAAGACTGATATAACATCCATCAGAACGGTCTAAATACCTATGCATGATATTAAAACGTTTTATTAACTCAAACACCGATTCATCCTTTTTACATTTAAACATTTCAATTTTTTTTTTCCAAATGATCAAACGTTCATGATGATTCAAATCAGAAGATAATTCTTCCCAATCATTCATTTTTCAAAATTAATATCTCTTATTGTCGACGGAAAAATGTAGTTTTCAGTAGTTTTATGCAAAAATCGACGTTTTAATCGACAATCGGTTCGCTAAAAAACGTTTAAAATTTTTCCGAAAATTGTTTTTACGAGATTAGAGCTTTAAACTCGTCTTGTCTATATAAATCTTAACGATATATAATGTCTGAGACGTTTTTACCAGATCAGAGCTTTAAACGTTTCATGTTTTTTAGAAACCTTGGACAAGTTCGGGCGAACTTGTCACAGCTTGTGAAAATCAACTACTAACTTGTATTGAGATTTATGAAAAAATCACCCTGAGAACAAGTTCGAGCGGACTTGTTGGAATTTCAAGAGATTTATCAAGTTCGGGCGGACTTGTAAGCACTTTTCAGCAAACTTTAATCAAGTTCGGGTGAACTTGATTAAATTTGAGGAAAAACTTAGCAAGTTCGAGCGAACTTATCCAAAAATCTTGAAAAATCAATCAAGTTCGGACGAACTTGATGAAAAATTGTGAATTTTTAAGTCAAGTTCGAGCGAACTTGATATCAAGTTCGAGCGAACATGTGTTTTCAAATATGGTTTTTTTAAATTTTCGACATGAATTCGTTTGTTTTAAGCTCTGATCTTTTCAAGGGTTTTACTATTATGGATTTTAAGTATTATACTTTAAAATCAGTCCATTTTGTCCGTGTAATGTCCAAGAAAAATCAAAATTAAGAGAAATGAGTAGAAAGTGAGATGTTCTATGTCCAATGTCTTCAAATTATGCCAATCCTGCTCTGATACCAATTGAGGGTCCGTTGTACGGATCGTTCGGTTCCTAATTTGGCAAACCTAAGGTAAACGTGCAGAATCCGTTTGTATAGGCGACATTGGATACTAGTTTGTTACTGTTTAATCAATGTTTCATTGATTAGTAAACGTTACAAATCCTGGAAACACTTGGACAGAGCTTCGCCGTACAGTAACCAAAATCTCTGAATCTTACAAATGAAATGACAAGTATCCTATTTATAAGAGAACAAGTTCGCTTGAACTGTGTCATGGACAAGTTCGGCGAACTTGTCCTAGGCATGACAAGTTCGGGCGAACTTGTCCTAGCAATGACAAGTTCGGGCGAACTTGACTCTTTACATACATTAACTTCGACATTTCGCTTCTAAATACAGACTCGATATTATACAATGATGTAGGCAATAGACATATGCATCAACATTGGTTGTGGTCCTGTGGAGCAGACCACTTAACCACCAGGATATCTCCTTAAGAAGACACCTGCACCTAAATACAATTGAACCTTGCATTTACAAGCAATGTTTTAAAAACCGGTTTAAACCGGATGCCGGATGCTTGGCCGGTACGAATCATTCCGGTAAACTAAGGAAACGATAAAGAAGTTGTACCCTCGATAAATTGGGTTATACCGGTTTGAACCAGTGTATTGGTACCGGTTTATACCAGACTAAAGGTTGATAACTTATAAGCCTAAAAAGGTGAACATTCAATTTTTTAAGCGATTGTGAACTTGATGCATTCAGCATTCAAATGGATTAAGTTGATGAGAATGGCGTTGATAGTGAACTTTTTGATTATGGATTAACTTCTGCAACTTTTTGTATTATGGAATGATGTAATTTGGATTATTTTTTGAGTTAAAATAATATTTTATGGATTTATAGGGTTAATTAGTTAACATGGTTGAAACGCCCGATGCAACCCGGTTCAGCCGATTGAACGATTTCTAAGTATGCCCGGTATAATTTGAAAACCGGTTTTTAAAACATTGTTTACAAATATTTGAATTCACATCACTTTTGTATACCGCTAGTCCACCATATCATGGGTGCTATGTTCTTAGTTACCTAGTAAAAAACATGAATTGTTACTTTTACTCTTTAACTACTTTGTTTAATTATTTAGAAATGTAAAATGACTTGTAACCCTACAAAGTTTACGAAACTTTGGTCAATATGGCAACAATATTTAGCTCGTTACCGTATATAATGCTTGTTGGTGTCGCATGTAGGTGTACGACTTTGCTTGCGTTGTCGTGACATTTAACACACTGATGTGTCACTGTTGTAGCAGTTTTTTACTATGTTAACATCATTTATGGTGGTAATTTGTTATGTTCCTGAGTAATACCATTATCAGGTAGTTATGAGTGAGCTATTTGTGTCCATTGTTTATTTTGCATTTACTTTGTCTTGTTTCCTATACCTCAATTATCAACCGGCTGTAGTGGTGGATCTAGAAAATTCTTATACGAGCAACATTTAAAAAAACGTAACGGAATCGAAAATACGTTAATTTTGTTCAAAATTTACACTACCACCGGAGCGTTAAGGGGTAGCGGGGGCTACCCTATTTCTTAGCTATATCCCCCCCCCCCCCCCCCGTTGTCTAGATATATAATTAGGAATTCTCCGAATGTGTACTCCTGACTTAGAGAAACATTTGTTTATGCTCTTCTTGCGAGTATTACCCTAACTTAGAGAAACACTTGTTTATGCTCTTCTTGCGAGTATTACGTTTAGGAGGCTTGGACCTAAGCTCTCGTCTTGTAATATGTGTTAGACGAACTTTCTTTTTTGAAAAACTAAAATCTTATGTGTAAACCCACCCTGCTCGGTGCCATGTCCAAGATCGATTCCTCGACCACCATGAAACCGTACCCCCGTGATGTGCGAGAACCGGATGGAATCCGTAAAGACTCGCCCCCTGCCAGGTTCGAACTCAAGATTAAAGCCCCAATATTTGTATATAACAAACATCTCACTTACAAAATGTTGCAAGGGTTGATCACGAATTCAAACTTGAGATGTTTATCTTCTGTAAAATGGCAAATCTTAATCATTGATGTTGTAGCTCAGTAGTGGTTGCAATGAAGGTGGGAAGGTTACCTAGTAGTGGCGGACCCATGATTTTTTTCCTGGGGTGCGGAAATTTTTTAAAGATTTTAGACCCGTAGCCATGCAAAAAAAATTCGGTTCATAGCGGGTCAGGTCAGGTAAAACAAGTAAACATAAACAAACAAAGTTTCACAATGGGTAGCGGGTCGGACCGGGTCGGGTCATGTAAAACAAGTAAACATAAACAAACAAAATGTCATAGCGGGTCATGTCGGTTCAATTTCAATTTTCAAACAATCAAACCCTAGTTCCTAACTTCCTATCATATTAACAAACAAAGTTTCAAGTAAAACAAGTAAACATCCTAAAAAATCATCATAAGCAAGTAACTTAACAACAAAAGGCATCAAAGTTCAAAAAAAACATACCTTGGTCTTTAATTAGAAGAGTCCGGCGAAAAAAATGGTTCAACCCCTTTCCTCTTAAGAAATCGCGTCATAACTTCCATACTCATGTTTCCTTCCTAATCCTATCACATACAAAATAAACAAGGATCTTCAAGTGTTCAACCATAGCCCATATTCCCTCATTTTCAATTTAAAATTTTGAATTCAAGACCTAGTAATTTTTTTTTACCAACAATCATATAATCAACAAAACCCCCTACTAAAGACTAGAACAACCAAAAAATACATCAAAACACATAAAATTTAAACCTTTTTAACAAATATATATCTATCTTCTCTTGAAAAAAAACCACATAAACATCAAAGTAACCAAAAACAAATCAAGGTACCTCTCTTATATATGCGATTCAGTACTGCTATGGTCGGAATTTTTGCAATTCCGACGAGAATTTTGGTCGTCGATTTATGATAAATATAACTTACCGTTTGTCGGTGTCCGGTTGGTTTGGAGCGGATTCCGGTCACGTCGATGTCGGATTCCGGCTGATATCGGCTGCTGCAGTGTTGTTGCCGTGTTGGCAGAACTGGAGGCAGAGCACGCACAGTCGCACAGAGGGAGGGCGGGAGAGGAATTGAAGGGTTTTTGGGCTTATTTTATTTGTTTTAGTTTTAACTTAGGTGGGTTAATGGGCTAGATTATTAGTGGGCTATTGATAAGTTTATATAATGAGTTTGGTTTGGGTTTAGGTAGTATAAGTCTATATAACATAGGTTGTTTTTTTTAAATTAGACTTTACTAATTTTTTTTAATATAATCCATAATATTTTTTACCTAAGGTGTGCGGACGAAAAATTCCGAGGGGTGCGGATAAAAAAATCCAAGGGGTGAGGACGGGATTTTGGTTGGATAATAACACTAATTTTTTTTCCCGGGGGTGCGCCCGCCCACCTTGGGATGGGGGTGGGTCTGCCCCTGCCACCTAGTGGGTTCCTGCCCAGGAGGTTCAGGTTCGAATCCCATTTCAACCAAGCTTTGGTCATGTATAGCCCTAATGATATACTATTCCAAAAAAGTATAAAAATTAATTTTCCTTATAAAGTTAGTTGGTCCAACAAAAGAATTACATATTTTTTTATATTAAATAGACAAAATGGGAAAAACAAAGATTTTGACTTGGTAAACATATATCCCTTTGTACCTACTTTGGGAAAGTAGGTACAACCGATGATGGACATGACTTCATATGATATGCACGTTGAAGTTGGTGAGGTTGTGTCGTTGCTTTCTTCTTTCATTTTTTCAAAAGTTATCTTGAAAATATTGATTTTATACTCACACTCTTGGTCTGGTAGAGTTTGAACCCTCTCTTTCTTTTTATTATTAATAATAAAATAATTTATATTATGACTAAAATAAACATGTGTCTGTACTCTAGGTATTTTATTCTGAAATATGATCATTTTGTTTATCAATTTGTTTTAATAAATAAAAATTCGCAATATCCTGCGCTACGCCACGTGTAGTGAGGAATGATGATGAAGTCCTGAAGTATGAGAAAATACTTTGACCTCGAATAACCACGTGGTTTGTGTTTTCATGATTCAAGGAAGCCACCACCCACCGTCATTGACGATTTTCAATCCTATTTGCAAATAAACAAAATGTTATATCTAATGTAGCTCCAACTAAAAATCCTCGTGTGTGCTGCATGTATAACAACTAGTTTTTACCTGGCGTGAGTTGCTACTATGCCGTTTTTTACGTTTGATTTTTATTTTTTCTATTGATTTGGTTCACTACTATGCATTCAAACTTTATTAAAGTTTAGACAATGTAAATGAACCAAAGGAACAACGGACTTTATTAAATTTTGCGGACTATATACTAAGTTTTAAAGTTTAAGGTTGTAACGTAAATGATTAAAGTCTAGAGTTCCAGTTAGACACTTCAGGTTTAGTGACAAAAAGCAATTCAACTTGATTCACATGAGACTCAAACATGTAAGACCCTACATCTTATAACGTAACTTTATAAAAGTTTTTGCATTAAAGTAAGTATAATGCAAATATATAATGATTTGAAATCCATAGTTAATTTGAACTTTACAAGTATTTCAAAATCTTTTAACATATTAACATAATTCGATTTGATAAACGTTTTAATCGAAATACGAAAGCTTTATCTTTGATCGTGTTCGGTTCTTCGTTGAGCTTGATCTTCACCCGGTGTTTCAAATCATTACCTATATTTCATAAATTATGAAATACATTAGTTAAATTGAGTTTATAACGTAACCGAATAAACCCGGAGACCCAAAATAACAAAACAAAATTTTGTGTTCAGACCCCGCCGTAAGCTATGGCTGGCCACCGTAGCTTACGGCCTGCATTAACTGCTTCAACCAGTAGCTGCCTACCGTAAGCTACGGCGCCGTAGCTTACGGTGGGCTGCTGCAGCTTTTCCTTGTTTTGCCATTTTTGTTACGAAAACTTTCGTAACTTTCTCATTTCTTATCCGTAGCTTACGGTAGGCAGCTGCAGCTTTTCCTTGTTTTGCCATTTTTGTTACGAAAACTTTCGTAACTTTCTCATTTCTTATCCATTTCGCACGAAACTTTTTCCTACGTGTTCGTAAAACATTTTTCCACATTTCTAACTTGTGAATCCATGATCCGGATTCACAAAAATTTGTTTTACATTATCATTTCCAATATATATGTTTTAAATAATCGACCCGTTTGCATATTTAAGCAAACGATCTCACAAAAGTTACATCATTACGCAAGAACATCATTTTTATGACTATACCCCCATAACACGAGGTATTATTCTTGCGTTTATGCAATCATTATCTGGTTCGCAATCATGCCAAAGGCCAAAGGCCGAACTTTGGGTAATCCTATTTCTTTTTAAGAATTCCAAACCTTCAGTCAAGACTCTTTAACCGAGTTCGTTTATTTATAATTCACGTTCCTACTTACGATTTTCATTTATATATCATCACAACTTCAAATGTGATGGTTCGCGAACGAGAAAATTCACTTATTCCCATTCTACCGCCAAGTTAGATATTTTTACGAAAAATGACCCGTTATATAGCTTTAAACCAAAATTGGTTTAAGCCTTCCATTTCATACTACTCGAAGGATTGTTCAAATTATAAAACTCATATTTAAACTAACCTTACGGGTCGTTTTCCCGATTTATCATTCGAGAGCGTTTTAGTCAACTTTAGTCCTTTTTACAACGAATGACTTTTAAAATCATATTTTGACCAAATGAGCGCTTTTAACCCATGTTCTATTAAAAACCATTATGATCCTAAGAACATAATTTCTACAATTTAAATTATTAGATATACCTCTCTTTAGGTAATCCAATGTTTGCCCATGACTCATATAACTCTTATCGGACCTTAAGTCCTTAATGAGAGTTTGACCCATTACACATACCTGGCTCGGGTCATAGCATTGACCCGTTTAAATACCTTGCACTCTAAATTACCAATTAATAGTAACGCAAACTATACGCTATTTCCATGTGAGCACAAACTCAACAAGCGGTCATTAATTATTATCATCAAATGGTGATGACATCACCATTTGACCCGTTTGGCCTATATGGCCATTTATCATTATGAGATGGTATTTATTGCCATCTCACCCTTTTTGCTAATTTCGGTTTACACCGTGAGATTACATTACTTAGAAGTCGTCTCCTAATTCGTTTTGGCTCATTATGACTTACGCCATATGGTGTCTTGTTCAAATATCTTTATTTATCCGTCAACTCGTATCCTGATTACCATTTTACCCTGTTTACCATAATTTATGGTTTCTTACCATTTTCGCTTGTTCCAACCCGGATCATCCCGCGTCGGAACATCATATTTCAAATACTAAATTTGCTTTGTTCGTAATCTATACAACAAGTAAGTATTCTACTAGAAGGGTGTAAGCTTTACTTACCTGGAAATCCAATTATGTTTTCCACCCGTATTAGATCCGCTTCTTCCCAAGCTTCCACCTAGCTTGTGAAGCGTCAAACTATCTTTTATCATTCACAAGATAGTTAGATTAGTCATTATTTATCAAGGCTATCCCACCTTACGGACTTTACATCAAAATTACCATTTGATCCTATTATAGGCCAGTGTGACTTTTAAAAGTCAACTGCCTATTAACATATGCAAATGCACAATTAAGTTCCATAACTCATTTTAAGCAATTCATCAAATGTTCGGTAGTCATTATTCTTAGGCTACCGTTTTAACTACTTTTTCCCAACCAAGTTCATGAAACTGTAAATCATTAAATTAACATAGTCTCAATCTTCGTATGCTAATCTATCGATATTATTCAAGAACTTGGGATTGTTTCATCACTAATAAAACAACCCATTGCACCATATATGTGGAATTTATCCGATCATCGAACTTAGCCAATTATTTTAAACACTCATGAACATATAATGATTTCAAACATCATTTAACATGAATATATCATCACTTTCATCATATCATACAAAAACCCATTTCATGGCAAGTACGAACATGTATTCAAACTCATAAATTGTTCATGTATCTTCTTATTACTATCACGTATGATGATTCTAAACACAAGTATATCATCAACTTCATCATATAATCAAAAGCCACTTCATAATCTACTTGTTAATCACTAACAAGTAATCATACATCAAATATTGCATAATTTCTTTATATCTAACGAAATCAAGCATACACATACACTTAATTTCATCTTTGGATCATCACCCAATAATCTAATTGCAAGTAATCTACTTGTCTCAAATTACAACTTTCACCAATCTAGGTTTTAAGACATACCTTATGATCTCATTTTCTAGGTGATCGTTAAAATACATTCATGCACTGATTTGGGTCTCTAATTGACCTTCAATTTGATGGATTAAGCTTGAACAAGGGTTTTGCCCTTATTCTTTCCCCTGATGGTCGACCAACACACACTAAGTGTGTGTTATGTGTTGGTTTTTATGTTTTAATAAAGCAAGTTCCTTTTTTGGGCAGCTTTGGTCCCTCATGTTTAGTTTTGATTATAATTGAGACTACAACTCATTGTCTTGTTACTTATATACACAAATTAACTAGGTTACTTTGTTCCTAGTTATTTTGTTTACGGGTTCACTTTTACCGCTAACAATATTTTACCCACTTTTTAATATTAACGTGGTTTTATTACCAAACCCGTTTTTGGGTGTTACAAAACCCGTGTTTGGATGTTTAACATCTAAACTCTTTTCCAGCACATCACTTTCATTTTGTGTTACAAAATGTTTTCACATGTATATGAACTGACGCTACATGTGGAAAAAACAGTTTTTTAACCTTAGTGGATGCCATGTGGCATCCACCGAGTGGCAGCCGACATTCTCCACCAATTATAAGCATCTACTATTCCCATTCATGGTAATTGTCTATATAACCGAGTGGCAGCCGACATTCTCCACCAATTATAAGCATCTACTATTCCCATTCATGGTAATTGTCTATATAGGTAATTGTCTTTATACGTAATATCATATGTGGTAACTTGTATATTGATATTTTTAATTAGAGAAAAGTGCCCGGATAGTCCCTGTTGTTTACCATGATTTCATCTTTAGTCCCTACATTTTCAAAATTACATCTGTAGTCCCCAAGTTTGGCAAAATCGTTCTCGGATGGTCCCTGGTGTGGATGAGGGTTAGTTTTCTCAATTAACTTAGTGAGAAATGACTTACATGCCCTTACTGTTTAATAATAACAATTAAAACAAAAGAGATGATATTACATAATTATTCTGGGGGCTCACATTTTTTTATTAAACCTAAAATTAAAAACCTATGAGAACTGAATTAACTGGACGACCCTTCAACCATCGCTTCCACCCTCCCACCTCCACTGCCTCCAACCACCACTGCCTCCAACAACCACCTCGGTCGGCCACCTCACCACCTGTGATAACCACCTCACCCACCTCAAACCATCGCAACCAACCCCACCCCCTTTACCCACAAACCCCCTTTTGTCTGCAAAACATACACATGTGTGTATATATATATAGAGCGAGAGAAAGATAGAGAAAGAGAACAGAGAAGATAGAGAGATGACCGATTCCGTTTCATTTCAAGGTTGCAAGTTACTAAATCAGTTAGATTGGTGGGTATTAAGGTGGGTTTGTGGCGGCAAGGAGATTGATGGCTTCCGGCAAAGTTCCGATCGGTGAATTCCGGTCAAGACTCGAGTAGATTTAAATGACTCAAAACAGATTTGCGAGTTGAGATGATGACGTTTTTCCGGCAGGTTGAGGTGGAAGTGCTTGACTTTTGATGGTAAATGGTGGTTTAATGATGAACACCAATCTAAAGAACCTAAACTGAAGAATCCAATGCTTCTGCAGTTCTGCTGATTGTCGATGATGAAGAAACTGAAGAGTGCCGATTGGATGCAAACATGAATCCGAATGTTGATGATGAAGAGATCGAATATACATGAAGTTCAGAACTGGGAACTGAACCGATTAGGAGTGCACCGACTTGCTCACCTCCACGTCGGAAAAAACGAATATACATGAAGAACGGTGGTTTGTTTTGTTTTTCCGGCGACAGGGTTAGTTGGTGGCGTTTTCCGACTGGGTGAGGTGGTGACGGCGGTCTGATGACGGGGTTGGTGGTGGCAGTTGATGACGGGGGTGGTGGTGCTGTTGTGGTCCGGTTTTGTGGAGGTTGTGTTTGGTGGTGTTAAGATGTTATGGTGATGGTGGTGGTTTGGTGATTATTGTTGCAGAAAACAAGACGGAGAATGGCATAAAAGGGGAGAGAGGGTGGGGTAGGTAAAGGGTGGCCCCACTTGTATTTTTTAATCTTATAATGTTTTATTTATTAGTTTTTTCAATATAAGGGCATTTAGGTCATTTCACACTAACTTAACTGAGAAAACTAACCCCTATCCACGTCAGGGACCATCCGAGAACGATTTTGCCAAACTTGGGGACTACAGCTGTAATTTTAAATGTAGGGACTAAAGGTAAATCTGGATAAACCACAGGGACTATCCGGGCACTTTTCTCTTTTAATTAACTTCTATAAAATATCATTAGATTAGAATCCAATATATATACTGTTTGAATTAGTGAAACTTAATTTTATTTTTCTAGTATTAAGTATGAGGATCATAAAAGGCAATAGAGGAAAATGAGAATCACAACTATTAAATTTAGAAAAAAGATTACTGTCATTTCCGTCCTTACAGTTTCTTCCATTATGTCAGTTCAGGCCAAATTTCAAATTTGTACCATTTTTATCCCTCACATTCTTGAACATGTCAGTTCCATCCAAAAGCTAAGGTTGAATAGAATAATTAAACAAACCACAAGACGAAAATGACAGTTAACTCATGTTTTTTTTGGACGAAACTGACATGTTTCAAAAATTTCAGGGACAGAAATGATACAAATTTAAAAATTGGCATGCGGATCGAAATACATACAAAATGATAACAGACTATAAACAGGCAATTCCCTAAGGTCGCAACTCCTTGGTTATTCGCCCCGCAGCTCCCGGCCTATTCCGTACTTGCAACCTGTAACTTAAGCTTTTGAAAATACGTCAGTTTATACTAGTAAATACACTCAACCGACTCATTTTGAAAACCTTTTTCAAAAATGGTTTTAGGTGCACAAAGCACATTTTCATAAATAACTTGGGACAGTACAAAAGACCTTGTATACAGATTTACATGTTGGCTTTTACATATGAGGTCCGGTACAGAAACCGAGACATGATCGACATGACACACCATTCTGAAGTTTCACAAAGAAAGCAGGATAGCAATTTCCCAGTGTATGCCTACACGCCATGCTATATTGTCGTGGCCACTACCAATTTAGTGAGCCAAGGATATCCCAGACACGGTCAAGCCCACCCTCATGTTTTAGTTTCAGTCAAAACAGATCAAAACCGGGTTATGTAAGATTTCAGTTAATTATCACAACTGGATAAAACATTATCCCATACCCGACCAAGTGGTAGTAATCTACCGTATCCTAAGCCCGAATAGGGAAAATAAGTTAAGAGTATTTACCTGAATTGAAGTTAGCAAGTAATCCAAATTCAGCTGTATTCCAGAGCAAGTACAGGAGCAATCTACCGGGAGGCTTTCAGTCTGGAGTGATGGTAATTAGTAACCAATATTAGAATGCTAACGGGTCCTTAGTTAAGTCCTAGACTTGGACCGGTTAGTCTTACGCTAAATGTGATACGATACGATACGTTAGATTAAGCGGTGACCGGAATAGAATGTTAATTGGCCCGACAAGTAAATAGACTTGTATGATATGGGAAGACCAATAACATTCTGGATTTTGATAAGGAATGGACAAAGTTAAACCCGTTTTGGTTTAAATATGTAAACTAGCTACGTATGTTTAACCGAACGCGTATAAGCGAAACCGGGTAACCGTAATAGTCGCATATAAGTTCCATAATGAGATATGTTTAAAATATGTTATAAAATCAGTAACATTTGCAAGGATAGGCCCGAGTTATATTTAAAACCGATTTATGCCTTACAAGGGCATTTTGGTCATTTTTAGGCTTATAAAAGATGTTTAAAGTGAATATGATGTTATGACCTTAAATATTCCGTAAAAGTATGTATATTATCATGTTATATCAGTAGGATATCAAATATATGTGTGTTTGATGATTTTGAAACATACTATGTTCCGCAAGGGCATTTTAACAATTTCATACATAGCTTTGAAGCCGAATTTGGGATTCTGAGTTCGGGACTTGTACTTACTATTTTTATATTAAAATAAGTTTATAAATCAGTAGGTAACAAGTCTCGGCTCCTGGTTATGGTTTTTAAACCATACTTATGCGCCGAAAGGCGTAAAAGTCGCTAAAATGCCGTTAAATTGATATTTAATATAAACTGAAGTTAGGACCTGTTTTAAATGGCCAAAAATATGTCATTTAACTTATAACATCAGTAAGTTAAATTTTTAATTATAAAAATTTGATTTTCGCTATTTTTCCATAAAAAAGGTAGTTTAGCCATTTAGCGGCGATTAGCGATTTTTAAGCATGCATTCAAGTCATAAACCGAACAAACATCCCAAATGGTCCTACTTATCATAACATATCAGTAAGTATATCATCCATATGTTCATACGCGCTAAAAAATCTCATTTTGTACAAAAAGGACCTATTTGCAAAATTTTAAGGTTTTTTACGGATCTTATGTAATAACTCGGATTTCTTAGGAATCGAGTCACGAAACTTTAGGACAATATTATCGACATAATCATGGTCATAAAATGACCAAAACTTAGTATCAAGAATGGCTCAAAACGGGTCAGAACTGAAAGTCAACAGAAAGTCAACTGTTTGAGACTTTCGGTTATGAACCGAGCCTAGACCAAAAATTGACGAACCGAACCTATTGACATATGTTCAAATACTTATTTTTAGGTCATTAATGCTTTAAAACATATTTTATAACATCCAGATCGTTAGTTATTAATTTTACAAAAACTGCTCAGTTTGACTTTTATTGACTTTTTGGTTGACTCGTCAATTGGCCATGAATCCGTGAAAATCTAAGAATGCGCTCTTGATGGTTTATTACCTCCATTATTATGAGCACGTAAGAGCTTTCTTTACGCACAATGATGGAGTATACACGGATTTAGAGCAAAGTCAAGTCGTAATTACGACGAGACTTTGTTCTAGGCTAAGAACTATGAGGAATTGACTTAGCATGAGATTGAACACTTACATATGGTCCAAATGATGCTAAGAACAGAAGGGAATGCTCCAAATTCGTCTGGAACATCTCTAAGGTATGTTGATAAACTCTAAGTGTGAAGAACTTGTTGCAACATAAGAGTGCACTCACAAATGAGTCATTTATGGAGTATAGAGGAGGTGCCAGGTGTTGTGGTATGAATTCAGGTGCCCACAAGTGTCCTAGAGGTGTCAAATGGTGGCAAAATTACGAGCAAGGTGGCACAAGTTCGTGTAAGAAGTGTCCAAGAGCTAGCTGGCAGCAACTTACAAACATTCTGCCCAGATAGCGGCTAGGTGTAGCGGGAGGTCTCCCCCAAGCTACGCGCAGCGCGGCGCCCCCCTGTGGGTTTGAAAGTTTGGAAACTTAGTCCCTGCACTTCCAACTCCATTATACTTTCATAAATTGAAATTTTGGCCCCTTGACTTCATTTCAAGGCATAACGAGGATACGACAAGCGATTCGACAAACTTGGTCCCTTCCGTTTTGGCGTAAAATACACATACGGATTACCGGGACATCTGTCGGAAAAATATTGGACGTAAAAACACGAGGTGTTACATATACGGTGTCAATCTTGTCGGTTTGGTGGCTTAACGAGTTGAATTGGTCGACCAAAACACATATTGAATTTTTATTCGTATTAAAACATTCACCTAATTGTACAATTAAAATTAAATAACCTAAACACCGACATGTTTAACTCATTTATTTAAATGTGTCAAAAAGGGTTGACATGTAATAATGGGTTGTTGGTAATTTTAGTGTTATCAATGTTCGTAGTAATATTGGATTATCTTGTTGATCAATTCGATCTTATTTTTATTAACCGAGTTAGGTGATACAGGAGTGCGAGCTCGATTTTCAAAATAAAATATAGTGTATTGGGCCAGTTACTTATTATTATTAGTGGGCCAATTATTTATAGTTTATATCAAACATATGGGTCGATTATTTGGGTTTATCATATCAAACATATGATGATTATTTGTGATTATTCTAAACTTGGATGATTATTACATTAACTACGGTGTAAAATTTAGAAACAATTATTGATTTTAATTCAAGAGGAATAATTGGATCAAGATTGAAAATACATAACCATCACATGTTTGGCACAACAATTCTCTAAAATTTTTCAACAATCGATTCTTTAGAACAAGTTTAAGCCGTTCAAACTTTTGATGTACTATCAAATAATTTGTTCTACTTGTGATTCACGATCTTTGTTAATCAACTTGATGAATCATTTGTTGTTCATGTCTTCAATCTTACAAACAAGAACAAACTATTTCATGCTTAAGTGATTTCTTTGTGGATGTCAAGTAAATTCACGTAGTTGAAAGCTCGAAGGTAAAGACTAGCGATGGAAAGAAAATGCCAAGGGGGGTATTGGAGTTTCTGTAGTACCACAACAATTCTCTAAAATTTTTCAACAAATCTGATTCTTGAAGAAACAAAGTTTAAGCGTTCAAACTTTTGATTGTACTATCAAATAATTTGTTCTACTTGTGATTCACGACTCTTTGTTTAATCCAACTTGCATATGAATCATTTTGTTGTTCATGTTCTTCAATCTTACAAAAAAGAACAAACTATTTTCATGGCTTTAAGTGATTTCTTTGTGGCATGTCAAGTAAATTCACGTAGTTGGAAAAGTTCGAAGGTCAAGACGTAGGCGATGGAAAGAAAATGCCCAATATACTTACGACCCTAAAGGTTGCTTATGTACTTTCAGCTCTGTTTCTAGAAGAGGCGGTGGATGAAACAACTGATCAAGTGGGAAACGATGATTGTATTTGCTGGTGTGACATACTCAATGGAAGGTCAGATGCACTGTTTGATGTCTACCAAAATACAGAATCGGCAAAGCAACTTTGGGATTCACTCGAATCTATATATATGGCCGAAGAATCTTAAGTAAGAAGTTTCTTTGTGAAACTTCTTTAGTTATAAAATGGTAGACTTTAGGCCCATTATGGAACAATATAATGAGTTGTTACATATTTTGGGTTAGTTTTCACAACATGATATGAAAATGGATGAGACAGTTGTTGTTTCTACAATAATTGACACATTTTCATCTTTATGGAAAGATTTTGAACATACCCTAAAACATTGAAAGAATAGTTATCATCAGTTCCATTGGGTAGGCACATCCATATTAAAGAGCCACTTTGGGTTAAGAATATGACAAAACCAAAGGCAAAACTCAAGTATTATCATCTGTTAATGTTGTTGAACATGATGATAAACTCTGGAAGTTTAAAAAATTCAAGAATCATAACGGGAAAATTATTTGTGATGATAAACATCCAAATAAAAAGATGAAACCAACTTGTTGGAGGTGTAACAAGGTGTGTCATTTTAAACGGATTGTCGTGTGAAACTTCTCGGATGAAACAAAGGTTTAAGTGGAGCCGGATTGAGTGGGTCTAAGGACCCTCCTGCTCGAACAGGCATGTCTTCTAAAAACTATTCGTACAATCAGATAAGAAAAAAAATATAAATACTATTAAAGTAAGAATTAGAGCTTATGTTGGATACATAAAGACCGAAGAATTGGAATCGATGGGATGGTAAGCAATACGTAAAGACTAATTAAGCATGGCATGGGGGGAAACTTATAATTCCAAATTTGAGTTTAAAATATTTTTAATCCTTTTTTATCCTTTTGAATGGAGGTAGTAGAGATGAGGATGCTGAGGTGGATGTGTGGGTAGACAAGGATAGATCCGATGAGAAATAAGGTCTTTCCGGAAAGGCTAGGAGTGACTAGTATTCCAGACAGGATAAAGGAGGGTAGATTGAGATGATTTGGGCATTTGAGAAGGAGGGAGACGACAACGCCAGTTAGAGCAGTGGCAACCCTCATTGTGGAGGGGAACATGAGTCGAGACAGACCTAAATTTGCTAGAGTTGCACCTCTTCGTGGACATGGTCCATGATAGAAGTGCGTGGAGATGTAAAACTAAGGTTAAAGACTTTTAGGGACGGGTATAGGTGTGTGTTTTTACTTTGTCTCATGGTTGGATTTTTCTTCGTTTTAGGTGGACTTTGCACGTAATTTTATGCTAGTTAAAATATCTAGTCGTTTAATCATGTTATATATATTTTTTTCGTTCACTATGCTACTATTCCACCTTTCCTTTTGTTTTTGGTGCCTCTTTATTTCTTTGTATTTAGTTATGCTTGTTCGTCTATGCTTTGTTTTAGAGGAGGGTGTCTCTTTGAAGCAACATCTCTATCTTTAGGGATGAATATAAGCTCTTTCTACATCTCCCTCTCCAGATACCAGTATATCTGCTATTTGTGAGATTTACTGGGTTTGATTATTGTTGTTATTATCTTTCAGACTTTCATCATAAAAAGTTATAAATCAAAGTTTAAATAATATTAACCCTTACTTATAGTAGTTATTTTGCTCAATTTTTTTTACAATTTCAAGGTCTTCCTGTAGTTTGAAGCGATAGTATACCAATTATTTATTTAGCTATTATTATTTTTATGGGATATTGGATTTAAATAATCTCAACTTTCACCAATTGGCCAATAACACTCCCAACTTTTGAAGAACTTCCAACTTTCAACGTATTAGCCGATAACACTCCCTAACTGACTGAACCCTAACCCAGTTAGCTGATGTCAGCTGCCACGTCATCAAAAAATGCCATATCAGCCGCCACATCAGTTGCCACGTCATAAAAAAATGCTAAGTCAGCTGCCACGTCACCAAAATGCCACATCAGCTGCCATGTCATATGCCACGTCAGCAAAAAAGGTCCATGTCAGATGCCACATCATCAAAAACTAATTGGGTTAGGGTTCAGTCCGTTATGGAGTGCTATCGGCCAACAAGTTGAAAGTTGGGAGTGCTGATGTACAAATCGAAAGTTGAGAGTGTTATCGGCTAATTGGTGAAAATTGAGGTTATTTAAATCCAATATCCCTGTTTTTATTGGTTGTTACAATGTGATTTGGGAACTAGTATACATGGTCGGTTGCAATAGCAACTTTTATTGACCTTTTTATTTCTTCTTTGCTAACTTATAAAATAATCCTCACCAACCTTTGTTATAAAATAATTCTCACCAACCTTTGTTGGTGTTGACCTAAAAGTCATACCGACTCACAAAGATTCATGCTGCTCAACAAGAATATTCAAATATTCATGTTGCTCAATAAAATATTTGTATTTAGTTAGACTCCTTGGTGGGCGTGATGTGTGGATTTTTTTCTATAGCGTTCCATAGTGCCTGGAACACCACGACGCAGGGTGTTATGCTTGCAAATTTGGATCCGGCGTCATCTCCTTCGCGGCATGTTGTTATTGTTTTTTAAATATATGACCGTTACAAAGGATCAATTTAAAAAAAGTCAAATTCAATTAATTTTCTATATTCCCTTTTAAATACTAACCCCTTCTCCTGTATTTTTATAAATCACACACTCTCAAACCCTCTTTCTCTCTAGCTTTTTTTTAATCCACAAATTTTATACAATGCAACCCTTTAACCGTGGTTTTATTCCTCCTCGATCGAGTGCGGGCCCAAACGAAAGTGGTAATCCTACACGCCCCGTGTCTCCGGTTCCCACTCGACCCACCCCTCTCGTTTTGTCGATTACAATCAACAAAATATCGGGTTCATGAGTCTTTTGAACCAACCGCTCTCATGGGACCCGAATCTACTCGGGAGTAAACGTATGGAGGAGAACCGGTAAGTGACCGAGATTATGCGGGATAGACAATGGGCTTATGACTTTGAATTCTACTCGAAACCGCATGACCACCTAACCGGTAAACCGTTGAAGATGGCGTTGGCACAAAAGGAGCGAATCGAAAAAAAATATAATCTTTGAGTTTTTTTTTAAATTTTAGTGTAATGTTTTTATTTTATTGTAATGTTTTTTTATTTAATGGAATTGTTTTTAATTTTAAAAGTTAGGAATTAATTAAAAAGAATCGAAAATTAATTAATTGAGTAATGATGAGGCGGGGCTTTATGACTACGGCCTTAAGTGACATAACGCCCATAAAGGCCCTTTGTGACGTGGCACGACACATGTAGCATAACGCCCACAAAGGGGCGTTATGCGACACGTGTCGTGCCACGTCACACAGGGGCGTTATATCAATAGAGCTCGTAGTCATAAAATCCCCACCTCATCATTACCCAATTAATTAATTACCCCTTAAATTATACATACATATGTATGTATATATTTGTGTGTGAGTGGAGAGAAATCAATGGCGCCGCGAAGGTGATAGCGCTGCCATCCTTTTTTGTTCGATAAAGCCCCTCGTCGTGGTGTGGAGGGCGTCATATAGACGCTATGGCCACATATAGCGCCCCACTACAGACTTAGGCTTATAGATGCATGTAGTCACACACTCACACCTAATAACTTATATCTTTACATAACTTGAATTTATTTGGTCTTAATTTGTCATCCCATTATTACATTATAATAGCCAATAACACTAAAATCCCATTACAGCACACTATAATGTCAAAGTTATTTAGAAATTAGATTTCATTGCTTACGATAATATGCATAGTATCCTTCAAGACGAAAGTTTAAAAGTTGTCTAGTTGAAGAACTAGTTCACTCACATCCATCTGGATAATTTCCTAATGTGAATTTGAAAAAAACTAATGTGGATTTATTATTATTATTATTATTATTATTATTATTATTATTATTATATTATTATTATTTATTATTATATTATTATTATCACTATGGCTGTCCAAAATCGCTCGACGATCGCTCGAAAAATGCCGAAAAATGCTCGTTCGATTCCCGCTCGGTTTGTAAATGAGCCGCTCGGCTCGGTTCGATTTGAAAACGAGCCAAACATGAGCAAAAGTCCGCTCGCTCGTCGATCGCACGGTTTCGCTCACATTATTTTTATTAAATGATATATATATATATAAGTAGCCCAAGAAAAATTAAAAGAAGAAGTTTATAGCTTTTGAGCTAAATGACAATTTGTATTTCGCACTTTATTTTGTGCTTCTTGATACTGTTAAGAACATGTTTAGATTTAGAATCATAATTTTAGTTATGTATTGCTTTTGTTAGTAAGGTGTTGGACATGTTTTAATTAAGTTAGGATTTGTTTTTGTTGAATGCAGCCTTGTAATAGTCTTGATTTTCATTTTTTTTGTTGCTACACATGTTTTAATTTCGGTGCTGAGAAAAAAACGAGCGGAAACGATCCGCTCGATTCAAATTCAATCCGAGCATGAGCATCACTTTTGTGCTTGGTTTTGCAAATTCGATCCAATCGGATCGGATCGGTTGTAATTCAATCCGAGCACGAACATACCCTTGCTCGGATCGGATCGGCTCATGAACATCCCTAATTATTATTATTGTTACATGAATTTGTATTTAAGAGACATAAATGTCTCACGAATACAGTCTACATGACATCTAGGTCAATAAAAATCCACAATAGGGTTGTTCACAAAGTTCGCAGCTCGCAGCTGGGCTTGTAGCTTGCTCGAAAGAAGCTTGAGAAAAACTTGGTAAAAACCTCAAATAGATGACTTGAGCCGAGCTGACTCATTTTGTAACCGATCCAAGCTCGGCTCTGTTCATGGCTCAGCTCGTTGGCTTGTTTAACTCTAAGCTAGAGCTTTAGCTGAGCCAAGTAGCCTCAATTAATTTCGAGCTTGAACTTAAGCCCACCCTAGCGCGACTCGTTTACAACCCTAATTATGATCGTGCTACTCACTTACGTATAGTTGATTTCATACACACATCTATTTTAAACATATTTAATAATTTCAGTTTTTTTTAAATTAAGTTAAGAAAAAAGGTTTTTTTTTTCTATTTTTTTAACATAGGTCGCTTATTTGAAAAAATAAATGGGCTTTAGTACGATGTTTGGGCTGGGCCAGATTTGCAATGATAATAATAATAACAAATCCCTCATCAACGTGCACAGGTTTTCAAAAATCGAATTGATCTTCATCTTCATCATCGGTGTGTCAATATCTGCAAAAAAAATTAGGTATCTCGCTCCTTTATCTGCTTCCAGAGTGCGTGTATTACTGTGTGTCAATCACTTGCTGTATTCGTGTGTGTGTGTTTATCTGTCGAATTGCATATATTTTCATATATATAACTGTTGCGTGCATTTCAAATTGGTTAGTTTGATTCTTCATATCTTCGTATAACATGTTCATTTGATTGTGATGGATAGTGATACGCATGATTCACTTGGAAATTCATGAATTAGCCCTAGGTTTAGAAACTTAAAATCTGTCAGTTAGAGCTGTTTTGTGGCGGTTAAGTTTGATATATAGTGCTAATTGTTGATCGTATCTGAAATGTGAAACGATAAGGATTTGGATGTACATTGTTGTAAAGTAAAAAGGTATCATCTGCTTTCAATGTGCGTGTGTTACCGTGTGTTAATCGCTTGCTGCGCTATGCAGTTAATCTCGGTGATATATCGGTTATATCAGTCATATCGGTCACCTAGTAAAATATCGGTGTCAAATATCGGTCAGAATATCGGTACCGATATTATCGGTGATATTGACCAATATTTTACCGATATAACCGATATATCACCGATATAATCGATATATCACCGATATTTGACCGATATAACCGATATATCACCGATATATCACTGAATTATCAGTGTTAAATTGCTATATATATAAATTCTGCACTATATTATAATTACCGATATCTCACCGAAATAACCTATATCTCAAATATCGGTCCTTCACCGATATCCGATATTTTACCGCATTAACTGCATAGTTGCTGCGTTTGAGTGAGTGTGTTTTGTCTGTCGAATTGCATTTATTTTCTTCATGTAGTTGTTGTGTGCTTTCAAATTAGTTTGTTTGAGTCTTCATTTCTATGTTGATTCCGGACGCTACTGAAGTTGAGTTGCAGATTCATATATGTTCATTTGATTGTGGTGGATAGTGATAGGCATGATTCACATAGAAAATACATGAGTTAGCCCTAAGTTTAGCAAACATGAATATATTCCAGTTAAAATCTGTCAATTAGAGCTGTTTTGTGGTGGTTAAGTTTGATATATAGTGCTGGCTATAGATCGTATATGAACTGCCAAACGATTAGGGATTTGGATGCACATTGTTGTAAGTTGTAAAGTAAAAAGGTTTGACACCAAAGTTTGCATATCATATACGGCAAGTTACGAAATGTGAGCCGAGTTACTAATTATTCTATGATTCATTATCGTTCTCAAGTCTGTAACACCTTTGATAGGCATGATTCACTTGGAAAATTCATGAGTTAGCCATAAGTTTAGACTTTAGATAACATGAATATATTCCAGTTAAAACGAGTTAGGATTTGACGCACATTGTTGTAAAGTAAAAAGGTTTGACACCAAAGTTTACATATCATATATGGCATGTTACAAAATGCGAGCCGAGTTACTACTTATTCTATTATTCATTGCTCGACTCAAGTTTGTTATACCTTAACATAAAAACGGTTAAGACCTAACAAATTACACATATCATATATCACATGGCTAGATAAAATGCCATCTGAGTTCTTATTCTCTTATCCATACTTTCGTAGTTGTTGGCAAGTATACCGGAGCTTAAGAAAATGCTCTGGTTATGGCTATAGTATTTGTACTATAGCCATATAGCTCTCTCTTTAATGAGCAGTGGGACCAGCTTTCCTTTGAGATGCAGACTCATGATCTCATTGGATCCACCAACGAGCTCCTGTCCAATAAAAACAGCTGGGACACTTGGCTTACACCCTAAGGCTATGAGTTCCTTCTCAATTTGCTGACCGTCTGGGCGTTCATCAAGCTCATAAACAGTTGGGTTTGCCCCAAAGCCACTTATTAGCGTTTTAATGCTGTGGCATATACAACAAGAACTCTTGCTGAATATAACCACTGCTTTATCTTTCACCAATCTTGTCACAATGGCCATTTTCTCTGCTGGATAACTGTAAGATGCTTTTATGGTAAGCAGTTTGATTTTAGGAACTTGAACTGCCATGGAGGCTATATATAGCTGGACTAGAGGACAATAAAGGAGGAAAAAGGTGGACACTAGTAATATCTGGTAATTTCCAAGATTACCCTTTTACGTTGATCTTAAATGGAATGCCACAGGATCGAGGTAGATTGTAATTTGATTGAATAATATTCTAAAGGTGGTCATAGATATCTTTAAAGATCGTCAATCTTGATATCTTTTATTATACGGGGATACCAATTACCAACTGATTCTTAGTTAAGCTGTTTTTTTTTTCTGTAAGAACCTTAAGAACAGTCCTTGACTCCACTTACCTAGATAGATTAATTAAAATCGCCGAAAGATTAGAAGGAACAAATATTTGGATAATAGACATGCTTATAAATTCAGGGGTGATAATGCATATAGTTGTGATGATTAAATCACATGGCATTCTTACAAGTAGAATGAAAAGTTATGGATGTGAATATATTCTTATGGGTTTTATTTTTATCTTTGAGCACTGCTTTGTCAAAATATTGTGCTTATCTTTGTCAGAATAGCTAAAGTAATAAGGGTCTCATCATCCAAGATGCAAGCTGTTATATCATAGCAGTTGACATTTCAATGAGTAGTCTCAAGTCAAAATTGTTATCATGTGTAAGAGGTTGCTTAATAATTTGATTAGTGATTATAATTCATCGTATTCCTTTTCAGCTGGCACTCTCATTTCTCTAGAAAATCCGAGGACTATCTTATTCCAGACTAACAACATTCTATTATTCTCACATCTCTTCTCGCCCCGTCTTTTACTTTAAATCAGAATCATGGGAACTGATATCTTTTTTCATCATATGTTCCAAGGATAATGTATAAAACCATACAGCAGGGTATTTACATTTTCTATTTTCTGGTATTGGATTATGCCACGTATATTCAGCTGAAAATGTCAAAATAAAAGAAGAAAAGGATGAGCTGAGTTCTGAAATTTGGAATCAATTTGTAAAACTGGCCATAGATAAAGCTAAGGGACACTTGTTTAGGGGCACCGACTTACATGATATCTAGCATTCATTTAACCAAGAGACCATACCATATATTAAACATATAATCCTAAGGCTTTCTTCTTCTTCTTCTTCTTCTTCTTCTTCTTTTAATTTTTTTTTCTTACATTTATTTCCATTTGTTTTTTTTTTGTATGTCAAACTATAGCGGCTCAAAGTTGTATATAACCTTTGCAAGTTATGAACTTAGTGATCTGGCTATTTCTTTGGCTAAAATATGTATAATTTTTAATGTTTTGAGTTTCATAAGAACTATTGGTTTCGACACATGACAGCTAGATCTACATTTCTACTTGTTATTTGGTATTAATCAAATAAAGTAAATGGTACATATGAGGTTATAAATAGGAATGCATAGTCGAGTCCCAGCATCGCATTTCTTTTTTGAATTTTTAGATTGGTGGGCTTGTTATTCCCTCACTTTTCCCGCTTCCAGAAAAGGACAAAGGATGCTGACTCAAAGCTTTATATATTCTTATTAATCCTTTTTGTAGATGTGTGTGAGATAAGAAAAATTCCTCTCAAGGGAAAGTGGCTAGACAGCAAACATAACACACATATGAAAAATTCCTCTTAAGGAAAAGTGGCTAGACAACACGCATAACATACATATGAAAACACGTTCAGTTATTCGAGAGTTTCTTAGTTTCACTCAAACATCTTAGCTATTCTCAAAATCTAGCATCAGAATCAGCAAGAAACTAGTGAAATTTCAGTATGAGTTATCATGATGTTAATAGGCATTTTGTTGATGTGTTGTTTCTCTTAAGGAAAAGTGGCTAGATGCACTTAGTTTTTTATCTGTCTCCGACTTGCGATTATATACCAATTGTAATGTTAACAAATGTAGGTTGTCCATCTGTTGTTTCTCTTACTTTACCATCAAAAGGTTTTATTTACCATCAAAAATATTGTTTCAAGTTGTCAATGAATGACATGTAATAATGTAATTAGAAATACTGGCTTAAGACTGCTTCTTCCCCGATGTTTAAAAAGAAAACAGATATGAGATTTACTGACAGTCCTTCTAAACTGATCCCGCTAGGTATAAATTTGAGAAACGGCAAGATGGGTGAAGCATGCCACTTTTTAATACAAAATCGAAATGGGCCGCGAGTCGGGTTGGGTTGACCTGTAAACACTTCTTTGTCCATTATTATATCTGTTCAAGGTTTTTATGTGATTTAGGAGGCCCTTTTGTCCATTTCACTTTTAGCTATTATATATTTAACCCAATTTACCTTTAGATATCATATGTTGGGAGAGTTTACCTCCAATACACAGACAACATAAAGAAATACCAATGTAAGGACAGAGCAGATGGAGCCATTTAGTTAGTGATGGTTATCACTAACTTGCAGGTCGTTCGTGTAATCTTCAGTTATAATTAAGCATAGGAACATGCTATTTGTTAGTGACCACAAGACAATCCGTTGAATGATCCGTCTTAGTAATCATAGTTAAGAGAATTAAACTGAATATAAATGGTTAAAAAATTGATTTTCTCTTCTATGTATACATGTTCACTCTTTGATGTAAATATACACAAGATACGTACATACCACAGTTATTACTTCATTTATTGTCTCACATTACATTTTGTAATTAGTATTACTATTAATCCCCTTTAAAAAAAAAACAGAAATGAATAAAAAAAAGTGTTAATCCCTTCTAGTTACCCATTAATGTATTACTACAAAACACAGTAAACTTCTGTAAAACATTGCATCTCTTGTTGCTTTTAAAAGGTAGGAAATTACACGTGGAGGTTGGCACATGCATACATTGTCATGGACAAAAAACAAACACCAAAGGAAAAGATGGCCAAAAAACGACTCCCATCTTTCCCGCTCTAACAACTGCAGAAGCATCAAACTGCTCCTATAGTTGTATTAACTCTATACTAACATATTCTTGAACAAGTTTCACTAAACCCATATAGCATTAGCCCCGAGTAACAATGGCACAAATTGGACCCTACAAATGAAGTCCATAATTATTCAGCCCACAAAGTTCATTCATATTGAAACAACTGGCACGGCTCAAAGTCTCTAACTTGAGTCTTTCTCAATGATGCCCTTGGAGTCATTAACCATTGAAACAGTATTTCTCAAAAGTATCTATGAGTGTCTATTGTTTGGCCAAGCAGCAAGTTTTTAGGGCAACCACGCTTCATTTCACCAATACTGTAACATAGCCATCCTTGTAGCATAAAATATCAGAAAGCAAGAATATCCATTTATGTATCAATTGACTAAAATGACTCTGCTATGTAATATAGATATGCTAGGCATTAGTATTGGAAAGAAGCACTTTTTGAAAACAGTATATATCTGGCTTCAAGAGTTCGCTTTCATGCCAAGTGTATTACAATTGTAGGTCGTATTGGATCAAAACGGACGGTTTACTGTGGAAACATCTTAAGACTTATGCGCTTTAAGAAGTCCAGCATTTTTTGCCTTGGTTATTACTAACTAACTTAAATTTTCTTGTCGTATATTTCTATCAATAGCATTGTTGAATCTCGGAAGAGTGTTTCCAAAATCGGGTTGTTATACCATTTCGTTTAGTTCGTTGCGATTTAGTAATTCAGATAATTAAGCCAAACAAATTAATTTACTTTAGATTAAAAAAGGATATCTTAAAATAATTAAAATAGTGAATTAATAAGTTACGGTTCATGGTACCTGGTTTTCATCGGTCCCCGCGCACAACACAGCCTACACACCGCTTCCCCACAGCATCCGCCACTCACCTTCGTTTTTCTTTTATCTATTACCTTTGGAAATAAAGCACCATTTATAGTAATAAAAGTAAGAAAGGTCAGATATGCTTGTTTCAGTTTTTTGCGCTTCCAAAAAGTCGCACTCACGCGTAGGGAATGAAAATAATTATATTTTGCGTTTTGTTCCTCTTATGTTAAAGTATATTGATTTGTCTATATTGTATAATCGAGCCGGCCTTTATCTTCATGTAACTTGAATCTTATCGCGAATTTACCTCATTCAAACCCATCAGTTTTCTTCCTATAATACCCATCCTAACATTGTTACTTTCACTCAGAACCGAACACTTTTTGAAGCTTGTAATCTTTCCAGCCACTTCGCTGTAGTTGTCTCTGACTCTTTCGATATAAGTAATGAATTTAAAAATCCATGGTATGATCTTCAGACGAGATAATGTGTCTAAAACTCTTGATCTTTATTTTACTTTAATGTGTTATCAAATTTATGTTGATTTATATAAACATTTTATACACAAATTCAAACATTATGAGCGAGAAATCTTTCAATTTAAAAAATGATATGTAGTTGTTTATTCATATTATTATATCTTCTATCCATTTCAACTGCCAAGTAAAAGTTGGAACCGATTAATCGACGTGAACATGATTTCAATCGATGATCTCGTTTTCTATGATCAATCGTAAGAATTGTGACGTTAATATTGAAATATATATTTAAATGGAGTATATAATGGTTTAGGAGCCACAAGCGGTAGCCTGTTTGATGCCTATACCGCAATCAAACGTTTCCTATGTGTCGATATCGGCTACATTGTTTAGTATTGTGAAATAAAACAAATTTAGATCAAATTTGATAAGTGAGAAATGAATTTTTAAGATAAATATAATTATGTATCTAACAAATGATAACACAGCAATTGTGGTATGTTGATGCACTCTTTTTTCACATGGTTAGATCGGTACTGAACGTTGGCATATAAACATTGATACAACTAAATAGGTAAGAGTTAAATGATTCATAGACATGAAGATTAAAAAGTTGATAAATTTCGATTTAACCTTACTCAATATGTGAGTTGTGCCACTAACTGGAGTCTCGATTCATAACTCACTATCAAAAACAAATAATACAGTTGACGGTTAGACGTTTTCGTTATAAAAAGAGACAATTGTTTTATTTTTCTTTTATTTATTTATTAATTGAAAGTGATTCAAAAATCTTAAAGAGTGAATCAAGTTTTCAAAGTTATGAATCATCTTAATCATTAAAAATATTAACCAATCTCTATAAAGACGCTCTATTAATATTTAGTATATCGCTCCAATGAATGTTATTTATTGTACGATCATTCGTGTTATTTTATAGGTTGATGTTTATTTCTTCGTGTTGTGTGATTCAAAATATTAGTTGTGTCATTCATTCTCAAGTTAATGTATTCCGACTGCTATGAATTCTACAGTTCGTTTCAATCAGCTATTGAAAGGTAGCTCAATGCGATCATATATGTTTTTGATTGTGGTGATAGTGATAGCAGGTTCGTTGGAAAACTTATGAATAGACAAAGGTATAAAATGTTATATTCCAGTTTAAATCAGTTTGTAGGATGGTAAATTGGATTTAGTGCTAGGTTTAATCTTCACTGAAATGCCAACGATTCAGGATTTTGACGAACGGTGTAAACAATTAATATGCTACTGTTATAAATGTTATGAATGTACATTGTTAAAGTAATTTTCATTCATATATGCATTCACAAATGCGTAGTGAGTTATTATCTATCTATTTCATAAGTTTGTAACACCTAAAATAAGGGTTAAGGCCAACAAATTCATTACCTATACTATAAGACTATTACAATATACATGAGGTTTTCAAGATTGCACATCTCGCAATATGTATTTAGACTGCTATATGTCATCCACTTTACTTTAGCTAGATCCATGAATTAGCTCTTTCATTTCTGTTATGTCTAATAAAGTCTTGTATTCCTCAGTTATTAAAATAAACATCAACTTTATCTTTGTATAATAATCATGTAGATAATGCCATTTTGACTTTTGTTTTATTTGTATATAAGTTTGTATTAGTGGAAGTTTACGATAACGAGCTATGAAAAATACTCTGTAATATGGCTATAGCATTTGGTTATAGCCATTATAGCTCTCTCTTTAATGGCTTGGGACAGATTCTTTGAGATGCAGATCATGATCTCATTGGATCCCTTACGAGTCCTTGTTCCTTAGAAAACACGGGTTCTTCATATTAAATTCCTTAATTTCTGACCATCTCGTCTCTCAGCTATAACAGTTTTTGCCCAATATATTAGTGTCTTAATGCTGTGGCATATACAGCAGGATAATTTCTGAATATAAACGTTATTTTAACAATCCTGTCACTATGCCATTTTTCTGTGATCTGTAATTAAAGATTATGTGACGGTTTGCTTTTAGGCTTGAATTCAAGGTCATAATACGATCTAGAGACACAAAGGAAAGGTGGATACTGAGTATCTGGAATTCAATTATTTGTATCAAATAACACAGTGTCATTATTGATAAAATTCTAAGGGGCCTAAGATTTTTAGATCTTCATTGATATCTTTACGTTAATGATACCAATTACCAACGATTCTTGTTAAGTGTTTTTCTTCAATAAGAACCTAGGATTAGTCCTTTCGTAACTAGATGCACATCTACTCAATGTGCTACAGATTATTCAACTTCCCAAGTTAAGAAAACATAATTTGTAAAATATGCTCTGTGCAATATAATGTGATGATAATCACATTTTAAAGTGTGAAAGTTATGGATGTGAATATATTCTTATGGATTTTATTTTTATCTCTGAGTACTGCTTAGTCAAAATATTGTACTTATTAATAAGTTATTTCTCAACACACCATGCTAGTTTAACAGCTAAACAAGGAATCAGATTAATAGCAAAAGTAAGAGAGGTCTCATCGTCTTTTGTATTTGTACCAAAATTGGAACATGCAAACTGTTATATCATAGCAATTGACATGTCAATGGGTAGTTACAAGTCACATACTATCATGTTTGAGAACTTGCTTAACAATTCGATTGGTGATTATAATACATTGTATTCCTTTTCAGCAGGCACTCTGATTTCTCTAGAAAATCCGAGGTCTATCTTATTCGATATTCTAATATTCTCACATCTCTTCTCTTCCTATCTTTTTCTTTAATTCAGAATCATGGGGATCGATACAGCAGGGTATTTAATTCGAAGGATAACGTATAAAACCGTACAGCAGGGTATTTACATTTCTTATTTTCTGGTATTAGATTACGCCACGTATCTTTGGCTGAAAAGGTCAAAATAAAAGAAGAAAAGGATAAGCTGGGTTCTGAACTTTGGAATCAATTTGTAAAACTGGCCATAGATAAAGCTAAGGGACACAAGTTTAGAGGCACCGACTTACATGATATCTACCGTTCCACCACACCATATACTAAACATACAATCCTTAGTAGTTTCTTCTTCATTTTTTTTATAATCTTTGTCTTACATTCATTGCCATTTGTTTTTTCTGTATGTCACACTATAGCTGCTCAAAGTTGTATACAACCTTTGCAAGTTATAAAATTAGTGATCTTGCTATTTCTTTGGCTAATATATGTATAAACTTTTATGTTTGAGTTTTCATAAGAACGGTTGGTTGACACATGACAGCTAGATCTACATTTCTACATGTTTATTGGTATTAATCAAATAAAGTAAATGGTACATATGAGGTTATAAATAGGAATGCATAGTCGAGTCCAGGCATCACGTTTCTTTCTTGAATTTTTAGATTGGTGGGCTTGTTATTCCCTCACTTTTCCCACTTCCATATGAAAATAAGGATACTGACTCAAAGCTTTATATATTCTTTTTATAGATTTGGGTGAGATGTAATAAATCCCTCATAAGGAAAAGTGGCTAAACAAGATGCTTAACTTACATATGAAAACACGTTCAGTTATTCAAGAGTTTCTTTTTTTCACTCAATCAACTTAGCCATTCTATAAAATCTAGGACCAGAATCAGCAATAAACTAGTAAAATTTCAGCTTCAGTTATCATGATGCTAATAGGTATTTTGGTGTTTGAGTGAAACTAGCTTCAAATGTCTACCATTTTGGACCTGCAACTTGGACCGTAAAAGAAGATGTTAATAGACATATGTTCATATTCTTTATATAGAGATCATTGTAATCAATTAATATACGATTTCCATATCTAATTACTTGGTTTTCTGTCACCAAGTAGTGGTATATTTGCTTTATGCAAGTAATTTAATGAATGCACTTCAGTTTTTTTATGTGTCCAATTTGTGATTATACACCAATTGTAATGTTAACAAACATAGGTTATCCATTTCTCAATAAGCTTCAAATGTCTGAAGGGACATTTAAATCATGTTTTTGTAGATCTTAAATATTGTTTCAAGTTGTCAATGAATGACATATAATAATGTAATTAGGAATACTGAGGTGAGACTGTTTCTTCCCCAAAGTTTAAAAAGAAAACAAATTGGACATTTACTAACTGTCCTTCTAAAATGATCCCCGCTAGGTATAAATTTGAGAGGCGGCAAGATGGGCAGGTGGTGTGGGCAGAGTAACAGGTCAAAATCTTGTTTGACTTGAAGCATATCACCTTTTAGTACAAATCGAAATGGGTGGCGAGTGGGGTTGGATTGACCTGCAAACACTTTATTGTCCATAATTAAGCCCGGGAACATGCTATTCGTTAGTTACCACTAGACAATCCATTGAATAATTTATCATAGTAATTTTGGTATCCCAAAGTCTATACAATCTCCTAAACCATTTTATTCAAAGATTTAGATTAATATAATATATTAGGTATTTTTTTAGCCTGATGGGCCCTAGGATTTATTTAGATTATATAGCCACTTCAATATCAGGATTCATTTTCTTTACATGTGTACTGTGCTCATGCCTTATTTTTAACTCCATTACTACAATGTGGGGATGTCTAGTTACCCATTAATGTAGTACTTCAACGAGCTACCCAATTTTGAGGAAACCATTCGTTCAACGAGCTACACACATTATAGATGCAAAAAGACAACAAGTATAAAAAATAATCAATCTTTATAATCCTGCGCGCAGTTACCTCCTTGTCTAAATTTAAGGTGAAAAAGTTCTTAACTTGATTAATCGTGAAGTAAAAAAAATTGTCAAAATTTGATTATGTGAATGCGGAAAATTATATTTTTTTAAGCATATAAGAAGATATGAATTCTAATCTAAAATGATCATAATTTGATGAGTTAATGTCTCGTGACTCTTTTTTCAGCACATTAGATTATATGAATTTGTATTTAAAACGATCACATATTGGTGAGTTAATTTCTCATGGAAGTGAAGAGTACATGAAGTCGATAAAATCAACGATTAAATATCCTTCACATATATGTGATTGTGCCACTAACTGATGTCTATTATTGATCCCTATATACTATTTAAAAAAAGTTTAATATATTAATTAAGTTGAGATGAGAAAAGGGTAGCTGTTTATTTATTAGATTCCCTCTGATACAGTGATACAACTGCCAACAAAAAGGCAAAAACCGTCAATCTATGAGAATCAAGTTTTCAAATCGAATTGATCTCCATCTTCATCATCAATGTACCAATCTCTGTAACAGGTATCTCGCTCCTTATTCCAGACTATTTAGGGATTATGTTTCCAATGTGCATGTATTACTGTGTGTTAATCGCTTGTTGTGTTAGTGAGCGTTTATCTGTCGAATTGCATTTATTTTCTTATAGATAGTTAGTTTGTGTCTTCATTTCTATGTTAATTGTTATACGGACGCTATTGAATTTGAGTTTTAGTTGCCTCAGTATCGAAAGAAGCTCAACGCAGATTCATATATGTTCATTTGATAGTGGTGGATAGTGATAGGCAGGATTCACTTGGAAGACTTATTAAGTAGCCGTAAGTTATGAAAACATGAATATATTCCAGTTAAAATTTGTCAGTTAGAGCTGTTTTGTGGTGGTTAAATTTGAGATTTAGTGGTAGGTATTGATCTTACCTGAAATGCCAAACGATTAAGGATTTTGAATGTACATTGTTATAAAGTAAAGTCACAAAATGCGAGCTGAGTTGCTACTTATTCTGTGATTCGTATTCATCATCGTTCTCATGTTTGTAACACCTTAACAAAAAAAGGATTAAGGCCAAACAAATTACATATATCATACATCGCATGGCTAGGCAAAATGCCATTTGAATTTCTGCTTATTCTCTTATTCATACTTTCGTAGTTGTTGGCAAGTATGCCGGAACTAAAGAAAATGCTCTGTTTATGGCAAAAGTATTTGTACTATAGCCATATAGCTCTCTCTTTAATGAGCATTGGGACCAGCTTTCCTTTGATATGCAGACTCATGATCTCATTGGATCCACCAACGAGCTCCTGTCAATAAACACAGCTGGGACACATGGCGTACACCCTAAGGCTTTAAGTTCCTTCTCAATTTGCTGACCATCTGGGCGTTCATCAAGCTCATAAACAGTTGGGTTTGCCCCAAAGCTACATATTAGCGTCTTAATGCTGTGGCAGATACAGCAAGAACTCTTACTGAATATAACCACTGCTCTATCTTTCACCAATCTTGTCACTGTGGCCATTTTCTCTGCTGGATAACTGTAAGATGGTTTTATGGTAAGTGGTTTGCTTTTAGGAACTTGAACTGCCATGGAGGCTATATATAGTTGGACTAGAGGACAATAAAGGAGGGAAAAGGCGGATAAGAGTAGTATTTGGTAATTTCCAAGATTACCCCTTTATGTTGATCTTAAATGGAATGCCATAGGAGGTAGATTGCAATTTGATTGAATAATATTCTAAAAGGTGGCCATAGATATCTTTTAAGATCTTCAATCTTGATATCTTTTATTTATGAGGTAGTTAAGCTACTTTTCTTCTATAAGAATCTAATGAATAGTCCTTGACTCCAATAACCTAGATGCATGTCTACTCAATGTGCCTAGGCAGATTAACAACTTGCCGAAAGTTAAGAAGAAACAAATATTTGGGTAAAAGATATGCTTATAACTGTGATGATTAAATCACATGGCATTTTTACAAGTAGAATGAAAAGTTATGGATGTGAATATATTCTTATAGATTTTGAGTGTTTAATCAAAATATTGTGCTTATCGTTAAGTAATTTCTCTACACACCATGCTAGTTTAACAGCTATATAAGGACTCAGAATAGCTAAAGTAAGAGAGGTTTCTTCATTTTATTGTTATTGTACCAACATCAACATGGCAACATGCAAGCTATTATATCATTGCAGCTAAAGTAAGAGAGGTTTCATCATTCTAGGTGTTCGCAAGTCAAAAATACTATCATGTTTAAGAATTTGCTTAATAATTTGATTAGTGGTTATAATTTATTGTATTCCTTTTTAGCAGGCACTCTGATTTCTCTAGAAATCCGAGGTCCATCTTATTCCAGACTAACGACATTCTATTATCTCACATCTCTTTCATTCCTATCTTTTCCTTTAAATCAGAATCATGGGAATCTATACATTTTTCATCATATGTTCCAAGGAGAATGTATAAAACCGTACAGCAGGGTATTTACATTTCTTATTTTCTGGTATTAGATTATGCCACGTTTATTCAGCTGAAAGGGACAAAATAAAAGAAGAAAAGGATGAGACGAGTCTGAGATTTGGAATCAATTTGTAGAACTGGCCATAGATAAAGCTAAGGGACACTTTGTTTAGGGGCACCAACCTAGACACCTGACCACACCATGTATTCAACATATAAGTATGTTTGGCATGCTAGGAATGAGAGGTGGAATGGAATGGACTATTGCGAGAAAAATGATAAAAAAAATGTTTGGTTGGTCAAGGTAATGGAATCACCCATTACATAAGGCATTCCATTCCTCTAAAAACCTCAAATTCATTCTATCCACCCTCTTGTTTTTTTATTCCATTTCCTCTCTCAACCCTTCATCACCACCACCATCGACCACCACCCACCACTGCCGCCGGCACCATCACCGGCTACCGCCATCGCCACCACCCGCTGCCGCTGCCTCCCGCTACCACCGCCGCCGCCGCCACCCGCCACTGCACAACGCCAACACCAGCACCACAATCCACCGCCACCAACCAGCACCACAATCCACCGCCACCCATCATCGCCGCGGCCCACCACTGTCGATTTTTTCCTTCGTCTTTTCTTTTCCTGCCTACCAAACAACACAAAGTAATGATTCATTCGATTCCCACATGCCAACCACACAAGACCTTAGAATGGTAATGATATATTTTATTCATTTGTCCATTCCATTACCTCGTCCATTCCATTCCGTCATCCATTCCATCCTCATATCAAACAGACCCATAACCCTCAATTTTGTTTCTTTTTCTTCTTTTTTCTAATCTCTTGTCTTACATTTATTGCCATTTTTTTTGTATGTCAAACTATAGCTGCTCAAAGTTGTCCTTTGCAAGTTATGAAGTTTGTGATCTAGCTATTTCTTTGGCTAGTAGATGTATAAACTTTTATGTTTGAGTTTTCATAAGAACGATTGGTTTTGACACATGACAGCTATGTTGGATTAATCGGTTCGTTTACAGTTCACGGGTTGACACGTTATCGGGTCACGGGTCAAATGGTTAGATAGCTAACGAACTAGTGTTAGCGGGTCATTATTTGGATCAATTCCTTGCTTTCTCTGCAAGTTGAAAGAGTAAAAAAGGGGTCAGATTTGACCGAGTGATTGACCGAATATTGTGCAAATGTACGTTGGAGTAGTGACTACTGAAAAGGAGGAAACGTTGAACTTTTATTATACATGTGTTTTTATTAGTTTTGTTTATTATATATAGGGTAGACTTATTTTGTTTCATTTGTACCCACTTTTCATTTTGAATACCACTTCGTTATTTTCTTTCAATACACAGTGTGCATATTGATCAGTGTAGTTTTGTGGGTGTATTGAGTGAGAGTTAAGTGGGGCCTGAACCAAAAGCTAGATCTACATTTCTACTTGTTATTTGGTATTTATCAAATAAATTAAATGATATATATGAGGTTATAGATAGGAATGCATAGTCGAGTCCTGGCATCACATTTCTTTTTTGATTTTTAGATTGGTGGGCTTGTTACCACTTTCCCACTTTCAGAAAAGGACAAAGGATGCTGACTCAAAGCTTTATATATTCTTATTAATGTTTTTTTTGTAGATGTGTGTGAGATAAGAAAAATTCCTCTTAAGGGAAAGTGGCTATACAATACACATATGAAAAATTCCTCTTAAGGAAACCTGTCTAGACAGCACGTATAACATACATATGAAAACATGTTCAGTTATTCAAGAGTTTTTTTTTCTCAAAATCTAGGACCAGAATCTGCAATAAGCTAGTGAAATTTCAGCTTCAGTTAGTTATCATGGTGTTAATAGGCATTTTGGTGATGTGTTGTTTCTATTTAACTCAATCACTTGGTTTTCTGTCACCAAGTAGTGGTATGCTTGCTTTATGCAAGTGATTTACTGAGATGCACTTTAGTTTTTTCGCTGTCCACCTTGTGATTTTATAACAACTGTAATGATAACAAAGGTCTCTGAAAGTGCCCCCAGGAAATGTTCCATTTTATTCAGGTGGTGTTCATTCTGCTATTTTTCCCTGTCAAGGTGGCACTTTCAGTCCATTTACTTATGAACTTGTTGGTTGGGGTTTTTATTTTCATATCTCAAAACGGGTCAAATGGGTTGAACAAGTCAATTTGGTTGCAGGTATCCCAAAGTCTATATTTAATACAAACAACCTCCAATTAAGTTTGGTAAACGGATCGTATCATTAGGTATATCATGATTAGGGTAAATACAATGTATACATAGATATTATAATTACATCAAGAACCCTCTAATATTCCCCCGCAAGCTTAGGCCGGGCATCAACTCTTAGCTTGGACTTCAATAGGAGAAATCGATGAGACGTTAGAGGATTGGTAAAGATATTGGCTATCTGATCATTCATTGAAATAAACTAAACCGATAATTTCCTTTGAGCAACCTTTTCTCTAACAAAGTGAAAGTCAACTTCTACGCGCTTTGTACGCTCGTGAACACTGAAGAGATTCCTTTTTCGAAAAAAAACTATATTATCATTTATCTGGCTTCACAAACAGTTTGCTATCACTACTATAGTGTAGTATAACAAGTTGTATCTCCGTATTGATATGCACAGCAGCATCTTGTACGTAGAAACACATCTTTAGCCTTGATAGAGCCAAGAAGTTATTTGATGCAGTTATTAATGCAAAGACAGCATTGTAATTATGTATATAACACAAACATTTTTCTTTTTCATATTTCTATCACAGCATCTGCTGATCTGGAAGATGTTCTCCAAATTGGGTGTACACCTTTCCTTTTTCATTGCCAGATTAGTGTAAGGTAGAAAGTAAAAAGTACCCAACCACCAAGAATAGATTTGGGAGTCATCTGAGTGATGAAAAAGGGAGAATTTTATAATAAGTTCTCTGATCAAGTAGTTGCGCATGGAAAATGTAACCGATGAAAATTACTCAACTATTTACTTTACTCATTTGGCTTGACAGATAGATATTTACAAAAAAAACCAGTTATTGGATTACTCGGTGGTTTTTAACTGGTTCATATTCTCGATCTTTGAAACCGGTTGTAAAAAAACCGGTTGCAAAAATCCGGTTTAAAAATGGTTTTATGTCCAAAACCGGTTTATATAGCAAAACTGAAATGGGTTTAACCAGTATGGGGTTTGAACCCTGGAAACTGGGTTTAAAACCGAACCGGTTGAAAAAAAAACAGTTTGTCCACAACAAAATAAAAAACCCGGTTTGAAAAATAATGGGTTTGTACACCTCTACTCACAGAAGCTATACACTGTGCCCAAAAGTATTTTTTACATTCAAATGTTTCGTTGTGAATTATGCATCGAATGCTTGGTTATCACTTTGAATAAAACACTTGGTTGTGATTCTATAAATCTTAAGTTAATAAAATAATGCCAATTCACATTTCCCTTTAACTTGTTTGCTGGTCGTAAACTTATAAATAATGTCAGGACCCCCACCTTTAATATCTAATTTATATCTTGCATCCTATTGTTATAACCTCTTAGAAACCAATAATTTGTTTTAGGACTTTTCCATCTAATAACTAGGTTTAACCTGATGAGTAATAGGCAAAGATTTATTCCCATCAAAACACACATGAGTCATCAAGCTACTTCTCTATCCACTTACTTTGTACACAATCTCTATGGTATATACAAACATTTATACATTTATACTCGTCCTATTTTAGAGGATTTTGACTATACATCATTATAAAGTAAAATTTACATCATATATGGCATGTCACAAAATGCGATTTGAGTTGCTACTTATTCTGTCATTCGTATTCATTATCATTCTCATGTTTGTAACGCCTCAACAAAAAAAAGGGTTAAGGCCAAACAAATTACATATATCTTACATAGCATGGTTAGAAAAAATGTCATCTGACTTTCTGTTTATTCTCTTATTCATAGATTTGTATTTCTTGGCTAGTATACGGGACTACTGGAGCTTAAGAAAATGCTCTGAATATGGCTATAGCATTTGTACTATAGCCATATAGCTCTCTCTTTAATGAGCATTGGGACCAGCTTTCCTTTGATATGCAGACTCATGATCTCATTGGATCCACCAACGAGCTCCTGTCCAATAAACACAGCTGGGACACATGGCGTACACCCTAAGGCTTTAAGTTCCTTCTCAATTTGCTGACCATCTGGGCGTTCATCAAGCTCATAAACAGTTGGGTTTGCCCCAAAGCTACATATTAGCGTCTTAATGCTGTGGCATATACAGCAAGAACTCTTACTGAATATAACCACTGTTCTATCTTTCACCAATCTTGTCACTGTGGCCATTTTCTCTGCTGGATAACTGTAAGATGGTTTTATGGTAAGTGGTTTGCTTTTAGGAACTTGAACTGCCATGGAGGCTATATATAGTTGGACTAGAGGACAATAAAGGAGGGAAAAGGCGGATAAGAGTAGTATTTGGTAATTTCCAAGATTACCCCTTTATGTTGATCTTAAATGGAATGCCATAGGAGGTAGATTGCAATTTGATTGAATAATATTCTAAAAGGTGGCCATAGATATCTTTTAAGATCTTCAATCTTGATATCTTTTATTTATGAGGTAGTTAAGCTACTTTTCTTCTATAAGAATCTAATGAATATTCCTTGACTCCAATAACCTAGATGCATGTCTACTCAATGTGCCTAGGCAGATTAACAACTTGCCGAAAGTTAAGAAGAAACAAATATTTGGGTAAAAGATATGCTTATAACTGTGATGATTAAATCACATGGCATTTTTACAAGTAGAATGAAAAGTTATGGATGTGAATATATTCTTATAGATTTTGAGTGTTTAATCAAAATATTGTGCTTATTATTAAGTAATGTCTCTACACACCATGCTAGTTTAACAGCTATACAAGGAATTAGAATAACAAAAGTAAGAGGGGTCTCATCATCCAACATGCATGCTGTTACAAGTCAAAAATACTATCATGTTTAAGAGGTTTCTTAATAATTTGATTAGTGATTTTAATTTATCGTATTCCTGTTCAGCAGCCACTCTGATTTCTCTAGAAAATCCGAGGTCTATCTTATTCCAGACCAACGACATTCTATTATTCTCACATCTCTTTTCTTCCTATCTTTTTCTTAAATTCAGAATCATGGGAATTGATACATTTTTCATCTTATGCTCCAAGGATAATGTATAGAACCGTACAGCAGGGTATTTACACTTATTATTTTATGGTATTAGATTATGCCACATATATTCAGCTCCAAAGGTCAAAATAAAAGAAGAAAAGGATGAGTTGGGTTCTGAAGTTTGGAATCAATTTGTAGAACTGGCCATAGATAAATCTAAGGGACACTTGTTTCGGGGCACCCGCTTACATGATATCTACAATTCATTTAACCTAGACACCTAATTTCGTGAAAAATAACGTTAAAAGCCGGAGACGGTTAATCATGCATCATGTGGTGGCGTTGATAGCTGAAAGACAAAAGGCGCATGCACTAATTGGTCTTTGTCCCGATTTCTGAGTGTTATGTGCCTTATGTACAAGGCTTGATGCAAAACTACTATCGAGTTGGGGATCTTACTGGAAGCAGCCTCTCTAATCCTACGGGATAGAGGTAAGGCTGTCCACATCTTACCCTCCTCAGACCCTACCTTAGCTTTGCTATTGGTGGGATTTACTGATGATGATGATGACGACGACGACGATGATATAACCTAGACACCACACTACATATCAAACATATAATCCTCAGGCTTTCTTCTCTTCTTTTAATCTTTTCTTTTACATTTATTGCCATTTGTTTTTTGTATGTCAAACTATAGCTGCGCAAAGCTGTCCTTTGCAAGTTATGAAGTTAGTAATCTGGCTATTTCTTTGGCTAATAGATGTATATACTTTTATGTTTGAGTTTTCATAAGAACAATGGGTTTCGACACATGACAGCTAGATCTACATTTCTACCAGTTATTTGGTATTTATCAAATAAAGTTAATATAAGGTTGTAAATACGAATGCATAGTCGAGTCCTGGCACCACTTTTCTTTTTTATTTTTTAGATTGGTGGGCTTTTTATTCCCTCACTTTTCCCAATTTCAGAAAAGGACAAAGGATGCTGACTCAAAGCTTTATATTCTTATTAATTCTTTTTATAGATGTGGGTGAGATAAGAAAAATTCTTCTTAAGGAAAAGTGGTTAGACAGCACGCGTAACATACATATGAAAACATGTTAGCTATTCTCAAAATCTAGGATCAGAATCAGCAATAAACAAGTGAAATTTCAGCATTAGTTATCATGATGTTAATATGCATTTTGGTGATGTGTTGTTTTCTGTCACCAAGTAGTGGTATGTTTGCTTTATGCAAGTGATTTACTGAGATGCACTTTAGTTTTTTTAATCTGTTAACAAATGTAGGTTATTCATCTGTTGTTTCTCTTCAATTGATAAGTAATTATCATCAAACGGTTTATTTCTATATAAATTGGTTTCCATACGATATTCTTCTCATCAAGCTTCAAATGTCTGAAGGGACATGACATTTAAATCAGATTTTTGTAGATCTTAAATATTGTTTCAAGTTGTCAATGAATGACATGTAATAATGTAATTAGAAATACTGAGGCGAGAGTGCTTCTTCCCAAAGTTCAAAAAGAAAACAAATCTGACATTTTCTGACACTCTGACAGTCCTAAAATGATCCCGCTTGGTATAAATTTGAGAGGCCGCAAGATGGGTGGGTAATAGGTAAAAATCTTGTTTTGAGTTGAAGCATGTCACTTTTTAGTACAAATCGAAATGGGTCGCGAGTCGGGTTGGGTTGACTTGCAAACACTTCTTTGTCCGTAATTATATCTGTTTTAAGGCTTTTATACAATTTAGGAGGCACTTTTGCCCATTTCACTTTTAGCTATTATATATTTAACCCAGTTTACTTTTAGATATCATATGTTGGGAGAGTTTCTCTCGAATACACATACACAGACAACATATATAAATACCAACGTAAGGACAGAGCAGATTGAGCGACATAGTTAATTAGTTAGTGATGGTTATCACTAACTTGCAGGTTGTGTGTGTATTTTTCAGTTATAATTAAGCATGGGAACATGCTATTCATTAGTGACCACAAGATAATCCATTGAATAATTTATCATAGTAACCATAGTTGAGATAATTGAATTGCATATAAATGATTAAAAAATTAAATCCGTTACAGAAATGAGTAATTTTGTGCCTCTCAAAAGTCCTGTGTGAGTTGGCATATTATCAGCTGAAAGATAGTAAAATCCCATATATGGCACGCCGTTATGGCATTCTTGACATTATATTCTAGCAATTATAAGTAAGTTCTTGCTGTGAACTAAAATCTACCAGAGGAAAAGATCTCTGAAAGTGCCTCCAGGATATATTACATTTTATTTGGGAGCTGTTCAATCCATTTACCTATCATTTAATTGGTTTTGCGTTGTTTTCACATCTCAAAACGGGTCAAATGGGTTGAACAAGTCAATTAGGTTGCAAGTATCCCAAAGTCTATATTTAATACATACAATATCCTAAACCAATTTATTCAAAGATTTAGATTATTTTAATCTATTAGGTTATTAGCCTAGTATGTACCCTGATGGGCCCTTGGATTTACTTTACAGGTGGTTTCCCCTTCTATGTATACATGTTCCCTCTTTGATGTAAATTTACACAAGATACATACATACATACATACCACAGTTATTACTTCATTTTTTTATCTCACATTACATTTTGCAATTAGCATTAATCCCCATTTAGAAAAACAGAAAATGGATACGAAAAGTATTAATGCATGAACAAAATTAGGAAATTACATAGCATCTCTTGTTGCTCTAAAAAGTAGGAAATTACATGTGGAGGTTGGCACATGCATACATTGTCATGGACAAAAGAAGAAGAAAAAAGGAAAACGAACACCAACGGAAAAGACGGCCCAAAAACAACTCCCATCTTTCCTGCTCTAACAACTGCAGAAGCATCAAACTGCTCCTATAGTTGTATTAACATAACTCTTAACTCTATACTAACATATTCTTGAGAAAGTTTCACTAAACCCATATAGCATTCGCCCTGAGTAACAACGGCACCAACTGACCCTTCAAATGAAGTGCCATTATCTCATTGGCCCCACCAATCAGCTTCTGTCCTATGAACACAGCTGGGACACTTGGCTTAAACCCTAACCCCTTGAGTTCTTTCTCTATCTGATGCCCTTTGGATGCTCATCTAACTCATAAACAGTGGGATTTGCTCCAAAGCTGCTTATCAGTGTCTTAATTGTGTGGCACATGCAGCAAGAGTTTTTACTGAATATAACCACTGACCTTTCATTCACCAAAGCTGTAACCATAGCCATCTCTTAAAGTTAAAGCGGTAAATAATCAGAAAAGCAAGAGTAGATATGTTAAGAGAAAGTTTTGATTTTGTTGTGACTAAACTGAGCTCTTGCTTATGCTATATATAGATAGTAGGTCTTGACATTTGAAAGGAAAGTTTCCTTTTTAAAATAAGATTCTATATTATCATTTATCTCCGCAAATTGTTCGCTATCACTACTATAGTGTAGTATAACAAGTTGTATTTCCGTATATTGATATGCACGGCAGCATCTTATGTGTAGAAACACATCTTTAACCTTGATGGAGCCTTTAAGAAGCTCCTTGATGCAGTTATAAATGCAAGGACAGTATGGTAACTTTGTACATCACATAAATATTTTTCTTTTTCATATTTCTATCACCTAGCATTTGCTGATCTGGAAGATGTTTTTTTTTTTTCAAATTGGGTAGACACCCTCCCTTTCTCATTTTAAGATTCTTAGTGAAAGGAAGAAAGTGAAAAGTGCCCAACCACCAAAGGGAGAATTTTAAAATAAGTTCTCTGATCAAGCAGGTGTGCATGGAAAATATCATGAACCGATGTAAATCACTCAACAAATCAAACAAATACCTACCATTATTTACTTTATTTATTAGGCTCAGAGACATTATACAAAATGTGCACAAAAATTTCTTCAATATTCGAATGATTTATCGTGAATTATTCATGTTTAGGCATCGAATTGTTGTAATTACATAAGTTAACAGAATAATGCCGATTCACAGTTCCCTTTAACTTGTTTGCAGGTCATTAACTTATGAATAATGTTAGGAACCTCATCTTTAAGATACAATTGATATCTTGCGTACTATTTCTATAAACACTTAGGACTAGTGCCTATATCTGTAAAAACTATCTTTTATATGATGAGTTTAATCCATAAATGGGGGTAGATGATGCAAATTTATGTTTTATAATTTATTGTAAAAAAAGAATATCATGTCCAGTACAAGTACAGTATTAGATACTGGCATCATTTTTTTGGCAGCCTTAATAAGTAAGCATAATAATCTTTTATCTTTGGTAATGTTCTGGAGAAAGAATTTGCATAATTGGCTCGAAACGAAGCGAAGAGTCATTTAGTTTCTTTTGCTACACTCATCACATTATTGTCTCATAGTTAGAATTCTAAGGCCTGTATTGATATTGATCTCCAATTCATTTGGGTGCATTTAGGCAGATAAAAATTGGAAAATAATATACCAGGCAGAATAGACACACCAATGGCTTGATAATATACATTTGCTGCAATTTGATTGGTTCCTTTTTTTCCACATCACACACACTTCCTTCTTTTTGTGTGTAGTATCTGTACACTGTGTGTGATTTTGCATATATGTTTGAGCACTAGATGGAAAATCAGCATCGAAAAGACGTTTCATGAATGAAATGTACATCATATTATGCTTACATCAATAATACATGCCTGCGTGTCACCTATTTTTCATAAATCTATTGTCCATGAAAACGAAAATGTTGCTGGTTATGACTAGTAATGGTACAAATATATTAATGATCTGCATTTTTTTCCGAATTGAAGTTTTGAAACTATAAAAGGTTACTTATGGATGGATACAAGTGAGCAATATTCAGTACCTGTGACACACTAACAGATCAGCACTTGTCTACAAGAGTCGGTGGCTCATCGCGATTGGCCATACGTATCTTTCTCGGAGAGAATACTTTAAAAATTCTTAATACCTTTACTGCCATTCTTAAATAGTAATCGTCATCCAGAATAATGAAATAGAACCTTTTATTCCCTAATAATTCTATTGGATAATGACTGCATAATTAAAGTTTTCGTTGGTGGTAGTTGCTATTTTCTTTGTCAACATACTCATACCCCATGCTACTTACTAATCCTTCCATAGAGTCCCATTATTTACTTCAAACTTTAGCTTGTTAACAAATCACTTCTTTTTGTCACAGACGTTAGATTTTTATTTTTTTTTTTTTTTTTGTGATTGGCTCTTTGGTTTCATTTTTATTTCTTCTGGTTGACAGAGGCCGATGCAGAAAGCGGAATGGAATAGGATAAATTCTTTTTTTTACATGTCAACAACAAAGAAACATCCAATCAGAACTCACAGGATGAATTTGAAAACAAAAAGATCAAATGCCACCAGATTTGGCTGATGCACATGGAGTTTACTCCTGATGACGACCCAAATACAACTACCTCTTGTAGGGATTCAGATGATGAGATTAGAAGCTTTTTGGGACTTTTGGGTTACTATAGGAGATTCATTCAAGATTTCTCCAAGATTGCCTCACCCTTACCTCCTAATCACACGAAGGCACTTTTTGTGCCTTCTTGTCACACAACCACACGAAGGTCCACCTTTGTGCACATGAAGGTGGCCTTCGTGTAAAAATGTTGACCTCCGCGGGTTCAGTATTAATGTAATGTAATGATTGCATGATATATGATACATAAACTCAAAAAAAAAAAATGCACTTGCAAGACACGAATTTTTTCTTTAGATCATTTAAGAAACCTAATTACTAAAACTGACTCATGTCTATTAATATTGTTTTTTTGACTTAGCTAATCTCTAGTGCTGGTGAGCTATGCAGTTAATGTAGTAAAAAATAGGATATTGGTCAATGGCCGATATTTGAGATATAGGTTATCGTGGTGGGCTATCGGTAATTTAGATATCATGCAGAATTTATACAAATTAACATTTTGCAACTTGAAAACACTAACAATTGTAGCAAGTAGGAACTGATTAAGACTTAAAACACTAACATTTAACACCAACAATTAACAATTGAGACTTAAAACACTAATAGCAGCAATAAGAAGAAAGACGAATGGTAGAATAAGAAGAAGGTACTGATATTGGGAAAGTCCGGTCAATATCGTCACACCAATATTTTACATGGGGACCGATAACTTATATCACCAATATTAACTGCATAGCTTGTGAGAAATTCCCTAGGTCGAGCGATTGACTCAGTGTTGTATTAAAAGATTAGTTCCCTAAGGTCTGCCTCAAGAAATTTAATATTTATATTACAGAATATATCCCCAATTTTCCACCTCTCACACCCATTACATATAATATGCAAGAAACACAGCCTCAGATTACTTTATATTTTTATGTGATTATATGACTTGCATAGGAAGAGATACCATGTGTCAAACTTGTTTATAGCATGAATTATTTTCATACAAATCATCAGGAGCATTGTGCTTATCCAGATAAATATCCAAAAGGAACTTTTCATCTATAGTATTACATTTTTCTTTCTCACTATCCCCTATATAAGAGGCAATGATATTTCAAAGTCTACCACAACATCTTAACATTTGAACTATCATTTTAGAAACTTATAGTTAATGGATAGAGTAACCCATTTGGCATCTAAGAAAGCTGCTGTTATCTTCACCAAGAGTTCATGTTGCATGTGCCATAGTATTAAAACACTATTCTATGACCTTGGTGCGAGTCCTGAAATTCATGAAGTTGATCATGATGCTGACATGGAGAAGGCCCTACAACGGCTAGGTTGTAATCCGGCTATCCCAGCAGTGTTTATAGGTGGTAAATATGTAGGCTTGGCCCGTGATGTCATTTCTCTTCATGTTGATGGATCACTGAAACAAAAGCTTATTGAAGCAAAAGCTATCTGGTTTTAGCTAGTAGTATTATCAGAAAATAAAAGTACTATATCATTTTGTGTTATAGTAAAGATAACTAACTAGCTTTAAGCACAACTTCATGTTAGAATAACATGACTGTAAGTGTCCTTATTAGAGCTGATGTTTTTTGCATGCTCTCTTGACTGTACATAAAGGAGTCACACTTGTTGATTTTGACTTCCTGGTCTTCAAGATACATACTTATTGTAAATTTTGGTTTCTTTATGTTTCTTTTTTTTTGGTCATGGTATACTTCCATGCAACATCAATATCGATTAATAAGAGTAACCAACCCTTTAATAAAAACTTTGAAATTCTGATGATCCGACATGTGTTGGTGGAGAAATGATCCCAACAACAGTACAACACTTTCCTAACTGCTAGCAAAAAAAAATGAATTAAGGGGATGTTTCATGTTTCTATACTTCATGACTAAAAATGCTGTTTTGCTTCAGACCATTTTCTTATTCCACTTAGATCCAACATTATTATAGATTTTCTATTACGCCCCTTGAACATTGACTTGGGTTAGAGTTCCATTTAGGGGTGGACCTAGAGTGATAGAAGGGGTAACCTCTGTTGCCCCGTGACGCTCCGACGTAGTGTAAAATTTGGAAAAATTTGACGTTTTTTTCGATTTCGTTACCCCTTTTTATTGAAACGGTATCCCTATGCGGATTTTCTAAATCTGGTTCCATTTTAAGTTTAACACATGAAATAAGTTAATTTTAACAAGTCCCTGAACAATACAAAAATTACATAGTTGTCCTATGCTTTGTAAGTGGGGATGTGAAGTTGTGTGGAATATTACTGAGCAGTCTTGTAAAGTTTCATTATGATCTTGATTCAGATCAAGATTGAAAAAAATTATAATTCTTAAGTTTGAACACTCTCCTCAACTCAAAATATTTCATGGAACCTACTCATGTTGTGATTCCCTTGTATTGTAAGTTCAAAGAATATATTAAATTTTAAATCAGAAATATTCACTTTAAAGAGATATGGTTTTAACTAGTAATATATAATATTGGTCACTGAACATTTTAATCTTATCATGGGGAAGTCTAATATATGGTCACTTTCTTTTCTTCTCTACTACTAATATATACTTATGTTACTTGTATTTTTATACAAAAAAGGTGGGTCCCATCAGGAGCAACCTCTTTATCTCTTGTGATAGCGGTAAGGTTTGCCGTCATCTTACCCTCCCCGGACTCTACTCTATGAGTAGGATTGTTTTTTTTTTGTTTTATGGGGTCAAGCATAATATGAGCTTAGTCAATCTTCATGTGTCAAATATGTCCTGATCCCCACTGAAGAATTTAGATTCAAGCTTAATTATTCAATTTAGGAAAACAAATTAAGCTTCTTGTGAACTTAATCTCAAAGTAAACAATTGGTGTTCAATTTTACTTTAAGTTTGGTCGTCGGTTTGGGCCGATCCACAAACATAATTTTTACCCTTTGCTTAGAAGAAATTATATGAGGTACTAAGGTTGTATTAATACAGAAACAATGGAACTTTTAAATGTAAAATGAGTAAGAGATTCTTATGCATTTGAATACACCTTGTATGAGTTTTAACCCATTAGGCGTGTTTGATCCATTTCCTTTCTTAACCTCCTGACCCATTAGAGATAACCACAACCATGGTTGGAAAAATCCCGTCTAGGCTACGATTAGTTGGCGATTAATCACCAATCAGAGGTTCTAAGTAACGGCCAATTAATCTCTAGGCGGTGAACGACCAAATTCTTGCCAGATCCCGGTCAAATTTTGACCAAACCTTATAAATTCTCTTCAATTACTTAAAAAATTGTTAATGAGTGTTAAAACATGTCTACTTAAAAAATGGAAAAACTAGCCATTGACAACACCCTCTTTCAAAATTTGCCACCTCAAGCGTCTTTGGAGCGACGCATCAAGCACCTAAAGCGTCTAGAAGGACTTGCAGAAGCTGAAGCGTCTCCGGCAAGTTGAGGTCGTCTCCGACGAGTTGCAGACGTCTCCGGTGATTTACAGTCGTCTTCGACGAGTTGCAGACGTCTTCAGCTTGGGTTGAAGACTTCCATCATCAATATTCCAAAGGTACAGACTTCCGGTATAGACTTCCGACGAGTTGCATACACACTTTTTGCATACATTCCTTCCTGTATAGACTTCCGGCGAGTTCCATCATCATTTTTTTCTTGTCTGAAGCTCTTGTATAGACTTCTGGCGAGTTGAACAAACAAACCCACTGATGCGTCGCTCCATTTTTCATGCGTCTGGTACCCACTGCAACTTTTGGAAACGCCACGTCCATTTTTATTAGGTATTAGTGATGTCGCTCCAAAGACGCTTAAGGCACTTGATGCGTCGCTCAAAAGACGCTTGAGGTGGCTAGTTTTGAAAGAGGGTGTGGTCAATGGCTAGTTTTGTAATTTTCCCTAAAAAATGTGTACATATAAAATCCCAATCCGATTCATCCCTATTAATCCTGATTAATTGCTAGTCTGTACCTCAACGACCGACTAGTGCCTACCGATTCTTACAACACGAACACAACCCAGATCAACTTATCATAAGCAAATGGACTATAATTGCCTCATCTTACTACTGCAATATTCAATAGTGCCTATGTGTCCTACATTTAAGAGGGCGTTTGGGATTGAGTTTGGAAATGGCTTATTGTTATTGACTTATTTACTTTTTGGAAAAGCCAATAAGTTAATAACTCATTTCAAAAAGTCCCAAATTGTGACTTTTCCAAATGACTTATTGACTTATTAGCTTTTTCAGAAAGTAAATACGTCAATAAGCCATTTCCAAACTCAATCTAAATATTGTTTTGTCTTCATCTATAAGTTCAAATTACATATGTTAAAGATCGTCAATTTGGATATCGATAGTCAAATTCAGTCCCTCACCGTGAGTCCTTGCCTGTCCTTTGTATCTTATATGTGTTTTGTGGTGAGAGATGTGCATCTGAACGATAAAAGCTACTACAAGAGGTTAATATCTACGTTAGAGGCAGCAAGGTGGGCGGGTCTGGTAACAGGGTTTGACGAGTTTGGGTTGGAATGGGTCAGTTTTTATATACATGCAGAAATGGGCTTGTCAGCTAACACTTTCTTTGTCCAAAATTTTGGCTTTTCTATAATGATTTATGAATGACTACTTTAGTAATCTTAATCTTTGAATTAAGCACTTTATGACATTGTACGCATTAATATATATTGTGGGTGACTTCTAAAGTTCTAATTTGTTTGACCTGTTCCCTTTATAGCTAATTTTTTTACGTAACCCAAATAAATCTATTCATAAGTGAGTTGATCAAAATTGACACATCTACATAAGTCTTAGGATTGTATGTAAGGTATAGCATGATAGGCCCAAAAATCTTCTTCAATTTTGTTTTCTTAGTGGCCCAACCTAGAGGTATATGAGGCTATACTTTGCTGGAAATTGAAATTAGAAGCAGTCATGCATAGGACACACATTCAGAATAGATTTATTTGGTTTTCTTGTTTTAGTTTAGTATTGTTTAATTATTTTTCTTAATTTTGTTTCGTTAATTATTTTTTGTTTATCTTTGTTTCTTGATCTTTACTTATGTCTATTTGATTGTTTAACTAAGTTGAAATGATGAAATTATTGAAGTAACTTATATGTTTATGTTAGTTATTATTTGTCATTAGTCTTCTATTAGGAGCTATGGATATTGTCTCAACTATCATAGCAATATTGTTTTTATAAAGTTTTAGTTACTGCATTAATCATTTATACTAAGTTTAAAGATGGTCAAAACATTGTTTGCAAGTCAATCCAAGTTCGAGCCGTCCTATTTCAACTTTGTTATAGCGTGGCATGTTACAACATGAACCCGTTTTGAATTGTTACTCATCCTGCATGCCCTGCTCTGCCCTTTTCCTGTTTGTGTATATAGACGGAACTGCTTTCCTTATTTAGGTCAATTATGAAAATCAAAATTCATGGATCCTTTTTTTTTGTTGTTTTGATTCTATATTAAACTATTATTGGAAGGAAAATAATTGAAAAAAACTCTCACGGGTACGAGAGTCACAAGTGTTATATGGAATGTATGCAAGTTGGTGGGCATGTTACCAAGAATCATAGCCCACCGAAAGCAATCTCTTTAATTCTAAATCTTTCGACCCTGAGAATATAGTTAAGACGATAAAAGGAATCTCTTAGAAATATAACTGTCTTAGAATCTTAACATTTATTTAGTTCTGTGGCTATTTATTCGGATCCTTAGAAATGCAGGAATCAAAGTCATGGTCTATAGCTTACACACGTCGAGCAAATTTTTAGGTTTGTTTGGGTAACCAATCAACTCAGGCTCGGATCAAAACGGGTAATTATTTGCACATGTTTGACAGGTTAATCCCAAACGCATTATGTCCAAAATTATTATTATCTTCATATTTGTAAATATTTAGTGTGTCGATTATGATTATGATAATTATACCCAGGTATAATCTATTTTGTTAAAATTATAATGATTTAGGAGGTTTTACATTAAATGGGTCAATATTTCCACCTTTTATTATAATATGTTTAAGATGAAGGTTTATGCAAATACAATTAATTAGGAATGTAAGTTGTACTTGTTCCATGGTGTGTGGAAAGGAGAAAAAGTATCCATATATAAAAGTACCTTTAGTAGCTATCAAGTATCTAAATAAAAAGCATCTCATTTGAATGTTCTTGTTTCGAGGAAACGAGTTGAAATGCTGCCTGTTATTTTATATAAATAGAAGTAGCCTGAGAAACCTAAATGTAAACCAAATCTCATATCTCCCTCCTCAACCCTTCTCCCAAATTCTCCTTTGAATTTGGTTGTTGACACGTGGCATTGTTTAAGGTAGTTTCATAAGATGGACAAGATACAAACATTGACGTCCGATAATGGAATTGTCGGTTTTAGCAAGAGCACATGTTGCTTATGCTACGCTGTGACCATTTTGTTCCAAGAACTAGGGGTCGAGCCGGTGGTTCATGAGCTGGATCATGATCCGAACAGGTGGGAGATTGAGAAGGCCCTTGTGAACCTGGGCTGCAACTCCCCCCCTGTGCCAGCTGTGTTCATAGGGGGTATCCTTGTGGGGTCTACCAACGAGGTGATGTCACTCCACCTCCGTGGTGCTCTCATTCCGCTCCTCAGGCCATATCAGACACTCGCTTAGAATGTCTACTCACAAATTCGAAGAAATAAGTTCGGCTCAAGACCATGACTAGTTTGCTCAGGTTTTATTAGTGGAAGTTATTAATTAGATTTTAAATTTAGGATAATGTCATTAGTGGCTTTTAGGTTATGACTTTAGCTGTTTTAATCTGTTTTCACAAGTGTGTAATGATTACATGTGTATCCTTCCTTCATATGAATCTGATTCTTATTTACATTATCTAGTGCCCTCAAACCTTTCTATTTATTAAGTAATTACGAAAGAAAGTTAAAAACCATAAAGTTGTGTGTGATTTTACACGTGTTTTGATTCGTTTACATCTCTCATTCGACCCACATAACCTGTTTATCCTATATGGGTTGGCCTTATAAAATATATTTTTTCTATTTTTAAACGGGTTGATGGGTCGACCTGTTTAATAAAAAAACAGGTTAGATCTGACACCAGAAACCTGATTTATTTAGTGTTGTGTAGTCACTAGTTATTTTAGTGTAAAAAGAACAAATGCTTTTCCAGTGCACCCTTAAAAAAGGTTTCAGCTTTTGGTTGTGTAAAGTTACAAAAATAAAATATTTTCATTGTGGTGCATTCCTGAAAAATAAATGCTATGATATTGCAAACCATGGCTGTACCTAACATATGGGGATATTTCATTAGGTTACAAACACCAATTTTAGCACTAAAAGGGTAATTCCAAGTTGCTGTTTGAAAAAGAATTATGGGATATGATTAATCAGAATCAGTTTACATATGCTACTCTTAAACGGATTACTGATCAGATCCCGACACTCAAAAGTGGTTATCTGTAACGAATAAATCGAATCTCCAAGATTCCTACTAAAAAAGTTATATAAAAGATATATTCTCCACTTTTACATAAAGAAAGGAATTGAATGCCTCAAGCTTTCATTTTCATTCATTCTTTTCTAGTAATTTCCTTTTTCAAAAAGTCCCCACAAAGATTGACATGGAATATCGACCTACTCGTGCTTAGCTTCTTCATCAAACTTGCCTCTATATTGATCTGCATATTCCCTTTTTATATAATGTTTCATGTATGCAAAACGGATCCAGATTGTAAATGGGGTTCACCCGGTCGGGTCAAAGCAGGTTTGGGATAAATTGCTTCTTTATTGATATGCATATTCTCCTTTCGTATCTACCCCTACCTACCGTTAGCTTTGCTATCTACGGGAGTTACTGGGTATGATTGTCGTTGTTGTATATTTTCCTTTCATGTACGCAAAAAGGATCCATGTACGCATCCAGACTGTCAGTAGGGATGGGTCAACACGGGTTGGGTCAAAACAGTTACATTAAATCTAGGTTCTTTAAACAAAATGTTCTATTATTTTAATATTATGACTTTTTGAAGAAAATTATTTTTAAAAGATTACAGTGTAGGATACTTTCAACATGTTTTGCTCATTTCTTTTTAAGGTAGATTATATTTTTATCTTACGTGTTTTGACTGTTTGAAATAAAGAAAGTAACCCAAATTGACTGATTTCATAAGCAAATGAGATGAAATTGAGGCGCCTAGGTGCAACCATGGAGAGGATGAACGATTTATTCCTAATTAAATGGTTGATTTGGCTGAAATAAAGAAGTTGAAGGGTGAAATTGGTTAAAGAAAGAGATAAATTGGCTTGATGTTGGAAAATAATATTGAGTTTATATGTTTTGATATAGAGAATGGTTAGAGATTTATTTATTATTTGTTTCGGTATTAGAGTATGGTATGATTAAGACAATGGTTAGAGATTTATTTATTATTTGTTGACGTGTTAGAGTATGGTTAAGACTTAAGAGTCTTGCTTAGCAAGTTATTATGTATTAGTATAAATAGAGATTTAAGAGTCTTGCTTAGCAAGTTATTGTGTATTAGTATAAATAGAGATGTCAAGGTATCGTATCTTGTGTTTTTTTCATTAATAAGTATATATGAGTCTTGGAAGGGTTATTCCATAAAACCAATTTTTTTTCTTCCTTTTTTTTGGCCATTTGGGGCCTGATTTTCCAATAGAAGAGATGACCCATGAAGTTATATTCTTATTGTTGCATGGTTTTGACACACTCAATTGCCAATTTTATGCTCCTTTCAAAAAGCAACAAACCAAGTTTATTGAAAGGCATATACTCAAAGATCTTGATTCTTTTTCGGGTAGCAGAAAAAGAAAGGTTAGCCCAGGGAATCCAAGAATGGTGAATATAGATCTTTTCGGGAATCAAACGCACTTGCAAAGTTCTTTTAGAATCGCAAAAGTGGCTACTTGGGCTGTTATGAATTTATGAAGTTGTTGCATGACACGTGCAGGCATTTATTTTGCATCGCATAATATAGTTGGAGATAATGCGTTTGTTTTTCCTTTAACCTATATGTGGTTATTAGCATAGAAAAGATCCTTTGTCATAGTTTACGTCACTAATATTCGATATCTAACAACTTGAAAACACATTCTTGGGTTCGGGTACGGCTATTCATGAACCGAGCTGAGCCAGGGCAAGCTCAGGCTTGGCTCGATTATAAATCGAGGTGGCTCGGCTCGGCTCGGCTCGGATTTGAAACCGTGCTGAAAATTAAGCTCGGGCTCGGCTTGGTTTTAAACGGAGCTGGATTGGCTTGGTTTGGCTAGATTGTGAAATGAAAAATTAATACGTAGCTCTCATAATTCAGTAGTCTAAAATATGATTAAATAGTTCAAACGAACATATCCAACATAAGTTCAACCTAATACATTACAAGCCAAAATTAAGTTCAACAACACAATACAAGTTTTAAATTTCAACAAAATACGATATTAGTTCATTTGCATCGTAATCAACCTTCAAATGTGCCATATATATCAAATTACACTCTCAAATACATGTAAATAATAATCAATCTTTGTAATATATTATAGGATTCGGTTAAAGGGAAAACCAAGTCCAGTTGTGAGAACCATGAGAACCTATTTAAACCAGTTAGAACGTGCCATGTCACTAATTAAAAGTGACAACTTTGAAGGGTAATTTTGACATTTCATCCCTTCTTTTTGTCTATTCACTGATTTCTTCTCTCTCCTTTTGTCACACCCTCAAAAATCCACTTGCGGGGTTTTACCGCGAGGCGCGTGACAAACCAGGATCACAGTCATTAGTCATACTGAAGGACCACTATATGAGTTTTAAAAAAATATTCCTGTTTGCTCATAAATGAGAAAATATTGTTTATACAATTGAGTTGCGGAAGCGTAATAATTACAAAACCAAAATAGTTAATGTAATTTAAAGTTGTGTCTAAATATTTGATGAAATCAATGCGACACCATAATGCATCCTAGTCCTGATGTGTGCTACCTTAGCAACCTGAGAAAACATGTAAAAATCAAGTGTCAACAATTATGATGAATGAGTGATAAGTTGTTTCCACTGGTTCAAATCCCAAACCAGTATGTTATGATATGTAACCCCTAATCTAAACCCGAATTAGAATGTTCAAGTTTCCCGATTCAAAACCTGAATCGTGTTGTTATAAGTTGTTCCCGATTCAAAACCCGAATCGTGTTGCTATAAGTTGTTCCCGATTCAAAACCCGAATCGTGTTGTTATAAGTCATTCACAATTCAAAACCCGAACCGTGTTGTTATATTGATTAGCAGTTTATGTTATATGTTTAGGTAGCTAACCTAGGTCATGTCAACAAAGTGTTCGATCCGAAGCTGATGTTGCTGCCCCTGTTGTGCCAGGTCTATCACTAACCATGGCTAAGTGTTAGGCAAATTCTACACCGTTCGGTCTAACTGGCGCGACCAGTTCGAGTGGGGCTTGTCGGCCCAGTAGTACTACTAAAAATTCACTCGCTATAATCCAATACTAACGGCATCTAAGTGTTAAGGGGACTGACATGTGATATATGCTTCCTTGTGACCATAACCGTATAACATAACTCTAAATAGAAAGACGTTACTGTACCGTAATATATACCACATATACATCACTGTAACGTGCATTTGTTTTCTCCCCATGTGATTTGTAAACGTTTAAAGAATATGGGGCCGTGAACTCAACTTTGATAGCTCGGTTAGACTTTTAAAGTGATTATGAGTTGAGTTTGGTCAATCACGTCTTAATATGATTACCATTTAGTTTATTAGTGTGCTCATGTAAGACACAAAATCCATACACGTATCTTAACACGAATCATGCAATCACATTGACAACTATATATATATATATATATTCCACGTATAATCATCTATGATCATGGCACACAACAAGTTATATAACATTTAAGTCACCATAAAACGGGTTTGGCTATTTACAGATAGCACATACAAACATCCAGATGCACATATAACATCTTATTATGTTTCAGCTTAAGTGTCCAGAACTGGGCTGTTTTCGGGTATTTTTATAAAATAGTTCCCGTATTCCAAAAATTCCAATTAATTTACAGCACGTCTTAAATCTGTCTGTAAAACTTTGTGTAAAAGTTTCCAGAACTAACTCATTACCGATTATTTATAATAAAAAAATCATTTACTAGGCTGCAGTCAGATTCTCACTTTCTGACTGCAGTCCAGAAAAAATTCATTTAAAAATCATTAGCCACCCGATTGACAAAATTCCAGTGGGAGATTTTCGGAACTACTGTACGAATTTCATGACCTAATTCTATCCAGATTACAAGATATGACACAGCAAACAACACGTTTCTGCAGAAAAACGCAGTTTCAGCTGCTGCACGAAATAATTATTTTAAAATAGTAAATGACCTCAGAAAAATGCGATTCCAGTGCCACTAAAAGCGTTATTCAAAATCCTACAGTTTAGACTTCAGAAAATCTGTTTTTCGTTAGGTTACAACTCGTTTACAGCCAACTGAAGTTGGCTGTACATACTAATCCGCCTACAGTTTCGCAATCGTATGATACTAGAACGCGTTATAACGATCCTACGACTTAGTAATATCATGTATTAGCGTGTTAGCAATCATCTATCATCTTGTATATCAAAACCACCACAACCCTAGACATATATTAGCAATAATCATCACAAAAACGCAGGTTCAACACATAAGAACATTACTAACCTTAATCCGAAATGAAAATTAGAGAGAGAGAGATGTGCGATCGATGAGGGGAGGGGGCTACTGCCGTCGAACTCTCAAGGGGAAGGGAGGATTAGGGTTTTGTAATTTATAAACTTGTTTTTATTTATGACTCAAACTTGTTCTCCAAGAAACACAAGGGGGCGGTTAGGTGTATGGGCTGAGAAAGGGTAAGGGGGTGTCGGATTGGGTTTACTTGGGTCGCTAGGTGTGTGGTAGCGGGTTGGGTTCGTGCAAGGTTGAAACGGTTTGAGCTCAGGTTCGGCTTTTTAATGGAACATATAATATAAGCCGTTAAATAACTAAACACATATTATAATTTGTCAAATATTTGCGACATGAGTTTATTCTGTGTATGTATATCTGAAAGATTAAATCGTATAAATACAAAGGACGATACCTGATTTTTCCGGGATGTCACATTATCCCCAAGTTAAAAGAATTTTCGTCCCAAAATTGAATAAGCATGAGTTTGAAAACGTAGGAGTAAGAGAGATATTTCTTAGTTGTCACATTCTCCCCATGTTACTGAATTTCGTCCTTGAAATTTAGGCTGAGGTATACACTATACGCCAGTTATGGGTTCGTCCATAACACGTTGTTACGCGTGTATGTAAGCGGTTTCACATAAATTTACAAGATGAACATATAAGTCACATAACATATAACTTCACATAATTGGTATTTATTTAATTGCCCGGGAATAGTATTCTTGTTGTTCGCTAATGTTCGAGTACATACTCGTATGTGATTCCGTAATTCCCCGAATTACAGTTACGCAAGTGTTTGTGTACTAACCGACACACTTAATTATTCCTAATCAAGTAAAATGCATGAATGAATGTTTGAGATAACAGAGTTTGTGGTAACGTTGTTAACCTGAAAATGCCGGGTGTCACATCATCCCCTTGTTGAAAGAATTATCGTCCCGTAAGTTTAGCTTATGGTACTTTTAGGACCATGATTGAAAGTTCATTGCTAAGGAGAGAGTAAAAACATATGACGGTACAATGAGATGGGACAAAATCAGACAACATGATTGTGATGATTCAGTTGTTCATCCGAACAAGTTACAAGGAATTATATAGGTGCATAATAGTCAATTGTCATAGCAACCAAATCGATTCCAGCAGGAGTAGGTGTACATAAGTGTGACTAGCAAGAACTATAGAAAGCCGCTTACAATGTAGGTGTACACGAAAGTAAGGAGATGACGCAATTTCAAAATGGTATCATGGTATTGAAGTCTGGTGGTCCAGTTTCTTTTTCACGAATAAGATAGCATAGCATACTGCCTAGTAACCAGGTATTGTTATTGTCATGGAAATGACACCAAAGTTCAGAATTTTAGTAGGTGAAACCTCTATGGCTTGAAGGGGTTGTAATATAACGAAGTGAATTCTTGCAGATGGATTTCGAATGGAGTTTACGTTAGGCTATCAAGGAATACACTGATACATGTCATTTTGTATATGGTCTTAAGTATAATTATAAGTTGAGTTGATAGGAGCTCGATAATCAAGAATGTCATAACAAGTTATGTCAAGCACGTGAGAACGGGAGATGCTCACAAGAGTTGGAACACCGGTGTGTCATACATCGGTATAATGTTGACTGGTGTATTTAACATATATGGCGCGGGGGGGGGGGGAGGGGGTTGCACAAAATATAGCTTAGGTGAGCTCAACACATTTGTTATCATAGAGCGATCAGAATATTAAGGAGCCAACACTTCACATATCAAGTGTATCTAATGTATATTTTAAGGTTACCCGAATGGACACAAATGTCATACGTCATAGACGAGGCTCAACAAAATAAACCAAACTGGAATTGTGTTAAGGTAGTTTGTTAAAGGCCAAATTACTCAAATTCTAGGATCAGGTGTGTTGAGAGCACCACCGGTAACTTACCCAACGTAACCGAGGTGGAAATAGTTCAAAGTGAGTGTCAGAGGGATTTGTTGTTATGAGGCATCGCTACCGAAGATCAGAAATGGTACAGTTACTCCTACAAGATAACAGTGATGATGCCATCGTACGTAAGACTTCTATAAAGGAATAATATTAGTTGTATGAAACTGGTGATTTGGGTAGATTTATCAACGGATTGGATGAAAACTCAAGTCGGGCATTACGCCCTTTATTTCAGGATGTTAACGTCGACGCGTTTATACGGAGGGAAATGAGATTTTTGGTTAAAACTGATCATGACATTTTGGTTGTAGTTGATTGTAATAGATGGACAGCTTTCGGTCGAAGAACAATAAATACGAACAAAGAAATCAATGAAGCTATACATAAGTATGGCAATTTCACACGGAATGGGTGTTAACATTGGCATACTTCACGAAGGTAGAAAATTTTATTTTATGCTCCTACACTTGATGAACTTAAGTATGGCTACTCGCTCCTCGAGTAACGTTCGTAGAAAGTGATTTAGCCATGCGAGGATTAGCATATAACAAGGTCAGTCAAGACTATGACATTGATTTTAGCACAACAAGATAATACCTGAAGAATATACCAAGACGTGATTGTCATCTATCCGTTCTTCATAATTGTTTTAGAATCACTAGTGAGACAGTAAATCTGATGATGTGGATGTAGTTGGTCTCACACAAGCGGTATAAATAGAAATAAAATAACACTGCTAGTCATTGGAAGCGCTAAATTGAAGGTGTTGACGCAAAGAGAGTTATGTAGCAAAGTAATGGTTCGTTGAATTAGTAGTGCTCCGGTTCAATTGTAGCGTTCTCCATAGTCGTCGAGCTTACCCGCATGTGAATAAGAATGGATTTACTAAAATCCATGTATGAATTTGAGTGTGTAATTAGTCGAACATGTAGGCAACCAAGTTTGAAGGGTTGAACTAAAACGTATGTATTAGGAACATCACATACGTTGCCATGAAATTTCATTGCAAGGGCGGGAAAATATATTCGAAAAATAGTATGGTCATAATAACAATACATCACCATCTTCAAAGTCCAAAAAGTGATCACCAAGGATCAAAAAGACGAATTCACCAAGTTCTTTAAAAATTTGAGTACACATTTGATGGGAGTTTATCCATAAAGTTTCAAAGATGTAGTGCGACCACGACCATGGATGTCACACCCCAACCGATGGCGGAATCATCGGGGCGCGGCACTAGGCGAACCAGATTGTCTCATGAGAAATTCCATAACACTATTTAAGCGACAATATTTAAACGTCAAAATCCCATACTTTCAACATATAATCCTCAAATAACATTACAAAATATCAAGGTTCTCATAACACAAATTCAAGTTCGATATTCCCTAGATTTTTATTACATGATTTTTCTAAAGCAAAAACCTAAATCTAAGCGTCCAAAGCAAAGTCCTCAATCTGCCACATATGTTAAACTAAAACGTCAATACAATTAAGTAAAGGTGAGCATACAGGTTTGCGTACATAATAGATATAAAAGCGTTTAGCATACACCGTATGACATACGTAAGAGATGTGAACTATGTAACTACTCAGATTCATGTAAACCAACAAACCGCGATTGATCGAGGCATGTGAACAAGTGTCCACATCCTAAAAGAGAAAATAAAAGAGAGACGAAAAATGCGAGCCTTAACAACCCCGGGCCTCCGGGTGGCGGGTCAACCTCTAGTATACTATCATGTTAAGGGTGGCGTACAAGCAATCAAGCAATACATACAATTCAGCAGATTTCATGTATAGTCATGTAATTCAGCGGGTTGCGAATAAGCGTTTTGAGAGGTCTTTTGGAGCGAGTTTAGCCATTTTACAAAAACTCGGGCTAATCCGGGCGAACTTGAAGGTTCATACGGGTTAGTCCAGCTTGTGTAAAGTGACGATTTTGTCCTTGTGCTTCCGGATCTGAGATCTTGCTTGACAACGCCTCGTTCCACTCAAAAGTGAACGAAACATACGTCATTAGTCCGAATATTGTGTAAAAATCAATGACTTAAAGGTTTTACTCAGATCTAAGCATAGATCTGAGTGAAAAACAGAAGTTTTGCTTAAAAAAGATGAATACTTTCGTAAACAGAAGAGATTTGATGAAAACGAAGGCAAAGCCTTGTGCCAAAATCGTTGTAAAACGTTGTTGAACATTGTTGTAGTTGAAAACGGGTTGAATCTTACTTAGAAAACAAAGGGTTTAGGTTTTGGGGAGCTCCGGGCGAACTTGCAGCAAGTTCAAATGAGGAATGGAGCTGAGTATTTATAGGTGGAGTGAGAATGGGAAGGGCAGACATCAAGTTCGGGCGAACTTGCGACAAGTTCGAGCGAACTTGTATGTTCTTATGAGTTTCCAAACAAGTCCGGGCGGACTTGTGGTTTGTGAAGTTTGGTGAGGCTTAGACAAGTTCGGGTGAACTTGTGGTATACAAGTTCGGCCGAACTTGACAAAGAGGTGCGGGTATTTAGCCTTCATGTCACTTTCCAATTCCCAAGTGAACTCGGCATCGCGTTTGCCTTCCCATCGGACCTTCACGATAGGGATGTGAGAGCGCCATAATTTATTGGTTTCTCGGTCCATGATCTCGACAGGCTTTTCTACGAAATTGAGAGTCTCGTTGATTTGCAGATCTTTGAGAGGTACATGGAGATTCTCTTATGCTAGGAATTTCTTGAGGTTTGACACGTAGAAAGTCGGATGGACGTTGTTGAGTTCCTCCGGTAATTCGAGTCGGTAGGCGACTTTGCCAATTCTTTCCAGAATCTTAAAGGGACCAACGTATCGTGGCGCTAGCTTTCCTTTCTTCCTGAAGCGGATCACTCCCTTCCAAGGTGCAGCCTTTAGGAGAACGTGATCTCCCACTTCGAACTGTAGGGAATTGCGGCGTTTATCGGCGTAACTCTTTTGACGGCTCAGAGCTTTCAAGAGATTGTCTCTGATCTGGAGGATCTTGTCCGTCGTTTCTTAAATTAACTCGGGACCGTTGATTTGTGCTTCTCCGATCTCGTGCCATGCAATAGGCGATCGACATTTCCTCCCATACAGTGCCTCAAAAGGAGCCATTTGAATGCTGGTATGATAACTATTATTGTACAAGAATTCAATTAAAGGTAAATGCATATCCCAATTACCACCAAAATCTATGATGCACGCACGAAGCATGTCTTCGAGGGTGTGGAGCGTGCGCTCAGTCTGACCGTCAGTTTGAGGGTGAAAAGCGGTACTGAGATTAAGCGTAGTACTGAGAGCGGATTGAAAAGTCTCCCAGAGACGTGAGGTAAAGCGACCGTCACGGTCAGAGATGATGTCAGGAGGCGTCCCGTGTCGACATATGACTTCGTCGGTATAGATTCGTGCTAATCGTTCTACCTTAAAGTCTTCTTATATAGCAATAAAGTGCGCGGATTTGGTAAGACGATCAACGATAACCCAAATGCTATCGTGACCAGAAGAAGTGCGAGGGAGTTTCGTAACGAAGTCCATAGCTATGCTCTCCCACTTCCACATCGGGATTTCGGGTTGTTCGAGCAAACCAGAGGGCCTTTGATGCTCGCCTTTAACTTTGGAGCAAGTTAAGCACTTTGAGACGTAAACAACGACATCCTTTTTCATGCCCGGCCAACAGTACTTAGGACGAAGGTCCTGGTACATCTTGTCGGCTCTGGGGTGAATGGAATATCGAGATTTATGAGCTTCGGTCATTAGTAATTCACGAAGATTATCACGGGTAGGAATCCAAATACGATCGAGATAGTAATAAATACCATTAGGTTTGACAACAAGTGAGTTTCGGCACCACATTTCATCTTACAGGGTATTCTCGTTAAAACAAGCAAACTGGACGGAGCGAATCAGAATTTCGAGGTCATTCAAAGCTTGAGAGTCACGAACACTATACACATAGCTTCGTCGACTGAGAGCATCGGCTACGACGTTTGCTTTGCCGGGATTGTAGCGTATCTCACAATCGTAATCGTTGAGATGTTCAACCCGTCTGCGTTGGCGCATATTCAGTTCCTTTTGATTAAAGATATGTTGTAAGGTCTTATGGTCGGTGAAGACCGTACACTTAGTACCATAAAGGTAGTGTCGCCATATCTCAATGCAAAAACAACTGCACTGAGTTCGAGATTGTGGGTTGTGTAGTTCTTCTCGTGGAGCTTGAGTTGTGGAGATGCATATGCGATAACCTTGTCTCGTTGCATTAGAACACAACCAAGACCAAGATTATAGGCATCGCAATAAACAACGAAATCGCCGTTTCCGTCGGGAAGTGCGAGTATGGGAGCGTTGCATAACATACGCTTGAGAGTTTTGAAGCCTTCCTCCTGTTTGGAATCCCAAACGAAAGGTTTGTCTTTATGAGTTAATGCGGTAAGCGGAACGACGATTTTTGAAAAGTCGGCGATGAATCGAAGGTAGTAACCCGCCAATCCAAGAAAAGGACGGATTTCAGATGCATTCTTCGGCATAATCCAACTCTTGACAGCTTCGATCTTTGCAGGGTCGACGTGAATTCCTTGACTACTAGCGATGTGGCCGAGAAATTGGACTTCTTCGAGCTAGAATTCACATTTAGAGAACTTAGCATAAAGGCGATTGCCCTGGAGAAGTTCGAGGACTAAACTGAGATGGCGCGCGTGTCTCGAATTCGAGTAGATAAGGATGTCATAGATAAACACAATGATGAAACGATCTAAGTAAGCTTTGCACACACGGTTCATCAAATCCATGAAGACCGCGGGTGCATTTGTAAGACCAAATGGCATGACCACGATTTCGAAATGGCCATAACGGGTACGAAAGGAGGTTTTTGGAATATCTTCTTCCAATACGCGTAACTGATGATAGCCGCAACGTAAGTCGATCTTTGAAAAACAAGTAGCACCTTGAAGCTGATCAAACAAGTCGTCGATTCGGGGAAGAGGATAGCGGTTCTTTATCATAAGCTTGTTAAGTTCACGATAATCGATGCACATTTAGAACGTCCCATCTTTCTTTTTCACGAAAAGAACGGGTGCGCCCCAAGGCGAAGTGCTCGGGCGTATAAAGCCTTTATCAAAAAGCTCTTGAAGTTGGCTTGATAGCTCGCGCATTTCAGATGGTGCGAGATGATAGGGAGCTTTAGCAACGGGAGTAGCACCGGGAATCAAATCGATACGGAATTCAACATCACAAGTAGGGGGTAAACCGGGTAAATCGTCAGGAAAGACTTTAGGAAATTCACGAACAACGGAGACGTATTTAAAGGTTTTCTTTTCTTTCTCCGGGTTCATGATATGGGCTAGAAAAGCAACACATTGCTTTCACAAACATTTGTGTGCTCGAGTACATGAAAAAAACATCAACTTCTTTACGGGAGTTTCACCATAGACATGGAGTTGATCACCGTTCGAGAGAGGAAAACGAATCATTTTATTGAACTAAACAACTTCAGCATGATTTTCATGAAGAAAATCCATGCCTACTATGATATCGAAGCTACCTAATTGCATAGGTATGAGATTGATCGAGAAGACGTGGTTGTTGAGATCGAGAGTACAACCACGTAGGATGGAGTTAACGGTAACGGTTCTTCCGGTGGTGACTTCCACATCGAAAGTCTTTTGGAGTTTAGCGCGTTTACATTTTAAAACCTTTTCGAATTCTAACGATATAAAACAATTATCGGCACCAGTATCAAATAAACATGAAGCATAAATACCATTGACAAGGAACATACCGTTGACAACATTGTTGTCGTTCTAAGCCTGGCGATGGTTGAGGTTAAAGGCTCGTCCACGCGCAGCTTGTTGTTGCTGCTGAGGCTGTGGCGGTGGCTGCTGCTGCTGTGGATCTTGCTTGACGATACGGTTTGGGCAGGCGTTGCTGAAGTGATTCGGGTCACCGCACGTGTAACAAGCGTGGGCCTGAATTGCTGGTGCTGGCGGTGCTTGGTTAACGGGAGCAGCATTGATAGGAGCTGGTGGAGCTGCGAGAGCGGGAAGAGCTTGCTGACGAGGACCAGTGTGGCAATGCGCCGTGAAATGACCATAAATGTTGCAGTTAGCGCAAAAGCGGCAGTTTCCTCCAACCGCATGATGATGGGTGCACTTAGAGCACAGTGGGTGAGGTCCTGTGTACGCACGCTTAGCAGCTGGTGCGTTTGGAGTAGCGGCTTGGCGAGGCTGAGAGCTTGGAGCGGGGACCATTGCGCAGTTTCTGTTGTTTCCCTTACGCTTGCGATTCTGGTTACTTGCTTTGGGACTTGAGGTGGAGCAGTATCGATGATTGGCTCAGTGGTAGCTTGGCTGAGATTCTTGGTCGAGTTTTTGAAATAACCAGCTTGAACCCGTTTGTTGTTGTCTGCGACTAGCTGGTAGGTCTCCTCAATAGTAGCAGGGCGTGCTGCTTGCACAAAGTCAGCGACGCAACAGGCAGTGCGTTGAAGTATTTCTTGATTTCCTTTTCGGTAGTGTCCACCTGACCTGAGCAGATAAGGCTGAGCTGCTTGAAGCGAGCGATGAGACCAGCATTGTCACCACCATTTTGCTTGATACCCCAAAACTCATTTTCCAACTTCTGGATTTCGTGAGGTGGGCAGAACTCCTTGATCATTAACTCCTTAAGTTCTTCTCACGCGAGAGAGTAAGCTTCGTCGTTACCGCACCTGTTGTGCTCGGCGGTCCACCAGTTAAGTGCCCTCGACTGAAAGACTCCAGTGGCGTTAACAATGCAGAGATCATCAGGGCATCCGCTTTGTCTAAAGGTGACTTCAATCGAATCGAACCAATGGAACAACTTGGTTGGTCCGTCTTCGCCTATGAATGCTGCAGGACCGCAGGCTTTAAACTGCTTGATGCTGAAGCAGGATTTCGGAGCATCATTCTTGGAACTGAAGAGTTGCTGCTGACCGCATGTATCTTGCTGACGATTTGCGGGATCACCTTAGCCATTTCCTTGGCTACAAGAGAGGCGATGCGTTTGTCAGCGATGTTGCGCAGTGTGAGATCCCATTGATGCCATCTACATAAAGGATTGGATTAGATGAGATTCGATTATAATAGGTTTATGTTTAAAATATTTATTATTATTATTCATACAAAGCACAGAACCACGTAAGCACGTAAGCACATAAGCACGTAAGCAAATAGTCACATAAGCACGTAAGCACATATTTGCACGTATTCACCTCTTATTTAAATCATGTGTGGCGCATATGAGATGCGAGATATAAGCGAGATATAAGTGATATATAAGCGAAATAAGCGAGGTATACCACGTATGAGAACATACGCGTAAGAGAGATGAGCGTTTTAGTTTGGTTGGTGCATTATTTAGCGTTTTAGATTACGAGAGATGTGCGAGTAGTGCATATTTCATAAGCGAAGAGCGATAAAGCAAGAAATAGAGTATATGAGAAATCAATAAAGCGAGAAATTAAATAAGCAAAAATTCTCAAAATTTAAACACATAATTAATAATAAACTCGATGATGTGTAAAATCGACGATAATAGGCTTAAATCAATTGGGAGCATCCCAGGTTTTGAGACAGCGCCTACCCAAAGTGGTTCGAAAATTCTCCGAGTTCGGACACACGATTTGGCCTAATAGACAAATGCTCTCGCCGTACAATGGTTAACGTCATTTATCCTTTCAGTTACGTCGTGTTCCGAGTCATCGAAATAATCGAGACTTTGGTGAGATTGAAAATCGGGGAGCGGAACTAGTTATTAAGATGTGGGTTTCACCCCTAACTTAACAACTTCATTCCTTGTTGTGGGTACCCTCACCGATCAAATCGGGAGTTCCACTAGATGGAAATGGAGATTTTAGTCGAGGTTTAAATATCACTCCTAACTCAACGGAGGTATCTCGTGCGATAGAGAATGCGCGGAGTGAATGATCTTATCGAGAGTTCTCGGTTTTCACACATAATCTCGACTTGATCACTCGTTTTGTGCGATACGAGCGTTTCCAAGCGTGTATATTGTGTTAACCTTAGGAAAGGCATATTTAAGCATTTATGGCAAGTAGTTTAAGCATTTAAGTCAAAGATTGGTCAAATTGGGTACTTAGACTGTAGACTAGGTCGAACATGGCAATTCTACCTAATTCCCTACAGTTATGGCTCTGATACCAATCTGCCACACCCCAACCGATGGCGGAATCATCGGGGCGCGACACTAGGCGAAGCAGATTGTCTCATGAGAAATTCCATAACACTATTTAAGCGACAATATTTAAACGTTAAAATCCCATACTTTCAACATATAATCCTCAAATAACATTACAAAATATCAAGGTTCTCATAACACAAATTCAAGTTCGATATTCCCTAGATTTTTATTACATGATTTTTCTAAAGCAAAAACCTAAATCTAAGCGTCCAAAGCAAAGTCCTCAACCTGCCACATATGTTAAAATAAAACGTCAATACAATTAAGTAAAGGTGAGCATACAGGTTTGCGTACATAATAGATATAAAAGCGTTTAGCATACACCGCATGACATACGTAAGAGATATGAACTATGTAACTACTCAGATTCATGCAAACCAACAAACCGCGATTGATCGAGGCATGCGAACAAGTGTCCACATCCTAAAATAGAAAATAAACGATAGAGGTAAAATGCGAGCCTTAACAACCCCGGGCCTCTGGGTGGCGGGTCAACCTCTAGTATACTATCATGTTAAGGGTGGGATACAAGCAATCCAGCAATACATACAATTCAGCAGATTTCACGTATAGTCATGTAATTCAGCGGGTTGCGAATAAGCGTTTTGAGAGTTGTGTGATGTGTTTTGATATACGAACATATGTGACACCCAAAAGTGCGTTTAAGCGTAAAAGGGATCAAGTATACTCACCGTCGGTGCGTTTTTGGGAGAGATTCGGGATCTGCGAGGAGTTGCGGAGAGTGTCGGATCATCCTGTAAGCGAATAGAAGTGCATCAGTCTTCCGAATTGCTGAAACGGTTAACGGTTGAGAGAACAGCAGACAAGTTCGGGCGAATTTGTACCCTGGAGTACAAGTTCAGGCGAACTTGTGCCATTACTCTTGAAGGAAGCACAAGTTCGGGCAAACTTGTGTGTTGGTTAAAGAATGGTGTACAAGTTCGGGCGAACTTGTCCTGATTCCTTGGAATCAGTACAAGTTCGGGCGAACTTGTATGTTTGCTGTCAAATCTGATCAAGTTCGAGCGAACTGGTCACCAATCTTGTGCCAAGTTCGGGCGAACTTGAAGGTTCGTACGGGTTAGTCCAACTTGTGTAAAGTGACGATTTCATCCTTGTACTTCCGGATCTGAGATCTTTCTTGACAACGCCTCGTTCCACTCAAAAGTTAACGAAACATACGTTATTAGTCCGAATATTGTGTAAAAATCAGATTTAAAGGTTTTACTCAGATCTAAGCATAGATTTGAGTGAAAAACAGAAGTTTTGCATAAAAAAGATGAAGATTTTCGTAAACAGAAGAGATTTGATGAATACGAAGGCAATTGTGCCAAAATCGTTGTAAAATTTTGTTGAACGTTGTTGTAGTTGAAAACGGGTTGAATCTTACTTAGAAAACAAAGGGTTTCGGTTTTGGGGAGCTCCGGGCGAACTTGCAGCAAGTTCAAATGAGGAATGGAGCTGAGTATTTATAGGTGGAGTTAGAATGGGAAGGGCAGACATCAAGTTCGGGCGAACTTGTACCAAGTTCGGGAGAACTTGCTACAAGTTCGAGCGAACTTGTGTGTTCTTGTGATTTTCCAGACAAGTCCGGGCGGACTTGTGGTTTGTGAAGTTTGGTGAGGCTTAGACAAGTTCGGGCGAACTTGTGGTATACAAGTTCGGCCAAACTTGACCTTATGGCCAAGTTTTGTTCGATTATTTCGCGTATTAGATAGTTATATTAAGCGTTATATTTGATGTAATAGTGCGATGTAGCGATTCGTGCGTGCGAGAGCATTGCGATAGCGATTGTAACCAAAACATAAACAAATATATACACATAAAACATAATTCCACATAATTAACTGCGATTTGCGATGCGATGAGATAAGCGATGCGATGGCACAAGTGTTTATTAAACAATAACACACTTGGCTCGTATAGTAGTATAACTACTTGTGATTGCGATTGAATTAGGGATGCGTTTAATAAGCGATTAGATGCGATATAATTGTAAATCAACATAATTTAATTAACATAGCTTTCTTATAAACGAATCTCGGAGTACAATAGGAACAAACAAAATAAAACAAAATAACAACGAAAATTTAGATGCGATATAATTTGTCCCGAAATTTAAGTAGTGGTCGTAACAAAGAGGTGCGGGTATTTAGCCTTCATGTCACTTTCCAATTCCTAAGTGAACTCGGCACCGCGTTTGCCTTCCCATCGGACCTTCACGATAGCGATGCGAGAGCGCCATAGTTTCTTGGTTTCTCGGTCCATGATTTCGACAGGCTTTTATACGAAATGGAGAGTCTCGTTGATTTGCAGATCTTCGAGAGGTACATGGAGATTCTCTTCGGCTAGGCATTTCTTGAGGTTTGACACGTGGAAAGTCGGATGGACGTTGTTGAGTTCCTCTGGTAATTCAAGTCGGTAGGCCACTTTGCCAATTCTTTCCAGAATCTTAAAGGGACCGTAAATCAGGTTAGACTAAAGATTAGTCAAAAGAGACAGAGTAATAGTGTCAAAGGAAATTTTGTGGTTAAGCGTACGGGATAAAGTGTAAACGTACGAGAGATTCTTCATATTTCGTTTATGCACTGTGTTGAAAGGTTACACTAAAATTCTGGTAGGGTTTAAACCATAATGACAGGTTCTGAGGGGAATCTTAGTTTCATTAAGACTCTTACATGAGTAAATAAAATAGAAAATATAATAATGACAATAATAGTAATATTGAGGGATTCCATTCACGATTGCTTAATGTGCCCGATAATATCTTGAATTTAATTGTTGTGTCCATCAACTACTGAACACATTTAATGGTACTAGTTAGTCGCTGAGTGGATTATGAGAACTTCTACCGATAGTGAAAGTTTTTAACGAGGAATTCACAGGTTAGGACAATTTATACACACACAAGCTTTCACAAGGATTCACATGCATTGCAAATTACTATTACGTGTGCACCCGTAATGATAAGTTTATTTGGATGCTCACCCGAGTTCGACCTATCTTGTGTCAAAATGTCCCTCGGATGTCGAGTATTGTCAAAATGATAAGGTCATCAAAAGCTTAGTTAATTAGCCAAATGTTGATCAACTAGGAGTTATATCAAAAAGAGAAATCTGGAATCGATTGACCTGAGGACTCACTCAAGTTGAAACTCACCATGTGAATCCAATCCAACAGATCATAGATGTAAAAGTGCGCATGGAACAAACATACACATAAATTATGACTTCTAGAGTTAAAACTGATTCATTAACATATGTTACTGGAAGTCGTCTGAGTTAGAAGAAAGTTCGAGTATGCAATGAGCATGGCGCTTCGTCTTCATGGTCAATCCATCTTCAAAAAAAATATATCAACCAAAGATGTGAATAAGGGTTCCGGAAAATAAAAATGATGACATCTCAGTGTCAACGGATTTATGCAATAATGTGTGCAAGGGTCTGCCCTAACGCAGGGTGCCACAAGCGAGGCCCACGTGCTCAGGTTGATGGAAAGTAAAGCTAGTGGGGCCGGGGTGTTGTTGGTAGGTGGATAAGGGACACGTTTTGATGAACCAAACTCCCAAGAGATATGTGTCAATGTTGGATGTCGTCCCAATCATGTGTCACACCCTAACCCGCAGCGGAAAAGGTGATCGGGGCATGATTGGGTTTTCATCAAAGCTCATGACATTTATTATAACGTTTCATATTTATTATTACAATATTAAAGAAGGTCATACAATCAAATCATACTAGTACATCATGTTCTATACATCTTTCTATCCTTCATTATTTTTCTTCTAAGGCACTTTCCCTATGTTTTCCTTGCTTCATCCTGTCCACCTGTATCATGTGTAAAAATGGTTTTTGGATCAACACAAAGTTGGCGAGTGAATCCTACTAAAACATTTAAACGTTTTTATTGAATTGATTATAAAATAAAGTGCATAACCACATATGAGTAAAGGTAGATGTAAATTTATTCACAAAACACTTAATATTATATATTGCATACACATACAACAATAGATTGTTTTGAGGCACGCGTTGTTCAACTCGACTCCCACGAGGAACTGATGGGCCTAATGAATGAGTTTTGAGGCACGCATTGTTCTACGAACTGATGGGCCTAATGAATGAGTTTTAAGGCACGCGTTGTTCAACTCGTCTCCCACGAGGAACTGATGGGCCTAACAAATAGTTTGCATACAACTTGACAATATGTAATACATAACAACAAACAATATTTACATTCTAAGTTTAGATCATAATATGGTATAGCACGAGTTTGAATAAACGAATTAGTTTAAGCGACACATGATACACCCCAAAACATGAATAAAAAGGGGAATTTGTAAGAATTCACTCACAGTGGTTGCGTTTCTTGCATTGATGATGAATGCGCACGAATTTGGATTTAACCACGAGAGAAACTAACCTAGATAATTACATAACGGTTCGGTAAGTAAGCGGATTTTATTAACCAATTTAATAGGATTTTTGGATATATTTTTGTGAGTTTAAGGCTATTTTCTAACTTTAAAAACGTTTATTTTTAAGTATTTTTAATTGATTTTTAAATTAAATAAATAAATATAAAAAAAGTTGACTTTGACCGTTGACCAGAACTGTTGACCGTTGACCAGGACTGTTGACCGTTGACCGGTTCGGTCGGTTATATTGTTGCACTGAGTGAGGTTCGAACCGGTGACCTCCCGTACGCGAGCACGCAGCTCTACTAACTGAGCTACGTGTCTAACCCGAAATATTTCTGTTTTTAATTATATTTATATACTATTTAACTTAATCCGAAAATCATTTATTTAAAAAGGCTTTAATTGTATGAACCGGTGCCGTCAGCAGGTCTCGAACCCGGGACCTGCGGTTTAGTGTTGCACACAGTCCACCGCTGGACTGTGTGTCTAACCTGGTTAATATTCTGGTTTTTATTATACTTAACATCATTCTGTGAGTTATCCCGGTTCGGTTTTAAAAAACATTTTTATTTCCGAGGCTAGGGTCGTGATAGGGATCGAACTCGAGACGTGTGTTTCATGTTTGCACACAGTGCACCGTTGGACTGTGTGTCTAACCCGTTTATTATTCTGATTTTAATTAATCTTATACAATTGGCCGACTTCATCTTCTTCGTTCAAAACACAGACATTGATTATTCAATGGTTTCATGTTTAATTCGATTAACGAAAATTATCAGCGATTGAAATGTAATGGACAGAGAGGGTTTGGGGAAAGAATATACCAAATCAGATGTCTTTCTCAGAACTCCGGCAAGGATTCGTCGGCTCTGTTTTGTGAACTTCGTCTGTCCGAAACATTTAATAGTTTTGATTGATTAGATATGAAATTGAGTTACTAAACCATGATTAACAGGAGGTTTAGATGTTCATACCGATTAATAGCGTGAGTTCGGAAATTCCAGCGATTTTCCGGCGAGTACAGAATATCCGGCAACGCCGTCTGGAATTGATTCTGGGTGATGGAGTGATGTTAGAATTGGTCTAACAATGGAATGAAACAGATGGAGTCGAGGTATTTACCGTGTTGATGAAAGTCTCGGTTTTCCGGTGACTTGCAGAGAATTCCGGCGAGTGAAATTGATTCGAGAATCGGTGCATTTTGAGCGAAAAGATTACCAGAGGCTAGGGTGTGCATTTATAGGGAAAAATCAAGTTGAATTGGGTCTGTTTCTAGTCTCGATTCATTGGTCAATTGTTCGGCGGTTATGACTGATGTCGCGGGACTGGACATCGGTTATAACCGATGGCGACGTTAATACGTACGTTAAGTCAAAAGTAACTGACGATAATTGGCGAAATCGTCGGATTTTCCGGCGTTTGCGGATTTGGGCGCGCTGTTGACTGGGTTTGATTTTCTAGTTTTGTTATATCTATTAATTGTTTCAATATGTTATCAAATACCACAAGTGGCGGAGTGGTGGAATGTTGGTGTGTTAAGTCTTTGATGTTCCCGGCTGACCCGGGTTCGAAACCCGGCATCAGCATAATATTTTTATTTCATTATTTTTAATAAATTTTCAATTATAAATTTTATATTCTAATATATTTATTAATTATGTATCGTTTAAAATTAATTTGAGCATTAAATATGCAACAAAATTTTTAACTGGATGTCCGGTTAATAAACGAAGCAGGTTTGGATAACCCGGTTTTTGACGGATGTTACATCTTGGACTTGAGAAAGCTCACCATACCCGATAGTACCATCGGTAGGCTTAAGCCAGTGATTTGTTCATTTATGTAGTGTAGGAAGAGGTAAATGTAACGCCTCGCTTTTTCGCATCCTTATTTCAGAAAATAAATATTTGTATCATAATTCGGGGCGTTAAAACATAATAAAAATATATGTGTGTGTGTATATATATATTATTAATTGTTATTCGTTATCCGTGTAACGCCTCATATTTTCGTATTTCTATTTTAAAGTTCGTATCCGTATTCTAATTTTAGAAACCTTACATTCGTATTTTAATTTCAATCTCACAACTCGAGGCATTAATCATAATAAAATTCATATTTTATACATATTTTTTTATTCACACAACCGATAATTTAAATACGTATTTATACGCAAACCGCCACAATTATACGTATAAATACTTATACGCACATCCTCAATACTTGAATTATACTTTTATACTTTTTATATACTTAATTACATAATATATACTCAAGAAATACCAAAAATATACCAATCATCTTTTCCACCTCATCAATCCTCTTCCACTTTTTTTAACCAATCATATTTCACCCTTTTTCCACCTCATTTCTCCACCAATCATCTTTTCAATCCTCTTCCACCTTTTATAAACCAATCATATTTCACCCTTTTCCACCTTCTCTACCTATTAATACCAACCTCCTTCTACCATTTTATTCACACCATTCTTCTCTCCATCTCTCTAATTCTCTCAGTATCTCTAAATCAAGAATTCTAAGAATTCTAAAAGGATACTAAGTGTTCCAACCATTCTTCTCTCAACCTCTCTACTTCTCTCAAATCTTCCAAGCAAGGAAGAGAACTCTAAGAGTTCTAAAATAAAACACTAAGTATTTTAAAGGAAGCTTTGAAGCTCCAACCTCCAACTCTTCACGGAATCACCAAAGGAAACTTTGCAAAACTGTGAGCATACTCGACCCTCTTTTTACACTTTATTGTATTTTGGGGTGCAACATGTATAAATCACGAAATTTATTTTAAACAAAATTAAATGTGTTCATAATACCAAATGTGCCCATACATGCTACTTGTTATGCTTATTAGTTTTGACTTGTATTCTCATGATATCGTTATGCTTAGAATATTATGCATGCTAGTTAAGGAATTCGATTATATGCTATTGTTATGCGAAAGTGGTCTACATATTCGTGCGATTCGCCTTGAATATATACTTGTCACAATCAAAACAAACTTTTATACTTATAATTAATTTCAAACTTGTATGCTCGCCAATACTTTTGTATTGATCTATGCTTTTAATACATGTTGCAGGAATTTTGATGACACATGGAATCTACTAGGATTGCCTAGAAACGCATTTAAACTTTAAATACTTATTGTATTGTGTTTGTTTCAAACATGTATTTCGTTTCAATATCTTGTATTAAATCGTTGTCAATGAAATGAAGTTATATTTGTTACGTGTCGGGATTATTATTTGATTTAAATATGTAAAAAGGGTAATTATTAAACACTTGACACAATTAGCGTTATGAAGCCTCTTGCAATCTAGTTTTCGTCTCATCCCGATGTTTCCGCCATCGGTTGGGGTGTGACAGATTGGTATCAGAGCCATAACTATTGGGAATTAGGTAGAATTGTCATGTTCAACCTAGTCTATAGTTTAAGTACCATACTCTTGACCATTTGTGATACTTGTCTAAAAAGTTATTCTTTCTATCATGCTTCTCCCCCTTTTGATCCTAAAACTTACAATATGTCTTTCCTAAGACATGAAACACAACACACGCTTTTGAGTATATTTTTGTTCCACAATCGAAATACCTCATCAATAAAGGGGTGATTCCCGCCATTGGTGACGAGTTTCAATCTGCTCTACATGTTATTTTGTGCGAAATTCACCATCAAGTCAGGAGTGATATCCATATCTTGATGGGAGTTTCATTTCATAATCTAGTGGATCCTTATTGATGATTCGAGATTATATCTTGATACGTTCAATAAACCACAATTTGGGAACGAAATTGTCAAGCCAGGATTGACATCCACACCTTGATGACTGGTTCCGCTCCTCAATTTTCCATCTCGCCAAAGTTTCATATTTTTCGATCAAATTAGGGATATGTACTAACTGGAAGGGTAAAGTACCGTTAATCGCTTGGCGACGAGAGTATTATACCTATTAGGCCAAATCATGTCTCCTTAATTCGAAAGGACTTACGGGTCACTTTGGAATAGTCGAAGTTTCTAAAACGAAACACTCCAACATTTTAACAAGCCTCTCTTTTATGCTATCTTACATTTTATGCTATATAATTCTTATTCCTTCATTTTTTTTAATGTTACACTATACTAAAATCAAATTTATGCACGTCAAACTTCGCATTTATACTAAATCTATTACGCAACGATTCTATAGGTGCATACTAAACATCATACTTGATTTAGGATTGCTGGAACATTATATGTGATAAACTCGTTATAAAACCACACCTTAACATGTATAGCACTATGCGTAGTGCTATAGGAGTAGCGCACCGCCCTTGAGACTTGGGGTCATGTTAAGTAAACTATTTCATACCAAGTAAACTAGTTTACACTATGATTCAACAATATTGATTAGTCAACATTGCGTACACGATGGTTTGACTTGTTTATTCACATGTTTATGTGGTAGACACGTCATTAACTTTGATCAAGCCACACCTTAACATGTATAGCGCTTGTGTAGCGCTATAAGGAGTGACGCCCGCCCGTATTCTTGAGGTCATGTTAAGTAAACTATTTTACACCCTCTTCGTTTTAACGATGATGGGTAGTCTACATTGCAGTACACGATGTTTGACCTGTTTATTCACATGCCAGTAATCCGTTAATCTTGGTTAAACTAAAATACATCTGTATTGTACATGAATGTGCGAATACGCACACTTACACTTATACTCATACTTATACAGTATACTCTCTCATACTTAAATGCAATTATACTTATATACTTGAGACTCTATATATGCTATCATTCTCACTTGTAATACGTTAATAAACCCTGATCGTGACACGGAAGGTAACATGGCATCGATTAGCGAAACGAACATAATATGGTATAAACATGGTGGATACGCTGCTGGTACTTCCTATATATAAGTGGTAATACCATATTACTAAGGTTTTGTAAAACGTACCATGAGAAACTCGGTGCTTCCTTAAACCTCATCTATTACAAACTTTAATCACTCACAACCTATTTCGCGATTATACCCATACATGGTTCAAAATGCCCTATTATTCTAAAGTCTCCCTCTTAAATAAATTTCAGGACGAAATTTCCTAAAGTAGGGGAGACTGTAACGCCTCGCTTTTTCGCATCCTTATTTTAGAAAATAAATATTTGTATCATAATTCGGGGCGTTAAAACATAATAAAAATATATGTGTGTGTGTATATATATATATATATTATTAATTGTTATTCGTTATTCGTGTAACGCCTCGTATCTTCGTATTTCTATTTTAAAAATGTCCGTATCCGTATTCTAATTTTAGAAACCTTACATTCGTATTTTAATTTCAATCTCACAACTTGTGGCATTAATCATAATAAAATTCATATTTTATACATATTTTTTATTCACACAACCGATCATTTAAATACGTATTTATATGCAAACCGACACAATTATACGTATAAATACTTATACGCATATCCTCAATACTTGAATTATACTTTTATACTTTTTATATACTCAATTACATAATATATACTCAAGAAGTACCAAGAAATATACCAATCATCTTTTCCACCTCATCAATCCTCTTCCACTTTTTTTAACCAATCATATTTCACCTTTTTCCACCTCCTTTCTCCACCAATCATCTTTTCAATCCTCTTCCACCTTTTTTAACCAATCATATTTCACCCTTTTCCACATTCTCTACCTATAAATACCAACCTCCTTCTACCATTTTATTCACACCATTCTTCTCTCCATCTCTCTAATTCTCTCAGTATCTCTAAATCAAGAATTCTAAGAATTCTAAAAGGATACTAAGTGTTCCAACCATTCTTCTCTCAACCTCTCTACTTCTCTTAAATCTTCCAAGCAAGGAAGAGAACTCTAAGAGTTCTAAAATAAAACACTAAGTGTTTTAAAGGAAGCTTTGAAGCTCCAACCTCCAACTCTTCACGGAATCACCAAAGGAAACTTTGCAAAACTGTGAGCATACTCGACCCCCTTTTTACACTTTAATGCATTTTGGGGTGCAACATGTATAAATTACAAAATTTATTTTAAACAAAATTAAATGTGTTCACAATACCAAATGTGCCATCAGTTACACTTATGTGAGTTATATGTGTTAGTTTAAACTCGTCTATACATGCTACTTGTTATGCTTGAGTTTGTTTATGCTTATTAGTTTTGCGGTGCAACATGTATAAATTACAAAATTTATTTTAAACAAAATTAAATGTGTTCACAATACCAAATGTGCCATCAGTTACACTTATGTGAGTTATATGTGTTAGTTTAAACTAGTCTATACATGCTACTTGTTATGCTTGAGTTTGTTTATGCTTATTAGTTTTGACTTGTATTCTCATGATATCGTTATGCTTAGAATACTATGCATGCTAGTTAAGGAGTTCGATTATATGCTATTGTTATGCGAAAGTGGTCTACATATTCGTGCGATTCGACTTGAATATATACTTGTCACAATCAAAACAAAATTTTATACTTATAATTAATTTCAAACTTGTATGCTCGCCAATACTTTTGTATTGATCTATGCATTTAATACATGTTGCAGGAATTTTGATGACACATGGAATCTAGTAGGATTGCCTAGAAACGCATTAAACTTTAAATACTTATTGTATTGTGTTTGTTTCAAACATGTATTTCGTTTCAATATCTTGTATTAAATCGTTGTCAATGAAATGAAGTTATATTTGTTACGTGTCGGGATCTAAATTTTGTATTATTTGATTTAAACTATGTAAAAAGGGTAATTATTAAACACTTGACACAATTAGCGTTATAAAGCCTCTTGCAATCTAGTTTTCGTCTCATCCCGATGTTTCCGTCATCGGTTGGGGTGTGACAGTAAAGATGATTGTGATGTGAGAAACTCCTCCAAAGGCTCCGTCTCACGGCCCTCGGACAGAATAAGATACTGGTTGTTGGCACTCCCATGAACGTCGCCACTAGGGATGAAGATACAAAGAGTTTGGTGTGTTCCTCGTTAGTAGAGGGTTAAGTGGATGATGTCGACATGCCCGCAATTTCAATGTAAGTTTTGATGCCATGTGCGTAGGCATATCATGTATGAGTGTTCTTGTATGTAATGTATAAGTGTCTATGTTGGTGTATGACTAATGCAGTGTCAAAGGCTATAGACTAAGTCTACTCTCTAATGCAAACTTAGTTCACTATAACGATTGGCTCTGATACCAATCTGTCACACCCTCAAAATTCCACTTGCGGGATTTACCGCGAGGCACGTGACATACCAAGATCACAGTCATTAGTCATACTCAAGGACCACTATATGAGTTTAAAAAAATATTCCTGTTTGCTCATTAATGAGAAAATATTGTTTATACAATTGAGTTGCGAAAGCGTAATAATTACAAAACCAAAGTAGTTAATGTAATTTAAAGTTGTGTCTAAATATTTGATGAAATCAATGCGACACCATAATGCATCCTAATCCTGATGTGTACTACCTTAGCAACCTGAGAAAACATGTAAAAATCAAGTGTCAACAATTATGATGAGTGAGTTCACATGTTTTAGTTTACAGATATAAGATAAGTTGTTTCCACTTGTTCAAATCCCAAACCAGTATGTTATGATAGGTAACCCCTGATCTAAACCCGAATTAAAATGTTCAAGTTTCCCGATTAAAAACCTGAATCGTGTTGTTATAAGTTGTTCCCGATTCAAGTTTTGAATCGTGTTGCTATAAGTTGTTCCCGATTCAAAACCCGAATCGTGTTGCTATAAGTTGTTCCCGATTCAAAACCTGAATCGTGTTGTTATAAGTTGTTCACAGTTCAAAACCCGAACCGTGTTGTTATACTGATTAGCAGTTTATGTTATATGTTTAGGTAGCTAACCTAGGTCATGTTAACAAAGTGTTCGATCCGAAGCTGACGTTGCTGCCCCTGTTGTGCAGCCAGGTCTATCACTAACCATGGCTAAGTGTTAGGCAAATTCTACACCCGTGACCATCAACGTTCAGTCTAACTGGCGTGACCAGTTCGAGTGGGGCTTGTCGGGCCCAGTAGTACTACTAAAAATTCACTCGCTATAATCCAATACTAACGGCATCATAAGTGTTAAGGGGACTGACATGTGATACATGTTTCCTTGTGACCATAACCGTATAACATAACTCTAAATAGAAAGACGTTACTGTAACGTAATATATACCACCTATACAATACTGTAACATGTACATGTTTTCTCCCCTGTGTTTTGTAAACGCTTAAAGAATAAGGGGCCATGAACTCACCTTTGATAGCTCGGTTAGACTTTTAAAGTGATTATGAGTTGAGGTTGGTCAATCATGTCCTAATATGATTTCCATTTGGTTTATTAGTGTGCTCATGTAAGACATGAAATCCATACACGTATCTTAACACGAATCATGCAATCACGTTGACAATTTATATATATATATATTCCACGTATAATCATCTATGATCATGGTACACAACAAGTTATATAACATTTAAGTCACCATAAAACGGGTTCGGCTATTCACAGATAGCACATACAAACATCCAGATGCACATATAACAACTTATTGTGTTTCAGCTTAAGTGTTCAGAACTTGGCTGTTTTCGGGTATTTTTATAAAATAGTTCCTGTATTCCAAAAATTCCAACTAATTTACAGAACGTGTCAAATGGTCTGTAAAACTTTGTGTAAAATTTTCCAACCCTAACTCATTACTGATTATTTATAAAAAAAGTCATTCACTAGGCTGCAGTCAGATTCGTCACTTTCTGAATGCAGTCCCGGAAAAATTCATTTAAAAATCATTAGCCACCCGATTGACGAAATTCCAGTGGGATATTTTCGGCGACACCTGTGTCCAACTTCTGTATGAATTTCATGACCTAATTCTATCCAGATTACAAGATATGACACAGCAAACAACACGTAATTTCTGCAGAAAAAACGCAGCTTCAGCTGCTGCACGAAATAATTATTTTAAAATAGTAAACGACCTCAGAAAAATACGATTCGAGTGCCATTAAAAGCGTTATTCAAAGTCCTAGGGTTTAGACTTCAGAAAATCCGTTTTTCGTTAAGTTACAACTCGTTTACAGCCAACTGAAGTTGGCTGTAAATACTAATCAGCCTACAATTTGGCAATCGTATGATACTAGAACACGTTATAACGACCCTACGACTTAGTAATATCATGTATTAGCATGTTATCAATCATCTATCATATTGTATATCAAAACCACCACAACCCTAGACATATATTAGCAATAATCATCACGAAAACGCAGGTTCAACACATAAGAACATTACTAACCTTAACCCGTAATGAAAATTAGAGAGAGAGAGATGTGCGATCGATGAGAGGGGGGGCTGCTGCCGTCGAACTCTCAAGGGGAAGGGAGGATTAGGGTTGTGTAATTTATAACCTTGTTTTTATTTATAACTCAAACTTGTTCTCCAAGAAACACAAGGGGGCAGTTAGGTGTATGGGCCGAGAAAGGGTAAGGGGGTGTCGGGTTGGGTTTACTTGGGTCACGAGGTGTGTGGTAGCGGGTTGGGTTCGCGCAAGGTTGAAACGGTTTGAGCTCAGGTTCGGCTTTTTAATGGAACATATAATATAAGCCGTTAAATAACTAAACACATATTATAATTTGTCAAATATTCGCGACATGAGTTTATTCTGTGTATGTATATCTGAAAGATTAAATCGTATAAATACAAAGGACGATATCTGATTTTTACGGGATGTCTCACCTTTCACTTTAAATCATAGTATTTCTCTTTCATCCAAATAAAACTCATATCAGCGTCTCTCTCTCCTCCATAACAAAAACCAGATCTAGTATCTCTCTCTTCTCCGTAACCAAAACTAGAGTTGATCCAAACCTAAATCCCTCATCCCATCTTCTTTTTTCCACCAGAAGAGAAACTGTAGCACCACTACCCACTATTGTGATTGAGAGAGTGAGAGAGAGAGGGAGTTATGTTTAGAGAGAGAAAACGAGTAACACAGACTTGTTTAGTGAGAGAAACGATGGAACCACCTCAGATTTGACACGAGTGTCTTCTGGCGAGTCAAAGGGACGACGGGCGAGTAGTGTAGGGTTTGGTTAGAGAGAGTAGAGATGGAACAATGGTGATTGGCAGATGAGGTTTTCGATGGTGTTTGAAAAAAGGGTTTTCCGGAGGTGGTTAAAAAGGAGGATGGTAGAGAAGATGGTTACAGGTGAATTGGTCTTTGTTTATCTCATCATTCAAAACTATAAAGTGATTTTTTTTAATTATGATTGAAAAATTGTAAGAATATTATGTAAATCTTAAATCTAAAACAGAACTTTCAAACTTGTTTTGGATGTAGTTTAATTTGATGTTAATTTTATATAAAATTAAGGAAATAAGTTATTAATTATGTCTCATTTTTTAGTTGATGTTTTTGACTGAGTTTTTTATTTGAGTTTATTTAATAGTAATTTTGATTGAAAATCAATACATATATAATGTTTTGACTGTTCTAACTGTTTTGACATGAAGTCTTTATGAAGATCTGTTGCCGGCTGTGAATAGAGCATGCTGGTTTATGGATGTTTTTTTATGCTATGTTATTCCAGAATATTTGTTTTTACGTGGTATCCTTTTCAAGATTTTATCAACTATCTTTTTATGTTTTTTGAGGTTGGATTTTGTGTTATATGCTATGTTGTTCAAAAATCTTAGGTTGTACATATACTTAAAACTAAATAGTATTTCTTGCCATTTATTATATTTAATTTACATTGGTGTAAATATAATAGATATGCAATGAAATGACAAAAAGGAAGCTCGTATGTGTTTAGGACTTGTATTATGCTCAAATTGATGCTTCTTTTGCTGATGAGCCACCAGTTTTGGCTTCCGGTTTCCACATCATTCCTCTTGAAAACTTCATTCAATCGGATGAAGTTCTAGAAGAACTTGTTCATGCAAAAGAAGCGCTCCAAGACATTTAATCTAATCTGACGCAAGCGAGTGCGATACTTAATGGGAAAAAGGCGTCAATCGTACCTGCAAAAGAACTTCTTCCGGGTAACATAGTATTTTATATATGTATGCAACGAATCGTTAATCATCACTGCAAAAGAACTTCTTCTAGTTGATATAGTGTTTTATATATATGTAGATACATAAGCACTTAAAACTGTAGATTGAAGTGCAAAAGCGATTGCACGAGCAGCCGGAGGTATTAAACTTTTCATATTAAAAAAGTTTTTGGCGAGTTACCTTTTGTGAGATATGTTAGTTTTTGACGAGTTACATTTTGTGTTAATAAAATTTACAAACAAGGCGTAAAAAAAGTTTACAACGTGACGTAAAAAAGTTTAAAAATCTTTAATAGGGGCGTAAAAAATTTACAACCATGGCGTAAAAGAGTTAAAAATTTTAAAATACGTTTAGAAATTAAAAAAAACATTTACTTTCTAAACTATGCGCTAAAATTTTTTTGACATTCGACACCAGGTTATATTATATGATGATAAAAATATTTTTGTAAAAGTCGACATAAGAGTATTTTACATTCGATGTAAAAAATATCTTTTACATTCGATGTAACTTTTTTTTGCAAAAGTCGATGTAAAAATATTTTACGTTCGATGTAAAAAATATTTTTTTACCTTGAATGTAAAAAATATTTTGTAAAAATGTTACACTAGAAATACGATGTAAATACGATTTTGTTTTTGTGTTCATGTGGGAAACAACGACATAATTTTTTATGTAAAGACGTAAGTAAAATACGTTTACATCGTTGCACTATTTAAGAAATTCTTTTTTATACTTGTGTTCGTAGGTGTTTCGGTGTCTTTTGGCGAACGAGGACGATGAAGATCAAGATTGGCTTTGGCTTTATATTTTTTTTTGTTGAAATTAGGGAAGCAATGCAAAAGGTAAGACGTTGACGAGTTATATTTGTGTAAATAAAATTTACAACCGGGGTGTAAAAAAAGTTTACAACCGTGGTGTGAAAAGGGTTTAAATTTTGTTAACAGGGGCGTAAAAAAGTTTAGAACCGCGGCGTAAAAAGAATTACGACGTTAAAAAAGTTTACAACTGGGAGTAAAAAAATTACAACTTGTACGTAAAAAAATTTTACGTCAACCTTTACACGAGTACAAGCGTGAAAAAACTTCTACGTAAAAAAACATTTTACATTCGACACCATGTGTAAAAAAATTTTTTGACACTCTACACCATACGTAAAAAATCATTTACGTGTGACCTTACATTACGGCTTTACACATAATTTTTTGTGTAAAGACGTAGGTAAAATACATTTACATCCTTGCACTATCTAAGAAATTCTTTTTTATACTTGTGGGGGGGGGGGGGGGGGGGGGAGGGGATATTGCACTGTCCTCCCAACCGCTGGAGTGATCTCACTCCACAAGCTAGCTCAGCCCCATAGCTGCCTGACGGTGAATACCCAACCGAGAGCGAAGAGCCTGGTGGGTGTGCCAGGATTCGAACTCGTTCTTTTTTATACTTGTGTGTAGGTGGTACGGTGTCTTTTGGCGAATGAGGACGATAAAGATCAAGATTGGCTTTGGCTTTATTTATATTTTTGTTGAAACAGGGAATCAATGCAAAAAGGTAAGACGTTGACGAGTTATATTCGTGTAAATAAAATTTATAACCGGGGTGTAAAATGAGTTTACAACCGCAGCTTAAAAAAAAGTTTACAACAGTGGTGAAAAAAAGTTTAAATTTTTTAACAAGTGTGTAAAAAAAATTACAACGGTAAAAAAAGTTTACAACTTGTACGTAAAAAAAATTTAGGTCAACCTTTACACGAGTACAAGCGTGAAAAAACTTCTACGTAAAAAAACATTTTACATTCGACACCATGTGTAAAAAAATTGACACTCTACACCATACGTAAAAAAACATTTATGCGTGACCTTACACTCCACATCTAAAATAACATTGACAAGTGACACCCGTGCGTAAATCGGATTCCCTTCTTGTACAAATCCACGTTTGATTTTTCGTTAGCTTATTTTGTTCAAAAAATTGGTGCTATATGAAAGCTATGCTTTTTTTCTTTTGATGTTCGCAGGGTGTTGACTTTATGACTAAAGACGAGGATAACACACAAGTGAAGAACAAGTTCTAATTATTTTTTGTACAAGTTTGGTGATTTTTACGTCAATGTAAATGTAAATATGTGTTGTATTTTTTATGGACAACGAACTAGGTGTTTTAATGTAAATATGTGTTATATTTTTTATTTATTATTTTGTTTTTTGTTTGTTTTGATTTGATAGACCTGACATATGTAAACCTAATTGATAAAAACTTAGTGCAAAATGAACAATAACCCTTTTGATAATTAAAAACTATTTTCACAAAAGACAAACTAATTATTGCTTTATTTTATGCAGTTTAATCTCAGCCACTCAAACAGAATGATCAAGGGTTGAGAATGGTTCCTACGGTTCTTACAACTCAAGGTAGTTCTTCATTTTACCCAATCACATATATTATAATGTATAAAAAATTAAATATATTACAAGTAATAATCTGAGCTAAGCCGAGCTGAGCTACCAAACGAGCCAAACCGAATCAATATGGCTCGTTACGAACCGAGCCGAGCTAGGCTCGCTCTTTAACCGAGCCGGCTTGGCTCATTTTCAAATCGAGTCATATTGAGCGAGCTCCGAGCCACGAGCTTTTTGAACAACCCTAGGTTTAGGTCAGGTAAAAGTTTTATTGAAACACAAACCTTAGTATTATTCAAATTCAAGATCCTAATAATAGTTCAATGGCTTTAGCTCTATAAATAAGTTTAGTTTATAGCTTTGTGATAATGACTCAACAACTTTAACCGTAAAATTTTATGAAGCCGCATAATATATTTCTGAACCATGTTTGACAATTTTGCTACAACTCACGAAATAGTGAAAAAAATGGGATTTGGCCTTGCAACTTTTATTTTTTTTAGTTTTAAGTTTATTTGTGTATTTTATGTTTAGTTTTTATAATTATATTTCATTAATGAAAATGTGTTTTTTATTTATTTTAATTAATAAAATATACATGGGTCAAATGGGTTTCAATATAAACGTCCCCTCCATTTAGGATTGAAGTGGTTTCAAATAAGGTGACATCATCGCATTGATTTGGCTTCGTAGGTTCCAAGATGGATGTCCCCTCCACCCTGACGAGGTTTATTTCTCTTAATAGTCATGGGGCGGCCCTCTAGCGTAGTAGCTGACTAACAAAAAGGCTTTTAGACCCTCAAAATTTGAGAGTCCCTTAAACATTAAAGGCTTCAAAAAAGTTTGGGTTGGTATCTTTTAAATATGTTTCTTTGATATCACTCTAGCAATGAGTGATGAAAGACATGAACAATAAGAATTCTATTAGTCATATGTTACTACAAAAATCAATAAAGCTGAGAGAGAGAGCTATCATTAGAAGCATATAAAGGTAATTCTTTTTTTTTACGGACTCATTGCATATAAAACATTAGTACTTAAACCCATGAAGTTATATTCTTATTGTTGCATGGTTTTAGCACACACAAATGCCGATTTCATGCTCTTTTCAGAAAACAACAAACCAAGTTGATAGGCAAAGATTGCAACTTGAATCTTTCTCGAGGAGCAGCAAAAGAAAGGTTGTAATGGCTGCTCTAAGAGAATCCAAGAATGGTGGATATAAATCATGGGAATCAATTCCCATCACAAAAACTGTATTTCGATGGATATGAACTTATGAAGTCGTCACATGTTACATCTTGCCATTTACTTTACATCGCGGAATATAGTTATAGATAATATGTTTGTTATAGTCCTTTAATATGCATGTGAATGTTGCGTCCAAAGCGTGAATTTACACAGAACATTTTTTTTTGTGTTGAAGTTGTATATGTTGCGTGCAAGCTATATTTCGTATTTCATCGAGTATAAGCATATCCCTTTGGTAGTAGGATCAATGATGTCATCACAAATAACAATGTTTTTTCTTCTTAATTAACGAAATTCACACAACTGATTTGAAATATTTATGTAATAAAACTTATCATTTGTGACCAATGCATGGAGTTTAGTTTATCAATTACTTCTTTAACCGAGCATACGTCAATTACTTGTCTTACCGACTGGTTTACTACAAGCACATGAATGACTATCAACAATGAACGTAGACATGTTTACCTATCAAGGTTGGTTTATGTATTTTTAACGAAGTTTATGTCTATAACTATATCCACATGATGAGTTCCCTATTCACAAAATAGTTATGAAGGAATAAAAAAAACCTATGAAAAGTTAATAAGTAAAAACATACCTCAAAGGAAATATTGGTAATAAACATACATGGGAGGTTATCTTGAAAACGCTAAACATTGCGAGAACCGTAAGAACGAACGAAGGAAAATAAACAACGCCGACATCCTCTAAACTCTTATGTTTTTATATATTGTATGGAGTTTGACTTGGTATCTTTGTCTTGATTGTGTTGATGTACACTTGAATGTGCTAAAATCTTAATTGTCTCCAATAAAGGTTTGATTAAGTTCCTTCATCGTCGCCCATAAAAAAAATCTTTAGTCCATCAGTAAGTTGAGATGAGTTATTTTTAAAAAAAAAACCCAATTAATCAAACATAAATAGAGACAAAGACCATTTTCTGTAATTCATTTATCCTCTTCGATTTAGCTCGTTAATTGTTTGGTTGTAGACTTCTCGACACCGGTAGTTGTGGCGCGACAATAAGGGCAGTTAGCCCGAGTCGCGGCCCATAAGCTTATTCTTTAATTATGGGTTCTAACCCTAGTTGTGTAATCTATAAAAAATAATCTCTTGTACTTGTAATGTTTAACGCCTCAATAAAAATATCCTAGTTTCCACCCGTGGACGTAGGTCAGTTTAGACCGAACCACGTAAATCCTGTTTTCATTTATTTATTGCTTTCGCGTGTTGTGTTCGTATTCATGTGATGCTCGTTCCTAACATTAACAATACCCAACCATAGTATGTATCATTGTGGTCGCCACTTGAAAGAAATCTCGAGCATACTATTTTCACTTAATCTCTCTCAAACTACTTCTAACCACATCATGGACTTACGTGCACATTATATTATACATAGGGTTGTAAGCGAATCGAATGAACACAAACGAAGCCATGTTCGTGTTCGTTCATTAAGCAAATGCAGATGGTCGTGAACTGTTCGCGAACACGTGTCGAATAGAAGTGTATGTTCTGTTCATTTATTAAGGACTTTTAGTTGTTCGCGAAAGTTCTAAACACGGGTCACAAACACAAATGAACACAAGCGAACGTAAGCGAACACGAATGAACACAAACGAACGCAAAGGAACACAAATGAACACAAATAAACATTAAATTTAAATTAAAAAAAACACCATTAACTTAAACATCAGACACAAGTAGTCAAATGCAACCATAAAATGATAAATCAAGAATTCAAGACAGAAGAAGTCTACTACAAACACCATATATCAAGTTTAAACTAACTTAAACATAATTATCTAAAGTTACTTGACATATCCCAAAAAATGTCTTTAGTGCCCAACTTCTTCATATGTTTAGATAAGTATTTACATTTTACTATTTTTTAATATAATTATTAACTAATGTTTAGGGGAAAATAAAACTCAAGGGGGAAAGAGAAATACTAAAGCGAGCGGAATTCAGTTCGTTTACAACCCTAATTATACATACTATGAAAAGGCTATTGGATTGGCTAGAGTCACACTTGGGTGCCTCAAGCCGCCTTCTTTTTTTATTTTTTACATATTGGTTACTCAAATTATGTTTCAATTTTACCCCTTTAGTCCTTAAGTCTGCTAATATATATGTTTAGTCCTATTTTAACTTTGCTAATATACATGTTTAGTCCCTTTACTTTAATAAAGTTTTTTTTCCCGTTAGTTAATTTTGCTAATATACATGTTTAATACTTATATACATGTTTAATACTTCTACTTTAACTTTGTTAATATACATGTTTACTATATATACTTTTATTCCTTTTAGTATTCGTCTTTTAGGTTTTATCATAACCTGTATTTTGTTTACTTTTGGTATTTTGTCTTTTTTGCTGCATCGAGTTCTTTTTCCCATAATTTTATATTCTCTCTTTCAATTGCTATACCCAGTTCCAGTATTATACTGATAATCAAACTCCCGACGCAATGTGCGAGCCACAAAGTAAAACTACTAATCACAGTAAAAAAAAGATAAAGGGGCGAGCCACCCAGACTTTTGGCAGTGGGTACCCTATACCCTCGCTTGGGTCACACCGCTGCCAGTCATGTGGGTGGTGCCTAACGTGGGGTTGGGTCTAGGTGGTTTCGCATGGTATTAGTGTGAGGAGGAGAAAGATAGCAAGAGTTGTATGTATGGAGAAAGAGAGAGATAGCAAAAAGGTAAATGGTGGGGGTTCATGTTTTAGGGTAGTGATGCCACCAAATCGGGTAGTTTAAGATAGTGGATGGATCGAATGACATGACGGTACGGGATTGGAAGACGTTAGGGTAGGAAAGGCCAAAAAGGGAAGCATATATAAAATGACTAGCTTATGACCCGTATAATACACGGGTTTGTTTTAGACAATAGATCAATGTTTCCATCGAATGATCGTAAGTACATAATGCTATAAGTTTTGTTGATTAATCTATAAAAATACAGAATACAATATGCGTAACGTTATGTGTTTGCTCACAACATGTTGGGATTGAACTCTTTACAAAGGAACAGATGATACAGAGCCAAATACACTATCAGAGGTTTGGTCCAACTATCAGAGTTTACAACGACTAATAGGCTAAACTCTGTCTTCCAAAGATCTGTTGCCTTTACATCATCTGTTACAACAATTTGCAAAGGTTGCCAGAAGATAAGGAGCAAGGATTGTCATCAGCGTTTTACTTTATTAGTTTAATAATCAATGGTAACAGTCTTTTGCACTAATAGTGTTTAGTGATCAGAGGTTAATAGTTATCTTGTTTGTTAGATGTCACTTTCAACCCTGGCGTCATCAAAGATGCTCAGAGATTAGGAAGTTAGTATAAATAGTTTGATCGATGTAACAGTATTTTCTATCTATTAAAAGATCATTCATCAATCTATCTTCTTTGCATTTCTGCACTTTCAAACGATTATCATTGGGCTAAGGGGGAGTTTGTAATTCATATGCATATACTACAATTAGTTCAAAGCATGATGATGAAAACAAACGACCATCAATTGTGATAAAAGTTTTTCATTCATTCCGCTGCATAGAAACTCAATTTTACCAATCATATTTTCATACTTAAAACAAAAATCACAATTGATTCAAACTTAGATCCTAACACAACATTACAAAAATAATCATTCATGGATAAAAATACAAAATAATTACCAATTAATTGTAATTATCAGTACATTTTGTTAATATTTATAAAGTTTCATTTTTTTGTTAGTTATTTTATTTTACTATGAAAATACTCTCAACACCAAATTATAAAATATGTTACCTATAAATCTATTAAAAACTATTTGTTTAACAAAATCTTATCTATTAATTTATTAACAATTATAAACAAAACATATACATTTACTATTAAATTTACTAATAACTAATAAAATGTTATGCATTAATTGTTTATTATAAAGCAAATTAAAAAAATTCCATACTTAAAAATCACTTTTAACAATCCTGATATCAAAGATTATTATAAACCAAATAAATAAACAATTACATTTCACTTTTAACAATCCCAATACAAGTTTCTTCTACATTTCTTCTTCTCCGGCGACTTTTCACTTTCTTCTCAAGCATTTGCGATCAGAAGTTTGAAGGTTTCGATCAGTATTTTTTTTGTTTTCTTCTGTATTTTACAGTTATGTTTTGACATGTTTGTTTGGTTTCTTGATTTTGATTAATTCCATCAAAATCATAATGTGGTGATGTTAAAATAGAGAAACTGTATATACTTGTTTTGTTTGTTTTATAATAAGATTTATATGAACTTGTTTTGTTTGATTCAGATGCTTGCGTCGGAATCTCACATAATGTTGTTTAATAAATCTTTGGTTGTATATTTTTCAATTGCTTTTAGAGTTATTGTATGAAATGCGATGTAATACTGACATATTTGTTGTATAAAAGTTAATTTTGGTAAAATAAAATTTTATATGTAAAACTTTTGCAATCGGTTTATAGTATTGATATATCTGATTTGTTAGCGAATATAGTGTTGGTTGTTGGAAAATTGAAGTTTGAAGTTGGGACCAACCTAGATCTTTGGAAAGTTTAGTGTAATATTGTTGGTTGTAGGGACCAAGTTGATGTAGACAACATATAACTTTGGTCCTACAGAGTGTTAGATATTCTTTTAGGGTTTACATAGCATGCTTTTCAGATACAGATGATTTTTTTGTTTACGTATTTGATTTTTGTTGTTTTTCTTAATTTCAGATGGATTTTATGATAATTATCAATGTTACTGAATTCACAGAGCTAACAGAGATTGGTAAGCTACATTCTTAGAACAACTTAACTCAAATCATGATTGTATGCTAAAAAGTGTGTTTATAATGAAAAAATAGACTTAAATGTCAGTAATGTATTGCATATATATAGGTAACTCTATATAGGTAACTCTATATAGGTAACTCCAACTGGTTGTTGCAGCAACAACCGTTTATAATTGTGTTTAGGAGCACGTTCAGTGGTTTGTATTGGATGACTAACAGATACTGCATAAAGAAACTGATTAAGATATATTAGAAATTAGAATAACTTCTTTATACAACCTGAATTGTTTACTAACCGTTGGTAACATCTATTAGAGGTGTCCTTCTTAACCAACGAGAATTTAATGCATTAGCATTAGCCTGCCATCCTAATTCTTGAAACAAACTTATAGATTTACGTTTAGGAGAAGGTTTGGTTGTGCTTTGATTACACTGCTTTCTGGTTTGACTCTTCATTTCCGAATCATATGATGAGGATAGAACTTCTCAAGCAATACTTTAAATACTTTAAACTAAACCATTAAAGTAGTATTTAAATAATTAGATATTAACTATTTTATTGCCCAAACTTGGTGGCCGCCCATTATCTTTTACTAAAAAAACACACACTTTAAACTTGTAGAAAAACCGAAAACAATGATGGTCGGCTATTGGTATTAACTTGACAAAAGGTTAAGTAAAAGTGAGAGTTAATGTTTAATAATTATGTCTACATAATTGGATTAACAATTACCAATGTTACTTTTGCAATATAATGATTGTTTGTTAAAATATAAAGAGTTAATAAGTGTTTTAAAAGGACATTAAATAACTAAATTGCAAAAATCAAACTTTATGTTATATCTAAACTGTACTTATACATTTCACTATGAAATCGACAAAACCAACCTTTATGTTCATGTTTTGATGCAACAGTCAACCTTTAACACTAACACCGTTAAATTTCTTGGTTAAGTTACCTCACATGCTTTGCATGTGAGGGTATTTTGGTCTTTTTAATCCTTATATAACTTGTTTTTTAAACCACAAAACCAAGATCATTAACAACCACAACTAATCCCTGTGTCTTTATCAACAACCACCAATTATCGCTTACCACCACTACCATTCTAGCTAGTTCACCGCCATGAACCACCATCTATTATTCTACATATATAAAGGACAAAACTTCGATTATTTGATTAACTTATCTAGAAAGCTGTTGTTTACTTGATAGATAAGGGGTAATATACATTTCTAAAATATCCAAATAAGAAACTGAATTTTTAATACGATTTGAATTGTAACGATAATAAATTAATAATGGGAAGAAGAAGAAGCAATCCTCACTAGTGCTCCATAGTTTCACAGAACAATCATCACTTTCCACGGCTAATTTTATATGGTCAACTCAAGAAAAGTCAACAGACCATGCTTTGTTTTCGTGCTCAATTTGACGGAGAAATTCAAGACTCGCGGTAAACAAATTCGCTGTTGTGGCAAGCGGAGTTGTCAAATCCGCCGCTGCCACGTCAAGCGGAATCACTGAAAATTGACGGAGTTATGCCTGACTTTACAGGGACGATCGGAGCTTGAATGACCGGAGTTGTACAGGACTTAACAGGGAGGACCGGAGCTTGATTGATGTTAAGTAGCAACAACCAGATCTGCAGTAAACGGTTCCGTCAACAACTACCTCCACTATCAACAACTACCACCGCTTATGTTTGTGTTTACGATTGCCTAAGCTGCCGGAGCGTGACCGGCGAGAGGCTGTGGCCACCATCTTCTCCGACTCCCTCACTCCTATTTCTCTCTCTCTCTACGCTTTCTCTCTCATGATCTCTCTCTCTATATATATAAATACATAAATAAATGAATTGTATTGAAAAAACTAAAAAACCAAAATACCCTCATATGCAAAGGGTAATTTAACCAAGAAATTTAGCAGTGTTAGTGTTAAAGGTTGACTCCTGTATAAAAATGAATATAAAGGTTGGTTTTCGCTGATTTCATAGTAAAAGATATGAAGTGCAGTTTTAGTATAACATAAAGGTTGATTTTTATAATTTTATCTTAAATAATTAATTAATTAATGACACTAATTTAAGTTGGGTTGGCTTTTCAAAAAAGAAATATAAATTAAAGACATTAAGTATTATCTTTAATTGGTGCAGCCAATAATAAATATTGGTTTTTCAAGTGTAATGATTGTCTTGATTATGTAAATTATCATCACTTTTGTAATTATACTTACATGCCTTGATTGAATGTCTTTTAATTAAAAGTTTGAGTTAAAATTTAATAATTATGTCTGCATTAATTAGATTACCAATTACCAATGTTAACTTGCACCAATAATTCAATACATTGGTTGAATGTCTTTTAAGTTACTTCAAGTTACTCAAAAGTGAGAAAACGAAAAGACATTTATAACACAAACAAAAATAGGCTGGATCTTGAGATAACCATGAACAACTATATTTTTTTAAGGATGACTAATTTTACTTCAATCATAGCTTCAACCCGGATCATCTCCTTGATAACTGGAAGTTCTCCAAAAGTATGAAAAGTTAAGGACTTTGTACCATCCATTCCTTAAAGTTTTAGAAAACGGATTTTGAGCATTTAAAATAACAAGCAAAAATATTTTTGCTTGTGCAATGTATAACGTCAACATTTAAGCATAACAAACAGAGAAAAACATTGAAAAATATTCATGAATAAAGATAAACAAAAATTAAGTTCAAAAACTGAAAGTGGATAAACACATATGCAACCAAAATACATTACCACATTGTTCAAGGATTAATTATTACCAATAAAACAGAAAAAAACAACGGAGTAAAAATCACATTCACTTTTCGGTTTTCACATTCAGGAGCCTTCATTTTGTAGAAGAAAACTGCCCATTTTCATCCTTGTAACCATCAGATGAACGTTTCACAGCATGAGGACTTGTGGCATCATCCTTGCCTGCACCAGTTGGGACTTCCGAATCTTCGGTAAACAAAAAGGCCTCCTAGACACAAACATAAAACATCCTAACTCATAACAGTGACAACAAAAAATGTTTATGAAAAGGACATTTTGAAATTAATAAAGAGTTTATAAGTTATTACCTTGAAACACGTACCTGCTCCATATTCATGTTCAGGGTTCACATCTTCGACATCCATAATTTGAATAGCGTAAGATAAAAGTTAGCTTTATGTATTTAAAACAAATCTTTTAAATGTTTGTATACTCATACTTATTGTATCATCAACTTCAAAATAAAAATACTGATAACCTGCTCTGGAACATCATCTTCCAACATGACTTTTATAATTTTAGTGCCATCACACAATTTCAAGATAGTATAAACATGATAGTTTGATGTGAGATTGTAAGTTGAAATTTCAATTTTGAAAATATATCTCTTGCCAACCAACTGATTAACTTCTCTTGGCCAAACATGTTCCTCTCATCCTAAAAGCAATTTACTATAATTACAAAATATAAAAATACAAAAAGAAAACTAAAGTACCCTAAGTTGTTGGTCACGTATATCACGAGCAGACCTCTCTATAACTTTAGAAACGTCCTTGTCAAACATAAACATTACGAAAGATATAGTGCCAGTAGCATCTTGAACCCTCACACGTATTTTGTATCTACTATTAGAATAAAATAAATAAATAAATTAAACATAGGATTTTACACATGTATTAAAAATGGAAAAATATTAGACTGTGAGAACCTGGTAATAATTGTTGGAGAACTTATTTTACACTTGGGACAGTAAAGTACGCCAACATCATCAGCAACAACATCTCTGTTAGTACAGTATGTTTATATCTTAGTCTGGCATCGAGTCTGTTTAGATTGGATTAGATTATGCTAGAAAAGTGATGTATTTATGTAAATAGCTAGCAAGTTCGCCCGGAATCATGATGTTTGAACAAGTTCGGCCGAACTTGTTCAACAAGTTCCCCCGAACTTGTTCTATCCCAAGTGAACTTGCAAGTCTATAAATAGTAGCTTCTAGGTTCACATTTGTAACTTTGGCAGAATTGAGGTGAAGCTCTGTCAGATCTGGAACTCACATGTATTAAACTTTAAGATCAATAAACAGACAATTTAACGAATAATTCTTGCATAATTGATTAACATGTCATTTAGTTTCTGCCTAATTGGACATTAGATACCAAATTAGGTTCGTGTACTATCAAGGAGCGATCTAACAAGTGGTATCAAAGCCACGGATACCTGATTTGGTGAAATCATCACAAGACCTACTCTATTTCTATTCATTTCTACCATTTTCCTTAACTTTTTCATGAAAAACAATGAACCTACGGATAAAATCTGCTAAATTTTGAATATGTCACGGAAAATCCACTAAAGATAAATCCCTGAAAGTTTCAAGACCTAATTCAAACGAATTGATGTCGAAAAGTTGAAAAGACCATGATTTGCAAAACCATTTGATCGAACTTGGGATCAAGTTCGCTCGAACTTGACTGAAAAATTCACAATTTTTCATCAATTTCGCCCGAACTTGAGTGATTTTTCAAGGTTTTTGATAAGTCCGCTCGAACTTGCATACGTTCATTCAAATTTAATCAAGTTCGCCCGAACTTGATTAAATATTGTTGAAAATCTATTACAAGTTCGCCGGAACTTGTTAAGTCTCTTGAAATTCTTACAAGTCCGCTCGAACTTGCTTCAGGGTGAAAATTTTCATAATTTCAACAAGTTCGCCTGAACTTGTTTGAAACAAAATCTGAGTTTATCAACTGCACAAGTTCGCTCGAACTTGTCAGTTTGCTAATCAATTTTCAAAGTTTGTGAACGTGTTTTCAGCGATTCTCGTCAGTTTTCCGCAATGGAAGATATCCACAACGCGTACATGACTGCTGGTGCTTCTTCATCGAATGCCAACATGGTGAATCAAGTTAATATTGATAATGAGATGGGTGCGTCAGTGAAGCCACCGAAACTTATGTGCATGGATGAATACGAGGGGTGGAAGGAGAAGTTTACGAACTGGGTTCAGGCTACGTTCTTTCACAGCTGGGTCGCAGTTGAAACAAGTTATACATGGCCAAGAGATGAACATGACAATGTTATCGAGATGAGCAAGTTTTCTACTTCACAGAAGGATGCGTACGTTGTTGAAAAGAAAATGATTAGTCTAATTCAGTAGTCTGTGAAGGAAGATATCTTGGTGCTATTACCAGAAAACTGCAGTTATAGAAGTCTCTAAAGACCATGTAACATCCGTCAAAAAACGGATTTACCAAACCCGCTCCGTTTATCAACCGAACAGTCAGTCAAAATTTTCGTTGCGAATTAAATGCCCAAAATATTTTTAAACGATCCGTAATCAATTATTATACGGGAATATATATTTAGTTTTTGAAAAACCGTCAAAAATCGCAAAATAAAAATAAAATACATCTGCCGGGTTTCGAACCCGGGTCTGTACCGAACCAGAATCAAGTCTTAACTCTCACCCACAAACCACTGCGCCGCTTGTTATGTTTGATGAATAACAGAATCATTTAATTGATATAGTGACTTTACAAATTCAAAACCGGCGCCCAAACGGTTCAGTCGTCGGAATCCCGGAATATTCGCGAGCCTTAACTACGATTTACGTTATAACGTAAACCTTTAATCAGACGTCGGTTATAACCGATGTTTGAAGTCCGCGACACTTTTCAAAACCGCCGGAAAACTTAAATTGATGAATACAGTTCAAAATCAGACCAAATACATTTCGATTATTCCCTATAAATTCAACCACAATCGTCTGCAAACCTTTTCGCTAAAAATCACATCTTTTCACGGCGTAATTTCTCTCGCCGGAATAAACCTGTTCGTCGCCGGAAAACCGGTTTCCCCATTGCCGAGCTTTTCTGAACCTCTGAAGCTGATACCGGTGATACCCTTACCTTTTCCAAACTTTTCGGAGACTAGCTGCTACAAGGAACACGTCGCCGGAGTTGAATTCAGTCGCCGGAGTTTCTGCCGGAAAACAGAGAGTTCAGTCGGTATATTCTCCGCTCAGTTTCTTTTCCTTTTCACTTCTATCTCACCAGTAATTAACCTAAAACACTATTGAAACTTGAATAAAAACTCGAACCAGTCAGACCCGATTTCTGGTTCAACTTTGTCGAAGAAGACGACGCACTACCATATCATATAAGTATATTATAAATCATGATTTTAATCGGGTTAGACACACAGTCCAGCGGTGGACTGTGTGCACATAAGACGTTAATTATGCAAAGGTCTCGAGTTCGATTCCCGTCTCACACGCTGCCTTAATAAAATCTATTTTTTTTATTACTGAACCGGAGTCGCCTTAGTTATATGTTAAGTATATTAATAACCGGAATAATAACCAAGTTATACACACAGTCCAGCGGTGGACTGTGTGTTTGTTTATATCACAGGTCACGAGTTCGAGTCCGGTCCTCAGCACCGATTCGGACAATTATCTTTTCTTTTAAATAAGGCAGAAAAGGAAATATCTATTTTGTATTTAAGTATAATAAAAACCGAATATTATAACATGTTGAACACACAGTCCAGCGGTGGACTGTGTGTTAGATTAACCCACAGGTCCCGGGTTCGAGACCTGTGGTGTGCATGACCGTTTCGCCTTAAACTGTTTTTAAAATAAAAATGATTTTCTGTTTAAATTCTAATTAATGTATATATATAATTAAAATCGGATATATAACGGGTTAGACACGTAGCTCAGTTGGTAGAGCTGCGTGCACGCGTACGGGAGGTCTCGGGTTCGAGCCTCACCGAGCGCACAACAATATTCCTCAAACCGGTCAACGACCAGTCAAAGTCAACTGTAGCAGAAAAAAAAATAAATATTTTTATTATTTTTATTTAATTATTTTAATTAAAAATCAATTACAAATACTTAAAAATAACATTTTTAAGATTAGAAAATAGCCTCAAACTCACAAAAATACACCCAACAATCCTACTAAAATAGTTTAATAAAATCCGTTTACTCACCAAACCATAATGCGATTTATCTAGGTTAAATCTCACTCGTGGTTAAAACCACTTCGCGTGCATTCATCATCATCAACCGAACGCACCCACTGTGAGTGAATCTTACAATTCCCCCTTTTAAATTACACGTTTTGGGGTGTGTCATGTGTTATGAAATAATTAATTTATTTATTTAAACTTGTGCCATACCACATCATGACTTAAACTTAGATTGATTTATTGTTGTGATTTATTTATATTCCGTTTGTCAAATTACATGAAACTCATACATTAAGCCCATCAGTTTCTCGTGGGAAACGAGTAGAACATCGCGTACTTCAATTCAAATTCATTATTGTTCATGTGTGTTTTCATTGAGTTTATATTGTTTGTAGTTGTGTTATTCATATTATCATGTTTATGCAATTCATTCATCAGGCCCCTCAGTTCCTCGTGAGAGACGAGTTGAGCATCGCGTGCCTTTAATTGTTTCCATTATTATTCATGAGTGTTTCATTTAACATCTTATGATTGTTGATCAAGTTACATCTAATTTTACTCATGTTTGGTTGTGCACATATTTCATAATCAATTTAAATAAATTGCTCAAATGTTTTCCATAGGATTCACTCGCCAACATTATGTTGATCCAAAAACCTTTTTACACATGATACAGGTGAACAGGTTGAAGCAAGGATAACATAGGATATGCCTTAGAAGAGAACAAAGGAGTTAGATTGTTAGTTAGATCATGTTGTATCACTATTGTAAACTTTCATTTAATTTGTATTAATGAATATGAAACATTTAATAAATGTCATGAGCTTTGATGATAACCCAATCATGCCCCGATCACCTTATCCGCTGCGGGTCGGGGTGTGACAGATTGGTATCAGAGCCATGACTATAGGGATATAGGATAGGTTATTAGACCCTTAGAGCCTATACTATAGTCTGCCTAAATTTTAAATTGATTAGGTGGGTACATACAAACTTGTGATATTTATTTGTTTCATATTTGTTTACATTTCAGTCAAACATACATGCTCATATACATGTTCATTATACATATATACATATTCATTATACATATATCGATGTTCATGTATTCAATTTATTTTCATATTCTCATTATCCAAAGATTTTATGCAAATTTCAATTCTCATCAAAGTAAGTTCTGCGACGGGCATGTAGTAACTGGAAGGGTACAAGTACCGGTAGTCGGAACGTCCTGTCTAGGCTGGCATTCGTATAAATCCAATATAACGGACCAGTTTGCCTACCTGGGGACCAACGATGAGAGTACGAAAGACCTATTAGGCCAAAGCATGCCACACCAAACGTCGTTCGAACTAACCCTACTTTGAGGTGTCACCGTGTCTACACCTGGACACATTCCGAACATCACACGTTGTATACATATTTCTCGATTTTCACCGGGTTTTGTGTACGCAACCAGGCAGAAACCGTGCGAACCATATGAAAAACCGGTAATTCATGGGGGCCCACATGATTACATAAGGTAAAGTATGGCGGCATGACGGGCCTAACAGCGAGCAAAGCCAAAGACATCCTATGGATGTAGTATTTTTGTATAATTATTTTATGAATGTTCATCCCTAATGCGACCCATGATCTCAAAAGCATCCAACTCATACCCTTGTCATGTATTCATTGTAGATGTCTTCTAACCTCGCCCGTAGGAAGACGAGAGCAAGAAGAGCCCGCGGACGCATGGCTGCCTTAATCGCTCAACAAATGGCTGCCGTAATACCCAACATTGTAATCCAAGTTCAACAAGCACTTACCCATAATCCTGTCAATCAAGCAAACCAAAACATTTTCAACTCTTCCCCAAATACCACTAAATGCACCTACAAGCATTTCAAATCATGCGACCCTCCGAAATATAAAGGGACTGAAGGTGTCACCGCACTCCTCCATTGGTTTGAAGAAATGGAGAATACTTTTCTAAATTGCGATTGCCCTGATGATCGCAAAGTGCGTTATGCTACCGGTCGACTATATGGGATAGCACTTACTTGGTGGAACACAGAGAAGGCCAAACGAGGTGTGGAAGATGCTATGACCCTAACTTGGAACGAGTTGAAGGAAATCATGACCAGACGATTTTGTCCAAGGAGCGAAATCAAGAAGCTAGAAGATGAATTTTACTCATTGAAGCAAGTGGAAGGAGACCACACCACCTACAACAAAAGGTTCCTCGAATTACATCAAATGGTTTCCAACATGTTTACTCCCCTCTACCGTTTGATCGAGCACTACATTCGTGGTCTTCCGTCAAAGATTCAAGACCCTGTGATAAGTACCAAGCCTGCAACTTTGGAAGCAGCAATGGAGCTAGCAACAGAGCTCACCGAGAACCGAATCCGAAACAAAGACTTCAAGGAGGAGAAGAAGAAGGATAAAGAATCGACTGAAACCTCCGACTCCACTCAAACTGAATCCCCTTCTCAACCCGAATCCCCTTCTCAACCCAAACCTAAGAGAAGAAGAGTCGGGCGACTTTTCGCTGCTACCCAACGAAATCAACCCGTTTTTCACGCTATATCCATCCGAGCAGTCCCAATCACCCAAGTGGCACCCAACTCAGCTTACCCAAATAAGAAACCGTATCTCGGACCTCACCCTCGATGCAACAACTGTTTTTATCACCATTCCCTTACTTTACCTTGCCGGCTATGTACAACTTGTGGACGTTATGGTCATTTGAGCAACGTTTGTCGCACCTTTCAAGACCAAACCTTTTCCCCTACACAAAACATGGCCCAAACTTATCATCAACCCCAACACCCCATGTTCCCATATGCTCGAGCTTGCTTCAATTGTGGCGACCCTACCCACCTTAGAAACACATGCCCTCAATTGGTTAATGTTATCAACACTCAAGCCCAATCAAACCCAGTTAACCAAGTAAACCAAGAAAACCCAACCACTATGCCACCAGCAAGAGGAAGAGTCTTCAATATCAACGCCAACCCTGTCGAAGATAATGACGGCCCTGATGAAGATACTCAGCTAGTCCTTTTCGCCGAAGATCCAGATTCAACTTCTATTGTTTAGTCTTATGTTTTTCTTTATCACATGGGTAGACTGTTAGAGTAATTATGGTATATTATATATTATATATTGTTTTCAGTATACGATTTTGCCGAGGCCGTGGCTCCCCATCCATCGAGGTTGAGTTGGATCCCCATTTTATTATGTGGTTGATCTTGGCGTGCCCGCACGATCGGCTCCGTTTGTTGAGCCTTGATCGGTTACGTAATATTTCATTTCAATACATGCAATACGCTCGGCTCCGTTTGATTGAGCCTTGAGTGCACAGTTCAATTTACATTTCAAGTTCATGCAATACGCTCGGCTCCGTTTGATTGAGCCTTGAGTGCACAGTTCAATTTACATTTCAAGTTCATGCAATACGCTCGGCTCCGTTTGATTGAGCCTTGAGTGCACAGTTCAATTTATATTTCAAGTTCATGCAATACGTTCGGCTCCGTTTGATTGAGCCTTGAGCGCACATACAATTTCATTATCAGTATCTTGTGGTTGTGGTGTTTGTAGTAGAGTCGCATCGAACTAACCATAACTTTCGGATAAAGTCAACGAAAATTTGACAAGGATATGGTGGATACGCCGATGGTACTTCCTATATATAAGTATTCTTGTCAAATGATCGGAGGCAATATCAGGCGGTTATGAGAGGTTCCATGCATAGGCTGTTTGTGTGGTTAAGTTATTCATATTCAGTACATGCAATATGTTCGGCTCCGTTTGATTGAGCCTTGAGCACACAATTTCAATTTCAGTACATTCAATATGTTCGGCTCCGTTTGATTGAGCCTTGAGCACACAATTTCAATTTCAGTACATTCAATATGTTCGGCTCCGTTTGATTGAGCCTTGAGCACACAATTTCAATTTCAGTACATTCAATACGTTCGGCTCCGTTTGATTGAGCCTTGAGCGCACATCCATTTTATTTTCAGTACATGCAATACGATCGGCTCCGTTCGATTGAGCCTTGATCGCACAGATATATTTCATTTCAGTAATTTATGTTTGTTGTATTGATTGTAGAGTTATAGGACTAATCATAATTCACTGTTAAAACCAATGAAAATTTGACAAGAATATGGTGGATACGCCGCTGGTACTTCCTATATATAAGTATTCTTGTCAAAGGATCAGAGGCATTAACGGATGGTTATGAGAAGTTCTATGTAGGATTTATTAGTTTCTTGGTAACCAATCATAACTTGTGGATAAAACTAATGAAAATTTGGCAAGAATATGGTGGATACGCCGCTGGTACTTCCTATATATAAGTATTCTTGCCAAAGGATCAGAGGCATTATCAGGCGGTTATGAGAAGTTCCAGGTAGGATTTATTATTGCCTTGGTTGGAATTTGTGATACATTTATATCATCATGTTATTTAAAGAGATTGGATTGTGTTCCATTTCTACATAAATTAACCTCTCCATCATAACAAACGAGAGAGGAACTTCCATCGTTCAAACATATATGTTATCAGAATGTGGATTCAAATATTTACTGTTGTGTTTATTCATGTTCAAATATTCGCTGATGTGTCTATTCATGTTCGAATATTTGCTGTTGTGTTTATTCATGTTCAAATATTTGCTGATGTGTTCATTCATGTTCGAATATTTGCTGTTATGTTTATGTTCAAATATTTGCTGATGTGTTCATTCATGTTTGGATATCAGCTGTTGTGTTTTTATTTATGTTCCATGTAGATTGTAGTGTTAGAAGTTTTGCCTTAGGATATAACCATATTTTTCCCAAACGTATCTAAACTCTTATGCATGATATCATTTTTAGCGAATCATTCCTGTTTATCAATATTCATACAGTAGGCAACAAAAAGCGATTCCTGAATAGGGTACATAACCCTTACAAGGAACGTTACCGCCTCGAACAAAAACTTAAAACCCTCATTTTTCTGAGCATACAACTGTCAAACAAAACGTCATCATCCTTTTTAGTCAAAATATATCATTATTTAAATTTCGGGACGAAATTTCTAAAAAGCAGGGGATACTGTAACATCCGTCAAAAAACGGATTTACCAAACCCGCTCCGTTTATCAACCGAACAGTCAGTCAAAATTTTCGTTGCGAATTAAATGCCCAAAATATTTTTAAACGATCCGTAATCAATTATTATACGGGAATATATATTTAGTTTTTGAAAAACCGTCAAAAATCGCAAAATAAAAATAAAATACATCTGCCGGGTTTCGAACCCGGGTCTGTACCGAACCAGAATCAAGTCTTAACTCTCACCCACAAACCACTGCGCCGCTTGTTATGTTTGATGAATAACAGAATCATTTAATTGATATAGTGACTTTACAAATTCAAAACCGGCGCCCAAACGGTTCAGTCGTCGGAATCCCGGAATATTCGCGAGCCTTAACTACGATTTACGTTATAACGTAAACCTTTAATCAGACGTCGGTTATAACCGATGTTTGAAGTCCGCGACACTTTTCAAAACCGCCGGAAAACTTAAATTGATGAATACAGTTCAAAATCAGACCAAATACATTTCGATTATTCCCTATAAATTCAACCACAATCGTCTGCAAACCTTTTCGCTAAAAATCACATCTTTTCACGGCGTAATTTCTCTCGCCGGAATAAACCTGTTCGTCGCCGGAAAACCGGTTTCCCCATTGCCGAGCTTTTCTGAACCTCTGAAGCTGATACCGGTGATACCCTTACCTTTTCCAAACTTTTCGGAGACTAGCTGCTACAAGGAACACGTCGCCGGAGTTGAATTCAGTCGCCGGAGTTTCTGCCGGAAAACAGAGAGTTCAGTCGGTATATTCTCCGCTCAGTTTCTTTTCCTTTTCACTTCTATCTCACCAGTAATTAACCTAAAACACTATTGAAACTTGAATAAAAACTCGAACCAGTCAGACCCGATTTCTGGTTCAACTTTGTCGAAGAAGACGACGCACTACCATATCATATAAGTATATTATAAATCATGATTTTAATCGGGTTAGACACACAGTCCAGCGGTGGACTGTGTGCACATAAGACGTTAATTATGCAAAGGTCTCGAGTTCGATTCCCGTCTCACACGCTGCCTTAATAAAATCTATTTTTTTTTATTACTGAACCGGAGTCGCCTTAGTTATATGTTAAGTATATTAATAACCGGAATAATAACCAAGTTATACACACAGTCCAGCGGTGGACTGTGTGTTTGTTTATATCACAGGTCACGAGTTCGAGTCCGGTCCTCAGCACCGATTCGGACAATTATCTTTTCTTTTAAATAAGGCAGAAAAGGAAATATCTATTTTGTATTTAAGTATAATAAAAACCGAATATTATAACATGTTGAACACACAGTCCAGCGGTGGACTGTGTGTTAGATTAACCCACAGGTCCCGGGTTCGAGACCTGTGGTGTGCATGACCGTTTCGCCTTAAACTGTTTTTAAAATAAAAATGATTTTCTGTTTAAATTCTAATTAATGTATATATATAATTAAAATCGGATATATAACGGTTAGACACGTAGCTCAGTTGGTAGAGCTGCGTGCACGCGTACGGGAGGTCTCGGGTTCGAGCCTCACCGAGCGCACAACAATATTCCTCAAACCGGTCAACGACCAGTCAAAGTCAACTGTAGCAGAAAAAAAAAATAAATATTTTTATTATTTTTATTTAATTATTTTAATTAAAAATCAATTACAAATACTTAAAAATAACATTTTTAAGATTAGAAAATAGCCTCAAACTCACAAAAATACACCCAACAATCCTACTAAAATAGTTTAATAAAATCCGTTTACTCACCAAACCATAATGCGATTTATCTAGGTTAAATCTCACTCGTGGTTAAAACCACTTCGCGTGCATTCATCATCATCAACCGAACGCACCCACTGTGAGTGAATCTTACAATTCCCCCTTTTAAATTACACGTTTTGGGGTGTGTCATGTGTTATGAAATAATTAATTTATTTATTTAAACTTGTGCCATACCACATCATGACTTAAACTTAGATTGATTTATTGTTGTGATTTATTTATATTCCGTTTGTCAAATTACATGAAACTCATACATTAAGCCCATCAGTTTCTCGTGGGAAACGAGTAGAACATCGCGTACTTCAATTCAAATTCATTATTGTTCATGTGTGTTTTCATTGAGTTTATATTGTTTGTAGTTGTGTTAGTCATATTATCATGTTTATGCAATTCATTCATCAGGCCCCTCAGTTCCTCGTGAGAGACGAGTTGAGCATCGCGTGCCTTTAATTGTTTCCATTATTATTCATGAGTGTTTCATTTAACATCTTATGATTGTTGATCAAGTTACATCTAATTTTACTCATGTTTGGTTGTGCACATATTTCATAATCAATTTAAATAAATTGCTCAAATGTTTTCCATAGGATTCACTCGCCAACATTATGTTGATCCAAAAACCTTTTTACACATGATACAGGTGAACAGGTTGAAGCAAGGATAACATAGGATATGCCTTAGAAGAGAACAAAGGAGTTAGATTGTTAGTTAGATCATGTTGTATCACTATTGTAAACTTTCATTTAATTTGTATTAATGAATATGAAACATTTAATAAATGTCATGAGCTTTGATGATAACCCAATCATGCCCCGATCACCTTATCCGCTGCGGGTCGGGGTGTGACAGACCAAATATCAGGGGAGTGCAGAGATGGTGAAGAGCAAAAAGGCTCTAATCATGAAAGAATTCGACATATTCACAATGCTCAAAGGAGAGACGATGAAACAAATGATAGAACGATTCTGTCATTTGAAGGTGATTATGAGAAGGTATGGTCTTGAGAAGACAGAAGAAGAATACATTGATAAACTAGCTGATGCTTTGCCTGGAGGTGAATGGACAACATATCTCATGGTGCTAAAAGAAAGTCCAAGCTGGGAATTCTTCAAGTTATCTACTTTTATCGGTAAGCTGGAGGGGCACGAGATGGAATTGTTGAAGATCGCCAAGTCAAAGAATTCGAATGTTGCTCAAGATATAGGGCTTTATTACAAGACTGGAGCTCAAGAGAATATTTCAAGCCCAAAGATCCAAACTACTTTCAGTGCGAATATGAATTCCTCGAATCATTCGCCACAGAGCCAAATTCAATCATATTCTAACTATGATCAGAGTCCTCAGAGTGCATCATATTCAAGCACGGGTTCTAATCAGAATAATCAATCAAAATCTGATCCAAATGTGTTTAGATGCAACATTGCAGTCAACTTAAACAATGTCGTTTCTGAACAAGCGGCCAAACAACATATGGCACTACTTGCCACCGTGTTGGAATCTTATTAGAGTTTAGTGGCCGGAAAGATTGGTAATCCAGAAATGACTGCAGAGGATTACGATCAAGTGGATGAGGAAGAGCTTGAGTTGATGGACATCAAATGGTCCTTAGCTTTGATTATTCGAAGAGTTACCAAATTTGTTGCACTGACCGGAAGAGATATCGGAAACTCGAGCAACAAATTGGGTTTTGACAAGATGAAAGTTACTTGCTTCAGATGCTGACAAAAAGGGCATTTCAAACTAGAGTGCAAGAATCCAGAAGCAAGTGGCAACCAAAAACCTTTCGGAGGCGGAAGTGATTACTACAAGAAGTCGTTGCAATATAAGCCATTTCCGAAGAAAACCCAAACCGAAGTTCAAGAGAAACCATCCAACAACACAGAGAAAGCTATGGTTGCTTCGAATGAAGATGATGGATTTGATTGGAACTCATATATTGCCAAGAAGACTGGGGTTGCTCTACTGGCTGAAATCGTAGAAGATACATATGCTGAGGATGCAGCTATGGAGAACGCAATACTAGAAGAATACTTGCAACAAGCAGAAGAAGAGGAATCTATCATCACACGAGAATGCAGAGTGTTCTTTCTCCTAACATGACTTCTAGTTTTGCAGGTTGCTTTGGTGATGCAGTATCTTCTAAGCATGTCATTGAAGAAACGAAACAAGAAGTTGAAGAAGTCATCAATGTGACTAAGGAGATGAATGAGGAAAACCTCACAAAGATCTCAAACAAAGTGATGATGGCAAATTTGACAAAGTTAGGTCCGGAGGAAAAAGTTGTAGAAAAAGAAGTTGTAAAACTGCAAATCGTTGAGGTTGAAAAACCTTGTATGAAGTGTACTGAGTCTTGTGTGCAATGCGCTGAAAAGTCTCAAATCATAAGTGAACTCAATGTGCATAACAACAATTTTAAATATGATTATCGCACAATGAAGGAAGCTTATGATAAAATGAAAGACGGTTACGGCAGGCTTGATAAAAACAACATTGAACAACATGATACAGTGAGAATTTTAAAAGCAACGGTAATGGAAAAACAAAAAGCTATTAACATCTACATAAATACCATTGCTGAAACTAAACAAGAGCTTCAAGATATGAAAATCGAAACCGAAAGGGTAAGACAGCTTTTAAAAAGTTATACCACAAATGCTTATGTCATCGACCATATTCTTCCAACAATTCAGTCGGAAGAAAATGATCAGAAATCAAATGGTAAAAAACATGGAGATTTAGCAATGTTCCACCACCCTTGTGTGAAAAGTATTGTCGCAAAAAAGCTGAAGGGATGGAAAAGGTGCTTAATATTGAACTTTTGACCGAAAAGAAAAATGAGCTGCCTGAGAACATTGACATAACCTACACAAAAGATGACAGTGAAACTGTGGTAAAAAATGTTGTTGAAAATGTTTTGAGTGAATCTGATGATGGCAGCTTTGAGAGCGCCAACTCGAGTTCGAACAATTCTGAATCACAATCTAAAGATGACGATACATCATCGGAAGATAGCCTAAGTGATGATCCTAACGTTGTCATGTACAAAGTTAAGGAATCTAGTAGACGATATTTCAATGACAGTTTTCCGATTCAAAATGTGAAAGAAGACCAAATTGACAAATTGTTCAAACTTGTTGAAGTATCATCAGAAGATTTGAAAAGAAATGAGAAAAATTTTTATTCTAAACCTAAAAGAAACTATAATAACTACCGAAGAAATGGTGGTCACTTTCCTGAACGTAGGAGAGCGGGGTTGGGTTTGGAAGAAGAAGAGGAACCGAAAAAGAAACAGTACCATTTCGCGAATATAAAAATAAGAACATGGCTTTCGTGTATGGGACTAGTACGGTTCATGAAGAGAATTTGATTGGAAACAATCAAATGACGAGTTCAAAAAGGAGAAGGAACTTTGGGATAAGGCTAAATCCGCAAGTGGTGTAAAACCCACTAATGGACATTCTCATGATACTCGGACTTGCTTCAAATGTAATGAAGTTGGTCACATTGCTCATTGGTATCCAAAATCTAAGCCCGTGTATCTTCGAAGAAAAACAAATTCAGATGTTGAGAAACTCAAGCAACCAGAGATTGTAAACCTATCACAATCCTAAAAAGAAACAATGAATCTAAAAATGAAGTGAAACCTAAAACTGAATCAAAGTTTGAAAACTCAACTTTTGAGAAAGGTGAGTCTTCCAAATTGAACGAAAACAAAGATTCAAGGTTTTACATTAAGAAAGCAAGAGTTAAATCACAATCCTGGGTTGCAAAGAAGAAAACAACAACATCTGAAGTTGCAAAGTCTGGGTTAGTTGAAATTAAAGTCGACAAAGTTCTGAATCTAAGGATAAACTTGAAACTGACAAAGTTTGTCCAAAACTTTCAAAAGATAAGAAGAAAGTTAAGTTTGAAAACGTAAATGTCAATGAAGTCTCAGATGATGACTTAGAATATTAGAGGGCTTATGAGGATGTTTATGAAGATTATTATCCCAAACCCAAGACCAAAAAGGCTTGGGTTGCACTTTTTCACTGAGTTATTAATGTGTGCAAGGGCTCCAGAGATCCATATTATCGAAGTGGATTCTGGATAGCGGAGCTTCAAGGCACTTGACCGGGATGAAAGCACTACTCTTTGATATCAAAGCGATTAATGGAGGGTATGTAGGTTCGTTGGAAATCAAGAGGAAGGATTGTTGCTGAAGGAAAGCTTTCGAATGGTGTGGTATCTTTTGATCGTGTTAACTATATCGCCGAACTAGAGAACAATCTTCTCAGTATCTCAAAGATTTGCAATAAGCAGTTCACAGTTCATTTCAATGATAAGGAGTGCATTATTCTAAAGTTGGGCTTCAAGATTCCTGATGATTGGATTCTAATGCACGCTCCACGCGAAAACGATCTCTACATTCTAGACATGAGTGTTGCTACAACATCGTCAAAGTCGGCTCAATGTTTTGTCACAAAAGCCACAGAGAAGGATTCGATTCTATGGCACCGAAAGATGGGGCATATACATCTGAGGAAAATGAATTTTCTGGTTCACAATGACTTGGTCGAAGGAGTAAATCTTCGAAGCTTCCATATGAGAGATCATTGTCTTAAATGCAAGAAAGGGAAGCAGATTAAGAAGTCACATCCTAAGAAGATTCTTAACTCCATAAAGTTGCCGCTTGAACGTCTACATATGGATCTTTTCGGTCCGGTGAATGTTTGAAGTATATCCAGAGATCTGGATTGTTTGGTCATCACAGATGATTATTCTCGATATTCATAGGTTTTCTTTCAAGAGTCTAAAGATGAAACGTTCGAAAATCTTGTGATTCTCTTTAAGAAACTTGAAAATCTATATCACCTCCCTGTTCGACGTATTCGAAGTGATAATGGCACGGAATTCAAAAACAACAAGATGAAGAGTTTTACAATGCCAAAGGAATTCTGCTTGAATTCATTGCACCCTACACTACACAACAAAATGGCGTAGCTGAGAGGAAGAACAAAACTCTAATTGAAACAGCAAGAACAATGCTTGCAGATTCCAAGCTTCCTGATAGCTTCTGAAGTGAGGCAGTTGCAGCGGCATGCTACACTTTAAACAGGGTTTTAACAGTCAACCCGACCAAGAAGACTTGCTTCGAAATTATCAACCGAAGGAAACCAAATCTAAAGTATCTAGAGCCGTTTGGTGCACCGTGCACAGTGATTGATTCCGATGGAAAATTTGGTGCTAAAACGCTTGAAGGTTTCTTTGTTGGTTATGCTAATCCGCTCAGGAGAGTTTCCATTCCTACTTTGAGACAAGTGGTCGAAGCCAACACGTAGATTGCTTTCGGTACACAACTCCTATTCAGAGGAAAGGCGATGCGTGGTTGTTCAATTATCAAGATTTGTGGAAGTCATTCAACTTGCTAGAAGAACCATCTGATGAAGAACTTGCAGCTCTTTATTATCTTCAACAGTCGGCAAACCATGAACAAATTCTAAGGCCAATAGTGGTTAATCAACCTACTGTTGGTTCTACATCGTCTTCTGGTGCAGGTCCGAGTAATACTGGTGTTCCAGTTGAACAAGTGGTAACACCTACTACAACTCCAGTAAATGTTTCCACTGAACCAGGAAATGCTCTACGAGCCCATTATTTCTCAGAATCAGAATTCCGACTCTGATGAAGCTCCAACTTTCGATTATGATGGAGAATCTTCCTCTGATGAAGAATCCGAGCAGATATCTAACATGTTAAACCAATCTGCTGGCCCGAGCAATCAAAATGAAGCTACATCTAGTGCTCCTGAAGTTGATTTGATAGTTGATCTGAATATTTCAAATCAGAACAGTACGGTTGATGTTCCTAGCGAGGAGAATCCACAATGTTATTCATATCACCCTTCAACCACATAATTGGAGAGTTACAGACTGGTGTGAGAACGAGAAACCAGATCAACAAAGCTTTAAGCTATTTCTATACTCGAGTGGCTCCGACTCAAGATTATTGCTATTATTCATGTTTCATATCTCAAATCGAGCCGAAGACTGTGAATGAAGCTTTGGGTGATGAGAACTGGGTAATTGCGATGCAGGAAGAGTTATTACAGTTTGAGAAACTGGGAGTTTGGAGACTTGTCGACTTACCACCTAAGTAAAAACGATAGATACGAAGTGGGTCTTCAAGTGTAAGAGGGATGATCGAGGTGTGATCGTTAGAAACAAAGCTTGGTTGGTTGTCAAAGGTTTCCACCAGCAAGAAGGAATTGACTATACGGAAGTCTATGCACCAGTTGCACGTTTAGAGTAAATCTGCATTTTCCTTGCACTCGCTGCTTGGAAAGGTTATAAGGTGTACCAGTTAGATTTGAAATCCGCATTTCTCTATGGTAAGCTACGCGAACAAGTGTACGTCGGCCAACCACCGGGGTTCGTCGATCCGCTGAACAAGAACAAAGCTTATCTCTTAGACAAAGCCCTATACGGACTACATCAAGCCCCGGGAGCTTGGTACGAGACGTTATCTCAACATCTCGTAGGAAAAGCTTTACGAGAGGCACAGTGGATAGTACATTGTTTACCAAAGAAGTCGGAAGTCATCTAATCATCGTACAAATCTATGTGGATGATATCATCTTTGGTTCAACAATGACAGTCTTTGCAAAGAATTCGAGAAGATTATGAAGAAGAAATTCGAAATGTCTTCTATGGCGAAATGAAATTCTTCCTCGGGTTACAAGTTGATCAGTTACAAGACGGCATATTCATTCATCAAACGAAATATGTTCATGATATTCTGAAGAAGTGTGAAATGAATAGCTCGAAGCCGCTTTCGAATCATCTGGCGCTGAATCACGGGATTTGCATTGACGAAACAGGAACCAAAGTGGATGATACGCTCTATCGGTCGATGATAGGATCTCTTATGTATCCGACAGCATCTCGCCCAGATATCATGTATCCTACCTGTCTTTGTGCAAGATATCAGTCCAGTCCCAGAGTATCTCACATGTAGATAGTCAAAAGAATATTCCGTTACCTGAAGGGATGTCCAAGCACCGGCTTGTGGTATCCAAAGAATGATAATTTCATCTGACGGGATATGCTGATTCTGACTTTGGGGTGGACAAGTTGAATTCAAAGTCTACGACGGCTGGTTGCCAGTTCTTCGAACTCGATTTGTAACGTGGCAATGCAAGAAACAAACCACGGTCTCTCTCTACTTGTGAGGCAGAATATATTTCTGCTTCGAGCTGTTGTTCACAAATCCTTGGATTCAACAACAGATGAGGGACTTTGGATTGAAATTTCTTGATACGCCTTTATATGTAGACAATAAGGCAGCAATCGACATAACTAAAAATCCAGTTCATCACTCTCGAACTAAACACATCGAAATTCGTTATCACTTCATTCGTGACTGCTATGAAAAAAAGTTGGTACGAATAGAAAAAATCTACACTGATGAATAAAAAGCTGATTTTTATACTAAAGCTTTTCCTTTAACAAGATTTAAATATCTAATGAGGCTTATCGGTATTAAAAATTTGTTGACAGGTGCGGAGGCAGTGGTTGAATATGGATCGGACGACGAGTTCACGTGATCCACATTGGTTTGTTATCTTTTAGATTAGTATGTCTTAAAAACTGAAATACAAAAATATGTTTTTGATTTAGGGGGAGAAAATTATGAGAAAATACAAAAACATATGAAAAATCAAAAAATACAAAAACATTGAAAAAGACAAAAAAAATTGTGTCACAAAGGAAATGATAGTACATCAGTGGACTATCACAGTACGCTAAAGAATTGTAAAGTGTAAAAGTGATAAACAAGTCTTACTGTGGATGTGTCGATAGGCTTTACACGTTCAGTAAATTGTTTCCGGGATATAAACTAAATTTTACAACTGCTTAAACTTGTGGCTTAACATCTCTTGGGATATATGGACTTAGTACTCTGAAATTTCGTTTGAGAGATTGCTTTATTATGAGATACGAGGTCTCTATAGATGATTGATATCTGGGGTATTATACAAGTTCTTCTGATTTTGCGGAAGCAATAGCCTAGAACTTCTATAATGCTTTTGCTAAAAACCCAAAACTGTATGCAAACTTGAAAAGAATCGAAAGATCTAATCATTTGCAATGCTTAAAAGATTCCTTAATTAGAACACACCTTTAAGTCGAGCCTTCATCTCTTTGTCGATACGGTGGTATTAACCTGAGCTCTCTAGGCTTCGCATTAACCCAGATACAGATATCAATTACGCTATATTCACCTGTAAGATGAAATTTAGGGAATCTTGATACGGGAGTATATTCTGAGTTGGGAACCATAGTTAAGTTAAGTTTCATAATTCTACCTAAGATATCTTGGGACAATTGAGAAATGTGTCAAAGTTTAAGTGGACAAACATATCGACAATCTAGGTAAACGAGTTTAAAACTTAAAGTCATCAAAAGATCAATGGTCCCGGTGATTTGTCTCAAACAACGGATATGATCCTTAGACACGAATTCACAAAAATATGTCTGTAAATATGTTTGTACATAGTTTACTTGCTTTAAGTGCTTTACAGATTAAAACCAAAAATATTTTCAGTGTGTTTTAGCATAAACTTTCAAAAATACAAAAAGATTTTGTTTCTACATTAGTTTCTACAAGCTAATGTTGGAAAACGGATCTTCAAGGTCCGATAAGGTGCTAAACTGGTGGAAGTCTAATTGACAACGGGCTGGGAGCTAATCTGTTAAGCGAAAACGATTAAAGTTCATTAATTTGAAACTTTAATTTGAGAAAAACCAACAGTTTGTTCATAACGGGTCGAATCGAGGTCATTAACTTGGACTCAACAGACAAATCGGTTAACCAAGGTCATTAACTTGGACTTGGTCAACTGAGTGGATTGTTAAAACTGGTAAAAGTTGAAAAGTTCAGGGTCAAAATTGAAAATTTTGAAAAAGTTAATTTTGAGTTTGATCAAGTTCGCCCGAACTTGTTCTGGGTATGAGAAAACTGATTTGATATCAAGTTCGCTCGGACTTGTTTGTGCTTAAGTGAAGTAATCAACAAGTTCTCCCGGACTTATTACCTATATATAAGGAATAAGTTCGCCCGAACTTCATTACTTGTTTTCTGAAACACAGAGCGAACTTAGGCGATCTTGAGCGAACATCAAAATTGCACATTTTAAGTCGAATTGCTGCCAAAATTGAACCTGATTATTAGTGACTAGCACACTAATCATCATGGCACATGTATTAATTCGAAGAATGAACAATAATTTGACCGAGTTTGAGTATTTTGGATCTGAACTTGTTGATACGACTTGACTAAGGACGTTTTAGGATAATTTGAACCATAAAATGTGTTATACAATCATAATCGACCTTAAACGTATCCTTAAATTGGCTAAGAATGTCTTTTACATGTTGTTGTAGGTTTTAAATGAAAGATAACAAGTTCGCCCGAACTTGTTAACTGGTTCTTTGAACCAAGTTCGGTCGAACTTATCCTTAAATGTGAAAATTATGGATATCTTACAAGTTCGCCCGAACTTGTCTGATGATTTCAAATTCATAAAGTTTTGATAAGTTTGCCCGAACTTGTCTATTAATCAATCAAAATCTGTTAACATAAGTTCGCCCGGACTTGATGTAATTTAGATGTGTAAATGTGTATCAAGTTCGCCCGAACTTGTCTGTTAATCAATCAAAATCTGTTAACATAAGTTCGCCCGACTTGATGTAATTTAGATGTGTAAATGTGTATCAAGTTGATGTAATATTTTGTGAAAATGCAAAATTTCTAAGCGTTTGTCTCGAGTTTCTTGTTTGCAGAATATCCAGCTTTCGTTCAATAAATTTCGCAACACATGCGTCACGCTCGACAAGACTGTCTGTTCATCTCTAGCAGCATATGACAACATTATTGATTTTATGACGCGCATTCCGATAAATAAGGCGATCACGGAAAAGACTGTTGTGTATAGATCACACGTGTACAGATTTTGGAGCTCAGCGTCATTGAATGAGAATAGCACAGTGATCACATCTATTGTCCGCATCGGAAATGAAGATAAGGAGATTACAGTATCTGAAGCTGATATCCGCAAAGTTCTAAACTTCAACGACAATGCTGAAGATCCAATGTTACTTGATGAGAGGATGGTACGAGGTTGTTTTTGCCGAATGGGCTATAAAGGGCATGTGAACGAATCAACATTGAAGAAAGGGGGAGTTCCGAATCCCTACAAGTTCTTGATGCACCTGATTATACATGCTTTCATCCATCAAAAAGCGGGATTAGATGATGTTCAGGATTATATGGCGTGTATGGCTATTGCGTTGATCCTAAACAAGAAATTCAACTTCTCAAAGCTCGTGTTCACTCACATGAAGAATAATATGGGAACGAGCAGGCTTGTTATGTATCCGAGATTCGTACAGATGCTCATTGATGATAAGTTCAAGAAAATTACGAAGGATCCAAACGATATTCTTTATCTTAGCCATATGGATGAAGTTACAGTCAAGAAGCTTATCACGTTCCAAAAACAAGCTTCAGCGCCAGTTGCTAAACCACTATTTGGTGCTTGGTTTCTGCTGATTATATCACACCGCCTGAATACAAGTGGTGTAAGGAAGTAGTGGTGATGAAAAAGAGGTGAATGTTGAAGAATAATGGTTATCAACGTTCAAAGAAAAGCAGCAGTGATTGGTTCTTAATGAAAGTTGTTGAAGAGAAGGAAAAAACTTCTAGAAGACAAAGAAAGTCGACACTATCTTATCGATGAAGAAGAACCTGAGAATGTACAACATGAAGCTGGTTCAAGTGTTGCCGTTAATGTTGAAAGTCAAGAGACAGAGAAGACTACACAAGAGGATGATGTGAATCTCTGTGACGTCAAAAAGGACGAAGATAGTGATGATTCTCTCGAAAAAGAAACAAAGAAAGCTATTACTGAAAAAGAGTCAGAAAAAATAAAGGAAGTTGATGCTGACTACGAACCGGAGACTGAAAAAGGTTCTGATGAGGAGAGACCCAAGAAAAAAGCGAACGAGTAAAGTCTTCTGCAAAAGAAACTACATTGAAGACTACAGGTTCTCCGAGTACAAAAGGAAGACAAAAGCCGAAAAGCCGTCGTTGCATTGGCAAGAAGAAAGGCACATAAGTCCCATAAGAACCTTCTGGTGCAAAAGAAACAGGAGCTACACAAGAACCTCCTGCGGCTGAAACAGTTCAAACTTCTGCTGTTGAAGAGACTATTGTGCAAACAGGAGTTACACAAGAACCTCATGAGTTTAATTTGCATGAAATTCCTATCATTATGTCTCAAGATCCTCCAACAAATTCTCAACCAGAAAGTTCTGTTCCTAAAGAAGTTCCAGTTCATACACCGAAGAGTACTCCAAAGTCAACACCAAAGACGACTCCGAGGTCAAAGCTTTTTGGAAGTATCCCTGATGAACCAGTTGATATTCAAGATCTGAATGATTTCTTTCCAGACACAAATGTTGATGAACTTGAGAAAAGAGTCAAAGTTCTGGAAGATAAAGTATCAAAGAATGAAAGTGAGAAAGCTGCTTCGGAAGAGATGGTGAAACAAAGCGAAGTTGAGAAAGAAATCTTGAACGACAAAATGAAATTCTTGGAAGGTGATCGTGGTTACTTAAAGGCATTTAATTAAAAGTCTATAGGATGCGAATGAACGATTGCAGAAAGAAATTGCAGAATTACGATCAGAGAGGGATTTGAATGATCGAAGGTTTTCTAGCCTACAGATAGTGTTATCCAAAGTCTGGAAATTGATTTCACTGCTGAGTATGAAAGATTGGATTTACAAGAGGCAAAAGAGAAAGCAGAGAAAGAAGTTGCAGAACAGGAAAGGGTAAGCATGTAATTGAAGGAATTCCCGAAACAACGGAGCCTGTAATTAAATCTGCAAAAGCTTCCGAGTCCGAAATCACTTCCTGAGAAAGAACAGAACAAAAGGACGATGAAGAAGCTGAGGACGATGATAATGATAATGAGCCTGAAGATAATCCGAAAGACGATTCCGATAACGATGATGGTAATGACGATGATCAGGTGGAGTTGGTTTGAAGATTTTTAATGCTAAAGTGACTGATGAGTTTGATTTTTCCTCACGACTGAACGATGAAGTAAACATGATGGAAGATCAAAGTAAGGGGGAGCCAACAGGGCAAACTGATGAAGATATGACAGATGCAATCGTTGCAATGCCTGTTGCTACTATGCCTACAAAGCCATTGATACTAATGTTAGAGCATAATGTAGAAGAAGGAGAGTTTGTTCACAACTTTTCAAAGGAAGATCTTGCAAAGCTGCTCAACGTTGATGCTGAAACGTTTGATTTTGATTTCGAAGAGCAAGTGGTGAATATTGATACATTTGAACCAAATGAACACTGCTACAAAAGAAGATCTGATGTGATGATTATAATAAAGTTATTATTGAAGATTGGTAAGATGATGATACAGATGAAGCAGAAAAGTATGTTGGTTTTAAATACATACAGTTTTCCTACTTTCGAAGAGATGTACGAGCAGTTGAATGAAGATTTGTTAAAGGAAAAGATAGCGAGTCTATGCGAGAAGGAAAGGTTCCTAAGTCGATGACTAAAGAAGAGATTGCAAAAGCAAAGAAGTCCTAGTTTAAAGAGATGCCTAGAGAAAGAAAGTTCTGACGATCGTTAGCATTCTTTACCAGAGATGCAGATAAGTCATTGGTGATATCCTAAGTTGGGTTGGTTGAAAGAACTGAATGTCTACGCCATCAAACGAGAATATGGGGTGCAATACTTTAGATACTTGGCAGACTTCAGTACATTACCGTATTGGGATGTGGAGGGTTAGTACAGACAAGGAATGTAAGTTACCACATGAAGTTTATTGATCAATTATTGTGGAAGATGATAAAGTTTGAAGCGACGCAAGGATTCAAGTACTGGAAACCGTTTATACCGAAGCGCCGAATCAAAACAAACAAGCAAACGGGAGAAAAAGACATAACATTGATTATGAACGTCCATGTGCGATGAAGAACATACCCCTAATGCCAATGAACAAGATTTATATCCATTTTCCAAGTGGTGGCAAGTTGATCCAACGACATGTGAAGCAGTGATAGTGTTGAAGTTCAAAGAACACTTGGATATTACGAAAGAAAGATCGGCTGAAGTGTTTAAGAAAGAAGGTTTGTGGGGGTTATAGGAGGAGATACGCATACTAGACCCGATGTGGCTAGTGAACTGTTCTAAGGAGGATATTCGATGTCTATTTTTCAACAAAATATGTTATGAGAAGCGTGAAGAGGTTCAAGCGATGCAGTATCAGAGGATCATAAATGTTTGCTACGCTCACGGCGTAAATTCAGGAAGAATGTGGGAGTCTAGCTGGAGAGAGTTAGAGCGCAAAGAGTTTCTGAAGGAGAAAGGTGTCAGGAAAGACTACATGAGAAAGGTAGGGAGGCGAGGCTTAGACGTTTTCAGTTCATGACTAAAATGCAACCTACAGATCAAACCCGATTCCTGCGGAAGAAAGAAGAAAGAAACCATACAAGAATTTCTTTGGGCGCTACAGATGAAAGATAGAGTTTTTTGAAGACTGATAAAGACGAAGACGATATCCAAGGGGGAGTCTGTTAGTACAGTATGTCTATGTCTTAGTCTTGTATCGAGTCTGTTTAGATTGGATTAGATTATGCTAGAAAAGTGATGTATTTTATGTAAATAGCTAGCAAGTTCGCCCGGAAGTCATGATGCTTGAACAAGTTCGGCCAAACTTGTTCAACAAGTTCGCCCGAACTTGTTCTATCCCAAGCGAACTTGCAAGTCGATAAATAGTAGCTTCTAGGTTCACATTTGTAACTTTGGCAGAATTGAGGCGAAGCTCTTTCGGATCTGGAACTCACATGTATTGAACTTTAAGATCAATAACAGACAATTTAACGAGTAATTCTTGCATAATTGATTAACATGTCATTTAGTTTCCGCCTAATTAGACATTAGATACCAAATTAGGTTCCTGTGCTATCAAGGAGCGATCTAACAATCTCCATCTATATCATTCAACCCACCAGCCTCTGAAGCAGGAATAACCTTCTTGCTACACTTCGAACACGCAACATAAAACCATCCATAATCCTCCTCAACCGATCTTATAGTACCAAGAACAACAAATACAGGTTCCTGCAATCAAGATATTATTTGAAGTATTCAGATACATAAATAATTAATACAAAGATGACATCAACCTTATATATGTTTGTTATCTATGCGGGAAGAAGAAAACGACCACAATGTCATTTTTTATGAAGTAGCATAATATATTTCTGAACCATATTTGATGATTTTGCTACTAATCATAAAATAGTGAAAAAATGGGATTTGGCCTTGCAATTTTTAGTTTTCTTTAGTTTTTAAGTTTATTTGTGTATTTTATGTTTAATTATTATAATTATTTTTATTTAATGAAAATGTTTTTTTATTTATTTTAATTAATAAAATATGCATGGTCAAATGGGTTTCAAGATAGACGTCCCCTCCCTTTGGACCACACGGTGTGGACGGGCTTTAAGATGGGGAATTATGGACACGTGGACCATGCGTCAGAACAGGCATGGTGTTAAACAGAGAGTGTGACTTGGGTATGGAAACGTGGCGATTTTCAACACGTATCACACACCTTTTGTATATTTTATAATTAAAATTATATAAAATGTATTAAAAATTATAAAAATATTACTAGTAGTTAAACAAATACATAACACTAAAAAACATTACTTAAAATAAAAAGTAAATTACAATTTTGGCCCCTGTGGTTATATTACTTTTACCCTATCAGACCAAAATGGAAACTTTTGTCATCTGTACCCCAACATTCTATATCTAACTATTTTAGCCCCTATGACTAACATCATCCATAACCCAGGTTAATAATTTGTCTAATCTCCTCACATGGTGGGCAATTAAGTAATTTCACCTACCTAAATAAATATCATTTATAAATAAAACCACTGCTTTACCTAATTCACCTCATCTTCTTCAAGTTTTCCCTCTCAAACCCTAGTTCACCTAAATAAATATCCATTATAAACAAAACCCCAGTCTAAAAGACGACGGTTTTAGTCCTGGGAATCAGATTGCTTCCAGTAATGGAGAAGATGAGGGTATTTATGGTTTCGGAGATGAAGATGATGAAGGTGAATGGTGTTTCCGATGGTGATGACTGACGGTAATGATTTGGGTTGAGTATGGGGAAAACAGAAGGGGTGGTCGGTTACTCTTTCACTCCGGCGAGCACTCAATGACGAGGTAAACTCTATTTTCCCTCCCTCATTTATACATCGGCGACCATAGATATTCACAGTGGTAATTGCATGATGATGATGGTTATTGTAATGGTAAGGTTATGATGAATTTTGGTATGATGGTTAATGGTGACATAGAAGATGATGGTTGCTAAAGATATTATATGGTGATGGTGCTCGTTGAACATTTATTGCTAGCTGTGTTATTCTTAGGTGAATGATAGCGTGAAACCCAAATCTGTAGATCACCATTGTTAACTTAGGGTTTGAGAGGGAAAACTTGAAGGAGATGAAGTGAATTAGGTAAGGAGGGGTTTTATTTATAAAGGATATTTATTTAGGTAGGTGAAATTACTTAATTGACTATCATGTAAGGAGCATGTGACAAATTATTAACCTGGGTTATGGATGATGTTAGTCGCATGGGCCAAAATAGTTAAATATAGAGACGTTGAGGGTACATATGACAAAAGTTTTCATTTCGGGCTTATAGGGTAAAAGTGATATAACCACAAGGGCCAAAATCGTAGTTTACTCCAAAATAAAAATACGAAACTAAAAAACAAAATTTAAATAAAAATCTGATGATTTCCCATGCCAAACGGAGCTTGAATTACAGTGGTGCTCATGCCTAAAGTTAATGAGAGCCACTTGAATGATGTCGTCCTCCCCGAGGTCACCACCCTCGTGCCCCATGGTGGTGGGGATCGTCTTGAATCTTTCGCAAGCAAGACGGATCGTCCTAAAAGGAAACGAGAGGGCGTCAAGGGTTCGGTTGTTCTCACCCATTAGGCTTGAAAGTGTTGTCGGATTGTCCTCCAAAAGGACCGCTCGAGCGCCTACCCGGCGTTTGGTGGCCAAAGCTTTGACCCACAAATCGCAAAGTGCGATATCTTCTTCTTTGGTCCATGCAACGGCTCCCATCCTTGGTTTTTTTTGGTGAAGTGGAAATGGTTTAGAGTTTGTATAAATTTGGGTGAAGTGGTGGAGTTTATAAAAGGGAAATTGGCCTGTAATAATCTCACCTAGACTTATTGGCCATTAATAATCTCACCTCAGAATATTCCCCTCACCAGTCCCACCTTTCACCTATTTTTCCTACAATGGTCCCTCGTTAAAAAACTTAATGGAGTTAAGCTTTTTTTCCAAATTACAAACAGATTTTTAGGGCTTTTGATTAGAACGACGATACGAGTCCATTGATGTAAAACTTGCCTCGAAGCGGTGCTCCAAACAATGAAAACGGCGCTTCAATCGGGTGTTTAAATTTCCAATTAACCAAAATCAAGTCACTTGGAGCACCATTTCAAAGTAAGTTTTACATCACTGGACTTGTATCATTGTTCTGATCAAAAGCCCTAAAAAATCTGTTTGTAATTTGGAAAAAAGCTTAACTCCGTTAAGTTTTTTTAACTGGGACCATTGTAGGAAAATAGATGAAAGGTGGGACTGGGTGGGGGGGATATTCTAAGTTGGAATTATTAATGGCCAATAAGGTCTAGTTGAGATTATTACAGGCCAATTCCCCTTTATAAAAAAATGAAGAAGTGGGTTGTATTTATAGTGTAAAATTTATTTTTTTAAAAAGTTAAGTTATTAAAAATTTTAAAAGTTAAGCTTTTAAAATTTTAAAAGTTAACCGTTGGGGTTAAATTAGCTATCATCCACGTCCATTAATCACATGCCTTGTCGACGCCAAAAACTCTTCCACGCCGGTGGATATTCCCCCGCCTAATCAATAATGTCACCTAAACGCCGTGGACGAGATGGTGTGAACGGCGTTGAGAAGCAACAATGCTACTTTTGAACGCTCATACCGTGTGATCTTACAGTTGATGTGGTTTCAAATAAGGTGACATTCATCATATTGATTGGCTTCGCGGGGTTCCAAGATGGATGTTCCCTCCATGAGGTTTATTTCTCTTAATAGTCATGGTAGCATAGTACCTGACTAAAGAAAAGGCTTTTAGACATGAAAGTGGGTTGGATTCTTTTAAATATGTTTTCTTTGATATCACTCTAGCAGTATGTGATGAAAGACATGAACAATAAGAATTCTATTTCATATGTTACTACAAAAATCCATAAAGCTATAGCCAGGACTTAGGAGCGCTAGTGGAGAGAGAGAGCTACCATTAGAACCATATTAAGGTAATTCTTTTTTTACTGACTCATTACCTATAAAACATTAGTACATAAACCCAGGAAGTTATATTCTTATTGTTGCATGGTTTTAAAACACACAAATGCCAATTTCATGCTCTTTTCAGAAAGCAACAAACCAAGTTGATAAGCAAAGATTGCAACTTGAATCTTTCTCGAGGAGCAGCAAAAGAAAGGTTGTAAAGATTGCTCGGAGAATCCAAGAATGGTGGATATAAATCATGGGAATCAATTCACATCACAAAAACATTATTTCGATGGTTACGAATTATGAATTCGTCACATGTTACATCTTGCCATTTACTTTGCATCGCGGAATATAGCTTTTAGATAATATGTTTGTTTTAGTACATAAACATACCTCAAATGAAATATAGGTTAAAATATAAGTAACAAACTAACTAAATAAAGTATAAAAATGAAATGAAATAAGAATATAGACATTATTCATACTAAACTTAAATAACTAGTATAAGAAAAAAAATTAATTATAACTTAACTTCCTTTGCTGCTAAATACTAAATTAAATAATTAGTATAAGAAAAAAATTAATTATAACTTAACTTCCTTTGCTGGTAATAAAAAAAAGGCAAAATTGCACAAAACCTTTATGTTAAAAAGACAAAATTGCACAAAACCTTTATGTTAAAAGACAAAATTGCACAAACCTTTATCTATACCTAATATGCATTATACTTAAATCGATCAAACTCAACCTTTATGTTCATGTATTATGGTCTTTTCACAAGTTTTTTATTTATTTTTCGTTTGTTTTTAAATTGGAAAATTGTTTTAAAAACCCTAATCAACTCCCCCCTAACACTGTGCCATCTGGTTTTTTTTTCGTTTCACTTTCCAGTCAACTTCAGATTTGGCCGCCGACCCTCTAAACTGTTTCTACAACTCAATCATGTCCCTTTAATACAAATGATTGAAACTAAACAGATTTCGGATAACTGAATAGCTTTAATATCAAATAACGCAGTCAATGATTCGTTACAGCATATCATAACTGGTGGAAACCGAAACTCTTGTGTTTTTGTTTAATGGTCCAATCATAGAACTGTTATAAAATGAACCATCTGATTTATTGATTGATGGACGAAACTTTTATGAACATATTCACACACTCAATTTCGTATATTCTTCTTCTGCTGCACAACAGAACCTCGTAGGCCATCTGATTGATTAATCGATGGACATGAAACTTTTCTGAACATATTCACACGCGCAATTTCGTATCTTCTTCTTCTACTGCACAACAGAACCTCGCCGGAAAATTAACAACGTTGTCATCCTCAAAACTCTTATGTTTATATACTGTATTGAGTTTGGCTTGGTGTCTTTGTCTTGATTGTGTCGATGTACACTTGAGTGTGCTAAAATCTTAATCGTCTCCCACAAAAGTTTGATTAAGTTCCTTCATCTTCGCCCATAAAAAAATATGGAGTCCATTACTAAGTTGAGATGAGCCTATTTTTTTAAAAGAGCCAAGTAGTGACAAAGACCATTTCCTGTAATTCGTTTATCCTCTTCGAATTTAGCTCGTAAACTGTTGGGTTATAGACTTCTCGACACCTCTAGGTGTGGCGCGACAGTAAGGGAAGCCGGCCCGAGTCGCGGCCCACGGGCTTATTCTTTAATTATGGGTTCTAACCCTAATTGTGACATCTATAAAAATAATAACTTGTACTTGTAATTTTAACACATCAATAAAAATATCCTAGTTGTCACTCGTGGACGTAGGTCAGCTTAGCTTAGACCGAACCACATAAATTCCCAGTGTCATTTATTTCTTTCGTGTGTCATGTTCGTATTAGTGTGTGCGCGTTCCGAACATTAACACCACCCAACCATGGTATGTATCATTGTGATCACCACTTGAAAGAAATATCGAGCATACTATTTTCCCTATTAATCTTTCACTCAAACTACTATAACCACAACATCAGGGCCGGCCGGAGGGGGTGCGAGGTGGACGACGGCTCAGAGTCGAAACCCTCCGGCCCAAAAAAATTGCTAATAAAGTTATGCTATAAAACTTAGAATATATAAGTACTTAACTGGAAAATGACATGATGAGACGCATGGTCTGGTGGTTCCCATGTTACTTTGTTAGCAAGCAGACATTGGATTCTATTCCTTATAGCTTCATTTTTAGTTGATTTTTTTCTTTATTATTGTTACCTATGCAAGTGACATTAATTGACTAATTTTGTGTTACAATAAATCAAAATGGGAATTATAGTTACTTTTAAATCTAGTTTAAAAATGATTATTTATGTTAATTTCTTAAAATTTAATCAATCTACAATTAGTTTTGTGTGTTCCATTTTTTATGAAAAAAAGTCTTATTTTGTTTTTTTTTCTCTTTCAACTCTGTATTTTCTAAATAAAATCGTAAATAACGATTTTTAAAGTTACGACGTAACTATTCCGTATTTTCTTAATCTACCCTTAAAACGTGTTTTTTCTACGCTTTGTCGTCCAAATGCATATGTGATGTGCTTTCTATATACATTTCCACGTAAAAAATCGGCCCGCCGCAACATGCGGGTGATTCCACAAAATTTTAATTCATTTTCATATATTTAAAACTTTTTTGTATATTCTTTTTAAAAATTTTATATTATAGGGGTCCGAGCTACATGGCCACGGATTTTCGGAGATTTTCATAGACGGGCTTGCACAACATTATTTGCACATTATATTATACATAGGGCTGTAAGCGAACCGAATGAACATGAAACGAAGCCATGTTCGTGTTTGTTTGTTAAGGAAATGCAGATGTTCATGAAGTGTTCACGAACACATGTCGAATAGAAGTTTTTGTTTGTTTATTAAGAACTTTTAGTTGTTCGCGAAAGTTCGTAAACACTGGTCATAAACACAAATGAACACAAAAACGTAAGCGAACACAAACGAACACACATGAACGCACGTGAACACAAACAAACATTAATCTTGAAATTAAAAAAAAAGCATCATTCACCTTAAACATCAGACACAAGTATTCAAATACAACTATGATAAATCAATAATTAAAGACACAAGAAGTCTACTACAAAATCATACATCAAGTTTAGCTAACTTAAGACATAATTATCTCAAGTTATTTGACATATCCCAAAAAATGTCTTTAGTGTCCAACTTCATTATATGTTTAGATAAGGATTTACACTTTACTTGTTTTATAATATAATCATAAACTAATGATTAAGGGAAAGTAAAACTCAAGGGTGAAAGTGAAATATTATAGCAAACGAAATATCTTGTTCATGTTTGTTCATTAACTAGACGAACTTCCAACGAACAGTTCACGAACTCTTCACTAAACGTTCAATTCGTTTACAACCCTAATTATACATACTATAAAAAGGCTATTGGATTGGCTAGAGTCACACTTGGGTGCCTCAAGCCGCCGCCTTCTTTTTCTATTTTACCCCTTTAGTCCTTAGGTTTGCTAATATATATGTCTAGTTCTTCTATTTTAACTTTGCTAATATACATGTTTAGTCTATCTACTTTAATAAAGTCTTTTTTTCCTGGTAGTTAACTTTGCTAATATACATGTTCAATACTTATATACATGTTTAATCCTTCTACTTAAACTTTGTAATATACATGTTGGGGAGGGATAGAAGGAAAACCCATATTAGTTAAGAAAACTAAAAACCCAAATGGATGGACCTCCTTTTGCCACGTGTTACACTTTTTCTGCAGACTGTGTTACGTGTAACAACCAGAGGCTGCCATGTGTTACGTGTAACAGCTTTTGCAGACTTTATGTCACAACCCTCGACTCCACCCTGGGCGGGAGCCGTGAGCAGACGCGGGTGGTACCGGTGTTTATTTTAAGTTTCGCAATGGAAATTTCATCAGGACCGGGTGTCAAGAAAAATATCAGGGTTTTCAAAAATATCGCAGTTTTCATTTCATAAAATGTGGGATGAAACCCATATTTACATAAAAGAATTTCATAGGGATAAACCCTTGATTACAAAACATGTTTTATTTAGATTTTCATAGCCAGTTATCTAAGCTTGTGTGCCTCATAGCAATTTGCCTTTACTTCACAGTAATTCACCTGAAACGCGTTTTAAAACATTTGGTCTGTGAAAAATACTGGTGAGTTCATTCATTTGTACAAAAAGCCACATTGTTATAATTACAGCATTAAGAGTTTTTACATTTGTTTATATATTACTATTACTCATAAGTATTGGTCACTCGGCAATTCTTATGACTGTGGTCATATCACTATTGGTCATTCTCCCAACTAGTGAAGCTTATCAAGTAGTGTATACAAAACCCCACATACTGGCAATAATTTCTCAGTAAGAATACAAAGACTTAATCACTGTAAGTATAAATGAAAACATTTAGGGTTTTGCAAAAGCAGTTGAGAAAAGAGAATGACTCACTTTGTTGACTTAGGTTACTAGCACTAGCCTCCTGGTTTAATATCTTGGGTTCCTAAATAATTAAACAAACAGTGCACACGTATTAGTGTATTAACCCAATTCAACTTTAACGATAATCACGAGATCAAAACCACAACGAGATGACAAAGTATAGCCTGGTTCAGGCAGCACTTAAACATCTATTGACTAGGTTTATCTATCAATCGGACATGATATTGTCCCAGTAATTTCGGTTATTACACCGATTACGAGGCAGAGTTTCGGGATTTAGGGGATTTGGTACTTGAATAGAGATTCGAGAGAGCAGAAGATCGATTTTAAAAATCGAATTGAGCGATTTGAAACTGTTCCATGCTACTCCTTGTATAGCCCACCTGGGTTTCTCTCGCGTGTCGCGCGGGAATCAGGGATTACTCTCGCGTGGCGCGACAGCAGCCTATTAGGGCTAGGTCAGCCTCGTCAACCACATAGGCTTACCACATGTCGTACAGTACCACCTAATTTGGTACTCTCCCGCGCGTCGCGAGAGAACCCAAAGGATTTTCTCGCATGGCACCAGGGAGGTCCAAAATTTTTTTAGGTTCGCGCTGGGTCTCGTTGTGCGTGTCCGGGGTTTGGCTTATAGTATTTTGGGAGTTGTTACATCCTCCCCACCTTGTTTAAAATCTCGTCCTACTGAAACAAGTATGGGTATTTCCGTTTCATCTCTGATTCTAATTCCCAAGTATATTTATGTCCTCATTTCGAATGCCATTTTACTTTGACCAGAATCAATCTTTTATGTTTGAGATTCTTAACCTTCCTATCTTCGATTTGGAGAGGTTTCTCAACAAATTTTAATTTTTCACTTACCTCTATATCGTGAAGAGGTACCATTAAAGATTCATTAGCTAAACATTTCCTCAGATTACATACGTGAAATACATCATGTATACCAGCCAATTCTGTTGGTAATTATAGCAAATAGGCTACTGGCCCAATTCGCTTGATAACCTTAAATGGTCCAACATACCTCGGGCTTAACTTTCCATTCTTACCAAATCTGAATACTCCTTTCCAAGGAGAAACTTTTAATAGTACTTTATCTCCAACTTGAAATTCTAGTGGCTTATGTCTATTATCTGCATAACTCTTTGATGATCTCGTGCTGATGTGTACAAAACGCAACATATAAATTACATCAAACGAGGCGTAAAACAAACCCTTTTTCAGTACTAATGTTGGAAAAAGCACGTTTCTTTGTTCCTTTTAATTTACAGGACCAAAAATCTTAAAGAAGAAAAGAAGCAAATTAGCGGCTAAAACCAACACAAAATACACGAGGAAGGAATAACGTGACATGCCCGCCCTCAACGACATCCAAAGAACAAAAAACAAAAGAAACAGAAGACCACCACGGGGCCGTGTCCAGCCAGACATGGGCCGTGGTCAGTTAAAAAGTCCTGCAGAAAAGACAAAATGCAGAAATCAAGCTACCACGGGGTCGTGTCCAACAAGCATGGGGCATGGTCAACGCTAAGATTCGCATAATCTTCATAGTACAACAAATAGTTAACCACGGGGTCATTCCCAAAAGACAGGGGTCGTGTGGGACCCTCTGCTGACAGCTGCATTAAACGAAGGAAGAGAAGGAAGCGGCCACGGGTCGTTCCCAGCGAGCATGTGTCGTGGCCGGGGCTCTGTTCTGACTATAAATAGGGTGTGCCTTTCCTTGGCAAACCACTTATCTCTCACTTTGCCAACACTCCACCACCACTACAACACCAACACCCACCACCATCATCCATCCTCCATCTTTAGAGTGTGTATTTGGGATCCAAGATTAATTGTAAGAGTTCTTATCAAACAAAGGCCATGCTTGGCAAATCTCTTACATCACTTGGTGAAGACAAATCTTTTATGTATTACTTTTGATTTTTAATCTTCCGGCTACTTTTTAACTGGGTATGTATTAATGATTTTAATAACTAGTTTCTTATGTTGAAAGTGAATTTTCCTAACCATTTCTTCATGATGTCATTGATTTAGCTCATTCGTGTCTTTGCGGTCTATATAAAGCGCGTTAACTACTTGGAAGGGGGTTAGAAGGGTGGTTTTGTAAAGTTCTTGTCTCGTTTAGTGTATAGATCCTACGAGGACTTGGTTCAAGCTTACTAGGGCCTCCTTCAATGTCTTATGGTATTGGATGGCAGGGGTGCAAATAGCTTGAACCCCCCATATGTAAACTACTATTAAAACATAAATCCGGCCTCTTGAGATTGTATCCCTGCTGACTTAAACCACTTAGCCGAGGGTAACGTCACCTTCAAAAGAGGGGCCTACTACTTTTCGCATTAATAACTTACTTAATTGTCTTCCAATATGGGATTGTATCCCTGCTGACTCAAACCACTTGGCGAGGGTAACGTCACCTTCAAAAGAGGGCCTATTACTATAACTAAGATAATCTCTTAAAAAGTCCGAAAGTGCGAAAATCATCAAAGGATACATAAAAGAGGAGTTAGATCCAATTGATTCTATCTTGTCTATTTTCATTTCATTTTTATTTATCTTTTATTTTTATGTTTATTATTATCTTTTAAAACTTTTATCAAAAAATTTGTATCGATTAGACGTTGGCGCTAAACTGGTATTAAAATCCAAATGATTCTATCTTGTCTATTTGCATTTCATTTTTATTTATGTTTTTATTTTTATGTTTATTTTTATTTTTATCTTTTAAAACTTTTATCAAAAAATTTTTATCGATTAGACGTTGACGCTAAACCGGTATTAAAAGCTCTTGTGTCCTTGGACGACCTCGATATCTTACCAACACTATGCTACGCTCGCGATGGGTGCACTTGCCCTAGCATGTGTTTAGTGTTAGTACAATATCGTGTTTTATAAATTTAAAACTTGACTAATGCGTAAGATGGACTTAAAATACCAATAAAATCATAACACGCTCGACACGCACCAGTGTCGTAGTCAGTCTTTCCTTGACTTAAATTATCTTGCCAGGTGTTTCTTGTACAATCTCGGGACCTGATAATTGCTTTTCTCCTATTTCTTCCCAACATACTGGAGTTCGGCACTTTCATCCATAAAGTGCTTCAAATGGAGCAGCATTAATACTTTGTGATAACTATTATTATAGGAGAATTCCATTAATGACAAATGATCGTCCCAACTTCCTCCAAAATCTATTACACATGCCCTTAACATATCTTCCAACGTTTGAATTATCCTTTCACTTTGTCCATCAGTTTGAGGATGATATGCTATACTTAAGTTCAGTCGTGTTCCCATAGCTTTTTGGAAACTTGTACAAAAATGAGAAGTAAAACGACTATCTCTATCAGACACAATGGATAATGGGACTCCATGTAATGAAACTATTTTATCTACATGTAGCTTAGCTAATCTTTCCATACTAAAGGTTACTTTCATTGGTAGGAAATGAGCTGATTTGGTTAATCGATCCACAATCACCCAGATTGTGTCGTTACCTCTTCTTGTTTTGGGTAATTTAGTAACAAAGTCCATGTTATCAATTCTCATTTCCATACTGGCATTTCTAATTGTTGAAGTAAACCTGAAGGTTTCTGATGTTCGGCTTTAACTTGCGAACAAGTTAAGCACTTAGAGACGTAACTAGCTATAGCCTTTTCATTCCTATCCACCAAAAATTCTTCCTCAAATCTTGATACATCTCGTCACTACCAGGATGCATCGTATACTTAGACTTATGAGCTTACTTAAAAATTCTATGTGTGAAGATCCTTTCGATAGGTTCCCAAATCTTTTCTTATGGAATCTCCAAATTCCATCTATTCGTTGTGCTAACTCTTTTAGCATTCCTTTTAATCCTTCAGCATTGTCCTTGATTGCTGCTTCCTGGGTACTTCTTAATTGTTCCATTAAATCTACCTGCACATTTAATCTGAGAGCACGTACTCGTTTTGGTTTATGATACTTACGACTTAAGGCATCAGCTACTACATTAGTTTTTTCCTTTGTGATATTGAATATCACAATCGTAGTCACTTAGAATCTCCGTCATCACCTTTGCCTCATGTTCAATTCTTTATGCCCAAAAATATACCTTAAGCTCTTATGATCTGTAAAGATGGTAAACTTACTACCATATAAATAATGTCTCCAAATTTTAAGGGCAAAAAATATCGCTCCTAGGCCTAAATCATGAGTAGTGTAGTTCTCTTCGTGCTACTTCAGTTGTCTAGATACGTAAGCAATCGCCTTCTCTCGCTGCATTAAAACGCATCCTAATCCTAATTTAGAAGCGTCACAAAAGACTACAAAATTTTCAGCTCCTTCTGGTAATGCAAGTATTGGCGCATTTGTTAATTTTTTGCTTCAAAGTTGTAAAAGCTTATTCTTGCTTGGGTCCCATTCAAACTTAACCGACTTACACGTTAACTTGGTTAATGGAACGGCTATCCGCGAAAAGTGTTGAATAAATCGTTGATAGTATCCTGCTAATCCTAGAAAACTTCTGACTTCGGTAGCTGACTTAGGGACTTTCCATTTGGTAATCGCCTCGATCTTTGTGGGATACACATGAATTCCTTCATGGTTAATAAAATGTCCTAAGAATTGCACTTCTTGTAACCAGAATTCACACTTGAAAATTAGTATAAAGCTTCTCTTGTATTAGCAGTGTTAAGAGTACATGTAAATGCTTAGCATGCTCTTCCTCGCTTTTGGAATAAATAAATATATCGTCTATGAAGACAATTACAAATTTATCTAGATACAGTTTACATATCATGTTCATCATATCCATAAATGCTGCTGGAGCATTTGTTAAGCCAAATGGCATAATGGTAAACTCGTAATGACAATACCTTGTTCTGAAAATAGTTTTAGGAATGTCCTCATCCTGTACTTTTAGTTGATGATATCCTGAGCGTAAATCGATTTTGGCAAAATGTTAAGCTCCTTGTAGTTGATCGAATAGATCACCAATCCTGGGTAAAGGATACCGATTCTTGATTGTGACCTTATTCAATTCCCTATAATCGATACACATACGAATCGAACCATCCTTTTTCTTGACAAACAACACAGGTGCTTCCCAAGGAGATGAACTTGGTTGTATGAAACCTTTTTTCTAGGAATTCATCTAATTGCTTCTTTAATTCCAGCATCTCTGTCGGTGCTAATCGATAAGGCGCTTTAGCTATCGGTGAAGTTCCAAGAATCGGATGAATTCTGAAATCTACTTCTCGGTGCGGTGGCAGTCCCGGTAGATCTTCTGAGAAAATGTCGGGGTATTCCGATACTACTGGAATTTCTTTCAGCTCCTTACCTTTAGTGTTAATAATTATAGAAATCATATACACTATACCTTGCTTCCTTGCGTAACTTGCAGCCTTCATCACAGAGATGAGTTTTGTTGGCTTGTTCGGCTTGTCTCCTCGAATCACGATCATTTCTCCTATTGGCGTACGAACCTCAATAGTATTTGATCACAAAGGATTCGAGCATGATTGGCTACTAACAAATCCATTCCTAATACTACATCGAATCTGGCTAGATTCATTGGTAGCAAGTCTGCCGTAAACATATGTCCTGTTAATTCTATCTTCTCTCCTTGAAGCACTTCGCATATGTTGGTGGAGTTTCCTTCTGCCATTTCCACCGTACAAGCTTGACTCGGCTTAGTTAATGGTTGATTGAGTGCTTGACAGAATGTAGTATTTATAAAACTTTGATTTGCACCAGAGTCAAATAACACTTTAGCATATATGTCATAGACAAGAAACATACCAGCGATCGTCGGGAATCATTGCGGCCTCCTGTTCAGTAAGTAAAAAGGCTCGTGCATTCTTCTTAGCTTCGCCTCCTGCTTTTGCCTTGTTGTTAGGTGTTTCAGTTAATTTTAGGCAATACGGCTTAATGTGACTTGTCTCCCCGCAGTTAAACAAATATTAGTTTTTCTTCTACATTGTTCCTCTACATGCCCAGTTGTCTTGCAAAAGTTACAGTAGGGTGTTTCTTAAAATTGCATTTTCCTGAATGCTTCCTTCTACAGTTCCTTTAGAAAGGTGGTGAAGAAGATTGTCCAACTCCTTTTCTTTTATAATTATTACCCAAACGAAACTCTTGGGTAATTTTCTGAGCTAATTCCTTCTTCTTGTTTTCTTCCATAGTGCGGACTAATCCGTCAGTCAATGTATTGGCTAGCTCAACTGTTTCCTCAACAGTCTGAGGTCTAGCTGCCTTGACCATATCACGGATTTCACTAATTAGTCCCCAGATATAAATAACGAGAAGTTAGTACAGGTTCTGGCGAAGCCAAAGATGGTACCATTCTTACATATCCGAAGAATGTGGTCGTGTACTCACGACAGTTCACATCAACGATTTTGTGATTTAGGAATTTATTAGCCATCTTTTCCTTCTCATGAGGGGGACATAATTTCCTTTCTGTTATTTCTTTAAATTCTTTCCAGTTCATGGCATAGGCCATGTCACTACCTTTTGCCTGTGGATAGTGTTCCACCATTCTAATGCCTCATCTCTAAAGAGATTTGAAGCATACATCACCTTATCAGCTTCAGCACATTTGCTGATTTTAAGCACAGCCTCAGTCTTTTCCAACCATCGCAGAGCAGCCATAGCCCCTTCGCTACTTGCGAATTCCGTTGGCTTACAAGCTAGGAAGCCCTTGTAAGTGCATCCAGAAGTTATTGCTTTCATTTTCTTAGGAAATGGAGCTTTGATAAGGATATCATTATCCCCATTGAAACTATGCCTATAATCATGACTACGGTTAGTTTACTACTCACAACCTTATCAATTACTTTGGGCACATGGTTTTTAACAACTTCAATAATCATGGGTATGGCGTCAACTATTCCCTGGACTATTAGATTCTCTATGGCACTTTTATCCAAAGAGTTTTGATGATTAGTCTGAGCAGATTGATTAACTTCATTCAACATCTGTATTATATACATATTTTAAATTTTAATATCACAAAATATCATAAAAGCAATTTAGTCAGAGCATATTGCCAAAAAAATATTAAAACACAAAAAATACATTATACATATATTTATAATAGAGAGTTAATTTCTGCTTCAGAGATGGTGCTCCCTCTCGTCATACTTCCAGACGAGATTTTCTCCCATGTTCCGGACTCTGCTTCCTCATCTAGTAATTCTTCTCCATAGTGGCGTAGCTCTGCCACGTTTTCCGGGTTCATTGGGGAAAGGCTGGGGGTGTCGGTTGGCGGTTTGGGTAAAACTGACAAGGGTCAGTCATGAGATCTTCAAATGCCAAGTCACTAGTCCACCATTCTTCAGCTAAGTTTTGTGGTGGTTGTTGTGGCAGGTTTGGTTCTAGGTTCATAGGTTCTGGATTATTGGGTATTGGTGGCATGTTAAGGTCAATTTGGTTGGGTACGAGTCTGAACATTTCATAACTTGATAGACGCTGGTCTATTTCTGCCCAGGTGAGTGGTGTGGGAATTGGATTAGAACTTTCGCCTACGGTTGGGTTTCCTGTAGGGTTTCCAATTGATTTAGTTGTTGTTGTGGTTTTCTTCTTTTTGTTTCTTTTTACTTGCCAGTCCAACCTTCTCTTTTTGGGGGTTTCCTACTGACTGGTTGAGCTCGAAAGACCATTTGTTCCTCCGCATCAGCATCGTATCCAGATTGCGCACCAGGTTGATTCTCGATAGCATCCATGCCATAATTATTAACTGATATATTATGAAAAGCTTCGACTATTCCTCTATCGCTCATACTGTTAGCCCGAAACAATAAAAATAACAAACTCCAAAAATCGAATATGTAATATTTAGTTAGTAGCATTATAATCACAGAAGCTATTGCACATATTTCTTGACTACTAATTTAAATATTTTCACAATACTTAATTAGCTTAAACCTGGCTATGATACCACCTTCTGTCACAACCCCCGACCCCACCCTGGGCGGGAGTCGCGAGCAGACGTTGGTGGTACCGGTGTTTATTTTAAGTTTCGCAGCGGAAATTTCATCAGGACCGGGTGTCAGGAAAAATATTAGGGTTTTCAAAGTATAGCCTGGTTCAGGCAGCACTTAAACATCTGTTGACTAGGTTTATCAATCAATCGGACATGATATAGTACCAGTATTTTGGGCATTACACCGATTACGAGGCAGTGTTACGGGATTTATGGGATTTGGTACTTGAACAGAGATTCGAGAGAGCAGAAGATCGATTTTAGAAATCGAATTAAGCGATTTGAAACTGTTCCAGACTGCTCCTTATATAGCCCACCTGGGTTTCTCCCGCGCGTCGCGTGGGAATCAGGGATTCCTCTCGCGTGGCGCGACAGCAGCCTATTAGGGCTAGGTTAGCCTCCAAGCACATAGGCTTGCCACATGTCGCGAAATGGGGCCACGTAATCTGATACTCTCTCGCGGGTCGCGAGAGAACCTAGGATTCTCTCGCATGGCGTCAGGGAGGTCCAATTTTTTAGCTTCACGTTGGGTCTCGCCGTGCGTGTCCGTGGTTTCGCTTCTGGTATTTTGGGAGTTGTTACACTTTAGCTTTTTCTGAACAAGTAAAAGTTTTTACGTAACATGTGGCAGCCTCTGGTTGTTACACGTAACACGTTTGCAAAAAGGTGTAACACGTGGCAAAATGAGGTCCATTCTTTTGGGTTACTTAGTTTTCTTAACTAATATGGGATTTTTTCCTATAATTGCCCTATACATTTGTTATAGTATATATATTATATATATTTATTTTATTATATATATATATATAATATATTATCCTTTTGGTATTTGTCTTTTAGGTATTATCATAACCGGGTTTTTGTTTCCCTTTGGTATTTCATCTTTTTTGATGTCTCGACGTTCTTTTTCCCATAGTTTTATATTCTCTCTTTCAATTGCTATACCTGGTATCAGTATTGTATTGATAATCAAACTCCTGCCGCAATGTGCGAGTCGGAAAGTATAATTACTAGTTATAGATAAAGACAGTATTGTTTTAATGTACTAGGTTAGAATGACCCAATATTATAAAGGAAATTATAGTAAAATCCATAAGGGGTGGGCCATCCAGACTTTTGGCGGCGGGTACCCTATACCCGTTCGAGTAACACCACCGCCAGTCATGTGGGTGGTGCCCATCGTGGGGTTAGGTTTGGGTGGTTTCCGCATGGTGTTAGTGTGAGGAGGAGAGAGATAGAGAGAGTTGTGTCAGACCCTTAAATTCCACATGTGGAGTTTTACCGCTAGATGTGCGACTGACCAGGATCCAGCCACTAATCATGTTGAACCAATAATTTTTAATTCATAAAACCATCACAATCAACACGATTAGTGACAGTAGTTAAAATTTCCAAAGCACAGTTTATATTGCAGCGGAAAACTATAAGGCAAAACCCATCAAACCTAAAAACCACAAGTTTAATGAATGTTCAAAACATAAAGTTTATACGAATCACCCACTCCGGCCGATTGTAACACTCGTCCAAAGTTTACCTACCAATACCGATATTGTACGGATACTGATCCCGAAAATACCGTACCGAATTTTTGCGATACCGGATGCGGTATCCACTTTTTGGCATTTTCGGTATCGGTACTTTCTGGATCGGTACCGGTTCGGTACGATAGAGGTAAAATATCGAATTTTACCTTCAAACACCGACACTATACTGATATCGGTACCAAATCATACCTTACCGAATATTTCGGTATTGGTATCCAGTTTTGACGAAATTTGGTGTCGATATTCTCGGGATCGGTACAGTATTAGTATCACGCTCATCCCTACCTGGAACTACCTACAATAAAAATTTGAGATCATAACTCGATCCATATGTTAAGTTATAACATTCGTAATGGGCTACAAATTCTGTCGGAAAACGCAGCTTGAACCTTCGATACGGAAAATTCATAAAACATTCAATTTTCATAGAAAATTTATGATTCCAGTGGGATTTGAAGCGTATTTCAAAACACTAAATTTTAGACTCAAGAAACAGTGGATTTTGTTATGTTTTGACCTCGATACAGCCAACACAAGTCGGCTGTAAAGATTTGGACAGAATCTGTTTACTTTCAGCTCATCCCAAAAACGTGTTTATGATCTTGTTTACCCCAAATCCGACCCGTACATCATGTATAACCCAAATACATCAGATTCAACAACCAAGTATCATCAATATCATGTTATAATCAAAACCTAATCTTTAAATCATGAGAAACATCAAAATTGATTTAGAAAACTTACTTGTAAGCGTTAAAGGGTACTGAAATCAATCAACAAAGCCACCAATTGAAAGATCCAAGTAACAAATCAAAGTGGATTGGTGTTTTGAAGGAAAATTTTGAAATTATGGTGGAGGTGGGGTTGCCATACGTATATAGGGGTTTAATGTTAGGTTATGTATTCTTTTTAACTAATTAAAACCCATGGGTGGGTCTCTTGGTGGGCTTTTGTAACTTTTGGTGGCCCTTTCTTGTCACACCCCGACCCGCAGCGGAAATGGTGATCGGGGCATGATTGGGTTTTCATCAAAGCTCATGACATTTATTATAAGTTTATATTTTATTCTTTATATTTATATTTCTTTTTAAAGGAAATCATTACAATCAATAGATGCAAGTAACTTTCTATTTACTTCTTTCAAACTTCATTATTTTTCTTTAAGCAATTTTATGTGTCCCTTGCTAACCTGTCAACATGTATCATGTGTATAATTGGTTTTTGGGTCAACAAAAAGTTGCGAGTGAATCCTATGAAAACAATTAAAGTGTTATTGTTGATTAAATAAAGTGCATAACCACATATGATAAACGTAGATGTAAATTTAATCACACATAAACACACAATATGATTGATTTTGAGGCACGCGATGTTCAACTCGTCTCCCACGAGGAACTGATGGGCCTAATGAATGATTTTGAGGCACACGATGTTCAACTCGTCTCCCACGAGGAACTGATGGGCCTAATGAATGATTTTGAGGCACGCGATGTTCTACTCGTCTCCCACGAGGAACTGATGGGCCTAATAAATGATTTGCACGTAACTTGACAATATGTAAACATACATCACAACAAACAATATTTACATTATAAGTTTAGATCATATAATGGTAATGGCACGAGTTTGAATAAGCGAATTAATTTAAGCGACACATGATACACCCCAAAACATGAATAAAAAGGGGAATTTGTAAGAATTCATTCACCGTGGTTGCGTTTCTTGGATTGATGATGAATGCGCACGAATTTATATTTAACCACGAGAGAAACTAACCTAAATAATTACATAATAGTTCGGTAAATAAATGGATTTTATTTGAGATTAATAATTTTAATTCATAACCTTAATAGGATTCCTAGATTTATTTTTGTGAGTTTAAGGACATTTTCTAACTTTAAAAAAATATTATTTTTAAGTATTTTTAAATAATTTTCTGATTAAATAAATAAATAAATAAAATGTTGACCGTTGACTTTGACTATTGACCGGTCTGATTGTGTTTATTATGTGCGCTGAGTGAGGTTCGAACTCGTGACCTCCCGTACGCGTGCACGCAGCTCTACCAACTGAGCTACGTGTCTAACCCGAAATATTTCTGATTTTAATTATATTTATATACTATTTGGATTATTCAGAATTTTATTTAATTATAAAGGTTTTTGAATATCATCTGACCGGCTGGCTTAGCGGGGATCGAACTTGTGACCATCGACTTAACTTGCACCCAGCCCAACCAACTGGGCTGGGTGTCTAATCTGTTATAAACAGAATTTATATTATATTTATACACTTAACACGTGCTTCAAGATTTGGTTTTTATAAAAAGGGTATGATATTTTAGTGGATCGGAACACAATAGACTCAAACCCAGGACGTGTACGTTATGTTTGCACACAGTCCACCACTGGACTGTGTGTCTAACCCGGTTATTATTCCGGTTTTATTATATTTATACCCATTTCAAAACTTCATCTTCTTCGATTTATAAAACCAGAGAATCCACCCGACTGTTTAATCGAAAATTTTTATTGAATTAGTTGATTGATCAATACTGTTAACGAAATAATTTAAACAGAAAGGATTAAAGGTGCTGTACCGAACAGTTGTGATCTCCGATGAAGTTCCGGCGGCTGAGGTTAACTCCGGCGAAGTTTATCTTGTGACAGAGGCTCTATCAGAAGTTTGAGGTGAGTGTGGTGCTTTCTGTCTGAGCTCTAGAAGTCTTATTTTAGAGTAAGGCAGAAGAGATGAAATGGGTTCGGTTTTCCGGCGACTTGCAGAGAATTCCGGCGAGGTGTTTCTTGATGAATAGCGACTTGTAAAGAGAGTGAAAGTTGTGCGAGTGTGAGCAGGTTTTGAGAGAAATACACATGGTATTTATAGATTGACAGAAGCTGCCCGATTTCAGTTTTCAAAACCGAGTATTCAAGATTTTCCGGCGGTTACGACTATAATTGGGGCTAGACATCGGTTATAACCGATGTCGTCGACGGTTACAGCGTTTTAGTCAAAAGGAGAATGGCTGAACTCGCGGATTGCCGGATTTTCCGGTGATTGCGAGTTCCGCCGCGCTGATACCCGGTTTTTTTTGAATTCACGTTTTAATTTAAGTGTTAACTGTTTTCAGTATTATTCCAAAGTTAGCGTGTGGCGGAGTGGTGTGTTGTTTACTTGTTGAACCGGCTGACCCGGGTTCGAAACCCGGCAGCCTCAAATATTTTTTTATTCTCTTATTTTTATTATATATTAATTATGTTTTAAAATTCTAACAATGTTTATTGATTATGTATCGTTTAAAATTAAAATAACCAATATATACGCGACGAAAATTATGACTGAGTATTCGGTTAATAAACGAAGCGGGTTTTGGAAACCCATTTTTTTGACGGATGTTACATTTCTAGCTAACACAAGCCCACCAAACCACTTTTACTAATTTTAGTAGCCCAAGTTTATAAAAATAAAACTCACTATTTTGTTTATTAAAGTAAATATTTTTATAACGCTAGATCACACAAAAACGCACATTGTTCGCAATTACGAGAAATAACTAACAAGTAGTCCATGTAATCAAATAACATATGATTCCACTAAATTATATTATTATTTTTATGTTTGCCATACTATATCCATGTTTCACAAACGTTCGGGGTCAGACTTGTGTGCAGTTTGGTAATTCGGTTGATTCATCGAATTATTGTTACGTGAGTATTTGTGTACTAACTGACACACTTAACCAACTAATATGAAGTGAAATGCTATAATGAATGTTTAAAATCATGTTAAAGATAATGGAGTTGTGTTAACGGAGTTAACCTGAAAAATCTCAGTTGTCACATCATTCCCAAGTTGTTAGAATTTTCGTCCCAAAAATTTACTAATGTAGGGTAATGGACAAACTCGTGTGTGGTCTAGTAATTCCCCGAATTTCTGCCACGTCCTGTAATTCCCCGAATTGCTGCTACGTGAATGTTTGTGTTTGTACTTGTGTAATGTTCAATGCACTTAATTAATTACAATTAAGTGTAATGTGTGAATGAATGATCATGAAAAAGTGTTTAGAGAGTAGTTTATAATATGGAATTGTCAGATGTCCCATCATCCCGGAGTTGAGTGGGAATTTCGTCCCAAATTCGCTAGTTGATTCAGCATTAGGCATCACGATTTAGAACAATTGAGGATACTTGCATATCATTTGATCTTCTCGCTCCCATGTGAACTCCGGTCCACGTTTCGAGTTCCAACGAACTCTCACAATAGGGATTCTACTGTGTTTAAGAGTTTTGACTTCTCTATCCGTGATCTCAACTGGTTCCTCGATAACATAGTTGATCCCCAACTTTCAGCTTTTTGAACGTAAACACAAGTGTTTCATTAGATAGACACTTCTTTAGATTCGAGACATGAAAAATATTGTGCACGCCGCTGAGATCTTTAGGGAGATTCAATCTATAAGCCACAGAGCCGATTCTTTGTACAATTTCAAGTGGTCCAATGTAACGCGGATTTAACTTGCGCTATTTCCTAATACGGACCACACCTATCAAAAGTAAGACTTTCAGCAAAACCCTGTCACCAACTTGGAATTCAAGTGGTTTCCTACGTTTATCGGCGTAGTTGTTCTGACAAACACGAGCTGCCGCCATTCGGTTTCTGATATGAATGATCTTCTCTGATATTTCAAGCACAAAGTTTAGGACTAATGATTTGGTTGTCTCCGACTTCAGCCCAGCAGAGAGGTGACCAGCATTTCCATCCATACAACGTTTCGAACGGTGCGACCTGAATACTTGAGTGGTAACTCTTGTTGTAAGAGAATTCCACCGGAGGTAGGTGTCATTCCCAACTACTACCGAAATCAATAACACATGCTCGCAGCATGTCTTCTAAGAGTTTGGATGGTGCATTCGGTCTGACAATCGGTTTCCGGGTGATAGGTTGTGCTCATGTCTAGACTTGAGCCGAATGATTTGTGCATAGTTTGCCACACATCAGACGTGAAACGTGCGTCACGATATCAGCACTCCGTGCCTAGAGACTACTTCCTTTAAGTATATACTAGCAAGTTTGGTAAACATGTCGGTTTCTTTGATCGCGAGGATGTGAGCTGACTTGGTTAGACGGTCTACGATCACCCAAATGGTATCGTTTCCGCTCTGAGTTCTTGGTAGACCGGTAATGAAATCCATGGAAATTTTCTCCCATTTCCACATTGGTAATTCCGATTGTTGCAGTAACCCTAATGGCTTTTGGTATTCTATCTTGACCCTAGCGGCTCAAGCACTTGCTCACGTAGGTGGCTATGTTAGCTTTCATATTCGGACACCAGTATAGGGTCTTTAGGTCGTGATACATCTTATCGGAGCCATGATGGACAGAGTAGCGAGATTAGTGAGCTTTATCCATAACGAGATCCTCAAATTTCTGTGTAATGGAACCCATATTCGCTCCATGAAATAATGAATACCGTCTGATTTGGTTTCAAGTTGCTTTTCCCTACCTCGCATGGACTTAGTTTGAAGGTTTTTCTCCTTCAATGCTTCGGTTTGTGCAGCATGAATCTGATCAGGGAGGTTGGAATGAATGGTAAGTTGCAGAGCTCGAACTCGCTTGGGTCTGGTTTCTTTCCGACTGAGGGCATCGACTACCATGTTAGCCTTACCCGGATGGTACCTGATCGCGCTTTCGTAATTATTCAGGAGTTCAACCCAACGGCGTTGCTGCATGTTGAGCTCCTTTTGGTCGAGAATATGCTGAAGACTCTTGTGGTCAGTGTATATCATACACTTAGTACCATACAAGTAGTGTCTCTAGATTTTGAGGGCAAAAACTACGGCTCCTAATCCCAAGTCATGTGTAGTGTAGTCCTTTTAGTGAACCTTGAGTTGACGAGATGCATAGGCGATTACTTTCTTGAGTTGCATCAGAACACAACCGAGACCTTGAATATATGCGGCACAGTACACGACAAAATCATCAGTACCTTCTGGTAGGGATAAGATAGGTGCACTGCAAAGTTTCTGTTTTAACAGCTGGAAAGCAGACTCATGGGCATCACCCCATTTGTAAGTGGTACCCTTCTGTGTCAGAGTAGTGAGAGGTTGGGCAATCTTGGAGAATCCCTCTATGAATCTATGATAATAACCTGCCAAGCTAAGGAATTGGCGGATTTCAATTGTATTTTTAGGTGCATGCCAATTTTGAATGGATTCAATTTTCGTAGGGTTGACATGTATTCCAGCTTCATTGACTACATGCCCAAGGAAATGCACCTCCCGAATTGAGAAGTCACATTTTTTATAGTTTTGCATAAAGTTGCTCGTTCCTCAGAAGCTTTAAGATAAGGCGTAAATGCTCGGCGTGCTCCTCCTTATTCTTAGAGTAGATCAGGGTGTCGTCTATGAAGATGATGAAAAACTTATCGAGGCGTGACAAGGAACTCGTAATGGTTATACCGAGTCCTTGATGTTGCTTTGGATATATCTTCATCTCGTACTCTCAACTGATGATAGCCTGATCTCAGATTGACCTTAGAATAATAGCTTGACCCTTACAACTGGTCGAATAGATTATCAATGCGTGGGAGTGGATAATGGTTCTTGACAGTCACCTTTTTTAGCTCCAATCAGGCATCATGCCCCTTTTATCTTGGAACGGTAGCGTCTTGATTCATTCATGTAGAGGAAAGGGCAATTTTTTGTATGTATTAATCATGGTATTTGGGTTGTAGTTGGTTGTAGTAGATGACCATCCTTTGATCATGAGGTAGTAAACACGAAACAAGGAGGTCGATAGAGTAGACATAAGTATGGTGCTTTCCCGCAGAAAGGGTGTTGACCTCAGTATACCTCATGGAAGTAGAAATTTTTACTTTGTGCTCCTACACTTGATGAGTTCAAGTAGTAGAGAGTGATTGAACCAAGCGAAGATTTGGGTATGACAGGCTTAGATAAGAACTATGGTATTCATTTAAGCGCAACAGGATTAGACACGAAGAACATTCCAAAGTGTAGCCGTAATCATGTGTTCAACTTGATGCAATACATAAATGTTTTAGGACCAGTATGTAAGGATTTATCCGATGTCGATGATGTAGTTGGTCGTAAGCAAGTGGTATAAAATAGTAATAAAGAATGTTATTCGTCGATGGAAGTGTTGCGTTGAAGGTGTTGGCACAATAAGAGTTAACCAGAGAAAATGGTTGTTGTCCGAGTTTGTAGTGTCTAGGTTCAACTACAGCGTACGTCAAAGTTTTCGAGCTTGCCCGTTTGCAAATAAGGATGAATTCACTATGATTCATGAACTTAAATGAGTTTGTGATTAGTCAAGCCTGTAAGTAACCAAATTGGAAAGGGTTGGACTAAGTCGTGTGCATGAATTAGAGATAGCACATTCGTTGTCAAGCGGTTTCATTATGAGGACAGGAAACATGTTCAAAATGGTATAGTCGTATCAACAACAAATCGCCATCTTCAGTGTTCAAGAAGTGATCACCAAGGATCGAAAGTCGAGCTTATCAAATTCTCTAAGAGAGCGCGCAATCTTATTAGAGGTTCTGCATGGAGAAGCGAAGATGTAGTGTCACCGTGATAAAGGAATGATAGATTTGTCTGAGTCGGTAATAGAAATTAGATATCGCATTAAACGGTAAACATCGGCCAATGCAAAAGCTAGTGAAAAGATTCATATAAAAAGAGAAACTCTCATAGACTAATGACTCTTACAACATAAGGGCTAGGGTAGTTGTTTAAGTCATCGCGCTCATATGTGGGTTGACTAATTTACATCTCCGTCGTCCAATGTCCATGAGATCATCGAATCATTAGGATACATCCATTTGCTGATTTGAGTATGCTAAGGTGCAAATCAAGTTAGGCAAAAAATAAACCCCATAATAAGATAATGAGGGTAGCCTTGTGATCGATGGAGATTGTGATATGGTTTTTAGTTTCGCTATTTAGGTTGTGGATCGAAAGAGCGAGAGGTTGGTTATGCTCAGGCGAAGTATTAAACAAAAAACAAAGAATCCAACATATAACTGAAGAATTATGACAACTATTCTGGTCACCGGTGGCATGGGATGAAAGTTCGTTATGTCACAGTCACGTGGATATATCGTTTGTCCAAAACGGAGTTCGGATGAAAGGGTTTTGAGCAGCGCAATAACAAACGCGCAAAACTGGGACTTCCAGCCAGTGTTACGTTTTTTGAGGACTTCAACGGTGGTTTCCTGCTATGGCGACAGGTGGAGATTATGGGGTCGTCGACCAAATGCGTGGACATCTCATTCGCCTAAATCCGAGTTCCTTTGGTTCAGTATTGGTCTACACGAATATTGACGCGAAAAACCAAACGAACGGAGAGTCAAATCTGTATCCAGGCAGCATCGGTGGCATCAGCGAATGAAGCCGATAATTTTGAGACGTCGGGTATGTTAATACGATCACGTGCATAGGTAGAACACATGAAACGGATGTCGTATGGTCAAGTTATGGGTGAAACAAGATTCTACTCGCATTTTATGTCATGGGTTCAGGTAAAACAAACGCGCCAAGGACATCACGTACGCAGAGGTATGACTCCGTAGAAACTTATATTCCTTGTTAGGGGTTGTTTTGGGATGTGAGAAAAATGTCGAAGACGGCTTTTGTGAACATTTTTCGGTGACGTTAAGATATGGTTAGTGTACGCGAATAGGCGTGTTGGTTGTATGGTTTGGAACGGTTTTGTCAATCTTGCAACCTTCTGATTTGGAGTAAATGAGTTGGGTATTGTGATTGAGGTGGTGGTTCAGGAACGACTGGTTCCTTGCCACTAGCGTGTGGTTTCGAATTTGGTGTTAGGTATATCGTGTTTACATATTTAGTTCGCACTTAAATCATGATGTTGTAAAATATTCACATAGTGCACATGTAAATGTCAAGTATGAGTATAATATATGCATCTAAGTATGACAAACCTTGCAATTTGGAGTGTGGTGTCATTGTGTTTTTTCTACAAAGAACGGTTATATTCTGGTTTTTAAAAAAACTTACATTTTAAATCTAGTTCACTATAACCAATGCCTCTGATACCAATCTATAACAGCCCAGCGTAACCGCACCATGATATTGTCGCTTTGTCGGACAAACCACCATCGCCTCACGGATTTAAAACGTGTCATGATAGTGAAGCTATTAAGCCCCTTATAAGTAATCCTTCGTTCCCTTCACAACCAATGTGGGATGTTACAAACCCTCCTTACGGGGCCCAAAGTCCTCGCTGGAACACCAGTCCGGTCCCTGGCTCTGATACCAATCTGTCACACCTTCAAATTCCACATGCGGAGTTTTACCGCGAGTCGTGCGACTGATCAGGATCTAGCCACTAATCATGTTGAACCAATAATTTTTAATTCATAAAACCATCACAATCAACACGATTAGTGATATTAGTTTAAAATTTCCAAAACACAATTTGTATTGCAGCGAAAAAATATAAGGCAAAACCCATCAAACCTTAAAACCACGTTTAATGAATGTTCAAAACATAAAGTTTATACGAACCACCCACTCCGGCCGATTGCAACGCTCGTCCAAAGTTGTACCTACTGACCTGCAAAGCATGCAATAGTGTGTCAACATAAAGTTGGCGAGTTCATAGTTTTTGGTGAATCATAAAGTAAGTTCACATGCTAAAGCGTTAAAAACCAAGACTCGGGTAGCTAACCCTCATCAAGCAACTAAACCGCGTAGATACCAAAATCTGACGTAGTAAGTTTTTGTGCCGTCCATTAATGTCTATCTGCATTGATGCAAAAGGAAATGTCAATAGTTCATGCCCACCTCCCAGCACGGTGTGAGGTTTGTCGAACCTAATAGCGCTATCAACGAATACCCCGTCTGCCAACCCCGAAAACTAATCGGTATAAATGTGTAGGGACTTTCATGATAGAGTTTGAGTTTAGTTAAGAGTACTATTGTCACACCCCAACCGATGGCTGAAACATTGAGGCGGGACGAAAGAGATTGCTCATGCTCATAATACTAATTGCGACAATATTTAATTAAACCGGATTTCATTTCATAAGTAAAATATTGGAGTACAATACATGTAAATTTAAATACAACAATAATCAAGGCAAAAGTTGATACAACAATTATAAACCTAACGTCTATGTGTGTATCTAGTCATCAACACTACTCCAATTTCATGGCATCATCTTCATCAACCTGTAACATGTTTTAAAATAGAGTTCAATGCAAAAGAAAAGGCGAGTACACAAGTTTGGTGAATACATAGCATAGGTATAAAATGTATAACTCGAATCCACATGGTAATTGTAAGCAAAGACTATACTAATCATGCACTACTGGATCAAACCCGAGTTTCCACAAAAGTTTACGAGATCGAGCTTCCCTCGTTGCAAAGCGACAAGGCTAAAAGAGTATGATAATCTTAACATAACCCCGACGGGTGGTGTGTTACTCCTATAGATATATGTCAAGTTTGGGCTAGCTAAGTTAATGATCAAGCATGTATCTAAGCATAACAAGCATCATGTATAAAGGCTTGAGTATGTAAAAACATGAATTTGTGATAAGTGTATTTTGATAAGTAAACATGTTACAACCCAAAAGTGAGAAAGCGGTAAATGGGTCGAGTGTACTCACGGTTTTGCTAAAGTGTTCCACTTAGAGAATCCGGCGAGCTTGGTGTGATTAGGATTTGGTACCTTGTCCTTCTACAAGAAGAACATAGGTATGAGTATGAGTTTTAACGAAAGATTTGGATTATCGAGCATGATTACAGAATAAAGAATAATAAAGTATTAAGATATATAAAAATAGTCACTAGGTATAGCACTTGGTTTTGACACTACGATAACCCATATGGGTTTGTTGTCATTTCATAGGTTCGGGGCCTATTAGAATCGTAACGAGGAACTACACACTTTAGTGATAAAACTTATTAACTTGATAGGTCATTATGTATTCATTATCAAGGTTTCAGTTTGATATATTATATAGTCCATAGATTTATATATAGTTATATAGTCATGTAGGAGGTGGGAGGATGAACCATCCACTTTGGAACCTCTTGGTGTCGTATAAGTCAAGTAGGAGGTAGGAGGATCAACCATCTACTTTGGAACCTCGATTGGATCCACCAGTACACAAGTGTCATAGACACAAGGAGGGTCATGAACATAGAATTACATAAACTACATAAAATAAAGAATTCTTCACGAAAGCTTCATATCAACCGAGTAAGCAAACTAGGGTCGTGCATCCCGTACATCCTTCGTCGGGGACATGGCGTAGCCTTGTTACTCTATGAAGGTCGAATAGGCCTTAGTGGTATAGGAAATCATCAAGTGTTGTGTGGACTTTTATGTAGGATACCCCAAGCTAACCTTGTAATCTCACTAACATCAAGTTCAAGACTTGGCAACACTTGTGAGCTAAAAGCTCTTTGAAAGCAGAAATTTTAGGGTGTTAGAACAGCCCTTAGTTCATATAAACAAGCTTGGTTAGGCTTCCTTATTCATAAGTGTGATTAGGAGCACAAGAACTCAAGTTTGTTGATGTTAAAACTTAAGTTTTAAAAAGATTTTTTTTCAAAACATAATTTGGAGCCTTTTCGGGTTCTAGGTCTGGATATGATACAATCTTTCTAAAAATGGAAAGCTGCAAAAAGCGAGGCGTTACAGTCTCCCCTCCTATAAGAAATTGCATCCCGAAATTTAGGAAGATACAACGAAAAGATGCGGATACTTAGTCTTCATATCACTTTCTAGTTCCCAAGTGAAAACGGCGCCACGTTTACCTTCCCATCGAACCTTGACGATAGAATTCGACTGCGCCTCAATTGTTTGATTCATCGGTCCATGATTTCGACTGGTTTTTCCACGAAGTGCAATGTCTCGTTGTTTTGAAGATCTCGAGTGGAACTTGAAGTCCTTCTTCAGCTAGACATTTCTTGAGATTTGAAACATGGAAGACAGGATGAACGTTGTTAAGTTCTTGATGTAGATCCAGTTGATACGCGACCTTGCCAATCCTTTCGATAATCTTGAAAGGACCTACGTAGCGAGGAGCGAGTTTGCCTTTTTTACCAACTCGAACAACACCCTTCCAAGGGGATACCTTGAGAAGTACGTTATCACCAATGTTGAATTCCAGAGGCTTGCGTCTTTTGTCAGCATAACTCTTTTGTCGGCTTCGAGCTTTGAGAAGATTATCACGAACTTGTAGGATCTTGTCCGTTGTCTCTTGTATCAATTCAGGACCGGTGATGTGAACATCTCCAATCTCGTGCCAACAAATAGGCGAACGGCAGTTACGACCATACAATGCTTCAAATGGAGCCATTTGAATACCGGCGTGATAACTATTATTGTACGAGAATTCTATCAAAGGTAAGTGCGAATCCCAATTGCCGCCAAAATCGATTACGCAAGAGCGAAGCATATTGACGAGAATTCCTCCTTTGATTGTTTGTTGCAAATTTACAGCTTGGGTTCGGCTTTAACACGTACGAGCATCCATCCAAACGTTATAAAACCTCGTTCTTATGCTCCTTTGTACCTGCAAATCCAAATATCCTGTAGTCATCTAATTCCAATAATTAACACGATTAAATGTGCAAGATTGTACGGTTTAAAGCATTTAAGGGTTGTCTAAAGGACCACCCGTCACATCCCCACACTTAACCGTTGTTTGTCCCAAGCAACACAACAACCCATTTCCAAATTCATGAACAATTTTCATTCAAACCAAGCAAATATGTGCCATCCTTTTACTAGCCCAAAATCATACCACATAACACACCCCTCACAAATAACTCTCCTCTTAGGTGAAAACAAAGAAACTAGCACATTTTTGCTAGAACCCTCAACGCAAAAGTGTTAAGGTGCGACAATATGCTTGTATGTAGATCAGATCCCCGCCTAAAATATGCCTAGATTGCTTGTAAATCAAAAGGACTTAATGATTATAACTGGGCTAGGTGTAAAGGTAGGGAAAGAGGGAATATATTCAAGTAGCTCTTTGATTCGATTCGGTGTTACTATTACAATAAAATAAAAATAACACAAGCACTAACTACATAAACAATTACATTTCCTTTTTCTTTTCTTTTCTATTTCTTCCGACAACTAACATCATTATTCCTTCTTTTTGGCTTTTTCAACTTTTTTCTATTTTTTTTAGTTAATTGCCCGGATGGTCCCTGTGGTTTCACGTTTTTTCACGTTTAGTCCCCATCTTTTGGAAATAGCAGGTATGCTCTCTATGGTTTGTTATTTTGTTACTCGGATAGTCCTCTGAGTAAAAGTTAGTTAGTTTGAAAATAGCAGGTATGCTACCTGTGGTTTGTTATTTTTTACCCGGATAGTCCCCTGAGTAAATGTCAGGGGACTATCCGAGTAACAAAATAACAAACCATAGGGAGCATACTTGTTATTTCCAAAAGTTAGGGACTAAACGTGAAAAACGTGAAACCACAGGGGACCATCCGTGCAATTAACTCTTTTTTTTAACAAACAATGCAACACAAGAAAGAAATACTAACTAACACTACTACACCGAAATCAATGGGTAAATATAAGGAGTTAGGCATGGGTCACAAACGAATGCTAGAAGCTCAAACATGGTTACTACGGACCAAACCCCCACCCCTCACATTACCAAGCTCATGTACATGACGTATGAGGACCAACCCCCCCCAATCCCACACTCTCACACATCCAGACGAGGCCACCTAAACGCCCTTATCATTTCTTCAAGCAAACAAGCTAAGGCCTCAAAATTCATCTACCAACAAGTTATATTAACAAATAAACACATTGCCACTCAACCAAAGAAAAATTTTCTATTTGATAAATGTGTGTGGCACAAATACTCACCAAGAAAAAGGAACCATAGGCTACCAATGTGTAATGCGGTTTGATGAAAGATTTTCAAAATTTTGACACTCTTTTGCATGGTTAAAATTTTTTTAACACCTCAAGATTTTCCCCCATCCCACACTTGGGATACATTGTCCCAATGTATGATTTTGGGAGATCTTTTCACTCCAAGCAATCAACATCCACTTTTGGTTTTCCTCTCAAACCCCAATTTTTTTTTTATATTCAAAACTCCACCAACCTTCACAGCCCATTAACAAATATTTTAACACCACCATTCCACCCAACTGAAAACATCAACATAATCACAAATATATACACAAATATACAAGCAAAGACAGAACACCACCTGATCAATAATAGCGAGGTTGGGCGGCCCAAATATAGATGTCATCATCTCTGAGAACTCACCAAACCAAAAGCTCCACTGTTGCTTCCACCTTGATCATCACCTTGAGCAGGCTGTTGACTTCCTATGACTTCCCATGCTGGTTTGTAGCCTTACTATCAAACTTCGCAACCCTTCGCAATGTTTCAAACGACATCTCAACTTCAATTCCATTCACGGTACCAAACAGTTTCATTTTAGATGCTCCACGATATGGTGGACATCTAAGAGTGGCCATCTACTCTTGAATCTCAGCATCATACAAGTTTTTTCCTTCTTTATCATAGCATTTAAGAGCTGCTTCCCAACCAAGAGCCTTAAACCGATCATGATACCAAATGGACCAAAATCCACTTCACGAACTTCTTTCTCACAAATGAAAGCCTCCTTACGCTGAGACAATTTGTTCATCTGATCATGGAATAGTACCGCCTGCCACTCCACCGGCTGCTTGTCTAAAGGACCTTTTTCCCATACCGGCTTCGGTCCCCTCGGCTGCTCCTCCTCTTCTTCTTGTTGTTCCTCCTCCGGGTCTTGATCGGCCAAACGAAGTAACCTTCTTTTCCTTCCGGATTCTCAGCCGGATTACTCGAAGATCCAACATGTTCTTTTCCTTTGCGTCCTATAATCCTGCATATCACAACCACAAAACACACAAACACCACATCAAACTCTCATCACTCACCTTCCCCACACTTGCTTATCACAATGATTGTTGATATAAAAACATAAGCTTTTAAATTTTTAACAAAATTTCGGCATGGTGCCTCTATATTTAACAATTTTCCAAAACATAGAACCAAAACATCTTAACATCACCCCTATCAACAACCATTGCTCAATTAACCCTCAAGTTCATATTATATAACCTCTATAAGCAAGTGTGTATGCAAAACAATTATGCAAACTTAAAATCATGCAATATACCTTGAATAAAAATATAAATTACATACCTTTACTTTCAAGAGAATGAGAAAAACTTCAAGCTTAACACCAACCCACAAAAACCCCCAAATTTTCGGACCAAAGATGTCCAAAATCGACCACCAAAACCCAGGAATTTTGCAAAAGTAAGCCCAAATCTGAATTCCTTGCAAAATTTAGTCAAGATTGACCTAAAAATCACTTGATTTGGTTGAGATTTGAGAAAATAGTGAAGGTATGAAGATATGGAAGCTAGGGTTCTTGTTTGGGGAAGAATAGAGAAGATAATGGAGTTTTGTGATGAAAAAGGGTGAAAACCCGTGTATGGTTGTGAATTAAAGAGATTATTTTCGTTTTTTTTTCTAACTCGGACCCACATGCCAGCTTGCCACCGTAAGCTACGGTGGTAACTGGCATTTCCTTGTGCACCGTAAACCAGTTTCCAGATGGTGTAAAAGTTTAACTGGCCACCGTAAGCTACGGCCCCACCGTAGCCTACGGCGGTATCTGGGCGTTTTTATCTTGAAATTTTTTTTAAAAAAAATTTTGTAATTTTTATGATTTTTTTATATTTTCAAAAGGCATGAAAATTACCCTACCCCCCATGAAAAACCCGTGTTGTCCTCAACCCTATGATAGAGAAATTGGAAGAATTTCCCCACACTTGTTTCAAACACAAGCTAAAACAGGTACGGTAATTAATCAAAACAACTAAACTAAACTACATATTTACACTACCAAACCTGGGCCTCTCATGCTTGTTCTTCATCGACCGGGCATAAGATAAGCCCACTTTATCGAGCTCGAGTTTGTTGATGTCCTTCCCTTCCAAATACGTCTTGAGCCGGTGACCATTCACCGTTTGCTTCTTGTTGGTATGAACATCCAAAATGTCAACATCACCAAATCGACCCATTCGTGTAATCTCATATGGACCCATCCATTTACTCTTTAATTTGCCGGCAAACATCTTCAATCTAGAGTTGTACAGCCACACTTTTTGACCCACTTCAAAGGTTCGCTTCCTAATCTTTGCATCATGAATATTTTTTCAGTTTATCTTTATAGGCGGAAGCACATTCATAAGCCTCATCTCGGATCTCCTCAATCTCACTCAATTGTAATTTCCGGATCCTCCCAGCCTCGTCATAATCCGCATTCACCGTTTTAATTGCCCAATGTGCTCGATGAGCTAACTCCATCGGTAGATGACATCCCTTACCATACACTAACCGCTACGGGGTTGTACCAATAGGAGTTTTGTAAGCTGTCTGATACGCCCATAACGCATCATCCAACTTACTCGACCAATCCTTCCTATCTGTTCAGACTAATCGTCATGAGAATTTCCTTGATTTGACGGTTGGACACCTCAACTTGGCCACTTGTTTGCGGATGGTATGGCATAGCGATTCGGTGATTCACACTATACCGCTTCAACAATTTTGCAAAATTTTTTTGAAATGTGAACCACCATCACTGATTATAACTCTTGGAATCCCGAAACGAGCAAATATATTGGATTGCACAAACTTACATACAACCGAGTGGTCATTAGTTCTTGTAGGAATAGCTTCAATCCATTTCAAGACGTAATCCACCGCCACCAAAATGTACAAAAATCCGTTCGAATTCGGAAACGGCCCCATAAAATCTATCCCCCACACATCAAATACTTCCACCACCAAAATAGGTTGCAAGGGCATTTCATCTCTCCTAGAAATGCTTCCCACTTTTTGACAATTCACACAATTCCAAGCAAACTCAACCGCATCCTTAAAAATGGTAGGCTAATAAAACCCACATGTGAGTACACGATAACCCGTCTTATGGCCACTAAAATGCCCCCCACATGCCTACGAGTGAGCATGAGTCAAAATCTCCAACATTTCCGTTTCGGGCACACACCTCCGAATTACTTGATCGGGTCCAATCTTAAACAAATCTGGTTCATCCCAAATATATTGCTTGACTTGGAACATGAATTGTTGCCTTCTTTTCTTACTCCAATGGTCCGGAATGGCACCCGTGGCTAAGTAATTAACATAGTGAGCATACCACGGTGCCACGAAAGTAGACACGGCCAACATTGTTCGTCGGGGAACCGTTCATTAATCTCACCCTCATCTTCAACTCCTTCCAAAGGAATTCGGGATAAATGATCCGCCACAACGTTTTCACTTCCTTTTTTATCCTGAATTTCCAAATCAAATTATTGTAACAACAAAACCCATCTAATCAACAGAGGCTTTGCATCTTTCTTCTCCATCAAATATCGGACCGCACTATGGTCCGAATACACGATCACCTTGCTCCCCCGTATGTATGAGCGAAACTTATCCATAGCATACACCACCGCTAACAACTCCTTTTCGGTTGTGGTGTAATTCAGTTGCGTTTCGAACAAAGTTTTGCTTGCATAATAGATTGCTACCGGCTTTTTGTTGACCCGTTGACCTAAAACTGTACCAATGGTTGTGTCGCTTGCATCACACATAATCTCAAAAGGCTTCAACCAATCTGGTGGTTGTAAGATGGGAGCTTTTACCAATTGTTCCTTCAAAATATTGAAAGCTTCCAAACATTCATTAGTAAACTCAAAAAGAACATCTTTTAACAACAAATTACATAAAGGTTTAGTAATAACGCTAAAACCTTTAATAAATCATCGGTAAAAGCCCGCATGTCCCAAAAATGATCGTACCCCCTTAACATTTTTCGATGGGGGCAAAGATGAGATTACCCAAATTTTTGCCCTAACCACCTCCATCCCCCTTTCCGATATAACGTGGCCCAACACAATACCCTCTTGGACCATGAAATGACTTTTCTCCCAACTTAACACCAAATTTTTCTCGACACATCTTTTTAAAACTTTTTCTAACTCGTCGAGACATGATTCAAAATTAGTGCCAAAAATGGAAAAGTCATCCATAAATACTTTGAGTGACTCCCCAACCATGTCCGAGAAAATACTCATCATACATCGTTGGAAAGTCGCCGGAGCATTGCACAAGCCAAATGGCATCTGCCGAAAAACAAATGTGCCATATGGAAAAGTGAAGGTGGTTTTGTGTTGGTCATCCGGATGGAAGACAATTTGGCTATACCCCGAATAACCATCTAAAAAGCAATAATACTTTTGACCCAAAAGTTTTTCAATAACTTGGTCAATGAAGGGTAATGGAAAATGGTCCTTAGAAGTGGCGGCGTTTAATTTTCGGTAATCAATACAAACCCGCCACCCGATGACTGGTCGGGTGGCTATTTGTTCACCACTTTCATCTTTAACAACTTGGATGCCGGCTTTTTTAGGAACCACTTGGGTAGGACTCACCCAATCACTATCCGAAATCAGATAAATTATTCTGGCATCCAACCACTTATTACCTCTTTTTTACCACTTCACGAAGATTCGGGTTCAACCTCCTTTGAGCCTCACTAGTGGTTTTGCATCCTCGGTTGTTATAATCTTGTGCATGAAAGTGGACAGACTAATCCCTTTCAAGTCGCCAATCGTCCATCCAATAGCCCCTTTGTTCGCCTTCAGCACTTCCAACAATGCTTGCTCTTGAACCATTTCCAAATTAGAGGCAATAATGACCGGTAATGTGTCATTATCCCCTAAAAACGCATACTTCAAGTGGCTTGGCAAGTCCTTCAACTCTAACTTTGGTGGTTCTTCCAATGACGGCTTCATACCCGAGCTAATCTCCACCGGTAAACTATCGAATTGGTGGGTCCATGGCGGTCGACCCTCTTTAAGTGCTAAAGCCTCCAACTTTTGCTCCTCAATCCACAATGCTCAAGCATGTACATGTTCAGAAAAATAACAAACACACATTTCCAAACTATCTTCTTCATACCCATGCGGGTTGCACCCATCAACCAAATCTGCCATAAAACACTCATCAACACCAATAGAGTTAGAAACGTTAGTAAAAACATTAAATCGCATTTTTCTATTGCCGAAGGTCATGTCAACCGTACCAAATCAGCAATCAATCACTGCATGAGCGGTTATGGCCGACCCAAAATAACATTTTGTTGTTGTGTTGGGTCGGCGGATGAATAATCTAAGACTAAAAAGTCCACCGGATAGTAGAACTCGTCAACCTTAACTATTACATCTTGCACCATTCCTTGAGGGAGTTTATGAGACAAATCGGCTAACACCACCGTTGTCAACCCGTGCTAATGGACCAAATATCATATTGGTCATATAACTCCCCGGTTAAATACCTACTCCGGCCCCAAGATCTAATAACGCCTTTGACATTTGAAAATTTCCCACTTGAATATTTATTAAAGGCGTTCCCGGATCTTGAAGCTTAGGAGGAAGTTCCCCGTTAAGCATGGCACTAACTTGCATGGTCAAGTCAACCCGCTTAGGCATCTTTTTCTTTTGTTGCCTCTTTTGTGTGCATAATTCTTTTAAAAATTTCGCATATGCGGGCACTTGTTTAATTTCATCAAGTAGAGGAAGGTTAATCTTAACTTGTTTGAAAACATAACAATTCCTCCTTTTGAGGCCCCCGTTTTGAAATGAAATTTTTCTTTCCTGGATCAAGTAAAGCTGAAGGAAAAGGGACTTGACTCGATTCTCCTTTCTTATTTTTATTTTCTAAATTTCACCCAAACCCGGTTTTCTAATTTCTGTTTCAACACTGGAGTTTTTAGGAACCACTAAAGGTACACTCTCATCCTCGTCACTCTCATTACCCGTAATATCCTCTACCACCCCATCAACCAATCCTAGTGACAAGTTTGCCTTAAATTCTTTACCACTTCGTAAGACACTAAGATGGTTAATAGGAATATTACGTGACGAATTATGAGAAGGATTTACCTTAGTGTCGCTAGGAAGTTGACCTTTACCTTTCTTAAGCTCCGCCACCGAGGTTGCAAGTTGACCCATTTGGGTGGTCAATGTTTCAATGCTCTTATCCCTAAACTCATCCTTTTGCATCCTCACTTCATCAAGTTGATTCCTCTTTTGCAAGTCTTGTTGCATCATCTGGAGCATATCCATCACTTCATTACCACTTGATGAATTTTGACCCATAGCTTAACCTTGATCACCCGTTTGTTGAAATTGACTTTGATACCCTTGGTTATTTCCACTCCAAAAATTCCCTTGATTGTATTGTGGGCGTGGACCACAATTCCCTTGGGTTCCTTGAAAATTTGGGTTGGCTTGATTCGACGGGTTCCCATAACGAAAATTACGGTGATTTCGTAGGCCGGGGTGGTACGTGTTCGAGTTCATGCCAAAATTTCTTCCACCCCCTTGAATAGCGTTTACCTCTGCCTGACCTTCAGAATTCTCACCACACAAACATCCGTTGCATGCCCTATTTCATTACAATCAGTGCACACGTTATAAACTTGATAGTGGTATGTACCTCTACATCCTCCACGGCATTTACTTGTGGTCTGGTAACCACATACTTCTTATTTCTTGATGCTTGTGCCTGCCGTTTAGAATTAAACGACGTTTGTTCCAAGAAGGCCAATCGTCTTGCTCGTAATTTGGGCCAAATGTACCATTTAGAAACCGACACCAAATCACGAGCATCACCATCACTCAACCCCTCACGAAAGGCATGTAAAAGCTCCCAAAGAGCAATCCCATGATGTGGACAATTTTTAAGCATCATGTTGAACCTATCAAACGCTTCATGAAACATCTCACCCACTTGTTGCCGAAATTTCCGAATACTTTTTCTCGCATCATTCGTCTTTTGGGCGGTGAAAAATTCTTCCAAAAATCGTTGTTGCATATCGGCCCAAGTATATATCGAGGCGGAAGGTAATGTATAAAACCATCTTTTCACTTTATCTTCCAATGAAAATTGAAAGAGAACTAATTTAACCTCATCCACTAAAATCCTTGTCCCCCAATAGTGTTACAAATGGAATCATAAGCCTCCAAATGAAAGTAGGGTTCTTCCGATGCTAACCCTTTGAATTTAGGCAAACTTTGGAGCGCATTGGTTCTTACCTCAAAGGTTCTTCCATCCAGATGATGAGGAATTAGCACCGGAGAAGGGTTGTTGGTGATAGCCGGTTGGAAATGAGCTTCAACTCCCCTTACCACTTCTCTGTGGTGTCTTCGTGGAGCGCCTAACGGTACTCTTGGACGGCCCATTTGGTGCGCAAATTGTTGGTAATGAGGTTATTGCACAGCCGGTTGTTGCATGGGCCTTTGAACTTGTGGAGGTTGTTGAAAATGTGGTTTGTTGATATTGAGGTTGCACTTGTTGTAGAGGCATGGGCCGTTGAAACTGTGGCCCATGTGGACGAACTTATTGTACCCCCGTTGGCTGCCTAACCACTTCTTGAACTTGTTTCACTTGTTGCCTTTGTTGGTAGACCATACCTCCTTGAGGTCCCAAATGACCTCCTTCTCCCCCATAATAATACCCCTCTTCTTCGTATCCTCTAAACTCATCATCATAACCATCATAAAAGCCTTCTCCTCCAACACCAAAGATTGCACATATTGAGACGATGGTTGATAAAAACCTGTTTGATGTGAGGGTTGGAAAGTGGATGTAGTATGCACAATGGTTAAACTGGGTTGGAATTGATTTGGTGGTATTTGTTGAGTAAAAGATGATTGACCGGCCGTTGGGAAAACCGATGAAAATGGTGGAACTATTGTTGAAGGGTTAAAGGTAAGGGTGGGTCGGGTTGAGTGATTGTGGGTGATGTGGTGCTAGTTGATTGTACTTCCAATGTGGAAGTAGGGTTGGTAGTAGGGTTTGGTGAAGGTGTAGACGGTGATGTTTGACCTGTAGTGGGAGTTGGTGGATCCATGGTGTGTTTTGGTGTAGTAGGTGAACTAATGATTTTGTTTTCTCGAAGTAGGACTCGGTTTCATCGTAAAGTTCGCTCGATTTCTGGATCAAATGCTAGCGGTGATGACTTGTGAGAGCCTCTAGTATGCATACACCTGTAGGTACCTGAACACTAACACAACCAGCGTAAACCCGAAAACAACAATAAAAAGCTACTAAATTAACACACATTGGCACTACTCCCCGAAACGGGCCAAAATTTGACGTGATGTCGAAGTCTCACATAAATTTAAACCAATCACTACTAGATAGCTAGCAGTAAGTGGGTATCGAACACGAGGAGTTTATGGAAAATGTGTCTATTTTATAGCTTTATCAATTAACTAAAGTAAACTAAATTGCAGAAAAGTAATTTCAAAGAGATCTGGATTGTTTGATTTTGAAACTAAGATTAACTAAGTAATTTTGCTTTATCACACGTTGCGCACTACTCCCCGGAAACGCGCCAAAATTTGACGTGATGTCGAAGTCTCACATAAATTTAAACCAATCACTACTAGATAGCTAGCAGTAAGTGGGTATCGAACACGAGGAGTTTATGGAAAATGTGTCTATTTTATAGCTTTATCAATTAACTAAAGTAAACTAAATTGCAGAAAAGTAATTTCAGAGATCTGGATTGTTTGATTTTGAAACTAAGATTAACTAAGTAATTTTGCAAAAGAAAGATTTGTTTGTAAACAATTTAGAGACAAATGACCATCCTAGGTTTCAGGTTTCACTCGACACTAACATTTATGCTTAGAAAGAACCACATAGACATGGCTCATGTTTGATTATCTATTTGTGATGAAAGGGAACTAAGTACTCGGATTATAAAATGCGAGGTTGTTACCCGATGATCAATTGACAATTATCCAACCCTAATCCCTCTCATGATATCTCGATTGCCCACGGCACCAAGAACGTATGGTTTAGACTAAAATTAAACAAAGATCAACACTTTACGAATAAACAATCAAACACCATAACAACTTAAGCAAACAATGCAAAGTTATTACTCTAAAAATTCAAGCATAAACATAGTGTCTAAAACGAAACCTTACATCTAGGACGGTCACCAACGAGTTTAGCCGCTCATGGCTCGGTGAATCGACATAACAATAAGTTAGATGTTCATATAAATCAAAAACATTAACCGAATGTTTAGAATCCTTCAAACCAAGCAAGAACACCTGAATTCTCCTTAGAACTCCCCTGAAACCGATAATAATGATCGGAGACACCCCCAAAAACGGATTAATATGGCAGTTACATTTTTTCTCGCTGGTCGCCGCCGTAAGCTACGGCGCTACCGTAGCTTACGGTGGCCTTCACAAATCCCTACGGCATTCAGAAACTGTCTTACGGCCTCCACATTGGTTCCCAGCATTCACCGTCAGCTACGGCGAAGCCGTAAGCTATGGTGGAAGCTGGGGCTTCCTCCTTTGATTGTTTGTTGCAAATTTACAGCGTGGGTTCGGCTTTAACACGTACGAGCATCCATCCAAACGTTATAAAACCTCGTTCTTATGTTCCTTTGTACCTGCAAAGCCAAATATCCTGTAGTCATCTAATTCCAATAATTAACATGATTAAATGTGCAAGATTGTACGGTTTAAAGCATTTAAGGGTTGTCCAAAGGACCAATGAGAATTCTACCAAAGGTAAGTGCGAATCCCAATTGCCGCCAAAATCGATTACGCAAGAACGAAGCATATCCTCCATAGTTTGGATTGTACGCTCGGTTTAACCATCAGACTGAGGATGAAAAGCGGTGCTGAGGTTAAGACGAGTGCCAAGGGTGGATTGAAACGTTTGCCAAAGGCGGGAGGTGAAACGAGCATCGCGATCAGAGATAATATCGAGTGGAGTACCATGACGACTGATGACTTCATCCGTGTAGATACGAGCCAATTTCTCGACTTTGTAATCTTCACGAATGGTGAGGAAGCGAGCGGATTTGGTCAATCGGTCAATGATAACCCAGATGCTGTCATGACCAGATGAAGTACGAGGTAATTTGGTGATAAAATCCATGGCAATGCTCTCCCATTTCCAGACAGGGACTTCTAGTTGTTCGAGATAACCAGAGGGACATTGATGTTTGGCGTTGACTTTGGAACACGTAAGACAATTTGAGATGTAAAGGGCAATATCTTTCTTTATCACAGGCCACCAATAAGATGCTCGAAGATCATGACACATCTTGTCAGCGCCAGGATGAATATCGGGATTTGTGGGCTTCGTCCATCAAGGTGTTTCGAAGGTTGAGATGATCAGGAATCCAAATGCGACCATGGTAGTAAAGGATACCATCGGGCTTAGCTTCGAGTGGGTTTTTTACTCTACAATTCAATCCGTTATCGAGGTTACCCTCGTTAATAACGGCAAATTGTGCTTGTCGAATTAACTCGTTGAGTTTTCCCATGATTTGGTAGCAATGAACACTCTTAACATGAGTCTTACGACTAAGTTCATCGGCCACAACATTCGCTTTACCAGGGTGGTAGCGAATATCGCAGTCGTAGTGGTTTAACAATTCTACCCAACAACGTTGACGCATGTTGAGTTCCTTTTGATCAAAGATATCTTGGAGGCTCTTGTGGTCGGTGAAGACCGTACACTTTGTACTACAAAGGTAGCGTCGCCAAATCTTTAATGCAAAAACAACTGCACCAAGTTCAAGGTCGTGCGTAGTATAGTTTTTCTCATGAATTTTGAGTTGTCTCGATGCGTAGGCGATGACCTTGTCCCATTGCAAAAGAACACAACCAAGACCTTGGTTTGAAGCATCGCAATACATGACGAAATCGTCGTTTCCACCGGGGAGTGTAAGGATAAGAGCATTACAAAGCATGTCCTTGAGGGTTTGAAAAGACTCCTCTTGTTCGGGACCCCAAACAAAAGCTTTATCTTTTTGGGTCAAAGACGTTAAAGGAACGGTGATTTTAGAGAAGTTCGAGATGAAGCGACGATAATAACTAGCTAAGCCAAGAAACAAACGAATTTCAGAAGGCGATTTAGGTGCAATCCAATTCTTCACAGCTTCTATCTTTGTGGGGTCAACATGTATACCGAGTTTATTGACGGTGTGACCAAGGAACTGAACCTCTTTTAGCCAAAATTCACACTTGGAGAATTTGGCATAAAGACGTTCGCAAAAGCTGAAGGATAAGTTGCAAAAATGTCGCCCATGTTCTTCTTTCATCTTGGAGTAGATGAGAATATCATCAATTACTACGATTACGAAGCGATCGAGAAAAGGCTTACACACGCGGTTCATGAGATCCATGAACACTTCAGGCGCGTTAGTCAAACCAAAAGGCATGACCACGAACTCGTAGTGCCCATAACGTGTGCGGAATGCAGTTTTAGGTACATCTTCTTCGAAAACTCGAAGTTGATGATAGCCAGAACGAAGAACAAAGGTCGATTTTCGAGAAACAAGTCGCACCTTGAAGTTGATCAAAGAGGTCGTCGATACGAGGAAGTGGATATTGGTTTTTGACTGTAAGTTTGTTGAGTTCGTGATAGTCAATACACATCTGAAAGGATCCATCTTTCTTCTTGACGAATAGAACGGGAGCGCCCCAAGGAGAAGTACTAGGGCGTATAAAGCCTTTATCAAGAAGCTCTTGAAGTTGGCTTGATAGCTCTTTCGTTTCCGAGGGTGCTAGACGATAGGAAGCCTAAGCAAAAGGAGTTGCTCCAGGGATGAGGTCAATACGAAAATCAACAGATCGATGAGGCGGAGGACCAGGAAGATCCTCATGAAAAACATCGGGAAATTGAGAAACGATGGGGACATCACTTATGCTTGGGCCTTTGTCTTTCCTCTCCACAACATGGGCAAGAAAGGCAAAGTACTACTTATGTAAGTACATGTTCGCTTGGATACACGACATTAGCTTAAGACCTTAGGAAGGTTTCTCGCCATAGACGTGTAATGAATCATCGTTAGGAAGGAGAAGGCGAATGTGTAACATCCGTCAAAAACATATTTACCAAACCCGCTCCGTTTATCAACCGAACAGTCAGTTAAAATTTTCGTTGCGAATTAAATGCCCAAAATAATTTTAAACGATACATAATCAATTATTATACGGGAATATATATTTAGTTTTTGAAAAACTGTTAAAAATCGCAAAATAAAAATAAAATGTCCCTGCCGGGTTTCGAACCCGGGTCAGTCGCCGGGTCAGTACCGGTCATCAAACAACTTAGCACTCAACACACAAACCACTGCGCCACTTGTATTATCTGTTAATTATTAAGATCATTTAATTCATAAAGTGTCTTTCCGAATTCAAAACCTGCGCCCAAAGTTCAGTCGTCGGAAATCCCGGCAATCTCGCGAGTTTTTTTACGAATCCTTCCGTTATAACGTAAAATTTAAACCTATATCGGTTATAACCGATGTCTGAGTCCGCGACCAAAGTTATAACCGCCGGAGAAATTCAAACCGACGAACCAAGTCGGAAATCGGACCAAATCCATCGACGACTTGCCCTATAAATACCCCCTCGAACCTCTGCAAACCTTTTCGCTCAAAACCGCACCTTTTCTCGGCGAAAACTCACTCGCCGGAAATACTCTGTTCGTCGCTGGAAAACCGGATTCTTCATTTCTGAGCCTTACTAAACCCTCTGAACTTATACCGAAGTCACCCACATACTTTGTAAGCTTTCTGGAGACTCGCTGCTGCAAGACACTCGTCGCCGGAAGGGATTGCTGTCGCCGGAGTTCTGCCGGAAAACAGAGGAAGCTAGTCGGTATACCTCACGCCTAATTTCTTTTCTTTTTACTTACATCTCATCTGTAATTAACCTAAAACGCTAAAGAATCCTGATTAAAACTTTGAACCAGATCGTCATTGTTCCGGGTTAAAATCTGACGAAGAAGACGATGAACCTGTAACATATAAGTATAATTAAAATCAAGTTATAACTCGGGTTAGACACACAGTCCAGCGGTGGACTGTGTGCACATTAAACACACAAAGGTCTCGAGTTCGAATCTTGTTCCACACACGCCGCTTTAATAAAAAACGCCTTTTTGTTAACCGAACCGGAAGTCACACTGTTATTTGTTAAGTATATTAAGAACCGGAATAATAACCAAGTTAGACACACAGTCCAGTGGTGGACTGTGTGTATGTTTATATCACAGGTCACGAGTTCGAGTCCGGGCTGCTGCACCGACTCGGACAATTATCTATTTTTTTTAAAATAAGTCAGAAAAGGAAATGTTCAGTTTGTGTTTAAGTATAATAAAAATCAGTTAAGTTAACAAGTTGGACACACAGTCCAGCGGTGGACTGTGATAAGCCACAGGTCCCGGTTTCGAGACCTGTGGAGCGCACCGTCCGATTCAAATTAAATCGTTTTTAAATAAAAGGATTTTCTGTTTAAATTAATTAATATATAAATATAATTAAAAACAGATATATGACGGGTTAGACACGTAGCTCAGTTGGTAGAGCTGCGTGCACGCGTACGGGAGGTCTCGGGTTCGAGCCTCACTCAGCGCACAACTATACGCATACGAACCGGTCAACGGTCAAAGTCAAAGTCAACTGTAGCAAAAAAAATCAAATTTTTTTATTATTTTTATTTATTTATTTTAATTAAAAATCAATTAAATATACTTAAAAATAACATTTTTAAGGTTAGAAAATAGCCTTAAACTCACAAAAATACACCCAACAATTCTACTAAAATGGATTAATAAAATTCGTTTACTTACCAAACCATAATGCGATTTATCTAGGTTAATCTCACTCGTGGTTAAAACCACTTCGCGTGCATTCAACATCATCAACCGAACGCACCACTGTGAGTGAATCTTACAACTCCCCCTTTTAATTACACGTTTTGGGGTGTGTCATGTGTCACAAAATAATTAACTCGTTTATTTAAACTTGTGCCATACCATGTCATGATCTAAACATAGATTGTTTATATTGTTGTGATTACTTATTTCATTTTGTCAAATTATATGAAACTCATTCATTAAGCCCGTCAGTTCCTCGTGGGAGACGAGTTGAACAACGCGTGCCACAAATCAAATTCATTATTGTTCATGTGTGTATCATTGAGTTTACATTATTTGTAGTTGAGTCATTCATATTATCATGTTTATGCAAACTCATTCATTAGGCCCATCAGTTCCTCGTGAGAGACGAGTTGAGCAACGCGTGCCTCTAAATGTTCCATTATTGTTCATGTGTGCTTTATCTAATATCTTATGATTGTTGAATAAGTTTACATCTATTTTTACTCATGAGTGGTTGTGCACATATTTCATAATCAATTTAATAAACTTGTTCAAATGTTTTTCCATAGGATTCACTCGCCAACTTTATGTTGATCCAAAACCTTTTACACATGATACAGGTGAACAGGTTGAAGCAAAGAAAACATAGGAAATGCCTTAGAAGAGAATTAAGAAGCTTAGATTGATAGTTAGAATATGTTGTAATATTTATTGTAAATTTCCATTAAATTGTAATAAATGAATATGAAACGCATAATAAATGTCATAAGCTTTGATGATAACCCAATCATGCCCCGATCACCTTTTCCGCTGCGGGTCGGGGTGTGACAGATTGGTATCAGAGCCATGACTATAGGGATACAGGATAGGTTATTAGACCCTTAGAGCCTATACTATAGTCTGCCTAAATTTTAATTGATTAGGTGGTTACATACAAACTTGTGATATTTATTTGTTTCATATTTGTTTACATTTACAGTCAAACATACATACTTATATACATATTCATTATACATATATCGATGTTCATGTATTCAATTTATTTTCATACTCTCATTATCCAAAGATTTTGTTGCAATTTTCAAATCTCATCAAAGTAAGTTCTTCGACGGGCATGTAGTAACTGGAAGGGTACAAGTACCGGTAGTCGGAACGTCCTGTCTAGGTTCGCATTCGTATAAATCCAAAATAACGGACCAGTTTGCCTACCTGGGGACTAACGATGAGAGTACGAAGGACCTATTAGGCCAAAGCATGCCACACCAAACGTCGTTCGAACTAACCCACTTTGAGGTGTCACCGTGTCTACACTTGGACACATTCCGAATATTACACGTTGTATACATATTTCTCGATTTTCTCCGGGTTTTAGTGTACGCAACCTGGCAAACCCTTGCAAACCATATGAAAAACCGGTATTCATGGGGGCCCACATGATTACACAGGTAAAGTATGGCGGCATGTAGGGCCTAATGGCGAGCAAAGCCCAAGACATCCTATGGATGTAGTAGATTTATTTTTCTATAATTATTTTATGAATGTTCATTCCTAGTGCGACCCATGAACCCAAAACATCCAACTCATACTCTTGACATGTATTCCTTGTAGATGTCTTCTAACCTCGCTCGTAGGAAGATGAGAGCAGGAAAAGCCCGCGAGCGTATGGCTGCCCTAATCGCTCAACAAATGGCTGCCGTAATACCCAACATTGTAATCCAAGTTCAACAAGCACTCACCGCTAATCCTGTCAATCAAGAAAACCAAAACATTATCAACTCTCCATCAAATACCACTAAATGCACCTACAAGCATTTCAAATCATGCGACCCCCCGAAATACAAAGGGACTGAAGGCGTCACCGCCCTCCTCCATTGGTTTGAAGAAATGGAGAACACTTTTCTAAATTGCGATTGCCCTGACGATCGCAAAGTGCGTTATGCTACCGGTCGAATATATGGGATAGCACTTACTTGGTGGAATACAGAGAAGGCCAAACGAGGTGTTGAAGATGCTATGTCCTTAACTTGGAACGAATTGAAGGAAATCATGACCAGACGATTTTGCCCAAGGAGCGAAATCAAGAAATTAGAAGATGAATTTTACTCATTGAAGCAAAAGGAAGGAGACCACACCACATACAACAAAAGATTCCTCGAATTACATCAAATGGTTCCCAACATGTTCACTCCTCTCTACCGTTTGATCGAGCACTACATTCGTGGTCTTCCGTCAAAGATTCAAGACCCTGTAATAAATACCTCGCCTGCAACTTTGGAAGCGGCAATGGAGTTAGCAACAGAGCTTACCGAGAACCGAATCCGAAACAAAGACTTCAAGGAGGAGAAGAAGAAGGACAAAGAATCGACTGAAACCCCCGACTCCACCCAAACCAAACCCTCTTCTCAACCCAATTTTAAGAGAAAAAGAGACGGGCAACTTTTCGCTGCTATCCAACGAAATCAACCAATTTCACACGCCATACCCATCCAAGCTATCCCAATCACCCAAGTGGCACCCAACTCAACCTACCCAAATAAGAAACCATATCTTGGACCTCACCCTCAATGCAACAACTGTTTTTATCACCATCCCCTTACCTTACCTTGTCGACTATGTGCAACTTGTGGACGCTATGGTCATTTGAGCAAGGTTTGTCGCACCTTTCAAAACCAAACCTCTTCCCCTACTCAAACCATGGCCCAAACCTATCAACAACCCCAATACCCCGTGTACCCATATGTTCGAGCTTGTTTCAATTGTGGTGACCCTACCCACTTTAGAAACACATGCCCTCAATTGGTTAACGTCATCAACACTCAAGCCCAATCAAACCCAGTTAACCAAGTAAACCAAGAAAAACCAACCGCTAGGCCACCAGCAAGAGGAAGAGTCTTCAATATCAACGCCAATCCTGTCGAAGATAATGACGGCCCAAGCGAAGATACTCAACTAGTCCTTTTCAACGAAGATCCAGATTCAACTCCTATCGTTTAGTTTTATGTTTTTCTTTATCACATCAAATCAATCATAACTTAAGGATAAAGCCAATGAAACTTTGACAAGAATATGGTGGATACGCCGCTGGTACTTCCTATATATAAGTATTCTTGTCAAAGGATCAGAAGCATTATCTGGCGGTTATGAGAGGTTCCATGTGTAGACTGTTAGAGTAATTATTGTTTATTGTTTTCAGTATATGCATTTGCCGAGGCCGTAGCTCCCCCTTTATGAGGTTTTGAGCTTGTTCCCCATTTTATTATGCGGTTGAACTTGGCGTGCCCGCAACGATTGGCTCCGTTTGATTGAGCCTTGATCGATCAGTTCATTTTACATTTTCAGTACATGCAATACGTTCGGCTCCGTTTGATTGAGCCTTGAGCGCACAGACAATTTCATTTTCAGTACATGCAATACGTTCGGCTCCGTTTGATTGAGCCTTGAGCACACAGACATTTTCATTATCAGTATCTTGTGGTTGTGGTGTTTGTAGTAGAGTCGCATAGAACTAACCATAACTTGTGGATAAAGTCAATGAAAATTTGACAAGAATATGGTGGATACGTCGCTGGTACTTCCTATATATAAGTATTCTTGTCAAATGATCGGAGGCATTATCAGGCGGTTATGAGAGGTTCCATGCATAGGCTGTTTGTGTGATTGTTGTTTAGATTAAGTTGTTCATTTTCAGTACATGCAATACGTTCGGCTCCGTTTGATTGAGCCTTGAGCGCACAGACAATTTCATTTTCAGTACATGCAATACGTTCGGCTCCGTTTGATTGAGCCTTGAGCGCACAGACAATTTCATTATCAGTATCTTATGGTTGTTGTGTTTGTTGTAGAGTCGCATAGAACTAATCATAACTTGCGGATAAAGTCAATGAGAATTTGACAAGAATATGGTGGATACGCCGCTGGTACTTCCTATATATAAGTATTCTTGTCAAATGATCGGAGGCATTATCAGGCGGTTATGAGAGGTTCCATGCATAGGATGTTTGTGTGATAGTTGTTTAGAGTAAGTTATTCATTTTCAGTACATGCAATACGCTCGGCTCCGTTTGATTGAGCCTTGAGCACACAGACAATTTCATTTTCAGTACATACAATACGATCGGCTCCGTTTGATTGAGCCTTGATCGCACAGATATTTTTCATTTCAGTATTTTATGTTTGTTGTAATGGTTGTAGAGTTATATAGGACTAATCATAATTCACTGATAAAACCAATGAAAATTTGACAAGAATATGGTGGATACGCCGCTGGTACTTCCTATATATAAGTATTCTTGTCAAAGGATCAGAGGCATTGTTGGAAGGTTATGAGAAGTTCTATGTAGGATTTACTAGTTTCTTGGTAACTAATCATAACTTGTGGATAAAACCAATGAAAATTTGGCAAGAATATGGTGGATACGCCGCAGGTACTTCCTATATATAAGTATTCTTGCCAAAGGATCAGAGGCATTATCAGGCGGTTATGAGAAGTTCCATGTAGGATTTAGTATTGCCTTGGTTGGAATTTGTGTTACATTTATATCATCTTGCTATTTAAAGAGATTGGATTTGTGTTCCATTTCTACATAAACTAACTTCTCCATCATAACAAACGAGAGAGGAACTTCCACCATTCAAACCTATATGCTATCAGAATGTGGATTCAAATATTAGCTGTTGTGTTTATTTATGTTCAAATATTAGCTGTTGTGTTTTATTATGTTCCATGTAGGTTATAGTATTAGAAGTTTTGCCTTAGGATATAACCATACCCTTCCAAACATATCCAAACTCTTATGCATGATATCATAGTTAGCGAATAAATTTTGTTTATCAATACTTTTACAGTAGGCAACAAAAAGCGATTCCTGTAACAGGGTACTTAACCCTTACAAGGAACGTTACCGCCTCGAACAAAAACTTAAACCCTTACTTTTCCTAAGCATGTAACAGCCAAAACTAAACACCATCATTCTTTTAGTCAAATATATCACTATTTAAATTTCGGGACGAAATTTCTAAAAAGCAGGGGATACTGTAACATCCGTCAAAAACGGATTTACCAAACCCGCTCCGTTTATCAACCGAACAGTCAGTTAAAATTTTCGTTGCGAATTAAATGCCCAAAATAATTTTAAACGATACATAATCAATTATTATACGGGAATATATATTTAGTTTTTGAAAAACTGTTAAAAATCGCAAAATAAAAATAAAATGTCCCTGCCGGGTTTCGAACCCGGGTCAGTCGCCGGGTCAGTACCGGTCATCAAACAACTTAGCACTCAACACACAAACCACTGCGCCACTTGTATTATCTGTTAATTATTAAGATCATTTAATTCATAAAGTGTCTTTCCGAATTCAAAACCGGCGCCCAAAGTTCAGTCGTCGGAAATCCCGGCAATCTCGCGAGTTTTTTTACGAATCCTTCCGTTATAACGTAAAATTTAAACCTATATCGGTTATAACCGATGTCTGAGTCCGCGACCAAAGTTATAACCGCCGGAGAAATTCAAATCGACGAACCAAGTCGGAAATCGGACCAAATCCATCGACGACTTGCCCTATAAATACCCCCTCGAACCTCTGCAAACCTTTTCGCTCAAAACCGCACCTTTTCTCGGCGAAAACTCACTCGCCGGAAATACTCTGTTCGTCGCCGGAAAACCGGATTCTTCATTTCTGAGCCTTACTAAACCCTCTGAACTTATACCGAAGTCACCCACATACTTTGTAAGCTTTCTGGAGACTCGCTGCTGCAAGACACTCGTCGCCGGAAGGGATTGCTGTCGCCGGAGTTCTGCCGGAAAACAGAGGAAGCTAGTCGGTATACCTCACGCCTAATTCTTTTCTTTTTACTTACATCTCATCTGTAATTAACCTAAAACACTAAAGAATCCTGATTAAAACTTTGAACCAGATCGTCATTGTTCCGGGTTAAAATCTGACGAAGAAGACGATGAACCTGTAACATATAAGTATAATTAAAATCAAGTTATAACTCGGGTTAGACACACAGTCCAGCGGTGGACTGTGTGCACATTAAACACACAAAGGTCTCGAGTTCGAATCTTGTTCCACACACGCCGCTTTAATAAAAAACGCCTTTTTGTTAACCGAACCGGAAGTCACACTGTTATATGTTAAGTATATTAATAACCGGAATAATAACCAAGTTAGACACACAGTCCAGTGGTGGACTGTGTGTATGTTTATATCACAGGTCACGAGTTCGAGTCCGGGCTACTGCACCGACTCGGACAATTATCTATTTTTTTTAAAATAAGTCAGAAAAGGAAATGTTCAGTTTGTGTTTAAGTATAATAAAAATCAGTTAAGTTAACAAGTTGGACACACAGTCCAGCGGTGGACTGTGATAAGCCACAGGTCCCGGGTTCGAGACCTGTGGAGCGCACCGTCCGATTCAAATTAAATCGTTTTTAAATAAAAGGATTTTCTGTTTAAATTAATTAATATATAAATATAATTAAAAACAGATATATGACGGGTTAGACATGTAGCTCAGTTGGTAGAGCTGCGTGCACGCGTACGGGAGGTCTCGGGTTCGAGCCTCACTCAGCGCACAACTATACGCATACGAACCGGTCAACGGTCAAAGTCAAAGTCAACTGTAGCAAAAAAATCAAATTTTTTATTATTTTTATTTATTTATTTTTATTAAAAATCAATTAAATATACTTAAAAATAACATTTTTAAGGTTAGAAAATAGCCTTAAACTCACAAAAATACACCCAACAATTCTACTAAAATGGATTAATAAAATTCGTTTACTTACCAAACCATAATGCGATTTATCTAGGTTAATCTCACTCGTGGTTAAAACCACTTCGCGTGCATTCAACATCATCAACCGAACGCACCACTGTGAGTGAATCTTACAACTCCCCCTTTTAATTACACGTTTTGGGGTGTGTCATGTGTCACAAAATAATTAACTCGTTTATTTAAACTTGTGCCATACCATGTCATGATCTAAACATAGATTGTTTATATTGTTGTGATTACTTATTTCATTTTGTCAAATTATATGAAACTCATTCATTAAGCCCATCAGTTCCTCGTGGGAGACGAGTTGAACAACGCGTGCCACAAATCAAATTCATTATTGTTCATGTGTGTATCATTGAGTTTACATTATTTGTAGTTGAGTCATTCATATTATCATGTTTATGCAAATTCATTCATTAGGCCCATCAGTTCCTCGTGAGAGACGAGTTGAGCAACGCGTGCCTCTAAATGTTCCATTATTGTTCATGTGTGCTTTATCTAATATCTTATGATTGTTGAATAAGTTTACATCTATTTTTACTCATGAGTGGTTGTGCACATATTTCATAATCAATTTAATAAACTTGTTCAAATGTTTTCCCATAGGATTCACTCGCCAACTTTATGTTGATCCAAAACCTTTTACACATGATACAGGTGAACAGGTTGAAGCAAAGAAAACATAGGAAATGCCTTAGAAGAGAATAAAGAAGCTTAGATTGATAGTTAGAATATGTTGTAATATTTATTGTAAATTTCCATTAAATTGTAATAAATGAATATGAAACGCATAATAAATGTCATGAGCTTTGATGATAACCCAATCATGCCCCGATCACCTTTTCCGCTGCGGGTCGGGGTGTGACAGAATGAACTTTTCGGAACAAACAATTCGGCACGAACTCGCCTAAGCCAATCCATGCCTACTATGATATCGAAGCTTCCAATTGCATGGGAAACAGGTCAATCGAAAACGTATGATCATTAAGATTCAAGGAGCAATTAGAAAGGATGGAATTAACGGTGATGGATTTCCCGTTAGCGACTTCGACAGTGAAAGGATTAGGCAATTTGGAACGTTCGCACTTAAGTAAAGGTTCAAATTCGACAGATACAAAACTTTTATCGGCACCAGTATCAAATAGACATGAAGCATAAATATGGTTGACAAGGAACGTACCAGTAATGATGTCATTGGAGTTTTGAGCCTGTGCAGAGGTAAGCATGAAGGCTCGTCCTTTAGCAGGCTGAGGCTGCTGCTGCTATTGAAGTTGAGGCTGTTGGTTGAGTAGAGGACAAACATTGGCGAGATGATTGAGATCGCCACATTTGTAACATGCTCGCACAGGAGCATTCTGACGTTGGGTTTGAGGTTGGTTTGGGTTAGGGTTGATTGTTTTGGGGTTGGCGACAATGGCTAGCAAAATGCCCCATCCTGTTACAGTTGGCGCATTTTCGACACGGGGTGGATGGGAGATGGTGGTAGGTGTACTGTTCACATTTAGGCCAAGTACCGGTGTAGTTTCATTTGGGTGGCTCGGTGTTTTGGGTAGAGGAGACAGCGTTTAGTGGTGAAGGGGCAAGCGGAGTAACAACCGCGTTGTTCTGAACAGAAGCCTTCCGCTTCTTGTTCATGTTGTTTTGTTTCTTGGCTTGGGAAGGAGGTGATTCAGTAGTGGTGGTGGCTTGGTGTGCATGCTTCGTGGAGACCTTGTTGTAGGCCCCATGACGAATGCAATTGTGGTTCATTTCAATCGTGATGCTATAAGCATCTTCGAGGGTTTTGGGGCTAGCGGCAGCGACATGTTTGTTAGTACAGGTGAGAGGCAGCGAATGAGTTTGGCGATAGCCTTGGGTACAGTATCCACTTGCCCAGGGCAAAGGATACTCAATTGTTTGAAGCGCGCGATTAGTCCTTCGGCGTTGCTCCCTTGTTGAGTGAGATTCCAGAATTCGTTTTCGAGTTTCTGGGTCTCGTGAGGAGGACATAACTGATCCTTCATGAGCTACCTTAGCTCTTCCCAAGGTAACATGCGGGCTGCTTCATTGCCACGCTTGTTTCTTTCTGTGGTCCATGACTCGAGGGCTCTCACACAAAAAACCCCTGTGGCGTTCAAGGTTCAGAGCTCATCAGGGCATCCGCTATGCAAAAAGGTGAGTTCGATCGCGTCGAACCAGTTCATCATGGCGGTAGCGCCATTATTACCAGTGAATTCCATGGGCTTACAAGCCATGAACTATTTGAACTGGAACGTTGCTTTGGGAGGGTCCACCTTTGAGTCAACGAAGGACTTGGGGATTTCATGGATGGTTTGGATTTGGCTTACGATGTTTGGGATAATCTTAGCCATCTGTTCAGCTACTAACCCTACTAGTTCTTGCTTGGAGATAGAGTCTCCTTGGTTGTTTGAACCCCTCTTGGAGCCCTTGGATTTCTTGGAAGAACTTGGAGAAGACATCTAGGGTTGAAATAGAAAGAAAAAAGGATGAGACTTTATCATAATGTAAGAAAACAAGTTTTGCATGTATAAGCATGGATAATTCAGGTCTGTTGCATGTATGTAGCGAGTATTTAACGAGTATTCAACAAGTGTAATCACGTATGAATGCGTATAAAAGCGTAAATTTAGTTTGTTCTCGAGGATTATTATTGTTTTTTATTGCGAGAGGCATGCGAATTTGTGTAACCGGTTCGAAATGAATAAGGTAACAAGTATAAAATCACATAAAAATTAAGATAACATAAAATATTGGCTCAATAAAACATGGGATTGTTTCGGGTAGAGAAACGTCGACTATTCTAAAGTGATTCATAAGATCTTTCGAGTTAGGGAACATGCTTTGGCCTAATAGGTAAAACGCTCTCGTCGAGAAGCGATTAACGGCATTTTATCCTTCCAGTTACTACATGTCCCTAGTCGATCGAAAATTCGAGATTTTGGCAAGATTGAAAATCGAGGAACGGGACTTAATCGACAAGGTGCGGGTTTCACCCCTAACTTGACGATTTCGTACCCTAAGTGTGGTTGTTTCTTACTAAACGAGGAGCATATTTCGACTCGTTTGTAAGATCCACTAGAGTATGAAATGGAAGTTTCCATCAAGGTGTGGATATCACTCTTAACTTGATGGTATAACTTCGTGAAAAATCGAATACGTGGAATGAGGGATTTCATCAAAAATTGTAAGTCATTGGACATGTCTTGGTACAAATCGCCTTGTTTGCATCACGAGTGTCTTCAAGTGTATTGTGCAAAACGTCTTAGAGAGACATTATGTAAGTTTTAAGACCAAAAGAAAGGAAGAAGCAATGAGGAAGAATAAAGTTTTAAGCATGATGTAGGAATGGTCAAAACGGGACACTTAAACTATAGACTAGGTCGAACATGGCAATTCTACCTAATTCCCTATAATTATGGCTCTGATACCAATCTGTCACACTCCAACCGATGGCGGAAACATCAAGCGGGACGAAAGAGATGGCTCATTGCTCATTAATACTAATTGCGACAATTCTTAATTAAACCGGATTTCATTTCATAAGTAAAATATTCGAGTACAATACATGGAAATTCAAATACAACAATAATCAAGGCAAAATTTGATACAACAATTATAAACCTAACGTCTATGTGTGTATCTAGTCATCAACACTACTCTAATTTCATGGCATCATCTTCATCAACCTGTAACATTTTAAAATAGAGTTCAATGCAAAAGCAAAGGCGAGTACACAAGTTTGGTGAATACATAGCATAGGTATAAAATATATAACTCGAATCCATATGGTAATTGTAAGCAAAGACTATACTAATCATGCACTACTAGATCAAACCCGAGTTTCCACAAAAGTTTACAAGATTGAGTTTCCCTCGTCGCAAAGCGACAAGGCTAAAATGAGTATGATAATCTTAACATAACCCCGATGGGTGGTGTGCTACTCCTACAGCACTATATATGTCAAGTTGGGCTAGCTAAGTTAATGATCAAGCATGTATAATTCTAGCATATATCTAAGCATAACAAGCATCATGTATTAAGGATTGAGTATGTAAAAGCATGAATTTGTGATAAGTGTATTTTGATAAGTAAACATGTTACAACCCAAAAGTGAGAAAGCGGTAAATGGGTCGAGTGCATTCACGGTTTTGCTAAAGTGTTCCACTTAGAGAATCTCGCGAGCTTGTTGTGATTAGGGTTTGGCACCTTGTCCTTCTACAAGAAGAACATAGGTATGAGTATGAGTTTTAACGGAAGATTCGGATTATCGAGCATGATTACGGAATAAAGAATAATAAAGTATTAAGATATATAAAAATAGTCACTAGGTATAGCACTCGTTTTTGACACTATGATAACCCATATGGGTTTGATGTGATTTCATAGGTTCGGGACCTATTAGAATCGTAATCGAGGAACTACACACTTTAGTGATAAAACTTATTAACTTGATAGGTGATTATGTATTCATATCAAGGTTTCGGTTTGATATATTATATAGTCCATAGATTTATATATAGTTATATAGTCATGTAGGAGGTGGGAGGATGAACCATCCACTTTGGAACCTCTTGGTGTCGTGTAAGTCAAGTAGGAGGTAGGAGGATTAACCATCCACTTTGGAACCTCGATTGGATTCACCACTACACAAGTGTCATAGACACAAGGAGGGTCATGAACATAGAATTACATAAACTACATAAAATAAAGAATTCTTCACTAAAGCTTCATATCAACCGAGTAAGCAAACTAGGGTCGTGCATCTCGTACATCCTTCGTCGGGGACGTGGCGTAGCCTTGTTACTCTATGAAGGTCGAATAGGCCTTAGTGGTATAGGAAATCATCAAGTGTTGTGTGGACTTTTTATGTAGGATAGCCCAAGCTAACCTTGTAGTCTCACTAACATCAAGTTCAAGACTTGGCAACACTTGTGAGCTAAAAGCTCTTTGAAAACATGAATTTTAGGGTGTTAGAACAGCCCTTAGTTCATATAAACAAGCTTGGTTAGGCTTCCTTAATCATAAGTGTGATTAGGAGCACAAGAACTCAAGTTTGTTGAAGGTAAAACATAAGTTTTAAAAAGATTTGTTCAAAACAGAAAGTTTGGAGCCCTTTTCAGGGAACTTCCAAGTCTGGATTCTCCAAGGAGAGACCATGGAATCATACCCAAGGTTAATCCAAGTAAGTAGGAAAAAGAATCAAGTAAATCGGCCAAGAAATGATGAGTTATGCTCACTTTGTAAGAGGTGCTGAATCTGCTCGAACTCTTGATTTCAGCCGCGATTTGGAGTGTTTGAAATGAATTGGGAGTGTTTAGAAAGTGAATAATTCTTGGAGGAGTCTTGGGTTATATAGGGGAGGGATTAGGGTTTCATTGGGTTGGGCTTTGGGAGTGTTTAGTGGGCATTAAGGCTTGAAACAAGCCCAAACACACCCTTAAAAGTGGGCTGCCATTTTTTGTTTTTTGCTAATTAAAGGTTATTAATTGGTTAATTTTTTACCTTTTAATGGGTTATGAACTTGTAATAAGGTGTGGCATGATATTCCTAATGTTTGGTTATTATAACCTAAGGTTTTATAAGCAAAAATACATGTTTTGAAAATATTAATCTAGGCTAACACTTAACAAGTTTGTAACACATAACGAAGTGTCAAATAAGTGTAACTCTCACGATTGAATGATTATAATTTCCGCGATTGAATAACCAAGTATCTTATATGAATGAAATGCTTTAAGAATTACGATTACACGAGAATTGTTTACGAGTTAATTTATGATACGAAGTATGTTAATTAACGTGTGTATGAATCGATGTATAAACATGTATAAGTAATGTATATTCCACATTAAAATTAATTTCATTACGATCAAAGTCTCAAATTTACAATGATTCAAGATGAGATACGATTACAAAGGAAAGAGTTTCCGAAAATAGAAATATGATACAATCTTTCTAAAAACGGAAAGCTGCAAAAAGCGAGGCATTACAGTCTCCCCTCCTTTAGGAAATTTCGTCCCGAAATTTAGGAAGATGCAACGAAAAGATACGGATACTTAGTCTTCATATCACTTTCCAGTTCCCAAGTGAAAACGGTGCCACGTTTACCTTCCCATCAAACCTTGACGATAGGAGTTCGACTGCGCCTCAATTGTTTGATTCCTCGGTCCATGATTTCGATTGGTTTTTCCACGAAGTGCAATGTCTCATTGATTTGAAGATCTTCGAGTGGAACTTGAAGTCCTTCTTCAGCTAGACATTTCTTGAGATTTGAAACATGGAAGACAGGATGAACGTTGTTGAGTTCTTGAGGTAGATCCAGTTGATACGCGACCTTGCCAATCCTTTCGATAATCTTGAAAGGTACGTAGCGAGGAGCGAGTTTTCCTTTTTTACCAAATCGAACAACATCCTTCCAAGGGGATACCTTGAGAAGTACGTTATCACCTATGTTGAATTCCAGAGGCTTGCGTCTTTTGTCAGCATAACTCTTCTGTCGGCTTCGAGCTTTGAGAAGATTATCACGAATTTGTAGGATCTTGTCTGTTGTCTCTTGTATCAATTCAGGATCGGTAATCTGAACATCTCCAATCTCGTGACAACAAATAGGCGAATGGCACTTATGACCATACAATGCTTCAAATGGAGCAATTTGAATACTGGCGTGATAACTATAATTGTACGAAATTCTACCAAAGGTAAGTGCGAATCCCAATTTCGCCAAAATCGATTACGCAAGAACGAAGCATATCTCCAAATTTTGGATTGTACGCTCGGTTTAACCATCAGACTGAGGATGAAAAGCGGTGTTGAGGTTAAGACGAGTGCCAAGGGCAGATTGAAATGTTTGCCAAAGGCGGGAGGTGAAACGAGCATCGCGATCAGAGATAATATCGAGTGGAGTACCATGACGACTGATGACTTCATCCGTGTAGATACGAGCCAATTTCTCGACTTTGTAATCTTCACGAATGGCGAGGAAGTGAGCGGATTTGGTCAATCGGTCAATGATAACCCAGATGTTGTCATGACCAGATGAAGTACGAGGTATTTGGTGATAAAATCCATGGCAATGCTCTCCCATCTCCAGACAGGGACTTCTAGTTGTTCGAGATAACCAGAGGGACATTGATGTTTGGCGTTGACTTTGGAACACGTAAGACAATTTGAGACGTAAAGGGCAATATCTTTCTTTATCACAGGCCACCAATAAGATGCTCGAAGATCATGATACATCTTGTCAGCGCCATGATGAAAGGAGTATCGGGATTTGTGGGCTTCGACCATCAGGTGTTTCGAAGGTTGAGACGATCGGGAATCCAAATGCGACCAAGGTGTTTCGAAGATTGCACATAATCTGTTTACTTTCAGCTCTTCCAAAAATGTGTTTATGATCTTGTTTACCCCAAATCCGACTCGTACATCATGCATAACCCCAAATACATCAGATTCAAAAACCAAAGTATCATCAATATCAAGTTATAATCAAAACCCTAACCTTTAAATCATGAGAAACATCAAAATTGATTAGGAAACTTACTTGTAAGCGTTAAAGGGTATTGAAATCGATCAAGAAAGCCACCAATTGAAAGATCCAAGCATCAAATCAAAGTGGAATGGTGTTTTGAAAGTAAAATTTCAAATTATGGCGGAGGTGGGGCTGCCATACGTATTTGGGGGTTTAGGGTTTGGTTATGTATTTTTTTAACTAATTAAAACCCATGGGTGGGCCACTTGGTAGGCTTTTGTAACTTTTGGTGGCCCTTTCTAGCTAACACAAGCCCGCCAAACCATTTTTACTAATTTTTAATAGCCCAAGTTATAAAAACAAAACCCACTAGTTTGTTTATTAAAATAAATATTTTTATAATGCCAGATCACACAAAAACGCACATTGTTCGCAAACCAACTAACAAGTAGTCCATGTAATCAAATAACATATAATTCAACTAAATTATATTATTATTTCTATGTTTGCAATACTATATCCATGTTTCACCAACGTTCGGGTCAGACTTGTGCGCAATTTGGTTATTCGGTTGATTCGTCAATTTTTTTTACGTGAGTGTTCATGTACTAACTGACACACTAAACCAACCAATATGAAATGAAATGTTACAGTGAATGTTTTAAATTAATGTTAAAGATAATGGAGTTGTGTTAATGGAGTTAACCGTGAAAAATCTCAGTTGTCACAAGTTGTATGTATGGAGAAAGAAAGAAAGAGAGAGAGTGAGAGAGAGATATGGGGGGGGGGGGTTAAAATGGTGGGGTTTATGTGTTAGGGTAGTGGTGTCACCAAATCGGGGTAGTGGATATGTGTCTAGATGGCGAGAAAAGAATGTATTACAAGAGTCGGCAAGAAAAGATGTCGAGCAGGCTTTCGGTGTATTATAAAAGTGATGGTCTATCATTGCCCAGCCGTCGAGGATACTTGAAAAGAGTAAAATGAGAAACATCATGTATACGTGCATCATCTTGCATAACATGATATTGGAGGACTCGGGCAGAGCGTTTTGTGGAAAAAGTTATGATGAAGGTAACAAACCGACGAACCCACTACTCACAAATGCTGAAAAATAAGTTATCCGAGCGAGGATACGTGGCAGGGACACACACCATAACGTTCGAGCTGATATGACCGAGCACCTATGGTTTTATCGTGAATAAGGAGGAGACGACGAAGACGACGAGTGATTTTTTAGTGACATTGTATCTTTTTTATTTAAATTATGACATTGTTTTTTAATTTAAATTACGGCATTTTATTTTATTTATTTAAATTATGAGTTTTAAATTAATACATCAAAATTAAAAAATGTTTAAATTTAAATAAAAATAATAATTAGATAATGATGATAGGGCTTTAAACCATTGCATACAAATTAAAGGAAGGGGCTATAAAGCCCCTATGTGATATGGCGTTGACATGGCGCTATGTGACGTGATAAAGCCTCTAGGGGCTTTGTGGGTGTTTGGGTTAGCTTATTTTGGAGCAACTTATACTTATTGACTTATAAAAGATAATAAGTTGTTTTTATAGTGTTTGGGTTAACTTATTTATGATGGTTTGTGTGTTGAGAAGCTATTTTTAAAAAGTTAGTATTTGTAACTTCTCACTTATGACTTATTAAGTTAATAAGTCCCTTTTGAGAAGAAATCCCAAAAACTCTCTTTATACCACCCTGTAGCCAAACTACGAATATTAGGGGCTGTTTATTTACCTCTTAACGAGACTCTGAATGGTTTAGACCTCTTACTGGTTCAGCACTTAATGGTTTAGATTGTTTGTTTCGTGAGCAAATGTCTGAATTGTTAAGACATTTGCCTCTGAATGGTTAAACATTATACTAAGGGGCTGTTTGTTTACCTCTTAATGAGGCTCTTAATGGTTCAGACATTTTACTGGTTCAGCATTTAATGGTTCAGACTGTTTGTTTCACAAGCAAACGTCTGAATGGTTAAGAGATTTGCCTCTGACTGGTTAAGATTTATACAGATCTGAATGGTTAAGACCTCTAATCTGAATTGGTCAGATGTTTGCCTCTGAATGCTTAAGCATTATACTGGCTCTGACCTCTTACTGGTTTAGCACTTAATGGTTTCAGAGCTCTTATTGATTCAGCACTTAATCATTCAGAAGTTGCCAAACAGCCCCTAAGTCTGAATGGTTAAGACCTCTAATCTGAATTGGTCAGATATTTGCCTCTTAATGATTAAACATTATACTGACTTTTAATGGTTCAGACCTCTTCCTGATTCAGCACTTAATTGTTCAGAGCATCTTAATGGTTCAGCACTTAACTATTCAGAAGTTGCCAAAGAGTGTTCTATCAAAATTATTATTTTTTCATTCATGATTCCGTATGATCCATAAATGAAAATAAAAAAAAGAGTTAATTACTGTTTTCATCCCTGTGGTTTGTTAAAAATCACTATTTCAGTCCATTAGTTTAAAAATTGCGATTTCAGTCCCTGTGGTTTCACTTTCGTAACCATTTCAGTCCACCTCGCAACCATTTCAGTCCCTGTACTTACAGAATAAATGGATTGAAGTGGCTACGAAAGTGAAATTGCGGGACTGAAATGGTTACGAAAGTGAAACCAAAGGGACTGAAATCGTAATTTTTAAACTAATGGACTGAAATAGTGATTTTTGACAAACCACGGGACGAAAACGATTATTAACTCAAAAAAATAAAAAGTTTGCTAAAATGTGTAACTGAAAGATCCCCAAATTAAAAAAAAAAAAAAAAAAGGCTTCGATTCTCCACCATTTTCCCCAATTCAATCTTCCACATTTTCAATCAATCAAACCTTGTGATCACTGTCCTCTTTCATCAATGGCGTACGTAATTCGTCAGGTAAAATATGCAATTCACTTTCTATTTATTCATTCTCCTTACCAAAACGATTAATTTACAATCAACCCTAACATTCATGATGTTCAAAATTCACATATTCTGTCATTAATCGCGATAGTTTTTTACATCTTATTCTTTTGCAGTACAAATTAGTGTTTGTTTCGTGAGCAATTGGATCATATGAAGTGGTTAGAAACTTCTGGAATCCGTGACTCAGATGTGTTGTACTCGCATGTTGTTAGTGATTACGGAGTTTTCCAGGTTTGGCTCCAGTTGAAAATTATTTATTATATATTTGTTTGTGGCTGGTGATCTGTTTCCGTACAGTGGATAAGTTAATTTTGTGATTTAAAGAGGATGGTCAAAATTAGGGTTTGTGAGTTTAGGATTACAGTGGTTGTTATGTTATTGGACAAATTAGGTTGTTTGGATGAGCGTTTTGAGTAGGGTAAACTACGGTGGTTTTCATCTCGACGTTTGGTTCAAACGTCAGGTTTCATACACCTTTTAACACTTTTGCTGCCTGACATTTCAACATGTAACACTTTTTATCCAATTCACTAATTCCGTTTTTTTTTTCTGTTAATTCTTGTCAAATGACCAGCATGCCCTTGTTATAGAAAACAACAACCATACCTAGTAAGTCCCACACATGGGAGAGCAATTGGTAGGGTCTGGGGAGGGTGGGATGTTGGCACACCTTGCCTCTATCCCTTGGAATAGAGAGGCTGCTTCTAGAGAGACCCCCGACCCCAAGACAAACAACAAGAAAATAAACAAAACTTAGAGAATGAAATACACAGTAAGCTATCACTAACTTAAGAAGTGGTAAAAGCGCATCATGTAAAAATAGCCAGATGTATCAACAAAAAGAATACATATGCATAAATACAAGGTGACAATTATATGTAAAGTCCCTAAAGTATAGGAAAAATCTATGCCCTTACGACAGAGTTAAGACATAACAGTGCAACCTAAAAGTCCTTAATCTTAATCCTACGCCGCCTCCATGAACTCCTATCCTGGACCATGTCCTCCAAGAGGTGCAACTGTAGTAAATCTTGCCTAATCCGCTCATCTCAGGTAACCTGGGCCTGCCTCTATCGACTGCCCTAACTGGTTCTGCCAACTGCCTTCTCTTCACATGACCAAACCATCTCAATCTCCCCTCCTTTATCTTATCCGCTATACTAGCTACTCCTAACCTTACCCTAAAAACCCTATTTCTTATCTGGTCTAACCTTGTGTGGCCACACATCCACCTTAGCATTCTCATCTCTGCTACATCCATCTTGCACGTTTGTGTCTTTTTTATGGCCCGACAATCTGTCTCGTATAACATAACAATCTGTCCCCTATGACAACAATTTGTCCCCGATAACATAGCAGGTCTAATTGCAACCCTATAATATTTTCCCTTTAATTTAGTTGGGAACCTCTTGTCGCACAAAACCCCAGAGGATGCTCTCCATCTACATCAGCCTGGATGCGATGGTTACGTCATTATCGATCTCCCCATCCCTTTACACAAACGATCTTAGATACTTGCACTTAGTTGCTTGTGAAACCACTTGACCCTCAATAGTGATCTGAGTGTCCACGTTGTTGTCCACACCACAAAAGGTACAGTAAAGGTACTCCATCTTAGATCTACTAATCCTTAAACCCTTATTCTCCAAAGTTGCTCTCCACTTCTCTAGCCTTGCATTCAGGCTTTTGTCTAGTCTTCCCAAGTAACATAATATCATCTGCAAAAAGCATGCACCACGGAACTGTCTCCTAAATGATTTGAACAACTCATCCAAGACAACCGCAAAAAGAAACGGACTTAATGAAGACCCTTGGTGGAGTCTTACCTCCACTAGGAACGAAACAACATCCCCTACAGGAGCACGTACCCTAGTTTCAGTTCTATCATACATATCCTTAATATCTATATACTTCCCTAGAACCCCTCTAACCTCCAAACTATCCTAAATTAATCTACAAGGCACACTCTCGTATGCCTTTTCAAGGTCAATGAACACCATTTGTAGATCCTGCTTCATCTCCCTATGCTTTTCCATCGGCCTCCTCAAAATGTGAATAGTTTTTGTAGTCGGCCGCCCTGGCATGAAACCAAATTGGTTTATCGTAAACTAGGTTTCTCTTCTAATTCTAGTCTTAATAACACTTTCCCATAATTTCATAGTATAACCTAGCAACCTAATCCGTCTGTAACTCCAACAACACTGCCCTTTGTTCTTGTATTGAGGTACAACAACACTACTTCTCCACTGGTTTGGCATTTTTTAGATTTAAAAATAAGGTGAAACAAAGTAGTAGTTAGCCATTGAACTCCTTCCACTCCTAGACACTTCAAAACCTCAATCCGTATGTTATCTAGACTGACTGCCTTAGCCCTTCCCATCTTCCTAAGCGCATTACTAACTTCTCCTTGTGTGATACTTCGACAGTAGCAGTTATTCCACTGTCTCCTTTGAGTAGTGTGGTAGTCACTTTTGTTGGCAAGCCCTTCCCTCGAAAAGATTGTGGAAGTAGGTTTGCCATCTCAACTTTATGTCATGTTCCTTTACTGAAACACGCATATCCTCACCCTTTGTAAACTTCACTACTTCTAAATCCTGCCTTCGACGCTCCCTGGCTTTGGCAATACTGAACATATCATGTTCTCCTTCCTTTGTTTCCAAACGATCAAACATTTGCTTTTAAGCTGTGTTCTTTGCCTCTGTTATTGCTTTCTTTGCCTCCCTATTAGCCTTTTTTGTAATTCTCCCTTAATGTTGCTCGTCCCTCCTCAATCGTACACCCCAAAAGATCTCTAAAACAATTTTGTTTATCCCTTATTTTAGTCTGCACACCTCCTCACTCCACCACTATGAGTCTTTAGGCCCACACGTGTTACCAATTGTGACCCTTAGCGTCTCCTTCGCGACATGAGTAATGGTGGTCGCCATAGCCTCCCACATATGGTTTGCGCCTCCACCCACTCGACCCTCTGTCATGAGCTAACCTTATCTCCGAACACGTAATCTTGTCTCCCTTTAGGCTTCCCCATCGGATCCTAGATCGACCCTTCCGCTGCCCCTTGGTCAACCTTTCCCTTAAACCTATGTCTACTACCAGCGAAACTGATGCTGAGCCACTACCGTCTCCCCTGGCATAATCTTGCAGGCATTCCACCAACGTCGATCTCCTCGCCTCATCAAGAGATAGTCTATTTACATGTTATGGCCCTCGCTACTAAAAGTGACCAACCGTGATTTCCTCTTCCTAAAGAACGAGTTTATAATACCCAAGTCGTGAGCCCCCGAACTTTAAGAGATCCCTAACAGGCTCATTCATAACACCAAAACCAAACCCCCATGAACAAACTGAAAATAAAAAAAAATGTTTATCAACTTCCTTCTTCGTTAATTTAACCCTAATATACACAGACAACCAAAGTAGCACCACCGCCACCACCTTGTCTTCCTCGGTCATCTCCACCACCAGTTTTTATATAGCAAGGGTATTTTGGTCATTTGGCAAGAAGTAACAGGAAAAATCAAACGGAGTGTTATATGTTGAAACTCAGGCACCAAAAGTGTTAAAGGTGGATGTGACCTGATGTTTGGACCAAACATCAGGGACGAAAACTACAGTTTACTCGTCTGAGTATTATAGGGAAGTAAAGTTGCATATATACTCTTACTTTATCCTTTTTAATACTATTAAAAATGATAATAATAACTTCAAGTTAGAGAAAACATCCAAACAGTAATTCTTGCCATAGTTATCAAAAGCGAGCGCTTTTGGCGCCTAGGCGCTTTTTCTGGGCGATTCGCATTTACTGCGCTTATAGTTCCTAGGTAATAATAGCGCAGCTTATTTCATCCCATGCGTATTCAATTCCGGCGACGGTGCTGCTTTCAGCCGGAAACCAGGAAGAAGGGGAAGAAGAAGAGAGCGCTGCATTCATGAGTGTTTTAGGCTTTTAGGGTTTTAAATAAGTTTAGGTATTTAAACATTTAACCCCTCTATCTTTCCCTAGTTTATATTCAGTCCCTAAAACTTGTATTTTTTATTAAAAAGTGTAAAACTTGTTTGTGTATTTAAACATTTAACCCCCTGGACCTTCAGTAGTTTACATTTGGTCCTTAAACTTTTTAATTTATACATAAAAAATATAAAAGTAACATTATAAATAAATATATAAATTATAAATAGCTGTTTTTTATTTTTTGAATTATCTACTACCTTATCGCCTTTTTTTTCTCTGGCGCACGCTTTATTTGCGCCTATCGCCTAGGCCCTAATCGGTGCCTATGCGCCTAGAGTGCGCTTCGCGCCTTTGATAACTATGATTCTTGCACCATATTGTTATTGTAGCTGGTTAAACATTCAGTATCACAAGATCACTTTCAAAATGCACATCCCAACGCCCCCTCATTGTGAAAGATAAAGTGGTCATACCTGTAAAAGGTTTCTTCGTACATTCAACCAATCCACCACACCCAAGTAATCATAAGATGATGAGAGAGAAGAAAACGAAGATGACATTTTACTTTATAACATCCTATGCAATTTGCATATGCTCTATGTTATATCAATAATATCTTTTTCTTCTTTGAACAAGGTTATATCAAGTATTCTTACCATAATTGGCGGGTATGTTCTAATTATAAGTTGTTCGATACCAATCTTATTAGATATGATCATGATTTTGGGATATTGTTTATGGTTTGTTAGTAATTATCTTTAAATGATATTTATCGTGATTAGTTTGATTTAGTTTCCTAATAAGATGAGTTTACTTGGTCAATAAGTTTTCTACTTTAATGTGGCTCTTGTAATCTCTCTTTTTAACAATCCACTGATAATAGTTTCTCAAAATTATCGGGTCTATTGAATTTTGAAACTCTTTTGCAGGTAAATTGGGAGACATATTCTGGTGTCTGATTGTTCATAATGGCTGAAGGCAACGAGTATGTAGAACTTAAATTCAGGATATATGACGGAACAGATATAAGCCATAGCAGCTATGCATCTTCGACTACTATAAGCGCTCTTAAGCAAAAGCTTGTTTCCGAGTGGCCTCAAGGTTTGAGAATTTTTTACTTGTTCATACACTCACTCACTTATGTTATTTCTTTTCCAAGTAAAGTACATGGATGGTCCCAGTGGTTTACCAAAATTTGGATTTGGTCCCTAGCTTTCCAAAAGTACACGGATGGTCCCTGTGGTTTGCCTTTGTAACACATTTGGTCCCTAGCCAACAAATCTAAAGTTTTAGCATGTCCAATTAGGACTAAATGCGCTACAAAGTGCAAACCACATGGACCATCTGTGTACTTTTGGAAAGTTGGGGACCAGATCCAAAATTTGGGTAAACCACAGGGACTATCCGTGTACTTTACTCTTTCAAGTTTTACCATTGTATGTAAGTAACCTTCTATATAAGGTAAAATGGTTATGTGTAACATCTCTTTTATTATGATGTGATGGTGTGCCACCAGGGGCGCAGCATAGTAGGGGCGGGCCCCCCCCCCCCCCCCCCCCCGAACTTTTCGCTCAGTAGTGGAGAGTATGTAGTTTTTGTATAGAAATTTTTGGGTATATACGTTTTTGACTCCCCGGTTTTATAGAAATTTTTGGGTATATATGTTTTCGACCCCTCGGTCGGAGATCTCAAGGTTCGCCACTGTGTGCCACATCAACTTTTACTCTATACAAAAGATTATTACATACAATAGGGAAATACTAAAAGTATGTTACATGCAATGGAAAAGAACGTTTTTTTCTTACATACAATGGTATTAAACTAATATGTTCTACCCAAGACAGTGAACGGCATAAAAGTTAACATCTACTTTTTATACCGTAACATCTAGAAACTCAGTTCTGCCTTTTTTAATAGGTAAATCTGTAGTACCCAAGACAGTGAATGACGTAAAGCTCATACATTTGGGAAAAGTTTTGGAGAATAATAAGACATTATCAGAATCTGGGGTACGTGATGGCGGATTTACAGGTGGAGTAATCACAATGCATGTGGTTATTCAACCCGTTATCACTAAAAAAAAGTCAGGTGAGTCTATTAATGCATTTTTCTATGTTTTTTTATAAGGATTTTAATGCTTATAATAAGATTACCAAAGCTTTAATGTTAAAATATGATCTTTTTAAATACTGGTTATAAGCATTTGATAACACCTTCTTACTTTTGAGTTTCGATGTTTAAGTCCATCCATTTCTTTATCAGCTAAGTTTAGAATTATACCCTATTTGACTCGTTGAAGATTAAATACAAAAGGCCCAATCAACCCATTTCTAGATACGGGTCAAAATTACCACCTCTACAAATAGTTCAATCCCCGTATAATCCATCTTATATGCAATGCAGCCAAAAAACAAGATGAGGCGAGAAAATTGAATTCATGTGGATGCACAATCTTATAGATCTGTAACCAGGCTCAGTCTCGGGTATCACTTTGATGTCGCAAATACTTGAAATGGTCTCCTATTGTATTCAGTTCTTATTTCATCTTTCCGAGTGGGTGATCTATGTTTGTGTGTGAAATTGGACCATTTTTTGGCCAAACTCACTAAACCTAAAGCTTGTAGAGCAAAAGTTTGTTTGAGGTGGTAATGTATCCTTTATGTTTTGATGAATTTGAATAATTTGGATAAACGGAATTAGATACGCATTTATAAATAAATGAGTTGAGTTGTGTTGTATTTTATAACTCGTTTTGAGTTGAAGATATTTGATATATTATCACATGTCCATACAACATTTTACTACCTCAATGTTTTGACCTTCTTTCAGTAAGTTGTGACCTTTGCCCCGGACTGAACCAGATATATTAAGAGGTAAGTTTTTAAAAAATGATATAATGAATTTGAATAAATAGTGTGTGGCATGTATTTACAAAACCTAAACGATTTAGCATATCTGATAAACAGCTCACGACACGAAACCACAATAAAAACCCCATGATATAGGGGGCGTTTCATTTGTTGAAATGCAGTATGAACTCCATGTGGTTTCGAGATTCGTTGTAATTAGAATATGAATTCAAGGGATAACATCTTTGGTTGGATAATAAAAAACTAGATTTAGGGGTTGTTTGGTTACCTCTTAATGAGGCTCTAATGTTCAGACCTCTTACTGGTTCAGCACTTAATGGTTCAAACTATTTGTTTCGCGAGCAAATGTGTGAATGTTAAGACATTTGCCTCTGAATGGTTAAGCATTATACTAGTCTGATTGGTTAAAACCTCTAATCTAAATTGGCCAGACATTTGCTCTTAATGATTAAACATTATACTAAGTCTGATTGGTTAAAACCTCTAATCTAAATTGGCCAGACATTTGCCTCTTAATGATTAAACATTATACTGGCTCTTAATGGTTCAGACCTCTTGTTGGTTCAGCACTTAATGTTCAGACCTCTTAATGGTTCAGCACTTAACATTCAGAAGTTGCCAAACAGCCCCTTAGAAATAAAAATACCTCAAATTCCTTCAACTAAAAAGAATTCAATCAAAGGCATTGGAACCCCGAACTCCCTTGTCATTGCCATTAATCACCCAGGTATTTTGTCAAACCATGGTTCTCCAACATCCCTAATTGGCTTTGAGCCTACACAAAATGCGAAGCCTTATGTTTTTTTTCCTTAGAATGATAGAACAAACGGGGGTGGTATTTGGATTGTGTAGGGTGAGTTTAGAATGATAGAACAACATGGATTAGACTTAACGAGGAGGAAAGGGATGTTGTTAGATGTGTATCTTATTCCACACCTTTAAAATCTTATTCCCACATTATTTTCACTGTACTCTCTCTCTCTATATATATATATATCTATGTATATAAAAAGAGAGATAAAGGGGAGGGGTGCGTGAATATTAAGAGCTTATTTGGCTAAGCTTATTTAACTCAAAAAAGACTTTTTGTTAAAAGGACTTATTGAGTTATTACTTTTTAAAAATAAAAAAAGTGTTTGGATTAGCTTATGAGGTGAGAAAGGCAAATAAGTTAAAAAGTTCCAAAAAGTCACTCCTTACTAACTTTTCAAAACTAACTTTTCTCCAATACAAAAAGTCATTTTGAAAAGTGCTTATGACTTTGCCAAACACTTTTTCTCCTTATTAGTTTTTTGTAAAAGTCAATAAGTATAAGAAGGTGTTGAAAAGCTTAACCAAACACCCCCTAACACCCAATGAAAAAGGTTATAAAGCTTTTGAAGGTAAATTCATGTTTTTAAGCTTTTGGAGAAAAATGGTCATTTTTGTCGAGTCTTATATAGTAAAACCGTTTTTGTTAAGTTTTATATAGCAAAGCCAATCATTGGGCGTAGCCCAGTGGCCACCGGCCCGAGGACACTCGAGGTCGTGAGTTCAAAACATGTTTCAGCCCCTCGGGTTGGCAGGGGTTTAACCGCCAGGCAGCGTTGCTGGGTCCTAGCTTGGGAAGGGGATCCCTTCCGCGGTCAGGGGTATCGTGTATATATCCCTTTTTATATAGCAAAGCCGAATTTAACTCTAAAAGTTAATAGGGAAATTGGATTTTAATAGTCTCACTTTTGAATATTACCCACTAACAATCCCACCTTTTAGTATTTTTTTCTCACTGCACCTCCGTTAATAAAAACCTTAACAGAGTTAAGCTTTTTTCAGTATTCGAACTGATGTTTTAGGGCTTTTAATTAGAACGATGATACGAGTCGACTGATATAAAACTTACCTCGTAACGGTGCTCCAAACGACTTAGTTTTTGTTAATCGAAAGTTTAAACACTCGATTGAAGCACCAATTTCGTCGTTTTGAACACCGTTTCAATGTAAGTTTTACATCAGTCGACTCGTATCCTCATTCAGATCAAAAACCCTAAAACATCAGTTCGTAACAAATTTTCTTATTGGATGTGCAGTGAGGAAAAATAGTTAAAAAATGAGACTCTTGCTTTAATATGAAGAATGAGTGATCTTTTGAATTGTTAAAATCCAATTTCGCAAAACAAATAAAACATAAAGGTGTTAAAATGAAGAAATCTCAAACCTCCCTTTGATATCTCCATTGATCATACGAACAAACCCCACCTGAAACAAACAAACAAACCCCAAAAATCCGGCGACAATTAACCCTAACAATGGCGGACGACGACTCTTCATTACTCCAAACCAACCCTCTCGATGTCGGAAAATCGCTTCACGGGTAATCACTTCTTCATATCATCACATTTTATAATCTCTCTTATGATCCCCAAATCCTAATATTTTTAACTTTTATGCATAATTTGAACAATAACAGGTGCATTCACTATCGGAGACGATGCAAAATTCGTGCTCCTTGTTGCAATCAGATATTCACATGCCGCCATTGTCACAACGAATACACGGTTGCTTCCTCTTTCTCCTTTTCTATGCAGTTAGTGTGGTAAATTATCGGATATCGGTCAAGTACCGATATTTGAGATATAGGTTATCTCGGTGGGATATCGGTAATTTTAATATAATGCAGAATTTATATATATAGCAATTTAACACTAATAATTCAGTGATATATCGGTCAATATCGCCGATAAAATCGGTACCGATATTCTGACAAGTATTTTACTAGAGGACCGATATAACCGATATCTCACCGATGTTAACTGCATAGCTCCTTTTATCATTTTATCAGGCATATATGTATTGTGAATATTATTTGATTTGATTGTTTGGTAATTTGTTGTTGTTTGTGTATAGAACGCGTTGGCAAACCCTAAGGAACGCCATGAGATCGTTCGACACGATATTAAGCAAGTACTGTTTTATTTTTCTGTTAATTGTTTGTTATCTCGGTTTTAAAAAGCGCGCAAACGCTTTTCATACCCGAGGCTCAATAGGGGCGCCTCAGGCCAGAAAACCCCCCAAAAACGCGCTTCTTGGGTTTACTCGAGGAGTTAAGCGCATAGTTGTCAATAGCGGCTATAGCGACCGCTATAGCGCGCTATGTAGCGAGGCGACCAAGTGTCGCTATTTGGGTCATAGCGACCAATAGCGTGAATAGCGACAGTTAGTTTTTTTTTTTTATGTAAATGGCAATTAGATATAGCTATAAAATAGTTGGATTTATAGGTTTTTGTTAAATATACATGTAAAATAGCATATATACCAAGGTATTCTGATATAATATACATATAAAAATTTTCAAATTACTTTCTGTAGTGTATCGCTATTTATAAAATAGCGGTCGCTATTCGCTATGTAGCATATAGGTCCCTTGTCGCTATTCGCTATTAACAACTATGGTTAAGCGAAAAAGCGATGCTTTTTCGTATCAAGATTGTTATGTTTTTGGGGGATTATTGTTTGTTTTTGGCGGATGCGAGGTAATGTGTTTGTGCTTTTTGGTGGTTTACCCAGGTTATTTGTGCGCTTTGCAATACTGAACAGCAGGTTTGTTAAGTTATGGGAATTATTAAGTTTGCGTAGCGTTGTTGAAATGATTAGTGTAGATGTTATATAATGATTATTTATATTCATATGATAGGTTACTCAAATATGTGCTAACTGTGGAGTGAAAATGGGGGAATACTTCTGTGAAATTTGCAAGTTCTATGATGATGATGTAAAAACTACTTACGTTTAAAATCTTCGAATAATATGCTAATATCCACTGTATTTTTTATTTTTTATTTTGCGCTTTGTGACTCAGATTTCGAAGGAACAGTTTCATTGCAATGATTGTGGGATTTGTAGGTTAGTAAGGAAAAGAAGTGATATTGTTTGTGAAGTTGTATATATGTTTGTTCGTTGAAATAGGCTAATGACAGAACGTAAATGACTACAGAGTAGGTGGTAGTGCGAATTTCTTCCATTGCGAAAAGTGCGGTACGTACTCTTTCATGGGGTTTTCTGGCCTTATCAATCACATTTATAATTAATATTACCAATGTTTTTTATACACATGTTGTCACTTGTCATTACAACCTATCTTACGAAAACGAACCTTAAGTCATTAACTACTTTTATGTGCACAAAACACAGGATCATGCTTTGATGTAAAGTTGCTTGGTAATCACACATGTATTGGAAACTCTATGAAAAATCACTGCCCTATATGTTATGAGGTATGACATTAAAGGTGGCCAAAGTCGCAGGTCAGGCTGGTTGGGTAACGGTTCATAACGGGTAACTTTGGTATGGGCTGGGGTGACCCAAGCACTCTTTAACTAAAAATATATTAGAGTTTATTACAAGTAATTAGTGTCAAATATGATTAACAAATATGTTAAATTGCATTTTTGGTGGCTTTATATTGGTTTGACCCATATCCTTTTTATTTATTATCTTCCGGTCTTACCCATTAGTGATTAAAGATAACTGAGTCAACCATTCAAAAAATGGGTCAATTATTACCCTTAGTTGTTAATGGCGAATAGCGACAATTAGCGATAAGGTACCTATAAGCTACATAGCGAATAGCGACAAATAGCGGGCCGGGCGCTATTTTAAATAACAATACACTAGGAAAAATATTTATATGCATATTATATCAAAATACCTTGGTATATAAGCTATTTTACATGTATATTTAACAAAAACCTAAAATCCAGCTATTTTATAGCTATATTTAATCACTATCTATACTAAAAAAACCTGAAATCCCGCTATTTATGGCTACATACCCTGTAGCGACCTTCGACCAACGCTATTCTGTAGCGACCGCTATTGACTACTATGATATTACCTTCGTTTATCCTTAGGGGGGTAGGGGCGCTCCACTAGTGATGGAATTCCATCACTCACCACATCCAATCAAGTTCCGCCAAGTCATCGAGCTTTATTCCATCACCAGTGATGGATTTTAGTGGAAATGCTCATCACTCACCACACCCAACAATTTCCCTCACAACCCAACAAATCTTCACGCGTGATAGTGGCCACGCGTTGTGAAGTTCACGCGTTATCGAATCGGGTGGCGGTGGTGTATCACGCACATCCACGCGTGGTGGATAGTTGATAACGGGGCGCCCCGTCCCCCCTTATAATTGTGTATTATTCTAGTTATAAGTTATGTCATCTACTTTTGATTAAAACAACCATGCTTTTTGGTAGTTTCTTTTTGACACGATCAAGGCCTCAACGATCATGGTTTGTGGACATGCCATTCATCTGGATTGCTCCAGGGAGTTGATCAGACAGGATCAGTTATTTCACGATCCTTTTATTGATTGTCAATTTTTCTAAAATGGTTTATTTTCTTCTGGTACAGAATCGTTGTTTATGGATGCTAATTTCTTTGTCTTGCAGATACCGTTGTCCCATATGCTCAAAATCAATGTCTACTATGTCCAGTACATGGCAAAGATTAGACCAAGAGGTACGTAATTGCTTATGGCAGACTCTGGAAATCTGATTTTATTAACAATCCGATTAATCCCAACTAATTGCTAGTCCGTACCCCACCGGCCGACTCGCTTCTAGCGATTCTTACAAAACTGGTTATATAGAGAGAGAGAAAGTTTAAAATACAAAAGGCTCTTAACGTGCGACTGGTACACAACCACCAAATAACGTACGTAATTATGCATATAACATGCGTAATTAGGGTTGAAACAACCGATGCGTAATTTTGAGTATTACAAGCGTAATTAGGGTTGAAAACCCCATGCGGGTTTTGATTTTTTGTAACGTGCGTAATAATGTTTATGACATGTATAATTTCGAATCTGGTGGTCGTGTACTGGTCGCACGTTAAGGGGCTATTGTACGATAACTCACCCCTATATATATACACACCTGTTTATTTGACTTCTGTCATTTGGCAGATTGAAGCTACTGTCATGCCTGAAGAATACCGATACGAGGTAATTCTTTGTCAATTTTCTGATTATTTCGCTGCCTATTTGTACGTGTAATTTTTTTCTTTTATTTCATGTGTCATATTTGGTGAATCTAGTTTGACATTATTTACTTCGCAGCCTATAATAAAATTGTATCTTCCAGTAACCGAAATTCAGGCATAATTCGGCCTTATGTTATTGAAATATTATCAAGACAATATAATTTTGTAATTATAATTAACACACAACTTATAGTTTAATATTGTACAGAAAGTGTTTTAGGTTTATAACTATTCGTTCTGGTAGCGAACATGTGTTCTATTATGGAGTTGATGATTATAAATTGATCAACTAAGTTGTTTTTGTTGCAGATTCATATCTTGTGCAACGACTGTCACAATACGAGCAAAGCGTTCTTCCACATTTTTGGCCACAAGTGTGGTCACTGTAAATCTTACAATACCAGAAGGATTGGAACTACGATGACTCGTTGGAGAGACGAACTTAAACGACATGTTCCGATAATTTTCGACATTTTTTTTGCAAAATCCAAATAGATATATGGATTGACACTATACTGGTGAGTGTTGGTTATTGTTGAATATAATCAACACAATTGAAAATAATGTTTGGATGTGTTTTTACTATTTATAGTTGTGATAATTAGTTTGATTATTTCTATTTATCTAAGGAATATAAAGTGTTTGAAAACGTTGAGATAACTCTAGGATTGTGGTTTGATGCATTTGTTGTGAATTGACTTGGGTCAAAGTCAAAGTAGCTAAGTCAAGGTCAGAGGACCTATTTATATACAGGGAATTGGATTTTATTACCCTAGGGTGGGAGTTGGCTACAAAGTCCATTTTTCTTACAAAGTGTAAAAAGTCATAAAACACCATAATGTCAATCATAAAACACACTCAAAACCCACAAATAACAAAGTGAAGATTACTAAAACGTCATATTTGTGGGTTTTGTGTTGTGTTTTGGATGATAAGGCTTTGATTATCGAATGACTAACATTAGTGTGTTTTATGTTGATTATCATGTTGTGTTTTATATTCATAGTTCTACGCTGGTGTGTCTGAAGTTTTTATAGAGGGTTGTAGTATATCACTTGTATAAAATCAAAGTTTTATTTCACTTGTAACTAAAATTAAGTAACGTTTAATGAATCTTGCCAACATGAATATTAATGATGTAATTAATGCTTTTGTAAAGCATAAATCATCATTCTGGAATTGATCGTGATATGTCTGCTTCCATCTACCTCAGTTTGTTATATATTTAATAGTCAAAACATGTAGGTTAAATATTCAATTCGACTGTAAATAGTAATTTTGTTTTTCGTAACGGTGTTTGGTGTTTTGGTTTTCCTCGGTTCCATATCCGGTTTGTATAATCTGGAATTGAGGACCAACCAAACTATATTAAAGCCCGGTTTGGGTTTATTCTATACGAGTTTCAGGTTTTCTCGGGTTAACCTAAGATTTGCTTAGGCATACCCAAAATCCTCATAAGAAAGAAAATACAATAAAGGAAACTTCGAAGAGACTCTATACATATCTTTCTAAAAACTTCAGATAAAATTGTATTTTTATGTAACCCGTTTTAATTGAACCCAAGCCTATGAATTTTATGTTAGGATTTGAATCATGTAATTTTTAAAAGCATTAAATCAATAACCACAAACATGGATAAGAGTTACCACCGGTAGTCGTATGCATTTTGGCGTTTTTCTTCAAAATCCACGCCCAACCAATCCCAAGGCCCACCCCCTAGGCGTTTTCCGGCGTTATTCGTCACTTTTTTCGTTTTGGTGTGTTTGAAACCATGCTGGAACAATTTGAAACCCATCAATCACAAGTATCCTTCTTTTGGTTTGACCAATACCTTTTTTGGCTAGTTTTTTTATTTTATTTAATTCTTTACACCTTTTTAACATAATGTCCACAACCCCACTACACCCATTTTATAAAAACGCCCAATAATGCCCCTTACTGACTGTAAACGTCCAAGAGTGGGGGCATTATTCACCTTACCACTACGGCCTAAGGCTTAAAACATTTCCACAGTTATTCTTTAGGAAATCAAGAAGCCGCTTTATAGGCATTTCTTTCATCCAAGTTACTTTCTAATCCAATGTGTGATGAGAAAAATGCAAAATGTATGAATTCTTTTGGGAAAGCAAGGAACCCTTTTATAGATATATATTTCATCTGATATTGTTTACTCATCCAATGTAAAATGAGAAAAAAAAAAGCAAAATTTATAAGAGTTTTGGTGATTTGAATGCTTCAAAAGGTTGTAACTTATGTTTTAACACTTATAATTACTTAAATTTTTGTAATAAAAAAATTGCGTTCATCTCTTAAAATTGATGCAAAATTACTATAATAACAACCTTAAATATATTATATAGCAGTATAGATATAGATATAATAGAAAAAATAATATCTTGTTAGATACAATAACTTTGATTTGATATGTGGTTTTTATATTTTGTTTATCTGCCCCTTGGTCTATCATTTTTCCAGAAAGAATATGATGGTATGCTGATAATAAGAGTTTATATTTGTTTGCATAATAATGGCGTAAATTTAGATTTTTACAAATGCAAGAATAAGTGGTATATAGGTGTGAATAATTGTTTCTCAAAGGGTGGGTTAGGCAACCCCATTCGGCAACCCCCTTGCCGCACGGCATGTCCACCGCCAACACATGTTTGCCGATCGGGGATAGGATTTTCGGGGAAGGTATGCCGCATGCGGCAAAGGTGAGGAGAGGAGAGGGAATAAAGGTGGGGCTCACTATTTCTCAACCAATCACATGTTTTGTTTTGTTTTTTAAATTGGTTTGTCTAAATCTCATTTTAGGCATGCACCTCTTATGTTTTTTGGACAAGAGGGAAGAAATGACATGGCACATGTCACACCCCAACCGATGGCGGAAACATCGGAGTGAGACGAACAAGATTGCTTAGAGACTTCACTACGACGACGATAAGTAATTAACAAAATTTCATTTATGACTAAATGATAGATAGTACATTGTTTTGAAGCAATACAACATAATAAAAAATGACAAAGTGTACGATACATGGAAACAAATATGACATAACAAACTATCATAACCAAATTTAAGCGAGTATCTAGCCACCCTACTAGATTACGTATCTTCGATAATCGTCAACCTGCAACATTGTGATAAAATACAATTCAATACAAAAGTATTGGCGAGCATTCATGGTTTATGTGATAGCATACGTATACAAACAAGTTTAACGAAATCCACATGTGAAAACATATATATAAGGTATATCATGGCATCACTAGCATGTAATCCTACATTGTCAAACCCAAGTATCGCACATGCATACAAGCATCCCGCAAACTATGAATACGACCGTTTTCACATCAAGAATAAACATAGCTTAACAATGACTCGTCGCTATGGGCGGTGTGCAAATCCTATAGCACTATACATGTTAAGGGGGTCTAGCTAAGTAAATGACAAGTATCATACAAGAATCTAGCATGCATGTATTCCTAGCATAAGTTTAGCATGTATAAAGGATTCGTCTTCAGGCATAAAGTGTTTTATGTGTGAATGTGTTTGTTAATAAGTTCATAAGTTTCACCCCCAAAGTGGGAAATCAAAAAGGGGCATGAATACTCACGGTTTGCGTTTTAGCGTTCTGTAAGTCTTGAACTTAAGGAGGGTTGAGCCGGGAGCCAAGGTCACCCTATAACGGGAAACAAAGGCGGGTTAGATTAGGGCTTACAAGACTTGAAGTAATAACATAAACGTAAAGGTTTATTAAGTTATTTAGTCATGCATTCCCCAAGAGGGATCATAAAGTTTGTCAAGCAACAAGGAGGATGATATGCATCCATTTAAACCTCGATATAAGTTCACCGAAACACAACCCGAAGGTCGATTGGTCATGAGTATGAGTGTTCACCAAAGCACAAGTCATTACAACTTGGTTGGTCATGAACAAGGTTAAGATTAGTGTGTTTAAGGTGTGTTTTAGTTGAGAACTCATCTAGTGAGCTTAAGGTCTCCACAAACAGAAAGTTTCGGAGTATATAAAACAATTAACTTACTGATTTAGATCAATAAATTCACCCATTAGTTAGGGTTTTGGTTGTAGATAAGTTGGACACAACAAGAACACAAGAAAACTTGAAGAAAACATGAAGAACATGAAGAAAACTTAAAGAACATTTTTGAAATCTTTTAAAAACAGAAAAATGACCAACTTTGGACCTCAAAATCAGATCATTCCCAGATGTTTAACATCATATAATAGTAGGGCATTGATCCTTAGTGGAGTCCAAGTGGCTAAGAACAAGAAAAACAAGAACAAGGTGAAGAAGAAAGGTGAATTTTGCTCACTTTTGGACTTGAATGATTCTGTCCAAATATTAAATTCTCAGCAGATTCTTGGTGTTTTTGGAGAGATTAGATGATGAATAAAGTGTTAGAAGAAGTGTAGGACTTGTATTTATAGTGCTAGGTAGTTGGGAGGGTGTTTAATGGTAGTTAGAAGGCTATTGGTGGAGAATGGGGGTGGGGGTTGGAGTAATAATACAAAATTCAAAATTAGTATTTTAGGGTGAAGTTTAGAGCCTAAAATACAGATTAGAATTCATGGTTTAGGGGAGTTTGGATTTTTATCACAAAAGGTGCCCTCAAGTTTGATAAATATGCAATCAGGGCCCAAAGTTAGGTTTTTGGATTTTTTTTAGTGCTTTTCGTGTAGTTTTAAGGGTGTAACAAGTATGAAAGTATCATAAACAGAAATTGATGTCAAGTATGTCCGGGTATGCGTATTCATGTATTAACAAGTATCGAGAATGCCGGTTGTATACAAAGCTTTGGTTAAAGCACAAAATGCAAGTATGAGCATGTTTTGACTAATAAATCATGTTTGCAAGTATCCATAGCATATTAAAAGTGTTTACAAATATAAATTAGTGTAAATTAAGTATTGGAATCGTAATTGTCGGTATTCGACATGTATTGCGCGTAAACGCGTTTAAATCGGTTGGCGCATTGCGACGTAGTTTTGAATTAGGCTTTCCAATATGCGTTTTTCGAGTATGATAAGTATAACTTGAACATATTAAGTGTATAAACAAGGTTTCCATTATGATCGGTGTCTCGATTTACAATTGAAACGAAAGTACGAAACGATTACAAGTTTCCGGAAATAGAAAGCTTCCATAAATGGAAAGTACAACAAGCTTGCTATAAATGGAAAGTACATGAATACGAAATGTTACAGCACAATACGATTGGAGAGGGAAAGTTACCTGATCTTATTAGGCATACTCCCCTTACACCCTTATAAAACCCTTATAAAAATGTGCAAATGAAGAAGCGTGAAAACCAATTAGGAGACACCATGTATCCCGAAGGTTTAAGAGATAAATGTGTCCAACTTTAATATTTTTTTAGAATAATTACAAAATCTGGGCATAGAAAAAAAAAGGCTGAGGAGATATTGGTGTTTGTACGTGTTATCCCTTATTTAATAAGTGTTAGGGAGATTCTGGTTGTGGGGGATAAAAGTAGAATGGAACCATAGTTTCAAAACATCAATAGCAATAAAAAACGTTTTCTTCGTCCTAACTATCGTATGATGGACACGTTGGAAGGTCACGAAACATATTTCAAAGGTAGACAGATGCGGTAACAAAGATCACTGGAGACATAAAGGTATGCTTGTAGAAATCGCTAGTCGCTAGTAGGCCGGTGAGGGGGAACTAGCGATTAATCATAATTAACCGGGGATTATTGGATATAATCGAGATTAATTGTAATTAATCGGAAATGAATCGAGATTAATCGATGATTAATCTTGGATTAATCGGTGTCTAGTCAGAATTTTTACGACCATGATTTTATATAGCTGTAATATGTCTGAGCATCATCTTGCTAAGACTTGTTCTTATTTCTAATAAAATCAGTCTTTCTAAAAAAAGTATATTACAAATAAAATATTTCTTCTTGTTCTTTCATAATGGCCATATATTATTTTTCATATACTATTATAAATTCACTTTTTTCAATAGTTGATGCTGCTCATAACTCGTCATGCTTTGCTTAACAGTTAACTCATTTAATAAACATATTATGTGCTAGGGTAGATTTCACATGTTAACTCATTAATTAAACATGATGACTCATTCATCAATCTGTAACTCGTTTAACATATTTATCATAACAATCTAACTCGTTTACAGATTGATTGTAACCCATTTACGACTCACAAACACGCCAACCATATGACTATGTTAGATAAACAGGTTAAATGAGTCGTGTTTAGGTTAAACAATTTTAAATGTGTATGGATTATAGTTGATGTTTTTCACACAAATAAGAATATAATCATATCGGTCTTTTTCAAGTTCATCGATTTAACTTACCAACCCATGTCTTCTTATTTCTCCGTCAACTAGACAAGATTAATACCCGTGAGCATTCACACTGGGTTTATTACCTGCAACCCTCTTAAATTAGCTCAAAATTTGGTTGGTTATTTAAAACTCTTACACAGTGGCGGACCCAAAAATTATTTGTTGGGGTGCGGTCGGGTTTTTTTTGCCTAAAATATGCACCATTTTTTTTTTCAAGAGGTGCGGCCGCCCACCCACGACTGTGGGTAGATCCGCCACTGCTTTACATCTCATGATCTCATTTTTCGTCTGTATCTATAATCATTTATAATCTTTATTTTTGGAACGGACCATTCGTCATCCCTTTCTTTCATTTACATTCGTAAAAATAAAAATACGAACCGAATACTGATTGTTTAAAAAAATGAAATCAAGGTATTAAGTTTAAATATTATAAGAGGATAAAGTTAAGGTAAAAAACTCTAAAATATCATACTTGAGAATGATACCAAAACAAGGCATGAACGTGATTCAAGGTTGGTGCGTGTAGTTTGCTCGTGTATTTTGAAGGTGAAGAATGGAAAGATTTTCAAAGGCAAATGAGCGGTGATTGAAGACATCAAGGGGGAGATTAAATTGTTGGGTTTCCTTTTGTTCAAACATAGAGCGATATATAAAGAGCTTAGTTGGGTAGAAATTCCTTGGCGGAACTTGACCAAAAGTTTTGTGTAACGCCCCAAAACTTGATTTTATAATTTGATGGTATGTCTTCTTATGTAGGGTGTGAAATGTATGAATTATGTTATTTAACTTAGTTAAATACATAAGGATTAAGTATAAATGAAATGGTGATGTTGGTTGTAAATAACCAAATGCCTAACTAGAGGGACTAAAAGTAGCAAGTGGGGCAAACTTTATAAATATTCAGATTTTATAAGAATGTATCTATGTGTGTGTCGATGTAAATGGAGAAAAAGGGGAAGAACACCCACTAAAAACCTAAGAAGAAATTCAACAAATTAAGGGAACAATTGATGGTTGATCTTGTGCATGTACATCAATCCTTGATCACCTCGACTTGTTAATCATTAGGTATGTTACAATTTATTTTTTGGTGAAGTTGTATGAAGTGATTTACGATCAAATCCGTAATTGGTATGAAATTAAGCATGATTATATGTTAAGATCGCCATATAGAACATGTGTTATGCATGATTTTGATTAATTTGATGTTTGGAGATGAAACCATTTGGGATGATGAAGATGATGACATGGGTGTGTCACCTATGTCTAATCCTAGTGCAAATTTGATTAATGTTATGGTATGTGATGCTTATATGTTAGTTAGTTATTTTAAAGTATGGTATGAAATTTACTTGATTATAGTTGTGTTGATAAGATAAATGCAAGAAGTGGGAATTAAAGCATGAATAGGTTGTACACTATGCTTAGAAAGTAGTACGTACGCCAAATGTTTGATGAAATATCTAAATGATAACAATATGTGAAACTGTATGCTAACAACGGATGAATGGGTGTAGGAAGTAATAATGATGTATTTGTTAGTAAACTAACATGAGAAGTGTGTTTTAGATGGAATTCATGTAGGATTTGGTTGGCCATGTTGTTTGGTAAAGGTATGCATTAGAAGAGTGTACCTTATGTTGGAGCGGTATGATGTTTACTACATGTTTGAATAATTTCTTAATCAAAATTGATAAGTAAAAGTACGCTAAATGTGAAGCATAGGAGATCATTAGAAGGGGATGAAGTTGGAATGATGTTGGGTTGCTAAGCATGGGTCATGGTGTTAGTTGTAAAATTATGAGAATTACTAGTATGGACGGAATTGAATATGTTTGGTGTGTGCATATAACTAGGTGATCATGTGGTTGTATGTGTATTGCATCATGAGTATGAAATGCATATAGTGTCATTAGTATAGTCTACGATGATGACACGGATTTATGAGGTTAAGTCGAAAGTTCATATGATAAATCATTGACTTTCTGAAAGTCAACTGTGCATAAGTAGCAAGGTTAGATTTTTTGTAACAATTGTAATGTTATAGAAAGTCATATGGTACGTGTTATATCAATATGTGTTATATATGATAACATGATGAATTATACGAGTTTGAAAAGATGTGATTGTGGGAATATCCCTAATGCTTGTTAGAATTGAATAATGAAGGTCAAATGTGAAATATGAATTCGATATGATCGTTAATATGTACAATCATGTGTGCTAATAAGGATGTAAATGCGATGACATGAAAGTATAGGGATCATGTCAAAATTGATGGAAACATGGAATGCTAACAGGTCAAAAGGAGGCAAGGTAGCGGATGCAAATACAGACGTTAAAGTAAGTGATTCCCGAGCTCACTTCTTGTTATTTAATTGTAGTTATGTATGCTTGATTATTGGGAACCATATAAGATGAGTACGTCATAGTAATATCAAGGTAAGTATGATGGAAATTGGTTATATGCTGTTGATTATGTTTGAAACCATATGGAATAGGTAAACGGGTCACAAATACGAAAGTAATTAACCAAGTTGTGAAAATTGGATGTTGGTAAAATGTCACTTCATCTTTCGGAACCCGTATAGGAGCTTGCACGAAGATGTAGCATGTATGTTGGTGCGTGTAAATGTGGATTTCATTATGTATGCAACTGATTCTCGTAGGAATGATTGTACTTGGATGTAATACACGTGTGAATGGACATAACTAGTTGTACGACCCTAACACGTTTTGATCGAAAAGTCGGAGCGGAATTATGTACTATAAAATTTCTTTCTTTATAAACGACTCGACATACTTGAAGGTTCATTTTAAAAATGACTCTTTTTACATTAGATGCATCCTTCGCATTCATCTAAGAAATAAAAGCATAGCATTATGTTTACTAAATTACATAACCAAGCATTCCCGTACAATCTATCTTGTGACCCAGTCTTCGGTCGCATACACCTCGTGTAGATGATCCGTGATTCTGTACAACCTGCGCTCACCACATACATTCATAACATTAGCACATATTATAAATAAATATGATTTGTAATTATGGAGTCTCTTTATGTTCTATACTCATATATTTTCCATTCCGTTATCTTCTTAAGTCACCCATTTCATCTGAGTGTCTAATTCTCGGTGAGTCTTCAGTAATGTACCTGTATTACATTTAAATCTCAAGGCACATTATCAGTAATCATCAATACTCAAACGTACTGAAACTATGTATACGTGCATACCTGCCCATTCTTTCATGGATGATATATCCTACTTCGTACTTACGTAAGTTCACACGTATAATCATACGTACATACCTACCTACATACGTACATAATTATGTCTACTCATAGTTACTTACCCCCAATCTTTGATTATCTTATTCGCATTCAGTAATCAGTGTCATACATTAATTTCATAGTGCTTAAACCTGGATTTATAACCGAAAAACATCAAGGAAACATTCAAAATCATGTTTGGGAGGCCCGTCGTAGACCACGGTTAGTATTGTAACAACTCCGATTTTCTCGTCGTTATCTTTTCTTTGTTATCGATTGTATCTATCCTTTGTAAATCCGAGATTCGCTTATTAACAAAGTTTATATTAACTAATTATGAGTATGTATGTTATATCGCATCTAATCACTTATTACATCGCATCGCAAATCGCATTCATTTATGTGGTTTTATGTAACACCCGACCCGCAGCGGAAATAAGAGTCGGGGCATAATTGGGTTATCACCAAAGCACATGACATTTACTATTATGTTTCATATTAAATAAAGTCAAAATTACATTTTCAAATATCCAAACATGTTCATTCAATACAAAGGAAATAAACCAAACATAACAATCCCAATACTAAATTGTTTTATTCTTCTGATCCCAGGTCCTATGTGTTCCTAGCTGCTGCTGGTTCACCTGTATCATGTGTAAAATGGGAGTTTTTTTGGGTCAACATAAGTTGGCGAGTGAACCTTATTAGATAAACATTTATCAATGAATTAATGGTTAGTTTATCAATGAAAAATTGTGCATAATCATATATGAGCAAATGTAAGTAATCAAGCAATGGCCAAAAAGCAGTTACAATTATAACATACAATAACACTTGATAGCATACATAGAACATACTAAACAATACTATCAATAAAAACGACGTTATAATAAATAAATGAACTGTGCGATCAAGGCTCAATCAAACGGAGCCAATCGTATTGCATGTACTGAAAATGTAAAATGAACTGTGCGATCAAGGCTCAATCAAACGAGCCGATCGTATGTGGGCACGCCAGGTTCAACCGCATAATAAAATGGGGAACATGCTCAACGCTCATAAATGGGGAGCGGCGGCCTATGAAATTGCATGTACTGAATAATAAATTGCATCCAATAATAACTACTTAACAGCAACAAACAGAATACACATGTTCATGATATGATGTATGCACAATGGTTTAGTTATAATATGTATATAAACAAAGACACATGATACACCCCAAAACGTGATTAAAACGGGGAATTTGTAAGATTCACTCACATTGGGTGCGTTGGATTGGAGATGGTGAGATGCGCACGATTTAGATGAGCGGATCAACGAGGAATACTAACCTAAATAATAATGGAAAAATATAATAAATGGATGGATTTTATTAAGGATTTTAAATGAAATTTTTAGAAATATTTTTGTGAGTTTATAGCTATTTTCTATCTTTAAAAATGTTATTTTTAAGTATTTTTAATTGATTTTTAAATTAAATTAAAAAATAAAAATATAAAAAAAATATTATTATTTTTTTAGCGTTGACCGCGTGGTTCGGTCAGCGAATTATCTGCGCCGGGTGAGATTCGAACCGGCGACCTCCCGTTCGCGTGCACGCAGCTCTACCAACTGAGCTACGTGTCTAACCCGAAATAATCTCGTTTTTAATTATATTTATACACTTACTCGATTTAACCGAATTTCCTTTATTTGCAAAAACATTTTAATTCAATCGGACCGGTGCTCGGGACGGGTTTCGAACGCGCGACGTGTAGTTCATGTTACACACAGTCCACCGCTGGACTGTGTGTCTAACCCGGTTAATATCTTGGTTTTAATTATACTTAACAACTAACTGGGTTATCCCGGTTTAGTTTTTAAACAAAAAGGCGCGTTATAATATAAGGTGTGCGTATAGCAAGAATCGAACTCGGGACGTGTGTGTGAAATTTGCACACAGTCCACCGCTAGACTGTGTGTCTAACCCGTTTAAAATACCGTTTTTAATTAATCTTATGTTATGTTGTATCTTCATCTTCTTCGTCGATTTACACAGACAGCATATTCCGACTTGTTATGATTGATTTATGACTTATACAATTTTCAGACATTAACAGTAATTTAAAAGTAGAGAATGGAGAGAGTTTAAGGAAGAGGATATACCGATTGATGTTGTTCACAGAATTCCGGCGGAGGTTCGTCGGTACTGAAAGTGAACTCCGGCTGTTGAAACCAATTTAACAGCGTTGACGATTATTTATGAAGTTGAGTCACTTAAACAAGGTTTAAAAGAAGTTTAGGATATCATGCCAGTTCACAGTGTGATTCCGGCAGTTTCAGAAGTTTTCCGGCGAAGATAAGATTTTCGATAAACGTTGACTAGGATCGATTCTGATGGTGGAGTTGTGTTAGAGACTAATTAATCACATGATTTAAACAGAAAGAGTCGGAGGAAATACCGTGAGGATGTGAGTCCGGTTTTCCGGTGACTTGCAGAAATTTTCCAGCGAACTGATTCAGATGATCTGGTGGTCCAAAAATGCGACGAAATTGAAATTGAGTATTGATATGATAGCTCTGAATCGCGAAAATGGTCTGAAGCTTGAGTTATTCAGGACTTTGATGAACTTTCGGTTTCAAAAACCGAAAATGATGAAACTTTAAGTTCAATCAATTCTAACTTGATTAGAAACCGTCATACATCGGTTATAAGCTGAACATGCGAGTTAAACAACGATTTGACGATTGGTTTGCCGATTACCGTTTCTCAGATGGCGCCATCGGTTTAACTGAATTGTGTATAAATTTCATTTGTGTTCCTAGAGTTAACAGAAAACACATTGCGGGGAGTGGTCTGGGAAGTGAGTGTTAAGTTGTTTGAAGTAATTCTTGGCTGACCCGGGTTCGAGTCCCGGCAGCTTCAAATATTTTTTATTTATTTTATTTTAACTTTTTATCAAATATAATTTTTATAGTTTAGTTTATTTATTAATTATGTATCGTTTTAACTCAAAATAATCATAAATATTTAATGCAACTTTTATAACTTGGTACTTGATTACAAAACGGAGCGGGTTTTGGAGACCCGATTTTTTTACAAATGTTACATTTTATATTATTTATGTGTTATGTGTGTTTATGATTATGATTACGCTCGCTATCGCATCGCTCTCGCACCCTCGAATCGCTAAATCGCACTATCATACCAAGTATAACGCTTAACGCTTTACGAAAACGCTTAATATAACTAACTAATACGAACCGAATCGCCAAACGAACACTTAACGCGAAATAAACGAAGAAAACCCAACTTTTGGGTCAAGGTCGCTCGAACTTGGTGTTACAAAGTTCGGCCGAACTTGACAGGTCCAACTAGATTTTCAACTGCCTCAAGTCCGCTCGAACTTAGCCTCCAGAAGGTCAAGTTCGGTCGAACTCGACTCAGTTTCTTCAAGAATCCCACAAGTTCGCGCGAACTTGTACAATTTTGTACAAGTTTGGCCGAACTTGACTCCACCAGCCCCACTTTTTGCATTCTCCTATAAATACCCAGCTCATTCCTCTCATTTCAACTTACTGTAAGTTTGCCCAGAGCTCTCAAAACCCGAAACTTTCATGTTCTAAGTAATAATCAACCCGATTTCAACTACAACAACGTTTATCAACGATTTACAAAGGTTTACAACGATTTTGGCACAAGGCATAGCCTTCGTTTTCATCAAAATCTTCCCTGTTACGAAAATCTTCATCTTTTTACATAAAACTTCTGTTTTTCACTCAGGTCTATGCTTAGTCTGAGCAAAACCTTTTGATCATTGATTTTTACACAAAATACGGACTTTTGATGATGTTTTGTTCATTTTCTTATATGAAACGAAGCATTTATCATTCAAGATCTCAGATCTGGAAGCAAAAGGACGTTTATGTTGGTTTACACAAGCCGGACTAACACGAACAAACCCCGAGTTCGTCCGGATTAGCCCACGCTTTTGTAAAATGGCTAAAACCGCTCTAAAAGACCTCTCCGACCTAAGTTTGCTCAGTAGCACAGGGTTGGAGGGATGAACACTCGATTTACTCAGCAAACGTCGCGAAAACGCAAGATTTTGGACACGAAAACATCAAGTTCGCTCAAGAATCACCAACTCCCCAAGTCAAGTTCGACCGAACTTGCACCCAAATGGGTCAAGTTCGACCGAACTTGGGCTATTTTCACCAAATTCTCCACAAGTTCGATCGAACTTGTCTAGTTTCTTAGGAAACTAAACAAGTTCGCCCGAACTTGTCATTTCAGTAGATATTCTTACAAGTTCGCCCGAATTTGACAAGTTTCCTTAGAAACTTATCATGTTCGACCGAACTTGAGTCTAAACCCATCAAAACCTCACCAGTTCGCTCGAACTTGTATGTTTACATACAAGTTCGCCCGAACTTGCCTACTGCTCAACTCAAACTTCACCGTTTCAGCTTTTCGGAAGACTGATGCACTTCTGTTCGTTTACAGGCTGATCCGGCGCACTCCACAACTCTCCTCAGAATCTTAAGTCTTACCAAAACGCACCCACAGTGAGTATACTTGACCCATTTTCGCTTTAATGCACTTTTTGGGTGTTACATACGTTCCTATATCAAAATCACTTCACAAATCAAAACTGTTTATCACACGCGAATAATCTGATTGTATATGCTCGATACGTGATACTTGAAACATGTGACTAGGACTTATTTTCGTTAACTTGCCGCCTTAGCTAGTATGGTACTATAGTTTGGCTAACACCCGACGGGGTCTAGTTAGGATGGTCGCGCAAGCCTTTTCATAGTAGTTAGCATGAGAAATGAGCCTATGTTATGTTAAGTGTTTTGGTGTATCATGATATGTAATTAGATTGTTTCGCAAACGCTTTCTCGACTATGCTAGTATTATTCAAACTCGTATACTCACCTTTACTTAATTGTATTGACTTGTATTTTAACGTATGTAACAGGTTGAGGATTTAGCTCGGATTGCTTGGGAGTAGTTTTATTTAGTATTTTGCTTATCTTGTTTAGAACGTTTATAATAAAAATCTAGGGGAAATCGAACCATGTTGTTTTTATGAGAAAATCAGAATTTCTGTAATGGTTGTTTGAAATATTATGTTTAATAGTATGGGATGTTAAATGTTAAGTAATGTTGTTGGATAATTGTTACGGAATTTCTCGTAAGACAATCTGGTCGCCTAGTGCCACTAACCGCGATGTTTCCGCCATCGGTTGGGTTGTGACAAGCATACCGAGGCTTACAGTCATGGTTGCAAAAGTTGCTAGGTGCTCCCTAGTCGGCCGACCGGGGAGTTGAGAGTACTCGGTCTAGGCGGAGAGTACTCGGGGAGTACTCGGACATGTTAAATTATAAAGAAATTACCTTTTGGAGAAAAAATATATGTTAAATAACATAAATTTACTAATATATATATATATATATATATATATATATATGTCAAATAACATAAATCTACTAATATTTATGATAAAATACGTGAAAATGATATTCATTCTTTAATCTGATAGGCATATAAATTATGTTTTATTATTATTTATGTCAAACTAGGCCCGAGTTGACCTACTAGATCTAATTATGGTCGAGGTTGACCGTTTTTTACCGACTCCGAGTAATTAGGCGGAGTTGAAGAAAGTCGCCTCGGCAGCCTACCTTGTAGCGACTACTCGGGGAGTGCTCAGCCTTGGAAACCTTGTTTTACAACCATGCGTACGGTACACAAAACAACTTAAATTACAAATTTCAGCATTCTAAACATGGGGAGGGCGTCGGCGATGGCTCTACATGGCGTCGGCGACGCCTCTTAATTTTTGCGTATTCAAAAACCCTCGTAGGCAGTAATTTAAGGCGTCGGCAAAAACAGCACACAGGCATGGTGTTGGCGACGCCCCCTCTATCTCGTGTTTTTCTGCAGCTTCGTTTCGTCGTTCGTTAACGCTAAAACTTGCGTAACTTTTTAATCGTTTACCCGTTTAACCACCAGTTTCTTCCCACATGACCGTAATTTGACATTCAATCATATGAACTTGAAAACCAACATCCGGATTAAGGAAATTCTTAACTTGTGAGTTTCCGACTAAATATTCAATTACGGATTATTCGACTCGTTCATGTTTTCATCAAACAAATCATTTGTTTTAACCCAAAACTCACATGAACATTTTAGATATAATAGTTTTACATTATCCGGAGTTTTGTACTTGGGAATTTAGGCACCCGATACCCGGTAGACGTTAGACTTATTCATCCCATTAATTATACGTAATTGAACTTCATTAGTACAATTCTCATACTCTAAATTGTTTATCCATTTAATCCTACCTCACAACCGAGTCATTTGACTATTAACTCTCGTGTTCATTTCTCGATTAGCATGCTTATATGCCATCCTACCCATTACCCGGTTATAATACCGAGGTCATTACTTAGGCATTCAATCCGGTATTACAATAAAACCTCATTTGACCTGTTCGATCTACTTAGCGAAAATCATCGATTTCATACAACCAAACCCTATTTGACTTCAATTATCATGCTTAAATAACTAGTACGTAACTTTACTTAAACAAATTACGAAGTGATTCCGGAAATCACTTGCCTTAGCGTTCGAATGTGCATCCGTCACCTTGCTTCCTTTTTAACCATTTGCCTCCTATGCTCGTGCGATACCTCTTCTTTCATGTCATCGCAATCACATTCTCGTTAGCATACATAATAACAATCATATCAAATGCATATCTCACAATTAACTTTCGTTAGTCAATTCTAACAAGCATGAGGCATATACCCAAAATCACATCTTTTCAACTCATAATTCATAATATCATCTCATATAACACACAATGATATAACACGTACCATATGACTTTCTATAATCTTACAATTATGGCAACAAGTCTAGCCATATTTCTTATGCGCAGTTGACTTTCAGAAGTCAACGGTCTATCATATGAACTTATAACTTAACCTCATATACCCGTGTCATCATATTAGGCTATACTAATGACATTATATACATTTCATACCATGATGTAATATGCTTACAACCACATGATCACCTAATTATATGCAAATATACATTCACATACACCTACTTTCACATGCTAATGCTTTCATTATCAAACTCTACACATGTTCATCCATTGTTTAGCATATAATCTCACATACTAGCTTATACTAAGCATTTCATCAAACACTTGATGTGCGTACACCATTTAATGCACATGTACAGCTAATTTATGCATGATCTTCTTCATCAAATCTTCTTATTAATCAACAAGTATCATTCACGCATAAATATTAACATAACAAAATCTCTACTTCATCCAACTCATTCATATTAAATTATAAACCAACAAAATCCCAAGTTCTTGTACATGGGTTCTTTCATTAAAACTCATATTTGAGATGATTAAATCATAATTGACACTAAATTAGTGTATTCATTCACAAATTCAACCATCTAACATCCCCAATTTATCCAATTGGGGTTGATTCATCAAAACCCACCAAGTACTCTAATCAAGAAGGTTTAAGGGGTGAATTAGGTACTTACTTGATTCTTAGGAGGTGATGAACACTCCTAAATTCATAGATCATCCATGCAAACTTCAGATTTTCCTCTCCTTTTTCTTCCTTTGGTTCACACAAGAACACATACACACACTATGTGTGTGTGTCGACACATACATCTGCCCCAAATGGGGTTCCCCTTTTCTTTTTATGTTTTAATTAAAACACTTTCAACTTACCCTCTTTTAGCCCTTATAGTTTTGTTTGCTGTTGGTTAGTCACAAAATTTCATTCCTTATTATTTAACTTGTATATATATATATAGATATAACTAAGTTAACTAACTTAGTTACCCGATATCACATTGTGTAAAATAAAAACATGCTTGTAATTTAACATTTGGGTTTTGGGGCGTTACACTAGTATATAAGCATGTTTATATATGGAAAATTGTGTGCCTAACAAAGTAATGTGCTTGAAAGAAATTAATTGAATGTGATTGTATGTGTGTGTATATAAATAAGAATTTATAGTGAGTGTATGTAGTACGAACTTATAGGTGTATACACGTGTATGTGAAACATAAGTATGTGCTTGGATATATGAACGTGTACGCATGTGATGTAATCTAATGAATGTAGATTAATAGAACGTGTCTATGTGAAGTTGTGGGTTTTCATTATGTTTAAGGGTACACGTTTCTAATCATGTTATCTTTGAGAATGAAATGAAAAGTGCAGGTATGCCAACGTTGTGTCCAAGTGAGTTGATGCCGGGAAGTATTGGATGAGTTTGGAAGGATGATCGAACAAGATATCTTGTGTCGTTAGAATGCAATATGGTCTTTCAGCTATATGTTTATAATATAAGTATGATGCCACCATTGACTAATGTGTTGGTTGTTTATGGTGATCACAGGTTATTCAGATCATCAATCTCATCACAAAGGAAGAAATACATGTACAAAGAAAGAAATACATATGCAAAGGAACAAATACATGTACAAAGGAACAAATATTTACACAAAGGAAGAAATACATGTACAAAGGAAGAAATAATGTGCAAAAGGAATAAATACATGTACAAAGGAACAAATGCATGTATAAACGAACAAATACATGTACAAAGGAATGTAACACCCCAAAATTGTGGACGAGGATCGAGTCAAAGATCATGGATTGTACGGAGAAGTTTGTATTCATAGGTTATAAGGGTTAAATTAAGTAAGGATGAATGATGTACTTATTTTAAAGAAGACGTTTTAAACGGTTTTCTAGCATGTTAAAACAGTTATAAAGAAAGAAATTTTCGGTTCGCATTTCCGCTGTGTACATTTGTTTAAAACGGTTTAGGGTCTTACATTTTGTGGGGCGGAAAGTCATGGAACCCAATTTTTTTCTATCGCTATGTTTCGGGTTGGCCATTCGATTTAGGTCAGATAAAAATAATAACTCCAAATAAAACTAAACAATCTTCATTTATTCAAAGGACCGGTTATTACACATAATAAAAACTAAATATTGTTTAACAAACAAAGATCAAAATATTTATAATGATGCGAAAATATGTATAAAAGATTGAAGATTTGAAGGCCTCAAGAACCCACTTTAGGACACAGAACTTTTTTTTTCTTCTATTGAAGTCAAACAACACAAATGGGGCTCCTCTATCCTCACGCATTGTTCTTTTTGTATTTGTTTAACCATCTTTCAACTAAGACAAAAATGAACCATCAAGTTTCATTTATATAAAAAGTAATTTCAAACTTTATTTAAACTCACTTCAAGTTTAAAAATAATTATATAAATTACTAATAGCCTTGTTCTTCACGTTTTATTTAACTAAATACGTAAATATGTATACATTTTTTGGATAATAAACTTGGTAGGTGCAGGGAACTTTTAGGCAAAATAATTAACGGAGACAGATCTATATAATTTTAAAAATTTCAAACGAAAAATCAAAAAACTTACACTACTAACGGAAATATTACCGAGAACAAACACACCCTATTACCCTTAAAAGGTGCGTCCTTAGATAGAATGATGTAAAAATCCTATGTAGATATAAGTTGTGTTTGGGACTCTGGGTAGGAGTTATGTTAATGAAGTTCACTTTTAAAAAAAGTTTAAGAGAACAAACTTCTAGTTCATGAAAAATCTAACTATCGTCACTGGTGACCTCATCATTTAACTTTTGAGATTAGTCCTAATCGTTAGTCACATCATCATTTTCTCATACCATTTACAATCATTAATATGTCTCTTATACTTGTCAATTATTCTATGGAATAATATATGTAAGGGAGAAGGGAGTGGGCCGTAAACTCACTCGGCAAAGAGGTTTACCGAGCGGTAATACCGCTGCCGGTGGGTTTTGCCGATTGGCAAAGTTGGATCAGCGTCAAACCTTTACAGCATCGGTGAGATGTGTTGTTTGTTTTTTTTTTGTAACTCAAACCAACCAACCAAAAAGACGCAACTGTTTAAAAATAATAAAAAAACATATTTTAACCAAAAAGTTTACCAATCAAGTGTCTAACCATTGCCAACACTTTTGACCAAAAGTTTAAACACTTTAGGTGGATTCACGTGGCACGCTCTTATTGGTTGATTTTGAAGTTTAAACACTTTAGGTATTTAACCACTCCCTTCCTCCTAATAACTAAATAATCAAACTTACGGAAAATGGTCAAATTTGTAAAAAAAAGGTAAAAACATCGAAGTTCTATAAATTATTTTGATAAAGAAATAAGCATTCAACTTCTATACAACTAATATATCTTTTTTATTATTGTTATTAAACCATCTCTTACGTGGTGTCCTAAGTGGATCTGTTGTTGACGTAAAAGAGAAAGGATAGTCGTTTGCAGACGTGGTAATAAGAGAGTGCATGAGCCGTTAGTATGAAAGTGATCGCTTGTAAGCCAGGGGAGGGCCATTATGCGAGAAGGGAGGAGACAGAAAGACGTGAATAGAAGGCACGCCCGTGGAAGAACTAACTGGTCAAACGAGTAGCGTCGACATGGAGCCCTACCTCTCCCATCACGTTGCATATTATGGTTGTTTATTAACAACGATTTTATCTCAATTATAATCATGGTTAAACTTATGTCAAGCATATGCTGCCTGTTATCAACTTAACAAAATTATGATTAAAAGTGATATTATTAGTCCATGGCTTTATAGCCTAGTAGCATCTTGGTGGTGGGATAAAGCTTTGGGACCAATAGGTCCTGGGTTCGATTCCCACAAAGGGGTTTTCCCATATTTATTTGGTTTCCTCCTAAATTGGTGTATAGGTATTATGCCTAGTGGGGATGGATATGATCAGGTGATTCTACTTGTGACACGATTATACTCCACTGGTCTGTCAGTGATCAAAATTTACCGTTAAAAAAAAGTGGTGATATTATTAACCATGAGTTAATAAACCATGTTGGATAATCGAGGGACCGACGTCAGGTAGTACGTGTATTATTTTTTAATAAATGGGTTTTATAAATATATGTTTACCGGAAAGGAGTCCAAAAGGGTAGCTTCTAGTTGTTCTCCCATCATTTTCTTCAAAAATACATTTTTTATATATCCAAATTCGTATTTATATTTGTAGGAAAAAATCTAGTTATAGTACATGCAATTGACAAAAACGCATACATGACGTTAAAGCATTTAAATTTTTGAAAAATTTTGTAACTTTTTTTAAAAATCTACAAACTTATTAATTTAAGACTTTTTTTAACAAACCTTAAGGATTTTATAACTTATACACTAATTAAGCTTTTTATAAAAGAAATTTATCAAGTTTAGGATTTATAAATTTAAAATTATGAATTTTATACGATATGAAATGCTAAAGTTTATTCTAATTAGAGTAAATTGTCAAAATGGTCCCGGTTTGGTCATTTTTGCTATTTTAGTCCAAAACTCAAACCTTTTGAATATGGGTCACTGTTGTTTCAATTTTGTTGTCATTTTCATCCAAAATCAAAATTTGGTCAGATTTTTCAGTTAATATCCATCTTTGTGGTCTTTTTTCTCCCTTTTAATGAATGAAAAAATGGCCTTTTAACATTTTATTATAACAAATTAAAAAAACTTACTATTTTGCCCTTCATTATAAGGGGAAAAAAATGTTAACTGAAAAATCTGACTAGATTTTACTTTTGGATGAAAATGGCAATAAAATTGAAACCACGGGGATCCAGATTCAAAAGCTTTGAGTTTTGAACTAAAATAATAAAAGTGACCAAACCTCATAGACCATTTTAACAGTTTACTCTTGTAATTAAATAAGTCAATTATGAAAATTAAATGTAAACAATAGTTAATATGTGGAAAGGTAAAGAGCCAACCACGACCTTCCCGACCCTCACTTCACTCAAACATCCTCTTCAAGGTGAAATTTGGCTCGGTGTCCATGCCATGTGAAGAAACACCAAGTCTAAACTGACAGGTTTATTCTTGTGATATTGGTCTCGTCAAGAATGATTAATCCTTAATCTTTTCTTGATGATGTTCTGAGTCTGATGTGAAAAACAAAACACCGTGAGACTCGTTACAAGGATGAGAGGTGGGGGTTCTCCTTGTAACCACGTCAAACGTGAGAATAAATAACGTTTAAGAAAAGTAAACGAGTGTGGGTTAAAAGTAAGAGAATGAGATAGTCGATCCTTAAATATTGAGGTGAAAGTTTGTATTTATAGCCGAAGGTGAGAGAGGAGAATGGTGGGCTGATAGGCCATGGTACAACTGTCCTAGTCGACGAATATTCTTTTGGTCCCCTCTGTCAAGACAAGAATTGTCTGTCGTATGGGTCGGTGTGGCACCATACCACTGGTCACTTGGCACTGCCCATGTGTACCTTTTGTCGGCCTGCCATCAGTTGCCCCTTAGAGATCATCTAGCATGGCCTGGCGATGTCTAGTTGGTGCCATGTGTCTGTCCTTTGTATATGTTGTCCCTTACCTCATTTCTCCAGCCACGTAGGTGTAGACGTGTCTGGTAGTTGCAAGATAATTCTAACATTGGGAACATGCTACTTGCTCTCTTGTGGGTATGGTCGTGTGTGCACAGCTGAGTGGGTTATTTGGGACCATCACAACGAAACATGCATCCCGATCCCATTTGTCTCGATTTATACCGCTTTGCTCTTTATAATCTGTTCTGATCATGACCATTCTACTCGACCCTCCATCCTTCTCCCAAATTTCTCCATCAAACCATTTTAACCAATGTATTAAGCAGCTACTAGTATGTTTAGTATCACCCTAAAACATCAACACCATCCAATCTTAAAAAAATACTTGCTAGAATTTCTATAAAAAAGTCACTTACTTTTATGTTCTGTTCCTGAGTCTCATTTAACAAGGGGATGTGGAAGAAAAGATATGAAAATATAAAAAAAACCATGTTCCTGATATTTTTTAATGATAGAAGGGGAGGAAAAATGGGAGAAAATGAAAGAAAATTTGTCCATCCTTTCAAATTGGAGAGATTAGGAGAGAAAATCTTATTAATTACTAATTGAAATTTTCTTTTCTTTTCCTCGTAACTCGAAAACATATAAAATGCTTGAATTTTCTTCTTTTTTTCCTTTTACTTTTTATTAAACTCGAGAACACTAAAAAACAAAAAAAACACAGTGTTAGTCTTTCACCATCAACCCTCATGATGAACTCATGATGAGACCACCTCCCCTTATCCCATCTTTTCTTGACCCACAAGCATAACCCCTACCACCCACTTCAATCCCATTTCATAAACCCCAAATTAAACCCAAATTCCTCCATACCAATTAAACCCAAATTCTTCCATACCCATTTCTCAATTTCACCAATTTTGAAGAAACTTTTGATAAAAATGCCTGATTCACCACCCCCTGACACCACCACCACCACCCACCGCCTCTGCGACAACTGCAACCACTCACCCGCACTCCTATACTGCAGAGCCGACACAGCCAAACTCTGCTTATCTTGCGACCGTGAAATCCACTCAACAACCCCCCTTTTCACCAAACACACACGCTCCTTATTATGCGACACTTGTTCCACCTCACCCGCATCCATCTTCTGCTCCACCCACACCCTCGTTCACTGCAACAATTGCGATTGGGAGACCCACAACAACTCCAGTTCGTCGCATGATAGGCGACCGCTCGAGGGGTTTACTGGGTGTCCCACAGTTTTTGATTTGTTATCGTATTTGGGGTTTGATGATTTGAGTGGTTGTGGGGATGGTGGTGGGTTTGAGGATTATCTTGTTTGGGAGACTCCGGGGTTTGTGAGTCTTGATGAGTTGATTGTTTGTAGTGGTGATGAGCATAACTATCAGGCTATGGGTGTTCCTCCTTTGCCTAAGGTAAAATTTCTTTGTTAAAGTTTGTGCTTTTTGGCGTTTTGGTTGATTTGGTTTGTAAGTCTTGATGATATGATTGTTTGTAGACTTGTAGTGGTGTTGAATATAGTTATCAGGCTATGGGTTAGTTAAATTTGTTTTAAAGTTTGTCTTTTTGTTGTTTGGTTGGTTATCTGCCCATGGTGAGATATCGGTACAAAATATCGGTCATAATAATATCGGTACCGATGATATCAGCTATATCACCAATTTTCTTGATATCAGGACCTTCCTGCTTAGTTCTACTATTCGTCTTTCTTCTTATTGCTGCTATTAGTGTTTTAAGTCTTAATTGTTAGTTGTTAGTGTTAAATAGTAGTGTTTTAAGTCTTAGTGAGTTCCTACTTGCTACAATTGTTAGTGTTTTGCAAGTTGCAAAAGGTTAATTTGTTAATGGTAGGAAAGTATATTAAATTGTTAGTGTTAAATTGTTGTATATATAAATTTAGCATGATATTAAAATTACTAATATGCCACCGCGATAACTGATATTTCAAATATCAGTCCTCGGCCGATAACTGATGTATCAAATATCGGCCCTTGGCCGATATCTGATATCCGATATTTTACCGCATTAACTACTTGGTTGGGTTTGGGTTTGAACCCGTGACCTCGTTGTGGAAACGGGTTGTTCGTTGTGGAAATGGGTTGTTGCGGATATGCAGGGTAAGGATACGTACGTTCAGGCCCAAGTTGGGTTTGAACCTGAGTTTTGTAAGTCTTGATGATTTGATTGTTTCTAGTGGTGGTGGATATTATTATAGCTGGTATGTTTGTCAAGTTGTTTAAATTTGTTTGTTAAAGTTTGTGACTTTTTTATGCTTGGTTTATTGGGTTTGGATTGATGGTTGGGTTTGAATCTGTGTCCGTGTTGTGGAAACGGGATGATGCGAAAATGCAGGTTAAGGATACGTACGTCACCAAATTGGGTTTGAACCCGGGTTCGCTCTTTATCGTTTATCCAAACTTGTTATCGGTTTTAAGTATTTATGCAAATCTGATTATTAGTATAGAATTTAATATGAATATTTGGTGTTCTTGAATAAAAAGTGTGAGCAACTGCAATCGTTATGCACTTATGATTGAATTTGTTGAGTTTAGATATGTTTTGTGTGTTTTCTTTTGTTATTAAGATCACAATTTGTTGCGGTTTTTTTTGTTTGTTAACTTTGTTTAGGCTGTTTTTGTTGAAACCAGAACCGAAATGCTGTGTTTTCTGTGTTTTCTTTTGTCATTAAGATCACAATTTGTTGCGGGTTTTTCTTGTTTGTTAACTTTGTTTAGGCTATTTTTGTTGAAATCAGAACCGAAATGCTGCTTTCGGAGCATATAAAGAAGAATTTCTTCACCAGCTTCGAGAATTAGCGAAATCTGACCCAAACGTAAATGATGGTCAAGAAATGGTCAAACCATTAAACGAGTTTCCACCGACACAAAACTTCATGCTCCAAGGTTCAAGCTTTGAACATAAGTTTGAAGAAAATGCTAATTCTTCATACGAGGTATAAATTATACTCTCATCGTCATAAATACCTATATTTATTATGTAATTCACAAAATAATCGCAAAAAAGAACCAACCGAATCTGGATATGTAAAATGGCTGTGTTTTTGTATTTACAGACGAATACATTTCAATGGTGCCCTGATGGTACTGATGCTGGAGATCTGGATTTTTATTCTGATCAATTAATAGGACATAACGGCGAAGGAAGCTGCATGGTTCCTGATGAAAAGTTTATCAATATTCATAGTTCAAGCCACATTAGTGCTAATTGTGAAGACCAGTCGCATCATACTGTCGCTGAAAACACGCAATTCTTTCATGGTGTCGGTGTACGTGAAATCAACACCCAGGAGAGAGAGACGGCGCTCACAAGATACAAAGAGAAGAGAATCTAGAAGGTAGTTGTTTTTTATGTCTTAACTCTAAACTGGTCAAGCTAAGGGATTTAACTAGGGGTGTGAACGAGCCGAGCCAGGGGCACAGCTTTGAAGGGGCCCGGGGGGCCGACCGACCCCCTGAACTTTTCGCTCAGTAGTGTTATATATGTAATATTCGTATAGAAAATTTTGGGTCTATACGGTTCCCCCCCCCCCCCCCCCCCCGGGTCGAAAGCGTCAAACTTCGCCACTGAGCCGAGCTACTCGCGATCGAATCGAAAAAAGCTCGAACGACCCGAGCTTGAGCCTGAGCCTAAAAAGAGCTTGTTTAGTAAACGAGCCCGAGCTTCACTTATCAAGCTCGAGCCGGCTCGCGAGCCTAAACGAGCATCTTATCTATATCATTATTATTTAATATATTAAATATATATTTATTTAAATATACTTCTTATTTACAAAACTGTGATAAAAATAACTAAATAATAAATATATATGTACATATGCTATGTTAGGGTAGGGATCCTAAGAGAAGTCCATCCTATTTGAGAAACTTGAGAAGCATTCTGGACCACACATATTCATAAGATTTTCGTAATATACATATATGTATAGTTTTAAATTGACTATATGCATATATGTATATTGAATTATAACATATGTATATAGTCAATTTTAAACTATACATATGTGTATATTACGAAAACCTTGGAAAATGTATATGCATATAGTCAATTTAAAACTATACATATATGTATATTACGAAAATCTTATGAATATGTGTGGTCCAGAATGCTTCTCAAGTTTCTCATTAATATAGTGCTTCTCACATGATCCTAATCCTGCTATGGTATATATAGAAGTTGTAGAAAAAAACAATTTATAATTAATATAAATTAATTAATAAATAATAAACGAGCTGAGCTCGGGCTTTAGAAATAAAGCTCGAACCAAGCTCGAGCTTGAGCTCTCATAAGTTAACGATCTCGAGTTCGAGCTTTGGCGAGCTCAGGCTCGGCTCGTTTACACCCCCAGATTTAACTAAAAAGGAAACATGTCAAACGGGTTGAAAATGTTTTAAATTGTATTCACTTGCTTAAAAACCGTAACGGGTTTGTTCAACTTAAGCTCTTGTTGTTCATTTTTGCCGGAACTTGTTTTGACCCTAACCAAATTGATACTTTTATTAAAACGGGCCATTTTGACCCAGGTTCATTCTGCTCATACCCGTTTTGACCCGAACTCATTTTTAGAACTGCTTTGAAAATCATATCTAGGTGTGTAAAACCGAACTTATCTGGAGGTTTTTTTTGTGTCATTGGTGTTATAACAGGTATGACAAGCATATTAGATACGAGTCACGAAAGGTACGGGCTGAAAGCAGGACGAGAATCAGGGGACGTTTTGCCAAAATGGATCGATGAACCGTTATACACATGTTTTATATGCTTGTTAGATGATGTATTTAGTGTAGAAATGTGCTACTACGATGTGGAAACCGGTGGTGGAAGATGAGCGTGAGCGTGGACCCACTCGGTTTCCTGCTACTGTAGTTTTTCGGTAGTCTATGGTGTTAATCCGCCTCAATTTGTCGCATAATTGTTTTATATGTTCTGAGTATGTTTCTTGCAAGTGTAGCTTTTAAAACAAATAAAGATGGTTTTGTAGAGATGGAAAAATGGTTTTGAGTTGGGTAACTAATCTAAGACTTGTAATTTCATGTATAGGAGAAGTTGGTGGTGTAACATGTTTTTCATATTTTTATAAATAATAATGCAATTAATATGTTTATTTATTTTTAGCTGAACAGTATTTTAATTTTATGAATAATTTGGTTTAGGAGGCATGGTGACAAGGTATGACCCGGAGTGGCTAACCCGACCCGGTCATCACCTATTATTTAATTATAAATATGCAATTACATACGTTTATTCAAAAATCTTCTATTCAACATGGACAAACCATGTAACCAAATCCCTAATATTTTGGGAAGATCATGCAAATCCCTAACTTATCGGAGCCCATCCTAAGTTAGAGGAAACCGTAATGGTAAACTATAAATAGAGGTAAACATCAAAGGTATGATCATATTATTTTCTCTCTCAATACGCATCATTACTCCCAATACCGAGACTTATCTCACGCCTGAGGGTGGTTACAGGAATAACCCCATTCCTGTAACGAGTCCTAACGGTGTTACTGTTTTGCAGCCAGCTGTTCGGGTCGTTGAGGGTCCAAGTTTTTGTTGGAGCCTTACACCAGGTCAGTGTTTCTTCAATGGCGCCATTTGTGGGACCTGTCACAACACCAATAAACTTAGACCCAATGGCGAACGATCAGAGGGTGGCAGCAGCACCAGAAAACCAACCATCTGTGACCAGTGGCACAATACCAATGACAGTGCCGACAATTACAGCCACTCCAACATCACCAGCAGTAACCAGGTCCCTGGACCTCGAGTTTGAAGCGGAGGCCCCGCCGGGATTCCAGAGGCTCCCAGCCGTTTCCTATGGACCGGTCGCAGGGAACCCACAATCCTATACTTCCTGGTAGACTCGACAGGTGGCCTCCACCTCAGCCCCCGTCGCTGTCTATACTCCTTCATCAAGTACCATCGCACAGACCATGAGTTCCGGGGGTGTATTAATAGCTACTTCCGCGACACCCGGGAGCGGTGTACAACGGCCAAGTACGATCCGGTACCACCAGCCATCTCTTACCCATTCCATGCCGCCGCTGTATTCCGCGGCACTCACTGCAACATTGTCCATGCCGCCCCATCAACCAGTAGTCATGCCAGCTGGTGTCATGAATGCCCCGATCACGCCGGGAATCAGGCTTATTTCCCGGGCTATTACTATGCACCTCCTTATGGGTATCTTCAACCATATAACAACCAGGCCTACACCCCTCAGATGACAACACAAAGTTATGTTCAACAGCCGCCATACGCAGCTTGCATGCCACCTTGGTGGACGTACCCCGCGTCACAGCTGGCATATAGCCAAAGTCAGCCAGCCACGGAACCTGTCTACAATAGAGGCAGTGCTTCCAGGCCTCGTTTCTCACCCAGCGAAGGCCCCACCAACACATCTCAACCCCTGGCTACTCAAGGGGTAAGAGTCAATGAAACGAACCACCCATACCGCCTGTTAGTGGGGAAGACGATGAACTTACCCGACCTTACAAACCCGCCGATGCCGCGGACAGGTCAAAGTTCACGAGAAGAATTGCCGAAGCCCCGATCAAGGAGAAACCCAAGATGCCCCAAACGGTCAGAAAATACGACGAGCTAAGCGACCCAGATGACCATCTCAATTTGTTCAAAAGTGCCGGAGAGGTCGCATGCTGGCCTATGCCCTTTTGGTGTAAAATGTTTGTCCAAACACTGGTGGGGGCGGCACGAGTATGGTGGGATGGTCTTCCCACCGACGAGATTGATAGTTTTGAGGACTTGGTGTCCAAGTTCCAACTGCAATTTAGTCAGCAAAGACGACCCCTAACAAGGACTGAAACGAACTTCTCCACCTCCGTAGGCGGGAAAACGAGACGGTCGAAAACTTCATCGTCAGATTCAATAAAGAAAGTTTGGCAATCCCTGGCATAACAAACGATTTGGCGTGCGGCGCTTTCCTACAAGGAGTAAATGACGATGAGTTGTTAAGAACACTTTATGGAAGAGACGGCGTACCCGTGACCATCGATGAAATCCTGAGAATAGCCAATGTGTATGTTACATAAGAAAAAACGGTGGCAGCTAGTCATGCAGCCAACGAAAAAAGGAATCACAAAAGGGACAAGATGCCAGGGAGCACCGAAACTCGAAAGCCAAAGGCAAGAGCGAGAGGTTCCATAAAGGCGATCGTTCGGACTCACGGTATGACAAATCTAAGAGTTCCTACTCAAGAAACGACTCGTCCTCGAGGTCCAGGTCCGACTACCCCAACTTGAGCAAAACACTAGCAGAAATCCTGGCCTCTGAGAATTTAAAACTCAACCCTCAAAAACCGCTGAGAGATACGCCTAATAAAGACATTGGTAAATATTGCGAGTATCACAAGGGCAACGGTCATGACACAAATGACTGTTATCAGCTGAAGAAGCAAATCGAGTACTATGTGAAGAATGGAAAGCTGGCCCATTTGGTTCGAGACATAAAGCAAGGCCCGCCCCCCACCAAGGAAGACCCAGATAAAGGGGCGGGCAAAAGGCAACGAGAGATGAATATGTTATACGCCGACAAGACAAAGGGGGTAAAAAGAAGTTTCTCCACCTTAGAACCTTGGATGTTGGCAACCATGACGGTGGAACCGTGGGCGGAGGACTTAGACCTCACTATAGACCCTCTCATCATATCAACCGTTGTTGGTGATTATAACATGAGAAGGATACTGGTTGACACAGGAAGCTCCGAAGACATAATATACGAGCACTGCTTCAACAGAATACAACCAGAGGATAAGAAACTCCTTGAGCTGGTACACGCCCCTATAAAAGGTTTTACGGGGGGAAAGTTGATCCAATCGGCCAAATCACTTTTTCGGTAACCTTCGGCCTAGCCCCTCGTGAAAGAACCATACTTCTCACTTTTCTCGTAGTTGCGCCGACTCACATCATAATGTGATAATCGGAAGATACACTTTGGAAAATTAGACGCAGTGGTATCCACAGCACGAGGCCTCATGAAGTTCCCCACGCCGGGAGGAGTTGCAACAGTCTGTCGGGAAAAATGGGGAAGGTACTTAACGCCAAGAGGTGTCGTCAGGGACCCAACGGCGCAGTTGGTCCGGAAAGATGGGTATTAAGCACACGTTACCCTGAGCAGACAGTCACCATAGGGGATAGCCTATCCCCGGAAGTCAAGAACAGCTTTAAGCAGCTGCTGAAAAGAAATGCTGATGTCTTCGCTTTCGAACATTCCGACATGACCGGCATACCCCAGAACAAGGCGGAACACAAGTTAGCAACATTACCAGGCATCAAACTGGTGGCTCAAGGAAAGCGAAGCATGGCTCCCGATAGGAAAGAAGCAGTGATCAAAGAGGTACGAAAGCTAGTCGAAGCAGGCATTCTCTGGCAAACGAAATACCACACATGGGTATCGAATCCTGTAATGGTCAAGAAACCAGACGGCACATGGCGGATGTGCATTGATTTTAAAGATTTAAACAAAGCATGCCCAAAGGATGCCTATCCGCTGCCGGAAATAGATTTCAAAGTCGATTCATTGGTCCCATTCCGGTATAAATGTTTCCTAGACGCGTATAAAGGGTATCATTAGAACAAGATGTCACGTGAAGATGAGGAAAAAACAACGTTCCATACTGATAGAGGCATTTTCTGTTACACAAAAATGCCTTTCAGTTTACGCAATGCAGGTGCCACCTACCAGCGGCTCATGAACAAAGCCTTTGAAAAGCAGATCGGTAGAAACCTGGAAGTGTATGTGGACGATTTGGTGATTAAAAGCAGGGAAGAAAAACAAATGCTCAACGACATCGAGGAGACCTTTCGAAAGCTACGAGAATACAACATAAAGCTCAACCCCAAGAAGTGTTCTTTCGGGGTAGAGGAAGGCAAGTTCTTGGGGGTGGTAGTCACTCGGGAGGGCTTCAGAGCCAATTCTGAGAAAATAGCTGCCATAATGCGAACGTCGTCACCCAGGACCCTAAAAGAAGCACAAACACTAAACGGGCGATTGCTTGCTATAAATAGGTTCTTAGCAAGGCACGCGGAGAAGTCCCTGCCGTTTATAAAAACTTTGAAAGATTGCCTCAACAAGAGCAACTTTAAATGGACCACTGATGCTGAAGGAGCCTTGCAAGACATGAAATGATTCATTGAAAAGTTGCCCACATTGACAACCCCTCACCCTAACGAACTCTTGAAGATGTACCTAGCGGCAGCTCACAACGCGGTAAGCGCAGTACTCATGGTCGAAAGAGATGGGAAGCAAACACCAATCTACTATATTAGCCGTGTGTTGGCAGGCCCTGAAACGCGATATCCTACGCTAGAAAGCTGGTACTCGCACTTGTCCACGCTACCCGACGCCTCCGAAGATATTTCTAAGCCCATCACGTGCAAATCCTAACAAATTACCCTTTACAACAAGTTTTACACAAGCCAGAAATCTCCGGAAGACTGGCAAAATGGGCAATTGAGTTAGGTGCCTGGACATCGAGTATCGAAAACGAACGGCAATCAAGGGACAGGTAATCGCCGATTTCTTGGCTGAAATTCCTGAAGGAGAGGTCATTGACGACCCAGTGGTTGACAATAGGTCAGAAACTAGCACATCCTCACAAGTTTGGAGGTTGTATACGGATGGGTCCTCCAGTGGAAAGGAGGTTGGTGCATGTCTCATGCTGATAAGTCTTGATAAAGTGAAACTGATGTACGCCTTACGTTTCGATTTCGAATCCTCCAACAACGAGTTGGAATATGAAGCCCTATTGGCAGGCTTAAGAATGGCACAATCCATGGGAGCAACAAGGGTTGAGGCATATGTTGACTCCTTACTAGTCAACAACCAGGTAAATGAGACATACGAGGCCAAGGATGAAACGATGGCAAAATACCTGGCCAAAACCAAAGAGCTCATAGCCTCCTTTGAAAGCGTCACGCTCAGCCACATTCCCCGCGGTAGAAACCAAATAGCTGATGCTTTGAGTAAGCTAGCAACGTCAGTCATGGAAAAAGAAGTAAAGGTCGAAACGCTTCAGTCACCTTCAATTGAACACCGGGAAGTTTCCGCGGTTACGTTGGAAGAGCCTTGTTGGTATACGCCCATTCTAGACTACCTTACAAAAGGAGCACTACCGTCCGCCAGAGGTGAAGCTATAAAAATACAAGTAAAGGCTTTACAATACAAAACACAAAATGACACCTTCTACAAGAAAATGTATTTGGGACCGTTATTACGGTGCGTATCCCTGTCGGAAGCCACATACTTGATCCAGGGAATACACGCCGGTATATGTGGAATCCATGCGGGACCCCGGGCAATTGTGGCCAAAATTCAGAAGGCCGGGTACAAGAAAACTCTAGAGAAGTTTTACAACAAGCGCGTAGCTCAACAAACTTTCAAGGTGGGCGATTGTGTTATGCGAGATAACGAAGCTAGCCGACTGGAGCCCACTGGCAAACTAGGCCCTACCTGGGAAGGACCCTACGTAGTTCAAGAAGTTTTGTGAAAGGGGGCCTACCGCATATCCAAACTTGATGGCACAACAGTCCCGCGTAGTTGGAATATAGCCCAGTTAAAGAAGTGTTATATGTAGACACTCGCCCCTAACGGCGAAGTAGGTTTTCCTTGATCAAAGTAAGGTGTAATCCATCATTTTCGATGTCTCTTATTTTTAATCATTTATTAACAAACATTAATGTTCAACTCTTTTACGACGTACATGAAACTTTGCTGCGAAATACAATTTCATAAAAAGGACGTACATGAAACTTTGCTGCGAAATACAATTTCATAAAAACCAAAGTTATATTTATACAGCGCTACAGTGGGTATCTTGGTAATAGATACATCAACCACTACAAAAGATAGGTATATTGTTAATAAATACATCCAACTATCAAACAAAACTAAGTACTTGTCCCGTGTGAACAAAAAACAACATACAGGGTCACCAAAAAACGAACATGTTCTACCCAACTATAAATCGGCAAACATTGCCAACACCTCTGCAGGGGTGTGCAATGCCTCGCCATACCACTCCAATGGATGAGGATCCACAATCAAATCTTCATCCTCCGCCACACCGGCCAGAATAGCCACCTGCTTTTGAACATCTGGCAGGTTTGCCCGGTGGATCCTACCACGACGCTGGTACACGATACGGCACCGGCCCAAGGCTTCGGGGGAAACCATGGCATTAAGTATCAGCATCCAACACAACAGGATCAGAATCGACAAGTACCTCACCCACTGAAATTACATTGTTGTTGACGTTTTCGTTTAGTGAAGACTCAAGATGGGGCACAACAATGGAAGGGACAAGCCCCCCATCTTCTGTTCTGCCCCTAGGCGTCTGCTCATGCAGAGCGAGCAGGGCGGTTGCCGCATCGAGGGTTCGAAGTACGTCGGAAACCTCTCGTAAACGGTAATCTTCACTAATGTTGTTTTTACCAAATCTGGCAAAAACAAGGACATGGATATATAATGGAAAGTTGCCAAAAAATGAGTACACAATTTTCATGATTACATGTCAAATCAGAGGCAAGCATTAATTAACTAAAAACAGTCATGATGGCATGTCCAATCGCCGCGTAGAAGACGACGGCGCCGCCCTAATCATACATTACATTAATTGCACCAAGTACCAATACATGTCCCGTTAAGGCATCGTCTTACAAAACATTTGAAAATAAAAACAAAATCAAAACAATTAAATGATTACTCCGACTCCTCCGCCACCTCCAGCATCTGGCGTAATGACTCTACACCTTATTCAGCCACCTTGCTGGACAGATCAACATACGCAGGCAAAAGATCATTACATACGGCATATCCTATGATTTCCTTGCTTCAACCTGTTCACCTGTATCATGTGTAAAAGGGTTTTTGGATCAACATAATGTTGGCGAGTGAATCCTATGGAAAACATTTGAACAAGTTTATTTAAATTGATTATGAAATATGTGCACAACCAAACATGAGTAAAAATAGATATAAACTCATTCAACAATCATAAGATATTAAATGAAACACACATGAACAATAATGGAACATTTAGAGGCACGCGATGCTCAACTCGTCTCTCATGAGGAACTGAGGGGCCTAATGAATGAATTGCATAACATGATAATATGAATGACACAACTACAACCAATATAAACTCAATGATACACACATGAACAATAATGAATTTGATTTGATGTAATTCGAGGAACCTTTTGTGTATGTGATGTGGTCTCCTTCCATTTGCTTTAACGAATAAAATTCATCTTCTAACTTCTTGATTTCGCTCCTTGGGCAAAATCGTCTGGTCATGATTTCCTTCAATTCGTTCCAAGTTAAGGTCATAGCATCGTCGACGCCTCGTTTGGCCTTCTCTGTATTCCACCAAGTAAGTGCTATCCCATATAGTCGACCGGTAGCATAACGCACTTTGCGATCATCAGGGCAATCGCAATTTAGAAAAGTGTTCTCCATCTCTTCAAACCAATGGAGGAGTGCGGTGACGCCTTCAGTCCCTTTGTATTTCGGAGGGTCACATGATTTGAAATGCTTGTAGGTGCATTTAGTGGTATTTGGGGGAGAGTTGATAATGTTTTGGTTTGCTTGATTGACAGGATTAGCGGTAAGTGCTTGTTGTACTTGGATTACAATGTTGGGTATTACGGCAGCCATTTGTTGAGCGATTAGGGCAGCCATGCGCTCGCGGGCTTTTCTTGCTCTCGTCTTCCTACGGGCGAGATTAGAAGACATCTACAAGGAATACATGACAAGAGTATGAGTTGGATGCTTTTGGGATCATGGGTCGCATTCAGGAATGAACATTCATAAAATAATTATAGAAAAATAAATCTACTACATCCATAGGATGTCTTGGGTTTTGCTCGCTGTTAGGCCCTACATGCCGCCATACTTTACCTGTGTAATCATGTGGGCCCCCATGAATACCGGTTTTTCATATGGTTCGCACTGGTTTGCCAGGTTGCGTACACAAAAACCCGGAGAAAATCGAGAAATATGTATACAACGTGTGATATTCGGAATGTGTCCAGGTGTAGACACGGTGACACCTCAAAGTAGGTTAGTTCGAACGACGTTTGGTGTGGCATGCTTTGGCCTAATAGGTCCTTCGTACTCTCATCGTTGGTCCCCAGGTAGGCAAACTGGTCCGTTATATTGGATTTATACGAATGCCAGCCTAGACGGACGTTCGATCCGTACTTGTACCCTTCCAGTTACTACATGCGTCGCAGAATTACTTATGAGATTTGAAAATTGCAACAGAAATCTTTTGGATAATGAGATAGTATGAATTGAAATTGAAAAATGAATGAATAAATATACATGAAATCGATATATGTATAATGAATATGTATATATGTATAATGAATATGTATATAAGCATGTATGTTTGACTGTAAATGTAAACAAATATGAAACAAATAAATATCACAAGTTTGTATGTAACCACCTAATCAATTAAAATTTAGGCAGACTATAGTATAGGCTCTATGGGTCTAATAACCTATCCTATATCCCTATAGTCATGGCTCTGATACCAATCTGTCACACCCCGACCCGCAGCGGAAAAGGTGATCGGGGCATGATTGGGTTATCATCAAAGCTCATGACATTTATTATGCGTTTCATATTCATTAAATACAATTTAATGGAAATTTACAATGAATATTACAACATGTTCTAACTATCAACCTAAGCTTCTTTGTTCTCTTCTAAGGCATATCCTATGATTTCCTTGCTTCAACCTGTTCACCTGTATCATGTGTAAAAGGGTTTTTGGATCAACATAATGTTGGCGAGTGAATCCTATGGAAAACATTTGAACTAGTTTATTTAAATTGATTATGAAATATGTGCACAACCAAACATGAGTAAAAATAGATGTAAACTCATTCAACAATCATAAGATATTAAATGAAACACACATGAACAATAATGGAACATTTAGAGGCACGCGATGCTCAACTCGTCTCTCACGAGGAACTGAGGGGCCTAATGAATGAATTGCATAACATGATAATATGAATGACACAACTACAACCAATATAAACTCAATGATACACACATGAACAATAATGAATTTGATTTGAGGCACGCGTTGTTCAACTCGTCTCCCACGAGGAACTGATGGGCTTAATGAATGAGTTTCATATGATTTGGCAAAAGGAAATAAGTAATCACAACAATATAATCAATCTAAGTTTAGATCATGATGTGGTATGGCACAAGTTTAAATAAACAAGTTAATTATTTTTATAACACATGACACACCCCAAAACGTGTAATTTAAAAGGGGGAGTTGTAAGATTCACTCACAGTGGGTGCGTTCGGTTGATGATGTTGAATGCACGCGAAGTGGTTTTAACCACGAGTGAGATTAACCTAGATAAATCGCATTATGGTTTGGTAAGTAAACGGATTTTATTAATCTATTTTAGTAGGATTGTTGGGTGTATTTTTGTGGGTTTGAGGCTATTTTCTAACCTTAAAAATGTTATTTTTAAGTATTTTTAATTGATTTTTAATTAAAATAATTAAATAAAAATAATAAAAAAATTTGACTTTTTCTGACCGTTGACTTGACCGTTGACCGTTGACCTGACCGTTGACCGGTTCGTATGCGTATTGTTGTGCGCTGAGTGAGGCTCGAACCCGAGACCTCCCGTACGCGTGCACGCAGCTCTACCAACTGAGCTACGTGTCTAACCCGTCATATATCCGATTTTAATTATATTTATATATTAATTATGTTAAACAGAAAATCCTTTTATTTTAAAAACAATTTAAGCGAATCGGACGGTGCACTCCACAGGTCTCGAACCCGGGACCTGTGGCTTAAACTAACACACAGTCCACCGCTGGACTGTGTGTTTAACATGTTATATAATCCAATTTTTATTATACTTAAATACAAACTATTTGTTTTCATTTCTGACTTTATTTAAAAAGGTTAATAATCGTCCGGGTCGATGCAGAAGACCGGACTCGAACTCGTGACGTGCGACTTAAACATACACACAGTCCACCGCTGGACTGTGTGTCTAACTTGGTTATTATTCCGATTATTAATATACTTAACATATATCATTGTGACTTCCGGTTCGGTTAATCAAAAAAATCATTTTTATTAAGGCCGCGTGTGTGGAACGGGATTCGAACTCGAGACGTTAGTGTTTATTGTGCACACAGTCCACCGCTGGACTGTGTGTCTAACCCGAGTAATATCTTGTTTTTAATTATACTTAAACGTTACAGCGGTCATCGTCTTCTCCGTCCGATTTTAACCAGAATCGGAAAATCCGACTGGTTCAAAGCCTTAATCGGTTTCTTTAGTTTTTTTTTTAGGTAATTATAGATGAGATATAAGTAAAAAGAAGGGAAAATAAGCGTGAGGTATACCGACTCGCTTTCCTCTGTTTTCCGGCAGAACTCCGGCGACAGAAATTCCTTCCGGCGACGAGTGTCTTGCAGCAGCGAGTCTCCAGAAAGCTTACAAAATATGTGGGTGGCTTCGGTATAAGTTCAAACGGTTTAGTAAGGCTCAGAAATGGGGAAAACGGTTTTCCGGCGACAAACAGAATAATTCCGGCGAGTGAGTTTTCGCCGAGAAAAGGTGTGGTTTTGAGCGAAAAGGTTTGCAGAGGTTCGAGGGGGTATTTATAGGGCAAATCGTCGATGTATTTGGCCCGATTTCCGTCTGAATTCGTAAATTATAAAAACTCCGGCGGTTATGGTTTGGTCGCGGACTCAGATGTCGGTTATAACCGATGTCTTAGTAATTGTTTACGTTATAACGGAAAGATTCGTTAAATACTCGCGAGATTGCCGGGATTTCCGACGACTGAACTATTGGGCGCCGGTTTTGAATTCGGAAAGGCACGATATCAATTAAATGATCTTTATAATTAACAGACAATACAAGTGGCGCAGTGGTTTGTTTGTTGAGTGTTAAGTCGCTGAACCGACTCGGCGACTGACCCGGATTCGAAACCCGGCAGGAACAAAACATTTTTATTTTGCTTTTTTTAACAGTTTTTCAAAAACTAATTATATATTCCCGTATAATAATTGATTATGTATCGTTTAAAATTATTTTGGGCATTTAATTCGCAACGAAAATTTTAACTGACTGTTCGGTTGATAAACGGAGCGGGTTTGGTAAATCCGTTTTTGACGGATGTTACAGTATCCCTGCTTTTTAGAAATTTCGTCCCGAAATTTGAATGGTGATATATTTGACTAAAAGAATGATGGTGTTTAGTTTGTCAGTTACTTGCTTTAGAAAAAGTAAGGGTTTAAGTTTTTGTTTGAGGCGGTAACGTTCCTTGTATGGGTTAAGTACCCTTTTACAGGAATCGCTTTTTGTTGCCTACTGTATAAGTATTGATAAGCAGGAAATGATTCGCTAAAAATGATATCATGCATAAAAGTTTGGATACGTTTGGAAAAGTATGGTTATATCCTAAAGCAAAACTTCTAACACTACAACCTACATGGAACATAAATAAAACACAACAGCTGATATTTGAACATAAATAAACACAACAGCTAATATTTGAACATAAATAAACACAACAGCAAATATTTGAATCCACATTCTGATAGCATATATGTTTGAATGGTGGAAGCTCCTCTCTCGTTTGTTATGATGGAGAGGTTAGTTTACGTAGAAATGGAACACAAATCCAATTTCTCTAGATAGCAAGATGATATAAATGTAACACAATTTCAACCAAGGCAATACCAAAACTTACATGGAACTTCTCATAACCGCCTGATAATGCCTCTGATCCTTTGGCAAGAATACTTATATATAGGAAGTACCAGCGGCGTATCCACCGTATTCTTGCCAAATTTTCATTAGTTTTATCCACAAGTTATGATTAGTTACCAAGAAACTAATAAATCCTACATAGAACTTCTCATAACCGTCCGACAATGCCTCTGATCCTTTGACAAGAATACTTATATATAGGAAGTACCAGCGGCGTATCCACCATATTCTTGTCAAATTTTCATTGGTTTTATCAGTGAATTATGATTAGTCCTATAACTCTACAACCAATACAACAAACATAAAATACTGAAATGAAATATATCTGTGCGATCAAGGCTCAATCAAACGGAGCCGATCGTATTGCATGTACTGAAAATGAAATGTCTGTGCGCTCAAGGCTCAATCAAACGGAGCCGAACGTATTGAATGTACTGAAAATGAAATTGTCTGTGTGCTCAAGGCTCAATCAAACGGAGCCGAGCGTATTGCATGTATTGGAAATGAATAACTTAATCACACAAACAGCCTATGCATGGAACCTCTCATAACCGCCTGATACTGCCTCCGATCATTTGACAAGAATACTTATATATAGGAAGTACCAGCGGCGTATCCACCATATTCTTGTCAAATTCTCATTGACTTTATCCGCAAATTATGATTAGTTCTATGCGACTCTACAACAAACACAACAACGACAAGATACTGATAATGAAATTGTCTGTGCGCTCAAGGCTCAATCAAACGGAGTCGAACGTATTGCATGTACTGAAAATGAAATTGTATGTGCGCTCAAGGCTCAATCAAACGGAGCCGAACGTATTGCATGTACTGAAAATGAACAACTTAATCTAAACAACAATCACACAAACAGCCTATGCATGGAACCTCTCATAACCGCCTGATAATGCCTCCGATCATTTGACAAGAATACTTATATATAGGAAGTACCAGCGGCGTATCCACCATATCCTTGTCAAATTTTCATTGACTTTATCCGCTAGTTATGGTTAGTTCGATGCGACTCTACTACAAACACCACAACCACAAGATACTGATAATGAAATTGTCTGTGCGCTCAAGGCTCAATCAAACGGAGCCGAGCGTATTGCATGTACTGAAAATGTAAAATGAACTGTGCGCTCAAGGCTCAATCAAACGGAGCCGAGCGTATTGCATGTATTGAAATGTAAAATGAAATAACCGATCAAGGCTCAATCAAACGGAGCCGATCGTGCGGGCACGCCAAGATCAACCGCATAATAAAATGGGGATCAAGCTCAACCTCGATGGATAGGGAGCTGCGGCCTCGGCAAATGCATATACTGAAAACAATAAATAATAATTACTCTAACAGTCTACACATGGAACCTCTCATAACCGCCAGATAATGCTTCTGATCCTTTGACAAGAATACTTATATATAGGAAGTACCAGCGGCGTATCCACCGTACTCTTGTCAAAGTTTCATTGGCTTTATCCTTAAGTTATGATTGGTTTGATGTGATAAAGAAAAACATAAAACTAAACGATAGGAGTTGAATCTGGATCTTAGGCGAAGAGGACTAGTTGGGTATCTTCGTTTGGGCCGTCATTAACTTCGACAGGATTGGCGTTGATGTTGAAGACTCTCCCTCTTGCTGGTGGCATAGTGGTTGGGTTTTCTTGGTTTACTTGGTTAACTGGGTTTGATTGGGCTTGAGTGTTGATGACGTTAACCAATTGAGGGCATGTGTTTCTAAAGTGGGTAGGATCGCCACAATTGAAACAAGCTCGAGCATATGGGGACACGGGGTATTGGGGTTGTTGATAGGTTTGGTTTATGGTTTGAGTAGGGGAAAAGGTTTGGTTTTGAAAAGTGCGGCAAACCTTGCTCAAATGACCATAGCGTCCACAAGTTGTACATAGCCGACAAGGTAGGGTATGGGAATGGTGATAAAAACAGTTCTTGCATCGAGGGTGAGGTCCAAGATATGGTTTCTTATTTGGGTAAGCTGAGTTGGGTGCCACTTGGGTGATTGGGATAGCTCGTATGGGTATGGCGTGTAAAATTGGTTGATTTCGTTGGGTAGCAGCGAAAAGTTGCCCGTCTCTTCTTCTCTTAGGATTGGGTTGAGAAGGGAATTCGGTTTGGGTGGAGTCGGAGGTTTCAGTCGATTCTTTATCCCTCTTCTTCTCCTCCTTGAAGTCTTTGTTTCGGATTCGGTTCTCGGTGAGCTCTGTTGCTAACTCCATTGCTGCTTCCAAAGTTGCAGGCTTGGTACTTATTACAGGGTCTTGAATCTTTGACGGAAGACCACGAATGTAGTGCTCGATCAAACGGTAGAGGGGAGTGAACATGTTGGGAACCATTTGATGTAATTCGAGGAACCTTTTGTTGTATGTGATGTGGTCTCCTTCCATTTGCTTTAACGAATAAAATTCATCTTCTAACTTCTTGATTTCGCTCCTTGGGCAAAATCGTCTGGTCATGATTTCCTTCAATTCGTTCCAAGTTAAGGTCATAGCATCGTCGACGCCTCGTTTGGCCTTCTCTATATTCCACCAAGTAAGTGCTATCCCATATAGTCGACCGGTAGCATAACGCACTTTACGATCATCAGGGCAATCGCAATTTAGAAAAGTGTTCTCCATCTCTTCAAACCAATGGAGGAGTGCGGTGACGCCTTCAGTCCCTTTGTATTTCGGAGGGTCACATGATTTGAAATGCTTGTAGGTGCATTTAGTGGTATTTGGGGGAGAGTTGATAATGTTTTGGTTTGCTTGATTGACAGGATTAGCGGTAAGTGCTTGTTGTACTTGGATTACAATGTTGGGTATTACGGCAGCCATTTGTTGAGCGATTAGGGCAGCCATGCGCTCGCGGGCTTTTCTTGCTCTCGTCTTCCTACGGGCGAGATTAGAAGACATCTACAAGGAATACATGACAAGAGTATGAGTTGGATGCTTTTGGGATCATGGGTCGCATTCAGGAATGAACATTCATAAAATAATTATAGAAAAATAAATCTACTACATCCATAGGATGTCTTGGGTTTTGCTCGCTGTTAGGCCCTACATGCCGCCATACTTTACCTGTGTAATCATGTGGGCCCCCATGAATACCGGTTTTTCATATGGTTCGCACTGGTTTGCCAGGTTGCGTACACAAAAACCCGGAGAAAATCGAGAAATATGTATACAACGTGTGATATTCGGAATGTGTCCAGGTGTAGACACGGTGACACCTCAAAGTAGGTTAGTTCGAACGACGTTTGGTGTGGCATGCTTTGGCCTAATAGGTCCTTCGTACTCTCATCGTTGGTCCCCAGGTAGGCAAACTGGTCCGTTATATTGGATTTATACGAATGCCAGCCTAGACAGGACGTTCCGACTACCGGTACTTGTACCCTTCCAGTTACTACATGCCCGTCGCAGAACTTACTTTGATGAGATTTGAAAATTGCAACAAAATCTTTGGATAATGAGAGTATGAAAATAAATTGAATACATGAACATCGATATATGTATAATGAATATGTATATATGTATAATGAATATGTATATAAGCATGTATGTTTGACTGTAAATGTAAACAAATATGAAACAAATAAATATCACAAGTTTGTATGTAACCACCTAATCAATTAAAATTTAGGCAGACTATAGTATAGGCTCTATGGGTCTAATAACCTATCCTATATCCCTATAGTCATGGCTCTGATACCAATCTGTCACACCCCGACCCGCAGCGGAAAAGGTGATCGGGGCATGATTGGGTTATCATCAAAGCTCATGACATTTATTATGCGTTTCATATTCATTAAATACAATTTAATGGAAATTTACAATGAATATTACAACATGTTCTAACTATCAACCTAAGCTTCTTTGTTCTCTTCTAAGGCATATCCTATGATTTCCTTGCTTCAACCTGTTCACCTGTATCATGTGTAAAAGGGTTTTTGGATCAACATAATGTTGGCGAGTGAATCCTATGGAAAACATTTGAACTAGTTTATTTAAATTGATTATGAAATATGTGCACAACCAAACATGAGTAAAAATAGATGTAAACTCATTCAACAATCATAAGATATTAAATGAAACACACATGAACAATAATGGAACATTTAGAGGCACGCGATGCTCAACTCGTCTCTCACGAGGAACTGAGGGGCCTAATGAATGAATTGCATAACATGATAATATGAATGACACAACTACAACCAATATAAACTCAATGATACACACATGAACAATAATGAATTTGATTTGAGGCACGCGTTGTTCAACTCGTCTCCCACGAGGAACTGATGGGCTTAATGAATGAGTTTCATATGATTTGGCAAAAGGAAATAAGTAATCACAACAATATAATCAATCTAAGTTTAGATCATGATGTGGTATGGCACAAGTTTAAATAAACAAGTTAATTATTTTTATAACACATGACACACCCCAAAACGTGTAATTTAAAAGGGGGAGTTGTAAGATTCACTCACAGTGGGTGCGTTCGGTTGATGATGTTGAATGCACGCGAAGTGGTTTTAACCACGAGTGAGATTAACCTAGATAAATCGCATTATGGTTTGGTAAGTAAACGGATTTTATTAATCTATTTTAGTAGGATTGTTGGGTGTATTTTTGTGGGTTTGAGGCTATTTTCTAACCTTAAAAATGTTATTTTTAAGTATTTTTAATTGATTTTTAATTAAAATAATTAAATAAAAATAATAAAAAAATTTGACTTTTTCTGACCGTTGACTTGACCGTTGACCGTTGACCTGACCGTTGACCGGTTCGTATGCGTATTGTTGTGCGCTGAGTGAGGCTCGAACCCGAGACCTCCCGTACGCGTGCACGCAGCTCTACCAACTGAGCTACGTGTCTAACCCGTCATATATCCGATTTTAATTATATTTATATATTAATTATGTTAAACAGAAAATCCTTTTATTTTAAAAACAATTTAAGCGAATCGGACGGTGCACTCCACAGGTCTCGAACCCGGGACCTGTGGCTTAAACTAACACACAGTCCACCGCTGGACTGTGTGTTTAACATGTTATATAATCCAATTTTTATTATACTTAAATACAAACTATTTGTTTTCATTTCTGACTTTATTTAAAAAGGTTAATAATCGTCCGGGTCGATGCAGAAGACCGGACTCGAACTCGTGACGTGCGACTTAAACATACACACAGTCCACCGCTGGACTGTGTGTCTAACTTGGTTATTATTCCGATTATTAATATACTTAACATATATCATTGTGACTTCCGGTTCGGTTAATCAAAAAAATCATTTTTATTAAGGCCGCGTGTGTGGAAAGGGATTCGAACTCGAGACGTTAGTGTTTATTGTGCACACAGTCCACCGCTGGACTGTGTGTCTAACCCGAGTAATATCTTGTTTTTAATTATACTTAAACGTTACAGCGGTCATCGTCTTCTCCATCCGATTTTAACCAGAATCGGAAAATCCGACTGGTTCAAAGTCTTAATCGGTTTCTTTAGTTTTTTTTTTAGGTAATTATAGATGAGATATAAGTAAAAAGAAGGGAAAATAAGCGTGAGGTATACCGACTCGCTTTCCTCTGTTTTCCGGCAGAACTCCGGCGACAGAAATTCCTTCCGGCGACGAGTGTCTTGCAGCAGCGAGTCTCCAGAAAGCTTACAAAATATGTGGGTGGCTTCGGTATAAGTTCAAACGGTTTAGTAAGGCTCAGAAATGGGGAAAACGGTTTTCCGGCGACGAACAGAATAATTCCGGCGAGTGAGTTTTCGCCGAGAAAAGGTGTGGTTTTGAGCGAAAAGGTTTGCAGAGGTTCGAGGGGGTATTTATAGGGCAAATCGTCGATGTATTTGGCCAGATTTCCGACTGAATTCGTAAATTATAAAAACTCCGGCGGTTATGGTTTGGTCGCGGACTCAGACGTCGGTTATAACCGATGTCTTAGTAATTGTTTACGTTATAACGGAAAGATTCGTTAAATACTCGCGAGATTGCCGGGATTTCCGACGACTGACCTATTGGGCGCCGGTTTTGAATTCGGAAAGGCACGATATCAATTAAATGATCTTTATAATTAACAGACAATACAAGTGGCGCAGTGGTTTGTGTGTTGAGTGTTAAGTCGCTGAACCGACTCGGCGACTGACCCGGGTTCGAAACCCGGCAGGAACAAAACATTTTTATTTTGTGATTTTTAACAGTTTTTCAAAAACTAATTATATATTCCCGTATAATAATTGATTATGTATCTTTTAAAATTATTTTGGGCATTTAATTCGCAACGAAAATTTTAACTGACTGTTCGGTTGATAAACGGAGCGGGTTTGGTAAATCCGTTTTTGACGGATGTTACACCAAGAGGGTGCATCTGAGAAATGTGAATATGATACTCGTCTAGAATGGACTTGTAAAATCTGGTGGTAGGCAGCTGGAAGTTGCAGAACTTGAAGAAATCACTAAACAAGGTGATTTTACCTTGTTTCAGTGGGAACGCCACATCTGTTTTTGACGGTAACAGCGGATTCCACTCCGGTGTAATATCATAATCTTGCAAAAGATTATTGAACGACGCTGCTCCCCACTTGCAATACAAGGCGTCGGGAATCGCAGGGGCTGATGAGGACTCGCCAATTTTAGAAGCCATGGAGTGCAATCGAATAACAGAGGAAGATGAAGTAACAAAGGGAAATGGTTAAAGCCCTAAGGGGGTGATCTTTTTATAGGTGAGGAGTGAAATGAACTTTTTGAATTCAAAAAGGCACACAAGTTGGGAACGCGTGTCAGAACAGGGTAAGTACAACTGTCACCCTAATGATGACCCCACTGTCATTTTCTTTCACATCATCGTCACAATTCAAATTTGCGGCGTCACTTCCATTTGAGGAGAATGCACTCATAGAGGATATTTCACCTGACTCCTTCTTTAGTCTGATTTTATGAATTTCATTTCATAACTTCAGACTGGGGGGACATGACGAGGTATGACCCGGAGTGACTAACCCGACCCGATCATACCTATTGTTTAATTATAAATATGCAATTACACACGTTTATTCTAGAATCGTCTATTCAACATGGATAAACCATGTAACTAAATCCCCAATATTTTGGGAAGATCATGCAAATCCCTAACTTATCGGAGCCCATCCTAAGTTAGAGGAAACCCTAATGGTAAACTATAAATAGAGGTAAACATCAAAGGTATGATCATATTATTTTCTCTCTCAATACGCATCATTACTCCCAATACCGAGACTTATTCTCATGCCGGAGGGTGGTTACAGGAATAACCCCATTCCTGTAACGAGTCCTAGAGGTGTTACTGTTTTGCAACCAGCTGTTCGGGTCGTTGAGGGTCCAAGTTCTTGTTAGAGCCTTACCATCAAGTCAGTGTTTCTTCACATGGGTTGTTTATTTTTGAAATTTGGTTGGGCTATTTTAAAAAACAGAAACTCAAATTGAAAATCCAAAATCGGTTTTTGGAAAGTTGGTTTTTAATAAGTTTAAATTTGGTTTTTTAATTGAATTTGAATTTGTGATTTGCAAAACAGTTTATTTTTATTGTTACATACATAGGTGTTTACGGTATGGTTTTGACGGTTTTTAGATCAACCTGTGTACCAAAACGGTTTTTTTATTATTGAAAGCCGAAACCAAACCATTTAAATTTAAAAGCAAACCGGTTTGGTTTTATAGTTTGAACTCGTTGGGAGCTTATACAACTTGTCTAAATTAAAAGTTGAAATATATATGTATATATAAAATTCTTAAAACAAAGCATCCAAATGCTTCAAAAAGAAAGTCCAAATAGGAAGTTTTGGATGATATCTAAACAACTTTGTAAATGTAAATACTATAACTTTAAATTTTCTACATTAAACCATTTTAAAGTACACCAAAGTAATTTGAAAATATATTCAAAGAATTGAGAAGCAAACATATACAAAAACATGAGAACCAAAAATATATATGATTTTTAGGGGGTGTTTGGGATTGCTTATTCAACTCAAAAACGGCTTTTTGATTTGTAACTTATCTAAAAGGAGTTTAAAAAAAAACCTTTATTACACGCACAATTATCAAAAGCAATCGCCCAGGCAGCCTAGGCGACCATTCTGGACGAGTCGACCTTTTCTTGCTTCTCCCACCTAGGTAAAAAAAGCCACAACATATTTTCTTTTAAATCTTATCTTGTAGATATTTACCACATATTTATTTACAACTGTATATATCTCTTTTTTGAAATCATATCTCAACTAATCTTAAAATTTCAATAAATGTATTTGAATTAAAAAAAAGTTAAGAGATATTATACATATCTTTTTATTCAATAAATTTTGCGGTATATAATGACTGATAAAAAAATTATTCACACTCTTCTGATTCTTTTTGTGACAAGTTATGGCGTCAAAAATTATTTTTTATGTTTTTATTTACTTGTATTTTTTTCTCAGGTCTACGCTTTTTTTGCGTTTCTCGCCAAGGCCACATGTGAGACCTATGCGCCTATTATAAATCGAATACGAATTTATAACTTGAAATTCGATTCGATTCGAAACTCGAATTAAAACTATTCATATTTATTTATTATTTTTATATATTATACATATATAACTTTTGTTGGGCTATAGTATAAATTAATATCTAACTTTATTCTAAGTATTAAAATAGCTTATTACCAAATTCATTACAAAGCTATTCATATTTAATTGATTTGAATTAAACTAATATTTGATTTTGTTGGATTTAATTCGAATTGATCAAATACTATTCTTAATCGATTCGATCAATCAAAATAATTTTCGAAATTTGATGAGTAATTCAAAATTCGATATTGTTTTGATGAACTCATATATGATTCTCTTATTCTATGTGATTGAAAGTAAACAAAAATAATATTATTAGTATATTAATTAATATCAATTTTGCCATAAAAACAATATGAGTAATGTACAAGCCATTTCACAAATCTAACTTAACTCATTAAATGATGATAGTATAATTAGTAAATGACAAAAATAGCCCTAAGAAGATATAGAAGCAAGCCTAAAAAAAGCAAAAAATGCCCATTGCTGGCGTTGGCGTTAGGGGTAGCATTGTACAAGTGGACTTCCTTTTTTCTTTTTTTGATACCAAAACGTAACCATTGTCGATGATGTAGCCCTAACCGAAATTTAATCTCAAACGTTCGATCTCCTCAATTTGCTTCATGGCTCGATCATCGAACCCAATCTAACCGAGCCACCGCTCGTTTTCTCTAAATGTGTGTAGCGTACGGTTCGATAGTTTGTACACGTAAAGGCTTTGGTGTGCAAGAATGATTGAGCGCCGTTAAGTTGTTGCTTATATACGTATTGAGAACAAGTTTCCTATAATTAGCAAAAGGAAAGGTGTTTTTTCAAACTCTCATGTTATAATTCATTATGTAATAAACATATATAAATAGCATTGCCGTCTGAAACCATGGGAATGTGATTCAGTGTATAATCATTTTGTTATAGAAGTTAAAAATTTTTCTGTCAACTAAATAATCGGATAAGCATTATGATAATCAGATAAGCTATTCTGGGATGCCCTCAATCGAGCAAATGCATCCCTCCTCTCCATAACGGTCAGAGTTGGATGGGCATACCCGAGCCATCAAGCCACCAGTTCGGGGAAAACCCGCCCGCCCGAAGGCCCACTGCGGTAAAACCCGGTTCGGCTCGGTTTCGAACTGGCGACCTCCAAAGAGGTCTAGTCCTGAACTTTATTGCCACCACCAATGTCCTTCAAAGTGATGTTAATGAGAGTTGAACTTGGAACCTTAAGGAGAGAAACCAAGTGACTAACCACTAGACCAACTTGTCAGGACATAGAAGCTTAAATTTGATTTATAAATATTGCTTGAGATAATACTTTATAAAATATAAAATATGTATAAATATCAAATACAAATGTGTCTTAACGTACAAAATACCATTAACATAACAAGGGAAGGAGAGAATTTTTTTTCCTACTACTTAAGAATGATGTTTAATTACAAAATGTAAAAAAAAAAAAAAAACAAATCGTGATTTTACAGTAGTAGAGTAATTATGTAATTTTGTAGGGTAATTTTTATAATTATTACTAAGAAATTTCACGATTTTTTTTAATTGATATAAAATACTGATTATAAGATGGGAAAAATTTCAAAAAAAAAAATCTCCCGTTCACTTCTTACGTTAAAGTATTTTATATGTTAAGATTCATCTGTACAATAACTTAACGCTATAAAGCATATCGATTTCTAATCAAGTTTCTAAACCTATTGGTAGTTTCATTTTTTAACAAGTATGATATGAAACGGGATTGGATGATAAAGGATTCTTAATGAAATAAGCAAGATATAATATAATTAACTATCACATTTTATTAGTACCTATATATGTTAGAATATTTTTGATATGTTAATATTCGTATAATTAATTACAATTATTATTATTATTTGAACGGCAAATTAGATTAAAAAAATTAATAAAAAATATTATTTTTCACAAAAAAGGTCAAAGATTAATCTATTATCAAGTTTGAAGATATTCCCGAAAAAAAAATTTGCAACTTTTTATTTTATTTTTCTTCTAACATTAAAAAGAAACAATAAAATTAATAATTTAAAATTATTAATTTCAAAGTTAAATTAAAACAGCTAGTACTATATTCACGCGAAAGAAAGCGATAAATATTTCACGTTTTTCTTGTGTTGAATTCACCTGTTATTGATGATCAGTAAACAACGTCAGAAGAAAGTTCTATCTTTACGTGTTTCCGTAAGGCTTTAGCTTAGTATTCTATCTCCATACGCGTTGTCTAAGCACCACGAGAACTAACGATTTAAATCATAATTATGATAGAATTAATAGTGATTATTACCAAAAATAAGCTTGCCGAGAAGAAGTGTATATATAACATTATCTTGTAATAATCACTTATATCCCATATTAACTTTATTTCCATTAAAATTGTATATTTCAGTTAAACTTACAACAAACAGGAGTAAAAAAAAAACTTTGTACAGCACATAAATATATAGCAAAGTATCAACAACCTTTGCATATAACAATCACGCTAATTCTTCTCAAAAATGCATTTTTGGTGTGTGAGTATCCAATATTTACTTCTTTAACATACACATGTTTTAAAAACCGGTACAAACCGGCCAGTTGTACCGGTTGAAACCGTTTGGTAAAACCGGTTAAACTGCCTGGTACACCCGGTTGAACCGCTCGATATAACCGGTACAATTTTAAGACAAATCTGGTATAGTATAAAAACCGGATTTTAAAACATATGTTATACTTTACTTCTCTACCTGTACGGGTAGCATTCAATATTAAAAGTTGTTCTATTTTTTCTAATATTCCTAAGGTAAAATTGAAACATGAAAAAAAAGATATATTGTCAAACGGCTAATTAATTAATCTAATCCTATATGTAAAACCAAAATGATGTTTAGTTTATTTCAATTCAAATTAAACAGAAAATTGATCAACATAACCAAAACATAAAATTATTCTTGATTAAATTAAAAATATATATAAGAATAAAGTTGTAAAATGTATTTGCCTAAAAGTATGTGTCAAATCCTATATATCATATATTTTTATATATCATATATGTTTATGACATATTAGCATTTAGATTTTTAAAGAATTTTCTAATTATAATGCAAGAATAAAGACGCAATCATTTAATCTTTGCAAGCAATGTTGTTAGCAATTATCTACAAATTTAGCCAAAACATTTCACATGTAAAAGCACACCAATCCCATTTACTTGCTCTTTGAGAGACCTATAAATATATTGGTTTACTCAAGTCTTTTTCATAAGCTCATTTCTTTGATTCTTTCAATCATTGTGGCTTGAGCTTCATCACCACTTCACCACCAACATTAATGGCTTTCCATGCAGCTCATCACCTCTTGCCTTCTATATTTGGCATTCTTGGTATGCATCTTCATCTCTTCATCTTAACTCTTTCAAGTAATCAAGTTTTCTAAATTTTGTTTCTTTTTCTTTTTGATAATTTCCAGGCAATATCATCTCCTTTGGCGTGTTCTTAGCGCCGATGTAAGTCTCGTCTTATGTTTTAGATCATACAGTAACGTCAGTTCTCAACATATTATTGGTTCTGAAATAAAATTCTTGCAGGCCAACTTTTTATAGGATCTGCAAGAAGAAATCTACAGAAGGGTTTCAGTCAGTACCATACTCGGTTGCATTATTCAGTTGCATGTTGCTTCTATTCTACGGCTATCTCAAGACCGAAAATGGCATGATGATCATCACCATCAACTCTATCGGTTCCGCCATTGAAACCGCATACCTTGTTGTTTTCCTCATCTACGCCACCAGAAAGTCTCTGGTACGTTTACCTGCCATCCTTATGTAATTTTTCTATAGAAAAGAAATCGAACTTAGATCTGTGTATATTTACATCACATATGAAGAACATTTACACATATATTTTATATCAACATTTGCAACTTTTGTAGATATCAACAGTCAAGCTACTTGTGTTGTTCAACATACTCTCATTTGGGTTGATCCTCGTTACAACACGGTATGCAACCGATCCTGGGCCGAAACGAGTAGCCGTTGTTGGTTGGATTTGTGCTGTTTTTTCGGTTTGTGTCTTCGCCGCTCCTCTGAGCATTATGGTAATTAATTAGTTAACTAATTATTAATCTCTTTATTTATTAACTTAATAACTAATTAATGTTTCAGTTATGGTAATCTAACCATCTTTTTTTACAGAGATTGGTTATAAAAACGAAGAGCGTAGAGTACATGCCTTTCTCGTTGTCCTTCTGCCTCACGCTTTGTGCCATTATGTGGTTCTTTTACGGGCTTTTAATCAAAGATTATTATGTAGCCGTAAGTTTATAACATTTTTTATATATTATATATTTGGTATTTATTTATGTAGTATACTACATGTTATATATTTATATACATTTATTACTATTGATAGATTTTGTATATTTAGGATTTTTATTTTATTAGTATTTTAGATTATATATATTTAGTATTTATTTATTTAAAAATCTTTTCGTTGGTATATCCAACAGATTCTGAATATTTTTCAAGAATCTAGAACCCACTTGGGTATCTTACCCAATGAATGAACATTAAGTCATTAACCAAATTTGTTCCATTTTTCATAAACGAGATCTTGTGAGAGAGAAAAAAACGCATTTGTTACTCCATAACTAGTATTTGTTAGATTTCTTTATATATATTATATTTGAGATTTTAAAAAAAAAATTATATGAGTTAAACCTCTTGTTATAACCGTGAGCTTTAAAAAGAACATGAGTTAGACCTCTTGTTGTTACCGTTACAGAAAAAATCCTTATGAATTCTTTCGAATAAAAAGGTTCTGTTTCGCAACTGTTATTCTGATATTTTTAATTTTATTATTGTAGACCCCAAATGTGTTAGGATTTGTATTTGGAGTAGCCCAAATGATCTTGTACATGATCTACAAATACAAAAAGAAGCAAGTGATACCAATGGGTCAACCGAAAGGTGAGGCGGCAGCCGCAACGGTGGTGGACTTAGGGGCAATATTGGAAATGCAAGAGAAACCTGTGGTGGATATAGGGGTAGAACTGGAAATGCAAGAAAAACCGGTGGTGGCTGATGATGAAGCCGGTGGAGGGAAGAAAGAAGAAGTGGCGGTTAAAGTAGTTTGTTTGGATTTAGATGGTGAAAAGACACTTATACCCTCTATCGGTTAAAGTGAAAACTTGAGTCTTTCAAATGGGCTTAAGAAGAAAGTACAGAGAATACCGAAATTGCCCTCCTGGAAACAGGAAGTGAAGCTAGTGCTAGCCGGATAGATGGATGAATATGGTGTCGTATTTATCTTTTTTAATGGGAGAATAAGTTTAATATATCAGATTTTTATAAATAAATGATGATGATTTTTATCTTTTGAATTAGCTTGCTTTTTTACAACATATATACAGAATTCTTGCTATTACATACTTATACATATATATATTCTTGCTATTATATACTTATACATGTTTGTATTGGGTGAGGTTCTAGAGTGAACACTAGTGTATTTGTGAACTGAGTGAACAAATCCTGACCATTGATTTACATCATCAAATCGTAAAATACACTAGTGTATTTTCATTATCAACTCATGGCCATTGATTTACACTTGTATACTGATAATCAAGGGATGTGATTAGTTCACTAGTGTTCACAATCAAAAGGGCTCTTCACTAATGAACCTAACCCTGTAGGTAAACACGCATATTTATCGTGTCGAATTTAAAGTCGGTACCAAGACGAGTCTTTTGCTTCAAAAACTTGTTGGATATGTTGCATCAATTGACTCGAAAACAAGCTAAAACGTAGAGCAAAGTGTCCGGATAGTCCCTGTGGTTTGCTCTGATTTCACATTCAGTCCCTACATTTTCAAAATTACAACTATAGTCCCAAACTTTGGCAAATTCGTTCTCGGATGGTCCCTAGCGTGGATGGAGGTTAGTTTTCTCAGTTAAATTAGTGTGAGATTACCTAAATACCCTTAATATAAAAAAATATTAATTAATCATTTATAAATACAAGTGGTTTCTTAACCCCACCTAGCACCTACCCACCCCACCCCCACCCCCACCCCAACTCATGTCTTCTTCCCCATTCTTACTCTTTAACCTGCAACAACCCATAATCACCATCACCACCGAATCGGAGGCAACCAAAATTAACCCACCCATCTCTGTTTCATGATGTAGAATAGTTGTAAAAAGTACAATTACAGTAAAAGACTTCCAACTTTCTCTCTCTTTGTTCATATGTATATATAGGTGGATTGTCACACTCCAACCGATGGCGGAATCATCGAGGCGCAGTACTAAGTTGTTCAGATTGCTCGAGAGAATCCATAACGACTATTATAAACGACAATATTTAAAACGTCAATTTCCCACACAATCAACATACAATCATTCCATAATCATTACAAATCCATCATTCTCAAACAATTCAATATTCGTCAACTAGATTATTACAAATTTCTAAAGCATATCCTAAGTCCGTTTGCAACAGTAGAAATCCTCAACCTGCAACATACGTTAAAATAATGGTCAATACAAAAATGTATTGGCGAGCATACAGGTTTGATATAATAGCATAGTAGGTAAAAGCATCGCGAAATACCACATATACAATAACAAGATACAACATAACATAGAAATCGGGAGACAAATACTTCACCTAAATTCCGAGATGACTGCGATGCGCGATTGAGATGTGCGTAACTTGACCCCGTCGGGTGTGAGTCGAACTATGATATCATACTAGTTAAGTTGGAATCAACGAGTAAAGATCGAGGGTGCTTATATGTATCTAGCATCACGTCTAAACATGTATAACAGATATTCGCGTGTGATAATCAGTTTAGTTTTGCGTTGTGTATTTTGATATGAACGTAGGTTACACCCAAAAGTGCGTTTAAAGCGAAAAAAGATTCAAGTATACTCACCGTGCGTGCATAACAGCGGACACCGAGAGTTGATGAAAGGTGAGAAAGAGTGTCGGTTTAGCATGCGCCTAGAGACGGAAGTGCATCAGTCTTCCAGAGTGTTGAAACAGTTGAAACGGAGAGTCGGTGCGAAGGAAACAGATATTTTCGTACAAAATTAGTTTTCGTGCGAAAATTTTGGTGAAATTTCATGCGAAAATTTCGTGCAAAAATTCGGGTGATTCAACTTGCGAAAATTTCGTGCAAAAATTTTTTGTCATTCAACTCACGAAAATTTCATGCAAAAATTTTGGTCATTCAACACACGAAATTTTCTCACGAAAATTTCGTACAAAAATTTTGGTGGTTCAACTCACGAAATTTTCTTACAAAAATTTCGTGCAAAAATTTTGGTCATTCTTCGGGAAATCGAGTGTTCATCCCTTCAGCCTTAGGCCACTGATCGAACCTTGTGCCGGAGAGGTCTTTAGAGCGAGTGAGTCGTTTGTGGAAACTCGGAAGGGGTTGTATGAACCAAAAGTGATTCGTATGAGCCAGTCCAGTTTGCACAAGTGACTGTTCTTGCGTCTTTGTGCAACCGGAACTGACATCTTGTCCGAAACGAATGTAATTTCGAGTCCATTTCGTGATGGTTTTGACAGCGCCTCGTTCTACAACTTAGTGAACGAAACATTAGTCAGTCTGATCCGGGTTTGGTGTAAAAATCGATTTATAAATAGTTTTGTTAGGATAAACACTTGGTGAGTTTGAAACAACAAGGTTTCGGGTCTGAGAAGCCAAGGCTAACTCAAACATGCTCGGTTAAGTGCTAAATCCTTGAGAAAATCAGAAAGTTTCATGAAAAAGATGAAGGTTTTCGTAAAACAGAGAAGTTTAGATGAAATCGGAGATAATCTCGTGCAAAATCGTTGTAGAAACGTTGTGGTTTGTGTGAAAAATGTAGTTTTCTTACTTGGAACAGAGAAAACGAGCTAGAGAGCTTTTTGGTGCGGAATAGCAGCAAGTTGGAGTGAATGGTGAAGGGTTATATTTATAGGCGGAGAGGAATGGAGGTGATTTGGTGAAATTTTCGTGCGGAAATCCATATTTTCGTGAGAAAATGGTCATTCTCGCACCAAATATGCGACTTTCGCATGAAATATGTCTTTTTCGCATGAAAAGTGCCATTCGTAGCCAAAAATAAAACATTTTCGCACGAAAAATACAATTTTCTTACGAAAATATGAATTTTCGTACGATTTTTTTTTGGATTCTAATGATTAAAACATGCACTTTTTACAAAAGGAACCTATGCTAGAAAAATTCCTAAAAAATATTAAAAATCCTTTTGTAATGCTTTCGTTCGTATTAGTTAATTGTATTAAGCGTAGCGTATAAAATGCGATAAAGCGAGTTGTTTGAGCGAGGGCGTTGCGAGTATTAAGCGTTTAATAAGCGTCTCAGTTCCCAAGTCCTGAGAGAGTCGTGTTGTCTAAGCGAGCAGGTAGACTTGGAAACATTACGCAATGTTTATAGTATTAGTGAGTGCGTTATAGCCGTTGTGAGGTGAGATATTGTGCAAAAATAAGCGATGTAACGTAGTAAGCGATATAGTTTACATTATGATCTGGATCTCTGGTGCTAGGCGTAACGAGGGTAACGAGCTGCGGAAAAGCGGGTTGTTACAGTCTCCCCTACTTTAGGAAATTTCGTCCCGAAATTTATTCGAAAGGAAGACTTGAGAATTGACACGATAGATAGCGATAAGGCGTTAGGGTAAGCTGAGGATGAATGAGCGATCGACCGAGGATTGACGGGTGAAAGCGTCTCGGAGGTGTGGGGAAAATCGATGAGTAAAAGCGCCTTAATTGACTCGTGGTTAATAACTCACGAGTTGGCGATCCAAAAATGTTTTTAAGTTTTCGAAATTTGTTGTTAAACTATTACAAAAACTTTTGAAGGAAACTCGATTTATGAAAAATTTCTCACAACGCGGCGTTAGGTTGAGTCGATTTACACTCACGTCGTAATAAGTTTTTTTTTTACTTGTCCAAAGGTTTTAATAAAAATCACAACATTTAGAAAAATTTCCGTTTGTTTTCAAAACGTAAGGTAAAAAATAAAATTTAACGGTATCAAAAGTCCAGTTAGCGTCAAACCCCACATGGCATCCTTCCACGAAAGTTTGTTAATATGGCTAAAACACTTATATATAGGAAGTACCAGCGGCGTATCCACCATGATTTAGCCATATCGCCTTCGTCTCTTGGGCGATGTCATGTGTGTTGACGCGATATGGATAGATTTCGGTATCCTTGGTCCAGGTGGTGAAGGGTTGGACCAAGAAATTATGAGGCTTGAATCACGTCGAACCCCACATGACATACTTTCACGGAAGTTTGTTATCCACCATATTTTAGCCACACCGCCTCCATCCCGTGGAGTGATGTCATGTGTGCCGACATGACATGGATAGATTGACGATTGGAATTGTGAAGCGGTAAGAACGAGGGATGCGACAAGCGTTAAAACGTCATGAGGCGAAGACGATAGATAGCGTTCGAGCTTCGAGATGAGAAGGCGATAAGCAAAACGATTGCGTTGAAACGTCGAAAAGCGATAGGCAAAGCGATAGCGATAAGCGTCGAGAGAGGGAAAGCGATAAGCGATGCGAGGTAGATCCCTGCGAAGGTGCGATTGCGATGCTGTAGATTCGCGGGGTATCTAGCGTTTGCACGATCGAGAAAGCGATGAGATGTTACACCTTTGCGAAGGAGTTTGTGTGTGAAAATAATCATCTAATATTAAAGGTCTAATAACGTTAAACTACACATGGCACGTCTCCACGGAAGTTTGTTAGCATGGCAAAGCACTTATATATATGAAGTACCAGCGGCGTATCCACCATGCTTTAACCACACCACCTCCGTCCCGTGGATAGGTGTCGCGCTTTGTCGACATGGTTAAAACGCTTATGTATAGGAAGTACCATCGGCGTATCCACCATGTTTTAACCATGCTTTTAACGTCAGGATACCATTAGAACTCATTACGATCCCCGTGCAGACCCCAAGATAATCCCGTGTGCACCCGTGATTAGTTTGGTGTTTGCATGTTTATCATAACTTGTTTTAAAGGCGCATAGTAGGGGTAGAAAAATGTATTATATGATGATATACTATATAACATTAGTAACAATGATTAGTGTGTGCGCTTAGACTAAGTGCGATGACTCGAGTGAAAGAGAGAGAGAGAGAGGAAAGATGTCGTCGTATGTTAAAACAAAACAGTTCAATGGAATAATTAGAAAGCATAAGTACAAATGTCGAAAATCGTACTATTAACAACATCGTTCTACGCCTGGTCGGTGTTGGTGTTGACGACTTCTGCTGTTGGGCTTGTGGTTGTTGGTGCTACTGGTGCGGCAGCTGCTGGGGCTGCGAGTTGAGTTGGCGGCACTGGAAGGGCTAATATGTCTTGTTGTCGTGGTCTGTGAGGCAGTTGCTGGTGAAGTGACCGAAACAGTTGCAGTTGTCGCAATAACGACAGTTGGCTTCGGCCCGGTGGTGATAAGTACACTTCTGACACAGGGGATGAGGCCCTGTGTAGTTACGCATTGGGGAAGGTGCGGCTGTTTGGAGAGGTTCAGAGTTAAGCGATGCAGTGGCTGAGCATTTGAGGCGCGAGTTCTTTCTCTTTCGGCTAGTCTTAGCGGTGGCTTGCGGCGGTGCGTCGGTCTTAGAGTCTTTCGATGTCTGAGTACTGATGCGGGCTTGGACTTGGGTGACGTTTTGGGAATCACCTTGGCCAATTCCTTGGCTATGAGAGAGGCGATTCTCTTATCGGCGTTTCTTTTGGCGTGACATCGCGAGTTGGAAGTGTTCGAAGACATCTAGACAAAGAGATTTGGAATGAAATTCGATCATAATGGTTTTTGAAATTTGCGATGCGATTTAGCGCGTTAAAAATTTGTTGTAGTTGATATAGTAACACGTATTTCGGAGGTCACATAGGAAAACACATACTTCCTGGATTCTCACGTTCTCACATAAGCACATATAATCACATACTATTCGTATGTATATATATGTTTGTATGTAATAAATAAATATGGCGCGAGGACGCGTTCGAGAGAGTATAGCGCGAGGACGCATTTGTTATGATTTACTTTCGTTGCGAGTATTAGCTCTTGTTTTGGATTGCGATAGCTGTGTAAGTTGTACGTACGTTTGCGGAGCGAAAAGCGATAAATCGAGAAATCGATAAAGCGTAAAAACTTCAATTTGGAAACATATAAGCATAATAAAATTCGATGATGCGTAAAATCGGCGATTGCAGACTTAAAATTAATAGAGCGTCCTGGGTTTTGAGACAACGACTACCAAAAGTGATTCGATCATTCCGTTGAGTTTGGGCATATGCTTTGGCCCAATAGGTAAATGCTCTCACCACCTCACGGCTAACAGCATTACCCTTCCGGATACTACGTGTCCCAAGTCCTCGAAATAGTCGAGACTTTGGTAAGATTGAAAATCGTTGAGTGGACGAGTTTTCAAGGTTCGGATTTCACCCCTAACTTGATAAATTCGAATCCCTGATTGTGGTTTCCCTCCCGGACCCATCAGGAGGTTTCCACCGGATAGAATGAGAAATTTCTGTTAAGATGTGGATATCACTCCTAACTTAACGGAGAATTTCGTGCTAATCGGAATGCGCAAAGTGAGTGATTCATCGAGAGTTTGCGGTTTTCACACCTAATCTCGACAAATCGACTCGTTTGTGGTGTACGAGTATCTTTGCAGCTTCGTGTGTTATGTCCAAGTCTTAGGAAAGACTTCGTATAGTATTTTAAGTCCAAAGACAATGTTTTAAGCGGATATGCAGGGATAAGCACATAGTTTCCTACTATAGACTAGGCAATTTACCTAATTCCATATAGTTATGGCTCTGATACAATCTGTCACACCCCAACCGATGGCGGAATCATCGGGGCGCGGACACTAAGCGGTTCAGATTGCTCGAGATAATCCATAACGACTATTATAAACGACAATATTTAAAACGTCAATTTCTCATACAATCAACATACAATCATTCCATAATCATTACAAATCCATCATTCTCAAACAATTCGATATTCGTCAACTAGATTATTACAAGTTTCTAAAGCATATCCTAAGTCCGTTTGCAACAGTAGAAATCATCAACCTGCAACATACGTTAAAATAATTGTCAATACAAAAATGTATTGGCGAGCATACAGTTTGATATAATAGCATAGTAGGTAAAAGCATTGCGAAATACCACATATACAATAACGAAGATACAACATAACATATAAACCGGGGGACAAATACTCCAGCTAAATTCCGAGATGACTGCGATGCGTGATTGAGATGTGCGTAACTAGACCCCGTCGGGTGTGAGTCAAACTATGATATCATACTAGTTAAGTTGGAATCAACGAGTAAAGGTCGAGGGTGCTTATATTATCTAGTATCACGTATAAACATGTATAACAGATATTTGCGTGTGATAATCAGTTTAGTTTTGCGTTGTATATTTTGATATGAACGTATGTTACACCCAAAAGTCGTTTAAAGCGAAAAAGGGTTCAAGTATACTCACAGTGGGTGCGTAATCAGCGAACACCGAGAGTTTATGAAAGTGAGAAAGAGTGTCGGTTTAGCCTGCGCGTAGAGACGGAAGTGCATCAGTCTTCCAGATTGTTGAAGTGAACGGAGAGTCGGTGCGAGGGAAACAGATATTTTCGTACCCAATTTAGTTTTCGTGCGAAAATTCTCTTACGAAAATTTTCGTGCGAAAATTTTGGTGAAAAAATTCGGGGTGATTCAACTTGCAAAATTTCGTGCAAAAAAATTTTGTCATTCAACTCATGAAAATTTGTGCAAAAATTTTGGTCATTCAACACGAAAATTTTGTGCAATCACGAAATTTTGTTACGAAAATTTGTTGCAAAATTTTTTGGTCATTCTTCGGGAAATCGAGTGTTCATCTCTCCAGCCTTAGGCCACTGATCGAACCTTGTGCCGGAAAGGTCTTTAGAGCGAGTGAGTCGTTTGTGGAAACTCGGACTGGGTCGTATGAATCAAAAGTGATTCGTATGAGCCAGTACAGTTTGCACAAGTGACTATTCTTGCGTCTTTGTGCAACCGGAACTGACATCTTGTCCGAAACGGATGTAATTTCGAGTCCATTTCATGACGGTTTTGACAGCGCCTCGTTCACATACTTAGTGAACGAAACATTAGTCGGTCTATCCGGGTTTGGTGTAAAAATCGATTTATAAATAGTTTTGTTAGGATAAACACTTGGTGAGTTTGAAACAAAAAGGTTTCGGGTCTGAGAAGCCAAGGCTAACTCAAACATGCTCGGTTATGTGCTAATGGTTAAAACACACACTTTTTACAAAAGGAACCTATGCTAGAAAAATTCCTAAAAATTATTAAAAATCCTTTTGTAATGCTTTCGTTCGTATTAGTTAATTGTATTAAGTGTTGCGTATAAAATGCGATAAGCGAGTTGTTTGAGCGATGGTGTTGCGAGTATTAAGCGTTTAATAGACGTCTCAGTTCCAAGTCCTGAGAGAGTCGCGTTGTCTAAGCGAGCAGATAGACTTGGAAACATTACGCAATGTTTATAGTATCAGTGAGTGCGTTATAGGCGTTGTGAGGTGCGATATAGTGCGAAAATAAGCGATGTAACGTAGTAAGCGATATGGTTTACATTATGATCCGAATCTCTGGTGCTAGGCGTAACGAGAGTAACGAGCAGCGAAAAAACGGGTTGTTACATAGACGATGGTGTTGTTGTTGTTGAAGTTTAGATATGAAATTGTGAGAGTTTGACTCATTTTGAAGACAGCAAATGAATAATTTGAGCAAAAGACTTCCAACTTTCACCCTCAGCTTAATTTTTTCAATTTGTTAGTTTTTTTAATCGTAATTCTTTATTGACAGACTTCTAAGCGTTTTTTTTATGTAAATTAATTTCTTCAAGTTGTTGATAGTAGTTTTCGATTCATAATCTAGAACATGTATGAGTATATTTGATATGGATTATAGTGAAAATGATAATTGCAGACTTGTTCAATTTTGCGGTGGTCCATTAATTCAGTTAGACACTTTCTGACGCTGATTCATCTTAAGCGTCCCCAATCAGAGGTTTGTATTCCTTGTAATTAACATTAATTTATTAATTTCTTGTTGATTAAATGTTTTGTGAATAGTTTATAATGAAGAAAGTGGAAGATATGGTTATGGAGATTGAACAGAGGTGTGAATAGTTTATTGTTTATGTTGTGCCATCTTTGTTTTGTAGTAAGGGTATTTAGGTAATTTCATACTAATTTAACTGAGAAAACTAACCTCCATCAACGTCAGGGACCATCGAGAACGAATTTGCCAAAGCTGGGGACTATAGCTGTAATTTTGAAAATGTAAGGACTAAATGTGAAATCAGAGCAAACTACAGAGACTTTCCGGACACTTTTCTCTAAAATGTAATTGAAGTGGACATATGATAAGAAAAAAAGTTGGGCTAAAAGGTGGGTTTTTTTTAGTTTTTATACACTAGGTGGTTAAATATAAGTGGATGTCTTCTCCTTCAATAATCCATAGGTCCACCGAAGCATACATATGTATACACACAATTATATAAAGTAAGTTATACAGATGGTTCCTATGATATGCATGTTTTCTAGTTTTGGTTCTCAATTTTCTCAATTCGTAATACCTTTGCTCCTTTTAATCTGACAGATGTTAAAGAAAACGTTGTTAAGAAAGTACAAAAAGAAAAGAAAAAAAAAATCACCCACTGTGTTTCGAATTGTTTGATGAGAACATGTTGAATTTAGTCGTAATGGACATATGCTATTTATGACTTATGTGATCATGTAACATGTTAGGACACCATCATAAATATGGTTGTTTGCAAATGTCAATATCAAGTTATATATAATCCAATATAGCAAAAGGGATGCCAATGAGGGAGGATGGGCACTCCCCGGGTAGCAGCCAGCGGGCTTGAACTCGAGCTGGCGAGCCAGCACACTACCCCCACCCTAGCGGGTTGGCTTGGTAGGTTAGTGATGTAGGAGAGATACCGCTTGAGAGGTTAATTTCAATACATTCGACCTTGATAACGATAAAAAAACCTATTCTAAATACTATATATATATATAGGGAAATGTAAGTTGTGAGAACCATGAAAACTAGACCTTCCAAAAAGTTTTTCCAAAAAAAATCTTTAAAAAAAACTTGTTTTAGCAAAAAAAATAAAAAATAAAAAAAACGTCGCACTGAAAAATTTACATCAGGTGTAGAAAAAAAATCCGTCGCCAAAATTTACATCAGACCGTAAACAAAACTTACATCAGGCGTAACTACCGACTCAACAAATTTTTTGTTTTTTTTACAAGTATGTTTATAATATTTTCATCTATGTTTGTGCAAAAAACTGTGGCCCAACTCACGCGGAAGTTGGAGTTCTCATGGTTCTCACAACTCGTGGTGGTTCTTAATTGAACCGAGCAATATATATATATATATATTTTGTATATATATATATAGGTATATATATATATATATTGATATATATATATATGTGTGTATATATATGAATATATATATATATGTGTGTATATATATATGATATAAACGGGATCCGGAGAAAACGATTTGAAAGTGTGAGAACAGATCTTGGCCTAACACGTGCCCAAATGGCGCTAAATTATATGCAGGGCACGATCGTCATTCTACTGTTCTCGTGCAATAAAAGGAGTTTTCAATTAGTTTTGTGTACAAAAAGTGATTACCTCCTCCCAAGCTTTCGAGACACTTGGCGTTTAACATGGATTCGGATTTACATAGTAATTGTTTGAAGATGGCGTTTATTTTTTTCAGTTTTGTTGCATTTGTAATATTAATTCGTTTAATTGTTGTTGTGACGTGAACATCATTTTTATACTATGCAATGATGTATTTGGCGCGTAGTTTAGGCTGAGATTTTTTTATAATAAATGTTATTTTTCATTTTTTTTGGTCCAAAGCCTGATGGTGTTTTAGGCAGATAATGGCGTTTCATACTGTTTACGACGCTTTATACATGAGTGTGGCGTGTTAAGTTTCATATGGCGTTTTATACATAGTATGGCGTGCTATGTTAGCGAATTAAAAAGACCTTTTTGCCCTTAATGAAGCGCACCAGCTTTAATAAAGTTAAGGTTATTTACGAAAAGGCCACCGTGCCAATTTAATCCATTGACTGTTTTGATCCCACGCCTGATGGGTGTTCTTACCGTTTTCTCTAAATCCTAACCCTATATATATATATATTATATATATATATAAGTATAGTGATAGAAAACCCTAAAAATTTGATAAAACCCTAGAAAACACAACCTCTCGACATTTTTTTTTGAAAAAAATAACACATGTAATATACATGTTTTTAAGAGTTTTGAGCAAAAAAAATCAAAAAAGCGCTGAGTGGATATTTTTTTAAAAATAAACAAGTTTTAGCAACTTTCATCACTAACATGTGTTAAACAAAAATTGCTGAATTTTGTTTATTTTTTTTTTAAATATCCACTCAACGTTTTTTTTGTTTTTTTTGGCTCAAAACTCTTAAAGCCATGTATATTACATGTGTTATTTTTAAAAGAAATGTCGGGAGGTTGGGTTTTCTCAAATTTTAGGGTTTTCTATCTAACCCTCTATATATATATATATATATATATATATATATATATATATAAATTAATTATATATTTTCACCACGTAATTTAACAACTCTCAAACCTTCATTACAAAAAACCCTATTACTCTCTACAATGGACTCAAAAAAAATCCGGAGGTGCCGATTCGAGCAAACGAGGAACCGCTTCGAGAAAAAGAGGTGCCGGTTCGAGTAAACGAGCATCCGGTTCAAGCCGAGGTCTTGTTTTTAAAGGGTATATGCCACAACTCCTACTACTCAACCCATTCCACCAGCCTATATGTTTGGGCAACAACCAAACTAATTTTTTTTCACAGCTATGGTTCCATCGGTCGGCTCGATTTTTGGAAATGACTTGGAGGTATCTTGCGGAAAAAATGGGGTCAGCCGAAGAGCCATTTACCGGATTTCTAGGTTGTTTTATTTTAGACATTGTCGTTTTTAATTTATTTTCTGGTTTTTAGTTTAATTTCACTTATGTATTTTTATTTCAATGAAGTTTATTTTTATATTAACATTTGACTTTTTTAAAACTAAAAAAAATAGTTTACAGCATGGGTAGGTGCCGCCACTACTTACTATTGAGCCAAATTTTTTGTAGCGAGTGATGGTTGGTCGGACTAGAGTACTTACCCTAACTGCGTGTAGAGAAAGAAGAGAAAAGGGAATTAAACTGAAGGGAAGGGAAAAGAAAAGAATGGTTTTGTGTTTAAGAGATTTTTTACTGAAGGGAAGTGAAAAAAAAGAAGAGAAAGGAAAGGAAAGAAGATTGAGGCTAGATTTAATCCTTCTAAATTGGAAGGCGTGTAGAGAAAAAAGAGAAAAGGGAATTAAACTCTTTTTGCTTCTTTTCCTAAGTAAACTCAGAAACCCAATGGACTGCTTTAAATCTGCAGTGCTAAATTTATAATTTGAGCATACCATGATGGTGCAATTTATACTCGTACTCTTATTTTCTTAAAAAAATTTAATTATATATCCACAGTTAAAACAAAATAGTAAGTTTATGTGTCATACTCTTTTCTTGTTTCTGATTCGTAATTACCACCTTAGCGCAACATCACTGTCTTCTTCATCCTTCATTTTCATCAATTAACCTATGTTATACTCATCTCTCATCCCTTATCCCCCCTTTTTCTATTATTTTTTTTTAATATTGATAAAGGAGAGAGAAGATAAATCGAAGTGTTTAGATGGCAGGTACGACTTCTTGAAAATTCACAGGGAAGAGGGAGGTGGCACTGTGTTCTCCACTCCAAGGGGCAGACCTATGGTCTACATAGGGGGCAACCGCCCACCTTAAGAAAAACTATAGTTATACACATGTTAAATTCTGAGCGCCCCATAAAATTTTGCAATCGCCCTTTTGAACTTTCGAGACCGATTCTCATGGAATTCCAAAACCGACCCCTAAGAAAAACCAAATTAGAATTTTATAAATTTTCAAATATTAATTTAATACAAATAATAGTTTTCAAACTAAACACAAACTAGTAAAAATTACCCGCGCGTTGCGGCGGGAATTCAAGGTATCTGGTAGTTAATGACAATATCAATACGATTACTCAACCCGCCGGAATTCAAGGTAGATGTTAGTTCATGACAATATCAATATGATTACTCGTGCATTGCAGCTATACGATTACTCACGCATTACACCAAAACGTGAATTCAAGGTAGCTGTTAGTTCATGATAGTATCGATATGATTACTTAGGCGTTGTGACGGCTTAACGCATGCATTATATGCATGTTTTTTAGTCAAGTGACATCGTAACTAACGTACTTGAAAGAAGGGTTGTGAGGACAACACACTTTCAAATTTGTTAATTTTGTAAGTTCTAAAAACTTTTGCTTTGGTGTTTTTAATGTTGTTTGATACATATTTTATTACTTATTGCTTATTCTTTTATGTCAATTTCACATAGTAAATAATATGAAGTATCTAAAATATATGGAAAAAATACACAGGACATGTTTTGAGATATTAAGAGCAAATATAGCCATTCATCACATATCTCAACAAACATAGCATTGAATTGTGCTAATGATATTGCTTCTCAAAAGACTAAAATTAAAAGTCACCCAATAACCACCGCCCCCACCCTTACCCTCCAACTTTCCACCATGGGTTATTATTATGTTTACCAAGTAAAAAGATTAGTTGGGATTTACTTTGCATCCAAAGATTTGAGTTTCATTATGTTTACCAAGTAAAAACCCATAAGACATCGTTTACCGGCTACGGTTCCGCGAACACCACCAAGGGTTTATTAATCTTTTTCAACTCCGCCATGGTGGAAACCAAAACCAAAGCATGCAACATCTCCATTCTGCCCACCTTTCCACCGCCATAGCCACCACAATCACTACCTTGTCACTCTCTCTTTCTCCTTTGTTCTCTCCCCAAACCATCATCACCACACAAACATTGGCACACTGCTGCCGCCACAACCATCACCACCTTCACCAAACAGTCCCGCCGTCACCATAAACACAACCACTGCCACCTTCAAACAGTTCCACCACCATAACCAGCACAACCATCGCCAATTTGATGACCATTATCCTTCTTTCATGCCCAAATCAGTTCATTAAAACCATAAAACAAAAGATAAAAAAAAGGAAAACAATAAAGCAATCGACTCAGATTTATAGATCATCATCGCCGTTGCAAAACAAAGATGCTCAGATGCACAATTCGCCATCGCAGTCGCCAATAAAGCACAGCTCAGCACCGCCACGGCTGCAACCGGAGTTGCCATGCCAAGTGACAGGCCAGCATCATCGCCGACTACCTCAACTAATAAACCGACACAAAAACCACTCGCCATCACAACCAGTGGTCGAGACGGCCGGTCTAAAGATGGTGGTGGTTTTTTACGGAGAGAAAGAAAGAGCAGAAAGATGTTTCCCCCGATCAACCACTAGTATACACACCTCTCACCCGACTTGTTTATGATCGCGGCGCCAAATGCCTCTCTAGATTTCTAGAGAGAGAAAAGAGAGTTGAGAGAAGGAAGAGTCTGATGTTATCGAGGAGAGAGATAGAAGAGTGTTTGATATGGATTTGTTAAAAGTAAAAAGGAAATAACAGATGTATAGTACAAGTGTCATAATAGAAGAAAGGTGTCAATATACCATTAACCCATAATAGCTACAGTAACATTGTGAGAAAAGACAAGATTACAATTTAATATTAATAATAATTACTGATATAATTAAGCTCAATTTCCAAATGTTAACTCGTAGGCCCAATGACAATGTCTAAATGTTAGCCTTTTAGGTCCAATATCCAAATGTTTAGCCTTAGCATGATTTTAAACCATATAAAAAATAATGAAATTTAATTTACTTTCCAAATATATATATATATAATAGATGGATCATGAGAAAAACACTTAAATGAGAAAACCAAAAAACTAACTAAAAAGCCTAACAAACATACAAAAAAAAATTTGAATCTTTTTATTAAAAGACGCTAAAAATTATATATAAAAAAATTTTTTTTAAAAAAAAATTGTACTACACATGTGTAGTAATACGGAAAGCCTAAACACCTACCACCCCCACCGACACCCCCTAAAAACCTAAATCCACCCTCCCACCAAAACCTAAACCCCACCGCCCACCCCCCCCCCCCCCCCCCCCAAAAAAAAAAAAAAAAACTAAAACTAAACCGTAAACATAAACCCCAAAAAACCTAAACCCCCACCCGCACCATCCAAATACCCCCAACCAAAACCTAATCCTAATCCTAAACCTCCAAAAAAACTAATCCTAAAAGTTGAACTAAACCCGAACCCTAACTTTAAGCATATAATGCACATGTGCAGTACAACCTTTTAAAAAAAGTTTTTTTATACATTATATGCAACGATTTTTTATAAAAAAATTTTTGCATGTTTTTTACGCTTTTTTAGTTGGTTTTTTAGTTTTCTCATATATATGTATTTTTCTCATGATCCTCTCCCTATATATATATATATATGAAAGAAGCGGCAAGCACATGGGAAGAAGACCAATCGCTAGATATGAATCGTGAGACGCCATCCCATTGCCCTAAACTGAGGCTATGGGGTATGGGGCGTGGGTTGGGGGGAAACGCCCAAGGCACCACCCCGGGTGGGCTTGGGCTTCAGCGTGGCCCGTTGGGCGGGGGTTTCAGACCAGGCGTTGGGCGGGGCTACCCATATGACATGGCGGCAGGTCATTGGTGGAGAACCATTAGCCGTTTGGGCTAGACGTTGGGGCTGATTTAAGAGAAAAAAAAAACTTTTTTTCCTATAAATACCCTAACATATTTAACAATTTTCTCACAAAATACCAAACACAAAAAAACAATGAGTTCTTCAAATTCAAGTAATCGTCATCATCATCTAACGATGGTGCGGAAATATTTCTACAAACGATCGCAGGTGGTGAAAGTTATCGTGGAAGACGATGAGGAAGAGACTTCGCAACCTAAACGAATGAGGTATATCCCTCGTGAACGGCACACCGCTAATGATTTGTTGGTAAGCGATTATTTCTCAACCCGAACCTAAGTATGATGGAAAAATGTTTACGGCGTCGTTTTCGTATGAGTAGAAATTTATTTTTAAAGATATCTAAGGATCTTGAGGAGAAATATGATTTTTTTTAAACAAAAACCCAATGTAACCGGCCAAGTAGGATTTAGTACTTGGCAAAAGCTCACGGTCAGCGCTTAGACAGTTAGCGTACGGAAATAGTTCGGACATTATGGACGACTATTTAAAAATGTCGCACATGTAGCTAGAGAAAGTCTTCACAACTTTTGTTCGTGTATTTTAGAAGTTTATAAAAAAAAGATATTTGAGAAAGCCGTCGTTCAGTGATGTACAACAAATATTGGAACATCACACCGATTATCATGGGCTACCCGGGATGCGAGGTAGTTTAGATTGTATGAAATGGCCTTGGGAACTTTGTCCAACTGCATGGCAAGGCGCTCACACAAGTGGATATCACGGAATGCCAGCCATCATGCTTGAAGCGGTTGCGTCCCCAGATCTTTGGATATGGCATGCGTTCTTCGGTATGCCAGGTTCACATAAAAATATTACTATCATAAACCACTCGCCCCTTTTGAATGATCGGGTAAATGGCATAGGACCCAAGGAAGTTTCTTTGTAAATAGGGTTGAGTACGTGCATGGTTACTACCTAGTTGACGAGATTTACCAGGAGTGTGGGGTTTTCGTAAAATCGTTCACAAAACACGGTACCCTAGATTCAAAGAGATTAAAGTTTAACATGGTCCAAATGGCCGCACGTAAAGGCGTCGAGCGAGCGTTCGGTGTTTTCAAGAAGAGGTACGAAGTTTGGAATGCCTTGTCGACTATGGGACAATTATCAGATTGGAAACGTGATGTACGCATGCATCATTCTTCACAACATGATTTTGGAGGATGAAGGTAGTGCGGTCGTTACCTACTATGAAGACGATGATACCCAAGTAGATAACGTAATCGTTACAGACGAAGAGAAATCAACAAACTAATTTATGATCAAGTCAAGGGATAACATCACAACCTTCGATCTGATTTGGTGGAACATGTTTCAACGATTCCTGGGTTCAACTCCAACGAAGTCGAGGATTCAAACTAAGAATGGTTGTTTTTATTTTGATATATGTTTTTTATGTTTAAGTATGTTTTTTTTAGATTTGTAATCTTTTTTTTTTGTAGAATTTTGTAATTTTTAGGAATTTATAATAATATTTTTAGGCTTTTTTAATATTGTGTTTATTTGTAAAAAAATTTAAAAAAATTTAAAATAACATGTGGCCTAGACACCGGACTAGCCACGCCCCACCATACCCACCGAATGGCTGCATGACCGGCGGTGTCCCTCCAACTACACGTGTCGGGCCATGCCCCAAACCCCCGCCATATCATACCCAGATAGCCTGATAAGCCGAAACCTGGTTTCCAACTGACAACCATTGGTTAGGACATTAGGTATGGTATTCCGATACTGAATCACTGATTTGTCATTTTAGTTTAATTTATTTGATTAGGGATGAGGGTTTGAAAAATTACAAGTTATGAACTTTAGATTGAATATTTGAATGCTTGAAACTTAAATAAAAATGTTTATATGAGTAGTTAATGTAGACTAGAACATTACTTGGTTATGTGTTATGATTAACTTCAATGTGATTATGTGAAATCCATGTTAAATTGTGGATATGTGATAATGTGAAAACCCATGGATCAGAGCTGAATGTCTTGTTAGGATGTTATAGCTAGATTTTAGAAAATGAAAACCTGTAGAGAACATCTATAGATATATTGATTTTAATTATATATTTGTAATGATGTTTAGCATACTTTTGTTGATTATATGAAACTTAGTTTGATTATCTTTTTATTTGGGAAATTAGATTTTATTAACCCCACCTTTTGGTAGTTGGCTAATAATAGACATTCAAAAATCCCCACTGGGTGTTCGTGGTCATAGTGTGATAGTGCCACATAACAACCACATCGGCAAATAACTAGGTTTGTTCGCCACATAATTTGTCACGTTAGCAAAAAGTTAATTGGATTAGACCTCAGTTTAGAAAATAATCGGTAGAGGAAAATAGTTTGCTAGTTGGAAATATCAAGGGGAATTTCTTGACTTGGGGTTATTACAAGGAAAGGGTGAAACTTAAATTATTAAAATCCAATTTCCCATTTTATTAACTAATCCGATGTTTGGTTAATCAATTTGGTTTATTCAGTTAGATTGACTAAATTTGTTTAGTTCGTTTAATTTTGGTTAATAGCTAAAACCAAACTTTGACTATTACTTTTGTTTAGAAATATACATGAAATTGAGGTATAATTACATGAAATGGAAGTATAAATACCAGAAAAGAAGGTATAAAATATGTTAAACATAACCGGATTTATAAAGGCTAGAAATATATGAAAAAATGAATGCTTCGGTTCGGTTAGTTTTGGTTAAACGAGGGTACAAAAAATAATAACCGGTCTTTGATTAATTCAATTTTTGGTTGATTTCGGTTCGATTTCGTCTGTTTTTTAATAGGTTTCGATTAACTATTCAGATATACTCACCCCTAGACATTGTTAATCACGTGACATATCATTTTTTAATTAAAAAAAGAGTTAAATATCATTTTCGGTCCCTGGTTTGTTCACATTTGCCATTTCAGACCAAATTTAAAAAATGCACAAGTTTCCACCCTGACATACTGGAAACGTGTCATTTCAGTCCAAAAATTAAAACCCAGTTAAGTTGGACATGTTTAATGAAGGGTATTATCTCAATCGACGGGGAAATTGGGAATTAGATGAAAATAAAAGAAATATGAAAGGATAATAATAACCTTCATTAAACCTGTCTGACTAAACTGGGTTTTAATTTTGGACTGAAGTGGCACGTTTCTAGTATGTCAAGGAGGAAACTGGTGCATTTTTTAAAATTGATCTAAAATGGCAAAAGTGAACAAACCGTAGGGACGAAAATGACGGTTAACTCTAAAAAAACTATAGCAATATTATATTCAAATTAAAAATAATAAAATATTTATTTTTATGGCGAAGTTCTTTTCTTGAAAATATTGACGTACGAAAAAGTCATAGATATTTAAAAATCATAGGGTATAGTTAGTTTTTTTATAAGTAAAATAAAGTGTAGTGATTAAAGCGTAATTAAAAAAAATAAAATCTAAATAGTGTTTGAAGACTAATTTACTGTAATTTTAAGGTTGTACTTATACATTAACTTAAAAAAGAAAATAACTTATATTGAAATATCTATCTAAATGCATTATAATATTAGAGTTATTTAAATGTAAATATATTATCAGCAGTTTTAATATTTTTTTAAGGATGTGACAAGAAGATTTATAAAGTATTGGGCCAGTTGTCTTACCAAATAATATGGCTTATTAATACTAATGGGCTCAAAAGTTTAGGTTAACGTCGATGTGTTGTAAAGCCCAAGCGACATTCAATTTGAATTTCTTGTGTATATTTTTCCTGCTTTTTCCTTTTTCGTAGTTTTACACGGGTTAAACGTGTCTGATTGACAAATTACTTGATTTCTGCGATTTACAATTGTGTTTTTCTTTTCTGCTCTTTTCACAAATTGGAGTTAAATATGTGGCTTAGGGTTAACTTCGTTCGATTTTTCAGTTGTGTCATCGTATCTCCACATATTAAGATCCTAAAAAAAGTTCTATAAAATGGGCCACCCCTAAAAAAGGATGGCCCGGCCTTGTTTTTTACACGAATAAATACTTGTTTGTACATTCAAACACACCTAATCGACAATTTCCTTGTTGCCAGGGCTCTTGACTCAGATATCTATCTCTCGAACGCATATGTGCTTTCATCATATTGCTTCAAGACGTAACATCTCAAAAAAGCTTTGATTGCTTCGTTATGTTTATACGATCGCCTCTTAATTTGTTCAATATCTTATTGTATTAGCTCAATTACCTTTTGTGTTGTGTGATTCTTCACGTCAACACTTCTGCCACTCATGTATTTCCATTAAGATTGATTTCTTTTTGTATTTGTTCTATTGCTTTTGATTTTGAGTCAACGTGTGTCTGCGGATTATGTCCATCTCTCTCAATTTTCGATCTTTATAAAAGCCTGATACGAATCTGTGGAGTCCCAAGATGAAGAAAACCAGGATTTAAACAGTTAATACAATATCTTTAAATTTCTTAAAAGTTAGGGGAAATTGTATATTATTATTTATTATTTATTTATTTGTAGAAATTACTGTTATTATTGAGAGACATCATAGAATCCCAAAACCAGCAATGATTAAAAAGTAAAAGAAAAAAAGATTCTGAAAGTTTATAAAGTTAAAAAAGTGAAGTTAAGTCATTCAGATAATTGACTTTAAATGAGCATCTACTTGATGGTAAAGATCTGAACCATAGATTTGCAGAATGGCCTTAAGGATATGATATGAAATTTGAAAGCCATGTGCATCATGAGCCATCATCATCATCATCATGCATGTATAAAAGAGTGGATATCATCATTTAGTACCCAAAAAAAAACATTTTTGTGGTTCATAAACCTTATCCATTCACACACCTTTTCCTTTCTTCCTTGTCACTTCATTTGCATCTAATTATTCACTAATCACATAATTATAATATATATATATATTAGGTTCAAGAGTAAACACTGGTGTATTTGCGAACTGTGCGAACTAATCCTGGTCTGTGTAGATCAATGGCCAAAATTTGTTCACTCAGTACGCAGATACACTAGTGTTCACTCTTATATATGTGTGTGTGGAACATGAAAAGAATATAGATATTGATGTTATTTGAAGATGCAAGGGGTAAAACATACAGGTTTAACATTTTGGTGTTACAAGAATCTTTTATTAAAAGAAACTCAATACAACAAATACATTCTACAAACTCATACACCAGATGCTGCAGCAGCAGCAGCAGAGGATCCAATATCCAAATGTAGCAAATCACAACCCTTTATCTAGTCATAACCTAAGAACCAAAAAAGCCCAATTAAAGAAATTCCTAAATTTTTTAAAAACAAAATCTACATAAAAAGACCAAAAACGATATAAACAAACCTAATTCTTAACTATAATGTTTGCTATTTTCGGATAAAAACCAGAAACCATGCGGATTATAACAAGTAATATGCAGTACGGGTACATACCTCACGAAAGACTGTACACGCCGTTTTTGTCTTTACCCATTATCCGTACGAAATCTGGCATGTCAAGCCTTTGACCAGAAACCGTTCGGTAAATTAAACCTTTTCAACAGGGGCGTTTTCGGGAAGCAAATTCAGATTTTCGCGTTCGTCAATAACTTCAACGTTTTAAACCAGGCATTTTCTGACCGAGTAGTTTACAAGCTCCAAAACTAACAAAACACGAAGACATCCAAAGGGATCGCATTGTCAACAACTTCGAAGCGTTTGCTAGTAAAGCTTTATCACCGAACGGACAATCACGAATCTCCAGCTTCCTTAAACTGTCACAACCCGACAAGACGTGATGCAAACCTAAATCACTGTCCCCTGCGAAAGCTACTGAAAGCATGTCTAGTTTTTTAGCGTGTTTCCCGATGTATTCAAATACACGGTCTGTAAGAAGACCCGACATAGAAAGGCGTGTAAGCTCTTTGCAGTTTTCAACTATGGAACCGAAACCAATGTCCAGGGGTTCGAATGTTAGGTAATCAGGAGCGCAGGGTTCGAGAATGCATAAACGGAAACATGTTAGGTTAGGGCGGTTTTTAGAGATTGAAATTAGTGCGGAATTGGACATCTGGCGACAGAAATATAGGACGGATTGGAGTTTTGAGCAACCTTGTGAAACCGAAACCAGACCTTCTTCTGTTAGGAGTACGTTTGCATCCGCTACAAACGGGTCGGATGGGAAAACCACCAGTTCTCTTAGGTCTTTACATGTTACAGCAACGGTGTCTAGGCCCATGTCCTCGATGTAATCTAATACCTGTAATTGCACTTTCTGTTAATTTCAAAAGAAATAAAAGGATTGATATAAACATAAGAGTAAAATGCCATTTTCGTCCGAGGTTTGGCTAGTTTTACAACTTTCGTCCAAAGGTTTGTTTTTCCGCATTTGGGTCCAAAAGGTTTGAAATCTTGCCATTTTCAGCCGGCTCGTTAACTCCATCCATTTTCTGCGTTAAGTCAGAGGTATTTATGTCTTAACTTAAAGAGCAATTCGGTCTTTTTAGGGTATTCGGTATTTTTACATAAAGTGAAAAAGACCGAATTGCCCTTTAAGTTAACAAAAAGGACGGAAATACCCTTTAAGTTAACAAAAAGGACAGAGAAAATTGGATGGAATTAACGAGCTGGATTAAAATGGCAAGATTACAAACCTTTTGGACCCGGATACGGAAAAACAAACCTTTGGACGAAAGTCGCAAAACTGGCCAAACCTCAGGACATAAATGGCAATTCACTTTAACATCTAAATATAAACATTAAGCTTCAAGACAGTAGGAAGATGGAAAAACTGTATTAACGTACTATCAATTTACATTGTTGTGCCATGTATGCGTATGCATGATGATACGACAAACTATTTTAACCAGTTAAGCCACTACTATCTGAATTTTCATACAGAATTAAACAGAGTAATTTCAAGCTATTTCATCCATCATAACCTAGTTCAAATAACCAGACATGTCTAATTACAGATTATTGAAGAATACATTTACCAGAATGCACAGATATGGTGTTAATGTAGCAAGAACAATTAGAAACCAGTGATAAAAATGAAAAACATATACAGCTGGTTAAAGTTGAAACTTAAATTAGTCAATATGCATTAGAACTTACCACCAGACGCTGCAAATTATGACATAGACTGATAACTTTGATAAGATCTGGACTTTGTGTAGTTGCATAGCTCAAGTTTAATGAAGTAAGCTGAGAACACACGGAAAAAACAGCTGGAAGATAAGTTGGAACCACATCCCAAAACCCTGATAAGCTTTTAAGTTTCTTGCAGCCTGAAAAAGCCTCTTGTAAACTTAAATAAACATCGGGCCGGATTTCAGCAGAGTAGGCACCCGTACCGAAATCAACTAGCTGTGGGGCTCGCTGTAGGAGCTTGGATATTTTCTCAAGGGGTACGGTGCGGTTTAGTCGAAGGGTTTTCAGATTGGGTGACCTGGAAACCAACCGCTCGAGTGCTGAGAAACTAACTTCCAGACTCAAACACGCCATGTTAAGAGATTCCAGTGAGGTAAATGAATCAGGGAAGTGACTCAGCCAATGCCCGCTTAATTCTTCAACTTCACATTCCCGTAAATCCAGTACTCTTAAGTTTCTGTATTGAAAACAAGATTAAAGATAAATATTAATAAAAGAAAGACTTTTAAGCAGCTTGCAGAAGAAAGTATATAAACCAATTAGAACTGAAATTGATTTTTGTTGCTAAAGAAACTAAATAAATTCAGTAGTATACAAGCACACAAATTGACAAGAGATAGCATACAGCTTCTATACTATAAGTTCCATTGCATAAAAGCTAAGCAAAATGTTAATAACTAACATTGTGCAAGCAAAAGATAACAATTTATAGAAGAAACAAAACATTTCAAGAACCTTAAAGTAAATAAATTCAATAGTATACACACACAACTTATTTGTTATCTTCAGCTAAGTGTGAAATTGTTTAGTTAGACCTAGAAGTTTGAATCTGCTAATTGCAGGCCAAATATCTCCCCTTTAATTCCTTCAATTTTTGGTATATTATGTTTTTCTGTTAGGTTTATTCGTGCCTCTAATATAACAAAACCTTAATATAAACAACTTAAGTATGTACCTCTAATATAACAAAACCTTATTAATATGTACCTCTAAGGCTCTAATGTAACAAAACCTTAATATAAGCAACTAACAGTTTTCTCTAAGCAAATGGAGGTCTATATATGTCACACATGATTCAAACCATAAGGTCTAACTAACCAATTTCACAGTTACTATTCAACAAATAAACCTAACAGAAAAACATGCTAATTCAAAAACCAAACAAATTAAACGAGATATTCAACCAGCAGTTAGCATATGTAAACTTCAAACCCTAACTAAAGAATTTCACACATAGCTAACAATAACAACTAAACCTAACATAAAAACATAACAATTCATCGGAAAACCAAGCGAATTGAACGAATTAAACGAGATATTCGACCTGCAATTAGCAGCAACAGCAGCAAGTCCATCAGTACTAAACCCCTCACACGACGACAAAATCAACACCTTAAAGTTCCTAAACGACTTAGAAACAATCTCCAAACACTCATCAGTAACCACCATCCTCTTCAACCTAATCTCCTCCAACCACGGATAAACCCTAGCAAACTCAACAATCCACGGATACACAAACCCTCCCCAACCTTCCGGCACCAAATTAAAGTCTGCAAAATGCGGTTTCCCCTTCAACTCCACCGCTTTCACCTCCGGAAACCTCCGAATCAAAACCCTAGGGTTTACAGCGTAACAATTCCCGACGAAAATCCGCTTCCGGCACCACCGCTCCATCTCATACCACGTCCTGCACACCAACGACGCCGCGTTACGGTCGTTTTGTGACGTCAGAAACGAGAACACGTGTTCTAGCACTTCTTCTGGAAACGAGTACGTCATCGCCGGAAAAAGTCACCGGAAAAGTGGCCGGTGAGACGGTGGATGGTGGTGTGAGGTTGTGAGTGTGTGTAGTGTGTGAAATAGGTTCAGATCTGAGAGGATTTACGACATTAACGAGCTTAGATCGAAGTGTTGGTACGTTGAAGATGAGAGAGAAAGAGAAGAGAGATAAGATTTTAATATGTCGTGTGATAGATAAAAGTGATAGGTCAGGTTAAATACGTAGGGTGATATAGTGGTTTGAACCTTTTAGTTTGAGGTGTTTACGTTTACGGACCTTGGTTTTGTGTTTATTTCTAAAGAAGCACTTAAACTTTGTGCTAAGCGTGTGCGTGTGTCGGTTTGGATCGGTTTTGGCTCAATATCGTAATCATAACTGTGATGCTTGTTAATGGATAACCATAACCATAACTGATTGGTTATAAGGCTTTTGATTAATCAGTTTTAAAGGTTATAGCAGGTCGATTATGGGTGGTTATCCGTTAATTTAGACCTAGCTAAAATTAGTTCATTTTTTTAACATGAGATAAATTGTTGATACATATTTCTATATATTAGCATATTACATAGTATTAAAAATACATATATTCTACAATATTAATGCCGATTATGCAAACAAAGCAATATTATATATTCCATAAATTCATATAAACATTCAATCAAAATGATATGAAATAACCCATAACCACTAAAAACGTTCAAACACAAACTGGTTGGAAACTTTTGTAAGTGTTGAAGAAAAATATGATCTTTCTGATCATATCCTGAAGATGACAAGATCAAGAGATCATGCAAAAAGAAGATACAAGATAATAGGACAAGCAGAAAGTTTAACATCATCTTCAACAAGTATCAGAAAATGATCACAAGCAAAGAAGGACGAACAGAAAGAACCAATATGATAAGTTTGATGGTGAAACCTGTTCATCGGAAAATCTGATGTTCAAACCAACAGATTTGTGGTAAGTTAATATCAGAAAATCTAATGAACCAACTTGTCAAAGAGATAAGGCTCTGCAATCACAGTAAAGTTGCAAGTGGACCTTTGATGGATTCAATAAATATCCTAAAAAGCTACTTTCTGCAGACAAGTGCATGGATAAACAAATGGTTATTCATATCAAACATTCTCTATAAATAGAGAACCCGACATCGAAGGGATAATGAGTTAAGCTAGCATTCATTACATACAACAAAACTCTACAGCCCTTCATTACAGAATTCTTAAAGTATTCGTTTGCATTAGCCAATAACCTCACAATCACATTGTAAACTTTGTTTCAAAGTGATATAAACTTGAAAATTCCGTAGTTGTGTTTCTTGAAAGTTTGATTTCTATTTCCGCACACTATTTTCACATTGTTGAAATCACTTGCCAAATTAAGACTAAAGCTTTGTTATCTGGGATCAACACAAACAAAATCACATGCTTAAAAAATGGTGAAAATCCTAAATCCGACAAAGATTTTACTACATGTCGGTTCGGTTCGGTTATGGTGGACATGGAAAACATTGATAACCATAACCGGCCTGCTACTTTTGGTTTTCAGAAAAACCATTAACCGACTCACCGGTTTTTTAGTTGGTTTGATTTTTCGGTTAATTTGGTTATGGGTCGGTTAATTTGGTTTTTTGCACACCCCTTGATACACTAAAGGAGAAAAAATAGATAAAATAACTAAAATTCACTACATCTGAAGTCTCAAAATTTTAAAGAAATCTAAAGTGACCCTCTATATTTAAAAGTTTACTATTCATCAATCTATGATTGTAAAAATCCTGACTAGGCGCTGATTAATCACCGACTAATTTCGATTAATTGCCGATTAATCCCAATTAATCACTAGTATCCACCCACCGGCCGACTAGTAACTAGGGATTTCTACAACTATGCATCAAACTATATATTGAGAGTATATAAACCAAGAAAAAAACAATAAAAATAAGTGTTTGTGAGTAAGATATAAGGCAGAGATTGAAAATATGAGATGTTTTAAAAAAAATAAACAAAGTTTAAAGAAAATAGTTTTCTTTTAGTTAAAATATTATTTGGTCCTACTATACGTTTCCATAAAATGCTAGTTTGGTAGCTTACTAAGTACATTTTAGTACTGTATGTTTTTTCTATTGTGTACTTCTTTAAGTAACTATGTGTTTTTGTATGCTTTTATTTGACCTTTATGTCTAAAGATGGTTTGGAGTCAAAGGGTCTCATTAGAAGCATCGTATATATCCTCTCTAAGGGTGTTTGAGGCGTACCATAATAGAACTTAGTGATACGTGTGATGGCGTGAAACACCACCACAACCACTCTCATCATGCTAGTGATGGATTCTGTGTATAGTGGCCTTCGCGGTAGTGGTGAGTTTAATGGTTGTTTTTTGTGATTGTTGTGATTGTTATTTTTTTTGTGGGAAATGATGTGGCATTGTTGTAATTAGTAAGTTTTTTTGTGATTGGTTAGGAATGATTTAGTGATGGGTGTTATGAGTGGTGCAAGTGATTTAGGTGGTGTTTGTTTTCCTAAAAAAAATATGCGTATGCTATTCTGTCTGCGCCACGCAGACCCGTGCGGACATTGTCATTTGCAGACCGTTTGTTTTTCCGTAGATGTTTCATTAAAAATGTATGCGCAAGCTCTTTTGGTTCAGACTTTGCCCACCCACTTTTAAGATCTTCCAAGGTCAACAGAGGGTAAACACCACCACTGTCCACCGTTCACCATCGTCTACCACACGTCCACCACCACCGTCTACAACCACCTACCATCCACATCCACCACCCACCACCACCACCGTTCGTACACCATCACCAGTTTATTTTAGAAATATACATAAGTTAAAAAAACAAACAATCTTCTTTTTGCAAACTACAGAAGTGTCCACCTCCAGATGTCTGCAGATGTGGTCCGTATACTACAGACCTAAGTAGTTAATGCGGTAAAATATGGATATCGGTCAAGGACCGATATTTGAGATATCAGTTATCGCAGTGGGATATCGGTAATTTTAATATGATGCTAAATTTATATATATAGCAATTTATCACTAACAATTCAGTATACTCTGCTATCATTAACAAATTAACCTTTTGCAACTTGCGAAACACCTAACAGTTGTAGCAAGTAGGAACTGACTAATATTTAAAACACTAACATTTAACAATAACAACTAACAATTAAGACGTAAAACACTAATAGCAGCAACAAGAAGAAAGACGAATGGTAGAAATAAGAATAAAGGTATTGACATCGGGACAATCGGTGATATATTGGTCAAATACTGGTCCAATATCGGTCAATATCGCTGATATTATCGGTACTGATATTCTGACCTATATTTTGCATAGTTGTCTGGGTAAGGGACCGATTACCAATATATCACTGATATATCGGGATATTAACTATATAGCTACAGACATATTACCTCTTAAAAAACAAATTGCACCTTAGTGACGGTGTGATGTAATTGAATGAAATGAGGTGACAGTTTATGTTTGGTTGGTTTGTAAGTGATGGTGTGATAGGGTGATGGGTGCATGGACCACCCTGATAGAGCTAAGACATGCATACATTTCACCTTCCCAATACCCCACAAGGGGGTCAGGGCACTCCTAGATGGACGAGGGGGTTCGGTGTGTTCAACTAGAACACTGCTACAACATATTTGATCTAGCTAGATGGCGGGTTTAGGGAGTTCATGAACCAACGCTAGATGGAGGAAGGTGTAACCGTTGGAGGAAAAAGACAAAGTGGACATGCATTAGGAAGCGTGGGGTTTGCTAAAATATTGTCGCAACTAATTTAATCTTGTGTGAGTTCAAGTAATGGAAATGAGGTGTCACAATAGGGTTGCTTGGTGGTGATGGTTCACATGGGTTGGTTAGTGACCCCCCCCCTCCGTTGTTCTTGTATCTAAGGGTTCAAGCGAGCTACTCGAGGTTGACTTGAAAAATACATGTGTGTATTATGTTATATATAAATTTATAAAAATAATTATAATTAATAGATAATAAACAAACTGAACACGAGCTCAAACAAAATAAATTCCTATCAAATTGAGCCGGACTCGACTCGTATGCACCACTAATTATATCACTTGCAAAATGTTATCCTTTGTAATTTAGCAAATTCAAATTTTATTTGTGTTGGGCGTAACTTATGATGGAGATTGGGGCTTCTTTAAGTTTTTTATATATACATACAAGAAATGTATACGTAATATCCTAAATTAAAATAGAGTATGAAATATCATCCTTATCTTATCAGCATAATGGATTGTGTCGTTAGATATATTTTTACTCTAATGATTCGCGTTTATGTATTTTTAATACAAGTGGAGTATTTACTAAAGTGTTTATGGTATTTTTACTCTAATGAAGCGTCTAATGACATAGGTAAATACATAAAGTACTAAGGTTTTATGGTCGTTCGAAAGCAATTATAACTAATAATTTACATTATTACATCTTGAACGATAAAAGTGTAAGCCTTTTAGACTGGACTAACATAATACAACAGCAACACATAGTTACATGAAGTGACTTGTGATGATTTTTTAGGGATTTTAATGTTTATCATGACAATTAACAAGTTTTAAGTGCAATAAAAGTAAATTATTTGAGTTTAATTGGTCATCACATTGAACATGTGCATAAAACGTGACAATGCTAAAATCATTATTTCTCATAAAAGAGCTTTATATTTTTATTTTTACTACTTTACAAAGTTATCATGAAACCATATATTGTATGTATATTAATCAATTATTTTTTTTAAAGCATGTAAACCGTTTGATTGTGTATTTAAGATGTTCCTTCCTGATTCAATATAACTAATTTATAAGTGTAATGCACTTGGGATAACTTTCAACCCGTTCGACTCATCCAACAAGGCGCGCTCACTACTTCACTAACGCGTATGAAAGCTCGATAGTATCACAATACTGACAAAACGTGTTAAAACTTAAGCATGCCTGGCATTAATCCGTACTAGTAAGGTGCAGTATGTTTTTTAAGATGTGCGCTTTGTTTTTTAAGAGGTAAACGTGTTAAAACTTAAGCATGTCTGACATTTGTATAAGAAGAGGTGGACCAAACCTCTGTAGTCTGCAAGAAGAATACTGTTTGTTTTTTTTAACGTATTTAGACTTTTAAAACAAACTGGTGGTGGTGTACAGACAGTGGTGGTGGGTGGTGGTGTTTAGCTCTCTGCAAACCTTAGAAGATTTTAAAAGTGTCTGACCAAGTCTGCACCAGGAAGAGCTCGTGCAGACATTTTTTAATGAGACGTCTTCGGAAAAACAAACAGTCTACAGATGACAATGTCTGCGTGTGATCTGCGCGGCACAGACAGAAAAGCGTGCGCATATCTTTTCTAGAAAAACAAACACCACTAAATAACTACTCAAGCAAAATCATTTTAATGATTCAAACAACCCCAAATTCAGGAATCTAAAACATGGAATTTGATATCATCACCAGATTTAAGATACACTGTCATGCAGGCATTGATACACTACTATGGACAGCAGCAATGCCATTAAAGGCATCACTTAGTAATAGTGCTAGTGCAGTGTATCTATATATGTACATATATGTAGTAAATATATATTGTATATGGGCAGTGGAAATCATAATAATTATAGGTGGTGAATAAATTCAAGTAGTAAGATGGAAATGATGAGGGGGTTGTGGGGGTTGAAGAATCAAAGAGAATATGAATGATGATGATGATGATGATGATGATGAATATGAATATGATGATGATCATACATTCATAAAGTACTCTGTATCATCAACCAAAAAAGTGCTTTTAATTTACTCAAGATTAAATTCTTGGTATGTCACTTCTGCTACGGACACTTGTACATTATACAGCTAATGTTGTACATTGCTAACCACGGGGTCTCAGCCCAGTGGCCAGCCTCACCCATTCCAAACGGGAGGACGCGGGTTCGAGTCCAGCTCGGCCCGAATAATCCTGCTGGGTAGTAACCGCCAAACAGCTATGGGGCTAAGCTAGCTTGGGGAGGGAGAACCCTCCCACGATCAGGGGTACCGTGCATTTACCTTTTTTTTTTTTTTTTTTTGTACATTGCTATGTTTTTGAGAATCTTGACTCATCAAAAAGTGGGCAGCTTTAAATTTAGGTAAATCATTTCCTAGACCAAGATTGAATTACCTAGGATGCTTCAATGTGTACGTTTTATTTTTCTTGTGTAATAGCACATTGCAAGTCTTCCGGTTTAAGATCCAAGGTTCTGTTCATAGTTTGATTTTGATGGCTAGGTTTGGTTCGGTACTGTTTGAAATTCAAAATCGACATGTTTACCTATCGATTTTAATAATCCCAACTATTCGTCATCGGTTGCCAATAGTCTCAACTGTTAACATATTGGTCTCCAATAGACCCTGACTACCAGAACCTTAACACCGTTAGTCTTCGGTCGCCGGAAAACTCAACCTTTTCGTTGCAAACCTCTTTGTACCTTAATACGGACCTTTAGGAGCCTTTTTCTAGTAAAAGCCCCCAATTACTGAGGTCGTCGAAAAACTTCTATTTGGCCGGAAACTCAACTTTTGGCCGGAAAACTCAACATTTTCGTTCCAAACCTCTTTGTAACCTTAGATCGGACCTTTAGGAACCTTTTTCTGACCAAAAACGTTTTTCCGATGACTGGAGACTAACGGCGTTAAGGTTCTGTTAGTCAGGGTCCACTGGAGGCCGATATGTTAATAATTGGACTGTCAGTCATTATTTTTTAAGTTAAAACTGTTGGTGGCCAACGACAAATAGTTGGGATTATTATAATCCAAATCCTATTATTATATCATCTTTTTCATTTTTGAAATATATAGTTACTTGTATGTATTATAATCCTGAATGGTCATTATCATTAATTCATTATTACATTTTCAATTTCAATACACACTAATTATTTTAATAAATAAAATTTAAAAAGGTTTAAACCATCAACACCGAACTGTTAAACCGTCAAACTGGTAAAAGCGGTTGGTTGACTGACAAGACCACCTAACCCTGCTGGTTTGGTTTACCATTCTCCTAGACCACAATTAGCAGTTCGGCCCATAACTTTTGTCACAACCAGCCAAAACAGACCGTAAACACCCTTAGAAGTGAATATGTACATGTATACTACTATACTATACGTATAAACATGCTTATACGTATACGGTTATAGTGGTCCCTAGAAAGATAAAAAGAAGATGAAATTTACATAACTTGTCTGCTTTCCAAAGGCAGGCTAGATCATCAGGTGTGATAAGGAAGAACTTGTGGACATAATGGAACACCTTGGAATCTATGGTCCCTAGCTCTTCTGATCTTTCTCTCAGGCCCACTGTGTGTTTGTCTGTGTGTAAAGTAACCATTACTGAAACCACCTTCAAATGAATCCAAGATAAAAATAATTGTGTATCACTTTGTTTTTTTTTTTTAATTCTCACCTCCATTTTCTCTGCAGTGTTTGCTTGTACATTAGATGATCATGCATCATATAGTTGTACATGAGGATGAATTTGATAGTTAATATTATCAACAGAAAAGAGTGGTTGTACTACTAGTACTGCCTACTGTCAATCCATATTATTTTACAGTATTTGTCTCAAGGAGATTCCCACACTTTGCAGACACATTTTTTCAGCAATTTAGAAATTGAGCTTAAAGACCTTGTGATAAAATCACGGGTGTTATGCGGTTGGCTAAAACCAAAATCGAGTCGTGTTTAAATGATCTTAAGCCTAAAAATAAGCTTGGTTAATAAATGACCCTGAACTTCATATAGTGAGCTCAGCTAGACTTGTGGTTTAAACTAGCATATCATTTATATAGATGATATCATGTTATTCACAAAACTATAAAAAACCCATGAATAAAAAAAACTATACAGGCGTATTAATTAAATTACTATAGAGGTGTACAAAATATAAGTCGATAAATAAAAGAATAAACGAGCCTAACTCAAGCTTAATAATTTTTTCACACCCAAGCTCGTATTTTGGAAATGAAATTCATAACGAGGCAGGTCGAGCATTTTTATTCATATTTAAAGCACTTGTTTGCACCAAGTGAAATCAAGTGGACACAGGATACCCGGGCCTGACCTCGAGTGAAGATCGGTTGTTCAGTTGATACGTTTATGACAAAAATCGTCTTATTTTTGTCCTTAGCGTACAGGATACGCTATCGGGGTGTGTTTTAAAATAGGAATGATACCCTTGAAAAAGGGTTTCATTTTAGGGAATGGGAATAACAAGTGAAGTTTGGTTTCAAGATATAGATGCTAAAACTTTCAACTCATTTACCAGATCTTCTAGTTGTATTTGACCAATTTTGACCCACATGTACATGAAGCATCACCTCGAGGCCCTGAGGAGTTTTTCTGATAGAGTGATCACCTCTATCGCGCCCGGTGCCTTTTAAACCCAAGGAATATGCATACAAAAGCAAGCATCAAATCAAAAGCATTAATATTTAAGAATACAAGGATTTGATAATGGAGGGAATAAATTTATGGAAGTTTGAATCTCAAACAAAGTTGGGTTTATCAGCAGGATACAGGAAAACAATGTTAAAAGTACAGACATGTGATAAGTGATATACTTAGATCATGAAAAGCATACATTAAAAAGTACAAGGAAAATGTGACCACTATGAAAAATGTGCCTCAAAGAACTTGGGACATCATCTTTTGGTTCTCTAGACTGCACCACACCTAATCATCACCTCTACAATCAACAACAAATAAAATATTATTTTCAAATATAATCAACAAGCTATTCACAATGTATAAGCCTCCTAAATCATTTTATTTAAATATCAGATTATTACTGTAAAAATATTTTTTTATAATGATTTTAGACACAATGAAGCTTTTGCAAAATTACCCATTTGACATGTTACTAAACACGCCCGACCCACCGCTTGAGCCGCCTCTATATTTGGCGGTTTTGACCCATTTATGAATAATCGGGTCAACTTGGATTATATACTTATAGAAAGGTTGAACTGGTCAATCAGGTCAGAAGTTGCCACCGATACATCTACACAAGACCAGAAATCCTCAATCGAAGATTTAAGACAACTCGAGTAAATGCATACCTCAAATTCTATTGGCAGAATCTCGATCCATCGTCCAAATATAGCCCGGCATGTCAGATCTCGGGCCCGCAACAGTACGATATACATAAAGCTTCTCAACAAGACAGCTGTCCAACCTTGAATCTAAACTTCCATTTTCATCAATAACTTCAACGTTAAGCATAGGCATCTTCTGACTTAAAATCTTACACGCCCCAATACTAACCGCACATGATGACATCCAAAGGGATCGCATTGTCGCCAGCTTGGCGACGTTAGCCAACAAAGCGGTATCACCAAACGGACAGTCTCTAATCTCCAACTTTTTCAAACTTTCACACCCGGATAGAACATGATGTAAACCTAATCACTGTCTCCTGCAAAAGCTATAGAAAGCATTTCTAGTTTCTTCGCATGGGTCCCGATGTATTCAAACACGCGGTCCGTGAGCAGACCGGATAAAGATAGGCGGTTAAGATTTTTGCAGTGTTTTACTATGGCTCCGAAACCAACATCGAGTGGTTCATGGGTCAAGTAATCGGGAGTTCGTGGTTCGATGATGCAAAGACGGAAACAGGTTAGGTTAGGGCGGTTATTAGCGATGGTGATTAATGCGGAATTTGACATCTGGTGACAGAAGTAAAGAACTGATTGGAGTTTCGGGCACCCTTGTGAAACGGAAACAAGGCCTTGTTCTGTTAAGGTGGCATTCAGCATCAGCACATACAGGTCGGATGGAAATACCCTTAGTTCTTGTAAGTTTTTACAGGATAAAGCTAGGGCATTGAGCCCACTGTCTTCAATGTGATCTAGTACCTGTGATGATAGATTTAAATTAGTTGTATATACGCGGCGCTATTATAGAGTAATAGTATAAATACAAAAAAGAGTTCCAATAACAAAAAGATCCAGGTAGCCAAGGTAACAGTTAGACATGCATATATTGTTGGCACAAAACATCTAGTGCACCCTGTTATATTGTTCTCCTGACGTTTTTCGTGTCAGGTGGTTGTGAAATGGGTCAAAACGGGTTTGGGTTGAAATGTGTCATTTATGCTCTGCTCAAATTGGAAAAATCCAGTTTTAACAATTGGTTATATGTAAATGAGTAAAATGCCATTTTCGTCCCTGAGGTTTGGCCAGTTTTGCGATTCTCGTCCAAAGGTTTGTTTTTCAGCATCTGGATCCAAAAGGTTTGAAATCTCGACTTTTCATCTGGCTTGTTTACTCCATCCATTTTCTCCGTCAAGTCAGGGTATTTCTGTCTTTTTTGTTAACTTAAAGGGCAAATTGGTCTTTTTCAGGGTATTCGGTCTTTTTATATATATGGAAAAGACTGGATTGTCCTTAAGTTAGCAGAAGAGAAGAAATACCCCTGACTTAACTGAGAAAAATGGATGGAGTTAACAAGCCGGATGAAAATGGCAAGATTTCAAACCTCTTTGATCCAGATGCGGAAAAACAAACCTTTGACAAAAATCGCAAAGCAAACCTCAGGGACGAAAAATGGCATTTTACTCTGAATAAATATTGGATTACTTATAATTACAATATTATTATCATAATTATATAAAATGAAGAATAATTGTGTGGCAGCAGAAAAGATGTTACTGCTTTTAAGCTCATACTATAAAATATATAATGACATAATCTTGTGGTTATTCTAAACATGCATCACGACTCACAATCTTGTAGACTCTTAACTATTTTCAGATAACATATTCAAGTACAAGTATGAAATCAAAACTTACCCATAAACGCTGCAAATTAGGGCATTGACCATACCTAGTGATATCAGGCTTCAATAGTGGAATAACTAGTTCATAGTGGATAAATATCAAGTAAGTAGAAACAACTTACCTAAACTGCAAATTGGCATTGACCAATGCTAGTGATCAGTTCTAATAGTGAATAACTGAGTTCAATGAGCAGCCTAGAACAAACTGAATATAAAGCTGGAAGATGTGACGGGTCAGCATCCCAAAATCCTGACAATCCCTTAAGCTCCTTACAGCCCAAGAAAGCCTTAGATAGACCTGAATATACATCAGACCGAATTCCTGATGAGTAGGCACCTGTACCCAACTCAACCAGCTGTGGCGCCTGGTGCAGTAAGGTAGAAAGCTTTCCAAGTGGTACAGCACGATTGAGTCGAAGGGTCTTTAAGTTGGGTGACCTTGCAACTAACCGTTCGAGAGCTGAGAAGCTGACCTCGGAACCCAAGCAGGATATGTTGAGTGATTTGAGTGAGGTAAAAGTGTCGGGAAAGTGGCTTAGCCAATGGCCACTTAAATCCATCACTTCACTTTCCCTCAAATCCAATTCTTTCAAGTTTCTGCATTTCAATTCAAATAATGACGATGTATGAATACAGATACATGAAATTATATCACATTTTCCTTTAAAAAAAAGTCAAAGAAAGATAATTCACCTGCAATTAGCAGCAATAGCAGAAAGTCCATCGGTACTGAAACCCTCACAAGAAGATAAAACCAAAACCTTAAAGTTCTTAAAAGCAGTAGAGATCAACTCCAAACTCTCATCACTAACCACCATCCGCTTAAGCCTAATCTCCTCTAACCAAGGATAAGCCCTAGACATTTCATCAATCCAAGAACAAGCATATCCTCCCCAACCATCCGGTACCAAATTAAAATCCGCAAAATGCGGTTTTCCTTTCAACTCCACCGCCCTAAGCTCAGGAAACCTCCTGATCATGATTCCAGGACTCACCGCGTAACAGTTTCCGACGAAAACCTTCCTCCGACACCACCGCTCTATCTCGTACCATGACTTACACACTAGTGATACAGCATTCCGGTCCTTGTCGGAAGTTATGAACGAGAAAACGTGCTCTAACACCTCCTCCGGCAGTGAGTACACCATACTTCACAGCCGTGACAAAATAAAACAAAAATGCCTCGCCGGAAAACGAGATTTTACAATCAATCAAAGCTGGAGACAGATCCAGTGGCTATATCACCTCCTCCGGCTACGAATACACAGTATTTCACCACCGGGACAAACAACAACAAAAAAAAACTAAAAAAAAATCACCAGAAAACGATATTTTACAATCAATCAACACTTGAGACAAATCCGATGGCTATATCAGTATATCACCTCCTCCGGCAACGAATACACCGTATTTCACCTCCGTGAAAAAAGAAAACTAAAAATGACTAGCCGGAAAACGAGATTTTGCAGTCAATCAACACCGGAGACAAATCTGTTGCTTCAATACCTCCTCCGGCAACATATACACCGTACTTCACCGCCGTGAGAAAACCTAAAATGCTAAAACGCCTAGCCGGAAAACGAGATTATACAATTAATCAACACCGGAGTGAAATTAAAATAAATAAATAATTAATTAAATAAATAAAAAACCTAAAATGCCTCACCGGAAAACGATATTTTACAATCAATCAACACCGGAGACAAATCCGTTGCTCCAGCACCTCCTCCGGCAACAAGTACACCGTATTTCACCACCGTGAAAAAACCTAGAACGTTAAAATGCCTCACCGGAAACCGATATTTTACAATCGATCAACACCGGAGACAATCAGTTAGCTATATCACACTCTCCGCCACCTCCTCCGGCAACTAGAACCCCGTATTTCACCACCGTGACAAAAAAAACCTAAAAAATTCCTCACCGGAAAACGATATTTTATGGTCAATCAACACCGGAGACAAATCCGTTAGCTATATCACACTCTCCACCACCTCTTCCGGCAACAAGTACGCCGTATTTCACCGCCGTGACAAAAAAAAAAGCTAAAACGCTAAAATGCCTCACCGGAAACCGATACTTTACAATCAATCAACACCGTATCACACTCTCCACCATCTCTTCCGGTAACAAGTCCAGCATACTTCAACACCGGTAACAAAAACCTAAAAAACCTCACCGGAAAACGACATTCACGGCACAAACTGCAATCAATCAACAGCAAACACAATCCGTTAACAATATCACATGCACTGGCTTCAGATCTGACGGAATAACGCCATTAACGAGCTCAGATCGAAGCAGTTATTCAGTTGCAGAAGGAAGAGAGGGAATTTTTAGTTGGAGTTTTGAAAAGTAGCATGACAGGTGAGGTTTGGATGATATTAGGGTAAGATCGACGGTTGTAGATTGTGACACGTGTAGGTTGTTTGATTTGGGCCGTTGGATGTGTGAGGTGAGTCAAAATTATTGTTATTATCTTGTGCATGCGAGCAGGGGCCTGGCCTGATGTGTTGTCGTGATGTGCTTGCTACTTTTGAGTTTATGGAATTTGGGGTGTTTGGTTATAGGGATATGGTGTTTTTGAGTTGTTAGGTTTTGTGGATACGAAGTTGGAAACGAATTGTATGTTTAGCGAACAGTTTGTAAAACGTTTGGCAGAAAATTCTTTTACGTTCATTCGATTAATAAATGTATGGACATGAACAAAAAATTTTGTTCAGTTAGTTAAGAGGTCTCGTTCATTCAATTGTATTCGTGAACGTTTGGTAAGGTGTTCGTGAATATTCGTTCATGTTCGTTTGTTTATATTGTTTATGAGTTTTTTGTACTTTTATTTCGTTTGTTTATTTTGTTTATGAGTTTTTTGTACTTTTATTTATTTATTTAAACTTTTCTATTCTTTAACTTTTATTTATTTTATTATCCTAAGAAATTAAATAGAAAACCTTATTCTTACCGTGCTTATCACCGTTCTCCATTCTTTCCTCACTATTCACATTGACGAACACTATCAACCACCGTTCCATTATTATGGTTTCAAGTTTCAGCCTTGCTTCCTCCGCCATCCACCTCTAGACTATGTCGCTTTCGTCGTGAACACGGCATTTCCTTAATGAACAAACACGAACATAAAATCTCGTTCGACAAGTGTTCATGAACGTTTATTTGAATATCTTTTGGTCGAGGTTGAAAATTGGACTGAACCGTTTTTGAAGTTGGTAGAAGTGGATTGGAGAAACGAATTCTAACAAGATGGGTGTTTATCATTTTAAACTTTGGTTTCATCGAATTCTTTTGGTTGGTCTCCTTAGTTTTTTAATGGGCTTTATGTGTAAAATTTTTAGGCTTATATGTGTAAATTTGGGTTTATCGGTTTTAAGTAAAAGATTGTGTACATAGTTTGGTTTCGGTTTTACATGGTTTTCGGTTTATCGTTTGATTTAATTGGTTTGAAACTAAATATTTACAAGTTGAAACTCAAATAAATAATGGGAATCCTTCCATCATAACAAACTAAGGAGTTGGTTTATAAACGAGAATCCTTCCTATGCCATAAGTAGTAACACACCTACATTCGACAAAAACCAAGCATTCAACAGTATCTAAGTTACCGTTGACGTTAATCGATTAATAGAATCAACCATAAACCATTTTAATTGCCAAACTGACACTCTTCCATTTGGTGTATGTCATTTCAACAACACATGTGTGACGGTTCATACCCTACTGTAACACAAAATCTAGTTTCTATTAGGTATTTTTCACAACAAGAAATATGTATTATTTATTTTATTCTTTTAAATTATCCTATTAAGATTAATACCACCAAAATACTTTTAATCTAAATCACACAATTATACAAAACCTATGTTTTCAACTTGTTACAATGTATGGTGGTTCCTGTAGATTAATAGGGATAGACCACGACGGGTCGATGGTAGTGGGGTCGGTGGTGAAAGTGAATAACCGAAATTATAGTATGGTACCTTTTCAATTGATTTTAATTTAATTAATGAAATATAATAAAATAATGCCCATCATAGGGTATTCAATAGTTTTAAATTCAATTGGTCGAAAAAATTGTATTATTATATTATATTAACTTTAAAGATGATGCAATAATCTTTTTTATTGGAATTAATTACATCTCATTTTGTCACATTTATACCTAATTTTTGAAAAAATTACAACACTGATATGAACTTCTATATTAACGGTGAAATCATTTGTAAACATGATTATCAATTATGTAATTTTTAATAAATAAGTATGAAAATTAGGGCTGACAATTCGTGTATTAGCGGGTTTAACAGGTTTATGAGGATGCGAACAACACAATTCCAAACATTAATACGACTCCTTTAATTACTCTATATCCAATGTCTATAATGCAGTTATATGTACTTAGAAGAAGAAATGATGGATCCTAACATTATAATTTTAATTATTTTTACGAAGGTGAAAAATCACATCGTTTTACTTTTCAGTAAATATGTTTAGTTGTGTTTTATACAGGTTATCTATTGTCAGTCTTAATGAAAATGAAAAAATAGGTATATCATAGTGTAATTCATTTTTTGTGTGTTATAAAATTTTGTGTTCTATCTAGATCTTAGCTTTTCATTATCAACATTTATCTAGTTAAAATTATTTACTTAATATCTCATAAGTTGAAATGTATGAAACTCCACCCATCTTTATTAAAAAAAAAAAAAACATGTATATATAGGTATATACACATGCATATGTATGCATATAGTGGAAATCATGATATGATATAATATGCATGTGTATGTATATGGACCATATAAAGCCATATAGGCATGACTCATGAGGATAGTATCTATTGATCTTTGTCCTTTGATGGTCGCCAAGTGGTAACCAGGCTCATTTTGTCTTTTCATGCAATAAAATCTGTAAAATATTACGTTTTCAAAAAGAGTGGTTGTTAGGATCACTTTTTTATTTATTACCTTACTAACGTTAGGTTGGTAAACGATGCGTTGTTTTTTAAGAATAATATTGTTGTCTTGATTCTCCTCCAATTATATTATGTATTTCTTTTATTTTATTAAATGTAAGAACATATTTTACACTTTATTATTTATAGAAATCTGTATTTAAATAATAATAATTTGACCAATTAGGGTGAAGGAGTGGTTAAACACTCTAAACTGGTAAACTTTAAAATCAACCAATGAGAGCGCGCCACGTCAATCAACCTAAAGTGTTTAAACTTTTGGTCAAAAGTGTTGGCAATGGTTAAACACTTGATGAATTGGTAAATTTTTTTTTAAAATTAAGTGTTAAAATAAAACAACTAAAACATCAAAATTATTACAAGAAACCATTACATCAAAATCTAACTAAAAAAAAACCATTAAATCAAAAGCAGCAACAATTTATATGTTTGGGTTTTAAAAAAAAGTTTTTTTTGTATTAAATATCAAAAGCAGCCAAAAAAATGTTTTTTTTATTAAATGTCAACAGCAAGCAGCAAACAACAACTTCACCGAGTCGGCAAACCCTTGTCGCCCACCTATCTTTGCCAAGCGGCAAAACCCACCGACGGCTGTGTTACTGCTCGCTAAACCGGTTTGCCGCCCACTCCCTTCCCCCTTAGGATGTTACAACTTTCAATATGTTGCTATTACGTGTAATAATGAATTTTCTCATAGTTGGACCATGATGATCTTACTGGATCTGAAACGGTTTGGTTTAATTTAATACATTGATGGGTTGGTAAATTTTTAAAACTTAACATGTTTAATTTTACTGATTTTGTGAAATTGAGTTTTAGAATGCACTACTTTGAGATGGTTTGTATTTTATATGGCTGAATAGGTTTAAGGTGTGTTTTGGTAACTTAACGGAGCATTGGAATGGATCTAGCAATAAAAGGGGTGAAAACGGAGTAAAATAGAGCAAAGCGGATAAAACAAGCGTCGAAAATGTGCTTAGGGAGTCCTAGACGCCTTACCTGCGTGAAAAGGGTGAAAACTCCCTTTTTAACTAGCTCTTGAACCCATTTCAAATCTCCTTATTCCCACACTCCACCTAGGCTTCTAAGAGGCGATTTTTAGAGACTTTTCAAGGTTCCATTTGATATAATATCATATTCCATGGAGAATTGAAAATTAATCATCAATTTCTTCATAATCATCCCTGCTGAAGTTGTAAAATGGTCGATTCATCGGATCATTCATGAAACCACCAGAAATGACATTCTAATTTTATTTCAAAATAAATTTTTATTAGAAAAACAAAGTAAAAACAAATATATATTCACTTGATCTTATGATGTTTATTATGAAAAGACATAATAGACCAAAGCGAAACATTGAATTACTTAAGGGGAATCGCTCTATACAAAGAGACATCGAATAGTTTAAATATATGATTTGAATTTTAGAGTTTTAATTAGTCTTTTAAAATTGAAGCCTTATTTTGGATGATTTCAATTCTAGAGTTTTAATTAGTTTTTTTTTTTAAATTTAAGCCTTATTTTGGATTATAGGTTAGCTCTTGTTATGGTAATAACAATCAAGTATTCTTAGTATTTCATAAAATTTGATAGAAAATTTTATTTTTTGAGTGTAGATGTGTTTGTAGTTTGATCAAAATTACGAATATGATCTCGTGTCAATGTTCTTTATAGATTGAGTCTATTCTTTCAATATTTATGTTGATTCTCGATATTACGTGTATTACTAGCTTTTAAATATTGTAAGATGAGTTTTTTGCCCTTCTCAAATTTACTTTTATCCCATGGCATTTTACCTTAGCCATGAGTTTAGAGCATTCACATCCTTTACATAAAATGTAGTTGTTTTTAGTATAATTATGAGGTATATTTGATGGAAGGCATAATACTTAACTTTTAAATATTCTACATGGCTTTTTTTTTCTTTTCAAATTATACTTTATCCTGAGGTATTAACCTTAGTCATGCGTTATAACAATTAGGGATTCTTTTTAAGGACAATTTTCACACATAAATATCACTAATCTAGTACTTGCGTGGATTTAAGCACATAACATTTCTATAAGAGGTAAAATCATAATACTAGACCACTAGGTAATGAGTTATATGCAATTAAATTGTTTGGTTACATGAGATACTTAAGATCTCAACTTGTGGAACTTTTTGTATATTGGCATGTATAAAACTAAGTGATCATACAAATCAATGTTTAATTGGGTGGTATCCATATGATGAGATGTGAGAATTAAATACATGATTTTGCATATCTTTCTTCATATAAATGTTTTCTTTGACACACCGACAATCAACTTAGAAGAGATGCATAGTAATACGAGTATTAAAGGGATACATCCTAAATATATATTTGAATTCTTGGTTGATACCACCACAAAAGGTTAAATAAAATCATTGGTCTAAAGCATCGTGCTACATGCCACCTTATGTCATTGACATAGAAAACAATATTATGACATCATCAAAAATGTTACAATACACTAATTAATTACAAAAACAACCATTGTATAGATAAATCATATTGTTACGGATAATCAATTGTATTAAAATCGTTACACCCCGTTGGAAACGAAAATACAAGATGGACACTAACTATTTTCAAGCATCCGATTAGCAAACATCTAAATATGATTAACCAATTAAAGTGATGCCGAAGTGTTTAGAAAGTTACAAACCAATGTTGTAAGTTTAGGGTCTACATAACCCGAAACATTCATCCAAAAGAAACGAATAACAACCAAGGGTTTGACTCGTGCATCCCAAAGTAAATGGAAAATACAAGGCAACCTAGACAAAAGGTATCGCCCAAAGATGCCCGTTAAAGACTCCACAAGTTGTGAACCTCCGTTCACTTACATGAAAAATATGCTTAAAATGTCAACATAAAGTTGGTGAGTTTCATAGGTTTAAATGACACAAATAAACCCTTAATCATTTGATAAAAATAGTATGTATCTATAATTTATACTACCTAATAAAGCAATTACCTAGGGGACACATGACACCTTCCTACCCTCTCATCAATGTTTTCCCGCTCAAACTATAATCTTAACATACTTCGGGTTTAGACAACCCGTTTAGAAAAAAAAACGGGTCACAAAAACGTCGAACTATATAAATGTTATAACCTGAACAAACCCTAAATTCCTATCTTCTACAGACTTCTCCATCGCAAAGCAAACCTTAAATTCTCATCCTCTCCAAAAAACTCCAAGGCAACAATCTGGCATCTCCCAAACTCTTCTAGGTACGATTTCATCTCTAAATCTCAACACAGATTATAAATTTGTTTACTAACAATAATTCCTAATGTTTTCACTCATGTTTCTTCTACTAACCGTCGCCATTTACGATTGTTATCCTCTCGACCGTCGTCGACTCTTTCACTCCGATATGTTTTGCTCATATTTACGATTCTAACTGTTAATTAAATTTTTTTGTTGATTTTGTTAATATTTCTTTTGATCCTAACTACTACAATTCTAAATAACAATGGTTATGCAATATTAGGGTTGTTCGCATTTCGCAGGGTTTAGGGTTTCGTATCAACCAGGTAACTAACTTCCTAATCTGACACATTTTTAGAGGCGCTATGTATTTCATTCGAATCCAACAGGTACTCTCTAACCCTAAAATTGATTGGCCTTTCCTAAACATTAAGATTTTGATTATGTTTTTTTATGCAAGGCTCAAGATGCTTAATCTATCTGAACGATTGAGGGAGAAAGCTGTTGAAGAGGTTATGCTATTCTAATCTCAAATATATTATTGTTTTCAAATGGAATATTCTTATGTTTTTATTAACTAGATGCATCTGAGATCATGAATTCCAATGCTTATTCAATACAATAAGTTAGAGAGTATTGAATTTGAATTTAAATTAGCATAAATCAACTATTGCTAGACATTTTTTTCATTTTTTATTTATATTTTTGTATGTTATTTTTTTTGGTGTGAGATGGTTGATAGAATTCTATCATATACGCTTACAAATAAAAAAGTTTTTTCACATTGTGATGCTATAACCTATGCACACATACACACGATATTTGTAGTCCCTTATACGTGCCGCTGCGACAGGCCTTGTCAGTTACTACATCGGTCGGTGCAGGGACATTAACTGTATAATGATGTATGTCACATGCTGACGTTAGGTTATGATAATATGAGCTGGTACAAAGTAATGATATAATGATGTGATTTATAGCTTATGTATATTCATGAACTCACCAGCAATAGTTGACATCTTTTAAGCATGTGTCACGGGTAATAATGCATGATCGTTGACTATAGTCTTAGGTTTGTATTGATGTGACGGACTAGTATATCTTAGACTCTTAATAGTTTGGTAGAGCTATATATCCTAGATTTTTAATCTGGTGAAAGTTTTGTAATATCATACAAGGCTTAGTCTGACTAGATGTTGTGTTTTAGTTTTCAGATCTTGTACAGTAAGTCGTTACCAATAAAATAAACACTTTTTGTATCAACTGTGTCATAAAGCATCATTTTCGAGTGAGGTATCACAGTTGGAATCAGAGCCAAAGGTTTTAGCGAATTAGATATTCGGTAGGGAAATCTAGGCTTCAATCTTGGAGATTAGGCTTGCCTAAAAAAGGTAAGTTATATACTTATATAAGTTGATTTCAGACAAGGATGCTATGGTAGGCATAAAAATCGACTTTGTGTGTAAGCTGCTTCAGTTGACTCCGATACAAAAGTAACAAACGAACCCGAGTACGAACCTACTTAGGATGCAGAGTCATATACTTATAATGACAATTACAACTTACGTACCCTCATTTGGCTATCATTTTGTACCTACCACCTTCAGCAACAATAACCTATACCTCTCGTTCCGTTACTCGTCACAAAGTTAAGCAAGAACACTGTAACGCCTCACTTTTTCATACTTTCCATGTTTAGAAAGCTAGTCTTGTAATTATATTTTTTGGAAACCGTTGTACTTGTATTCGTTCTTTCGTTGTAATCATTGTAATCGAGACTTGAATCATAATGGAATACACTTTTATTCACAATACTTGTTATACAAGTTCATACATACATACATTGATACATTATACTCGAAAACGTGACCATACTTGCAAATACGTGACAACTATACCTCATACATACTTTATACGTGATGCATATACTTGATCTCGTTCATTTGACACTTATATACATCTTAGAACATGCCCCTCATACTTAAAATACCTTGCACTATCATAAAATATCATTACTTAGCACCTATACCCGTCATAATTCAACAAAACAACAAAATACAAATTTGTGTCCCGAACCCGGCCCTTGCGGACCGCAAGGGGACACCCTTACGGTCCGTAAGGGTGTCGGGGCGGGCAGAAATGTTTTGGCTCGCGATTTTAGCACGGATCCCCACTCCCAACTCACACCCAATGGCCTTAAAACACCATTAAACACACTCTAACCACCTCCCAACTCTTCCCTATAAATACCACCTCTAATCCAAGCATTTTCACACTTTCATCACCCTCAAATCTCTCTCAAACCTCCCCAAATCAGTTGATAATCTTCAAGTTCGAGCAAATTGTACCTCTTCTACTAAAGTGAACATAACTTGCTCATTTATTAACGAAATCACTTGATTCTTCTTCCTGCTTCCTTGGATCAGTCTTAGATTTGATCCCGCCGACTTGCCATGGCATTTCCAGACCTGGGTATTCACCAAACAGACTCCAAAGTAGGCTAAAAGTTTCTGATGTGATTAAAACCTTTTCAAAACTTGTGTTTTCCTCATTCAACTTTGTGTTCTTGAGCTTCTAATCAACTATATGATTAAGGAGCCTAACCTAGGTTATTATACATGTAAATAGGAGTGTTTAGACACTCCAAACTTTCTGTTTTCGAAAAGCTTTAAGCTCACAAGTGATGCAAGTCTTGAACTTGTTCATGTCTGACTCACCTTGGTTAGCTTGGGCTATCCTAACTCTAAGTCCACACATCACTTGATGATTTCACATCATTATCCCATATTAGTTTGCTAGATTAAAAGTGACACAACCCCATCTAGCCTTCGACGTGTGTCGACACCGGCTCACCGGGTTGTAATTCGCTTGGCTACTTGGTATAGTGATAACATACATTTACATTCTTGTTGTTAATATTGTTCTTGACCCTCCTTGTTGTCTATGACAACTTGCGAAGTGGTGAACTTATACGAGGTTCCTAAACGGATTGTTTCTTACCTCCTACATAACTTCTATGATTATCCTTGTTAGTTGTAGCATATTATTATGTATATATCTATGGACTATATTATAATGAACCTAAAACCAAACCCTTGATAATGACTAACTAATCACTTGTCAAGTTATTAAGTTTATCACCAAAGTGTGTAGTTCCTCGTTACGATTCTAATAGGTTTCAAACCTATGAAATCACATCAAACCTTTATGGGTTATCATAGTGTCAAAAACGAGTGCTAACCTTGGTGACTACTTTTATATCTACATACTTTATTATTCGTTATTCTTTAATTCATGCTCGTATTCCGAATCTCCCGTTAATCATTATACTCATACCTATGTTCTTCGTGTAGAAGGACACGGTGCCAATCCTTAACCAACAAACAAGCTCGCGGATTTCTCTAGTTGAAACTCTTTTGCAAAACCGTGAGTACACTCGACCCACTTACCGTCTTTACACATTTTTTGGTTGTAACATGTTAATCTATCAAATACACCAAATCACACCTTATGCTTTTATACGCTCAATCCGTTATACATGATACTTGTTATGCTTAGGATACATGCTAGATTCATAGATGCCTTGTCATTAACTTAGCTAGCCCAACTTGACATATATAACGCTATAGGAGTAGCACACCACCCGTCGGAGTTATGTTAAGCTTATTCATACTTTTTAGTCTCGTTGCTTTGTGACGAGGGAAGCTTATTATACTTGTGGACACTCGGGTTTGACTTAGCATTGAATGATTAGTATACCTTTCATTACAATTAACATGTGGATTAGAGAAATCCTTTTTATACTTATGCTATGTATCATAAAACTTGTGTACTCGCCTTTGCTTTTGCATTGAACTCTATTTTAGACATGTTACAGGTTGAGGAGATGATGCTATGAAATTGAAGTAGCGTTGATGACTAGATACACACATAGACGTATAGGTTTATTAATGTTGTATCAAATTTTGTCTTGATTATGGTTGTACTTGAATTTCCCATGCACTGTATTTAACAATTTTACTTATGAAATGCAATTTGGTTTGATTAAATATTGTCGCTATTAGTGTTGTGAGCAATGATCAATCTTTTTTTCGTCCCGCCTTGATGTTTCCGCCATCGGTTGGGGTGTGACAAATACATCTTAACGCATATCCACATCCAAAGAGGAAGACGACTCCAACGAACCTCCTGAGCCTCCAATCCATACCATCTTGTAGAAAGATTCCCATCGGCATTGGAACCTAAACCCTTCCGCGAAGTGCCTATAAACCCATGTAACCCTATAACTATACGCTATCCTTGTAAAACGGTAGGTTTACAAGGAGAAACCAAAAAATAAAATAAAAATAATAAGAGTCATGCGAGTTAGAGTAATCGAGTTAGAGGGTGTGAATTGGAGGTTAACAAATGTAAGAGGTCAGAACATGATAGTTTAGCAGGAACAAAGTTTGGCTCGAGCCTGGGGAGGGGAGTAAATTTCTATTTATGTGGGTTACATTTGACAACGTGTTGTACTATGTGCATTATGTGAGCTTGTTATTGTAACTGCTTGTTAATAAATAAATGTTGAAGTTGTATTTTCTTGAAATTGTAGAAAATTATTGACAGAACACACTAAGTACTAGAATGACTAAGACTTTTACATCAGGACTTGACTACTCCAGTTGTCCTAAGAATACTTAAGTTTGAATAATGGAACTCTTAGACTTAACGGCTAGGATTACGACTATTTAGTAATAGTAGAACTTAGGGTAAATTACACTTCCGTCCTTTATGTTTGTATTGGATTACAACGGATAGCCTTTAACTTCAATAATTACAGTCACAATCCTTTATTTGCAAAACCCGTTACACTCTACGTCCTTTAGCACTAACCAGATTAATCTTTTCAGATAAGTTTATTCACTTAAGGGTAGGGGTGTCCATGAGTCGAACCGAACCGAACAGAGGTATGCTCGTGCTCGTTCGGTTTGAAACCGAGCCACTCGGTTCAGTTCGGATTTAGAAAATCAAGCAGAAATCTCATGCTCATGCTCGGTTCGGTTTGAAACCGAGCCACTCGGTTCGGTTCGCTTTTGCTCAGTTTTATTTAGCATTCCTACACAGCCATTCATTGAACAAAATCCACCAACTTATATGTCTCACACACATTTAACAATTTAACAAATACAAACATAAAAAAGTCCCACAAAAATAAACACAAAATGTCATCCAAATGTTTAATGTTTAAGAACATCTAAAATGCTACGAGAGAAGGTCATAGTATGATACGAGAGAATGTTTTGAGAGATTCAGTCCAAGAGAGAGAGAGAGAGTGACTAGGCTAGTTTTGGTGAAATATTGAAATGGTGAACTTGAGTCTTGAGAAGAATGAGGGAAATAAGAAATTAAGGGGTTTAGGGAAATTAGGGTTACTTGACTGAAGTCTAAAACAATAACGGGAATATCAAATTTCAACTTTTTTAATATTTTTAATATAATTATTATATAATATAATAAATACTTAGTTACATGTTTATATGTAATATATATATATAATAAAAATAAATTCGATCGAAACTGAACGAGCGACGAGTGAGCGTACCTATGCTCGTGCTCAGTTCATTTTAAACCGAACTGAGCTGCTCGGCTCGGTTTTAACCGAGCAAGGAATCGAACGAGCAAATTTCCAAGCCTTTTCGAACGATCCTGGAAAGATCTTCGAGCGCCGAGCAGTTTGGACAGCCCTACTTAAGGGTATTCTGGTCAATTCATGTTTTATTTAAATGTTTAATAAATAAATAAATAAAAAATTGCATATACACTAAATCTTCCCCAATCTCCTAACCCTAAAACCTTAACTACCACATCTTGCCACCACCACCTCATCCTGTCGCCACCACATCCTGCCGCCACCATCTCAAATCTCGTCACCCCACCACTCCGGCCACCGTTCACCAGTTGGAAGTTGGGCCAGTTGTTTCTAAAGAAAACGCCAACTTTGAACATGTTTCAGAGCAACCAATTGAGTTTCCTATGAGAGATAATCACACATGATAACAATACAGTAAATTTGGAAAATTATGGAAGTCAACCACCAGATGGTTGCAACTGAACATGAAACCCTTCAATTCAAAACATGATTTTTTGGGCAAAGCAAAACTTAAGAAAAATAACGTCTTTATACCACATAATCACCGTCGCAAAAAAAATCCAATCCTGTGTTCAATGCAACCAAAAATCACATCTTTACACCATCGCGTTCCACCCCTATACACCTGCACACCACTTCCCGAGCCTAACCCCACTCCATCACACCCCCTCCGCCCCGTCATCATCACTCTTGATACCCCCGTTCCACCTCAGACGCACCCCACTGCTACTGACGTCACCACACCCGCTAGTCGGGACCACCACGCCGCGCTGCCGCTGTGGCTCGGCCACCAAGGGCGGTGGCGACAGTTTTCTGAGAGAGACATGAGAGAAAAGAGAGAAAGGGGATAAGGTTTGAGTTGTATGTAAGTGAAAAATGAAAGGAAAAAAGAAATATTTTAAATATACTAGTTAATTACTAACCTACCCTCATGTGCAAAGCACATGATATATTTATCCGAAAATTTTAATTAGGTTAGGACGAAATGACATAGGATGTAACATGTTTTGCAAATAAATGATTATGACTGTAATTATTGAAGTTAAAGGCTATCCGTTGCAATACGGTACAAACATAAAGGACCAAAAATGTAATTTACCCTAGAACTTAATAGAGAAGTTACTAAGAATATTTTGTAAGGCATGACAACTAGGTTGTGCTCCACTAAGAAGAATGATAGTTAAATATTTGATTTGAGACCAACGTAAACGTGTGTTATGTCCTAAGATCCAAAACACAAGTATAAGTATGTACAAAATAACGACTAAACTAAGAACATTGTGGTATATGATGATCCAGTGCACTAAAATTGTGGCTACACATTGTTGAGTATGCCATGGTCGTGTATTTGAAACATGGTGGCTATGGGTATGACGTGGTAAACCACGACGACCAAAGTAACAGCACATGTTGCGGTATGTGACATGACGGTATCCTTGAACCATAATAACTAAAATGAGAACATATGTTGTTGTGTATAACGAGGTCATTACTAAAAAAAGTAAAAGTAACCTATGTACTAACTTGTATAAGATATCAGAAAAATATTATGTGTGAACATCTAACACTCTGTTAATAATAGAATAAGGGTACTACTAGAACCAAAATTTCATTCAAAATGTCCGCACACAGGTAAACGCAAAGTACAGTTAAATTAGGAACCAATTCAGAGACATATAATGGATCAAGTAATGTGAGATTTATTATTAGAAATCCGAACGTTCATTTATGCTAGATGCCCTAAAAATTTATCTAATTCGTATTACAAATGAATGAATATATATATATATATAAGTTTCTTTTTTACATATTTAGTGCAATAAAGTCAATAATAATTATTTTAAAGTTCTATAAGATTATAAGTGAAAGTCTGAAACATCCAGAAACATTACAAAGCACCTCGCCTCGCTCGCCACCCCCATTTGGTTTTAATGAAACAAATGAAGTGTTATTGTCATGGGCCTGTATGTGAACCAACTAGGTTATGACTCATGACCCAAGTCCAATGCAATTTTCGACCCTAACACACCAAGTGGTCCATAAGCATGGACCACGGAGCCCAAACCATGATTCATAGACATGAGTACATGACCATGGGACCAGATTGTGATATTTTGGGTTCATTTATATCATAACAAAAAAAGAAAAAGTTTGTGACATTGAAATCTTACTTCATTACATCCATATGTTTAGCAATTTCTATTTTTATTTTTTAACACAACATTTAATGTTTGAAAGTTAAGAGTTTGGTTGGTTTATGGTCAACATCATGTTGCCAATTATAGAGTTGGATCTTCCAAACCAATTAATTTTAGTAACATGATTGATTGTGACCATATTTTATGGTTTCGATAGCTCCAAATACACCATTGGATGCATTGCATTAAGCGAAGAGGTCGGGTTGATCAGGGTCCGTACCAAAGCAAGAGCAAAAACAAATGTCACATGGACTTTTGAGATTATCAGAATGGTCGGGCCAAAACCATTGAATGGGTGATTATCGCCCATTTTTAAACTTCCAAAAATGAATGAATGTCACACGTGACAAAACGAATGGAACGATTATTTTAGTTAGACTACCCACCGACAAATTCCGTGATCCACAAATGTTAGTGTTTCATTGGAACGGACCAACAACAGAATTACAGGGGGGTCCATTGACCCTCTTGTAACCCTTCGTTAGTCAAGTATTTCATGATCTTTTTAACATCTGATATTATTTATGTTATGACAACATTAATTTACAAACACAAAAGCTTCCAAATGCAGAAAACTGTGAGTTAGAATCAAGTTGAAGTTGATACCACTGTGAACTTTCTATCTGCCATACTTCTATGCTTGTTTTATAAAAACCTCAAAAGGTTATATACATATGAGCACCGAATATTATGCACATGAATTCTAAACCCACTTCGACATCTACAAAGTTTGAGTTTAAAAAGGCTAACTCCCTTTAGCTCCTAAATGCAAAACAACACTTGTATCACATTTATGGTAAGATGCAGGGCGGCTCAATCATTTTGAAGGACCTAGGTGAAAAAACTATCGAGACCATTTTCAACATGTCATTATTATTTAAAAAAAAATGTTTAATGTTATCCTAAATCACTAGAGAAATATCTGTGTGCGCCATTTGAGTCATGAAACATATCTAATAATCTCATATATCTTATATATTATCTATACTCTTAAAAACAATGGTCGGTGAGCACATTAACATCCACCGACCATTGTAATAATACACAGGTAATTTATCGCTGAGGAATTTGTTAAAAAGTAACTGGCTCAGGTGGTTTGTAATTGTTAGTTAAGGCTTTGTAACCAAAAGTCGTGGGTTCAAATCCTATTAAGTCCCTTTTTTTTCAAAACAACTCATTTCATTCAACACCAAAGGATCTCCTCCAAGTTTCCCAAATTAAATCTAACCTACTAGAACGATTTTTTTTATCCAGTTTTCTAATTTATGGGTTAATCGTCTATTTTTCTTTGATATATTTGGTCAATTGCCTACCTTTTTTATATATTTTTTCTAAGTTCCTGGTTAATATGGAATGTCTTTTTTTATACACACGCCACCAAGGCGTCACACCTATACAAACTTTAACAACTTTTTTCTTCGACAAGCATATCTTTTATCTATGGATCAGTATAATTTTTCCTCGAGATCATGTTATAGGTAGTGATGTACATACACACTATCAACCTAAGAATGATACAATTTAACACGCCGCAATGCGTGCGGGATACTTAAGTAGTTCATATGTAATCATAATTTTTGTGCACAAATGTGGATGTATGAAAACCAGATACATTTTACATAAAATAATAAATAAAACGTGATCACTTTCTTTTTCTTTTAAGTATAAACTCATTTATCGCACTTTATAAGTTAACGGAACCATGAAAGTAATTAAATCTGTGTCGTTTTTGACTTGCGTCTTAGCATGACATTTCCATGCTCTTGCGTTGCCCGCTATAGGAGAACCATGCTTTTCATTAACTTTTCGTTATTAAGAAAACTCAAAACCATTTTCTTACAAAAGTAAAAAAAGGAGCAACCATTTAAATAATTTTTTTTGCCAACAACACTAATTTCTTGATATCTTCTGGTTTGGGCTATTTTGTCAGTTTAGTCCAAATGTTTCATTTTTCGCCTATGGGTTCAAAAAGATTTCACCGTTACCATTTTAGTCCATTGGGTCAATTTCATCCATTATTTTTGTTAACAAGAAGGGAAATTTGGTCATTTTATATGTAATTTTGTTAGCTAGAAGGGTAATTCAGGCATATAAAATGACCGAATTGCTCTTCTCGTTAACATAAATAATTGATAAAGTTAACCCAGTGGACTAAAATGACAATGATGAAACCTTTCTGAACCCACATGCAAAAAATAAAATATTTAGACTAAACTGATAAAATAACCTAAACTGCAGAGACTAAATTGGCATTTAACTCATATTTTTTTTATGTATCTTACTATTCAATCCATTCATTCATAAGTCCCGCCCCCAAATTTGGTTGCACGTTACAAAGTTGCCTTGTACCTACCCTCAATGGAGCAGGGGCGATATATTTTTTATTTATTTAATTAAATTCATTATTTTTTTCACACTTTTAAGAAATTATAGCACGTGGTCTTAATAAAAGGTATCATTTTAGTTTTAGTAAAAAAATTATTTTAGTAAAAAATATTTGTCTTATTAAATCATATATTGTTTGTGAATGCTGCAAATAAAACATAAAAGGGTAGATTGTTGTTTTGGTTTCATGATTTATAGCAAAAATGCTATATTTTACAAATATGAAAAATCTTGCAAAATGTTATGATTTTAGTCCACATTACTAACTGCATCCACTTTGTTGTTAACTTCATGTCACATGTAAAACATGTGATGGACAATTTGGTAAAATTACATCTTAATTGGTAAACAAAAAAAAAAACTTTCTATAACCCTCGCCGTTTTCTGCCCCCACTTTACTCTTATCATCATAACTAGTTTAGTCACGTGTTTATAATCGTCATGCCATAATATTTTTAGTAGAAAATGTTTTCTTTAAGAAAACAACAATATACTTAATTTAAAAATGATAAAATTATTCCCTTTTGGCCCATTGATAAAATTTCATTTGATCCCTTTCAAGATAAAATTATTGTGTTTTATAAAAAAGTGTTGATTATTAATAAAAGATAAGCTTAGAAAGTAATTTGAGTTGGTAACTTCATTTCAATAATTTAGATTGGCTACATATATGTTAATGGGCCAAAAGAGAATAATTTTATCATTTTTAATTTAATTATATTGTTGTTGTATTTTAATAGCAAACATTTTCAAATAAAAATGTTATCGTATGATAATTGTAACGTGTATAAAGATGATAAGAGTAAAGTGAGGGAGAAATGACCGAGGTTATAGAAAGGGTTTTTTTGTTATCTTCAATTGAGAGGTAATTTTATCAAATTGTCCATCACATGTTTGACATGTGACAGAGTTAATAACAAAGTGGATAGAGTTAGTCGTACGGACCGAAATCACAATTTGTTTTCTTCAATTGAGATGTAATTTTACCAAATTGCAAGACTTTTCATGTTTGTAAAATATAGGAATCTGCTATAAACCACATGGACCAAAACAACAATTTACCTTAACAATGATTATATGTGACTGTTTACATCATCCAATTTATGGTTTTCTCTTGATAAAACTTACAACACGTATTTATTCAAACAAAAGTTTTGTTAAATATATGATTTAAGTCGATAGATGTCTTCAAATCTCTTGATAGGCGTTACATGAGTAAAATAGATAACGTTGGTGTTTAAGGCATACTTTATCTAGATCTAGGGCTCCTTGTTAAAAAGATATTTATTTATTGTTAGGATCATCTAAGTTAGAGAAAAAAAGCATGACAACCAGTGGCGAAGCTTGAAACTTTTGCCCGGGGGTCGAAAACGTATATACCCAAAATTTTCTATAGAACGGGGGGGGGGGGGGGGTCGAAAACGTAATACGAAAACTACATATATATAACACTACTGAGCGAAAAGTTCGGGGGTCACCCCCCTACTAAGCATTGCCCCTGATGACGAAAACATTATAAAATGATTGAAACACATGTGTGTATTGAACCTTTATTGACAATGGTGTTTTGAATTTTCAAAAGTAGTACATTTTTAAAGCTACACATATTTTAGCCTAAGTTGATATAGACGAAAGTATGAAAACATAATGAAATACTTCAAACTTTAACTACAAAGTCATTTTGATTAACGAAATCTAAATAAACAATATACTTCATATTCGCCATCCATGTTTAACAAAAAAGCTAACGATATTCAAATAACAAAACATGGGATAAGATTAACATCTTTGATTAAACACTTAGCATAAAACTTTTGAACAATAAGATAGGTTTAATGTGTCCATATTTAGTTGCTTTTAGCATAACACTTTTGAACAATAAGATAGGTTTAATGTGTGTATATTTAGTTGCTTATCTAATTTGTGTTGAACAAACACTTATTTTCAAATAAGAAAAACAATTCGTTTACCACTAGCACCACACATTTGAATGACAAGATAGTATTTGATGTGTGTTTATCTAATGAGTTTTAAAAAATAAACTGAGTGTGATATGTTATGAAAGCAACGAATTTATAAAACCTGACGGTAGCTAAGCTTAGTGGGGCCAGGAGTGCGGTGCCCTGACTCCCTTGATTTTTCGTTTCATAATGTAATTTACTGAAAATTTTCAAATTTTTTATAGTGTTAAATATTAGTTTTTAAAAATTTGACATCTCTGATTTTTCGTCCAAGCTCCGTCATTGAAACCTAATGTAATATTTTAACCAGTTTAAGATCCCGTGTGTTACACGGGCGGTATAAAGAAAAATATTTTTTTAAATCTATTAATTTAATAAATTACACTTAGATGTAGATTCTAGTATACTCACAATTGGTTCCCGTATTATGATTATTAACATACATTAATACCCCCATCCTTAACACGAAGTGACTTCTCATTAACAAATAAATACAAAAAAAAATCACAGGTCGTTTATATAATATATTTTACTTTATTTAATATATAGTATAATTCATTTTATAATAATATGAAATGATGCATTAAATATGGAAAATGTTAAATTACAATATACAAGTTTTTTGTTCTTTATTTCTGTTTTATATGGGATTTGAAGTCTTGAACCTAATACCTTTAAATTTAAGTGTACCTAAATGGTTTTACCTCTGCCTATTGATATCAGCGTCTTGGTAATTACAATATATAAGTAATAAACATATAAGCAATCTATAAATCTCTAAATATTTCTTTGTACCTCATATTTGTCATCTTATTTATATTATATTAGTAACTTAACTTTGTAGTGTCACTGCTCATGTGAAAAAAATTGATTCTTTTAAGTACAAAAACCTTTAACAATGATTATGTTTGACTTTTATTAATAATCATTGACCAAATATCAAGTTGTTATTTATTTATAAGTTATGTAAACATTTTAAATAGAAATGATCTGCAGTTATCATTCAAGATTTCATTAAAAAATAATAATAACAATACACAAAAGGAATAATTATTATATTAATTTATTTAAACAAAAAAGAAGTCAATTTAAACTATTACCATTCTTGAACGTAATTAAAAAAATTAATTATTTTATAATTTGAATGCGTTAAATATATATTATAATATGTGAAAGTCAATTATAACTTCAGTTACGTTTACATATTATATTTTAAAATGTCATTATATTTTATTAAGTGTTTTAAGAATGACGACTTCAAAAAGGAAAAAAACATATGACAATTATAACGAAATTGCATTTACAATTTAGTTACAGGAAAAAATATGACAGTTATAACGAAATTGCATTTACAATTTAGTTACAGAAAGAACTTTATATAAATGAGAACGCAATCTCGAAACTTAAGTAAAAAAATATCATAAACATAAAAAATAATTTGATTAATTTTAAAAAGGAATATAACTAAAATTTCAATGATACATCAAAACAATCAAAAACATTTTTAATTATTTAATATAAAAAAATACGTATGAAATCTGATTATGATTTATTATAGAAGGTTTGATAAAAAATAAATTAATATAATTTTAAATAAACTATTGACAGATATATATTAAATAAAAATAATATTATTATATCTGAACCTTTAAAATAGCATCGAAGTTTTCATTGGAAATATTAAAGTAATTAAATATTAAGAAATTTAACGGATCAACAAATACCTAGTCAAAAACTGGTGTAAAATAACTAATCATATGCAGGATTTTGCAAATAATTATTTATGAATAAAATACTATTATAAAAGATAACAAAGGAAAATGGATATATCTTAAAAAGATGATAAATCCATAACATTTTCTACAAATAAAGATAACAAAGGAAAGTGGATATATCTTGAAAAGGGAACAAATCAACAACATTTTCTACAAATAATTTCTTTAAAAGGAAACAGTCTGCACAAAAAGGAAAGTCTGATTTCTTTAAAATTTGTGACAAAAATAAGTGAAACAAAAGCCTTGTGTTTTCCCTTCTAAAACGAAATAATAATGATTATAACAATGTCACGTGACAATTAATAGCTTAAATGATTGACATGTGGCCTAAAATGGTTTTGATTTATTATAATTTATAGATAGTGAAAAGATATATTAAACAAAAATGTTATTTATATTGATAATTCCTGCTTAAGCTTAGGAGCTGTTTGGGAACTTTTGAATGGGTAAGTGCTAGACTAGTAAGAGGTTTGAACCATTCTTAAGAGTTAGTATAATGTTTCACCATTTAGAGACAAATGATTGACCAATTTAGTGGTAAGGGTCATGGCCTGCTACGTGGGCCGTGGAAAGCATGGTACATCGCCCCCTTCATTTTCCATGCGTGGTGAGCATGGAAATACCCATGCGAACCACGAGCCAACATTCTAAAATTTGAGAATCTTTTGGGCATATATCATATATGAATTTGATTGCTAAAATTTGAGAATCTTTTGGGCATATATCATATATGAATTTGATTGCTAATGGAGGATGGGTGGACCATCACCACACCATATAGGGTAGTGATGGTGGATGAAGATGGACTGATATAGCGATGATGTGGATGGTAGTGAAGGTGATTAGGAACAGCGCCACACTGCATAGCGATGACGTGGATGGTGGTGATGGTGATTAGGAACATCACCACACTACATAGCGTTATTATACTTTATTATTTTTTATTTATCTATATAAAATCTAGTATTTTTTCATAACTTATTATATTTTATTATTAGTTTTTTTTAATTTATACAAGTATGTTATTCCCTTTAATTCAAGAATATTAAAGCTATGCTTAAGGGTAAGCAATGGGTCAAACTCGGACCGATCTGAGACCAATATCGTTTTGAATGAGAAACAAGGACCAGGGACCAAACTCTATCGTGGTGGATATTCTTTTTCTTTCTTCTAAATACTGGTTGGTTCAGGCACCGGCTAGTCGGTTGTCCATCGGGTTAACCCGACCAGGTTCGAATTCTTTGAAATACCAAGACCGAGGACAAGTCCATAAGTGGGTCGACCTGATTCTTGCTCACCCCTAGCTATGCTAAGAAAACACTTTTTGAAAGCGTTGACAAACTAGTGCGTATAACCATGTGTTATGAAGTATTTATATTATGCACCACACTTTAACATCCGAGTAGTTTGGTTTAAAAAAGCGCGAGGCGCTCGAAGCTTGGTTTAAAAAAGCGCGAGGCGCTCCGAAGCGTTTTGGTTCCAAAAGCTGTAAGCAAAGCTTTAAGCACGAAGCGAGAGCTTCACGTATAAGAAGCGCTCAAAATAAAAAAAAAATATTGTCCACATCAATATGACCTATTCTACTTGTTAATCAATAATAAACACAAAAACATGATTAAAAACACACTTAACACACAAAAAAACATAGTTAAAACATAAATTAAAGTATGAAGAATCGTAGGAGAAGAGGAAGGGAGCGGCTGAATATGTTGAAAGATAGCCAACGTTCTTTTTTTTAGGGTAAACAAGTAGCGGCCTCATTTAAACCCTATTTAAAGACTACTGGGCCTAAATAAATAGCCCAAATGTGACCTGATGGGCTGAAGCGTCGCCTCAAACCAAGGTCGCTTCGTGCTTAAAGCTCGCCTCAAAACGCTTCACGTGTTGTGACGCCTCAGAGCAAAAAAAGCGACATTGCCAGCGCTTCGGCGCCTCACGCTTAAAGCGCGCTTTTTTAAACCAAGCAGGTGACCAGAGGATTCCAAAACCATTTCATGAGCTTTATGTTGAGCTGTTGGCGATATATACTTGTGCTACTACTGGGAAACTTTCCATTTCATTCTTCATGATATTCTTCTTAAGCCACGCCCACCACCATCCACATGCACCTAACCTTGTTTGTTTCTAACATGCATATAGATACATGATATTCATGTATATGCTGCAGATAATGAGGAGGACGATGTTACTATATGCATTCGTCATTTATATCTTTGTCTCACCATGATGCACGTTTTTGAATTACTACTACTACGCTTTATGCAACTGACCGACTGTTTATCTATGATGTTGCTAATATACATGCTCATGTATAAGATTACCTGGAGCGTTAATAGAACTATCAATCACCACGTTAATCATATTGCAGATGATCTACCATTGCCACCTGTTGATCCTCTTACTCCTGTTTTACCTTCCGACTCCCCCCCCCCCCAAGAGACCGTCGTCAACAGTATCGGATCATCTACTACTGGATCTTTCCCACACCACCTTTTTCTTATGGTACTCCACCCACTACCACCAACCCAGGCTCACCTGCTTCATACCAACCCAGCTCCTAACTATGAACCTAACCCTGGTCTGAGCCCTCGTCCTAACAATGAACCTAGCCCTCTTTATAACTATGAACCGAGCCCTCCTTATGACTATGAACCAAGCCCTGGTCTGCCCCCCCCCCCCTCCATATAACTATGAACCGAGCCCTCCTTATAACAATGAACAGGGCCGGCTCAACCTTTTTACGGGCCTAAAGCGAAATATAATTTGGGGGCCCTTTTCAAAGCAAGTGCTCGATTATTAGGGTATAAAAGCGCTTTTAGCAAAAATCGATAAAATCAAGTGTTTTAATTATTATAGTATAAATGATTAGCAAACTAGGGACATAAAATAATCACTCAAAATTTATAACCTAACGATTTGGCTTAAGCGATTACCTTCAAGAAAAACCAACTAATAATAATAATCAAGCAAACTTGACGACACACAAATTTCTAATAATCTAGCTCTAACAACGTATAATCAACTACCTCAACTAACATAATAATCAATTAAAGAAATTCAGATTAATAATCAGTAATCAAAGTCATATAGTAATCAACCGACAAAATACAATATAACAATGCATGATAAAAGTTAACCCAAGATTCAAAGTGATTACCAGGCAAAATAACTAACTGATCAATCGATTACCTTCTGCTTTAGATCTTCGGAACTGATTACAGAAACTGCAGATTCGAAGCTATTACACAGATTGGTGATGTTTAATGAACAATTCGAAGTTATACATAACCGATTAGAAGCTAGTACACATATCCGATTCGTGGCTATTACATTGAAGCGATCACTGATGGAAATTATAGCAGTGGTTGTTTAACAAAACTGAGAATAAAGCTGTTGATTTCTCCATTGGAATGTAGTTACCGTTTCATTATTCAAGGAGGGACGGTTCGTAGTTCCAGAAACTCACAAATGACCGACGTTCTTTTTTTTGTTTCCCTGTTGCTCACTTAGTTTCTGTATCATGTAAACCCAAGCCCAGATATAATATAATATACAAAACGAAGATTCAAAGATGAGAGGCCCTATAAAGTGGTGGCCCTAAGCAGCTGCTTCACTTAAATGGGCCTTCAGCCGGCCCTGATAATGAACCAACGTCCTCGGCTCGTATCCTTCATCTACACCTGCACCACCACTATTCGAACCACCAGTTGTGTACCCTCCACCAACCTGCCTCATACTGAGCGAGAGCCTGCACTTTGGTGCGTGGCTAAACCATCAGTCCCAAACCCAAGCATTCAAGAACTACGCATGCGGTTCAGGGACTGACTGTCAAGCACTGCAGCCAAATGGGGAATGTTTTCAGCCAGACATATTATTTGCACACGCTTCTTACGCATTCAATAGCTTCTGGCAGTGGCTGGTGGCTCTGCCATGCCCGCCACCGTTGACCCAAGTAAGCCGATAATTTACAAGCCTAATTCACTCCATAAATATCGACTTTCGTTGACTAACATTCTTGATTTCTGCTTACAGGTTATGATTTCATCTACTTCTAATTGGGACTTCCGTTTAGGTTACAAGTAACAAGTTTTTGTAAGTAACCAACTGAAAAGAGATACTCTGTTACTATGTCTTTCAAATAAATGCAATTAGTACAAAGAAAATCATATCTCAGCACGTAAATATCAAACAACGTATTAACAATTATACTTAATCTACTCGACTTGTAAATGAAATCAAATACATACATACAAATCATAACTCTAATCTGAAATGAACATTCTTAACTTTTAGGTTAGATTTCTTCTGATCATTTTTAAACTTATAATTAAGTTGGAAGAATACAATAGTTACTCATCATTACTTTTGGCCAGGGTAATGTATTCATCAGTTTTAGGTACATGAAACATATTCAACTATTACAAATAGCTGCAACAAGAAGCTCGTCATACCATTATTACTGCATTACCCTTCCAGCAACAAGCGGTTTGGGTGGATTCAATGACCTGAGTTCAGGGGCAGAACTGGGAAAAAGTATATTAAGCTTATGCATCAGAATATCACTTCTTGATGGTATCTCATTCAAAAGAAACTGCTGAACAATGGGCTTCTTAAACCATTCTGATACAGAGTCCCCAGGTGCCCTTAAAACCACCTTACTCACCTCGAATGGTGACTCAACCGAGTCTAGCATTTGCGCAACAACGATCTTTAACGTGGGCCCAGTCACCAACTTAATCCGTCTAGGAACCACGCCATAATACAACATCCGTTTCCTGAACCTATGAAGCGTATGCACCACTGCGATTAGGGCTGCACCAACCGATAAGTTTCTCACATCGAGTGACCAAGCAATGTGTTGATCAAACACAATTGCTTTTGGGAAAAGTTTGTTTTCATATGAAACTTTCCACACGCAACGGGCCCGATTAATCTGACCCATCAGAACAAGATAGTTTAAAAGCACATTAACAAAGTACCGTGCTGCTCCTTCTTCCGATTCATAATCAATATTCTGAAAGAACTCCCGAACAAAGGCTAACACGGGCTGTTTCCTTTGTTCCGGACCAGTGAAAAGCCCACACATAAAGTCGTGTGCTTTATGTTTAGTAGCACTCAAGATTGACATCAAATGCCGTTCGTTTTGTTCTTCTTGACATCTCACCAGATGGGCTAGAATCGATGTGTAGAGTATGAGGTCAACTTTAGCCGCTGAGTCAACATAATTTTCAAGAAGCGGTTTTGCAGAGTCGTATAGCCCGCTTTTCATGCATGACTCAAATAACTGCCTTATAATAAAGTTATTTGTTCTAATCCCTGATGAACCCATGAATCTAAGCCATCTTAAAGCAAGATCAACAGATGAATCTTTGATGAAAACCATTAAAACATCACTAGCAGTCACGTCTACAGAATATCCCAGTGATTTCATTTCCAGAAGAATCTTTGCAGCAATGTCTACGAGTTTCTTTTTCGCTAAAAGCGTTAGCAGCACAGTGTAAGTGGTCAAACCCGGTCTTACACCTGCGTTGCTCATTGAGTTGTAAAGCTTCATAGCTGCATCAACTTGACCAGAACCTGCGTGCATCTCTAACAAACAAGAATAGGTGCTGGGGGTTGGTAAAAAACCGGCCTTTTCCATATCAGAGAATATAGACATTGCAGTCTCGAGTTTTCCTGATTTGGCATGGGCCTCGACAACCATGGTGTAGAGTCCGTAATTAGGTCTAAATCGGGCTTTCTTCATTTCATCCCAAATCCTTAGAGCTGTGTCTAGCTTTCCAGCTTTAACATACGACTCGATCAAAGAAACAAACATAGGCGCAGACGGTTTTAGCCCGAATCCTTGCATTTCCATGTAAATTTTCATCGACGTATCCAATCTACCAGCTTTCCCCAATGAATCAACGAGTGCTGCAAAGATTGTAAACCCTGGTTTCACGCTCTTCTCTTTCATTTGTTGAAAAAGCTTCAACGCTGCATCAATCCGGCCCGATCGGGCTAGGTTTGGTATCATCAACTCATAGGTTGCTAAATCTAAAGAACAGCCCGATCCTTGCATGTTTTCGTATATCTCAAACGCTTTAAACGGTAAGCCCTTGTCCAAAAACAAAGTTATAAGCGAGTTATACGTTTTCGTGTCGACTTTACATCCCGATTCCTTAATCTTCTTAAAACAACAAAACGAAACCTCCAACTTTTCAGCTTTCGCAAGACACTGAACAACTCTACTAAACGCAGCGAAATCAGGAACCGTCGTCGTTTTATCCTCCGAATCAAGAACAAGATCATCAAACACCGACTGAATCCCATCAAAATCCCTACTCTGGTTCAACCTATCAATCAACGCGAGATAACACTCATCGCTAGGCGAATACCACGACTGTCGCTTCGCCCACTTAAACAAGCTCAAAGACAACGACGCGTCGGTAAGCTTAACCGCTTGTGTAACATGAGTCATGTTGGGGACAAACTGAAGCTTATCCAAGTGAGTTTCCATCTCAGGGCCCCATTTCCACCTCTTAACAATCTCAACAATTTTAGCAACAACAGAAGCATTCGAAAACGGGTGTTTTAAACCGCCTACCATTACGTGATCATCCACCCGAGGCTCGACCGATCTTACACCTTTTCCGGTGTAAATTACCCTACCGGATTCATCTAAATAGTGTATCTCTTGTTCTGTCCATTCATTGTTGTTACAGTAATTCCTAACATGAAAACTAGGGTTTGGTGTTCTAATTGTAAGATCGAATCTATGATTATGTGTGGATAGCAATCGGAGATTGTTGAAAACGTACCTGGAGAAGGAACGGCTGTGACCGATCATCTTGAATTCGAATATTGTTGAATTGTTTACATGAATCGAAGGGGTGCTAGAGGTTTCATGTGACTGGAGGCATGGTGTTTGTTAATGGCGGAAGAAGATGACTAAGTTGTGCTTCGATCAGAGGTTTAAGTCACCGGCTGTAACCTAGCCACAGGTGCTTAAACCCTAGCTTCCAATTTTATTTTGGTAAAATCACGAGAATAGCCAACACCACGCTGTCTTTTTAAAATAGCCATTTGAAACGGCTTAACTGACACGGATCAAAAAATTCTTTCAAGTCAATCAATCCATAATTGCCACGTGTGGCTCAACGAGCCTTTTCACCAACATCAATGCTGCTGTTACGGCTTAAAAATCATTTCAGCATCAACCAACCACATTACGTCACGTGTATTCTAAGCCTTTTCAGTTATTTGTGAAGGCTCGATGAGCCTTTTCACTGAAATCGAGGTATGATGTATTTTATATATTTTTCACCATGATTTTTAAACGGGTGTAACTTTTTCATACGGTAATATTTTTTTTTTAAAATACATGATATAATTATCTTTAATTTGGTGATTTTTAAAAAAAATGTTATAATATTTTTCCAATACGATAATACTTTTAAAAAAATTACACCAAATTAAAGATCATTTTATCATCTTTAATTTGGTGTAATTTTAAAAAAATTATTACCGAATGAAAAAGTTACACCGTTTAAAAATCACGGTGAAAAAATATATAAATACATCATACCTCGATTTCGGTGAAAAGGCTCATCGAGCCTTTACAAATAACTGAAAAGGCTTGGAATACTCATGGTGCAATGCGGTTGGTTGATGCTGAAAGGATTTTTTAAGCAGCATTGATTTTGGTGAAAAGGCTCGTTGAGTCCTACAAATGGACACGTGGCAATCATGGGTTGGTTGATTTGAAAGGTTTTTTTGAGCCGTTTCAGCTTCTTGAAACGCCTCGTTGAGCCATTTCAAATGGCTATTTTTAAAAAGACGGCGTGGTGTTGGCTATTCTCGTGATTTTCCCTTTTATTTTTCTTTGGAACGGACAGTGACTTTTTTGTGTGTTCGGCGATCCTACTCTCTAAATTTGGAGAACTCCGTTTTCTCACTCTTTGTCGGACTTTTTTGTTTAACCGGGCTCACGTTGATTCGGAGTTTGGCTTGAGCGTTCTTCTGGGAAACCATATTATCGGCAACCACTACAAGAGTATAACTCCCTGAATAATATACGGTGGGACGAAAACCCAAATGGGCTTGGGATTTGAACCAACAACTCGGAATTGATCAAACGCGTTAGCCTCGGCCAGAATCGGATCTAGTAGGTCAACTTAGGCCAAGTTTGACTTTAAAAAAAATAATAAAACATATTTTTTATGCCTATCACGTTAAAGAATGAGTATCTTTTTCACGTATTTTGTTATAATTATTAGTAAATTTATGTTATTTGACATATATTTAATTTCTGAAAACTAATATCTTTATACTTTAGCATGTTCGAGTACTCTCCGCCTTGGTCGAGTACTCTCGATTCCCCACTTGACTGACTGGGGAGCGTATAACGACTTTTGCAATCATAATCTAATTTAATAGATAAGAAATGTGAGGATTTACATAATGGTGCAATCTTTTGATTGAGGAAATATATTTTTAATAATTTTAGTTTATGTTAATGTAGTAATTATGATAAGCTTCAGAGTATATTCAAAATGCAAAGATATCGCACGAATCATTTTTCAAGTCTCGTTCAAAATACTGTATACACACATTTTGCATTTTCACTAATTGCCTTTGACTATCACATGACCAAGATGTATAAAAGAAAATTTGGTTAGTAGACTAGTACTAAGTAACACGGTCGCTATAATATTGTTAAGTCTATTACTTCTTTTTGTAGTTTTAGTTGTATTTTTTTTTTTTTTGAAGTGTAGTGAGGACTTGAGGTATTTGGGTAAGGTTAGTAATTTTAAGGTGCGAAATTCTATTGTACGGTTTTATTAAAAATATTTTTTTTACACATAAATATCACCTAATCTTCCACCATCTCAACTTATATCACTTTTATGGAAGACAAACATTATAAAACTAGACCACTAAGGGTATGTTTGGCAAAAGTAGTTGTTGTTGGTAGCTGGAAGCTGTGGCTAGAGGCTAGAAGCTGGTGGCTTGAGGCTGGAAGCTGATAGCTGTAGTTGTACCTTTTTAGATATATTTATGTGTTTGACAGAGTGGCTGGAGCTTTTAATAAAATGTATAAAATGACCAAATAGACATTAAAAGTTGGTACATTAGAAAGTTCATTATTTTTAGAGGTTAAAATAGTCATTTTTTTCTAAAGCTTGTAGCTCTTCTAAACGTATAGAAGAGCGTTACAAAAGCTTCAAGCTCTACTAACTTCTAGTCCTTCAACCAACAGGTTTTATTAATTGGAGTATTTTTTTTAAAAGCTTAAAGCTTGAAGCTCCTAAAGCTTCTAAAAGCTCCATGCCAAACATACCCTAACTAAGACTGTGCTACTATGCTCCCCAATCCTCCACCTCACCACCTTCTCCTTCATCCACATCAAGGGGATGGTTCTGATGGATGCCACGTATCACGTATTGATTTCTTTTAATATATATATTGTATAGATTGTTGGAAATTTAGTGAAAATAGCATTTTTCACAAATATAGGAAATGCGTATTTCCTAATTTTGAACGATAAATAAATAATATAAACAGAGGTTTATATAGATATTTATTTTCGGGTTTGTGTTCTATGTTGGAAGAGCTTCGCAACGAACTAAACCACGTCCAAAACGGAGCTAAGATGAATGAGATATCAATGCTCAAAGTTTGGTGTTTGAAACATTAAATGCTGAAATAAATGGGAAAGTAGCATCTTGTCCCACATAGGAGGAGTGATGAACTTAAATGGGTATTTAAGTGGGAACACTCCTTCCTTATTGTTTCATGGAAGCACACACTAAGTGTACTCGCGAAGGAGCACCCTAACTCGCACTCGCACACGCGCTCGCGCGTGGCGTGTGCGCAATGTGGCGCTTTGATGGCGCACTTTGCACTTCGAACGCTTGAGAGCCGCCTTTGTATTTTTCACCACGCGCGTGTGGCTTAGCAAAGGCTGCAAGGACCAGGTGGCGCATACCCTAGAAGGCAACGTGGCAAGGGGCGCGCAGGTACACAGGTAGTGGCGCATGGTGCAGGCAGTCCAGGTTGCCCCAATGATGCCTGACGTGCGCGCGCGCAAGGGCTTGCGCACCAGTAGGCTCGCGCAAGGATGTGAGCCATACTGGCGCACGCACAATAGGACTGTGGAGCAAGGATGCTCGCACAAGGGGTTGCGCACCAGTAGGCTCGCGCAAGGATGTGAGCCACACTGGCGCGCGCACCAGCAGGCTGGCGTATGGAGGCACTCGCGCGCGACCTACTGCTTCCAGAGTTAATGACAGATCAGTTACACTTCAGCAGTTGAAACAGACGAGTCAAGGGTCTTGACCAGTAATGTAACTGACGAATTAAAGTGCATTAAAGACGTTTAATGCAATTTAATTCGTTAAGTTAATTCCTTTTGACTGTTTCAACCCAGATGCAGTATAAATACAACATCACCTCAACACCAGAAGATACACCTTGAACACCATCGAATTCTCTACAGAAATTTTCTTCTTCTCCTTTCTTGCAGCAAGGTACATCTTCGGGTTGTTGTCATCTCCGGCAGTGCAACTGCTTGGGCTGTTGTATCCTGGAAACAAACGAGTTCTCCTGGGAGACTCGAAATTTGTTTTAAGGGACCCGTGTCTAACACGATCCTCAGCCAAGAACTTACTTTTCTGTTTGAATTTTGTTCTTGTATTTCGATTATTTCAGTTGTAAAAGTATTGTAATTTACAGCTTTATTTATTTCTGTATTGTAATTCGAATTTATAAAAGTTTTTATTTATTTTATACGAACGGATTTCTACAATCTTAAAACAAATTTTTAAAAAACATCGTTCGTGTAGAATCAAAACCATTCTGTTTTGGCAGTTTGTGTTTTTAAAAACATTTTTTTTCCGTTTTCATCTTCAAAGGAGCGACTTTGGTTGAAAACCATTTCGGATTACTTTGTTTCGTTCTTAAAATTACTTTAAAAATTTTCTGTTTTGGTCTTCAAAGTTGGACTTAGAAGCCAAACAGTAAGTGTGCGCTAAAAATTATAAGAGTTTTTCTATTTTGTTCTTCAAAGTTGGACTTAGAAGCCAAACGGTAAATTCGTGGTAAATTAAAATTAAGAGTTTACTTCTGTTTTTATTGGTTTAAAACAGAATTTCAGACTAAAATTTTAATTTTACTTTTCAGAATGTCGACTGAAAACAATACCAACGTGAACACGAATGTTAACAACCTTGTCGTTGGAACACCTGCCAACACTGTGGGAGCGACCACAGTGGCAAACCATGCTGAACGACCTGAGAAGTTCTCGGGTCTCCACTTCAAGAGGTGGCAACTGAAGATGTTCTTCTACTTGACCACCATGAACCTTGCAATGTTCTTGACTGAAACCGCTCCCCAACCTGCGGAAGGGGAGACCGACGCTCAAGCTCAGTGCGCGGTTGATGCTTGGAAGCATACGGATTTCATATGTCGAGGCTATGTGCTTAATGGCCTTTCGGATGCTTTGTATAATTTGTACTACAATGTCAAGACTTCCAAAGAATTATGGGATCTCTTGGACAAAAAGTACAAAACGGAGGATGCGGGAACAAAGAAATTTGTTGTCGCCCGTTTCTTGGACTATAAAATGGTCGATAACAAGACTGTTATGAACCAAGTCCAAGAGTTGCAGATTATACTTCATGACATCCATGCTGAGGGCATGGTTCTTAGCGAGACATTTCAAGTGGCAGCAATAATTGAAAAATTGCCTCCTTCGTGGGTAGAATTCAAAAACTACCTAAAACATCAAACGAAAGGAAATGACTGTGGAGGAACTTGTTGTCCGTCTTCGAATCGAAGAGGACAACAAGGTCGCTCTAAAAGGCACCATTGCGCAAGCTGCGGCTAAAGCAAACATGGTGGAAGTAAGGGATTCCTCCAAAGGCAAAAGGGGTAAACTAACAAAAAAGGACAAGGGGAAAGCAAAAGTTAACAACCTTGAACCAAGAAAGGGGGCTGTGAAAAAGAAGTTTGCGCCTTTCCAAGGTACTTGTTACAATTGTAAAGAGACGGGGCATCGTGCTAACGAATGCAATAAACCTAAGCTGAACGACCTGAGAAGTTCTCGGGTCTCCACTTCAAGAGGTGGCAACAGAAGATGTTCTTCTACTTGACCACCATGAACCTTGCGATGTTCTTGACTGAAATCAGTCCCCAACCTGCGGAAGGGGAGACCGACGCTCAAGCTCAGTGCGCGATTGATGCTTGGAAGCATACGGATTTCATATGTCGAAGCTATGTGCTTAATGGCCTTTCGGATGCATTGTATAATTTTTACTACAATGTCAAGACTTCCAAAGAATTATGGGATCTCTTGGACAAAAAGTACAAAACGGAGGATGCGGGAACAAAGAAATTTGTTGTCGCCCGTTTCTTGGACTATAAAATGGTCGATAACAAGACTGTTATGAACCAAGTCCAAGAGTTGCAGATTATACTTCATGACATCCATGCTGAGGGCATGGTTCTTAGCGAGACATTTCAAGTGGCAACAATAATTGAAAAATTGCCTCCTTCGTGGGTAGAATTCAAAAACTACCTAAAACATCAAACGAAAGGAAATGACTGTGGAGGAACTTGTGGTCTGTCTTCGAATCGAAGAGGACAACAAGGTCGCTCTAAAAGGCACCATTGCGCAAGCTGCGGCTAAAGCAAACATGGTGGAAGTAAGGGATTCCTCCAAAGGCAAAAGGGGTAAACTAACAAAAAAGGACAAGGGGAAAGCAAAAGTTAACAACCTTGGACCAAGAAAGGGGGCTGTGAAAAAGAAGTTTGCGCCTTTCCAAGGTACTTGTTACAATTGTAACGAGACGGGGCATCGTGCTAACGAATGCAAGAAACCTAAGCTGACGACCTGAGAAGTTCTCGGGTCTCCACTTCAAGAGGTGGCAACAGAAGATGTTCTTCTACTTGACCACCATGAACCTTGCGATGTTCTTGACTGAAATCGGTCCCCAACCTGCGGAAGGGGAGACCGACGCTCAAGCTCAGTGCGCGATTGATGCTTGGAAGCATACGGATTTCATATGTCGAGGCTATGTGCTTAATGGCCTTTCGGATGCATTGTATAATTTGTACTACAATGTCAAGACTTCCAAAGAATTATGGGATCTCTTGGACAAAAAGTACAAAACGGAGGATGCGGGAACAAAGAAATTTGTTGTCGCCCGTTTCTTGGACTATAAAATGGTCGATAACAAGACTGTTATGAACCAAGTCCAAGAGTTGCAGATTATACTTCATGACATCCATGCTGAGGGCATGGTTCTTAGCGAGACATTTCAAGTGGCAGCAATAATTGAAAAATTGCCTCCTTCGTGGGTAGAATTCAAAAACTACCTAAAACATCAAACGAAAGGAAATGACTGTGGAGGAACTTGTGGTCCGTCTTCGAATCGAAGAGGACAACAAGGTCGCTCTAAAAGGCACCATTGCGCAAGCTGCGGCTAAAGCAAACATGGTGGAAGTAAGTGATTCCTCCAAAGGCAAAAGGGGTACACTAACAAAAAAGGACAAGGGGAAAGCAAAAGTTAACAACCTTGGACCAAGAAAGGGGGCTGTGAAAAAGAAGTCTGCGCCTTTCCAAGGTACTTGTTACAATTGTAACGAGACGGGGCATCGTGCTAACGAATGCAAGAAACCTAAGCGTGAGCGTGCGCATATGGTTGATGAGGATGGTATGCCTCTAACTGCAATGATAACCGAGGAAGCGGCTATGATTGAAGAAGTCAACGTGGTGGGCGCCAACCCAGATGGATGGTTCGTTGACACGGGTGCAACCCGCCATGTTTGTGGAGATAAGGCTCTTTTCTCAACATTCAAGGAAGCAACGGGTGAAGAAAAGCTTTATATGGGAAATAAAGCTACCGCCGACATCAAGGGTGAAGGCACAGTGATCTTGAAGATGACTTCTGGCAAGGAGCTCACGTTGAGCAAAGTCCTCTATGTCCCGGATATACAGAAGTATCTCGTATCGGGTTGGATGCTCAACAAGTTTGGTTTTCGTCTAGTGTTTGAATCGGACAAATTTGTTTTATCTAGACGTGGAATGTATGTTGGAAAGGGCTATTCCCTTAATGGTATGTTCAAAATGAATGTAACGGTGGTTAACACCAAGAAAAACATGAATGAAATTTCTACTTCTACTTACATGATTGAGTCTTCAAATGTTTGGCATGGTAGATTAGGACATGTAAATTTTAATTCATTACGACGTTTAATTAAATTAAATGTGACACCAACATTCCATATTGATTCCGATTACAAATGCGAAACATGTGTAGAATCCAAACTTACAAGATCATCGTTTAAATCGGTTGAAAGAATAACCGAACCCCTTGATTTAATTCATACCAATGTGTGTGATTTAAAAGCGGTTCCCACACATGGAGGAAATAAGTACTTTATCACGTTTATTGATGATTGTACTAAATATTGCTATGTATATTTACTTAAAAGTAAAGATGAAGTAATAGAAAAGTTTATCTTGTACAAAAACGAAGTTGAGAATCAACTTAAAAAGAAGATAAAAACGGTTAGAAGCGACCGAGGAGGTGAATATGTCGCACCTTTTGCGGATTTATGCGCAAAAAGTGGCATTGTACATGAGTGTACACCTCCTTATTCTCCACAATCAAATGGCGTTGCGGAACGTAAGAACCGTACATTAAAAGAAATGATGAACGCCATGTTGATCAGTTCGGGTGTGAACCGAGAAATGTGGGGGACGCGATTCTCTCAACGAATTATCTTTTGAACAAGATACCACTTAAAAATAGGGACGAAACTCCATATGAGTTATGGAGAAAAAGGAAGCCTTCGTACAAATACTTGAAAGTGTGGGGGTGCCTAGCAAAGGTGATTGTACCACCTCCTAAGACTCTTAGGATAGGACCCAAAACTGTTGATTGTGTATTCATAGGATATGCACATCAAAGTAGTGCACATCGTTTTCTTGTATATGAGTCCAAGAATCCCGATGTCCACGTAAACACTATCATGGAGGCAAATCCTAACATCGTCTCATACTTTGAAAATGTGTTTCCTATGCTAGGAGAACCACATGAAACCTCACCAACAATGGTTGATGAAGCAGGTCCAAGATCATCTACGTGGTTAGATGAAACACATGATCGACCAGAGGTCGACCAAGGTGACCTTAGACGAAGTAAACGGCCAAGGATTGCAAAATCATTTGGGCCAGACTTCATGAGCTATATGGTTGAGAGTGAGCCCAATACCTATCGCGAAGCGGTTTATTCCGCGGAAGGACCTCAATGGAAAGAAGCAATTAAGAATGAAATTGATGCTATATTGCAAAATCATACTTGGGAGTTAGTAGATCTTCCACCTGGTTGTAAACCACTTGGATATCGTTGGATATTCAAAAGGAAGATGAAAGCTGATGGATGTATTGATAAATACAAGGCGAGGCTAGTAATAAAAGGGTTTAGACAAAAGCAAGGTCTAGATTACTTTGATACTTACTCACCTGTGACACGAATAACCTCTATAAGATTGGTTCTTGCAATTGCGGCCTTAAGAAATTTGGAAGTTCACCAAATGGATGTAAAAGCCGCATTTCTAAACGGCGATTTAGAAGAAGGGATTTACATGGAACAACCCGAGGGTTTTTCCGCCCCAGAAAAAGAGGGCAAAGTATGTAAATTGGTCAAGTCTTTGTACGGCTTGAAGCAAGCTCCAAAACAATGGCACCAAAAGTTTGATCATGTCATGATTGACAATGGGTTCAAAATAAATGAGTGTGACAAATGTGTTTACTATAAAGACACACCAAGAGGTTATGTGATTTTATGTCTTTATGTGGATGATATGCTTATCATTGGGAGTAACGATCATATGATCAACTCAATTAAAGACATGTTGAAAGCTAGGTTTGACATGAAAGACATGAGCTTAGCGGATGTGATTCTTGGTGTAAAAATTACTAGAACGCAAGATGGTCTTATCTTAAGTCAAACTCACTACGTGGACAAGATCCTTGGGAAATTCAATTCGGAAGATACGAGTATAGTTCGGAACTCCGATTGATAATACTCAACGTCTAAGGACAAATAGAGGCGAAGGAGTTGCTCAGTTAGAGTACTCAAGGATCATTGGTAGTCTCATGTATCTAATGACATGTACTAGACCCGACTTAGCATATGCAGTAAGCAGGCTAAGTAGATACACTAGTAATCCAAATGATGATCATTGGAAAGCTATCACACGGGTGCTGAGATACATAAGATACACGAGAGATTACGGATTACATTATACCCGTCATCCAGCAGTGATTGAAGGATACACTGATGCTAACTAGATTTCGGATATAAAGGATCATAGATCGACAAGTGGATATGCATTTACACTTGCGAGAGCAGCTATAGCTTGGAAGTCATCCAAGCAAACTGTTATAGCTAGATCCACGATGGAATCCGAATTCGTCGCTTTAGATAAAAGCGGTGAAGAGGCGGAGTGGCTACGTCAATTTGTGGAAGATATTCCAAGATGGCCAAAGCCGTTGACGGTGATTTGCATACATTGTGACAATACATCAGCGCTTGTGAGAGCACAAAGCTCTATGTACAATGGCAGATCAAGGCACATTCGACGTAGGCACAACACAGTACGTCAACTAATCTCAACGGGTATTATCTCGGTTGACTATGTGAAGTCAGAAGAGAATATTGCAGACCCGTTAACGAGAGGGTTAAGCAAATATTTAGTTTATACGACGTCAAGAGGAATGGGACTAAAGCCCATGGATGAAGGGAATATGAGGGAAACCTAACCTAGTTGACTGGAGATCCCAAGATCTAGGTTCAATAGGCAAAGTTAATCATAAACCCAAAGGGAGTCACTGTGAGGGGTGCCCCAAAAGATTCATAAAGGGAGTTATATACTTCCTAGTCCATTCCAATCAGTGACATGAAGTAAGGTTAAGCATGTTGAGGTTAACGATTTGAGGAAATCAAATTAACCATGATGCTTTTAATGATTCGACGAATCACCTATGTTAGAGAGAAGCGGGGTCGCTTCGAATGGATTTGTGGGGAGGCGCAAATCCTAGAGCTCTGGCAGAACCAGGAAAGTGTTCCATGACCATGAACGGGCACAACATGAGAGTTGACTAAACTAGGGAGAGTATTGTGTGAATGTATATTGTCGCCTACATAAATGGGGGATTGTTCAAAGACACGCGTCTACAAGACCCTAGGAGGCTAAGTATGCTTCACAAAATAGGGTTCAAAGGTTACGCCTACCTATCTTGCAATACTTGACTGTTGAATTTGTATCGTTGAAACTTGAAAGGGGAAAGATCGATTTCCATTCATGTGGGGGATTGTTGGAAATTTAGTGAAAATAGCATTTTTCACAAACATAGGAAATGCGTATTTCCTAATTTTAGACGATAAATAAATATTATAAACTGAGGTTTATATAGATATTTATTTCCGGTTTGTGTTCTATGTTGGAAGAGCTTCACAACGAACTAAACCACGTCTAAAACGGAGCTAAGAGGAATGAGATATCGATGTCAAAGTTTGGTGTTTGAAACATTAAATGCTGAAATAAATGGGAAAGTAGCATCTTGTCCCACATAGGAGGAGTGATGAAACTTAAATGGGTATTTAAGTGGGAACACTCATTCCTTATTGTTTCATGGAAGCACACACTAAGTGTACTCGCGAAGGGTGCAGAGCACCCTAACTCGCACTCGCACACGCGTGTGCGCGTGGTGTGGGCGCAATGTGGCGCTTTGATGGCGCACTTTGCACTTCGAACGCCGCGAGCCGCTTGAGAGCCGCCTTTGTATTTTTTACCACGCGCGCGTGGCTCAGCAAAGGCTGTAAGGACCAGGTGGCGCAGAACCTAGAAGGCAACGTGGCAAGGGGCGCGCAGGTAAACAGGTAGTGGCGCATGGTGCAGGCAGTCCAGGTTGCCCCACAGATGCCTGACGTGCGCGCGCGCAGCACACCAAAGTGAACCAGTATGGCGCGACTGTGTGGCGTGACCAGATGGGTTCCCTAGTGACGTGGCGCGCGCGCAGCTGCGCAAGTCTTGCGCACCACTAGGCTCGCGCAAGGATGTGAGCCATACTGGCGCACGCTCAATAGGACTGTGGAGCAAGGATGCGCGCGCAAGGGCTGGCGCACCAGTAGGCTCACGCAAGGATGTGAGCCATACTGGCGCACGCATAATAGGACTGTGGAGCAAGGATGCTCGCGCAAGTGGTTGCGCACCAGTAAGCTCGCGCAGGGATGTGAGCCACACTGGCGCGCGCACTAGCAGGCTGGCGTATGAAGGCGCGCGCACGCGACCTGCTGCTTCCAGAGTTAATGACAGATCAGTTACACTTCAGCAGTTGAAACAGACGAGTCAAGGGTCTTGACCAGGAATGTAACTGACGAATTAAAGTGCATTAAAGACGTTTAATGCAATTTAATTCGTTAAGTTAATTCCTTTTGACTGTTTCAACCCAGATGCAGTATAAATACAACATCACCTCAACACCAGAAGACACACCTTGAACACCATCGAATTCTCTACAGAAATTTTCTTCTTCTCCTTTCTTGCAGCAAGGTACATCTTCGGGTTGTTGTCATCTCCGGCAGTGTAACTGCTTGGGCTGTTGTATCCGGAAACAAACGAGTTCTCCTGGGAGACTCGAAATTTGTTTTAAGGGACCCGTGTCTAACACGATCCTCAGCCAAGAACTTACTTTTCTGTTTGAATTTTGTTCTTGTATTTCGATTATTTCAGTTGTAAAAGTATTTAATTTACAGCTTTATTTATTTATGTATTATAATTCGAATTTATAAAAGTTTTTATTTATTTTATGCGAACGGATTCCTACATAGATATAGATTTATTGGATGATAAAACAGGTATGATATACCTCTTTGGAAAAAGATATGTAGAGTGTTAACTAGCTTATCATTAGTAAGGCTCATGCTCCGTCACCTCGTACTTTCATCTCTTTGGGGCTAGGACTCCAACATAACATGTATTACATTTATCACAATTTTTGTAGGGTATACCCCTCGTTTAGGCCTGCCCCTTATAGTTTCGGCCTCCGGGTGCCTGACACATAAAGGGCTATCAAAACCCTATTCCATATTCACATATTCCCTACACGTAGGGGACTACAACTTCATGGTAAGGATGACTGTCGTCGAAGGATCGGTCAATTATAAAGAGATATGTGTTCGTATTCACCTAAACATTATGGTAAATAGGGTGTCAAACCATGAAGAGTGTGTGATCGGTGGTTTGATTTGATTGATTAAAAGGGTTTATGAATCTTGCTTATTATCTCAAAAGTTTGTTTGGAAGAGGGAATCACCCAATGATTCTAATAAACTTATAAACCATGATTCATAGACATGAGTACATGCCATGGGACCAGATTGTGATATATTGGGTTCATTTATATCATAACAAAAAAGGAAAAGTTTGTGACATTGAAATCTTACTTCATTACATCCATATGTGTAGCAACTTCTATTTTTTTAACACAACATTTAATGTTTGAAAGTTAGAGTTTGGTTGGTTTATAGTCAACATCATGTCGCCAATTATAGAGTTGGATCTTCCAAAACCAACTGATTCTAATAACATGATTTATTGTGACCATATTTTATGGTTTCAATAGCTCCAAAACCAACTAATTTTCTGGATGCATTGCATTAAGCGAATAGGTCGGGTTGATCATGGTACGTATCAAAGCAAAAACAAATGTCATGTGGACTTTTGAGATTGTCGGAATAGGCCGGGCCAAAACAATTGAACGGACAGGTGATGCAATTAACACCATGATTTTCTATTCATTGATTAGTTATCAATCTTTTCATAAATTTCGATGATACTGAAGCCTAGCCTTTCAAGATGACGAGATTAAGAAAGTGAATGTGTTGGATGACTTGATCTTCTATTTTCGCAATCAAAACTCAATATAGAGTAATATAGACATTTGTTAGAATTTGGAGATTTGGAGGCTCCAAGTCTTGCAGGGCCCTAGGCAATGGCCTAGTCTCACTAAACTATGGGCCCAACCCTAGTAAGACTTAAATCACTGCAAGAAAAATGTGTGTGCGCCCATCATGAAACATATCTAATAATCTCATATATCTTCTTTATTCATATGTAATCATAATTTTCATGCAAAAATGTAGATGTACAAAAGGATATGCGTGAAAACCATGAACCTTTACAAAAAATAATAAAACAAAAATGATCACTTTCTTTTTATTATTAGTAAAAATTCATTTGTCATACTTTATAACTTAACGAAACCATGTAAGCAATTAAATCTAACAAGGACATGATGTGTCATTTTTGACGCATCAGATCAATTCTCTTGTCTTAGCATGATATATCCATGCTTTTGCAAGTCTCTTGCGTTGCCCGTCATAGGAGAACCATGCTTTGCATTAACTTTTTGTTGGGGCTGGTAAATCATGTTTTAGCGGGTTTAATAGATCTCTGATGATACAACTACTTCATATCCGATGATGAGTCCTAACCTTCTGATTTTAATTGTATTTTCTGATAAACGAATCTAATTGTGTCTTATACATGTTATATGTTGCCAGCCATACTTTCGTTTTTAAAAAAACTCAAAACTATTTTCAACCATTTTATTTTAATCTATTTCTTTTTCCAACAACACTAATTTCTTGATTTTTTTATGCATGTTACATTCCATCCATTCATAAGTCCCGCCCCCAAATTTGGTTGCACATGACAAAGCTACCTTGTACCTACCCACAATGGAGTAGGTGGGATATTATTTTTTATTTTTTTATTTTAAACTTAGATTATCATCCGAAATTGCTTCCCGGGCTCAAGAAATTTACTTTTTTTAAAACTTATACATGACTAACACACGACATACACATATACTCATGTGAATGTAAAATATTGATGTTTATATTATATTGTGTCATACCATTAGCATCATGATATGTACATATTGCTATTTCTCCCTAAGTGGTGTCCAATATATGTAAATTTAAAAGTGGGACTAAATTGCATGAGTTAGCCGTTCTAACCAAAATTTATACTGTATACTTGACTTCGTCAACTACAATAACCATCCTTAGTTTTAAATTTAATTCATTACTTTTTTCACACTTTTAAGAAATTATAGTACGTGGTCTTAATATCCTTTTAATTTTAGTAAAAAAATATCTGTCTTGTTGAATCATGTATATCTAGATCTAAATTCATTCCTTTGTTTTTCTTTCTGAACAATAAATTTGGATTACTGACGGACTATTGGAGTATCATCGTATCACCAGCAGAATCACCCGGTCATATCCATCTCCATTAGGCATAATGTCTACACATTAATTCAAAGAAAACCCAATAAATATGGAAAACCTACATTTGTGAGAATCGAACCTAGGACCTATTGGTCTGAAGTCTTATACCATCCCAAAATATCACTAGGCTATAAATTCATTCTAAATGTCGTATTTGTGAATGATGCAAATAAAACATAAATGATTATCCAATGTATGATTTATATAAATAAATTTCTTTCTAAACACAAGTAAAACATAAAAAAATTTCATTCTAAATATCGTATATGTGACTATTTACATCATCAATGTATGATTTTCTCTTGATAAAACTTACACGACTTGTATTTATCCAAACAGAACATGTGATTCAAGTTAATAGATGCTTTCAAATCTCTTAGATAGGCGTTACACGAGTAAAAAATGTTAAGTTGGTGTTCAAGGCATACTTTATCTAGATGTAGAGTTGTTAAAAGTTATATTTACTTCATTATTAGGTTCATCTAATCTAGAGAAAAAAACATGACAACACATTATAAAATGATTGAAACATATGTTTATGTTGAACCTTTATTTTTTTTTGGACAATGGTGTTTTTTGAGTTTTTAAAAGTATTAGATACATTTGTTGAGGTTGAACCCTACAAAAGAACAGATGATAAAGTGCCAAAACAGGTCTGCTCTATATGATCCAGAATAAATAGAGTTTAGAGTCACTTTTCTCAAAGACCGGCTACAAAACCGTTGATAGTTCTAACCACTGCTTTGTGCCATAGCTCTGCCAGTTATAAAAATGTTGTATCACCAAACCTCTGATGGGTCAAAGGTCTGCTAGAAGTCAAAGGACTACTGAAAGTCAAAGGTCTGATCACCCTTTGAAGAACATCTGCTAATGCTTCATCAGGTTTCAAGCTTATCAGAGGATAGGATCATCAGTGCTTTGCCATCGGTGCTTATATCTACTATCATAGGATAGCTTAGGCAGTGGTTAGAGTTTGTTATTATTGTTAGATGTCACTGTCAATGTGATGTCAGCATAGACGATCAGCGGTTAGGATTGTACTATATATAGACAGTGTTTGTACTATTCTATTTAGCTTTTCACACTTGCACTTTTTGTACATTCTTTCTGTGTGTAGCTCGGTCTGAGGGGGAGTCTAGTGATTCATTCATGTAATTACTTTGTAATGATTTCAATCTTTTGAGTAATGAAAACATGGTATGATGAAAACTATTCTCTCATTGATTGTGTTATAAAGTTTTAACTATTCTTCCGCTGCAAAGTTCTTCATGATTTATCTTTTTGTTATCAATTTGGTTAAAACAATACAATCAATCCAAACTCAGATCCTAACAACATTTTTAACGCTACACCTATTTTAGCCGAATTCGATAAATACGAAAGTGTACACACAAAGTTGAGTGAGGTATGGCTACAAAGTCATTTTGTTAAAGAAATCCAAATAAACAGTATAATTCATATTCGTCATCCATATTTAAAAAAAACTAACGAATGAGATAAAATTAACATCGTTGGATAAACACTTAGCATAACACTTTTGAATAATAAGATAGGATTTAATGTGTATATTTACTTGCTTGTCTAATGTGTGTTGGATAAACACTTATTTTCAAAATAATAATAATAATAATAAACTACAAAGTAATTGTCTAATTGTCTAATGTGTGTTAACACATGTGAATGACAAGATAGGATAAATGTGTGTTTATGTATTTGGAAACAATAAAATGAGTGGAAAGAGTTAAATACAAAGGTTATTTCATAATAGTGTACAAAGGAATCTTGATCATTGATCTATGAAATTAATAGATAAAGATTAAAGAAGTAATTATCATGCATAAAATGAATAGTTTTCAAGTATGAAAAAGAGTTGGATTGGTAAATTTAGTATGACCTATCATTGTTATTTTTTCAGGTCTAGTTATTTTCGTAAACGTCAATATATTTTTATACTACATTACTAAAAAAATATATTATGAAATCAAAAATTTTATTCTCCAAATTAAGTATTATTTTCATATACACTACATTACTAATTACTAAAATAATATATTATAAAACCAAAAAATTATTTCACTAATTTAAGTGTTGTTTTTCTATAGATTTCTTTCTAAGAAAATATTAGAAAAGGCATCAATTTGCTTTGCTTATAACGCGTGTACTTAGGGTTGTCCAAACTGCTCGACGATCAGGTAGCTCGACGATTGCTCGAAAAATGCCCGAATAATGCTCGTTCGATTCGCGCTCAGTTTGTAAATGAGTCGCTCGGCTTGGTTCGATTGAAAACGAGCCAAGCATGAGCAAAGGTCCGCTCGCTCGTCGATCACTCGATTTCGCTTGAATTATTTTTATTAAATAATATACACACACACACAACAATATATATATATATATATATATATAATAAGTAGCCTAAGAAAAATTAAAAGCCCAAAAACATACTAGCCCAACTCAATACCAAAATCTAACCCTAATTCATAAAAATTCAAATCAGCACCTAATCTCCTGCTACATGCACATACCTCCTGCCACATACCTCGCTGCTGATCAAGTTCAACTCATACGGATACGGTACAATCTCCTACCTCCTGCCACATACCTCGGTGCTGCTCATGTTCGATTGTTGAGGATCCAATCTTTTCTCACGGTACAATCTCCTACCTCAATCTTTTTCTCACGCTGCTGCTCATCTCGATTTTACTTCAATTTTGATACCGAGATTGGAAAATTGATGTATAATTAGAAGAGTAAATTCAGAATTGTTTGATGCACAAATAGTATATTCATTTATTTTGATCTTGATTGATATGAATGTATTGTTGTATCGGTGAGTCATGGTGTTATCAGGAGCTAATTTAAAATGTGATGTTGTATAATAATGCTATAACTTCTGAATTGCTTTCAAGTTCATACAAGTCTACCATTGTTTTGTTTATCGATCAAAAAAATTGTGTTTGGTTTGTAGAATGTCTCTTACAAAGAATCAAACGAGAATCCGGCTCTCATGTTGAGTTGACTAATGGAGAGGACGACCCAAATCCAATAATTGATGAATCGGGTGATTTCGGTGCTGAGAAAAACTAAGCGAAAACGAGCGAGCTCGATTCAAATTCAACCCGAGCACGAGCATCACTTTTGTGCTCGGTTTTGAAAATTCGATCTGATCCGATCAGATAGTTGTAATTCAATTCGAGCATGAGCAGACCTTCGCTCGGATCAAATCGGCTCATGAACACCGTTGTACTACATAGTCGGGTACCAGTTATGTACTTTGCATACTTATTTTATAGTTTTTCTTTAATCATGTCCTATTTGAGAATTGAACACAAGATCTTTAAACCTATATGTTAGGGTGTGTTTATGGGTCAGTTTGTTTCGGTTTTTACCATTAATCATAACCATAACCACTAACTTTGGTTATGGATTTTTTTAACCAAAACCATAACCGAACTTCGGTTATGGTTCGGTTTCGGTTAATTTCGGTTATTAACAAAAAACTTTAACTAAAACTAACTTTAAAAAAAAGTTACACGCTAATGGACCTACAAAATAAGGAAAGAAAACCACCATGTTGGACTTAGCTTGGACTTTTTTATAAGACAACCAAGACTATACTTTTTGGTTAAATTACTGATGTGAGATCCCTTTTAGTAAAGTAATTATGTACTCAGTGTTATATGATTCATACGATCATAACGCCTCAGTTCTTCATCAAAATAAGGTATCTACATCATTTTGTTACCAACATACTTTTATATTAGTAAAAAAAACCTCTACATGGTTATTCTAAAACTAAATTCATTATATCGAATTATAGACTTAACATTACAAGTTCGGTTCGGTTTCAGTTATATCGGTTAACCAAAGCTTCGTAACCGTAACTGTAACCGATTAGTCGGTTATTCAAAGCTTCATAACCATAACCATCAGTTAGTTGATTATTGATTAAAATTGTTTCGGTTATGTCAATTACGATTCGATTATCGGTTATGGCGGTTAAGTTGCTCACCCTATATGTTCCTATAAGCTTTTCTTTTTCTAGTGGGCCACCAACTCCATTGATGCATACTTATCTTATATATATCGCGTAATTATTTTACATACAGTTGAACCATTATTTAAAGTTGTGCGTAATTATTGCGAACACATATACCCTTGTCCCACGCAACACGTGTCGAGTCTTGGTGGCTTCATACGCTTTTATGATAACTAGCCCTTATTACTATATGGATCATTTATATATATCATCATCTTTATCATCATACTCAGTAAATCACATCAATAGCATAGCTAAGGTAGGGTCTGAGGAGGGTAAGATATAGACAACCTTACCTCTACCCCGTAGGAATACAAAGGCTGCTTCCAGTGAGACCCTCGGCTCGATAGTAGTTTTACATCAAGCCTTGTACATAAGACACATAACACTCAGCAATTGAGACAAAGGCCGATTAGTGCATGTATCCCTTGTCTTTCAGTTATTAACACCACCACATGATGCATGATTAACCATCCCCTTCTTTTAACGTTATTTTTACGAAATTAGTAAAATAACGTTAAAATTAGTGCATTTTCACTTTTTCCCCTGAGCTCCCACATGTATATGCACACCACAATCAAGACCATTATATCATATATATATATATATATATATATATATCTTAATTTGTAAGTTGTTTTAGCATTGTTGTGTTGTACCTTTTGCTTAGTGATATTTTAGGCATTTGGGTGTTGTACTTAAGGTTTAGGTGTTGTACACAACCCTTTGCTTTGCCACATTTCATTTGGTGTCAGGTGTAAAAATCCACAACACCACCCCAACATAAAGGTTGTGCATTGTGTCGTTGTACTGTTGGCTATATGGGTGTCTTATGCATTGGGTTGTTATACTTGTCTACTTACTTTGTTGTACATTTATTGGGGTTAAAAGGTTGTGGCCTTATTTTGGCACATTTTTTTAGTTCTGCCCTAGCCTCACTTAGGCTTTTCCGTCCACCCTTGTCGTCACCATAGCTTCGACAATCCGTTGTTGAATTCATATTTTTTTTGGTAGTTTATTGTCACCGTGATGTAATGTAAGATGTATTCGATTAACCCTTTAGGGTTTCCAGGTTGAAATTTTTTTTTTGTATGCATGCGTATAAGGTTGTGGGGTTTACTTTGCTTCGATGACGATTATCAAAGAATAATCTGCATGTAGCGTTTTTGGTATTTTTGAGATGTTTTTGTTTGAATTTTTGTTTTATGATGTTTGTGGCCATGAAGATGGTTTGGTACATCATGTGGATTTTATGTTTTTTTAGATATTGTTGAACAGCTTCCAGATGTTTCCCCTTTATGTTTTGGGTGTTTCCTTGCTTCGTGTAACACCCCAAAAATATCAAATGTGTGTATATATATATATATATATATATATATATATATATATATAGGGTAAGGTTATTGTAAAAAAGACCAAAAGTGTGAGAAAAGTAAGAAAGAATCTCAGCCATTAGATCTAAATTAATTGAAAAGGGTAATCAAGTAATTTTATCATTGATTTAATTAATTCAAAACCTTCCATAAACCGCCACCCTAATTTATAGGAATACCGAATAACACTGCAAACACCATTCAGCACATATATAACACCATTCAATAATTGTATAACACCCTTCAGTAAGTATATAACACCATATAATAAGTATATAACACCATTTTAAAGATCTCTATAAAAAAAACGAATAACACTGCAACAACCATTCAGCGCAACACCATTCAATAATTATATAACACCATTCAATAAGTATATAACACCATTCAATAATTATATACCACCATTCAACACATATATAACACCATTCAATGAGTATATAATACCATTCAATAATTATATAACACCATGAACTGAAACAAAAAACCATTAACTGAAACATTCGATTGAACGTAAATTTTTTTTCTGTATATAAGTATAGTAATATGGTACTTATATTAAATATTAAAAAAACACTCGTTATTATGGTGTATTTTTTTTAGAAAACGAGTTACGTGTAAAAAGTTAGTGACGCTTAAAAAATAAAAGGGGAACTTGCATGTGGATTGCATGTGACTTTCTAAAATTAAAAATGTTAATTTTACCTTTATACCCTTAATCTAGAAAATTAATTATTTTAATTGTTATACTATTTACAAGATTGCCATCAAGATCTCAACCATTAGATTAAAGATCTAATGGTTTAGATTTTTTATTACCTTTCTCACACTTTGGTCCTTTTTTACAGGATTCTCTACCTACCTATATATATATACACACACACACACACACACATATATATATATTTATAAAAAAAAACCTAAAAAACCCTAACCCCCTACCGAAGCTAAATGCTAAAAAAACTAAACCATAAAGCTAAACCCCCCAAAAACCTAACCCCCCCTACCGAAGCTAAATGCTAATAACTACACCCCCACAAAACCTAAAAAAATCTAAAAACCACTCAAAAAATTTTATTATTATTTTTTAAACAATTTTTAACAAAAAATCGCTACTTTTCGTCAATTTTTTTGTGACGAAAAGTAGCGATTTTTTTGTAATTTTTTTTTAAAAAAAAATGGGTGGTTTTTAGATATTTTTGGGTGGTTCTTGCGGTTCTCGGAATAAAGGGTGGTTTCTAATGGATCCTTCTCCTATATATATATATATACACGTATACATATGCATGTATTATTACATGATTGCTAAAGAAAAATAACCTAGTTAGTGACAAGAATTAGGTTATCTAAAAACATCAAGTTGCAAGTAATAAGGTCTAAGGGATAAACTTGGGGGACCCAAATAGTTAGTATTGAAACTAATTATATTAAAAGAATTTAAACTCCAAAAACACACACGGTCGACCAAACCAGAGAAAGAAAGGATAAAGGCTCCCAAACCCTAAAATCAGCTAATCCATCAAATTGAAGGGCTCAAAGTGTGTAAATCTTATGCATGAACTGAATTTTGTGATCACCCAAGCTAGGAGATCATAAGGTATGTTAAATTTTGAAGTTTGGTGATGTTATGATGAATGGTAAATTCTTGAAATAGACATTCATACATAAATTGCAGGAATTAAAGTGAAGTAAAGGTAGTGTAGATGACTAAAATCACTAGACTTGTCGAATTCACGAAGTGATTGCTTGAACAATGTGTTAGGGTTAAATAGCACATGTATGTGTAAGTGGGTTTTAATGAAATATGTGGTTCATGGGATATGATGAATAAATGATGCATATGAATTTGTAATAAACTCAAATTAGATATAAAAATATTCATTGTGAACGTGATTACTTGTTAAGTAGGGATTATACGGTTAGGGGATTTCATAATTGGAGTGACATAACTAGTTATAAGTTACGCACACAAGGTGCTCAATAAAACGCTTAAGCGAGACATCAATTTTTAATACTAATCAAGTGTACATACCCTGAGTATGGACAAT